>OX411805.1:5195965-7793948 GCA_948253155.1 Leucoma salicis | reverse complement strand
TACCTATTCTTCCTCTTGCTCTTCCCCTCCCTCGCCCTCTACCTCGTCCTCGTCCTCTCACTGTTTGTGTGTTTGTTGCGTGTATGGGTATATTATGATCTATTTCTGGTGTATATGGTGTGCGTGCAATTCTGTTATCTTGTGGTGTAGTTGTAGTACTGTGTGGCGTGGGTGTGATGAGATCTTCTGATTGTGTGTTTGGTGATTGGTGTGTGCCATGTGTAAATTGTTCTCGGCTGTCTGTGTTATTAACAAAAAACTGTATCTCCTAAAACTTTACTAATAATGGTTGATGTGTGAAATGCTGCTTGTTTTTGAAGTATTGTGATATCTATTGTGGTTTCTAATTTGCCTATGTGTCTATTGATACTTTTTGCTACCATACCGGTTGCGCCTATAACTATGGGAATAATGGTGGTTTGTGTGTTCCATAAACGGCTAATTTCTGTTTTAAGTAGATGATATTTGCTTAATTTTTCAATTTCTTTTGCTCCTATATTATAATCTGATGGTACTGTGATGTCTATTAAAAATGTTTTATTATTAATTTTATCTATATATATTAAGTCTGGTCTATTGTGTGTAACGGTGATATCTGTTTGAATTGGCATTTCCCACATTATTTTCGCAGTTTCGTTTTCTTTAACTTGCGGTTGTACCATCGTTTCTTTCCACCAAAGAGAGGAAACTTCTAATTTATGTTTTTTCGCCAGACACCAGTAGACGTACTGAACGAGATTGTTATGTCTTTTGACATAATAACTACCCGCCAATTTTTCACACCCTGAGATGATATGTTGTGTGGTTTCATCTTTCGCAAGACAAAGACGGCATTTACCATCTACTGGTGCTTTTAATATGTCACGCTGGTGTTGATAGGTCATAACTGCTTGATCCTGTATTGCAAATATGGATGATACTATTGAGGGTGATAAGTGTTGCTTATTGATCCATTTAAATGAGAGTTCTGTGTCTATGTTAGCCTGATCTATTACTTTTGTGGGAAACTGTCCGTGTAATTGTTTTCTTCGCCAGGACATGTTTTGTTTTTTAACTATTGCAGTTTTAATATCAGTGTTAGTGTGTTGGTTGTTTTGCGGTAAGTGTAATTCTCTTTCTTGTTCTTGTGCTTCTTTCGTTATTGAATATTTATCCCTATGTTTATCGTGCTGTACTATTGCTTTAATCAGATCATCAAATTTGGAATCTAAATATTGCTTATATTTAATTATTTGTGATTTGTACATGTATTCTACATTTATTAATCCTCTTCCACCGTGTGCTACTGGTAAGTATAATCTTTCTACTTCAGCTTTCTGTTGATGTGCTTTCTTAATCGCTAATAACTTTCTTGTTTTGACATCTATTTTCTTTAAATCTGTATTTTTATAATTTATAACCCCGAATGAATACAGTAATACAGGTATAGCATACGTGTTAATTCCTTTGACTAAGTTGCGTGAGTTTAAATGTGTTTGTAGTAGTTTTTTAATCCTTTTGTAAAATTCTTTAGTTATTTGTTCTCTTATTATGCTGTGTTCTATTTTGCCTGATTCGTGTATGCCTAAATATTTATAGTTATCTCCTATTGCTAACTGTTTAAATGTTTCTCCACTTAGCAATATGTGTCCCTCTCCTGATGAATTAGTTCTATGTCCTGCACTAAGATGTACGACTTTGCATTTATCTAGACCGAATGTCATACCTATGTCTTGAGTGAACGTCTCTACACTATCTAATAAAACCTTTAAGTTGCTTTTGTTGTTTGAATAAACCTTAAAGTCATCCATATACAATAAGTGATTTATCCAGAAACTATCTTTAAGTTTGTATCCTTTCATCTGATATTTATTAAGTATAGAAGAGATGGGATTAATTGCTAAGCAGAATAACAGTGGTGAAAGTGAGTCTCCTTGGAAGATGCCCCGTCTGATGTAAATCGGTTCAGTAGTTAATATTTCTCGTGTGCCACGTGCTGTCATTATTACTCTCCATGTTGGCATAGACCATTGTAGAAACCGCTTGATCATGGGTGGACATTTATAGATATCGAGTACCTTGATTAGCCATTCGTGTGAGACAGTGTCAAAAGCTTTTTGATAGTCAATCCACGCCATGCTGAGGTTCTTTTGGGACTGGTGTGCGTCCTCTAATACAGCTTTGTTTACCATCAAATGATCCTTACATCCCCTGGCCCCACGACGACATCCCCTTTGTTCAATTGAGATAATATCATTAGTGTAACAGTGATTGTAGAGTGCATCGGCTAGTACAGAAGTTAATAGTTTGTATATGCTAGATAGGCATGCTATGGGTCTCCAATTCTTGGGATCTTCAGTATTACTGTTTTTTGGAATCAATATAACCTGACCTGTAGTAAACCATTCCTCCAGTGGTTGGTTTCTTGTAACTATACTTGTGAATATTAAAGACAAATATTTGTGCGTACTAGTGAAATATTTTAAATAATAGTTCTGTATTTTATCGATGCCCGGTGTTTTCCAATTGAATAGTTTACTTATGGCTTTTTTAACTTGCTCTACCGTGATCTGTTCAGAGTCTATTAAATCTATTGCATTTGTTGTTGCTTCTCTAAATCTTTAATCCATTTGGCATTTTTGTTATAGTGTGTAGGGTTTGATAAAATTGAGGACCAAAATGTTTCAACTGCTTCTTGTGTAGGTAATTTAGTTTCTGTATTACTATTATTTCCTAAACTTCTGTATAACTTATGTTCATTCTCGTTAAATAATCTGTTTTGTTCTTTTCTATTGCTTATATCTTCGTATCTTTTTATTCTAGCGGCTAATGCTTTGACTTTCTGTTTGATAGTTTCAGATGTGTTGTTGTGGTCGTTTTCATTCTGAATGTTATATTTTAAATATATTTTGTTTCAGATATTTATCATTCTCCGTGAGCATATACCTCTTTTTATTTCTGTTAACTGTCCTAACTCTTTCCTATGTTTCTCGATTTTATTTTGTATCCTTTTCTTCCACGGAGGGTGCGACTTTTGTTTTATTGTATTTTTGGGTGAGAAAGGCTTTTGTTTATTGTTAATTATTAAAGTTTTTGCAGCAGCGTATATAATGTTACTGATATCTGAGAGATTATTGTTAGTAATTAATATGTTTGGTAAGTAATTGTTCAAAATATTTAAGTTATTAAGAAACTGTTTATTTATTTTAGCTTTAGGTAAGAATAATCTCTCTGCAAGGGGACTTTCTTTAGTTTCAGCTAATATTTCTAGAAAATGTAAGATTAGTGGATCTTGATCTTCATCTACTTCTATGTTACTTGTCAGTTCGTTTATAAGAGCATGTTCTGGCGAATGTTGGATGTGTTGTGTATTTGCATATGTTGTGTTTTCGTGTCGTGTGTTAGCGTTTATTACTTGCTCCGTGGGGTGTTGATCGTTTTGGTGTGTATTGTGTTCTGTATTTTCAGATCTTTCTGCTTGTCTTTGAATACGGTCCAGTAGTTCTTGCGATATAACGTTTTGTTTAATTATTCTGCGTGCCTGATTAGATAATTTGTTGCCATCAAATTTGTTTATTTTTGGGTTATTGGGGTTTCTATCTTTGAATATGTTGTATAAGTTTTTAATGTATCCGGGTCCCACGGATCGGGCTTTATAGTAACAGTAAATTAACTCCTCCATTTCCTCCATTGACCACTTTCTACGTCTATCATCGCTAACACAATTAGTGGTCGATGCAGACGAGCCGACAGAGATTGTGGGCGAAGCCCTACTCTGCAAAGCATCGTCTGCCCCTTCCCTCCCCATTGTTCGGCTGTCACATCTTCGGGTCCCCCGACTCTCGCCCGCCTGTTCAGCAGAGAGCCGCTGACGGTTCGTACTACTGGAACGTCAAGCGTCAGCTCCAGACGTGCCCCGGCGATCGCCCCCGGGAAGCGGTCCTATACGTTCTACATTATTTTCTGTCTCCATGTTACCGGGTGTGCCAGTGCCATTTTAGCCGTGCCTGTAATTTATTTAATCACGTGTCCGCCCCCCTCGTGAATCTGGTGGTCGATTCGGACGCATGGTTGGACTTGAGGGGACTAATTTAGTAAATTATAATATTTAATTTAGTAAATTATAATATTAGTAAAAAAGTATATTTTTCTATTGTTGCCCTTTCGTATAATTAAAACTAAGCCAAGTACTTTTACTTAACATCTGCTAAAAAGTAGTATGGCAACACATACATAAGCATGTCAAGGAAACACTAGAGAAAGTGAAGAGCGCCCATTTAACCTTAATTACTACATATAAGCATTACTATTCTACCATCATTCTCGAAAAAGCGAATTCTTGAATGTACGCCAGATAATAACATCAATCAACCCGCAACATACAAGTACATGAAATAGGAATCAGAGTTAACTCGGTTTTGTTTGTTTTGTACTGTTTGAGAGGCATTATTAGCGCATCACCATCTCCAAGGAAAGGGATAGGAGGTGGACAGGTAGGATATCAAGGAAAGGATAGGTAGGATACTAAGGAGAGGCTAGAAAGAATAATAATAAGGAAATAATAGGGGTTTTGGTCTTCGGCGCTCTTCCACACCACACGAAACACAAATTAGCACCAGCACCTTTATTATGTTAACGCGGGAAAAAATGCACCTAACGTCGTTTGGGGCAATGAACAGGGTAGTGTGGGGCCCTCACCCACTAAATAAACCCGCCATGTGCCGTGACTCCGCCTGTATTGGCGGCCCATTGAAGGTACGTGTACCTACGGTTGTTTTATGTTGATCTTCTGTGAGAGGGCGGTACTTCCCCGATCGAGCCGGCCCGTTCATGCTGGGATAAGCATGGTTCCACCACTAGAACAATAATAAAAATAAATTATCTTTCATAATACGCACAGCAATGGAATGGAATAAGTTGCCAGCCCCCTTAGAATGAAAAGCGAAACGTTAGACGAACTTTCGTTTCGCTTCGTTTTGATTGGTCGCCTGAATCATACGTCGAAAACTCGACTAATCAGGAATCACGCGTCGGACTGTTGATCAGTCACAATGACTCGAAACGTAAGTTCGTCTAACTTTTCGTTTTTTCGGTATTCCCATCCAATTACAATGCGTCATGAGCGTTAGAGTGAAGAGGTTTTTACTAAGCTAGTGCGTGTTACCATCCTACATTATATTACCACTTACCATCAGGTGGGATATAGTCAAGCGTCACATTCCCGAGCAATTGTCAAATGGCTGAATTGGCAAAACATCTGGGACGGTATTCCAGGAGTTGCAGATTCATATCCTGCTCGTGACTGTTGTTTTCGATTTAAAATATTCACTTTGTGTTACCGTTTTATAGATTTACACAATGTAGAGGCCTCAAAGTAGTTACCAGGCGTGAGGACTGGTTGTATGTTGTTTGACGGGCCTCGTGGCGTAGTCGGTAGTGTCACTGACTTCCGTGCACGAGATCGTGGGTTCAATTCCCACTCAGGACAATTATTTGCGCGATGAACACAGATAAAAAGTAATATATGTATTATATCTATAATCTGGTATCCATAACACAAGCGTTAAGCTTAGTTTGAGACCAGAGGGTGTTGTGTGAAAAATGTCCGTGAATATTTATTTTTTATTATCTCTAACATAAGGTATAACAGTAAGCAAGCGAGCTACTAAATTTAGACTACTATACATTCACGTATAGGATAAAGTTTGACGCGAACTCCGTACCGCTATAACAACCCAAACAAAGGCCTTGGGTATCCTTAATAGGAGCTCTATAAAAACCTGACTTCCAACATTGTACTGTCTGATCAACGATTATGTTTAAGGAGTGTGGTCTCAAGTACTTAAATTTTCGTATTGAAACTATCGTGAGATTGATACATATTAGAAATATATCACCGGCAATAACTCACGTTGAGGATCGATTTAGTCGACCCGGGTTTCGAGCATATTCGATGCTCATCATCAGGGCGAGCGCGCAGCGGTGTCAACGCAGTGCCCGCCGGGAACTCGTCGATCGATCCTCAACGTGAGTTATTGCCGGTGATATATTTCTAATATCAAGTACTTAAAGTTTATTTCTTACTAACTCTTACCTGCGAGTTAGTCTGCAGGGGCTTTTAGTTTTATCTTTATATCCTTAACAAGAAAATATCGGTCTAGAACACTTCCACTTTCACTTGGATTGGAAGGGACGAAGGCTCGAATCCCGCTCGCACTAAACTTCTCTTTTTCCACATTCACAAATAATTTGTTCTTTAAAGTAGCTAAGCATGTCAAGTGCTAATATACAGATCAAACTTATAATTTAATTAAAATCCGTTGAGTAATCTCAAAGAGCATATTATTATCTTCTAACCTAACACAGACAAAAAATATAAAAGTAATTGTTCTGTGTTCTATTAGATTTTTCTTATCATTCCATTTTTAATACATGTCTTCAACGTACAAACACGACAAGTTCTACTGTTTTTTTTATCCATCCATCAGCCTTTCAAAGTCCACTGTTGGACATAGGCCTCCCCAGAAGAACGCCACAACGAGCGGTCCCGTCATGGGGGATAATGCCGTAACCGCCACGCTTGGCAGGCGGGTTGGCGATCGCAGTGAATGTTGTTAATACTCGAGGGAGTGCTGCTGCCCACTGCCCCGGTATTCCCTCAGTCGGCTCTTACGACTCCCGTGGGTAGAGAGGGGTGGGACAATTCTAAAGCCGGCCCCACACGGCCACGGTTTTTTTTATATATACAGATTATTACGGGGACAGAAGAGCCACTGTTTCACCTGTTGAGTGTTAACTGTTGCTTATAGACCTAGCAACATTAATAGAGCAGAGCATAGCCAATCTTCTGCCTACAGTAAAGATCCTCTGCAATGCTTATGAGGAGACATAGAAGACATAGGATAGATGTACAGACTTGACTGCACCGGTGGCGGAGTGGTATACTCGTAAACTGGCCTCCCGCCCGAGTGTTGTGGGTTCGATTCCCACACAGGACAACTCTTTGTGTGATCTAGAAATGTTTGTTCTGAGTCTGGGTGTACTTTGTGTCCGTGAAGTTGTATATTTGTAAAGTCTACTATGATACAAGGATTATTCCTTAGTACAGCGTGTTGTCTAAAAAAAAAGATGATAGGATTGAATACCTTCCTCTACGACAATAACAAATATATTCTACGGCTTAATAAAACAAGGACAATGGTCTTCCTGTTACAGTCCAGAAATAACTCAGAACTTTCACTCAACGTAACAAAACTAAAAAAAAACTTCTCTCTCTCTCTCTCTCTCTCTCTCTCTCTCTCTCTCTCTCTCTCTCTCTCTCTCCTTATTCACAAATAATTTGTACTTAAAAAGTGGCGGAGCATGTCAAATGCTAAAAAATATAGATCAAAAATATTTAAAAAATCGCGCCATCAAATAGTATGAATTTTAATTGCAAAATTAAACTTACTATATTGGTTTAATGCATGTAAATGCATTCCGATAGATGGCGTTGGTCGTAAAGACAAATGTGATAAGGAGATTGGGATGATTGAAAGAATGGTACGATAGCTCAGTGGCTTAGAGCACTTCCCCGGATTGGAAAAGACGCGGCTTCGATTCCCGCTTGTACTAAAAATCTCTTTTTCATTATTCACAAATAAATTGTACTTAAAAAGTAGCGGAGCATGTCAAATGCTAAAAAACATAGATCAAAACTGTTTAAAAAAAAGGTTTGCAATACCTATGTTCTAGTCTTCTTTCCCTAAAAACGGAAAAGTCAAAATAAAGCTTAAAAACTGTAACCCGACCACGGAAATAAAATTGATTTAAAAAGTACGAAACAAGAAAATAATTTAGACAGAAGTCAAGAAATGCTTAGGTATGTACAAAAATGGTCAAGATAGAGCCAGAGGGAACGCTGTGGCCATAGTTTCATGCCAAGAAAAGTCATTAATTGGGGAATACATCTATGTATTTTCAAACAAAAAAAAAAGTCCAGTGTAAGAAATGAGTAGGTAATGAGTCATGGCCACACCTGACGTTTAACCCTCTCAGTAACTTTCCTTTGGCGTGGACGCCCAACATTTGGTAAGTACAAAGCTTGTGTATCTTATCAGCATTACATTCCGTAAATTATGCCACGTGTGCATAAATGTATGTATTTTTAAATTTATACTTAAAAATAGAAGCCCAAGTATATATTGACAGGCAATTTAGAGCCTTATTGACATTATTACTAAAACAAATAATATTCTGAACCTTTGAAAATATGCTTGTACCAACATTAAAACTGTATTTTATTATAAACACTTTGTACCTGTGCATGAATCCTGTTAATAACGTGTTTATAGTCAGAATACATTACTCATAATGTTATTAATTTAATACTAAACACTAATATTTAAATTGTTAGTAAGCAAGTGGCACTTGGCGCAGCTGTTATCGGGTCCAAGTGGGTACCACCGTCTCCCAGCCATGAAACACCTCAGTGTATTTGTAGCGAGAGCTTTGCCGTCTTTTTCTTGCATTTTATATCCACGAGGTAAGATGGTGAGCTGATAGCACTTTTAGCATAGTTAATTCCATTAAGTCAGCACTTACTGTTAGGTAAGCCTTGTCTGATGCAATGAACAATAAAAAATAGACGTCACGGGACGTCTACCAGATGTGAAAACATCGAAATTATTTTGTAGAAATAATGAGTAGAAATAAAATGATAGTAACTTATTTAATGTGTGCTTATATAATATTATGGCATGTGTAAAATAACGGAAATGGACATAAATCATCATGATCAGGCCCTGTATATCATTTAGGACCGAAATACTTGTCAAAACGAATCAAACGATTTCAAGGCTGATGGGATTGTGGCGTTTTATGGCGTAGTGCCCATGGCCATCCGGCTCCATAATCAGACCCTGAATATCATCTAGGACTATGATACTATTGAAGATAACTCAAAACTAGCCCTAAATCGATGAGTTGTGACGTTTAATCACCTAGTACCCATGAGCACCTTCCAGCTTCATCATCAGACCCTGGATACTATCTAGAGACAAAGTACTCCTCAAGACGAATCAAGTGAGTATAAACTCGATGGGTTTGCGTCATTTCATTACGTGGCCAACCTCCAGCTTCATCATCAGACCCTGGATACCATCTAGAGACAAAGCACTTGTCAAGACGAATCATACGAGCCCAAACTCGATGGGGTTATGTCGTTTTATATTGGAGTTCCTATGGCCACCTTCTAGCCCCATCATCAAACCCTGGATACTATCTAAAGACAAATTACTCGTCAAGACAAATCAAACGAGTCCAAACCCGATAGGGTTACGCCATGCTCCATCATCAGATCGGCTCCATGTCATCATAATATTGCATTGTCATGCGATATACATATGCATGTAAAATTTCAGCTCAATCGAAAACCGGGAAATGTGTAAAATTTAACTTGCGAGGTTTGAACGCAACAAGTAAAATAAAAGCTTCACCACGCTAACAGCCGATTTTATTCTCCGTCCGATGTTTCACATCAAAAATGGTTATAATTATGATGAACATGTTTGAGGTGCCAGTACCATCATCATCATCATCTCCCTATCCTTATATCCCAATCTTTTGGAGTTGGCTTTTGATTTTCTCTTCGGTTTAGCCACCAGTATTTATACGAGCGACTACCTATTTAACCTCCACAACCCAACTAAGGTGGTGACCTTAGAACAAGACTGGCGTCAGATTTTTTAATCAGGGCTGACAACCTGTAACAACTACCATGTTATTAGACAGCCATGACCTACTGCTTAACGTGCCTTCTAAGGCGCAGAAGAAGACAGCTGTCTACAAATAGGTATCACTTTTCGGTCACCCGTCAGACTGCCAGGTGAGCTAAAGTTGCTTAACCTTGCCGATTGTTCGAAGTGCAAGTCCACAACTAGGCTACGACGACGTGTCAGTACCAAGAAATTATTTTCATCGGGTCTAAACTTGTACATTTTAATGGCTCGGTATAACGTGTTCTGTGGCAACGAGCTATGAGAAGATATTGTTCAACTTTTTAGACGGACTGGCGTTTATTTTGTGTGGAACATTCCTTCTTTAATGATTATATTAAGTCACTTAAGGTGCTATCACTATCCCTTATCTTTGAATGATAAGCAGCCACCTGATTATAATAAAAACTCATTTACATAAAAATATATTTAATTAAAAAAATATAATTCGGTTAAGAATTATTATGAAGTAATTCATAATTTAAAATGTTCTTTTTGATATTTGTATTTTAAAATGTCATATCTAAACTGGTCGAGCAAACCACGTGCTTATAAAAACCGTTAAAAATGGCGCTTCGATCCGATGTCTATTATTTCCGTTGATTTGTTCACAAAAACTAAACACGAATTTTATATCGACAATAAAGACTTTAGTCTCAATGGAAAAAACTTAAATCTGCTAACGTCCTTCATATCTAATATACTTACTAAGAATTAAATATCATGATAATTATTTATACTTGCTAAGATTTACATACATAATATTATTGGTGGTAGACCCTTGGAAGAAGATGACACAACAGAACCATTATGTGCATAGCGGTCATTTTCAACCGGTTTTGTGGAAGAAAAAAGCCAAAAATGTACCCAGGAAGATAGTGATTCCCCACTGGATAGTATTTACTTTATGGTAATGGGTCATATAAAATATTTCTAATATTATAACTTTTTATACCGGTAAAAATTAATTATTCCTATGGACCAGTTATTTCCACATAATATGAATCTTTAGGATAAATATAATTGAACTAAAGGCGAATGCCCAAATCACTATGGAGTCTGGTATCGGTGCAAATATTGTTGTGTCAAAATGAAAAGTAGGTACTTGGTATTATTGGGCCATGGGTACTTGTATGTATAGAAAATTATATATAGTTCCAAGGAAAATAAAAATTAGTCACATAATTTTCCGGGAGTTTTAGAATCTTGTGAAGTTTAATAGCCCCGTTATTAAAAAAACATCGTTTTCATTTGGAAAATAGATAAATAAGGCTTGAGAAAGCCATGGTTTTTCTAAATAGATGCAACATCAGGTGCAGAATATCCAACACTCAGTATTATTTCAATAAATTAGGTTTTGTTAACCACCACTGGTCTACTGGCTTACCTAGTGTTTTACTTTAATAATGATAAAGGGAGTAAACAATTTCAAATTCCCTTCCACAGACCAATTAGGCTATTATGTGAGTGTGAGTTTTTAAGGACGAAGAAATTATTTTTCTTTTCTTTCTCGGAAATAAACCAAATATCAACGAACACAACAAATATATAAGTAATATGAGAATTGTTGTTGTTTTATCTGAGCGGATTTAGTTTCGTCACCATGGAAACTATGTGCGTCAGTAAAATACTTCACTATATTTAATGTTGCCAAAAATATTAGACATATCGATTTTTTATCGATTCTTTTATAAAATAATGACTTCACATTTTGTTATTTTCACACCCCAATCCAAAAGAATCAATGTTTCTTCCCAAAGTTAACTATATTGTTTTGATACTATATTGTTTCGCGTTGGTTGAGTATGAAGGCTAATGTTATGTGAATATTTGTAACATGAACATATTATATTCGTATTATTGCTAATATTTTGAGCGTTTTCATTATTAAGTACTATACTATAATATGAATTCAGTGTTTGACATTGACACACAAAAAATGTGTCCTTTTCACCCAAATAGTGCATATTTGGGCGAAAAGGTCACATTTATTACCACGGAACATTTTCTGTTGCTAATTAGGCATATAAAATATTTAATAATCGATATGGAATCTAGCAAACTGATTGTATTATATTATTAACTGTCAAATGGTATTACTACAGCAAATAAAAAATCTATATACGTATAAGTACAAAAAACGACTCTTAATATTTGTTATTTTAACCCGGCAAATATGCGACTCCACGTTACTTTGCCTAATTATTATAAATAAAAACAGAAATTATTCATATCTTAAACAGGTTCCCTGACCCATGAATCATATAGGATACATAACAATTAAATTTCTATTGTATCTACAAACAGACAGGGAATGGGCTAAACTTTAGACACAGCATATTTTTTAGCG
Organism: Leucoma salicis; assembly: GCA_948253155.1. Taxonomy (NCBI): domain Eukaryota; kingdom Metazoa; phylum Arthropoda; class Insecta; order Lepidoptera; family Erebidae; genus Leucoma; species Leucoma salicis. The sequence goes on along the minus strand of OX411805.1, from coordinate 7,781,864 downwards.
ATACTGCTTTTGGTTTATCTACAAATAAATTGTGGCCTGGAACACATACAATATTCACCCAGAGAATCATCCAGATAATGAGTTGCTGTGAAAATATTTTTTCTCTTGAATCCAACGTCCACCCAGACGAAGTTATGGGCAAAAGCTGGTTATTTAATAATGTCGTACAAAATGTTGTGCACCCCGGTGTTCGGTTGCAACTTTTTTATTTTTCAGCACTGACATGACGTAAGCTCGCATCCAAAACAGTATATTAAACAGTCAAAAAAGTTTTAAATTAAGAATAATAAATTCATTTTCACATTTTTATTATGCAAGTACGTGTCTACCACAACTAATAAGTTGTGGTAGACACGTGCTACCTGCTGTCTCAGATTTTATTTGATCTGAGCTCGCTGGTATAAAAGTACCTATTGCATTTCACACAGGTGTACCTAATGGTAATTGCCATTAGGTTGGCTATGACTTGATGTTAGCCATAAAGCTTATTTTTTCTACCACGCGGGTGGCAAAAAAGCATACGGTCTACCTGAAAGCAAGAGACATCAGACGCGCATCGCCAACTCCAAGAAAACTAAATAAAGTGGAGATAAATGATAATTAGGAGAGTATTAGGAGATTTGGGCTTAGCGGTATAATAACAATAAACCTCTTTATAATATACTAGCCTTTGCCCGCGGCTTCGCCGCAGCCAAAAGCTAGCTTTTAGGTAATATCTCAGGTTCCCGATCTATATATTCCCGATATATATCGCTACTATTAGCGGGATAAAATGTATACCAGTGTTTAAGTCTAATTGTTTTGTGTTTAGACATGCCTATATAGCTTATTACAGTAATTTTTTCTCAAATATCTTAAATGTACAGACACAGTTATGTTACAGTTTTATAATAGTACATACATATATTATAGATATAGATAAGTTTTCATTTAACATCTTCACAAAAAAACTGCCATTGAAATGTAAAAACGTTCATAGTATTTAGATATTTTTATATATATTTTTAGCATTTGACATGCTTAGCACTATACATTAAACACAAAGTAAAAAATGTGAAATCGAAAATAACAGTCAGGAGCAGGATTTGAACCTGCATCTCCTGGATACCGTCCAGATGCTTTGCCAATTCAGCCATCCTGACAATTGCTCCTGACTGCTATTTTCGATTCAACAGATGGCGCAGGCGTCACCCAAAGACGTTAAGTATGATGTGTTATCGAAATTAGCAGTCAGGAGCAATTGTCAGGATGGCTGAATTGGCAAAGCATCTGGACGGTATCCAGGAGATGCAGGTTGAAATCCTGCTCCTGACTGTTATTTTCGATTTCACATTTTTCACTTTGTGTTTAACGTTCATAGTGTTTATCTAATATATAAAATTCTTTTGTTGCGGTGATTGTGGTTGAACTCCTCCAAAACGACTTAACCGATTCTCATGAAATTTTATGTGCATATTGGGTAGGTCTGAGAATCAACATCTATTTTTCATCCCTCTAAATGTTAAGGGTAGTCCACCTCTAACTTTTTTTTAATTTTTAGTTAATCTTTTGATTTTTTATTTTTTATGATACAACATTAAAAAATACATACAACCCTAATTTTTCAACTCTCTACAATCAACCCCTATTTTTTATTTGTTAATTATAAAATTTAATATTTTTGGCATGATTTTTATTTTTATTTTGTCATGACTTAGAATAAAAAATATTATATTAAATTTTATATTACTCTAAATTTTTCACCCCTCTACGATCAACCCCTATTTTTTATTTGTTAATTATAAACTTTAATTTTTTTGGCAAGATTTTTATTCTTATTTTGTCATGACCTAGAATAAAAAAAAAAATATTACTCTCGATTTTCCACCCCTCTACGATCAACCCCTATTTTTAAATCGCAATTTAATTTTTTTTTATTTTTAATCCTTCCATCCATCCATCAGCCTTTTAAAGTCCACTGCTGGACATAGGCCTCCCCAAGAATGGGGGATAGTGCCGTAATCGCCACGCTTGGCAGGCGGGTTGGCGATCCCAGTGGATATTGTTAATACTCGAAGGAGTGCTGCTGCCCAGTCCCCCGGTATTCCCTCAGTCGACTCTTACGACTCCCATGGGTGGAGAGGGGTGGGACAATTCTAAAGCCACACACGGCACCTTTAATTATGATTTTTTTCTCAAGTCAATTTGATCTTCCGCCTTCACCGGTCGATAACTGATCAACTATCAATCGATCGGTTAGTTATCCCCGCTAGATGTCTACGGTTGTCACCTCTTATCCAGCAAACATCACGGAGTAAGGATGAGAACGAAGCCGGTCTTATGTCTTACTCACTATACAGTTTTCGACCATTTTTTTTTGTATTTATTTGTGTATCGATTGTAGCAGTGATTGTTATACCTGTATATATTGTAGGTACTTAACATTTTTTTGAAATAGTTTTAAGTCAAAACCACGTACCTGTTTTATTATTGTGAAAAGTAAGGCAAACTAATACAATATTAATTCACTGTTTTTCACCAATACACTGATAGAAGGATTTATTAATTATTAATAATTTAATTTATTTGAAGACAATTTTATTAAATATTTTTTTACATTCAATAAAAATTTATTTTGGGAATAAAGTACATCCTATATGTATAAAGCATACTTTCATTGTCTACAATGCTTTCGATTATAAGTAAATCCCCGCACACTTATAGTAGATAGTTATATTTATTGAACTAAAAAAATGTTTCCTGGATATAATGTACATGGCAAAACAACGTTTGCCGGGTCAGCTAGTACTACTATAATAAACATGGTTTCGAAATTAACACTCACATCACAATAATATTATCTTATTTACTTTGACTGATGCCTGTCACAAACAATACTCGAATCTAAATCCTACTGTATCGAGTTAAACATCAAATCTGAACGAGAATGATGCTTTTAGATTGTTCATACTTTAATTACGACAAGTACTTTCGAATATCCTTGTGAAAATTAGGCCCAAAGTACGTGGCAGCTTAGCTATGTCTTAATGTGTTTTTTTATTGCTGGTGATGGCAGACGAGCCACGGCCCATCCATCCATCCATCAGCCTTTCAACGTCCACTGCTGGACATAGGCCTCCCCAAGAGAACGCTACAACGAGAGGTCCCGTCATGGGGGATAATGCCGTAATCACCAAGCTTGGCAGGCGGATATTCCCTCTGTCGGCTCTTACGACTCCCGTGGGTAGAGAGGGGTGGCACAATTCTAAAGCCGGCCCCACAAAGCGAAGCCACGGCCCACCTGATGGTAAATAGTAACCGTCGCTCATGGACTCAACCATACCGAGAGTACTATCAAGCCGCTGCGCACCATTTCACTTCTCAGATACGAAATGAAAGAATAAACGGCTATTTTCTGCTATAGCCAAAACACACTGATGTTCTTCATGACTGGTTACACAGGAGACGACGGTACCGACCCGTTCGGGCCCGATAGCAAGTGAGTAGGTACTCTCACTTGGTACCCAGCCCTACCACCATTTATTCTGTTTTTTTTTTATTTTGTTTACCTTTTTGATTGTTGGCACATCACGAGAAAGCTACTGAATATATTTTAATGTTTTTTTTTGTTTGATAGCTCTGGATTAGAATTAAAAACCAGTATATCTACATTTTATCCCGCTACAATAACGCCTGAGATATAACCTGAAAAGCAGCGTTTGTCTGCGGCAAAGCTGCGGGCAATCATCGAGAAATATTAACTATTGATTGCAAGAACTATTTTATGGAAACGTACAACATCAATTAGAATATTATATTATAATACTTAATCGTATACAGTAAGATTTACAACACTTCTCTTTATACTATTTTAATAACATCGATATACTATAAATAATAGCAGAAACAAAATGATCTGCATAACTTAAAACCCCGTCTATATTGAGCAGAATAAACCTTTTAACTTTATCTGTATTGCGACTAAATTATGAGGTGCAAGCAGAAAGCATATTATAGATAGCAATATTAAAGTTATTTTTCTATGTTATCGTTCTGCCAGCATCATTATGAAGGTTCAATACTACTTTGAAGACGTAAAAAGGTTTATACAATACTAGATTCAGCCCCCGACTTCGTCCGCATGGATTTCAGAATATTAATACTAACTAATTAACTTATCATCACGCCATTTCGCTTTCGGGGTAGTCAGAGAGAACAAAGTGCCAAAAGGTTCTATTCTTGCATACATCTCTCGCTTCCTCAACATTCATAATTGTCTTCATAGACGCTCGCCGGTTTCGGAGACTCCTGTCTCCACCTTCCTTTAATACATGACTGATTTGGTCTAGTTAGGTGAGTCTCGGTCTCCCCCTGTACCTACATCCTTCCACTTTCGCATTGTATATCTTCTTAACCAGTCGCTCGTCCGGCATTCTTTCCACGTGTCCGAATTATCGGAGCATTCCATTTCGCATCTTTACACCAATACTCTCTTTCATACCACCTACACGCTCTCTTACGTCATCGTTACGAATGTGGTCAGTCAGCCTCACTCCACAGAATAATTTTGCCTTCACATTACATGACACGCCCGGGATAAAGAATTTAAATAATGTAAGACATGATATTGTTTTGTCGTCATGTCCAAAACAACCACATGTGATACACCAGCAATCTTAAAGATCTCAAAAACTGGTTATAGGGGAAACATATGACCTCACTTGATGGAGATGACGGCACTGCGCAGTGTGAACCTGAATCATTTCAAGGAAAACCATTTCGTAATAAATCTATACGATATAGGACTAACCTTGAGCTTAAATAGTGAATCATTGATTATAACTTTGTATAGATGAGTGTCAACAGGATATCTTAAATATAAAGCCGTCGTATCTTTACTCATTAAGCACTAACATATAAAAGTAATCATGTATTTTATCTACATGAATTGCCACTAAAATTATGTATTGTACTTGTATTGCTATTAAACAGATAAACTGGGAATTTCTTTTGATCACCTGTTTTGGCCAGCCAACAGTGCGCTTCTCATGTATCATACGAAGAAGAGGAAGAGGAGACCGCCGTTGGGGGACAGCAGGTTAAGCGACCGATATAACTCAGTATTAGCCTTGGACTTCCATCTAAGTCCACCCGTGATCATGAATGCTGTAAAGTATTCGAAACGTTGGGATAGTAGAAAATCAACTAAACGCGATAGATTCCGTAAACATATATAATTTTATTTCAAAACGCTTTAACTCTGTTTTATCGCGTACCTGTAGTACAACAAACACGAAAAACTTATGCAGCAATTTTACCACACGACATATAGTTCAATCATGTCGTAACAGACAATACAAGTATATGAGATAAAAATTTAATCATTTTATATTTAAGCAATCGATAATAACTAATATGTAAATTGATTAAAGATATTGTTTATTAAAGAACCTATACCATTTTTTTTTGTTTAGGCGGTAAAAAATGTACCTAACCACACACCCCGTCTTTCGGGGCGACGAACAGGGTAGTGTAGGGCCCTCACACACTAAATAAACCCGCTGTGTGCCGTCTCTCCGCCTGTAGTAGTGGACCACTGGAGTCATGTTAATTACTTCAGTGGTATTAAAGAACCTAACCCTTTTTTCTTTTTTTTTAGGCGGGAAAAAATGTTCCTAACTGCACACCCCGTCGTTCGGGGCAACGAACAGGGTAGTGTGGGGCCCTCAACCACTAAAGAAACTCGCCGTGTCTCGTCTCTCCGCCTTTATTGGCGGGCCACGGGAACTATGTTACATCCCTTCGGTGGTCCGCCAACGGCTTAACCTTTCGGGTACCCTCTACTGAGCGACGCGTCCGCACACGGAGCATCGCACCTTCGCGGGAGGCCTTGCGGGTGGCGGACGTTCTCCGGTCCATCCACCCGCTGCCTCAGCTAGGGCGGCATGACACGCAAGTACTTGCGCCAGCGCCGCTCCGGTCGCTGGCGGTGGCTTGGGTCAGCGGAAGAATCCTCCTCCCTGGCCCTCCCCGCCGCTTCCTTCCGCGAGATAACCTTCTCGCAGAAGGCAACGGCCGCTGCCCAATTCCTGTCGACGATCGCTCTGACGACGCTTGGCAGCGTGAAGTCCCTATTTCCGCGACGAGTTCACGGTGCTGCTCGGCCTAAGTCGGGCACGACTCGAACGTGTGCCGCGCCGTGTCCTCGTCACAGCCACAGTGGTGACAGCCCGGAGTCGCTTCCCTCCTTGCGACTATATGCAGATATCTGCCGAAGCAACGGTGCCTCGACAGCACCTGCACCAGTTGGAAGGTAAGGACTCCGTGCCGTCGCCCCGCCCACTCCTCCAGCACCAGCTGGAGCGCCCTACGGTCCAAAGACCGGCCCGGGGCGCCTCTAACCGTGCCCTCCATCTGGCCATGGCAGCTCGACGGGCGTCGCTCTACCACCTGGCCACCTCCCTGCTGGCACTAGAGTGCCGACGTTGCCCGGGGTGCACCAACGCGGAGGTATCCCGACCCGCACCCCAAAGAACCTAACCCTACCTGACACAATAAGTACAATAAAAAATACTGCACTGAGGCTGACGAAACCTGCAGTCACTGTGGAGGGTCTCACTTAAGAGATAGTTGTGAGAAATATCTTGCTGGAGCCGCACCCTCTTGTATAAATAGCACTAGGGCAAAGATAAACACAAAAACTGAACATAACGCATTTAACGCAGATTGCCCTGTGAGATGCAAATCGGAGAACCTGGCGAGGAGAAAATAGTAAAGCCTTGGCCACAGATGAGCTGATGATGGCGGCAGCCGCAAGGGGCCTAGCTTTTGCCCTTATACAGGAACCGTACGTTGGGGAGCGGCGTTACATGGGGTCGTATGGGACTACGAGAATCTACCAAAATACAAACCGTGGTGAAGGTACAATCAAGGCCGTAATCGCGGTCTTTAATCCCGATATTACCGTTGAGCTTAACACCTTGCTTACCACTAACAATATAGTGGTAGTCAAAATGCGTATGGGTGCATGTGAGATCCTCGTGGTCTCCTATTACTTTGAACCGGACCAACAACTACAACCTTACCTAGAGCACCTCAGTAAAATAAAGCAATACACCAAACCAATTAGGATGATTATGGGTGGAGATGCAAACTCCAAAAATATATGGTGGGGAGGTGGAATGACGGATGGTAGGGGTGAGGAACTGGCCGGTACTCTGATTGAGCTGGGCATGACGGTGCTCAATGTTAGACCTACCTTTTTTTCCGTGAGAGGTAGAAGGAGACTAACCAGTTATGTGGATGTGACTGCCTGCACGGACGATATGTTGCACTTGGTGGACGACTGGCGCGTAGATGAAAATCTTACTGGCTTCGATCACAACGCAATGCTCTTCAAAATTTACCTAGAAAAGGCCAAGGATAATATAATAAATAGGACAATTAGAATATATAACAGCAAGAAAGCTAACTAACTGGCCGCAATTCCGAAAAGATTTAAAACAGCTCAAATTGATTCATAATCTTAACATAGACAATATAGAAAGAATAACTAATAGTAAAGATTAAACACAAAGTGAAAAATGTGAAATCGAAAATAACAGTCAGGAGCAGGATTTGAACCTGCATCTTCTGGATACCGTCCAGATGCTTTACCAATTCAGCCATCCTGACAATTGCTCCTGACTGCTAATTTCGATAACACATCATACTTAACGTCTTTGGGTGACGCCTGCGCCATCTGTCGGAAGTATTTTCATACATTATACCGACCAGGTAAACTTAATTTTACAATTAAGATTTTACCTAATAATGACGCAAACCCTTTAAATATTTAGATATTTTTATATATATTTTTAGCATTTGACATGCTTAGCACTATACATTAAACACAAAGTGAAAAATGTGAAATCACAAAGTGTTAAGATCTGTTCCTACGTAAAACAATAGTAAGTGATAAGATAAGAAAGGGTTAAATTAATAAAATATGACTACAAATTAAAACAAAATTGGAAATAAGTATAATTAAAGTTCCATCCATCCATCAGCCTTTCAACATCCACTGCTGGACATAGGTCTCCCAAAGAGAACGCCACAACGAGCAGTCCCGTCATGGGGGATAATACCGTAATCGCCACGCTTGGCAGGCGGGCTGGCGATCGCAGTGGATGTTGTTAGTTAATACTTGAAGGAGTGCTGCTGCCCACTCCCCCGGTATTCCCTCAGCTGGCTCTTACGACTCCCGTGGGTAGAGAGGGATGGGACAATTCTAAAGCCGGCCCCAAACGGCCTCAATACATAATTAAGGTTAAGAAAGTAATATACATGTATAATAGGTAAATAGCGCTATGCAACATTTTAGTTAAAATCTAAGATAAAGACAAAATAATGTTTCAGTAAACAGAAAGAAAGGATAAATATAATTAAAAAAATAATTTTAAGATCAATAAAAATTGATAGGGTGGGTCCCTACAAGGGTCAGAGAATAACAAAATAAACCTGGTCAAAATATCTCCTCCAGTACTTTTACATTTACGCGAATTTTATACACATTTTGAAATAAAACTACGTTTACGGAATCTATCGCGTTTACTTGATTTTTATACTATCCCGACGTTTCGAATACTTTACAGCATTCATGATCACAGGTGGACTTAGATGGTAGACGTCCAAGGCTGACATCTCATCAGTTTTATTTCATAATATCTCCTCTAGAATAGGACTCCGATCATGTCAGAGGTCAGAGAGCGGGTCGGGAGAATACGCCCGGATACACAAAAAAAATATAACGATAGTTCAGTAGGTAGAGCATCTAGAACGTATCCTATCATTTCTTATTGCATATTTTCTCGCTTTGTGTCCTAGTATAGTGCAAGAATATCAAGTACTTACAATAATGTCGTGGCCACATCTTAGAATTTATCACTTCATGTTGTGGCAGAGCATTTTATGAATTGGTCAGCGCTAGACAGGTTAAGTTTAAAATGGTCGGCTACATTTTTAAATGGCCAATACTATAGTCTGCTTACGACATAATATATCTATACTAATAAATGAAGAGCCGGTTTTTTTGTTCGGTTATACTGTGAAAACTACTGAATCAATCGGAATAACACTTATACCATAAGATGGTGCGTGTTTTGGAAAAGGTTTTAGCATATGATACGTTGGTGATTACTTATACGGAACCTATATTTTTGATGTGAAACATCTAATGCGGAGGGAAGGTAAAACCGGCTGTTAGCGTGGCGACGCTTTATTTTACGTGTATATATATATATAGATATATATATAAATAGCAACAAAATTAGCTGTTTTTAATCCAGGTATTGAAGTTCAATAGTATATGGTTTATTCCACAGCGTATGTTTTTTAAGGCTTTTGGGCTTCCTAAATCTATTGATGACTCATCATCTGTGATGCTCAATCTAAATAACGGCCAAACGGTCGGTTCGAAACACAAAAAATTTTTATTATACTTAGTTAAGTAGAATCTCATTTAACAAGAATCATTTTCAAAAGGTGTGACTATACAATTTTGCGGTATAATAAACGTTTCAATGTGACCTTCAACTGTTATCAATATCCTACTAATAGGTATGATATATGAGAAAGTTTATAGAGATGAATGTACCTATGTCTGTCCGTCACTCATGCCCGCCATTTCATTTCAAATATGGGAAACAAAAGTATGGACATATCTACCACTACAACCAAGGACGATGGTGGTACCGACGCGCTCGGCCAGATAACGAATGGGAGTATTCACACACATGGTACCTTTTTTTTTGTTTAGGCGGGAAAAAATGTGCCTAACCGCACACCCCGTCGTTGGGGGCAACGAACAGGGTTGTGTTCACCCACTAAAGAAACCCGCCGTGTGCCGTCTCTCCGCCTGTGTTGACGGCCCACCAGTACTGTGTGGATTACTTCAGTGGCCCGCCGGCGGCTTACCCTTTAGCCGCCGAGTAAGTACCCTCTACTGAGCGACGCATCCGCACGCGGAGCGTCGCACCTTCGCGGGAGGGCTTGCGGGTGGCGGACGTTCCCCGGTCCATCCACCCGCAGCCTCAGCTAGGTCGGCATGAGGTGCAAGTACTCGCGTCTGCGCCGCACCAGTCGCTGGCGGCGGTTTGGGTCAGCGGAAGAATCTTCCTCCCTGACCCTCTCCGCCACTTCCTTACGCGAGATAACCTCCTCGCAGAAGGCAGCGACCGCGGCCCAATTCCTGTCGCTGCCGAGCATCGCTCTGACAACACTCGGCAGCGAGAGGTCTCCCCCTATTGCCGACCCACTTGGTACCTCACTCTACCACCAGTAAAGCAATGGGTGATAATTGATTATTTCACTTAGTCGCCTTGTACGAGCAGGAAATGATGGGGTGTGACACATGTGTTGGTGGACCAATTGAAAAAAACGTCATGTTATTAAAATACATGGCTGCTAGACTGGAAAAATACAATGACATTGTGTTTTTTTTATTACCCATGTAAACTTATTTCAGCATTATTAACCATCCACTTTTTAATTTAATATCTGAAAAGAAACAATTTTATAAACATAACTCTAGCACTTTTTCTTCCTCTAATAAGCAGGAGAAGAGGACACGTGTAATTAGGATGAAAGAATTTTTATCTTTTACAAAAGATAACACCCTGCACTAAAGAATTCTTGTATCGCGGGGTTCTTTTACAAATATCAATACAATATCACGGGCACAAAGTACATCCAGAATCAGAACAACCATTTGTGGATCACACAACGAGTTGTTCTGTGTGGGAACAGAACCCCCAACACTCGGGTGGGAGGCCGGTATCCAAACCACCCCGCCATCTGTGCACGCTGAAAATATCAGCCTACATACTTATACACTACAATGTTTCCTGTATATGGCTAGTCTTAGTGACATTTGTTACCAATGACTAACGTCAATGGGGATACTGAGTGCATGTTGGATTTTCCAAAGGAAAATGTGGTCTTTTCTTTGTTTATTTTTCTAAACATATATTTGTTATATTTTCCTTAATTCTATTTTGCTGTAAATAATTACTTTATATTTAACCAGCCTTTGCCCACGGCTCCACCGCAGCTAAAAGCTAGTTTTTAGGTTATATCTCAGGTTCCCGATATAGCAGCGGGATAAAATGTAAACCAGTTTTTAAGTCTAATCAAGAGCTATCAAATAATAAAAGTTGCATCAAAATTCAGAACGTTCAGTCGTTTTTGCAAGATGCGCGAATGAACAAACAGACAAAAAATCTAAAAATCTTTGTGTTTAGACAAGTGTATCTATATAGCCTAATACAGTATTTTTTCTCAAATATCTTAAATGTACAGACACAGCTCTGTTACAGCTTTATAATAGTTAGGATTTAGAGTAAAACCCGACTGATATTTAATAAAAAGTACCAACTACATCAACCGCTAAAAAAACACATGAGAACTCATTATAATTAATAATTTTATTGTTTTTAATAAACGTATTGTCAAAAGTTTAGTGAACTTTCAATGTAACGGATAAGAAGATTTAATTAATGAACCTAGGTTCCTTTTGAGACCGATTTTTACTAAAGAGGAATTATGGCAAATATCTTGCTTGATAAAATAAAATATGGGGATGTTCTCGACTTATTCGATGTATAAACACAAATTGTGCATAAGTGAAATCGAAAATAACAGTCACAAGCAGATACCAAAGATATGAATGTTAATTATAATAATTAAGCTGACCTGGTCAGTATAATGTATGCAAATACATCCGACAGATGGCACCCAAGACATTAAGAAGGAATAAGTTATCGAAATTCGCAATTCTGAGCAATTATCACGATGGCTGTTTGGCGAACCATCTGGGATGGTTTTCCAGGAGATGCAGATTAAAATATGGCTAAGCATGTCCAACGCTAAAAAATATATAAAAATATCAAAATATTATATTCAATGCACTTACTGTATCAACTGATTATCCTCGTACAACGTCCATGTAATATCGACTGTGAAATGACATTATCCTTTAGAACTATTTGCTTATTCAGTTGTTATGCCTTGCTTATCCCAGCAAGAATGGGCTGACTCTATCGGGGAAGTACCTACCCCCCTCTTCCAAAAGATCAGCGTAAAGCAACGGTATACTCTTACTGTTGTGTTTCGTATGGTGAATGAGAGTGCCTGAGGCCCAAACCCCTTTCCTATCCGCTGCTTATTATCCTTCCTATCATCTCCTTAGTATCCTACCTATTATCTCCTTAATATCCTTCCTATCCAACTCCCATCCCTTTCCTTGGAGATGGTGACGCGCGAGTTATGCCACTGGTGTTACTAGCGTCTATAGGCTACGGCAAGCGCTTACCATCAGGTCGGCCGTATCTTTGTGCGCCACGTAGTATAAGAAAAAGGTATTATTCTTACTAATTCCTTAATATTTGCAGCAGTTGCTGCAGCCAATTTAATTTGGGTCCGTTACTGTTTCTCACTTGGACATAGGCCTCTTCTCAGAATGTGAGTGGGACTTCGGTCGTAGTGCACTATGCTGGCCCAGTACTCATTAGCAGACTTCACAACCCATTGAGAAAATATATCAGGCATGCAGGTTTCCCCGCAATATGCCTATGTGCTATTTCAGACTATAATCTATATCTGTGTCCAATTTCATTCTGATCCGTTCGGCCGTTCTGGCGTGATTGAGTAACAAATATTAATCTAAAATTTCGCATTTACAATATATGATGACAATGACAACCGTTTGATAATACGTTGCATGGTTTAGGAGAAGTAAACTAAGGATGAAATATACAGGGTAACGACTGTTTCATGCATCCATCCATCAGCCTTTTAACGTCCACTGCTGGACATAGGCATCTGTTTACTACGTGAATATTTTATACTCTTTTTCTGTCCTTCTATTGGACTCGCAATCGAACTCTATACTACTGTTTTTGATCTATTTTTTTAACATTTGACATGCTCCGCTACTTTTCAAAGTACAAATTATTTGTGAATAAGGAAAAAGAGATTTTTTTTTTCCCGCTCGTACAAAAAATCGCTTTGTCCTTATTCACAAATAATCGATACTGTCTTTATAGTCCTAGATTTTACCGCTAGGCTATCACTGCTGTTTTATAATATTTATACGAATAGATTAGAGATAGAGCTCTCAATCACTTAACAACAAAATTCACCCCAGAATATTTTTCCTGCAAATCATGCTTATATCTTATATAATTGTTAGTAAAACACATACTCAAACCAAACAAATAGATAAATTATTCCAATCAGTTCATAATGAATCATAATTCACTATTTATCTCGATAACACACAAAGCAGCATTGAATGTTTGAACTGTGATATCATTGAAGCTAAGGCTTCGCTCCCTCGCACACATCCTTTCATTCATGAGCCAGGTAGTCAGATAGATACATCGGATATGCACCGAGGGCTTATTGTGCCTTAGTCAGGTAGATTAAGGCTCGGGGCACACGCAACGCTGCAAAGAACCGCCTCCAATATCGCGTGAGAATATATTTGGCAATTAAATATAACTGTCCCTTCTTGGAATGTCTTTGTTCGCAGATTTTAAACATTTATTGGCTAAATTGTGTCTTGTTTGTTATTATAACTGAGAAAACAATAGCTGCTGATGGTTATTTATTTGTTATAAACGGTATTACTATCAGCAAATGAAATCTATTTAAAATAAGTTACAGGTTAATTCAAATTCGAGAAAGAAGCATTAATACAGGAAGATTCTAATGAGTTGGGCAACTTTGCTATGAATGTACCAACGAAGTGATGATTCTGATAGAAAAGATCAACTTGAGGACTACAATCATATGATATAACATTTTACCTAAAAAAATCAAGTATCCACAATCTCAAACTTTTAAAAGGAATTGAATATATTGTCTATTCAAACCTTTTATTTTCTATCAAAATATGTTTGTCTCTTTGTTTGTAGGTATACCTTAATTTTAACATAATTTATGATAGTTTTTACATTAATTAAAGACTTTTTTTTTCATTAAACTCCTACTGCACCAACAAACAATTAACAATTGATTTAAAAGAGCAGGTGCTTATTAGTTATTATTAACCATCGAAGGAATGTAACATAGTTCCAGCTACCTCTAATCCAGATACGCCCTTTGGCACAAAAATAATCCCTAGTCCTCCCACGGGAAGCTACCGCTTTACGGAGTAGTGTAGGTCCATCTCTGCATTCTGGACTATAAGTATGCAAAATTTTATGATGATTGCTTTAGTAATTACGGCGTCAAGAGGTAATAAACAAAGGTAAAATCTTTATATATTTCCCATCTAAAATCTTTATGGACCTACCTATAAAAATGTTGTGTTACCTTGTTTCTCCACGATGAACTCCCTAAACTAGTGAAACGATTTTAATGAAATTTTGCACGCTGTATGCAGTTTGGTCTAACTTGAGAAGTATGTTAGATTTTCTTTCCCTTTCTTATTGCAAAATAAACGAATTTTATATCCGGAGAGGAGAGGGATTCTGCCGCGAAATTCTGAGAAACGGGTACCCCATCATATATAAGTCTTAACTTGAAGTCGGTTTTTTTTGTGATGTTTACATAGAAATTACATATTAAGTATTTCAATATACATACTATAATAATTGAACGAATTATAAGTGTGCCACAGCGACAGCAGCTGTGCTGGTAATACATATATTTCAGATAGTCCATACGTATTTGTTTTATAGTAATATACTAGCCTTTGCCCGTGGCTCCGCTGCATCCAAAAGCTAGTTTTTAGGTAATATCTCAGGTTCTCGATATAGTAGCGGGATAAAATGTATACCAGTTGTTAAGTCTAATCAATAGCTATCAAACAAAAGAAGTTGCATCAAAATCCGTTTAGTAGTTTTTGCGTGATGCGCGAACAAACAAACAGACAAACAGATAAACAAACAAAAAATTAAAAAAAAAACGTTTTGTGTTTAGACACGCCTAAATAGCCTAATTCAGTTTTTTTTTTTCAAATAGCATATGTACAGACATAGCTCTGCTACAGCTTTATAATAGTATAGATAAGGTGCTCTGAATATACTATTTTCACACCTAAACTGTCTACAATATAACAATTTTATAATGAGCTATGATTTCAAATCTCTGCTCACACCATGCGTTGACACAAGTATCAAATTAAGTGTAACTGTAGGTCACAAAGTAATGAGTCCTTACGACACGGTCACACGAGCACCTGCTGTTCGAGACAGGAAGCTACTTGAGGCGAGGGAGACAAGCAAGTGTGTTGTCGGTGGAGCGAAGCGGACACTGCTCTGAACTCTGTGGCACAGTGACCTTGGAGTCATTTTACAGTTGGAAAGCCAGAAATGTGTATGTTTATACGTAGGGTGAATATTTTTTATTTTTTTGAATAAAATTTTGTGCATAATGTACATACACTAAGTTAATGGTGATGTTTACTGCTATCATTTCACTGCAGATGGCGTATTATCAACATGGCCATTGAAAACTGCCATTTCCATATAATTTTAACCTGTAAATTGGGAAATTTAGATTTTCTCGTAATATGCCTCTGTGTGATGTACTAAAGTGTAATAACCCCGATACACATTTATTTCCCAAAATCTAACATTAAAAAAAATAAAAAAAACAATCGCTATCGCTCAAATCGCTCAGCGTTGCCCGTGGATCCCCATTGGCCATAATATTAATTAGCTTATAGGTAATATATGCAAATAGGCGTTATGCTATCTGGTGGGGATGACTGTCCCTGACATGTATTTATACAGTCGTCATTCAAGGCCTCAGTATATGTCAAGTCACATTTATATGGATTGACCACGATCAAACCTTGTAGCTGACTTGTTTTCTGTAATAGTTGAGTACAATTCATTTTAAAATATAACATTTTAAGTAGGATAAACTTAATAATGGTGATAAATGGGAAAATGTATCACTTAGATTGGCAAATGAATATCTTTCTTCACACGTAAGTATCTATATATCAATTTAATCGTATAGATGTCTATAAAACTAGTTCACAAAAGAGTTAATTCTAGATATTTGCTAGTTAATATTGAAATATTTAAATCCAAATAAAACTTTTTATATATACTACGTGGGTGGCAAACAAGCATACGGCTCACCTGATGGTATACAGTTGAGGAGTTGAGGAGGTGGATAGGAAGAATATTAAGGAGTGGAAATATGTAGAGTACTAAGGAAAGATTAAGAAGGATAACAAGGAAAGGATAGGGAATGATTTTGGGGCTCCGACGCTCTCACTCATCATGCGAATCACAACGGTAGGAATATCTACCGTTGTTTCATGCTGATCTTCTGTAAGTGGATGGTCCTTCCCCAGTCAAGCTGGCCCATTCATGCGGGGATTAGCAAGGCTCTACCATTAAAGCCTTTACATCACTATTACTAGCTACCTTTACATTATTTAAAAAAATACTGACCATCATAATTATAGAACATTAAATAAAGTGATTATATGCACACAATTTATTACAAAGCGATAAACTTTCAATTTCAATGTTTAATTAATCATGATTACACACCACTATTATACAGACAGGATATTTGAAAGCTTTTTATCACGGGGGCGATGACTCGACTTAATGTCATCAATTAGTGTGATTGTATATACGATAAATCAACATAAAAAGCCTAGATATGTTATTAACTAAACATAGTATAGAATGGTCCAAAAAACCTTTATTTTAAATTATGTTTTCAGTTCTGAAGCAGCTGAGTATGGTACGTAAATGCTTATATAGTCATTATATTCAATCATATTGTCCGTGGTGACGGACTAAGAATACAAGTGTCACTACCCCATTATTTCATACGGGTGTCGTACGATGCGACTAAGGGAAGTAAGCAATTATTATCAGCCACAGTCCCAGACCAGTAGTCATTTGCTATCGGGCTCGAGCGTTTTGGTACCACCATCTCCCGTATGACCGGCCATGTAGTTCGTCGACGTGTAAATGAAATGGTGAGCAGTGACTTGACAATACTACCGGTATAGTTGAGTCCATGAGTGACGGATATCATTTACCATCAGCTGGGCCGTAGTTCATTTGCCACCATAAGCAAGAAAAAAGACTGAAAAGTGTGCAACCATATGACAGATATAACTCACTGCGTCTGACTGCGTTAGATGTTTTATTACTATATCGGGAACCTGAGATATAACCTAAAAATAGCTTTTGTTCAACTTAGAAACTATTAAACCGATTTTAATAAATATTTCATGGCTAGAAATCCAGAAGTAACATAATATGTTGTTTGAAGTATTTAATATCACGTTATGTCATACGATGACAGAGTTGTGAAGAAAAACTGTGTGTTACATACTCGTGTATTCTAAACCTAAGATACAGAACCGAATTTGAACCCATTCACAAAGGCCGATTGGACCGATATTTAGGATTACAGAGCTACTCGTATGGTCTCGGAAGTCACGGATGTTTAGCCGCCATTAAAATTCTTATAATTAATATAATACAATAGAAATATTAACTGATATTTGCACACAATAGATGATTTTCCCTATTAGTAATGAGGTTTAGTTCTATGAATCACAAATAAAGAAAACCGGATTTTACAGTAATTTAAAAAAAAGAAGCTGTCGCAGGACTTCTCGCACATGAGAAAACATCGAAATTATTATGAAGGAATAATTAATATAAAAGGATAGCTTTTGAAAGGAAATAAATGTAGCACAATTAAAAATATAATATTCCGATTTTTTTAAAGAACAGGTAAGCTATTTTCACATCGCCCCCCGAAAAAGTTTAAAGTGAAAACTTCTTTAGGCGCGTTGAGCACTTTTTGGGTGAACAAAAATCATGGAACTCGCGTCATCGTCACCGAACGCTCCGATAAAAGTGAAAACTAAGTAACTTGTGAATTGTATCGTCGAGCTATTAGATTATTATTTTTGAATTATTTTTGGTTTGTAAGTAAGAAGTATTAATGACCAAGTAATTGGTCAAATTCACAAGTTACTTAGTTTACACTTCTATCGGCAGTCCCCAAAGGCTGCCCCACATGTTTTTTTTTCATATAAAAAATATATGCACAAGTAGAGGTTTAAACTCATTTTCGAACTTGTCAGCATTCGAATCAAGATCAATAAAATTATCATATAATTTTTTCAAATATTGCAAATATTGCTTGTATAAAATTATAACAAAAAATTTGTTAAACAATCTTTAGTATATGTCGGAATTCTTTGATTTTTGGATATATTCATCATGAGATTAGTTTCTAATCGGCCATGTAAAAAATGGGTGCGAGTACTTATGTACGCACGTGAGAAGTTATATTTCTCTGGCATCATTAAATAATTAATATTAAAAATTGAAAATTAATATATTTATATAATAATATATTTAATATATATATTTCAAATATATATATTTAATATAAATTTATATAATATATAATTATATATATATATATAATTATTAAAAACCAAATTTAGAGAATAATAAATATATAAGACATAATTTGTACTAAATATTATAAGATTCTTAATTTTAAATGTTTATTATTGATTATTTAATATTTTAAAAATAAATTTAATAATAAATTCAAAAATTTAATTTAAGGTTGGTCATTTTTTAAATATTTTTATTGATTTCTTAATTTAATATTCACTTTTCATTTTTATCAAAAAGTTGCATCAAAATTAGTTCAGTGGTTTTTGTTTGATGCGCGAACAAACAAACAGACAAACAGACAAAAATTCTAAAAAATATTGTTTTGTGTTTAGACACGCCTATATAGCCTATTACAGTCATTTTTTCTCAAATATCTTGTAGAATATAGATTATTATAACTTAGAATTAATAAAAAATGTATAACAGCGCCATCTTACCGTATTGCTTAGAACTGTGGTAGTACAATAGTGGCTACACGATTATTCGTAGTACTAATTATTTCCTGTAGATATCTTTTTCATGTTGATAAGATTATTAATTCTTATAACCTATACATAAAGTAGATAATAATTAGTCAGCTGTTATCTGTTATAGTAGCAATAGTTATTATTTATTAGTGATTGTTGTTGTAGTGAGAATATAATATTTGTAACATCAAAGATCACTGTAGTTATTTGGGTGATTTTAAAAAGTTCTGTAAGTGCCTACCAGGGCCATGTCACTCCCTAAGAGCTTGTTTTTATTTAAAATCGTGCTCTCTAGTGGGCGGAAGAGACACTAATAATTATTAGTGGGACTCGAATGTTGTTAGAAGAAAATATTTAGATGATAAAATTGAATAACAGATGGCGCTGTAATAAATATCAGTGCAATTCTATACAAAATGCACTATAACCTGAATCGCACAATATTTTTTTTGTAAATAAAGTATATATACAAATATAATTGTACTTCTAATGTACTTGCTTAGGCAGTACATATACTAGTAGCTTTTTTTTCGAGACTTAATGAGCGGTTAAGCAGACAACTTCATACTGTAGACAACTTCATACTGTTAATTTTGTGTCACAGATGCACGCGCATCTTAAAATTTCACTCTCATCATTTTTTCATAACGCGCCTAAAGAAGTATAACTTCAAAAAAGTATGTTTAACAGCCGGTCTAACCCTCGGCATTAGATGTTTCACATCAAAATCGCTAATGTTTCTATATTGGAATTGCATTTATTGTTACCATTTAAATGGGTTATTACAGAAACTGACGCTTAACCAGTCTACCAATCCTACTATTATAAATGCAAAAGTCATCATCTTCAACCATGCTTGTAAGTTTGGCTGTGAATCACACTTAAACTAGACACTTAAATGTATTTCGATAACATTTAGAAGGTGCTTGTATAGGTCATATTTGCTAAAAAATGGAAGATATCAAAAGGTTAAAAATCTACTTGCTGAACAGTAGCGCTGCGATTACACAAATCGAACCCATCTTAATCCGATTTACACTCAGTATTTCCTTGTTAAACTTGAACACCTTCATTGTGAAATGCATAGTCAGTCATTAATATCAAATAGAACCATTGATGGATAGATAAATCCCACACTAAATGATTATAATTTGACTACTAAGAAATTGTTTAGTCAGTTTCAAGCTAAGCATAATATGGCTGAAAGTAAATAGTTAAGATAATAATATAACAATATTCTCCGACAGGTACTGTTCAAATATTAAAATTACGATAGCTAAAACAGTAAGATAAATAATGTAATAGATATAACAATGCTAAAGCTAAACACAATCTGAGAAGTCTTGCAGTATGCGGAGGCAATGCACGCCGTTTCCAAGTATTCGCTAAGCGATAAGCCAGCCATAGGTACCTGAGCTTTTGCAATTGGTTAACCGAACAAATAAAGAATGTCTCGTACTGCGAATTGTATATTTGACAGACATTTTCTAAAGGCACTTAAAAACCCTTAATATTTCATCGAAAGTATCAAGGAGTTTTCAAATTTAATTTAATAATACCATTGTGGTTATTTCGTTGTTTCGAGAACAGTCAACGCAATCACATGAGAACGACGCCGATGATACCACACAATTTTGTCCAAAAAGTGCTTATTTTTTTAAAGATAACAGCTTGCACTTAGGCATTAATAATCTTGTACCGCGGCATGAATCATCCTGTGTGAGAATCGAACTCACAACACTCGGCACGGAGGATAAGGTTCCATCCATCAGCCTTTCAACGCCCACTGCTGGACATAGGCCTTCCCAGGAGAACGCCACAACCAGCGGTCCCGTCATGGGGGATAATGCCTAAAAAATAAATAAGATTGAATGACTGGAATTTAAAAAAATATGGGCTTTGGTGGCATAATGTATAATCACTATTTCGTATTCATCAATAATATGTATAATCACTATTTCGTATTCAAATAATATTTATATTTTCACATAATTATGTAAAAAATGTATAAAAGAGTAGCAGAGCAGTGTCTGAGAAAAAAATACATATATATTGACATGACATTATTATTGAAATTTAATTTATATTGTCCGTTTGTTGGTCATACAACTACTATTGAATGGATTTACCTTAAAATTTTCTGTTCATAGCATTTGATTAGACTTTGAATTTTTATCATGCTTTTTACTAACTATATCAGGAACCCGAAATATAACCGAAAAACTAGCTTTTAAAATCCGCTGGAAAAGGCTAGTTATTTATAAGAACATGTTTATTTTACTTGATTGTTATAAATAAACTATATACAATCGGCACAGCATTATCTTACATCTCTAATATAATGTAGAGATAATGTAATGTATAATCTAACCAAGAGCTAAAAATCCGTTCAGTAGTTTTGTGTGATGCCCGAACAAACAGAGAAAAAATGTAAAAAAATAAGTTTTTTTGTTCCAACATCCTAAATAGCCATTAAACTTTTCTCAAACATCTTAAATGTAGAGACAGCTCTGTTACAACTTTATAATAGTACCTATAGATACAAGGAAGTACACGAATCAGTTCACCGGTTATGTAAATAGATTATTCTTTTGGTATTTCTTTATATAGATGACAAAATTGATACCCTTCATATCCAGTTGACCTTAAACTTCTGTATTAAAAACTTTGCCAAACGCTATTATAATATAATTCAATATCCTTAACTGCCTCTGTAGTGCAGCGGTAGTATAAGCGATTGCTGATCATGATGTTTCGGGGTCGATCGCTGGGTCAGGCGGTGCTATTGAGCTTTTTCGTAAAAAGGAAAATTCTCAGTAGCAGCTCGGAGTTTGAAAATGTGCCCGGTAGGCGGCAATAGGCTCGCCCCCTATTACGTGGGACTTAAACATAGCTGGCGAACCGTGGGTGTGTAATAAACCTCTACCTACCCTTTCGGGAAATACAGGCGTGATGCTATGTTATGTTTTTTTGTTCAATATCCTTAAAATATACTATCCTGGTTGAGCACGAATCTCCATCACTTCGCTGGACCTATGTAGAACGATAATATTTCGGGCGTCAGATATTTTAATTAATATAGAACTAAACGGAAATCGTATGCATGTATTGTAATCAATAACGTTGTTTCCGTAATAAAAACTTATTGAAAGTTCGAATTAAGTTGACCTTGTTGATTTAATACTGATTTTAACTAATTAGAAAGGTATTATTTTAGAATACGAGTAACAGGCTAAATATACTAGGTATTTTTAGAACAAATACTTTCGATTTATTTGCTGTGTGATAATCTATGGCAATCGATAGTTCTAGGTAATTCTATAAGAAACCGGTAGCAGGTAAATACTATTGATTCAATCTTTACCGCAATTTATCAATTGTTAATGATATTTAACCTCAAGTATTCCATAATTGACCTTAAAGTAAAACGTATTTTTAAAAACAATTGATGCTTGTTGTAAGACGTTGTTATCTGCTATTTTAATTTAGCAGGAAGCGGAAAAGGGAAAAAACTTGAAAAAAGAACTGCTGGGGTGTACTATTCAACTCGGTTGGGTAACAGGTGCCATTGGGCGGCAGCACGTGACCGCTCGTCGGTCGCCATTCGCGCGCGATCAGCCACCGCCGCCGCTACGAACGAACGCGCTCCGCGCGCTGACCGTTATTTTTAAATTTTCAAATCATAATTCTAAGTGTTTGTGCAACGAACATATTTTGGGATTTTGTGCCTGTGATTTTTATTTTGTTGTGACACTTCGTTAGACAGGTCAGTTGTGTTATTGCTTTTTTAAATCATACATATTATATATTTTTTATTGAACATACATATATAATTTTTTTTAATGATTTACTTGAATTTAAACAATAAGAATATAATATTAGTGATAACATGTTTACACGTTATTTTTACTTAAATACATTAGAATAAGATGTTGAACGTCTTAAGAAAAGACTTCAACGAGCGGCAAAGCTTCGTTATAATAAGCTTAACGTTCTCAACGGAAATGAAGATGCCAGCAATATTGCTACTAATGGATATATTATACGATTTTGATAACCAGATTTGACAACAACGATTATTATGTCATTTTGTGGTTAATTGAAGATATTATGAATGTTACGTGAGGTTTTTTTTAATTAGCGTGTGAGCACAAGAAATATGGCTATTGTATTTTTCTAAAAGAACACATAGTATGGTCTTAACAATGAGACATTTTATATTTAAAGTAAGCTCTTTCAATAGAGCTTATTTCTATGACTCTCGTAATAAGAATTTGAAAGTCTGAAACTTAAGGACAATGCTTTGAACGGGTTTAAGAATAGAATGGACAGCTGTTACAATTTCAATATAAATAAGTCATTATTGAATTATGAAATTAGTTAACTAAAGATGTATTATAAAAATGTGTTTAATTTTAACCGAGACTCGTGCCTTATTATAACTCTATTTAAAATATTTTGATGTAAACACTTGACATGCTCAGCTACTTAGAACAAATTATTTGTGAATGTGGAAAAAGTGAAATTTAGTGCGAGTGGGATTCGTACGTCTGTACCTTCCTAACCGGGGAAGTGCTCTAGACCACTTAGCTATCGCACTGACCGACGGCCATTCCTAATCTCCACATCGTATTTGTCTTTAAATAATTTGTCCTATTTAAAATAGTTAAGATAAATACTGAGACCGATTAATAAAAAACAGATTATTTTCAAAATGAGTGGACTAATAGGATAGATCGATTTACGTTCAAGGCCAGATACCCTTGTAATACGTTTTGATGTTTAAGAAAAAGCAAAGTGTAGAATATTTATACAACTCATGAAAGTTACATTATTATGGAAGAAGAAAAATATTTTTTACTGGAATCAATAACGTAAATCGCTAATTAGACGCCAAATAATACAAGACCTCGTGGATAGTGTATCTTTAAACTTATAATTAGTTTGTTTAATGCTTCAGTAATGCTTTCTATTGTATTACCTATATTATTTGTTCCGTATACAATCTTAAAACTAAGTATTTAACGTAATGCGATTGATAAATCGATAAAATTAATCATATATTCATTATGTTTTACCGGAAACTAGAAGCAATTGGTTTGGAAAGCCTTGTTTAGCATATTATTAAATTAATATATTACCATTAGTACTTACTAGTTGATTATTTTAATTAGTTTTGTGTCGGTGTGGTGCTGAACTAAGAATACAAGTGCCATCACCCTATTCTTTCCCTCGGGTGTTTTACGAGGCGACTAAAGAGATTAAGCAATTATCACCCATTGTTTGTTATCCCCATTGATGTTGTAGCTGGATACCAAGTGTACTAACTTGTTATCAGGTTAAACACAAAGTGAAAAATGTGAAATTCGAAAATAACAGTCAGGAGCAGGATTTGAACCTGCATCTTCTAGATACCGTCCAGATGCTTTACCAAATCAATTGTTTCAAATTGTTATCAGGTCCGAGGGGCTAGTACCATTGTCTCCCGCGTGGCCAGCTAGTTGATTCTTTCATATCGTTTACACAATATGAAATGATGAGTGGTTTGATAGTACTATTAGTATAGTTACGTTCATGAGTGACGGTTACCACTTACCATCAAGTAGGCTGTAGCTCGCGGTCACTATAAACAATGATAACAATAGATAGTTTGGTACGTAATTCACGTTGATAACAACAAATCTAATGCATTGGGACTTATCTTATTCTCTAACTTTTAGTTAGAAAAACCTATATAGGTATCCAAAAACTAATAAAGGGAAAAACCTGTATAGGGTTGGCATATGCATGCATATGGATAATTATATCCACTTAAAATAGTCTGTAAAAATCGTAAAAGCCGCGAGGAGCTGTTGGATGCGGTCAGCGCAGGACCGGTCGTTGTGGCGTTCTCTTTGGGAAGCCCATGGGCTGGACATATCCAGCAGTGGACGTTGAAAGCATACTGCAAAACCACATCAATGCGCTTCATGGCTAGTCACACAGGAAATGGTGGTACCAACCCGTTCGGACCCGATAGCAAGTAAGTACTCCCACTTGGTATCCAGCCCTACCACCAATGAAAATAGTCTGTGGTTTTTATGTCAATTTTAGATAAAATGAAGTTAAAACTAGTTATAAGACTTTTATAACGTATTATGCAGTATTTTTAATCCATATATTTCGAAAAAAACTTAATTAGTTATTGAATAAAATTTACAATATCCACCATCTTGTTATTTTTTAGGTAGTTATAGTTTTAGTATGTTATGTGCAACTAATATACCAATTATTGCCTGCAACTTTGTGTGCGTTAACTTTAGTTTTGTCTTAAAATCCGATTCGATCCAAGATCCGATTTAACAGATAACCAATATTCTGTTTTAAATCAGCCTTTGTCCTGAAAACGATTAAAGTCTAACTTTAACAAACAAACTGAAAAACTGTTGTTTTGTATTATAATAGATTTCTATTATCATGCTCTTTTCATATTTGATAGGTACATACATTCACAGGTACATTGAATGTACATACATACCGAAATACCACTGTTTTACTTTATTACGAGCGCATTACCCGCGGCTTCGCTCGCGTCATACCTAGTGGTAAATCCATTTTGGATACGATTTGCGTAAAATCCTTTCTTAGTGCTCACTTACAGTATCAAAGTAATCCATATTCAAATTTTTAAAGTCCCAGCAGTTTGGGCTGTGTGTGCGATATGTTAGTCAGTCAGTCAGTAATTATTTTGTATATGAAAGTTTCAGAAGCTTTTGTAAACTGGTTGTTTTTTTAGAACTTTATTGGTTATCGCAGCACACGTCTGTAAAGCTCCTAGTCGATAAGATTTTTTCCAACATCTTTAATTGTCTGTGTCATTACTTAGACTAATCTACAGGAAATCTCAATGAATTATACACTTAAATCTTACTCATGAGTCACTCTATCCACTGGTGAAAACCACATGAAAAGTTATTCGGTAATTTTTGAGTTTATTGCACTCAGACTGCCTTTATTTTATAACAAGCTTGTTCCCGCGACATCGTCTGCGTAGACGTGTATTTTGTCAATATTCCTATGTAGAATAACTTCGTCATTTTATGGCATATTAATTACCTTTATACTAAAATAGTTAACTCACAGAAACTGTCCATTTATCTGAAACAAAAAGCGTACAATCGTGATCTGGAATAGATCAAGCATTTACGGCGTGAAAACATAATAAACAAGCAAACTTAATTTCAGATTTACAATATAGACTGAATCAAAAAATGGTGTAAGCCTGAAGTCTGGCCTTGCAGCTATCTCTGGAGATCGAATATCCTTAGACAGACCCGAATAAACATTTTACCATGTTTCGTTGCATTTTTGTTATGAAAATATAAAATACGTTGCGATGATATTTTAATTTTTTTGACAATTTGTAACCTTCAACTCATTTTTGTGTACAGTGATGGCAATAGCATAGATGTAGGCTTGGTTTTTCTCACTTAGCTGGATACTGATAAACACTCAGCTACAAAAAAGCAAACAGAAAAAATGTTTTAAAAAATCTTTAGTCTTTTAAAAACTCAAAATCTACAGAAAATCGTAGAACATACATAGGGATTATATAGATCTGCCTAGGGGTGTTCTATCTCTGGCGCCGGCGTACCACTGAAGTAATGTAACACAGTTCCAGTGGTCTACCAATACAGCTGGAGAGACGGCACATGGTTATTTTATTTAGTAGGTGAGAGACACTACCCTGTTAGTTGTCCCGAAGGACGGGGTATGCGGTTAGGTACATTTTTTCGGCCTTAACAAAAAATCTCTGGGCTTTACACTATTTTTTAGGACATATGGCCTGGTATTAGTAAGGATATTTATAGATACATTAATATATTACTTGTTGTTAGTACAGATTCATAACATCACGACAGATTAACGTCATATTTTTTTCTAAACTATTACTGTATAGAAAACATCTATAGTTAATTCAAGCAACAAAATAAGTTTTTGTGCAAACTAAAATGTTGTTCCGTGACTTATCATCACGCTCAAACATTATATATTATATAAATAATAGGTATACATACGTAAATATAAATATTATCTGAACATGTTCTCTTATGTAAGGTATCAATCAAGGCTTATCAAATAAATGTTATGAAATGAATAAAAAGTGCATTGAGAAAGAAATTAAATACTTATGATTTATTAATTTATCTAATTATTTTATTAATATAAATCTATTTTTGTATAAAAACGACTGTATTTAAACTAAGTTCTGCTCGCGACAACGTCTGCGTATTTTTTAGAAAACAAATTCGTCACTACAGCAAACTAATGATCTCTATGCTAATATTCCTATACCAAATGAACCATCTAATTTTTTCTGAATATATGGTAGCATTATACCCACTACCAATAAGAAAAAATCATGTCCCTTGCTCTAAAAAAATAAAAACAAATCTATCCCAAGAGAACCGTA
Source organism: Leucoma salicis (assembly GCA_948253155.1). Classification (NCBI taxonomy): domain Eukaryota; kingdom Metazoa; phylum Arthropoda; class Insecta; order Lepidoptera; family Erebidae; genus Leucoma; species Leucoma salicis. Next base: position 7,754,517 of record OX411805.1, on the reverse strand, counting down.
CATTTTTCTAGGATAAAAAGTAACCTATGTACTATTCCAGATTATAACTCATAATATCTGTGCCAAATTATATCTAGAGCTGTTCAGCTGTTCTGGCGTGATTGATTAACAAACATCCATCTAAGTCTAAAGATTCACATTTATAATATTAGTAAGATATTAATAAGAAGTAAAATGAATTTTCAAATAAGTCAGTGATATACAACGCGATGGCTAGCGGTATAGATGGTGTAGTTCAAGTCATAATGTCTTTGCTTAGATTCGTCCACATAAAAAGTAAAAATAATTTGTTCGAGTTATGGTACAATGCCGAGTATTAATATATTTAACAACACAAGTATTTAACATTAGCCTTTGCCCGCGGCTCCGTCGCAGTCAAAAGCTAGTTTTTAGGTTATATCTCAGGTTCTCGATATAGTAGCGGGATAAAATGTATACCAGTTTTTAAGTCTAATCGAGAGCTATCAAATAAAAAAACTGGCATCAAAATCTGTTCTGTAGTTTCTGTGTGATGCGCGAACGAACAAACAGACAAAAATCTAAAAAAAATGTTTTGTGTTCAGACACGCGTATATAGCCTAACACAGTATTTTTTTCTCAAATATCTTAAATGTACCGACACATATTTAGATATTTTTATATATATTTTTAGCATTTTACATGCTTAGCACTATACAATAAACACAAAGTGAAAAATGTGAAATCGAAATTAACAGTCACGAGCAAGATTTGAACCTGCATCTCCTGGATACCGTCCAGATGCTTTGCCAATTCAGCCATCGTGACAATTGCTCCTGACTGCTAATTTCGATAACACATTTAAATAATTGTAAAATTAAGTTTACCTGGTCGGTATAATGTATGAAAATACTTCCAACAGATGGCGCAGGCGTCACTCAAAGACGTTAAGTATGATGTGTTATCGAAATTAGCAGTCAGTACGATGGCTGAATTGGCAAAGCATCTGGACGGTATCCAGGAGATGCAGGTTCAAATATTGCTCGTGACTGTTATTTTCGATTTCACATTTTTCACTTTGTGTTTATTGTACAGACACAGCTCTGTTACAGCTTTATAATAGTATATAAGTAGTTTAACTAAAAATAAATTTGTAGTGTCAAACACTTAATAAAACAACTGTAAAGGAAAACTAATAAAATGAAACTTCTCTATGTACGGAAATATATTTTTTTATAATGTAATCTATAACTACAAATAAATAAACTTAAAGCATCTGTTTGTAATGCCTAATTAATAACTTTTTAATAAATGCAAATACTAGTTTATGAAAGTAAATACTATTTTTGTTAACTGTAATACAAATTTTGTTTTGGCTAATCTTCGGAACATCTGGGCCGATTTGGATAGGACTTCCACTGACAGATAGCTAATTTTATAAGGAGTAACTTAGGCTACTTTTATTTTAGAAATATTATTTCACGCGGGCCAAGTCATGGGTTTCAACTTGTTTATGAAATAAAAATTAGATTGGTAGATATATCACCTACTTTGTAAAAACAACTTTTTATTCATATTATATAACTGAATAACTAAGAGTGCATATATTAAGATATAGACTAATGCATTTCACTGTTTATGATGATTTTTGTATAATGATTTACATTTTAAAGTGGTTTTAATTTTCTTCATAAAATATCTCATGTTATAATAACACACACATACAGCCAACAGGCATGACATCATATTTATTTTATTTTAACAACTTTATTTACCTACTGACAGACATGTTAAAAAGGTGCCCATCCATAATTTAAAACATCCGCAAATAAAAGTCTTTAAGAGGATAAAAATTTAGTATTAACTTTAGACATAAAATATATTAGGTATTGGATTTGTTTGGATTAATTTTGGATTCATGCTCCTTTTTGCATACCCAACTCTCGCTTTCATATAATAACGTTGAGATAAGCACTACGTTATGTATTGTCCCACGTGCCTTCTGACTGGAAGGTGGTTGCCGAGAAGTTGTCCCAATGCTCCGTTCACTCTATTTCCCGCATTTACTCTTCTATGTCAGTGGTGTACCTTCTATGCTGACTGAATCCACATCCAAGATATACAAATTCAAGTGAATTTAATTATCCATTAGTGTGAGAGCAGGATTTAAATTGTTACTTATCAATGTAGGCACTACTTGAACATAGAGCTCCTCCATACTTGTTAAAGCTTAAATATTGATACTTCTTTATTAAATCACACCCTGTACCCCGTCAGATGTCTTAAACTTATACCATACTATCTCGGTATTGCAGTGTCTTCTAAAACTATTGCCCCACATTAACTCGAGAACACCTTTTTTTTATTGCATGTATTGGCAGACGAGCCACGGCCCATCTGTTGGTAAATGGTAACCGTCGCTCATAGACTCAACTATACCGAAAGTATTGTCAAGCCGCTGCTCACCATTTCATTTCACCAATATGAAATGAAAGAATAAACGGCTATCTCCTGCTACAGCCAAAACGCAATGATTGTAGGTACTTCATGGCCGGTCACACGGGAGATGGTGGTACCAACCCGCTCGAGCCCGATACTAAGTGAGTACTTCCACTTGGTACCCAGCCCTACCACCAGTCATGCAATGGATGATAATTACTTGCTTCCCTTAGTCGCCTCATACGACACTCGTGGGAAAGAATGGGATGGTGACACTTGTATTCTTAGTCCGTCACCACACGTACAAGACCATAAATGTATTAAAGTACTCAGTTTTATATTTTTCACGCTAAAATTGGCATAATATAGCTAACGCTTGGAAGTTATTTAATTAAATTGTTATTCGCAACCCTAGTTATTGTAGTCACCCTCAAATTATACATGTACGATATCGATTAAACAGAATTTACATCACTACGTAAAGGACTCTGTGAGAAAGAGAAAATATCAAAGAATATTTAGTCATCTCTGATTAACAAAATACGATTGCTAAAAGATTCCGTAACGACCTGAACTTAACTCAAAGGTTGGATTTCACCTTTATGATTATTCTTTAAAATTTATTTCGTAAACAGTGCTATATTTTATGGAATATAACGTCTCTTACTCCTGTATCGATAAACAGTCACAGGTTATAAGTGAGACAGGTAATATGCAAGTGAGAGGCAACATGGTTCAACTGTGGTGCGATTTGCCAAACGTACACTATGCGTTTTTGCGCCTGCATTTCTGCACTTAGGCTACGGAACACGTCTTACGAGGTAGCGGTATTCACTATAGACATTAGATACAGGCTAAGAACAGACGAATCCGAGAGAGATCTGAGAGATTACTTAACATGATCACCAGCTAGGGCAGAGGAAATAGTGGAATCAAACTTTGTGTTTAATGTATAGTGCTAAGCATGTCAAATGTTAAAAATATATATAAAAATATCTAAATATTTAAAGGGTTTGTGTCATTATTAGGTAAAATCTTAATTGTAAAATTAAGTTTACCTGGTCGGTATAATGTATGAAAATACTCCCGACAGATGGCGCAGGCGTCACCCTAAGACGTTAAGTATGATGTGTTATCGAAATTAGCAGTCAGGAGCAATTGTCAGGATGGCTGAATTGGTAAAGCATCTGGACGGTATCCAGAAGATGCAGGTTCAAATCCTGCTCCTGACTGTTATTTTCGATTTCACATTTTTCACTTTGTGTTTAATGTATAGTGCTAAGCATGTCAAATGCTAAAAATATATATAAAAATATCTAAATATTTAAAGGGTTTGCGTCATTATTAGGTAAAATCTTAATTGTAAAATTAAGTTTACCTGGTCGGTATAATGTATGAAAATACTCCCGACAGATGGCGCAGGCGTCACCCAAAGACGTTAAGTATGATGTGTTATCGAAATTAGCAGTCAGGAGCAATTGTCAGGATGGCTGAATTGGTAAAGCATCTGGACGGTATCCAGAAGATGCAGGTTCAAATCCTGCTCCTGACTGTTATTTTCGATTTCACATTTTTCACTTTGTGTTTAATTTTTTAACATTTTTGATCTGTTTTTTAAAAGAGCACTTCCCTGGATTGTAATGGACGCAGGTTCGATTCCCGCTTCTCTTTTTCCACATTCATTCACAAATAAATTGTTCTTTAAAGTTTTATTTTTATACTACATGTGTGTAAAACAAGCAAATGGCGCACCTGATGGTAAGCAGTTACCATATAGTAATATTTTAAACGTGAAATAGATTAAAAATAATAACACGAGAACCACTGACACGAATAATATAATTCTAACAGCAATTTTACAATAACTAAATGATGTAGGTAATAGTTAGCAACAAGAGCGCACGCCGATCGAGCTGAAAAGAGAGCTCTTGTCTTGTCACCGCGCCTTATACAGAAGCGCTGGCCGGTCTTCCCATGGTGTTGCCAGCTCTGAGTGAAGGAACACCTAGCTATATATACTATAGACATTAGCAACACTAGATTCATCACTCGCACGTCGCTGTCTCCAAGAAATGAGACAAGAAGGATACAAAGGAGCGGATAGGTAGAACACTAAATAGAGAATAGGAAGGATAATAAGGAGAGGATAGAGAGGCAGATTGAGCCTCTTCTTTATTATTATTATGATTATTTTGCCTATTTTTATTTGGGTGTTTTCTATTATATCTATATAGATAAAATTATAGAAGTCTGCCTTTGCGTGAGCATCATGGAAAACTATTGGATGGATTTCAATTAAATTTTCTAAGTTTTATTACAAAGACACTTGGCCCTTATCTGAAAAAAGGTTTTTTTTGATCTATATTTTTTAGCATTTGACATGCTCCGCCACGCGGACGCGTTCGATTCCCGCTAGTACAAAAAATCTTTTTTTCCTTATCCACAAATAATTTGTACTTCAAAAAAAGTCTGATAAAGAGTTACTAATGTTTTAAACAATGATTTTTATATGCATAATTTATAATATATATGCATGTATAATTTGCTGCACAAATAGGGTAGTGGTTTAGATACCAAGGTCTCGTGGGTTCGATTCCCACACATTAAAACTCTGTGTGATCCACGGTTGTACGGAGGCTGGGTGTACCTTGTGTCCGTGTCATTGTATGTTTATAAAGTCCCTCGCGGTACAAGGATTATTCCTTGATGCAAGGTTAAAACGACTCAGATATAAAAAAATGTATTCTGTAAATATAAAAGCCCATAAGAGTTTTAAAACTGAGAATACTGATGATGAAACATGTGTCTTCTTAATCCACTGCATCAATCCTGCTAGAAATATAACTACAAACAGCTTATAGAATCGCTATCGCCTCTCGCTACATCTTATGACTTGTTTGGTAAGCGTTAAACAAAAGCGGCTGGACGGCCTTCGGCGACCGGTTGCCAGCGGTTTACTTTCGCGTTGCAATCATCAACCAACACTCGATCTTATTCAATTATTGCTCTAAATAGGAAGCCAAATTTGGCAACGTTTTATACTTACTATAAATTGCAAGCTTTTTTGCATAAATTACATAGAAATCTATACCAATCATTATATTTAAACGCTTGAAGTTTATCATTTGGTATACCTATATATTTTTTAACAACCCATTAACGCCTTCTATCCCATTATTGTGCATGGATCTCCTCTTAAAATGAGAGGGGGACAACCACGCTGGCTGGGTAAGGATTGGTAGACCTCACAAGCTTTCGAGAAAATCTTAGTAGTGATTTCCTTCACCGTGCAGCGATAATTTGAAAACAATTTTTTTTTTCAACTCCGTTTCTGTCCCACTATTGTTGTGATACTAAGGAGATGATAAGAAGAATAATAAGGAGGGGTTAGGGAGGGTGGTTTGGTCCTCCGACGCTCTCACTCACCATACGGAACACAACAGTAGGAGTGAGACCTACCGTTGTTTCACGCTGACCTTTTGTTAAAGGGTAGTACTTCCCCGATTAAGCCGCTCTATTATTACTGAGATAAGCAAGGACCTACCACTAAACAATCCTTCTTTTTCACTTCAATTAATATTTAACAGCTGGATCTGATAAGGCTGGCTACCCACGCAGTGCAAAGGACATATATTTGGCCTGTGGGACTTCTCTTATTGTTCTATTCTTCATGAGAAACTCTCAACGAGCCTAGTATAATAGACATAAAGGATAGTATTATTATACCATTATTCGATTCTATAGAATCGTTATTGCTAACGATTTTTCAATTCGCGATTGCCCATAGTCTATAGGCAAAAAAAAAACTAAACTGTTATCTGATAATTTGCATTACTTTTATTAGTTCAAAACATTGACTTATGCATTTAACAATTAAATTTTTGTGTGAATACCTTGGTATAATTAAAACTATTACAGTCTGTATTTAAAGTTGAAGGCTTTTGTTAGTTTGAGTTTCATTAAATGGTCGGCCACATCTTTAAGTGACCAATTCTATGATATAGTTACGACATATATATTATCTATAACAAAATACCAAATTTTTAAAGTTTCCGTCGGTCTATTTGTTCCGGATAATATCCGAAATAGCTGGCCGATTGAGACGGGATTCACTGGCAGATAGCCGATATTATAATGAGTAACTGAAGTTATTTTGAAAAATGAATAAGGGTTTTGTACAAAAAAAAATGTGACTAAATTTCACGCGGACAAAGTCGCGGGTAGCCGCTAGTAAAATTAAATGTCCTTTGTTAAAACATCTATATAACAGAGCGTAAATAATCCTATATTAGAACTTACCGAATTCCATACATACATACATACATAGAATCACCCCTGTTTCCTAGAACGGTAGGCAGAGACAATGCAAGGCCACTTGTCATATACGGCAATCCACTGCCCATTTTTAAGCTATAACATATACTCAATTTTAATCATGAATAAAAAATAAACCCAACAGAATACTTTCTGTGTGTCACCTGCCTTCGACAGCAGCGGTCATAGGACCAGTTTACAACTAAACTGCATCATAAGACCCCAGGCCAGTTTTAATGGATCAGTTCACCTTTATATTGACCTTCAGGCGATATCGCAAACAGAATCAGGAAAATGAACCTGTCTTTAAAATTTTCCTAAGCAGCTAACGACCTAAAATTATATCTAAATAATTTCAAATGAACATTTACCTCAGAATGGCATTATAAAATGTCACCCAAACGTCTTAGTGAAAAATATTATATATATATATTGTTACAATAATACAAAATATTATTATTAAGCCAGCTATTAATAATATTTATATTATTCTAATAGCTCCAAGACAATATCTCCTTCTTCCGTTATTAAAAAAAAATAAGCCGTCACGGGATGTCTTGCAGATGTGAATTCATCGATTTTCTTCCTTTCTTAAAATATTGTTTGAGTCTTATATAATTCTTGATAAGCGCACTCTCCTTATCCATAGATGAATTAAAACTATTATAGGTTTTTTGATTGATGTTATACTTCCTAGTTAGATGCTTTTTTCGACACATGGCGTAAAAACAACTAAATAAATTGGCGTGGCGACGTCGCCACCCTCAGCTGGTTCTACCCTCACTCACCACTGTTCTTACATAAAAAGAAATTATAGGTACATGAAGGAACCTTTCATTCAAATGTACAAAACGGAATAGGAGAATGATCGCTCACATAGCCCAGCGGGTTGACACGCTGAAGTGGCAATAGTCAGACCACAGCGCTCGGCGAACCGATAACCACTGAGGAAGAAAGCTTCTCGAGTAACGATCTGACGACCATTTAATTGGCGGCAAAGGCGAAAAAAAGGCTGAAGCTATAGTTAGCTTTGGCTGCAGGTGACACAAGACCGCTCATTGTGGCGCTATCTTGAGGTGGCATATTATGTCTAACAGTGGAGTTTGATAGGTTGATGGAAGATACGTTAGATTATAACAGCATCATAGTGGGCTTAACAAAAATAAAGGAGAACGAAATCTCACTGAAAATAATGCCATGGAATCGAACTTTTAAATGTTGCGAGTTAATTTTCGAGATATCTTGTATGATATTTGTACTTAGATTATTGCGCTATCTATGTAGTCTACTACTATGAGTTTTAGAACTTATGTTAAATAACTATTTTGTACACGATTTTGTCATTTTTCTTATGTAAAACTACATAGAGTCAAGTCTTACATACTACTGTGTTGATGGTGACATTATATTTTATAGCAAAAGGAAATATGAACAAGAATTAATATTGAAACAGTGTGTTATATAAAGAAATGCAAAACTGAGTTTATTTCGTTTCAAGTCAGAATTAAGTATTAAACGACCATAATTTCTTATGCATTTCCTTGTAATAAATTTCAAATTGTATACATTGTTATTACACAAACACATCGCTATAAGTACATATAATAGATGTAGCCCACAGGTTTCAAAAAATATTTGTGTTATAGTTACTTATAATTAAAGTAAACAGATAGAATTGTAAGTAGCATCTAGTATAAGTATGCATATTATAGTTCCCTTGCTGCCCAGAAGCGCTTAATTCGTTACTTGCTCCGCTGTAACCGGTAGCATGATTTTGTACAGCCAGATCAAGGGACTTTAAAATACAAAAGTATTTCCAAAGATCAGTGTGTTCAGCCTAACAAAATCCTTACTCATTTGACAGAGAGTAAACAAGAAAAGTTCTCGAGTGGCTACCACGTATCGGACGGCGCAGCGTAGGACGGCCCCTCACCAGATGGACCGACGATCTGGTCAAAGCTGCGTGGAGCCGTTGGATGCGGTCGGCACAGGACCGCCCGTTGTGGCGTTCTCTTGGGGAGGCCTATGTCCAGCGTTGAAAGGCTGATGGATGGATGGAAACAAGAAAATTCTTAATAACTTTATTCTAAATGTTATTAATTTATGTTATAAAATAGTGTGTGTGTTATGCTTTCACGCTGTAACTACTAAACCAATCATCGTGAAATCTTGCATACATATAGTCTGGCACCCAGAAAAAGGGTATACTGAGGCTACTTTGCATTCTGGAAAAATTAATGGTTTCGTGGTATAGATATATTTACGTAACGGTAATTAATGTAACATAAAACTAACTAACTAACTTATCATCTTATGTAACATAGAGTGATGTGTTTATATTCTGATTTAAGCAGACGGAGTCGTGCCCCGAATCTAGTACAAAAATAAGTATGAAATTAGGTATTGCATGCATATAGAATTAATAATATTCACCAAATAGCCGTTAAATTCAGATTCCAAAATCAAAGAAACACAAGTCAATCGACGAACGTATTTTTTTTTTTTGATTTTTATTCAACAGACTGTTTCAAATTTATTCTTTTATATTGTCATGTTGATCAGATGTTTTCCATAGATTATAAAACTAATTATAACAAAGGTCAAATTCAATCACGTTCTTTTTATTTTGATGACTAAACCGAACATTAATGGAGATAGTTTATAAACAGGTTTAGATTTATGAAATACTAATCTTGTATTAGATATCATCTGTAATATTCATAGGAATAAAATTCTGTATGACATTGTTATTTGTAATATGCATATACCAAACACTACATTCGGTGCATTGAACAGCCATAACTAACTATGTCACTTATGAATATATTGTTTCTGTATGAGCTGACCATGACTGACGGGCCTCGTGGCGTAGTCGGTAGTGTTACCGCCTTCCCTGCATGAGGTCGTGGGTTCGATTCCCACTTAGGACAATTATTTGTGTGATGATACAGATATTTGTACTGCGTATGGGATTTTTCTATCTATTACCCATATGTATGTATTTACAAAAAAAAGTAATATATGTATTATATCCGTAATCTGGTACCTATAGCACAAGCGTTAAGCTTAGTTTGGGACCAGAGGACGTTATGTGAAATGTCCGTGAATATTTATTATTTATTTATGTATATTTTAATCGCTTGAAGTGTTTGGCCGTTTACCAAAAAAGCAAATGTTCAAAAATGTGAAATCGAAAATAATACACACGAGGAGGATTTGCACGTGCATCTCCTGGAAACCGTTCCACACGCTTTGCCAAATCAGCCATCGTCCTTCCTCCTTAATGTCTTGGATGACGTCGGCGCCATCTGTTGGATATATTTGCATACATTAAACCTAATTATAACAATTAAGATTCATACCAAATAATAACGCAGCCATATAAATATCTTGATATTTTTATGTAGGTATCCATATTTTTAGCAGTTGACATGTTCGGCCATTTCGAGAATGCAAAGTGCGAAGCAAATGTCACGATGGCTGAATTAGCGAAGCATCTGGAACGGTTTTCCAGGAGATGCAGGTTCAAGTGCTGCTCGTGACAATTATTATATACATTTCACATTTTCGCACTTTGTGTTCCGGTAGTTCTATGAAATGCATCCAAAAATATTCCATATAGAAATCTAAGAACTCAATCCAGATTTAATCTTAGATCGATTTTAAGCACGATAAATATATTATTATTTTACAACAGTTACGATATGTATGAAGGTAGATATAGCACGCGCGTAAATGGCTGCATAATTATTTCTTAAGCCTCGTGGACGCTTTTAAATCGGAGTTATGTAAAGTTAGCGAACAGGTGGCAGCACTGGGTCAACAGTAATGTGACGAGGACGTCTGGTAGTGACATTTTAAATTTGGAATTCAAAGTCGTCTAGTCAAATAAAATGACGTAACGTCGGCGGTATAAAAAGACCTTGTAAAGTCAATTGGTAGAAAGTTACGTGAGATTTTTGTGTAAATCACGTTCAAATATGGTATACCTAATATTGATGAATTCAGAATTAGGTACAGTAATAAGGGGTAGAAACGTTACAGTAACAAAAGAATATATCATGTGAGTTTGTTTGTTACGCTTTCACGATGTAACTACTGAACCAATCATCATGAAATAACTACATAATATAGGCTGAAGCCCAGAAAAGGACATAGGGTACTTGTCATCCCGGAAGAAGTAACGGTTCCCGTGGGATAGCTATTTTTACAAAGAGATAGTGTGTCGTAGATTGATATATGTATTTATATTCTGAAGTCTCAAAACAATGGTTGAAATATTTCCTTCATAAATAAATATCAACATAAAGTACATAATATATTATTGATGAATTTAGTGCGAACGGGAATCGAACCTGCGCCCCTTCCATTTTTCGATTCCCGCTCGCACTAAATTTCTCTTTGTCCTCATTCACAAATAATTTGTACTTTAAGGTAGCTGAGCATGTCAAGTGCTAAAACACAGATCAAAAAAAAAATTTCAACATTTAAAAATATCACAATCTTAATTAAAAACGATGCTTATTAATGGTTAAAAGTATGTATACATTATTAAATGTTAATACCATAATATCAATTACAAATCGCCTTCGCAACAGTTGCAGTCGGATCAGCGAATTCATAAGCTCATTGCTTCTAGTGCACACGACGCAATCGCAGTTTGCTTACAACATGTGAATTTGTGTGCACTCAGGAGTTTCTGTGTGACCAATGTCATTAGATTCACTGTTGATGCCTTAGCGTTTCTAAAGTACAAACGCAACTAAATAAGCCTTTGTTTATTTATATCAAACTTTAAAAAATATAACTTTAAAAATAATAAAATAAATCTGTGTAAGTTATATAAAAAATTGCAAATAGGCAAGCATTTTTTGTTATATCTCTCGTGGCCGTTACACGAGTAGTAGCGAGATAAATATGGTACGAGTTTTAAGTCTAATAGACAGCTATCATACAAAAAGTTTTAATATAGGTATATGCAATTAATATTACATGTGATAAATATCTATTAACAGCAAATAGTTGTGTGAATTAATATCCAATACAAGCACGTGGCTCCATCATAGACAAAAGCTAGTGTTTAGGATATATTTGAAGTTCCCGATAGAGTAGCGAGATGAAATGTGTTGTAGTTTTTAAGTCTAATTAAGAGTCAAAACAAAAATTTATAAAAATCTGTTCAGTACTTTTTCCATGATGTGCGAACAAACAAGAAGATTCTAAAAAAATTTTTTCGGTTCCGAGACACCCACATAGCCTAATACAGTTATTTTACCTCAAATATCTTTAATGCTCTATTACAACTCTATAATATATATTATGATCAATTATTTTGCCATACAGTTTGATCTACACTATCCATCATTATTGCAGTTAACAAATGGATAATGTGAGGTTTTAAAATCTTAAATACTTATTATAAAAAAAAATACAGCCTCTTCCTGAATCACGATGCGAAAACGACTTTTCTGCTAAGCTTGAAGAAAAAAATAAATGCGCATAAAGCATCCTAAAACAATATTTTCTTAAACAACAATGTAACCTCGTTGGTAAACACGAAATGTGAATAACTTCTGAAGTGTTTTACGTACGTTCACCGAACGAATCATCTAATAATTGACGTACACTTTTAAACAATACAAGTATGAACATTTTTTAATTATTATTCACTAAGTTAATCTTTATCATCAAGGAAGATAGGCACCGAACTTAATCTCAGAATACGGGTCTCCGTATGAGCGATCAGATTGCTTTTCTTAATTTGTCAGCATAAGATAGCAGTCATCATTATTACAAAATTTTGGTTTGAAATAGTTTTATAATCATGACGAATAATAATTTAATCTCCATATTTATAACTATATGGCCTTAGCAAATTATACACAAGTCTGGTTAATTGTGACAATAAAAGCAGAAAGATTTATGTATTTGCCATTCAAGTGAGAACTTGATGTCATTGCAAATAGTCAACGAGCGGGTTTTTCCACATGATGTGTCAGGACACTATACTATGATTACATTAAATGATATTCTAATTGATTGTGTATTTTATAATCGAACACTAAAATGGCGCCTACGAAGTCAAAATAGTATATCTGATGCATGAGTTTGAATGCTAAATATGAAATACGAATGTGAAAATGAGCCCTTTTGCCGTTACAGACTTGCAGTTTTTAGAATGTCAATAAAATAGAGTAGATATTGGATGGTATATGCTGTCTGCATGCAATGCCCACGCGTCGTACCGTGGGCTACAATGCTGTAAATTACGTTAGCGAGCGAAATCGCAAAATTCCAGAAAATCTTAAGGAATTTTCAATAGAAATTCGCAAAATTCGTGAAAATCTCCACATTGTTCAATAGAAATCAGGCTTTTTCTCCGGACTTTAAAATTTTGGTGATACCCTACTTTTTATATACTAAAATTAATAGTATCTGTATTTTTTGTTTCAGAACTCAAAGGAGTTTTAAAATCGCTGCTGACTGTGTAATTTTAAGTGTTCCGTTACAATTTCTGTGTCGGTAACTGTCTGTGAATATCGACTAAAGTGTGCTCTGTGTATACATTGGACATCTATCGACTACTCGGCTGTTTTATCTTGGTGAGTTTATGTGATATCAAAATTTGTGCCATTTACGGCCTGTGGCGGACATAATGTTATCAATATTTAAAATTAAGCTAATAATTTATAAAATCCGTCAGTGGTTTTCTTAAGGAAGGTTTACAAAATATCCACCGATCTTATTCTGTAAACTTTTAACATTTGTACCTCAAAAATAGGGTAATTTTTGCAACTTGTTGCTACATACATTAGGTTCTAGGATATAGATTCTGTACTCCTGCTAAATATAGTACCTATACTAGATTCCACCCGTGACTCCGTCCGCGTTGGTTCCAGAATATAAATATATACATCTCTATGTGAAAATAGGGATCCCACGGGAACCATAATTATTTCCAGGATAAAAGTTCCTTTTCTGGGCTTGAGATTATAAGTATGCAATTTTCATGATGATTTATACCAGTAGTTACAGTGTCAAGAAGTAACAAACAAACTTACTTTGCATTTATAATATTAGTAAGGACTCCGCCGCAGACAAAAGCTAATACGCTACTTTTTAGGTTGTGCTTATACCAAACAAAAATCAATTCAGTAGTTTTTGCGTGATATGCGAACAAACAAAATAGATAAACAGACAACCACTCTAAAAAAATGTTTTGTATTTAGAGAAGCTTAAATAGCTTAATAGAGTTATTTTTTCTCAAATATATATTTCTCAAATATCATCTATAATTATAATTTTTATCCCGGAAATATGCCTACTTTTATATAGAGATTATTAAAGTATCCGATGGGGACGTATTTACACTAGAGGTAGCTGCCATTGAAGAGTGGTGCTTGGGTTAATTGCTTAACATCTGCCATACGGCCTTTCACACAAATATTATACTAATAAATATAATTTGCGGTCAGTTATCAGAGTTTCTTTGTAGAAGGCTCTATTTGAAGATATTACACAACAATCTTACGTACGATATTGTTTGAACATCACTTAATACTATACAGGTTTGCACATTCGGCTTAAAACGTGTACTCCTTTTTTTCGTAAGATTTTTTGTTACAATCTCTTTAAACTGAATCCCCACTTCAATACTCACTTATAAATATTGAAAATAACTTGTTCAACCCAATGTTTCAACACATACAACCAAAGTACAAACAATCACGATTTTATTCGAATAACGTAATTGTACTAGATATTTAAAGAATTCAATAAATTCAAAACAGTTTTGAAATGGATTATAAAGTAATTCTTATTGCAAAATTTACGGTTAAACATAAACTACAATCATAGAGCAATAGAGAGCTTTTGTAACAATTTATTACACTATAATTAATAAAGTTACTGTGATAAAAATAATGATCGTTTGTCTATGAAACTATATATGTTGACAGCACTAGTTTTGCCGCGCTTTTTGCAATTATCGCGGGCATTATGTATAGCTGATTCGCGGATGCTGTCACCGTGATGGGGCTGTTCCGGTGATGCTTCCGGCGAATGTGATTGCTGCCCTTGATTACAATGGCCAAGGTTTTGGTTGTGCGACGTACGTTGTCATATTATTTAGGACAGTGATATTACTTTAGAATAAGTATTAAATATACATATGTAGCAACGGATCTGGTAAAAGCCAATGCCTGAACTAGATTTTATTCCGATAGCCATTCAATTGGGTACTTAACAATTTAGATTGCTTATTACTATCTTTTTATAATAAATAAAGATTGGTTTCGTTAATAATTCAAAAATTACACATTGAAACATAAAATTTTATCTCGCAAACGCAATGTTCAATTAGATTGATAGCTATAATTATAAAGATAATTAATAATTAATCAAACACGTGCTTGCATTTATTTGTTAAATTAATGAAATCAATTAATTTCTTGTATATATAATGATAGATAATAATACGAGTCTAATATATACTTGAGCGAATCTAAAATATTTTAGTTTATACATCTAGATTCAATATAACCCTATGAGTATTCGTAATTCGTTATAAATTGCAATATTATTTTTTTTTACTTAATTTATCGAATTTTATCGACTGTATTTCCATATATATAAAAGGAGTCTGATGACAAGATTGCCTCCGTTCGAAAAAGTGCTACAGCAGAAATCTATTTTATGCCGCTAATAAAGATTTTTCAATTCTCACTACATATAAAGACTCTCTCACAAAAGATCAGTGTAAAACAACTCTAGCGTTGTGTTTCGTATGGTGAGTGAGAGCGCCGGACACCCATACCCCCTCCCTATCGCCTCCTTATTATCCTTCCTATTTTATCCTTAGTGTCCTACCTATCCTCTCCTTATTATCCTGCCTATTCACCTATCCTTTTCTTTGGAGATGGCGAGTGATGCCTCTGGTATTGCTAGCGTCTATAGGCTACGGTAACCGCTATACCATCAGATGGGCATGTAGGTTTTTGCCACCCACGTAATATGAAAATTCACTAGAAAGTAGGTATTATTGTCACAAATAACTCATATTTAATCTGCTTCTGTTAGATGAATGAGAGAATAAATTGAAGACTAATACGATTAAAAATAGATAAGCATGCATGTTATTGATCCATCCAGTCAATATACGTCTTAAGCAAGGGTAAATGAACACTTACATTACCGGTCGAGGCGTGGGACCGCGGGGAAAGTGCAGGGTCCACTCAAGCTATAATATGAGCAGGTACTTGTAGCACAATGTGAACTTTGATCGAAACGTGCTAAAATAATATATAATTTAGAGTTAGTTGTCGCTTACATGATACTTTAAAGATTATAACTGGTATCCCCGAACAGAAATAATATATTTAAGAATCGTCTTCAGTTAAGGCTCTGTAATTATTAATAATAAATATGAAAGTTTAAAACTTACAAACTTATTGTGTGTGGTTATTTTTCCTTTCTAAGTGCGCTATTCTTTAAGAACTTTAATAATTTAGTACAAATACCGTTTCGAGCGAATAAGTTCAATCATGTGTAATGATTGCCGAGTGCTAAAACCAAGGACTGTGATGGCAATAATATTGATGCTGTCCAAGGACCAGATCTCGCATAACACACAGATGATATTACGGATTTATTTGAATATTCTTAAAGCTTGTGTAGTTCGTGAACGCGCACTAGACAAACGGCTGCGTTATGAAGTAGGGCCTAAAGCTCTGTTACTCTGAGGGGAGACCCATACTCAATAGTGGGAATAAATTTAAAAAAAAAAGTCACTCATTTGTGTAAAAAGTATTTATTCCAATAACAAAAGGTAAACTGGATTGAAGGTATGATTTACAAGATGTTTGTTAAACCAGTACGCAGATAGATACATTAACAAATACTTCAAATAAAAAGCGCATGTCAAATAGTTAATTTGCTGCTTTTAAAAATTTATTTATGCCAAATGGTATGGCCATGAATTTAATTTGACGTACCACACCGCCGCTGCACTGTTTTACTGATAGCTATTATTATATGTTAAGCAATACGATCATAGAACTCTGAGCTATGCATAGCTTGTAAAGCAATCGGTCGGTAGCGGCAGTGGTTCCATACGGAGGGCATGGACCTGTGGTGGAAAGCTCGCCGACCCAGTTCCAAGGGGAACCCGTTCCGCCTTTACATAATTCCAACTCTCACTGTTACGTTCATTACTGACAAATAATAGTACATAAATATTTTTTTAAAGTCAATTTTCAACCGGTCTTATTACAATGAGGGCGTGTAGTTGTAGCTTAAATACTTATATTACGTAATCATGAAAAGGTATCTATTATTAATTTCAAAACAAACATATAATACTTAGCAATTTTTTATTAATGTATGGCTATGTATTTTATATACAAATTTTAAAATAAGTTGTAATTGATATTGTATTCATGTCAATGTATTGTGACTGAACTAACGCTGTTTATTAATAAAAACATATAATACCTACTTATTAAAAGTTTGAGTCATTTGTAAATTGTTTCTCAGCCATAAATTGCATTATTAATTTGGCTACAAATTTGAACGCAGCTGGAATTCCGCTACTTACCGGCAGATGTCGCCAGTTCCAAGTTCCGTTTTTAGGAAATTTCCGCCATGGACTCTCTTCCGAACTCACCAGGTGGTGAGGATGTGCGTAGCGTGTTTTAGTAATACGTGTTGCGTATCTCGAGACTACATAATCTATTTAGGTACTCCTCTACACCAAGACATTCTTATAATCGTTATGCTATAAAAAAAATATTTAACTCTTTTTCTTACGGTTTAATATAAATATATGCTTCAAAAAGATATTTATCTTATAACTTTGTATTGATTTATTAATGCCATGTTTGCTGTCTCACGTTTGTACAAATAGAAAGATCTACTTAATTATTATTTACTTTTGAACGGGTGAGTAAATAATGATATTAAATCGTCACTTAGTATTCGCATTTACACATAAATTTATTTTAATAGGTTGTACATATCTCAGGCCCAGATTAAGTATCTGGGCCTGGTGCTGGATGGGCGGTGGCGCTTTCGCGAGCACTTCCGTCAACTGTCCCCGAGGCTCGTCGGTGCGGCGTCCGCCCTTGCACGGCTCATGCCGAATATGGGCGGACCCAACAGTGCGTGCCGACGGCTTTACGCGGGGGTGGTCTGGTCAATGGCGCTGTATGGCGCACCCGTGTGCGTGGGGTCTCTGGACGCACTGAACAGGGCTCTTCTGTGGAGGCCACAGAGAGTCGTTGCGTCCAGGGTCATACGTGGATACCGCACGGTGTCGACGGAGGCAGCCTGCGTGCTGGCTGGAATCTCCCCGTGGGACCTGAAGGTGGAGGTGCTTACCTTGAACTACTTAAACACTATCTAACTGTTTAAATATTGCAGAAATTACAAATGCGACAAAATTGGACGACTCTTTTATTCGCCAATCAAAGATTAATCGCATATAATTTCTAAACATTTTAAACATTTTTTACCGAAGGTACTAAAGGTAAATGAACTGAGAACCACTTAATATAGAGTAACAGTATTCTTTAAATCGTTTCGCAATAAACAAGACGAATTTAGCGAAAGTGAATCATTCTTTGAGAGGCACTCGGTAGTTAGTAACTTCCTATTATAGAAATGTTTTCGGATACACACATACTCAAAGTTTTTACACAGTTAATGTTCTATTTTAACATATTGATCTGAGTGCCGTTAGTTAACGGCAATATTTAATCAATCTTATGATTATAATCGGTGGTCCTATTGGACCCTTTCGAGAGTGTTATGGATGTACAGGACCAATGTATTTTTTACATTTTCAAAAAATAATTCACCAATATTCAATGTCGATTTTAATCGTTAGAATCGCAATTTAATTGTGAGTTGTTATGCCTGACCTTAGCAACAAAATGGCCGCATAATAGAGATGAACGCTTTCCATAGAATATCTATCATACAATTGCACATTCCCAATTCACTACGGATAACCGCCATAGCTTGAATCAAAAAGTGAAAAAGACACGAACCTCTTTTAATGTTTAAATCCAGTCACGATCGAAACATTATCAAACATTAGTTTAAAATTACACCTTTCGTAGTGAAGTAACGTATTTGTGTGTTTAAAAGACATAAGCATCCCACAACGAGAGAGATAAACTTAAAAGCAAATAATCTCAGATCCTTGATAATAAAATTTGTCTACTGTTGTGTTTTGTATAAAAAAAAAATTAAAACAACTCTTTTTTTTTGTATTTGCCGTGTGGGGCCGGCTTTAGAATTGTCCCACCCCTCTCTACCCACGGGAGTCGTAAGAGCCGAATGAGGGAATACCGGGGGAGTGGGCAGCAGCACTCCCTTTACTTCATAGAAATTATATGAATATATTTTTATATACCAAATAAAAATATCGATGTTAAATATCCTGAAGTAACGAATACGAATAAGGCTCTATTTAAGCGGCTACGCCTATAATAGATAGTTGAAGGTTGACACTGGTAATTAACACTATAAAATACATTTAATTTTGCTGTAGCAGAATTCAGCACAGAAAGTACCAGGAGGTGGTTCTCTAAATAAGGACAGAACTGCTTTCGAAATTATAGAGCATATGTCGCGCTGTGCCGTTAAACATTTTATTACTTTTATAATATTAAATAGCAAAGCTTTGTTATAAGATTATCTTCATTTTCTACTGTAGTTTTGTATTTAAACTCATAAAAGAATTGTAGGCTCGGATATCAACAAGTTTTTCAAATGGATGTATATGTATGTATAGCATCCAATAATTTGGATAATATATATAAAATACATCGGATTTTGAAACGCAATTATAATATAATTGTGGTATAATTTTATGGCTTTACCCTCTCGACCCTGAACTCGTCACAATCAACCTCAATGAAACGCTGCTATAGACATTAAATATCACAAGATTATACGTCACAAGTAATCGTGAGGACATTCTTAGCGAGTTCCCCATAATAAGTAAAATGGATAGTTGCAAAAATAGTTTGTATTTAGTGAAATCGCAAACATCAGATCGTGCCGCGTGATCCACTCGTCTGACGAAACTGCGTAACAAGTCAATAGTTGAACTATTACGTACTGTAATGCCTACATTAGTAGATGCGCATTTTATTGTGATGATACCTGTATTATTATAAATATTTCCTGCATTAACACGCTGCTCGATTGGTCTAGAATTTTCTAGAAGCTCAACTATGCAATAACAGCCATGATGTCCCAAGTTCTATAGCTCATTTAGGATTATCCAAAGGAAATCTTCAGTACCAGCTTGTGACCATAAATTCACCCCCATATGAGGTGTGTAGCGTCTAAAACCAAGAGAATAGAGACAAATTGGTTTTTATTGCTTAATTTCTTTATTCGTACATAAATTTTCACATACATTTTCTATTTAATTTTATAGAATAACAAGTATATTCCCCGCGGCTTCGCTCACGTCATTGTATTGTCGATGAAACCTCAATTTCGGATAGGGTTCCTATTAAAATAGGTATTAGCGTCGCCACGCTAACAGCCGGTTTTACCCCGCCTCCGCATTAGATGTTTCACATCAAAAATATATACCCATAAGTTATGTTCCGGATAAGTAATCACCAACATATTATATACTAAAACCTTCTACGAAACATGTTGCATCTTATGATATAAGTATTATTCCGATCGGTTCAGTAGTTTTCGCAGTATAACCGAACAAAAAACCGGATCTCCATTTATTAGTATAGATTGACTATAACAGCAACTGTGTTAGTATATAGTATAATATATATATATATATATATATAGTATGATATAACCGTCATTACGAATACTATAATATAATAATAGTTAGTAGTCTGTGCTGCAATCAAGGTTTTAAACCTCCACACAAGTTCCTAGCTTGTTAAATTATTGCAGCGGGATATAATGGGGACTGGTTTCATCACGAACATATTACTAAGTATTACAGAGTATATCGACTTTTCTATATTCGTTCAGAACGCAAACTGATATGGTTCATTAACACCCCTGCGGAAACCTTCAATTTCGTCATAATATGTGCAATCTTTACTGTACGGAAGGAATTTATTTAGCATTTTGATAAAGTTAATCAAAATAGCATACCTAAGAGCAGATGACTGAGGCTTCGTTCACAGACACGCGAGGCATTGCGCGACGCGTCTGCCATCGCGGCGCGCGTTCCTTTGAGCGTTCGGCAACTGAAGACAACAAAACACGCGTGATGACGCTTGTACATGAACACTCTTATACATTACCGTATGTTTGATTTGACCGCGCGACGCGCCACCAGACGCGCCCTACAACGTCCCGCGTGTCCTTAAACGAGGCCTAATAATTAAACAACTAAACTATTACCCCATCACTAATAAACATTGTATAAGCTCCGAATAGTTATTCAGTGTTTTGTTCCGTTCTTTCAACATCAAACTGTCATATTAGTGACAAAGACAAAACACTGTGTAACTATTCAAAGGTTATACAACGTTTATTAGTAAGGCAGTAAGTAAATTGTCCTCCTATATATTAATATATTGGTAACAATACCTCTTTTATTGTGAACAGTAGCAGATGAGCCGATGATAAATGCCGCTCATTGAATGTACTATATTAGGAGCATAACCAACCTACATACTTTCAATACATTCACTTATCTATGTATAAATTTCTCCAAATTTATAATATACTACTCTGTCAAGAAAGTACCGGGAATCTCCAGGAATGGATGATTTGTATATGGTTCCCGATTCCAATTTTTGTTTTGTTTTGTTGTTGTTAGATTGGCACAACTGTTATCCATTTTGGCGCGGAGTTTGAGCTGCATCTGTTATTTATATTAAATACAGCGCTGTTTTTAGTTATATCATATCTAGTGTGTATTGCGAATTTCATAATGGACAAAAACGTCGAACAAAGATTTTGCCTTAAATTTTACATCGCCAATGGAATTTCGTATTCGGAGTCACTGAAAATGTTACAGAAGGCTTACGGTGAATTTACTTTATCAAAAACACGTGCTTATGAGTGGTACAAAGCGTTTAAAAGCGGTCGAGATGTGATGGAAGATTTGCCTCGCTCTGGTAGGCCATCATCGTCTGCAACTGAAGTTAACATTGCAAAAGTGAAGGAAATAGTGACTGAAAATCCTCATTCAACTTTGAGAGAGATAGCCACCGAACTTTCTGTGTCTCACGAGTCGATCCGTACCATTTTAAATAATCACTTGGGTATGAAACATGTTTCCGCTCGGCTAGTCCCAAAAGACCTGAATTTTCTCCAAAAACTCAGTCACATGAGAGTCGCTGAGGACATGCTAGAACGAGTCAATTCCGACCCAACATTCATGAAACGCATTGTTACTGGTGACGAGACGTGGGTTTAAGAGTTTGACATGCAAACTAGTCAATAAGCTTCGGAGTGGCGACTTCCAACTGAACCGAAACCGAAAAAACCACACCAAAGTCGATCAAAAGTCAAAGTCATGTTGACTGTTTTCTTTGACTATCGCAGTGTTGTGCACTCGCAATTCTTGCCAGAAGGTCAAACGGTAAATAAATTATATTATTTGAGCGTTATGCGGCGTTCAAGAGAGCAAATTCGACGAAAAAGACCAGATTTGTGGAAAGAAAATTCTTGGATTTTGCACCACGATAATGCGCCTTCGCACAAGGCCATCATTGTGAATGAATTTTTGTCCAAACACTCAACAAATACCATCGAGCAACCACCATATTCACCAGATATGGCTCCAGCCGACTTCTTTCTTTTTCCTAAACTCAAATTACCACTTCGTGGCACCCGTTTTCAATCGGTAGAAGACATAAAGGAGAATTCGCGGCGAGAACTGAACTCAATTCCGGAAACAGCGTTTAAAAAATGGTTTGATGATTGGATTATTCGTTGGCGTAAGTCTATCGTTTCTGAAGGAGCATACTTTGAAGGTGATAAAATAAATTTGGATGAATAACAAAAAATTTGTGTATTATTGATCTTTTCCCGGTACTTTCTTGACAGAGTAGTATATATCTTAGTCTCTGAAAAGCCATAAAAAGACTTTCTCATTTCTGAAGCAACATCAAATATCAAATGCGTGTTAACTGCACAATTTTCATTACGATAGATACGATCACTTATGCATCTGTTATATCATTTGAATCACGCAATGTATTCGTGTGCCAATCAACGATTCAATCATCTATATATTTAGATGCGCTTTTTATAGAATTTTGTTACGATAATTTATTTTAATAATTCAATAATCTGAGAGATTAATCAATTGCCAATGTGTCTGACATTCATTCATATCCAGAATAATAAAAGACGATCCTATAAGAAAACCTTTAAATATCTTGGCTTCCAGCTATTGCTATATTTTCGATTGTGAAGGTCAGATATGAGTGGTCCATGGGTAAAGTAATATTCTGCCAAATATAATAGAAATAATATAAAAACAATAACCGGAATATGAAATCCACTGCAACCACGACTAAGTTATAATTTCCATTACAAGTGACCGCACCTATAGTTGACAAGCTGCAGCAATCGCGCTAAATTGATTGTATAATGTATATGTAATAATGTTTACTGAGATCTCTTACATAACACAATTTCTAGAGAAGACACTCGAATTGGGAATGGCTTGTAATGTTGGAAAGTATTGGACGCACATTTAGTACTTGGGTGTGAGTTTCCTGATAGCATTAAGTGACGAGAGCAATAGATAAAAACACGTGAATTTTTCAATTTGTATTCTTAAACTATAAATTGTATAGTTCCTATTAAGACCACACGATACATCAAACCAATTCACTCCTTGAAACTATTATTGTATATAACAACTACGAGTATACTGTTGTAGGAGCAGATACTCGTACTTAACCATGATAATATTCCTAAATAACTTTAACTAGAGGAAAGGTACCTAGCAGCATCGTTTATATGGTGACAAAATACATTTCTGATCCGTGGCTCGAGTAAGAATTTGTGGCCACCATAAAGTAACACAAAAAATATAACCCAACCTGATTTTTGACATGTATTGAGCTGGAGTTTCTTGTTCTCGAACGGTCAATAAATTGAATAACACATTTCTTGCATGATTCAGTTTTTGAACCACAACCAACCCTCACCGTTCTTATGTACGAATTTCAAATAAATAGTACAAAAAGCGTTTCCTTCCGAGTGCGTAATACAGATATTCAACAGTAAGATAATTGTACGTGAATCAAAGACAGGATACAGTCAAGTTAATGATACGGCATTGAAGCTTCAAAACTTGCAAGGTCAGGGCTACTTCATCTAATGAATCACTATCAGAAGACATAACAGAGAGGCTAACACGGCATTAAAGCTTTAGTTTCCTTAACTATATTTTCCGCTGATTAGCATTCACCCTGATGTCAAAGTAAAGGCCCTGTAATATGACAACACACTCTGTGACAATGATAGATAACTTACTCATTAACCGTGTAATACTACATACATAGCATCACGCCTGTATCCCCGAAGGGGTAGGCAGAGATGTATTACACTCACGGTTTGCCAACATGTTTAAGTCCCACGTAATAAGTGTTGAGCCTGTTGCCGTCTTCTGGGCACATTGCCAAATTCCGGGCTACTACTGAGAATTTTCTTTTTAGCTTTTATATACCGGAGTTTATTGATTTTATGGCTTGTAATACTAATATAATCTTACCGATACTTTTGGAACAGTAATATATTAGTATAAGACATACTTTCTTCATTATTTTAGCTCGTGGCGTGGTCGGTAGTGTAACCGACTTCCGTGCACAAGGTCGTGGGTTTGATCCCCACTCAGAACAATTAATTGTGTGATGAACACAGATAATTGTACTGCATCTGGGTGTTTTCTATCTATTATATGTATGTATTTACAAAAAAAAAAGTAGTATATATATTATAATCCGTAATCTGGTACACATAGCCCAAGCGTTAAGCTTAGTTTGGGACCAGAGGACGTTGTGTGAAATGTCTGTGAATATTTATTTATTATTATAAATTCAGCTCTGCAGCTATAAATGGAATCATGAGAGTTTATAATTTTTAATAGCTTAGGAAACTACTTTCAAATATCTCTGGACAAAGACGAAAACATTGGCTTGTATTTAAATCATAATATTATTATGAATTTTGTTCTATTACTCAGCTCAAAGTATTCTATGATTGTTACCTTATTAACCCATCTGCCTCGAGTGAAACTTTTATTCCTGGACTTGAAAAGAAAGCCAACCATTTGAAATACAATTACGAGTCAGAATCACAAGCTACTTGAAAACAATCTTCATAATAATGATATAACTTGAAAGCACGTGTGGTTTACCAGCAATTAATATTATTTTAGAGATGGAATTTAATTTAATAACACAACTGGTTTACCTTCAAATAGTCGATACTTTCACTGACTACATAACCGAATTAAATTGCTGTCAATCAGTCGATCTACAGAAGTGAGTGCAGCTGGGGCAGGTGCTAAGTAGCTACCTCGTTTCTATTTGCTTGCTGAGTGTCGAGAATTCCATTCCCGCAAGAAAAAATAACCAAATAAAAATATAAACTATATAATGACTATATATATTTATTTGTGAATAGAAGCCGCAATAAAATGTATGAAATGTAATAAAACTAGGAATTTTATCGCGTTTTTTTTCTTAAATTCATAGCTTGCTTCCTCCTTAAACTAAAATCTATTTTAGATTTATAGCAAAACAGCTCTTGCCCGCGACTTCACTGTAGACTAAAAGTTAGTATATCTCAGGTTCCCGATATAGTTGCGATTTAAAACATACCACTTTTTAATAATTATTAATAATAAAATAATCTATAATTCTAATCGAGAGCTATCAAACAACAAGTGACATCAAATTCGGTTCAATAGTTTTGGCAGGATGTGCGAACAAACAAACAGACAAGAACTGTAAAAAGGGATAATTTATATTCAGAAACCCCTTAATATACAGTATATTGTTCTCTAATATCTTAAATATACAGACAGCTCTGTTACAGCTTTATAATAGTATAGAAATATATTTCCAATTCTACCCCTGACCTATGATTAATACATGAACGATGTACATTCTCTGATCTTGTACTGGAAGGCGTTATCTCAGGGTCACTCGCCTACATATAGTAGATGCATGTACTTCATACCACTTTCGATCTCTATACCTTGTGCGTATGTTAACGGGCTTCGGGTCGTTTTTTCAACATATAAACTGATAGTAAAATTTTGATTGCTATGAAATATCTTACAAGAATGGTGACTACACAAGCAACTTATCATCAATAGTGATAAATACAGTCTAATCGAAACAGGAGTTTCAGCCAAAACCGAAACTGTCACTTCGACTTTGGGCTCGCTTTTGGCTGAAACTAGAACTATGTATTTTGGCCGAAATTTTCTGAAAGCTACACACAGTCATCGATTGATCGAAATCAATTAAACACAAACGCTATTATGTGGTAATGTTTATGAGTTAATTAATTTTGACAACAGTTAGCTTATAATCTGGATTTATGCATAGAATAAGTAATTTGTATCCTTAAGACGTAAACTATCGACTTTAAAAAAAATACGGAGTTAGTATTAAACTTTATAGACAACGCATATGCATTAAGTTTTACGACAGGTGGATCCTTTAATCTAATCTGATTTTAATCTATGGATCCAATTCTTCCACGCAAATAAATTCACAAGTAATCAGATAATTTTAGTAGTGTCTTTCATTTAATAAAAAGCGTGCCATCAAATGGCCTGTAGTCCATTAGGCACCAGCTTAAAACACGTAATGCAATACATGTGTCTTATAAAAAATAATGATAACACGATTTCGTTTTAGATCTAAGTTGATTTTGTGATATATATCCTCTTCCGTCGTAGTAAAGCCTTGCTTATCCCATGAATAGTCCGGCTCGATCGGGGAAATAGATACTACCCTTTCGTAGATGATCAGCGTGTATCAACGGCAGATTTAGTAGGTGTTATCCCACCGTTGTGTTTCGTATAGTGAGTGAGAGTGCCGGAAGCCCAAGCCCGCTCCCTATCCTCTCCTTATTATACTTCGTAACCTCACCACCTCCTATGCCTTTCTTTGAAGGCGACTTGCGAGTTATGCCTTTGGTATTGCTAGCGTCTTTAGGCTACAGTACCAACTTACCATCAGATAGGCTGTATGCTGCCACCGTGTATTTAAGTGGTTTACGGGTACAAGGTGAACCTTCATAGGTTTTGATTAATACGAACACATGTTATAATATCCTAAAGGCATGTAATTCGCTATACATGCTTAGAAACGATAATAACAGATCCATGTACGATTAATGTACGAATGGAAATGTTAATCATAGAATTAAACAATTTAATATAACCTTAAACTAGTTTGACAAATCATTCGTTGTTTGAATAATGAGCGTTGCAAAACTTTTTGACGTGTTCTTAAAGTACTTGTTCGAAATACAATGCTCGAAATTTTAGGCTTCAATATCTAATAGATAATATTATGCAACTGTAACAGAAATATCTATACATCCATCCATCTATCCATCAGCCTTTCAACGTCCACTTCTGGACATAGGCGTCCCCAAGAGAACGCCACAACGTGCGGTCCCATCATGGGAGATAATGCCGTAATCGCCACGCTTGGAAGGCGGGTTGACGATCGCAGTGGATGTTGTTAATAATCGAGGGAGTTCTGCTGCCCACTCCCCCGATATTCCCTCAGTCGGCTCTTACACCTCCCGTGGGTAGAGAGGGGTGGGACAATTCTAAAGCCGGCCCCACACGGCCAATATTGGTACAATATATATACATTAAAGATAATTCGGGACTGTATCAGGGTATCTACTAGATTGTGGCCGCGACTGCGTCTAAGGTACAATAATTAAAAAGTAAAACAAATGACATTAACATATTTGTAAACCATGTTATGCTTCCTTTTTAATAATTAAGTCAATTATAGGTAGATACTTTAAACACCTTTTAAATTAAGTACCTTTTATTTTTAAGTGCACTTTAATGAGAGACAATCATTGATATTAAAGATTACAAAACATTGCGTGTAATAATATACATATAAGAGATAATCAAATAATTAATCAAGTGATTGCTTCGATGGCCGTGGCTTGTAAGAACCGTTCGCATTCAAAATATACGAACATCCGGTTTCGACGGAAGTAACGGTGCAATGTCGCGTGCGCAAGTCATAAGTACGCCTTAGGGTTATACTAATTCAGACTTGAATTTTTACAGGCATATACAATGTATTTTGTGGCCTCCAGAGAGGCCAAAGTGCTCGCGTACCATCCATCCATCAGCCTTTCGAAGTCCACTGCTGGACATAGGCCTCCCCAAGAGAACGCCACAACATGTGTTTCGCTCATATGGGGGATAGTGCCGTAATCGCCACGCTTGGCAGGCGGGTTGGCGATCGCAGTAGATGTTGTTAATACTCGACGGACAGCTGCTGCCCACTCCCTCGGTATTCCCTCAGTCGGCTCTTACGACTCCCATTACAATTCTAAAGCCGGCCCCACACAGCAGTGCAGCTCGCGTACAGTTTCACAAAAACCCATATGTAAATTTTCACGATCCAAGAGTTTGGACAGTGCGTTGATATGCCAGTCGACTGTTCTTGTTTATATTATAGTATAGTAATATTAGATTAAACACGTTAGAAAATTGAGTTAAAATCTTCGAATTCTTGAATCTCATATAAATTTGTGTTTGTTCAGCAGAATAAGTATGATGATGCTCCTCCTTAATAACTTTTATTTTACAAGTATTTGGGTACAGGGCAATCGTGTTGTAAGTAATACTTGAGCAGCAACCCTATTTCCTACCTTATTTCTCTTTGATCAATAAAGCAATAGATATCGCGTCGGCCTAAAAAAACCATCTCGGTAAACAACAGCGCACTTGAGAAGTGAGCTCTTATTTTGTTTAGTTTAAAAAGTACCTTATTTGTTACTTTTTAAGCTCGATTTCACAGTAAATGTTATTTGTCTTTTCACTTTTAAGTAACAGTAGTAAATTCATGCTTTGCTCGTTTTTTGTGACAAATGATCGTATATGTAAGATAATAATTTAAAGATTTGTGACTTTATTACTAAGTGCCATGATTGTAATTAGGTTGAACTTAAAACTGTTTTAAAACTTTTGTCTCAGTTCGTTAGTAAATAGATGGGACAGTTTTTAGCTTGATTTTATTCCTGACACTGTGTCTTGTTGGTATTGATGATCGAAGTTATTTCTTAATAAACAAACCGGTAACTGTCAGAAATTTAAGGTATTGATTTATTAATGTAGAGAGTTCATAACAGCCAGCATTTGACCTATGATACAAATAAACAAGAAGTATGCAACAACAAGGTCAATTCAAATCTGGAGTGATTTCTGTTGTCAAGTAAAAGTTGTATCTACTCCTCTAATTTTTCTTTTTTTTTTGTGAGACTAGTCATTAAAAACCAAAGATGCGTCATCCAAGACATTAAAAGGAAATGTTATGGAAATTGATAGTCGCGATCACGACAACTCACTTTTGGCAGAGCGTTTGGAACGATAATCCAGGATTTGCAAATTCAAATCCTGCTCGTGGTTATCAATTTCTATTTCATATTTGCCCAGTTTATGTGCTGGTAAATGGCTGACTGCAGAATGTACTTAACAGAAATACTAGCCATATAACTAGTATAAAAGTTACCTATAAACATTATGGCTTCTTGTTGTAAATCCGTGATCATCAATTATTCTTAAACTTTTACGTAAGACTTGAACTGACGTTCAGATTTATACTAACTTAATGCGTAACTTTAATAAAATTTTACGATATAATTGTAAAAGCATGTAGTAATTTACTGTTTAATTATTATTTATTTAAAACAGTAAATTATTTACAATAAAATTCAATTATTTGTTTGGACACCCACTATAATTATCATTGTTCCTAATATGTTTTTGGACATTAACCGTGATGATATTCAAATAATATAAATTTCACATCGATAAATATATTCATGTACAAATATTTCATCTTTGAACCCAAAGATCATCAATACTTAGATATTTTTATATATATTTTTAGCATTTGACATGCTATGCACTATACATTAAACACAAAGTGAAAAATGTGAAATCGAAAATAACAGTCAGGAGCAGGATTTGAACCTGCATCTTCTGGATACCGTCCAAATGCTTTACAAATTCAGCCATCCTGACAATTGCTCCTGACTGCTAATTTCGATAACACGTCATACTTAACGTCTTTGGGTGACGCCTGCGCCATCTGTCGGAAGCATTTTCATACATTATACCGACCAGGTAAACTTAATTTTACAATTAAGATTTTACCTAATAATGACGCAAACCCTTTCAATATTTAGATATTTTTATATATATTTTTAGCATTTGACATGCTTAGCACTATACATTAAACACAAAGTGAAAAATGTGAAATCGAAAATAACAGTCAGGAGCAGGATTTGAACCTGCATCTTCTGGATACCGTCCAGATGCTTTACCAATTCAGCCATCCTGACAATTGCTCCTGACTGCTAATTTCGATAACACATCATACTTAACGTCTTTGGGTGACGCCTGCGCCATCTGTCGGCAGTATTTTCATACATTATACCGACCAGGTAAACTTAATTTTACAATTAAGATTTTACCTAATAATGACGCAAACCCTTTAAATATTTAGATATTTTTATATATATTTTTAGCATTTGACATGCTTAGCACTATACATTAAACACAAAGTGAAAAATGTGAAATCGAAAATAACAGTCAGGAGCAGGATTTGAACCTGCATCTTCTGGATACCGTCCAGATGCTTTACCAATTCAGCCATCCTGACAATTGCTCCTGACTGCTAATTTCGATAACACATCATACTTAACGTCTTTGGGTGACGCCTGCGCCATCTGTCGGAAGCAAGGTCGGTATAATGTATGAAAATGCAAGAAGAGAAAGCTGTCGGTGAGTTTTCAACCCGCACCTCATCCAAAGCCAGTGGAGGTGTAGTTTGTACTCTGCGTGTGTAGGTTCGTTGAAGTTGAAGGTTGCAATTAGAAGAGACAAATAACAACACGTCCGATCGCTTTGATGTCCATATTTATTAATACAACTTACATACAACATATATTATAACTAAATATTATGCTGACCTATACGTTCAGTTTAGGCCGGCTACATACACACTATAGAAGTACTTTTTACCGCTAAGCTAAATCATATATGTATGTAGTAGCTACCTAATGAACAATTTCCATGTCACATTTTACATTAGTATTTTGGGACACTCAATTGAATGAAAATAAATGCTGAAAAATATATAAAAATATCAAAACATTCAATTTTAATTACAATAATTTATTTTTTATATACTTGAAAAGGCAATATGCCAATAAGGATAAAATTATTTGGAACTTCTTATTAATATTAATAAATATTACTAAATACTAAATGCCCTCTTAATAAATCATAAAGAGTTCATCATCATCATCATTTTCTAATACCAAGTTTAGTTTTAGTGCGGCTTCTGATTGTTCGGTTTAAGCTAATCCATCAGTATTTGCACAGAGCGACAGCCTACATGACCACTACGACCCACTAAGTAGTGACCTTAGAACAAGACTGTGATGAGATTTTTTATTTATTTCATTTCTCTGACAACTTCTTGATTGCCAGAATATTATTTGATAGCTGGGACGATATAACGTCCCTTCCTAAATACGAAGCGTATTAGTTACCCTAGAAAATAAGAATTCATGCGCACTCCTTCACAAGGAATTCACACCTGTTATACATTTCCATGGTAATTTTTTTTTTTTGTTTGTTTCTTTCAATGATAATTATCAGACCTAACAGCAACATTGTGAATGCACGAGAAGGCGTGACAAGTCCGCGCCCGAATTCTTGCGCACTGACAGCTTGGGTCATATGGTGGTGTCATAATCGCAGCTTATTGTAGTATTAGACATGGTGTTATAGTTGCGGTTTGTCTGTCATTTTGCGATTATGAAAAAATATAATATATAAGGTATTAACTTCTCCCCGCGACTTTTCAGCGTGGAATTATGATAGAAATAAAAAAATGTATGAATTACTGTTTAGACGTCTCCACAGGAATTCTTAAGCAGTATAAAAAATAATGTGTCTCTTCGGGCCATAATTTAAATAATATATATATGGTTATTTAAATTATGGCCTGAATAGATCGGCCGGTTTTTTTCTTTGTTTGTTTGTTTCATACATATATATGTATGAAACAAACAAAGAAAAAAACCGACCTAGTGCGAGTCGGACTCGCGCACGAAGGGTTCCGTACTATTCACTAAGCAAACAACATTACACTATTGTAACTCTCTGTAACCATGGTGTTTGGTTGTTACCAAATATGTTAAAAAAGTACAATCAACTATGGACGAATAAAACTACAAAAAGGGCAAAAAAATCACGCGCTTTTTTGGGGGACCCCTTAAATATTTGTTTTATTTTGTTTTTATTTAGTATTTGTTGTTATAGCGGCAACAGAAATACATCATTTGTGAAAATTTCAACTGTCTAGCTATCGCCGTTCTTGATATACAGTCTGATGACAGACGGACGGACAGACAGAGCAAAAACAAGTAAAGAAACACGTTTGTATCTGGGAGCCCCCCTTAAATATATGTTTTATTTTAATTTAATTATTTATTTTTAAAGTGAATATATAATTAAATATTCTGTGAATATTTAAAGCGTTTAACTGTTGCCATTATCAAAATCAAGCAAAAACGAGTAAAAAGATCACGTTGGTTGTATGGGAGCCCCCCTTAAATATTTTTTTTTTATTTAATTTTTAGTATTTGTTATTATAGCGGCAACAGAAATACATCATTTCTGAAAATTTCAACTGTCTAGCTATCGCCGTTCTTGAGATACAGCCTGGCGACAGAGTCCGGACAGACAGACATACAGACCGCGAAGTCTTAATAATACAATAACGGGACCCCCGTTTTGACCCTTCGGGTACGGAACCCTAAAAAAAGAAAAGCTAGTTATATCTCAGGTTCCCTCTATAGTAGCTGGATAAAACATATACCAGTATTTTAGTATAACCAGGAGCTCTCAAGCAAAAGAAAATAGATTCAAATCCGTTTAGTAGTTTTTGCGTGATGAGCGAACAAATAAACAGAAAAAATACTCAAAATAAAAATGTTGCTTTCTAAGACGCCTAAATAGCACTTCGCAATTATATTAAAGGTGCAGACATAGCTCTGTTACAGCTTTATAATAGTTACGATATAATTATATGTATTAAAATCTGTCAGAATACTGTGTCGAATGTTGTGGCGCGATTTCTATACGGGACAATTATTTGTATGATACATAAAGTGTATACCTGAATGTACTTTATACCCGTTAAATTGTATGTTTATGAAGTCCCTGTCTACAGTGTGCTATCTTTTGCTGAGCTCCGGTCTAATGCGCTTGAACGTAACGTACCAGAGCTAAAGATTAGAATGTTCTAAGCGTAAAAATATACAATCGAAAAGACAGGAAGTCACCGGCATTTATGAAGTAGCAATTATCGGTTATCTTTTGCGTCTACATCCTATCAATAACAAAGTTACTCTGTCGCTCTTTTTTGTCACTCGACCGGTTGCACTCGATACCAGATCGTGATCTATCTATCGATTTGTTTTGTTGTGAGATAGGAACGCGGGTACGGCCTTGCGGTCTAGAATAGGACCAGTCACTTTTTCGCGTCGTCGCTAGGAAATATTTTCCAGTGCATAACAAAGGATTGGCAAAGAGTTTGTTGTAGTGATATTGTCATTTATAAGTTTCTAAATTGCCATAATTTTTAAGTGAGAGTACTACCAAAGAGTTTTTAGTGGTCGATAAATTAAATATCTATAATAAGGGAGTTCGAAGCATCCTTAATCGTAGTAATTAAATGAATCGTAATAAAATTCGTTCTTTCAGATAGTAAAATGTAAAAGTCCGCCAGTTTTAGGCTCTGTTACTGCAAAACTAATTACTAAAGAAATTGCTTTATTTTATAGAGTTAACTTACTTATCATCAAAGCATCTCCCTTGCTCCACACACACAGAGAACAGAGCGCCAAAAGGCTCAATTCTTGCATACATCTCTCCTCAACATACATAAGAATTCTCTTCATATCACGCTCGCCGGTTTCGAATACTCCAGACCTTCCTGCAATACATGACGTCGCTCGTCCGGCATTCTTTCCACATATATTATCCAAACCATCGGAGCATTCCCTTTCGCATCA
Organism: Leucoma salicis; assembly: GCA_948253155.1. Lineage (NCBI taxonomy): Eukaryota > Metazoa > Arthropoda > Insecta > Lepidoptera > Erebidae > Leucoma > Leucoma salicis. The sequence continues at coordinate 7,720,467 of OX411805.1, read as the reverse complement.
TAGACTTCCAATTAAATAAAAAGTAATTAATATTTTTATAACCTTTTGAAAATGAGCTGCTGGGTAAGTTATTAATTTTAATCGTGAAATTACAATAGTCTACACTTAGGTAAAAGTTTATCCTTGTTTAAGGACGCAGTACAATACGAATCTCTAAAAATCATTATTATTTTAAGGAATTTCTTTCATTTGAATTGCTTCATTGAAACACAATGAACCAGAATCAAAAAATAAATATCGCAACAACTTCTCGATCACCTATTTACGATTACATACGATACGAGTTAAGTATATACTTATATTAAGTTATAGATCATAAAAACACAAAAGCATGTTGAAGTTGCTTCCTCATTCTATAAATTGCGGCAATTTCCTTTACAATAACGTGGTTATTGCCATTTTAAGATAATAAATATTAACCTTGCATTAAACAAAGTATTACAACTAATCTTTATAAAACATGCAAGCTTTTTTTCTCCTTTTTAGATCTTGTGGAATCATTAATCATTATTATTATAGTTATATCTTATACACAAAATTAAATACTGTGCCAAAAGATCAACAACTCGGCCAAAACGCATAGGTAATTCAAAATAATAGTATTTTAATAAAATATATCTATAAACCTACGAAGCTAATTCTATAATATCCTTAAAAAAGAAAACTTACATTAACACCTTAGAACGTATTGATTTATTTGGTAAACTGAACTAAGGAATTATTATTATCTTACATTAAACATAGTGTTCAATATTTATACTCTGAATTAGAAGTTCTATTACCGAGTCCATCACTGTTATTTACCTTGACAACTTGACAAACTTTCAAACAAACAGTCATTGTAAAATGAAAGCTATTTATTTTGTTATTAAAATTGAAACAAGAAAAAACTAGCTTCTATTGGCTAAATGTGCAACTACGTCTTGACTTATATACAAGCATCATGCCACTACTAGTTAGCCACGCAATTGTGATCATCCATAATACATATTGTCTGTAAGCCATCGAGGAACTCGCCATATGTAGTAAACTTCAAGCGTTAAATGTAAACTCTACCATAAGTAATGGCGCCTGCGGTTTCACCAACTATTTATTTCAAAAAAACCTTTGGTCCTTTAGGGTTTTAGTGTAATATTATATGGCCTTCCTCAAAAATTTCAAATCCTACTAACAGTTGCAGAGATTTGCTTTCTTCCTTTCTCGTTTTTTTTTTTGATAAGGCGGGAAAAAAAATTCTTAACCGCACACAGGGTAGTGTCACGCTCACCCACTAAATAAACCCGCCATGTGCCGTCTCTCCGCCTTTCTTGGCGGGCCATTGGAACCATATTACATTCCTTCAGTGGTGGCTCTCAACAGACCTATAAATTAAAACTTATAAAACGCGCCGCCTGAGGTCAGTGATCACTTGGTCACTCTATAATACAGTTACTGCTATAGGCGAGCCCAACTCGGAACTGTTTCCTGCTACGTGACTCCGAAGTAATTGCGATCACTCACTCCATCCAATAAACTACACTATATCACAAATCATTACTGTACTTTTGGCTAGTGTAAAGTACTCTGAGAATTCCATTATACTGAGTATTAAAAAACTAACTGTTTGTCTAACGCAATTGTTTTATTTATTTTGCCACTTGGATTGCCTACGCTTATTATTGGTGATCATCTTTACCATATAGATGGACTAAATTTATTTTAACCATTCTTTCGAGAACCTTCTTTTTTTATTAGGGTGGGAAAAATTGTTGCTTACCGCACATCCCGTCGTTCGGGGCAACAAACAGGGTAGTGTGGGGCCCTCACCTACTAAATAAACCCGCCGTGTGCCGTCTCTCCGCCTTTAGTGGCGGGCCACTGAACTATGTTACATTGCTTCAGTGGTCTGCTGGCGGCTTACCCTTTCGGGCTCTACTGAGCGACGCATCCGCACACGGAGCGTCGCACCTTCGCAAGCATAAAGCGGGTTAGCAGATTTTACAAGCTCAACACAAATATTTCACAGAACTGCAAGCTACCTCGTGGGGTTTTAAATCACCGTCACGATTATAAAAAAATAACAAAATTAAAAAATAACGCATACAAAGGATTTATTTCTTATAATATAAGTACATTATTATATATTATGCACAAGTAATCATTGTAAATTCTTAACGTCTTATAAACGTCTTTAACAAGTTTAATATGATAATACTGGTGATTCCTTTGCATAAATGCTAGTATTTGCTTACAAGCATACCGATGCCTGCAAATTATAATTAAATTATTTATATATAAATATTTTTACTATGTACCACTTAAGTATTTCCTTCTAGAAACATATATATTTATATGACATTAAAATATTTTACGAAGGGGTTTTAATAATTACTGAAACTCGAATAAATATTACACACACGAAAATAACTTAATTTTACTGCTTTCCATCTATCCATCCATCAGCCTTTTAACGTCCACTGCTGGACATAGGCCTCCCCAAGAATGGGGGATAATGCCGTAATCGCCACGCTTGGCATGCGGGTTGGCGATCGCAGTGGATGTTGTTAATACTCAAAGGAGTGCTGCTGCCCACTTCCCCGGTATTTCCCGCAGTCGGCTCTTACGACTCTCATGGGTGGAGAGGGGTGGGACAATTCTAAAGCCGGCCACACTCGGCTACTTTACTGCTTTACATCTTGCTATTCAGGTGTTGTTACTAAAACATTGCTATAAATAAATGTATATTAATAGAGGATTAGGTATAGAAACAACTTTTTATAAAAATTTAGACAGCTGTAAACTGTTTACCAACCTTGGACGTCAAATGGCTCAGGTATACCCTGATACGGTTTCTAAATAGGTCTTACAAAAGCCAATAATCCATATTATAATTACTTTAATAATAACGCTCTACATTCGTGTAATCAATTAACATAAAGTGTTAAAATGTATACAAACACTTCCGACAGATGGTGCAGGCGTCACCCAAGACGTTAAAAATGAATGTTTTATCGAAATTAGCAGTCCCAATTGTCACGATGGCTGAATTGGCAAAGCATCTGGAGGGTATCTAGGAAATGCAGGTTCAAATCCTGCTCGTGACTGTTATTTTCGATTTCACATTTTCACACTTTGTGTTAATTTATATGGCTAAGCATATCAAATGCAAAAAAAATATAAAAATATTCGTGTAATCGTCAAAGTTATTCTTGAAATTGTTCACTTTGCACTTTGAACATCTGTTTGCCGCAAAATTATCTCGAATTTAGATCCGTTTCAGCAACAGGTATTGAATTCAAGACTGGTCTGACTAAAGCTGTGGCGAGGTCGGCCCTTGTCACGATACTTGACCACTATTACGACACAAAGTAAACCTTGCACTGTATCGTACTACATGTTTATAAAGCTAGTTCGTGAATGTAATACTAAAACATTTTAAATCAATTTAATCCCTGGAACCTACCATTATAAATAAATAGATATATATACATTTAAACAAAGCTAGCCTTACTAGTTGTACCTATTCTAACGAAACCAGTATCGTTAGAGCACGATTAACATTGAAATTACCTATTACTGGAGACGTGCAAGGTACTAGAACCCATGTTATATTGCATCTACACAATCTCCCTGATTGCCTATTATATTATCAAGATTGAACAAGTTGAACTAAATCTCAATTTAATAAGAACAGGAAAGTTAATTTATTGTACCTTGTAAGTATTAACCTAATTTTAGTATAGTTATGTTCATGAGCGACCACTTACCATCAGATGGGCCATGGTTCGTCTGCCACAGTAAGCTATATATAAAAATGGTAGCAACGGTTAGGTCTAGAAAAATCTACCTTTCTTGACCAATAAGGGTGGCATTCTATGGCCATAATTCCATTCATAATTTATATATATTTATACTAGAATAGGAACAGGTTAGTAACATAAAATACAAGTTTACTAGAGGACGCATTATTTATTTACTATTGAAGCAAATAATTCAAAACAATTTTAACAATAATCACAAACTTATCTTTTCCAAAAAAAAACATATAAATATATATACAATAGCTGTCACATGAGAGGAAATAACTGAAATATCTTAAGTCACCGAAAGCCTCGCTCAAGGTTCGTTAAGAGACACTCGTTATGAATGCTTAAGGATTCAAGTCATGACTCATAAACAACCTCCCGCTAAAGCTCTGCCATTGTTCAATAGACTCATACATATAAGCTTCTTTCTTAGATATATCTTAATACCTAGCTAGACATGCCTCACAACTCCTTCGTGGTGCGGGTGACGTAATGGCGTCTTCTCAGCTTTGAGTTCGCATGGAATGTCGTAGGTCAATATTGGTAAAACGTAGAACGGCGAATCAAAACAATAAGAATGTATTGTGTATACATTTTATCTGGTTTGAGTTCGTACTATCATTATTATTCTGAGATCAATATACACAATATCAATAACAACTTTTTGTGCCATTTGTATTTTTAGCAAATAGCTTGGCCATTTAAAATAAACATTTTTTTGTGGCAAAAAGGATATCTGTTAACAGGATTAGCAGCTTAGTGGTTAAAGGCGCTTCCCACAGATCGGGAAAAGATACAGGCTTAAATCCAACTCACAGACATTATTTGTCTTTCTTTTTATATAATTTTTATAACAAGATTCTCCTCCAGTCAGACCCTCCTCCAGCAAGATCCTACTCTAGAAGAATATAGGGATATTAGTTAATTTACCATATAGTGTATAAGTGGGAATAGGATTTTGTTTCAGGATTTTTCCTATAGGTCAGTTACATGATACGCTTAAGTTTAATCTTTACAATGCCCCTTATGGATTGGAAAGTGATACATTTAAATTTGTGATCCAGCTTTATTATTCATAGTCTCAAAACACACTATTACTTATCGATCAGATCAATGTTAAGTCTATTTTAGAAAGATTGTATATAAATACTCGTATATATTAGAATTACCTATGTAGCTTTGTCTACAGTGTACACTATCTGTTACACTACAAGGTTGACAAAATTATGGCCTGCCTGGTGTAAAACCTAAGATTAGAAACAGCCCTTGTGTGTTTCTAACCCTGGAAAAAGGGGTAAGATAAGAATGAGAAAGGGATTTAGGCTCCCGGGACGCATTGAGCTCATTGAGCTGAACGCTACAGTAGGGTAGTGTATGTTGTGCGATTGTGATGCTAACAGTTAGGTAGGTAGGTACTATTATTGCGTAAATTATGCATAATACTCTTTTTTCGTAGACTCATCTTGATTGCCAGTTATTTGAGCCTCGAACACGATTCATTTATTTTTATAAAGTATTTTGCTGATTTAATTGTTCTTTGACCTTAAAGCTAATCTAAATTAAGCGATTGTGTAAAGTTAACAAGTTTGAAGTTCCCAGAAACGCGTGGGAATTCGTGTATTGTTTGATGCAATTTAATTTTACTTACACGCCATCTATCGGTTAACATTCGAATAACATATTTAATAGAGCACAAAGTGTATAAAACTGTATTTTGTTCCTTTTTATATGTATTTTCACAGCTAGAAAAATTTATATATATACCATAGGGCCTATGGTTTTCAGGTATAATTTAACTTCAATGTTCGTCGTCATATGTCGATAACAATTTTAGCGAAATTTATTGCATTTTCAATTTAGTGTTGAAAGTCCTGGTTTCTAAATACCATCTCTATTTATCTTATTCTGTTTTATTAATAACTTAGCCCAATAAATAGCCTACAATTTCAAATGCTTACAAGTCATAAATATATCAGTAATAACAACAATCTAAAGTGACAGGAATGAAATCGTAGATAAAAACTGGGAAAGTTATAACCATATTCCTCCTTTGACGTGCTTAGACTCATATGTACAGTCTTGATGAACGTTTAGCTACAAACAAACATTAAACACAAAGTGAAAAATGTGAAATCGAAAATAAAAGTCACGAGCAGGATTCGAACCTGCATCTCCTGGATACCGTCCAGATGCTTTGCCAATTCAGCCATCGTGACCCTTGCCCCTGACTGCTAACTTCGATAACACATTCATACTTAACGTCTTTGGGTGACGCCTGCACCATCTGTCGGAAGTATTTTCATACATTATACCGACCAGGCAAACTTAATTTTACAATTAAGATTTTACCTAATAATGACGCAAACCCTATAAATATTTAGATATTTTTATATATATATTTTTAGCATTTGACATGCTTAGCAACATACATTAAACACAAAGTGAAAAATGTGAAATCGAAAATAAAATACTTTCGACAGATGGTGCAGGCGTCACCCAAAGACGTTAAGTATGAATGTGTTATCGAAGTTAGCAGTCAGGAGCAAGGGTCACGATGGCTGAATTGGCAAAGCATCTGGACGGTATCCAGGAGATGCAGGTTCGAATCCTGCTCGTGACTGTTATTTTCGATTTCACATTTTTCACTTTGTGTTTAATGTATGTTGCTAAGCATGCCAAATGCTAAATATATATATAAACATTTCTAAATACAAACAAACAGTTCTTTAATAAAATAAAACACAATATTTTTCTAAGGAAAAATTCACAATATCCCAAGATATATCCATGTTTGCTGGCAATTGTATGCAGATGATGTTTCACAAGACACGATTGGAATTGCCTAACGCCGCCCAGAGTGAGGCATGAATTTGTGATGTGCGAGGTAATTTGTATACAGGCCTCATGGCAAGATCTCGCGGCCTTGGGGACGCACGCGAGGAATTCAGATTCGAATTAGAAGGCTGCATTTGTGAACTATTGGGAAAACGTAAGTTATAGTCGGTACGTTTAAGTATTGCTACGTGAGTGTGAAGACGTATTTACACCCTCAGTTATATATTTATTAAATGACTGCTAAAATTATAATTAAAAAAACTAAAATACACGCTTTTATAGCACATCGAATTAAAAAGTGAATAATAATTCTTAATATAGGTAGAAAAATAATAATGAACAAAAAATATTACTATTATTGTAAAAAAAGCATGGGGCGCTTTGTGCCATCTTTTTCGTATGTATATGTATATATCGAGCACTTTTTAGTGCAACTCCTATTATAAAAATAAAATCAGAGCTCGAGTAGTAGACGGATATATATGTAGACGTATCTACGCATGCGTAGACCACGCGATTGGTTTATCTCTCTTGCATATCTTCATACAGAGAATATGAGAGAAAATTATTTAATTCTGGCGATCCTGATGAGGATAACGAGACAAATTTATTAAATTATTGTTTTGTCATCGGTTGTTGACAGGTGTACAAAGTTTAAATTAATTCTAACCATTCAAAATAGGTCAAAATTGAGTTCAAAGGAGTCGGTTACAAACAAATATACAGGTGAAGCTAATATAAAGCATGTAAAAGAATTCTGAAACGATTGTAAAAATGGAAAAAGAATAATTAATTATTACTACGAATATTCTTCCACAATTTTATGTTACACTACCGACTACGCCACGAGGCCCGTCAGTGTTTTTAATTATCTGTCTGTCTATCTGTTTGTTCCGGCTAATATCCGGTACTTACATTTTTTCCCGCCTAACAATTAAAAGGCTATCACTGATATTACTTAATCTGAAAAGAGGTTTAGATCATCCGATTAGTGCTAGTTTATATCCGTAGAATATGATTAGCCTCGTTAGTAACGTGAATCAAAAGTAGTTACATTATGTATGTAATTGTTATTGATATTATAGTTCGCCATTAGTTGACACCTACGTGGTCTGGATACTGGTATTTCTGGTTTAGTAATATTGCTTGTTTGTTGTTGAAGAGCCTGAGCAGCTTATATTATTAAAAAAATACACCAATTAGGTTTTATCGCGTCCTTAGAGCATTGATTCCATTGACACCGATGCCTATAAAAAACTATAATAATTTATTTTACTCCAAGAAGTAAATTAATCTCTTAGTGAACGATGGAAAAAACATTATAATGATTTCACATTTTTAAGAACGAATTATTTATTAATGGCTGGACAAATAACACATTTATATCGCGAAACGTTACTAGAGAAACGAGGTGGTAAAAGCAAACTATATTCTCTAAGATTATTTTAAGATAAAGAGTATTCGTAGCATTTAAAGATGCACTAGAGATTTATCTTTTTTGTCCCCAGTGACACAAAGGACACAAAATACACCCAATTCAGACCAACATTTTGTAGTTCACACAAAGAATTGTGCAGGCCCCTTAGAATGAAAAACGAAACGTTAGACGAACTTTCGTTTTGAATCATTGTGATAGATCACCAATCACAATAAACCGAAACGAAAATTCGTCTAACGTTTCGTTTTTCATTCTATCGGAGCTGTATGGGATTCGAGACGACAGCACTTAGCATGGGAAATCTCTGTCAGCCACTACGTTATCAGTTACTAGTATGCTGTCGGGTTCGATCCCCGGGTCGGGCAGTGTTATTGAGCTTTTTCGTAAAAAAGAAAAATTCTCAGTAGTAACCCGGACGTTTGGAAATGTGCCCGATAGACGGTAAAAGGCTCGCCCCCTATTACATGGGACTTAAACATAGCTGGTGAACCGTGAGTGTGTAATACACCTCTGCCTACCGAATACAGGCGTGATGCTACGTTTTAAGTAATTTTTAAGAGCTGTATCCAGGTTACATATATTTCAAGATCAGAAAAACCTTTACAAAGCGTGATTTTCTCAATGTCTTTCGCTTAACCTAAGTCCTTTAAAGCAGTTAGTTGTCATCACGAACGAGTTTTCCTTACATTTGTGCATGTTTTACTAGATTGCTATCCTCAAGGCATTTATTACGATCAACAAGTTGTAATTTGCCTGTGCCTGTTTTGAAGAGGGTGTAATTTCTTTAACCTGTTGCACGAAGCTTGCGTTTTTTGTTAACGTGTGATTGGGTTTAGTGTTATGACTGGTTTTGTAGTTAACTGTTGGTTAATCTAATAATATTAAGTATTTATTTATACTCATACTAAGTTGTTTATAACACATGCAGACAGTAAATGAGAAATCTGTTCATATCCAGGCAAGTGGCCTTGACTATATCAACAATCTCTACTAATATAATGTGAAAGTATGTTTGTTTGTTTGTGCGTTATGTTTTCACGCCATAACTACTTAATTGATCAACACCAAATTTAGCATACAAAGTCTAAAACCAGAAAAGGACATTGGCTACGTTTTATCCCTGAAAATTGATTGGAAAACTGGATGATATTAGAAAAATAAACAGATTTTTAATAGATATATTATTTTTACTCTTGAAAGATCTCAAAATATATGAAACAAAAATTCATCCGAATGACACAGTATATCTGCATACACCACATCACGCTTCTTAATACAGATATAGCTAAATATTGTTTTTCATAAGAAATAAGAATGATATTAAAGTACTAGCCTATGCCCGCCGCAGTCAAAAGCTATTTTTTGGGTTATATCTCAGGTTCCCGATATGGTATCAGGATAAAATGTATACCAGTTTTTAAAAAAAGTTGCGTCAGAATCCATTAAGTAGTTTTTGCGTGATGCCCAGATAGTTTTGTGTTCAGACACGCCGTTCTCAAATATCTTAAATGTACAGACACAGCTCCGTTACGGCTTTGTAATAGTATAGATACACTTTTTGAATTTAATAAGTAAATAAAATTTTACTGACTGTATTTATAAGGCATTAAAAATATAAATAACTAGCTATTATCAGTGACAATCGTTATCCCAATGGAAAAATAGAATTCGGATTTGCTCAATATCCGTTCTTAATTGACGCCTACGTTCAGAAAAGAACAACTATTCCATATTTCAAGTCAAACACCCGGTCTCGAAGATCTTGTGACGTATGAGTGATAAAGTAAGTGGTATTTCGCTTACCTATTGTATATATTCAGATACAATAGGTACTGATGTCACCTTCAACATTCTGATCTGACCCGGATGTCATAACGTCAATAGGACATTTTTTTTTCAAATCAATAGATTATTAGTATACCTATATTTGTTATGAAACAAGCAACTACTCATGAACTATTTCTTGTTTTTTCACATTTAATTTAAAATATAATTTGAAAGAAAAAGATTATTATTAATATTGCTGACGTGACTTCGTCCGCGTGGAATTTAATAATTATTTTATTTTGTACGAAACCCTAATATTTTTAGAAAATAAAAGTATCATAAATTACTTCTTGACGTCAGTTATCTGCCAGTGAAAGTCCCGTCCAAATCGGTGCAACCGTTTCGCATTTTAGCCGGAACAAAGGGACAGATAGACAGACAAAGAAATAGCATTTAGTAAAAAGCTGTTATTTAGATTATATTACAGATACTTAATTTTTATTTATTTATATAGATTTATGCAGTATTGACGCAATTACTCAGCAATGTTAAACTGCAATTCTGTTTGGATTTTTTGATCCTTGACAATAATAAGGTAGAACCTCGCTTATCCAAGCATGAATAGATCAGCTCGATCGAGAAAGTACCACCTTCCCCTCTCACAGAAGATCGGCGTGGAACAATGGTAAGTACTCCTGCTGGTGTGATTTGTATGGTGAGTAAGACCGCTGGAGACCCCTATCCTCTCCATATTATCCTGCCTATCCTCCCGTTAGTATCTATTCTATCCTCTCCTTATTATCCTTACTCTCCACCCCATATCCCTTTCCTTAGAGATGGTGAGGCGCAAGTGATGCCTCTGGTGTTACTAGCGTCTATAGGCTACGGGAACCGCTAACCATCAGGTGGGTATGCTTGTTTGCCACCCACGTATTATAAAAAAATAAAAACAAAACAAATAACGTCCATAGTCTCTAACTTTCTTCATTAATTTTACTCAGTTTAAATTTGTTTCTTTGTAAGCGAGTCTTTAAATTGCCGCAAAATAATATCCATCTAGGCTTAATTATTTGAAACGACTAGGAAAATTGTTCTCAATCCTACAGATCACAAATTGCTTTGTGCTAAAACATCGGTACTGGTGTGTATCTATGTACCTTTCACTGTTCAGCCTGAGGCACTAACAATCGACTCAGCACGGTTCACCAAACATACACAAAGGCTAACGTACGCTACAAAGAAAATACTAATTGATCTTTGTATCAGATCTCAAGCATAATAATTAGCAATTATGTATTAAGCTGTTTAGTATTGCTGAAAATATTTTAACACTGATTAAAATAATTATTTCATAATTAATTTGAATGCAGTTATAAATTTTATAACATACATTTTCTTTATTACAATTTATGATCTATCTATCGTAGTCTAAAATAAAACTGACGGGTTCGCTTTTTAAATGAACCAACCATTTAAAAAGCGAACGCTTCAGTTTCATTTAACGGTATCATAGGAGTACCGATTGGTTTATTTTATAGCCTATGTAACCAAACCAAATAATATCATTATATACTTACAAGGAACAAAACAGTTTTAATAGCAAACATTTTTATGTGCTGGCTGACAGCAAATGTTGAAACTGGCTACTATCAGTGAGTAATTTAACTATTTCAAAAACACACGAGGAAACCGCAGACAGGCTAGCTGTATAATAATAGTTATAATAATAAATCTTAGAGTTATTTCACACATTAAATTAAATTAATGGCTAAATTGACCACACTGCAATGTGATAAAAGCCTTCTCGCAAATGAACAAAGGATGAACGAATTAGTTTTTCACCAGAGTCATTGACCTTTGATTACGTAAACGTAGGACAAGCACCTTCAGTAATTTGTATAAAGACTCAAGATCATTAAATTTTGGGTGAATTTATAAAGATATTGCGATTCTGAAGTGCATGGATGACTTAGTAAATCACAGAGACTTTTATTGGCGAACTTGTGAAACAAATGTAAATTTTACATTTGAATGCTAATGGATTCGTTTATGTTTTTACCGCGAGCTCGCCCTTGACTTTTACCATCAAATAAAAGTAAACTAGTTTGATTATATGATTAATTCCATATATAACTATGTCACTAAATATTCTCTAGTGGTAGCGCCATGCTTATCCCAGCAAGAATGGGCCGGCTCGATCGGGGATTTTATACTCGCTTCGATAATTGCATTGTTGATCTAAGTAGATAGTATAGTCTCAAAACAGATAAATAATAAACGCAAAATATACATAACATCATCAAAATACGCTAACATGGCTAGTAACACATTACTCGTAAACCCTCATTAAACAGCCTAGCTAATATTATGTTTCATTTGAAATAAGGTGTAAACTTCATGCTTAGTAAGCGGATTGCTTTTGCAAAGACAATTGCAACATCAAAACATTGACTTATTTAATTACGTCAAGGTCGTTTACAAACTAGAATTAGATAAAGATATTACATAATTATATTTATTTTTATTGTGTTTTATTAGTGATTTATTTAGTAGTACATACTCGTATTTTATAATTATTATAGGCTCTGTTATAGCTTTGTAAGTTGGCCGGTCGTGCCAACTGGAATTCACTGGCAGAAGTTTAATTTATGATGTTATTTTTAAATAATAACTTAAATTTTGCAGTACTCATATAGGCATTTACAGACTAGGTAGAAAACTGAACTTATAACTTGAGCTGGTTGTTCCATTGACCATTCTATAGTAAGCAAAACTGGTAGACACGAAAATAGCCATTAGATAAAGACATAACAAAAATATACGATCCAAATAAAAAAAATATAATTATAAAGCTTTCAAGCAATAAAATTTAGTTTACATTTATAGTCAGGAACCTACAAAAGGACATAGGCCTCCATTTTTCTTGGAAACAGTATAGCCCAGGGGTGGCCAACTTGATAAGACTCAAGCAAGATCTACTTTTTACTTACGAAACCCGTGCGATCTATCAATTACACACTTATTGAAATTTTAAATGAAGCAAGTTCATACACATATGAGTAAATGTAGTATTTTGACTAATTTGCGAAGTTATTTATATTTTGGTACCGTGCCGCGATCGGCAGGACTGATAGCCACGATCGACCAGTCGATCGCGTTCGACTGGTTGGCCACCCCTGGGCTATACTGTTTCCAAGAAAAATTTACGGTGAATATCTAGGTGACGTATCTAGAAGTATTAATAGCTGACACGACGAACGCCTTCGAATCAATAAATTTGGTTTTAACTCAAAATCAGTTTCTTATAAAGATATTCCCGAAGTTGTGGACTTCTGAACGGCTGAAATCGCAAGAAAAATCTAGTAGTATATAAAAAAATAAACAATCTACTAACCGAACCACAGACTAAACACTATTATACTTATTTTATTCACTAATCTACTAAAAGCGTTCTCCGAGTCTATAACACAGACCACAGACCTAAAGGCACTAATTAACGGTCATTCGCCTATTGGCTAACCACAGAAAGGGTTGCCAAACCTAAAAATAATGCAAATATGCAATTAATAATTTTAGTATTTTTTACAGCTGTTGTACTAGATTATTAAAGTGAAAAAAATAAAAGAAACACCCGAACCTTGATTTTAATTTGTTTAGGTGCTTATTACTAAACCTCGAGCGTAATAATACCTAGGCTATGAGGAAATCCCTCCAGTAAATTGGAAATCCACTTCGCAACTTAGTAAATGCACTTCAAGGATATTCTGCTAAGCATTATTGTTACTGTTCGGTAAAATAAAATATATCGTGATGTGAAAAGTTCATGTGCCCTCAAATCTATAAGTAGATACTAGATTCTACCGAGACTGTCGGCGTGGACTTTCTTATATTATATGGATGGCAAACAAGCATACGGCCCACCAGAATGTAAGCGGTTACCGTAGCCTATAGACGCTAGCAACACCAGAGGCACTCACTCGCGCGTCGCCATCTCCAAGGAAAGGGATAGGAGGTGGATAGAAAGTATATTAAGGAGAGGATAGGTAGGATACTATGGAGAGGACAGGAAGGATAACAAGGCGAGGACAGGAAGGATAACAAGGAGAGGATAGGAAGGGGGTTCGGGCCTCCGGCACTCTCACTCACCATACGAAACACAATGGTTGGTACTACTACTACTGTTGGTTCACGCCGATCTTTTCTAAGAGGGTGGTACTTCCCCGATCGAGCCGGCCCATTCGTGCTGGGATAAGCGAGGCTCTACCACTTCGACTTAATAGGTCAATCTGCGGTACATTATCATTATGCAAAAATAAAATGGTAGATGGCGGAGTGGTTCAGATACCAGCCTTCCGCCCGAGTGTGTTGGGTTCGATTCCCATACAGGGCAACTGTTTGTGTGGGCCACAAATGGTTGTTCTGAGTCTGGGTGCACGTTGTGTCCGTGAAATTGTATGTTTGTGAAGTCCCCCGCGATACAAGGCTTATTCATTAGTGGAGGGATTTGTCTTTAAAAAAAATCTTAGAAAAACTGTCCCTTTCCCCGGATTAAAAAACAGCCAATGTCCTTTTCTACTCTCCAAATTATATTTATGTAGAATGTTCTGATGTTCATTTGGGTAGTTTTGACGTGTGAGTGTGAGGCTTCATATTTATAACTAGCTGATAGCCGCGACTTCGTCAGCGTTAAAGTTTTACTTTCTAAATTCGACCCCTATTTTACCCGCGATTTTATAAAACCATTGAAATGTATGTGTATCCTATCTATTACATATAATTCCAGTGTCACGATGTTTGTCCGGGATGAACTTCGAAACTACTAAACCGATTTTAACTTTTCTTTTTTTAAAATGTGTTTTGTTCCAACTTAAGAGATACTTTATATCTCAATTCATAATTGCAATATTTATTCATTAAAAAATACATATACAAAAAAAAAACATAGCATCACGCCAGTATTCCCCAAAGGGGTAGGCAGAGGTGTATTACACACCCACGACTCGCCAGCTATGTTTAAGTCCCACGTAATAGGGGGCGAGCCTATTGACGTCTACCGTCATAGGCTAGTACGTATATGGTGGTACGAAGTTCACCGGGTCAGCTAGTATCAAATATAAAATTAAATTTAACATTCTTAATTCAAAAAAGGTCAAATATGTGTGTTTCTATCTCCCAATTAGAAACCTACCAAACCACCCCCACATTTCCTTCTTATTATTTTACCTGACCACTTCCTCATCTGCATTCATGTCCTATAGCTTTTCTTGGGGTGGATTACTAATGGGAGACTAAAAAATTTAATTTGGAATCGCAGTTTTCCCGCCGAATTTGTTTTTTTTCTGTGGACTGTCAGCTATTCAGCCATTATTTTTCATTTTAATCATTGAAAAAATATAAATCTTCGTTATTTTAAAGATATAGTTATAACTATAGTAAAATAAAGTCATATAAAAAACAAATTCTTTAATAAATACTTAACTTTACGTTATTTCAATTTTACATCGCGCTGTAATTGACAGGCTGTACAGAAAATAGAACTGTTTTTTTATAATTACTCAACTTTCAGTTGAAAGTAATTCTCCCTAGGGCTGAAAAGTATTACTTTCAACCCGCTCCTCAGGCAACTTCCAGAGTAGGCCTACTTTCAGAGTATGAGTAATGAAAAGTAACTTTTTAACTTTTTTTTTTTTGTGATAACCGCGAATATCTTATTCAGCCTTGGGTTAATCATATAATTTGAAACATTCACACTCTATCTCTTTCCCGCCATTAGAAAGAGAGAGAGACAAAGACCAGCCCTTTCGAAGTTCCGATTTTGAATTCGACCTAAAAGACAAAATCGTTCGGAATTTCGTACCAACTAAAGAAATTTTGCAAAAAAGATAATTAAGTATGTCTTTTAATGTAATTTATTGAATTTTTAACTTATTGTTGTATTTAAACGAAAATAAGTTTTTACTGATATTTAACCTGTAAATATTTAATTCTAGTTTCAAAAATGTTACGTAATATATTTTGAATAATAAAATATCATGGGTGCTATTTCCGAACACGCCTTAATTTAAATAAAAGAGTGGGAATAAAATTTCGTGGCTGGCGTAAAGAGTTGAATAAGTTAATAGTTATTTCAATCTATGCCTGTTTATTATTTTATCTCCTAAAGTGTTCTCGCTGCTGAAGTGAAAAGTTATGTGTGTTATGTGTAAAAAAACTAAAAACTATACAGTACAGTACATCTAGTAGTTAGCACATCTAAACAGATGACTTCATACATCACACTGATTCAAATGCAGTTAGTCTAGTATTTGCTAAGCTAGGCCTTTCACAACTGCGTGCCTCGCATTCTTGCAGCCAGGCGTGTCGTTTACCATACTTTATAAACTAAGTAACTATCTATTTTGTATAAATGAAATTAAAATATTCAAGTAAGTAAAATGAATACTACTCGTAAGCAACTATGTCATAGAATCTGATCTGTTTAATCTGAGTTAGTAAAAAAATCAGGGAAGACATAACAACAGTATAAAAGATATTTTTTATACTACGCGTGTGGCAAACTAGCATACGGCCCACCTGATGGTAAACTGTTGCCATAGCCCATATAGACACATTACTCGCACGTCACCATTTAAAAGGAAAGATATATGAGGTGAACAGAAAGGATGATAAGGAGAGGATGGGACGGATTATAAAAAGATGGAGAGGGAGAATTGGGTCTCCAGCGCTCTCACTCACTATAAGAAACACAACATAACCTAGCCCTATTTTACGCTGATCTAATCTGAGAGGGTGGTACTTCCCCGATCGAGCCGACCCATACATGCTGGGATAAGCAAGCCTCTACCCCTTTTTTTTTGGTTAAGGCGGGAAAAAATGTTCCTAACCGCACACCCAGTCGTTCGGGGCAACGAACAGGGTAGTGTGGGGCCCTCACCCACTAAAGAAAACCGCCGCGCGCCGTCTCTCCGCCTTTATAAGCGGGCCACCGGAACTATATTACATTCCTTAAGTGGGAGCTTAGAAAAGGATTCTGATGTTTTAAAAGATTTTGCATTTAAATATATTTAATGTCTAAATACACGTAACATAGCGCTCTGTCGCCATCTTTTTGCTTTAAGAAGGCCCTAATAGACTAGCCTGCTTGCTTTTTTCACCATCCATCCATCCATCAGCCCTCCGACGTCCATTGCTGGAAATAGGCCTTCCCCAAGAGAACGCCACAACGAGCGGTCCTGTGCGCTCATATGGGGGGATAGTGCCGTAATCGCCACGCTTGGCAGACGGTTTGGCGATCGCAGTGGATGTTGTTAATACTCGAAGGAGTGCTGCTGCCCACTCCCACGGTATTCCCTCAGTCGGCTCTTACGACTCCCATGGGTGGAGAGGGGTGGGACAATTCTAAAGCCGGCCCCACACGGCCTTTTTTCACCAAAGATCCCTAAATTTTAGATATCGCTTGAAGGAAATATCAACCAGATATGAAACATTAAGTTCAAATCACCTTCAAAAATATGAAAATTAAAAACCAATTTTTATATGAATGCTATTAATTATTTCTATATTTTATAATAATATAATATTCGAGTGGATTAGAAGTATTGATTTATATGAAATAACTTATTTCAATAAACACGGAAGTAAGTGAAGTATTATCACAATATTTTTTTTTTAATACCTTGGCCACTAAACACAATAAAACCAATTGTTTTTGAGATGGTTATCACAATGATGAGTTTTTGAGCATTGGATGCTCTCATCAATAAATATAAATATTTAAACGATGACATCATTAAAATGTTGAATGTGGACTGGCTATTCTATTTAAATGTTGTATCCAACGCGTTATAGAAATAGGTATATTATGTACTAATAATTGCATTTTAATATTTAGTTGTAACAAATTGATAACGCAGCATAATGTTCGACTATCTATCAAAGACTATTTCTCTGAAAGATCACGCATTTACTTCGACGATGTATTCTTTTAGCATGAACTCATTAATGTTGAAAATATTCCAATACAGGATGTTTGACCATATCAACCTGTGTTTCTTCTTCAACTTCTGCTTAATAATTCTTACCGTTAATCATTTCCTTTAAAATCACCCAAAATAATTAATGATGTACCTAATACCTACTTACTCGTATATATATCTACTAAAATACCGGAAAAGACACTTTTCATAAATGTTTAATAGTGAAAATCTCTAACGTCAAAACTGGAATTTATAATAACATTGTGTCATCTAAAACTTTAAAAAATTTATTATATTGAAATTGTTTCTTACTTAATGCGCATCAAGAATTATGATTAGATACTTAGAACATGAACTATAATTACTTTGAGAGGCAAGATAAACCGTATATTATGTCAAATACAAAAGTATCGACGATATTTTAGAGCATCCTGTACATAGTAAAAGCAACAATATTATTGTTTACATGATTGTTTTCTTCGTCACTTGAACGCACCCAGTTTCGCGAGCAACGCGTACGTCAGTGCTTTGAACGGAATCAATCAATTCACATCACATTATGAAAAAGTTCAACTAAAATAAACAAAATGCGTGAGTTTTTCGTGGGGGATAATATATGAGTGCATCATGCCTGGGGGAGGGAACGTAGTGAAGAGCGAACGGTTTCGGAAAGCTCCTAGGACACCTAGGTCCGCACACGCCCGGTATTACTACACCAGGTCCCTAGTATTAGAATCTCCTGTCAGGAAGAGACCGCACACGCCTAGAGTAAGGTGAGAGATATCCGAAATAGAATTATAATTATATATAAAATTATAATATAGAATTATATTTTTTTCGGACATGTGGAAAGAATGCCGGACGAGCGACTGGTTAAGAAGATATACAATGAGAAAGTGGAATGATGTAGGTACAGGAGGAGACCGAGACTCGCCTTCCTAGACCAAATCGGTCATGTATTGAAGGAAGGTGGAGTCAGGAGTCTCCGAAATCAGCGAGCGTGTATGAAGAGAACTATGAATGTTGAGGAAGCGAGAGATGTATGCAAGAATAGAGCCTCTTGGCACTCTGTTCTCTCTGCCTACCCTGCAAGGGAAATGGCGTGATGATAAGTTAGTTAGTTAGTTGGTGTTTTATAATTATGTTTACTCTGTGATCTATTGCGTTTACTTTCTACTATCTCAACGTTTCAAATACTTTACAGGATACATATTCCGGTCCAATAGCTGTTAGACATTTGTGTGTTTGAGAAAGCCTTAAAACTTGTTCAATACTTCTCTTATAATAGTTAAGTTCATAACCGCAAATCTGTCTGAAAAGTAGCGAGATTTGTGGGTCTTGCAAAGAAATATATTTTATTTGCAAATATGGGGTTGATTTTGCCCCGCAACCCTTCAGCCAGATCTGCAGTTGTAGTTATGAATTATAACAGAAGTATTGAATAAGTGTTTAGCTTGCTTCAAATACCTACCAAAAAATATCTAACAGCTCTTCTACTGTTCGCTGTTGGACTGGAGGGTGGAATCCATAGTACATAACATTAATACTATTTTATAATATAGGCACTAGTGGACCCAGTACCCGTTGCCCCTTGAATATTGACTTGCTTGCCATTAGCGGTTCCAGAATTTATTATACTAATTTACGAAGAAGGCCTGATGATTTTGATGATTATAATTGTTTATATTTTGTTAAAATTTTATAAAAAAATCTGTCCAAAAATCCGTCGACCATGAATATCTTGGCAATTACCAAGTCCAATTGTGAATCTAAACTATTCAGGAATCCATTCAAATATAAGGAAAAATATCATCAAATCAGTCTCGCCGTTTAGGAGGAATTCAATGATTAATATGGTATTTCATAATAGTACTGGCTATAAAAGTATTAAGATAAACTAAATCTGTTTCTGAGAGTAGTCTCTCTACTCTATGGACTAAGATTTGTATTAGCGGCAACCAAAGGAAAGAGCTCATGAACGTCTTGGTGGAACCACACCCACAAAATAAAAGTATGACACTAAAGATTTACGCTGTATAACCCAACATAGTAATGGTAATCAACATTATGAAGCTACTGCGTTTTTCAAAATAGGCAGCTGGAATGTTTCCATAATGGATTAGTTCAGTAATAACTAAATTATAATGAGATTATTGCATACACTATGCACTAACCTCATAGTTATGGAATTCTTAAAGGTGGTTTCTTTGCTCTGTTACATCAAAATGAATATTGTTAAAATATTTGTTACCTTCAATTATCCATGCGCACCAATTTTCATGGCGATTCGTTGATCGCACAGCCATCACCATCTGGTGGTGCGTAACAACAAAATAACACAAAAAAGCTTCTCCCTAACAAAACACTTAGCATGTCAATTTTCATGATGATTAGTCAAGCAATTTTAAAGTTCATTGGTCTCATATATACAAACATCCATTTTTATACATATTTATACTTATATAATAGATACATTTCTTGGGTAAAGTCAGAGTCACGCCTAAATATTGCAACAGAATCAGTGATGCCAACAATCCCGCCTTTATTCTCTAAAGGTTATTCTCTGTGCCCTATTGGCTGTAAACGTAGCATCTTCATTTATAAATTCGACCTCAAGGTTGAGTTTTGTAATAAAGTTACTTTTTAATTTTCGCTGGTTTGGTGGTTTAACTATATACATATTTTGTAGTTTAAAATAATCTATACTATTATAAAGCTGTAACATAGCTATGTCTGTACATTTAAGATATTTGAGAAAAAATTACTGCAATAAACTATATAGGTGTTTATATATATATAAACACAAAACGATTTTTTTTAGATTTTTTGTCTGTTTATATGTTTGTTTGTTCGTGCATCACGTAAAAACTACTGAACGGATTTTGATGCAACTTTTTTATGTTATTATTTCTCGATTAGACTTAAAAACTGGTATAGAACGTATATTCTATCCCACTACTAACTAGCTTTTGGCTGCGGCGGAGCCCCAGGCAAAGGCTAGTCGAATATAAATTTTAAGTAAGTTATAACCTTTTAGGGAGGATCTATTTAGACATCGATCTATAGAAACTAACGGCTAAATATATTATTATTCACTGGTTTGTTCGTTAACAGACACTCTTAATAAGAAGCACCATATAGATTTTAGAATTGCTAATGATGGCGGACGAGCCACGGCCCACCTGATGGTAAGTGATAACCGTCGCTCATGGACTCATCTATATCAAGAGTATTATCAAGCCGCTGCGCACCATTTCATTTCTCAGATATGAAATGAAAGTAAAAACGGCTATCTTCTACTACAGCCAAAACACACTGACGTGCTTCATCACCGGTCAATGACGGTGGTACCGACCCGTTTGGGCCCGATAGCAAATAAGTACTCTCACTTAGTATCCAGCCCTACCACGAGTAATACAATGGATGATAATTGCTTACTTCCCTTAGTCGCCTTGTACGACACCCGTGGGAAAAAATAGGGTGGTGACACTTGTATTCTTAATCCGTCACCATACGGAAAAAATTATATTATTATGCCTGTCTTATTGTAATCCAGCAAGGCATTATATGCCCTTAAATTAGATAGGTATTGGAGATTCTGCTGAGTATGCATACCATACTTGTTCAATCTGACTCATGATATTTATTTTAGTGTACATTTTTTTTAACATCCCGTCAATAGCTATTGATAAACATTGTTTGTTTTAAAACTTTCTACCTGTATGTCAATGTTTATTAATGTGGGATGTATTAATAAACAATCACAGAATAGCTACATGATTAATAACTAGCCTAAGCCAAGCTAGTTTTTAGGTTATATCTCAGGTTCCCGGTATAGTATCTGGATAAAATGTACACCAGTTTTTAAGTCTAATCAAGAGCTACCCAATAAAAAAGTTGCATCAAAATCCATTGAGTAGTTTTTGCGTGATGCGCGAGCGAACAAACAGATAAACAGACAAAAAAAATATTTTGTCGGACATGCCTATATAGCCTAATACAGTATTTTTTTCTCAAATATCTTAAATGTACAGACACAGCTGCAGACTAAGAACAGATTCAGAAAACCCTAATCCTGAAACAATGTGCACATTTTATTCAAAAGCCTGACCAAATTAAACTATCATATTTAACAAATTGATCATACCAAGTCATTAGCTTTAATGGTCTCCATGGAACACCATCCATGACGTCGTCAAGTGTTTAATCTAAACTATTATAAAACTATAACAGAGCTGTGTCTGTATATTTAAGATATTTGAAAAAAAAATACTGTATTAGGCTTTATAGGCGTGTCTAAACACAAAACGTTTTTTTTTTTAAATTTTTTGTTTGTTTTTCTGTTTGCCTGATTGTTTGTGCGCGCATCACGCAAAAACTGCTAAACGTATTTTGATGCAACTTTTTTATCGCGTAGCTCTTGATTAAACTTAAAAACTGGTATAAATTTTATCCCGCTACTATATCGGGAACCTGAGATATAGCCTAAAAACTAGCGTATGGCTGCGGCGAAGCCGCGGGCAAAGGCCAGTTTTTAATAAATTTGCAGCAATTCAATCTAAAAAAATATATGGATGTAAAACAAACGTAACATTGTATTGGAAACTCACCCAAACTTAGTACGAAGTTGACTTTTACTAAAGTGAACTAGCAGGTCAGATCACTAGAAAACACGACAGTCATACACAGAGAATACAAACCTTCACAGAATAAACGTGACAGGTCCATTTTCCACACAATTCAATACAAATTGTGACCTTTATACTAACAATACAATTATAACAGATCTTATATTAAGTTGGTAAGAGGAGGTCGCCTCCGCGATTCTCTTGTATTGAGACTAAGGACACTTGCTGTGAATCCAAATATAATCGTATTATATTCACAAATGATCTTTATAAGTATCGTGATGGATTTGTTCTAATAATTTCATACATAGCCTTCAATAACACCAATATTGTGTAATGTCTTTCTACCGGAAGAGTAACAAAACAAGTACAAAAAGAAAATGTATATCAATAATATCACAATTAATACGAATCAACCGATATATAAAATCAGTAAGTATTAAATACAAAGTGAAAAATGTGATATCGAAAATAACAGTCCCGAGCAGGATTTGAACGTGCATCTCCTGGATACCGTCCAGATGCTTTGCCAATTCAGCCATCGTGACAATTGCTCCTGACTGCTAATTTCGATAACACATTCATACTTAACGTCTTTGGGTGACGCCTGCGCCATCTGTCGGAAGTATTTTCATACATTATACCGACCAGGTAAACTTAATTTTACGATTAAGATTTTATCTAATAATGACGCAAACCCTATACCTAAATATTTAGATATTTTTATATATATTATTAGCATTTTACATGCTTTGCACTATACATTAAACACAAAGTAAAAAAAATTGAAAGTGTATTTTCGATATCACATTTTTCACTTTGTGTTTAATGTATAGTGCTAAGCATGTAAAATGCTAAAAATATCTAAATATTAGTAAGTATACTTGATTCGTTCGCTATCTTAGTAACAGAATCAAAATGACCATCATCCTATCGAAGTTCTAGGTAAAATTTTATCTGCCGCCGGCGGACCACTGAAGGATTGTAATATAGTTCCGGTGGCCCGCTAATAAAGGCGGAGAGACAGCACACGGCAGGTTTCTTTGATGGGTTAAGGCCCCACACTACCCTGTTCGTTGCCCCGAACGAGGGGGTGTGCAGTTAGGAACATTTTTTCCCGCCTTAACAAAAGGTTAAAATTTTATCTAAACGAGGCGAAACAAGACAGAGCTACAAAGTGCTCTAAGCAATTAACAGCATTTAAGATGATGACTCAGTTCTTTTTAGTGCTTCCAGCGAATGAGTAAATGGCTGTAAAAGGTTGCTAAGATATATATTGATATGTACATTTAAATTAATCAATTGCCTTTGACATGATTGTTATCTAATAAAACAGAAAAGGAACTAAATTAAAACAGGTTTCACAGGCATTCTGTTCAAATGATCAATATCTGAAATGTCAGATGGCAACAATCAAGTGATCCGAAATACGCAAAGTTCATTTAATTTCACCATAAAATTGCAATTAGAAATAGAGCTATTATACCCAAACGAATATAAAGTAAAACTCACATTTTCTTAGAACGTAAATCGTTTTAAGGAAACATACAAAATTAAGGAACCGATTTAGGTCTGAATGCGCTACCGGTAGGTACTAACTGCAGTTTCATAATTATATTCTTTGGAGTTTCATTATAACATTCTTGAACGAAGTATGATGAATTGGCCTTCGAAACGTCGATAGTTTACTTTTACTGTAAGTGTGCATTTAACATATCGTTATTACAGTAAATACTTCGGCAGTTACAAGATTTAGCAACTATAAATCCTCAAGCCTTAATATTTAATTCCTGTAATCATTAGATAAGCTATAATGGACGCAGGCACGCAGATACGGATCTTTGAATAATAATTTTGATAATTGTACCAACGCCCTCTATCGGAACGCATATATTGCAATAATGCATATATTGCAAATGTGATAAGGAGATTGGGTATGTCTAAAAGATAGTACTGTAGCTCAGTGGATTAGAGCACTTCCCCGGATAGGAAGGGACGCAGGTTCGATTCCTGCCTTTACTCAAATACTCTTTTTCCTTATTCACAAATTATAATTTGTACGTTAAGAGTAGTATGTCAAGTGCTAAAATATATATGAAAACATTATAAATTATTAATAATACCTAAGATGAAGTAGTTAATAGTCAGTCACTACAGCAGCACCTTACAAATAATCGAGACTTATTGCTGCACGAATACATGATAAAATAGCTTCAGATTCTCTTAATCTGTTACTTGGATTCAGGACTTTACATAATAGAGTGTGATAAACGTTACGTATATCATTAACAATTCTACCAGTTAATATCACATCGATGTTATTTCGTAGACATACGTTATAATCTACGATCAAATGCATAATTAAAAATCAATTTTAGACTATTATGTAAGTAGGAAACATGCATTTAACACTAAATAGTATTTGTTTGTTCACAGATGTCAGTCCGCTCCAAAAGTAATGGATAGTCATAGTAGATCGGCATCGCCGCGGGAGCCCATGAGGCCGCAGCACAAGCCCCCGTCTCCACCATCATCACCCACAGGTATCGACAATCGAGCATACACACATGATGAAGCAGACCCCAACCACAATGATTCCTTCTCATCAAACGCACCCCAACAAAATGGACATACGAAAGAACCGAATGGAGTCACTGACACCAAAGCTCTTGAAGCTGTTAACTTAGAATTGATGAACCTCACTCCGAAAAATGGAAACGCGAAGAAGAAAGATGTAGAAGTAGACATGAACGCTGCTACCCCTTACGACGAATACTTTGTACCTGTTAATGAACACAGGAAATATATGAGGTCAGTGAAATATTTAATTCTATTTACGTTACATATACTGTGAACAAAGTTTCATAAATTACTCATCCATGTTCATGACTTCAATGTATAACCGCTATTGTATATATCTACCAAAATTGTTAAAAATAATTAAATTCTTTTAACATACAATTATGATAAATTACTAGTGACTCGCCTGGGCTTCTAGGAGCACTAAATATTATATCCAGACGACTTCTTTGCCAAGAAACAAAAAAAAATACTGTTCATCTGATCGCTACCAAATTTCACTCACTAGGCTAATGTAAAGATTGCCTAAAAATTTTATCAAAATTGGTACAGCCGGAAATATGTAATCTTCTTCTTCTTTGTCTCCACCTTATCCCACTCAGGGGGGGTCGGCACAGCGAATTTTTCTCATCCACTCTCCTCTGTCAGCCGTCATCTCAACACACACTCATTTTTCTTCCATATCGTTATTCACACACTCCATCCATGTCTTTTTCGGTCGACCTCTTCCCCTTCTACCTTGCACTGCCATTTCCATACACCTTCTAGTAACATGCATCTCCTCTCGACGCATCACATGTCCATACCACGCTAACCGTCCGCTCTTTAATTTATCAGTCACTTTCACACTTCCTCTGATTCATTCCTTATCTTGTCCATTCTAGTCACTCCACACATCCATCTCAACATTCGCATCTCTGCCGCATGCACTCTTTTTTCATGCGCTACTTTCGTCGCCCAACATTCAGATCCATACAGTACGACAGGTCTAATAATAGTTTTATAATTTTCCCCCTTAAGTTTAAGGAGCATTCTACGATCACAAGTTGTTGCGGAGACCTGTCGCCATTTCATCCAACCAGCGTTTATTCGGCTCGCCACGTCACGGTCTATGTCGCCATCGTTTTGGAATATAGAGCCGAAGTATTTAAAGTCGGAGCAGACTGGCAGGGATACACCATCTAAGACGATTGGCGTGAAATCTGAAGAACCACCAAAGTCACAAAACATGTGCTCGGTTTTTGTTCGACTGATCTTCAGACCCACGTTTTCCAACCTTTCTTGCCATTTTGCCAGTCTCCTCTGCACCTCAGGCCCTCTCGGGGCTCTCAGGTTCCTCTCCAACGAGGACAATGTCGTCGGTGAACAGAATACACCAGAGCGACTCCTCCTGTAGGTCCGATGTTAGAGCATCCATTATTAGGATGAACAGGTAGGGGCTTAAAGCTGATCCCTGGTGCAAGCCTACAGCCACACTGAACTCGTCGGTATCGCCAGCTGCGGAGCGCACATAAGTACTGGCTCGACCGTACATAGCTTGAACAAGCCGCTGGTACTTTATATACCAATATTATTTTTCCGCAAGTTGGGCTAAATTGTATTCTATAATTTGATATATATATATATATATATATATATTGTATAGTTTATAATATAAAATTACGAATTTGTTTATCAATAAACAAATTTGTATTTTCAAAGAATCTAATAGTCCGTCAGTCAGGTATAATTTACTTTATTATGATTCAATTATCTCAATTTTGTTAGCAACGGTAACCTTGGCAACGTTTACCATAACAACGGTTACTATGGCAACGGTTATCATAGCAATGGTTACCACCACAGCATGGTAGATAACAATTCCATTTTGAGTAAGATCTTCGAGTGACTACAACTCAAAAGGAGTAACGAGTGCTAAATCTCAAGTCGATCGGGCGTATAGTCGTTGAGATCTGGTGATGAGCGAGTAAAAGAAACAATATCGTTGCAAAGGAGACTTTAACAGCAAATATTTTACGGACACAAAGTACACATTAAAGTGTTGTCTATTTATTCACCACACCAATACTTGCTATCGAAATGATGCGCAACTTATGGTAAAACAAGGCAAACACGAATTGAAGTATAATACCTTTGGATTTTGGACTAAAATATTTCAATTACAACGGTCGTTGATTGTGCTGTAAATTGAATCCAAGTCAAGATCAAACTACTATTGGGAATTACCGCTACTCGTCGAAACCAAATAAAAGACTACCAAACTATGTTCGTTTCGGACATTTAGTTTTTATTTCGGACATTTTTATTCCAACCAATTACTCCATAAAGGTCTCATTACATCTATAGTTCAAAATTGACTATAGTTTTAAAATATATGTTGTTGTAACATCCATTCGCATTGTACGTTAACCAATCTTGTTATAAATCAGTAGTACTTATATTAATGAGAG
The DNA here is from genome assembly GCA_948253155.1 of Leucoma salicis. Lineage (NCBI taxonomy): Eukaryota > Metazoa > Arthropoda > Insecta > Lepidoptera > Erebidae > Leucoma > Leucoma salicis. The sequence continues at coordinate 7,693,008 of OX411805.1, read as the reverse complement.
AAATTTAAACATTTATCATAACTAAATAACAATTTTTTGCATGAGTTGTAAGTAGAACCCTTATAGATAACCCCTTAAATTTTAGTGAAGTATTAGGTATTGGATTTCTTACAATATATAAATGGTAGCACTCATCTCTCTATAAATAGTTAATACATATAAGTACCCAATGAATTTAATTTCAATTGAATACCAGTTGTTGCTTTTTTCCACTGGTAATATTATAGAGATTACTTATTCATTTGTTGTTCATGGCTCGGAGATAATTAAAAGCATCTTTCAAGACTGCTGAATTGCTGATTTCGGCCTACATGTATTATGAAGGGGAAGGGAATGTATGGTCCACGCTCGTTTACCCCCAAAATAAAATAAAAGTTAAAAAAATTTTTGAAATTAATAATAACTATATACAAATCTTTAAACGAACTACCATAAACTCATAATAAACAGTCTATTAAGTTCATTGAGCAGAGATATTTATCACTAGGTACCGTTGAAACTACGGTTAAATTCAAAGACCCTGGTGCGAATCTGTGACCTCAACGGATTGCGCGTGAACCAACAATTGCAAGACTGGTTTAAAACAAACGACGTAGCACTGGTAACTATTCTGTGGCCGTAGTGTAGAACTTACACAGCATTACCAACATTATACAACTAATAGAAAATAGCACACAGCAATACCAACATTATACAACACATAGATAATAACTTACTGAAAATTCTGTAAACAATACTTTAAAGATAATTAAATAATGTCTTTGCTTAAATTAATTATTATCAATTCTGCTACTTATATAACGTTGACACATCCCATATATTGCGAAACAAAATTTCGTGGTAGGATATTGTATGAATAAAATGGCGATATGAAAATAACTGCTGAAAATGTTTTACTATTTGTGTAAACCAAGGCTTTATACAAATAGTTCACGCTTAATAAAAAATTTGTACTAGCTATTTTATGTTTTAAATGAGACCTGTCGTTACATTCAAATTAGACTATTCTAAATATTAGGTGCTGTGGTTTAGTAAATTGAAATCAAGGTAAATGTAATAAGACGTTCATTATGTCAGAATAAAGGATATAAAACGGATTTTTTTTTATTGCATATAGTGGCTGACGAGCCACTGTCCATCTGATGGTAAATGGTAACCGTCGCCCGTATGGACTCGACAATACCAAGAGTATTGTCAAGCCGCTGCTCACCACTTCATTTCACAGATATGAAATTAAATATAAACGGCTATCTCCTGCTACAGCCAAAACGCAACGATGTGCTTCATGGCCGGTCACACGGGAGATGGTGGTACCAACCCGCTCGGGCCCGATACCAAGTGAGTACTCCCACTTGGTACCCAGCCCTACCACCAGTCATGCAATTGATGATAATTCCTTACTTCCCTTAGTCGCCTCATATGACACCCGTGGGAAAGAATGGGATGGTGACACTTGTATTCTTAGTCCGTCACCACACGGACATTTATATAAAATAATGTATAAAAGTTAATACTTAAAATCAATACATTTGAAACGCATTTCTTAAATAAATTATTGTTTGGCTCTTATCCTACAATACTTACGCAGCAAATAGCACTATTTCCTTTAAATTTATACAAATAAATAAAATTGAAGAGTCTAAATAACAGCCGTTTACTAAATTCATATGAAAATATATACGTTATCTAACAACGCCATTAAATTAAGAATTGAATTGAATACGTTACCTATAACAAAATGTATTTTTTTAAAGATTTTATTTGTCTTTTTATTCCGGCTAATCTCCGTAACGGCTGAGCCGATGTAGACGGGACTTTCACTGACAGATAGCCAATAGATGGCAGATAGCAACGGCTAGTTAGTAACTAGATGATAATCAAGAGACTATTCTATACTCACTAAGAATGAAAGCGATCTGACCCTTAACAAATTTTTAATTTATTAACATTTTATGGCTGTTTCAAAAATAGAATTACACGGACATATAGTCCCAAGCAAATGTCCCGATGACTCAATTGGCTGAGTATCTGGAACGTTAATCCAAGAGCCATATGTTTAAATTCTATTTCACATTTTGGCACTTTGTGTTCTGGCTTATTAAAATGTAAAAGTTAACATAATAATAAACATGCGTCAGATTCCCTGTAGAATTTATACTTCTCAGATTTTCCTCAAACGAAAATCCAGCTTTAATTAAGGCTAATGGCTTTTCAAATCCTGTATCATTCATGTTCACCTGAAAAAAATATGATACGTCATATGGGCAGCGCTTATTTCACGCTGCACATGAATTTAAAAAATCTGTTTAAAAAATAACAAAAAATATTATTTTGCATAGTTACATTTGGAAAATATACTCATTATCTTTATTTGTATGAAAACAGTCTAACGACATAATAGAGGCCGCTCTGCCTATTTACGACCGTGACAGTATGAATGTTTGTGATTGGAACAGCCGCCATTATCAACGACGGCACAGACTCATGAGAGTATAAACCGTTATCTTTCTAGTAAACAGAGACGAATAGTCATCTTTATTTCTTAAATCAAACCTAGTATTCGCTTTAGAGTAATGAACTGCCTCGGTGGTGCAGCGGTAGTGTGAGTAATTGCTGATAATGAGGTCTCGGGTTCGATCCCCAGTCGGGCTGTAGCAGAAGATAGCCTTTTATCCTTTCATTTCATATCTTAGAAATTAAATAGTGAACAGTGGCTTGACAATACTCTCGGTATAGTTGAGCCCATGAGCGACGATTACCACTTACCATCAGGTGGGCCGTGGCTCGTCTGCAATCATAAGCAATAAAAAAAGAAAATATAACACCGTTTATAATATCATAATACGTTGCGGAAAATTAAACCATTCTATAAAGTAATTACCTTAACTAGGTAATCCCAATTTGATTAATATACACAACGGTCAGTAAAAGTATTTTTCTCCATATTTATTACGTAAATTATTTAACAGAAACTTGTACATCACGTTGTAGTTACAAAAATTTGAGCAATTGAATGCATAATGTTGTAACAATAAGGTTTATATTATACGTAATATAATTAATTGCTACACCACTGATATAGTTAGTCGTTTTGTCATGGTTTTACTTTGTAAACGTTTTATAAAATTACGTAATTTATGTGTTATTCACACATAACTTAATCGTCAAAAAAACAAGTGGATATAATTGTCCTTCCCTTCAGTATATAGACACGGAATATTATAGATACGTACTATCATTATATTATCGGTCATGTGTCAATGCCGGGAGTGCGACTTGTTAAGAAGATATACAATTCGAAAGTAAAAGTAGTGTGTAGGTTCAGGGAGAGATCGAGACTCACCTACCTAGACCAAATCAGTCATGTATTGAAGCTTGAAGGAGTCGGGAGCATCCGAAACAGGTGAGTGCGTATGATGAGAATTATGAATGTTGAGGAAGCGAGAGATATATGGAAGAATAGAGCCTTTTGGGCACTCTCTTCTCTCTGCCTACCCCGCAAGAGAGATGGCGTATGATAAGTAAGTAAGTATTATATATACTAGATAAGTAAGTAAGTATTAATATGTTTTCATCAATCGCCCAACCGGCCAAATTATATCTATACACATATATTATATATTGCTAAGAAAAAAATAACAACTAACCCTTGCACTAGTTAAATTATTAAATTAAATCAGAAGGATCAGTGGCATCAAGTAGAATCAAGGAGCAGGTCGTGGATATCCTCTTCTATTTCACATTTTGTGTTCTAGTAATTGGTCAAGCTTGTCGAGGAATAGAATTTTCTCCTCATACTTACTCTCCATCTACCATACCTTTCTAACATGTTGGTTGGCAATGCAGGTTTAATGCTCAGGAGATCTTTTTCCTCTCATAAGAAGACATTACCTAGCCTATGACACATATACATAGGTATGACACGCGGGACCGTCGCAGCCGAAAGCTAGATTTTAGATTATATCTCAAGTTTCCGATATAGTAGCAGGATAAAATGTAGGTATACGAGTTTAGATATTTTTATATATATTTTTTTAGCATTTGACATGCTTAGCACTGTACATTAAACACAAAGTGATAAATGTATACGAGTTTTTAAGTCTAATAAAGAGCTATAAATTAAAAAAATTTGCATCAAAATCCGTTCTGTAGTTTTTGCGTGATAAGAGAACAAACAAACAGACAAAAAATCTAAAAAAATGTTTTGTGTTTACAAACGTCTATATAGCCCAATAGTGCTAATACAGTAATTTTTTCTTAAATATCTTAAATGTACAGACAGCTCTGTTATAGCTTTATATTAGTATAGATAGATATATATGTGACGTAATGATAATGAATCACCAGAAATTTCGCGGAACCATAAGACAGTCGACAGATAACTCTGATCTTTGGAGCGTGAAACACATTAGTCACAGATCCGTATTTCTGTTTCACTAGTCTCAAATCATTCCTGAATAGAACAATATCCTTGAGGTTTATGACCACTGTGAAATTTTGATTAACAGCTGCTTATTTCTAAAAGTCCATGACATTTCTTGACCATAGTTATCAAGTCTTTTGCCCAAACCGTATTTGAAGCAGTTGATTTCTAGTAATTTTAGAAATAAAATATATATCTATCTCTCTTCTTTAATTGTGCAAGTTGCTGTTTATCGTTTTTACTTTCATGTACCTATTATACAATTTAAAAGTTTGAATTGTATACGACGTAATCAATCGAACTATAACACTTTATAATAATAAAGTCTAGATTTTTTGTGACAATTCTCCGTTAAATAATAATTATCTGTGTGAGTTAACCAGTGATCTTGCGTTACACCAGTCTTACTATAAGTGAAACTTGGATGCTTTTTGCGCTACATGGGTGGCAAATACGGTTAGCCTAATAGTAAGTGGTTAGCGCAGCCTAGAGACGGTAGCAACACCATCACCAGCTTATTTAGTATGAATCTTAATTGTAATAATTAAGCTAACATCGGACAGATGGCGCAGGCGTTACCCAAGACATAAAGAAGTTATCGAATTTAGTAGTTCCGCACGGATGTCACGGTTGCTGAATTGGCAAAGCATCTGGAATGGTTTTCCAGAAGATGCAGATCCAAATCCTGCTCGTGAATAATATTTTCGATTTCACATTTTCGCAATTTGTATTCATTTATATGTCTAAGCATGTCAAATGCTTAAAAATATATACTATTAAACTAATATGTAAAAATTTGTTTGTTTGTATCTTATTAACTACCATACCGGCAATCCTCTGGTCTACAGAAAGGACATATATGTACATATAAAAACGAAACTTCATGATGGTCGTACAAATTATTATTTGTGAATGAGGAAAAAGAGAACTTTAGTGCAAGCGGGAATCGAACCTGCGTTCCTTCCAATCCGGGGAAGTGCTCTAATCCACTGAGCTACCGCACTACCTTTCAGCCATACCCAATCTCCTCATCACATTTGTCTTAACGACCAACGCCACGATTGGAAGGAACGCAGGTTCGATTCCCGCTCGCACAAAAGTTCACTTGTTCCTCATTCACAAATAATAATTTGTAGGTACTTTAAAGTAGCTGAGCATATCAAGTACTGAAAACACAGAATACAAATCAAAATGTTTACGATGGTCGGTTCAGTAATAACGACGTGAAAGCGTAACAAACAAACAAACGCACTTTTACATTTATAATGTTAGTAAGGATTAGCAAGACTGTGAATAAATCCCTAAACGCAGTTATAATTGTGCTAGAGTTCTCAGTAGTCTATGCCACTAAAAGTACTAGTATATAAAACAACGAAGTTAGGCAATTCATCACTAACTATGAACCAATACAATGGCGTATCTGTTTGTACAGCCTCAGCTACATACTTCACGACCTCCGCGGAATGTACAAAGAACTTCAGGAACATTCAAGTATTATGAGATTCTCATTTTAAATATTTTGTTTGTTTAAAGAAGCAAGATTTCGGATTGTATAAAGTAGATGGTATTTACTTAACATTTAAGCGTGTTTTTAATACGTACGTTTATGAAATTTACTATTAATAGAATATGTTTTTTCGCAATATGTTTATCCGTCATGATAAAGTACCTACCAGAAAAGGTTTTAAGTCTAAATCCATTTTAGCCTAACATTATTTTCTTTGTCAAAAAGTAATAAGGTAGCGATCAATTGCAATTATAAACTTACAAAAAATCTAGACTAATAATACCCCTGTTAATATATACGACTTATGTAATACGAGTAAATGCGAAACTTGGCTGTTTGTCCGTTATTCACGCCTAAACGGCTGAACGGAATTGGATACAATTAGGCTGTGAATTAACATATACATATGGGATACTTTTCATATGGAAACAATGATGATTCTATAGGATAGCCATTTGCATATAGATCTTAATAAAATTTGCTATAACTGTGTGTAAACAACTTGATGAGTTTGAGTTTTGAACTTCGCGGAGTAGAAGTAGTAGATACAATTTAGTGGTTTATATTAATTTTTAAAACACAGGACATAGCACATGGCTTACATTGTTATGTTATGATGAATATTACGCAAAACGCCCGCTTGATTCGACGTCGGTGTCAGACAATAGAAAACGTGAAACATTCAGAGTAAATCAATGGAAGCATTTTATTGAGTGACGTTACAGTTCACTGGTTCTTGCGTAATGAAAACTACCGACCTGCAAATAGCACAGTGCAATTTAAGGTCTGAGTTTTAGAACTTGTTGATTACACTGAGTCGAGATTTTAGGGCTGTGGTGTTTTTTTATCCGAAAAGAGGTCAGTGCGGTGAGTGTCGAGTATAAGTTTTTTAATACTAAATGTCACTAGTGTTGCTAATGCGTACTTATTCTAACTTTAACGCACGGAAATAGGAATGCTGGCAAATTATTATAAAAATGTCTAGTTTAAAAAGTTAAACAGACTAAACATTTTAGATCTATTTTTTTAAGCAATAGACACGCTTCGCTACTTTTTAAAGTATAAAAAAGTAGTCGTAAGACAAATTTGATTAGGAAATTGGGATGATCAAACGATCAGTAGGATAGCTCAGTGGCTTAGAGCACTTCCCCGGATTGGAAAACGCGCGTTCGATTCCCGCTCCTACTAAAAATCCTTTTCCTTATTCACAAATAATTTATACTTTAAAGGGACTAATTTTGCATAAAACTTGTATTTAGTGCAATTCGGTTTTAACTCCATATCCTCAATGATTTTCAAAGATGTTACGCTTGTTTATATCAGTTTATTTTCACTAGAAAATTATCTGCAAACATTATTCTGTTTTCTATTTTAGCCGTAGTTTTAGCAAGTGTTATTTTCGTTCATACATACCAACTTAGTATGTATTTAATTATGTCTAACGCTCGGGGTTACGATTTGTAGAGAAGCGTTTGTTATAATCGTCATTATTATTTTATATTAAAATGTTTAAATGAACATTTGTTAATTGTGTGAGTGCTAACTGTTCTTTGTAACAAAACAGCCTGTCATTAATAAAAAACAGTCGTTTTAATCATAATTAAGAGTTGTTATAAGTTACAAAAGCGTCCTTGACACGTTTGCCTAAAATCTGCGACGGTTAATGGTCACGTATTGTAATTTGAATTGTAAATCGTGTATTAAATTAATTGATGCTCTCCACGGCCCACACTCAAAAGTAAGTTGTGAGTTGAATCATCTTAACATGAGATCAATGTTTGCTTGATTCATACAATTAGTAAACGACTTTACAAAGGACAAGAGAACAACCAGTTTAGCGGGAGACTCGAACTTTCGTTGAGAAATGATCACAGGTGATGAAAAATATCGTGAGGAAAACTGTATGAGAGATTTTCTCGACCACTTGCAAAGTTATTACTTAATCTCACTGAGCCAGAGTGATCATGGCATATATCGCTCTCACTCTAAACATCCGTGCCCAACAGTTAATCCATGATGGTGATCAAAGCTGTTTCTAGACTATTAAGTATACCACAAATATAGGCCGGAGGCCCAAATCCCCTCCCAATCCTTTCCTTTAATATCCATCCTATCCTCTCTTTATTATCCTTCCTATCCATATCATGCCCCCTATCCACATCCAATCACTTTCATATCTATATCATTCCTCCTCTCCACTTACTCTGGCTTTCCTTAGGGAAGGCGACGCGCACCCGAAAGGGTAAGCCGCCGTAAGGTACATTTTTTTCCCGCCTAAACAAAAAACCGTTGGTCGTGTGGGGCCGGCTTTAGAATTGTCCAACCCCTCACCACCCATGGGAGTCTAAGAGCCGACTGAAGGAATAGCGGGGAAGCGGGCAGCAGTACTCACTCAAGTATTAATAACATCCACTGCGATCGCCAACCCGCGTGCCAAGCGTGGCGATTATGGCACTATCTCCCATATGAGCACACAGGACCGCTCGTCGTGACGTTCTCTTGGGGAGGCCTATGTCCAGCAGTGGACGTCGAAAGGCTGATGGATGAAACAAAAAAGGGAAGGCGACGCGCAAGTGATGCCTCTGGTGTTGCTAGCGTCTATAGGCTGCTAACCGCTTACTGATGGCAATGCTAGTTTAACCGCTTAGTATAAAAAAACATGTATACTGTACGTCTGATAGTCAGTGGTCATCAAAGTCATAGTAGCAACATCATTGACGCTAGCGGCTAGATTGGTGTAAAAAATAAAATATTAAACTATTCAAAATATGTATAAATATGCTAGATATAAAATTAATTCAGAATATATTAGTAAGGAGCGTTCTCTCCTCTCAGCAGGTCAACGACACAACAGTAAACAAAGTTAGTCATGTGCTACAAGTGGCTTATATCTTTAAACAACACAGAACAACAAAAGATCTTGGTATTTTTTTTTTCTAAATTAAAAAAGAGCAATATTGAAAATAAAACCTTTTTTACAGAAAATAAAAACAAAATAAAAAAGAAATTCAGATGTTTCTTTATTTAGCAGATAAGCTTGTTTAATTTGAATCGACACCGTGACCGTGTGGCACTATCTATGCATTCCCAATCCGACCACGCTGACGAATTAAAAACAATACAGGCTGTAAATGAGCACAAAGTGCGAAAATCTGAAATCGATAATAACAGTCACGAGAAGGATTTGAACCTGCACCTTCTGGAAAACCAAAGCCTGATCGTGACTGTTATTTTCGATTTTACATTTTCGCGCTTTGTATTCATCTGTATGATTGAGCATGTCAAACGCATTTAAAATATGTAAAAATATCAAAATACAGTATTTAAAACTATACATTCAGTCAAGAAAGTATTGGAAATGGATGATTTATTTATGGTTCCAAATTTAAATTTTTGTTTTTTTATGTTGTTGTTAGATTGGCACAATTGTTATCCATTTTGGTGCGGAGTTTAAGTTGCATCTGTTATTTGTATTAAATACAGTGCTGTTTTTAGTTATATCATATCTAGTGTGTATTGCGAATTTCATAATGGACAACACATCGAACAAAGAGTTTGTCTTAAAATTTGCATCGCCAATGGAATTTCGTGTTCGGAGTCACTGAAAATGTTACAGAAGGCTTACGATGAATTGACTTTATCAAAAACACGTGCTTATGAGTGGTACAAAGCTTTTAAAAGCGGTCGAGATATGATGGAAGATTTGCCTCGATCTGGTAGGCCAACAACGTCTGCAACTGAAGTTAATATTGCAAAAGTGAAGGAAATAGTGCCTAAAATCCTCATTCAACTTTGAGAGAGGTAGCCACCGAACTTTCTGTGTCTCACGAGTCGATCCGTACCATTTTAAATAATCACTAGGGTATGAAACATGTTTCCGCTCGGCTAGTTCCAAAAGACCTAAGTTTTCTCCAAAAACTCAATCGCATGAGAGTCGCTGAGGACATGCTAGAACGAGTCAATTCCGACCCAACATTCATGAAACGCATTGTTACTGGTGATAAGACGTGGGTTTACGAGTTTGACATGCAAACTAGTCAACAAGCTTAGGAGGGGCGACTTCCAACTGAACCGAAACCGAAAAAACCACGCCAAAGTCGATCAAAAGTCAAAGTCATGTTGACTGTTTTCTTTGACTATCGCGGTGTTGTGCATTCGGAATTCTTGCCAGAAGGTCAAACGGTAAATAAAGAATATTATTTGATCATTATACGGCGTTTAAGAGAGCAAATTCGACTAAAAAGGCCAGATTTATGGAAAGAAAATTCTTAGATTTTGCACCACGAAAATACGCCTTCGCACAAGGCCATCATTGTGAAAGAATTTTTGTCCAAACACTCAACAAATACCATCGAGCAACCACCATATTCACCAGATATGGCTCCAGCCGACTTCTTTCTTTTTCCTAAACTCAATTACCACTTCGTGGCACCCGTTTTCAATCGGTAGAAGACATAAAGGAGAATTTGCGGCGAGAACTAAACTCAATTCCGGAAACAGCGTTTAAAAAATGTTTTGATGATTGGATTATTCGTTCGTCTATCGTTTCTAAAGGAGCATACTTTGAAGGTGATAAAAAATTTGGATGAATAACAAAAATTTTGTGTATTATTGACCTTTTCCCGGTACTTTCTTGACAGAGTAGTACATAACAAAATATACTCAAAACAAAAGCCGCACGAATGTAATTACATTCGTGTGGCTTTTGTTTTGAGTGTATTTACTAGCGCTTACTCTAATTCCCAGTAAACAAATTGTCTTTAAAAGATACACCTATGTTATCATTATGAATCATATTATAACAAATCTATTCTTATCACAAAGTAACCGGTTATCTTTCCAAGGAAAAATCTCTTATCTCAAGACAATAGTCACTTAAAATAGCTAACTTGATTTAACTGAGTACAATAAAATCATATTATGGAAATATGCCCCAATCATCTTTTTCAACGGAAAATGTCCGTAGAAATGTTGCAACGAACGATATCCCTTCGTCGACAGTAATTTGTGAAAAATTGCAGCCTATATCCATAATTAGATTTCGCTAATTCCGCTCCTAATGACGTATTCATTGATTACGCATACTGACTATTACTGAACCCTTACTTAGGTATATACTTAGTGTTATTGGAACTGTTATCATAGGGGGTGAAGAGTCACAATTAGCCTTCACGGATCCGGACGCTTTGGTAAAACTCAAGCGCAAAATTAAAATAGATTTTATTTCCAAAAACATTGCAATTTGTATATATTTAACAGCAATTATAAAACTACTCTTTTTTCAGTGTTGTATTTTTTTTATGTAAGTATATTAAATAATTTTCTTTATAATAAAGTCTGATACAAAACGCTTGGAGGTCGTCCACTTCATAATTAACTATCTAAAACTCTGAACACGTTTACAACGATATATTGTTTCCTCTATAATTGGACTATTCCTGCCATTGCGTTCAGCAAAAACGGAATAGAAAAAGACTTTTAATTATCGCAGTTCTTACCTTGGTTAATAGACTCTTATTAACTGAAGCGGAATTTCTTGATTTATGATTCAAATCAGTAGTTGCTAATTCCAATAAATTATTTAATCATAAATGCTTTTAAGTATTTTTATCGAGGTTATTACCCTTTTTTTTGTTAAGGTGGAAAAATATGTACTTAACCACACACCCCGTCGTTCGGGGCAACGAATAGGGTAGTGTGGGGCCCTCACCCACTGTATTGGCAGACCACTGGAACTGTGTGACATTACTTCATTGGTATCGACCTTATTAGCCTAGGTTGGTCATTGAGGGATCGGGAAAACTTGCAAAAAATACTTAATTACCAACATGTTTGGCCAGTGGCTGCATATTTTTTCTTTCTGATACTGAACGAGGCTGCCCAATATTGGTACTTACATTGGATCATAAAGATTTTTCTAGATACTTAGTAGATTTAGATATGCTCAAGAAAGCCTGTGGTGATTTGGAGTAGTCATAAAATCATAACTTAACAAGCAATTGTCTCAAACTCACCAAATAACTTACTAACTGAAAATCTAAATACCTCGCGAGTTTATGTTTTGTAAAGATTAATTATTAAAGGACATGCAATTGGAAATCAATTTTTAATTTGGAATTTTCGTATACTTACCGCTGTAGGTCAAACTACCGGTTATAAAATTATATTATTTTTTCATGGCATTCATTCTCTTTTGTGTTAAATTATCACAAGAAAAATAAAAACGGAAGTTTATTTTATTGTATGTAACAATGATTATTTCACTAGCTAAGAGTTCAATTTGCGTTACCTGTTTTGCTCAAGACTCAGATAATAACATTCTCAGTCTGCTGAATTATGCAACTAACAATATAATACACTCTCTACCCGGAGACCATTACAACAGTATTTGTTTGAAGTAGTAGTTAAACATTATGATTACATATTCCTTCGACCGTCATTAAACTCAGTTAGTAAAACTAATATCCCTCATTAGGTGTCCCACTTTAAGTAAAAGTCGATTACGACGAAATGCTATTGCGTTTTAATGAAGTTATTTACTAAAAACAGAAAGAGTACGTAATCTATTTAACTAAATAATGTATAATTATGTTTTTTGTCACTTATGAGTTATGGCGCGTACATTATGGAATTTAGTTTAAGAAGGTAATTTAGTTTGAGTCATTGACAACCGTCTTGATTTAATCATAATTTAATCACCTGATGATTAGGTATTAACTTTTATTTATAGATTACTTATGTGTAAGTGAAGTACTTTTTTTTAACCCTTTTAATTGAGCACGGGTCTCCTCTCATAGTAAGACGGTTTTAAGCCGTAGTTGGCAGACTTGACCAGTTAACGAAAAGGTATAATAGACAGGCAGATTTCCTCACGATGTTTTCCTTCACCGAGCCGTGATGATTTGGAAACATAGCATCATAGCATCACGCCTGTATTCCCCGAAGGGGTAGGCAGAGGTGTATTACACACCCACGACTCGCCAGCTATGTTTAGATCCCACGTAATAGGGGGCGAGCCTATTGACGTCTACCGGGCACATTTCCAAACTCCGGGCTGCTACTGAGAATTTTTCTTTTTAGGAAAAAGCTCAATAACATTGCCCGACCCGGGGATCGAACCCGAGACCTCATGATTAGCAGTCGCATACACTACCGCTACACCACCAAGGCAGTTAACATATAATTTCGAAAAATCTCAAAAAGCCAGATTATGTGCCTGCATTGAACTTGATACCACTGTCTTTGCAGTCCTGGGTTGTACCGGCATTAAATTAATAGCAGCTAATAAAAAATAGAATAGAGAGTGCACTTATTTGCGCGCATGCCCGTGCACTATAATATTGTATGCACAGTTGACGAGAGCCCGTTGCACTGGCCGCTGGCGCTGTGAGGAAATCGAAATAAAAGAAAAACGAACATATTAACGTGCAACCCAAACTCCTGGGCCTAGGACCGTGAAAATTTACATACCTATAGGTTTCTTTGATAGTGTAGTTGAGCACTAAGAAATAATTTTACCAAAATCCTATCCAAAATTGCTGTTTCACCGACGACACTGTGACGTGAGCGAAGCCGAAGGTAATGCGCTAGAGTAAATTTAAATTACTATGAAAACAAATAAATTGCGAAATAAATTTACTTATTTCAGTATAAATAAATACTAGATACTGGTGGTGCATTCTAAACGTGCCTTTCGCTATAATAAAATAAATATATGAACCCAAAGGCATCGGTCCCACGACAGGTGAGCATTGTTACACAGCGGAAGCTAGGAAGTGCACATCACGACTCATCATTATGCAATGCGTTACTTCGGCTATTCCAGGAGGCAACGGCCATTGTAAATAATGTTATGATTTTTAAATTACGACTAGCCTTTGCCGCCCACTGTCGCAGCCAAAAATTTTTAGGCTATGTCTCAGGCTCCCGATATAGTAGCGGGATAAATTGTATACCAGTTTCTAAGTCTAAACAAGACCTATTAAATAAAAAAAAAATTGCATCAAAATCCGTTCAGTAATTATTACGTGATGCGTGAACGAACAAACAGACGAACAGGCAAACAAATAAACAGACAAAACATCTAAAAAAAAATGTTTTGTGTTTAGACTCTATTTCAAATATCTTAAATGTACAGACACAACTGGTTACAGTTTTATAATAGTTAGAATAACCCAGTGGAATATTTAGTCCGTTACAATCTCTAGGCTTGATCGTATAGACAACTGAAGGAATGTAATATAGTTTCGGTGGCCCGGAGAGACGGCACACGGCGGGTTTCTTTAGTGGGTAGGGGCCCCATACTACCCTGTTCGTTGCAACGAACGACGGGGTGTGCGGTTAGGAACATTTTTTCCCGCCTTAACAAAAAAAGGCATGATCGTAACTATATGAAAAACACTCCTGATCTTGACTCCTAGATGATATCCTAGTGAGCCAGTGGGTCAATTGATTAAATTAACAGTTTCTTAGTTATGTCTTCGGCTGTTTTATGTGCGACTAAAGTCATTAAATCCGAAAACATCATTTGATTGAATAACCTGGGCAACACACACAACCACTTCATATGAAAATTTTGTATAATGCTTGTCTATACTAATATTATAAAGAGGAAAGATTTGTATTTGTGTATGTATTGTATACAAATTATATAGGCTATATTTATTACTATAAATGGATGTCTTGCATAAAGATACATTCACTCCACGTTTATCCCAAAATGTTTAAAAATAAATGTCTACCCGTGCGAAGCCGGGACGGGCAACTAGTCGATGTCCGCACCTGAATTTCATAAAATGCTACTCTAAGAGTGTTATCATTGATTCATCAGCCATTCTATTCATAGCAACCGCTGCAGAATTTGATTATACTACTGCATTCTAAAACAGATTTCTGACGACTGTACATGAGAGGTGATAGGACTTACTCCACTATGTAAACCTACTATTACTCAGCACCATTTCTTCTTTGAGCTACAGTAATTTCAGCATAACAATTGCTAGTTACACAACACCTTTTTACAGGCTAAAATCCGGCAGAAAGTACCTAACTATTTAGAACACCTGAACAGGCAGTTGACAAAAAAATAACTTGGCTATTTATTACTGTTTCTAGAAAGCCGTTGCATATTCAAGTGATGTACCTACATGTTACAAAGAAATGTAGCTGGTTGACTGAAAGAAATATTTAACAATACGTAATGGAACTCAGCAAACGTCGTCCATGACGAAAACACTAATTATGTTTTTCAAAGTCGTCGGTTATTAGTATTACCATGCTTAAAATAGCTAGTTTTGTTTAACCTTTCTAATCGAATTTTTAAAGAACATGAATAGCACTTTCTTAGAAATTCTAAGCATTAAATTATAGAAGAGAATGAAATATTATTTTAAAAATATTTTATATTTAATTTAGGGCATAATAGTGTTCTAGTATATATTAGGAATAGGAATGAGTTAGTGATAAAAATAGGTAGATACTAATAGACCCGTGCGGAATTGCGCACCCGTTAAAGGAATTCTTCTTAATGATTTTAAAAATCAAAAATTTAAGAGTTGCATTACATTTTTAGACCGTGTGTCTATTTTTCTTTATGAGCCAGCCCGATAAGCTTGAAAATGAGGCGTAAATCATGGAATTTGATACAGGAATAGGTAAGGAAGATCTAGAGGACCGACAAAAAAACAGACTAATGAAATAAAAAGATATTGAAACAGGAAATAGGGTAAGGTAATAGTGATTGAATTAGAAATTTCGGATCAGTGATTAAACAATAGAAATGATTGATTAAATAGGCGATACATTCAATTTACTTAATATTTAAAAACTGAACTTTTAACTGTGTGTAAAATAGGTCACGTTTAATTTTTCACGCCAAATTAGTATCTACTACACAAACACATAGATCCAAAAAATTTTTTTTGCTAGACAACTACATAAGGATCCTTGTGTTTGTTTTTGTTGTGATATTATACGATCACAAACATATTACTGTATGTAACCTCAGCTCAACTGTGATCACACTAATATTTGAACTCACTAGTATGTAGGGATATCGACTACTAAACCGCTACTCTACCCGTGCATTTAAAGACTAAAATTGTCGCTAATATTTTATTAATGTATGTATTCAAACTCGTTTCATAAAATTAATTCCAATTATACGTGTTAAACAAGAAACGCATTAAAAACACGAAACTACATGTGGGGTCCACAGTCCACTTCATATTCCTAAAAGCTGCTTAAATGCAGTTACAATCTCTGTTCGCATAGCTAACGGACGTGAAAAGAATTATTTAAACAGCCTTTAATAATAACACCTTTTTTATTTTGTCTGTGTACGAATTAAACTCACAACACTCGGGCGGGAGTCCAGTATCTAAGCCACTCCGCCATCTGTGCACTCAAACTTAGGTTAACGTAATTAAAAGTTTATATTATACTAGGCTTTGCCGGCGGCTCTGCCGCAGCCAAAAGCTAGTTTTTCGTTTATATCTCAGGTTCCCGACATAGTAGCGGGGTAAATGTATACCATATTTAACCTATCAAATAAAAAAAGTTACAACAAAATCCATTCAGTAGTTTTTGCGTGATGCGCAAACGAACAAACAGACAAACAACTAAAGAGAAAAAAGAAATTGTTTTGTGTTTATTTAGACACGCCTATATGATACAGTACTTTTTCTTAAATATTTTAAATGTACAGACACAGATCTGGTACAGTTTTATAATAGTTAGGATGTATACCTATCCGACTGGTGCGGTGCTGTCGGGGCACGGTTGCTTCGGCAGATATCTGCACATACCTAGTCGCAAGGAGGGAAGCGACTCCGGGCAATGGTGAATGGTGACACCATTGCGGCTGCGACGAGGACACGGCACAGCACACGCTCGAGTCGTGCCTGGCTTAGGCCGAGCAACGCCGTGAACTCGTCGCGGCAATAGGGAGCGACCTCTCGCTGCCGAGCGTCGTCAGAGCGATGCTTGGCAGCGACAGGAATTAGGCTGCGGTCGCTGCCTTCTGCGAGGAGGTTATCTCGCAGAAGGAAGCGGCGGAGGGGGCCAGGGAGGCTGATCCTTCCGCAGAGACCCGAACCGCCGCCAGCGACTGGGGCGGCGCAGGCCTCATGCTGCCCTAGCTGAGGCCGCGGGTGGATGGACCAGGGAACGTCCGCCACCCGCAAGGCCTCCCACGAAGGTGCGACGCTCCGTGTGCGGATGCGTCGCCCAGTAGAGGGTATCCGAAAGGGTAAGCCGCCGGCAAACCACCGAAGGAATGTGACATAGTTCCAGTGGCCCGCCAATAAAGGCGGAGAGACGGCACACGGCGGGTTTCTTTAGTGGGTGAAGGCCCCATACTACCCTGTTTGTTGCCCCGAACGACGGGGTGTGCGGTTAGGAAAATTTCTTCCCGCCTTAACAAAAAAAAGGATGTATATCTACGATACCAAATAACTGCAAACATAAAACGACGGCACCCGAAATCTTAGTAGCGTTTTACGACAATTTAGTCATGAAAAATTAAGTTTAGTGCCATTGGCTCAAGTGATTCATCGTTCAAGTTTAGTATCGCTACATTTAATACAACATTAAGGTAAATAGTTAAATACTAATGTCTAAAGTAAATCAGCGCCTGTCTATACATCGATTAGATTTCATTTAAAAGTCCACTCGCTCAACCACTGAACCATGTTGTTTTTCAAGAACTATTCTACATCCTGGAGTATAATAACATTTCCAAGTAATGGCTACATGTAACTAATTTCTCGTAGTTAAAAGAAGCCTTGTTCTTTTGTCTCCAAAAAACAGTTGTATAGCACTCGAAGACAAAAACTTGTTTTAAATACAGTGTCCCCATTTCATTATACGACTTTAAAAGATTGTCTTTACTCTTTAAAAAAAAACTGTAACAGGTTGGATGACAATGTTCTATCGCGGTAGTCTTTAATGTTTGACGGTCTACTAGTCTACGGATATGGTGATTGAAGATGATACCTATTTTTACTGTAGGTAGGTATACCTACCTGATCGGATCAATATACAACTTAGTTCTGCAAGGGTGTCCTTCTGGAATAAACAAACATTAGATCTCTTTCTTTCTTAAAAATAAAAGCAATCCTTAACCTCATCTTCAGACCTTGTACACCATGATTTTTAATATATTCATTAAGACCATACCAATGAACCTAAACACGATACCACTATTGTAAATTGGTGAAATAACCAAAACGTTTTTGCGTTACAAACAGACAACAATTCTAAATAAAATTGTGTTGTGTTCATAGGCGCCCAAATAGCCTAATACACTTTGATGTATATGTACTTCGTATAACTCTATGCTAAAACATGTATTTTTTGACAAATATCTCAAATGTACAGACACATCTCTGTTACAGATTTATAATAGTCCTAGATGACCCGGTGAACTTCGTACCACATAAAATTTATTTTATCAGCGATATTTTCAATCCTAATCATAGATTGATTATAGTCTAACATTTGGATGTAGATAGGTTATATTATAAAATTAAACAGAATTTAAATTTTTAAACTTTTTTATAGGGTTTCCCTCTTAGTACTTTTAAACCAGCTCTGTATTAGAGCGAACAAAACAAAAAAAACAATTACTCAAATTGGTCAAGCCAGTTTTGAGTTTTAACGAGACTTACGAACAGCAATAAATTTATATTTATGTATAAGAAAATATAGATACTGTAGGTAGGTAGGTACTATTAAAGAAATTTTGTTGGTAGATAGTCCTATCTTCGTGTTGCGTAAACCGTAATGACACGTTGATATTTGACTTGCCATTCATGATTTGAATAGACTTGCTCAACGACTCATGCTCTGATTGATCATTGATCACACAAGCACTCAATGTGGGTCACCGATCGTGCACAGGCTAAAACAAAACTGGTTTCACGTTCGTTTATAGATGCTTAGAGGTAGCTCCAGCTATGACCTTACAAGCGATTAATGTTTCATAACTCGTGAAAATTCCCTATGCCTCGGTAAAGATAAAGGTATTGTTGTGATAAAATCTTCGATCAACAATACCAACTTGTTGATATTGTAATAAATGTAATAAATAAGTTTAAACAAACGTTTTATTAGAGCAAATGGGATGTTGTTTACATGGACGTATAAGAAATTTTATTTGTCCATGGTTGTTTGTAATTGAATTTTCCAAACACATTGGTGATTTGTTGCAGCACATCATCATAATTTGTCATTAGTAATAACTAAGCTACCAAGCACAAAACATTTATGACATATAATTGAAATAACAAAATGTTGCCTATGTGGGCAATGTGCCCAATAAGGATCCTAACACAACCATGAGATCTATTAGCACTTTTTAATAACCCGAAAACAAGATAGGGTTGCTCCACACTTCTAACTAAAACTTCACAAAATATTAGAGATAACAAATCGTTTTAACAGGATTATAGCATCAAAGTCTGTGGAAAAGGACCAAGAGCTAGAAATATGGACGGTCGAGGGGATTTCCGTGAAGGAGGGCAGAGGAGGGTGAGAAACAGAGCGCAGGGCGACGACCTGACGACCGCGGTAACCTCACGCGAGTACTCGCCGACCACCGGCGCGGCTTATAATAACAAACAAGTCCCACAGCTCTGTTTAGGTTATAGTTTCTAAGACCAGAATATTGCAGGTTGAGATTGTTATATTTTCTGCTAATTTGAGGTCAAAAGTGGTGAGAAAAAAACATTGATCATTAATTTAAAAAAAAAACGATAAAGATTTCAAAGCAAGCAGTTTTAAGAATTATTTTTATAAAAGCACCAAAATTTGCTAATTTCTAGTAATAATGTAAGTTACACAAAAAATCCTGACCACTCTGTAAAGTCGGTTTACGGATGATAATTTTACGTGATAACATCATATATTATGTTTTCTGAGAGATTCACAAACAATGCGTCGGTTGCTATACATTTTTCGGAACGTGACACTTTTTCGTGCGTGCTGCCGGCGTTCATCGATTTATAAGACGTTGTCACGTCAGTAAAACCTATTTTTAGATTAACAATTTTGCTCAGGAAAACAATATTTAAAAATAGAGTAGAATACGGAGATTACTCCTTATTCTACTCGTACTAATCTACGACAAACTAATTTATTTCCATGACATAAAAAATAAGATGGCCAGGTGCTTAAAACACATACAAAAAACAAGTTGCTCTAATCAGTTAAAAGCACCTGGTGTGTTCCATATGTTCTAAGTTTCACATAAATTTTGTTATAACATAATACGAGTATTTGCCTATATTTTACTGACTGATATGCTAACAAGCTCAAGCACTCTAACTAATATGTATGACCTTTGTAAGCGGCACTGCTGCTCCGTAACCTTAACCCACGATGCATTTCCAAACTTCTGCCCGTGCAGGTAATTCGGTTTTATCGAAGTCATGAGAAAGCAGACACTTATTTTACCCAAGGGTGAACCCTTCGACTTCACTTCAAATATAGTACCCATAGTTAAGTGAACTACACCAAGAAAGAATGTGTTATCGAAATACGCAGTCCAGAGCAATTGTCACGACGGCAGAAGGTGCAAGTACTAATTCTGTTGTGACTGTTATTTTCGATTTTATATTTTCGCATATAATGCTTTGGTAGTATTTTATAACGTTTTCGTTGACTAGATGCTGTTCAATATTCACTTTTTTCATCTCATTGATGACCTATTGTTGGAAAAATCCCCTCTCCAAGAGGGATCAAGTCCGTATTCCACAGTGCTTGTGCAGTGCAGGTTAGCCAAGTACGATTGGTAGACTTAAGCCGTCGAGAAAATCTCTCAGAATTCCTGGACCACTGAATATATAATGTAACACAGTTCCAGTGGTCCGCCAATGCCTATAGGCGGAGAGATGGCACACGGCGGGTTTATATGGTACATTTTTTCCCGCCTTAACAAAAAAAATTAAGACAGGCTTCCTCACGATATTTTCCTTCACCAAGCTTCGATAATTTGCCAACAAATACACATATTATTAATTCGAAAAATTAGAGTTGCCATATAGCTTACTAGATAGTAGTATAAAAAATAAATTCACTTGTTCTGCTTACTACACACTCTAGTCACTGTTACAGCAAACTTCAATAGTTTTGGTTTCAAGGAACAACAAACAACAATCGAAACTATCCATATTTATAAATTCTAGCTTTTGCCCACGGCTCCACCGCATCCAAAAGCTAGTTGTTAGAATTATAAAATGTATACCAGGTTTTAAGTCTAATTGATTTCAAACAAACAAAATCCATTGAGTTTTTTGTGTTATGCCCGAACAAACAAACAGATAAACAGATAAGCAAGCAAACAATGCAAAAATCAAAAAAATATTTTGTGTTCAGACTCTCCTATATAGCCTAATACAATTTTTTTCTTAGGTATATTAAATGTACAAACACAGCTCTGTTACAGCTTTATAATAGTTATGATAGAAGATTAGTTGGACTCTTGTCATCATTATTAGAGTGTGAAGTATGCTAGCTATTCATTTCATCGCTACAACCTTTCGAGAGAAGAATGCGACACGCCTTGACTTTTGAAACCGACCTTCAAATAACTCAGACCTATTTGCATAGGTGCATCAAAATCAGAAAGCACAGGTCTATTATCTTACCATACAACATGTTGATGTACATGATGTTATACCAAAATAAACCTTGCCATAAAGGTTTAGGAATCGTTCTTGTGAGAAAGGCTAGTGTTTTATGTATAAAAACATTGAACAATAGAAATTAAAAGAAAACAATGAATGAAGAATGAATTTAGGTAGATAATTCAAAAACGGAGAAATAACGTGTAAAGGTTTTCCTTGATTCAAATATTCAAACTATGTATGGTTTATTTTTAAAATAACGAACGGTAGAGGTACTTATTTTATTTCGTGGTATAGGTATCTATAATACTTACTCGTAACTTTGATTGGAAAGCGGGTAGATTATAATATCATTAGATGATTTAGAATAGGTTGGTTAAAATGTTCTTCCATTTTACTGGGCAGAGTGAGTGGGTCACATTCTGGTCATTATATATGATGGAAAATAGTGAGGAAGAGCTTCTTGCTTCGCCGGAGGATGTGGAACAGTGCGTATAAATGTATATTTATATAAAACTTTAGGCTTATCCTTTTGAGGGCACGATTTTTTTATACC
The DNA here is from genome assembly GCA_948253155.1 of Leucoma salicis. NCBI lineage: Eukaryota > Metazoa > Arthropoda > Insecta > Lepidoptera > Erebidae > Leucoma > Leucoma salicis. The sequence continues at coordinate 7,670,896 of OX411805.1, read as the reverse complement.
TAGTTACCTATATTAGCAACCTAACGTAATCAGAATATGTAATCAATTTATTTAAAAAAAAAATAATATTATTTATTAATCGATTGGATATGCTTTGAAGATGCCAAATTGTGAAATTTTGTTTATTAATCAATTAATTTCTACCTACATACGCCGTATAAATTACGGTTTATGTTCAAATATCTATAGCTAAATGTGCAATAATACATAATATCTTTAAAGTAATAATACGAGCATATTTTTGAATTGTTTAAGAATACAGGTGTACATGGACGTTATTATTCAGCCAGTCTTTTATAACGGGCGAGCTAAAAAAAAATGTATTTAACAAAAGTATGTACCTACTTCACCTACATTTACTTTCATTAGATGATCCCTGCGAAATCTTCGAAGTATAAAAACGAAGACTAATAGGTATATAATCATAAAATACAAGAGTTATACCAGTGTTATCAGACATCTAACTTTGGCGGAAAGTCGCGATTTTCAATCATTTTCTCATTTTCAGCGGTCCGTCTTCCGCCAAAATTTAGTTTAAACATTAGAGCGACCCGATCTGGTTTTGTACCGCGATATGAACACACCTACCCACACATTACGCTCGAGAGAAAAGATTAATTTTCAGCTACCAGGCAAAGACATTAAACTTTCGGAAAATTACCTATATGTAATCATTGTTAATAGGTTTTTTTTATTATATAGGACTAGTTTGCAAAAACGGGATAGGATTAATAAAAATATTCTGTAGGTACTTACTTTATTTTATTTCATTTTATTAAGAGTTGAAAATCTAGCTAAAATGATCACAGATACTTACCCATAGTTGTAACCAGTGTGGCGATTACCTAGAGTAAAACATTTTTAATCCTTAAACTGTCTCTGTGGTGCAGCGGTAGTGTAAGCGACTGCTGATCATGAGGTCTCGGGTTCCATCCCCGGATCGGGCAGTTTTATTGAGATTTTTCGTAAAAAAAAAAAATCGCAGTGGCTGCCCAGAGTTTGGAAATGTGCCCGGTAGACGTCTATAGGCTCGCCCTCTATTATGTGAGACTTAAACATAACTGGCGAATCGTGGGTGTGTAATACACCTCTGCCTAGCCTACCCCTTCGGGGAATACAGGCGTGATTCAATGTAAAAGGTTTTTTTAATGTAATAAATATTCCATTTAATCCAAATAATTTGCGTTATATTTTTCGCATCTTTCATTTTTACATTGCAATTAAATGATGGTATGTCTGAACAGGGGTGAAAAGCTCTACGTGACAGCAGACAAGCGAGGTGAGAAAGGTGGCTGCAAGCGACCACTCTGCTGGACACTCCTGGGCCTTATCGTAGCAGCGATCGTCGCCGTTATTGTGTTAGCTGCAAGTAAGTTATTTTTGGGAACTTTTAGCTATGTTTTAATTTTTACCCAACAGCCAAATACAGTAGGTAGATATTTCGGAAAAAATGTAGATAACTTTAAGTAGATGATTAGGTACAATGCATGGTCTCGCTAACTCGAGATTCTGATAATGACTATTGTCTATGCTTCAATTCCGCAGTGTGCTAAGCTTTTTTTTTTTTTTGTTAAGGCGGGAAAAAATGTTCCTAACCGCACACCCCGTCGTTCGGGGCAACGAACAGGGTAGTGTGGGGCCCTCACCCGCTAAATAAACCCGCCGTGTGCCGTCTCTCCGCCTTTGTTGGCGGGCCACTGGAACTATGTTTTACATTCCTTCGGTGGTGCAGTGTGCTAACCTGACCATAAAGTTATCTTTATTTATAGTTTTATCTTTTAAACTACGCGCGTGTACATTTTCTCTCAAGTTTGCTGTTATGAGCCTCTTTTTTCTAATGAAGAAGTGAAAAAGCTAATAAAATATATCTGGCTATAACTATACTACTTATTTTTCAGCGGGAATTCTATTCTCCAACTCACCGACGCCTCTCGAACAATACAACACTTCTATTATCACTGCAAGGGCACTTGGAGGCGGCAGTGGTCATCTTCATCACGATCACAGCGAAGAAGACCACAGCGAACACGACCATCAAGAGATGGACCACGATACGAAACCCTCGGAGCAACACGGACCAGAAACACAGAATGATGACGCGTCATCGCGCGAACACTCTAGCGTATCCGAGGAGACTGGTGAATTCAATAATATGTATGGTGAGTATCAATGTTTTTACTTTATTTTATCGGAACCCTTTTTATGAATGCGGGAAAAAATGTACCTAACCGCACACCCCGTCGTTCGGGGTAAAGAACAGGGTAGTGTGGGGCCCTCACCCACTAAATAAACCCGCCATGGGCCGTCTCTCCGCCTGTATTGGCGTTCCACTGGAACACATTACCTACTTCAGTGGCATTTTATTCAAACCCTACTAGTGGAGTGGTAGTATGTATCACTTGTGTAGTGATGTCCTAGCTAAATCTAGGACTGCAGAGACGGCTATCAAGTTCTATCCTCAGGCCGAGGTCTACACGTCGCACAGATAAACATATTTATTCATAATAGTTCATTATATGTCAAAAACAGCCAGTATAAGAATAAAAATACAATAAAACAATGAAATCAGTACAGAATAAAATAATAAAAAGTCTGATAATTATGTCACATATTTCCAAAAAATTCTTCTAAATTAATATGCTTTATATTCGGTAGGGCACGCCACTGACTTTTTGTTTTTTTTCGAAACTATGTGTGTACGAGTATATGTTTAAAAAATATCAATTCTCGGGCTTCTAAGATTTTCTTGACGGTTGAACACACGGCAGACGGTCCCCGTAGTCCCCTACCACCAGTAATGAAATGGGTTAAAGATGGAACCTATATATTCATATCCATTAATATATCAGTGATATTGGATGTATTCATGTATCAGTAATCCGACTAAATCTGATATGCTAATACGGGCGTATCGCTAATATGCCATATTCACTATATCGTGAACATGAACAGTGACCACTGAACATGGGTGTGTTGCTATATCCATAGACTAGATAGAATCGCATATCGGTGAGAACATCGTACGTATCATTTAAATAAAAATAGTGGTATCTATTATGGAGTGTAGAAGTAAGGAGGACCGTCTTGTATATGGGACAAGTTGAAAAAAAGTATCCACCTATAAACAGCAAATTATTAATATCGTTATTTGTTTTAATATTGGATTGTTTTTTCAAGTTGTTACTTGTTTTAATAATGCTATAGGATACCATTATTAAAACAAGTAACAAAATTAAACAGATATGTGAATATAATGATAGTTAGATATTATTCTGAAACGAATAGCACAAACTAACTGATATGCATACATGATATTATGATATGCAGCATATCTCTATATCCTCCGTATTAAATATTAATGACTTTCATATATTAGTTTACATATTATGATATTACTTGAAGAATATATTCATATCAGTTGATTTGACAAATATCGGTATTAACCCATCTTTAAAATGGGTGATAATAAGTGGCCTCGTACGATACTCGCGAAAAAGTATGGGAGGAGAAAGTATGGGGTGGTGATAATTATATTCTCAGTTATTTAATATTAAATTTAGGGGAATGAGTCGCTGTCCCATTCGTATTTCAATCTTATTAAGGGAAATGGTTTCCAACTTGAAACAAAGAATAGCCACTCTTTACTTTTAATGCTATGCTCATATAATGACTATACGTTGGCCATGAGGCCAGGCAATTATCATTTGGGTGCCTTTAGGTGCGCTCTATCAGGTCTAACATTGTTAACGTAATACAATTATATGAGTCAGTAGCCACTTCAATGGTATGTTTTACCATCAGAGGTCAGAAGTACAGCCTTGCTGAAACACAAAATTTAAAGCAAAATTATCTTTATCTATATAGTAGGTAGGTAGTATATATGAAGATATTATTGTTTGTTTTAGGGTGCTAATGTCTGAAACTACCAACCAAGTTTACTAGTTTTTAAGAAAAAAATATGTTATCATTTGATAGCAAGCCTTCGGAAAAGAGCAGTTACATTCTAGTAAAATTATTACCAGCTTAAGGATCGCTTATGCGAACGAAAACTCAGTTACAGCTAGTAGGTAAAGTAATGAAAAATGTGTTGTAAATGAAATAATACTAAATGTTTCAGTGCCGAGAACCGTGGAAGGTGAGCTGAAGGTAGACAATGAGGACTTCACACCTGCTCTCCAGGACCCTGAGAGTAACGAATACCGCGAGTTTGTAGCTACTTTCACAAACGCTCTGAAGCGAGCCATCTTCAACAAAGATAGCATTGAGAATAGTGATAATGAAATCACCGTCGAAGTTATACAACTTAGGTAATAATATATAATAGATACCTACTATGCTCCCACCCAAGCTTAGTGATGTTTTAATCCTGGCGCAGAGTAAAAGGTACAATAGAAATCTCGTTTACCGGGGCTCTGCGTTATCCAAAGCAACATTAATTCAGGTGTACCTATGCTTGGATCAAATACTATGTCTATACTCTACGCACGTAATATTTGGCGATTTTAACCCAAAGGAAAAATATAACAAACTTAATTGTAATAATTAAGAAGGGATGTGAATATCGAAATTCGTAGTCCTAAGCAGTTGTCATGATCGCTGAATTTGCAAAGTAACTGGGACAGTTTTCCAAGAGATGCAGGTTGAAAACCTGCTCGTGACTATTATTTTCGATTTCGTCTTTTAGGACTTTGTATTTATTTATTATATACTTTCCGTGTTCAACTTTCTCGAATAAACGAGGTTTTACTGTACCTATTCATAAATCATTGCTCTGAATTTTTGCCTTTTTTATATTGGCAAGTATAACAGCAACAGTGGTGAGATTTTCCTTATTAACCTTCTCCTTTAATCAAATTGTCTTTTTTCTATTCACAGAGAGGGCTCAGTCATTGTCACCTATAGAATCCACTGGAGGCCAAAAGCTTACACCGAGTCCAATGAAGACTTGCTAAGCTCGAGCACATTGAAAACTAGCCTTGATGATTATCTCAATAAGAATAACAGAATGATTAACGTATATCACATCGCTGAAGATAAAATGGCCACTAGGCCAGTTCTTGATATTTGTAAAATTAACAAAAATGGATGTGAGTATGACTGTGAATTCGATGAGAGAACTCTTGACTTCACTTGTGTATGTCCGCATGGCCAAATAATAGATATGGCTAATCCTAAAAAGTGCATGTTCTTACTTGAAAATACTGAAAACAGAGAAAGTAACGATAAGGAAACAACACAAGAACATGTTACAGAAGAGCAACATGAAATAGCTACGAAAATAAAACCTGATGAAGGCAATTCTACTACTAAGCCAGAACATTCAATAAATCACGCATTTGACTGGCAGGAATCCCACCATACGATGCCAGAAACTACTACGGATGCAGAGACTGAGGTCAACTTTTCTCATATCTTTAGCCATCCGACCGAAACTCCTGATAATGATAAAAGAGACAAAACTAAGTCTGAAAATACAGTATCTGAAACAAGCATAACTCCAAAACCTGAGCCTGAATTAGAATTGCAACCTACGGCCGAACCAAAACATGAGCCTGAGCCCGAACCAACCTCTGAACCAGCTCCTGAGCCATCTCTTAATACGGAGCATGATGAATCCGAAGTACAGTCGCAACCACAACCTGAACCTACCGCTGAACCAGAATCGAGGACAGAATCAGAAACTGAAGTTCAACCGCAACCAGAACCTGAGCCGGAGCCAGAACCAGAACCAGAACCGAATGCTGAACCAGAACCGGAACCAGAACCAAAAACTGAACCAGAGCCTGAAAAAAAGACAGAATCAAAAGAAGAAGCAAAAACAACCACAAAACCTCCAACTGAACAAAAATTTGTAAATCCCACTTTTATATCGCCTGAAGAACCCGAACCACTACCTGTGACAGAATCTACATCTATGTATCTACCAAAGTCTGGGCTGGAATCCTCACAGTCCACAGCAGAAACTAGCACTGAAACTATTCCCGGTACATCAGAGTCTAACAAACCTACTGAACATCTTGAATATATGACAGTCACAGAAGACCCCAGGATGAGAATTTCAACTATAAAATCTGACCATAAATCAAACACATCAGAAGACGAGCACAGTAATGAACAAAAGTCTATTTTGTATACGAATGAAGGCAAATTTGAATACCATCACGGTGAACCAGAAACATCTGAAATAACCACTTTTAGAGTGTCAATATCTGAACCAAACATCATAAACGATCCATCTTACGAACCGAAGCCAGAAATAATATCTATATTAAGTGATAATAAAGAGGCACCAAAACCAACCACAACTATGACAAGTGATACAATCACTACTACTGAATCTAGTGATTGGCTAGAAGAACAAGTTCAGAATAGTTTCAAAAGTTTAGGCTTAGGCAAATCCGACCATCATAATAATACTGATAGCAGAGTTTATGCTAATATTTTGAATAAAAATATCAACAAGATTACAGAACAGTCAGAACAAAGATCATTCAAGTCTTTTGATAATGAGGATTTTGTGTTTGAAACAACCACGACGGCTGCAAAAACGAGTGATTTAAATGACAGTGACATGTTATTCGATTCAATGACCAAAGAGAACACAACCCCTGAATCCGATATCAGTGAAACTACCAAGAAAATTGAAGAGGATCATATGTTGCTTTTATCGAACTCTAGTAATATTAATAGCGCATTAGAAGAAGATACAATCAAGCCAATGCTTATGGAACCTACAAGTGCTACAGTAACAAGGGAAGTGACTAATATTGATTTAAGTAACATAAATGAAAAAGAAGAAAAAGAGATCGATAAGAACATTAAAGAAGAAAAGTCAATAGAATACAATGAAAAATCAGACATCGGAAAAAAACCTATGATAACTTCTATCTTAGATGAAGTTAATGCATTAGAAACTAATAAAACTGAAATCATTATTACTACAACCGCAGAACCGGAAATGGCCAGTGAGTTTTCAATTAGTGAACATTATCACAACAATGGTGATGAAAAACTAATGGAAATTTTAGAGAAAAAACCAACAACCCCTGCACCCACAACTGATTTCTCAACTGAAAGCGAACCTGAAGAAGGTATGGACATTACCTTCGATTCTATAAGTATGCTCTATAATAGGTCTTCAAAATCCATTGATAATCAACCAAAATCCACAACACAAATGAATTTCAATGAAACTATGAGTACCCATAGTACGGCAGAAACAATAACCCAAAGTAATGACGAAATTACTAATACTGAAAGTGATTGGTTAGTAGAACCTGTAACGGAAATTAATTACAACGATGCTATGAACAAAATGGATAAACAAGACACAACAGAGACTTCTGTAAAAAAGTTTGAAGATATAATGCGTCATGGCCTTGTAAAAGACGATTTCGAACCAGATTACTTAAGTAACATGGGTTCTGGTAGTACAAAACAAGATGAAGAGCCTTTATATGGCATGACGAATGACTATGATAATGAGGATAGTCGTTTTAAAAGAGTAAACAATGAAGGAAAAAATGAAAAAGAAGGTAAAGATGTCTCTAGAGAAGATACAAATAATAATGAGAGTACTATAACTACTATTATTATACCCATCATGAGTATACCCTTAGAAACTACTACTATAAGGGAATATATTTACAATGCAGTGAAGAAAGCTACAGAGGAACCTGAAGTTATGCTAGTAGAGCGCAATGATACTGCTTCAACGGCAGCGTCAGCGTCACCTTCGTCATTACCTGCTTTAATAGCGGCACCGGCTCCAGTTTGGGAAGACCCTGAAGCAGATAAAGATGTTACGATAAACACATACCAATCCATGATTACCAATGATAATACTAATACTAGTAACGCAACACACTTAAATGAAACTATTGAACATCCTGTAGTCACCAAAACCGAAGACATCGAAGTTTCTAACAGTTCAGGTGAAAATACAAATCACTTAAGTAATTTAAATGTAACTATATATGAAATATCTAATCATAATAGCAACAACTCTTCTCTATCAAAAGCTGTTAATGCACAGTCTGCTGAGTATGAAGATCATGAAACAGAAATGAATCCTTTCTTACCGGATATCGAAAATAATAAAATATTAGTAAAGAAACTACAAGAAGGTCACGATCTTGAACCTGTGAATTTAAATGAGACGCAAAACGAGAATGCAGAGGATCATAGCATAACGTTAACGGAGGGGCGGATAAGCACTGATGCTTCAGTTGTGCCGACAACTACTACACACACAAAAGAACAGATCGGCAGCATGACATCAACTACTGAAGAAGATTCTCTGACAAAAGAAACTACTACTGAACTAGATACTTTTTTAAAGGAATTTCTTAGTAATGAAAACTCTCCTCATATTGTAACTGATGAAGAGGATAATAGAAATATTACAGTAGATTATAGTAAACAGAACAAGATGGCAGAGAAAGAGCCGTTATCCGTTTCCAGTTTCTTGATAGATACTGAAGATTTAGTTACTCCTAAGGATTCTTCACGACTTAGTAGTAACACATTAGAAACTGAGGCCACTAGCACCACAGTATCAACATCAATATCTGGAGATAACGAATATCTTAGTGTTGTGCCTATTGAAGAGGAAAAGGAGGAATTATTGAATGAACATAAAAGTAAGAATATTGAATCACTGAATGATATAACAGATTTAAGTGATTTATCAAAAAGTGTTAAAAGGACATTAGATTCTACCAAATTTGATTCAGAAATCACTAATGAAGCGTAGTAATCTCACAGCTTACTTAAATTAAACACCATTAGGTTTATTATACAAATACTTCCGTTTTCCTCTCAATCACGTGACTTTGTCGATCAAATTCACCGTTCTAAATGCAATAATTATCACGAGTATGAATATGTTTATAATTTTTATTTACGGGGTTTTGGTCCTCCGAAACTTACACCGTACCTACAATATTATTTGTCGGATTAATCGTGAACATTATAATTGTTAGACTAGTCAAACTAGGGAAGTCATCGTGAAAGAATATTTTAATTTATTGCTATAAATAACTATATAAATTAGATATATGGCGCAAAGAAATTATAAATGGCTTGTGCCTACATATTGTTTTTACACCGTCCTTCATAATATACACGATTATACTACGATAAAGCCCTCTTAGAGGATTACCTGATAATCCTATATTTTATTTGTTACCATATAAATGTATATTATTATAATTTTAAATTACTTTAGAATCTTCTTATTATTAAATTGCTATAGAAGCGGCTGTAATTTGAAAATAAATTGTGATCTTTGCAATTTATTTTCTTGTGATTATCTGCCATGCCGTAGTGATAACTCGCCGGTATAAATATTCCGTTCGAACTTATTAACATAGTGATATACGCAGAAGTGATGTCTGATTGTAAAATAATAATTAATTTAGTAATTGTTAACTAAGATAAATGTTTGTATAAATGGTTGATTTGTAAAATAATTGAATATGTTGTAAATAAATATACAGTTAATATTAATAATGAAATTTGGGTACCTATTCTTTAAAAACATCTTCATGTTAGAAAAATCTGTAATTTAGGAAAGCTACTCATCATCGCGAAAAAATAATCCTTGAGTCCTTAGATTACCTATGCGATTATCTGTAACCCACTATCAAAATATTTATCTTTACATTAAATGGTAGTGGTAAAATAGATGGGAGAGCCTTGCTTATTGCATGAGGGCCGACTCGATTAGGCAAGTACCCCACTCCCAGATGTGTGAAATAGCGGTAATACTACTGTTTTGATTCGTATGGTGAGTGAGAGTGCCAGAGGTCTTTCCTTATCCTCTCCTTATTATCCTACCTCTCCAATTGATATCACTTTCCCTGGAGTTGGCGACGCACGTCGTATATGCGTTTGCCATCTGTATAGTTTAAAGATAATTTTATGCATCGCCTATCTTTCAGATCAATAATTTTCAATCGTTTTCGAATTAGAAATATCTTTGAGTGAGTCACTGCTCAAGCGTTCTAATATTTAAACACAAATATACACTGCTAAGCATGTCAAATGCTAAAAATATCTAAATACGTTCTAATATTCATCCGACGAACAAAGAAGGTAGATTTTAAAAAAATTATAAATTGAAAATTATTCACGCTTACAATAGAGAAGAGTTTATCGCCACATAATAATATGATGGATGGACTAATGGATGTTCTGTGATTACTATCTTAATATCAAATGAGCCGTGGCTCGTGTATCACTTATCTAATATATAAAATTCTCGTGTCACAGTGTTTGTCGCCATTCTCCTCCGAAACGGCTTGACAGATTCATGAAATATTTTTTTTCAGTAGGTCTGAGAATACGATGTAAACAATGTTTCATACCCCTAACTGATAAGAGTGGTCCACCCCAAAAATTTAATTGTCATTTTTAAAATTTTTATCATTGTTCATTAAAAAATACAACCCAAAATTTTCATCCTTCTACTGCCAATCCCTATTTTTTAATAGCGATATTAGTACTTAAATGACTTTCATTGCAAAATATTCACGAAAAAAACAAATATGGCGGTACGAAGGTCGCCGGGTGAGCCAGTAGCAATATAAAAACATATCACCAAACATCGCATTAGACTTCATTCAATTGACCTGTAAACAATCTCCTCTAAGGCAGTTATAGTAGTCACAACGGATCTTTGGGTCTCTGAAGTTAGGCATAGAGCAAGACGCGGGAATTGTGACAGATTCATACGATTAGTGCTGACCAATTCAAATAGTTATTACTCAATAACAAAACAATCGAATGAGATCATAATGTTTTCATATCTAATTGCTTAGGTTCTATTTATTATTTCTATATTTAATAAATGCGAAAGTGGAAGGATGTAGGTACAGAGGGAGACCGAGACTTACCTACCTAGACCAAATTGGTCATGTATTGAAGGAAGGTGGAGTCAGGAGTCTCCGAAACCGGCGAGCGTGTATGAAGAAAGTTATGAATGTTGAGGAAGCGAGAGATGTATGCAAGAATAGAGCCTCTTGGCACTCTGTTCTCTCTGCCTACCCCGCAAGGGAAATGGCGTGATGATAAGTAAGTAAGTAAAAAGTATACAAGTGATATGAGTGAATAAGCTTTAATCTAGATATAGAAGAGTCCACATTTTAGTACCATCGATAAATATTATGATTATCGATTACAAATTGTTAAATTATAATCGAACAGTTTTCAATTAATGTATACTGTAGAAGACGCACATGCCTTGCGACACAAAAATAGCTACTGCGCAGCGTCTTACAGCCAACTTCAGAGACACAAAGATTCGTTGTGACTACTGTAAAAAAAAAATTTGACTATGCCCCTGCTGTGGCTAAAATCCATGCCCTGATAGGCGGCTTGCTCGTCTGCCATCGTTGATAATAAAAAAATTACAGACAGTATAAGCAATAATAAAATACACAAAAAATATATAATTTGGTACTTATATATTAATATATTAGTGTCAATCAACATTAAGTATTAAAGCCTCATTACAGTCTTCCAGTGCTAGTTAAAAAATGTTTGATCTTCTTCTGGATGCGGAGTAATATCGTCTATCTCCTGAGCGGTAACTTGATCGTCCATTGCCATTTTTGCACATAAACAACCATCGCCGATGGTACTGTTACCACTGACAATACAATTACCTAATACAGATTTGCAACTATTAAAGGGAATAAATTTAATATCATTTTTTTTACAACCATCATTTTCCTTAAAAAAATCATTTCTACTCTCATCAATATTTAAAAACTCTTTGATTTTCACTGTACCATCATTCATAAATTTAATTTCAGGCATATCAACTTTTATTATGTCATTTTCACCACAGCATTTTTTAATTTGGCAATTATTTATAGACTTCATATTTAAGGCATTGAAGTTAATATTATCAGTTTCCATTGGTGCGAATTCGTAACTGTCAGTGATTGGCTGCGTAATTTGTTCACAAACACATTTCTCATTTTCTTCCTCCATAATACAATCTCCTACAGCTGATTTGCAGTTACTTAACGAAACATTACTAACGTCTTCAATATTATCGATAATATTTTCTTTATAATCTGTATTCGATAGACATAAATTCTCCGCAAATCTATTAAATAGTTCTTGACCAGAAAAAAATGTTTTCACAACTTCGTTTTCTTTCTTAAGTACTTTTTCAGCAAGCATTTTGTGGTCTGGAATAAATCAGTGATATCTGCTCATTAAAGTGAAAGTCAAACACATACAAAATTCTAGTATAATTATGAGTGTCACGATAGCTTGGTAAGGCTATATAAGTCCAAACGGTATTTTATTTATGTGATGAACACAGATATTTGTACTGCGACTCGGTATTTTCTATCTATTATATGTATGTATTTACAAAAAAAAAGTAGTATATGTATTATATCCGTAATCTGGTACTCATAGCAGAAGCGTTAAGCTTAGTTTGGGACCAGAGGACGTTGTGTGAAATGTCTGTGAATATTTATTTATTATTATTGAAATGAAAACCTCTTTAGGCACGTTGAGCACTTTTTCGGTGAACAAAAATGATGGAACTCGCATCACTCATGTAACGACTTAATTGTTGCTGCTGCTGTTAATAACCAATTAATTGGTCATTAACACTTCTTTAGAAATTAAAAATACATAATTCAAAAATAATAATCTAATAGCTCGACGATACAATTCACAAGTTACTTTGTTTTCACTTCTATCGACAGTCCCCAAAGACTGCCCCGCATGTTTTCAAAGATTACTACTTTAGCAAAATACTATTCAAATTATAATATTGATATTTCCAAGTATAAAATAGGATACCTATAGTCAAGCGCTTGTTCATGTTATAATTATCAATAATTATTTTTTAAATAAGATCAAATACGAGAACGAGAGAGAGCGAGTAGAGGAATTTTTGAAAGATAAATTTAGCGTGAAAGTGCGTGGTTCGGACATGCAAAAAAAAATGCCGAGCGAGTGACCGGTTAAGTAGAATACAATGCGAATGTGGAAGGATGCAGGTAGTGGGGGAGACCGAGACTCACCTACCTAGACCAAATCGGTCATGTATTGAAGGAAGGTAGAGTCAGGAGTCTCCGAAACCGACGAACGTGTATGAAGATAATTATGAATGTTGTGGAGCGAGAGATGTATGCAAGAATAGAGCATTTTTGCACCCTGCTCTCCCTGCCTACCCCGCAAGGGAGATGGCGTGATGATAAGTAAGTTTTAAATACAACAAGAAATCTTACCATAACCTGTATTGCTTGTTTCTATAATAGTAGATATTGGAGTATCATATGAGGAATTAGAATCAGATGACACCCCACTATCTGTTTTCGCATCTGTAACATCATATTATATTAGATAGAAACAAATAAAAAAAAACTAACAGCCTCGGTGGTGTAGCGGTAGTGCGACTGTTGATCATGATGTCTCGGGTTCGATCCCCGGGTCATGCAATGTTATTGAAATTTTTCGTAAAATTAAAAATTCTTAGTAGCAGCCCGGTGAAATACAGGCGCGATGCTATGTATGTAAATAAAAAAAAAGGACTATTTCGCTATTCTTACTAATAACATCATAATTCTTCATACTCATTACATGGCTGTATAGATGAAATAATCTGATAAAAATATTATAGGTAATAGTAAAATAGGAAAAATTGTTATCCAATTTGAAGATCAGTATGTACTTACATCAGGATAATTAAGATACTCTAAGTTCTTACTGATTTAGTACTACACAAGTAATAAGCAATTTTCAGTCTTTTAGGTTTATGCACCCATCTGCTTTTGCTTAAATCTGAGTCAGTCCAGCATTTCTAGATGTGCTGATTGCTGTTTATCAAATTATGAGAGTTAAGATCCTAATCCAACGGTGGCAGAGCCATGCTGAGATTACAAGCACGGAGGGATACTTCCCATCATCACTTCCTGTCCATCTTTTTACCCATCATCTCCAGCACTTCATTCCCGTTTTATCACCTTTCTTCTTCATCCCCTACACTTTTCAGGCGCTAGTGGAGGCTAGCATCTTTAGGCTACAGTAATCTCTTACCATCAGGTAGGTCATAACCATTCTCAAGAGGACCTTGTAATATATACTTACGATATTTAGCCACATGTCTCTTTTTAGCAAACACAGTTGCGAATTTTCTATTGCATTCAATGAAGCTACAATGTAAAGATGGGTCCATATTGTGAGTTTTCAGATGTGCTTTTAAATGATGGAACTGTATGAAACCTGGAATATAATATATATTTATTATACTATTTTGATAGTTTTATAAGCATTTCACATGCTTAGCCTTATAAATTAACAGAAAGTGCTAAAATTTGAATTTCGATAACACATTGCTGAGCAATTGTCACGATGGGTGAATTGGTAAAACAGCTCGGATGGAATTTCAAGAATAATATCCGGCACAGTTGTAATCGCTAGAGTTATTGATCTAGCACAGATGTGGTTCAAAGAATTCTGGGCAACTATTGCTCTTTCTTGTGTGTGCGATATACATATTTTGTCCGTGTGGTGGCGGACTAAGAATACAGTCACCACCCCATTCTTTCCCACGGGTGTTGTATGAGGCGACTAAGGAAAGTAAGTAATTATCATACATTGCATGACTGATGGTAGGGCTGGGTACCCAGTGAGAGTACTTTTAGTGCTCGCACCTATACTTCGGCTTCTATGCTATGGTGTTGCTAGATAATTGAGACCACTAAAAAATTTGTTGAATCTACAAGTACAAAAACAAACTTGTATATTAACTAGCACTGGAAATATAAACAATCACGAATTAAATACCAATTTCAAACTATAGCCACACGTAACTTCAATAAATTCTAAAGGCGGCTGTACACACTCGTCGAGACACAACGAGACAGGCCGAGAGCGAGTGTGCACATGGTAGCCTCGTCTCGTTTCGCGGCCCTCGCTATGTCTCAGAAGCGGGTCGGTATTTTCTGCACGAGTCAAAGGGTCTCGGTGTGTCTCGCGATGAAAACGAGAGCGTGCCTGTACACACTCGTTTGTTTAGTTGCCCGCCAACTGCGTTCGCGTAAAGACGTGCTTTCTGCGTGCGACAACGATGTGGTCTAACGCTTTTTAGGAGCCTACCAAAGGCAAGCACTATTATGGAATCCTAAGAATCTCAGGCACAAGGATAAGCAACTATTACACGACGCTTGGTTGCGGATAAGCAACGAATTTGATATCCCCATTGAAGAGTTAGAAAAAATATATGTTTCCGTTGAATAGTTAGAAAGTTCTTTTTCGCCATGCATTAATATATTTTTTTAATGGTAAATGATTAAAAAATTACAATAACTAATAAAAAAAATAAACACCGCAATTGTTTTTTCCAAGTCCATCGCGACGGGCATTTCAAATTCAATTGATACAACGAGTGTGTACATGGTGCGCTCTCGTGTCAAGCCTCTACGAGACGAGTGGACGAGAGGTTCGCGAGACAAATAGACGAGTGTGTACAGCCGGAGTAACAATAAAAAAAGAACTTAAATATAATTTAATAATAAATTGTAGCAATATCTTCCTCACCTTTCCCACAAGTTTTACAATAATGCTGCTTTGTGTTTGAATGTGTTAGCTCATGATGTTTCAAGTGATGGGAAAAGTTAAATTTCTTGTAGCAACCTTCAAAGCTACATTGATATCGTTTTTCAGAATCTGACTTATGTGTTTGCATGTGTGTCCGCAAAGCAGGCTCGCTGTTGAATATTGAACCACATTTTGTACATGTAAATAATCCTAAAAAATATAAAAATATTTAACAAACAATATTATTACAATATAAAAAGGATAACTAGCGGGGATTGAACCAGCATCTACTGGAACACCGATCTAGATGCCACTGAGCTATATCACATTATTACTTAGTGTCTTCAATGGTGCTCATGTCATGTGTCAATTGTAAGGCATACATTATACTGAAAAGCTATGCTTGACTAATAGAATAAATTAAAAATTACACCAAAGAAGTGAATTACGGCTTTATAAATATATTGTATTTGTTAAACGGCATGTTTGATTGACATCGATTATTCTAATGATTCTTAATAATCTGTGGTAAATTTATAACGAGTAGAAGTATTTTTGTCAAGTATTGGTTATAGCCAAATTTATTTTTAGAGCTGATAATTCCGAATATGTTTATAAGTGTCATGGGACCGTAGTTGACACATTCGTTGACAAGCTACTCAGCTAGTGGGATGTGCAAATCCATTGGCTCTAAATTCATTTACATCCTTGTGTTTTACGTTATTGTGTTATTTTAAAATTGTGATTATGGCAGTATTATTTTTAAATTACGCCCGCGATGTGTGACCCCGATCAAGAGAGAATGGAACTGTCTACACCTGGGAAATCTCAGCCGCTTGTCTATCTGAGACATAAATTTAAATAACTAATGCACAGGGAACATCAGCTATTTACTAGAAAATAGAGTGTAACAACATAAACTTTGCTAGTTACCCACAAGTACTATCACAGTTTTCACAATTAAAATCGGTATAATTAATAACAACACATGTAACTAATCAACATAATATATGCATTTTACTTTTCAAAATACTTTTGACTAACCTTTTAGCTGAGTTGCACCAGGCGTGGTGTTGAGTATACTCATTGTTGATCATTATAAAATATAGTTTAAAAAACGAAATAAATAGACCTACCTCCGTGCGCATATTTAACATGTCTCTTCAGAAGTATGTCATCTCGAAATTCTTTTCCACACTGGTCACACTTTACAGTGCCGATTCTTTCGTGTTGTTTTTCATGTCGCCGAAGGGCAGATCTAAAATTATAATGTATTTAAAAACGCTAAGACGCACTCACAATATTCTCTAAAATACCAGTTGAAGTAATGACATACTAATATGTTTAATATTGTGAGTGTACTTAATTAGTTTTGGGTGCCAAAAGGCAAATGACAAACAAAGAGTATGTTTAATAAGTATGGGATTCGGTAAGTTGTCGCAGAAAGTGGATATTATTAAAGATATGATCAAAAAAAATACAAAACTAAACTCACATGAAACTAAAATTTTTACTGCAAACCTTACATTGGAATTCTGGCACGTGACTCTTTTCATGTCGTCTTTTCTCGCTTGCGTATTTAAATTCCTTGTTGCAGTAGTTACATTTGATCAAATTCTTATCGGCAGTCATATCGAAGTTGCTATCCAACTGTCACCCAAATATAGACGACACCATTATATACATATAATGTATGTGTTTTAGAATTTTAGACAGTAAAAACACGAAAACCCTTGTTATTGTTGTAACAAAAATTTCGCAAGTTGTCTGTTTATCTCATAACTCTCCGTTTATCAATGAACTTTGTGCTCTTATCGTTATCAGCAATTTTGACATTGTAGTCAATGTCAATGGAGTGTCACTGTCAGTGTCACTTCCGTTTTTTTATTTGTTTAAGGCTTTGGCAGAACCATCAGCTTAACAGAAACATAAACATCTACCGGCAACGTGTCTATGTTCAATCTTATCTTATCTTCTAGTATAATGGCTCTTATTGTGGCAGTGTGAGCACAATTTCGCCAATATCGAGTATTAATTTAAGGAAGACCGTCAAACGAAGGAAATTTGTTCGGTGAAAGAGAAATAAACGGTGAAAAATGAGTCCAACATGCCGGATTACCAAGAGATACACTGAAACAAAAAATACAACTCTAACTACATGACATACAACTACTTACAGGAATAAAATATGTACAAAACCAAAACTATTTTTTTTTTTTAAACTAAATACCCTATTACCTCTATAATACGTACATAAATTTACAATTTAATCTTATTAACTTTTATGAATTTACAAAGTGTTTTAATAAATGGAGTAAATACAAGAGACAAAAGAAGTTTAAAAGATGTAGGACGAGAGATTTCAGTTGGTAAAATATTATATAAAGAACAGTTTAATTTAGGGCAACAAAAAAATATATGGTTTATATTTCCTTGAGCCAGACCACAATCGCAAATGGGATTATCTCTAATCCTAAGCTTAGCAAGGAATACCGGAGTGCAAGAATGGTTTAAACGTAACCGATAGATGGTAGAGGTAGTAGCCTTATCAGCCTTTTTGAATTTAGAAAACCAAGGTTTGTGGGGAATCTCAGGTTGAATATCACCATAAAATTTCCCTTTAACGTTTTTAGAAATATGCCATTGTTCAGTCCAATCCTGAAACAGGACTGATTTCAGGGAGGCACAGATGTCATATGAATATACATGAAATTGATCAAGGGAACCTACAACTGCTGCAGACTTGGCACACCAATCAGCTGATTCGTTACCTAGAATACCCATATGACCAGGAATCCAAGCCAAAATAATATCAATACCAAGTTTATGACATTGGAACAATTCATCTTTTATTTGAAAAATAATTGGAAATTTTGATTTAGACCTGAAAGGATTAGATAATATTGCTTGTAGACAACTTTTAGAATCTGAAAATATTAATGAATTATTTAAATTATGTGATTTCACAAATTTAATTGCTTCTAAAATTGCTATTGACTCTCCAGTAAATACTGATGAAGCAGATGGACATTTATACTTTAGCATGATTCTTGTGAAAGGTATCCGAACTGCTACACCTACTGCATTATCTGAAGATTTAGATGCATCAGTGTACAAAGTGTACCAGTTCTCAAATTCACTTTGAATTTTTTGTTGGCCTTATTGGCCTCAATTGTATCTTTATCAATGCCAAAATTCAAAATAATGTTGGGCTGGAACTCAGACTATCTAGACCATAGACTAAGTACACTACTGGACGGAGCCATAGCGCTGTTGCCGTTCTGTATTCATTTGTCAAACACAGTATTGTTATTTCTGTCTATTGTTCGAAGTCTCAATAGGAGTAAAAAAGATAGCTTATATGACTTTGGCAATGACTTGAAATGAATTGAATGAATGTGAAATTCATGTCACACGCTGACCGACTAGTAGGTCAAAACATTGCGATTTGGTGCATCATAAAAGTGAAATACTAGAAAGTCCTATTGAAGTTGCTAAATATCTTGTAAGCTAGTGAAAATATATCGTGTGTGGCTGTCTTTTGTTCATCCAGAACGATACAAGGAGGTGTAAAGAATCCAAATTTGTAATTTCACACGTAAGTCTATATCAGCTATTTTCACCTTAAAAATAACTACGAAATCCAATAACAATTCGATACATATTGGAAGATTTAGATGTTATCAATATGATTACATTATTATACATTGATATAAATAGACGTTTATTAGTTAAAATTATTAAAATAATATCCATTATTCCATTGTTTTAGGCGCCCTTTGTAGTGATGTAGACAATAGTAATTTACACTTTATCGATAGTTCAACCAACTGAACTGAACATTTGCTTTCTTATGGTTTTATAAACTTTGTTCTCTTTTATAGGTTTCCAAAATATCCTGAAGTTAGAAAAGCGTGGATCAAGTCCATAAGAAGAGAAATCTGGGAGCCAAATAAATAAACCCGCCTATGCTCTGAGCATTTTGAACAATTGTTTTATTTCTGGTTTAAAAATAATGAAAGGAACGTCTGATGCAGTACCAAGTATATTTAAAGGATATCCTAAATATTATATCTAACAGAGTGCACGATACACCATCCATTCATCAGCCTTTTAAAAGTCCACTGTTGGACATAGACCTCCCCAAGAATGGGGGATAGCACCGTAATCGCCACGCTTGGCAGGCGGGTTGGCGATCGCAATGAAAAGAACTCGAAGGAGTGCTGCTGCCCACTCTCCTGGTATCCCTCAGTTGGCTCTTACGACTCCCGTGGGTGGAGAGGGGTGGGACAATTCTAAAGCCGGCCCCACACGGCACGTTACACTAGGATCCTATACTATATATATACTTTTATAAAGCTGTAGGCCATATAGGCGTCTGAACACAAAACAATCTTTTTTAGTTTTTTGTCTGTGTATTCGTTTGCGCATCACGGAAAAATTATTGAAAGGGTTTTGATGCAACTTTTTTTATTTGATAGCTCTAGCTTTCCTCTCTCAACTTTTTTTATTAGACTTAGAACTGGTATACATTTTATCCCGCTACTATATCGCGAACCTGAGATATAATTATATAAAGCTATATGGAATACAACTATGGAAATAAAATAATTGATTTAATCTAACTTTAACCAGGCAGTAAACGTACAATAAAAGATAGTACTGGTAGTCTGGTTATCGATAATCGACATCGTGGCGTCATTCTCCACAATACTAGATTACGCACACAATGACAAAACGTCAAACACACACATAAAAAATTTACACGCATTTGAAGCTAAGACTCCATCCAGTGTATTATTGGTTACGAGATCTAGACAGAGCGAAGAAAATTCACAAAACATGTATGAGCGAGAACACAAGATACAATTTATTGGTGCAAAAAGCAGACAAAGCCATAGATTTTTGTCTTTGTCGCCGTGGCCAGTTTTCTGTATTGTCACGATGTCAAAATGCTTTGTCTGTCACGATCCAACTGACATGATCAAACATTTTGCATAAAACTTCGGGTTTTAATTAAAATTTAATGTTAATTTGTGTTAATGAGTGTTTTGAGAAAAAGACTACGTGATAATAGTGCTTGTAAAATAGTGTACTATGCTACAAAAGCTACAGCGAGCGAAAAAATACAGGTATAACATTAAACACGAAGTTATGTTGCTAAGCATGTCAAATGCTAAAAATATATATAAAAACACTAAATATCTAAATAAATATTTACAGGTATAAAATTTCATTCATATGTAGTCGAAAATGAAATAATTTAATGATTGAATGCTATAAAGTGATATAAAATGGGCTTCTTTTACTCGAAATTAATAATTGCTACTAAGATACACTCGCAAAACACGTTTTCTAGCTAAATTTCTATTATTTTGAATGGTTTCGGTGTTGCCTTATTGCGAATTTAATTTGCCCAGTTTTCACTTTATTAATAAATTTATATGTCATTTATGAGAGATGATGATAAAAATTACCATTTTAGGTTTTCCTCTAATCCAGATGCGAGGTCGAAATGGGTGGATGCTACGGGAAAACGCGGCAGCCCACGTAATACCCAAAATATGCTTCAAGATATTTTGTTGATTGTCATTATACATAATAAGAAAATAGTAACGTTGGGAGCAAAATCATTGCCAGTGAATATGTTCATGTAATTATAGCTTTTAAAGTCTTTTTACTTCAACTTTGTAAGTAAATCTCAATTCTAGATTATGACTACCGCTGTAGTCATAATCTAGAATTCAGAGAAACTGATTTGCTCTCTCTTGTGACACCTGTCTGGGATTTAAGGGTTTCAAAATAAAACCCAGGACTAAAACAAAATTAAATAAGATATATTCACACCCCAAATGGTAGGTAGCAACACAAATTTATAAGGTCGTGGTATTCGTCCTATAGCTAACTTCACCACTTATAGTACTCTCTCTCCAGTGGGACTGGCCATAAAGCACATCGTTGCGTTTTGGTCGTAGCTGGAGATAGCCGTTTATTCTTTCATTATATATCGGTGAAATGAAATGGTGAGCAGCGGCTTGACAATACTTTCAGTTTAGTTGAGTCCATGAGCGGCGGTTGACATTTACCATCAGATGGGCCGTGGCTCGTCTGCCACTAAATGCAATAAAAAAAAAAGTTCTTATTCAATTAATTAAACCAGCGCTGGAAGGATGATAATTCTTTACTTATTTGACCCACAAAAGAAAGAAAAGATAATTTAATTGTATTCTTGTGTACTATTATTTTATTAAATATAACTTATTATTATTTACCAGATGAGATATCGAACAGAACGGCAATATATGGAGAAGCAATACTTATCTTGCATCAAGGCTCAAAGTCTTGGTGTTTCTCTACGTGATCGAATTCTTATTATGGGTACGGAGGTAGAACGTGAATATCCGACATAGCCCGCCGAGTTTGCATGCTGAAGTGGCAATGGGCAGGCCATATCGCTCGACGAACTGACAACCGTTGGGGAAAAAGGTTCTCGAGTGGCGACCACGTATCGGACAGCGCAGCGTAACATGCCCTCCCACCATATGGACCAAATATAAGGTCAAAGTGGCAGGGAGCCGTTGGATGCAGTCAGCACAAGCCCGCTAGTTCTGGTATACTCTTTGGGAAGGCCAATGTTCAACAGTGGACGTTTAAAGACTGATGGTTGGATGAATAGAAGGGGTGGCAGATTTTATATAATCATTTTGATAAACGTTGCGATTTTCAATAAAATATTTGTTACGAAGAGTTTCTTATTTACGACCTAGTTATAGACCTCATTCTAACTATCATTTAATTTGCCCAAATATGGTTAAATATTTGTCAACCTGGCAACATTTAAAAAAAATATTACTGTTTCAAGTGCGGCTACGCCATGGCTCCGTCTAGTAGTTCTTAGTCTGAGGGCTGGAAAATCAATGTATCATAATCTATGTTCAAAAGGCTGACATGGCAATTTGACAGATGACAGGCAGTACTTGACAGTAGTGACAATGACATTTAAAGAATTCAGAATTGTTATGACATTTGCAGAACAGAACAGAATTTTTAAGTTACTGAAGTTATATTTTAGATCACAAGATTATTAAACTAACTTAAATTGAGCAGCAAGTTATACTGGGTCCGCGGCTTACAATCAATAATAATAACTAGTTTGCGACCTCACACCTGACGGCTAGGTTAGGTCCTAACCTAATCTACCCAATTGAATTCAACTTGCATTGTTGTTACATAAACAAGAACACCTACAACGTGAAATTTACTCAATTAACATTTATTTGTATGTAGATTAATGTTACAACAATCCCGTGAAAACGATAAGAGATAATCGAAGTCAAAATCAGATTTACAGCAAATAGCCTACATCTCTTGCTTTATTATAAAAAGTGTCAAATGAATACGTAATATATAAGTAACTCGCTCGTCAAACATGACGCAGTGACCAGAAGCATAGTTATGTATAGAAATATATAAAAGTTGATAGTTAGTAGCTCTAACTGGTAGCAGCTGCTCTGCCAGAGAGCGCACTGCACGTGAATATTTCGCGCCATTGCCAACCCTAAACTCGGTAAAGGGCAATAGAGCTACCGATATAAATTTTTTTATTACTTAAAATTATTTCTAAAATGCTATCGTGGGTTCAAGTGACTTTGATATTATGTGCCTTTGGCTTGATGCGAGAGATCAGACCATCAGAACCATTTGTTTCCGAGTTCCTACTTGGAGAATGGAGGAATATCACTGAAGAACAATTGAATAGAGAAGTTTATCCAATAGGAACATATTCATATTTATCACTGCTTATTGCTGTGTTCTTAGTGACAGACTTTTTGAGATTTAAACCTGTTATCATTTTGTCAGGTGAGTTTATTTTAAATAATAACATATTTATAGTAATTTGTCAGTTTCTTTATTAGTAACAATCTCCCTATAATAGAATTATTTGAATAAACATTATATCTGCACATCTGCACTGGGCCAGCGTGGGATTATGGCCTAAATCCCTCTCATGTGAGAGGAGATCCATGCCCAATAGTAGAACAGTAAAAGGATTGAAAAAATCATAGGAATATATTTTTATTATTGTATGATCATGATGATAGCTATGATGATGTCATCATCATCATTATAAATTAATATAAATTATAAAACATTTATTAATTTACCACAGACAAATAAATAATTTTAATTGAATAGTCAGTTAAAATGCATGGTTTTAGTTTTATATTATGTAAAAGCAATAATTCCGTAAACGTAGTTTTATTTCAAAATGTGTAAAATTCGTGTAAATGTTAGAAAGTATTATGTAAAAGCCTCTATATTACTGTGTTCTGATAATTTTTAAGTTTTCATCAACATAATCCATCCATCCATCAGCCTTTCGACGTTCACTGCTGGACATAGGCCGGGGGAATGCAGCTGCCCACTCCCCCTGGTATGCCCTCAGTCGGCTCTTACGACTCTCATTGGTGGAGAGGGGTGGGACAATTCTAAAGCCGGCCCCACACGGCACACAGTATAAGTAAACAACGTTGAAATCTAGGTTTACAGTAGGTTTTCGCCTTTTATACACATATGTGAATGTGTCAAAGGTAAATACTTTTGTACTGTAATAAAGCCGACTTCAAGTTTCAGTTTTCATATATACATATATTGCATCGTCACCCACACAAGAACTGTGGTCATATTTCAATGAACTAACCCAGTGCGCTAGACTTCACAAACTGTCAAGAAATCAGCTTGCATCACAATGTATTTCTTCACTGGCCAGTCATATTAGAGTAATAACTGGCCAGCTAGTCTCAGCAGACTAGCAACTAATTAGAAGCAGCTATCACATTTGCTCATCTCTTAACATCAACTGACAAGCAATTTTAGACTAAAATATTGGAAGCTATTCATGCATCTCTCTGGATTTATATTTGTATTACTTTTTATTACTATAATTATGTTACACTAGTAATATAATTATAGTCTCTTGTCTGAGTAGATCTGCTAGGCATGTCATTTGATAATAAAATTCATTATCATGTGCAATCTTTTGGACTTGTCTAAGTTAATTACCTAAACTTTAGCGGTTTACCAGCGGCAAGTTTCTTTATCCACCACCTAACTCAATCATCAGATCAGCACCAAGATACCAGATTATATCCAAAGTATAGTTGATTTCCAATGTTTCATTACCTTGTTAGTTACAAGACATGCTTGTACTACTCTGCTCACACTTAGACTGGCAACCCAGCAGAAACCAATTCCTATTAATAATCTAGACAACCTACAATCTGGGCAAATGAATAAAATTTAAGTGTCTGTTTATACAGGCTGTCTCAGCTTTTTACTTTATTTAATGACTTCAAAAAAGGAGGAGGTTGTTATTTAAAGCCATATAAAAGTGCATACACATTACCTATAACAAAATTGCATTTTTTTTATTTTTGTGCATCTGGCTGTTGTTTGTTCTGGCTAATCTCTGGAATGGCTCTGGAAAAACTCTCTTCATACACGCTCGCCGGTTTCGGAGACTCCTGACTCCACCTTCCTTCAACACATGACCAATTTGGTCTAGGTAGGTAAGTCTCGGTCTCCCCCTGTACCTACATCCTTCCACTTTCGCATTGTATATCTTCTTAGCCAGTCGCTCGTCCGGCATTCTTTCCACATGCCCGAACCATCGGAGCATTCCCTTTCGCAAAAGTAAAGTACAGTACGTTTATTTTAGAAATATAATTGTGGTTCCGCAAAAAAAATAAAACAACAAAATTCCACGCGGATGAAGTCACGGATTGCAGCTAGTCTATTCATAAAAACAGTTTTTAATTAAAAAAACACATGGACGTAGAGATCATTTAGTTGGATCTCGAAATATTTAAAACATTCTTGAGCTCGTGTGATGAGAACAATTTTCGTTTTGTGTGTTCTTTTGAATATTTCCATTCAGTGCAAGCATTGACCATGTCTCGCGGTCGTGCAGACCGAGAACAGCTGTTACGGCAGCAAAGCATCATGCGCCCAGAAGTACTTTAATTGCGGAGATTTTAGTTTAATTGCGGATGTTGACTCGAGCACTCGTCATTACTGTTATTAGCAACTTTGACGATTTTAAGTTCTATATCATTATAATAAGCCTATGAAATAAAGGTATTAGTATAATCTAGTGGTAGAGCCTTGCTTATCCACGAATGGGCCGGCTCGATCGGAGAAATACCACCCTCTCACAAAAGATCAGCGTGTAACAACGGTTGTTACTCCTTTTTTTGTTAAGGTGGTAAAAAAAATTCCAAACCGCACACCCCGTCGTTCGGGGCAATGAACAGGGTAGTGTGGGGCCTTCACCCACTAAAGAAACCCGCCGTGTGCCGTCTCTCCGCCTTTATTGGCGGGCCACTGGAACTATGTTACATTCCTTCGGATATGGTAACGGTTGTTACTCCTACCGTTGTGTTTCGTACATATATTGGTTCTATAGAAGTAGTTCTCACTAAATAAGGTAGATAGCGTTGGTTTTAGCGTATGATCGAATCGACCATACATATTCAAACTATTTTTTTTGTTTATTTAATAACAATTAAACCACATCGAATCAGACCGTGAAAAGTGATAGGGTTCTATTCCTAATTATACTGAAGCGTAAGAGGAAAAAAAGACACACGGACGTCCAAGACAGAACTCATTTAAACAGTTTTTAGGGTTCCGTACCTGAAGGGTCAAAGCGGGGCCCTATTACTAAGACTTCGCTGTCTGTCTGTCTGTCCGTCTGTCACCAGGCTGTATCTCAAGAACGGCGATAGCTAGACAGTTGAAATTTTCACAAATGATGTATTTCTGTTGCCGCTATAACAACAAATACTAAAAACAAAAAAATAATAATATTTAGGGGGGGCGTTGCTCTCACTAAGATGGACTCTAGCTAGAGGCAAACAAAATTCCAAGAGGCGATCCACCAACACCAAGTATGCAAACACAAAGGCCCTGCAACTGAGAGCGTGGTTCGTGTGTGCGAGGAGACCCAAGGGCCGATGACGCGCGCTATGATACCTATGGCTTGAAAACAAGCCACAAGAAATAGATACTATAGGTACCTAGCCTACGTGTAACGATAGAATGTGCTTTTTTTTTTCAAGTAAATATAAACAACCTTTCGGTGGTTTCAGAGGTGAAGGTTGAGGGCTAGGCAAGTGATTGAAACGAGGGAGTGAAAAAATGATTGTGGATCGTACGGTTGTTCGGTGTGGTTGTGTCGTGGGGATGTGAGGCCGTTGGGTATCGCCGGGGATGCATTATAAAGTACTTTATGTAGGTACCTACAATGGAGTTATTTAGTATTGCGTTGTAGCTCGCACTTGCATCAATTCCAAGAAGTTTATTGCATATCAACATAATATCCCGTTCGATCTAGAATATTTTGTGTAACCTATTCCTTAATTTCCCTTCAGCCTGGAAGCTAAACGCTAGTCTTGCACGCATAAAATTAATTATATAAAGTATTCGATTCGTTGAGAGTTTTCGGGTTTTTATAGTCAATAGGTATGTGATATGAGTACGGTGCTCCCGACATTGCTCGCGATCTTAGGTAAAGCCTAAAGAAACAAGTGGCAGTTGTCGCCGATACTATACCAGTTGCTGTCTCTCAGTGGGTACCATGACAGGGCAGAAAAAACTGCACACGTTGCGATATCGGCTGCCAGTTTGAGAAACTTCTCCGAAATACATTCCTCGATTCAAGTTCTGTCAAAATTATGGACATGTTGGTGCCATTTAAAGGGTAAAACGCGTTAAGCTAATAAATCTTTGTTTCATTTTAGTGGTTGGATCTCAGTACCAGATCCAGATGCAACCTAACCCTCCAAACGGCGCACAAAATATATTTTTAATGTCCTCAAAATACCATTCGTGGTGATTCAATTGGGTAATTGGTGTTTCTGAACCTTTTGTAGGAATACAGCATGCGAGCAAATACCTATTGTTTTTTAATGTGAAACATCTAATGCGGAAGGAGGGTAAAATCGACTGTTAGCGTGGCGACGCTTTTTTACTTCTTCCGTTCAAATCGTGCAAGATAAATTAGACACACTTCCCGATTTCCTATTCAGCTGAAATAAGTTCCTATAGGCATATTTATATTGCGTAATAATGCAATATTATGATGAATTGGATGGCTGATCTAATGATGGAGCTGGAAGGTGGATATAGGAACTTCATAATGAAACGCAACACTATCGAGTTTGGACTAGAAGAGCTAGAAGGTGGCCATAGGAACTCCGTCATACAATGACATAACTCCATCAAGTTTGGGCTCGTATGATTCGTCCTAATGAGTACTTTGTCTCTAGATAGTATCCAGGGTCTAACGATGGAGCTAGAAGATGGCTACAGTAACTCTGTAATGAAACGACGCAACCCCATCGTGTTTATACTCGTTTGATTAGTCTTGACGAGTACTTTGTCTCTAGATAGTATCCAGGATCTGATGATGGAGCTGGAAGGTGGCCACAGTAACTGTAATGAAACGACCTTATCGAGTTTGGAATTGTTCATTTTGTGTGATGAGTTTATTTTGCTGTAGGATCAGTAAACATCAAACATCTGTTGTCGTCAACAGGCTCCGTATGAGTAAGACAAATTAAAATCCAGGACGCTATAAGGGATTGTAACTATTATTATATATTATTATTAAAGATTAGTAAATTGTATACATATTTAAAGTAACATAAGCGGGTCTTTATTCGCGTAAAATTTAAAAGCCTGCTACAACGCAGTTAAAACGTCGGAATTGAGATATAAACAAATTTTACTCGAATAAAGACCCGTTTATGTTACTTTAAATAACTACAAGAGATTGATTGATTGAGCTTGCATGTACTCCACTACACCCCGGACGACAACTCTGTGCTATCGATAGATTGGGTTCGGTGGCAAATCACTATTATTAAAAAACGCGTTTGTTTCTGAGGAATAAATTCAATGCAAAAGTTCAAGAACGCAATCCATATTAATAAATAAAGCGATTTTTGTTGTATTTAGTAATCGAGTGCTTACCTTGAAACCAGCCTGACCTAATGGTTCGATGACGTAGTATGATGATGAAGAGGTAATGATAAAGCTTATGGGCTGTATTGCAAGAGTGCTGTGTCCTCGCTTGACTGAACCGCCATCTCAGAAATGAAACCGTACTTACCTATATGGTATTTCTGTATGGCAAACATATTAATATCATAAAGCACTTAAACTTCAAAATTAACATTTATATGTAAAGATTATATCACCCAGCTATAGATAGGTACTCAATGAACTTGCGAAGTCATGCCGAGCTGCTAATCTTATTAAATATCTACATAGACATATACCTATATTACGTGATTTTTATCATGTCACCTGGACCAGCTTTATGTAGCTTATATTTTAGCTTAGTTTTAGAGGCCAAGTAGGTACTTGATACAGACGCGATGATGTGGTGCTGGGAGGTCCAGCGACCTCTTCATACCGAGTGGTGGTGAATTCCTTATAGGTATTATGTCATTTGGTTGGGTAAATTTTGGTCATCAATAAATATATTGAATATACCTACCAACTACTAAGTGGTGTGGTATCTTGTCTTTTAAAAATAAAAAATATGTAGCAGTCATTGCACTCAATCACTCCAATTGCATATTTTATCCATCACTTCTGAAGAATATTAATCGGTTGAGTACTACTGCGCATGGCGAGCCATGAGAACGTATTGCACGCCTCATAAGCGAAGCGTTGAGGTGGGTACTTTTCTCGTTTACACAGAACAACTGATTTTTCAAACTTAAAATGTCTCTATCTATCATATATTGCACTTGTAAAACAATATATATACACACATATCAAGAAAAAACACAATTTTTAACACTCATGATATTTTTTTATGCCAGTTTTGTTACCTATTTAAACTAGTTAAAAACTGTTGTGTGTTGTTGTGTTGAAAAAACCTGGCTTGGACGTCCGTGAGTTGTAGGTAATGTATGTTAACACGATATCGACCAAAATACTTTACTAATCGAGTCTTTTTTTTTCGCTTACGATTTAATATGACTAGGAATAGAGCCCTATTACTTTTCACGTTCTGATTCGATGTGGTTTAATTGTTATTAAATAAACAAAAAAATACTGAATATTTACGGCATTTACGCTCGACGCGACACTAAAACCTGCGCCTTTCATGAGAACTACCTTTTTACGTACGCATAGCCACCGGTGGTTTTACTATCGTCAACAGAACGCCGTTCGCCCGGCCGGTACATTGTTTTTTGTTAAAAGAAAGTTCTTACCTTTGCTTGACGAACTGATGATATTTGTCAAGTATAATAACTATTTTATCCATAAAAAATAATTAAAAACACAACACACGTAAATAATAACACACCAACGTTATAAATCACGAAAAAAACATATTTTACATTCCACAATTTTTTTTGCGTGGCCTTGGGGTCACGGTGTTTTCAGTTAGAACATAGTATAAAATTATAAGGCAACCAAGTTAGGAAGATAATTAATGGTTTAGAGAGTTGAACTCATTGATTTTTAAATAAGTCGTATAATATTGTCCTAAGCTGCAATTTTCTATTGTCGCTGTTTTAAAGTATACGACATATTGACAAATGCATCCCTAGATGTCGCTAGTGGTAATTTTAGATGTCGATATCATTGTATTCAGTTGCTGTTGCATATATATTATATTGCTTTTTTTTGTAAGGAAACTAGCGAATATAGCGATGTCTATTTGTTTTCTTAAATTGTTTTTGTTTAATAAATTATTCAATTTTACATGTTTATATATATGCACTTATGCAGGTATATATGTAAACTCATGGATTGTTGTTCTTACTAATTGCCAGCCAGATGGCGCCTTGCAAAATTACTGAGAGGTTGACCAATATAGAAGTACTCCTTAAAATTAGCACTAGATGGCGTATAAGATATGAAACCCACATTAGTACTTTTTGAAATTAACGCTATCTATGTGATTTATTGAAAACTACTTAGTAAGACCAATACATTATTAGTTACTTATCAAATAATCAATTTTATTGTGAAAAATGAAGATTATGAGGCGTGCAGTTTTGGATTTTCCAAAGTATTTACTTATCAAGTTGGTTATCAATTGTATTACTACCCTGCTTACTACGAAGAAACGTTATACAGTATTTTAAACTATACCTAGGTATCCTAAGTTCTACCCAGCGTATGCTGCCAATTCAATTGATAAAAATATGTATTTTCTCTACTTAAAAAGTAATTAGGATTTATTTTACATAGGTACCTACCTACCTTGCGCGGAAAACGGTTGTGAAAAATGCCGTTGCATGATTTAAAAGAAGAAACAAGACAAAGAGACAGAAGCGGGTATAATTATACTTAAATAGATAGATATTGAATATCTATCTATTTCACGGGTGGATACAACATTTATACCTAGGTGTAGGTAGGTACGTAATATGAAGCTTGAAGCTACGACAACGGTAGTTCACTCTAAGATTATGGCCTGGCTGATTTATGGATTTTTTATTATAAATACTTAGCTCTGTCTTAATCCGTTTCGGAATAATTATCATAATATTATAATATGTTTAATGTAGATATTACAATATGGATTACACCAGTACTAATACCTATTATAAGCGATTTATGGGAGAGTAAGCGATCATAGTCTAGTAGATAGGTACCTACGTCATATTGGTCGCCTACCTAGCTTATGCTTAAGAGTTAGAGTAGGTACCTATTCTCTTGTGACGAAATGATAGTGTTTTGGAATAACTACCCACTACCCACCAATCCACCTGCAATATAAAAATCAAAAGTTATTTCTCGTGTAATTTCAATCATATAGTTGTAATGTAAAATAAGCCTAGAAATGACGAATGAGGGATAAGGGCCCGAAACTTTAAAAGCCTATAGTTGAAAATCATCACCAACATCTACCTAAGGAGCGGGATAAACTGTGTATACCAATTTAAACTAGTTTCATCAAAATCCGTTCTATAGTTTTTACGTGAAGCCTTAATAAACAAAGAACAGTCAAAAAGATTCTAAAAAAATTTTTGTATAAGTACAGTATTTTTTTCCAAATACATATATTATAGACTATTTAACGTAGAGACAGCTCTGTTACAGCTTTAACCTATAACAATAGTTGTTATAAAAAAAATACTTCGGAAACGCACACGCACGCCTCATAATCTTCATTTTTCTCAATAAAATTTATTATTTGATAAGTAACTAATAATGTATTAGTCTTATTAAGTAGTTTTCAATAAATCACATAGATAGTACTAATTTCAAAATGCACTGTGATTTTCATGTCTTAGCTAATTTTAAGATGTACTTCTATATTGGTCTATAGAAATAGTTCTCACGAAATAAGGATAGGCTGGCTTTAGTGTCGAATCGAACGTAAATATTCACTATTTTTTTTGTTTATTTAATAACAATTAAACCACATCGAATCAGACCCTGAAAAGTGAAAGAGCTCTATTCGTACTTATACGGAATCGTAATAGAAAAAAGAATACTTGATTAGTAAAGTATTTCGGTCGTTATCGTGTTAACATACATTACCTACAACACGCGGACGTCCAAGACAGAAACAGTTTTTTAACTAGTTTAAATAACAAAAATGGCTTCAAAAATAATATAATGAATGTTAAAAATAGTGTTTTTTCTTGATATGTGTGTGCATATATATTATTTTACGATTGCAATAATGATAAATACTTTGGAAAATCCGAAACTGCTCGCCTCGTAATCTTCATTTTTCACAATAAAATTGATTATTTGATAAGTAACTAATAATGAATTGGTCTTACTGAGTAGTTTTTAATAAATCACATAGATAGCGCTAGTCTCAAAAAGTACTTATGAGGTTTTCATGTCTTATACGCCATCTAGCGCTAATCTTAAGAAGTGCTTCTATATTGGTCTATAGAAATAGTTCAAGTAGTTCTCACGAAATAAGGTATAGCGTAGCGCTGGTTTTAGTGTCGAGTCGAGCGTAAATATTCACTATTTGTTTGTTTATTAATAACAATTAAACCACATCGAATCAGACCGTGAAAAGTGATAGGGCTCTTTTTGAAATAAAACTACGTTTACGGAATCTATCGCGTTTACTTGATTTTACTACTATCCCGACGTTTCGAATACTTTACAGCATTCATGATCACGGGTGGACTTAGATGATAGACGTCCAAGGTTTACCTTATATAGGGATAAATAAATATAATAGGGGGATAGTAGTAAAATCAAGTAAACGCGATAGATTCCGTAAACGTAGTTTTATTTCAAAATGTGTAACATTCGCGTAAATATCAGAAAGTATGATAGGGCTCTATTCATAATCATACTAATTCGTAAAAGAAAAAAAAAGACTCGATTAGTAAAATATTTTGGTCGTTATAGTGTTAACATACATTACCTACAACAAACGGACGTTCAAGACAGAACTTTTTCAAACAGTTTAACTAGTTTAAATAACAAATATGGCATCAAAAATATAATGAGTGTTAAAAATAGTGTTTTTTTTAATATGTGTGTGTATATATTATTTTACAAGTGCAATAGGT
This sequence comes from Leucoma salicis, assembly GCA_948253155.1. Lineage (NCBI taxonomy): Eukaryota > Metazoa > Arthropoda > Insecta > Lepidoptera > Erebidae > Leucoma > Leucoma salicis. The sequence continues at coordinate 7,637,741 of OX411805.1, read as the reverse complement.
ATATGATAAATAGAGACATTTTAAGTTTGAAAAGTCAGTTTTTCTGCATGACACGAGAGTATTACCCACCTTAAGGCTTCGCTTATGGGGCGTGCAATAAATTTACGATCTTAAAAAGTAAGTTAATAAGTAATATTTATTTCTTGAAATAGGTAGGTTACTTACTTCCAAGTACCTATACCTAAATGCCGAGCTGTCATCCAATAACGGCAACCTCTCAATTCTATATTTTAATTGGTAATAAAAATGTCCACGAGGTCGTTGTTCATAGCAAGGCAATTGCTGCAAATGTTATAAGTAATGGATGCGTATAATAACGTGATTATATTGTATCAACGCCCGCTCTAGCGGCTACGTCGCTCGCATGGAATAAAAAACTGAATGACATATTATGATTTTACCTATAACGGGTGTAAATACCATTATACCGATAACTCCAGGCAAAGATGTCAACCAAATAACAAATAAAATGCTCCATTCCATTTGCATCGACAACGACGACGATTACGATTGTACTTTGACGGTTACAAAGTTAGCAATTTTTAACTGCCATCGAATCATTAACAACGCGACTAAAAAAACATGAAGGTTTCAATCCATTATAGTTTTTGGAGTAAATCGGTGATTAATGGGTTTATTACCTACCTAAAATCTAATTTAGATAACAACTTTTCAATTTAAAAATGTAAAAGAATTTACAAAAATTAAACTTTACCAAATTGTATGGAAATAACAGTTTTCAATGCCCATGTCGATAATACATCATCTGCCTTGAGAAAATGACAGTAAATATCCCCATTGTTCCAGGGTTAAGTGGCATCGTAGTATACGCCATACTGCTATGGACTTCGAGCTTACAGTGGCTGCAAGCATCACAATTCTTCTACGGCTTGTATATGGCCACAGAGGTCGCTTACTTCACTTATATCTACGCTAAGGTAAGTAGGACACTAGTATTAAAGTACTTTGCTGAAAATTCTTGGATTGGCACCATTGATGTAGGAACTAGAAGTGATTTAATCTTGAATTACTGGTATCACATTCCACTATGCATATAACTGAATTTCGACATGGATATCCCAATAACTAGCCGTGTGGGGCCGGCTTTAGAATTGTCCCACCCCTCTCCACCAATGGGAGTCGTAAAAGCCGACTGAGAATACCGGGGTTGTGGGCAGCAGCACTCCCTCGAGTATTAACAACATCCACTGCGATCGCCAACCCGCCTGCCAAGCGTGGCGATTACGGCATTATCCCCCATATGAGCACAGGAACGCTCTTTGTGGCGTTCTCTTGGGGAGGCCTATGTCCAGCAGTGGGTGTCGAGGGGCTGATGGATGGATCCCAATAATATTATGAATGTAAGTCTTGGGTGTTTGTTAATCAGTAATTCAAAAATGACTGATCAGATTTGAATTAAATTTTGCACACAGATAGTATATTACCACAGACATTTTTTTTTTAAACATTCTATATGCATACTATGATCTGACGCTCTCATACAAACTTTTCCATATTATTATTCCGGAATAATATAGATTTCTTGTGACTTTCAGAAAGAGTTTCTTGATCTTTATTTTAGTACTTGACATGCTCAGCTACTTTAAAAAACAAATCATCTGTGGAAAAAAGAACTTTAGCGCGAGCGGGAATCGAACTGTGTCTCTTCCAATCCTGGATGTAGAATGTAGAAGACTCTTTTTCCACATTTTCACAAATAATTTGTTCTTTACAATTGTTTGTAAAGTCACAAGGATATGGTTACTTTTACTTAAGGTAGAGTCTACGAAGTACCCCCGCGTGTCGTCGTATACCCGTATCGCGGCTCTCCTGGGCCGATTCCTCTCCGGTACCAGCTCACAAATACTCACACATCTCGGCTGGATGAACTATCGAGATCTGAACTACATCACATTTACAGGTCTGTTCTTTCGCCTATAATGTTAATTTTCATGAATAGGTATATAACTAAATGAATTGAATTACAACATAATTTGTTTATAGCGCAAAAAATATCCGGAATCATACAAGTTGCTTGTAGTAAAAATCCTTCAATAGCAAGCCTCCGTGTGGTGACGGACTAAGAATACAAGTGTCACCACCCCATCCTTTCCCGCGGGTGTCGTACAAGGCGACTAAGGGAAGTAAGCAATGATCACCCATTGCATTACTGGTGGTAGGGCTGGGTACCAAGTGAGAGTACTCACTTGCTGTCGGGTCCGAACGGGTCGGTACCACCGTCTCCTGTGTGACCGGTCATGAAGCACGTCAGTGTGTTTTGACTGTAGCAGAAGATAGCCGTTTATTCTTTCATTTCATATCTGAGAAATGAAATGGTGCGCAGCAGCTTGACAGTACTTTCGCTATATTTGAATCCATGAGCGACGGTTACCACTTACCATCAGGTGGGCCGTGGCTCGTCTGCCATCATTAGCAATAAAAAAAAATACCAAGAAGGCGTCCGGTAGACGGGCAGAGGGATATTGCTGAGGAACTAAAATTACAAATTACACATGCGATAGGCAGTTGTGATACACCTTTTTTCTCTTTTAAGGCAAAACAAGACTTGAATAAATCCTGATCGTACATCGTACCTTTTTTTTGTTAAGGCGGGAAAATATGTACCTACCTAAACGCACACCCCGTCTTCAGTGGTCTGCCCTGTTTGTACCTTACCTACCTACCTATCATTTTATGTTTCACATTTTCGCACTTTGTTCTGGCAAAGAAGCATGTCAAGTATTTAAATGTAAAAGAAAATAATAACTTATATAGAGCCACTTCGGTAGAAATAATGTATGCAAAGAGACAGCGTGGGCGTCACCCAAGAGGGTAAGGAAATAATGTGACATGGAAATTTTAATGCTGGAACGTTTACCCAGGAGACGTAGATTCAAACCCTGCTTGTGGCTATCATTTTGTATTATACGTTTCGTGCAGTGTGTTCTAACAACGATAATATTATTTTTAAACTGCATGATAGTCTAATTAACGAGCGGTCCCATTAATTAGGCGGATTACTCGTAGTTCTTGAGATACAGTTTTATAGCGAGTTTTCGCTATCTTATAGTTATATTGTAGGTATTAACATTTGTGTCTGTTTACTATTACGTGGCCTGTGACGCTGCCTCTTAATGGATCACGACATAGACAATCGTAAATGTAGATGTACTCGCAAAAGTATTTACAAACAACAACCACAATTGAACTGAACATGTTTGAATTTACTTCACATTTGGTTTCAATTATTAAGCGGGTGATTGTCAATATTTATCTTATGAGAATCATATATTGGCCCTGGCATTTGCATTAGCCAAGGTCGAATTGAGCTTAAAGGGCCCAGTGAAACTGATTATTGGAGCTTTAATCAAGCCTGGGATATTATTTGCCGGGGAACCCTTCCACCTAACAGCGGTAAGGGTAAACGACCATTGTAAAATAGCATGGAGTCCGGAAAAGGACCTAGGATATCTTTTATACCGGAAAAATGAATTGTTCCTGTGGGATATCTACTTTTGCATAGACGTAATTTAATTATGGGCCGTATTTACGAGGGGTGATCCAAAAGTATGATAATTGGTTACATCAGGTCCACATAAAAATCCAAAAAAAATTTTTTTCGCTGGCCTATACACTCACTACGTCAGCCTAAAAAATCATATAAATAGGTCAGGATTTCCGTGAGATACATTCATTTGAATACGAACTGTCGAAGAGATAACATCAACATGGAGAAAAACGAAATTAGAGCTGTGATCAAGTACCTCTGTTTGAAAAAAATGTCTACAAAAGACATACACTGTGACTTGGTGGAAACATTGGGGGACTCTGCTCCTCCATATTCTACAGTTGCACGCTGGGCTAAGGAGTTTAAGCTGGGCAGAACATCCACTGAAGATGAACATCGCGAAGGACGCCCATCCACGTCCCTCACAGAAGACAACGTGAAAAAAGTCGAAGATGTTGTGTTGGCAGATCGAAGAGTGACCATCAGGCATGTAGCTGAGGTCACAGGGATCTCATATGGAAGCGTTCAAAGAATCATTTCGAACGAGTTGCATATGAAAAAGGTCTCTGCGCATTGGGTTCCCAGAATGTTAACCGACGAGCAAAAGAAAAAACGAGTTGACATTTCGAGGGTCAATCTCGAAAAGTTCCAAGCAGATAAAGAAAATTTTTTGTTGCGTTTTGTGACTATGGACGAGACCTGGATCCACCATTTTGATACTGAAACAAAAAAACAATCGATGACTTGGAAGCGAGCCTCCTCACCGACGCCAAAGAAATTCAAAGTCTCAAGTTCGGCGGGAAAGGTTATGGCGTCTGTTTTTTGGGACGCTAAAGGAATAATTTTGGTGGAATATTTGGAAAAGGGAGCCACTATTACGGGCTCTTACTACGCAGACCAAATAAGAAGATTACGGGAGGCCATTAAGGAAAAAAGACGCGGCAAACTGCGAGCTGGAGTGCTGTTTCACCAAGACAACGCACCGGCTCACAAAGCCGCAGTTGCGATGGCTGCCATTCAAGAAACGGGATTCGAACTGGTCGAACACCCTCTCTATTCGCCAGATCTGGCTCCTAGAGACTTTTACCTCTTTCCTCGGCTCAAGGAACACCTCCGAGCCAAGAAATTTGAAGACAATAGCGAAGTTATGGCCGCTGTTGAGGCGTTTTGGGAGGGTCAAGAAAAGGAATTTTTTTCAAAGGGAATCCTGGGTTTAGAAAAAAGATGTACTAAATGTATTGATTTGTTAGGAGACTATGTAGAAAAATAAATTATTATTTTAACTTTAATTACCGTGTTTTATTTTCATTATCATTACTTTTGGATCACCCCTCGTATACTCTGACGTCCACGCGGGCAGTGTAAATATAATTATTAATTTATTATCTTTATATATATATAATTCTACTGTACGTGTGTATGTCACTGAACTCCTAAACGGCTGGACCGATTTGAAAGAATTTTTTTGTATGCGTTTGGGTGGCGCCCTGGATGCTTTCGATTCACATTTGGACCCGGTAGGTGGCGGCTCAACAGGATTTCAGGACTTTTTCTGCTATTTATTTGTGAATGTTTGAATAAGTACCGGGATGGTTTAGATTCACATTTGGACCCGGTAGATGGCGACACGATAGGATTTCAGGATTTTTTTCTAATGTAAAAAGATATACCTACCTATCTAACGAATCCAAACGAAACGTCAATGTTTGGACAGGACAACGTCTGTTGGGTCCACTAGTTTTATATAATAAATAATCCTACCTAACCCCAGCATTTAAACACAAAGTGGCAAATGTGAAATCGAAAATAACAGACACGAGCACGATGCTCGTGACTATTTTCCACTTTATGTTTAATGTAAATGGCTAAGCATGTCAAATGATAAAAATATAATAAAAATATCTAAATATTATAAAGCCACCACAAATCCGCTTATTTTTTTGTTAAGTGATCTCCGCTTGTGTTCATATATAATAAAAATTTAATTAGATACCTACCTACTATGCTAAATGTCGGATATGTAGTTGTAAGTATAGGGATATGTAAGTGAACAATCTTACTTGTCGCTGAACCTAAAATAGGAATCGTTTGTTTCGAGCTGTGCAGTATTTCGATATTTTGATGGCTGTCGCGGCATTTATCCCCCTTTTTTATCGATCTCGATACCATTGTCTTTGCAGTCCTTGGTTTTACCACTAGGCTAGCACTGCTTCCACCGAAGGAATGTAACATAGTTCCAGTGGCCCGCCAATAACGGCGGAGAGATGGCACACGGCGGGTTTCTTTGAACATTTTTTCCCGCCTAAACAAAAAAAAACTGCTTGCCACTGAATGAATGTAATATGGTTTCGGCGGCCCGCCAATAAAGCCGGAGAGACGGCACACGGCGGGTTTATTTAGTGGGTGAGGGCCCCACACTACCCTGTTCGTTGCCCCGAACGACGGGGTGTGTTGTTAGGTACATTTTTTCCCGCCTAAACAAAAGAAGAAGGCTATCACTGCTTAACTGCTTGTACCTTTAACTAGCTCTAATCATCCGTTATTTCGCAGCTCAGATTTTGGCCACATTCTGGGCTTTCTGGCTACCGACCGTTCAATATGGTATCTACTTCCACCGAAACAGGGCAGCTTCCATTACCGATCAGAAACAACTACAGGAGCCAGTGAATGCGCAGGTATTACTCACATTTAGAGATTAGCTACATACAATTTACGACGCCTTGACGTAGAACTACCATCTTGTGGTACATTCACTGACATACTCGTATTTCCGGTGTGAGAATCGAACCCGTAACCCTCCATATGTGCCATGGGCATGGTCTACTTTTATATAAAATAATAGTGCGTGGAGCGTGGAAGAAGTGAAGCTTCGTTATGTGGAAATTGGACGCTACTCAATGCTAACGCTCGCGCTGGCTTGTAACAGGTATACTACGCGCATGCTTTCGTTCGAGTGCCACGGCATTCACTCTCGCTCTGTCTCTTTCTATTCCCCCTCCCCAGGAGCGTTGAACGTTTAACGCAACAGTGCTTTCATAACCCCTTCATGGTATCGTTCAACGTTCAACGCAACCTTGTTGGAAGTCGCATTAGAAGTTTCACTTCAAAAGTATGCATCTAATGATTTTGCTTCGGCACTGAACTAAAATTTGACTTAGCGGGCAAAAATAATTCGTTACACGCGATATAATGTTATCACAAGATAACGACAGTTAAATTGTTCAGTGAATATTTTTGTATCTACATCAAGATCTTTATCTAATCTCTATACTTATACCAGTTTTAATATAGCCTAATTTTTAATATTTCAATACCAAAATAAATCATGAAGCTTGAAAAAATAGATTTCTTACAGATTTTATCAGAACTGTTCCGTCCACACTACGTATGTAGGTATCCTTAGCAACAGGTGTGTGTGATTGTGTGTATGAAGTGCTTTACCGACCGATGCCAAAAGAAAATGTGTAACAATGCCATTATTTTAGTGCCAGTGGTAGAAATATGGTGAAGGGCTGGCTTTAGAATTGTCCCACCCCTGGAGAACCCCATGGGAGTCGTAAGAGCCGACTGAGGGAATACCAGGGGAGTCGGCAGCAGCACTCCTTCGAGTATTAACAACATCCACTGCGATCGCCAACCCGCCTGCCAAGCGTGGCGATTACGGCACTATCCCCCATTCTTGGGGAGGACTATATCCAGCAGTGGACTTTAAAAGGCTGATGGATGGATGGATGGTAGAAAACTAATCTGATAATAAGGGGTAGCCGCCCCTCAGGAGCTCAGCAATATTAGGAATATAGCCCAGCCGCTGCTCACCATTTCTTTTCACGGTTGGGAAATAAGTAGATGGGAGAACTATATCCCGCTTAAACCAAAACACCCCGGAAGACGGTGGTACTGACCCATTCGGGCCAAACAACTGAGTACTCCCACTCGGTACACAACCCTACCAATAGTAATGCAATTAGTGACAACCTTTTACTTTCTTTAGTCGCCTCGTACGACACCTGCTGGTAATGATAGGCTGGTTACACTTGTATACTGTGGTCATCACCACATGGTCAAATTCTGTAAGCGCCGTAATTGCCACGCTTATCAGGCGGGTTGGCGATCGCAGTGGATGTTGTTAATAATCGCGGAGTGCTGCTGCCCAATCCCCTACTATTCCCTCAGTCGGCTCTTACGACTCCCGTCGGTAGAGAGGGGTGGGACAATTCTAAAGCCGGTCCCACAGGAACTTTAACTCAAAATATAATAAATCCATTGCAGAGAACATTTCAGTCCAACGTGATTGAGGCATCGACGCTGATCGCTCACCACGCTCGTGCAGCCTACTCGCGTCCTAAGGTAATGTTAGTAGATCTATAATCTGTGTATAAGCAACCGGTAGCCCTACTGAATTAGTTGATGGTAAACAGCTAGGTAGGTGGCAAAGTGCACTAAATAGCTTTGATAGCCTTGTGGCAATACCAAGGGACTTTAGAGGGAAACACAGGGGAATTATGTATCCTATCAAAGATCGAGATTTGGCTTACATCTCTGACTTGTCGAAATTAAGTACTACAACCTAAGAGACCTATATATGACACTTGCATACCTAATATCTTAAGATTAAATAACATAGTATATGATTATATAGCACAATCTCTTAAGATTGAGACATATCTAGATGGCTTGTGACCTCTTCATCCAATCTGTATCATACGTCCACTCCACCTCCTGTACCCCTGGGATTGGGAACACCCTTAGAGTTGCTATCGTGTTTGAAATACATATAATTATTTTATTTTTTAAATATATAAATAAACAAAGTGTGAAAATGTGAAATCGAAAATAACAGTCGCGAGCAGGATTTGAACCTGCATCTCCTGGATACCGTCCAGATGCTTTGCCATCGTGACAATTGCTCCTGACTGCTAATTTCGGTAACACATTCACACTTAACATCTTGGGTGACGCCTGCGCCATCTGTCGGACGTATTTACATACATTATACCGACCAGGTAATCTTAATTTTACAATTAAGATTTTTACCTAATAATGACGCAGCCCTATAAATATTTAGATATTTTTAGCATTTGACATGCTTAGCCCTTATAAATAAGCGCAGGGTGACCCCTGCAAAGACGTTAAGTATGAATGTGTTATCGAAATTAGCAGTCAGGAGCAATTATTGTCACGATGGCTCAATTGGCAAAGCATCTGGACGGTATCCAGGAGATGCTGGTTCAAATCCTGCTCGTGACTGTTATTTTCGATTTCACATTTTCACACTTTGTTTATTTATATGGGCTAAGCATGTCAAATGCTAAATATATATATATAAATATCTAAATAAAAATGATATAATGAACCTTTTTAGTCTCGTAAAAATTATAAATCTTATCCAGGTGCTCGTGTGGTCGGCGTTATACGCATGCGCATTGGCGCTCTTCGTCCAAACCCAGACTTATGTACAGCTGCTGTGGAAGCAAATTCAAGAGGACACCAATACTCCTGTGAGTATTTTTCATAATTGCCTATAAATAGGTATATTAATTCCCAGTATATTTCCACTTATATTGATTGAGAGTTAATCATTTAACTACGTCAATATAAAGAGTGTTTTTTCAATTGACTAGGTGGTGCAGGTGTTGTGTTCGACTGCTGATCGTGAGGTCTCTCTCTGGTTCGATCCCCGGGTTGGGCAGTGTTATTGAGCTTTTTCGTAAAAAGAATAATTCTCAGTAGCAACCTGGAGTTTGGAAATGTGCCCAGTAGACGGCAATAGGCTCGTGAGACTTAAACATCGCGAACCGTGGGTATTTAATACACCTCTGCCTACCCCTTCGGGGATACAGGTGTAATGCTATGTTTGTCTTTCCAAAAGGGCTTATTTCTAATTTTGGATAAAAAAATTATATTTCGTGCAATTTGTTCGCAGCTCCCAACTTCATAATGATTTTCAATTAAGTATATTACGTTGGTTTACTACACTGGCCTCGTGGCGTAGACGGTAGTGTAGCCGACTTCCGTGCAAGAGGTCGTGGGTTCGATTCACACTCAGGACAATTATATGTGTGATGAACACAGATATTTGTACTGCATTTGTGTTTTCTATCTATTACATGTATGTATTTACAAAAAGAAGTAATATATCCGTGATTTGGTACCCATAGCACAAGCGTTAAGCTTAGTTTGGGACCAGAGGACGTTGTGTGAAAAATGTCCGTGAATATTTATTTATTTTATTGCACAATTTCGTCACAGGTTGCCTATAATGGTGCAGTGGAAGCAGCACAGACACTCCTGGGCGCTGGAGGAGCATTTGTAGCGTCAATATACGCCTCGAGTGGTATCCCTGCCCCTGCGGCGGCTATACAGGGTGTAGCGATATTCTTCGCTACTTACCTAAACAATATTTTCATGTCATATGCCGGATATATAGTCATGGGATCTCTCTACTATTATACCATTACATTAGCTAGGTAAGAGATATTATATTCTTACTCTTCTCTATGTTGTGACTGATAAGAAAATTTGGCATATCCTGCACATCGTAGAGATGACCCACTGTTACCAACTGATGGCATAATTAACACAAAAGTGCGAAATTGTGAAATCGAAAATAATAGTCAGTCCTGCCCGGATTTGAACCTGCTTCTCCTGGAATACCGTCCCAGATGCTTTGCCAATTCAGCCATCGTAACAATTGCTCGGGACGGCGAATTTCGATACAATATTCCTTCTGTCTTGGGTGACGCCTGCGCCATTTATCGGAAGTACATTTTTGCATACTTTCACATTTTCGCACTTTGTGTTAATTTATGTGGCTAAGCATATCCAATGCTTAAAATAATATCAAAATATTGATGGCATATTTAAAGTAAAACTGGTAGCTACAAAACTATAAACTCCACACAAACTAAATAAATTAAACTCTTGTCTGTGTGGCTAAACTGCTTGACTGATTTTGATAAAATTTGGTACGAGCATGACTATCGAGAAAGGATATAAGCTACTTTGTCATTTCATACCCTGCGGAGATGACAAGTGATAAAGAAAAGTATTCAAATTGAAGCAATGATAGTAGGTATTTTATATTACTCCTAATATTGTTTCATATGGTGAGTGTGAGCGCCAAAGGCCCACCTCACTTTACTCTCTATCATCCTTCCTCTGCTTGCCCTGTCCCTTTAATTGGAGTTGGCAACGTGTTAGTGATGTCTTTAGTGTTGCTAGCATATAACCGCTTACTATAAAGAGCACTGTATGCTTGTTTAAAACTTTAAGATTTATATAATAACAAACCAAATACTACGGGGGCAAAGTCGAATGTTGAGCTAAGTACCAATAAAATGTATTATTTCAGTGCAAAAATAGCTGGTCAACTTAGCGACGAAAGTTGTTTTGGACTAATATTCGGAATCAACACACTCATCGGCACTGGACTGCAATCAATCCTGACATACGTCATGATCCAATCGTTGATGCTGAGCATAGAGTCACAGTATTACACGATCAGTGGTCTGCTCCTCATCATGGCATCAATATGGCTTCTCGGCTGGATGTTCAACTCATGTAAACAGAAACAAAGTATTAATATAAATAGCCAATCTTGAGATATTTACTAAGCATACAGTGGGTAGTTGTGGTGATTAATGTGAAACGGGGTGAATCATTATAAAATGAAAGTATTTTTAGTAGTATAAACCTATTCAGTTTAGCTTGAGACAAAATGTAAACAAAACAGTCCCAATATGTATAAACCAAAATGTTGCTTAAATTCAGATATGAAACATCACTTTCCATTTTAAAACGTTTGCATTAACTTGATTTCGTAGCATTAAATTTTAAATGCATTCCAACTTTTGCTTGCATCTTATTAAGGTTTTAAAGTTCATGTGAACTATGTAATCTATAATTTTATTTTTGACGGGCCTCGTGGCGTAATCGATAGTGTTACTGACTTCCGTGCACGAGGTCGTGGGTTTGATTCCCATTCAGGACAATTATTTGTGTGATGAACACAGATATTTGTGCTGTGTCTGGGTGTTTTCTATCTATTATACGTATGTCTATACAAAAAAAAGTAATATATGTATTATATCCGTAATCTGGTACCCATAGCACAAGCGTTAAGCTTAGTTTGGGACCAGAGGACGTTATGTCAAAATGCCCGTGAATATATTTTTTTATACAAATAAAAAAATACATTCTGGACATTATGACATCCAAATTAATTTGAAAGTATACAAAATATAATTCTACATGAACAGCACCATTAAATACAATGTACATATTCATTAGTACCTACACTTTCATAATATTTTCAAATATTATAAAAGTGACATATAGAACTTTTACGGCTCCTTATTCACCCCTTGAATTTAGATAACCCCTCCTTACAGTGTGCATGTTTACATAAAGAACTGGATTGTTAGTCCTACTCTAAGTAGCACCCCGGGGGTGCTACACTAGTTCCACGGATGAATAGCTCCGTCCTTATTTATTAATAAACTTATTTATTAAAACTCAAAGCTTATTTATTAACAAGTTTTTAACTTTTTCATATGGCTTCAAAGGCTCGTGAAATGCAATTTATGATTTGTGTGCACAGAACAATATTCCTCAATAGCTTGTGTGTTACCTTATACCACAAACTGTCCATATGAACACCATGTGCACAGTTTGTGGTATTTGATATTTTGTTTATATGTCAATATTAATGTCCAGAAAAACAGACTCAAATTATCTATGTTTATCTATATAAATGTGAATTACTGTGCATTAAGAATTGTTTATTCTTAATAAATCGTTAGTTTGGGTAGTACAATGTCTGCCGGGTTAAGCTGGTGTGCAATATTTCCTCGCTAATTTGTTATATTACCTATTTATTGTGAGTTTTATAGTAATCCAGTTATATATTACGTTGTGTTCTAGTTTTTAAAAATTTTATTATTTGATTCCCCATCACATGTAATAAAAGCAACATTTCTGTTGTGATTATAAATTACATAATGAGAACAAGAATAAGTATTAGTTAAATTAGAATAACTAAAGTTTAATATATATAGCAGTGACAGCCCTGAATTAAGACGGAGGGCTCTGAAGATAGAAGCATCGGATTTGATCGTCAGGTAGAGACCAAAACTTCAATAAGTATGCAACTATTACTTTTCAATAGTAGATCACGAGTTATCCATTGATAACTCGTCATCTACTATTCGAAGGAAAACTACATGAGGTATACCAGCATGTGTAGGTGATTTTTCGGATCTTATTAAATCTACTAAACTACACTGATTAGCATAAGTAAAGTATGTATCTCTGATTGAAAGAGCATACCCAGCAGTGGCATAAAAATATGTTGTAAAACAACAAACAGACATCATATTTCAGTCATTTTTCTCAAATATCTTAAATGTACAGACACAGCTCTGTTACGGCTTTATAATAGTATAGATTATGACAGATTGTTTTAGCAACAACACACACTGTGTGGCATTGAATACACTAACTAGATTGATAAGTGCATGTGCAAAAAAATTCTTGAGGAGTCCTAAATTACACATTCTTAGTCTGAGCATAGCACAATACTGTTGATAGCTATGGATATTGTGTTGGTCATGTTGGCAGTTAAAATCCACATACAAGACAAATATATTTTTTTTATTATTTGTTATTGTCATGTCTGTAAACAATTATGTGGCATAGGATAAAAGTATTTTAAGTACTGCAACATTGTTTACTTTTTCAGTAACAAGAACTAGACTGACTAAATGTAATAAATATTCTTAAGTTAGTTCCGAATATATTAAACAATTCCCAGACTCGCTTGTTCTCATTTTTAAATAATTATACCTAGTGTAATCAAAAGCAGCAGTTGGCCTGTACTGTATCCCAATACTGCTATGAGTGGCCATACCATCATGCAAACTCCATACCACCATGGCTAATAAATATTACATAGCATCACGCCTGTATTCCCCGGAGGGGTAGGCAGAGGTGTATTACACACCCACGGTTTGCCAGCTATGTTTAAGTCCCACATAATAGCGGGCGAGCCTATTGCCGTCTACCGAGCACATTTCCAAACTCCGGGCTTCTTCTGAAATTTTTTTTAAATGTATAGACTTATTAGGCGAGGAGAAACAAATGAAACATGCATTGAAATAACACTGTTGTAATCTAATATTTACATTAATTTAGTTACACTTCTAAATCTGTTAATGCTGATATGCATTTGAATAACATGGAATGTTTCAAACTAACACTAAGTTAGAAACTCACAATCAATACTCTTACTATGGGGTATAATAATCAACATTACTTTGCCAACACTTATTGTACAAGTCACATAAATAAATTAAAACAAAAACAATTTTCCACCACCAATAACTCAGAATATTACTATGTACAGTTTTAACACGATTATTTACGCGTAGTGCATCGATGACGGCCTAGTTTTTAAATACACGTACACACAAATTAATACAAAAATCACTGCAAAAGTCGGCAAAACAACTGTATGAATTTGCTGTCTCATTTTAGCGAACTCCTGCTTCCTTTCCCGTTTCTGCCTTGCATTTTCTTTAACTGCTCCCTTAAGTTTCCTCATGATACAGCTGCAAAGTAAATTCATAGAAAATTGTAGAAATTTGATACGAAAACATAATATTTACATTTTGTAATAGTTTATACCGACGCAATATCAGTTCCTATATATATATATTAAACATAACAATATTAATGTACCTTTTGAAAAGAAGCCAAAATAGATATTTAGTGTATGTATTTATTCTTCTTTATTTTCTCTTGGAATTTCTAATTTAATCGCATCGAACACGCGTCAGTCGTTAGCGTCACAACAAACCACAGACTACTAAGCAAGGAATATGCTACTCAAGAGCTACTAAGAGTCAAGCAAGCTTAGTTAGATACCTTTATCCTAAGCAAGCAAGAGATATAAAATAAAAATGTTATGTGCAATGCACACTGAGTTCAAAAACAAAATCAGTAGAAATAACTACTTTACCGTCCCATTTTTAAGTCTTAATACCTAAAAATGGCGGACATTGCTAGGGAAGAAGTGTGTAAAAAATATCGATATCAATATATCTTCAAACGATCAATAAATTTTTGACAGGACAAAGGTTTTTACGTAAATCTTTATCCACTTGTATAAATATACCTATGTGAGCCAAATTTAAAAGATTGACTACAACCAATAAGTTAAATTGTAGTGGGGCCAGCTGAAAATCAGTGTTTTGACCCCCCTAAAACTGAGCCCCCCATAGAATGAAAAACGAAACGTTAGACGAACTTTTGTTTCGAGTCATTGTGATTGATCAACAGTCCGACGCCGTGATTCCTGAATGACTTACTACTTCTTTACGACCAACAGAAGAAGACAGATGTGATAAGGAGATTAGGATAATCGAAATATCTGTACGACAGCTTAGTGGCTTAGAGCACTTCCCTGGATTGGAAAAGACGCGAGTTCGATTCCCGCTCGTACAAAAAGTCTCTTTTTCCTTATTCACAAATAATTTGTACTTTACAAAGTGGCGGAGCATGTCAAATGCTAAAATATATAGATCAGAAATATATGACGTCACAAATCGTTGCCAATTTTGTACTGTGAGCACTGGCGTTTTCGAGGTAAGCCTCTGTGATTATTTAGATATTTTTATATATATTTTTAGCATTTGACATGCTTAGCACTATACATTAAACACAAAGTGAAAAATGTGAAATCGAAAATAACAGTCATGAGCAGGATCCTGCACTTTGTGTTTAATGTAAGCCTCAGTGGTTTGATCACGTGATCAACAGCGTCCAGAAATATGACAACTTGCACTATGAAAAATTATTATTATTGTTGAATATTGTTATTCAAAAATACTGAAACATGGAAAATGTAAAGAAAGTGTGTTTATTGCAGTGTAAAACCAATACTTTGTATGAAATGAAAGTAATGGCAGATCAGTATACTGGACTGCATTCCGTTATAAACAGTAACCAGTATATACAAGCCTGTATGACATCAAGCCCGACACCCCCCCTGGATCCTATTGGTACCCCAGTGACGTGCGTAAACTTGCATTTTGGACCGTGTTAACAAAAAAAAAGGTCCGTTTGTTGTGGCATTCTCTTAGGGAGACCTATTATGTACAGCAGTGGACGTCGAATGACTTGTGGATGGAATAAAATATTAGATACTTGTTTTTATTTATCGTAATACCTCATTTTCAAATCTTTTTCTTCCGATGTCATCACATCACAAACTTATATAGGTATGTTTGGACTTAGAATGAACGTCTATACACAGGATTAAATTTATTTCTTTATGCTTTTTACAACCCAAATCTGTTCAATAGAGTGCTATACCCTTATCATTTTCTGTTTGTTTAAAAAGAAGGCATGCCTAATAGATCTATCAACCACTAGCTCATATTACAGAATGGATTGGGTTGTAATTTGACACACATAGATATAATTATACAGGTAGATAAATATTTACGCTATTAAAAAACCTTTCTCCACCCAAAAATTTATTGATCGCTTGAAGGACTGAAGTATTGATATCGATATTTTTTACGCGCTTCCCTAGCATTGTCCGCCATTTTAAGTTTTAACTTGGAAATGATACGGTAAATTTGTAGTTACATCTTCTTCTGTTTTCTACCTCAATCCATCCATCCATCAGCCTTTTATCGTCCAGTGTTCTGTCACTGTTCTTGGGGAGGCCTATGTCCAGCATAGGCCTCCCCAAGAATGAGAGATAGTGCCGTAATCGCCACGCTTGGCAGGCGGGTTGGCGATCGCAGTGGATGTTGTTAATACTCGAAGGAGTGCTGCTGCCCACTCCTCCGGTATGCCCTCAGTCGGCTCTTAAGACTCCCATGGGTGGAGAGGGGTGGGACAATTCTAAAGTCGGCCCCACACGGCATAACTACCTCAATGCTGAAAACTAATTGAAACAGAGTATGTGATCCAAAGAGTAGAATAAATATGTGATCGCAAGGCGATCCCAGCCAGCGTCGACAGATATCGGCTGAACAGTCCACAACCTCACAGGCCTCACAGCTAAATCAACGCAAACTAGCAAGTAGGCGGTCGGCGGCCTTTCGACCGTCATCTTGTGTCAGGCGACTGCTGTCAGTTTTACGTTTTTCGGCTTTGCAATATTTTTTGCCAAAATAGACCACAATTTGTTACTACTTTTACAGAATTATATAAAAAATTCCCATATTTATGGAAGGTACAGGACTATTGTTACCAAACTACTACTATTGTTTTCAGTGTGGTGAGGGACTAAAAATACAGGTGTCACCACCCCATCCTTTCCCGCGGGTGTCGTTCAAGGCGACTAAGGGAAGTAAGCAATTACCCATTGCATTACTGGTGGTAGGGCTGGGTACCAAGTGAGAGTACTCAAGTTATAACATAGCATCACGCCTGTATTCCCCGAAGGGGTAGGCAGAGGTGTATTACATACCCACGATTCGCCAGCTATGTTTAGGTCCCACGTAATAGGGGGCACACCTATTGCGGTCTACCGGGCACATTTCCAAACTCCTGGCTGCTACTGAGAATATTTCTTTTTACGAAAAAGCTCAATAACACTGCCCGACCCGGGATCGAACCCGAGACCTCATGATCAGCAGTCGCACACACTACCGCTGCGCCACCGAAGCAGCCGAGTACCTAAATCGTTTCACTTATTTTCGAAATGCTTTACAGATAAGTATATTACCTATATATTGGCGCAAAATTAATAAAAAGATGTTTATTTCTGACGAAGTACAACAAAATAATTAGTTAGTTTTTGCAAAACTAGCGCCATCTCTTGGCATCACGTGACCATAGTAGAAAGTGGGAAGTAGGTTATCTACATACATAGGCACCGGTGCGGCTTGTGTGTGTGTGCCATAGTATCGTACGCACACTCTTAACAAAATCTCAACCCGTTTCTCAGTACGCCAGTCGGGGCTAACGCCGCACGGCTCACGCGTCACGGCTTTTCGGCACCGCTAAATAAATGAAAAATGTGTGCAGGAGAACTTATTGCTGTGTGTTTGGCTGTCTAAATGTCATGTCACGTCGATTTCTCAGTATTGTAGGTATAGTGACTAAGTAATAATCGTAAGTAAAAATCGTAAGTAAAAATAATCTTTGTGTCGTCTGGGTTCAGGGTTAGTGAGGTCGGTTTTACCTAAACGATTACAAGTAAAAAATATAATTTCCCGGCCCTTGCCAATTTCTAGGCACTGAATTAAAATTTAGTTAAAAGTGACAACCCTGAGACAGGCAAGTATGGTAAGTAATTATATCGCGGAATGGGCCGGAGATAGCCTACTTCCCCACTCTTTCTACTATGACGTGACCTAGCAACTTGTAACCGATCACCTTTTTGGTGGGTGAGCCATAGTAAAATTCTGTTCGTTAACAGTAGAATTGTGATCCGCGCATCCGGGTAATATGATTTGATGATTTATTTCTGTAGCTCTTAGATCAACATGATGCATAATTTGCATGCCTTGATTGCAATTTTATATTATTCTTTAGATTTCCTTATTGCTTCTGAAAAAATTATCCAACCACACACCCCGTCGTTTTGTATAGTAAGGGGCCCTCGTTCACAGAATAAACCAACTGTAAGCGTATCTCTGCCTATACTGGTGGATCACTTGAACTGTGTGTCATTACTTGAGTGGTCCGTTACGTTATTTTTTATTTCCATTGCCTTTCCTCCTTTCCGGACGTTCCCCGGTCCATCCCCCCGCGGCTTCAGCTAGGGTACCTACTGTAGGCCTAGCTTACCCTACATGGAGAAAATGGTATCTACTATTTGCAACTACGGCTCAGATTATCAAAATTGGAAAGAACTGAGTATAGTACCCCTGTTGATATACTTTTGCTATTCAGTTTTATACGTGCTTAAGCGAAATTGTAATGAGGACAAAAAGGGGGGTTGAGCTTCCGGCGCTCTCACTAACCATACGAAACACCACGATAGGAGTTACGTCCACCTGCTGAATTAATGAAACAACGTCATGCTGTGTTACAAAAAATAAAATATTTAAAGGTTATTCTGTCAAATCGAAATCATTATAAATATCAGTAAAGACAAATAATCACTACGATTGTTTACTATCGTCAATATTGTGCTTCACACATAGTGGCAACATTTCGAACCCATCCGAGACATCCGAGTCGAGTCGTCCCAAGTGATATAGCTAGAGGTAGTCGTTGAATCAATGACTGTTTTTTAACGACTTTTCATTCGTCAATGAGTTAACCGTTAATCGTCAATGAAAAAGTAGGTTGAAAATATTAGCTGTTAATTTACGTCAACGCCCAAGATTCATTATTTTTTTCAGTTCCAAAATAACAGTTGAAAATATAAACCGTTAATTTACGTCAACGGCTCACTACAAGGGCTCAACGGATTATTCAACTAAATTGATTAATTTCTGAGAATCAACTATTATGCGAAACGAATACTTCTGAATGATACCAAACATAAATATTACCTACTACATTTTGAGAGCATGGATTCTTTTTTTTGGTAATAATGGCGGACGAGCCACGGCCCACCTAATGGTAGCTGTTATCCGTCGCTCATGGACTCAACTATATCGAGAGTTTTGTCAATCCGCTGCGCACCATTTCATTTCTCAGATATGAAATTAAACGGCTATCTTCTGCTACAGCCAAAACACACTGACGTGGTTCATGACCGGTCACAAAGGAGACGGTGGTACCGACCCGTTCGGGCCCGATAGCAAGTGAGTACCGAGCCCTACTAGGTTTCAGTAAGACAATAGGTGATAATTGCTAACCTCCCTTAGTCGCCTTGTACGACACCCGTGGGAAAGAATGGGGTGGTGACACTTACGTACACGTATTATCCGTCACTACATGGAAAGGAATGTTATTAAATATTTTTTAATTTTATTGTCTCAAATCAATAATTTTCAATAAATTATTTGCAACAAATAGGTACCTATTGTCAATAGGGTTGCCACCTTTTTTTGTGAAAATAAAGTACACAGGTTATTAAATGTAGGAAAAAAAAGTACATAGTACCAAAATAAAGTGCGATTTATTTAACTCTTATCTTTTTGCTTACTTGCATTACTTTTAGCAATTTTTAACAGTACAAATTATTTGTGAATAAGGAAAAAGACATTTTTATACGAGCGGGATTCGAACCCGCGTCTTTTCCAATCCGGAGAAGTGAAGCCACTGAGCTATCGTACAGACCTATTCGGTCATCCCAATTTCCTCATCACATTTGCCTTTACGACCAACGCCATCTATCGGAATGCATTTACATGCATCAATCCAACATAGTAAGTTGAATTTTGCAATTAAAATTCATACTATTTGATGGCGCGAAATTTTTTAAACATTTTTGATCTATATTTTTTTTAACATTTGACATGCTCCGCTACTTTTTAAAGTACAAATTATTTCTGAATAAGGAAAAAGAGATTTTATTTTACGAGCGGGAATCGAACCCATTTCTTTTCCGATCCGGGGTAGTGCAAGCCACTGAACTATCGTACAGACCTGTTCGGTTATCCCTATTTCCTCATCACATTTGTCTTTATGACCAACGCCATCTATCGGAATGCATTTACACGCATCAATTCAATATAGTAAGTTTAATTTTGCAATTAAAATTCATACTATTTGATGGCACGAATTTTTTTAAACATTTTTGATCTATATTTTTTTAGCATTTGACTTGCTCCGCTACTTTTTAAAGTACAAATTATTTGTGAATAAGGAAAAAGAGATTTTTTTTACGAGCGGGAATCGAACCCGCGTCTTTTCCAATTCCAATCCGGGGAAGTGAAGCCACTGAATTATCGTACAGACCTATTCGGTCATCCCAATTTTAAAGCGCATGTTCGAATCACGTTTGCTCGTGACTGTTATTTTCGATTTTACATTTTTGCACATTGTGTTATGACTAAGCATATCAAATGCTTAAAAACATCAGAATATCATCAGTCTTATTAAATAATAAGTATGCTGCCATTTTTGTGCAGTATCAATCAAGTCAATTCTGCTTCTACTTAGATTATATAACTTGTTTAATGAAGAAATTTATCCATAAAGACAGTCCATATTATTGCTATAGCAGATTTAAATTTTCGACTTACGTAGTCAACAATATTATCAAATTCGACATTACTTTAAAAAAATATTTTCTAATTGTAAATAACTAGCTTGTGTCATTAAAATTAATTTTGCTAGTCGGTTCAGGTGAAGACAAATGTTGAATATAATTGTAACAAATCCCAAAACAAACAAGAAGTTTTGATAGTGATATTGACAAAGTGACAATATTTAATAAAGGATAGGTTGCATTTAAAAATGAGCGTTAATGAGGCGACCGCTACTCCAGAGGGAACCTATTCGGCAACAATCGATACCGTCATCGACCCCAGTAACTCTATCATTCTGTTTTGGGCAATCATGCAAAATAAAGTATTTTTGCGTACTTTATTATTCTCATAAAGTATAGAGTACAATTACCATAAATAACGTACAATACTTTATAATAAAGTACGGGTGGCAACCCTAATTGTCAATGATTGAAAACATTGACATAACGCTGAACATTCAAAACCTGTTAATTATTTAACAGCTTTTTTAACCTGTTGACCATTGACGATTAACTGTTAAATTACGTTAACCAAAAAACCGACAATGACCCAAGCCTAGATCTGGCAACGTTGCCCACCATCGCGGTTCGCGCACACATTATATTCACGCCTACTACACTCGCTTGTTACATGACAATCCACAACAACCTAACAGTCGTAAAATTTGAGTCAATATTCAGTTGAAGAATATGTGATTCGCAATCATGTAGGTAATACATTAATTAAATTTTGTGACATTTTAAAGCTAAATTAGAACATGTTGGTTCATGACAACCTAATTTATATTGAGCACTCGCGTTTAATCTGATTTTTTTTAAATGTCATTTTAAAGTTCCCTCCAGATTCGGACGATTCGACGCGGGGAAGTGTGCGAGGTTTCATGAGATTTCATATACAGAATTCTAAAATTCGTTTCGTTCGGCTCAGATGTGTGCGGTCACCTTTAAGCTAAATTCAGAAAATAAAAGTACAATAACAATTTATTTAATAAGTATAATAATATATAATTTTACAAACTCTTATATGTTAAAAACAAGATTTAATATAACTCACGTAACTTAGCAGAAATTACTACACATAGGCAGGCGTACATCACTCGCTCGAGGTCCCGAGTTATATGCCTACCGCATCGCGTACCGACCACGGTACAACCGAGCGAAGTGTCGCACGCGCGCCTAAGCGCTCGCGATTGAAGTATTGATTAAAATAAAATTATTTACGTGATTTAGGGTATTTCGACAATAAAATTTCATAACTGAAAATTCAGGGCTAAAATTCTAAACGCATATGATCAACAAAAAAAAACAATGTATAAAAAAATAATCCGACTTGAAAGTAACATTTAAAATGATATAAAAAGTAATCAAATAGAAGCTACTAGAAAAATATTTTTTTTATTTTAGAAACGACAGCTTTGTTGCTGTCTGTGGAGTCAGGAGTCTTCGAAACCGGCGAGCGGAAACCGGAGTGTATGAAGAGAATTATGAATGTTGAGGAAGCGAGATGTATGCAAGAACAGAGCCCTATGTCACTCTGTCCTCTCTGCCTACCCCGCAAGGGAGATAGCGTGATGTAGTAAATTCATCATAGGTGCAACCCTAGCGCATTTGTTGAATGGCGCGGTTGCCCGAGGATCATGCGGCGGGTAAAACAATCTCAACTGTATTTCTGTATACATAAGGTACATTTTTTCTCGTTACGAACAATTAGTATTATTATTAAGATTTTGTAGGCTATTATAGAGAGATTTTGGACAAGTTTTAATGGAAGTGACGTTTCTGTCCGTAGGACTAGTATTTATTCTGTGACATAGGTACTTACCCATTACACAGAATAAGTACTAAGTAAGTAGAGAGAACAGAGTGACAAAAGACTCTATTCTTGCATACATCTCTCGCTTCCTCAACGTTCATAATTCTCTTCATACACTCTCCGGTTTCCGCTCGCCGGTTTCGGAGACTCCTGACTCCACCGACAGCAACAAAGCTGTCGTTTATAAAACTTATAAATGTATTTTTCTAGTAGATTCTATTTGATTACTTTTTATATCTATCATTTTAAATGTTACTCTCAAGTCGGATTATTTTTTTAAAAATTGTTTTTTTTTTGTTGATCATATACGTTTAGAGTTTTAGCTCTGAATTTTCAGTTATGAAATTTCATTGTCGAAATACCCTAAATCGCGTAAATGTTTTTTTTTTTAATCAATACTACAAGCGCGAGCGCTTAGGCGCGCGTGCGACACTCTTCGCTCGGTTGTACCGTGGTCGGTACGCGAAGCTCGGGACCTTGAGCGAGTGATGTACGCCTGCCCATTATGTGAGCGAAATTCAAACATTCCCATAAAAACAGTGTCAAGACAGGTCGAAATTACGCCCTAATGGGCGCCACCCTCTATAATTTTTTAGCAACCCAAAAATATAAGATATGAAATGAACATATTTGATTCGCTCCCGCATTAAATGAACCGACACTCGCCCGTTTAAGCTAGAATCAAACTGTCGGACGCGTCTGTAAGCCGCGACTTGTATGTACCTGGACAATTAATGTATACTGAACTGTGCAAACTATCAGATGTACGAGGAGGGATCAAAAAGTAGTGAGAACGACATACTCCTTGGTAAGAAAAAAAATAAATACTGGCAGGCATAGCTCAGATACATATTTGTAATATTAATAAAGAAAAAAATCTTTGAGTTTCTTTTGTTTTTTTCTGAATGTAGTCATTTGTTTGCTTCGTGTCGGAACGTGTTCTCGAAAATGGAGAAAAACGAAGCGCGAGCCGTTATTAAATACCTCTGTTTAAAAAAGTTAACGACGCAAGAGATTCATTGCGATTTGGAGGTAATATTAGAGTCTGCTCCACCGTATTCCAGTGTTGCAAGCTGGGCTTCTCAATTTCGAGTAGGGAGAACGAGCACAGAAGACGAACATCGTTGCGGCCGTCCATCGACGTCAGTCACCCAAGAAAATGTTGCCAAAGTCGAGAAAATTGTATTGAGTGATCGAAGAGTTACCATCCGATAC
The DNA here is from genome assembly GCA_948253155.1 of Leucoma salicis. Taxonomy (NCBI): domain Eukaryota; kingdom Metazoa; phylum Arthropoda; class Insecta; order Lepidoptera; family Erebidae; genus Leucoma; species Leucoma salicis. Next base: position 7,614,038 of record OX411805.1, on the reverse strand, counting down.
TTAATTCAAGAAACGGGCATTTCATATGGAAGTATTCAATCCATATTGAAACAATATTTGAATATGAAAAAAGTCTCCGCAAGATGGGTGCCGAGAATGTTAACTGACAGTCAGAAACAAAATCGACTTGACATTTCAAAGATATTGTTGGACAAGTTTCAAGAAGATTTTGAAAACTTTTTGTCTCGTTTCGTAACAATGGACGAAACATGGGTCCATCATTTTGATCCCGAGACAAAACAGCAATCTTCGCAATGGAAACGGCCATCATCACCGACCCCGAAGAAGTTTCGTGCCGTGGCATCGGCTGGCAAGGTTATGGCCTCAATATTTTGGGACTCAGAAGGGATATTGTTGATTGATTACCTGGAGCGTGGAACCACTATTACAGGCCAATATTATGCAACTTTAGTTACCAAGTTGAGGAATGCCATCAAAGAGAAAAGGAGAAGGAAACTTCGAAGGGGCGTGCTGTTTCATCGCGACACGCACCCGTTCACAGGTCAGCAGTTGCGATGGTTGCCATTCAGCAAGCTGGCTTCGAATTGGTTGACCACCCCCCTTATTCACCAGATCTGGCGCCTAGCGACCTATACCTGTTCCCCAAATTGAAAGAATACTTAAGGGGAAACAGGTACGAAGACGATAACGAGGTGATGGATGCTGTGGAGAGCTTTTTGCAGGACCAAGACAGAAGTAGTAACCTTACGCCATCCTTAAGCGTTCGGACGTCCGATAGGAATCTGGCCCGCTGGATGTTTTTGTCATGTGCACACTTATCGGTCGCGGCTTACGGACGCGTCCGAGAGTGATTCCACCTTAAAGATACATAATACCCTCCCGTTGTGTGCATGCACATGTGCCAGTCACTACGTTTATGCTATAAAAATATAGTGGATTTTGAAGATATTGTACGCAAAACAAACCGCACACTTTTTCAGTGAACTAGTGAGCAGCGGTTGTGGCGAGTAAAACTCATCACTTACATAATTTAACATTCATTGCACAATAATAATGTTCAGCAGAGTGATATCGGTCACGGCTCACGGCAGCCAATGTCTACAGACTAGCCAACTAAGCAGGAGATGGTGCACTGTGTTTGAGCACTGTACTATACTACACTGTAATATTTGTCCAATCACCCTCATAGTCCGATAAGATGACATTCCGACACAACCGGAGAGAGATCTCAGAAGCAGTGCCTTCCTCTTGACTTGAGAAAAACACCCATACTTTTTGCGAACCCAACCCAGGACTCAAACCCTCATGATCTTGCGGATCACATATGCTATTGGTAAACCACTGAGACAATTTAATCACACTACTAGTACCTACCTAAAATCACAGCATTCAAAAATTTTCGTCCACACAATTTTGCTTTTAGGCACTAATAGAACTACTTCAGAGATTTCATATGGTTCTGTCAAAGTTAAAAAACTTAAAGTGATCATTAGAACAGTGGGGTTAGGCAGAATCTCATCATCAGACATATAGATCGTATCGAGATCACTGTGATTGGTTGACAGATTACCGTGATTGGTCAATTGATTATTGTGACATCATGTGTCGGTTTCTCGACCAATCACAGTGATCTCGATACGGTCGACACGTGAAATATGACATTCTGCCTAACCCCCCAGATTACAATACATGATAATGCCTTTGGCTACTCGAAAACAAACAACAACATTAATTGGTAACCCATTAATTGTGGATAAGTTACACTGTTCCACAAATGTGTGAACGAGTGTGACACACTCGCTTAAATAGGAATTTTCATCTGCATGGCTAGGCTTCCCTAATTACTAGATATACTTTGCATTTCCTTTTCAACCTGGGCCCTGGGCACGGATCGCCTCTAAGTGAGAGGGGTTTAGGTAGTCAACCATGCTCGAACAGTGCGGGTTGGCTAGTATGACTCATATAACTGATTATAATCGAGACATAAAAAAAGACTACTAAGCTGTACATCAATAAGTGAAAACCAAACATAATTACTTTTATAAAAATACTCTGATATTTCGTTAGTAGGTTAACTTGTTCACAATAGTCTAAAAACAAACAATGGGTACATTAATTATTGGTAAGATTAAAGTTCATGTACTTAAACCAAATTTGCTTCTTAAACATGATACTCTCCACCATCGACTTTTTCATTTGATAATGAGGCTAGGATACCACTTGCGGTTTTGTGGGAAAACCATATCAAGCACATAAACAGTCCTTCAAGTGTGCCGATGCCAACCCCTCCCAATACATCTAATATGTAATGTCTCTCTGCTAGTACTCTGGAAAGACACACTGCGGTTACCCAAGCAAATAGTGGTGGCCAAAACAATATGCTAATGGGATCTGCATATGTCAATATGAATGCTATTATTGTGGCTCTGCTTGCGTGTCCTGAGGGAAATGAGAACTTGTCGGGTCCAACCTCCAGCAGCTTATTCATGGGAACGGGCCGGCGTCTTCGTACTGCTGCTTTCACTACTGCTACAACTACTATGTCCAAGATCAGAGCTGAAAAGCGATAATAACGTTTTAGAGAGTGTGGGTGTGCCATGGTTTTATGGATATTAAGTAATACAAAATAGGACATTAGGCCAATGAATGACTGCAGATGGCAGAGTGGTTGAGGTACCAACCTCCCATGCCAAGTGTTGCTTCGATTCCTACACAGAGCAATAACTCATGGTGTGATCTACAAATGGTTGTTGTAGTCTATGTGTACTTTATCTCTGTCAAATTGTTGTTTATAAAGTCCCTTGTGATAAAGGGATTATTCCCGTTTTCTTTTAAACCCTTTTTTCTGTCCCTCTATTTTGGGTATGGGTCTTCTCTCATGGTGATAGGGATGAGGCTATAGTCCACCAAGCTGGCCCAAAGCGAGTTGGCAGACTTCACAAGCCGTTGAGAAAATCTCTCAGGCATGCGGGTTTCCTCGCGATGTTTTCCTTCACCTTAACTTCAGTGATAAATTGCAAATAATAACACACATAATTTCGAAAAATCTCGAATTTAGAGGTGTACGGCGCGTACGAGGTCAGGACCTTGGACTGGGGGTCGAACTCGATACCACTGTCTTTGCAGTCTCCTTGGTTTTACCACTAGGCTATCAGCTGCTGCTCCCTACTTCCTAATTTAGAACTCCTACCAAATTGGACAAGTTGTAACTAAATTGTACTAAAATAACACATGAGCACTGCTAAATTATTTTAGGGTATTTAATATATTTTTTTTATTGGATATGGTGGCAGACGAGCCACGGCCCATCTGATGGTAAATGGTAACCGTCGCTCATGGACTCAACTATACCTAGAGTATTGTCAAGCCACTGCTCACCATTTCATTTTACCGATTTGAAATGAAAGAATAAACGGCTATCTCCCGCTACAGCCAAAACGCAATGATGTGCTTCATGGGCGGTCACACGGGAGATGGTGGTACCAACCCGCTCGGGCCCGATACCAAGTGGGTATTCGCATTTGGTATCCAGCCCTACCACCAGTCATGCAATGGATGATAATTGCTTACCTCCCTTAGTCGCCTCAACGACACCCGTGGGAAAGAATGGAGTGGTGACACTTGTATTCTTAGTCCGTCACCACACGGACAAATTTTTTTTATATCATTTTATAGATAAGCCAATTACTCTGCTAAAAACGCAATAGTGGATAATGATTGCTGTTGGAGACAATGGTTAATCACATATTAACAGAAAAGTTAAGTTGGCAATTTCAAAAATAAGGTTGGTAATATAAAACTTACCTAACAGCATGTTAACTTGTAATTGATATAGATCGCTGTTGTTAAAGAGCCAGATAAAGGTAAGCCAACCAGCTAACCAAACAATGCCATGACAAGACACCTGTAAGAAATTAAAAAAAGACCATTGGAACTAGTTTTTCAGAGGCAAGTTAACTAAAACTTAAAGAAAAATAATAGTTAAATCTTAAAATTAAAAGGATAATGTACATTAAATTCATAGCATTAGACGGAATCGAGGGGTTTAGGATGTATCTCACCAAATCGTATCGACATCGCAACCTGTCATTGTGATTTGTTGAGAGTTCACTGTGATTGGCTGAGAGATTATTGCGACATCACGCGTCGGTTTATCTACCAATCACAAGCCGGATGATATGATGTTGATACGTACATTTAGTGAGTTACATTCTATGGGAACAGAATTTTCTATGCAGTTCGTTGAAGACATATCTTACGGCCCAGTGGTTTAAGAGTTATCCTTATATATACCATTTTAATAAATAACAGTAAGGGGTTAACTCTTTATATTTTTAATTATATTTGTAAGTAAACACACTTCTACAACAACAGCTGTAGAATAAACTAATACATCCTTGGCCAGTTAATTACAGTATTTTGAAACTTTGCTTTTGAGTAATGATGATATCCTTATATTAAGTATCTCTCTCTTACTTATATTATAAATGCTAGTGTATTCTCTTATTTCTTTGTTATGCTTTAAACCATTTACCATATCTTGCATGGTATAGTTATTTTTGCATGTAGATTAAATGTGTAGTAGAATAAATTCCATGCAGACTAAGTTGCAGACAGCATCTAATTTTTAGTAGTACAAAACAGAATATTAAAATAGACCCTTCCATTTTAATGTAATATATAAAATTCTTGTTGTCGCGGTGTTTGTTACGAAACTCCTCCGAAACGGGCCTACGGACCGATTTATATGAAATTTTGTGTGCATATCGGGTAGGTCTGAGAATCGGCCAAAATCTATTTTGATTCGTCTTGATGAGTACTTTGTCTTTAGATGGTATCCAGGGTCTGATGATGGAGCATGAAGGTGGCGCTCTACTACTGATGCAGGTCTAGAATTGTTAAAAAACATATTTAAAGCTTGGGAAGATTCGCACGATGCGTTAGGCGTATTTTGCGATTTGTCTAAAGCATTTGACTGTGTACATCATGAAACCCTCATTAAAAAGTTATACCATTACGGAATCAGGAACAGGGCTCTCGAGCTTTCGACTTCTTATTTGAGCAATAGAATTCAAAGGGTCGATGTTAATGGCACGTTATCACATGGGTCTGTCATGACAATGGGTGTGCCGCAGAGGTCCATGTTGGGGCCATTTATGTTCTTAGTCTATATTGATGACCTACCATACTACGTAAGAGATAATCGAAATATTGTGTTGTTCACAGATGATACATCTTTATAATTTAAAATAAGAAGGCAACAACTTAATTATGACGATGTGAACAACACACTATCTAAAGTTGTTCATTGGTTCAATACTAATAACCTAGTTTTAAGTGAAAATAAAACGAAATGTATAAAATTTACTACACCCAATGTAAGGCATGTAGAAACCAATATACAATTGAATGGCGTCGAACTGGACCTTGTGGAGTCCACGGTTTTCCTAAGTATCACTATAAATAACAAACTCCAATGGGGCCCCCATAATAAAAAATTGTCAGGTAGGCTTAGCTCAGCGGCATATGCGGTAAAAAAAAATAGATTATTGACTGATGTTGAAACGGCTAGAATAGTTTATTTCAGTTACTTTCATAGTATTATGTCCTATGGCATACTGCTATGGGGATGCTCCGCCGATTTAAATTCTATATTTGTACTTTAGAAAAAGGCCGTTCGTGCAATCTATAATCTGGGCCCGAGTGTTTCCCTTAGACAGAAATTTAAAGAAATAAATATTCTAACTGTCGTGTCTCAATTTATATATGAAAATCTGTTGTATGTCAAGAAAAACATCAGAAGCTTTGATAAGTATAGCGACGTTCATCACATTAATACAAGGAACAAAGGCAATCTTGTTGCTCACAGTACTCGTCTCCACAGAATCAGTAGATCTATCATGGGGCAATGTATATGCTTCTACAATAAAATTCCTGAAAATGTCCGAAACATGCCACTAAATAAGTTTAAGAAAGCCATAAAAATTAGACTTTGTAATCAAGGTTATTACACTGTTTCGGATTATCTTGAGGATAAACTAAATGGGCTTGAGCTGCTCCTCATTCATTAATTTTCAAAATTGTTTTATAAGATGTAATGTAATTTTAGTTATAAAGATTACATTAAATTGTAATAAATTGGCAATTTAAAAAAGTGGCCCATGAGTTTCTTGCCGGGTTCTTCTCATGAAAGGCTTTACTACGGAATCCGGCCGCTTGTGGCGATTGCAATCGCCACTTTGTTATTGCGGTTGCACTCGCCTCAGACGCTCGTGTTAATTACTTTAATTATTAGTGTATTATTGACGATTTTAAGTGCTACTTAATAGGCCTATGAAATAAAGATATTTTTGAATTTGAATTTGTAACTCTGTAATGAAATGACGCAACCCCATCAAGTTTATATTGATGGGGTTGCGTCATTTCATTTGTCTGAAGGAGTACTTTGTAAGCTTTCACCCTTCAATACGATCACATCATCAAGTTTATATTGATGGGGTTGCGTCATTTCATTTGTCTGAAGGAGTACTTTGTAAGCTTTCACCCTTCAACTGCCGATGTAGAAATAATCTATATGGCAAAACAACATTTGCTGGGTCAGCTAGTATCATATATATTATAATATTAAAGAGTAAGACTTATCAATATTTTAATTTATAAGATTTATCTTACTCTTTAATATTCCCTAATACTAAAGGGTAAGATTTATCATCACTATGTTTATTAAATGACAATATCCATTAAATTTTTTAATGGAACTATGGCATGATACAGTTGTATTAACGCTTTGAGCTTGCTACTAGCCATTAGATCTTACTGCAGGTCAAAATTTGTTGCACATAATAAATGATTATTGGTAGTACCTCAAACATTTGAGAATGATTGCGAATAGACCGCAGGGCTGTAACCTTTATAGCCATTTCCACAAATTTCTTCGTGACCTGTACATCGTAACGCAATATTTTTTGCAACATTGGTGGAACTTGCCGCTTCTTTTCAACTTCACCAAACTGGAATCAAAAACAAACAAGACTCAAAAGCAAGCACAGAGCAGACATATTATTATTATTGATTTCATCCTACAGAAAGTTTTTATAGAATTGGACCCTCACTGGATTTCACTTGAGATACTACCACCATTTTAACAAACAAGAAACATTATAAAGGATATCACTAAATATATATAAAACCTATTCCTGTAAATAAGATAACAACAATTTTTGATATGTAAACAGTTTAAAAGCTTAGAGTTAAATTATTGTACTATTAATTATGAATTAGTCTCTAAACTTTATGAAAAAGCTACAGTATTTTTATCAGATAACAATGCAGTTAATATGTAAACTAGCTTTTAACTGCTCTGCTTTGGACTCTATTAATTCACAAAGAGTCACAAATAAGTCTCCGAGTGGATTGAAATTTGCTTACATCCTCAACAATCATTATCATGCTTCAGACAATTTACACAAAACCTTAGTGAATTATACAATACGCCAAAACCATCTTCCTCATGAACCACTCCAATTATTACACAAAAACTACACTTTATTTTTTTTTTTTTTTTTATTGCAGCTGGGGAACTTTGTTTAACAATAATTATGTAGTTATAACTTGAAACTGCATAATATAAACAGTTAATAACTCTATGCTGTTTCAATAAAAACATATTTAAAACATTTATTATCTAATCTTAATTACTAGTATTCTAGGAGAAATCTTACCACTTCCATGATGAGCTAAAAATGTATTGCAATTATCTTCACATATATAGCAGCACACCTGTACAAATGTGGATTAGGTATTAACAAAAACAATCACTATGCTAATGAGAAGGATATATGACTCAGCCTCACATACTATTGACTGTTAAACTAGTGTTAGAGAATTTGCACAGGTGACACTTTATAATCTTTATGAAAGATAATATTAATAGACAAAACAGTAACCCAGTCTTTCGCTAAAAGAGGTAATAATAAAATCGTAATTATATATATTGATTAGACTGCGATCTGTCTCTCGTCTATCAACAAGATATCTCATAAGTTACTTGCTGAAACACTTAGTATAAGCATTGAAAAAATATGAAGTATTGTGACTCATGATTCTTCCTAGTAAGTAAGGTAACAGATTACAATTAGTTAGATATAAAATCGGCTATAGGTAATATACACACTATAAATTAATTTTGTTTGCGGCGTTTACTCACAAGGGTCTTTAGAATATACCAAAATGCTACGTGAACAAAGTGCAGGCCAAAACCAAGTCCAAAATTTCAATTCAATTCAATTCTTCATTCTGAAGTCCAAAATTTAAAATTTGGCTAAATTTCAAGCAAAGCTGTCATTGTCACGGCTGTCACGTCTTGAAGCCTGTCACTGATAATCACAGAACATTTTTAGATAATCAGCATTGAGCTCTAATAAGGAGGAGGCGCCCTAATCTTCATATACCTATAAAAAAGTGACTTACTTCGGCTGTCGTCCGCCATCTTAATAGTTACGATGACAGCGTAATTTGGATGTGTTCCGATATACACTACGAGCACTGTATGGTGTGATGTCAATTTAGTATACTGTGAAGTCGTTCCATTATAGTTAGCTATGCTGGTTACTATGGATATAACGGAATGCAGTCCAGTATACTGATCTGTCATTACTTTCATTTCATACAAAGTATTGGTTTCACACTGCAATAAACACAATTTCTTTAAATTTGCCATGTTTGGGTATTCATGATTTACAATATTCAATAATAATAATAATAAAGTGATGTGCGCCGCATGACATGGTCTCAACAGATGAACGAAAATGTCATGCGGGCATATTATGTGGCTACAGAGGGAGGAAGCAACCTTACAGCGTACCGTGATCGTATGCTGCCTTTGTTTCAGGTGCTTGAGCCGGCTGTCAACGTCACGGCACAGAGATTGTAGGATCAAGTGCGGGCTATTCAACGTTGTCAATTGTTGGATGAAACCGTACTTGAACGGATTCGCTCGGACGTGCGGGGTAACATTGTATCCCCCATTTTCTCGCAAACTGTGGAGCATATATCCAGAGATATACCGCAGCTGAACCCAGCTGAGGAAGTGGAGACAATGGACCCTTAACCGTAAGTACCAAGTACAATGATCAATTAAGGAGCGCTTTGGAATGTGCTTTACAGAAGTATCGAACTATGCCCCTGAGTGTAGACCACGCTTACCGCGTTTGCCTACTCATAAAAAGAATATACCGCTGGTGAAGACCCTGGATTCGCTGTTATCTGTTTATATAGATAGCAGCGAAAATTTGGCGGATACACACTCAATTCTGTATTGTGCAGCCGTTGTGGCATGTCGAATAGCAGGAATTAATCACACGCACGTCACAGAACGCATAGACTTCCTGAAGCAGAAAATTTATGCGTGGGCAAATCGCGTTAGGCGCTACAAATGGAGAGTAGCTCGATGCACTGTGAACCATACATTCCAGAGAGACGAGAGGCAGGTCTACCGTAATTGGGAACGGCCCGATGTAGATCTGAATGTCAGGGATCTTCCAGATGTTTATACCACTACTACGTTTTGGAAAAACATCTGGTCGAGGCCTGTCATTCATGAGGAATGTGGCTGGATGCGAGATGTCAAACGATCATGTGAACATATTACTGATATGGAAGCAGTACTAATAACAACAAGTGATGTAACCAGTTCAGTCCGTTCGTTACCTAATTGGAAAACCGCGGGAATGGACGGACTGCACAATTTTTGGCTCAAATGGTTACGCAGTTCACATGCTCACATTACTGACAGGACTATTGTTGCTAACAAGCCTGATATAGTGGTGATAGACCGATCAGAGCGCCGTGCAGTAATTGTTGATGTCACTATTCCGCACGACGAGAATCTCGTGAAAGCTGAAAAAGAAAAGCAAATGAAATATTTGGATTTAGCTCACGAGATTACCGACATGTGGGAGGTTGATTCAACAATTATTGTTCCGATAGTCATATCGGTTAATGGACTGATTGCCAAGAGTCTCGACCAACACCTATTGAGACTCGTTGGACGGCTGGCTTAAGGGCTTGATACAAAAGGCAGTACTCCTCGACACGGCACGTATTGTGAGGAGGTTCCTTACTCTGGAGCCCTAACCACCGGCAACTTGGTCCCAGCACCCGATGTCGGTGGTCTATCTATTTTATACATTTTTAAATTTGTTATGTTTACTCGTTTGTGTTTTTGTTTGTATTTTTATAAGTATGTTAGTATGTTTGTGTGAGTGTTTGTTTCTTTTCATAATATATTTAAAAGTGTATATAATGTGATATAAAATAAATAAAGAAAATAATAATATTCCATAGTGCAAATTGTTATATTTATGGAAGCTGTTGATCACGTGATATCACAGTGCTCGCAGTGTATATCGGAACAAAGCCTTTATCTATTGTATGTCAGCTGTCAATTAGGGATGCAGGAAGAACCAACAACTATCGATATATCGATGTTTTAAAAAATATTGAGATATTAAATATCCTTTATTTTAAAAATATTTAATTTGCGCTATTTAGGTTCCAACCTAGCATCCACCACTAATCATTTGTGATTTTTATTCGTCACAAATTTTCATATAGTGGGAAGAAGCCGTCCATTTATTAATTTTGTGTGCTCGGAATGAAGTGGTGAGCAGTAGCTTAGCAGCATACCATTAAATAAAATATTTTTGGTTAATTTATCGAATTGATTAATCATTTAAATTGTATTATTATTAGGATTCAAAACATTTACTTAAAAAAAAAGTGAGTAGAAATAAAATGATTATAACTTTTTTAATGCGTGCTTGTATAATTATGACATGCGTACAATAACGGAAATGGACATAAATCATCATCATCAGGCCCTAGACATCATCTAGGACCGAAATACTTGTCAAAACGAATCAAACGATTCCAAAGTTGATGGGATTGTGGCTCCATTACCAGATCATGAATATCATCTTGGGCTATCATGGTACTATATGACTATCGAGCCTGTATGACATCAAGCCCGACACTCCCCCTGGATCCTGTTGGTACCCCAGTGACGTGCGTACACTTGCGTTTTGGACCGTGTTAACAAAAAAAAAGGACCGCTTATTGTGGGCTTCTCTTAGGGAGACCTATTATGTACAGCAGTGGACGTCGAATGACTGATGGATGGAATAAAATATTATTATATACTTGTTTTTAGTTATCGTCATACTTCACTTTCAAATCTTTTTCTCCCGATGTCATCACATCACAAACTTATATAGGCATGTTTGGACTTAGAGTGAACCACTATACCCAGGATTAAATTATTATTTATTTCTTTATGCTTTTTACAAACCAAATCTATTCAATAGAGTGTTACGCCCTTAATTAATAATCATAGGTACAGGTAGATAAAGATTTACGCAATTAAAAAACCTTTGTCAACCCAAAAATTTATAGATTGCTTGAAGGACTGAAGTATCGATATCGATATTTTTTACGTGTGATAGGGCTAGGTACCAAGAAAGAGTACTCGCGTGCTATCGGGCCCGAACGGGTTGGTACCACCGTCTCCTATGTGACCGATCATGAAGCACGTCAATGTGTTTTGGCTGTAACAAAAGATAGCCGTTTAGCACAAATTTAATAAGATAATTATTTTATTTAAACTTCATGTTATTAAATATTAAATGAAAGGTTAGTAAATAATATTCAAAGAATAATATCCCTACACACATACATTGACAGTAATATGACAATAAGTACATGGAGTGTACTCACACATAAGGCGTATTTTGAGACGGTTTTTTGTGACGTTTGTTTAGAATTACTCCATCTAGACTAGTATATGAGTATAATTTAAGACTATAACGTACGTTATACTATATCTATGCTCTGTCTACACCATGGACCTATCATACAACGTCAATCTTTAGTATTTAGTCTGAGCGTGAATTATATATTTTTTTAAATCAATGTATCTCTTTTTTAATCTATATTTTTTAGCATTTGACATGCTCCGCTACTTTTTAAAGTACAAATTATTTGTGAATAAGGAAAAAGAGATTTTTAGTAAGAGCGGGAAACGAACCCGCGTCTTTTCCAATCCGGGGAAGTCTGCTGAGCTATCGTAATGACCTTTTCAATCATCCCAATTTCCTTATCACATTTGTCTTTTATGACCAAAGCCATCTATCGGGATGCATTTACATGCATTAATTATCTGCTCTTACTAAAAATCTCTTTTTTCTTATTCACAAATAATTTGTACTTTACAATATATCTCTTGTTACCATAGATTTAATATATAGATAGATCGGCGATGCAAAAGAGTAAGAACATAGTATACGCGTATGTTAGAGCGAGATAGATAGACGATACCACTATCATACACGGATGGGGAACTTTATTGCATTAAATCATATGCATGCCCGGGATGCCTTCAAATTCAATATAAAAAGATAACAAATACGTGAATTTTGTGCTATTTACAATGTTTCTTTTATAGAGATTGACACTGTCGGTATTTCGGTATCGATAAAATGACATCGATGTGTCTATTATTGGGAAAGGCAAAGCCTTTCCCATTTCCTGCATACAGCCGTTATTAATTTTTGTGATATATTCGGATTTATATTTCAGTAAAGGTTTATATTAATATATTTATTATACTTTTTTCCAAAATTTGAGTAAGATCATTCTATACGGTTAGGTTATCTTTATTTTTTGAATATTTTTTTTTTCTTTGGAAAGTTAAAGTTAATATTTTAATTTAACGTTTTAGATTTCCTCAGAACATTGGTATTCAACAAAAATGGCTAATAATGATTAATTAAATAAAATTAAAAGTAATTCAAAATTATGCAGCAAGCACTAAACAAAAATGTTTTTCTCATAGAGGCACATAGAGAGTAAAGCTACGTTCCGGTTCTATACCCACGTTATTCATGCCAGTAAGTCATTTAAGAATTTCAATATCAATTGTGTACCACACTCGGCCAATACTGCTCTTTGTTTTTGTTTCTGTTAATTTATTGTAAATCAATAACGTACCTATTATAATACCTACATAATAATTATGTTTACATTTGTCTGCAGGTCACATTAAGCCAATACGTAAAGTATCCTCATAAGTATTATTTTAGATATGTTTACATACTTTTTTAGCATTTGACATGCTTTATCCATAGAAATAAAAACAAAGTGTGAAAATGTGAAATCGAAAATAACAGTTACGAGCGGGATTTGAACCTGCATCTCCTGGATACCGTCCAGATGCTTTGCCAGTTCAGCCATCGTAACAATTGCCTCTGACTGCTAATTTCGGTAACACATTCATACTTAACGTCTTGAGTGACGCCTGCGCCATCTGTCGGAAGTATTTTCATACAATATACCGAAAAGGTAAACTTAATTTTACAATTAAGATTTTTACCTAATAAATGACGTAACACTAAATGTGTTTATTTATATGGCTAAAGCATGTCAAATGACAATTGTGTCACGATGGCTGAATTGGCAAAGCATCTGGACGGTAACCAGATTTCACATTTTCTCACTTTGTGTTTGTCCTCATATGTCTCCAGAGATATATCCCCAGTACTAAGTAGTTCGTTAGGCTCACTCCCTATTACCTGGGACTCAAACACAGCTGGCGAATCGTGGGTGTGTAATACACCTCTGCCTAGCCTGCCTCTGCTTCGGGGAATACAGGCGTGATGTTATGTGCTATGACTAAGTAGTTCTATAACAAACATTTGTGATTTTGAAAATGCCCTGAGGTGAAGAAAATGAAAAAAACTATTGCTGATCGTAGAAGACGCTTAGATATGAATAAAAAAAGAAACTGAAAAATGTAAGGACACAAAAATCGACTAAAAAAAAGCAGGCCCGTGTGGAGTGGTGCCGTGACATGATTCAAAAATATGAAGCAGACTCGTCTCGGCGGTTTACAACATTGTGACAGGTGACGAATCCTAGATTTATCAATACGATCCAGAAACAAAGCGTCAATTGACAGTTTGGCGGTTTCAAAACGAACCAACACCTACGAAACTGAAGCGATCGAGAAGCGCAGGTATACCATAAAATGCCTGCCAGAAGTTTTGTCTGCAAGGAGCAACAAGCGACCGAACACCGGGCTCCGCGGGCTACTGCTTCACCATGACAACGCGCCTGCGCACTCAGCGCTCCAAACGAGGGACTTCTTGGACACCATGCTGGTCAGAGTCTTGGGTCACCCTCCTTACAGTCCTGATCTGGCACCGTGTGACTTCTTTTTATTCCCTAAAATAAAAAGTCAGCTGAAAGGGAGACAGTTTTCATCGCCAGAAGACGCGCTAGCAGCGTTTGAGAAGGCCGTGAAAGAGGTGTCTGCGGCGGACTGGAAAAAATGTTTCACAAATTGGTTCAGACGCATGAAACTTTGTATAGAGGCTGGTAGAGAGTTCTTTGAAAAGATTTAATTAAAATGTTTTATCCACAGAAGTTAGTTTTTTAGTTTCTCAAAACTTTCTGAATGTCCCACGTATTAATAAAATATGTTTTATTTCAATTTTATTTCTATTCCTTCGAATATTAAATTTATTTGAATTCCCTTTGCACCTCGTGACACTAAAACAACACAATATGTGTCGATAGACGCGTTTAGTGAACGTCCCAGCACTATTTGAAGTGTACACATGCACATGACACGCACATTGGTACGTAAAATTTTCGTCATAATTACTCTATAGCCGATCTATATACCATGGACTAGAGAGTTTTGGCGGGAACACGAAGAAGATCATGTCGTCGCTCTGCATTATTTTCCTAAGCTTGTGTTATTTCAAGTATTAATGTGTAAAAGTGGTGACCTTTTGCTTATTAACTATTTGTGTATGTGCATAAGTGTTGGCAAGTGATGTAATGCGACATAACGTGTTTTTTCCTGTTGTCTCCAAAACTCCATAGAAGCTTCAGTAAGATCGCCATCGTCTTACTGGAGTGGGACTTTGACTTGACTGACTTATTTTATATGACTGACTTCGACTATGACTTGTTTTATGAACTAAACAAGTGTGATGAGAGAATAACGATGTTTATAAGTTACTGTTAGGCTGATGGTTCTTCCAATGCCTTAAACAAACAACAAAAAAAAAATATACCATGGACTATATACAGGGAGTAACTCTAAGGGTATTACCAGGCGGTTCAGGCATATTAAGATCCATATAAGAAATCCATTACTAGTATTGAAAAAAGTAAATACAACATAAGAAAAAAGTTATGAAACTTTAAAATTATATTTAAAAAATCCATTTTATTAGCCAAATCCTTACCATCCCGATTACTACATAATGTCTAGGTACTATAAATAAGTTACCATTCATTAGAGAGCGTTGACCTAGTCGTCGAGTTTATAAAACATTTAAGTTGGTACCTACGGGCGTAAAACAGCAGGTCGGAACCTGTCCGTGTCCGTGCCGCATGCGCCACAGCCACGTTCGTCGAGTCTATTGGTCCCGCCAATGTTTTATTTAATCAATTATTCAATATTTTTGTTAATGACTTACCTTGCGGCGGTAAAATCTGAAAACCTTAAGAATGCATAATCATCTCTCTCGCCGTCTTTAATTTAACTATAAATCCTATTGTTGATCAGTGATAACGAGAGTGATGCGCTGATATGACGAGAGGTCTTTTACTCTTCGTCAAATCTTTACCAAATTTGTTTTCCTGTGTGAGATTCGAACGCGAACCCACTAAAACTCGCACGGGAGGCCGGTATCTTAACCACTATTGCCAACTGTAGGTACACTTTTGATCTGTATTTTAGCACTTGACATGCTCAGCTACAGCACCATCTTTTACCACCAGTCAAGTGCCATATACCCTTACAGGATGCAGGAGTATACAAGGTGGATTGTGATTGTGGTCTCTCCTACATTGGGTAAACAAAGAGATCTATAACAACTCGGATCAAAGAACACATAGCTGATGTGAAGCACCGGCGCTATACAAAGTCTGCAATTTGTGAGCACACACAGTACCACACCCGCCATTACATTAGGTTTGAAAAACCTCAAATCCTCGCAAAAGAACATCGATATCACCCTAGAATGATACGTGAGGCTATTGAAATTAAGAAACATCCCAATTTCAATAGAGAAGACGGCTGGGTCTTTCCATCAAGCTGGAATCCTGTGATAGGCCTCACCAAACAGAATACAAGAAGGCACACCACAAGATTGCGAGACACAGTTAGCGCTTATTGTGTAGATAAAACCCACAGTAGTGATTAGTTTTTGCCTTTTTAATAAATTTAAACTTAATTAGCTCTCAGTAATTCCATACAAAATTTAATAATCCATAACAGTTGTTCCCTACTGAGTTTTCTGGCCGGATCTTTCTCAGTAAGGCCACGTTCCGATCCGGTGGTAGTTTTTAGTCTTAGCTTTTAACAAAATCAATATATTTAATAATCCATACATCCATCAGCCTTTCGACATCCACTGCTGGACATAGGCCTCCCCAAATTAGGGGGTATAGTGCCGATATCGCCAGATTGGCAGACGGGTAAAAAAAAAAGGCAATCGCAGATTGCCAACCCGTGGATGTTATTAATACTCGAGGGAGTGCTGCTGCCCACTCCCTCCGGTACTCCCTCAGTTGGCTCTTACGACTCCCATGGGTGGAGAGGGGCGGGACAATTCTAAAGCCGGCCCCACATATTTATTAATATAAACTAATAACCAAGATTGTCTTCTTACTGGTAGTAATTGGTAGTTTGTGGTAGAATTTTTGAGCACTAAATAAAAACAAAAATGTTGCAGTTTAAAGAGGAGTATTATACTAATTTTAAAATATTAACTTAGTTTCATACATAGTAAGCATAAAAAATTTGAAGTAGATATTTTCACTGTGTTTCTAAACGAGTATTAGGTGGGTTAAAATAAATAAACCAAAAATTTTGTAAAATCATATATCTACTGTGGGTAGATGAAACCATTGAAATAACATATCAGCCTTGGACATCTATCATCAAAGTCCACCCGTGATCATGAATGCTGTAAAGTATTCGAAACATCGGGATAGTATAAAATCAAGTAAACGCGATAGAATCCGTAAACGTAGTTTTATTTCAAAATAAGCTTAGCTACTTTAAAGTACAAATTATTTGTGAATGTGGAAAAAGATAACTTTATTGCGAGCAGGAATCGAACCTACGTCCGATAGGTGGCGTGGGTCGTAAAGACAAATGTGATGTAAAACTGTGACATGGCCGAAGGTTAGTGTGATAGCTCAGTGGCTTAGAGTACTTCTCCGGATTGGAAGAGACGCAGGTTTGAATCCCGCTCGCACTAAACTCCTCTTTTTCTACATTCACAAATGATTTGTACTTTGTAGGTACAGTTGTTGTATTCTACAGTGACGACTGAAATGAAATACCCATAGTGGTGAAGGGTGCAAAGGCGGCATGTATCAAAGGACATAAATACACGTGTAACACGGTAGCGATGGTATAGGAAAACATACTTTAAGTATTGTCGCTGAATTACTATTTTAATTTGAAAGACTACTTTTCTCTGACAAATGCTGACATTCGAACGTCGAGGAATCCTAAAGTACTACTGCTAAATTAAAGTTCACACTTAGGATTTAATGAATAATAAAATAAAGAGAATTTAAATGAAATGATAGCACTCCCTCGAGTATTAACAACATCCACTGCGATCGCCAACCCGCCTGCCAAGCGTGGCGATTACGACATTATCCCCCATGACGGGACCGCTCGTTGTGGTGTCCTCTTAGGGAGGCCTATGTCCAGCAGTGGATATTGAAAGGCTGATGGATGGATGGAAAGGAAATAATTAGCCTTGGAAATAGTCTGATCAGAATTTAATTTTAAATTAAACCATTCTATTAATAGAAGATTACCAGTATCGACATTATTTAATATCACAAACAGATAATTTGAATTTCTATAATAATGTATCGAATTCATTATAAACTGAGATTTAATAGAAGTTAATTAGAATTGTAACTCATGATTAATAATGAATTAAAAATTACAGCAAATCATTAGATTTATTACTATAAAAAATAAAATTTTAATAATAATAAAATAATGTCTACATCGTGTAAACATAGCCTTTATTATTGAGGATAGTACTAGGTAACTAAAAAAAATAATTGGTTACTTACCTACCTAATTTTACTTAAATAAAATTAGAGTTAGTCACACGGGTATTTCAGATCAGTTCGGTTGTGATTTTTTGTGTTCGTTAGTGATTTTTTTCGAAAATGTAATCTAATGAGGTATATTTCGAAATGCTCATGTGTCTAGGCAGATCTGACTGTCGAACTACAATGAAGCTCGAAGGGATTTACGAGGAAAATTTCGCTCGGCCTCGTGGTTCCATTGTGTCTTCGTGGCAGGCATTTCAACGGCTACATATCCGTGTATACAATACAGGAAATGTTCGCGGTGACGCGATGCAGCGCGCAGATTCTGGCTCCAAATGGAACCACATGGATGATCTCAAAAATCAAATACTGGGAGTGGTCGCAGAAGATCCGACACGCAGCACGCGTTCTGTAGCACGTGATCTTGCCACCAACCATATGCGTGTATGGAGAGAACTAAAAGAGGATGGCTAGCGTCCGTTTCATTACCGGAGAGTTCAGTGTTTGCAACCAAATGACCATCAAGGGCGGGTATCATTTTGCCAGTGGATGCTGAGAAAAGTTGGAGATAATGCTGACTTTGTAAATAAAGTGCTCTTTACGGATGAATGCTCTTTCCAAAGGACAGGTGTTTTTAACTGTCATAATGAGCATGTATGATTCACTGAAAATCCTCACGCCCTAAAACCGAGCTATTTTCAGAAGCGATGGCGCATTAAAGTGTGGGCCAGTATTATAAATAATTAAATAATAGGACCAGTGTTTTTACGAGACACTATGAACGGGCCCAACTATTTAGCTTTTCTGCGCAGTGAATTAAGTGAGGACTGGACAGTTTAAGTCTCGCGTTAGTCCGGGACAAGTGGTTTCAGCACAACGGGGCTCCTCCACACTTTTCTCTCGCCGTGAGGGAATGCTTTCATGCAGAGTATGGAGCACGTTGGACTGGACGTGGAGGACCAGTTGCTTGGCCACCACGCTCACCTGACCTTACGCCTCTGGATTTTTTTTTGTGGGGTTACATAAAAGAGAGCTTATTCCAGACACAGTGAGAATCTGAGGATGAAATGCGGGCCAGGATCCTAACAGCCTTTGATTCTTTAAAAAATGATAGTGCAGTCCTAGAAGGAGTTAGAGCAAATTTTTTTAAACGGTGTCGAAAATGCATCGATGTCGGTGGTGGTCACATCGAACAAGATTTAAGACTCATTGAACGTATAAACGTAATAATAGCATAGTTAGCTACTCACGGCCCTGTCTTTTATGTTAGTGGTGTGGCTGTTTCGCGTAAATGACATCAATGAAATAGACGTAGGCAGGAGGGCGTAATATACTTTCAGTGGTAAGTAACATTTTAGCTAACTTAAACATAACATAACATTTTTTCATGCTCTCAGAAAAAAGAAGAAAATAGATTTTCGTAATCCCTATTGGATACTGCTTACGAAGTAAGCTTCTGGTGTTATAGGGGTTGTGACACACCCTGTATACTAATTTATGCTTGTGTTAGACATAAAGACTAAATTTGTATAAAAGAGGTGGTTTAACAGGAGCTGCTTTACTTTTTTTGACATTGTCAAGGCAAACAATTTACTCACTGTTATTTTAATTTAATTTTTCGACTATTTTAAAACAACAGTAAACCGCTTCAGTGGCGGAGGTCTTTTTTTAGATTATTCTACTCTTTGATCGGAGGAACTGAGAAGTACTGAACTATTTACATAAAAAATAATATCGTTAAGTTTTGTGTATAAAATATAGTCATCAGATAATTTGCAAAGAAATTTATTGTAATGGAATTTTTTGGGTTAACTTTATATGGTCCACAAGATTATATTAAGGACTCAATGAAGGAAGAATATAAAGAACCAATGTGTATGGAAGATGTTAAACCAATGATGGAAAAAGTCAAAGAGTACTCAACACTACCGAAGAATGTAAATAATCTATTTATATTTAATTTATCAGATTGTCTCAAAACTTCTCTTTACTTTTGCTATTACTATCTACTTAATCAAAGTTAAATATTTTATGATTGAGATTTGGAAATCCTTCTACGTGTAATATATTCTAATTACCTAGTATCTCTAAACTATTCTGTGTCTGCCTTCGATTCGCAGATAGAACGTCCAGATGTAGACGTAGTTAGAGTCATTGACGTTTATATGGGTGCAGTGAATGGATTCGCCTATGGTTCTACTCAGAGATTCATAAAAATGAAACGAAAAGGGGTCATTAAACCCACGTTTCCATGTGACATGTACCGGAATCCACCAACAACATCTATTGAGGTACATATGTAAATGAATAATTATATATATTGGCAAAAACTGTTATTGCATAAACGATCACTTTACTGTGTATTTACAAAAAAAAAACCTGTTAAGTAAGTATTTCTTATGCGAAAGCTTTTGAAACCTATTTAGGTACCTACTAAGTATAGCATCACCACTCACCAACCCATGAAGCAGAGCCCTCCTCAAACGTTGTACTATTGTTTACTCGCATCCATGCACTCGTGCAGTGTGTATAGTTCATAAAACTTAGCTTGATCGCTGCGACAGTTGTCATCGACAATGATGTCTATGACAGCTGTTAGGCACGAGTCTGGCAAATTCTGAATTTTGTAACGGCAAATTTAGCCTGCGAAAACGTCATACTTTATTAACGGGATTGCAAGTATAGTGTTGTACGCGATGTAACCATAATAAAATGTGTTACCTCGATCTAAAAAATAGCTTGATTTTGCTTCAATTTAATTATAGAACACTTTTATTTTATGTGGCCGGTATACGTCAATAGGCTCGCCCCCTATTACGTGGGACTTAACATAGCTGGCGAGTCGTGGGTGTGATAACCTCTGCCTACCCCTTCGGGGAATACAGGCGTGATGCTATGTTTTTTTTATTTTTTATTTTAAGAATATTTTGTTTTAATCAAGTCAATATCTGTCAGTACGAGTGCCGACGTCTTGCATACGCTACGTGTTTCCAATTCCTTTGTTTTTGTGAATATTGCTGTCAATTTGTGGACTTATGTTACTTGTTTGTGTTTTGTTAAACTTATTCGTTACAGTAAAGTTTTAATAATGCTAAAAAAAACGAAAAAGAACTGTTTTAAATAGTGAAAGCCGCGAGTTTACATGAATACTTCGAGCTCGAGAACCAAGATGGCGGACCGTTGCGGCCATTGTTGCAGTATGTGACAGAGTTGCGGATACTCTTGGCATCGGAGTAGCTTCAGTGACTCGCATCAACAAAGAAGATGCCGGAAGAAGCCGCAGACAAAAAATTGTCAACGCCAAATAAAAAGGGAAAAAAAGGTTCTCTAGTCACGAATACTAATAATTTTTACGTTGCAATTCGTAACCACATATATGCCTGTTACGCATGCGGAGAACTAACTACCCTAAAAAAAAATGCCGTCCCTTAAAGATGCAGATTTATTCAAAGCAAGCATATCATCTTTGTCCAAATTTTGAAAAAAAATTACTAACTTATCATCACGCCATTTCCCTTGCGGGGTAGGCAGAGAGAACAGAGTGCCAAGAGGCTTTATTCTTGCATACATCTCTCGCTTCCTCATTATTCATAATTCTCTTCATACACGCTCGCCGGTTTCGGAGACTCGTGACTCCACCTTCCTTCAATACATGACTGATTTGGTCTAGGTAGGTGAGTCTCGGTCTCCCCCTTTACCTACATCCTTCCAATTTCGCATTGTATATCTTCTTAACCAGTCGCTCGTCCGGCATTCATTCCACATGTCCGAACCATCGGAGCATTCCCTTTCGCATCTTTACACCAATACTCTCTTTCATACCTACTCGCTCTCTTACGTCGTCGTTACGAGTGCGATCAGTCCGCCTCACTTCACAGATTCTCCGCAGAGATCGCATTTCGTCCACATTGATTTTACTCTCATGCTCCTTTTTGCATACTCAACTCTCGCTTCCATATAATAACGTTAGGACAAGCACTGCGTTGTGTTTTGCAACACGTGCCCTCTGGCTGAAGTGATGATTGCCGAGAAGTTGTCCCAATGCTCCGTTCACTCTATTTCCCGCATTCACTCTTCTCTCTACATCAGTAGTGTACCTTCCATCCCGACTGAATCCACATCCATGATATTCAAATTCCTCCACTTGTTCTAGCACTAGTCTGTAAAGACAAAAGAGTACCACGAAGAAATGAATTTTGAAAAATTCAGAGAGTGGTTTTCAACACTTCTAGACAATTAAACGATGCAGCATCTGGATGGTATCCAGGAGATTCAGGTTCAAATCCTGCTCGTGACTGTTATTTTCGATTTCATATTTTCCACTTAGTGTTTAATGTATATATATGGCTAAGCATGTCAAATGCTAAAAATATATATAAAAATTTCTAAAACTCCTAGACTATTTAAATGAGCCGCATGTTATAATCATGGACAACGCTTCATCTGAACTGTACAGTACAGACAGATAAGGCGCCTACGTCAAAAAACAGATAATTATGTTTGATTTCATGGCTGCAACAATAGGTTGTCGAGGCGAGGTTGGTGAGACGATGCTGAAGTGAGAATTATTACGATTGGTGAAAATAAATCTCGAACTCCTATGTACATTTTGGATGAAATGGCTAAACATGGGGCATACTGTCATCCATTTACCACTATACCACTCCCAGTACAACCCAATTGAGCTGATCTGGGCCCAGGTCAAAAGTGTGTATTATTTATTGTACCTATTCTTGTTTCAAAACTAACTATCAGTATAATAATATTATTTTTCTTTCTAGGTTACGCAGCCAGAAATAACACTACCGCCTTTTACTGCAAATAAAATGTTAACATTATTGCAAGATGCATGTAGACATGTTACGCCAGAAGATTAAAAGAACTTAGTTAACAAATGTAAAAAATAGCAAGAAGTTTGGGAGCGCCATGTTCACTTTGACAATTTTATATGTGAACAAGAGTTTATTATCAATCTACAAGACTGTTCTAGCGACTCCGAATCCGATTCGAATGAATAAAAATGTGATATTTTGTATTCCTTGTGTTTGATTTCCTTATAATTCGCTTTTTTGCAACAATAACATGACATTTATAAATTTTATGTTATTTTAATCGACAATATCACGTTAATGTCGCTAAGAAGCAAATTATAGTCTGTTCAAATATAATAATAATCGATAATTATTCAAATCAAATTAAATACATACAAAAAAAATCGAGTTGAATCGATAAATATTATGATCAATCAACATTGTCCCAGTCACACATGTCAGAGACGCGATGCCAAAGTAACATTCCTCCTTACTTTGACATCAGTCGCAGCCATTAAACTAAATTTTATGAACTATAGTACAGCTTGCATAATATGGAGAATACTTCACAGGAAAATGAGCCCGGACGTCGGCATTTTAATAAAAAAAATCGTTAATTTGTTTTCATGCTAGGTACATGTTTAAATTGAATGTAACCTGTCCAATCCCAATTTCTTCCTAATCTGTGAATGTAACTTTTTTTGTGACAACAGCCTTGCGGTTCAAGTACAGATAGGAACACTCAATCTGACCCTCTCAGAATATTCGTGTCTTCACACTGACTGTGACTATCAAAGTGGTCTTTATTGACGCTAAAGTGTCGACGAACGACGACAACAACAACGACGACAATTGCAAGAGGTTCATGTAAGCGAGAAATAAAATATAGGAGATCCGTGAGATGTAAATGGGGGACCACGATAGTAGGTTTAGAGCTGCCCCCTTAGAATGAAAAACGAAACGTTAGACGAACTTTCGTTTCGAGTCATTATGATTGATCAACCCGTGATTCCTGATTAGTCGAGATTTCAACGAGTGATTCAGGCGACCAATCACAATGAAGCAAAACGAAAGTTTGTCTAAGGTTTCGGTTTTCATTCTAAGGGGACAGGACTGCGTACATTCAGCACGTTTCCCATATTCATACAAAAATATTTTCAGTATGGCTGGTGGCAGCACGACCCAGCTCTATTGGAATCAGACTGGCATAGAACTCGTACCAGATATCCACAACCAGTAGCCCCAAACACGTTTATATTACAAAAAGTGAGAAAGAACAACAAGTATGCTACATTATTCTAAATATTTATTTGGAAGTGTTCATGTAACTATATAAAGTGTTTTGTACTTAATATAATAAATTTTATGTACACATTAGGTATGTTTACTGCCATTATTTCAGGGCAGATGGCGTATTATCTACATGGCCATTGCAAACTATCATTTCCATACAATTTGTGGTAAATGTAAAAATAAATTTAATAAATTTTCTCTTAATATATTTAGATATTTTTATATATATTTTTAGCATTTGACATGCTTAGCACTATACATTAAACAACAAAGTGAAAAATGTGAAATCGAAAATAACAGTCCTGCTCCTGACTGTTATTTTCGATTTTTCGATTTCACTCGTAATATGTTTTTGTGTGCTGTACCAAAATGTAATAGCCCCGGTGTATATTTATTTCTCAAAGCCCCAACACTAAAAAAGGAAAGGGTCGAAAAAAATTGTGGCTGCACAGCATAGTGTGTTTCAATTTTAATGTTTAATCATCCAGATACTATATATGTTAATAATATCTCTGATTAACCGAATTAAACACAAAAATTGCAATCAATTCACAGGCAAGCAGAGCAACTACAATTTGACAATGTCCATCTCGCCGATAGCGCCGTCTATGCTCAGCTTTGCCCGTGAATACCCATTGTGTATTATTTACTACCTGGCGACCTTGACGACCTAAGTGGACAGGGATAACTAGTGATCTTAGAAGAAGGTTGGAGTCAGATTTTTTATTCAGAACTGACTAACTGTAACGACCACGTATCTGTTCCATATCGATCATTGTTCGTACACTGGTTCGGTACCACGGTACAGTGTAACTGTTTATTTATTTATTTTAGGAAAACTAACAGCTACAACTATTACAATATTCACTTAAATAGAAACACAAAGTCATTTACGAGTTTTCAAACATAGTAATTACATAGCATAAAACCACAGACTAATTAGTGTGCATAAAATCTTAGCTACAGTAATAAGTCTCAGAAGCTAAACCCAATGTATTATTACAGCACATTACATTGTAAATAGGAACTATGTACAAATCGTAAAGTGAGGAATAACTAAGTAATTAAGTTAATAAATAATTACAGCACATTTTCCAAAGTTAGTTTAGCCCTGAAAGATCATATACTAGCGTTAAAAATGTCTAGGTCAGTACAACGCATTGTCTGATTAAAATTTTGACAAGAACGATACAGAAAACTATTTTGGCGATAGTTAGTAGCAACCCGGTTAATTGAGAAAAAGGGAGCTGACCGTAAGGAATGACTAGGAATATAGATATTTATTTTCTCTAGAAGCATTGGGCAGTCAATAGAAGCAGTAACTATTCTTGTAAGAAATAATATATCAGCGATTTCACGACGCGTCTGTAACTTTAAAAAGTGATGTTTTGGCATGATATTTTGTAATTTTCTAAATTTGATTTAGTGTGATAATTAAGATACCTAACAAATTTCCTCTGCACACTTTTAATTCGCTTTATATAAACGTCATATCGTGGATTCCATATTTGTGTAGCATATTCTAAGTGAGGCCTGACATAGGGAGTATAAAGAATTTTTATTGGCTTAGCTTGCTTAAAATTTTTAGACATCTGCATGAAAAAGCCGAGAGCTTTAGAAGCTTTCTTAATTATTGATTCAATATGTTTGTCAAAAATTAGTTTCGAGTCATGTAGAACACCGAGATCTTTGATTGCATCAGTCTTAAGTAAGTTTTGATTCTTTAGAGTAATTGAATAATATTGGACGTTTGCTTCTTGTAAATGTGACGCATGAAAATTTACTAGTATTAAGATACAGTTGGTTCTCAGTGCAATAGATGTCCAACCCATAAAGATCTTCTTGTAATGCTTGAGCATCGCCGACATTAGTAATTAATTTAAAAAATTTCATGTCGTCAGCATTATTTAAAATTTGAGAATTTTGAAAGAGGTCCGAGTATGGAACCTTGTGGTACCCGGCTCGGAATGCTCATCCATTTAGACATATAATTACCGAGCACTACAGCTTAACTTCTATTATCAATATATGAGGCAAACCATCTAAGTAAATCTCCTTGAATTCCAGCACTTTCTAATTTCAAAATCAAAATTTTGTGATTTATACGGTGAAACGCTTTACAGTATATACCACGTCTACCTGCTGACCACCCTCCATAGAGTACGTTAAAAATTCGTTAAATATTATTATATAATATATATATCAATAAGATTGCTAGTAGTAGATCGACCTTTAATAAAACCATGTTGAGATTGTGGTAGTTGATGTTTAATCGCTTCATAAACTTGTTCATATACAATTTTCTCAAAAACTTTAGCTAACACAGATAGTTTAGAAATAGGACGGTAATTATCAATTTTGTGTTTTGACCCTTTTTTAAGAACAGGTGAAATAAAAGCAGACTTTCAGATGGCAGGCATATCACCACAGCTCACAGACATCAAGAAAAGATATGCTAGCGGTATTGAAAGTGCTTCGGCGCATTCAATAAAGAAAATAGGCGGGAACAAATCAACTCCCGCGGACTTAGTAACATCCAACTTGCGCAGTTTATTATAAACCATGTCTGCAATAATTTCAACAGTTGAAATATTGGCATCTATGTTCATTTGTATATGAGGCAAGCTCGAAACAGAATAACTGGTGTGTTCCAAAAAATTTGAATAAAAATAATCCGAGAAAAGGTTGCTGTTATAGTTAAGTCACTATAACCGTTTTTGTTAGAATTAGTCAAATTCTGCTAGCACAGAATCGCGACTTTGAGCTCATTTAGTTGATCTAAATTTAAGACGTATGCCTCTGTTCTGTATATTACTCAAAACACACTTTTAAAACAAACAAAACACACCTTCGTTTTTAGACACTGCGGAATGTTGGACGAGAAGATCTTCCTCTTTCTCGAAGATATCTACCCAACTGGACTGTTTGTCCCAGGTGTGTACAGTGGTTGACAACTTCAAGAAGCGCATTCCCGACTGGGATCGGGACTGAAATCACATGGGCATTATAAATTGCTTTCGTCTCATCCATGCTAATTTTTAGACCCACTGGTCGGGAAATCTGAGGACTGTAAATGGTATCAAGGTCCTCCAGTGATTCTGCCATGACAACGTTATCGTCAACTAATCGAAAGTGAGTGCTCATTATATCAGAGGCGTAATTCAGTCCAGTCCTAGAGATTGAAAACTTCCTTCAATACGGTGATGAAGAGTAGCGGGGACATCGTGTCTCCCTGTGTAACACCTTTTTGCAGTTGGATCTGTTTCGTACTCTTATACTGAACTCGGACTGATATGCGGGTGTTTCTATTCACGCGGTGAGGTGGAAGCCTCATCACCATATTAAATAACTATACTTGGATGGAATAGATACGCCACTTTGGATTCAGTTTTGGAGATTTTGTTCCGTGGTCACACTAGATGGCGCTTTAGTTAATATTTTTGTTTTTGAAATTGCGTGATCTATAAGTAGTAAATTGATCACACAATAACTGAGCTCACACTTGATTAGGAATTTTGTAAACTGTTATTAAATTTTATAAAATTGTTGCATTTTAAAGTATTTTTTGGAAATATTTAATGAAATAATGCGCCTCTATTAAGAAAAGCACTATCTATATTCTTTTCTAGACACTAAACTGCTAAGTTAGTACTGTTCCTGCACCACCAGACGGAGCGAAATAGCACACTATTTTTTGGTGAACCAATGTACGACAGTTAAACCCCACTGCTCATCACTTTGTCTGGGACACACTAAAAATATAGTTTCGGCGCGCTATGATGGCCCTTTTTGACATATTACAATAGGGATGTGAAATGACAATTTATTCTTGATAAAACTATAATCAAATCTATAAGTTTTTATTGCAAGTAGTACCTGATTAAAATCGTTTGTGGTATGCCGTGGACTAAAAATACCGAATCCTCTAAAATCTTTGTAATAATATCGGAAGTAGCTCGCATAAAGCGGATAAATTAAACAAAATTTAGAAAAACAACACGTTATCACTAAAATATAATTATTTTTAACTGCCTCGGTGGTGTAGCAGTAGTGTATGCGACTGCTATTCATGAGGTCTCGGGTTCGATCCCCGGGTAGGCAATGTTACTGAGCTTTTTCCTAAAAAGAAAAATTCTCAATAGGCTCGCCCCCTATTACGTGGAACTTAAACATAGCTGGCGAGTCGTGGGTGTAATACACCTCTGCCTACCCCTTCGGGGAATACAGGTGTGATGCTATGTATAATTATTTTGTTTCCTTGAAGAGGGAAGAGGGCCCATAAGGTGTATTGAAAACATTTGAAATGGTCGTGAGCAATGTTTAGGACGACCCATTTCACCTAACATTTGGTGATTTTGAGACTTATAAGCTAAACATTTATCACAAGCACCAATAAATTTAACGACGTCTTGGTACATCGCAGGCCAGTAAAAGTTAAGTTTCACGCCTGTATCACCGAGGGGGTAGAAATTTTTTACTAACCCACGATTGGCCAATGTTTAAGTACCTACATCGTAATAAGGGCGAGCCCATTGGCGTCTACTGAGCACATTACCAAACGCCGGGCTCTCTACCAGAAAACCCAACAACAATTTGCCCGGCTCGGGAATCGAATCGCAGACCTCGTCATCAGCAGTCGCAATGCACAAACCGCTACCCGCTACGCCACAGAGGTACGAGTTTAGGTAGGTAGATACTTTAGCAGTGTATGTAGGTATAGCGTATGCGCTCGCCGTCGCGCGCGTCACATCGGGACGGCATACGCCGCACGCAGCCATCATATTCGATAAATTGTTAGTTATCAATTGCGTAGGGTAAATAAAATTAATTAACCATAAATCTTTAAATATTCGTTGCTTTGATAAATTTCAGTTTACATGTATAATATACCTATAGAAAAGCGTGTTTGTTTATTTTTTGTTATGCTGTCTATTACACGCTGTATATATTAGGGTTACGCGAACATTTATTTTTTATTTTTATAAGATTATAATTATTGGTGTACTTATTTACCACACAACTTGGCATTTGTTTTTCGAAATTCAAATGTTTTTAAAATGAAATCTAATATGATCGTCACTAGGATCGCTGGCCAAAACAACTACTACCTCCGGCAAACTCGCGTCAATGCTCAATGCAAAACAAAACAGTATATTCATTTTCATAATATATTATATAAAGTATGTATCTTCATTTTCATTCCAATATTCAGTTTGTTCAAATATATTAAGTAAACATATATTTTTTTTATTAAACCTTTATGGATAATGGAACTTAATTTACTGGTAAAGTAGCGGAGGCTCTTTTTAATAGATGTAAAATTCCAAATGTTTTTTACACCCCTAAGTATACCCCTCAGGTAAACTTAGTCGAAAGATATTTAGATATTTTTATATATATTTTTAGCATTTGACATGCTTAGCACTATACATTAAACACAAAGTGAAAAATGTGAAATCGAAAATAACAGTCAGGAGCAGGATTTGAACCTGCATCTTCTGGATTCCGTCCAGATGCTTTACCAATTCAGCCATCCTGACACTTGCTCCTGACTGCTAATTTCGATAACACATCATACTTAACGTCTTTGGGTGACGCCTGCGCCATCTGTCGGACGTATTTTCTTCTTCACTTTGTGTTTAATGTATAGTGCTAAGCATGTCAAATGCTAAAAATATATATAAAAATATCTAAATATTTAAAAGGTTTGCGTCATTATTAGGTAAAATCTTAATTGTAAAATTAAGTTTACCTGGTCGGTATAATGTATGAAAATACGTCCGACAGATGGCGCAGGCGTCACCCAAAGACGTTAAGTATGATGTGTTATCGAAATTAGCAGTCAGGAGCAAGTGTCAGGATGGCTGAATTGGTAAAGCATCTGGACGGAATCCAGAAGATGCAGGTTCAAATCCTGCTCCTGACTGTTATTTTCGATTTCACATTTTTCACTTTGTGTTTAGTCGAAAGATATAACAAAACTATTATCACATGCATTTCTTCTTACGTCGATGATGATCATAGATCATGGGACTTGTATATCCCTAAGGTCTAATTTGCCATAAATAACTCCGTGAACGAGGTTACAGGGTTTTCGCCCTCATTCTTAGTTTTTGGCCGTGAGCTGGTAATTTGTGGTTCTCATTATCTTGACAATGACATCGGTGACGAAATTCTGTTTTTGCCAAGAGAAGCGTAGGTACGCGAAAAATCTGGGTTGCCTCTCAGCTGTCTTTGACAACGTACAGACGAAACTTTGGCAAGCTCATGTTAAAAATACTTCACACTAAAATCTGAGACCTAAGTTTGCAGAGTTTAACACTGGAGATATTGTCATGAAGCGTGCCTAGTTCCTAAGTGACAAGGAAAATTAATTTTCTAAAAAGTTTAAATTTATAAAACCAAAATTATTGATAAAAACTCACCTCTCGTATATGTCCTTCAAGATATGTCAGGAAAAAATCTCGGCACTTGGCTTATAAAAGATTTAAAATTAATAAGTAAAAAATAAAAATAATTATTATATTAGCCTATATGTAACTTGTTCACGACATTTGTTAATAAATTTGTATGTACGCGTATTGGGTATTGGTTTTATTATTCTTAAGCTTAATAACCGCTGCCTAAGCCCAAGCGTGACAGTTATTAGAAATATATCACAGGAAATAACTCAACGAGTGCCCGCCGGGAACTCGTTGACGCCGCTGCGCACTCGCCCTGATGATGAGCATCGAATATGCTCGAAACCCGGGTCGACTAAATCGCTCCTCAACGTGAGTTATTTCCGGTGATATATTTCTAATATGTATCAATCTCACGATAGTTTCAATACGAAAATCTTTAAGATACTTATAATATTGTTTTAATAAACGTAAGATTAAAAATATCAAGATAAATAAAAAACCACGAAGATCAAGATAAACGGGTGAATGTGAGCAAAACCAAAATAATGGTTTTCGAAAGAGGAGAAGCCAGAAATGATGCAAGAGTATAAATAGGCAATGGTGTTCTAGAACAAGTGAATGATTTGTATATGTTGGATGTGGATACAGTCGGGATAGAAGGTACATCACTGATATAGAGAGAAAAGTAAATGCGGGAAATAGAGTGAACGGAGCGTTGGGACAAATTCTCGGCAAACATCACTTCAGCCAGAAGGTACGTGTCGCAAAATGCAACACTGTACTTTTCCCAAAGTTATTATATGGAAATGACAGTTGGTTATGTAAAAAGGAGCATGACAGTAAAATTAATGCGGTCGAAATGCGATCTCTGCGGAAAACTGTGGAGTGAGGCTGACTGACCGCATTCGTAACGACGACGTAAGAGAGTGAGTAGGTATGAAAGAGAGTATTGGTGTAAAGATGCAAAAGGGAATGCCCCGATTTGAATATGTGGAAAGAATGGAAAAGAAAGTCGAATGAACGACTGGTTAAGAAGATATAAAATGCAAAAGTGGTAGGATGTAGGTACAGGGGGATACCGAGACTCATGTACCCGGACCAAATCGGTCATATATCGAAGGAAGGTGAAGTCAAGAGTCTCCGAAAGCGGCGAGCGTGTATGAAGAGAATTATGAATGTTGAGGAAGCAAGCGATGTTTGCAAGAATAGAGTCTTTTGGTACTCTATTCTCTCTACCTACCCCGCAAGGGAGATGGCGTGATGATTAGTAAGGAAACAAAAAACTACTACAAAAACAAACTACTGTACCAATATTGATGAAATTTAAATGGGATCTAATAAAAAGTTGTTAAACAAACAAACTCATATAAGGAGGTACTTACGTGTCAAATTGAGAACCTACTTTTTTTCGTCGATTAAAAACTGATTGACATACGCATCAATTACATAATAATATTCCATTGTAAACGATTTTTATTTATTTTTTTATACCTGTAAATTTTATCTTTATATTACTAGCCTACCTATGTACAAATACATATTCTCTTTTTACGTATTGATTTCATTTGTTAAAAATAAATTATTTACGTTAACTCATTTAACTATTTATTCTTGCTATCAGTAATCCTTGTCAATTTCTTTAGATTTAACATGATCTATTGAAAGTTTATCATAATATACATGCTGTATCGTATCCAAATTATTCATTAATTCTGGGGATTTTTTTCTGATCTCTGGCAACTTTTGCCCTTTTTTCCAATGACAATGAATTGTATCCTTTTGAAGTAATTAGTTTGACGGTAGTAAAAACGAGACAAACATAGTTTTCTTTGGCTTACGTGTCTGTTTCAAAGCTACGTCTTTGAACTCGCAAGTGGCTACGTTTTTTTGAGAGTTATTTGTACTAGAGTACTACTCTAGTAGTATTTATCACAATGGGTTGTAGGAGGTTGTAGGGTATGGGGTTGCAAAATCATAGTCGCAAACGAACGGCTACAAAACAAAACGTCAAATAAGTGACAGCATTGACAGTCTGACATTCACTTAACGTTGCTGCCTCGGACTAAATATATCTAGACAGAGCGAAGAAAATTATTTGACATGTATAAGCGAGAATACAAGATACAATTTACTGGTGCAAAAAACAGACAAAGTCAAAGATTTTTGTCTTTGTCGCCGTGGCCAGTTTTTGGTATTGTCACGATGTCAAAATGTTTTGTCTGTCACGATTCAACTGACATAATCGAACATTTGTATAAAAATTCAGGTTTTAATTAAAATTTAATGTTAATTTGTGTTAATGAGTGTTTTGAGAAAAAGACTACGTGATAATAGTGCTTGTAAAATAGTGTACTATGCTACAAAAGCTACAGCAAGCGAAAAAATACAGGTATAACATTTCATTCATATGTAGTCAAAAATGAAAAATTTCATGATTGAATGCTATAAAGTGATATAAAATGGGCTTTTTTACTCAAAATTAATAATTGCTACTAAGATACACTCGCAAAACACGTTTTCTAGCTAACTTTCTATTACTGAGAATTGTTTCGATGTTGCCTTATTGCGAATTTAATTTTCCCAGTTTTCACTTTACTAAAATTTATATGTAATTTATGAGATGATGATAAATATTTACTATTTTAGGTTTCCGTCTAATCCAGATGCGAGATCGAAATGGGTTTATTCTACGGAAAAACGAGGGTTGCCCACGAAATACCCAAAATATGTTCCACGACATTTTCTTTATGTTTCATTATACATAATAAGAAAATAGTAACATTGGGAGCAATAGAATAATGCCAGTGAATATGTTCATGTAAGTATAGCTTTTAAAGTCTTTGTAACTTCAAAAAACATAGCATCACGCCTGTATTCCCCGAAGGGGTAGGCAGAGGTGTATTACACACCCACGACTCGCCAGCTATGTATAAGTGCCACGTGATAGGGGGCGAGCCTATTGACGTCTACCGGGCACATTTACAAACTCCGGGCTGCCACTGAGAATTTTTTTTGTTTTTAAAAATATCAATAACACTATCCGACCCAGGGATCGAACCCGAGACCTCATGATCAGCAGTCGCTTACACTACCACTGCACCACAGAGGCAGTTGTAACTTCAACTTTGTAAGTAAATCTCAATTCTAGATTATGACTACCGCTGTAGTCATAATCTAGAATTCAGAGAAACTGATTTGCTCTAAGTTCTTATTCAATTAGTTAAATCAGCGCTGAAGGGAAGATAATTATTTTCTTATTTGACCCAGAAAAGAAAGAAAAGATAACTTAATTATATTCTTGTGTACTATTATTTTATTAAATATAACTTATTATTATTTACCAGATGAGATATCGAACAGAACGGCAATTTATGGGGCAGCAATACTTACCTTGCATCAAGGCTCAAAGTCTTTGAATTTCCATACGTGATCAAATTCTTATAACGGAGATCCGTAGAACGTGAATATCCGACATAGCTGCAAGGTTTGCATGATGAAGTGGCAATGGGCGGGCCATATCGCTCGACGAGCTGACAACCGTTGGGGAAAAAGGTTTTCGAGTTGCGACCACGTATCGGACAGCGCAGCGTAATATGGCCTCCCACCAGATGGACCAAATATATAGTCAAATAGTCTTGTGCCTGCTCAGTCATTTGAAAGAGCGCTCTGTACTATTTCATTTCGGACAGTGAATTAATTCATTCTATTAGTTCTATTAGCTCTATTCGGTCTTTGGATTCGGTCGGTCAGGCAATCGGTCATCATTCATGATCGTGCTAATAATCACAGTGTATCAGTCAGAGTATATTAAAATGTCAAGATGGTCTAATGAATCTAAACCTTAAACAACAACAAACATAACTTTATTATCTTGAGTCTATGGACTGTCATACTTTACTTTTTGCTAGGGTGGGAAAAAATATACCTAGCGGCAGACCCCGTCGTTCGGGGCAACGAACAGGGTAGTGTGGGTGTGGGGCTCTCACCCACTAAATAAACCCACTGTGTATCGTCTCGGCGGATCACTGGAACTGTGTGACAATATGGTTAATTACAAAGCTTGACGCTTCCCATAACTATAGCATGCAAAAATAAAAACCGTCCAAAACCACAATGTTTACCTATAAAAAAAGAATAAGAAGTACAAACACTAAACAATGAATTAATAAATTATTATTATAACATAACCTCAACTTTCTCGAAACGAACTATCAAAAGCGCAAAAGTACCTAACTCTTCTTCTTCTCCGATAATGTACTTATTTACTCATATTACTCAGTCACCGGCTCTGTCGCTCGCGTTCGGTTCGTTAGAAATGATGAAACGATAGAGCTAATAGACCAATTAACAGTTAGCGTTCGGAAAAGTTTCTTCTAGTACAGTGCAAAGATACGTTTCTTACTTCTTGTCATCGTTCGCGAACTTCACAAGACTATGGTTAAAGCTGCAGGGAGCCACTGGATGCAGTCAGCACAAGCCCGCTAGTTCTGGTGCTCTTTTGGGGAGGCCAATGTCCAACAGTGGACGTTTAAAGGCTGATGGTTGGATGAATAGAAGGGGTGGTAGATTTACTTTTAAATAATTATTTTGATAAACGCTGTGATTTTCAATTAAATATTTGTTACGAAGAGTTTCTTATTTACGATCAAGTTACAGACCTCATTCTAACTATCGTTTATTTTGCCCAAATATGCTTAAATATTTGTCAACAAGGCAACATTTAACAAAAATATTGCTGTTTCAAGTGCGGCCACGCCGTGGCTCCGTCGAGTTAGTCTGAGGTTGCTGCGGATATATTTAGTCTGAGGTTGCTGCTAAAGAAGTTCGTCTTACGCATAACGTGCCAACTGTGCCTACACTTAATTTCTATCCATACCTTAATATAAAACCATAAAAAATTATAGCCACGTGTATAAAACACGTTCCGTTTCTATTGAGTATGATAAATACTTTCTGATTTTTACGCGAATATTACACATTTTGAAATAAAACTACGTTTACGGAATCTATCGCGTTTACTTGATTTTACTACTATCCCGACGTTTCGAATACTTTACAGCATTCATGATCACGGGTGGACTTAGATGATACTTTCAACGGTTTCATCTACCCACAGTATATGATTTTACAACATTTTTGGTTTATTTATTTTAACCCACCTAATATTCGTTTAGAAACACAGTGAAAATATCTACTTAAAATTTTTATGCTTATAATGTATGAGACTTTAAGTTAGTATATTAAAATCAGTATAAAGCTTAGCGTCGATTACAGCAGAAACGCGCCGAATCGAATCGAAACGAATTTTTCATATAAACTCCGCGTCCATCAGGCGCGCCGAGCCGAGCCGAATCGAGTCGCAGAAAGTCGCTTTTATATATTTACTTTGAAACTGCGTCCATTAGCGACGCGCCGAAGCGCGCCGAATCGAACCGCGCTGGCATATTGAGGCGAATTTCTTCGCCGATGCGTTTCGCAGGGTGGGCATGCAGGAAGTGCCAAAAAGTATTGATATGTCGGTGGTTTTATAAAAAAAAGTTCTGTATGAAATTATATTGTTTATTTTTTTTGTTCATATAAAATTATATCAAACTAGGATTATGTTGTTAATCAAATGATGATGGTGTAAAATCATAAATTGGGGTAGTTTTTACGACCAAGTATAGTTCGAAGAGCTGAGGAGCACTAAGTTTTATATATTGAAAGTATTTCAAATTAAAACACTTCTATTCATCAGAGTTGTCTATAACGCAAGAACGAACCACTTTTTATTTTTTATTGCGTATGATGGTAGACAAGCCACGGCCCACCTGATGGTAAATACTTAGTAACCGTCGCCCATGGACTCAACGCGGCTGCTCATCATTTTATTTCATGGATATGTAATAAAAGAATTAACAGTTATCTCCTGCTACAACCAAAACACACCGATGTGCTTTATGGCCAGTCACACGGGAGATGCTGGTTCCAACCCACTCAGATGCGATAGCAAGTGAGTACTCCCACTTGGTAGCCAGCCCTACCACCAGTCATGCAATGGATGATAATTGCTTACTTCCCTTAGTCACCCCGTTAAAACTGGCCCTATGTTCCCGAAAGAATGCGGGGGTGACATTGGTTGTATTCTGAGTCCGTCACCATAAGGACTTAAATTTTCTCCGTTGAAAAGTTGTGATAAATGAAAAATTTATCTAGATGTGTTTTTCTATTCCATTTTAATCCTAGATATTGAAACGCGTGTTGTATGATAGATCCATGGCGTATCCAAAGAGTAGAATTTGAGTAGAATAAATAAAAAAAGACGCGTGTCAGCGGTTTTGGCATAATCGAAAAATTTCGGCTATAGAGTTTCAGAAAAAGTTAGGTTATTAAATAAATGTCTTTTTTGTGAAAATACATCAATACTGTTATTTTCTTTGTTGTACTTTTATTTATGAAATTGATAATAACGATATTTTATTAGTTTTGTACATATTTTGTAAATTTGACATTACGCCCCATTTAGTGTGCACTGGGAACAGTAGGTGCCTACTTGGATATTTTCTTTGAGAGTTTAGAGGATTGATTACCTACTTTATATTTTAATTGTGGATTTTACTTTCCAGGTTTAATGTTAATACACGTTGGCCGGAACCCCTCCGTGGGACCTGAAGGTGGACGTGCTCGCCGAAGTGTATCGGTGGGCGTTGCAAGAGTGGGAGGGGGGTGGTCTCCCACCCAGGGTGGTGGCCTGCAATGGCGACACCCGCCGGGCTGCCATGGCCAGCTGGAGGGCGCGGCTGGAGGCGCCCTGGGCCGGTCTTCAGACCGTAGGGGCACTCCAGCCGGTGCTGGAAGAGTGGGCAGAGTGACGGCACGGAGTCCTTACCTTCCGACTGGTGCGGGTGCTGTCGGGGCACGGTTGCTTCGGCAGATATCTGCACATAGTCGCAAGGAGGGAAGCGAATCCGGGCTGTCACCCTTGCGGCTGCGCAGCACACGCTCGAGTCGTGCCCGGCTTGGGCCAAGCAGCGTTGTGAACTCGTCGCGGCAATAGGGGGGGACCTCTCGCTGCCGAGCGTCATCAGAGCGTTGCTTGGCAGCAACAGGAATTGGGCTGCGTGATAACCTCCTCGCAGAAGGCAGCGGCGGGGAGGGCCAGGGAGCAGGATTCTTCCACTGACCCAAACCGCAGCCAGCGACTGGGGTGGCGCAGGCGTGAGTACTTGCGCCTCATGCCGCCCTCGCTGAGGCTGCGGGTGGATGGACCAGGGAACGTCCGCCACCCGCAAGGCCTCCCGCGAAGGTGCGATGCTCCGTGTGCGGATGCGTCGCTCAGTAGAGGGTACCCGAAAGGGTAAGCCGCCGGCGGACCATCGAAGGAATGTAACATGTTTCTAGAGCCCACCAATAAAGGTGGAGAGACGGCACACGGAGGGTTTCTTTAGTCGGTGGAGGCTCCACACTACCTGTTCGTTGCCCCGAACGATGGGGTGTGCGAATAGGAACATTTTATTCCCGCCTTAACAAAAAAGTTAAATGTTAACGACATTATATCAATTCTAGAGGAGGATAGTCCTATAATTTCAGCAGATTTATTTATTACACTACCGGAAAATTATATAATTACCGGAAGATTCAGGGACAAACTTACTGGTTGACAATTATTGGCTGAGCTGAGGTGCGATGCCAGGTATCATCAGTACAGGGGTCGCTGGAAACCGTCGAAGGAATTCCGTTTGTGAGCCAGGATAATGAAGAATACAAACCCTCAACTTCTTCGTATCAGAAACCGTAAAGATGCGAATGGGAATGCTCTTATGGTTCTGCTATGTGGAGAGAATGCCGGACGATCGACTAGTTAGTTAAGAAGATACACAATGCAAAAGTGGAAGGATGTAGTTACAGGGGAGACTGAGACTCGCCTATCTAGACCAAATCGGTCACGTATTAAAGGAAGTTGGAGTACCGGAGGAGTGGGCAGCAGCACTTCCTCGAGTATTAACATCCACTGCGATCGCCAACCCGCCTGCCAAGCGTGGCGATTACGGCATTATCCCTCATGACGGGACCGCTCCTTGTGACGTTCTCTTGGGGAGGCCTGTGTCCAGCAGTGGTCGTTGAAGGGCTGATGGATGGATGGATGATGGATGGAGTAAGCTGGCGAGCGTATATGAAGCGAGCTATGAACGTTGAGGAAGCAAGAGATGTATGCAGAGTCTTTTGGCATTCCGTTCTCTCCGTCTATCCTACAAGGAAGATGACGTGTGAATGATAAGTAGTAGTAACCTACTAGTAGTAGAAATTACACTCAAATTAGATTTCGCCAGTGCTAAGAAGTACAAAGTTCAGATAGGTAGGTACAACAAATGTGGAGTTGGGTTACATTGACATTGTTCCTAAACTTTTTATCCATCCATCCATCAGCCTTTTAACGTCCACTGCTGGACATAGGCCTCCCCAAGAATGGGGGATAGTGCCGTAATCACCACGCTTGGCAGGTGGGTTGGCGATCGCAGTAGATGTTGATACTCGAAGGAGTGCCGCTGTCCACTTCTCCGGTTTTCCCTCAGTCGGCTCTTACAACTCCCATTACAATGCGCGCCCTATGTAAAATGCGGTCCTGAATATTTATATAAAATAAATAAATATATTTTAGTCAGTGTTTTTTAAAATAAGAAAAATATTTATATATTTTGTCATCTGACCCTTTGGGATAATATATAAAATAATACACCCACTCGTATTCGCTTGGCCGCAAAGAGTATTATATTTGTAATCACTATGTTTATATAGGGAGGGTAGTAGTTTTACCATTGAGCTCTAAGTTTTACTTGGCCGCGTCGACCATAGAGTCCATAGATACTACATAAATACTAGACGCTGAATTGTCTACTAGGTGCTGAGTTGTCTTTGAAACGCGTCCTCGAAGAAATTCGCCTCACAGGCCCGATTCGATTCGACGTGGTTCGGCGCGCCTTTAGTGGACGCAGTTTCATAGTAAATGTATAGCAAGCGAATTTCTGCAATTCGCTTCGGTGCGCCTGATGGACGTGGGCCTTAATACTCCTCTTACTAAACAACTGTTAAACAGTTTTTGCCTACTGAGCTTTCTGGCCGGTTCTTTCTCAGTCAGGCCGCGTTGCGATCCGGTGGTAGCTTCTTAGTCTTAGCTTTTGGCAAAATCAATATATTTAATAATATAAACTAATAATCAAGATTGTCTTCTTACTGGTAGTAATTGGTAGTTTGTGGTGAATTATTGAGCACAAAAAAAAACAAAAATTTTCAGTTTAAAGAGGAGTATTAAACTTATTTTAATATACTAACTTTGTAACGAGTTCGTTACAATATCTTTACTCGCCTGAAACTTGTTAGTACCTATATTTCATATTTCTATAAAATATCTATCTAAAAGCTAAGCCCGTGCGCACTATATAGGTATATAGGTACTTAAGTTATAAAATATTCTTGTTGCCGTGTGGAGTGAGCGGTGAAACAGGTTTAGTGGCCGGCCGACCCGCCGGCGAGCCGCGGGGAGGGGCACTCGAGCTCTGACGCCACCGTTGCTAGACGCGGACATAATATATCATAGATTTTTATGCTTTCTAACTACTAACTAGTTCACTTCGACATTTTAAATGCTGTACGCATAAGCAGCTGTGAAACTGTGTTACCCCGCCTTGGGTGAGTGTTGCAAATATTACTTTATTGCTGTAGCTTAACGCTGT
The DNA here is from genome assembly GCA_948253155.1 of Leucoma salicis. Taxonomy (NCBI): domain Eukaryota; kingdom Metazoa; phylum Arthropoda; class Insecta; order Lepidoptera; family Erebidae; genus Leucoma; species Leucoma salicis. The sequence goes on along the minus strand of OX411805.1, from coordinate 7,573,700 downwards.
AGATATAATAATCGTTATTTCACTAGCTGTGCCATATCATGTGATCGTGTCCTTGTGAAATCATACCGGTCATTATACCCAGTTTTTAGAATATAGTTTCCATCTTGTAGGTACCTACTTTTATTTCTTCTAGTAGTGTTTCCCTTCCTTACTTTTGTAAAAAGGTTCGACTAGTGTTCTTACTGTGCTACTGTAGCAATAATTTAGTTTTAAGTGAAATCATGCGTAATGTTTGCTACCTTTACTTTTCCATTTGACTGCCTCATCATCGAGCACTATTTCTTGCCACTATCATATCATGCCACCTGCTTCTGCTTAGCACTTCCTTGTGTAGTTGTGGTTCATGATGTTGCAGTCAAACTATTTTATCGGTATAATTGTAAAATAGTAGGGTGCGCACCGTTCCAGGGTCCACCTACCCGGCAACTGACACCTGAGCATCTACGGACGTCTGCATTACCTGTCGCTGCCTGACGCAAGCCACATCACTGCCTGCTCCTGTGCCGCAGCTGCTTAGCTACCTTAGCTACTACTTCTCCGACTACCGCAGAGCTACCGGGAGGCTAATGAAGGGCAGTGTTGTTCTATTCAGAAACCTCAAGCATCCGTCGGTTTGTGAGCGTAGTCGAATCCACTACCCGCTATTTTTTTATTAACCTATTTTTAATAAAACATAGTATTATACTAAATATTTGTATAATTTCCCAACCTACAGAAAGGATTGTTACAACTTAAAGTCTCATACATTGTAAGCATAAAAATTTGAAGTAAATATTTTCACTGTGTTTCTAAACGAATCTAAAGCTGGTCACATACGGCTAAAAAATCAAGTAAACGTGATAGATTCCGTAAACGTAGTTTTATTTCAAAATAAGTATGATAAATATAATATTGCTTTTTTCCCCGGCTTTGTTTGAAAATTCAATTAATATATACGATACGTAATAAGCAAATAAAATCTAATTTGCTAAGATATTTTCGTTAGACAATTTTCAGGTCAAAATTGAGCATGGTTTTTTCTGTTAGGCACATGGTTCTGCCAAAACCATAAATAAAAAAAAATAACTGACATGGCATTGTGACATTGACAACTGACTGCCTATTTCTCTCTTTCTTTCATTTCACTCTTTCAATTTATTGACAACTAGAAGAGAGGATTTCTCTCCGACCATGTCGTAAGTAATCTATATTTATTTCAATAATCCTTGTAAAGTTTTGGTAAATCCTTTTTTAGGTATTTATTTTATATGTACTAGATAAGCGAAATACATTATTTTCGTGGTTAAAATAGAGTTAAATTTTATAACCTTAAATTGCCCAGGTGTAACATTATTTTTCTATTATAGGTCTAAAGTATCGCGTGATACGCTCTACGAGTGTGTGAATGCTGTGCTGCAATCATCTAAAGACAAAAAACGTAACTTTCTGGAAACAGTTGAGCTCCAGATCGGTCTGAAGAACTATGACCCTCAGAAGGATAAGCGTTTCTCGGGCACAGTCAAGTACGTTTACCTGGAAAGAGCATTTTTGTGGAAGCCTTAATGTTAAATTTTTACATCCACCAAGATGTCTCTGTACAGGGAGTCAGTTTTTAACTGACGGGACTTTACCCAGAGTCTTAAAATAACGGGTAGGCAAGCTTTGGCTTTCCGACTTAGCTTAAGTACGAAGTCAGTAGTCCAGGTATGAATATTAGTAGGAATACATATTTAACTAACCATTCTATGAACTAAATAATGATGCACATAAATTGCATGTATTATCTGTTGATATTGAAGAGAATTTTTGTCACTGATAACATATTGAGTATTCAAGGTTAATATTTAGTAAGTATAAACCTTTTGTAAGTCATTTTTAAATTTTGTAGGCTCAAGTACATTCCGCGCCCAAAAATGCAGGTTTGTGTGTTGGGAGATCAACAGCATTGTGATGAAGCTAAAACCCAGAATGTACCATGCATGGATGCAGAGGCTCTTAAAAAGTTGAACAAGAACAAAAAGCTTGTAAAGAAACTAGCTAAGAAGTAAGTTGTAATATTATTTATGCTTTATATCATTACTAGAATCTAAATACATCCCTGTTATGGATTAGATCTTTATGCCAAAATTATTACGATCCTGAAGAAACTAAGTTTTTCTTGGGTAATAAAGTAGTTAGTAAAGTAGTAGCCCTTTTTTTTTATTCTATTGGGTGGCGAACAAGCACACAGTCCACCTGATGGTAAGCGGTTACCATAGCCTTCTAGCAACACCAGAGGCGCCACTCGCACGTCGCTATCTGCAAGGAAAGGGATAGTAGGTTAATAGGAAGAATAATAAGGAGGGGGTTTGGACTGATTTTATATGAGAGGGTGCTACTTCCCCCAAATGAGCCGACCCATTTGTGCTGGGATAAGCAAGGCTCTACCATTTGAAAATCATTTGATTGGTTCAGTAATTATATGTGAAAGAGTAATAAATAGGCACTTCCTCATTTTTAATATTAATATATATAGATTTCATAGTATGTCATTTTCATGGTCTCTGCAAACAGAGGGTAAGAAAATAAAAAGTTGTATATTATCAGTTTATATAAACAATGTCTTGGAAGTGCCTACTGTTTCTGTGGCTTAATACAGTCAGGATGTTGCTGTCCCATCTGGCCTGCTGTTTGGCAAAGATGTATGGTAAGCTCTGTTGGAGCATGTAAATCTTGCAACCCAGTAATCGAAAACAACAGCAGGAGGGTTGTTGAGATTTTGCACTGATAATAAGTTATCTAAGGGAAATTCCTGTAATATTTTGGAGTATTAATTCTTAACATTCTTCCAATTTGTCAGGTTTGATGCTTTCCTTGCATCTGAATCCCTCATCAAGCAGATTCCCCGTCTGCTTGGTCCCGGTCTAAACAAGGCTGGCAAGTTCCCTGGTCTACTGTCTCACCAGGAGTCCATGACCCAGAAAATTGATGAAGTCAAGGCTACTATCAAGTTCCAGATGAAGAAGGTAATACATTTTTTCCATTCTGTACAATTTATACTTAAGTGAGGATGCTGGGCTACTATATTATACTAACCAATTAGACTTATACTATAGTAGCTCCTACCTGTGACTCGGAATTTACTTTGTAATTTTAAACTTGGAATAAATTGCACATTGAAAAGTCCTGGTATTTGTTAGAGTACAGCTAAGCTGCGTTAGATGACTAAGGTTTCTTCTTTTATGTTCTAGGTACTGTGTCTTTCAGTGGCTGTAGGTCACGTGGATATGACTCCCGATGAGCTGGCGCAGAACGTCCACCTGTCAATCAACTTCCTAGTATCTCTGCTCAAGAAACATTGGCAGAATGTAAGGTCACTACATATGAAGTCTACCATGGGCCCACCCCAGAGATTGTACTAAGCTTACTGCAATAAACTTGACTTTATTATATTGTATTAATTTATTGATTGATCCAATTTCCTACAAAACTATATTAAATATTAGAATGGTATCATTTGAAGCAGTACTATGGGCCTAGCCAAACTACATTCTATGATCGCTAATGCTATAGAAAACTATTAAAATGTAGAGGAATATGAGGGCCTAGCCAAGTTACATTCTATGATCGCTTACGCTATAGAAAACTATTAAAATGTATGGAAATTTGACAGCTCTAATATTAAGTTGTAGCGTTATAGATACTGTTCAAAATGTCAAATTCCCATACATTTTAATACTATAGCGTTAGCGATCAAAGAATGTAACTTGGCTAGGCCTACTGGATAGACGTAGTTTTAAGTACTTTTAGAAATTGCGGTCACGTAAGACTCGAGATCGTCGTTCACCATGTCCTTTCCGAAATTGTCATAATCACTATCACTACCTAATTGGTTGACGTTATGTTTTAGGTATTACATTCTAAATTATTCATTCGTTGGATGCAAGCGGCACAGGACCGATCGCTGTGGCGTTCTCTTGGGGAGGCCTATGGCCAGTAGTGGACGATGAAAGGCTAATGGATGATTCTAAAAAAAAAAATGCTGCTGTTTATCAATGTCAGTCGTAAAGAGGCTATAATTACTAAAGAAAAATTTATTTGTGATAGTGGAAGAAGAGGGCTTTACATACTGCGAGTAGGATTCGAACCTGCGTCCCATCCAATCTGGTAAACCGGACCGCCACAAACTACCGTACATTGAATATACGGAGAGAGATATCAGCATCAAATTTTAGATTAGCGACATTAACTATTAATTTCTTAATACTTTCTGATATTTACGCGAATGTTACACATTTTGAAATAAAACTTCGTTTACGGAATCTATCGCGTTTACTTGATGACGTTTCGAATACTTTACAGCATTCATGATCACGGGTGGACTTAGATGATAGACGTCCAAGGCTGCTGTCTATCATCTAAGTCCACCCGTGATCATGAATGCTGTAAAGTATTCTAAACGTCGGGATAGTAGTAAAATCAAGTAAACGCGATAGATTCCGTAAACGAAGTTTTATTTAAAAATATTAATTTCTTTTTAGTTTCATATTATATTATTAACTAGCTGACCTGGCGAACTATGTACCGCTATATATTTTTTCATGAATAAATATTGCAATAAATTGAGATATAAAGTATCCTATCTCTTAAGTTGGAACAAAACACACATTTAAGGAAAAACAGTTAATATCGGTTCAGTAGTCTCTGTGTTCATCCCGGACAAACATCGTGACACTGGAATTATATATGATAGATATATACTATTGAGGACTTCTTTGTAGATCTTTTGATCTTTCTAATAGATACTTTTGGTGTAGGATCAACGTATGCGAGGATAAGAGCTCGAAAGCGCATCTTCATCCGACTTGCTTCAAATTTATCGTTACTGCTCAGCTCCTATGTGTCTTAGCGTTATGTTATATAGCCTATAACCTGCCCAGGAGTATGGACTAAAATCGTACCAAGTTTGGTTAAAATCCCTTCAGTAGTTTTTGACCCATGCGTGCATATACAGACAGACAGACAAAAAATTTACTGATTGCATTTTTGGCATCAGTATCGATCACCATTCATCCTCCAATATTAATTTTGAATATATATTCAATGTACAGAATTGACCTCAGTATCTCTAACTATTCTGTTTTGACCTCTTTACAGTTTTATTATAAGTATAGATTTGTGTTACTATCTGTGAAAATCTATGAAAAACAAAATGTACGAGCTGATACGCCCTTGTAAAGCTATTAAAATTATTATTAAGCTATCGCTTTCACCTAATGGTGATACCCAATTTCCACTTCACATTTTAGATGTACATATTTTTAAGACCTATGCCACCTATCGGATGCATTTACATACATTTAGGTATTTAGTTTAACAGCAGATCCGCCAGTCTTTCGAGCGATAGACCATGAAACATTTCGGTTTTCGTTGTAACGGGGGATAGCACTCCCGGTCATTAATTTCCTGTCTGCGAAATGAAATCTACCATCAGGTGGGCCGTGGCCGTGGTCGTCTGCCAACATAAGCAATAAAGATATTACTTGGCTGATTTTTAGGTTCCTATTCTCCCGAAAACCCAATCGCTGCATTATAACTGACCATGCCTACTAAAATTTTATAACAAGTGATTTTACTGATGGACTGTTGAAATGACGTACAACTTCCTGAACTCTTTAAAACAAATTTTTCATCACGGACACTGGCAGAGTTGTGGCAACAAGCTACAAGGCCACTAATATAAGAAGAAGAAAACAAATTTTTCAACGCCCAAAATATTGTATTCAGCTTTTTTTAAGGCTGGAAAAAATTTACCTAACCGCACACCCCATCGTTCAGGGCAAACCTATCTATTGGTACCGATATAAATGCGTATCTCTTATTGCTGTACAAGATACTATTACCTACTCTTTAAATTATGTCACTAATACTCCTGGATTCAGGATTGATAATTTCATCGTCACTGTCAGTATTTTCATCGTCAGGCAATTGTTCTTCACAGTCCTCTTCATCTTCGCTTAATTGCTGAGAGGCGATAACTTCACCATGAATGTCTTTATTCTTTAGATTACCCATCCAAAATGCCTCAGGACATTTATTGGCAACTAGAGCAGCCTTAACTTTATAAAGTAAAGTTTCAAGTAAATGTTTTACATATGGTGCTTTACTCATCAATACAGTATCTTTCTTTAGTCTTGAGTGACAACATAAAGTCTGTAAGAATCTTGTTGATTGTTGAATAATTTTCCAAATATTCAAAACTTCTTGTGTATTACTTTTAAGTTCTATTTCTAATATAGGAATGCCCTGTGACTGGAATAGTTTAAGCATAGGTAAAGATTTCTTGAAAAATACGGCTAAATTATTTCTTGTTTTTAATGTTCTCGCTATTTCTGACATGCTCTTTAATATTGAAGTAACATCATTCCATAGTTCTAAATGCTCAGGATTAGTCAATCCTTTTTCTAAACGAGATTTAGTGGCATCATAAAGAGCTGTGCCTAAGTTTCTGTATAATATGGAGAAATTGGCTTTATTAAAACTTTTTAAATGACTTAAAATGTTAGTACGGGTTTTTAATAATCTTATTTCCTCTGTCAATTGCAATGTCAGGTTTTTTAATGAAGGAATTTCACTGTTAATGAAATAAATAGAAGCAAGACGGTCTATACTTTGATTGACTTGTGTGCCCTTTTCCAAAATACCATCAGGAGTTTTCCATTGTTTAGATAAGAAACTTTCAGCCATATTTCTCAAAATGTTAAAAGTAACTCTGTTTTCAGAATATTGCTGAACACTTAGTAAAAATTCAATAAGTGATGTTGCTGTAGATAATTGCAAGCAATATTTTTCATGCTTTTGTAAGACTTTTGCAGCAGCTATTACTAAATCTTTCAGTGATAAAACACCAGTATTTTGGCCTGCTAAAGTTCTTAATGACTTTTTCAGTAATGTATTATGCTCTTCATTTTTGAACCCTATCCACTTATAATAAGATGTGCAAAAATTATATATATATTCCAAGCAGGTAATATAATTGATAACTTCGCAGGTAAATAATACTTCATCATCATCCTTGTTTCCAGCTATTGCCTTTTCTAAAGAGAGAGTAACAAATTTTAAATGCTCCATCAATATTGGCAAGATTTCACTAACAGCCTTAGCACATTTTTCTGCTTTTGCAGCATCGTAAGGAAGAATTTCTTGTTTGGTAAGAAATGTTTTTCTTTTAATTTTGGATATTAAGGTATCTTCAATATTTCTGTTAATACACTTTAATAAAAATGCCAACGTTTTAACAGTTAGTTTTGTATCTGAATCTTTCTCATCAGTCATCTCTGTATTAATCAAATGTAGCAGGTTTAAATTTAGAGGCCTCAAAGGCATGTTGTGTGATATCTCCAGACAATTTCTAATGGGCGTGTTATTTTGCGTTGCTTGGGATTTTAATGTTTCAGGCAGCACTGTATCATCTTGAACAGGTTTTTTTGTCACCTTATGTTTGTTGCTTTGCACTTTAATAGACTTCTCTGATTGTTCTCCAGTATATTTACTTAAATTGTAAGTACAAACTGGGGGCTTATACAATATTTTCGTTTTAATTAAAACTTCTCTAATGACAATTTCTAATTCCTCAATGTTCTGTAGTCGTTTAAGAATTCTACTTTTTAAGTCTTCATCATCTAGAGGTGAAAATGCATTTACTAATTCTCTAAACCAGTTCACACAATGAAATAAACAATCTAGTATGTTAATGATTGCAGTTGAATCCATATCCTCCACCATATCTATATCAAATTTAGGCAAAACAACTGGACACCCAAGTAATGCATCTATGCTTGAAAGATCACCATTGCTTTGTTTTGAATGTAAAGTTTGAACTAATTGAAAAAGAGGAGGTAAAATACCTACATCTGATTTTGCTTTCAAAGTTAATTCTGCAATATTAATAGCTATAACTTCTGTAACTTCGCTATCAGAGTTGAGACAATATTGCATAGTTATTTTTAGATCATTAATTCTATCTTCTACAGTATCCACAACATATTTTTTTTCTAGATCATTTGTGACTGCATCAGTCAGCCAAGCTAAAAAGTTTTTGTTGACGTTCGATGTAGACGATATAATTTTACATAGTTCATCGTAAAATAATGAAATCATATCAGGGAATGGTCTAGTACTACGACTTATCAGTTCAATAATTTGAGCAGCTTCCTTGATGTCACCTTCAGGTAAATGTATTACTGAATTAGAGCTTACATCATCAGGTAGGTCTTTATTTGCATCATCAGAATTAGCACCCATTAAATACTTCACAGCATGAATTGCAGCAAGTATACCTTGAACCTTGATACGTGGATTAGATGAACCTAATTCTTTTCTTATGATCATGTGTATGTCATCTCTTATGATAGAATTTTCATAACTGTAAGCAAGACCACATATCAGGTTCATAACAGCTCTAACTTCAGTGAGGGTCATGTCATCCATTCTATCTAAAAGTGTTAGCATTTGGACACTTTGTGGCTTCAAAAGAGACATATCTTTTGATGCAACATTGTTTAGTATGAGCAAAATACTCATTACACATTGTTTACAGTCTAGTGCTAGCTGTAGTAACTCTGCCACAATAGTAGGGCAACATTCTTCTAATTCTGCAAACATTAATGTATATATATGTGAAGCAAAGTCTTCCACTATTGGATCCGATTTTGTTTTTAACAAGGAATTTGTAAGGTTGATTAGATGACTTAAATACTCTTTTAATATTGGTTTAAATTTTTTAAAAGATTCATCTAGCAATTCTTTTTTTAATATTGTCATTTTTATATGTTTTCTTATTAACTTTTCTGTTAGTCTTTTCTTTTCTTCTGAAGTTGAATATAAGATGTTTAATAAAATAAAATCTATATGTTTATAATCAGTATGTGTTTTGCATAAAGATATCACTTTTAACCAACAATTGCCAACAAGTTTGGATGAAACCATAGAATTTCTTATTGCTGCAGCTGTGAGCACTTGGCTTGTAGGTATGTCTTGAGAGTTTGCTGTGGTTGGCCAACCCAATGCATTCCTAAGTCCTTGGACAGCTTCGAGGTAAGAATGGTTGTTTAGCCGGCCTGGTAAAAGCAAAAATTTTACAAAATTGGGGAAATAATTAAATTTTGTAAGGGTCATAAGGAGAGCCAGTGTTTTCTTTTGCAACTGTTCGTATTGACCTTCTGTCAAGCAGAGGTAAGAAAGACAGTCTAAAATAGCAGGTATTAAGTCATAGTCTTCACTTAAAATTCTACTCATTTCTGCCGCAATGTTGTCATGTTCCTGATCTCCTATGATATCAGGTATTGCAGTTATGATTTCTAATTTAACAATTTTTTCTTCTGCAATGTCCATCAGATTTATAAGATTTGTAGACATCTTGTCAGTATTAGTAATACTATCAAGAGATGAAAAACATTTTAAAATCATCTGGATCCAAGGCTCACATTTTCTTGCAATGGCTAAATCAGTAGCTTTCTCAAATATAAACTCGGTTAACTTATTTTGTAGAATAGGTACACTTAGCAATATTTTGATAACACTGTCTGGCGTGGGATACTCTTCGCCACTATCCTCTGATAACCTCACAAGATTTGGAAATAAATAATGTTTAAAAACAGTTAAATCACTACACTCTTTTTCCAAATCAGAAAAGAGATCTGAAACATTTCTGGGATATTCTAAATGTTTTTCGAGGTTTTTCTTGATATTGCGAATGATATGAATCGTCTCTTGTGATGCTAAGCACCTATCGGGAGCGTGCTTCAAATTAAGACCACTTTCAAGTAAAGTTTTCTGTAGGTAATTATTTGAGTTTGAAGTCTTTGTTTTCTTATTAAGACCTTTCCCACTATTTTGGGATGAAAGTCTTTTACTCATTTTGACTAAATTTTTGTAGCTTTAATTTTTTTTAAATACTACTTCTGCCTTCGGCTATGTATGTATTCCGCTGATTTAATATAAGTAATTTAAATTTAGTTTCAGGAAACAGGAATATTATAACAATAATAATTACAAGTAGACTAAAACTCATAGATAAATAACTATACTTGGAACTAAAACTACTATTTTCAAATGCAATTACAGAATATAAAACATAGTTATTATATAAAATATAGTAGTATGTGCTAAAACAATAACAAATCCAACAGCAAAGATTGTTTTTTTTTATATTTGTTTTAAGGCATTGGCAGAACCATCAGCCTAACAGTAACTTATAAACATCATTATTCTCCAAACTAGATTAATTCATCAAACAAGTCGTAGTTGAAGTCAGTCATATAAAGTCAGTCAAGTCAAAGTCACGCTACAGTAAAACGATGGCAACCTTACTGAAGCTTCTATGGAGTTTTGGAAACAACAGGAAGAAACACGTTATGTCGCATTACATCACTTGCCAGCACTTATGCACATACACAAATAGTTAATAAGCAAAAGGCCACCACTTTTACACATTAATACTTGAAATAACACAAGTTTAGGAATATAATGCAGAGCGACGGCATGATCTTCTTCGTGTTTCCGCCAAAACTCCACAGCAAAGATTGTCCAACAGCAACAGTGTGAATTTGAAATATTTGAATCCACAAATCCACAGACTAATTAGTGCAAAGAATATAGTCCCATTTGAATCTATAACAGCAGTGGGCGATTACAAGTGGTTAATATCGATTGTTTAGATTGTTCAAACATCTCGATGACTTTCGATTGTTTTCATTCGCAGTCGATGGTTACCTTTCGATTGTTTAAACATCTCGCCATGGTTCACGATTGTCTTCATTCATAGTTTTCACTCGGATCGGCGCTTACTTATCGAGTCGCTACTGACTTCATTCATGTTTGAAGGATAACCAATTGGCAAACAACCAGTTTGGTTTGGTTTGGACTTATTTGTTTGTACCATCATAAAAAATGAGCGCAATTAAAATCTAATGGTATGTATTAGGGGTTAAAGTATGAAATTGCCGATTTGTATACTGAAAGATTGAAATTCGTTTTTAATTTTCATTTAACATATTTAATCAAAATATCTATCATTATTATCTATACATTGCTGCCATCTAATAGGAAGGTAATTTATGCCTTTGCGATAGAACTCTGGTGATCTAGATTCTACAAACTGTGTGAAAGCATTTTGTACTGCCTCCTGGGAAGAAAACTTTTTATCATGCTATCTCGACACAGTATACGCTGATGACGAGTCTACAGTATCCTCTATCTACGATGATCGCTAATGCCTTAGATTATTCTACTTGTTAAATATATTATGTAAGATTTACGCGTACGTCAGTAAAGTATCTAGACACGCGGCAGCGTGTCAAGCCCAGTTCAAGCTAAAGAATTGGCGAGCAGTAGGGGAGAGCAGGTAGGATTCGTACAATTTTTACTTTGAGCCGTATAGAAGAGAAACTATTACATGTTTTAAAATAACTACAATCCTGCTATATACCATACATATCTGGCTTTAATAGCCAGAAATTACAATTTCAATACAAATTAGATTAGCAAAGTTATTCGTACATGGTGGGGCACCTTCGTACAGTCCAAGAAAAAGCCATTTATTTAGTGTAATAGAGTAATTTATTGAGATCAATGTTAACATATAAGCAGCCTTCATGTAGTGAAACAATAATTGTGTTTAAAGTAGCTTTAACATAAAATAAACACTAAATATTACCGTTTTTAACACGCCTTTATTAGCTTCATACGCATGTTAGTATGTATGTAACGGAATCTGCGAACGTGATTTTCAACCACTTCAAAACGTCGGATTGATTTGAAACTGCACACTTGTCAAAGACCGATGACAATGCAATATTTATCCGTTTTTAGGGTCCCGTAGCCAATACCCTTAGAGTTTGGCCATGTCCGTCCGTCCCATGAAGTTTAAAGGCAAATTATCACTGCTTAATAGGTTTTATTTATTTTAAATAACAGTACTTTTGATACTATATTGAGACTAAAAAGAAGAAAATAAATTAGTTTAAAAAACTAAATTACACGCTTTAAATAGCTAGTTGAACTAAAAAGTAGTACCTAAATAATATTACAATAAATAATGATTGTAAAAAAGCGTGACGTGCTTGAAATCAAATGTTACAAATACCTAGTTTACTTAGATAGTAACTTAGTTGTTGACTTCAACGGCAAAAGAAGTGAGATCAGTCATTAAATTTATTTATAACAACATAAAATATTTTATACCAACTTAAAATATAATTTCTTCTTATAACTTAGAATAATATATTGAAGCCTAAGGTCTGATGTGGCTTGTTTTCATATAGGAATTATATTATAGCCTTCGCAAGTTCTAAAGCTGTAAGTTCTTAGAGTCATGGAATAGCCCTATATTCGATGGCTAGTTTCTACCAGCATGGCAAATTTTCGGAAGAATAAAATAAGAACTTACAGCTTTAGAGCTATTTCAAATTTGGCTTATATACCTATATAAGCCAAATTTGAAATGTTTATGTGAAATAGTTTTTGAGTTATGAGGGGGTCAAAAGTGGCTCCAATTGTTTCTTGTAATATTACATACGGTACTGCTCGCCAATTCTTTAGCTTGAACTTGGCTAGGCACGCTACCGCGTGTTTAGAATCATATGTTTGCAATTCACACATGGCAGAAGTGAAACTTCTGAAAAGTAGCTTACGAGAGATTGAGATGGATATAGAGTATCAGTAGTATCAGGCGTGTGGGGCCGGCTTTAGAATTGTCCCACCCCTCTCCACTGACTGAGGGAATACCGAGGGAGTGGGCAGCAGCACTCCCTCGAACATTAACAATATTCATTGCGATCGCCAACCCCTCTGCCAAGCGTGGCGATTACGGCACTATCCCTCATATGAGCGAAACATATGTTGTTGTTGTGGCGTTATCTTGGGGAGGCCTATCTCCAGCAGTGGACTTCGAAAGGCTGATTGATGGATGGTAGTATTAGGATAAAATATGTAAGGTTTATTATTTTTTACTAAGCTTAACATGACCTCTCATTAATTAAATTTAATGGAGCATTAAAATTCATTTAAATTTTATTGTATTATTGGTCCGAGCATGCCACGGACATCTTTTATTTCACGTTTTGACATCCAATAATACCTACACATTTATTATTAAATTTAGTTGCTAAATAATATGGGAATGAGCAGTTTCAACTGTCTCTTAATCGAATTTATGACAATATCGTCCCCATTAATGCTAAAATTATGTAAAATTTTCATCATATTAGGTATGTCATAACGAATTCAAATTCAAGGGTATCAATAGAAGATGGGTTAATATGGCATAACTACAGGAAATAAAGGATAATAGATACAAAGACAAGATACTTGTTGTTAATACAATAATATAATTTATCAAAAACTAAACTGCGATCGAAATAAAACAACATAAATATTACATGGGTCAACATATTTTAAGTGAAAACAAAACCCTTGCCATTTGTTGTACTAACTTCCTTTATACGTCCATGACTAACACCCGCGGGGTAAATAAAATCATGATCATGAGTAACGCTAAAGAGTAATTATAAGTTCAATAAAAATCATCAATTAACATAATACTGTTATAAATAATCAGACTATATTTTCAAATGAATTACAAAAGTATCATTTTGCTCGACTTGCCATAGCATTGATTTGTAACTGGATGGCACGTAGAACTTACCAAATCCCGGTAACAGAAACTCGAGAGTAGGGTGGATGTGTAAATCAAGTAGCAGATTCTAACTAACCCGCGTGCACAATTACTCTGCTTTCCAAGTTATCGATTTATGCGGTACCGGTACTCGTGCTAAAATAACGCTTTTTAGATCGACAGATGCACTACTATTTCAAGACCCGTAAAGATGATTTGCTTTAGATAACAAGAAAGAGAACTAGAATAATATTCGTATACCTACATAGTATATTAAAAAATAAAAACAAAATGCTGTAAAATCACGCGTGTCTACGTCTTAAATAAGTATATTTCAAAAAATAAAAAAGTATGTTTATTGCTTATGGTGGCAGATGAGTCAAGTGTTTACAGCCCACCTGATCAACCTGATGGTAAGTAGTAACCGCCGCTCAGACTCGGTAATACTAAGAACAATACTGCCAAACCCACAGAACAATTTATACCAAAGGGCCAAACCACTGCTCACCCTTTCATTTTGCGTACGGAAAATTATTGAATGGACGGCTATATTCGGCTACAATTGATTTCACTGTCGTCGGTGGGTCACACGCAAGATGATAATGATACCAGATAATAAACTTTTATAGAAATAAAGCGTTATGATTAAAAAAAAGCTGGAAAACGGTTGACCCTAAAGGCCCTCCCTGCAACTTCCCGCTAGTTTGATACAGCGCTCAAAAGTTTGAGCTCTTCGAGCTCGTCGAGCTCAAAAGTATAATTTTCGTGTCATATTGAGCTCTCCGAGCTCAAAGAGATAACTGTTCTATGCTTTTGAGCTCTTCGAGCTCAAGTCTGATAGATATTTAATGAAACACTATTCGTTGAATTTTCAAATCGCAATAACTTTTGAATGAATGAACCGATTTTCTCGTAGTTTACGGCACTCAACGCAGCTTTTTCAGCTTTTTTGAGCTCTTTGAAGAATCTTAAAGTTCGAACTGGTCAGACTGAAAATTTCATAGAAATTCTGAAAAATAGATTTTTTCAATTTTTTTCGACAATGATATCTCACGAACGAATTAACCGATTTTGACCGGACTGGCGGCCGACGTGGTTTTTTGATGCTTGATGCTAAGAGCTGATTAGTTTTTGGAATCGATCGGTAAAACCGTCTAAAAGTTATTCCACAAATACCACATTTGAAAACATTTTTTTGGTAGTTTTGTTGAGATTTTTCTGTTTGAATTGGTCTTAACACACACACACACACACACACACACACACACACACACACACACACACACACACACACACACACACACACACACACATACACATACAGACATCATCCCGGCAACATTCGGGGAAGCTTCCTAGGACCTCAAAACGTCAATATCTGTTGAAAACTCGATTTTCGAAAAACGGGGTAAAACCAATAACTTCCCAACTTTTGAAAATTTTCAATTATTTTAGCGGGAAGTTAAAAAAATTTGTGTATGAGTAGTCCCACTTGATACTCGACCCCACCTGCCCCACCATCAGTAATACAGTGGGTGGTAATTGATTACTTCCCTTAATCGTCGTTCCGGACCGTGGGAAAGAATATAATAATGGGAATCAGTCCTGGATTAGCCTATTAAACTATTTAAGCAATTGCTTAGGACATCCCGTCTAGGGGAGCACCACAGACGACCGATAAAAAAAAACGAGCACACGAAAGTTAAAGCAATTTCAAAATCCGCGCGTTTTAATTGGGTCACACTAAATTAGTCTGTGGTTTTAATATGTAGGTGGCCGGTAGTCAAAATATAGCCGAATCTTAGGACAATATGTGAAACCATGTTGTGCCGACCCCACCTAGCATGGGATAAGAGCAGGGGGAATAACACATACATATTCTAGCTACAATACGAATTAACATTTTTTGAAGTGAAACTTCTAATGCGACTTCCAACAATGTTGCGTTGAATGTTTAACGCTACCATGGGGGGGGGGGGGGGGGGGTATGAAAGCACTGTTTCGTCAAACGTTCAACGCTCCTGAGGAGGGGGAATAGAAAGAGACAGAGTGAGAGTGAATGCGTGGCACTCGAACGCATGCGCGCCTTCCTATTTTCATTTCCACATTACGAAGTTTGACTTCTTCCGCGCGGAGGGACTCCACGCACTATTTTCTTTTTAAAATACATCTTTGTAGTTCACAAGAATAGGGGGGCCCACACGGGAAGATTGCTTAGGGCATCAAGTTATCTTAGTCCGGCTCTGATGGGAATGAGAAAAAATATAATAGGTACTTATATACGTGGTGACGCCACACGGATAGTAGGTACCTGTTTATTTAAGTACACCTACGCTTAATAATTTACACTAAAACTTAATTATATTTGATTAAAGATCAAAGTACTTAAATGATAATATAACAATCGGTGTTACCATGAACCAACAAAGCTAATAAATTTTATTACATATATGTAAATGAAGTAAATTAACTGGTTACCTACATTTGTAAAACGAGATGATGAATAATACTTATAAATCTACATATTTTAGACGCTAACGCCATTGCTTATTCTCAGTGAGCGTTCCGCTATGACTTGTCAGTCTTGTTCTTGTTGCTAACAAGTAGTAGTCTGTGTTGCTAACATTTTGCACGCCTCCTAAGCGAAGCATTCAGGTGGGTACTACTATCACTTTACCAAAAACTACTGATTTTTCAAACTTAAAATGTCTCTATTAATCATATATTGCACTTGTAAAATAATAAGTATATACACGCACACACATCAAGAAAAACACTATTTTTAACACTCATGATATGTTAGATGCCATTTTTGTTATTGAAACTAGTTAAAAAACTGTTTAAAAAAGTTCTGTCTTGGACGTCCGTGTGTATGTTGTGCGGATCCTGTATGTTTGTTAACACGATAACGACCGAAATACTTTACTAATCGAGTCATTTTTTTTCTTACGCTTCAGTATAATTAATTACTTATAGAACCCTATCTCTTTTCACGGTCTGATTTGATATGGTTTAATTGTTATTAAATAAACAAAAATAGTTTGAATATGTATGGTCGATTCGATCATACAGTAAACCAGCGCTATCTACCTTATTTAGTGAGAACTACATTAAACACAAAGTGAAAAATGTGAAATCGAAAATAACAGTCAGGAGCAGGATTTGAACCTGCATCTTCTGGATACCGTCCAGATGCTTTACCAATTCAGCCATCCTGACAATTACTCCTGACTGCTAATTTCGATAACACATCATACTTAACGTCTTTTGGGTGACGCCTGCGCCATCTGTCGGACGTATTTTCATACATTATACCGACCAGGTAAACTTAATTTTACAATTAAGATTTTACCTAATAATGACGCAAACCCTATAAATATTTATATATATTTTTAGCATTTGACATGCTTAGCACTATACATTAAACACAAAGTGAAAAATGTGAAATCGAAAATAACAGTCAGGAGCAGGATTTGAACCTGCATCTTCTGGATACCGTCCAGATGCTTTACCAATTCAGCCATCCTGACAATTTTTCGATTTCACATTTTTCACTTTGTGTTTAATGTATAGTGCTAAGCATGTCAAATGCTAAAAATATATATAAATATTTATAGGGTTTGCGTCATTATTAGGTAAAATCTTAATTGTAAAATTAAGTTTACCTGGTCGGTATAATGTATGAAAATACGTCCGACAGATGGCGCAGGCGTCACCCAAAAGACGTTAAGTATGATGTGTTATCGAAATTAGCAGTCAGGAGTAATTGTCAGGATGGCTGAATTGGTAAAGCATCTGGACGGTATCCAGAAGATGCAGGTTCAAATCCTGCTCCTGACTGTTATTTTCGATTTCACATTTTTCACTTTGTGTTTAATGTATAGTGCTAAGCATGTCAAATGCTAAAAATATATATAAATAGTGAGAACTACTTTTATGGAACCAATAATTAGTAGTACTTCTTAAAATTAGTGCCATCTATATAATACATGAGAACCACATTACTACTTTTTGAAATTAGCTCTATCTATGTGATTTATTGAAAACTACTTAGTAAGACCAATTCATTATCAGTTACTTATTCAATTTAAATTACCACACAATTCAACAGTAGTGACACCTTGAAAGATCTTGTAATTAATTTTATTGTGAAAAATGAAATTATGAGGCGTGCACTTCTTTTTTTTTTTAAACATCCAACAAAATGCTATCTTGGCAAGTCGTAAGACCAAAGGTATCAATCACATAATACATATATGTGACTTTTATAAATCAATAGGTAACAAGTTATACATTTTAAATGCCGAGGTACTTAGCGAACCGACTAAACCAGCTGGAGGTAGTTGTCGTCAAAGGGGCAACAGTGGAGGTTAATATTTCAATCAGTTTTGGTTCTCTAATTGGTATTATGGATGACATGGACGAAGCTCCATTATTTGCAGCGGTGACGCCGGATAAACTGTGCAGGTAATTTGTAATGTCTTGTAACAGGTCTGGTAAGGGATGGCTTTCCTTCGGGCCCCTTACTGAGAACAAAAGGAAAAAAATGTTAGTGTAATAGATTTTGCCCGCGACTTCGTTCGTGGACTTCAAAATGTAAACAAGTCACTTTACGGCAAATTAATTATCTTTATGCAAATATAGTCCCACAGGAACCATGCGTAACAAGCAAAGAAACAAACAAACTGACTTTCGTATATATATAAGTAAGTATAAGAACATCTATAGGTGCGTTTGCAGCTGCTACAGCAGCTGCAGAGCTGCTTTTAAATTTCGGTTGCGCTGCCCAGCCATGCTGCATTCGTCAATTGACCTCTCTCTGGAAGTTGCCTATCTTACTGGACTGTTTGTCCTAGGTAAACTTTGTGATACCACCGAAGGAATGTAACATAGTTCCAGTGGCCCGCCAATACAGGCGGAGAGACGGCACACGGCGGGTTTCTTTAGTGGGTGAAGACCCCACACTACCCTGTTCGTTGCCCCGAATTGTGGGGTGTGCGGTTAGGAACATTTTTTCCCGCCTTAACAAAAAAGAAAAGGTAAACTTTGTGATCGACAACTTCGAGAAGCGCAATCCCGACTAGGAGCAGGTTGTTGAGCTTGGTACAAAGGTCCAGCGATTCTGTCATGACTACGATATCGCCTGCATATCGAAGGTGAGTGAGTTCGTTCCAATACAGTGCTGAAGAGATTTTTTGCTGTTATTTCGTACTCTGAGTGACATAGTGGGGTTACTATACACGCCCTTCACCACTTCGATGTACCGATAGTCTCTTTGGCATAAAGTATTTTAATAAACTGTGAGTTTTTATATACTCTGAACGATATAAAACTGTAATCAACGGAAATAACGCGATAATATGCTTATAATCACCTATGTACACCACATGTGGTGCCTGCTGAGATAAAACTATAACTATTGCTTCTGCCCTGTATTCATTATGTCCGTATGTTGACGGACTAAGAATACAAGTGTCGCCACCCCATCCTTTCCCGTGGGTGTCGTATAAGGCGGCTAAGGGAAGTAAGCAGTTACCTATCACCCATTGCATTACTGGTGGTATAGGGCTGGGTACAAAGTGAGAGTAGAGAGTAGAGTGTGTTTGGCTGTAGAAGAAGATAGCAGTTTATTCTTTCATTTCATATCTGAGAAATTAAATGGAGTGCAACGGCTTCACAATACTCTCGGTATAGTTGAGTCCATGAGCGACGGTTACCACTTACCATCAGGTGAACCGTGCTTCGTCTGCCATCATTAGCAATAAAAAAAATCCACTTCAAAATTCTCTCGTTATGTTAATGGAGTTTTGTTGTTCTAGGAGTTATTAAAGCGGTCGTTAGGTATAAAAATGGTTATCTTGTGTGTTGTAGCATCTGCCTGCCTACTTTATTTAGGTCATGCAAATCTAAACAGTAAATTAGGGGTGATTGACGGACAAACATTCCAACATATAAACACACACACAAATTACTAGCTTTTAACCACAGCTCCGCCACGAGCATAAGCTTATTTTTTCGTATGACTATTGATTTACGCGACGCACTTCCTCATGAATCACTCTATTCATTGGCGAAAACCTTATGAAAAACCGTTCGCTAGTTTTTGAGTTTATTGCGTACAGATAATATAGCCAAACGCTGTTTATTGCACGGCTCATAAGCGAAGCGTTGAGGTGGGTACTGCTCTCGTTTTATATAGAACAACTGATTTTACAAACTTAAAATGTCTCTATTGCACTTGTAAAATAATATACAAACACACATATCAAGTAAAAACACTATTTTTAACACTCATAATATTTTTTGTGCCATTTTTGTTATTGGAACTAGTTAAAAAACTGTTTAAAAAAGTTATGTCTTGTACGTCCGTTTGTTGTAGGTAATGTATGTTAACACGATAACGACCAAAATTCTTTACTAATCGAGTCTTTTTTTTTCGTTTACGAATTATTATGATTACGAATAGAGCCCTATCACTTTTCACGGTCTGATTCGATGTGGTTTAATTGATATTAAATAAACAAAAAAATTGTGAATATTTACGCTCGACGCGACAGTAAAATCAGTCCTATCCTTATTTCGTGAGAACTATTTCTATAGACCAATGTAGAAGTACTTCTTAAAATTAGCGCTAGATGGCGTATAAGACATGAAACCCACATTATTACTTTTTGAAATTAGCGCTATCTATGTGATTTATTGAAAACTACTTAGTAAGACCAATACATTATTAGTTACTTATCAAATAATCAATTTTATTGTGAAAAATGAAGATTATGAGGTGTACACTTTTGGATTTACCAAAGTATTTTATAATATCTAGGTATTTAGGTACTTGGGTTTAGGTTTCATATCCATACCAGTACATGAACACTTATGGATAATAGAAATGCATATTTACTTTCTAAAAACTTCTATACCTGTATAATATCTCGAGGAACACTTAGTTATTTAGTATTCTTAAAATAACAAAATTGTGTACTTACTGCAATAAGGGCCTCTATCTCTGGTTATTACAAGAAAGGCTCCCTTCGCTGCCCTAGAGGTTCTGATGCCCATTTCAGGACACGATGAGGCGTCCTCCCCGCAAGGCGCTTCTATACTAGCACTGAATCTAATGAAACACATTGACAAACCATTGTTTTAATGAACAGTGTCGTAATCCCTGCCTACTTCCAAAAGTATCTATTATTTTCGGTAGGTACAGGAACCATTTTATTAGGTAGGTACCTATGTCACTTTATCTACCTATATTTTACACAAACTGACTCTGCCTGGTGAAAGAGAACTGGGTGAGGAATCCTGTCTGCATTAGAGACTTTTCTCGAAGTTTTGTAAATTCTGCCAACACACATTAAGTTACCGTGGTGGACTATGGCATCTAGAAATGAAGGGACTCAATGTGCTTCGGGTTTTATAAGTAATATTAGTAAGTGGTGGAGCGTTGCTTATCCCAGCATGAATGGGCCAGCTTGCAGGGAAGTACCCCCCACAGAAAATTAGGGTGAAACAATGGGTACTGTTGTATTTCGTATAGTGAATGAAAGCACCGAAGGCCTAAGCCCGCTTCTAATCCTCTCTTTTGCACGCCTCATAAGCGAAGCGTTAAGGTGGGTTCTACTCCCGGTTGACACGGCACAGCTGATTTTTTATTTGTCTCTATTTATTTTATCCTTCGTCTCCATTCCCTATCCCTTTCCTAAGAGTTGGCGACGCGTGAGTGATGCCTCGGTGCTGCTAGTGTCTATAATAAAAAAGTTATCTCTTTATGGAGATCCAACTATGTAGATATGTTTGGTAAACTCACCCAGCAACAGTTAAGTCCCACGGAGACCCCAAAAACTTGCAATTCCTTTCTCTGAAGGATTCTGTGAAAAGTAAATAGGCGCGTCCGTGGCTGCATATCGCTTGGTCTAAAGCTGCAACAATAAAAAGTTCGCAAATAATCGATTGTAATAATACTATCCCGATGTTTCGGATACTTTACAACGTCCTCGTGTGTCTGTTGCATCCATCCTTTTCATAATCTCTGTTTCTTCATCTAGCTAAGTTCTACAAAATTGCAAGTTTCCGCAACAGTGCAGGTAGATCAGCTAGCGAACAAATTAGAAGCCAACTCCAACAAAGCTGGAAATATGCCTTATAATATTGCGTAGCGTGACGTAAATATTAAGAGGTGTTTTAAAAAGCCATGATAATTCTTAAAACTTCTATAAACTGCTTATGATGATGCAAATGATCCTATAGTTATCTATGGGTAGACTATGTTTTTCTACACCTTTTTCTATCCGTAATCTCGTAGACGTGTGATGGTTCAGTCTCTAAATATTCCAAGTTCATAGAGATGGCACCTATACGTGTTTTTTTTTAAAACCTAGCACTTACTATTATAGAGCGGTATTCTGCTGCCGAAACATCCTGGCTGCCTTATACCACCGTTCGGGTAAAAATCAACGTGACCTGCAATCATACAAACAGGTCAACTTTTCAGGTCAAGTAGACAAGAGAATATTTCCCGTAACGAACTATATAATATTAATTCAATAAAACTCGAAACATATTTACCTGTAGGGTAAGGGAATCCAAAGCCAATAGCAGCTAGTTTTCCATTAGTATGTATTACGTCAACAAAGTCAGCGTCAGATGGGTCCAACCTGTCTTTTAAACTTGTTGTGTTGAAACATGGCAGAGCAGGGTCTAAGCCTGTAACAAAATAAAAAAAAATATTGCAATTTCTATAGGGTATTTAGGGGTATTTAAGTGTTTATTTAGAACGCTAAACACGATAACAACCGTAAATGAAGATTTTTCAATTAGTAAATAAATAATAATTAAAAAAGCGCTGAAATTATAGTGGAAAACCCTACAACAAATCCCTGCATATGTATAAAAATGGAAACCCTACAACAAATACGTTCCTATATACAAAATCTGTAGCGGATTTAGTGCTCCAAAAAAACTAATGCTTCAAAAAAGACGATGTAAGAAAGCGAGTAGGCATGCCGCATGAAAGTGGTATTGTTGGTGTAAAGATGCGAAAGGGAATGCTCCGATGGTTCGGACATGTGGAAGTAAGAATATATACAAGGCTAAAGTGGAAGGGTGTAGGTACAGGGGAGACCGATTAATCAGCTACCTAGACCAAATCGGTCATGTATTGAAGGAAGGTGGAGTCAGGAGTCTTCAAAACCGGCGAGCGTGTATGAAGATAATTATGAATGTTGAGGAAGCGTAAGATGTATGCAAGAATAGAGCCTCTTGGCACTCTGTTCTCTCTGCCTACGCCGCAAGGGAAATGGCGTGATGATAAGTAGTAGTAATAGTAGATTCAGTACACACGGTAATTTATTCTATACGAGTGACGAGCAAGCATATTGCCCACCTGATGGTAAGCGGTTACCATAACTTCAAGTAAACGGGTTAGGGGGTAGTAAGAAAGGATAATAAGGAAAAGATAAGGAAAAGTGTTTGGGCTTCTAGCGCTCTCACTTACCATACAAAACAAAAAAGTAGGAGTATCCATCGTTGATTCACGCTGAGCTTCCCCGAACGAGCCGGCCCATTCATGCTGGGATAAGCAAGGTTCTAGCTCTAGCTAGCACTACTTAAAAGTTTTTAATTATCAAATAGGTATCTACTCTATATTATATCTTTATATAATAATTATTATAAATTTAAAGTCTTGTTACCTGTAATTCTGCCTACTTTGCCTAATTCATTGGACGCGAAGGATGCAATCTGCGCTCCTAGGCTATGCCCGACAAAATGACAATTTTTGATGTTGAGTCCAGTCTCGTTCTTCAACTGTCCCATAAAGCTAGAGAAAACAAAATATGTAATATGCTGTTTGTGTTAAATAATTTAGGACTCTTTAAAGTGACAACAGAATACATACAACGATAGTACGGCAGTGATAGCCTGTATAAAACTACGACTTCAAAGATAGTAGTATCGAGTTCGATCCGCAATCCGAAGCCATCGCACGGCACTTCTGAATATACGAGATTTTTATGAATTTGTTTACAAATTATCACTGCTTGGTGAAGGAAAGAATCTTTAGGAAATTTGCATGCCTCAGATTTTCCCGATTACACTATTCATAGGTACGTAATATTGAACTTTTGCTTTAAGCAGCAATAATTTTGCGATCCTAGGAAAATATACATACTAGGCAATATCCCTGCCAACAGTTCGGGTGTTAGCAACAGCTCGCCAATACTTGAAGGTATTGCTGCCACCACTCCAGTCTACTGCAATCACATTGACGTCTTCCTGAAAGTATTTAAATAAAATAATAGTAGTATTGGTAGCGGTAAACTTATGGAAAAAAAACCTGCAGAAACTGAGTCTTTAAATGCCTTCATGTAGTTTTAATCTTGCTTTTTCAGTACTAAACATAGAAACATAGCATCACGCCTGTATCCCCGAAGGGGTAGGCAGAGGTGTATTACATAAACACCCACGGTTCGCCAACTATGTTTCAGTTCCACGTAATAGCGAGTCTACCGGGCACATTTACAAACTCCGGGCTGCTACTGAGGGAATTTTTCTTTTTACGAAATAGCTCAATAACTCCGCCTGACTCGGGGATCAAACCCGAGACTTCATGATCAGCAGTCGTTCACACTACCGCTGCACAACCGAGGCAGTTAAGTGACATTATTACATTTTCGGTACTAGTTTTTGTTATTGTAAGAACAAGACTAATTTAATCCCTAAACTGAGAGCGGGACTTTGCAAGGCATAGGACATCTCTAACTTTATTATTGCACATAAGAGAAATACCGTGAGACTCAAGTTTTTTTTGAGAGCTTGTGTACCTAGTCTATCGACCTTCATTGGTCCATCATTGTTTACATTTTGAGGAGAGATACGTCCTCAAAATTTGTATGAATAAATAAAAAATATAATAATACCCATTCCAAGTACGCCTGTGTCATATTCATGATCCAATCTGCGCCGCTGTAACTCATGAAACCATGAACTATCACTACGGTCTTTCGCTTTGGATCAAAATCCACGGATTCAATGCCAAAGTGCTTTCCTGGGTGGACCTTTAACAATAAGGGAAAAGTTTTACTGTTGTCTTATAGGGTGAGATACAATTTTTTGATGTGAAACATCTAATGCGGAGGGAGGGTAAAATCGGCTGTTAGCGTGGCGACGCTTTTTTACTTGTTCCGTTCAAATCTTGCAAGTTAAATTAGACACACTTTCCGATTTCCTATTGAGCTAAAATTTTACAAGCATATGTATATCACGTGACAATGCAATATTATTATGACATGGAGCTGATCTGATGATAGAGCTGGAAGCTGGACATAGGAACTCTATAATGGAACGGCGCAACCCCATCGAGTTTGGGCTCGTATGATTCGTCTTGACGAGTACTTTGTCTCTAGGTGGTATCTGGATAGACCCTGGGGTCTGATGATGGAGCTAGAAGGTGGACATAGGAACTCCGTCATAAAATGACATAACTCCATCGAGTTTGGGCTCGTATGATTCGTCTTGACGAGTACTTTATCTCTAGATAGTATCCAGGGTCAGACGATGGAGCTAGAAAATGGCCATAGTAACTGTAATTAAACGACGCAACCCCATCGTGTTTATACTCGTTTGATTAGTCTTGGTGAGTACTTTGTCTCTAGATAGTATCCAGGGTCTGATGATGGAGTTGGAAGGTGGCCACAGTAACTCTGTAATGAAACGACTCAACCTTATCGAGTTTGAAATTGTTTGTTCCGTCTTGATGAGTACTTTGGTCCTAGATAATTTCCAGGGCCTGATGATGATGATTTATGTCCATTTCGGCTATTTTACACATGTCATAATTTTATGCAAGTACACATTGAAAAAGTTATGATCTTTTTATTTGTACTCATTATTCCTAAAAAATAATTTCGATGTTTCACATCTAGTAGACGTCCCGTGACGTCTATTTTTTTTTATATTAATTGGGTGGCAAACAAGCATACGGCCCCACCTAACGGTGAGCGGTTACCGTAGCCTATAGACACTAGCAATACCAGACGCATTACTCACGCGACACCACTTGCTTTTGTTAACCCTCTTTTTTACAAGTCAGTATGATGTTTTTCCGACATAAATTTAACAATCATTACTTGTACTTCAATAACTTCCTTGTACTTCAGTTACACGTAATTTTAAAGATTATACACCTAAAGTCTCTTCTTATACTCACTCCATTCATTGGCGAAAACTATATTAGAATCTACCTATATGAGAGTTTATTGTGTTCAGTAGGACAGACAGACAGACATGTCGGGCAACTTTATTTTATAAGAATTATGTACGTAAAGATTAGTAATTATATTTACAAAAAAAGGACATATATACCTGAACTCTGAAACTCATTTTTCTTGAAGAAAAATAGAAATGAGTTTTAATGTCATCAGATGAGGCCGGTTTTAAATTAAAAGAGAAGAGCTTGTTCAGAGCTCGCATCACAAACCCACCTCCGGATCCAAAACATCCAACGTCTGGCGAACTTGTCGTAGATGTTACTGCCTGCAAACAAATTATAATATAGTATCAAGTACTTACTTTGTTATAAATATTGTTCTGTAGGACTAGTATTTATTCTGTGATATTGTTGACGGGCCTCGTGGCGTGGTCGGTAGTGTAACCGACTTCCGTGCACGAGGTCGTGGGTTCGATTCCCACTCAGGACAATTATTTATGTGATGAACACAGATAATTGTACTGCGTCTGGGTGTTTTCTATCTATGATATGTATGTATTTACAAAAAAAAAGTAGTATATGTATTAGATCCGTAATCTGGTACCCATAGCACAAGCGTTAAGCTTAGTTTGGGACCAGAGGACGTTGTGTGAAAATGTCCGTGAATATTATTATTATATTAATTTTTTTTCAGCACGTACGTAAAAGTCTCACGTTTATATGTAATATACGATGTATGGCGACCGATGCATTGTTTGATGTTCGCGCCCACAAGAGAGCCGCGGGCTGAAGAGCATCTGCGGGAGGGAGGCGGCCGGCCGACATCACATTCTTTGCCCGAACGCGTCCCGAGCAACACGCGTATCTCAATTATTCTATAGCAGCACGCGCGATCGTACCTTTTTATATAACCATTCGATTTCTATCAGTAGCTATTACATTTTATAAAACTCTCAGAAAACATTACATACGACGTTATCACGTAAAATTATCGTCCGTGTACCGACTTTACAAACAACCATATAGTTTTTTTATTAATTGATTTTGTCATATTTATGTGGATAGACCTTTCTTCGGAAGGCACCTTAAGCAGTGGCTTCCGGCTGTCAAATAAAATCCTGGCAGTCGTTACAGGCTATCGGTTGTCACCTTAGTTAAGTCGTGGAGGTTTGTCGTAGTCGCTCCATATTAATACTGATGGATCAACCGATCAACTAAAACTGAGCAGATTGAAAGCCGACACCAACAAATCTTGGGAGAAGGTGGACTACCCTACCTCGGTAGGTCCGTGGAGATGATGATGAGACCACATATTTTTATGTGAAAACATCTAATGTGGAGGGAGGGTAAAACCGGCTGTTTGCGTGGCTGACGTCGCCACGCCAATTTATTTAATTGTATTTAACGCCATCTGTTGACAAAATAAGACTCATATCATAGAAAATCGTCGTTTACACATCTGCGAGACGTCCCGTGCCGGCTCATTTTTTTACATGGAGTTACAGTTACATATTTCTAAGTGTTGCGACTTACGTACCTATTTATAATAATTAATAACACATACCGTATCATTAAACTGTGTCGCATTTGCATTCTTATCATAGTAGTCAATAATGATTCGTAAATCTTCAGGGTTTATGAAGTTCTCCACTGTGAAATAAACAAGAAAGATTTATTTTTATAGACCGTAGATTGGCAAACTTTTAGTCAGAAGATATAATTATAGTGATTGTGGGTGCTTATTGTAGTTACTTTCAATGATGGATGTAGCTTATATTATATAGATATTAAGGGGAGGGAGTCATCTTGCTAATCTTCATACAAAGCTCTCATCAGATAAAAAAAACTAGACGTCGCGGGACGTCTAGCAGATGTAAAACATCGAAATTATTTTGTAGTAATAAAATGATCATAACTTGACAAAGTAAGTACTCCTCAAGACAAATCATACGAGCCCAAACTCGATGGGGTTGCGCCGTTTCATTATAGAGTTCCTATGTCCACCTTCCAGATCCGTCATCAGATCAGCTCCATGTCATCATAATATTGCATTGTCACGTGATATACACATGCGTGTAAAATTTCAGCTCAATCGGAATCTGGGAAGTGTGTCAAATTTAACTTGCAAGATTTGAACGGAAGAAGCAGGTACAATAAAAGTGTCGCCACGCTAACAACCGATTTTACCCTTCCTCCGCATTAGATGTTTCACATAAAAAAAAAACTATAATAACAGCATTTTAGGCATAGACATGTCATTCGCGTTCGTGTTTGTGTGTTTTCCTTCATGAAAACAGGCGATGTCTTTTTTTCTTAAATTTATTAATGAGACTAGGTGACCCGGTAGACGTTGTCCTGTATGCGAACTGTCAATCGCGCGAAGTTAAAATAGTCGTTAATTAAGTAAGTTTTTTGAAATCTATTTTTTTATTCGCATTTTTCTTAATTTTTCTTTCCGTGAGAACCTTATACAAAAATAAAAATTATCAATATCTGACCCAGCGCAATGGAAGAGTTCATGACCAACTATTATAACGAGTACAGAACACAAATATTTTTGCAGTCTTTGGATCACACTTTCGTGATGATAAGACTACGTCTGATAGTAATGATTATAATAAGTATACCCAAGTCACGTACATACATTTTTTCTAATGTTTTTATTTTATAAAATTCAGGGCATTGATAGTTTAGTAATAAACGTAAGATTAAGGTTTACCAGAGCAGAGATAAAGCACCAAACTTTTTATAGAGATCACGTCTCAACCAAACTAAATCTGGATTCATATAAAACACGGTGAAGAGGTGGGAGGAGGTGAAGGCTTTTGGTTAGAGAACCAACAAATATGTATAATAAGTACTGTCTGATATTTATGCAAACATTGCACACCATGAAATGAACCTATGAGATCTATTGCGTTTACTTGTTGAAATGAAAACTTCTTTTAGCGCGTTACGCATATTTTTAGATGAGATAAAAACTCTGGGCTCGCGACACCGTTACGAGACGCTTTCATTTTACTTGTCCTATTCAAATCTTGCAAGTTAAATTTGACACATTTTCCGGTTTTCGTTTAAGCTGAAAATTTACACGCGTATGTATATCACGTGCCAATGCAATATTATGATGACATGGAGCTGATCTGATGATGGAGCTGGAAGGTGGCCACAGTAGCTCTGTAATGACATGACGCAACACCATCGAGTTTGGAATCGTTTGATTCGTCTTAACGAATACTTTGTCTTTAGATGGTATCCAGGGTCTGATGATGGAGCTAGAAGGTGGCCATAGGAACTCTGTTATAAAACGACATAGCTCCATCGAGTTTGGGCTCGTATGATTCGTCTTGACGAGTACTTTATCTCTAGATGGTATCTAGGGTCTGATGATGGAGCTGGAAGGTAGCCACAGTAATTCTGTAATGAAAAGACCCAAACCCATCGAGTTTATACTAGTTTGATTCGTCTTAAGGAGTAATACTTTGTCAAGTTATGATCATTTTATTTCTACAAAATATTTTAAACACAAAGTGAACAAAGTTTGTGTTTAATGTATAGCATGTCAAATGCTAAAAATATATATAAAAAAATCTAAATACAAAATATTTGTTTTCTTTTCTTTTTTTTTATAATTTTATGTTATTACCTCTGTTGGCAGTCCTCATGACTGCTTTTAATTTTTTTTATACTTTCATGACTTTACAACTGGTTGCTCGTGACCGTAGCCAACCGTCCGTATTCCGTAAAAGTAGTTTTATATCATGAATAGCTCACTAGCCTTTGCCCGGGGCTCCGCCGCAGCCAAAAGCTAGTTTTTTGGTAATATCTCAGGTTCCTGATAGAGTAGCGGGATAAATGTATACCAGTTGTTAAGTCTAATCAAGAGCTATCAAACAAAAAAAAGTTGCATCAAAATCCGTTCAGTAGTCAGAGTCGTAAGAGCTGACTGAGGGAATGCCGGGGGAATGGGCAGCAGCACTCCCTCGAGTATTAACAACATCAACTGCGATCGCCAACCCGCCTGCTAAGCGTGGCGATTACGGCATTACCCCCCATATGAGCGAAACACATGTTGTGGCGTTCTCTTGGGCAGGCCTATGTCCAGCAGTGGACTTCAAAAGGCTGATGGATGGATGGATGGATAAATTATAATGTTGAGGTAGCAAGAAGTTGAGATGTACGCAAGAACAGATCCTTTTGGCATTCTATTCTGCCTACTCCGCTAGGAGATGGCGTGATGATAAGTAAGTAAATAAAAAATTGAATTTCCCATTAAACATATCTAAGTAACAAAATAAGGGTATAATTGCCACACCAGCTCGAGCTCCGCAATACATATATTTATAATTTGTGAAGATGCTTGGATTTAGTACCTGCATAAATAGAGAAGATACTGGATTAATTTATTAATTATATAGGATAAAGATATTAGTTCCTTTGAGATAGCTATTTTTCGTTAATGACCTTGCAAATACATAGAATATTTTTTTTATAATTTTTACCCCCTTTTTTTGTTAAGGCGGGAAAAAATGTACCTAACTCCACATCCCGTCTTTCGGGGTAACAAACAGGGTAGTGTGAGGCCCTCACCCACTAAATAAACCCGCCGTGTGCCGTCTCTCCGCCTGTATTGGCAGACCACTGGAACGATGTTTTTATTACTTTGGTCCCTTGGGATACGCCTAATCACATTACGGACCAAATTTTGTTGTCACGGAGAGAAGCTAGTACATTGAAAATCCTACCACACATTATCGGGTTAACAATAACTATAACTTTATCGTTTAACTATAGTACGTACTCTATATGTAAAATTTAAATAGAATTTTTCATGTCTGCATAGACGATATCATACATAACCGGGAAACAGGCGTGAGTCTATGTTGCTTGAGATGTTAGACAGAGACAACAGATTGCCACAATCATAAAACAGCCTATCGCTGCCCAGTTTTCGCAGCCGTAGGGAACGTGACGCGGCATTTTCGCGACCTCGACCGAATACCAGCACCGCAGTGATGAGGTTTATTTCTACTGAATAGAAACTGTTTCTCGGAAAGCATCACCCAGCACACCAGCAAACTGTGTCAGTCCGTCATGCGATCTATTTTATTATCTACTATTTGTACGACTTATTGAAGTGAAAACTTCTATAGGAAGGTTTGAATTATGAATGTTGAGGAAGCGAGAGATGTATGCAAGAATATAGCCTTTTGGCACTCTGTTCTCTCTGTCTATCCCGCAAGGGAGATGGCGTGATGATAAGTAAGTAAGTAAATTAAAAATTGAATTTCCCATTAATAGCTATGTTTAAATGTATGTATTTGTAGCGTGTGATTCAGCCGGAAGTATACTATCTATATTCGCTAGTTTTTTATCCTAGAGCAAATATTACAGTGGATTTTTTTATTGCTCAGTGAGTCAAATGGTACAAATTATTGTTTCGTGATTATTCAGATCAGATTGAGGGGTTTGCCCATAGTCCACCACGCTGGCCCAGTGCGGGTTGGCAGACTTCACAAGCCGTCGAGATAATTGGTACCTACTAGTATATTATCTACTTAGCGCAACTATACATTGTTGGCACCAGAACATAAAATGCTACTTTACAGATTACCTTTCCGTATTATATATTTCATAATACCTAAGTTGAACTCCTACCGTTGTTTATCATATTGGCATTGACATTTGGCGGGCCTCGTGGCGTAGTCGGTAGTGTAACCGAATTTTGTGCACGAGGTCGTGGGTTCGATTCCCACTCAGGACAATTATTTGTGTGATGAACATATGTATGTATTTACCAAAAAAAGTAATATATGTATTATATCCGTAATCTGGTACCCATAGCACAAGCGTTAAGCTTAGTTTGGGACCAGAGGACGTTGTGTGAAATGTCCGTGAATATTGATTTATTTATTTATATGTAAGTATATCCTCTACATATTATCTCTTACCTACCAATGGCGATTGATACCTTGTGTGTTTTGCTGTCTGTACGCTACAGTAACTGATGGTAAACATCAGTTTGGGCCGTAGATTTGTTTGTCTTCTACGTAATATAAAAAAAAATCAATAAAGAAAATACACAGAAAAACATAAAACAAAGTATTTTATTATGGAGTTTTTAAATAAAACCTCTTCGCTTTATCACCTTGTGAATATTTGATTAGTTAACATTTCGGTTTATAGGTACGTATTACTCTTTGAGTTAACAGATGGGCGTACCAAAAGGGTAATGTTAACCTCGTTTAGTTACTGTTAACCGATTTTAGCGAATATCAGTGTCTTCAACTGAACTTGACATGCTTCCATTCTATTGATTAAACAATGAATGATACAGTGACGTCATCCGTAAACATAATTAGGTAAGTAAACCTAATTATTGCAATACTCTACTTTTACCTCCGGCAACGCCGCAGGCAAAAGCTAGTTTTTTTTTGTAACTCCAGGTTCGGGTTTATAAGTAATGTATACCAGTTTGAAGACTATTAAGAAATAGGTACTGTTTCATCAAAATCCGTTCGCGAACAAACATACAGACAGAAAGACAAACACAAATTCTAAAAATGATTGTTATGGCTTTTGTTGTTGTGTAGATTCTTCATATTAAAATTTCCTAAATATAGGTACAGCTAACGGCCAGTTACAATTTTATTATAGCAGTTACCTACTAGGTAGGTAGATTACATGCAGGTACTATAATGTTGACTCTTTATTAATGAATGAAGAGTATTTTTTGCTCACGATAGGAGATGTGCCGTACTTCCAAACTTATACATTATGTTCAAGGTCTGTCTTTGAACGTTCAAGAGAGTAGTGGATAATGTGGATATCAACCAGCTATCTTACCTTACCTTTTCATGCGCTATGCGATAGTTTCCGAAAAGTTGGCGAAATTATCAAGTTAGATATGTGTCGGCGTATTAGGCATGTACTAGCAAATTATCTGGTTGAACTAATTGTACTGAGTAATTTATTCACATGAGAATATTAAATTTGTTCTCCAGCGGTTCTTGATTTGTCGAGCGATGTAGTCTGTCAATTTTATTGTTAGTTTTTTTTTAAAGGCCACCCTGCACTAAGAAATTATTCTAGCATCGCGGGGGACTTTACATCACGAAAACCAAGTAAGTACACCCAGACTCAGAAGAACCATTTGTGGATCACATAAAAAATTGACATGTGTGGGTATCGAACCCACAACACTCAGGGCAGGATGCCGGTATCTAGACCACTCCGCCATCTGTGTAATCAAATTGCCAGTGAGGTCAAAAGTTAAAGAACTTACTGTCGTCCGTTGTCAAAATAAGATTTCTGCAAACAATCCCGCCGACGCACAACGTTAACAAAACGCAAAAACTACAGTGTTCCATTTTTTAATCACTTATTTTTTTTTTATCGCTAATATTCGCTTCGACAGAACAAAACGTACTTATAATAAAGAAATATTTTATTATATATAAATATAAATGCTACTGCTTTGGTCACGTTGTGACAGCATCAATAATTTGATATTAACTAAATGCAAAAGCCAAACAATGCTTTTATATATCCCTTATAGTTAGCAATTTAATGAGACATAAAGAAATAGGTTTTTAGGTCTTTAACACCCTTGTGTTCGGTTTTACCCTTATCCTTGAGAGATTGTGGTCAGACGAGCTTAAATGGCGTCAATTTATTAGGAAATCCCTGCATCAAAACTATTTAGAAAGTTATTCTTAATTTCGTTGAAAAATGTACCTATGTCATATAGTTAATACAATTTCTGATTAAAGTTTTTCATACATAGGTACTATACTATCTAATTAATAACATTACACATCAGGTAGTATTTATACATAAACTCCAAGCTAGACACACTCATATATAGTTAAAAACTATATTTAATTAATAATTAATACGCAAATAATTTGTTTCTGAAAAAACAATGACAAGTTTTTACCTGAATGTTTTAAAAGGCGTTTTAGATTAGGACATATTATATAAAACTTAATTATTTATTTGCTTGTTTTTTTTACGTTGTTAGTTTACATGGCAAAGCAACAAAAAATGTTTACATATTAAGCTACTAATTCGTTCTAAGTAAGTATTTCCGGTGTCGAATTCGTGATGATGTGTTGGATGGATGTTCCCACAAAACAAAATAATCTGTGGTATTTATTTTAAAATATTTTTAGTGTTAAAAATAATTAATAATACGAATTATTCTTTAGAACTAGGTACCAGGATAATAAATTAATGAACAATTTTTTTGCCATTGTTGTTAGGCTGTAAGATTAATTGAGTACGGTACGGTAATAATTCAAATAAATAATAGTAATTCGTTTTTACTGACTCTACTCTTTATATAGTAAACTTTACTTTGAATAGTAAAAACCCGAAATTATAAAATAAAAATGTGAATATATTTTTTTTGTGGCTAACTAATAAAAAAAATCTTTCTGGTTAAACTTATGTTGTATAATCCGTATCCTTTAGCACCTTTTAGCATTTTTTTCATTTTAAGACAGCACAAATAGTTATCTGGTATTAAAACGTTATATAGGAAGCTGCCATTGTTCTGTATAGGTACAGACCTACCTGATCATCGCAGTGTGGACAAATGTGTAAATCTGGGCTCCATTGATGCTATTTTTCTAATTAGTAGGTAATAGATTTTCATTGTAGGTACCTAAGTGATAATAGTACATTGTTAACCTAGGGATGAAAGCAACGGGATAAAGACTTATTTATTCCCTCGAACTATTGGACCCCGTCTCGGCTCTAAATAGGTCTTTATCCCGAGGTAAACACTGTGCTTTTCATTACGAATACGAGGAAACTAAAAATAAAAATCATGAATTAGCTAAAGAAAAAATGGGAGACTAAAAAATTTAATTTGGAATCGCCGTTTTCCCGCCTATTTTGTTTTTTTCTTGTGGCTTGTCAGCTATTCAGCCATTATTTTTTATTTTAATCATTGAAAAAATATAAATCTTCGTTATTTTAAAGATATTTAGTTGCAACTATATTAAAATAAAGTCATATAAAAAACAAATTCTTTAATAAATACTTAACTTTATGTTGTTTCAATTTTACATCGCGCTGTAATTGACTGGCTGTACAGAAAATAGAACTGTTTTATTTTTTATAATTACTCAGCGGTCAGTTGAAAGTAATTCTCCCTAGGGCTGAAAAGTATTACTTTCAAGGCAACTTCAGGCCTACTTTCAGAGTA
Organism: Leucoma salicis; assembly: GCA_948253155.1. Taxonomy (NCBI): domain Eukaryota; kingdom Metazoa; phylum Arthropoda; class Insecta; order Lepidoptera; family Erebidae; genus Leucoma; species Leucoma salicis. The sequence continues at coordinate 7,538,648 of OX411805.1, read as the reverse complement.
TGAGTAATGAAAAAACATTATTATACTTATTTTCAAGAATAACCTTTTGAACTCTACACTTAGGTACAGACCATCATAATTTATAATCTCACATAATTCGCATTGAAAAAGGGCTTTAAAAGGCGCTCGAATCCTTCTCGTACAACTACGTCGCACTCTTTATTTTTTTTACAAGTTCTAGTAAATTAGCTGAGCATGTTAAATGCTAAAAGTCATAAAACAGTACTTACCTGATAGTTGAAAAATAAAATTAACTAAACAGGTAGACGTATGTACATAACTGACAAATGATGTAATAGGTATTAGGTACATGTCCATTGAACTAAGTATATACAATATAATACATTATAGGTACCATTATTTAATTGTGTATAATAATTATAGTTTAACTTATGATAAAGACCATACTACCGTGTTATACATTGGAATTTATAATATCCTGTGATGATACCACGTTTGTGATAATGATAGACATTATATATACCTAAGTAATAGGTAGGTAGCTACTCGTTTTAAAGCTAAAAAGCCGGGATTTTCTGTTCTTTAAAAATTCATTTTTTAACTTTATAGCTCCCATTTACTCTTTAATATCTGCTGTCATTGGGTGAGTCCGACTTAAAGATATATAAGTATTTACGTTCTATTTAGTAATAACAAGATAATTCCTGATCTGGATTTGATAGTAACTATCCTTCGGCGCACAGAGCTTGGCACAACTATCATAGTAGAAAGAGTGGGGAAGTAGGCTATCTCCAGGCCATTCCGCGATATAATTACCTACCATACTTGCCTGTCTCAGGGTTGTCACTTTTAGCTAAATTTTAATTCATCCATCCATCCATCCATCAGCCTTTAAACGTCCACTGCTGGACATAGGCCTCCCCAAGAGAAAGCCACAGCGAGCACTCCCGTCATGCATGGGGCAGGCGGGTTGGCGATCGCAGTGGATGTTGTTAATACTCGAGGGATTGCTGCTGCCCATTCCCCCGGTATTCCCTCAGTCGGCTCTTACGACTCCCCTGGGTAGAGGGGTGGGACAATTCTAAAGCCGGCCCCACACGGCCAAATGGATGGATGGATACCTACAATACTGAGAAATCGACATGACATGACATTTAGACAGCCAAACACACAGCAATAAGTTCTCCTGCGATTATCACAAATTTTTCATTTATTTAGCGGTGCCGAAAAGCTGTGACGCGCGAGCCTTGTGCGGTGTTAGCCCTGACTGGCGTACTGGCAAACGGGTTATAGATGTGTCAACTCGATTTATTAACTCGAGTTAACTCGATTTGGGCTTAACTCGAATTAACTCGAGCTGATTTCTTCTCACTCGAATTGGTTTGGGGTGGCAAATTAATTAATGAATATACGCGATCGTTTGTAGTACGTAATGGCGTGAAGCGTGAAGTTGGCGGATCATTTGTGAATATATTCATTGTCAATCAAATGTGACAGTAAGTATTGCAGATCACAAAGTAGATTTGTTGCAGATTTGACTTATTTGAGGTTAACGTCGTGGTGCCGGTTAATAAGGGTTACGGTTAAGATGGGCCTCGTAGCGTAGTCGGTAGTGTAACCGATTTCCGTGCACGAGGTCGTGGGTTCGATTCCCATTCAGGACAATTATTTGTGTGATGAACATAGATATTTGTACTGCGTCTGGGTGTTTTCTATTTATTATATGTACGTATTTACAAAAAAAAAAGCATATATGTATTATATCTGGTACCCATAGCACAAGCGTTAAGCTTAGTTTGGGACCAGAAGACGTTGTGTGAAATGTCCAAAAAGAAAAAAAAAAAAAAAAAAAAGGAATTCGTTTGTATGCGATGTATTTAAATCGTCAGTTAGTGGACGTGTTAGGTGTAAACAGTGTTCGGATTTATTCAAATATATTGGAAATACGACAACATTGTTAGACCATATTAAAAAGAGGCACCCAAGTGTTGCCTTCGTAAAAACGAATAATTTAAATTAGACTTTAACTTCATCGTCAGCAAATCGATACGGCAATTCGCACGGGTCGTCTAGTTTACTATGAACTTGTTTCATTTATTGAAATGAAAACTTCTTTAGGCGCGTTGAGCACTTTTTGGGTGAACAAAAATCATGGAAGTCACGTCATAGTCACCGAACGCTCCGATCTTCTTTAGGCGCGTTGAATACTTTTTGGGTGAACAAAAATCATGGAACTCGCGTCATCGTCATCGAACGCTCCGATAAAAGTGAAAGTAAGTAACTTGTGAATTGTATCGTCGAGCTATTAGATTATTATTTTTGAATTATTTTTGGTTTAATAAAGAAGTGTTAATGACCAGTAATGGTTCGATACAATTCACAAGTTATTTAGTTTTCACTTCTATCGGCAGTCTACAAAGACTGCCCCGCATGTTTTTTTTTTAAATACTGTTTGGAGGTAAGTTAATTAAATTGGTACAAATAAAACAAATCATTCTTCACTCAGTTACATCCATTTAACCCGAGTCACTTAACTCGAGTTCAATTCGAGTTACGAGAATTGAAAATCGAGTTAAATCGAGTTGTGTTTATTACGAGTTGGCACAACTCTAAAACGGGTCGAGATTTTGTTAGTGTGCGTACGATACTGTGGCGCACACATACAAGCCGTGCGCGATGCGTTTGTATGAAGATAACCTACTTCCCTCTCTTTCTACTATGCAACTATGGTCTGTACTTGGCGCAGAATAGATGCATAGATTCTCTTGCTTCCAGCTAGTTTATAAAACGCATTTTAAATTGATCGATTCTGACAGTGAAAAATATAGTTTAAAAAAAACTAAAAAACACGCTTTTATAGCATACATGCTCGATGTAGCGCCCCACGGTTTTTTCACAATAATACCACAGAATAAGTACTAGTCCTACGGACAGAACCGTCACTTCCATTAAAACTTGTCCAAAGTCTCTCTAGAATAGCCTACAAAATCTTAATAATAATACCAATTGTTCGTAGCGAGAAGAAATGTACCTTAAATACACAATACAGTTGAGATTGTTTTGCCCGTCGCGTGATCCTCAGGCAACCGCGTCATTCAACGAATGCGCTAGGGTTGCACCTATGATGATTTTATTTACTTACTTATCATCACGCTAGCTCCCTTGCGAGGTAGGCAGAGAGAACAGAGTGACGAAAGGCTCTATTCTTGCATACATCTCTCGCTTCCTCAACGTTCATAATTTTCTTCATACACTCTCCGGTTTCCGCTCGCCGGTTTCGGAAACTCCTGACTCCACCGACAGCAACAAAGCTGTCGTTTATAAAACTAAAAAAAATATTTTTCTAGTAGATTCAATTTGATTAGTTTTTATATCATTTTAAATGTTATTTTCAAGTCGGATTATTATTTTATAAATTGTTTTTTTTTGTTGATCATATACGTTTAGAGATTTAGCTCTGAATTTTCGGTTATAAAATTTTATTGTCGAAATACCCTAAATCGCGTAAATAATTTTATTTTAATCAATACTACAAGCGCGAGCGCTTAGGCGCGCGTGCGACACTCTTCGCTCGATTGTACCTTGGCCGGTATATTATCTATGTTGGCCGGTACGCGAAGCGGTAGGCATTTAACTCGGGACCTTGAGCGAGTGATGTACGCCTGATAATACTAATATTTTTTGTTCATTATTACTTTTCTACCTATATTAAGAATTATTTTTCACTTTTTAGTTCGATGTGCTATAAAAGCGTTTTTTTAAACTATATTTATTTTTGCAATTGATTGTTAAACAAAATAATCCTGGCGATCCTGATCACAACAATGAGACAAATTTATCAAATTATTGTATTGTTATTTGTTCTTGATAGTGTGTGGCTGTGTGGGGCCGGCCCTCACGGCACCCGCCGGTCTTGCACATCATAAATGCGCGCGCAGTAGGTACTTGATCATTATTATGCTGCGATGTTATTTTAAAACAGCGATACTCCTAAGATATTTATTGAAATCGAATGATGTAAAGGGCTATTTTGTTTTAAATTAAATACTTGTGATAAATAACGTATTTATTTGCAACTAATGCATTATTTTAGAACAAATTTGGTTAGTATAAAAAAGGTTATAGCGAGCCAACCTTAAAAGATTAGACATAGCATTAGCCTTTCAATGTCCACTGCTGGACATAGACCTCTCCAAGACAACGCCACAACGAGCGGTCCTGCGCCGACCGCATCCAACGGTTATCCGTGGCTTTGACCAGATCGACAGTCCATCTGGTGAGGGGCCGTCCTACGCTGCGCTGTCCGTGTGTACATAAACTTCATATTTTAACGCTTCTACGTGATCACGTGGTCAAATCTTTCAGTGCGTATATCTGCGATACTATATATCTGAAACCCATCATGTGCGTACTTAAACTTCATGTTTTTATGGCGGATCGATTTGGACGGGACTTTCACTAGCAGATAGCTGTTGTTACAATGAGCCCCTGGTGTTGCCAAAGTCCATGAGCGGCGGTTCACACTTACCATCAGGTGGGCCGTTTTCTCGTCTGCCGATGCCGACGTCTAGCAGATGTGAAAACATCGAAATTATTTTGTAGAAATAAAATGATCATAACTTGACAAAGTACTTACTCCTCAAGACGAATCAAACGAGTATAAACTCGATAGGATTGCATTGTTTCATTACAGAGTTACTGTGGCCAACTTCCAGCTCCATCGTCAGACCCTGGATACCATCTAGAGAAAAAGTATTCGTCAAGACAAATCATACGAGCCCAAACTCGATGGAGTTATGTCGTTTTATAACGGAGTTTCGATGGCCTACTTCTAGCTCCATCATCAGACCCTGGATATCATCTAGGACTGAAGTTCTAGTTAAGACATTTCAAACGAGCCCTAACTCTATGGAGTTGCACCATTTAATTTGGTACAGAGTTTCGCATGGCCACCTTCCAGCTCGATCATCAGACCCTGGATACCATCTAAAGACAAAGTACTCAACAAGACGAATCAAACATGCCCAAACTCGACGGGGTTGCGTCGTTTCATTATAGAGTTCCAGTGGCCACCTTCCAGCTTCATCATCAGCCCCTGGATACCATCTAGACACAAAGCACTCGGCAAGACGAATCATACGAGCCCAAACTCGATGGGGTTGCGCCGTTTCACTATAGAGTTCCTATGTCCACCTTCCAGATCCGATGTTCGGGGCAACCGAACACTATTTTACTGACGCTGCACATAGCACAATTGGCACAGTTCGCAGTTACGTCAATATGTTAGTTTTAAGCAATCATTTTAAACACTGTTAAAACAATCCGCGTAGCACTCACACGTAATCAATAAATATCATCGGCAATAATCATTCTATCACCTTATTAATCAAATCAATTAATTGGGGTGCTGTCCCCAACGTGGGGACAGCATCCCACATTTATGGTTACGGGCATTTATGGTCCTTCGACATCAATAGGATCTCGCGAGCTAGTTAAGCAGATTAGTCTGGCGAGGTGCTTGAACCAGTTAACCAAAGTGAACATTATCAGTGAGTAAATTAAGACTATATCATAATTATTATATCAGAGACAATATCAGGGGCAACATCAGGGAGCATTATCAAGTAGTATTATCAGGGGATATTTTTAAGTGAAGTGCGGTTGTAGTGTTATCGGAGTTATCGGAGCGAAGTGGCGCAGTATCCAGCAGCAGTATCAGACAGCAAAAACATCTTCCATCAAGCGCTGACATCAATATTGAGTAAGATCGTTTCAAGTTATTTATATTTTTAGATAAAAATGTCGCTAACAATTGAAAATTTCTATGAAAATCAAGTGGAGATTTACGATTCCATGGTGAAACTTCTAACGAACGTCAAAAAGGAAAGCGCGGACCGGAAGACTTTAGAAAATTTCAAGCGTCATCAGGACACACTGGAAGCTTATTGGAAGGAATTTCAAGCAAACCATTCAAAGCTGCGTGAATTTCCAACAAGTAGCGACATATCGCAGTTTTTATAATAACATCGCAGCAAAATAATGATCAAGTACTGCGCGCATTTATGATGTGCAAGGCCAAGGAAGGAAGAAGGTGATAAAAAAGAGATCAAGTGCTGTAAAGCTTAGTGTTAGTCTTAAAATTATATAAGTACAGACATTTAACTTCAAAAAGGTTGACTCCATTCTTGAGATTTTTTGTAGTTATTTGTGGCAGACAAGTATAAGGGCTCTCCAATTATTAGCGGCTATCGTAACCTAAGTGCGTCAGCAACACCAGAAGGAATGCCACCTCAGAGAAACTGGGCAGGGCTGTAAAAGAAATACCAATAAAATCCGATTTAGGAATTGGTTGAATTACATAGCATCACGAAGGAGTAGGCACAGTTCTGTATTACACACCCATGGCTTGCCAGTTATGTTTAAAATCCCACGTAATAAGGGGACGAGCCTATTGCCGTCTACCGGGCACAAATCCAAACTCGATTTGACATAAGAAGTAGTAAAAATAAGTATCGACGGTCCTTGTGGCGTAGTCGGTAGTGTAACCGACTTCCGTGCGTGTGGTCGTGGGTTCGATTCCCACAGGACAAAAAAAGTTGGCATAGCACAAGCGTTAAGCTTAGTTTGAGACCAGAGGACGTTGTTTTTTTTATATTGCATGTATTGGTAGATGAGCCACGGTCTATCTGATGGTAAATGGTAACCGTCACCCATGGACTCGACTATACCGAGAGTATTGTCAAGCCGCTGCTCACCAATTAATTTCACAGATATGAAATGAAATATAAACGGCTATCTCCTGCTACAGCCAAAACGCAACAATGTGCTTCATGGCCGGTCACACGGGAGATGGTGGTAGCAACCCACTCGGGCCTCATGCCAAGTGAGTACTCCCACTTGGTACCCTACCACCAGTCATGCAATGGATGGTAATTGCTTACTTCCCTTAGTCGCCTCATACGACACCCGTGGGAAAGAATGGGGTGGTGACACTTGTATTCTTAGCCCGTCACCATACGGACAAAACGGTTGTGTGAAAAATGACCGTGAATATTTATTTATATATTTATTATTATCAGTGATATGAGAGAGTTATATAATGACGATTTCAATGAATTTTAGTGAGGTTCAAATAAAGTTTGGGTATCTGACATATTTATATAGATTTTGTACAGAACCTTTCTTTTTAATAACTGTGACTATACAAACAGTATGTAATTAGGTGCGAAAGTCTACTGTCTGAATAAATTTGTCTCAGACACGGCAATTTTTCAACACCAAAGCACTGCACCTAATTTTACTTTTAATGGGCATCCTGGTAGTCATGGTGATAGCACTTGTATGGCGTACTATTTTAATGTTAGCCAGTTGAAAAACCTGCACGTCATATGAGATAACAAGATACAATACTTTGTCTCTATTTTCTTAGGTATTTCGTACATGGCCTTCTCACTTCCATACACTACATCTATAGGTTCTTTACCTAAGCAGTAAACGGAAAGAACAGTGCAAAGCAAAATTATGTTATAGCCTTCGCAAGATTTAAAGCTGTAAGTTCTTATTTTATTCTGCCAGAAATTTGGCTTGCTGGTAGAAACTAGCCATCGAACATAGGGCTCTTCCATAACTGTTTTAGTGGGTACTTAATTATAATTCCTATATTAGAACTAGCCAAGTCAGACCTTAGGCTTCAATATATTATTATAAGCTTATAAAAATAAATAATATTTTATGTTGTTATAAATAAATTTCAGGACTGACCATTGCCACCGAAGGAATGTGACATAGTTCCAGTGGCCCGCCAATAAAGGAGGAGAGACGGCACACGGCGGGTTTCTTTAGTGGGTGAAGGCCACACACTACCCCGGTCGTTGCCCCGAACGACGGGGTGTGCGGTTAGGAACATTTTATCCCGCCTTAACAAAAAAAAAAGGACCGACTATTGAACTTGTCACCCATTTAGATGTCACTTCTTTTGTCGAAGTCAACCAAGGCATATATCATATTGAACTTAGCTCTCATTTCACATTTATGTTTTTGATTGGATATCATTACTTTTTGTACAGAAATTATTAGTAGGTACTTATTCATAAGAAAATTAATACTATATGGTTTTTGTTAATCTACTGTATTTTCCTACGTTTACGGGGTGTAGTTGTCGTTGTTGTGTTATTTTTATATATTTTCTTGTACTTCCGAAAATGTGAAGACCTTGAAATCTACATAAAGACCGGTTGTCATCAATTTTGATTGCTGATTCTTACATTACCGACACTGTAAGTTCTTGCCGATTCTTTCATACATGATAACAGGCACTATATGTAAGTGTTCTTCATAAAATCAATTAATTGAAATGATAAAAATTTACTAGTTTCTGATATCTGGATGCCAAATTTGAACTTTCTAGGTCATCTGGAACTGGGTTAGAGTTTTGATAGGTCAGTCAGATAAAAATTACGTTTTTTGGGCGTTAACATCTAAAATCCGTTTGAGGTATGTTTATGAAATTTGGACCACAAGTCTCAATATATAAGCCAAAATTTGATATGTTTATGTGAAATAGTTTTTGAGTTATGAGGGGGTCAAAAGTGGCTCCAAATGGTTTGTGTAAATTTACAGAGGATACTGCTCGCCAATTCTTTAGCTTGAACTTGGCCGAATACTAGATTAACTTTAAAATGTTTTCTTAATAGTTTTAAAACATTCAAAAATTCGTTATATAAAGTAAATATGTATAAAACCGTGATGCAATATAAATCCACAATTTGTATTTTTTACACTAATATTCCAATACCATCAATTTTGTTAACTTTATTTAATTTTAAAATTTCTGTGTTCTAATGAAATCCTAATGTTTAATGTATGTATTATGAATATTGAATTTTACTTGTGTAACGTCTCACTAAAGCTCTGTAATTAATTAATGATGGATGATTATAGTTATCATTGGACTACAGATTTGATACTATACCTTTCTAATATTATAATTCATTTTTGTGAAGTTGTGAATCTGCTGTCTGTTTATATACCAACTAAATAATTAAATAAAAATATATGTAAGTAATATGAGGAGTTTTATTTGCAAATTCATTTACCCCAGCTAAAATAAATAAGAATGGTTATAATATAGTACTATCGATATTATAGTAGAATCGAGTATAATAATAGGTATCGAGTAAGTTTTATTTTTGGCTGAATAGGAAACTTAGTTTCTGCCATAAAAATAAAAGACAATTGTTACAGACTGAAATAGGATAGTGACATTGCGACTCTGTGCAGCTCTCATATTCAATAATAGTTGCGTCTAAAGTAGAATTTTTTGTAAGGGAGTACCCTGTCTGAAGTAGTATAGTCTGTGACTAAGGCTGACAGCTAAATTAATAAATTAATATTAATTGTTGCAACAAACCAAAGCAAAGAGAAGAATAATCTAAAATTGCAAACTAACTACTAAAGTTTCAAAGCCGTCCTCCAAACTGTTCAATCTAAATAGGAATATTATCTGTTTGTATATTAGTTAGTTTACTTAAACAATGAATTTAAATGTGTCTGGTTTTGCAAAATATGTTTGGAAATCACAAGTTGTCGCTGGTTGTGGGGTTAGTATACGTTATTCTAAATCTTTCACAATGCGAAGTCTTGTATTTCCTGAATACCTATGGTGTACCTATATTATAAATAACTTTATTAAAATTTCTAGCATCAACAAGTCCGCAACAAATGGGCTAACGCTCTAATGATCCGTGACGTGAAAAGACGACGATTGAGTGCCGAAAATTATCTCGAAAGAACACGCGTTAATGCACTAAGAAAAAACGATATCTTACCCGTGGAACTAAGGGAAATAGCTGATAAGGATATCAATAAATTTGAATTAAATGCAACTCCCATGAGAATCAACAACAGATGTGCGGTTACATCAAGGTTTGTATAATAAATTAAGCCCCATTTCATATTAGGATAAACAGAGAATCATTGAATTCATTTGGCACCATTAAAAAATGTTGAACCTATTGAGATAATAAAGTAAAGCTTACTACATAAATCCTGCAATAAAAACACTTCCTTTCAATATAATCACAATATTAGACTTATATAATTTCATTGTTATATTATGATGGGGCAAAGTTCTTGTCACTCTATTCTCTTTTGAGTTGCCCAACTCCTGAAGTAATGCCAAACAGTGTTCCTTGGGTTTTTTTTAGTGAGTTAGGGCCCCACTTTACCCTGTATGTTGCCCCAAACATTGTGAAGGGATTGGCAAACTAAGGGTAGACAGATACATTATTATAGTAATTTTGTGTAGGTTTTGAAGATTTTAATCAGTCATCAGAAACAATGTTTTTATTTATGCTACATAACCCCAGAAGCATAACTTGCATGTCATGATCTCGCAAGAAAATAATAAGGGTATAGGAGGTACAGAGGATAGCAAGGATCCTAAGGATAAAATAGGGGTTATCTTTACATACATTTTTTATTGTGGCAAACAAATTGCCTGCCATACTCATGCATCATTAGTTCCTGTTCTAATTTTGGTGTGAAAGTAATAATTAATTTTGTGGTAGGTACTACTCTGCTTCATCTACACGGAGAGTATTTTTAGGTTACCTAAACTATTATAATTGTTATACATATATATTTGCCCTTTGCCAACCCCTGAGTAAGTGATAGAAGTGGAGAGGAAAGGTGATGAGAAGAATTTGAATCCGAGGTGCTCTCACTCACAAATAAAATGCAACAGTAGAAATATCTAACATTACTATACATAGATATTTTATGAGGGCAGTATTTTTAGATGGGCTGGCCTATCTATTAGCTCAGTGTGACCTTTCTATGTTGGTAGCAAGACATATTTTTGTAAATTTACCATTTATTTACAGGCCTCGAGGCATAGTGGTGGAATGGCGCCTTAGTCGTATTGTGTGGCGTCATCTGGCGGATTACAATAAATTATCTGGAGTACAGAGAGCCATGTGGGGCTAAAATCAATATCATGTAATATTAATTATTTAGAATAGTATATAGAAATAAAATTTTGTTGATGTTGCTTGAACATTTACAATCATTTCATCTCGATAATATAATTTAAATCTTGAACAAAAAATGTATCAATCAGTCCAAGGATACATGTTTGCTTAACATATTTTAACTAGCTGTTACCTGCAGCTTCGTCCACATGGAATTTAGTTGATATTCTTTTTTAGTGGAGAATCTAATAATTTTTTCAAAATGAAAATAGTGTTCCCCATCCCGTGAGTCCTGTCCATCGAGTCCAGAGTGGTGGTCATTCACAATTTTATATTTTACTTTTTTGTGCTATTATATTATGTTATTGTGCTGTGTATTAGGGTTCCAATTATTTTTTCAAAATAAAAATAGCCAAAGTTACGCCTTGTAACAACAGCTATCTGCTAGTGCAACACCCGTCTAAATCGGTCCAATCGTTCTTGACATTAGCCAGAACCAACAGACAAAAACTAAAAATTGGTATTTTGTTTTCAAGTAGCGTACCTATATTTTTTTATTTTATAAAGGGGGATGGGTCGTTTTTATAACGTAATATTTGCGAGGATTGCAACAACTGTAATGGCAGGCAGGGGTCCTAAAACGTTGATGTTGATGAATGATCCTTAAGCAATTCAAATCTTTCGTCCTCTGCTAAAATATGTCTCGGTTTATAAGGGATCCTAACACTTTAAACGTAAGTGATTTTTTATTTATTACACCATGTTCTTAACAACATAACTACTTACCAATCGTTATGAAATTTTCTATATGTACTTTATAATGTCCATGACGTACCTATAGTGCAGTTACAGTGAACATAGGTACTTTTCATAATGAGAAAACTGGGGGTTCCGGTGCGATGTATATTTTTTTAGTCTTTTTATGCAGGTTATGAAAATTTAATCATTTTCATAACTTGCATTAAAAGAATTTAGACAATATTGTTTAAATTTTCAGTTTACTATACATGTCCATGTGTGGGTTGGTCAAATGTGAATGAATCTTGGGCTGTTTTTGCTGAACAGTAATGTAACATACACATCTCAATCAATTTGGTGACAATAAATTTTTAACAGTTTGTGTATTTGGTACATTTTGGCATAACAAGAGTCCATTTCTGTGTCAGATGGTAAATATCAGGTAGGCAACTAATTTGAAGAAACAAACAATGTTGTCTAGCAATAAATACTTAAACACAAAGTGAAAAATGTGAAATCGAAAATAACAGTCACAAGCAGGATTCGAACCTGCATCTCCTGGATACCGTCCAGATGCTTTGCCAATTTAGTCATTGTGACCCTTGCTCCTAACTGCTAATTTCGATAACACTTTCATACTTAACGGTATCCAGGAGATGCAGGTTTGAATCCTGCTCGTGACTTATTTTCGATTTCACATTTTTCACTTTGTGTTTAATGTATGTTGCTAAGCATGTCAAATGCTAAAAATATCTAAACAATAAATACTTGATAAGGTTTACAAAACAATATTTCTAGTTTTCTTAAAACTTTAATAAAGTTTATTTTATTTAATCCTTAAAAACTAAATAAGCTTCATAAAGCTTACAATGGAATTATATACCATAGCTTTAAAATAAAGCTTTTTAGTCAAACAGACCTGAAACAAACAAAATTTAATATTATTAGGGTACTTTATAAGGTTAATACTAACATAAGGTTGATGGTTTAAATATTTTTCTCAGTGATTATACAGCTCTCAATCATTATTATCTGAAGCTAATACATGCTAGACATCATAGAAGATACTCTTAACTTTCTTCTTATATTTCTACAACTTGTACATCTATCTCACTTGGGCACAAGGCTAGATTGCAAATTGTTCATATTGGTCATGTTGTATAGAGATTTCTTTATTAGATTAGTAGTCAGCTTATGAATTTAAATGAAATCACGATGATGCTATGTATTAATAATTTTGAAATCGTAACTATGTATGTACGAGAATATTCAGACTTAATTGGAACTTATACCCATTTACACATTATAATAAAGGTTTTTCATTATACCCATTTACACATTATAATAAAGGTTTTTGATTATACTTTTGAGCCAATACAATTGTGGAATTTAGTTGCAATTTTCACATATCACATCACATCCAGGATTGCATAGGTAATAGACGCGTTATGTTTCAAGTAGCTGAGGTAAAAAATTATTTATGTGTAATGTACTTAGTATATTTAAAATTACCATAATTATATTATACACAAATTAATTCTATGACCTTAAGGATGCTGACACTAATTTAATCCAGAAACACTCAAGGCCAATAAGGCTACATCATTTTCAATGACAAATACCTAGCATGTTATTATTTTATATTTTTTAACCTAAGTAGGTATAAATTTTATAAAACTTACCGAAGCCCATGTCATCATCCGACTCCTCGGGTTCTTCCTCCTTCTTCTTCTCCTCCTTGGCCTCTGCGGCTGGCGCTGCGGCGGCGGCGGCAGGCGCCGCACCAGCTGCCGGCGCGGCACCCACACCAGATCCGATATTGGTGATCAATTCCCGCACGTTAACTCCTTCTAACGCCTTAGCGAACAGACCTGGCCAGTAAGGCTCTACATCCACGTTAGCAGCCTTGAGGATGGTGGAGATCTTTTCACCCTACAATGAGACATCAATTAAGTACAGATTCGCGCCTTCGAGTTTAAAAGTTTAAATTGCAAAATAACCTCTGAACTGTATGCACGAATGGTAAATACAACTTATAATATGCATGAAACATATCCAAGAGGTATGATTACATAGATAACTGCAGATAAGTCCAGGTAAAATAATAACCTAAACATAATTTCAGCATTATAAGTAAATACTTACAGTTACGGCAACATCATCATCGACGAGGATGAGAGCGGAGTAAACACAAGCTAATTCAGCCTTGGATGCCATTTTTAGTATAAATTACGTGCAAGTTGCCGACAGGCCTTAGCTCACAGAGAACAAGCACGTTTGGCTTCTTGAATTGAAGAGAAACAAAGAGGTAGAAGGCTGTCATTTCGTGTTTAACTGTCAGTGTCATTGTCTATGTCATTTATGTCAAAATATTGTCATTGGCGGAATTGGATCGTAACAAGCATGGAAGTAACATGTAGAAAAAAGCGCGGGAACTCCGAATCGGGCGGTCGTGGTTTTGGTGTTTAAGCTTATTTTAATTTATTTTATTGGGTCACAGGATCTTGTTTCTGTCTGTATTTAATATTAGTGTGTATATATATAAAGTAGCTTAGTGATTTTCTTCGTGCCGGTAAGTTTCAAGTTCTTTTAAATGTAAAATATGGAACCTCCCGAGGACCCGGGAGGAACCAGTCATGAAGTCGCCCACTATATAACTATTACTTCTAATAATGACACTAGTGTAGATACTGACAGCTCACTAAATCACAACAATAGTTCCAAACGCAAGAGATTATCAGCTAGGCCTTCGATATGCAGGCATTGTAATAAAAGACGGCGTTAACATGGCGGGAAAAAAGACAGCGACTGTATTTGCGCATTGATACATTAAAACGATAAACCAGAAGAAAACTTGGCTTTAATCAAATAAATAATTAGACATACATTATTATGTAAAATAAATTAAGACATTAAAATATTGACATTCAATCAAATACGTAAATAGTGTAAGTATCCAGTAGCATAAACTAAGGAGTACATATCACGCATCACAAGAGATGGACTACTTACTAACATTTCCAATTCAACCTTGCCTGATCCCCAACATCAAACAACACGTTCACAGAAAAATCAAGTTGATAATATGAATATAGAAACACCTCAAAATTCAGTGGCTAGATTATCATACATCGAATCAGATGCATCTCCATTTATTGTACATATCCAAAGAGAACAATAAAATTGAATAACAATGCTTATGTTAAACCAATCTCTTCTGGGCGTCTTTAAAAAAAAAACACTTTAAAATATTATTAATATATTAATGGCAATTTAAAAAAATAGGGCATAATACCATGTCTCATGAATTTTCCAATTATAATGATGCTAATTCTTTCTTGAACAGCTCTACTCTAGAAAAATATAAGGCATATATACCTACTTTTAAATTACTTTTAATGCCGTGTGGGGCCGGCTTTAGAATTTTCCCACCCCTCTCCACCCATGGGAGTTGTAAGAGCCGACTGAGGGAATATCGGGGGAGTGGGCAGCAGCACTCCTTCGAGTATTAACAACATCCACTGCAATCGCCAACCCGCCTGCCAAGCGTGGTGATTACGGCACTATCCCCCATTCTTGGGGAGGCCTATGTCCAGCAGTGGACGTTAAAAGGCTGATGGATGGATGGATGGACCTACCCAGTTGGGTACTGAATGGTCTGATCAAGAAATAATGGAAAATATTTCTGTAACAACAGGCTGTGGCCCGGTTATTAAAATCAGAAGAATAAAAAAGAAAATTACCATAGATGGTAAAACTGATTTTAATAATACGGTAACTGTAATTCTCACCTTCGATGGTCAGGTCTTGCCCAAGCGTATATACATGTGTTATACTGCTCTATCGGTGGAACTTTACATATATCCAACTATACAATGCTACAACTGTTGTCGATTTGGTCATGTTAAGCATTTATGTCGATCAACACCAAGGTGCTACAAGTGTGGACAAGGACACACAGGTGATACTTGCACAATCTCTCAAGATTCTATCACTTGCTGCTTGTGTAAGGGCTTCCATGAAGCTATCAGCAGAAAATGCTTAGAATTTGAGCCATTAAAGAATCCATGGCCAAAAGTTGTATCTCATATCCTGAAGCCAGTAAGAAGCATCCACCTATTTCTAAACTTTCATATGCAGATGCATTAATCTCTTCTCCAAAACTATCAGAAAATATTACCATAACACCAAAGTCCTCATTACATAACAAACGAAATAAAACTTCATATATAAAAACAGTGTTTAATAAACATCATAGACATCATAACTTAAATAAGGGTTATGATCAAAAAGCCCATGAGGATCTTATTAAGGGCTATAATATCACATATTCAAAGGATGGTTGTGCACTTATGAACAATGATCTAACAAATTTATCCATAAAAGATTTAATAATAACGTAATATTCAGTCTTTATCTCAATCAAACTTAATTTTACCGTCCAACGTTGCCTCTGTAATAGATACAGTTAAAAATATTGAAAATAACCATAATGGACAGTCCAGCCAAGGTAGTGCAATGGAATTGTCGAAGCTTAATACCTAAAAAATCTGACATTTATTTTATTGTAAATAAATTTAAACCATTTATTTTTGCTCTTCAAGAGACATGGTTTAAACCAGACTCTTTATTCAAAGTACCTGGTTATGCGTGTCTTAGAGAAGATATTTCAGATGGGTATGGAGGTGTTGCTTTACTTATCCAACACCCTCATACCTATAGTCATTTTCCTCTTCCTGTTCACAACATTGACTTCTCTATTATAGCAGCTGTTGTAAATAATATTTGTTTTGTATCATTATACATTCCTAGACCTTCTAAAGGTATTTTTAATGAACTTGTAAATATTTTCTCTTTGCTTCCTAAACCTTTTATAGTGTTGGGTGATTTTAACTCTCAACACCCTTCTTGGGGTAGTACTTCTAATTGTTTTGGCGCAGCCATTCTGGATCTTATAGACACACACGATCTATGTATCCTGAACACTGGATGTGCATACTCGACTCACACCATCAAATCTAGGGATTAGTGCCCCAGACTTAACTTTATGTTCCTGGAAGTTGGCCTCGTCATTATCTTGGGAGGTGATGCAATCCACGTATGGAAGTGATCATTTTCCTCTAATAATTACTTTCCCCTTTAACAATAAAATTCCACCCAAACGTCCTCCTCGACTCAAATATAGACTATCAGATGTTGATTGGTCTTTATTCAAGGACCGATTAGATACAAAAGTTAGTAATCTACGAAAGTCACAGCTGGAAATGAGAAATATTATATGGACTCTTTTTGCAAGATCATCATAGACACTGCCGATACACTTTTTCCATTAAAAAACTCAGTTTCGGGTAAAATTTCGTCGCCACCTTGGTGGGACAAAGAGTGCACAGTTGCCATAAAAAAGAGATGAAAAGATAAGAAAAATATATATATTATAAGATAAGATAAGATAATATTATAAGATAAGAAAAGAAAAGATTTATTGTCAAAATTCTACCATAGAAAATTTTGATATTTTGTCTAATATTACAGTAGATACCCGTAAATTGTTTAAACGTAAAAAATTTGAAAGCTGGCGATCGTTTTACTTATCTATCTCTCCGGATGTTCCACTATCTAATGTATGGCGGAGCATTCGAAGATTTAGGTCAGCGTTTTGGGAAACGCCGGTGACCTTTATTCCTACTCCATTAAAAAATCAATTCCTCGATAAGCTGGCCCCTCCTTATGTTCCTGCAAATCCAATTGTAAATCCTTTATCAACGTCATCATTGGGGAATCTCTCTGGCCTTAACAGCCCCTTCACTCTTCCAGAACTAAAGGGTATCTTATCACATCTTAAAGACTCTGCAAACTATCTCGTATAGAAGCTGTAGCTATGCCGATAGACTTAGATGCCCTAGCATCAGCGCAGTTAAAAGACACCGAACTTCAACAACTCATAGAAAGCAAATCTTCATTGGACTTACAGAAAATAAACATTTCTGAATCTGGTAAGATGTTATACTGTGACGTATCCGCTCCATCACCGCGACTTTACCTGACACCAGAGTTCCGTCGTCAAGCATTCCACAGCATACACGGAATGAGTCATCCAGGTGTAAAAGCCACAGCCAGACAGGTGACGCAGAGTTACGTTTGGCCTAATATTAAAAAGGACTGCAAGATTTGGACGCAAAGCTGCCTAGCTTGTCAGCGGTCAAAAGTTTCCCGACACACTTGAGCCCCGGTACATACATTTGTTCCTCCGTCGAACAGACTTAGTCATGTACATAAATAGACCTTATAGGACCATTGCCAATGTCTCGGGAGTACAAATACTGTCTTACAGCGGTGGACAGTTTCATCCGATGGCCAGAAGTTATACCATTACAGGACATCAAAGCTGACACAGTGGCGAGCGCGTTTGTCACTGGTTGGATATCACGGTTTGGCTGTCCTGAAAGAATAACTACAGATCGTGGAAAGCAATGGAAAGCTCAGCTGTTTAAAGAACTATCAAAATTAATAAGTTTTAACCACCTACTGACGACAGCATATCATCCTGCATCGAATGGGATGGTGGAGAGGTTCCACCGACAGCTCAAGGCAGCTATCATGTGCCACGCTAATGACGATTGGTATGAAGTTCTCCCACTCGTCTTGTTAGGGATCAGATCAGCGTGGAAGGAAGATATCGGATCCTCATCGGCTGAACTTTTATACGGAGAGACACTTCGGCTGCCTGGAGTATTTTTCCACAGTGCTCCCGCCGCAGTTATAGATTACAACGATTTTATTGCCCGGCTACGAGTTCATATGCAGAGGCTTAAGCCTACAACTGTCAGGCATCATTGTGAATCCCCAGTTTTTATTAGCAGAGATTTGCTATCTGCTCCACACGTGTTCATTCGCCAAGACGCATTAAGAAAGTCTTTACAGGCACCATATTCTGGGCCTTACAAAGTCATGTTTAATGACTACAGGAGACAAATTTTTCAAAATTGATTTTAAAGGAAAACTGTGAATGTGTATATTGACAGACTGAAGCCAGCGTACCCGTTATTATAATGTTGAGTTCAAAATGTATAAATCCATTCATAGTAGATTGCAATTTAATAATCTTGTCGTAAGTAAAGCAGCCGTGCCGTGTGGGGCCGGCACCAAGAATAGCTCCACCCCGTGTCTCTTCCTATGGGAGTCGTAAAAGCCGACTAAGGGATTACTTACCGGGGGACCGCGCAGCAGCGTTCCCCTGTGTACTAAAAACATCCACTGCGATCGCCAACCCGCCTGCCAAGCGTGGCGATTATGGTAAAACCCTCACTTTGGGGAGGCCTATGTCCAGCAGTGGACGATGAAAGGCTGATGGATGGATGGAAGTAAAGCAGACAAAGGTAATACTGTTGTGATTATGCCTAAGTCAGACTATGACTGCAAAATAGGTGAAGTCTTATCAAATAATGTTTTCCACCGCTTGTCCTCTGATCCCACGAAACGGTTTCATGCTGAATTGAAATTATGTTTAAAAAACGCGGGTTCACTTTTTCCTTCAACAACAAATTATGTTAAAAGTTTAGTACCGATGAACCCTCACTGTCCAATGTTGTATGGTTTACCTAAAGTGCATAAACAACAAGTACCCGTTCGTCCAGTAGTCTCGTATATCAGGGCTCCTGCATATAAATTGGCAAAGCATCTAAACATACTCATTAAACAAAAAACTCGTTTCTTGCCTAAATATGGTATCAAGAACAGTATTGATTTGATAAAAAAAATACAAAATATTTGTTTACCACCAAATGCAAAACTAGTCTCTCTAGATGTAGAGAGCCTTTTTACGAATGTCCCATACAGATAATCTTTGGTCTATTTAAAAAATCTGTTTCAAGGTCTCAATTTGCACTCGGGAGAGGTGGGTGATATATTACGTCTTACAGAACTTTGTATGAAACAAAATTGCTTTCAATTTAATAAAGAGTATTACATTCAAAATGATGGTTTAGCCCCCATTTATGATGGTTTAGCCCCATTTATGATGGCTTAAATGGCAGACATATTCATGGATCATTTTTTAATATCAGCACATAGTAAATAATAACAAATTATTGTATTATTACCCGTATGTAGACTATATATTGTTATTGTTAGTGTGGACAGGAACTGTTAGACAACTTAATGTTTTCGTTAATGAATTAAATACTGCGCATACAGGAATAAAATTTAAACTAGAAATAGAACAGGATCGTTTCTTGCATTTTTTTGACCTTTCCATTTATCGTGTGGGTAACAAACATAAGTTCGAAATTTATCGTAAACCGACATACACACATACGGTTATACCCGCCTCGTCCTGTCATCCTTAGCAGCATAAATTGGCCGCTTTTCATAGCATAATTCATCGTCTTTTTAATGTTCCGTTGGATAAGGTAGCGTACAACAAGGAAATAAATATCATTTATAATATAGCCCAATAAAACGGATATAATAGGCACTTGATCGACAAATTGGTTAAAAGAAAACAGTCCAGCATAGTAAAACAACTTTTGTATCCTGTTGTAGTAGAACAAACTAATTTTACGTGTACTTTGTCTTATTTTGGAGGCATATCAGACAGGTTAGCAAAGACACTGAGGGCTCACGGTATCTATCCCGCATTTAGTCCTAACTTTTCGCTTAAAAATCTTTGTAACGGTAAAGATAGTATTGATAAATGTAAAAAGTCTGGTGTATATAAATTGGAATGTCAAATATGTAATAATGATTATATAGGACAAACGGGCCGTAATTTTGAAACTCGGTATAAAGAACATATAGCTGCGTATAGGCATAATTACCCTGAAAAGTCACATTTTGCGAAACATTTATTAGATTGTAACCATTCATTAGATAATAGTCATACGTTCGAGCCCTTGCATATTTGTGATAAAAATATTAGACTGTGTGTTTTAGAACAATTTGAAATAATTAAAATCAATAGTAACGTGTTGTTGAATGATCAAACCAGCTGTAGTTCCCCACTACTAAACTTGTTTTCATATCGTTCTAGCGATACGTCATAACTGTTGTGTAGTGGAAGGGGTATAAAAGCAAGGTACACGAGTAAGATCCGCTCATTTGTTGCCGAGCGTTCTTGAGAATGCCTCGTTTAGAGGCGAAACACGTGTCTAATTTATGTTCGGATTTTTGTGGAATATTACAATATTGTGGTTCTGAGAGTTCTACCGTATCGCATGGTTGCGCCGCGTTGGTGAGTTTTTTGTCATTATCGTGCATGCTACTTTGCCATTATCACATTCTCCTCTATCTGTGAGAGTGCGGATTGGAAATCTTAGTTATGTTGTCCAAGGATAACCGGGATTGACAATCCGTGGGTGAGTGGGGGGCTCTCCTCCTAAAATATCCATTCATCATAGTAACTACATTTTAATTAAATTTGTATGAGACCCGGCAATTTTTCAGAGTTTTACCCAATGATATTTTACACAAGATATGTTACGTTCATAGAAATGACGTTTAAAATCTGTTCCCGCCCGCATTATTAGTACGCGCACTATTATCGCGCACACTGTCACACTGGCAGCCATTTATAAAAATATTACAAAAATATCTTTATTGAAATGTGCCAATAAAGTTATATAATTTTCTATACAGTTACATGTGATAAGAGATCCCTTCTGTTTTATTAACTTTGGTATCGTAATTTGTATACTTTCTGAACACACATGATGGCATTAAATTTGTTATTTTTGTTACTCAATGCTCATAATAGGGGAGCCGACGATGCTAATTGGGGATTTACTCGAGCGTCATGGAGACCTATTTACTTGCAAAGCTTAGATGATAAGAAGAAATAAATGTTATATAATGTATCCTTTTCATTAGTGGGGTAAGCAGCTATAGATTTTCAAATATGTAAAAAAAACTGTTGCATGGGCATACTCGAGCGCGTCAGATATTGATATCAAAAAAATTTTATCGAGCGCGTCAGATTTCCTAAGGGGATGTTAAGTGAACCTAAAAAAAGGCTCTCATTTAATAATCTGACGATTTCGATGTGACGCAAACACGCGGTCATTAAAATAATGTGAAAAAAAAAATCGCCATTTTGAAATACTCAATCGCCATTTTGAAATACTCAAGCGCGTCAGATTAAGATATATGTGGCTCATCTTTATGTCCTAGACGTGCTGTCTCATAATCTGACGATTACCTAGAGGGATTCGCCTAATCTGACAACTTAAAAATATATTTTTTTAATAATTGTACTTAATTAATTGAACAGCTCAGGAAATAGCATGCAAATAAAAAAGTGTATGTTTTTTTAAGTAGAATACTAGTATTTATATATATTTGTAGCATTTGACATGCTTAGCACTATACATTAAACACAAAGTGAAAAATGTGAAATCGAAAATAACAGTCAGGAGCAGGATTTGAACCTGCATCTTCTGGATACCGTCCAGATGCTTTACCAATTCAGCCATCCTGACAATTGCTCCTGACTGCTAATTTCGATAACACATCATACTTAACGTCTTTGGGTGACGCCTGCGCCATCTGTCGGACGTATTTTCATACATTATACCGACCAGGTAAACTTAATTTTACAATTAAGATTTTTACCTAATAATGACGCAAACCCTATAAATATTTATATATATTTGTAGCATTTGACATGCTTAGCACTATACATTAAACACAAAGTGAAAAATGTGAAATCGATTATTTTCGAATATTTATAGGGTTTGCGTCATTATTAGGTAAAAATCTTAATTGTAAAATTAAGTTTACCTGGTCGGTATAATGTATGAAAATACGTCCGACAGATGGCGCAGGCGTCACCCAAAGACGTTAAGTATGATGTGTTATCGAAATTAGCAGTCAGGAGCAATTGTCAGGATGGCTGAATTGGTAAAGCATCTGGACGGTATCCAGAAGATGCAGGTTCAAATCCTGCTCCTGACTGTTATTTTCGATTTCACATTTTTCACTTTGTGTTTAATGTATAGTGCTAAGCATGTCAAATGCTACAAATATATATAAATATTTATAGGGTTTGCGTCATTATTAGGTAAAAATCTTAATTGTAAAATTAAGTTTACCTGGTCGGTATAATGTATGAAAATACGTCCGACAGATGGCGCAGGCGTCACCCAAAGACGTTAAGTATGATGTGTTATCGAAATTAGCAGTCAGGAGCAATTGTCAGGATGGCTGAATTGGTAAAGCATCTGGACGGTATCCAGAAGATGCAGGTTCAAATCCTGCTCCTGACTGTTATTTTCGATTTCACATTTTTCACTTTGTGTTTAATGTATAGTGCTAAGCATGTCAAATGCTACAAATATATATAAATATTTATAGGGTTTGCGTCATTATTAGGTAAAAATCTTAATTGTAAAATTAAGTTTACCTGGTCGGTATAATGTATGAAAATACGTCCGACAGATGGCGCAGGCGTCACCCAAAGACGTTAAGTATGATGTGTTATCGAAATTAGCAGTCAGGAGCAATTGTCAGGATGGCTGAATTGGTAAAGCATCTGGACGGTATCCAGAAGATGCAGGTTCAAATCCTGCTCCTGACTGTTATTTTCGATTTCACATTTTTCACTTTGTGTTTAATGTATAGTGCTAAGCATGTCAAATGCTACAAATATATATAAATATTTTTATATATATTTGTAGCATTTGACATGCTTAGCACTATACATTGCTCCTGACTGTTATTTTCGATTTCACATTTTTCACTTTGTGTTTAATATTTTTTTGTTATGAATAACGTGTTTTTTAATTAATGGAGAAAAGATATACCTGATTCTGGAGTATCCTCAAGAATATCAGGTTTTATGACTACATTTTCATACGCTTTCGGCAATTGATCACCTGCAAACCAGATCATTTTGAACTTTCCATCGACAACGAATTTTTGTTACTTCGGCTTGTGGAAGTCGTCAGATTATATATTTTTCGTTATCCTTGAATTATTTCCTTCAAAATAAAAAACAATTAGCCACGCTCGAGAATGTCAAGATATCATTTTTTTTTGCAGCTTTTTAACCCTCCCTCTCCCTTTCGTCACGCTTAAATCGTCAGATTTTCAAAATATATTATTATTATCTCATAATCAACCCACCTTATCTTAATCTGACGCGCTTTAATATTTCTGACCATCGATTTTCTTTTACTAATCTGATGGGCTGCCCTTGACGCACGTCACTATATAGAGGGCTCATATATGGTATAGGTACTCAGCAGGATGCAAGGTATCCTCCCTTATGTTAATCTGCCGCGCTCGAGTAAATCCCATACTTCCTTCTGCGGCTCCCCTACTATCAAGAGTTTACTCGTCGCCTGGTGAAGCGGAAAGACAAAACGTCCTAATTAGGACGTCATAGATAAATAACTATACTTGGAAAGGACGTTTTCGAGTCTTCACAAAACGCGCGCTTGTAACATATCTGCCTTTTTGATGTGAAACATCTAATGCGGAGGGAGGGTAAAATCGGCTGTTAGCGTGGCGACGCTTTTCAAATCAAATCAACTTGTCCCGTTCAAATCATGCAAGTTAAATTTGTCACACTTCCCGGTTTCCAATTGAGTTGAAATTTTACACACATATGTATATCGCGTGACAATGCAATATTATGATGACATGGAGCTGATCTGATGATGAAGCTGAAAGCTGGACATGGAACTCTATAATGAAACTGCGCAACCCCATCGAGTTTGGGCTCATATGATTCGTTTTGACGAGTACTTTGTCTCAAGATGGTATTCAAGGTCTGGTAATGGAGTTGGAAGGTGGCCACAGTAACTCTGTAATGAAACGATGCAACCCCATCGAGTTTGGAATCGTTTGACTCATCTTGACGAGAACTTTTTACTTATTTAGATGGTATCCAGGGTCTGATGATGGAGATAGAAGGTGGCCATAGGAACTCCGTTATAAAAAGACATAACTCCATCGAGTTCGGGCTCGTATGATTCGTCTTGACGAGTACTTTGTCTCTAAATGGTATCCAAGGTCTGATGATGGAGCTGAAAGGTGGCCACAGTAACTCTGTAATGAAACGGCGCAATCCCATCGAGCTAATATTAGTTTGATTCATCTTGAGGAGTACTTTGTCAAGTTATAATAATTTTATTTCTACAAAATAATTTCGATGTTTTCACATCTGGTAGACGTCCCACGACGTCTAGTTTTTTTTTTATATACGAGGGGTGATCCAAAAGTATAATTGTAATTGTAATTGTAAGTAGTAAATGATAATTGGTTACTTCAGGTCCACATAAAAATCCAAAAAAAATTTTTTTCGCTAGCCTATACACTCACTACGTCAGCCTAAAAAAATCATATAAATAGGTCAGGATTTCCGGGAGATACATTCATTTGAATACGAACTGTCGAAGAGATAACATCAACATGGAGAAAAACGAAATTAGAGCTGTGATCAAGTACCTCTGTTTGAAAAAAATGTCTACAAAAGACATACACTGTGACTTGGTGGAAACATGGGGGACTCTGCTCCTCTATATTCTACAGTTGCACGCTGGGCCAAGGAGTTTAAGCTGGGCAGAACATCCACTGAAGATGAACATCGCGAAGGACGCCCATCCACGTCCCTCACAGAAGACAACGTGAAAAAAGTCGAAGATGTTGTGTTGGCAGATCGAAGAGTGACCATCAGGCATGTAGCTGAGGTCACAGGGATCTCATATGGAAGCGTTCAAAGAATCATTTCGAACGAGTTGCATATGAAAAAGGTCTCTGCGCGTTGGGTTCCATGTTAACCGACGAGCAAAAGAAAAAACGAGTTGACATTTCGAGGGTCAATCTCGAAAAGTTCCAAGCAGATAAAGAAAATTTTTTGTTGCGTTTTGTGACTATGGACGAGACCTGGATCCACCATTTTGATCCTGAAACAAAAAAACAATCGATGACTTGGAAGCGAGCCTCCTCACCGACGCCAAAGAAATTCAAAGTCTCAAGTTCGGCGGGAAAGGTTATGGCGTCTGTTTTTTGGGACGCTAAAGGAATAATTTTGGTGGAATATTTGGAAAAGGGAGCCACTATTACGGGCTCTTACTACGCAGACCAAATAAGAAGATTACGGGAGGCCAATAAGGAAAAAAGACGTGGCAAACTGCGAGCTGGAGTGCTGTTTCACCAAGACAACGCACCGGCTCACAAAGCCGCAGTTGCGATGGCTGCCATTCAAGAAACGGGATTCGAACTGGTCGAACACCCTCCCTATTCGCCAGATCTGGCTCCTAGTGACTTTTACCTCTTTCCTCGGCTCAAGGAACACCTCCGAGGCAAAAAATTTGAAGACAATAGCGAAGTTATGGCCGCTGTTGAGGCGTTTTGGGAGGGTCAAGAAAAGGAATTTTTTTCAAAGGGAATCCTGGGTTTAGAAAAAAGATGGACTAAATGTATTGATTTGTTAGGAGACTATGTAGAAAAATAAATTATTATTTTAACTTTAATTACCGTGTTTTATTTTCATTATCATTACTTTTGGATCACCCCTCGTATAATATCATTGGTTTTACCACAAAACACGGCAACCATTTTTTAATTAATGGCGACCCCACCGGCAAAACTTTGACACCGGCATTCACAGAACAATACTACTCCTTTTTTTGTTAGGGCGGGAAAAAATGTTCCTAACCGCACACCCCATCGTTCGGGGCAATGAACAGGGTAGTGTGGGGCCCTCATCCACTAAAGAAACCTGTATTACATTCCTTCAGTGGTAGAACAATACCTACTACTCCTAGCGGAGCGGTATTATCCGTTGCGGCTGGTGCCGACCAGTGGACGCACACCATTAGTATTACTTTACTCTTTGACGCCCACTTTCGGTAAATCCATTCAATGCGGTGGGTGCCGTACGTGCGTTGCGGCTGGCGCGGAACAACGCAGCTAAGCCGGGTCCGCAGCGCCTTGTTGTCATGTTTGCAAATACAACATCGTGATAATATATTCAAGGTCATGTTTTTGGGGGTGTGGCTTAACTGTTTTGTTTCCAAAAACTCGCTAACAAGTTTTCCGACATAAAGGGATTTTTTTTTTATTTCTTGTGGTGGCAGACGAGTCTCGGTCCATCTAATGGTAAATGGTAACCATCGTTCATGGACTCAACTATACCGAGAGTATTGTCAAACCGCTGCTCACCATTTCATTTCACAGATATGAAATGAAAGAATAAACGGCCATCTCCTGTTACAACCAAAAAAAAAGAAAAAGTGCTTCATGGCCGGTCACACGGGAGATGGTGTGATACCAACCCAACAACAAAATCAACCAACCAAATGAGTACTCCCACTTGGTACCCAGCCATACCACTAGTAATGCAATGGGTGGTCATTGCTTACTTCCCTTAGTCGCCTCATACGACACCCGTGGGAAAGAATCACCACCCCGGTGGCACTTGTATTCTTAGTCCGCCACCACACGGGCAAACTTCACCCGCGTTAGCCTGCGGGGGTCCGGGGGGTAATATTATTCATTTCGTATTTGCGCTCGCCATAGACACGTCTTCTGAAATCTTTTTAAATAGTGTGTATGTTTACTACTATGTTGTATTTCAGCGGTGATGGAGTAAATTATAGAAAATAAGTACCTTGTATATTATAAAAAAAATTAAATCTGTCTTCAATTTTTGATAGATTTTAAAAGAACGTTGCTGTAGGTAGCTAACAAAAATATTCCATATTCAAAAATCACATTGGACGGCCTGCTTGCTATACATGTTTTACTAACATGTTAGCAAAACAATGTTTTGTTTGTAGAATTTCGCTTCGGGCCCGGCATCTTGAACTTGACGTCTTGAAAGTAAAGAAATGTGACCTTGAATGTCGTCACTTATGTTTTTTGTCTCTTTCGTTACGAGTGACCACGTTAGTTATAGAGTTATGGATAAATATTTACGGTTTACGTATTTTATGAACAATCAATGAAAACGTATTTATAGGGATATATTATATAGAACTTATTTTATAGGAAGGGCAGCGTTGGGAAAATATCATCTCGTCCAAATTACTTCAGTTTCTGAAGACAGGTTTGTAACCAGTGTGTGCTGCCATGACTCGTGGGACAGAGACGTAGTCGTTGTACTATGGGCCTCATAATAAAAGTCAAGGTCAAGCGGGCAATAGAGAGATCTAAAAACAAATTAAGCCTTTGCCCGCGGCTTCGCCGCAGCCAAAAGCTAGTTTTTGGGTTATATCTCAGGTTCCCGGTATAGTAGCGGGATAAAATGTATACCGTTGTTAAGTCTAATCGAGAGCTATCAAATAAAAAAAGTTGCATCAAAATTCGTTCAGTAGAATTGGCGTGATGCGCAAACAAACAAACAGACAGACAAAACATCTAAAAAAATCGTTTTGTGTGTAGACACGCCTATATAGCCCCTATTACAGTAATTTTTTCTCAAATATCTTAAATGTACAGACATAGCTATGTTATAGTTTTATAATAGTATAGAAGGAAAAATAGATACTTTACCTAGCTATCGTGACAATTGCTCGTGACTGTGAATTTCGATAACACATTTCTTTCTTATCGTCTTGGGTTTTTTTTTATTGCCAACGGGTGCAGACGAGCAAGCAGCCCACCTGATGGTAAGTGGTAATCGCCGCTCATAGACTTTAGCAACACCAGGGGCACAGCCAAGCCGCCGCCTACCGCAAGTTAAGTGCTCCTTTCAAACCTCGTTTAAAGAGGGACATGTCGTAGCGCCGGGGAAACACCGTAGCAGGTAGGTCATTCCAGAGCTTACACGTACGTGGTAGAAAAGAACGCTGAAAACGAACTGTCTTTGACCAAATCGTTTCCAGGTGGTGTGAATGAACCCTACCGCGACGTCTCGTGGTTCGGGGGTAAAATGGTGATGTCGGTACCACCTCAAACAGCTGCTCCGAGCACTCCCCATTGTAGAGCCGGTAGAGCACACAGAGGGACCCGAAGTCTCTCCGCCGCTCCAACGACTCCAGACCCTCCGTGAGATCGGGATCATCGACAATTCGAATAGCACGCCTTTGCAGGGAGTCAAGTGGGTCGAGTTGGTACTTAGGTGCACCTGCCCAGAGATGTGAGCAGTACTCCATATGAGGGCGGACCTGTGCTTTATATAGCACAAGTCGTTGCCTCGGTGTGAAGTACCGCTTGGTTCTGTTTAGCACGCCTAGTTTTTTAGTCGCCAATTTGGCTTTGTCCTCCAAATGACTCTCGAACTGGACTTTGCTAGAGATGTCGATGCCGAGGATCCCAATGCTCTCGGAGACCCTGTGTTTTCGTGGGGTTGAATTGAACCATGTTCTTTTCACCCCATTCCGAGGCCCGCCCAAGAGAGCGCTCGACTTCAGACATAAGTTCGGTCCGTCCAGTATATTCCGAGGGACTTTCTGACGGCCGGTATATCGCACATCATTCGTACTGTCATCCGCATAGCAATGTACCTATATTCTCTATTGAGAGCAAGTCATTGATATGCAGGATGAACAGTGTTGGGGACAGCACCAAACCTTGTGGTAAGGTGTTGGGTGACGCCTGCGCCATCTGTTGGAAGTATTTTCATACATTATACCGACCAGGTAAACTTAATTTTACAATTAAAATTTTTACCAAATAATGACGCAGCCCTTTTTGTTTAAGGGGGAAAAATGTACCTAACCGCACACCCCGTCGTTCGGGTCAACGGACAGGGTAGTGTGGGCAGTGGCATAACTATATCATCTGAGACCCGTGTCTGATTTATTAGATAGGGCCCTCCCAGTAAAACATCGTCACTTTGTCATAATAAATCACTTACTTACTAATATTATGTTTCCAAATTTCTATCTTTGTATCTTAACCTGTGTTGTTTTGTTTGTGGAAGAAAATAAATATTATTATTATTATTGTCTGCATTTTAATTTTATGACTTTACTTATTGCTATTGCCCGCGGCTCCGCCGCAGCCAAAAGCTACTTTTTAGGTAATATCTCACGTTCCCGATATAGTAGCGGGATAAATGTATACCAGTTGTTAAGTCTAATCAAGAACTATCAAACAAAAAAGTTGCATCAAAATCCGTCCAGTAATTTTTGCGTGATGCGCGAACAAACAAACAGACAAACAGATAAACAGACAAAAATTAAAAAAAAATCGTATTGTGTTTAGACACGCCTATATAGCCTAAATCAATTTAAAAGAAGATCATTATTTGGTTTTGCTCACATTCACATGTAGCATGTAGGCCCCTTTTCTTACAATCTTCTGTCCTTACTCAAACTCAACTAGGGTTTACCGGTCAGTCGCTGATTGTGCTATAGGACCACATCAATGAATGAATTAACCACTAAGTCTCCAATCAGAAATTGCACATTGAATTCGCACATTCATTTCATTCAACCTTTGGACCTTTATAAATTTATCAAGATGTATGATTAACAGTCTAGTTATAGAACGCAGCCCTGTTTAACGCCGATATTTAGATTAAACCAGGGTGACATTCCATCATCCACCGGCATACAAATTCTGCAGTCCATGTAATTGGACTGCACCACTTACAGCAGTCTACCGTTAATAATCCATCAGACGCCATCCTTATTTTCCTTTCAATAATCTTACACATAAATCCGAAACCTCCTTGTGCCTCACACAGAAATTTATCAGACACCATCCTCATTCTCCTTTCAATAATCTTACCACACACTTTGGCTGCCAAACTGGTCAAGCTTATGGCTTTGTAATTTGCACTGTCTAACGTGAACCCTTATTTTTAAACAAGGGCACGATGAGTGCACTTCTCCCAGTCCTTGAGAACCATTACTGAGCTCTAACATAAATTGAGAAGCACCAGCAAAGATTCCTTGACATAGGAGCCTCCAAGCTTAATCATCTCAGCAGATACCACATCCATACTCGCTGGCTTACCATTTTTCAAACTTCTAATCGCCCATTCAATTTCGTCCATACTGATATCAACAGAGGATGCCGGTACCGATTTATTAGACCACATGTAAATGATGTGACACCGGCATCACCCCGGACATACGCATACATATCTCCAAATTATTCACTCCATCGGCTAACACATCTTGTGCCTAAGAATGTCTTCACCCTTATTCTATTCATTCTGACGGCTGACCAACCACTCCGAGATTTCTTCACCTCCCTCCAAAAGGAATTGGTGCTAAAAATTCATTCTGTTGTGTTGCCGATTTGCTAGAATTCCACTTTAGTTTGTCTTTTTAGCCCCCGACCCAAAAGAGTGGGTGTTATAACTTTAACGTGTCTTTCTATCTCTGTATGTGTGTGTGTGTGTGTGTCCGTGACACCGTAACTCCAAAACAGCCGAGCCGAGTTTTATTATTTTTTTGTATTCGAAAGGTCACTTTATCGGGAGTGTTCTTAACAAAGTTTCATCAAAAACGGCTTAGTCGTATGAAAGATTATATTTTTTAACTTTAAGGAATAAAAAAATTCAGTTGTTTTTTGAATCCAACTTTTTGCGTTGCCATGAGAGGGCCTCTCAAAATGTATGTTGCCCACATGAAATTTCGGTCTTGCTCCGCCACTGCAAGTGGGAGTACTCACTTGGTATTGGGCCCGAGCGGGTAGATACCATCATCTCCCGTGTGACCAGCCATGAAGCGCATCGTTGCGTTTTGTGTGCAGGAGATAGCCGTTTATTCTTTCATTTCATATAGGTGAAATTAAATTAGCAGTCACTACCGTTGATATTGATATTTTATGATAGGGTGGTACTTCCCTGATCGAGTTCACGCTGGGATAAGCAAACTACTACTAGGAAAAAAGAAAAAATTATATCCGATCAAGTCAAACAGTATTTAAATCAGTTGATATGGTGAGTAATATTGAGGATACACCATACAGTACACTATCTTCAAGAATTTTTAAATTCTATGAGCTCTTCTGGCCTACCATTTTACGACCTTATGTTATGAGTCGACATTCCTACCGTGATGGTAACAAATTTGAGCCCTCCCAACATGTGTAATGGCACAAGCTTACTGATAAAAGAATTGCGGGACAATATAATCGTGGTGACCATCCTCTCGGGGTCAGTAGTGGGACAACTGGCATATATTTCGCGAATACCCATGATTTCGACGGATTTGTTAATATGGTCTAAAGGCTGCAGTTTGCAGTCATAGCTTCTATTGGCCTCACGATAAATAAGTCCCAGGGCCGAACATTCTGCTGCGGTTGCTTCCTTCTGCGCGTAAGGCGAGAGTACCTGCGCCTAATGCAGCCCTTTTTTTTTTGTTTAGGCGGGCAAAAATGTACCTAACTCCATGTGTGTGTTGGATTACTTCAGGCGGAGAGACGGTCTGATGCCACCCTAGCTGAGGCTGCGAATTAGTGTCACACAGTTCCAGTGGTCAGCCAGTACAGACGAAGAGACGGCATACGGCGGGTTTATTTAGTGGGTGAGGGCTCCACACTACCCTGTTCGAGCTCCGAACAACGGGGTGTGCGGTTAGGTACATTTTTTCCCGCTTATAGGTCAAAATAAAAATAGGTCACACATTCTCTGAGTATTGACATGAGAAAGGATTGTGTTCAATGTTGGCTTATCTCGAGTTGGATCTTCAGAAATATAATATGGTATATTTCGCTACCAGACAATAATAGCACAACATCGAACATAATATACAGAGAAGTCTTAATCATATTAACATACTCGCCCAATACAATACTAGCAGCCAACAATTATATAGGTACATAAAATAAATGATAAACACTCCATCAGTCCCTCGACGCCCACTGCTGGACATAGGCCTCCCTAACAAATGGGGGATAATGCCGTAATCGCCACGCTTGGCAGACGGGTTGGCGATCGCAGTGGATGTTGTTAATACTCGAGGGAGTGCTGCTGCCCACTCCCCCGATATTCCCTCATTCGGCTCTTACGACTCCCGTGGGTAGAGACGGGTGGGACAATTCTAAAGCCGGCCCCACACGGCAGAATAAAGGTTGGTACCACCATCTCCCGTGTGACCGGCCATGAAGCACAACGTTGCGTTTTGGCTACAGCAGGAGACAGTCGTTTATTATTTCATTTCATATCTGTGAAATGAAATTGTGAGCAGCGGCTTGACAATACTCTCGGTATAGTTTGAGTCCATGAGCGACGGTTACCATTTACCATCAGATGGGCCGTGGCTCGTCTGCCACTACAAGCAATAAGAAAAAAGACTGAATTCATCCGTAACTATGACGTAGGAGAGCGAGTAGGTCTGAAAGAGAGTATTGGTGTAAAGATGCGACAGGGAATGCTCCGATGGATATGTGGAAAGAATGCCGGGCGAGCGACTGGTTAAGAAGATATACAATGCGAAAGTGGAAGGATATAGCTACAGGGGGAGACCGAGACTGACCTATCTAGACACAAATCAGTCATGAAGAAGTCATTCTTCAAGAAGGTGTAGTCAGGAATCTCCGAAACCGGCGAGCGTGTATGAAGAGTATTATAAATGATTATAAGCGAGATATGCATGCAAGAATAGGCTTTTGTCACTCTTGTTCTCTCTGCCTACCCCGCTAAGGGAGGTGACGTGATAATAATTAATAATTTTTGTTTACCAGAGGACGTTGTGTGAAATGTCCGTGAATACTTATTTATTATTTATGGGTATTCATTTGTTCCGATTGGTTTAGTATGTAATACAAAAACTATAAGCTTTTAAACTAAATTTATTTAGAAGTGCATTATTAAGCAATATAAGTGTACAATTAATGAAATCTAACAGAATGTGCGCAGGTACAATTAAATTTATTTACATAAATATATATTCTTTACCTATTAATATATTATTATATTACTATTTAAGACGTTAAAATCAAGTGGCGGGCTTATTATTGCCTGCCATTGTTTACATAGTTAAATTTTTCAATCAGGCAATTTTCAGCAGTAGCAGAAACAGCAATAGGCTTGCCTTTATTGAATTGGTAGAAATATGCATAGGCTAAATGTTTTTGTACCTCTGAGCCGCCTTTGGGATAAATAACACAAATAGTCTAGGCATTGTTGATAGATGTTGATCAGTCACGTTCTTTTGTTTTAATGAATAATTACAGGTCCCAAGAAAATAAGTGATGTTTTACTAACATATCTCTGACTCCTTCTTTCAAAGGTTGATTTTGGGTATCTTTTTTTAATGGAAGTTCCCAATCAGGATTAAGATTGAAACCAAATTGGGATAATATTCTTAATTCACATTTTATTTGGACCCATCCAGGAGAGTTTATAAATGACCATGGATGGTACCATTTTTGAACTACATCCACACATGAACATAATACTTCAAGCCATAAGTGTAAAGCTTCTTCATTAAGTCCCATACATATAAGTGTACGGAGTTTTACATCCATTTGTGCATGTGCATTGTCATGTGATAAGTTAATAGCCTGCACACATCTATAGAGGAGTTCTTCTGGAGTGAGGACTTTTCCATCTTCATCTAAACGGTATGTTTTACATAGAACTAGGCGACTATAAACAGAATTGAAGTCTTTTTCGACTTCTCGTGATGATGCCTCTTCTATAAAAAGCCAAGGATGACAAGGGCCGTCCAGAAAACTTGGACGTTTTATGCCATGTAGAAGAACTCTTTTAAAAGCTGGTGCCAAAACCCCTCTGACGAGATGTGCAGCTTTCTCTGTCACAGAGTCATCTCCAGCCCTGCTATACTTTACACCTTTTTCATCAAGGAGTTTAACAAATCTGGCTGGAAACCAACCACGCAGGCCATTTAATTCTCCAATCCAACAGTGTTCATCTCTGGAACTAATGACCTCAATAACATCATTTTTCCTAAAACCCAGTTCATCCCCATCTCTTCTCTCAAAATCTAACAGCGCCTTTGCACGACGCCTTTTACTTCGTGATACATTTACATATCTCTCTCGATCAGCTGCATGACTTTGCATAGTGTAATCAGCTGTTAATTGTACTTCTGAAGCCAATTGTGGCTCAAGCGCCAAAAAATGCCGTGCAACTTGTAGAATTGCTTCTCTAAGATCAACCAAAATTTCAGTTTGTTTGACATTTTTTGATACAGCATCCTCATTATTACTATCTTCTCCAAACAGTATTGTTTGTATAACTGATTTAGTCTTCTTAATTTGCCGTCGTTGCAATTGCTGTTTAGGCAAATTAGGTACTGCGCCAGGGTTACCCACTAAGGCCCCTTGATCTGCCATTAGGTATGCTAAATGTCTTCTTCTATGAGTGTCAATTAAAGCTGGACTTAATGTGTCTCCACAAACCTCATCTATTGTTTTAATAAGAAGATCAACATCATCAATTTCACCAGGAATGTCTGATAATGCATTAAAAATCTGAGCAGAATTAGATATCTCTGTAAATCTATTTTCTTTTATTTTCAACATTGCTAGTGTAACTTTAAAAAGTACTAAAGAGCCATCCAAAAAGAATAAATCCCATATTCTTAGTAAAATTTTCATATGTACAACATTAGCATATAGAGTTAAAAACCAATGCATTGTAATCAAAGAGAGTTCAATGTCATGTGCATTTAGTACTTGGTCGATTCCGGGTAAGTAACTAGAGATGAGGCTCCTTAATACTTTCTGATCTGCTTGAATACCTATCAAAGTAGAAGAATAGTAAGAAGCAGGTAGAAGATCTTCTACAGTAGTACACATAATCCAGAAAGCATCTTCTTCCTCCATCAAGAGCAGCAATGATGCTGCAATCATGCCTGTACCCTGACAGTAACCAATGTCTGGATAAAGCCAAGCTAGTGCTCTTAAAATTCTTCGTAATCTTGGGACTCCAGTACTAGTTGGGTGTGAAAAACACACATTGTTCGGCAAAATTTGAACTAAATCTTTTTCAATTTGCTTACTAGTAACTAAACCATCATCACTAGATGCTCTGACGATCTCATGGTATGTAATTTCTGTTGATGCTCTTTTTTTATTGGCACCACATAAGTGCATCCATACTAGAGCACGTAACGAGTGAGGAACACCATCTTTTACCATTTTCTGTAGTTTATCTGTTTTTTCCAGCTTGCCATCACCTTCTGAGAAATTGATTTCTTTACTATAAAACTCCCACTGAAGGCGGTGCTGATCATCTTCAACAAAAGCATCAGATAAAGCATTATTTGAACTTTGTTCTTCTCCATCTTCTTCCTCCAGGCAAAAACCAAATTCGTCAAATCTGTAGTCAGGAAGTCCACCACCATGACCTTCAGATTCAGGTTCAGCTAATTTAGCCATTATATCTTGAGGCACCATACTCGGTGTAAGTGCTGAAAATGGTTCACCAGGCGCTGGAAGGAGTTCATCAGCTAAATTAAGCCCTCGTATTGCATCAATCACGTCTTCGGGGTCATCATCTGCTAGAGCTGCACTAATTTTACGTTCATGATCTTCACGTCCCACATAACCCACATGATCGCGTGAGCTAAATAAAGATTTAGCTAAGTCCATTTTGTTTGAACTAAATTTCAACTGCAATTATCGGTTTCGTCATAAACATATAAACGATTTCTTCAAAACAAGTTCACGTACATATTATATATAAAATATAAATATATATCTATTTTCTTTATATTTGTTTTAAGGCATTGGCAGAACCATCAGCCTAACAGTAACTTATAAACATCATTATTCTCCAAACTACATTAATTCATCAAACAAGTCGTAGTTGAAGTCAGTCATATAGAGTCAGTCAAGTCAAAGTCACGCTACAGTAAAACGATGGCAACCTTACTGAAGCTTCTAAGGAGTTTTGGAAACAACAGGAAAAAACACGTTATGTCGCATTACATCACTTGCCAGCACTTATGCACATACACAAATAGTTAATAAGCAAAAGACCACCACTTTTACACATTAATACTTGAAATAACACAAGTTTAGGAAAATAATGCAGAGCGACGACATGATCTTCTTCGTGTTCCCGCCAAAACCTTAGTCTCTTATATGTATATAAATAGGTATTGTACACAGAGTACTTTTTAATATATGGAATAAAGACATTGAGCTCTAATTAAGGAGGTGGCGCCCTAATCTTCGTAGTAAAAGTGACTTACTACGGCTGTCGTCCGCCATCTTAATAGTTATGATGACAGCGTAATTTGGGTGTCTTCCGATATACACTGCGAGCACTGTAAGGTGTGATGTCAATTTAGTATACTGTGAAGTCGTTCCTTTATAGTTAGCTATACTGGTTACTGTTTATAACGGAATGCAGTCCAGTATACTGATTTGTCGATTTTTCTCTGCCACCGGAAGTGTTAGCGACTAAACGGTAAAAGAGTTATAGTGTTTATAATTGCGATAATTGATCTATTGGCCCTTTATTTCGATCCAGATTATTTCGCTGAAGTGTAAGGTGCTGGTGAGTGTTATTTGTTTGTGCCGTCTTTGTAAAATACCTGTGCCTGTTGGAGGTTATTTTCCTCAAACATGCATGACGACTCGTTGGCGCCGCCGCCGGCGCCGAACCCTCCTGATCCCCCGGACCCTATGACAGTGGATGCGATCCCCTCTGGTTCGCGGATGAAAAGACGGATGGTTCAGGACGAAGTTACGCCATCCAAAAAACAAGTAACTTCCCCCGATTTGACAGTGGCGTCTATCCAGACAGTGTACACGCATTCTTCTTACGCAATCGGTGCCTCGAATTGCTACACTAAAGACGATAAAGGTCCGTTCATTGTACACGTTACGCGCACCTCCCCTGATCCTGCAGCTGGCTCATCCAACCGCCCTATCAAGTTTGGACAATTTATAACGACCCATAAAGTCAAAAACGTCGTCCCTGATGGCGTCAAAAAAGTAGGCCGTAACAAAATATCGGTTGAGTTTGTCTCCGCTAATGATGCCAATGATTTTTCCACTTCTCCTATTCTTTCCATGTGTCAATATTGTGCACCAATCCCTACATTCAATGTCACCAGAATGGGTTTGGTAAGACAGGTACCCACCGAACTTTCAATGGATGAATTTGCCAAGGATTTTGTTCTTCCCCAGGGCTGTGGCAAAATTTTTAAAGCTCGCCGCCTCAATAGGAAAAATATAGAAGATGGCAAGGTAAATCGGATTCCTACCCGATCTGTAGCTATTACCTTCCAAGGACAATCCTCCCCCTCCAGAATTTTCCTCTATTACACCTCCCTTCCTGTAGAGCTCTACATCTATCCCACCATCCAGTGTCACTCCTGCTGTCGTTATGGACACACTAAGGCACAGTGTCAGTCAAGGTCGAGGTCCAGGGGGGGGGGCTTCCGTTGCTCCCAAGAACATTTTGGGGACAGCTGTGAGGTTCCTGAGGCTGTGGCGACTTGCATCCAATGCTCAGGACGCCACTTTGCAACAAGCGAAGCCTGCCCTGAACAAGAGAGACAGAAGTCTATAAAATCTGTCATGGCTCAGG
Source organism: Leucoma salicis (assembly GCA_948253155.1). Taxonomy (NCBI): domain Eukaryota; kingdom Metazoa; phylum Arthropoda; class Insecta; order Lepidoptera; family Erebidae; genus Leucoma; species Leucoma salicis. Next base: position 7,500,566 of record OX411805.1, on the reverse strand, counting down.
ACAGTGTGTCCTATGAAGTGGCCTGCTCCCAATTCCCTCCTGTTGCTCGTTCCTACTCAGAGGTTGCTAGAGTACTGTTCTCGCAACCCTTAACATCTAAAACCCCCTCCCATTCTCAATCATCCCAGCCTACCCGTTACTACGTTAAAACTGTATATTCCTCTCCTCGACCTAGACCTACATTGGGTAAATCCTACGATAAGGCTTCTCATAACCATATAGTATCTGACCCTAGATCATCAATGCCTAATGGTAGTGCCCTTGGTAACAATCATTCGTCTCTCCAACCAGATACTTTAGAATTCCTTCTATCCTTGTTATTTGACTTTATCCTACTTAATCCCCATCAAATACCGTCCCACGTTGCCTCAAAATTAACCCAAATCTCCTCTATCTTCACTAGGATCCCATCGTGGTGATTCAGTGGAACAGTTTTAGCGTGCAAACTAAAAAGCATGAACTCACTCACCTCATTTCCACATATCATCCATCAGTCATTGCTATCTCTGAGACTTGGTTGAGACCGGGAGTACGGTTTAGTATTCCTGGTTTCTCTTGTCTTAGAGATGATAATGACAACGGTTATGCAGGGAGCGCCTTATTAATAAGCCGTTCCCTCCTCTTCTCCCAAATCCCCCTTCCTGCTCTTCCCCTTTTTTTTTGTTAAGGTGGGAAAAAATGTTCCTAACCGCACACCCCGTCGTTCGGGGCAACGACCAGGGGTAGTGTAGGGCCTGCACCCACTAAAGAAACCCGCCGTGTGCCGTCTCTCCACCTTTTTGGCGGGCCACTGGAACTATGTTACATTCCTTCGGTGAGCTGCTCTTCCCCCTGGCATCAATGTTGTTGCTGTCAGGTCCTTGGACATTTCCTTTGTATGTGTATATATCCCCCACCCTAACCCTTCCCTTATCCCGGATATAATGTATATCCTGTCCAACATCCCTTCCCCTATGGTACTCATGGGTGATTTTAATGGGCACAATACCATCTGGGGTCATAGCCATACAGATTTGTTTGGCCACTCCTTGCTCGACATTTTTGATGAGACTAATTTATGTCTCCTCAATGATGGTTCCACCACTCGAAGAGTGCTTCACTCCCAAAATCCGAAAAGTGCTGTAGATCTCTCTCTCTGCTCCCCTGTATTCTTCCGAATATATCTTGGAACGTTCTCCGCTATACATATGGAAGTGACCATTTTCCCATTACTATGTTCATCTTTAATTTAAACAGTGTTTCTCCATATTGTAATCCCTCTCCTTCCCTTAAATATAGACTCGCTGGAGTAGACTGGTCAATTTTCTTTGGTTCCCTTGACCTCAAACTAGAGTCTGTTCTACAGAATCTATCTGGCTCCCCTCTTTCTTCCTACAACGCATACATTGACAGTATCATTTCTGCCGCTAATACTCATATTCCCCTTAAAAAACCAGCTAAGGGATTTATAGTCTCCCCTCCTTGGTGGGACTCTAAATGCACTGTGGCAGTTGCAGAACGTCGTGAAGCGGAAAGGGCTTACTGTCGATGTATATCTGTTGAAAACTTCCAGAATTATAAACACTCCTCTGCAAAATTCAAAAAATTAATTAAAAAGAAGAAACGACAGGGATGGATAGGCTTCTGTGAGGGATTATCCTCCAGGACCCCTCCTACACTTATTTGGCAACAAATTAGACGTTTCAGAGGATCCTGCAATATTGATAACACTTCAGCTAATGATCTTTCATTATGGCTAGAGGCCTTTTCGAATATACTTGCCCCCCCATCTGTCCCTTGTTTATCCTCCGTCCCACCATCCCCTCTTTATCTGCCCTCAACAAACTTGACGGACAAGTCACTCTGCTCTAGGCATTGATGGTATCCCGTATTCCTTCCTTAAAAATCGTCCGACCTATCTAAAAACATCTTTCTCTCCCTAGTTAACTCTTTCTTCGGCCATGGGGTGGTCCCTGATCAATGGAAATCCCAAGTTATTATCCCCATCCTAAAGCCTAATAAAGACCCCCTCGATCCTAATAGCTATAGACCCATCGCCTTATCCTCTACACTCTGTAAAATCACCGAACACCTTATAAGACATCGTCTGGAATGGTTAGCTGGAAATGGTTCCCTCCTTGCCGGCTCCCAATTCGGGTTCAGGAACGGAATGTCTACTGTGGATAGCCTCAGTATCCTAACTACGGATATCCAAATTCCCTATAAAGAAAAAAATATCTAGTAGGGGTATTTCTTGATATCACGGCAGCTTATGACAGTGTTCTACTTCCACTTCTCAGGAGAAAGCTCTCACAGCTGAGAATTTCTGAAAAGTTAGTTCGCTTTATCCTTAGCTTGCTGGTGAAAAGATCTGTCCTTATCAAGACTAATTCTGGTTTTCTCCTAGGAGGGTTTGGAGGGGCTTACCCCAGGGCTCTGTCCTAAGTCCTTTTTTATACAACCTCTACACGCACGATCTTGAGTGTACTGTGGATTCTTTTTGTGAGGTCCTGCAGTATGCTGATGACCTTCTGCTTTATGTCTCATCATCATGTATAGAAGAAGCCACCTCCCGACTTAATATGGCCTTGAGATATCTCCAAGATTGGTTGTCCGACCATGGTCTATCGCTCTCCCCTTCCAAAAGCTCCTCAATTGTCTTCACTAAAAAAAGAGTTATCCCTCCCATTAGTTTACACATTCAGAATGAATCCATCCCTCAAACCCACTCTGTAAAATTTCTGTGTCTTATGCTGGACTCTAGAATGACCGGACTCCATCACTCCATTTGGATTTCACAGAAATGTGAAAAAAACATAAATTGTCCTGCAAACCCTATCAGGAGTCTGGTGGGGTCCCACCCCTATACCCAAAAGCTCCTGTACAACGCCTTGGTCCGTAGCCATCTCGACTATGGCTCATTCCTCCTCAGTCCCTGTAACAAATCAAATCTAAATAAATTTGACAATATACAATCCAAATGTCTGCGCATTGTTCTAGGAGCAATGAAATCATCGCCCATTAAAGCAATGCAGGTGGAGTGTGATGATTCTCCTCTAAACTTGCGCAGGCAGTTCCTGGCAGATAGATTCCTTTTCAAAACAGTCCAAAATTCAAATCACCCTGTCCTTGCTAAATTAGAGAAACTACTCAATTTATCCCAGAATTGTGATAAGTTCCCCTATCTGCTCCACAGCTATAAAACATTTTGCCAACTCCCCAACCCGGTTATTCAGTATCCAACAAACCCACTCTATCTCACCCCATATGACACATTGGTTTTCGTCCAAACATCCTCCTTCACTTCGGCATAGACAAAGAGAGTTGTAACGCTAGAAGTATCTTCAATGACCACTTGAACCAAGACTTTCATGGTTGCCATCACTTATATACGGATGTATCAAAATTATCCCCAGACAGTCCAGTTGGCGTGGCAGTTTGGTATCCCTCCAGCAAGATCTGTCTTAGCTTCAAGTGCCCATCTTCTACTTAGGTCTTTAATAGTGAAGCCCTGGCCCTCCTAGAAGCCATACTCTTTGTCAAAGCCCACCATCTCAACAACTCCATCATCTTTTCAGACTCAAAGAGTTGTCTCCAATCAATCCTATCCAACCCTTTTCGGTCCCATCCCTGTTATCCCATTATGTTTAAAATTAAAGCATCACTCCTAGAGTGCCATAATAATAGTATCAACGTGGTACTCGCTTGGATTCCAGGACACTCGCGAATCCCTGGGAACGTAACAGTAGATGCCTGCGCCAAAATGTCTGTTTTTCATGGCACTCTAGAACACTACCAGAACAATTCTTAACAAATCATGGACCGGAGTCTGGAACTCTAGCAAAATAGGGAAGGGTAAACACTACGCAGACATACAGCCAGATATCCCCTCCATTCCATGGTTTTTCAAGTTCCACAAGGCTACTAAGGCATCAATTTCCACCATTTGCCGACTTAGAGTGGGTTATTCCTGCACCCCTGTGTTCCTCGCCAAGCTCAGGATTAGGAGTACTGCGCTCTGTGAGTGTGGATTAGACGAAGGAGACGCTAATCATATCTTCTTTTCCTGCCCCAAGCTACGTTTTTCCCTCTACAACCTTCTCCCCTCCACAATTCCTCGTCCTACTTCCCTCAAATACCTTCTCCCCCTCGTTTTCTCTGATCCTATGAATAGTGTCCTTTGTAAATTTAAATAAAACTGTAAATCTAAGCATGTCAAATGCTAAAAATATATATAAAAATAACTAAAAACTGTAAATATTAATGTAATCACTAACCATGCTTGTAACTAATATTAGTCTGTATGTCTCATTAACCACTAACAACGTGCTGTCTTATATGTTGTCCTGTCCAATTTCAGATAAATTTCCTCGATCGTAGTTTTTATCAGTCAGTGAAAACCGGTCAAATTCTTACATCCCCATCTCTACTCTCTACTGTTTACGACACTATCATGACGGACACTGGCGGAATCGGGTCATTTGGATAGGACCCTAAGCCAATAAATAAAGAAGAAAAAGAAGAAGATACTGATCTGTCATTACTTTCATTTCATACAAAGTATTGGTTTTACACTGCAATAAACACAATTTATTTACATTTGCCATGTTTGGGTATCTTTGATTTACAATATTCAATAATAATAAGAATATTCCATAGTGCAAGTTGTTATATTTATGTAAGCTGTTGATCACATGATATCACAGTGCTCGCAGTGTATATCGGAACAAAGCCTTTATCTGTTGATGTCAGCCGTCAATTAGGGATGCAGGAAGAACCAACAACTATCGATACATCGATGTTTTAAAAAATATTGATATATTAAATATCCTTTATTTTAAAAATATTTAATTTACGCTATTTAGGTTCTAACCTAGCATCCACCACTAATAATTTGTGACAAACACAAATGTTAAACACAAAGTGAAAAATGTGAAATCGAAATCGTCACAAATGTTCATATAGTGGGAAGAAGCCGTCCATTTATTAATTTTGTGTGCTCGGAATGAAGTGGTGAGCAGTGGCTTAGCAGCATACCATTAAATAAAATATTTTTTATTAATTTATCGAATTGATTAATCATTTGAATTGTATTATTATTAGCATTCAAAGCACTTACTTTAAAAAAAAAATTGTGAGTAGAAATAAAATGATTATAACTTTTTAATGCTTGCTTGTATAATTATGACATGTGTACAATAATGAAAATGGACATAAATCATCATCATCAGGCACTAGACATCATCTAGGACCGAAATACTTGTCTAACGAATCAAACGATTCCAAAGTTGATGGGATTGTGGCTCCATTACCAGATCATGAATATCATCTAGGGCTGTCATGGTACTATATGACTATCGAGCCTGTATGGCATCAAGCCCGACTCTCCCCCTGGATCCTGTTGGTACCCCAGTGACATGCGTAAACTTGCGTTTTGGACCGTGTTAACCAAAAAAAAAGGACCGCTTATTGTGGCGTTCTCTTAGGGAGACCTATTATTTACAGCAGTGGACGTCGAGTGACTGATGGATGGAATAAAATATTATTAAATACTTGTTTTTAGTTATCGTAATACCTCACTTTCAAATATTTTTCTCCTGATGTCATCACATCACAAACTTACATAGGTATGTTTGGACTTAGAATGAACGACTATACCCAGGATTAAATTATTATTTATTTCTTTATGCTTTTTACAACCCAAATCTATTCAATAGAGTGTTATGCCCTTAATTTTCTGTTTGTTTAAAAAGGAGGCATGCCTGATTGATCTATCAACCACTAGCTCATATGACTGAATGGATTGGGTTGCAATTTGACACACATAGATATAATTATAGGTACAGGTATATAAAGATTTACGCAATTCAAAGAACCTTTGTCCACCCAAAAATTTATAGATCGCTTGAAGGACTGAAGTATCGATATCGATATTTTTTACACGCTTCCCTTGCGGAAATTCCGCCATTTTTGGATTTCAAAGAATTGGCTTGGTAAATTTTTTAGTAATTTCCTCTTCCCCTTATTAGAGCTCGATGAATAGAGACCTAACTTTGCGGAGTTTTATGGTAATGGTTATTAGCGCCATCTGGATTTCTGTGGTCGCAACTTTATCTATAACCAGAGGTTATATACATAGCTAACCTATATGCGAGATCTTATAAATATTTATTTGTAAGCTTATGAGTCCATTTAACGTATAGAATAAATCAAATGTTGGAAAATATTTGTAGTTTCAAAGTTCTCCAAAGCAATTAAAAATCCATATAAGTATTAGATAAATAAAACATCATAAACTTTCTTATTACATTTATTTTTTTAACTGTAAGGTCTCTTAAAAAGTTTCTTATAATATTTTCTGGCCAATATTTGATATTTGTCGGTGTCATCAATTAAATCTTGCTTTCCATTAAGAATTTTATTTATTGTCTTACAATGAATGTAGGTAAAAAATTGAATTGCCAGATTTATTAAATATTCTTGTATTTTCTTTTTGTGTTTTTCACATTTTAAACATTTAAAATCTACAAGTGTATATAATAAAGTTTTAATATATTGAGTCATGTCATTTGTTTCCAAGTCATCTTTTAACACATTATTTATAATGTCCTGGAAAGCAGATACAAGAGAAATCACCGACTCTGTAGGACTGCAAAGCCAATGCCTTTTTGAATATTCTTTGTATCGTATATAATCTATTTCATTTTCGTTAACCAAATCTTCATTGCATAAGTTGAGTATGGAAAATATGAAGACTGGCAACTATTCGAAAGAAGGGGGTGGTTATATTTGTTTTCTTGGTCATGCATGTGTGATTATTTAATTAAATAAATATTACCAGAGGTAGATGGCAAAATTTTATTTACAGTTTTATAATACATTAAACAAACACACACAACAAACCAACACCACGAATAATTTAAAATCACAAACTATAAGTACATCTAAACAAATAACGCGCGGCAATCGCTCAAAAACTCAGGATAATCATACGTTATTCCAGCTTAAGCGAGTTATCCGAACTGATTGATTATATAAATGTTCAAAAATATAACGAAATAGAAATACAATAAACCAAACGATGTTTTAGATACTTAGATTATTTTGCACGTTTTTTTTTATAATTGACAGAAATACAGTTCATAAGTGGTAAAGTTAGAGCATACGAGGCAAGCCTTTTAAGTTTTGTCGTTTGAAGAAAAAAGTACAACTAGAACCTTATAGTACTTTTATTGTTTTTCAAAGTATTCACCACGTAGCTTAATATACTTTTCCATTCGCTCAAACCAGTTATTATAACATTTTGTAAGGTTTAAATATATTTACCCTAATTTTAGTGTAACTTGGCGATTAACTATTTTTACTGACAACACTGTACTTGTCAGTTACGTTAAATTGGTCAATATTCGTTCTTTAGGTCTTTATAAATAGTGCATTGTCGATGCTCGGGGCAGAAAGCTTGTGACGGTTGAAGTGTGCGGACGTAGTTTAAGTAACAGTGGATTATAAGAGATATATGAATTGTGGTGTAAATTATGTGTGTTTTAATTATAACGACCGTTGGTGCCTATCTTAAGATCGGGATAGCTTACAATTTATGCCACTCTAAAGTGGGGGTGTTCAAAATGGCTGACTTGAAAGCGTCGACTGCTTCTTCACCGGACTGGAACCTTTGACCCCCAAGACTTTTCTTAATTTTAGGAAATGTAAAGAAATCGTTAGGGCTTAGGTCAGGACTGTATGGAGGATGGTCAAGAATTTCTACTTTTCCTGCTTCAAATACTCAATCGTTTGACGAGCGCTGTGTGAGCTTGCGTTGTCGTGGTGCAAGATGATGCGTTGCTTTAAAAAAACTGTGGCATACCACTCTGCGTTAACCGTTCTACGATCTTCAAGTGCGATAGTCGCAACATGGCCGGTTTTTCCAACGAACGTGGCCACCATCTTCTATGAAATGCTTCGAGAACGAACAACTTTAGTCGGCTTTGGCTCGTCTTGAAAGACCCATATTGTAGATTGTAGTTTTAGAATGAGGATCGTAGGCATAGATCCAAGATTCGTCACCACTGATGATGCCGTAGACGTGATTTGACTCTCCTCGGTTGAACCTTTGCAGAGTTTTCTTACACCATCTGACGCGGGCTGCCTTGGGATCGTCGGAAAGCAGATGCGGTATCCAACGGTAAACTAGCTTTCTGACACCAAGCGCTTCATGCAAGATCTTCTGAATGGTTGTCCCTGAGATGTCTAATAGAGCTTCTATCTCTCAATTCGTCACATGACGATCTTTGAGAATTAGTTGTCCCACAGCAATGGTGCTATCTTCAGTGAAGGCGGATTTTGGGCGTCCTTCGCGAGATTTGTCACTAACACTATATATAGTATGTCCACGCTAGAATTCTAAATACCAGCGATCGAAAATCGGCAGACATGGGGCTTCATCACTGAACACAGATGTTAGCTCTTCAAAACACTGAAGCCGTGTCAGGCCTCTTCTAAAGCACGAACATTTTCTTTAGAAAAAATCATTTTCGTACGTAACCTGACAGATTCCAATCGACGCTGTGACTATACAATAGCATTAATCCTAATACTTTCAACTGTTTTGAGATTCAAAATTTAAACACATTCGAATATAGAACAGTTCCAAATTCAAAATTACCAAGAAATATGGAAACGACAGAACTTAAAAGGCATGCCTATGTGACAATGATATGAACAGGTCAGGGTCATTCCGTTCTGTCCCTTTCTTTCGCGGTATCACTGACTGAAGTGACTGACTGTTCAAGTGTGCATGTGACCACAGACTAATTAGTGTGTCCCACTAGTGTGACTGTGATGTTTTGTTAGTGTAGTGTGCAGTAGTGTGTCGTCGACGTCAAAGAGTATATACTGAAGAGTCGACGTCGTGGCATAGCGGTTGTGGTAGCGCTTATGTAATAAAAATAATCGCTCAGCAAAAATAACGCTTGCCTGGTGTAATAAATAACGGGGCTATAGATTATTTATAAGTAGCAAGTGATTTTATTAGTTATTTAATATAACCAACACTCCTAATGGATAATACATACATGTTACTTCCATGAACCAGAAAGGACTGTCTTTAGCTTCAAATGCGTGTAAATTTTTTATGTGATCGACGTGTGACCGTTTATCCGTGTGGTGAAGGACTAAGAATACAAGTGTCACCACCCCATTGTTTCCCACGGGTGTCGTATGAGGAGACTAAGGGAAGTAAGCAATTATCATCCATTGCACCACTGATGGTAGGGCTGGGTACCAAGTGGGAGTACTCACTTGGTATCCAGCCCGAGCGGGTTGGTACCACCATCTCCCGTGTGACCGGCCATGAAGCACATCGTTGCGTTTTGGCTGTAGCAGGAGATAGCCGTTTATATTTCATTTCATCTGTGAAATGAATTGGTGAGCAGTGGCTTGACAATATTCTCGCTATAGTCGAGTCCATGGGCGACGGTTACCATATACCATCAGATGGACCGTGGCACGCCTGCCACTACATGCACTAAAAAAAAAAAATGAGTGCATTTGACGTTCTGTCATTAGCGATGAAACTAATTGTATTTTTCAGTTTACATTACGAATGAGTCGAGATTTCGAGTTAAAAATAGTGTGGTAGGTAAAATAGTTGCTTAAGGAAAGCGGAAAGGGGGATTTATATGTGTATTGGCTTTTAAACACGTAGGTAATGACAATACTCTTTACTATTTAAGAACTTCCAGAGCTCGTCACTATCATCATCAGCCGCAACTTGAGATGTTGAAGGTGCGGGTGAAGTCCTTGCTGGTTGAAGTTGTACATGCCACTGAGCGAGTTCTTCTATTACAAGTTTGATTGCATTTGCGGCATTACTTTCGGTACCAAACGTTTTTTTCTTAAAGCGTGGGTCTTAAATAGTGGCTTTTACTGCCGTTCTGTTACTTTCATACACACTTGATCTTTTGTCAATAACGTCCAGTAGGAACTTTCGCAAGTGTTCACCTGCTGCCGTGCTTAAGCATTTTTTTTACAATAGAATGCTGTAAACCTCTTACTAGAGGAATTATGCTGGACAAAGTTGGGTAGTAATCCCCAGACAATATGGTGGACATTTTTTCGATCGGTCCCAACACCAAGACACAATCTTCCAAGACAAACCATTCGTCTGAATTTAAGCCCGGAGGAGGATTATCGAGCAAAGCCAATGCGGCTGATAATGGGACTTCAATTCTTAGAAGTCTTTGGAACATAAAAAAATGTAGAGTTTCATCTCGTTGGGACAACTTGTTTAACTTTGAGTATTTCCACATTCATTTGACTCGGCATTTCCCTAAAAATATTTGATGATTTAACGCTTTGTTTAAAATGAGTAACAATCGCACGGCTTTTAGAAGTCACATCTAATATGGTAGAATTTTTCAAATAATTATTTTGGTTATTTTCGTCACTACCAATGCAATCCTTCACAGCTAAATTTAATGTATGAGCCACGCAAAAATGATTTCTCATATTTAAAAAATCTTTGACGGCTTTTTTCATGCTTGACGCATTGTCGGTTACGACAGTCACAATTTTACCTCTAATTTGCCAATCTAATAAGATGCCATTCAAAGTATTTGCAATGTTTGAAATGAAGTATGATGTTGCAATAATTCAGTAGTAGATATGACTATCGACTGTAATTTTGAATATTGTATAAAATGTGCTGTCACACTTATAAAGCTCTTTTGATTTTCAGAACTCCATATATCTGTAGTTATGGCTATATCCGGTATATCTTTTAATCTTTCTTTCACTTCAGCACTACATAATCTGTATCTGTCTTCTGAACATTGAACAATTTCTTTTCTGCTTGGTAACTCGTCGTTTAATATTTTTGTAATTTTTTTAAATCCCTTGTTTTCAACTATTTGCAATGGTTGAAAATCTAACACTATCATATTAAGTCCGTACTTTTTTAATATTTATTTTTGAAAAGGTCGTGATCCGCATTTGTCGTGCACGCTTAACCGTCGACGTTGACTCAGTACTCGTAAACTCTCTGTTGTTTGATGATTGAGATGGCAATAAAACATTATTATTAGTAGGATTGAAATAGATGGGATGACGCGCCGTCGCGGCCGCCCGCGCTGCGAGTACCTACCTGCCTACGAGTTAATTAATTGATTCGATTTCGGTCAAAAGCGATTCGAATGAACGAATCAATAGTCTTATTCGAATTATTCGAATCAAATGGTTCCTATCGCTATCTGTCATTGGGTGCGTAATCTAGTGTTGTTAAGAATGACGCCACGATGTCGAATATCGATAACCAGACTACCAGTACTATCTTTGATTGTACGTTTAGTTTCTGGTTAAAGTTAGATTAAACAAGAAGATACGGCTATATTGACGGGCTTCGTGGTGTAGTCGGTAATGTAACCGACTTCCGTGCACGAGGTTGTGGGTTCGATTCCCACTCAGGACAATATAATATGTATGTATTGACATAAAAAAAGTGTGTGTGTACTTATGTACACGCGTTAGAAGTTATACTTCTTATTATTCTTTATTTAAATATCACAAAAAAACTAAAATGTTGACTATAGCTAACTTCAGGGTGTCGGTTTTTCGTGACAGTGTGCGCGCGCATCGTAAAAATTTACTCTTATCATTTTTCCCTAACGCGCCAAAGGAAGTATAACTTTCAAAAAGTGTGTATTATATCCGTAATCTGATACAAAGCATTAAGCTTAGTTTGGGACCAGAGGACTTTGTGTGAAAATGTCCGTGAATATTTATTTATTTATTAGATACTCTTTGGGTATGACTGCGTTCTCTCTTTTAAGCCGAAGCAATAACACCTAAGCTGGGTGTAGTACCATGTTGTCAAACACAAGTGTTTGCAAACACAATAACATGATAAAATAACCAAGGTCATATTATTGGGCCATGGCCTAACTGTTTTGTTTGCCGTGTGGGGCCGGCTTTGCCAAGTCGGGCCGGCTTTAGAATTGTCTCACTCCTCTCCACCCATGGGAGTCATAAGAGCCGACTGAGGGAATACCGAGGAAGTGCGCAGCTTTTGGGGAGACCTATGTCCAGCAGTGGACTAAGAATACAGGTGTCTTTCCTGCGGGTGTTGTACAAGGTGACTAAGGGAAGTAGGGAGTTATCACCCATTACATTGGGTACTCTTGGTCGGTTAGGTTAGTTATCTCAGGCTGCAGTGCCAGTTTACCTCAACTAGTGGTGCAACTTGGGCAACATCGGTATGTGCCGGCGGCTATAGTTCTGCTTAAAGGAGGGACCTCCGACGGTACCATTGACTCCGCAGAGGGCTCAGTGGATGGACCAGGACGTTCCAGCGTCTGTCCTGAGGCCGCTCCTGTGGGAAATCGGATATGACTGGTTAATGCGTGGCTGGCTCAGCCACAGGCTGCGCGAAATCTTAGATTTGTTATTAATCTGATATTAATTAAGCCCAGCTGGTGATTAGTGATACCTTCAAAGAGGCGGCGCTCCTGACTACCTAAGGTACCGTGGAAGTGGTAATCGAGGCGTTCAGTCTTAGGGTGGCCCTCAAAAATTCAAAGACTCTGCTCTTCCACGGGCCTCAATGTGGGCCACCCACCGGCGCGGCGCGATAATTTTAAATACGGTCGGCATAGGGGTACAGGCCCATATTAAATATCTGGGCTTGGTCCAGGACAAGCGGTGGCACTTTGAGAGGCACTACCGCCAGCTCGCGCCAAGGCACGTTGGCACGGTGGTGGCGACTGCCCTCGGGGTCTGATGCCGAACCTGGGTGGACCCAGCATCGCGTGCCTATGATTGTTCACGTGGATGGTGAGACCAATGGCGCTTTAGGGAGCACCCGTGTGGGTAGAGACTTTGACCGCCCGCAATAGGGATCTTGTGTGGAGCCCACAGACAGCCGTGGTGATTAGAGTCATACGCAGTTACCACACGACTTCGTGCAAGGCCGCTTGCGCATTGGTTGGACCTCCTCCACTGGACCTGAATGACCAGCCCATTGTCACCTCAGTTTGCTGATTCAGCAAGCTATGTCGGTACTAATTTCGAAGTATATCCTTTTGAAAAACCCCAGACACAGCCCATTCTATAGATCGCTGAGTCAATTTAAATTTGTGGACTAACCTTGCCTTTACTATCAACGTCTTGGCACAGTAACTCAGCACAGGCAAGACACAGTCTGCCTTGGTTTTCAGACATCTAAATTCGATGTAGTTTGAAAAATTATGCTAAACCAAATTTGATCAGATTTTTTTAAAGTTTCGTCTACCAAGCTGTATAGCCTAGCCCAGTTAGACGTATTCTTTTACGACTCCGACTACCAACCCATCAGTGCTTATCGGTCTGGGAAAGACAAATAATAAATTAGTCAATATGGTCTTTATTTTGACCAAGTTCATACCCAGGCTGACTTATCACCAGAACTCTTTTAGCTGTGCAGTAATCGGCCCAACTGTTCCACTACAGCAATGTAATTCGTGAACTAAAGATGTGAAATGTACTCACCATAAACTTTTATACCCTAACCAGTCCAGTTCAATGTCATAAAGACATCCTCCAACACGTAGATGAAAAGCTTGGTAGACGTCTCCCTGCCTAAAACCTCGTTAAAGTTGCACAGGGTTCCTTATATGGGCCTGGATCTGTGGGAAGTTATAGTAGCGGTGGGATACTAGCGTTTTAGCACTGACAAATCGCCAGTCAATAACACATAGCTGCAGTGCCTCCAGAACTACCCAGCCTGTTTGCCAACAAGGCTAAAGTTAGTCTGAGCAAGTTGTCTGAGAATTCTACCTGCCCTAAGAAACTTCATCATCACCGGGTATCCTATGCTCTGAACATTTTGAACAATCTTGTTTTATTTCTGGTTTAAAAATAAAGAAACTAAAATCTGATGCAGTACCAAGTATATTTAAAGGATATCCTAAATACGATATCTAACGGAGTGCATGTTACACTCATCCATCCATCCATTAGCCTTTCAACATCCACTGCTGGACATAGGCCAAAAGCCAAGAGAACGCCACAACGAGCGGTCCTGTGCCGACCGCATCCATTGATCAGATCATCATTACGATCCTATAATATATATATACATTATAAAGCTGTAGGCTATATAGGCGTCTGAACATAAAACAATCTTTTTTAGTTTTCTGTTTGTTCGTTCGCACATCGTGCAAAAATTACTGAACTGATTTTGATGTAACTTTTTTTATTTAATAGCTCTTGATTAGACTTAAAACTGGTATACATTTTCTTTTGCTACTATATCGTGAACCTGAGATATGACTATATAGCTTTACTACTATGGAAATAAATTAAAAATTAAATTGTTCTTGTTGTGGCAGTGTGAGCACAATTTCGCCATATAGCCGTACTCTGTGATATATTGATTCGAAATTTGACAATAATAATGATATTGACGTTTTGTTTGACGGTTTTGACGTTAAACTTTGAGTATTTCATCAGTCATAAGTCATATTGTTCATGTTTTGTGTTGGCGAAATTGTGCTCACACTGCCACAACAAGAGCCATAAAACAAGAAGATAAGAAGACATGTTTTGTGTTTGATGCATAGAGAAAAGTAATCATACTAAAAGTTTGATGTTTATCATGTTTTTAATAAATACAATTAGTTTCTATTAGGTAACCTATTATAAATGCGTCGTGTTCAGGAGTGATTTAATAATATCTCGAATAAATTGGGTTTGTACGATATTCATCTTTTTATACAACCTATATATGTTTTTTGTTTGGTTTGTAATACGTTTCTGTACTAGCATAGGGTCTAGGGTAAACACTAAATCACAGGATAGAAACGCAGAGAGACGTGATATGAGCTTAAATTTTATTTATACAAATGGATTGGTAGACTAGATTCATTAACAACTTGCAATAAACTGGACTGTGTTAGCTATATACATTATTAGGACAAATGTGAGGAACCGTGTTAATGATACCGAGTAAATTTACACTGAATGTTGTTATTTATTGTATCTGTAGACCTTATGAATCATACCAAATGTAGTATAATTATTCAAATAAATGTTTTTGAATTTATTGCTTCTCATTTCTTCAAAAATTGATATTTTATTATTGTTTTAGTTTAAGCCTGGGAAATTACTCAGTTGCGTATACAAACCAATATATCTTGTTATTAACTTCCATCATACATCAAATATAATGCCCATAAAAAAATGTTGCATAGACAATTGTAAATCATGTTCAACGAGAAAGGAAGATAAGGGTGTAACCTACCATAAGTTTCCTAAAGATGTTACATTATATGATACTTGGATATTGACCACACATAGACAACACACTGACCCAGGCTTGCTATATGTGTGCTCGCGTCATTTCTGTAAAAATGATTTTCAATTATTTAAGGACTCAAAATACATATTGAAGTCAGGTACAACGTAGATAATCTTAAACGCTTGATGAGTTATTTGAGTTAATTATATGTGATTTTATCCTAAATCATATATTTTATAGATGTGTTTGTGCTCATTCTGAATGGTATTTTGTTGTTTCTCTGTTGCTAGTATAATGAATACTGTTGAAATTGCATTTTGATGTTACTCTTTTTTTATTTTGCAATGATTGGAATTAGGGGAGCTTAATATACGATACTTCTTTAGTCTATTATAGTCTTTTATAATGTGCAGTTTTAAAAATATCAATACAATATTGAACATGGATAATGTTATAATTTATAAAATGTTGAGAAAATAGTTCAAGAAAAATGTGTACGGATTAAACACAAAGTGAAAAATGTGAAATCGAAAATAACAGTCAGGAGCAGGATTTGAACTTTGTGTTTAATGTATAGTGCTAAGCATGTCAAATGCTAAAAATATATATAAAAAATATCTAAATGTGTATGGAACTAAACTGCGAATGTCACATTTCCTTAGACAATCCCATGCCCCATGTCATACCGAAACTATCATCATTATCTGTATTATTACAAAGCTATGATAGAGCTATATCTGTGCATTTAAGATATTTAAGAAAAAATAACTTTAAACATTTTAGATCTATATTTTTTAGCAATTGACATGCTCCACTACTTTTTAAAGTATAAATTATTTGTGAATAAGGAAAAAGAGATTTTTAGTTGGAGCGGGAATCGAACCCGCGTCTTTTCCAAACCGGGTAAGTGCTCTAAGCCACGGATATAAAGGCCACTGAATTTTATAAAAAAAAAATCACGCCATCAATTAGTATGAATTTTAATTGCAAAATTAAGCTTACTATATTGGATGCATGTAATGCTTGCCGATATATGGCGTTGTTCATAAGATAAGTGTGATGAGGAAATTGGGATGATCGAAAGATCGGTAGGATGGCTTAGAGCACTTCCCGGATTGGAAAAGACGCGGATTCGATTCCCGCTCCTACTAAAAATCTCTTTTTCCTTATTCACAAATAATTTGTATTAAGCTAGTGGGGTGCCTCTGAATGTGAACCATTTTTTAGAATATTTGGTTCTTTTCTGTTTGTAAATCATACAATAACAACTGAATGGATTTTGATGTAAATTTTTTATTTGATAGGTTTTGATTAGACTTAAAAACTGTTATATTTTATACCGCTAATATATTAAGAAACTGAGATACAATCTAAAAACTAACTTTTGTCTGCAGTGGAGCCTTGGGCAAGGTTAGTCATATCTATAGAGTAGATAATTTTGATTATACATAGATTTGATCAATGTGTTCACAGATAGAGGTTAGTCCTTCATTAATAATAATATATAATTAATTTAGGATAGCATATTGCTGCATACCACTGAAGGAATGTAATATGGTTCCGGTGGCCCGCCAATAAAGGCGGAGAGATGGCACACTTAGTGGGTGAGGGCCCCACACTACCCTGTTCGTTGCCCCGAACGACGGAGTGTGCGGTTAGGTACATTTTTTCCCGCCTAAACAAAAAAAAAAAGGATAGCATTAGCATACCATAGTATGACATAATCATAACAAAATTCAGTAAACCTATAAGCTCACCTGATTGAAATCATTATATAGAATATGCTGTGGCAGTATGATAATGGAATATAGTATTTATTATTTTTCAGCAATATACTTTCATTGGTTGCTTTTGTACAATGCATCAGCAAGTTTTATTAATTTTATTTATCTTCCAAAGTGCACCTTAATAGAAATACACTACACAATTATTGCATATTGTATATTTCTCTAATACGTAATAATAATAAAAGTTTAAACTTTAACATGATGTAGATGCTGTACCATCAATATTTCCATGGACCACTAAAATACCCGAAAAGGACATGGATTCTGTAAATTCCCCTGACCAAACAAATTCTGATCAGAATGGATCAACTAGTAAAGAGTGTGAGATTGAGAGTGTTGCTGCAATTAAGAAATTTATTGAAGATCAAGAGAAAGACATTCAGGACCAAAAGACTGCAATGGAGACATCAGCAGCGGAACAAACTAATGATGATAGTATGGATAGTAAATGTCATAGTGAGACAATCTCTGTAGCCAGCAGTGTGATCGATATGATCATCACTGAGTCTGAAATGGAGATTGCAAAGAAGAGAGAAATGAAGAGTAAAATTATGAGTCCTGATAAAGGTGAGGTATTCACTTGTAAGAAAAAAATATATGTGTGGGGCCGGCTTTAGAATTGTCCCACCCCTCTCTACCCACGGGAGTCGTAAGAGCCGACTGAGTGAATACCGGGGGAGTGGGCAGCAGCACTCCCTCGAGTATTAACAACATCCACTGCGATCGCCAACCCGCCTGCCAAGCGTGGCGATTACGGCATTATCCCCCGTGACGGGACCTGGGGCGTGGGGAGGCCTATGTCCAGCAGTGGACGTTGAAAGGCTGATGGATGGATGGATGGATGAATGGACCTCGACTTGATTGGGGAAATACCACCTTCTCACAGAAGATCAGCATGAAACAATGTTAGGTACTTCTACCATTATTTTGTATGGTGAGTGAGAGGCCTTTCTGTACTCTCCTACAAGGAGAGTACAGAAATCCTTCCTATCCTCTTCTTAGTATCCGTCCTATCATCTCCTTATTATGCCACTCTCCACCTCCCATCTCTTTTCTCGGAGATGGCGACGCGCAAAAAATGCCTCTGGTGTTGTAAGCGTCTATAAACTGCGATATCCTCCTGTAGTGCAGCAGGATATTAAAAAATTAGGATACCACGACTGACCACTGTCAACATTAGGACATGTATGCTTTGCAGCGAATGCTGAATTTAGTATACTGTTTATTATTTTAGGTAACAGCAGCATGGCTTTATCTGTTGGTTCTAAAGTGGAGGCAAAAGACTTTGCTGATTACTGGCACCCTGCAGAAATTACAGAGGTTGATTATGATGAAATGGAAGTGTTGGTGCATTATGGTATTGAAACAAAAAAGTAAGAATTTATATTTTTGTATTTTACTGTGAGTGAGGAGTTTCTAGTTATATTTTGTTGTGGTTACGTAATTTGCGATCTGTGTGTGGCGAAGCAGTCAGGTGTCAGCTGGTATTAAATAAATTCACATATAATATGGTTGTGCGTTTTACAATATGCAAACAAGCTAAAACTTGCGCATGTTGTGTTTAAATTCGTTTCAGCGGTGGGCGTTCCTCAAGGGTGCTAGCTAAGTCCATTTATCGGGGATTTAGGGTTTAAAAACCCCCTCAAGACATCTCTGCCATATTAATGCCTATTCATAAGCTATGTTATGACCATGGTCTCCTGCTTATAGAATCACTAAAAGGGGTAAACAGTGCGACTTAATCCTCCAGAAATAATTTCCAACAATCTTTTATGAAAGGCGATTACCAACGAGAAAGAGTACAAAATTTGAAAATACTGTACCTACTTAGTTAAAAAGAACGTACGATATGTGCGCTCGGTTCGGCTCTAACTGAAAATTCTGTGTGTTCACTAGCATATGTTGGGCCTTCAATTTTAATACTCTTAGTTATTGTATAGGTTATTATATATAATTCTCGTGTCACGTTGTTGCTCACGATGAACTCCGAAACTACATGACCGACTTTCACGTTTATTTTTTTAAAATGTGTTTTGCTAGCCTGCCTAAGATAGGATAGTTTTTATCATGTATTTTTTATTAATTAATTGCAAAATATTCACGAAAAAAAAATGACGGTATGGAGTTCGCCAGGTCAGCTAGTAATTATGTAAGGTTTTTAAAGAACACACTTCTTATAATTTTTGGCACATGACGTGTAAATTATTTTGATGTTATCATTTTGGGTTTCATATTTTTATGAAAGCATACAGAACGTACAGAATACCATCCAGAAGTCTCTAATGTATATCTAGTCACTTTAGTGGGACAGACAGTCACAACCTCTCCCTAGGGCAATGGGCGAGTGATACCCCTGCCGTTGCTAGCGTCTATAAGATACGGTGACCGCTTACCATCAGGTGAGCCGTATGCTTGTTTGTCACCCCTGTATTATAAATTAAAATAATAATTTTATAGTGATTTTTACCATTTAACATGATTAGCATTTTACTAGAAATAGATTTTCTGAAAGTGGAACCAGAGAAATTTTCTACGAGCAGCGTGCTGAAACTCGCAATTCTTAGGTTTTATAAGAAGGAAATGTGAGATGAAAATTGGGAGTGGCAAACTCTTGCTAGTTTAATATAAGGGCCTAGTTAGTTTAATATAACCTACCTGGGCGAAGCTAGGTAGTTTCGCTCAGCGTTTTTAAACTACGGAGAAGATATTTATTTATATATGATACACGTACTTATTACATATGAATATTTTGTAAATTTACCTCCATATAACTGTAACTTCGAAATATATAAAAATGTCCGTCTGTGTTGCTATTCCTTTTTTAGCGATTCTTGCGTCAGAAAAAGCGTATTCGTGTGAAAATAATGTGTAACACGGTAACATGTTCTTAGCACCTGTTATATCTCAAGATGAATAAATTGTCTACAATTTGGTATACAACATTCCGGCAATTATAATCATGGAAAACAGTGAAAAACGTTATAGCGCCTTTATAAACTGTATGAGTTCTTTTGGGAAGATGAAAAGGTACTGACACTGTTAGCTTTCTATCGATCCGTAATATTTTGTTCTCTTTTGTGTAAAATCGCGTGTTTTCAGGAAAGACGCTTAGATATAGATAAATTTGAAAAGATAAAACGTTATAAATACAAAATTTTCAATCCAAATCGATAGCATGGCATTAGCAACGTTGCACCTACCAAATGCGAGTACCTAAAAATTACGAGATGGCGCTATATTATCGTAATAGATAAATTATATCTTTTTTTTATGGAAATTCGCGGTCTCTCAGGGAAAAAGCTTATACAGATAAACTTAAAAAGCAAATCCTTATCTGAATACAAAATTTCATCCAAATCATTAGAGCTGTTTCCGAGATACAGAGAAATAAATAAGTAAACAGATACACAATTATTGCTCGTTTCAATATACTCGTATAAGATTGGTTTGCCAATACAACTAAAAGTTTTTCCCGGGACTATAATATAGTTTGTTCCATAATATAGTTTGTTCCATAAATGCGTTCCGATAGATGGCGTTGGTCGTTAAGACAAATGTGAAGAGAAAATTGGGTATGACTGCAAGGGAGTACGATAGCTCGGTGGATTAGAGCACTTCCCTGGAAAGGAAGGGACGCAGGTTCGATTCCCGCTCGTACTAAAGTTCTCTTTTTCCTCATTCACAAATAATAATTTGTGACAACACTGTTAACTGTCGGTAAACACCTTTACCTAATACTGCAATTTCTAATGAATATGCTAAGTAATTGTTAAACACCAAAACATGATACGTAAATTCTCGCGTTTTTTACATGTAAAAGATTTCGCGCAGTCTTTCAAATAGGTATCTCTACATTATCGGTTCAACTTACACTTGGGACGTTGCAACCATACCTGCCTAGAGAAGCAGATAGAATACCGCCTAGTTATTCTAGTGGCATTGTATGTGACTTGCTTTGCAAAAACGAGGTTTGCATACTGGGAATAGTCTGGCATTGTGCCCCGTTTGTGGAAAGGCCGCTAAACATATGTCGAACTGAGATATATGGCAAAAATGTGGGCGTATTAGGGTAAGAACGGGTACTGCCGGTCACCTAAGAAAAGTGAAACAAAAAATATAGAAAAATCAATATTTTATTTCGAAATTATTAATACAACATAACTTAAGTATTCTTCTATAATTATCACAATCAACGAGATCAATATGTTCAAAAATCAAATCACAATATACATTTGAAAAAAAAAGGGTTTTGACCGCTATTACCAAGCGTGGCGGGTAATGTCGGTCAGTAGGATGGCAATACCGGTCAAGCCTTTAGCGACACAAATCGCATGTGTAGCCTTCAGGTGACTCACAGCCCGAACACTCAGCATGGGCGCTAGGCCCACACCGAACGCACCTATACCACAATTCATTGTTACGACCGTAAACATGGCATAGCAGACACTTGTTTTCCATATCGTCAATGTCGGTGTCGTCATCATCCCGTACGTCGGTCATTTTGATGATTTTGATTTCTGAATTCGATGAACTTTCATCATTGTTCTCCTCCACCCTTTTTTCACCTTTCTTATAGATGCTTTCGCTGGTCTTTTCTTCGCTGTCTTTGTTTTTGGGTTCTTTTTAGTGTCTTTGGATTTGCTTTCTTTCTTCATTTCTCTTGTTACTCTTCGTTCTTCTTTCTCTATCAAAGCTGCTTTATAAGGAGTGCTAGTAAGAATTTTTGCATGCTGTCTTCGACAGGCTTTGTTATTAATTTCGAGCTTTTTCGGAACTAGAAGATCTTTGGCAGTGATTCCTGAAGTTAAGGGTGCAGAATCTTCTCGCAGATCTCGGTCAGATATCACTGCAATGGTTCCTGGAGCAGTACAAGCTGGTGATTGGGACTGAAGAGTATTGATGGAGGTGACTACTGAAGGAACCTTACCTGGCTCTGGTACTGTGGTGATCCCAGTTACATCCACATTGTATATATTTCTCTGTAAAAAATTGTATTTTTCCATCAACTCCCCAAGCAGTGCGAAAAATATATTTACTTCATCTTTATTAAAAGCCGTTGCTCTATTTAAGCTCGTACCTTCTGCTTTACGAACAGATAAATTGTTTTTTTTTTCATAAAACCAGTAAGCCAATCTTTGCCAGCCATTCCATGTTCTTCATTAAAGTTGTGTTTCAAATTATTTTTAACGGCATATTCATAAGCCATCTTTCCGATAATTATTTTTAACGGCATATTCATAAGCCATCTTTCCGATTTGTACTGAAGTACAGCCATAAAATATCTTACCGAGAAATTTTACTTGGTCTGCCATTTCAGCTTCCTGTTCTTTTGTGAATACTGGATTCGTTCATAGAGGCGGGGCATCGGCGTTTCTCTGTTTCAGTCTTTCTTGGAGGGTTGAAAAAGGAATATCAGTAAAACGTGCTACTTCTCCTATCGGTGTCCCTTCACCGACGAGTTGGAATGCCCTGGTTAAATCACTTTGGCTCCATTTCACCTTCAATCCTTGGCTTCTATTCCGTGGCATTCTAGAATTGAACAAGAATTGTTTAAGTATGAGACAAAGAATATAAAAGTGACGATCAAATAACCATACCTCTGTTTTTTTTGGACAAAGTATATCATCTACTTCTATAACTACCTTACGGGTAATACCGGTCAGCGTGACCGGCATTACCCATCTATAATTTTTTGAGGTTAATAATAATTTCAGAAAACAAGTTATTGCAAATTGGTTTAAATATCTAATCACATGGATAGCTAGATGACTGATTCATAACAAAAAAATATAAACAGTTAATGGAATATGAATATTTTGGTACTTACGTCTTATGTTCTACGACCAAAAAGTTGTAAGGAAATTCCTCGAAACACACACTCGTCTCACTCTCAGCCTTGCGCGGTCGGAATCTGAACGGGATTCAACGCGTCGGGCGGGGAACAATCACGCCACCGACTTTGCATGAGTGGGTGCCCGTAAACCAAATATTTTGCGAGATAGTTTGCTGACCGGTATTGTCACCTGACTGGGATTACCCGGTTCTACACTGCTGTTTATCCATTTGGAGTTAAAGGCGTGATTATAAAAATAATCATAGCGTATTTTGGTAATCGCAACACTGTTAAACCCGCTGAGTCTAATTTGTTATCGTTATATATTGATCCAAATTAGGATAGCGTGGTGTACTATTATTATTATCAGTCTACAACACCCCACACTGTTACGGCACTGCCCGGTCGAAGACCCTTCCCCTTTTTACATTGCTCACGCTAGTGTGACTTAGCTCAATGAAGAATTGGGTATTTTTGCTTGTTATTTTTCGAAATTTAAAAATGTACTCATTTTCGAGGTTATCTATGCGTAACCCAAAGCCACTTGTAAAAAAAAATGAAAAATTTGAAAATGGAACTTATTGATTCCCTGTGAATTCGCGCCATTTAATTTGTACTAAAAGATCGGTCAAGGTTTTAAGTGGGTGAAAATTATAAACAGGCCATTAACAAAGTGCTTTGTTTATTTTAAAAATATTTTAATGCCACTGTCAGCTATCCAGTTGGTTTGGTTATGTGAATAATTCAACAGTGCTCAACGGTGTTCTGAAGAAAATAAATTAGCCTGTAACATGTCTTTCTCATACAATACTCGTTATAAATTGTCTCGTAATCAGCACAGGTAATGTTATTTTTGTTTAATACTATGAACACACAACTTGTGTGTGAATGAAACAATCTTTTAGGTACTTAGAGTGGACTCCAATATAAGATTATATACATGCACCTATTCATAAGTGGGTTACGTAGATTACCTACATACCACTACAGCTATGAGTATTAGTATATTATCTATGAAATGAATAAAATTGGATAGATACTAAATTCTACTTCAGGGAACATTTATTTCTGATAACTAGCCTTTTATTTAGTTAATGGCGGGGAAAAATGTATTTAACCGCACACCCCGCCGTTCGGAGCAACCGACAGGCTATCCATCTTAAATAGGGCTACCAACTTTTTTTGGAAAACATATATTTTTTTTAAGCTGAAAAAATAAAGTAAGTAATTGGAAGAAGAAAAAAGTATTTTACAAAAAATATTCATTATTTATTTATTCAGTTTTTTTTACAGCTTTTATTGTCCTTGAATATTTGGAAGCTATCTTCACAATCCCAGTTTTAATTTAAATGAACAAATATGTATTTTTTTATGAAATTTATAGATGATGAAATAAGAAATTAAGAAATTATTTTCTTTACACAGGGTATCAGGTGCATTTTTAATTTTATATTACCATTTGTCAATAGATTTTTTTCTGAAACATCTTTATAGTTGTTAGTAGAATTCCTTTGTAACACTTCAATCTTATTGACTTGGAAATTAAATCGTTGATATTCAATCTATCTTATAAATATTTTAAATCAAGTACCTATGCCTTCGCGTTCTTTTTCAGCGTACTAGTATAGATAATAGTTCAGTTATTTAAGATAGGAGTTTCACTTTAAGCATCACAGTAAAGATTGGAAATAGAGTATTTTTATAATACTTTATTTTTATGCAAAAGTATAAAGTATATTTACCAAAAATAAAGTAGGATACGTTATTATAAAGTACAGTTGGCAACTCTAATCTTAACTAGATTTCAGGATATTTTAGATTCCTTCCTTCAGTTGGGCAATAGGAAAATGGTACCATTACTTAATAGTATTTTACTATTATTTCGACTTACTCGACGTTTTGCCTGAATGGCACCAGCTGTGGTCATGAGTAGACTACCTACTTGCATATATATATGCTCATTAGCGTATAGACACATGTATTATCTATTACTAATAAATGGAGAGCTGGTTTTTTTGTTCAGTTATACTGCGATAACTACTTAACCGATCGGAATAATACTTAAACCATAAGATGCAGCGTGTTTTGGAGAAGGTTTTAGTATATGATATGTTGGTGATTACTTATCCGGAACCTATATTTTTGATGTGAAACATCTAATGTGGAGGAAGGGTAAACCGGCTGTTAGCGTGGCGACGCTTATACCTAATAATAGGAATCCCATCCGAAATTGATTTTTCATTGATAATACTATGACGTGAGCGAAGCCGCGGGGAATGTACTAGTATTATAATAGATCTTTCTACATAGTTGGATCTGTCTCTTAAAAGATTTTCCTTAAAAATTGCCTTACACTAGTTGGATGAGTCGGCATATTATGTTTTTGCAGTGTGCTCTTTTAGACCTTACTTCTTCAGTGGACACAACACGGGTTGCATGGAATGGCATATTCAGGGCAGTTTTATCTCTATTGGTTGACCTGAGCACTTTAGGATAATGGGGCCCCCGTATGTCATTGGGGGCTCTTTATCATAATACCGACTATTATTTTATTAAGATGAAAAAAAGTAACTGTATGCTATAAGCAAAAATCTACATTTATTCAGCTGTTTTTTTATAGTCTCGCACAAAACTAACAAAGAAACGGTAATTATCGTTTGAATTTGGAAAATGCATTTCTTTGCATGCTGATCTGTCAGTAACTAGGGGGCCCTATGAATTAAGAGCCCTACGTGCCTAGTCTAAATAATCGGCACGGTGTATTGGTATACAACTTTTTTTGAAAAAAAAAATGTTATAAAACATTGTATCTTTCAGACATGATGAATGGATAAGTGTAAGCAGCCCTCGTTTGCGCCCTCTCAGCAGTACCACGGTAAAACCAGGCCCGAGTTCTGCTGAAAGTTTGTCATCTGATATAACGCCAATTAGCGTTAAGGATGAACCTAAAGACGAGATTAAAGAAGAAAAGACGAAATCTACGTTTGCAGTCGGTGAGCGATGCCTCGCCAGATGGCGTGATAATAGAAGGTTTATGGCCACTGTACACAATATTTTGGAGAATGGTAAGCAATTAAAATTGATTTCTTATAACCCTTACTAATATTATAAATACGAAAGTAGTTTTTGATCTGTATTTTGGGAGTAGCACTTGACATGCTAAAATACAGATCAGTTTAAAAAATCAAATAGTACTTACTATATTGGGTTAATGCATGTAAATGCATCCGATAGGTGGCGTTGGTCGTAAAGGAATATGTGATGTAGAGATCGGGTATGGCCGTTGGTCAGTGTGATAGACTGACCAACAACTCACAACACATTGACAAATAATTTGTACTTACGAAAGTACTTTTGATCGTTACGCATTCATGCCGTAATTATTAGACTGATCGTCATGAAATTTAGTTCATAAGTATAATCCGGAATCCGGAAAATTACATAGGTTATTGTTTATCTGGGCTTGTGTTAATTAATAGTGTATTCTTGATGATTTTCAGTGGTATTTAATAGGCCTATAATAAAGATATTTTTGAATCTCTAAAAATGGACGGTTCCTATGGGAGAGATAATGTGCCGTAGAGTGACGTATTCTTATTATTTGGCCCAGTTCAGAGTTCTTAATATTTGGAATTCTTAGATAGTATAACCTTTCTGATATTTTTGTTTTCTTTTATTGGCAGACAGCTACGAGGTAATATTCGATGATGGGTGTCATTGGACGTGCAAAACGTCAAGACTTTATAAATTGAAGCCCGGTAAAGAGGGAGCGTCTGGTGTAGCCCCAAATGCTCCTAGTGTTACCTCGCCACAATATGCCGCGGGCCCTAGTAATGAATCCAAACAAAACATATTACCAGTTTATCATACACATTTGTTTGACCCTACCCGAGATTACCTGGGTTCGAAAAGCGAACGTCGCGAGATGAAACGGAAACTAAACATAAAAGAAATCTTCAATATAGGTCAGAAACGACCGAAAACGCAAAAGAGCGATGCACCTCCTAAGGCACCAGTAGAAAGAAAACCGAGAAAGAGAGGTTTCAAGTTAAAACCCAAAGTGGAAATGAATTCCGAGGTTAACACTGAGAATCCCGGTAAGTTTAAATATGCAATCACTTTTATTGGTAGTTATTTGCAGAGGTACTTTTCTGTCTAGCCATCCTTAGAATTGGTAGGCTACGGTACCCGCTTATTATGAGGTGGGCCGTATGCTTGTTTGCCACATGTATAGTGTAAAAAAGAGAGAATTTGCACCCGTAGGTTTGTTACTGCATCAGAATTATAATTGCCGAGTAAGTACCAAAGTCTTGTTCTCTTTAAACGATCGTGAAGCATTGCGTTAAGTATCTCATAAACACCGTTTCACTGTTATTTTTTTATTTGAAAATGCATGACTGCAATATGTGCCATGATACAAGCAAAAATATTCAGCTTAATAATGTGTCTAATACCGCCTTAGCTGTGGATGCTGTGGCTTCAATCATTGGAACGGTTAAGCAAGATACGGTGGAAGATGTCAAACAGGAAATTTCTGACATTAATGAGAAGACTACTAAAGAGGATATTTCTGAAATTGAAGTAGATTTGATGGATGACAAAGAAGCTACAGTTGATAACGACACGGTATCTACAGAAATAGAATCGAAAACTGAAGAAAGTATTGATGAAAGTGATAAAATTGAATTAAATGATTTAAAACCTTATTTAGATCCAGAGGTAAGTTTTAGAGAATTTCTATAAAAAGCTTTATTTAATATAATAGTGAATTGTAGGAAATTGTTAACATACATAACTAAATCACGAGAAGTAAGAATCACGTAACAGTACATTTTTTGGTTCTACTAAACTGATTTTTATTTTGTTTTTTAAAACAAGCTTCCTAATGGACATCAAGTAAGTGGGGTCCTATTTAAACAACAACATAGTTACATTATCATGTATTTTTTTATTTTTAGGATATATGGCACTAGACCACAGAGGTTTTATTGTTATGTCCATAATACAATGATATTTTGATGCAGGTGTTAGAAGAAGAAGTACAGCTAGAACAATTTGAAAAACCTGACGAAGGAACTCATGAAGAAGTAATAGATAGAATTAAAGAAGCCATAAACAAACTAGAAGATGGTTTGAAAGTCGAAACTATGTCTATAAGTTCACCTAAGCCTGAAATTAGAATTGAATTGCCTAGAATCGATACGCCAGAAGTAAGATCTGAAACGATTACTCCAGTATTGACTGAAGAAGTTTCAGAAACTGCAGATGAGGATAAAATCAAAAAGAAATTATGTAAAATGAAGAAAGGGAAGAAGTTGAGGCTGTTACGAGAAAAGAAGGTAAAGAAACAAGTGGAGAAAGTGAAGTCTGAATTAGAGGCTATGAGGAAACAAGTGGAGGAGATGCGAAAACAGATGCTGTGGAGTCAAGAGATATCGAAGGAGGGTGAGATGCCGGAGTCATTCCTGTTGCCGGGAGAGTGGTGCTGTAGGTGGGTTAATGGACAACCGGTTGGTACAGTGAGCGAAATCGAATGTGAAATGAAATATGATCCCAGTGGAAAGCCGGCATTGCCAAGGAGGAGTGTACAGGTAAGTGACCATATAAATGTCTGCGTCTAGAGAATGCTAAGTATAGATTACATATGAATTTCTCCTTTGAAGATACTGCCCGTGATTCGATCCGCGTGGACTTCAGTACATAATACGTCACTCTACACACATTAATTATGTACGGTACAACCGCACATTATACATTCCTCGCGCGCTCAATCATTATTATTGTGGTTTTCCATGTAATATGTATTAACGTAGCATTCAGGGTAGTACACAATCGGTGCACGACATAGCGACACATTACAATCATCTCTCATTTCTGTCTTTAAGTTCTTTCATTAAAAGTCTTTTGATCATAAACATTTTATCATTTAAAAGTAGTAATCTACAGTCTCTACTTTTTTTATGGTCCTTCGAGCCGGATATAAACCAGCGACCTATGAATATGCAGTCCACAAATTATCTCTTCAAAAATGGCTATACCAGTTATCCATTTTTCGGGGTAAAAAGCCTATATTGATGTGCAAAATTTCACGGTGATTGATTCAGTATTAACAGCGTGAAAGCTTAACAAACAAACACACTTTTGCCTTTATAACGTCAGTAACGATGAACTACCTTTGCAATGAGAAATAAATGTGCCTTGTTCCACATTGGTCAGATGGGCCGTCAAAGAGTATGTCGAGTTTTATTTTATTTGTAATGGTTTTTATCACCATAATATAATTTCATATTACTTAAGATCTGAGTAGGTACCATATAATTTGTTCATGATGTTAGTATTCGTGTAAACATTATTATTACAATTTTAAAATATTGAATGAAAAACATTGTACTTACTTATTTATCATTACGGCATTTCCTTTGCGGGGTAGGCAGAGAGAACAGAGTGCCAAAAGGCTCTATTCTTGCATATATCTCTCGCTTCCTCAACATTCATAATTCTCTTCATACACGCTCGCCGGTTTCGGAGACTCCTGACTCCACCTTCCTTCAATAAATGACAGATTTGGTCTAGGTAGGTAAGTCTCGGTCTCCCCCTGTACTTACATCCTTCCATTTTCGCATTCAAAAAACATTGTGACGAAACTTATATTCAAACTCTAAACTTAGCATTAATAATTTACTTAATTATGTATTTAATCTCAGAAGCACCTAGGTAGGAGACATAGCTAATACAATGTTCGTTATTTATTATGTATTTTATGTGATTAATAAGGTTGAAGACAAGAGGTTGCCAGGAGGTTGGACGAAGCACATGGTACGCAGAAGTCTTGGGCATTCAGCTGGGAAATGGGATGTCGTATTAGTCAGGTATTTGAATTCTTTTAAAGTATTTATAGCAAATTAAAATTTCCTAATATGTATCTAATTTGGAAATTTAATTATATAATTTACTGCTTGGTTACTGTTTAATTATTATTACTTCTATAAATTATAATTGATATCTTGTGAACCAGATTTAGGAAACCATTTTATTATTTATATTTCAGTTACTTTTTGATAGACATAAATAAAGCCTCAAAAATTTTATTACAGTCCCGACAACCGAAGGTTCCACAC
Organism: Leucoma salicis; assembly: GCA_948253155.1. NCBI lineage: Eukaryota > Metazoa > Arthropoda > Insecta > Lepidoptera > Erebidae > Leucoma > Leucoma salicis. The sequence continues at coordinate 7,470,581 of OX411805.1, read as the reverse complement.
GAAAAATGAAATGCGTTTATATCTAGAAAGTTGCCCGGACAAAAATTTGAAGCAATATGAACACGCGTTGACAGACTTTGGTGTACATTTGAAACTGGCGCGTCGCATGGGCTGGATATCTCACACCCCGGATGGCGTCGCTGACGGACCAGATAATCAGATATTAGGGGCCCTTAGCGTCACGTCCCCACTGGTGAAAAAAAGGAAATTAGGTCTAAAGAAGAAGGGGATGAGAGGCAAAAATAAGATACCAAAGCTTACTATCAGAACGAAGCGGCCACAGGATACAGTAAGTTTAAAATGAACTTGGATATTTTGAAAGGTAAAATAAACAGTTACTTTTAAGATCTTTAAAATATCTTTCAGATGGGTCCGGCTGAGGGTCCCTATCCTTCTACATCCACCGCAACTATCGAGGGCACTATCCCTGATGAAAATAAAGAACAAATAACATTAGAGAATGGATTTGGTATGTAAATATAACAAGATTCCTTAGATTCTTAGAATAATTATTTTCTCTTAAAAAAATTTGGGTCACAAGGCTCATAACAAGGAGACTGGCCATCTGCATTCTATGGTGGTCCCACTATTGGGCACCGGTCTCCTCTCATAGTGATAGGGTTGAGGCCATAGTCCACCAAGCGGGCCTAGTGCGAGTTGGCGGACACATAAGCCGTTGAGAAAGTCTCTTAGGCATGCGGGCTTCCTCGCGATAATTTTCTTCACCGAGCAGTGAAAAATTTTAAACAAATAAATACATACATAAATTCGAAAAATCTCGAGAATTCAGAGGTGTGTGCCATACGAGCATCGATCGTACGAAACCGATCCAATTGCAGAGAGGTGTTAGACAGGGGGACGTTATGTCCCCGAAACTCTTCACCACTGCATTGGAAGATGTCTTTAAGCTCTTGGACTGGACCGGATCAACATCAATGGCGAATACATCACTCACCTTCGATATGCCGACGACATCGTAGTCATGGCAGAATCGCTGGAGGACCTTGGCACTATGCTCAATGATCTCAGCAAGATTTCCTTGAAGTGGGTCTCAAAATGAACATGGACGAGACGAAAGTCATATCTAATGTCCATGTCATTTGAGCACCGGTCCTAGTCGGGAGTGCGCTTCTCGAAGTTGTCGACCACTATGTCTACCTGGGACAAACAGTCCAGTTAGGTAGGCACAACTTCGAGAAAGAGGTCAATCGACGAATCCAACTCGGCTGGGCAGCGTTCGGGAAGCTAAGGAAGATCTTCTCGTCCAATATTCCGCAGTGTCTGAAAACGAAGGTCTACGACCAGTGTGTGTTACCAGTGATGACATGGAATAGAGACGTGGTCTCTGAATGTTGGCCTTGTATCAAGGCTCAAAGTCGCTCAGTGAGCCATGGAGCGGGCTATGCTTGGTATTTCCCTACGTGATCGAATCCGTAATACGGAGATCCATAGGAGAACGAGAGTGACCGACATATCCCACCGGGTTGCCATGCTGAAGTGGCAAAGGGCAGGCCACAACGCTCGACGAATCGACAACCGTTGGGGAAGAAAGGTTCTCGAATGGCGACCACGTATAAGATGGTGCAGCGTAGGACGGCCCCCCACCAGATGGACCGACGATCTGGTTAAAGCTGTGGGGAGCTGTTGGATGCGGTTGGCGCAGGACCGCTCGTTGTGGCGTTCTCTTGGGGAGTCATATGTCCAGCAGTGGACGTTGAAAGGCTGATGGATGGGTGGTGCCGTATGAGGTCTGGATCTTGGACTGTGTATCGAACTCGATACCGCTGTCTTTATAGTCCTTGGTTTTACCATTAGGGTATGACAATACACCCAAGATGTAATGCTCACCATCTAGTGGGGTGCTGAATTACATGACACTCTTTTATAACAACCCATATTTCCCATTATTAAGCAATGGTTAGAATAGGTTCAGGCAATGGCAATATAAATGGTCAATTCGCAAGACTTCACAAGCTAAATAGAAGTACTTCAAGCAGGCTCTCTCCATATTTTCATGGATAAGTAAAGATAATACAATGACGTATTTTGTAATTTCAGTCAATGTTGGTTCTCTAAAAGTTCAAGTAATAGACAGTTTACTTCGATGTCCGTCTGAAGGTTGCTTCAAAAACTTCCGCAACAATACTCTTCTACGAATGCACATCAAACATTATCATAGAGAATTAAAGAAAATGTTGGGGAAAACGCCTAAAGTCCTCGACCTCGCATATGCCAGGACAATGCCTTCTAAATTTAATTCATCACGAGGCAAGAACCGAAAAGGCAAAGTGAAAACAATGCGACCATCAAAGTTCAGGCATGAAGGCTCAAAGGTTAAAGAAGACGTATTGGGCTTACACGTCGAGAGCCCTAGGACTCCATTTATGAACAGCGGGATTGCCATTCCCAGGAGTCAAGATTCTCCCAAATTACGCCAGGCGTTAATTACAAAGCCTGTTAAACGACCTAGAGTGCTGTTGCCTGTTCGTAGACCTGAACCAGAAAACGCTGTGCCTGATTCCATGAAAGAGGATTTAGATTTTGATATTAGGGATCCTGTAAATCCTGTTCCCGAAATCCCTTCGGTGAAGCATTTAGATTTTGAGGCGGCGATTTCTACGCATACAGTAACGAAACCTGTCTTGGAGAAGAAGCGTAAGGGTGGAAAGAAGAAGAAAGTGTTCGCTCTGCTGCCTAAAGCGATGATGAGCGAGGAAGACGATTGGTTCGCGATGAACTCTGACGTTGACACAAGGTCGAGTTTCCCTCGCTCTGGTACACCTGACTCGAAAATGGATGTTAGAGCTGCAATGGCTTCGTCTGAATCCAATGAAGATAATAAAGAAACGAACAACTACGTGTATGATGAGAGTAAGTTGAAACTTTATTTCAAATTGTTCCCAAATTTCTTAGGGTCAGGTTTCGATTTGTTTTGTTTTAACTTATCACTAGTATTTACACGGAGCAACTACCTATGCGACCCCTGCAAACCTATTTGGGGGACAATGAATTACATATTTATTCAGAATTCTTTAAAGAACAAATTATTTGTAAAAATGTGGAATAAGATAATTTTACTACGAGCGGTATTCGAACCTGCGTTCCTTACAATCCGGGGAAGTGCTCTAGACCGCTAAGCCATCGCAGTGATCAACGCCATACCCAATCTCCACATCACATTTGTTGTTACGGCCCGCGCCACCTATCGGATGCGTTTACATAAATTATTCCAATATAGTAAGTTTAATCTTGCAATTAAAATTTATACTATTTGATAGTGTACTTTTTTAAATATTTTGATCTGTTTGCACTTGATATGCTCAGCTACTTTTAAAACAAATTATTTGTGAAAATGTGGAAAAAGATTAACGGCCATTCCCAATCTCCTTCACTCACTCACTGCGATGGCTTAGCGGCCTAGAGCACTTCCCCGGATTGGAAGGGACGCAGATTCGAATACCGCTCGTAGTGAAATTCTCTTTTTCCACATTTTCACAAATAATTTGTTCTTTATGTAGCTGAACAGTGCTAAAATCTATCCATCCATCCATCAGCCTTTCGACGTCCACTGCTGGACATAGGCCTCCCCAAAATGAGGGATAGTACCGTAATCGCCACGCTTGGCAGGCGGGTTGGCGATCGCAGTGGATGTTGTTAATAGTCGAGGGAGTGCTGCTGCCCACTGCCCCGTATTCCCTCAGTCGGCTCTTACGACTCCCACGGTTGGAGAGGGGCGGGACAATTCTAAAGCCGGCCCCACACGGCAAAGTGCTAAAATACAGATCAAAATATTCAGAATTCTGAAATCAATATCATAATGTCAATGTCTTAATTGTGAATGGCGAATCTTCCAGAAACTTTACTAGTTTATGTTTACATTTCAGGCGGAGAACGTATAAAAATAGTGCACATGAAACGCGAAGAGATAATTAATTGTAGCTGTGGGTACCGCGAGGAGGATGGCTTGATGGTTCAGTGTGAACTCTGCCTTTGTTGGCAACACGCGCACTGCCACAATATACAGAAGGAAACTGATGTAAGTTTTATAGCTGTTAATAAAGTCACTGCGTTAAAAGAGCGCCTAAGGGACTTAGGTAAATTTTCTGTTCTGTATAACCGTAAAACAGGTAATCGTTAAATAAATCATAATGAGTACGATTTATTTCTAACTTGATTCTAGGCGAACTGAGCTATCGTGATATTTTCTTTGATTTTGATTATCAATTATTGCTATAACTCAATCGTTGCATCTCCCGAGCGCCATATGTTGTATAAACCAAGTAGGTAATTATTTTTTTTGTTTTTTTTTTATTGCTATTGATGGCAGACGAGCCACGGCCTACCTGTTGGTAATTGGTAACCGTCGCTCATGGACTCGCCTATACCGAGAGTATTGTCAAGCCACTGGTCACTATTCCGTTTCTCAAATATGAAATGAAAGAATAAACGGCATCTCCTACAACCAAAACACAATGACATGCTTCATGACCGGTCACACAGAAGACGGTGGTACCCGACCCGTTCGAGCCCGGTAGCAAGTGAGTCTCTCACTTAGTACTCAGCCTTTCCACCAGTAATGCAATGGGTGATAATTGCTTTCTTCCCTTAGTCGCCTTACACGACAGCCGCGGGAAAGGATGGGGTGATGACACTTGTATTCTTAGTCCGTCACCACACGGTCTTAATTATTATAGCTCAGTTGGCAAATATCTAGAACAGTAATCGAAGAGACGTAGATTTAAGCTCTGTTATGTATATTCTGTTACACATTTTCGCACTTTTGTCATCTTTTGTATTTAATGTTTGTTAGCTCGGAACTCGAGTCATTTATAAACAGATTTGGAAATTATTTCTTTATTGGTTTCGACCACAGATGGCCACTGTTCCATGATAAGTATTTCGTGAATAGCGATAAATTATCTCGATTAAGAAAGCTAAACTACGGCGGAGCAACTTCATTTTTTCAGCGTAATTTGTTTAACACATGTATACATAAATGACACCAAATTAAAAAGTAAAATAGTGTATTAGCGCGGGAATGTGTGTATTTTCTTCCCAGTTAAGCATCTGGATTCTGGTGGAATGCTGATTGTGTTTTATTTGGCAGGTACCAGAGAAGTACATGTGCAGCATATGCCTGAATCCCCGTCGCGGCCGCCGCTCTAAGCGCTTCGTGCACGACCAGGACCGGATGTACGAAGGCGTGCTGCCCGGCGGGCGCCCCGACGAGACTCTGCGTCGCTCGCACGAGCTCACCGGCAACTTGCTGCGCATACACGACGCTTTGCACGCGCTGCGGGTCAAGTACTATGTGGCAACGTGAGTGTAATCAAAACTATCAATATTTATAAAAATATGTGTAAAAATGACTTGCTTCTGCTTGTTTCGAATTGTTTCTTTTTCTAATTTTAATGATTTAAAATGATGTAGGTACCTATCAAATATTAATTTGGTAGATACATATTTCAAAGCTACAAGTCATCTTTGAGATATTATTTGTTTTTATTTTATTTGCGGTAAAGAATAGAGTGGTGGCACTTTTTCTCTTTAGTCTGTGATAGACTAAAGAGTAGTAAAAGTGTAAAGCGTAACACGAGATGTGATGAGAATCATCTTCGCTAATATATAATGATCTAGCTTGGTATTTATCAGCAGCGATTGATTCACAATTCTTTGTATATTTTCAGTAAGAAAGACCATCCGAAGTTATATCTCTGGGCGAAAGACTGGGAGCAGGCAGAGATTCAGTACACACAAGAGAAACTGAACTCTGACTACTCGGACCTCAACATAATTATCAATAATATTGGCAAAGAGAATCTGCCTATCCAGCCTGATGAAGTTAAAGATATGCCGCTGGATATCCGGACATCACCTTCTGACGATAACGAACAAGACAGGTCATTATTTTTGTATACATAAAATGTCAACGGCAAATCCAAATATTTGACAAATTTATAGTTTTTTTAATAACTCACAATGATGAAGATGTTATTTTATAGCTTATAAATGTTATAAGTGTTAAGCGTCTACTTAACGGTCAAATCGCCTAAACACAAAAAAAATCACCAATTTAACATTTTTACGGTGATAATTTCTGTACCTATCTTAGGTACTTCTTTGTTAATAAATTAGAAAGTTTTGGGCTACTTCTTTGTTACATAGCTATGTACAATTATGAAGTGACTTTTTAAAAGGGAAGAAGACATTGTTTATTATGGTATTTAGGTGGACAAAAACATTAAAAAATGTCTCATTGACACTGAACAAAGTCCTATTTTGTAGATAAATTTCTAACTGTGGAGTTAGGACTGAATAATACTAAAGTAAAAAGGATTTTCCAAAATACGCAATAGGCCCTTTTGAAAAGTGTCTTTATTATTTGTATATTCTATTTATAGTATCATATTCTTAATTTTTTTTAAAGGTATACTCAACGTGATATGACCATGGGATCTCAATCTTTGCTAACGGGACTGCTTTCCAGTCCTGGCGGCACATCACTGGACTTACCCATCAGCACATCCGAATTGGAGCGACTCGCCAAAACCGTTCAAGGTACGTCACTATTGATTTAATAAAGCTGGTACTTCAATTATTACCTGAATTGGTCTACCATTTTTTCGATAACAACGTAGAGCGTTGTTATGTAAGACATTGATTCTCATAGTTTTGGCATTGATTATTAAGCCCCATCTGTTACTTTTGAGTGTAGCTTAGCATATTCATAAATTACTCTTTACATATATAGCAAGAAAAGTTTTATCCTTATAACTACAAGTTACGCTGATTATGAATATGTCGGCCGAATAGGAAATAATATTCTAAATTTGGAAAATCCAAAACTGCACGCTACATAATCTTCATTTTTCACAATAAAATTGATTATTTGATAAGTAACTAATAGTGTATTGGTCTTACTAAGTAGTTTTCAATAAATCACATAGATAGCGCTAATTTCAAAAAGTAATAATGTGGGTTTCATGTCTTATACGCCATCTAGCGCTAATTTTAAGAAGTACTTCTATATTGGTCTACCTCTCAGTTCCGGGTCGCGCGCACGCCGAGGCCACGCAAAAAAGGGCACCCGCGCCGCTATAAATATTCCCGCTTAAAATTTTGTTGTCTTTTTAAATTTTATTAGTCTGTATTCTAGGTTATAGTTAAAATTACTCAAGCCAATATAAACTGTATCCTTGTAAAAACAAGTTGTAAAATCGCTTGCAAAAATGAACCGAAACGTCATTACGTCAAGGTTGACATTTCAGTGTCGTGAAAATTGTGGAATGTAAAATATGTATTTTTCGTGTTTTATAACGTTGGTGTGTTATTATTTACGTGTGTTTAGTGTTTTTAATTATTGTTATGGATAAAATAGTTATTATACTTGACAAATATCATCAGTTCGTCAAGTAAAGGTAAGAACTTTCTTTTAACAAAAAACAATGTACCGGCCGGGCGAACGGCGTTCTGTTGATGATAGTATAACCACCGGTGGCTATGCGTACGTAAAAAGGTAGTTCTCATGAAAGGCGCTGGTTTTAGTGTCGCGTCGAGCGTAAATATTCAGTACTTTTTTGTTGATTTAATAACAATTAAACCACATCGAATCAGACCGTGAAAAGTAATAGGGCTCTATTCCTAATAAATCGTAAACGAAAAAAAAATACTCGATTAGTAAAGTATTTTGGTCGTTATCGTGTTAACATACATTACTTAAAACTCACGGACGTCCAAGCCAGATTTTTTTCAAACAGTTTTTGAACTAGTTTAAATAACAAAAATGGCATCAAAAATATCATGAGTGTTAAAAATAGTGTTTGTTCTTTATAATATGTGTGTAGATATTATTTTACAAGTGCAATATATGATAAATAAAGACATTTTAAGTTTGAAAAATCAGTTGTTCCTTCGCTTATGAGGCGTGCAAAAATTAACACGACGGGCCTCAATTATCCAGAAGATGCAGGTTCAAATACTGCTCGTGACTGTTATTTTTCGATTTCACATTTTCACACTGTGTTGATTTATATGGCAAAACATATGGTAACATGTCAAAATGCTTAAAATATATATGTATAAAAATATCTAAATACCTAAATATTTATAGTTACGTAATTTATTAGGTAAAGATCTTAATTGTAAAATTAAGATTACCTGGTCGGTATAATGTATGAAAATACTTCCGAAAGATGGCGCAGGCGTCGCCCAAGACGTTAAGTATGAATGTGTTATCGAAATTAGCAGTCATGAGCAATTGTCACGATGGCTGAATTGGCAAAGCATCTGGACGGTATCCAGGAGATGCAGGTTCAAATCCTGCTCGTGACTGTTATTTCCGATTTCACATTTTCACACTTTGTGTTGATTAACACAGATATTTGTACTGTGTCTGGGTGTTTTCTATGTATTATATTATGTACGTATTTACAAAAAAAAGTGATATGTATTATATATAAGTAATCTGGTACCCATAGCACAAGCGTTAAGCTTAGTTTGGGACCAGAGGACGTTGTGTGAAATGTCCGTGAAGTATTTATTGTTATTTATTTATTAAAGTGTGAAAATGGGCAATCGAAAATAACAGTCACGAGCAGGATTTGAATCTCTGCAACTCATGATGAAGTTGTTTTAAATCATATTATAAAATAGATTCAAATTGAATCTATGAAATATAATCAAGTAACTAATGTATACATATTTTCCTAGAACAAGAGAGTCAACGTGTGGTGTCAGCGCCTCAACCGGAAGCCGCCATAGAGAACGGCGCTTGTCGCGAGCGGCTACTGAAACATATACAACGTTGTCAGACTCTCATCGACGCACGTCTCGACTCCATCGAAGCCCAGGTCGCGGGTGAGTATACCTGAATGAACTCCTCCTCCTGGACTCGTGACAGTTTTTAGGCTACTCTTATTAATACTGTAAGCTCGAACTTGTGGTATTGGCGAGTCTTTCCGCCACCCAAACCTCGGTTATTTTTTTATATGACGCGGGTGGCAAACTACCATTAGGCCTGGGCGCCTCATTTTGGTATTCTGCACTAGAGATGTGGAACTCAGGAGTGATTGATACAAAATATGTATAATCTGAGGGAATACCGGGGGAGTGGGCAGCAGCACTCCCTCGAGTATTAACAACATCCACTGCGATCGCCAACCCGCCTGCCAGGCGTGGCGATTACGGCATTATCCCCCATGACGGGACCGCTCGTTGTGGCGTTCTCTTGGGGAGGCCTATGTCCAGCAGTGGACGTTGAAAGGCTGATGGATGGATGATGATGATGATGTATAATCTTTCAAAATGCGTAATCACTCTTTGGTTTTGAAAATATATCTTTAACTCACTACGTTAAGATTGATTTTGGTCAGATGGCGTGGAATGATTGAATGAGACAATAGATAAAGGACATTGTGAATTAAAATGAGATAACATAAGTTTTAGTGCCGCTCAAGCGCACTCTTTTATAATACGATGACGTTAGGTACCTACACAGAAACTTAGACTCTGTCGTTATAATAAAAAGCTCAAACCGGTTACGAGTATTTAAGAAATTCAGTTATTATAAAAAAAAAAACTAATAAGTATAATGATTGCATATACTTATTTTCTTTAAATAATAGCTAAAAAAAACAATTCGTGTGCAATAAAGTTTGAAATGTTTTATCACGCTTGTGTACAACTATATTTATAGCGTTTATCAAGTATTGAGGGAATGAGAGATTCAATACCTACACGAGTCGATAGATATTTGCATCATTTATGATCAAGTGAATGAATTATGTCATTCGTACTCAAAGATTTAAAAGAGTGATTTAAATCTTTCGAAGAAAAATATTTATAAATCACTGATCTCATTGGTGATTTAGTTTGCCCATCACTGTTCTGCACAATCCGATCGGTAGAAAAGATATGATTAGTTTGCATTTCTTCTAATATATAAAATTCTCGTGTCGTAGTGTTTGTTACCAAACTCCTCCGAAACGGCTGGACCGATTTGTATGAAATTTTGTGTGCATATCTCTATATATAGGTCTGAGAATCGGCCAACATCTATTATTCATTCCCCTAAATGATAAGGGTGACCTAACCCTAAACTTTTTTAATTTTTTTGGGCAAATTTCTTTTATTTTTATTTTATTATGATTCGTCATTAAAAAATACATACAATCCTAAATTTGCACCCTTCTACTGCCGATGTAAAAATAATTTATATGGCAAAACAACGTTTGCTGGGTCAGCTAGTATAATTATATAATTTTGCACAAAGGTTTAAAGCGTGTATTAACACATCTGTTGTCCTTCTAAGCAAATATTAATTTCTAATGGTAGGATGGCGAGTGAGAGTGCCGCAGGCCTAATCCCCCTTCCTATCTGCTCCTTATTATCTTTCCTATCCACCTATCATTTTCATTGAAGACGGCGAAGCGCGAACGTGCCTCTGGTGTTATTTATATAGGCTACGGTGACCACTTCCCATCGGGTGGGTCATACGCTTGTTTGCCACCCTTGTAGTATAAAAAAATAATCACAAAGTGAAAAATGTGAAATCGAAAATAACAGTCACGAGCAGGATTCGAACCTGCATCTCCTGGATACCGTCCAGATGCTTTGCCAATTCAGCCATCGTGACCCTTGCTCCTGACTGCTATCTGGACGGTATCCAGGAGATGCAGGTTCGAATCCTGCTCGTGACTGTTATTTTCGATTTTACATTTTTCACTTTGTGTTTGGTGTATGTTGCTGAGCATGTCAAATGCTAAAAATATATATAAAAATATCTAAATAAAAAATAATCATATATTAACTGCTGTTAAGTAAACCACACAGCCTAAAACAAAGCATACCCAGACTAAAAAACTGACTGAATTGCAATATATGGAGGAGCGCTGTATATAAAGGAATCTCATTATTTAGTATAACAAATACTAAGGTATATAAATATTGATTTTATTTCAGAACTGGAATCCCAAGACCCGTCATTTGAAGACGACGACACTGCTGATCACTTCCCGCGCACCAAACAGACGATTAAAATGTTGTTGAGAGATCTCGATACTATGGAGGAACTTGGTGTTGGCACATAATCTTCGTTTGATATATTCTCACAGGAGAAATGTGCCTCTACATTTGTTGATGAACATCATGATGACGTGATAACAGTGGATTTGCATAAATATTTAAATTTTTAACATAATCGTGATATTCATAAAATTAAGCTAAGAAGTCATTAGATTTCCTGTAAATAAGTTATAATTATTTAATGTTAATTATTTATAGGCTTTGTAACAAAGACATTATGTTAAAAAATATATGGAAACAGAACTATTATAGCCACCTAACTGTTACATTCACTAAAGTGAATTATACAGTTACATATACTTTGAGATGTAACTGGAAAATAATGTAAAATAAAAATATTTGATTGTGTATTGATACTATTTAATTGGACAAAGACAACTGTGATTTTATGCCTTTCTTTTTGTTAAGGCGGGAAAAAATGTTCCTAACCGCACAGCCCGTCGTTCGGGGAACGAACGCAACGAACAGGGTAGTGTGGGGCCTTCATTCACTAAAGAAACCCGCCGTGTGCCATCTCTCCGCCTTTATTGGCGGGCTACTGGAACTATGTTACATTCCTTCGGTGGTCCGCCGGCGGCTTACCCTTTCGGGTACCCTCTACTGAGCGACGCATCCGCACACGGAGCGTCTTTTGGTTGCGGCGGAGCCGCAAGCAAAGGCTAGTTTAATAATAATACTAGTCCGCGACTCCGTCGTAGCCAACAGCTAGTTTTTAGGTTATATCTCAGGTTCCCGATATAATTGCGGGATACAATTTATACCAGTTTTTAAGTCTAATCAAAAGCTATTAAATAAAAAACGTTGCATCAAAATCCGTTCAGTAGTTTATGCGTGTTGCGTAGGTATCTTATATATTTATATACCAAATCTACTTTGGTAAAACTTCAATCTCAAAAAATACACGTCGTTAACTATTCTGTTTATGCAGCTTAATTTATCTTTATAACAAACTTTTAGTCAGTTGTTAGCTCTATGCCAAAAACAGTTATCCTACATGTTTTTTTTTTGCTGAGATTAAACATATCTATATATATATATACATATTATGAATCCATCTAAACATAGTGGTTATATTCCCTTTGATCTCATCTATACATCTACCAAATCCAGTGATTTATATAATTTGAACCAAATTATTTAAGTGAATTATTTTGATTCAATTTATTTAAGTGAATCACTCATGGATTAACATCGAAACATTTGCAAAAAACTTTCACATTTATAAATTAGCAGGATGTATAAAGAAATAAAAAAAAAACTTTAAAAAGTTTAATTATATTATTAATACAAAAGTTAACCCTCATAGAACTTAGGGAGTTTGTCTCCAAGAATTACAGAGCGTTCGACTCCAGCTTCGGTAATCACGCCCAAACGCACAACACCACCAGATGAGCCATCACGCAGGATAGCTAACGTTAATGTATTAGTAACAAACTTTATAGCTTCCTCCTTGGTCATGTTAGGCTTGAAGTTTGCGTCCACATATCCATAGACATAGGTTGAACCAGATCCTCCTATTGACACTGCTTGGCGTTGTACCATACCACCAATTGGTACTGTATAGATTTGACCTGTAAGTGAAATAAAAACATTTAAAGCTGTGGAACAGTTAGATAATTATGATAGCTACATACAAGTACTTTATAATATTGTATATACTTATCTGGGTTTGTGAGTATATTTTAGGTATTGAAATATATCTAAGATTAATGGCAGTAGTTTAAAGTAAAATTCAGGCTCTGCCATTGAATATGATTATTTTTATGTGTTATAGAAAAATTTATGGCACCCTTCACTTGAATAACATTAGAAATATGATAGCCAGTTGACAAAAGAGGTGCATAGATGCCATACATGCCGATGTTATGGGTCTAAGCAACTTTTGAATGTGAAGGGCTAAACAGGTTATCGGGAACTTAGAATTATTGATTATTTTTTCTGGTGGTGAGCTGTTACCATAGCCTATAGTCGCTAGCGACACTAGACTCGCGTGTCGCAAACTTCAAGAAAAAGAATAGGAGGTGGAGGAAGGAAAATAAGGAGGTCGCGCGCCTCTGGCGCTCTCACTCACCACACGAAAAACGACAGTAGTAGGACCTAGCATTGTTTCAAGCTGATTTTCTGTGAGAGGGTTGTACTTCCCCAATTGAACCAGCCCATTCAAACTGCGATAAGCAAGGTGCTCTTTCAGATTTCTAGAAATTTGCGACTGAAACATGTATGATGATTGTTGTGGTATAGAATTTAAATATATCATTGGTGAAGTTGTCACTATCCTATGTCATAGAAGAATGAAAGCGACACAAACAATATATTTACCTCCAAGTTTTTTATCCCATCCAGCTACAAGGATGCCAGCTACCAAGGAGTCACGGTAATTGTAACACAATTCTCGGAATATTGCAGAAGCAGTCTGCACTAGTGGGGGCTCTCCTAGTTCCATCTTGTGGAAATCTGAAAATTGTAAAATCAAAGTAGGTATGTAATTTAACAGAATAAATGATAATAAATACACCTGCTTGGAATACATATTCATACTTTATTGATAACAAAAAAAAATACATATAGGTATATCATTAATATTGTATAAATAAACAGGTTGATTAGTTTATGAAAATACTAGCCTTTGCCTGTGGCTCCACCGCAGCCAAAAGCTAGTTTTTAGGTTATATCTCAGGTTCCCGATATAGTATTGGGATAAAATGTAAACCAGTTTTTAAGTCTAATCGAGATCTATCAAATCAAAAAAGTTGCAATAAAATCTGTTTAGTAGTTTTTGCGTGATGCGCGAACAAACAAATCAGACAAAAATTATAACTTATTTAAACATTGTTTTGTGTTTAGATACACCTAAGTATATACCCTACTACAGTAACTTTTTCTAAAATATCTTAAACGTACAGACAGATCTGTTACAGCTTTATAATAGTAGCGAAAATATATTGTTAGCGTCCTGAGTGGGCAGAAAAACCTACTACAATCCATTGTTACAGTTTCAAAATTGAAGATTTTAATATTAGTTATTAGAACTAGCATCCCTGACTACAGGATGGGGAGGTGGCACAAAATAATCTTAAGGCATCATACAATAGAGATTTCTATTGTTAAGGTGGTAACATATTTAAGTTACACTCATCTGATAGGTAGCAGTAACCATTGTTCATCAATTTTATAAAACCAGAGACAACCAACCCACTAACCAGAGAGCCGGTACTAAGATAGCTAGAACAAAGTGAAATAGAAATTGGTAACTACGAGTGGACATTAAACCTAATATGGGTTCTTAGTTTCTGGAATGCTGGTCCAATCGCTCTACCCCAAGGCTATTATAGCAGTTTCCTGCAACTTATAATTTTGGTCTAACATTTTAATATTAAATATACTCACTTAAATGGTAAGTTACAATATCAGCAATAGCTTGTGTGTCAGCCGCAGAGCCAGAACGACAACAGTAGATATGGTCAGTGATCTTAGTCAGCTTGTCAGTGACTCTGTTGGCGATGTAAGCACCCGTGGTAGTACGCGAATCAGCACCTATAACGACTCCGCCATTGAACTCGCACGCCATAATCGACGTACCGGTGCTATGAGGTGCATTCATCCATTCTGGGATGCAAGGGTCGGTGTATGTGTTGATTACTGATGTCGCCATATTTCTGAAATTTTTAGGTAAATATTAGAAGTAGTAATTGATCAGCAATAACTTGTTTAGTTAAAATTGTTAAAATAAACCGAAGTTTTTAGCATCTCATAGTGCAGGTTAAGCACGGAAGTGTGTGTTACGCGATACTTTGAAGTAATTTGGAGCAACATAAAACTCTGAATTAACACTTACGCAATTTAAATACAGGAAATAAGTTGTTATTTTACCTTTTAGTAAAATACTACTTTTTTGAAAGTCACGGTTTCACAGAGCCGATAGATTGCTTTTGCTTGCTTGTCATGTCAACTTGTCATTGTCATAAGAGTCAAGTGTCACAATTGTTGTTGTTGTTATTGTATCTGGAGCGGATTTTTCATCACTATGTAAACTATGTACAATTACCACTAGCGCTGTTATTGTAGAAATCTGAGCTGCCGTATATCTTAATCTAGACTGCTGTATAATTACAGGAAAATGAGAAAATTGCCGTGTAATTAGTAAAATATAATTTCGCTATTTATTAGAAATGTCCAATGCTTGATTATTTCTTCTCCGTAAAGGTTTCTCATGGTTTTCTGCTTTGAATTCACATTTTTAATGCACATTATTTGTCTATGTTATTTACTTTTCTTTTATTGAGATTATTGCATCGTTATTGATCGTTGTGGTCAACATTGGAACACCTTTGTCAGTGTGGATTTAAGTCGGATATAGAACGTAAACGTTACCTATAGCTCAACAAAACGTATGTAGTGCTTTGTAGAAACAACCATAATACCTAATAATAAAAAAAGTAAACAGTGTAACACATAGATTTAATTTATACTATTAAATCTATGGTGTAACGTTTAAAAACTGACTCTGGGAAACTGGGGAAAGTATTTACAAGTATTCTCCTCAGCTCCAAGGAGCTCTCCCAAAGTCTGACAGTATAGAGATTCTCGGCATCGACATTTCCAACAAAGTCCATTTCAGGAGTAAGTTGGAGGATAAAGCCAAATGGGGATTTTTACTGCCATCTGCCACGGCAGATCGCGACTTATCGACGTGGCCATTGAAAACTGTAATTTCTATAAAATTTCTAACCTGTAATTTGGTAAATTTTATATTTCTCGTAATATGCCTCTGTGTGCTGTACCAAAATGTAATAATTCCGGTGTACATTTAGTTCCCAAAGATCCAACATCAAAAAAATGTGGAAAAAGTCGCAAAAAATTTTGGCTACACAGCATAGCGTATCATAGCAGTAGCATATCATAAGTATAATCTTCCAGATATAGTAGATACCTGTATATATTTTAACAATATCGCTGATCAACCGGATTAAACACAAAAAATAGCAAAAACTTCTCAGGCAAATAAAGCTACTACAATTTGACAGTGGCCATCTCGCCGATAGCGCCATCTACACTCAGCTTTGCCCGTGGATCCACATTAGCGAGAATAATATTGGACGTCCTGAACAGAGCCAAGCGGTATTTTATACCGAGGCTGGGGCTTATGCTATATTTTTCTTATTACGTTTGGTGGCAGACGAGCCACATTCCACCTGATGGTAAATGGTAACTATCGCTCATAGACTCAACTATACCGGGAGTATTGTCAAGCCGCTGCTCACCAGAAATGAAATCATTCCACAGATATGAAATGAAAGGATTAACGGCAATCTCCTGCTATAATCAAACCACACCGATGTGCATCAAGACCAGTCACACAGGCGATGGTGGTACCAACCCGCGCGAGCTCGATAGCAAGTGAGCACTTCCACTTGCTACCCAGCCCTACCGCACAGATTGTAATTAATTTGATCGATGACATGATGCAGCAAAATTAGAAAAATCCGGTAATCACAACTAAATCACAACTAAAAAAACTTAGGCTGTCTCTCGATCAATGCGGAAAGCAGAGGAGCGGAGCGGAGCCGTGCTAATACCAACCAAAAGTATTGCTCAAATCCCTGCTCACTGAAGCGGAGTTTTTATGTAATTCTATTCCTTAAGATTGGCTATGCTCCACTCTGCCTCTTCTCTCCGGATTGGTGGACAGCCAGCCTAAGGCTGTTAGGAAATAATTCGGTACCATTTAGTGTTTTAGACTATGATAAGTATGGATGTCATCATCAGGAGACTGCGATAGCTTAGCGGACCAGAGCACTTCCCTGGATTGGTTGGGCTGCAAGTTCGAATCCTGCTCGCAGTAAAGCTCTCTTTTTTCACTTTCACAAGTAATTTGTTCTATAAAGTAGCTGAGCATGTCAAGTGCTAAAATACATCTTAATAAGAAGTAAAGTAAGTATTATTGACGCGAAACAGAATGCTGTTTCCGTAGAAATTTTGTAGAGGAAGTAAGCTGAAACCAGCATAACATCGTTGAAATCATAGAGAATGTGGTCACGCTGCGGCTGTCTGACTATACATCCATCCATCCATTTTTTTTTATCCCTCAACGTCCACTGCTGGATATGTCCAGCAGGGAGGCTTATGAGCCTCCCTAAGAGAACGCCACAACGGGCGGTCCTGCGCCGACAGCATCCAACGGCTCTCCACAACTTAGACCAGGTCGTTAATCCATCTGGTGGGGTGTTGTCCTACGCTGCGCCATCCGATACGTGGTCGCCACCCGAGAACCTTTTTTCACCAACGGTTGTCGGTTCACCGAGCGATGTGACCTGCCCATTGCCACTTCAGCGTGCCAACTCGTCTGACTATACACTTGAAAATCTTGATTGGTAATGATCTGGCGTAATAGGGAATATTTAAAGTAGCATAAACGGGTCTTTTTTCGCGTATAAAATAGGTGAAATTATTAACTACCTTTAACTTTTAAATAAACATCGTTCTTTGGGAATGGCACACAAAACGGCGCGTCGCAATTTTTTTTATTTCAATTTTTAGTTGGACAAGGGATGCTAATGAGTGGAGGACACCCACGCGTGAATGACAAGCATTTTTCTATTTAGAAATGAATAATGTTTGCGACTAAAGCTCCACTTGAGGCATTCCTCCGGATATGATGCAGAAGATATCGTCTACGTACCGCTTCCAAAACCTTACTTTAAAAGGCCCAGTTCTTAGTGCCCATTCTTCAAAATACTCCATCCAGATATGCCAAAATGCCCATTGCAACGCGATCTATCTGTAGGTAGTATTGGTTTCGGTATAAGAGGTAGTTACCCTCTATGCATGATTTTAGCAGAGCAACATAGTGTCCTGACATACTATTTTCCCTGTTTTTGTTCGATCAAATGTATACAATCTTTCACTGGAATATTGGTGAAAAGAGACTCAACATCATAGCTGATATTATGTCCTCAGCTTCCAGTTTAAAATTGCCGATCGTGGCTACAAAATTACGAGAATCCTTTACATATGTAGAAGTCTTACCTAATAGCGGCTGCAATACAGAAGCTATGTGTTTTGATAAGTCATACGTCGGTGACTTAATTTGACTCACAATAGGACGCAGTGGCACACCGGCTTTGTGTACTTTAGGTAGGCCGTATACTTTAGGTGGTTGCACATTTTTTTTTTTTTTTTAATAGGGAAAATGTAATAGGGAATGCTTTCATCGTCACAAGTGCCCGCAACATGAATTTAAATTTGCATTTTTCAAATGTTTACCAGAACACAGATGGCTTTAGTCGCAAACATTATTCATTTCTAAATAGAAAAATGCTTGTCATTCACGCGTGGGTGTCCTCCACTCATTAGCATCCCTTGTCCAACTAAAAATTGAAATAAAAAAAATTGCGACGCGCCGTTTTGTGTGTCATTCCCAAAGAACGATGTTTATTTAAAAGTTATAAAAGACTATATTCTTTGTATGTCAGAGACGTTTATGATAAATCACCTTTTTATTCGACATATTCATTGAAAAGGAATATCGAATTTATATTTATTCATGAACTTTGCGATTCGCCACCGTTGTTCACTGCGATGGCACACGTCTTTGATATATTTTTTTATTTTTTGATATCTGACTCATCTTGATACTTGCACGAACAAAAGAGTGAAAATCTTAATTGACAGTAAAAATTAGGGTATAGCCATGGAAGTTACCCATGTTGGGTATAGCTATACCCATGCCACACAAGAAATGTCATACCTACATACAGTTACAGTTAGTGGCAGAACCTTGCTTTCCTCAGCATTAATGAACCGGCTCAAATTGGGAAGTACGACCCTCTCACAGAGAAAAGAACGCATGGTAAGTGGAGTACGGTTGTTTTGTATGGCGAGTGAGAGCGCCGGAGGAACAAATACCTCCCTTATCCTGCATTATCTCTTTATAATCCTTCCTATCCACCTCCTATCCCTTTCTTTAGAGTTAGCAACGCGCGATTGATGCCTCTGGTGTTGCTAGCATGTATAGGCTACGGCAGTTGTTCCCAAACTAAATTGGGCTCCAACCCAACTAACAAAAACTGCCAAATTCGGGACCCACCTCTAGCCCGTCTTAAAAAGAGGTCAAAAAATATTGATAATACTCAGATTCCCTAGTCTCTGTGCTCAGCGGGTGATAGGTAATAGCCCGATTGGTCGGGTTATCTTATGTTTTAGGGCCCACTCAATATAAAAAAAAAAATATATTCGCTCACGACCCACCACTGGATCGCGACCCATATTTAAGGAACTCCTGGGCTACGGTAACCGTATAAGATCTAGTCTGCCCCTCCGCGTAATATAAAAAGAAATCCAGTGGTCAGGCGATATGGCGGGATATTATTTAGTGGGAGAGATAAGACTATATTTTTGACCATTAATGGTGGCAGATAAGAGAGACTTATAATTTAAAAGTACCTAGATTGGCATAAAAATTATAAGTGTAGAAGTATCAATCATATAAATCGCAGTAATGCAGCGTTTTGCTCAGCGGCAATAAGTAGGCGTATTATTGAGGCCGCGGCGACCCCGCGCCACGTACAATACCTACGGCCGGTGGAAGTGGCTGTCAATCGCACTTGAATAATGACGCGTGCGGTGGCGACGTTTTGTTATTTATTTATTTCATACTCTCCAACTCCCCCGCGACATTCACAATGGCCAGATGTTGATATTTTTTTCAACATTACAATGTATTTTAAGTTTCGATAGCCATTGTTGTATGATGCCTGTTTCCGTTAGAGCTTCAGAGTTCGTCAGTTGGATTGCCAGTCGCCATCACAGTTAACTTGATTCATTATTTCAAACTACCCACCAACATATTATATTTAAAATATCTTAGCAACGAACATAATTATCAAACAGCGTCAGTTGTTTTCATAAGGTTGTTTTCCACAATTTCCATGGAATTGGGGTGTAAAATTTAAAACCATACCTGCAGCTGTTTAAACAAACTGTGACATATTTGGCAAAAAATATTAATTATGTTTGTTGAAACAAAACACGATGTGCGTAGATAGATGCGTCATTTAAAAAATAATAAGGAGGTTCGTATAATATAGAATTAGATATTTAAACGCACATTAGTTAATTATTTTATTTATGTGGCGATAGTGTAGATTATAACACCCAGGACTGCAAAGACCAGTTCCAGTGGCTCGCCAAAACAGACGGAGAGATGGCACACGGCGGGTTTATTTAGTGTGTGAGGGCCTCCTACTACCCTGTTCGTTGCCCCGAACGATGGTGTGTGTGGTTAGGAACATTTCCCCCGGCCTTAACAAAAAGAAAGGACTGTAAAGACAGTGTTATCAAATTCGATCCCCAGTCCAAGCTCCAGAGAAATCCACCGACAATATTTACAGAATCACAAAACTGAAATGGCAATGCACGTACCATATCTGCCGCAGAACTGTTGAGAGCTGGAGCAGAAAAGCCTTAGAGTGTATATCGCGACTCCGCAAACCTAGAGTAGGACGCCCGCCCAGTACCTCTCATGACCTGAAAAAGGTGGTGATAGGATACCTACGGCACGTGGAGAATCAGAAGTTGTGGTGTAAACTGGGAGATATATATTTTACGACGACAGGTAGGTATATAATAGGTATTTTTTAAAGAATGAACGCCTATTTGCTGCTACAACCAAAACACATTGTGGTGCTTCATGCCCGGTCATACGGGAGATGGTAGTACCAACGTAATCAGCCCCGATAACAAGTGATTACTCTCACTGGGTACCTTTGTATTAGTCCAGGGAAAGACTCCTACCTACAATGGAAGATATTATACATAGGAAATTTGACATTTTACATCACATTTATTTCTGCTATGAATATTTAGGTAGATATATTTTCTCAACACATTAGTGTACTGTATTGTTGGGCACGGGTACAGATTGGAGGTAATCTGTGGGTACGGATGTCCTCTCAAAGTATGAAGGATTTAGGTTGTAGTATACCACGCAGGCTCAGTATGGGTTGGCAGACTACACAAGCCTTCGAGAAAGTCTCTCAGGAATGCAAATTTTCTCACTATGTAAGTACTGGTATTCAGGACGGCTTTACAAGCGTCAGAAAAAAACAGAGTAATGGTAGGTAATAAGCATAGGTTGGCATTTTGCAGGGGCCCAACCTGGGAAATTATCAAAGGAGGCGAAATTCGTGTCGTCAGACAAAACACTGGTAAAGTTAATAGAGGGTTTTTTAGAGGGGTTTTTAGGCGCTGAGGGTAAATCCGGCCCCGTATATATGTATAAGTCAACATACGAAAATGTCTCTATGTATCCACCTAGTTTCTAGCCCTACGTTATCTTTTTAAATAGTTAATTAAAAACTATTTATTTCATGATAAGTAGATCGTAAAATCGTCAGTTATTTCGTCATTAGATATTTGTTCAGGTCAATGAATTTTATAGCGTTACTTTATTTTAATGAATTTGCTAATAAAACAAAATAGACACATATACATATCAAAAACGGTGACAGTCTAGAGGTAAAACGAAGGGCAGTCATGACGAAAGGTGTTAAGTTCAATCACAAGGTACGAACGTTGCGGAATCTGGCATTTAATTTGCATTTTTCACTTGTTTTGATTGTTAACAGCGAAGAAGAATTGTGAGGAACTTATTATATTTTGCATTACATACTGTGGATAGTTTTTAACTGTATAAAAGCTAGCCACCTCTATTCTAAATACGTTATCCTCTGGCAATTTTTTTCTTCACACTCCAGACACTAATGAATTGTGAAAAAGAATTTGTCATTAATGTAAGAGTACTAAATAAACATAGAAAAGCACTTATTTTTTAGGTACCTAACCCGCCAACACAGGCAGAGAGACGGCACATGGCGGGTATATTTTAATCGGTGAGGGCCCCACACTACCCTGTTTGTTGCCCTGAACGACGGGGTGTGCGGTTAGGTATATTTTTCCGGCCTTAACACAAAAAAGATAGGTACCTACCTATTAAAAAATCATTGCTAGAGCAATTTGAAATTGTCTTAGTGAATCATGCTGTAAGCCCTGTAAGGTAAGCCGAAATATTATCATTTGTCGGATATATTGCGTATAAGAATACTAAGAAGACTATAGACTATAGACTATAGATATGACTATAGATATGACTATAGACTAAGAAGTCTACGACCTAAATTGATTCAGTACCTATTTGAGTGAAGCAAATAAGTTTATAGGTTTCAGACTTATAGCCTCAGTAGTAGGTACCTTAGTTTATAGATTATTCTGGCTAGTCTGTTAGACGAAAAGGTTGTGGGTCATAAAATATAAAAACTTTGCATGTAATCGTAAATTTGTAGTTATCTAAATACGACTGCTGTCACGGTTGTAATTCTATGACTTATCATTAACCTACTTTAATAATAAAACAATTAATACTGAATACCTATGAAGGTAAGCACTTTTTGTTTGTCAAATATCGACGAACATTCTAATTGTAGGTGAAGGTATATTCGACAATTATTATAGCTCTGCCCTAGGCCCAATAACTTTACTTCCATACTCTTTATCAGAAATTATCTCTGTGTTTACTACTTTTTACTAGCTGATAGCCGCCACTTCGTCTTTGTTGTTTATTATATTAACAGAAACCCTTCACTGAACACGCAGTGCAAATTTGTTATTTCTTAAAACTCTAATAGCTTTACATTAAATGAAGATTTATCTCAATATATTTTGTTTAGATAAGGGCTTAGGATTTAGGAAAGGAAACATTAAAAACTTATTTGCACTCTCTATCTGTGATGCGAGCCCAACGGCGGCTTCTATAAGTAGATTATTAAGGCCGGCAAATATATTTACCTACATCTTCTTTTGAAATGATTTCTAATAAATAAAACAAGCAATATCTAAACGTCAATAATATCTATTATTTTCTAAAATTAAAAATAATTGAAATTAAATTAAAAATTCCCGAACCTAAAGTGGGTTTGCCTCACTGGATCGCTATGTTAAGTAACATTAGACAGTTTATATATTATATTAGCGATTAGCGTGCCTGGATAATCTGTCAAATTTCACGTATATACTTATATACCTACTATCGTTTGAAGCCTACATGATTCGGCAACATTATGATGAACAACCTCCGATAAACAGACCGTTGCAAAAACTACATCTAATGATATATCGTAGCGTAAATCTTTATATCAAAGCGTGATCCCGTCGCTTGGCTTCCTCCCAAACACGGCCAAAAGAAATACAACTATGAACAAAGTTTTATAATTACACTAGCCTTTGCCCACGGCTCCACCGCAGCCAACAGCTAGTTTTTTTGGTTATATCTCAGGTTCCCGGTATGATAGCGGGATAAAATGTATACCAGTTGTTAAGTCTAATCAAGAGCTATCAAAAAAAAAAGTTGCATCAAAATCCGTTCAGTAGTTTTTGCGTGATGCACGAACAAACAAACAGACAAACCGATAAACAGATAAAAAATCGATTTTTTTAGACAATCGTTTTGTGTTTAGACAAGGCAATATAGCCTAATACAGTTTTCTTTTTCTTTCAGCTCTGTTACAGCTTGCTTTATAATAGTATAGATTTATGAGTCCTTTAAACACTGAAGTAGGTATGAGTAAAATGTATGCATTTGTTCTCAAGTTCTCTGATGACAATTCAGGTTCCTACCTAGTTATAATGTAATAGAATCTTGCAAATTGTTGTTTTATTAAGTCGCGGTCGGCCTGAAGCTAGCCCGCTGCCTACCATATCAAGTGAGCTGCGCCTTAGTAACGCACCGAATTCCTAAGAAACTTTCCCTTCCGACCAAAATATACAGAAATGTTTCACAGCTGGCATAAGTATGTACTTATTTCTTTTTAAATTGTTCGTTTCTTAAGTATGGCCTGGCTGGAGGCCCAAACTCCTCCTTACCCTCTCATTATCCTTCCTGTCCACCTCCTATCCCTTTCCTTTGAGCTGACGTGCGAGGGATGCTTCTGGTGTTGTTGTTAGCGTCTGTAGGCTATGGTTACCGCTTACCATCAGGTGGGTCGTACGCTTTTTACCAGCGTAGTATGAAAAATATCTGCTCGGTATTTCTCTACGTGATCGCATTCGTAATACGGAGATCCGTAGGAAAATGGGAGTTATCGACATATTGCCAGGTTAGTATGCTGAAGAGGTAATAAGGCAGGGCACATCGCTAGACGAACCGACTTCTTTAAACGAGGTTTGAGAAGAACACTTTACTCACGATAGGCAGCGGTTTGGCTGTGCCCCTGGTCTTGCGAAAGTCCATAATCAGGTGGGCCCCGTTTGCTCGTCTGCTACCGTTGGCAATAAAAACAGATCGTTGGGTACAAAAGGTTCTCGACTGGTGACCACGTACCTACTGAACGGCACAGCTTAGCAAGGCACCAGACGGACCAACGATCTGGTCAAAGCTGCAACGAGCTCTTGGATGCAATCCGTAGTAGCGATCAGCAGGAGGCCTATGTCCAGCAGTGGTCGTTAAAAGGCTGATGGATGGATTATAAATACGAAAATATCACTTTTGTACCAAGTCTTGGGAGTCATCCGTACTGTTGGGTGAGTTGATTCGGGCGCGATCATGTCTTCCATACATTACTTAAGGATCACGTGTCACCAGTTTAACCTAATATTATTTTATTTTTATTAAGAACTGGAATGGTGCTGGTTAGTTATAAGGATGTAAAATGTAAAAAAAAATTAACTGACCGATGTTTAGGTCACCGCATTTGCTAAGTAATATTTTCGCTTCCCCAAATCTATCAAAACAACCCTAAAGTCCGCGTCCTTTATTCAGAGATTTTTTCTTTCTTCCCCGTGCCAACAAAGGCACTTCCCATTATATAAATTTGATACGATATTTTATAAAGTATTGTAAGCACGCGCTAAAACTCGCGTAACTTTTTTTTATATTTCGGTAGGTGGCACAGGCGGCAGGCGGGCCGGGATGGAGGCAGGGGGCCGCAGGGAGACGGCCGCCCCTAAAAAGTTATATATTTTTTTTCTCTTTTTTCCCATCGACGTGATGAAACGGGGAGCGATATTGATCCGCCTCGCGTTAGATGTAATAAGCTTGCTGCAATCTCTCTACACATAGGTACCTACGTGTACCTACTTAATAATTTTATTTTTTGTAGTTGGACATATTTTGTGTTTCTAAGATAATAAAAGGTGATATATCGTTATAGCCTGTGCTGTGTATGTATTATAGGTATAAATATTTTATTGCACCTAATGAGTAGTCGCTAGAAAATATATGTGCAAAGTTAAGATTCAATATCTATAGGTAATAACACAACTATATAATAGAAAAGATATCTTGTATAGAATAATTACATAACATGATACTTTCAATTTGATAGAAATTAATTACGTTTTTAACTAACTAAACTAACTTATCATCACGCCATTTCCCTTGCGGGGTAGGCAGAGAGAACAGAGTGCCAAGAGGCTCTATTCTTCCATACATCTCTCGCTTCCTCAACATTAATAACTCTCTTCATACACGCTCGCCGGTTTCGGAGACTCCTGACTCCACCTTCCTTCAATACATGACCGATGCGTTTTTAAATCTTCTGTTTTCTCTACTTTTCTATTAGTTATAGTTACGCGTGATTTTGCCGTGAGTCTTCTCCGCAACTCAAATACAGCACATACTCTTACATGTCAGCACTACCATTAAATTCGCGATAACTATAAATAAAATTTCGGGATAATAAATAATAAATATTCACGGACATTTCACACAACGTCCTCTGGTCCCAAACTAACGTTAACGCTTTTGCTATGGGTACCAGATTACGGATATAATACATATATATTACTTTTTTGTAAATACATACATATAATAGATAGATAGATGGTAAAGCAAACAGGTTATTATATTGTGTATGTAGGTAAGTACTTACATTTTATCAAGGTCTTGTTCTACTTATACAGGCGTCCATATCAGACATCATCCTATGCTGGAGGGAATCTCTAAAGGGAAAGCATAAAAGTGCGCCTTACTGATGTCATTCCGATACGTACCTTGTAGGCAATTGAACAATAACTTTACTTGCAAGTTTTTAAAAAGAATCTCTAATGAACTCAATTCATTAGAAACCTTTTCAAATCATATTGATGACTGTTGAATTACTAGAATAACAAAGTCATTGCGATACTTTTTATCTTAACTCCAGGTTCTGTAAATTTTTGTCTTTTTACTTATGAATAAATATTCAAGAAGTCGGATAAATAATCGTTTAGTTCTGCCACGAAAAGTCCGTGGTAATCTTTTATCCCTTTATGTAGATATTTTATACATGGTTACCTAAACAGCATCCAACAGTTTTTTCGTAAAATTACGGTACCTACTGTTCTAATTTTGAAGACAGGTCTCCCTTGAGGATGAGAAGGATTTTTGGCAGGCAATGCGTGTTTTGCGTGCTTATCTACAAGTATGCATGCTGTATGTGCCGTTTCGACTTATTCGGCCAGGGGTCGGTGATAACCAACCACTGAAGTTGTGTCACACAGTTCCAGTGGTCTGTCCATAGAGGTGGAGAGATGAATAAATAAAATAAATAAATAAATATTCACGGATATTTTTGAAACAACGACCTCTGGTCCCAAACTAAGCTTAATGCTTGTGCTATGGGTACCAGATTACGGATATAATACATATATTACTTTTTTTTGTAAATACATACATAGAAAATAATAATAACTAATAGATAGAAAACACCCATTGCAGACGCAGTACAAATGTCTGTGTTCATCACACAAATATTTGTCGTGATTGGGAATCGAACCCACGACCTCGTGCACGGAAGTCGGTTACACTATCGACTACGCCACGAGGCCCGTCAGACGACACACCTCAGGTTTATTTTGTGGTTTAAGACAGTTCTACCATCAGACAACAAATTTCAGCTACATAAGTGTTCATAAGAGTACTTTTGCACAATGTAAAACCGATATATATATTTGTTTTAGCCATTTTTCTGATTGCTTCTGCGTATGCAGGTGTGATATTGGCGCGCGGTCGGCGCACGTCCATCCCTTTATATTCACTATTATGTGTAAGGGACAAGCTGCTGGTCCGACAGAACCACATGTCGACATACAGCGGGATACCAAAATGTTTATAGTTTTTTTATATTTTAATTTTCTTGTTGGCAACATTGGGAAAAAGTCGTTTGAACACACAGAGAGATAACGTGTAGGTATAGCTCCAACAATTCCGGTCTATGTTATTATCGATGATTTGAGTAACACGTTTTGCACGCCTCATAAGCGAAGCGTTGAGGTGTGTACTATTCTCGCTTCGTGCAGAAAAACAGATTTTTCTAACTTAAGGGTTTTCCTGAAAATGTCGTCGACTGGGATCATAATGCTCTTGGAAAGTTTGAAAGTACTACCTTAAACTAAACTGCAATAATAGATCATCAGTGTAGTACAGTAGGTAGATACAAAGTACCCCGGTTGAGCCGGCCCCATCATTTATTGGGAATAGCAAGGCTGGCTGCGTGGCTGAAGCCACTGTGTTATATTGTTAAGTTGAACTAATTGCCTCATAGCATTCCGATTATTCGCCAATTCTTGCAACATGTTTAAACTAGGATTTCATTGATCTGAAATTTTAACTTTCGCTTGTTATTTTTGGCGACTTTTTGAGTTATTAAGTTTATTTTTTGTCTTTTACGTTATAATAATGTACACTTGAGTAAACATTGTTACTATAAATAGCGTCGATACGTTTTATGTTTATCATTAGTACACGTAAGTGTGTGTGCTGGAAAACAATAGTTGAAACAACTGTTCGATAAATAAAACGAACGGGTGATTAAAATATTTAGTTGTTTTCGATTTTGGATAGCAAATAACATATTGAATTGGAACAGATGAAAACATGTACAATTGTTCATACGTATCACTTTATCCTTGAATATATATTTAATTTAGACATGCAAACAGGCAAACTTTCCTATACCCTTAATCTACAAATAGGTATGTAAAATGGTGTTGTTTGTACACTTTCATTGTAAAAAATAACACGTCATTCAATGCATATTATACAAAAAAAAAACAACTTCATAAATATTATCCGTCTGTCTCTTTTTTTCGGTTAATTTCCCAAACGGCTGGGCTGTTCTAGACAAGATTTTCACTGGTGCTGTTATAGGGAGTAACTTAGGTTATTTTTATTTTAGTAAAATAACTTGAGTAATGTGCAAAAAATATTATTATTATTAACTTAAACAACGGACTACATGTGAATTTCACATGGTAACTAAAGATCTATCAAAAAACAGAAAGATAGGTAAATTATAGAGCATAAACCCATAGCCAACGAAGAAAATTATGAAATGGAATAACAAAATATGAGATAGGTATACCTACTCGTAGATGTGCGAGGTAAAAATATAGCGGATATTATGTTGATATTTATATTATGTTGATATGACTAGTTTCTGTGACTGTTCTTGAATGTTTTCACTATAGGTATCCAAAATAAGAGCACGCTGTATTCAGAGATTAAAATTATACAAATAGACGATTATTTTTTTCAAAGCGCTGCTGTGTCAGAGCCGATGAACCTCGCTACAATCCTAAGCACTCTTTGGGGTCACTTTTTGGAGATTATTGCGTATTGTGAGTTGAAGTCGAAAAAGGTGGACAAAGCGAAGAGGTACTATTGACTGACCGGATTTTTTGTGTAGGTAACAGCGGATTATCATCGTTGGTATCGCTTACATCTTGATTTTGGCTTCATGTCGAGTGCTTGGAAAATCCACATATTAGATAAAGATCTTTGCGCTATTTCAAATTAAAGTGAGCAAAAGTAATCTAAATGTGATGACACTGCATATGAAGATGCAACGTACTATACATAAATTTTGAAAGTAGTTTTGATAAAGGGGAATGCATATCAATTTATTTAGTTTGTGCTACTATTTTTAAACTTTCTAAAATAGGTACTACGTCATAATATACATTCGGGGCATGAAAATTGACAAATTAAATAGTTCATGGTCCACATCTACATCTACGCAATAGTGGTATGAATTTGATTCATTAGGTCTAAAATATCTACCTACCCTGACTGTATCCCCCGGAGAAGATCAAACAGATTAGCATCTTTGGTAAACCTATTCCTTGGAGTAGGCGAGCCAAGTACTTAGGTGTAATTCTAGATAACAGACTCACATTCGCCCGTCACATTCAGGTGGTACGCTCGCGCGCAGCCTTTGTCATGGGACGTTTGCACTATCTGTTAAACACTAGGTCAAAACTCTCGCTTAGGAATAAGGTCAGACTCTACACTGCCTGCATACGTCCTGTCATGACGTACGCCAGTGTTGTATTTTCACACGCCAAGGCACACAGGATCCATAGATTACAAACATTACAGAATAGATTCATACGCAGAGCTACGGGTGCACCGTGGTTCATACGCAATGTCGACCTTCACATAGACTTGCAATTGCCTACCATCAAGCAATTTATGAAACGGTGTTCCCGTAGTTTCTTTGACTCCGCCATTACTCACGCCAACCCTCTAGTGGTTGAGTCGGCTAGGTACAACCCATCTAATATATCGCGCGTACGCAGACCGCGAAATATCCTCGACGAAATCGACGACGACATAACTCACGCTTAGATAGCACAGTTCGCTCAGCTAATACAAGTAATTACCCACGGTTTCGTCCCCGCCGACGGGGGCGAAAGTCGTGTCGCGGTCAAATCTTAAACGTGGGAAATCCCACTTTGCCAGCAACAGCCCGAGCCGAGGTCCTTACCCCACAGGGGGTGCCCCCGGGTAGCGTTGCTTAAATGTCGGGTTGAGAGCCCTCTGCGCTCACCAATTGTCCGGGTAAGGTTGTCATAGCCATCTGAGGCTAACAACCAATGTCACACACAAAAAAAAAGGTCTAAAATATTGTTTTTTATATATATTTTTAGCATTTTACATGCTTAGCACTATACATTAAAAAAAATGTGAAATCGAAAATAACAGTCACGAGCAGGTCTCGTGACTGTTATTTTCAATTTCAAATTTTTCACTTTGTGTTTAATATTTTTTTTTTATAAAAACAACGAACATGATTCGACTGTCGGATATAGTTAAAATGTCTTCAGACTTGAGGGAAAAAATAAGATAAAGTTCTTTTACAAGAAAGGATTTTTATATAAATAAATAAATATTCACGGACATTTTCACCCAACGTCGTCTGGTCCCAAACTACCTAAGCTTAACGCTTGTGCTATGTGCTATGAGTACCCAGATAACGGATATATTACATTATATTACTTTTTATTTTGTAAATACATACCTACATATAATAGATAGAAAACACCCAGACGCAGTACAAATATCTGTGTTTCTTCACACAAATAATTGTCCTGAGTGGGAATCGAACCCACGACCTCGTGCATGGAAGTCGGTTACACTACCGACTACGCCACGAGGACCGTCAGTCTATATATAATCTAGTTATAATTCGTAAGGTTAAATTGTGTTTATAATTTTATTAAGATTGCTCTTTTAATTTTCATTTGTCACTATAGGATCGTAGACGTGGACTTCAGGATTGAGTCAAATAAAGAGCTAGTCACACGGCGTGGTGCCCAGAAGCGTCGATCAACGAGGGTACCCGAAAGGGTCCCTAAAGTAATGTTTTCTAGTTCCAATGATCCACCAATACAGGCGGAGAGACGGCACATGGCGGGTTCATTTAGTGGGTGAGGGCCCCACGCTACCCTGTTCTTTTCCCCGAACCACGGGTAGATGTGCGGTTAGGTAAAGTTTTTCCCTAGTTAACCCCTATTATAAATATCATTATTAAATTTATCCCTATGCAAAAAATGCTATACCACAGGAAACGTCCATTTTTCATAGATAAAAGCCTGTATCCTTTTCTACGTTTTAGGTTATATGTTTTTTTATACTAGGCTTGGGTGGCAAACAAGCATACAGCCCACCTGATGGTAAGTGGTTACCGTAGCCTATACACCCTAGCAACACCAGAGCCATCGCGTGTTGCAAACTCCAAGGATAAGATGTGGAAAGGAAGGATAATAAGGAGAGTAACGAATGAGTTAGGCCTCCAACACTCTCACTCATTATACGAAACGACAGTAGGACTATCTACTGTTGCTATGTACTGTTATTGTTGAGTCCATGAGTCGCGGCTACCACTTAAACTTACTAAACTACCTATCAGGAATGCTGGCGCTCTTTTGCCATCATTAAAAAAATGGAAATATTGAATTTTAATTTAAAAAGGATGTAGGTACAGAGGGAGGTCAAAATTAACCCACCTAGACAAGATCGGTCATGTGCTGAAGGTGGAGTCAAGATTCTCCAAAACCAAGGGGCGTCTATGAAAACAATTATAACTTTTTTATTGCTATTGATGGCAGACGAGCCTCGGCCTGATACTTGACTATACCGAGAGCATTATCAAGCCAGTCCTACCACCAGTAATGCAATGGGTGATAATTGCTTACTTACCTTATTCGCCTTGTACGACACCCGTGGAAAAGGATAGGGTGGTGACACTTGTATTCTTAGTCCGTCACTACACGGACAATTAATGTTCAGGAAGCGAGAAATATCTCTTGTTATTGAATTAATAAATTAATCTTGCTTGTGAATTAGTCTCTTGACACTCTGTTCACTCTGCTTATCCCGCAAGGGTGATGGTGTTATAATAAATAAGTAAACACATAGAATTAGATAGGTACATTATAAACAAGTTCAACTCCATAATATATTTTTCATAACCCGTCACCTCCTGCCCCTCGATAGGCACGGGTTTGCTGATCGCCCTTAAAGGGCGCTCTGCACTCGTGCCGCGAAGGCCCGCGAAGGCTGCGAACCGCGAGTGTGGATGGTTTCGCGGCATCGCTGTCGCGCTTCGCGGCATTCCCCGTCCGGTGGATGAGAGTGACTTAGGTCATACTCACATTGGTACACAACACAACACACTGGTCCGATGAAGGTTGGCAGAAGTAGTCGTGAAGGTTTCAAGACAATGTAGGTAACTCTTCGATCTTGCATTATTGATCGAAGTAGTAACTATTGTGTAAAAATCAGTTTTATCGTTGCGATAAATAAGTTCTTTCTTTCTTTCTACATAAGGCTGTGATAATTTGTTAATAGACATAGACTTGGGATCAAATCCAATACTGCTGTTTATATAGCCCGCATGGGTCTCCTCTCAGTGTGATCTGGCTTAGTGCGGGTTGGCAGACTTCACAAGCTGCTGGGAAAATCTATCAGGCTTGCATGTTTCAGCAGATTTGTTAACAAATACGCACACAGAATTTTGAAGAGTCAGGGCAAGGCAGAGCGAGATTTTGTCTGTTTGACGGGCCTCGTGGCGTAGTCGGTAGTGTAACCGACTTCCGTGCACGAGGTCGTGGGTTTGATTCCCACTCAGGACAATTATTTTTGTGATGAACACAGGTATTTGTACTGCGTCTGGGTGTTTTCTATATATTGTATGTAAGTATTATTTTTTCTATGTATTACCTATATCCTATATCCGTAATCTGGTACCCATAGCACAAGCTTTAAGTTTAGTTTCGGATCAGAGGACGTTGTGTGAAAATATCCGTGAATATTTATTTATTGTTGAGTTTTGACCTTAGAATGGGTATCGAACTTGATACCACTGTCAGCAGTCCGTGGTATTACTGAACTACCACATACTACGATATAAGTACGTATATATTTAACTTTTGGCGTTTTTTTTACGAAAGATATAAAAAGCGCCCTAACTTTTTAACATTCATCTAACGAACCAATAAGAATCCATATTTTACGAGGGGACTTTTTTATGGATAGATTAGTACGGGTGCAAGTAGGGGTTTCAGGTAACAGGTAATTTTTTTAGTGGTAATTATGGTTAAAAAAAGTTTGGGACCACATTTTATTGTGGTGTGATTATCGAAATATGGTGTTACCACCCACGAAATGTTTGTTTACTGTCGGAATGTTTTTAGTAATCACTATATTCTAATTTTACATGAACTTCAGAATAACTAATGCCAGGCTTTGCCCGCGGCTCCGCCGCAGCGAAAAGCTAGCTTTAAGGTTGTATATCAGGTTCTTGATTTAGTAGTGTGATAAAATGTTTACAAGTTTTTAGGTCTCATCAAGAGCTATCAAACAAAAAAGTTCATCAAATTAATTTAGTAGTTTAGGCGTGATGCCCGAGCAGACAAACAGACAAACATAAAATAGACAAAAGTTGTATAACAATTGTTTTGTGTTCCGTTTGTGTAAAGCGTTTTACATGCTTTCCACGGGGTTGAAACACCGCCATCTTCCAAAATCCGGCTACTATTGAGAATTTTTTGAAGGAAAATCTCAATAACGTTGTGTTGGCCCGACCCGGGAATCTAACCTGAGACCTCAGAATCCGAAGTCGTATATTTGTACCGCTACTGCAGTAGATATATAAATAGGTATTCTTACAAAGTCCAAATTAAACTCTGCGAACAATCAAAATTCGAATACCTGTCAGATAATAATGACAGCAACCTCACACGTATGATACTTATCTGTCAAAATAAAAAAGCCACTGAAATCCACAAAAAATCCCTAATCATATCATCAAGTTACAATTACACGCGTGTTAATTTTCTTTTAACAAAAAATTAAGAAAAAACGCAAGGGGAATTGTAGAGGGGTGAGTTTAAAAAGTTTAGTATAAATAAGTGCGTTTTTTGACGTACGCGTGCGTGTTTTTAACCGCGGGGTGAATGTCAAGTGTGCACGCTTCCGGCATTGTGTGTTACCCTATTTAAGTGTAAGACGGGATCGTAAAGGTTAACTCTGTCGGGCTTAAAGATATTTGATAGTAAAAATGTATTTATTGAAAGTAGTGGAAACATTTTTTGATCTGTATTTTAGCACTTGACATGCTCAGCTACTTTAAAATACAAATTATTTGTGAATGTGGAAAAAGAGAACTTTAGTGCGAGCGGAATACTAACCTGCGTCCCTTCCAATCCGGGGAAGTGCTCTAAGCCGCTAAGCTATCGCACTGACCAAGGGTCATACCCAATTTCCATATCACATTTGTCTTTACTTTAGTGGAAAAATTGTAAGAACATACATATAGATTTTTTATAAAAAAGGTTTAGGTGCACAATAAAGACTTAATTATTTCCTGGTAATAAATAGATGCATAAAGTGACCTAAATGATAAACTAGAATCTAAAAAAGTAAGAAGGAATGTGTACGCAGTCCTAAGCAATTGTCACGATGGCTGGATTGGCAAAGCATTTAGGACGATATTCCAGGATCTGCATAAGTTCATATCCCGCTGGTGACTGTTATTTTCGATTTCACATTTTCGCCCTTTGTGTTAATTTAGAATTGACGAATTCAGTGAGAAGGTTGTTAGTGATGAAAGATTATAGAAAAGTTTTAGCATTGATCATCAATTAGCCAAATGGCGGTGACTTGTTTCGCCACCCGTCACATTTAGTTCCCACGTGCATAAATAATGGGCAATGGCAATAGCTGTTTCATGTAGCAATCCGTTGTGTCCTACCCTTCTGGGAAACAGCTGTGAGTCTGCACATGTATGTACCTATGTGTATGTATGTCAGCGGCACGTCATGATCTAGTCACATACATTTCCGTGTGGTGAAGGGCTAAGAATACAAGTGTCACCACCCCATTATTTCCCACGGATGTCGTATGAGGCGACTAAGGGAAGTAAGCAATTATCATCCATTGCATGACTGATGAGGGCTGGGTACCAAGTGCGAGTACTCGCTTGGTATCGGGCCCGAGCGGGTTGGTACCACCATCTCCAGTGTGACCGGCCACGAAGCACATCGTTGCGTTTTGGTTGTAGCAGGAGATAGCCGTTTATTATTTTATTTCATATTGATGAAATGAAATGGTGAACAGTGGCTTGACAATACTCTCAGTATAGTTGAGTCCATGACCGACGGTTACCATTTACCATCAGATGGGCCTAAATATACTCTACTAGTAGGCAAACTTATAAATTTACTGAAAGATACAGAAATGTATAAGGTTAATAAACATTATTCACGTTTCCAAATTAAATAATACCCTACTTAAACACAGCTTTACAAGTACGGACGGACTAAGAATACAAGTGTCACCACCCCATTCTTTCCCACGGGTGTCGTATGAGGCAACTAAGGGAAGTAAGCAATTATCATCTATTGCATGACTGGTGGTAGGGCTGGGTACCAAGTGGGAGTACTCACTTGGTATCGGGCCCGAGCGGGTTGGTGCCACCATCTCCCGTGTGACCGGCCATGAAGCACATCGTTGCGTTTTGGCTGTAGTAGGAGATAACCGTTTATATTTCATTTCATATCTGTGAAATGAATTGGTGAGCAGCGGCTTAAAAATACTGTCGGTATAGTCGAGTCCATAGGCGACGGTTACCATTTACCATCAGATGGACTGTGGCGCGTCTGCCACTACATGCAATAAAAAAAAAACACGAAGTAGGTACATCCATACTTTGGATTTGAGTCTCTGTACAATGTACCTACTCTCTGTACTGTACAACAAGATATTGAAACATAAAGTTATAAAAAAAAAAAATCGCATAATTAAACTCCCACATTTATAACATAGAAAGCATTTTAAAAATTATTAAGCTAGTCGGCAACCCATAATTTAACAACAAAACAGTTTAATCCTATTTTTCACTGCCAAGTCAGTTTTTTTTTATAAAAAGCGGTCGGATACATGAAAGTAGTTACCGTTATTCTTTTAAATACAGCCTAACCAAATAAATCGGTAGAAAAATTAACCATTGTCTATCAATAAACTTAAAACGATTGCCAATCACAAAAACTGTCCGCTTTTGATGTCCAACCCTTTTTTTTAGTAAGTTGTTTGTACCGTTACCTTGGTAATATTTAGAACAATTTCTTTGTGTATTTTCTAAGCTTTTTACGACGGTCCACGAAGTTGGGTGCCGCTCTTTGTTATCAAACTAAGTAATATATTTGCATATTTAAACATGAAAATTTGCATTTTGTTCTCATAGTGCTATTGACGGGTTAACTGAGTTTTATTTTGTCCACGTCAACTACAAAAGAGTTAGAATAATAAAATGCAAATCTATAGAAAATGGACAGCGTGTTTTAGTGTTTTGGCGCTATTGTTATATAGGTACCTTTTGGACGTGTCTTCATTCGTTTTGTATCTAGAAAATTAAGTTGGACATGATTTCCTCACACTTAACTTATTTTTCCACCAAAGTTTGGTACAAATACAATTCCAGAATTACCAAATCTATAGTCCACTCATTTGTACCTAGGTCACAAAAAGATGATAAGAAATTGCTATTATAGTTATATCTATCTTAATTTATACCTAGGTATAGATTTATATTGGGCCACTGAAGCAATGTAACACAGTTCCAGTGGTCAGCCAATACAGGCGGAGAGACGGCGTACAGGGGGTTTATTTAGTGGGTGAGGACCCTACCCTCCCATGTTTGTTGCCTCGAACAACGGGGTGTGTGGTTAGGTACATTTTATCCCGCCTTAACAAAAACAAGGTAGTTATGGTTTAATGTTAATAGAGACAGGTGTCTCTATATGTATATGTTGTCTAAAATAAATTTAGGTTAAAGCCTTTTTTGGTTAAACGTGCGTTAACTCTTGAAGTATCGGATCTATTTATTTGAATCAATGTTTGCCAATTACTAATTAAGAAACTATTTGGGATGAGTTGTTTACATCACCACAATAAATTACTGCTTAAAAACATTTAATTAGGCTTTATTAAAAGACATTCCAACAGTGGAACGGTGATCCAATGGACACGGCTTTATTCCAGACTATTATTTTTAATGTTACATTTTCACTCTATCTTTTCATCCGTAACCATAAATGTTGTAGTACTTTACTACCATTCGAAACGTCGAGATAATAGAAATCTAAATAAACATGAGACATGTAAAAGTAATTTTAATTAATTATGTATATTCACGTTAATATCAAAAAATATGTTTATTCACAACCTTGTACCTTATAGTCTTTTACAAATAGGTATCTGTGTCATATTAATGTAGTTTAACTAAGCGAATATTCTTTGACAGCAGAGAAGTTGGTAACACTAAAATAGGTACTGCATAACATAAAAGGATTAAAATTTGGAGCATATTTTTCTTATTTTTACATACAAAGAAACTGATATGACAAAGGATTTTTTCGCATGGCTGTGATGGATAGTTTATGAAAGATATTTTTTTGATTTGGCAATCACTAGAATAATATTTAAAAATGGAATGCGCATGTGGCTGTAAAGGGACAGTGTGAGGCAGGTACTCGCGTTTTTGCATTTCCTTTCCTTACTTTTTACAATAAAAACTTTCTTTTAAATAAATAATCCCGACATCGCTTGACAGGATTCATCTAAAAATAATAATTGTTACCACTGTTATTTTTTTTTAGAAGATTGTAAAGTAGTATACGCATTTATCGTTTGAAAGTTCGACTAAGTTCTAAGAGAAAATTTTCAATTCTAGTATAATCATTGGTTAAAAAATAGGATTTCGACTTCTTGTTATTTAGCATATAACTGAAACGATATTGTGATTGCTTGTTATATAGAAATGAGCGTACAACCGTGAAGATCTATATTTTGTATTGCTAGATAGTCTTACTACCATGGACGAAAAAAAAACTTTTTTTGTTTTACTTTGTACGTCCATGCTTATAACTATATCTTTAAAGGGGTATGAGGTCCCACATTCTATTTATGTCTCCTATACTGTACTATACTCAGCGCGGTTTATATCACTTTGCAGCACCCATGATTAAAACCCGTGACCTCAGTGTTAGGCGTTGCATAGAACTGTCTCTAGCCTGCGTAGTTAATCAATCATAGTTGATACAAGAAAAAGTATTCCTTATTAAATAACTATGTATTAGAACATTTAATAATAGGTAGGTACTCTGTATTCTCCCTATTGTCGTGTGATCTACTCTATGCAATAGTCGAGTTGTAATTTTCAATCGGCTCCCGATACTATGCTGTTTTATTCGTTGAAGTATTTCTTTTGTATATTTACTCTAGATACTAACATAGCATCACGCTTGTATTCCCCGAAGGGGTAGGCAGAGGTGTATTACACACCAACGACTCGCCAGCTATGTTTAAGTCCCACGTAATAGGGGGCGAGCCTATTGACGTCTACCGGGCACATTTCCAAACTCCGGGCTGCTACTGAGAACTTTTCTTTTTTTAGGAAAAAGCTCAATAACATTGCCCGACCCGGGGATCGAACCCGAGACCTCATGATTAGCAGTCGCATACACTACCGCTACACCACCGAGGCAGTTCAATTAGTCTAGATTCTAAAATTTCAATTATATTATGTTACCGTTTACTAATCCGTTATTTTTTCAATGATTTCGAATAGTTTTTTTAACTCTTCAAGTTATGAACCCTCAAGAATTACACCCCAGCTTGACTTTTTCCTACGAAACACCAGGGCGATTTCTTATTATAGCTCCTAGTACATCGATACCCTTATAAAAGTAGGGAGCATGAAGGGAAAATGTAGGGAGGCCTCCATAAATTCAGCCGGGCTCATTTGAATTTCCAATCAGTGCATCCATTACTGCTTCCAGGGGTTAGGATAGGGATGGGAATATATGGCAGGGCTTATATCATGGAGTTAAACATAAAGATTTATTTTTATATGTATTATAACTAAGAGGCCACTGACTATTAAACTACATCGCTTTGTCTAAAGAATTGGATGTGTAAGACAACTTCCATTTAGCTCTGATGCAACAGACAGACGCACAGATATACAAATTTATTT
Source organism: Leucoma salicis (assembly GCA_948253155.1). NCBI lineage: Eukaryota > Metazoa > Arthropoda > Insecta > Lepidoptera > Erebidae > Leucoma > Leucoma salicis. Next base: position 7,431,648 of record OX411805.1, on the reverse strand, counting down.
GAGTAGACGTTAAACTTATAATTTCTCACCGTAAAACAATATAGTTATTGTCGATTTTAATTATTACAAGTTATAAATTGAAATGGGAATATATTAGAAATATGTAAATTTGCATAAAAAACATAATTATTTTTTTACAAAACTGAAACACAAGACTCGATACACATTTCGACACAAGAATAGGTTAAACCTACCTACTTCTGATTTAAATATACACTCAAGCAGTACCTATGTAAATATAATAACAAGTAATATTAATAACAAGTATAATTATAATAAACAAATAGATCTAATATAATAATAACTGCCTCGGTGGTGTAGCGGTAGTGTATGCGACTGCTAATCATGAGGTCTCGGGTTCGATCCCCGGGTCGGGCAATGTTATTGAGCTTTTTCCTAAAAAGAAAAATTCTCAGTAGCCCGGAGTTTGGAAATGTGCCCGGTAGGCGTCTATAGGCTCGCCCCCTATTACGTGGGACTTAAACATAGCGAATCGTGGGTGCGCAATACACCTCTGCCTACCCCTTCGGGGAATACAGGCTATGTTGTGTGTTTGTTAGATCTAATATACAAAATACTCGTGTCACAGTGTTTGTCGCCATTCTCCTCTGAAACTTATGAACGATTCTTATGAAATTTTGTATGTACCTATATTTAGTAGATCTGACAATAGGATGTAAACTATTTTCTATTTTTTTTGGACATCTTTTTTTAATTTTAATTTTTTTTATGAGAAGGGTAAAAATTTTAATTAAATTTTCACCCTTCTACTACCAACCTCTATTTTGGTGTCAAAGTCTTTTCGTGCGTCACGTCAGTCTCTGCGGTTTTTAAATATATTTACTAGTAAAATGTCTAAATTTAGCACTGAGACGGCTACGGCCGAATTATCTAAGAAAGTTTCCATGTTGACGGTGAAGATTACGGCCCAGACTAGCTTGATTGAGACACAAAATAAGGAAATAGATGATCAACAGCTGACAATTGATAGAAATTTTAATGTCATAAATAACATGATGAATATGATTGCAGACTTATCAAATAAAGTTGATAGACTTGTAACATTGATGGATGCGAGCGAGATGGATAAAGCGACCAAGATAACAGATATGCAGAGTGCGAGTGAGACACTAGCATTTACCACGGAAGTTTCAAAGACAAAGATATCGCAAAATCATCCCAATGTGACAGTACGTGTGCGCCGGGCGCAGGCACGATCTGAAATGTCTAATAAAGACAAGGGTGCGCTCACACAAAGTTCTAGTACTGATGAAAATTTACCACTGCCTCAACAAAATTAATTGGAATTAAAGACTTGTGCAGCTGATGATGATTGGAAGGTTGTCAATAGAAGGAAGACTAAGTTGGCTTCTAAAAATATTTTAAAAGGACGGAATCCACAGATTTCTTCTTTCCAAGCCGTACAAAAAAAGAAGTTTCTTCATGTTTGGTCTCTACATCCTAATACTCCTGTAGATGCAATAATAGAGCACGTAAGATCCATTTGTGTTGCTGAAGATATTAAAGTAGAAAAAATTATTCCTAAAACTAAGAGGGATTATGCGTCATTCATCGTGGGGGTACCAGAATCGGAATACGAAAAAGTGAATAACGTCGATAGTTGGCCGGGTAATACGCAATTCAATGAATAGGTGTGGTTTCGTTACTCCCGAAAACTCAATAAGGGAGAGAAGGAAAACCACTAGGACTATTCAAATGTACTACCAGAACGTCCAAGGACTTCGTACGAAGACGGAAGTTTTCTACATGAGCTTGTTAAAATCCACTTATGATCTATTTGCTGTTACCGAATCTGGCCTCAATAGTTCAATAAAAGACGGTGAAATTATTCCTCATGGATATAAGATAGTACGGTGTGATCGATCGGATGGCAGAAAACAAGGAGGTGTTTTCGTAGCTGTTTCTCCTCGGTTCAATATTAGTCTAGTGCACATTGATAATATAGACGCATGCTTATTTGAAATAGCATGTGTCACTGTCAATTACAAGAATAACTTATTATTCTTGTGTTGTGTAGTGTATTCCACCAAAATGCAATTATAATGAATATATGCAACTATTTCAAATTTTAGAAAATGTTTGTATCAAATAAAAGACAGTTATGGTGGTGGGTGATTTCAATTTACACTCGGCAACGGTAGAAGTGCAATGTTATTTTGAATATTTTATAGCATATTTTGGGTTTTCGCAGGTAAATAACGTATGTAATATTAATAACCGTACCTTAGATTTAGTTTTGACTACGTTAATGTAGAGTGATATAGAGGTTAAAATATCAGATGAGCCACTAGTGGGCATTGATATACATCATCCTCCATTAGACATTTGAGTAAAATAAGGAGTAAGTGGAAATGGGGGACAGATCCCAATACAGGTAGATAATGACAATAACTGTAGTGGTCTTCCTGCCTGGAATTTTAGTAAATGTAATTTTTTTATGTTGTATGCACGATTTCGAATATTAAAGTGGGACGCATTGTATCAATTGAAAAACTCAGAACAGGCATTAACGTATTTTTATAACATAGTCAGAGAAGTCATCAACGAATACACTCCCATTAAGCACTATAGATACACATATCCAGAGTGGTTCACTTTAGATTTAATTAATGATATAAAAATAAAATCTAGATACCATAAAATGTATAAAATAAAAGGCTTAACTAGTGACTACGGAACATTTTCTCGGTATCGGTCGTTGGTTAAACAAAAACTTGTATTGACCTATGTAGCATATCAGCATAGACTACAAAGTAATATTAACAATGATCCTAAATCTTTCTGGAATTATATTAAAAATAAACAAGGTACACGCAACAAAAAAATAATAAAAAAACAGGGCAGGGTGTTGAGCGAGGCAGAGGGTGCGGATTCTTTTGGTCCACATTTTCACTCAGTGTATAGCACTCAGCGTCCCCTTCTGGATCCGGCAGAAGCCGAGCACTCGTCGGGCCCGCACGCTTCTGCAGTTAGGGTGCATGTGGGCCAGCTTAACGAACATGAGCTCCGTGCGGCGCTTAACCGACTCAAGCCCAAGCACTCGGTTGGACCCGATGGGATACCACCATATATTGTTAAAGATTGTCGCGAGGTGTTCTGGAGACCCTTGTTACACATCTTTAATTTATGCTTAAAAGAAGCCCGTTACCCGGATCAATGGAAAATCACTAGAGTAATACTAGTTCCGAAAAGTAGTTCAAGTGATGATGTCAGTAATTATAGACCAGTAGCGGTTCTGTCAACGTTCGCCAAAGTGTTTGAATCTGCACTTTACGCGTGCATTTATCCGCAAATAGTCTCTAACCTGACCGATGCTCAGCATGGCTTCCGGACGGGACGGAGTACGGGAAGTAATCTGCTATCGTTTATGACGAACGTAACGCCTGTCATTGATGCTGGAGGCCAGGTAGACCGCGCGTACTTCGACTTCCAAAAAGCGTTCGATAGAGTGGATAACGACGTACTACTATCGAAATTTGCGGCTCTGGGTTTTACCCCGCATTTACTCAAATTGTTCGCAAGTTACCTGTGCTTACGGCGGCAGTACGTGGAGTATGCGGGTTACAAATCCAGACCATATTTTACTTTTTCTGGTGTGAGTCAAGGTTCTAATTTAGGACCCTTGGAATTTATTCTGCTGATTAATGACCTGCCAGCAGTCATCCAGCATGCTGAGTGTCTGCTTTTTGCAGACGACCTTAAGGTGTATCTGTCGATAGCGGACGCTTCGGATGCTGAGCGATTGCAGAGTGATATTGACCGGGTAGTCCAGTGGAGCAATACAAACAAGCTGCATTTCAACGTAACCAAATGTGGAGTAATGAGCTATAGCCGAGCCAGGACTCCACAGCACTACAGATATGAGATGGATGGTGAGTTAATACCGCATTTAAATTCCACTTGCGATTTAGGTGTTGAAATGGTACCGGAGATGACGTTTCGTAAGCACACTATTAAGATTTGTAGTAAATCATTTAGAAACTTAGGACTTATTATAAGAAACTGTAAAGATTTTGATAATATAGCGGTTATCAAAATTTTATATAATGCACTCATTCGAAGTAATTTGGAATCAACAGCCATTATTTGGAATCCCCATGAAGCAAAATATAGCCTTATGGTGGAAAAATTACAAAATAAATTTATACGTCTTTTGTATTTAAAACAATACGGAGTGTACCCGTTGTACCCTTTGATGTACCCGAGCCTGTTCGTCCTTGGCATGGTTGGGTACGAGCGGCTGAGCGTACGACGTGACATGTCACTAGTGCGCTACGTGTGGCGTGTGCTGCGGGGCCAGCTAGCAAACCCTGTTGTACTGGCGGCGCTGCGACTGTGCGCCCCCAACGGATACGTGGGCTCGCGCAGCCAGCTGCCAGCGCTCTGTGTACCAGTGGCAAGGGCCAACTTACTCAAGTTTGCTCCCTTCTCTATAATACTTATAAATTTGATAGCATTAGAAGTTGATATATACAACTGCAACTTGCACAAATTTATGGAAGTAGCACAAAGGTGCATTGTATCATATCATTTGTAAATTAATTTTTATTATTATTATAAATATTAATTTTTATTATTATCATTTTTTTTTAGGTTATAATATCGTTTTGGGTTAGCCTGTAAGATATTGTAAATGAGTTTAAATATATATTTTTTTAATAGTGATATTAGTACTTTAATAATTATCATTGAAAAATATTTACGAAAAGAAATTATAGAGGTATGAAGTTCGCCGGGTGAGCTAGTATAATATAAAATGAAGAAAAGTTTAATCGTTTTGTTAGCAAAGTTAAAAAGATCTTACTAAATAAATACTATTACATCGTCAAAGAAGATATAAGCGTTAAAACACTTAATGTTAATTACACACAAACTTAATATAAAATAAATAATTATGTAAAATCAATCAATCAATCAAACAGCCTATTGCAATCCACTGAAGGACATAGGCCTTTCCTAACACGCGCCATTGCACACGGTCCTCCGCCGTGTCCGCGTTAATATTGTACTATTTTCACGGCTGAGTCCTGTTTCCTAAAGACAGACATTGTGACCTAGTTGAGTAATCAGAGGTTCAAATTATGCACCAACCTGTAATAGCTTCTGTTATGTAACTTTATTTTAGTACTGTGCTTTGCAAACATTTTTCTTAAATAAAACTTTAGTATTATATTTATAGTTTAATACTAAAGTTTTCTAGTGATTGAGTCTTGCTTACTCAGCATGAATGGGCCGGCTCGACCGGGGAAGTACCACTCACTCACAAATGATTAACGTATAACCACGGTAGTGCACGGTGTGATTCGGGGAATGGGGGATAGTGCCGTAATCGCCACGCTTGGCAGGCGGGTTGACGATCGCAGTGGATTTTGTTAATACTCGAAGGAGTGCTGCTGCCCACTCCCCCGGTATTCCCTCAGTCGGCTCTTACGACTCCCATGAGTGGAGAGGGGTGGGACAATTCTAAAGCCGGCCCCACACGGCAAAGGCAGAAGGATATGAGGTGGATATGAAACATATTAAGGTGAGGATAGGTAGAATACTAAGGAGAGGATAGGAATATTATTATCCATAAGGATAGGCATATAGGATAACCCTCACCCTAGAGGGTTTGGACCTCACTCACCATATGAAACACAAGGGTAGGAGTACCTAGGTACCTACTATTGTTTTACGTTGATCTTTTGTGAGAGGGTGGTACTTTCCCGATTGAGCAGGCCCATTAATGATGGGATGAGCAAGTCTCTATCACTATAATGTTTAAGGCTCTGGGGCTATTACTTACCCATAATATTAGATACAAACTAGAGTAGCTACCGTTGTTTCAAGCCGATCTTCTGTGAGAGGAGAAGTACCATCTTCTCCAGTCAAGTGGCCCATTCATTCTGGGACAAGCATGGCGAAGTCTCTCTGTTTGCGCCAGGGTTTTTGAAAATTAAGACAGCTTAGGTTGTGGGTTATACATTCAGTCAAGAAAGTATTGGGAATGGATGATTTGTTTATGGTTCCAAATTCAAATTTTTGTTTTTTTTGTTGTTGTTAGATTGGCACAACTGTTATCCATTTTGGCGCGGAGTTTGAGTTGCATCTGTTATTTATATTAAATACAGTGCTGTTTTTAGTTATATCATATCTAGTGTGTATTGCGAATTTCATAATGAACAAAAACATCGAACAAAGAGTTTGTTTTAAATTTTGCATCGCCAATGGAATTTCGTGTTCGGAGTCACTGAAAATGTTACAGAAGGCTTACGGTGAATCGACTTTATCAAAAACACGTGCTTATGAGTGGTACAAAGCGTTTAAAAGCGGTCGAGATGTGATGGAAGATTTGCCTCGCTCTGGTAGGCCATCAACGTGTGCAACTGAAGTTAACATTGCAAAAGTGAAGGAAATAGTGACTGAAAATCCTCATTCAACTTTGAGAGAGATAGCCGCCGAACTTTCTGTGTCTCACGAGTCGATCCGTACCATTTTAAATAATCACTTAGGTATGAAACATGTTCCCGCTCGGCTCTGAAGAAGCATACTTTGAAGGTGATAAAATAAAAATGGATGAATAACAAAAAAAATGTGTATTATTGATCTTTTTTAATATTCTGAAAAATTTGTACTTATACTATATGAAATTAATATTTTATTTAGAACAAACACGGTTTTAATAAAACCTTAGACGTTGTATTTTTAGTACAAAAGCAGCAGCCCGCCACCTTTTCTACGCATCTCTCTATTAGTACTAGGCACTTATATTAATTTATACAAACCTTCCTAACAAAAATATATAAATAGATTACTAATGTAAGGCTAAGAATTATTTTGATCTGTATTTTAGCACTTAACGTCCTTACTTATTTATCATCACGCCACTTCCCTTGCGGGGTAGGCAGAGAGAATAGAGTTCCAAAAGGTTCTATTCTTGCATACATCTCTCGCTTCCTCAACATTCATAATTCTCTTCATACACGCTCGCCGGTTTCGGAGACTCCTGACTCCCTCTTCCTTCAATAAATGACAGATTTGGTTTAGGTAGGTGAGTATTGGCCTCCCCCTGTACTTAATGTACTCAGCTACTTTAAAGAGTATGCTATAGCTTAGCGGTCTAAAGCACTGGGATAGATGGGAAAGATGGGATGGGATGCAGGTTTGAATCCTACTCGCAGTAAAGCTCTTAGCGAGCAAGAATTTCTGTTAGTTCAGTGATAAAGATAAAAAAAGTTTTTTTTAAATGATTCTTACATGAGTACTGATTTGGATATCTGCGTTACCTGTCATTCGGAATAAGTTGTGAATTGATAAAATCAACACTGTATTGTTAATGTTTTATTGTCAAAATTGTAATATTTTAATCCTTAGCAAAGGCTCCTTCGGTGTCGATTGCGGAGTAGATATCGATTATTGGAATTAAACCTCTTTATTGTAGAGGTTTGATGATGTGATAATATGTTTGGTGGATTTAACACCTTTGGGTATATTTGTTAAAACTTGCCTTAAATAAGTGACATATAGATAATAAATTTTATTAGGATGTATTCAAAAAGGCAAGTGTATTTTCTATAAGATCACAACACACAGTTTTGGCTTATAATAGCTTATGTACATTGTACGCTTGGGTCTAAGTTACAAACTCTCTTTTAAGTTTAAGAAAAGTTTTGATAGAAGTCCACATGATTACATTATTATTAGCTACAGACAGTGATCTTTATTTGTGTGTGTTCATCTAGTGTTTTCTGTGTAGGTACCTACGTGTGTTTGAAGGAAAGAGAGAGTATATTGTGTTCTCGCGTTTTATAATTTTTCATTTTGTTGGACACACTAAATCCGATGTTTTAACGGCTTTCCCACTGTTTCAACAGGGCAGATTATAATTAGGCAATCAATATAAACCTATATATTTGAATACTAGTAACCCGTCTCTGTTTAGCACGTTGAACCTAACTTGTAGAGAAAATGACACAAAATTACCAAAAAATTGTGTTCTGATCACTACCAAACTTCACACAGGATCACTCGCTGGGCTAATCTAAAATTGCCTAAAAATTTAGTCAAAATCGGTCTTGCCTTAAAATCCCACCTTAAAATAAATTAAACGTCTACATTGCGTAAGGAGTAACTATGTTAACTTTCAAGTCAATCAGGGGTAGTCTTAAATATAGATATAGTCGTGGAGGTCTCGTAAGTGGTCCTTTATCTTTCATCCATCATCCATCCATCAGCCTTTTAAAGTCCACATACAGACATAGGCCTCCCCAAGAATGGGGGATAGTGTCGTAATCGCCACGCTTGGCAGGTGGGTTGGCGATCGCAGTGGATGTTGTTAATACTCGAAGGAGTGCTGCTGCCCACTCCCCCGGTATTCCCTCAGTCCTATAAGATAATAATGATAATCGGCGGAAAAGTTACAGTGATCTTATATTCCTTTAACTTTACAAACATACAATTTGACGGGCACAAAGTACACCCAGACTCAAAACAACCATTTTTGGATCACACAAAGGGTTATCCTATGTGTTAACCGAACTCCCAACACTCGGCGAGAGTTTGATATTTAACCACTCCGCCATCTGTGGAGTTATATATAAACTTCTAGGGTCCTTGTTTTGTTACGACGTAGTATATCATCCTTTTTTTAAGGCGGCAAAAATGTACCTAACCGCACACCCCATCGTTCGGGGCAACGAACAGGCTAGTGTGGGGCCCGCACCCAATAAATAAGCCCGTCGTGTGCCGTCTCTCCACCTGTATTGGCGGGCCACTGGAACCATGTTACATTACGTCAGTGGTAGTATAACAAAGCTCTAACTTGGTACACGTGTAAAAAGAAATCACACTATGTGGCATGGCTATGCGCGCGCCAGATTAAGCAAGTGCACGGTGCGCTTCCGAGAAACGTCAAATCGATTTTTTCTCTAATACATCCATCGCACCGCTTGTTTAGGGGATTAAGACAGTTTTTATAAACTGTTGTATAAAAAATATACATTTTTGCATGCTGTTCGAGTATCTTTAGGATGAAAGAATTATTATGCACCTGGTGGATTCCTTTGGAAATGCTTTGAAGTATTTAATAAATGCAAGATTATTTATTATTATTTATTACTAGTTTTTGGGTTATATCTCAAGTTCCCGATATAGCAGCGGGATAAAATGTATACCAGTTTTTAAGTCTAATCGAGAGATATCAAACAAAAAAAGTTGCATCAAAATACGTTGAGTAGTTTTTGCGTGATGTGCGAACAAACAAACAGATAAGCAGACAAAACATCTAAAAAAATCGTTTTGTGTTGACGACGTGAAAGCTAAACTAACAAATATACTCACTTTCGCATTCATATTATTCATAATACGAATTTGGTCCGCGTGGGCTTTAGAATGGGTAAACTGTACCTATAATGATTGGCACTCTAAGCATATTTAAGATTAATATATATATTTTTTAAATTAATAGGTGCTTAAAAAGTCAGCAAACATTGATAAAGGGTTCTCTGGTATGTATATTTTCAAATGAAAATGCATTAGTCAATCTAATTAGAGATTTTTAATAGAAAAACAAAAAAAAATTACAGAAAATATATTTGAAATTACAGTCATTGGCACCATGTTCAGTTACTGTTATTAAGTCAGTCATTGGCACCTAATAAAGTAAGATTATAACAGAAAATTGGTCAAAAAAAAGCACTCGTTGTCATTATTTACCTAAAAACTAAGCATAATAATAAATAATCTATGTTACAGTCGTTAACTGATGACCTTTAGTGATGTTTTAACCGTTCTGCATGGTGCCGGTATATATTTATTTTATTATGTGCTGCCAGCTATAATATTATGAAACCTACTTTTTTCTGCAAACAATGTTACTATTGCAGATTATGAAAAAAAGTAGAACAAATGTTTTTTGCTATACCAGTTCTTAATATTTGCATTTAAAATCCAATGTGCCAATGACTAAGGGGGTGCCAGCAATACTATAGTTTACCCTAAATACATCACTTTTTAACTCTATGTTAAAATAGCTATACCACATAAATCATTCATTGTTCCGAGATAAAGAGTAGCCTATCCTTTTCTGAGTTGTACACTATATTAATGCTAAATTTCATGATAATCGGCGGAGAAGTTACAACGATCTATCCCATGGGAACCGTAACTGTATTTTTTCCGGGTAAAAATTAGCCTATGTGCTATTCCAGGCGAAAATCTATTTATGTGCCATCCAGATCCGTTCAGCCGTTCTGGCGTGATTTAGTAACCATCATCCATCCAAAATTTCGCATTTATAATATTAATGAGAATATTAGTAAGATAAGTAATGATAGGGACTAGTAAGGATATTGCCGTCCAGATTTTTTTTGAAATACAATGGACAATTAGCGATAAGATTCTTCCTACGCATTAGTAATAAGGAATACACTATAGCTCATAAAGGCACAGGAATAGGTAATATAGGTAGCTCATAAGGACATAGGTATCCTGGAATTGGTTAACAGGAAAAAGCACAAGGTGACGGATAGTAGTAGGGTCGGGAACAGGTACAGGATTATATTTCAAAGTTTGTGATAATAATAATAATAAAAAGGTGTTTGTGAAGAGATTTTTTGGAAAATAATAATTTAGCTAATTTATATATCCTTTTTAAGGTGTAAATCATTAAAATTGCTCAAGAGTTCAAATTTAATTTATTATACAGTCAATTCGCCTTATCAAACATATTTTTAAACCGAGAAATACATATTTAATATAAAATGACATTTGACATACATGTCAAAATGAAAATAATTTACAAAAGAATATAGCTATCAAAAGAATGTTAACAAGATCCAAGACACTAGCAGCACGCCTACCATTCCCGGACTCGTCACATAGCTCCGTGTGCCAGCGTCATATCGCACGCGTCGAGCTCAACTTCAAGTGACGAGTATTTCTCTCCACCGACGTCGCCACCACCAGTACGCCGGCGTGAGAGAGGCCGGCCACTGGACAGCTTGGGACCCCGAGGCACGCTGGCCTCAAATAGGGTCCCCACTGCCAGTGGTTATGTGCGGCGCATAAAATGGACAAATTCTATAAAAATTCTATAAATGAAAATGTCATGCGCGCGTATTTTGAGGCCACAGAGTGGGGAACTAACCTTACTGCGTACCGTGACCGCATACTGCTTCTGTTTCAGGGCCTGGAACCAGCCATCAACGTATCAGCTCAACGATTATCGGATCAAGTACGGGCGATTCAGCGTTCTCGCATGTTGGATAGTGCCGTGCTTGATCGGCTACGCTCAGAGACGGTATCCAGGAGATGCAGGTTCGAATCCTGCTCGTGACTGTTATTTTCGATTTCACATTTTTCACTTTGTGTTTAATGTATGTTGCTAAGCATATCAAATGCTAAAAATATATATAAAAATCTAAATATTTAAAGGGTTTGCATCATTATTAGGTAAAATCTTAATTGTAAAATTAAGTTTACCTGGTCGGTATAATGAATGAAAATACTTCCGACAGATGGCGTCTGCGTCACCCAGACGTTAAGTATGAATGTGTTATCGAGATTAGCAGTCAGGAGCTAGGGTCACGATGGCTGAATTGGCAAAGCATCTGGACGGTATCCAGGAGATGCAGGTTCGAATCCTGCTCGTGACTGTTATTTTCGATTTCACATTTTTCACTTTGTGTTTAATGTACTTAGACAATAGTGACAATCTCGCCGATACACACTCCATCTTGTATTGTGCAGCTGTTGCGGCTTGCCGCAAAGCTGGATTAAAGATACAAAATAAAGAACCCACTATGCGGCCATTAAATGCAAAACCGGCATGGCAGTACAGGATTGAGTGTCGTATCGCCGAGACAAGGGTACTAATCGGTAAGCTCAGTAGCTTCAGCATGGGCAACACACGCCCACGGGTGATGCGCTTCGTGAAGCGGGCTTTCTTGGGGACTGGAGTCAGGCCTCAAAACTATATGTTCAGAGTTACGGAGCGCATTGACCTACTGATGCAAAAAGTCTATGCATGGGCAAATCGAATCCACAGATACAAAAAACGAGTGAATCGCATGTTTCAGAGAAATGAGAAGTCAGTCTATAGAAGCTGGGAACGATCTCGTGAAGTTGTGTGTGCGGCTACCGGATGCTGAAGCTACAAATACGTTTTGGCGCAGAATTTGGTCGGTGCCCATCATACACTCTGAAGGTGATTGGATGGGGGTTGTTGAACGAGCATGTGAAAAAATCACTCCTATGGATAATATTGTAATCGATCATAAAGACGTAGCATGTGCAGTCCGTTCGCTATCAAATTGGAAATCTCCAGGACCGGACGGACTGCACAAATTTTGGCTTAAATGGCTACGCAGTTCACATGCTCGTTTGGCTTCTCAGTTCCAATCGGCCTTAGAATCGGGGTCGTTGCCGGATTTTATGACGACTGGCATCATTCATTTGCTCCATAAATCAGGAAGTACCACGGAACCAAGTAATTATAGACCAATTACGTGTTTACCCACGGTCTATAAGCTACTTACATCTATTCTGAGAAGCAAAATTGTCAAACATATTGAAACAAATTCGATCATATCTATATCTCAGAATGGATGTAGGAGCGGGAGCCCTGGTACAAAGGAGCTCTTCCTTATTGATACGACCATCAGCCAACATGCTCCCCGTAACAAGAGGGATCTGATGACATGTTGGATAGAATATAAAAAAAGCTTTTGATTCTGTGCCACATGCGTGGCTCTTGAGGGTGCTAGAGTTGTATAAAGTCAATGCTACTTTATGCGCCTTCTTGCAGTCATGCATGGGGCACTGGAGAACAGCTCTTAGCTATCCAGTATGTCGGCAGACCCCGGGTAATTGCGGTGAGCTCATAAGGATTGAGCGAGGTATATTTCAGGGCGACAGCCTGAGTCCTCTATGGTTTTGTTTAGCCATAAAACCTCTCAGTACACTGTTAGAGGGTTCAGGGAAAGGCTACAGGTTACGAAGAGGTGGTCGGGAAATATCCCACCTGTATTTTATGGATGATCTTAAGCTATTTGCTTCCACCAGATTGCAACTGATAGTTACTGAAGTTAACTGAATCTTTTAGTAATTCTATCGGTATGAAGTTTGGTGTAGACAAATTTGCGGTCATGCATGTAAAACGGGGAAGGGTAGTGGAATCTGAGGGAATTCAGCTCACGGATTCTACTAATTTACGACCACTTCTCGTAACTGACACTTATAAATACCTGGGTATGTCGCAAGCCTTAGGCATAAATGAGGTGGATATGAAACAATTGCTGCGGGAACGTTTCTTTGGGCCCCTGAAAAAAGTACTAAGTAGTCTTTTATCAGGTAGCAACAAGGTGCGAGCCTGCAACGGTTGGGTCATGCCACTTCTTATGTACTCTTTCGGCATACTCAGGTGGACTCAGACTGAACTTGACGCCTTGGATAGAAGGGTCCATAGTCTTTTGACCACACATCGTATGCATCACCCTCGTTTGTCAGTAATGAGGTTGTACATTCCGCGAAAGTGTGGAGGATTCCTAAATGCCAAGACCTTGCACAATCGACAGGGTTATGCATCGCGATGTGGTCGCTGTAGATTCCGGACTCACCCCGCTCACCTTGGCTAAGAAGAACTGGCGTAGACCTGTAGTACTCAGTACTGACGACCGTAAGAGTGTATGGCAGAGCAAGGAGCTCCACGGAAGGTTCTATCGGGCTTTACATGGGCCCGACGTAGACTTTTTAGCTTCCGTGGCTTGGCTATGTTTCGGCAATCTCTTTGGGGAAACCGACGGTTTTGTATGTGCAATTACTAACGAAGTTATCATGACGAACAACTATCGGAGACATATCCTAAGGGACGGAACAGCAGACATCTGTCGTGCCTGTCACCGCCCAGGTAAGTCCCTTAGGCATATAGTCTCGGGTTATTCTCGTCTTGCTAACGGCGAGTATTTGCACAGACATAATCAAGTAGCCAGGATCATTTATCAGCAGCTTGCTCTGAAATACAGGCTTGTGGAAGTCGAGGTCCCGTACTATAGGTATGTAGCTGAGCCAGTTTTCGAGAATGGCCCTATCACACTGTACTGGGATCGATCAATCATCACAGACAGAACTGTTGTAGCCAACAAGCCTGATGTTGTGGTGGTTGATCGAACTGAGCGCCGGGTAATGATTGTTGATGTCACCATACCACATAATCTCGTGAAGGCTGAGAAGGAGTAACAGATAAAACATCTAGACTTGGCCCACGAGATCGTTGACATGTGGGATGTGAACTCGGCGATCATTGTACCGATAGTGGTTTCAGTTAATGGACTGATAGCCAAGAGCCTCGACCAACATCTTAAGAGGCTCGCGTTGGATGGCTGGGTCAAGGGTCTGATGCAGAAGGCGGTACTTCTGGACACGGCACGCATTGTTCGGAAGTTCCTATCTCTGGGGCCCTAGCCACTGGCAGTTTGGTCCCTGTACCCGTTGCCAGTGGGTCTACACACTTTTTATATTTTTAAATGTTGTGTTATTTTTTATAATATACTATTTAAAAATGTATCTAGTGATGTTATGTTAATAAATGAAAATAATAATAAAAATAATTTATTTCAGGCTTCTTGCCCATTTGTTGTTAGTACTTGTACATTAACCTTACACTACTAGTGTTAGTAGGAATAAACAAAATTACAATTAAATTAAAACCTAAGTACTACGCCACGGGTCTGTGCAGGCACATCCAATGCCCCAGTATGGGGCTATCCCACTTATCCGCTATTGTGCTGAGGATGCTGTTGGGACTGCCACGCACCCTGTACATGATGGAGGCGCATCTTTTTCTGATAATGGCGTGAAAACCATCTATTGCAGCTTCGGTAAACATGCCTGAGGCGCTACAGTATCGTGGCAACTAAAAAAGCAAAGATGGTTTAACCCAATAAAATTTCTTACATTTTTCTTCTTTTAAAAACCAACATTTTGCTCTATGGAATAATCTCTGTATCGCGAGAGAGTTTACAAACACAATTGACACAAAACAACAGCCACAAAGTATACCATTGCGGATCACGCAAAGAATTGTTCTGTGTGGAAATCGAGCCCACAACACTTGGATCGGGAGTTCAGTATCTAAACCACTCCGCCATCTCTACAGTCACTTAAATAGTTACTTACTTATCATCACGCCATTTCCCTTGCGGGGTAGACAGAGAGAACAGAGTTCCAAAAGGCTCAATTCTTGCATACATCGCTCGCTTCCTCAACATTCATAATTGTCTTCATACACGCTCGCCGGTTTCGGAGACTCTTGACTCCACCTTCCTTCAATACATGACCGATTTGGTCTAGGTAGGTGAGCTTTCGTTCAGTGACAGTGTCGTTTTACTCGCTGTGAAGACCTACCACGGAATAAGTTCACCTCTGAACCCCTCTCCCGGGACTAATTGTTAAACATTTTGGTTAATCTGTAATTATTAGGGTAATAATTTGGAAACTTTTTCTATGGCTTTATGAAATATATTAGTATTTTAATATAAAGTAAAAGTGAAAGAACGTTTTTTGGTTTATTACGCTTTCAAATCAAAACTACTTAAGCTAGGAGGCTCAGAAATCAGCACTTTTATTCAAAAAATGGACGGTTCCTGGTAAATAGTTGTTTTTGCGTAGAGATTAAATTTGGATTGAATTTGCCGTACAGTGATATATTCATATTATATGACCCAATTCTTAAGTCCAAGCGAATACCAATTTTATTTAAAAAATACGTCACTGTGTAGAGCACAGTGACGTGTTTTTTTGAATAAAATTGGTATAATTATTTGCGGGAGACTTTAGAAACATACAATGTCACGGATACAAGTAAACCCATACTCTGAACAACAATGTTTTGTGTGATGCTTAAATAAATTATTAAATTATGTGTATCGCACAAATAGTTTTCCTATGTGGGAATCGAACCCACGAAACTCAGGCCAGTGGCCGGTACTTAAACGACCATCCGCCATCTGTAGACGGTACAATTTTATTGGGATTTGATATGGCCATGAAGCACATTGTTGCGTTTTAGCTGTAGCAGGAGATAGCCGTTTATTCTTTCATTTCGTATCTGTGAAATGAAATGGTGGGCAGCGGCTTGATAATACTCTCGGTATAGTTGAGTCCATGAGCGACGGTTACCATTTACCATCAGATGGGCAGTAGCTCGTCAGCCAATACTTGCAATAAAAAAAAATATTTTTTTTTTATAAATCTCCATTTCTCCATTAAAGATAAAATTCGTCAAGCAATGATTTGTTATTACTGTACATAAGGAGATTATCGTTTTTAAAACTTTCAATGCATAATCACCGTAAAAATTTGATAAAGCATACAAAATTTGAACAAACGAAGTATATCTCAAGTAACGGTGAAGTTCTTTCAATACATCTGTTGTATGGTATATAGGTATGTTCAATCCACTTCAATCAAAGTATCGGTTAACAAGAATCGGGTGGTATGAACAAAAAATTGGACAGTTCGAGTGGTCATCAGACAGCAGCTGTCTTCGTCTTTGCTAGAAAAAGGTTTTATTGAAAAAAAATACCGTGCTTTTTGAGGTTTCGGAGCGTGCCGCCCTGTACGCCCCTTATTGCAATTTTTACTTCACAGTATTACTTTTTATACCGAAATGAGGGTTGGTATAACCCCTATGTGGTCAGCCGCCACGTGTGTGACATCTGGCTTTGATTAATTCTAATAATCACCAATGCCTTGTATTTTGGTTAATAAGCAAAGACAAAAATTAGATGCCAAGAATTCAAATGTCGTTTTTTGGACTTCTTTCTAAAGATTACAAAATAGGCACTGAAACGTCTGTTGTCAATAAGTTTATATCCTGTTTTATAATCTTAATACCTTTTGACGTTAAAGCTAATACATATAATATACCTTTGCCGTGTGGGGCCAGCTTTAGAATTGTCCCACCCCTCTCCACCCATGGGAGTCGTAAGAGCCGACTGAAGGAATACCGGGGGAGTGGGCAGCAGCACTCCTTCGAGTATTAACAACATCTACTGCGATCGCCAACCCGCCTGCCAAGCGTGGCGATTACGGCACTATCCCCCATTCTTGGGGAGGCCTATGTCCAGCAGTGGACGTTAAAAGGCTGATGGATGGATGATAATATAATATACCTAATAATGAATAATCTTTATTTCTTCCCAGATATTTAACCTCCTACTTTATGCGTTTTGTACCAATTATAATTTTTGTAAGAGGTGTTTTTTGACGGCTCAATAATTATTATAGATAGACCTACGTATGTATAACGATTGTTCAGCTTACGTAGGTACATATTTCAAGTACAGTTTTCTTTGGCAGATATTTTTCTAGCTCAATACTTTGTCAGTATTATGAATCAATGTTAATTAAACAAAAATAGTCATTGCCATTTTGTTTAAAAATACCAAATACGTTCCTTTATATTCAAAATTAAAAAAGAACTTGCCTCAGTAGGATGTAAAGAAAAATTTAAAATATCTCACTATTGGACACATTCCAAAAGAAGAGAGTTTTTTTTTATTGCACACACATAGAAGAAAAAAACAGTATTTTTAACACTCATGATATTTTTGATGCCATTTTTGTTATTTTAAACTAGTTAAAAAACTATTTAAAAAAGTTCTGTCTTGGACGTCCGTGTGTTGTAGGCAATGGTTGTTAACATGATAGCGACCGAAATACTTTACTAATCGAGTTTTTTTCTTCTTTTACGATTCAGTATAATTACGAATAGAGCCCTATCACTTTTCACGGTCTGATTCGATGTGGTTTAATTGTTATTAAATAAACAAAAAAATAATGAATATTTTCGCTCGACTCGATACTAAAACCAGCGTGTATACCTTATTTCGTGAGAACTACTTCTATAGACCAATATAGTAATACTTCTTAAAATTTGCGCTAGATGGCGTACAAGACATGAGAATCTCATTAATAGGTACTTTTTGAAATTAGCGCTATCTATGTGATTTATTGAAAACTACTTAGTAAGACCAATACAGTATTAGTTACTTATCAAATAATCAATTTTATTGTGAAAAACGAAGATTATGAGGCTTGCACTTTTGGATTTTCCAAAGTATTATTTGAACTATTATTATGCCCCTATAAGTTATACTGTCAGAGTAGGTAGGGATTCAGGCTGTAGTCTACCACGCTGGACTAGTGCTGGTTGGCCGACTTCACAATGCGAAAATCTGCGGGCATGCAGGTAACCTCAAGATATTTTAGTTCACCAAGCCGTGATAATTTATAAACAAATACACACATACTCGTATTCTCGAAAAGTCAGAGGTGTGGTGTGTGCCGTGAACTTGGACCGAGGATTGAACTGGATACCATTGTCTTCCTTAGTAGTTCTCCGTTAGAAGTCATTAGGCTACCACGGTAATATAACGACTGAGCGATTTTTGTTTATTCAATATTACTGTTCCACTGTTGGGCACGCTCATAGCGAGAGGGATTTATATTAGGATAGGGTTATTCATCGATAAAGTGAGGCACGGCAGTTTCACTTTTCATAGAATCATCGAAAAATTTTCTAAAGAATTTTTCTATCTGGTTTTCCATTAAAAATATGTAATAGATACGTAATAAATGATGTTTAAATAAAAAAAAGAACCATCTTCAAAAGACACTTGGGAACTAAAATGCAAAAAATAATTGGTATTGCATACGATTTCTGTGCTAGACACCTTTGAACCTTTGAAGACGGTGTAACAAACATAAAAAAAAAGAAATATACAGCCGAATTAAGAAACTTCCTCCTTTACGAAGTCGGTTGAAAATAAAACTTGTTATATTAATTTTTATAGTGTTAAACTAAGGTTTTTCAAATGTCGACTTAATAAATACTCTACACGAGATCCTCAGTAGTTATCATAGAGTAACTTATATAGTGGAGAGTATTATAGAATTGTTTTACGATGTACGCGAGTTAGCATTGCAATTTATAGGAGTTCGATACTTACTGATATAAGAACTTTTCCTGTGATTGAAAATTAAGGCTACTGGCTTGCAAAGCAAGTTTGGTTTAAATTAAAATGAGTCATGCTATTATGAAATGAGTTAAAATTTTAAATTATATCCATAAGCAGAAACACCATCGCATCTTTTTTTGGGGTGACTGTTTTTTACTTTTTAACATCAATTAATCATTTTAATTTTTTAAAGCTTTATGCGAAAAGTGGTTGGGGTGTGTGTGAAAAATCACAAATTATGGATGAATTGTGCTTAAAAGGCACCCTTAGAATATAAGCGCCGCCCTTTGATAGGTGAGCGTTAAGATTAATGGCACTATTATACACTTTAGGTAGCAACTTTTTAAGAGTGTCTTTGTGTAATTCTAAGAAAAATATTTAGATGAATTCCTCGTAAACCACATTAAAAAAACATAAATACTTTCCATTATTTTTCTCTAGAATTGAAGTGAAAAAAAACTAGAGACACAGAATAGAATATTGGTGTTAGTTATGGTTGATGTCTCTACGACTATTAATATGTTTCATTCGATAAATTAGTGCGTTGGAGGTTCAAACTATCTCCTCATCCTCTACCTTATACCTTCCTCCTCACCTCTTATACCTTTTCCTGGGGTTGGTAAAGCGTGAGTGATGCCGTTAGTTTTGTTAGCGTCGAGGTTATATACGCAGATTGACAATAAGGTCGTTATCTTGTTCGCCATATACCTAGTAAATATAAAATTATGTCACATTTTAACAGCACGATGGCGTAGTATTTTAGATACCGATCTCGTGCACCAAGTTTTGTGGGTTGGATACCACAGGCGAACCTTTGCAAGATCCAAAAAATAATAAAAACAAGCACAAGTACTTTGAAATGTCCTACTAGTATTTCTCGTTTGATTAGTAAGCACGTAATTTCTGACCCGAAGACTGGATTTGAAAATTAGTTGTACAAAATATTACATAGTGTGTTTCAACATTTTGAAATATGGGATGCAGGAGTATACAAGCTGGATTGTGATTGTGGTCTCTCCTACATTGGGCAAACAAAGAGATCGATAACAACTCGGATCAAAGAACACATAGCTAACATGAAGCACCGTCGCTATACAAAGTCTGCAATTTGTGAGCACACACAGGACCACACCCGCCATTACATTAGGTTTGACAAACCTCAAATCCTCGCAAAAGAACATCGATATCGCCCTAGAATGATACGTGCGGCTATTGAAATTAAGAAACATCCCAAATTCAATAGAGAAAAGGGCTGGGTCTTACCATCAAGCTGGAATCCTGTGATAGGCCTCACCAAACAGAATACAAGAAGGCCCATCACAAGATTAAAAGACACAGTTAGCGCTTATTGTGTAGATAAAACTCACAGTAGTGATTAGATTCTGCGTTTTAAAAAAAAATTTAACTTTATTAGCTCTCAGTAATTCCGTAAAAAATTTAATAATCCATAACAGTTGTTGCCTATATTTAGATATTTTTTTTATATATATTTTAAGCATTTGACATGCTTAGCACTATACATTAAACACAAAGTGAAAAATGTGAAATCGAAAATAACAGTAAGGAGCAGGATTTGAACCTGCATCTTCTGGATACCGTCCAGATGCTTTACCAATTCAGCCATCCTGACAATTGCTCCTGACTGCTAATTTCGATAACACATCATACTTAACGTCTTTGGGTGACAAAAAAAGAAGAGGTTCAAATCCTGCTCCTGACTGTTATTTTCGATTTCACATTTTTCACTTTGTGTTTAATGTATAGTGCTAAGCATGTCAAATGCTTAAAATATATATAAAAAAAATATCTAAATATTTAAAGGGTTTGCGTCATTATTAGGTAAAATCTTAATTGTAAAATTAAGTTTACCTGGTCGGTATAATGTATGAAAATGCTTCCGACAGATGGCGCAGGCGTCACCCAAAGACGTTAAGTATGATGTGTTATCGAAATTAGCAGTCAGGAGCAATTGTCAGGATGGCTGAATTGGTAAAGCATCTGGACGGTATCCAGAAGATGCAGGTTCAAATCCTGCTCCTGACTGTTATTTTCGATTTCACATTTTTCACTTTGTGTTTAGTTGTTGCCTACTGAGTTTTCTGGCCAGATCTTTCTCAGTCAGGCCACGTTCCGATCCGATGGTAGCTTCTTAGTCTTAGTTTTTGGCAAAATCAATATATTTAATAATATAAACTAATAACCAAGATTGTCTTCTTACTGGTAGTAATTGGTAGTTAGTGGTAGAATTTTTGAGCACTAAATAAAAACAAAATTTTACAGTTTAAAGAGGAGTATTATACTCATTTTAATATACTAACTTAAAGTCTCATACATTGTAAGCATAAAAATTTGAAGTAGATATTTTCACTGTGTTTCTAAACGAATATTAGGTGGGTTAAAATAAATAAACCAAAAATTTTGTAAAATCATATACTGTGGGTAGATGAAACCGTTGAAATAACATATCAGCCTTGGACGTCTATCATCTAAGTCCACCCGTGATCATGAATGCTGTAAAGTATTCGAAACGTCGGGATAGTAGTAAAATCAAGTAAACGCGATAGATTCCGTAAACGTAGTTTTATTTCAAAATGTGTAACATTAGCGTAAATATCAGAAAGTATTAGTGTGTTTCAAGATATTCTCAGTAGTGGCACAGGCCTTGGAAAACTGTGCTTGGTAAGAGGCAATAGACGTGGTTCCTTAATCCTCGAGACTAATCTCCGACAATAATTCCTAAATGGGTAACCCTTATGTCTACCATAGATACTCGTGAATGTTATTGCGGTCGGTGAAATTTGCATCATAATGTGATTTCGACTACTATCTACCAACCTGTATGTATCTACCTATCGCTTAAGTGTTGTATGTCTATCAAGTGCGAATCCACTCATAAGACATCTGTGTAAGGCAATACCGAACACTGAACTCAGCCCTTTGGCCAGGGCATTGCGTGTGTCTGTGTGTCTTACACGATGCTTACACATCCCATTCAGCTCAAGGGAATTGGTGGTAATCGTTTTGCTATCAACTCAGCGCCGTCAATGGTGTAGGCAGCTCTGGTGAACCTCAAGGAAATCAGGTGTGTTGGAGAACCTATTCTTCTTATCACCCCAGAATTTTAACTTGGCTAGGCCCACAGAGCGGCCATAACGCAGTTGTACCTATTTTTACCCCTTTGTGGCTACACAAATATAACGTCATAGCAGCTTTGATGGGCATAGGAGACTCAAGGTTATTGTTATATCCTTACGCAAAGCTACGGCTTCCCATGATGCAGGCCACTGGTTTACCTCCGTTTGCACGCACATATCTACTTCAAACTTAATGGAATAGTTCGATGCTTATAAGTTACCATCGTCTATTGTGCGAAGGTACTATTATGCAGAAGTGCGCGTTTTACGCAGGTCGCTTTAGATTTTTTTTAATAGATGGTAGTACCACCTGCACTGGCACGAACCTTGCAAAAAAACTTCCATATTATTCCATCC
Source organism: Leucoma salicis (assembly GCA_948253155.1). NCBI lineage: Eukaryota > Metazoa > Arthropoda > Insecta > Lepidoptera > Erebidae > Leucoma > Leucoma salicis. The sequence continues at coordinate 7,409,138 of OX411805.1, read as the reverse complement.
ACACTGATTCATGGATTTATTGAGAAACCATTTCGGTTTATCAGAGGTGTGGAGTCGTTATGATTTTTAATTTTCGGAACATATTAAACGCTTTCAGGTAAAGGATTATGATATTTTTCCTTACATCCCGTTTATATATTTTAGTTTAACTTGTGCTATAGGCCTGCAGTAGATTGCCTTCAATGGCGGGATGATTTCAAACTGTGTGCGTTTGATTTCAGATTTTCTTGAATAAAATAAAAAAATTAAAAGCAGTAATGAGGACTGCCGACGGAAGTGAAAACTTAAAACTATAAACAAACAGTTGTTATTTTTGGATATACAAATTAATTGTTTGATCTTAAATTAAAACTTGTAAATTAAAATAATTAATTTATTAAAAAAAAATATTAAAGTTATTCATTTCTTCATTCACAGCTGGTCCAGCGCAATAAGTTATATAGGAACAGATATAGTGTTATCGTTGACACATCACGTGACCAAAGCGTTCAGTGACAATGACGCGAGTTCCATGATTTTTGTTCACCCAAAAAGTGCTCAACGCGCCTAAAGAAGTTTACACTTCAAAAACTATTTGTCTATTTGTTTTATGGTAAACGGAGAATCTTGCGGATCCGTGGATACTTATAATTATTGTATATGAATCCTGCCTTTGTATCAGGTACAGTCGTGCACGGTAACTTTCCTTGTGAAGTCTTGAAAATTGTAGTACATAAGTGTGATCATTTGATGTCCTGTTTGATATTTTTACCGTCCTTGGTCCCTATAGTGACGGACCACTTTTTAGGGTTCCGTACCCGAAGGGTCAAAACTGGACCCTATTACTAAGACTTCGCTGTCTGTCTGTCCGTCCGTCTGTCACCAGGCTGTATCTCAAGAAAGCCGATAGCTAGACAGTTGAAATTTTCATAAATAATGTATTTCTGTTGCCGCTATAACAACAAATACTAAAAACAAAAAAATAATAATATTTAAGGGGGGCTCCCATACAACAAAAGTATTTTTTTTTTTTGCCCTTTTTGGCTCGCTATTCATAACGGCAACAAGTAGACGCTTGAAATATTCACAGAATATTTAGTTATATAATCACTTTAAAAATAAATAATTAAATTAAAATAAAACAAATATTTAAGGGGGCCTCCCATAAACAAACGTGTTTCTTTGAAAACCACGAAATGAGTCAAATTTTACTTGCAAAATTTGGTAACAGCCAAACACCATGGTTACAAAGAGTTACAACAGTGTAATGTTGTTTACCTAATCAATGGAACGGTACGGAACCCTTCGTGTGCGAGTCCGACTCGTACTTGGGCGGTTTTTTATTATTAATATATTTTTTATGATTGTTTTAGATTGATTTATTGGAAAGTGCACCAATAAATGGCGAATACCTGAATTACTATTAGCTTCATAAAAATTAAAATCTTTAATCATAATAGCGACTCTATAACTTTTTAGTCTCATACCACTCGTATGGAGTTAAGCAGAATTCTTTTTACGCAATTTTTTTTTAATAATAAAAACGCCCTTTCATTGAAAACTGCAACATCCGTTGGATTTGGGTCAGACTGGCGACAATCATTGTGCACTGTGCTTTATATCTACCATTTATTGACAACACAAGTGTGACGGTAAAAACTTGCAACTCTAGGAACCGGTGAATCGCATTCGGGTATAACTAATAGGTACCTGGTTTATTGTCGTTGCACTACTTACTTAATGGTATTATATACTTATCATCACGCCATCTCCCTTGCGGGGTATGCAAAAAGAGAGCAGAGTGCCAAAATGCTCTATTCTTGCATATGTCTTTCGCTTCCTCAACATTCATAATTCTCTTCATACAAGCTTGCCGGTTTCGGAGACTCCTGAAGTCCTGACTCCAACTTCTTTCTATACATGACCGATTTGGTCTAGGTAGGTGAGTCTCTGTCTCCCTCTGTACCTACACCCTTCCACTCTCTCATTATTTTTGAAATGAATACTTCTTTAAAATCGTTGTGATTTGAAACTCGATGAAACGAAAATGCGTCACGATAAAGAAATACTCAACACCGCCATTCAGAATACATGTATAACGCCATCTATTGAAACAATTCGTACTAAATACTGCTCGTCCATAATACGAATATTCCCATAATACGAAAGCACAGGTCCACCCTCAATGGAGTCCTGCTCACATCTCTGGGCAGGTGTGCCTAAGTACCAACTCAACCCACTTGACTCCCTGCATAGGTGTGCTATTCGAATTGTCGATGATCCCCATCTCACGGAGGGTCTAGAGTCGTTGGAGCAGCGGAGACACTTCGGGTCACTCTGTGTGCTCTATCGGCTCTACAATGGGGAGTGCTTAGAGGTGCTGTTTGAGTTGGTACCAACATCACCATTTTACCACCGAACCACGAGACGTAGCGGTAGGGTTCATCCACACCACCTGGAATCGATTTCATCAAAGACAGTTTGTTTTCAGCGTTCTTTTCTACCACGTACGTGTAAGCCCTGGAATGAACTACCTGCTACGGTGTTTCTCCGGCGCTACGATATGTCCCTCTTTAAACGAGGTTTGAAAGTAGCTCTTAAGTTGCAGTAGGCGGTGGCTTGGCTGTGCCCCTGGTGTTGTTAAAGTCCATGATCTGCAGTTACCACTTACCATCAGGTGGGCCACCTGGTCGTCTGCCACCATTGGCAATAAAAAAAAAATAGAATAATGTTTATTTCCTTCAAGAAATTCTGCAATCAAATGCACAGTTTGAAATCACACCATACTTACATTTAGATAGTTACATAAAAACTATTGTGTTTTTCTGTTTGTGCGTGGCACGACTAGCCCCCTTTTTTTTGATGTGAAACATCTAATGGAGGCTAAAATCGGCTGTTCGCGTGGCGACGCTTTTATCTTACTTGTCCTGTTCAAATATTGCTAAATTTGTCACACTTCCCGGTTTCTGATTAAGCTGAAATTTTACATGCATATGTATATCGCATAATAATGCAATATTATGATGACATGGAGATGTTCTGATGATGGAGCTGGAAGGTGGACATAGGAACTTTATAATGAAACGGCGCAATCCTATCGAGTTTGGACTCATTTGATTTGTCTTGACGAGTACTTTGTCTTTAGATAGTATCTAGGGTCTGATGATGAAGCTAGAAGGTGGTTACAGTAACTCTATAATGAAACGATGCGACCCCATCGAGTTTGGACGCGTTTGATTCGTCTTGATGAGTACTTTGTCTTTCGATGGTATCCACGGTCTGATAATGGAGCTGGAAATTCGCATAATAATGCAATATTATGATGACATGGAGATGTTCTGATGATGGAGCTGGAAGGTGGACATAGGAACTTTATAATGAAACGGCGCAATCCTATCGAGTTTGGACTCATTTGATTTGTCTTGACGAGTACTTTGTCTTTAGATAGTATCTAGGGTCTGATGATGAAGCTAGAAGGTGGTTACAGTAACTCTATAATGAAACGATGCAACCCCATCGAGTTTGGACGCGTTTGATTCGTCTTGATGAGTACTTTGTCTTTCGATGGTATCCAGGGTCTGATAATGGAGCTAGAAATTAATTGGCGTAACTCCATCGATTCTAGCTCGTTTGAATTGTCTGGACTAGTACTCCAGTCCTAGATAATATCCAGGGTTTGATAATGGAGCTGAAAGGTGGCCACAGTAACTCTGTAATGAAACGACGCAACCCCACTATGGGCACTATGCTATAAAACGCCGCATCCCATCAACTTTGGAATCGTTTGATTCGTTTCGACAAGTACCTCGGTCCTAGATAACATCCAGGGAATCAAAAAGTATAAACTCGATGGGTTTGGGTCGTTTCATTACAGAGTTACTGTGGCTACCTTCCAGCTCCATCATCAGACCCTAGATACCATCTAGAGACAAAGTACTCGTCAAGACGAATCATACGAGCTCAAACTCGATGGAGCTATGTCGCTTTATAATGGAGTTCCTATGGCCACCTTCTAGCTCCATCATCAGACCTTGGATACCATCTAAAAACAAAGTACTCGTCTAGACGAATCAAACGATTCCAAACTCGATGGAGTTGCGTCACTTCATTACAGAGTTACTGTGGTGGCCACCTTCCAGCTCCATCATCAGACCCTGGATATCATCTAGGGCTGGAGTACTAGTCAAGACATTTCAAACGAGCCCTAACTCGATAGAGTTGCGCCATTTAATTACAGAGTTTCGCTTGGCCACCTTCCAGCTCCATCATCAGACCCTGGAATCTAAAAAATGGCTATGTCGGATATTCAAGTTCTACGGATCTTCGTAATAAGAATTCGATCACGTAGGGAAATACCAAGACTTTGAGCCTTGGTGCAAGGTAAGTAATGCTGCTCCATAAATTGCCGTTCTGTTCAATATCTCATCTGGTAAATAATAATAAGTTACATTTAATAAAATAATAGTACACGAGAATATAATTAAATTATCTTTTCTTTCTTTTCTGGGTCAAATAAGAAAATAATTATCTTCCTTCCAGCGCTGATTTAACTAATTGAATAAGAACTTAGAGCAAATCAGTTTCTCTGAATTGAGATTAACTTACAAAGATGAAATTACAACTGCCTTTGTGGTGCAGTGGTAGTGTAAGCGACTGCTGATCATGAGGTCTTGGGTTCAATCCCCGGGTCGGGCAGTGTTATTGAGATTTTTCAAAACAAAAAAAAAATTAAAGACTTAGTAAAAAATGTGTAATTGATAACAGTCACGAGCATTTGAACCTGCATCTCCTGGATACCGTCCAGATGCTTTTCCAATTCAGCCATCGTGACAATTGCTCCTGACTGCTAATTTCGATAATACATTCATACTTAAGTAAGTAAGTAGCAGCCCGGAGTTTGTATATGTGCCCGGTAGACGTCAAGAGGCTCGCCCCCTATTACGTGGCACTAATACATAGCTGGCGAGTCGTGGGTGTGTAATACACCTCTGGCTACCCCTTCGGGGAATACAGGCGTGATGCTATGTTTTTTGAAGTTACAAAGACTTTAAAAGCTATACTTACATGAACATATTCACTGGCAATGATTTTGCTCCCAACGTTACTATTTTCTTATTATGTATAATGAAACATCAACAAAATGTCGTGGAACATATTTTGGGTATTTCATGGGTTGCCTCGTTTTCCCGTAGCATACACCCATTTTGATCTCGCATCTGGATTGGAGGGAAACCTAAAATAGTAAATATTTATCATCATCTCATAAAGTTTGAAACGTCCACAACCTGACTTTTCTAGTGGTTGCATTTACTAGTATGGGGATGGAGAGTGATAAGCATTACACCATGATCTTTTGCCATTCGTATTCCTGGTACTTATAATTTTACTTTAATGATTGCCTAATAATAGAATGGCCGGTTGTTTTAGTAGGCATTGTTCCTATATTTGATAAAATGTTGAAAGTTGTGATTGTTTTTCTCTTTAATAATTTTAAATATATTTGATAAATTACCCACATTATTTTAATCTTCTCTTTACTTCTAGATCTGATTACCATAGTATTAAATGTATTTTAATCTTTTTATTGTGTTTCCAATAAAGTTATCTTATCTTATCTTATTTTATTACGAATCTGCTATGTAAATGTAAAATAAATTAAAATGTTTCCTCCTGACTAAAATACAACATCCATGCTGTACCTAGGCCACTGACCAAGGTACAATTGATCGACCGTGACCGAGGTACAACACTACTTCACTGTTGTAGAAAACGGTGGATTTTAAGTAGATATTTCTAGGTTACATATCTCTAAAGTTTATTATAGCTATAATACTTATTAAATGAAAAAACCGATCGCATATCATTGTTACGCGACTATTATAAAACGTATAAAACTATCTACTTTCAAAGTATATTACGAAAACTTACTTTTTTTCGCAAAAATGGTTTTCACTTCGATAACAGTAAACACCGGCTCGATGGCGGTAAGCGACTAACTTCTTTGTCCGTGTGGTGACGGACTAAGAATACAAGTGTCGCTTGACAATATTCGGACCGTAGCTCGTCTGCCAGTGCATGCAATAAAAAAAAAAAAAACTAGACGTCGTGGGAATTCTACCAGATGTGAAAAGATCGACATTATTTTGTAGAAATATAACGATCATAACTTGACAAAGTACTCCTCAAGACGAATCAAACGAGTATAAACTCGACAGGGTTGCGATGTTTCTTTACAGAGTTACTGTGGCCATCTTCCAGCTCCATCATCAGACCTTGGATATCATCTAGAGACAAAGTACAAGACGAATCATATGAGGCCAAAGTTGATGAAGATATGTCGTTTTATAACGGAGTTCCTGTGGCCAACTTCTAGCTCCATTATCATACCATGGGTTCCTTCTAAAGACAAAGTACTCATCAAGACGAATCAAACGATGCCAAACTCGATGGGGTTGCGTCCTTTCATTATAGAGTTGTTACTGTGGCCACCTTCTAGCTTCATCATCAGACCCTGTATACCACCTAGAGCCAAAGTACTCGTCAATGTTAATCATATGAGCCCAAACTCGATGGGGTTGCGCCGTTTCATTATAAAGTTCCTACATCCACCTTCCAGCTCCATCATCAGATCAGCTCCTTTTCATCATAATATTGCATTCTTACGCAATATATATATGCGTGCAAAATTTCAGCTAAATCGGAAACCGGGAAGTGTGTCAAATTTAAACTTACATGATTTGAACGGGACAACTAAAATAAAAGCGTCGCCACGTTAACAGCCGATTTTACCCTCCCTCCGCATTAGATGTTTCACATCGAAACTTCACAAAGGGTAGTCAGTAGTGATGTACTGAATACCAAACACAACAATATTTAATAGTGTGGGAATATTGGAAACGAGCCGATTGGCCTAGGTACACATAGTGCCGAGGTTCAACATGTTCCCCTACTCATAATTATATCAGTGTCTGATTTAAAAATACCTTCTTCTTTGTATAAAATACACATAGCTTTATACGTAATATTTATATTTACACACGTTTACGATTGTTAAAAAACCTATTGTTTTTCGGGGCCACAAGTGCTCACAAATTTTCCACTCAGCCTGTTTATGTTATTAGATACTCATAATACTCATATTGATCAGACTTTACTAGATTTTATGGTATATGCTATGCTATAGCTTAGTCGGATTAAGGTGCCGCTGAAGATGGCCAGCATATGGCACGCGACCACCGCTTCTGACTTTTAGAGAATAAATCTATTAATCCATCCATCTGTCAGCGTTTCTTTTTCTTTTTTCTTTTTTCGTTCTGGTCCTAGCTCTCCCCAAGAAAGCGCCACAACATTGGTTCTCTACGGGTTTGGCCAAATAGGAGATGCCCGTAATAGGATGTGCATATTAAATTGTCTTTTAATGCTTGCTTTGGTATACTGATATTGCTTATGCTTGCTTAGTATATTGATTGGTGTCTCCCCGGACAGCGAGGTGTGCGGTATGTAAAATATGATATATAAAAAATATATTGTCTTAGAACTAGATCCAAAGATAAATGTAAAAGAGGACCTTGGAATATATTTAAGTAGATATAACTGGTGGGTTTTTTTTTCATAACCAATTTCTCTCTAACCGTGGACCCAGTGCCCGTTGGTAGAATTCACAAGATGTTCAGACAATCTCCCAGGCTTGCAGGTTTACTCACGATATTTTCCTTCAGCGAATTGTGATAATTTTTAACAAATATACACATAATTTGGAAAATATTAAGATATCAGAGGTGTGCCTTGTGTGGTATTGACTACAGATTGGCGTTAAAACTCCATACCATTTTGCAGCTATTTTTGCAGAAAGATACAATCAAATAATATGAAATTCGGTCTAATCTTAGACGTTATCTCATACAGTAATCGCTTCGTAAGTATACCTTGTCGTCCACTGCTGAACATAAGCCTACCCAAGAAGAGAGCGTAACAAAGACCGGTCCTGTGCTGTCTGCATCTACCTCGTTACTCAAGAACCTTTTTCTCCAATGGTTGTCAGTTCGTCAGACGATGTAACCTTGTCACTTCAGCGTACCAAACCGTGCGTGTATCCATCCATCCATCAGCCTTTTAACGTCCACTGCTGGACATAGGCCTCCCCAAGAATGGGGGATAATGCCGTAATCGCCACGCTTGGAATTGGTGCGTGTATACCTACCGACATATATAAATGTATAATATCTGTTTATGTTAACCAGTTAAAAGAAGCTGTAATCATAACTAATGTTGGTTCATTAACATCTTGTGATATACTCAATAGACAGATATTGAATATGAAACCATCAAATAATAAAATCGTGGGTGAGTTTAACAAACTCAGTTATTCACAAAAGATATTGGCATTCATTCGTCACAGAAAGAAACAATTATTGGCTAATGATATGCCGTTGTTGCTAAATTAAGACGGTTATATATAGAACTTGAGCCGATAAGAGCCGTGAACAGCGAGTTAAAGCAGGGACCAGTTTCGGGGCTGCGTGGCAACCTTATTAATTTACAAGCAGTTGCACGAGTGATAACTGAATGTATTTGTGTATTATGGCATTAGTATAAAATAGTTTTGACAATTACCTCGGTAGTATAGCAGTATTGTATGTAACTTCTATGGTGGTAGAGCCTTGCTTATCCCAGCACGATTGGGCCGGCTCGATCCTCGAAGACGGAGGCCCAAACCCCCACCACATCCTCTCCATATAATCCTTCCTATCCACCTCCTGTCCTTTTGAAGATGGCGACGCGCGAGTGATACCTCTGGTGTTGCTAACGTCTATAGGCTAAGGTAATCGCTTACCATCAGGTGGACCGTATTATGGGTTCGCCAGCCATTTAGTATTAAAAAAAACCTGCGGTCACGATTCCGGGGTCAGGCCATCAAAATGTAATTGAGTTATTCTTCAAGAAACGAGCAGTGCGGAGTTAGGAAGTTGGCGATGTTTCACACCCATGACTCAGAAAGCATGTAAGGCCGTTGGATCTCTCTCTCATCGGTGGTGTCACAATGCCGTCCTATCGGACTGTGAGAATGACACAGAGTGCACTTGTGTTGGCGCAGACAGTTGTGTACTATAATATCTCCTATACACGTGAATTGTCTGTTGACATTGGCAACCCTGATCGAAATTACGGCATGGGCATCATTGTACTATTTATTAATATTATTATCGTAACTATTATAAAGCGGTAATAGAGGTGTGTCTGTACATTTAAGATATTTGAGAAAATATGACTGAATTAGGCTATATAGGCCTGTCTAAACACAAAAAGATTTTAGATTTTTTGTCTGTTGGTTTGTTAGCTACCTCACGATTTTTTATGCAAGTTTTTTATTTGATAACTCTTGGTTAGACTTAAAAATCTGGTATACTGTTTATCCCGCTACTATATAACCTAAAATGAATAAAATGGGAACCTGAGATATAACCTAAAATCTAGCTTTTGGTTGCGGTGGAGCCCAAAATATTTTGGTAAAGGAAATTTACATGCCTGAGAAATTTTTGATAACATGTGAAGTCATCTGACCCACAGATCTATCTCATTCGGTCCAGCATTGGGGTAGCGGTGGGTGATAAAAAGTGCTGCAAGTAGGTATTACTTTGGGGTTGGCTGGCAATCACCCAAATTTTGTAGGTATGTAGAGAAAGCTATGCTTTTTAAGTTTATATAAAATTGTAGAATATCGGTCCATAGTTGGTGGATATTCTGATATTTTTCCAAAATAAACGTTACCTCGTAAATATTTCATTAATGAGATCTTTGTAAGTGTAACTACTATAAACCCGATTGACATCATCCAAAAACGGATTTTGGGCAAGTTCTATCCAAAACGGATTATTCCAATATAATTCAACAGGGATGAAGTCGCAGATAGGGTGTATATATATTTTATGAGAAATTTATTAAGGGGTAAGAACAGTCAGACAAGAATATTCTCAAACATAAAATATATATGTCAAATACATGTTAGGTACCTACATCATTGTGCCTCCAGTACAGCTTGATGGCCGTACATGTAACACACATGAATATTTATGGAAAGTTTTTACCCGTTAAAGTGACATAAAAATAGTATTGTTTTGTAAAAAATACTCGTTTTAAGTAACTATTCAGTCTGTAACAAAAGAATACGTTATCTTTAGACGGACAGTTTCTATTGTAATTAGTTTGTTATTGTGCTATATCGTTTCAAAGGTATTATTGCGACGTATATATAGAATATCTATAGTTTTTTTTTTTTTTTCAGGGTTCTCTATATGCTAAAGCATTTATTAATTAACTTTACTAGATAGTATAACAATGTCGAGGATATGGACGAGAACGGAAAGTGCAAAAATGTAAAAATAGCAAGCAAGTTTGTATTTCACACATTCGCAGTTTGTGTTTTGATAATGATTGAGTATGTAAAGTGCTTAAAATATATCTGCAGCTGTACTATTATAAAGCTGTAACAGAGCCTTGGATGTATAAAAATAGCAGAGCTACAGCTGAACTACTACAGCGCCTCAATTATGGATTAATGTCAATGTTAGACATATAGCTGTCCGTATAGAAAGAAAGAAAACTATATTTTATTATCACTTGAGAATAATACATATCTTAGGGTTAACACTTTTGACCACTGAAGGAATGTAATATAGTTCCGGCCAATAAAGGCGGAGAGATGGCACACGGCGGGTTTCTTTAGTGGGTGAGGGCCCCACACTACCCTGTTCGTTGCCACGTCGGGGTGTGCGGTTAGGAACATTTTTTCCCGCCTTAACAAAAAAAAAAAAAAGGTTAACACTTTTAGTACAAAAAAAAAAATATTACCTACCTACATATTTTCAGTATAACTAAACAGGTACGCAAAATAAAATATATTCAAGTGACAGCAAGGCCCCCATTCAGCTATGATGCTGCAATGTTACAATATCACACTGCAGCGCTGGTTTTCAATGGAAACCCTGGTGACGCACGGACGTACAAAGTAACATTAAGAAGAGGCATGTAGGAATATAACTAAACCTATGTGTTAAATAAAGAAAGAAATACTTAACGTTAAAACAGAAAATAAAACAAAAACAAAATATCTTTATCTCCCTGCATTATAAAATAGCCAACACATAAAATAATAATAAGAAATATTCTACCGTCCATAGAGAAGCATCCCACTAATCACCATGCTTTCAAAGTAAGTAATTCTCTTTTTGGTTTGTGAGTAGGTAGCATTTAAAACTTAATTTAAAGGAAAATTTATTTGTTTTAGATTGGCAGGGTGGTGGAGTGTTGTTCCAACACTTGGTGGCAGCATATTTGAAACTTCCCCTGAATGCGGATGTTTTAAACTGAGGAATGGATAACGAATTCGTCACCGTCTGGGGACAGTACCTAGAATAGTCTCGAAGCCAACGTAATTTATCAAATAGATATTTTGGCTTTTTATTTGTAATGAGACCAAACAGTAGCGTAGCAAAATTAAGTTTTCGTCTGTTTTTCATTTTTAACATATTGGCTTCATTAAGGTATGGCGTGACATGGCTACGACGCGGAATTCGGAAACAGAACCTAGCGCAGGCATTTTGTACACGTTGTATAAGCTTTTCGGTTTGCGATAATAGACACGGACCATACACGATGTCACAGTAACTAAATTTTGATAATATAAGGCTATCAACTAGTCTTTTCCTTATTTCTACGCTGAGATATTGCCTGAAATTATATTATAATAATTTTAACCTATAAAAACAATTTATATTATATAAACGTATGGTGACGGACTAAGAATATAAGTGTCACCAGCCCATTCTTTCTCACGGGTGTCGTATGAGGCGACTAAGGGAAGTAAGCAATTATCACCCATTGCATTACTGGTGGTAGGGCTGGGTACCATGTGAGAGTAACTTGCTATCGGGTCCGAGCGGGTTGGGTTGGTACCACGGTCTCCTGTGTGACCGGTCATGAAGCACTTCAGTGTGTTTTGGCTGTAGCAGAAGATAGCCGTTAATTCTTTCATTTCATATCCGAGAAATGAAATGGTGCGCAGCGGTTTGACAATACTCTCGGTATATTTGAGTCCATGAGCGATGGTTACCACTTACCATCAGGTGGGCCGTGGCTCGTCTGTCATTACTAGCAATAAAACAAAATATATATAAAAAGAAAGAGTATCAGGACGACAAAGTTAACAAGCTGTCCATAAATTGTGTATGATTGTGGCACGCGTCTGCATAAAAATTCACTTAGAGCTACAACTGAACTACTAAAGCGCGTTAATTCTGGTTTAAGGTAGTGTTAGACATATAGATACAACTTTGCCAATGTTTCGTAGATAGATCAAATAGACCATCAAACGAAGGAAATTGTTCGGTGACAAATCAAACAGCTTGTGATTATGGGTCTAACTATCGTGATGAGTAGGTACAGAGGCATACTAAAACAAACAACAGAATAATGTGGAACGCTTCACGTTTTTCCGCGCCGTCCTTGTGCAGAGGCTATGATAATCTCTGTTTCGTTCCAATTTTAGCAGATATAGGTATGTGCTGAAGCAAGTACGCTACAGCACGTCATTTGAAAGCGCCAAAATACCTTGAAAGTACCCAGCCCTTCCACCATTAATGCAATGGGTAATAATTGGTTTGTCTAGCGCTGCCTAGAAGTAAAATTACATGTAGATCATTCCTAATTCTAGGGTCAACCTAATACGATACTAATTGCTATATTAATCAAGACGCCGTATATTGAGTAACAATTAATTTTAAGCTACCTTTGTGGTGCAGCGGTGTGAACGACTGCTGATCATGAGGTCTCGGTTTCGATCCCCGGGGTCGGGCAGTGAGAGGTGGCATGAAAGGGACACGTATTGAAAGGGACGATTTAAATAATCGGTAAAATATTAAACTTCTCGTGACGGCAGTATTTTTGTTTTGTGGCAGTCCCGAAGCACAACCATTCGCATTTGACGTCACACTCCTGCCATTTTAAAGATGGCGACAGTGTGCAAGTGTTCGTAATCGTACAAAAAAGTAATTTTTTTGTTGTTAATTAGAAATGCTTTATGAAATGTTGTAAATTGATTAGTTTTTTTTTAACCAGTGTTTATGATCGATTATTTATATAAAGATACCATAAGATCAGTAACCTTATATTTATTAGTAGTCGTTTTTATGGTTGTTTTAATTTTTGTGTGATATTTATGAAGGGGACACAACAAATGGTTATGAATGGGACGTCCCTTTCATGACCAATATTTTGTTTCAATAGAGGATTAATTTTAGATTAACATTCAGATTTCACCTATTTAAAATATTATATCGAGCATTTACTAGAGTATCTACAAGAAAAATGTCCCCTTCAAGCCACCTCTTCCCTGCTATTAAGCTTTTTCAGTAAAATTTTCAGTAGCAGCCCGGAGTTTAAAAATGTGCCCAGTAGACGGCAATAGGCTCGCCCCCTATTACGTGGGACTTAAACATAGCTGGCGAACCGTGGGTGTGTAATATACCTCTGTCTTCCCCTTCGGGGAATACAGGCGTGATGCTATGTATGTATGTATCTATGTATTAATCATAAAAAACTATTTAAGCCTGATTGTTGTCCTAGTTTAAAAAGTAAACGTTTCAGTCACATTTGTGTAAAAGATATACCTAATATGAGTTCGCGTAACCTTTACGCGTATTAATGTAAATTAAAAAAAAATCATTAGTGTTTGTGTCAGGTATTATTGAAACGATCAAATTTAAAATAAACATGGCATTGTTTTAGTGATATACAATTGTGATTATGTAAATAACGTTACACAAAAGTTAACTATTTTTTGGACAACAACTATATGTACCTATACCTATCCTATTTTGTATTGTAATCACGGGTCAACCATAACACTACTCTGTTATAATAATTATTAAATATATTGCCCTTTGCACCACTGAAGGAATGTAATATGGTTCCGGTGGCACGCCGACAGGGGCGGAGAGAGGGCACACGGCGGGTTTCTTTGGTGGGTGAGGGCCCCACACTACCCTGTTCGTTGCCCCGAACGACGGGGTGTGCGGTTAGGAAATTGTTTTCCTGCGTTAACAAAAAAAAAAGTGTCTCCCTTTGGGATATATGACTCAAACATCTTTCTATTAACATTAAAATTTGTAAAAAAATAGGTAGTTTGTGTGCTCTATTTAAAGATGTTTGTGTATTGACTACTGAACTAATGTCATACAGTTCCAGTGGTCCGTGACAACAGGCAGAGAGACACCGACGAGTATACGCAACGAACACAGTAGAGCCCAGGCCGTGTGCCGCTTTATGGCATTACTTCAGGGTCCACACTGGTTATTTTTCAATTCTTTTTTTGTGCCATTATTGGGCACGGGTCATGATGAGAGGGATTAGGCCATAGTTAACCACGCTGGCCCAGTGCCGGTTAAAAATCAGTTTTTCTGTATAAAACGAGAATAGTACCCACCTCAACGCTTCGCTTATGAGGCGTGCAAAACAATGTCAACAAAAAATATAGGAATCCATTACAACAATTCGTAATAATCAACACCCAAGGTTGTGAGAAAGAATTCGCAGTAACAACAGTATGTTTATAACGTTATCGATGATATACGTTTGAAGAGGCCTCGGCTATTTACTCTATGATTCTTGAATACTCCCTGAATGTTCCTACACACTTGACATTATAAGTGTGGTATTATTCAAGCGCATGTATTGACGGGCTGTGACAAACTATCCTTTTTTATTGTGCCGGTATTTTTACTCGACCTTCTAACCTTCCATGCCAAACGCCATGAGTTGTTCCACACAGCACAAATTGTTTGTTCGTAAGTTTAAAAAAATATATTATATTTTAGATTCCCACAACCGTTCATTTGATATGTCACACGATATGGTTTGCACAACTTATGTTTTAATTTTGTAATTCAAACCATAAATGTTTAGAATTAAATTATTTACTTTACACGTGCGTGGAGTCACCGATTAAAATATATAATGTGTATCAAATTTCAACTAAATCGGTGCAGTAGTTTCGGACCAAATTGGCTATGACAGAGGCACAGACAGACAGACACAGTTTTTGCCTTTTGAGGTAGGCAAACAAAATCTATTTTTTCTTTTTTATTACGCTAGGAAATTCTTTATGGATCCCTCTCTGTATGGAGGACGAAGAGATTACGCTGAGGTGGAGGGAGGTCAGAATCTAAACCGTTACGTCAATGTAGTTATCCTGTCATGCCAGTGTAGTTAGCCTTTTTTGTTAAGGTGGGTAGAAATGTACCTAACCGCGTACCCTGTCGTTTGAGGCAACGGACAGGCTAGTATAGGGGCCCTCAACCACAAAATTAACCCGCTATGTGCCGTCTCTCCACTTATATTGGCGGACCCTTGGAATGTAGCACACATTACTTCAGTGGTACTGCAGTTAGCTTGGGGATAATTTATCTTAAAATGTAGAGTACCCATGAGCTTAAGATCATACATACCATGGGCTGCTGGCCAGAGATAGATAGAGAGGTCGCATCTAAAAAACTATTTCTATTACTATGTTTTTATTAATTGACTGCCTCTGTGGTGCAGCGGTAGTATAAGCGACTGCTGATCATGAGGACTCGGGTTCGATCCCCAGGTCGAGCAGTGTTATTGAGATTTTTCGTAAACAAAAAAGAAAGAATTGTCAGTAGTAGCCCGGAGTTTGTTCGTAAGTTTCAAAAGCCCCTTATTACGTGGGACTTAAACATAGCTGGCGAATCATGGCGTGGGCTACACACCCACGATTCGCCAGCTATGTTTGTGGGTGTGTAACACACCTCTGCCTACCCCTTCGGGGAATACAGGCTTGATGATGATGCTATGTTTAGTCCATTATATAAACATGGTAAATTATTTTTATTTTATTATTATTTATAATAATATGTGTAAGTATATAAGTCTTGCTCAGTGGTGTAAGCTCAAAACTTATAATCACGCGGTCTCGGGCCAAATCACAAGTAATCGTAATGTTTAAAAATATTCTTATGTACCTATACGTGGAACATTTTAGGTTACATAGACCAAATATGAGTGTGTTACGTCTTCAATTTTAACGATTGTCAGCATAGATAATTTAAAAACCAAACTCTCCTGCTGTATCCTGTGACCAGAGGCTTCCACAGTGAAAAATGCCACCCATCCTAAGTCCTGTAGTATGAATTTTGTTATCTTTGTGAAGGGGCCCTTGGTACTAGCCTCTGTTACCCTTGGCTATGATTGTGGTTAAGTATTTACATTATATTTAGGCCTGCATTTACCATGTCACCCTGGGTCGCAAAAATGCCACTCTATCACTAAATTCTCCTTTTTTTTTGTATAGCACCAGGAGTTTCACCGTTCTAAATAGTTTGCTGCCAAGGGTCCTAGCTCCAAGAGTATAAGCCCTCAGTGTAAAATTAACTTTTATATTTCAACTAGTAACAGGTTGACTTGAATAAAAAGACTTATGTAAGATAAAACTTTCAATTTTATTACCTATCCGGCACACACAAATTTCATTCATCAATAATTTACATTAAATATTAATACATTCATTTATGACACGACAGTTATAAATGTACAATAGTTTTACAAATACACTACCTAATATAACGTCTAAACAATTATGTAGTTTACTTATGAATTTAAATATGACCTTGTTGTTTTTCAATGTCGTATAAATGAAAAATCTCAGGTTTTTATAAAACAGTTTACAAAAAGATGTCCTAAAACTTAGTAATTATTCATAAATATTTATGTTTAGCTAGTCTTCAACAGACTACATTATGCAATTGGCAAGAATGTTGTCAGCTGATGACCTACAGGGAGGGTAAATTGATACACGGAGAGCGAAAAAAAATATAGATACCTATGTGTAAGTACGACTTTATAATCAAGAGCAAATCATAAATAACTATACGTGCCTCTAGCCTCTACATTAATAATTATCCGCAATCAAAAATATGTATTCTACAGGAGCTGTACATTTTGCCAGGATAAAAGCATTCTTTGGTTTCCGAACTCTATGTAGATACGCAAAACTTTCATGTTAATCGGTTTTGTAATAATGGCGTGAAAGTGTATCGAACAAACTAACATTCACATGTATAATATTAGTAAGGATTATATTTAAAGAAAAAATGGCTGTACGAAATTATATAATTAGGTACAATGGGTATTTAATAATAAATAAATATTCACAGACATTTTCACCCAACGTCCTCTGGTCCCAAACTAAGCTTGTACTTTGAGTACCAGGTTACGGATATAATACATATATTACTTTTTTTTTGTAAATCTAATATATAAAATTTCCATGTCACAATGTTAGTTACCGTACTCCTCCGAAACGGCTTAACCGATTCTCATGAAATTTTGTGTGCATATTGAGTAAGTCTGAGAATCGGACAACATCTGTTTTTCATCCCTCTAAATGTTAAGGGTAGTCCACCCCTTTTTTTTAAATTTTTAGATATATTTTTTATTTTTTTTTTATTATGGTTCGGCATTAAAATCTTACATACAACCCCAAAATTTTCAACCTTCTACTGCCGATGTAGAAAAAATTTATATGGCAAAACAACGTTTGCTGGGTCAGCTAGTACATACATAATTTCGTGGGATTTTAGAATAAAATGTCACTGGAAATCATACGATCGTGTACATACTGTGTTCTTAATTATTTACTGCAGTCAATTATAACAAATAGTAAAATATCTTCATAATTTCTGTAGGCACGCACGTCGTTCATGGCAAAAGGTTGTAAAAGGAATCATCTAAGTATACATTATTTGTGAATAAGGAATTTATACTTTAAAAAGTAGCGGAGCATGTCAAATGCTAAAAAATATAGATCTAAAAGGAATCATCTATTTTTAATGAAATTTTTGTATTAATTATAAAATAATCGAAAAATATATTAAATCAAGTCATCTACACGAGTAGTATGTTGTACGAACATCGCGAAGCCGCGGGTACAACTATTTCTGTACTATTATAAAAACTGTAACCGAGCATTTATATTATTTAAGAAAAAAAAATCTATTAGGTTATTTAGGCGTTTCTGAATACAAATTTTAATATTCAGATTTTTTTTCTGTTTATTTGTTCGCATATCGCGCTAATAACCAAAACTAATGAACGGATTTTGAAAGAAGTTTCTTCTTTTGTTTGATGAGACTTAAAAACTTGTATGTTTTTTCGCTACTATACCGGAAACCTAAGATATAACCTAAACACTATCTTTTGTCTGCAGGCATAAAAGCATTTTTAGGTACGTAATAAAATTAAAAATAAAATGAACTTAATGAGTTAGGTATAAGCCATTTCAATTAAAAGCGTATAGTCTAAGACAGGCGTTATGCCTAATGTTTTGAATGTTTTTCGTGAAAATATTCATACAGCATTGTCAACAAAGCAAGGTCAAATTACAACACACACTGAACAATATATAAATTTAAATAACATACACCAGTTTAGGATCTTCATACAGACTAAATATACACAATAAGCATAAATAATTTAAATAAAATCTTTCTATATATAAATACACTCTCAGCTAATTATAATAGTTATTTCATATGTTTTACTAACACTATGCCTAATAGGTAACTTCACCGTTTTTAGATAATGTACACACCTCAAGGGTTTTGTATGAACGTTTCTAGACAAAAGAATTATTTTTACAATGACATGTCAAGAATAAAAATGTAGGTAATTAAATATGCTATATAGTATCTATATGTAACGGACTCGTGTTATGTCATTGCGTAACGTCACATTTAGAGATTTACAAGGTATAAATAGCTACAGAGCAAAACCTACATTACTCTATTGTGCTATGCAACTTGTACTATTTACAGCGATACATTATAAAACAAAAGGACCAGGCTCTAACGTACTAACTACGTTAACAAAATAAAAAGTCACACTCCTTATTTGAACTCGCACCAATAAATGCTGATTATTGACAAGTCGACAGATCTAAGAACGTCGCCTTCGTGGAGAAATATTAAATAGTAGAACAGAATAATGTTATTACATAAATATGCCACATCTAGATAGGTCAAAATAAAACTACATGTTTGTACATAATTGTAGTTAAAAAATAAATAGATTGATAGTTGATATATGTACTGTTTTGTACTTATCGAGAGGTGCAGTCTTGTTTAATTGGTCATTCATTCCTACTTTGTCCTACTTTAATACAGAGCTACATACCTATTACAAGTAAGTATACAACTTTCTAACACACAAGCATAAATAAACTATATACATCTCATCTAAAGCTAAAATTATTGTATGAAACGTAAGGAAAACATCATAAATGTTCTTTTGTTGACAAAATTATTTTATATCTAACGTTTTGTATGTAAATTTAATATATATAAACAAATATATAGAACACAAAATAGAAAATATTAACCATCTAACGCTTAAGATGTTTCACCAATTACAATTTGGTGTGTCTAGCCGTCAGTACTATTTTTGTACATTTTCTTTGCTAAGTCTAAATACAATAAAAAGTCTTTGGCCTTAACAACAGTAATCCACAATTCGCCTTACTAATAATTCTCTAATGCAACCACGTAGCCTCTACAGGTAGAACATTCATTGACTAGGTACTAAGGTAACTAACCTACGTACAAATTCGAGAGCTAAGCGTGCTGAGCTCTGCCCAGGTGGATGAAGAAGGCGACACGATCAGCGCTTCTTTCACCGCACTTGTTACACATAAATGGATCATTGTACCCATGGAATCCCATGTGAATAGTATGCATAGTTAAGTCTCCAAAAGTTATGTCGCAGTACTGACATGAGTAGCTCTGAGCTGGGCAAGTCGCTTCCACAGAAGTTTCGGATTCTGTGTCAGAAATCTCCATGTCTCTGGTTTTCTCATCTTCGTGTTGAAGTCGTAATGCTGCGGGCTGTAGTTTGAATGCTCGACCTTTTCTCCGGTTTTTGAGTGCAGTAGTTGGTGTTAATGGAGTTGTTTGCTCAGTGCTAGGAGGTGGTGTACCAGGTTCACTAGTCTTCGTACTTGTGAGGTCGAGGGCGTCGTTAGCAGCAGCTGACGTCTCACGTGGAGTCGTAGGGGTTTGAGGTAGACTTGTTGGTGATTTAGCAGGTGGTGACGTAGTTTTGTCAGGTCTCTCAGAATAGGAAAGGCGCTGGTGTAATAACGATGGAGGGGGAGAGAGTGTCTGAGATTTATCCACATGAACGTCAGACAGTTTCGGTGAAGTTCTTTGTTCGTAATTGTTGTTCGGTGGGAATAGAAATGAGTGAGGCAGTAGTGGTGGTAAGTAAGGCAAGTTAACGGGGAAGTGGCTACCGAAAAGTGGATGCGTTGGTGGCGGAGGTTGTGGGACATTGTTGTTATTTATGGACTGCTGCTCAAACATTTTAGATAAAGGCTTTTGCTTGGGCCCTCTCCGTGTTCCATATACATCAATTATTGGCAGAGGATTTGGAGTACCATCAGGATTTAGCACCATCGCTGGATTATGTTGGTACTTGCGTAAATGCAGCTTTAAGGAATGGCAGTACTTTGTCGCATAGTTGCAATCTGCGCAACGGTACTGGTAAATGTTTGAATGTGATTTCAGATGTGAGTTAAGCATTGATTTGTTGACGCAAGAGTAAGAGCACTGCGTGCACTGAAACGGCTTCGATCCAAGATGGTTCCTCATGTGATATTCAAGATGGTGCTTGTATTCAGTAACGAAAGGACATTTTCTGCAGCACAACATCTTCTCTGGCTTAATATGTTCTTTGCTGTGTTCCCAGAAGCTTAGTTTGGTTACAGCAACGAACTCGCATTGTTTGCATTTAAATGTTTTCACTTTTCCGTGAGAATTAACAGCAGGTACCCTAAGTCCTGGTTCATCGTCAAAATCTTCATCACCAGATCCGTCACGACCATCGTCGCCGTCGGTTTTTTGTCTTACTCCATCAAAGCCTGAGTCATGGAAACGCTCGTAGGATCTGCGTTCATGGTCTCTGTCGGGCGAGGAAGGCGTTCTTGGGGGTGATTTAGGTGGAGTAGCATCGGCTCGTGCAAGGGGAGTCGACACATGAGCTGGTGGTGCTAAATTTCTTGGAGAGTAAGATGTTTCGTATTCAGGTGATGTTCTGTGGGCTTCGCTATTGCGAGGTTCGAAGCCAGGTGGTGTAAGCAGATTATATGGCAGACCATTACGGAAAGACTCAAGGTGCATACCTAGATTAGCTTTAGCTTTTAGTGACATGGTGTCATAGAAAGGTGAAGGTTCACCGGAACTTCCTACACTTCGCGGCGATTGACCATTTGAATCCTTACTCGAGGATGATGGGGAGGAGCTGTGAAAACCTTCTGAGTAGAAGCCGCTAGTCTGATCCTTCATAAAACTTCCATCATCCATTGGTTCCGATTTCTATAAAAGAGAATATTGCTGTAGAACTTAAATTAGTCAAATGTATCCATGCATTTAGGTAGAGCTTGTTCTGATATAATTCTATATTTAAATTACAGTAACTCTACCATCACTAAAGTTTTAGAAAATAAGGCATACCACTATTGGAGGCTGCAGCAAAGGTCCCCAGGACTGTGGGTGCGTAGTATGATGCGCTGGCGCCATGCCTGCCGGCGAAGCGCAACTGATCATTTCTGAGGACAAAAAAATACATTAATATAAAAAATATACTGCTTCATCATGACGGGCCTCGTGGCGTAGTCGGTAGTGTAACCGGCTTCCATGCAAGAGGTCGTGGGTTCGATTCCCACTCAGGACAATTATTTGTGAGATGAACACAGATATTTGTACTGCGTCTGGGTGTTTTCTATCTGTGTGTATTTACAAAAAAAAAGTAATATATGTATTATATCCGTAATCTGGTACCCATAGCACTAGAATTAAGCTTAGTTTGGGACCAGAGGCGTTGTGTGAAATGTCTGTGAATATTTATTTATTATTTAACTAGCTGATACCCGCGACTTCGTCAGCGTTAAAGTTTTACTTTCTAAATTGGACCCCTATTTTACCCGCGATTTTATAAAACCATTGAAATGTATGTGTATCCTATCTATTATATATAATTCCAGTGTCACGATGTTTGTCCGGGATGAACTTCGAAACTACTGAACCGATTTTAACTTTTCTTTTTTTTAAATGTGTGTTTCGTTCCAACTTAAGAGATAGGATACTTAATATCTCAATTTATAATTGCAATATTTATTCATGAAAAAATACATATATAAAAAAAAACATAGCATCACGTCTGTATTCCCCGAAGGGGTAGGCAGAGGTGTATAACACAACCACGACTCGCCAGCTATGTTTAAGTCCCACGTAATAGGGGGCGAGCCTATTGACGTCTACCGTCGTAGGCTAGTACATATATGGTGGTACGAAGTTCGCCGGGTCAGCTAGTATCAAATATAAAATGAAATTTAACATTCTTAATTCAAAAAAGGTCAAACATGTGTGTTTCTATCTCCCAATTAGAGACCTACCAAACCACCTCCACATTTCCTTCTTATTATTTTACCTGACCACTTCCTCATCTGCTCTATATCATCATTCCTCTTCATGTCCTATAGCTTTTCTTGGGGTGGATTACTCGCGAAGGTTGCTTTTGGTCTATAGGCTACCACGCCAACCACTCATGGGGTGGCAAACTTACCGTCTTACTCACCATCAAGCCGTACAGCCTAGTATAATTATATGTTATAAACATTGATGTATAAACAAAAACATAGCAACACGCCTGTATTCCCCAAAGGGGAGGTGTATTAACCACCCACGATTCACCAGCTATGTTTACGTCCCATGTAATAGGGGGCGAACCTATTCGCGTCTACCAGGCACATTTACAAACTCCGGGCGGCTACTGAGAATTTTTCTATTTACGATAAAGCTCAATAACACTGCCCGACCCGGGAATCGAACCCGAGACCTCATGATCAGCAGTCACTTACACTACCTCTGCACTACAGAGGCAGTTGAAGTATAAAACAGAGAAAATCCACAATTAGGCAATAAAAATGTACACTATAAATTAGTGCAGATTACGCTTGCCTGCACTCATTTCATTTAGTATTGTTTTCTGCAACGTATCAATATGCCTAATAATACCAAAATCTCTTCTTAAAAACTCATTGACTATCTAGCTCTTCTTTCCCTATCAGAAGTTAATCGCATCTCTCACTCAGAACTGCTTTCATGGGCTCGTGCAGTTGCATTATTAACTCTCATAGAGGTTAAACGATGCGCTCTTTCCTCTGACGATTCCTGAGAACGCGCATCTCTCATTCTTTTGGCATTTCTCGAATTTCGAGATAAAAAAGACTATTTTTTAGGAGGCATCGTAGGTGGGATAAAAAGAACCTAATTAGATAAATACACAAAAAGAATAAAACATTTTTTGATAAAAAAAGAAAACCTGGCCTGGGTGCACTTGAGGGCTCAAGTGCACCCAGGAACTAAAAAGCAATAAATAATTGGTATTTAGATACGATTTACGTGCTACGTGTTTTTTATACTTTTGGACTTGGCACCGGCTTCAAACACATCAGTAGGTGTCTAGCACGGAAAACTTATCTAAATACCAATTATTTATTGCTTTTTAGTTCCTGGGTGCACTTGGCTGGGCGGTTTTCTTTTTTTATCAAAAAATGTTTTATTTTGTGCTTTTTAGTGATTTTTTATAGAATAGGTTATAGGACAGGGAGGCCTCCCTAAACGAAAAAAAATCAGACAACGAAAAAATATCATCGATGTATACATTTTTTTTAGATTTTTGTTGATATTATAAAAACTACTGCACCGATTTCGATAAAATTTAAATGGAACCATTTTGGAATAAACTCCTTTCAAACAAAAAAATAATTTTGCAAATCCGTCAACACATGACGGAGTTATGCCCGAACACACGTAAAAAAAATATATAAACATCCAAATTGATAACCTCCTCCTTTTTTTGAAGTCGGTTAATATATCTACGGAATAAAAAGAACCTATTAAGATAAAAACACAAAAAGAAAAAATGTATACTTAATTGAAATTTATACTTTACAACGTTTAACTTGACAACTATATTATATAAAGAAAAGAAGGAGATACAAACAAAAACACTAAACAAACAAATTAATTATTATTATCTAATACCTACTTTAAACTTATCTAAAAACTACGTACCTATCTATGTATTTTTAAAATCTAGAACGCGCTTATTCCGGGAAGAGTCCAGAACCACGTCCGTTTGCATTAAGAGTGACAATGTGAGTGAAGCCGGCGCGTTTCTTTTTTTTTGTGTTGTGACGCGGCGAGATTTGGAAGTTTTATTTCATCTATATCTTGTGTGTTTATAAACCGATTTCTATAATTTTTTTTATTATAAAATAGATATTAAAGTGTACTTTTTGAATCTATGTAAAATACAATATATTTATGTATTTAATAATACACTTTGAAGAAATGCCTAACGATTAAACACGTTATTGTGGCTAATTTATAAAAGATAGGTATATACTATTAAGGACTTTTATGTAGATCTTTTGAAGACCATTATCTTTGTAATACATACTTTTGGTGCATGATCAACGTATGCGAGTATAAGAGCTCGAAAGCGCATTTTCATCTGACTTGCTTCAAATTTATCGTCACTGCTCAGCTCCTATGTATCTTAGCGTTATGTTATATAGCCTATAACCTGCCCAGAAGTATGGACTGCAATCGTACTAAGTTTGGTTAAAATCCCTTCAGTAGTTTTTGACCCATGCGTGCATATACATGCAGACAGACAAAAAATTTACTGATTAAATTTTTGGCATCAGTATCGATCACCATTCATCCTCCAATATTAATTTTGAATATATATTCAATGTACAGAATTGACCTCTCTACAGTTTTATTATAAGTATAGATTATTTATTTATCAGTATGTAGGGGCAAGCGAGGAGTAGGAGTTCTGGATTCAAATATCTGTTGTCTGCAAATATACCTGTCACACTACAAAAGTCGTGTCCCCTTTAAGCTTGGGAGTACCTTATTTAGGCATAATGTAGGTACGCCTTTGCTTATATAACAATTTTGACCTACTTACGATGCATTGATGAAATAATGACTTAAGCACGCGAAACAAAAAAGTTGTTTATGTTAAAAATGCTGTTACAACATTATACATATTCTGTTGTGTTGTTATATTATATAAAAAATGCGGAACATTCGGTCACGTATGGCGGTGATACAATATTTTCATGATATTCTCGATAGAAGTTTTATGTGGGAGTTTAAATACCAACACACTTATATGTATCGCCTTGAAATATCAATGTCTATAGCTGCTTTTTTCAAAGTGAGGGCTGATTTATAATCATTTGCAGCTAGGTAGTGTGTTTGTTATAATTAACTAACTTATCATCATGCTATTTCCCTTGTGAGGTAGCAGATAGCACCAATAGGCTATTCTTGCATACATCTCGCGCTTCCTCAACATTCATAATTCTCTTCATACATGCTTGCAGGTTTCGGAGACTTCTAACTCCACCTTTCTTTCAATACATGACCGATTTGGTCTAGGTAGGTGAGTCTTGGTCTCACCCTGTACCTACATCTTTCCACTTTGGCATTGTATTTCTTCTTAACCAGTTACTCGTCCGGCATTCTTTCCACATGTCCGAACAATCGGAGCATTCCCTTTCGCATCTTTACTACAAAACTCTCTTTCATATCTTTTCTTTTTTGTTTAGGCGGGAAATACTCATTTTTTTTGTTTAGGCGGGAAAAATTCATACCTACCCGATGATTTTGTTATAATTAATCATTTTAAGTAGTTTTCCTAGATCAATCTGTGAAAGTAGTATTTATTGAAATTAGAGTTGTGTCTTATTTTTTACACTTGTTAATAACTCATCGTATAATTCATTAATAAATTCCATTTTTATATTAAAATTGATTGAAGACAACAATTTGTGTTTTGTACGAATATTGACTCCAAATATAGTTCGTAAATGTACGTATCTATAGTTTTGTTTTTACAAATAAATAATGGTTAATGAACACATTGTAGATTCAACTAGATTGGAAGGAATTATTTGTGGTTATGAGGTCAGGGAAATTAAACCAACATCACCACGCCATTTGTACTTTTTTGTTAATCATTACGAAAACTAAAATAATGTGATAGTGATCCTTTTTCATATAAAACCTAAAATAATTATTATGTAAGTAATTAAAAAATAAATGGATTTTATTTATACAGATCATTGGTATTACCGCTCGGTTTTCAATGCTACCAAGATCACATATTACTTAATAAAAAATACAAGCTCATTAAATTGGTTCATTTGAGATGATGGTCTCTAATACTACTTATCATCACGCCATTTCCCTTGCGGTTAGGCAGAGAGAACAGCGTACCAAGAGGATCTATTCTTGCATACATCTCTCGCTACCTCAACATTCATAATACTCCACTTTCCTTCAATACATGACCGATTTGGTCTAGGTAGGCGAGTCTCGGTCTCCCCCTGTACCTACATCCTTTCACATGGTCTCTAATCATTTTAATAAATCATTGACTATAAACCAGTCAATTATTTCCCAATCTCTGGACTGTGGAAGAGTGTATAGACTTCAAAGAGGCTTTAACTCTCGTGAAAACGCTGTTAAGTAAGCTAAATAACTAACATATTATGTAGTTTATGTAGGTATACTTCAAGAGGAGACCCATGCCTTTAACCTAAGCTATTAATTGACGATAACTACACCCAAGTGAAGTAAGTAAGCCCATGCAATAAGAGTATATGCCATTAACGGACACCCAGTATATCCACAAGAACAAACGTCTGTGGATCACACAAATATTTGTATTGAGAACAGAAACTACAATACTCGCAGGAGCTCACAATTTAGAAATCTACACTATATGTGCAGTAATTACAGTATTGATTTAAATTATTTGGATATAGAAGTGCCAACTTAATAATCTACAAAATAATGATTTATATATAAATCAAAATAGAATTATCCGAAAAAACCTATAGCTATATATAATTTTATATCAAGATCAGTCGGGCAGTGTTATGAAAAATTTTCAGTAGCAGCCCGGAGTTTGAAAATGTGCCCCGGCAAAAAGCTCGCCCCCTGTTGCGTGGGACTTAAACATAGTTAGTGAACTGTGGGTGTGTAATACACCTCTGTCTAGCCCTTCGGGGATACAGGCGTGAGACCATGTTTTTTATAATTTTATTTAATGCAAATGTAAATTATATTTTGAAATGTACTCTTCAATCTTCCGCGTTTGTCTGTTTCTTCTACTTGTCGCAAGAATCTAGTGATACTGCCTTGCTTATCCCAGCACGAATGGGCCGGCTCGATCGGGGAAGTACCAATCTCTCAGAAAAGATCAGCGTGTGAGAACGGTAGTTACGCCGACCGTTTTGTTTCGTATGGTGAGTGAAAGCGTTGGGGGCCAAATCCTCTCTCTATCCTCTCCTTATTATATATTTCCCTATCCTCTCTTTAATGTCCTACCTATCCACCTCCTATCCCTTTCCTTGAAGATGGCGACGCGCGAGTGATGCCTTTGTTGTTGCTAGCGTCTATAGGCTACGGTAACCGCTTACCATCAGGTGGGCTGTTTGACTTGGCGGGTTTCTATTATTGTTAGCAAAATCTTAAGGTGCATGCTAAAATAATGTAGATTTTAGAGTGGTTAGAGTATTTTTAGTAGTAAATTGTATCCGAACGAAAGATAGATAGAAAAATAACAGATCAACAATTGCCAATTGCAAATTGCCTATTATAGAAATTAATCTTACTAATGTTGTACATGCGAAAGTGAGTTTGTTGGTTTGTTTGTTATGCTTTAATGTCATAGTTGCTGAACCAAGCATTATGAAATGGTTGGTTCAGTAGCTACGGAGCGGCTCATTTTTTGCAGGTTGTTCAGTGGCACGCTGAATTCAAAATCTAACCATGACGAATTTTCGTTATCAAAACGATATTTTTTCATTTGCGCTTTTCTCCATCTTTCGTTACATTGTGTAATCAATTTGTTTTTAATATTTTTAATATTGAAATGGTTGTAACTTACAACCATTTCAATCAATTTATTGATTTCGAAAATATAAGGTTTTTGAGACCTCTCACTATATGCTAATGTTAACTACTAGACAAAATTAATGTATCAGACGAAACTGTAATGTGACACAAAAAAAAAAAGAGTTTTTTTATATGACTCCAAAATATTCGTGCTTTGAAACCACAGGTATATATCGCAGAATTACTGATACTCATATTTTTATTGCGGTCATAGGTATAGTTAAGTTATTATCAAAATATTATTTAATCGATTAAGAGGTCAAAATGACCTCAAAAAATCAATGCCATAACATCTTATCAGCACATTTAAATGTGGTTACTAAAAAAAAATTAATGTTCCTTTTGGCTATGGAACCCTAAAAATAGTGCAGGCTTAATATCATAAACCACCGAAGGAATGTAACATGGTTCCAGTGGCCCGCCAATAAAGGCGGAGAGACGGCACACGGCGGGTTTCTTTAGTGGGTGCAGGCCCCACACTACCCTGGTCGTTGCCCCGAACGATAGGGTGTGCGGTTAGGAACATTTTTTCCCGCCATAACAAAAAAAAAGGCTTAATATCATAAACTAAAATGGTGAATATATCAATACTATACTTAATCTAGTTATTTCATTTAAATTTCTTGAGGAAATAAGAATATTAAAAACCAAGTGAAAATAGACGTTCTTATTTGCGAAGTAAAACATAGTATCACGCCAGTATTCCCGAAGGGGTAGGCAGAGGTATATTATACACCCACGACTCGCCAGCTATGTTTAAGTCTCACGTAATAGGGGGCGAGCCTATTGACGTCTACCGGGCACATTTCCAAACTCCGAGCTGCTACTGAGAATTTTTCTTAATTCTTTTTTCGAAAAATCTCAATAACACTGGCCGTCCCGGGGATCGAACCCGAGACCTCATGATCAGCAGTCGCTTACACTACCGCTGCACCACAGAGGCGAAGTATTTTTAGCCATAATCAGAATTGGCGCAAATATGCGCCAATATTTATTTCCAATATATATTTCCATGTACAACAAAGGACTATTTAAGATACCCAATACAATAAAAATTTCAGCTTCGAGAGACACCGATAACATAGAAACCTCTAATGCAAAACAAACACTCTGCAAAAAGTAACGCAGATTAAAAAATGCGCATTTTTTATATATGGATTAATTGTTAAAGATGTAATAAAGACCTAAAAAAATAATTAGAATTAATAAAAAAACGGGCATCCAATTTATTAACGCACTGTCGTAAAAAAACGTCCGCGATAATGACTTAAGTTTAAGTAAACATTATAGGTACATCTAAGTTCGTGAAAAATACGAAAAAAGTATTACCTACAAAGGCCTGCTTATTCAATTGCATAATATCAATGTCATCCCTCAATGATGACTTACGAATTATCCATTTTGAGACAGTTTTCTATGGAGCTTTCCAGTAGTAGTTAGTGCGGCGGCGGCTATACATACAGTCTGAACCGCGGAAAAGGCACATGCTATTTTATATTCCATAAAAATTGATGATTCCTGTGGTAAAGTTTTGTACATAGAGTAATAGGAATAATGTTACTCTAATAATAGAGTGCCGTAGAGAGATATAGTAGCATAATCTACGGGTAGGTAGGTAGGTACTTTTGTTACTAAATCACGCAAAAACGGCACGACAGATTTGGATAAAATTTGGCGCACTAATAGTTTGTTAGTTTTTATCTCTAATGTTAAATACCTTACATTTGTTACAGATGCGTCTTACTAGCTTTTGCCTGCATAAGTATACATAGACTATGTGTTCAGATGTGACATAATATAACATTTGATAACTGCTATAAGTACGTAAATAAGGATATTCAAACCTGAATATAGATTATTTGGTTAAACTGAGTATTTAAATTCCAATTTTGTGCACGGCTCATTATTTCCTTGCGGAAAAAATATTAAAAATGCTGCGTGAACTGTATTAGATAATATGTACCTACGTATTTTATATATTTTTTTTCCTACTTCAATGCATGTTATATTTTACTTAAAATACACGTAATTATATGTCTATAATTGTTTATGCATTAAAATTATGTAATGTAATAACAATGTAATAAATATATCGAAAAAAGTTTGCTTATAGTGAAATTTACTTACCTAATTAAAATTATTTAGGTAGGTATATACAGAAGATATTATAAAATATTCGATAATTTTATTTAAGCTAGATAATGCTGTATATTTGGTATAAACTGTAAATATTCCAGATAAATAACATAAAATTGTATAAAACTTGCCTTTAAGTCAATCTTCTAAGTTTCAAAACACAACACAACAATGTCTCATTAAAATAATTCCGTTTAGATCACTTTCATCTCCATATAAAATAAATTTCATACACACGAAAAAAGCCTTGAGCGTTTTATGAAACAACCCTTCGATACGACGGTCGACAGTCGTGTGGTTGCCGCCACTTCTCACAATGAACTGAAAAAAAATCTGTCAATTTTTATGCTCCAAACATCGATAAATGTATTCTATGTTTGAAGGCGACGTGTTTTCTGGTGGAAAAGAGATAGAGACATATTGACATAGCCGTGTCCTTTTTGCGCCCCCACAGCCTATTTTTATTCGAACCAATACGACGCGCGCTACTGTGGGTGGGGATCAAGTTATTAAGTTATTGTTTATGCTATTAATAATAAAAAAATAAGCATCCCTGGCTATTTTGCCAGTTGTTATTACAATAAAGCATAGTCGTATTATATCGGTTATTATTGGCCGATAAAACTGTGAGAGTAGGGAAATGAGAATGTTTTCATATTGTGCCTCACTTAATGTTTATGGTTATAATGTGATTTTTATGTCTGTTTGCCCCATTAATTAGATGTAAGACAGTAAAGTGACGGGTGACAATAAATGTAAATGGTTTGTTATTATATTAGCTTTCATAGTCAAAAATTAATACATTTAATAAAAAAAGTGTGTTAAAACTATTTGTAATACAATACGGTTACCGCCTTATCGTTTTTAGTCTATGCTCTCCCTTATGTAACTTTTTTATCTAAAAAGACGAATGAATAAAAAGCGACAGCGAAGCCCCACAATCGAGGGGCGGTAAGCTTTTTACGTCACCCGCCACTTCGCGCCAGCCAATAGCAGCGTGCAGATTAAAAATGGAATACTATTTACTTTTTTTTACATTGTGCAGCCAATTAAAAACTGTTTTCTCTTTATATTCAGCGGTTAAATAAATATAAAATAGAATGTAACGATAAAAGAAACTGTGGATAAAAGGGTGACTAACATACGGGTGTATTTTATCAGTTTACTTTATAGTTTTTGAATTCTGACTGTAGAACAGTTTAATTGGTTCACTAGAAACTGAAATTTACTTTATTTCTACTTTATGCCTTTTATTTTTGAACATATTTCTGTTTTTGACAATACCGTTATCGTAAGAGAAACGCATTGTTCTATTAATTTATTATTCAACGTGCAGATGTATTTTTATTTGAAAAATGCAATATATGCCGTATTGTAGGGGATTCGGATACTTGGTAACTAAGTACCATCAATCCTTCGACGAGGAAGGGTTAAGCCCCTTTAAAACACACGGGACCACCAGGAATGGAGTGGAGGTTCTCATGCGTAGCGTAGTGATCTGATTTCTAATTACCTAATGCAGAAATAATAGTTGCTATATTCTAAATGCGTATAAAATACAGTTCTCCAAAATAGGTTTACCTTTCAATGACAGGAACTAATTTTGAAAGAATTAAAAAACATGATTATTTATTTTTATTAAGCCGTTGGTAGTTCTTTTTTGTTTTTTTATTTTTTTGTTTTCATAACGGGTGTCCCTTTATCATAAATAAGGCCTTTTTTCAGCGAGATTCAGGGAGTTTATGTTTAGATTTGTGGGGTTTTCTATGTCGGCGCTAGCTGAGTTTGTTGTTGTATGTAGAAATAATATTTTAAATTTTTCTATATTGCTCATTTGCGGGACCAATGTCCGCAGGAGAAAGTCGGAGCGGCCGGTGGTAGTTAGTGTCATAAGGATCTCTTAAGTAAGGATAGTTTAGGGAATGTTGGTGAAAACGGCCGTCAGTGTGTTAAAAGGTTAGTAATAGATAGGTAATAGTTTGTAAATACAATTTAATAAGGCCAACTAGCTGAGTAACAAAAATGCTATAGCTGGCAGCGTCGCTTCTGCAACGGGTGCGTGTCAATAACTACAGCGTTCTAAAGGTAATTGCTGAGGGCTACGACAGCCCTATGTTATAGCACTGGGTAGGAACAGTAGTAATAGTGCTGAGTAGTGATTTATATGTAATTTTCTCATTTTATTAATATAGATTATAAGGAATTTTTACTAACTATATGGATTAATTGATTTTTCTGATGTTCTCTATGTTTATTGATCTGAAATAGATGATTTATTATTAATAAAAACTATTCCGTAAAAAAATGTTTGCTTAGGACAACGTATTTTGTAGAATGAAGTGTATAAAATATTATTTATTTAACACTTTTCAGTTCGGGTTTTTTGGAAGGCAGTATTTTTCTTCAAAATAATTTATATTAGTTATCAATAATTTTAAGTTTTTTTTATTTTTTTGGTTTTTTCTCACATATCTAGGTAGGTATTTTTTTTATATTTAATTTTATTTTGTACTTTTTAGTGTAGGTACCTATTGTTTTCTTACCATTAGATATAACAATTTAATACGTCCAAGTATTATGGATATTTCAGTGCCTAAAAATGAGGGTGTGCTATAGATACATATCTGTTTACCCCCTAGAACTGTATGGCCTAACGTTATGTTATGCAATGGTTAAAACAATAAGTAGCCATGCGTGTGCAGCAATCGCGGGTCATTTGCTGTTGGTATTCTTTTAAACACTACACCCTGCCCTAAAAAGCAATCCTTGTATCGCGGAGGACTTTACAAACATACAATTTCAAGGACACAAAGAACACCCAGACTCGGAACAACCATTGGTGGATCACACAAAGAGTTGTCCTGTGTGGGAATCGAACCCACAACACTCGGGCGGGACGCCCGTATTTAAACCACTTCGCCCTGTGCAGTCACAATTAAAGAGTTCATAACAAATCATATAAAATATTCCCTGAAAAGATAAGCTTCCAATATCGACAACCCCATCCAGATCAGCGCGGAGTTACAAACATACACAGCGTCGGACTGGCTATATAATCGAGGTGGCGTTTCCCAGCCGGGCCCCAGTGTGCGCGGGCCCCCCACGGGCAAACTTTGAGGGGCTTTCCGCAGGCCAGGCGGTAGGTAGGATAGGGGCCCGCGCAGACTAGAACACAGAATCGGATCCAAACAAGGATAAGAACAGCAGCTTGTACGATCGAGTTATTAAAAGCTTAACTGAAACTGTAGTTTAGGTCCCTACCTACTTATACATATCGTTGATAATTAATAATTTGTATATTTCATTATTTTCCGATAGTATCCCATCTACCGTTATCCAGTCTCGGGCCCTAACGGGAGCCACCCGGGCACTTCCGGCCCAGTCCGACCCTGAACACACATATAATATATGGGTCGAATACAGCATCACTTTTATTGATGTCGGTTAAAAAAGCAATCTGCAAAGTTCCAGAGGATGCAGTGGTGATGATGAATTTACGCCTAAAACTAACCGACAGTGGTTGTTGCCAGACCCATGCAATGCGCCGAGCTACGTAACGAGTGCCAGCCACCGCTTGTTTCAGGCGGGAAAGAATGTTCTTAACTGCACACCGCATGTAATCCAATAAATATGTGCTGTTACATAGATATATTAATCTGAATCTCAATAAATAAAAAATAATGATCAACCTGGACCAAAGCCATTGAAACATAATATATGTCAAATGCTAAAAAAATGTAAATCAAAAATGTTTAAAAAATCGCGCCATCAAATAGTATGAATTTTTTCTCTTTGGCGGTCGGATGCTGACTTTTCCTGGCCCTATTCCAGGCCAGGTATGCGGACTGCTTCTGGCGTGCAGCCGTCCTACAGGCTTTGCTAAACCATGGACGGCTGCGACCGCCAACCGGGATTTTGGTGCTGGGGATAAATAATTCCATCCCCATAATCACCGTTTCCGTGATGCAGTCCGCACAGACGTCAGGGTGCCTAGAGAAGGAGCATAGCTGATTCCAAGGGTAGGACGCGAAGAACTCGCGTAGTCCATCCCAATTTGCTGACTTATACTGCCAGACTCTACGAGACCCATTCGCTGGAAAGCGATTGGTTCTCGCAACAGGGGCAGTGCAGCGGACCAGGCAGTGATCGGATGATCCTAAAGGAGCACTAACCACCACCCGGTATCCATGTGGATTTGAAGTCAGCAGAAGGTCCAACAAGGAGGGCTCATGACTCTCAATATCTGGGACACGGGTAGGCTGTGTTACCAGTTGAGAGAGACCATAGGCCGAAGCCATATTGAAGAGCTGCCGACCCGGGAGGTCAGTGGTCCAGGACCCAAGCCACTCTATGTGGTGAGCATTGAAGTCACGAAGAACCACCACCTCCGCAGATGGAAACTGCTCCAATATTTTTTCTATCCCCCGTTCGACGTTCTCGAAAAGATGAGTTGACCCCAAATCACTACCATGGGACCTGTAAAGGCACGCGTAGATGCGGTCTGTTCCACCATATTCTACGCGTAGCCATAAAATAGACAGTTCGCCATGTTCAAGGCCCCGAAGGCGGTTACAGCAGACATCACTCCGAACGAATACGCACACCCCGGCTTTACGATGGAAGGAATGCTCCAGTTCGTAGCCAGGGTATTTAAGGTACGAAATGTCGTCCGGAGCACCTATCTGCATCTCCGTCAAAAAGAGCAAGGCAGGTCGCGCCGTCTCGAGATGGTGATGGACGGCGGCGAGATTACTGTGAAGACCCCTGATGTTGCAAAACTCCACTGATGATGTGGATAGGGAGTTCGGTATAGTTGAGTCCATGAGCGACGGTTACCACTCACCATCAGGTGGGCCGTGACTCGTCTGCCATCATAAGCAATAAAAAAAATACCAGTAGGCTATCACTGTATTTAACTTCCTATAATTTGCCGGCAACATGCTAGCGACACCTCTGGTGTTGTATGCTGGTATGGTGGTTATGGCTGGAAGGGTGGTATGTACCCTTACAACATCATAAAGCTTTAGGGACTAAGTATTATACCTGTTACTAGCATGAATTCTGCGAATGGAATTGTTGGTCAAACATCATGACGTGTTTTTTTTTAAAGACATCACCCTGCATCCATCCATCAGCCTTTCAACGTCCACTGCTGGACATAGGCCTCCCCAGGAGAACGCCAAAACGAGCGGTCCCGTCATGAGGGATAATGCCGTAATCGCCACGCTTGGCATGCGGGTTGGCGATCGCAGTGGATGTTATTAATACTCGAGGGAGTGCTGCTGCCCGCTCACCCGGTGTTTCCTCAGTCGGCTCTTACGACTCCCGTGGTTTGAGAGGGGTGGGACAATTCTAAAGCCAGCCCCACACGACCAACACCCTGCACTAAGTAATAATCCTTGTATAGCGGGGGACTTTACAAACATCCAATTTCACGAACACAAAACACACCCAGACTCAGAACAACCATTTGTGGATCACACAAAGAGTTGTCCTGTGTGGGTATCGACCCACAACACTCGGGCGGGAGGCCGGTATCTAAACCACTCCGCCATATACCATTTTATTTTTGCATAATAATAATGTACTGCAGAGTGTCATAATTAAATTGCCGCCTACAGTTTGGTGGGCAGTATTTTGTAGTTATAGATTTGAAAGCACATGGCCTTTTTACATCACGATATATTGTATTGTTACTGCATAATGTTTAGTGGAATATCCTTGAAGTGTAAAAGTTACGAAGTGGATCATAACGATTTAGTAGTCCGCCTTGTAGTACGATACTCAATGGTATGTCTCTAAAGTATTCGTAGTCTACATCAGCACATATACGAGGAGGGATAAAAAAGTAGTGAGAATGAGATAGAATATAATGACTATTGATAACTTAATAATTTATTTTTCTACATAGTCTCCAAGTCTCGCTACACACCGAGTCCAGCGCTTTTCCAAGGCTACAATCCCTTTCAAAAAAAAAGTTTTGTCTTGGTCCTGCAAAACGCTCTCCACGGCATCCATCACCTCGTTATCGTCTTCGTACCTGTTTCCCCTTAAGTATTCTTTCAATTTGGGGAACAGGTAAAAATTGCTAGACGTCAGATCTGGTGAATAAGGGGGGTGGTCAACCAATTCGAAGCCAGCTTGCTGAATGGCAACCATCGCAACTTCCGACCTGTGAACGGGTGCGTGTCGCGATGAAACAGCACGCCCCTTCGAAGTTTCCTTCTCCTTTTCTCTTTGATGGCACTCCTCAACTTGGGAACTAACGCTGCATAATATTAGCCTGTAATAGTAGTTCCACGCTCCAGGTAATCAATCAATATCCCTTCTGAGTCCCAAAATATTGAGGCCATAACCTTGCCAGCCGATGCCACGGCACGAAACTTCTTCGGGGTCGGTGATGATGGCCGTTTCCATTGCGAAGATTGCTGTTTTGTCTCGGGATCAATATGATGGACCCATGTTTCGTCCATTGTTACGAAACGAGACAAAAAGTTTTCAAAATCTTCTTGAAACTTGTTCAACAATATCTTCGAAATGTCAAGTCGATTTTGTTTCTGACTGTCGGTTAACATTCTCGGCACCCATCTTGCGGAGACTTTTTTCATATTCAAAGATTGTTTCAATATGGATTGAATACTTCCATATGAAATGCCCGTTTCTTGAATTAAGTATCGGATGGTAACTCTTCGATCGCTCAATACGATTTTCTCGACTTTCGCTACATTTTCTTGGGTGACTGACGTCGATGGACGGCCGCAACGATGTTCGTCTTCTGTGCTCGTTCTCCCTACTCGAAATTTAGAAGCCCAGCTTGCAACAGTAGAATACGGTGGAGCATACTCTCCTAATGTTGCCTCCAAATCGCAATGAGTCTCTTGCGTCGTTAACTTTTTACAGAGGTATTTAATAACGGCTCGCGCTTCGTTTTTCTCCATTTTCGAGAACACGTTCCGACACGAAGCAAACAAATGACTACATTCAGAAAAAAACAAAAGAAACTAGAAGATTTTTTTCTTTATTAATATTACAAATATGTATCTGAGCTATGCCTGCCAGTATTTATTCTTTTTCTTACCAAGGAGTATGTCGTTCTCACTACTTTTTGATCCCTCCTCGTATTACACATATGTACGAATAGGTAATTATTATTTTCCTTAATATCATAATTAGTTTGGCTTGTGAAACTAACGACATATAACGATAATTGCACTTAATTGTCTAAACTATTATCGACATACGTCGGCGGACAAAAAAGGAAAAGTGATCGTTAAAAAATTGAAAACTAGAGTCGTTACTAAATCATTTAATCATAATATGTTACGTGATATACATGATAGTCATGTGTGTTTATTTATTGATTTTTAATATTTATATACCTAGTAGCTACGAAAATGTCTTCTTTAGTTGGAGAATAAGTCATTTTTCCTGAGGAAAATGGACATAATTATATTAAAAGGATCATTTTGTAACAGACGTAAGGCATGTTATCAACACAAATATCATTACAAACCGCACCATCGATCTTTGAAAAAAAAAACTTTTTATCTTATCTATAAGGAAATGACACCAAACTCAATTAAATACTACTCTTTCTACATTTTTTAAATTTCTGGCTCCTAAGATACAGGGACTTAAACCTAGTTTAGGAGCCAGGGCGTCAATGGTATTATTATTGTTTCTATAATAATACTAGCCTTTGCCCGCGGCTCCACCGCAGCCAAAAGCTAGTTTTTTTGGTTATATCTCAGGTTCCCGATATAGTAGCTGGATAATACCAGTTGTTAAGCCTAATAAAGATCTATCATCAGACAAAAAAAGTTGCATCAAAATCCGTTTAATAGTTTTTGCGTGATGCGCGAACTAACAAACAGACAAAAAATCTAAAAAAGTCGTTTTGTTTTTAGACACGCCTATATAACCTAATTCAGTCATTTTTCTCAAATATCCTAAATGTACAGACACAGCTCTGTTACAGATTTATAATAGTATAGATTATAAGTCTATAATTTGTTTTGTTTTCTGATCGATTTATTGTTGTAATCAGGCTGTTTTGTGTAATAAAGCTATTATTATTATTTGATTGAAAAAAAGTTTAGAAGCCATTTTATTAAACATCACGTAAAAGTCGGGTCCGTGTGGTGGTGGACTAAGAATAGACCACCACCCCATTTATACTTTCATTTCATGTGAAATGAAATGGTGAGCAGCGGCTTGACAATACTCTTAGTACCTATAGTCGAGTCAAGCGACGCCACCGTACCTACGCAATAAAACAATATATACTTATATAAATAACTATAAATTACAAAATTTAAAAAAACCCCTACGCAATTACCTCATTTTGGAAAAGAGCTGATACTCTTACACTACTGGACCGATATTAACCAAACATAGCTAAGAAGAAGGAAACTGGCTTTCAAATGAAAAAAACCGCATCGAAATCGGCCCATCCGTTTGAGAGCTACGATGCCAAAGACAGACACACACACACACACACACACAGAGAGACAGACAGACATCGACGTCGAACTTATAACATGCCTCTTTTTGGATCGGGGGTTAAAAATAAGTGCACAAATATATATATACCTAGTTACCTAACCTACATATATGTATGTATTATATTGATATGTTAACAAACCATATTAGTTAATTAAAACGAGTCACATATCGTTGGCGCCGACAAACAAAGTTATCTAATGCAACTAATTACAAAAGAATACTGGTGTTTCTTGAACTGTATGATTGCGCATTTAATATCTTCACTATTCTTTCCTCTTGTCGTCAACACTGCTAATTTTTATTCTTCATCTCATATCTGTGGAATGAAATAGTGAGCAACGGCTTGACAATACTCTCGGTATAGTCCATGAGCGATGGTTACCATTTACCATCAGATGGGCCGTAGCTCGTCTGTCATTACAAGCAATAAAAAGAAAATAGCTCAGCTTTTAATTACGAAGTTTGCGCTATCACGCGAATCCTATTGTTGCATTTCTGAACCAATATTTACAACCCGTTACTGCACTGGATCCAAAGAGTAAAGTAATACTACAGGAACTGGATCTCTGCCTCTGTGGTACAGCGGTAGTGTGAGCGACTGCTGATCATGAGGTCTTGGGTTCAACTTTATTTTTAACCCCCGGTACCCAAAAAGAGGGATGTTATAAGTTCGATGTCGATGTCTGTCTGTCTGTGTGTGTGTCTGTGGCATCGTAGCTCTCAAACGGATGGACCGATTTCGATGCGGTTTTTTTCATTTGAAAGCCAGTTTCCTTGCGGTGGTTCTTAGCTATGTTTGGTTAATATCGGTCTAGCAGTACACTGTATCAGCTCTTTTCCAAAATGATGTAATTGCGTAGGGGATTTTTAAATTATATTATTTATTTATATATATTTTGTTTTATTGCGTAGGTACGAATGTATTTAAAGAAAACAACAAATATTAAAAGAAAATGGTTCAAAATAGATTATGACAAAATTAAGCCCCTTGTATGGTAACTTTACCAAAAGTTTTTAAGGACCAACTAAAAAGGATATAAGTATACAACCTGCCTGGAAAGAAAAGTTTCTGGTTTCCATAAAACAGAAAAGGAGTGTCAATTGGTTTCACATGAAGCAAGCAATTCGATTTATGGGTTAGTATGGTAAAGTTGGCCTTGTTACCTTTTATTCTTTTTTCACACAAATTAGAAATTAGTGTTAGGGTTGTCAAAAAACAAAACAATAGCGACTTTCAAATTCTTCGTGTTCAATTCAAGTTTTATTAGGATAAAATCAGTAAAATTATTGGGTAGTAGCAGTAGCTCAGTAGCAGCCCGGAGCTTGGAAATGTGCCCGGTAAAAGGCAATAGTCCATCCATCAGCCTTTCGACGTCCACTGCTGGACATAGGCCTCCCCAAATTGGGTATAGTGCCGTAATCGCTACGCTTGGCAGGTGGGTTGGCGATCGCAGTGGATGTTGAGGGAGTGCTGCTGCCCACTCCCCCGGTATTCCCTCAGTCAGCTCTTACGACTCCCGTGGGTACAGAGGGGACAGTGACAATATATCATATAAAACAGTGACAATATATCATATATAACGCATATCATTATCTCCCAAGCCTTATCCCAAACTTTTGTTTAGTTCAGCTTCCGATTTGTTCGGATTTAGTTAATTCACCAGTATTTACATGGAACCACCTATCTGACCTCCATACGCCAACTAAGAAGACGAACAACACCAGAGTCAGATTTTTTTTTTCAGGGCTCTGACAGCCTGTAGCTGATGTCATGTCACGTGCCTTACGAAGCACAGAGAAGCTCAGGTTTTCACAAATAGGTGTCAGTCTTTAGTCACCCGTCTGACTGACAGGCGACTGAAAGTTACTTAACCTTGTAGATCGTTCGAACTACAAACAACTAGGCTCGTGATCTAAAATTGTATGCGTATCAGGTGGGTCCTGGGTTAAAATTAGGTAGGTATTATGATTTTGAAAAATGAGAGTTTGTAAATTTTCGACCTCAGAGATTCTAACTTGATACATTTATCTTAGCAATCTTAGTATTTTCTTTTTTCCTGCCTTTTTCTTACATTATGTGGGATTGGCACAATATGCTTTTCTCTTGCTCTCCCATCCGTCATTCGTCTTCTTACCATTTACTCTTTCTCATGTCCTCATTCACACACAATCCTTATCTTTCTCAGGTTTTTTTTTT
This sequence comes from Leucoma salicis, assembly GCA_948253155.1. Taxonomy (NCBI): domain Eukaryota; kingdom Metazoa; phylum Arthropoda; class Insecta; order Lepidoptera; family Erebidae; genus Leucoma; species Leucoma salicis. The sequence continues at coordinate 7,368,209 of OX411805.1, read as the reverse complement.
GTTAAGGCGGAAAAAATATTCCTAACCCGTCGTTCGGGGCACGAACAGGGTAGTGTGGGGCAGAACACTGGAAATGTGTAACATTACTTCAGACGTCCGCCGGCGATTTTCCCCTTCCGGGTACCCTCTACCGAGCGACGCTTCCGCACACGAAACGTCGCACCTTTGCGGGAGGCCTTGCGGGTGACGTACATTCCCCGGCTTCTTAGGCCCACCAACCGCTCTCAGTTCATCCATCTTCATCTTTCATCATTCTTTTATCTATGTGACATTCATTCCTCCTTATCACATGCCCATACCACGCTAACCGAATGCTCCATACTACCATTAAGCTTCCTCTTATTAGAGGAGTGGAAAACATTAACCTATTAGGTATGGCTTCCACACAATTCTCTAAACATATTGAGACCCAATTTTTTTATTTACATTTCAAAATAATAGTGTTGGCGGTCGATAAGAACGGCGTCAACCAATGCATACATGCTTGATTAAATACAATTAAGTGTTCCTAGAACGTTTGTTATAGTTTTAATAAGCTACTTTTGTTGTTAACTAAATACTAGATATTTAACTGTTTACTACATTGTATTATTTTCCCTCTTAACTAACAAGGAACGCTTAACTTACCAGCATAAGTAAATTAAGTTTTAAAGAAGAAAGGTCAATGTCAACGAAACAGAAGGAAAAAGACACATCCTGTTAAAAGCCGGTCACAAGAATTTAATAAGGGACTTAGGACTAATAAGTCTAGGCTTAAGTCTAATCTTGTAACCTGGACTAGGTTTGAATACTAGAACAGGAGCAAGTTTCGTTCTAGAAACTTGCGGTCTACAAGTACAATATTACATTTATTTTTAGTATACCTACTTAACACAATTTTTTTATGAATATCTTAAATGCGAGCGTGCATTTGGATATTATATATTTTCACGTCACATTGTTTGTGCTATCAGGCAATAACTAACTATTCAACCGATTATCATGAAGATTAGCATGTATGCCTATGCATACAATTATAGCCCAGAAATCAGAAAATTACAAAATTATTCTTTACCGAGCAGTGATAATTTGTGACAAATACACACAAAATTTTAAAAAATCTTTTGAAGATTTTTTAAAATTTTAAGTTAGAGGCTTGTGGCGTGAAGTACCTAGAACTGGCTATACACAGACATCTCACAGAATAACTAATGTCTAAGTTAATGGCGTTTAACTGAGCCATACATTGCTCAATACAATTAATATATCAATGTAATTTGTACAGATATCATTTTAGCAGTAACTACCTTTATTTCTATGATATATAATGTACAGTTATCAACAAAATTGTATATTGCAATTCCTAAAATTCAGCTAACGATCGAATATAGGAAGGGGTATCCAATATTTAGGCGATAACGGCTCCATCGAGGAGAAAAGTCCCATTTCTGGTTTGCAGCCTGACGCGAAAATATGCGGAGCATGGCGAAGGATGATTTATGATTCATAAAGATGGTTGAAAACAAATAATATCTAGGTGTACCAGTTCTTTTTTAAGTGAACACTTCTTTAGCGGCGTTGTGCACTTTTTTGTGATGGGTAAAAATTGTTAAACTTGCGTCAGGACACGTGACCTGATCGAAAATTCGTAAGATGGAGGGGGAGTAGGTAAAAAAAATAATTGTAATAGTTCTGAAGTGTTAAATTTTTAATGTAATATAAAATGTCATGTTTATGTACGATAGCGCAATAAATGAATATTGTAGGTATTTTACCACATAAATGATAGTACTTTTTGTACTGATAATTCAAGCAATTCGTGCAAAATTATTCCCTAAACATTGCAAAATATCAAAAATGCACAACATTAATATTCAAGTTTTCACTTCTGCCGGCACTCCCGGAGTGCAAACCGTTGTTTTTTTTTGTTTTTTTTTTATTGCGTTTAGTAGCGTGGCCCACCTGATGGTAAATTGTAACCGTTGCTCATATACTAACTATACCGAGAGTATTATTAAGCCGCTGTTCACCGTTTCATTTCACTGATATGAAATGAAAGAATAAACGGCTATCTCCTGCTACAACCAAAATACACCGATGTGCTCCTTGGCCGGTCACACGGGAGATGGTAGTGCCAACCCGCTCGGGACCGATAGCAAGTGAGTAGATACTCCCACTTGGCACCCAGCCCTATCTTGCAGTCATGCAATGAGTGATAATTGCTTACTTTCTTTAGTTGCCTCGTACGACACCCGCGGGAAAGAATGGGGTGGTGACATTTGTATTCTTAGTCCGTCACCACACGGACAATAATTATGTTTTAAGACGCATCAACAGTCATTTAGTTTTTAAATTCCTCTAAGGTTCAGACACAGAACTGTTAGTTTTATAATAGTATAGTCAAGGTAAATTTATTTAACTTCAAAAGATAGTTACACGATATATGTAAGTAGTACAACATATTTCTAAATCTAAGTAGGTTTTGTGCTAAAATAAAGATAAATTGTAGTAGTTATCAAGATTATCAAATCGTAAGTTTAACATTTGTTTTAAGAATTACTCGTATGTTAATATGAATGATATATTTTGTAATCGTGTTTTTATAAACGTTATTGTTTAAAGAAACAAATGTTTGTTCACAAAACTATGGGAAAATAACGAATATACATTTTGCTAATACATATATACAAATAAACAAAAATTGTGTTTGTGTGTAATACCAAAACACCAGCTTTTTACTTAATTCATATGAATGCTCACGAAATATATAAAATAATAAAAATATATATTTAATCTCTTTTTGTCTGGTTCTTTGTTTCGGCTAATCTCTAATACTGCTTCACCGATTTAGTCCGGGTAAAACCCGGTTATTATATATTGGTATATATTTTATTATTGGATTTATTCTACTATATTGGTATATATTATAAGAAATATCATTAGCTATTTCTATTTTAAAAATAGTAGATTTCTTCATAAAATAAATTAAACTTAATTCCACGCAGACGGAATCGCAGGTAACATTAAATATGTACTAAAACGCAGTACAATTTAAATTTCAATGTCTAATAAATAATATCTACTTATGTAGTTATATACCGTGACGAGAATTGTTAAAAAAGTAACTTTATATTTGTCAATTTATCATCGTCATCATAAAAGTCACTGGGATGATGTTCAAGGTTTTCCTTTAAAACTCCTTATACGTGAATATCCGAATAAGTTATTAGAACAAAAAAATAATCACCACCAATGTCAGGTTAAGTGCTTAAATATACATAACATTAACGTGTAATATACTTAATAATGCTTACAAGGTACGACATATAGCATAGCATCACGCCTGTATCCCCGAAGGGGTAGGCAGAGGTGTTTTACACACCCATGGTTCGCCAACTATGTTTAAGTCCCACGCACATTTCCAAACTCCGGACTGCTACTGAGAAAAATCTTTTTACGAAGCTCTGTAGCACTGCCGATCCAGGAGATTGATCCTGAGACCTCATGTACAGCAGTCGCTTACACTACAACATCACCAAAATATTCATATTTTAATATATCATGTGCTGTTTAATGCACGGTTAATGCTATGAATGTATGACTGTGGAATGCTTTGCAGTTAGAAATAGGGCGAACAGAGCTCTAATTTATACTAATGGTTAACATTCAAAAATTCAAAGCTTTCTAAGGACTGCCGACAAAAGTGAAAACTTAAAACTATAAACAAACAGTTGTTATTTTTAGATATCCAAATTAATTGTTCTATCTTAAATTAAAACTTGTAAATCAAAATTATTCATTCAGGCATTTAAAAAATAAAAAAAAAAATATCATAACTTGACAAAGTTACTCCTTAAGACGAATTAAACGAATATAAACTTGATGGGTTCGGGTCGTTTCATTACATAGTTACTGTGGCCTCCTTCTAGCTCCATATCAGACCCTGCATACTATCTAGAGATAAAGTACTCGTCAAGACGAATCATACGAGTCCAAACTCGATGGTGTTATGTCGTTTTATAACGGAGTTACTGTGGCCACCTTCCTGTTCCATTATCAGACCCTGGATATCATCTAGGACTGGAGTACTAGTCAAGACATTTCAAACGAGCCCTAACTCGATGGAGTTGCGCCATTTAATTACAGTTTCGCATGGCCACCTTTCAGCTCCATCATCAGACCCCGGATACCATCTAAAGACAAAGTACTCGTCAAAACGAATCATACAAGCCCAAACTCGATGGGGTTGCGCCGTTTCATTATAGAGTTCCTAGGTCCACCTTCCAGCTACATCATCTGATCATCTCCATGTCATCATAATATTGCATTGTCACGCGATATACATACCTATGGGTATAAAATTTCAGCTCAATCGGAAACCGGCAAGTGTGTCAAATTTAATTTCCAATGCACACACTATAGCTGCGTCTCGTAACGGTGTCGCGAGTCCAGAGATTTCATCTCATCTAAATATATGCTTACCGTGCTAGAAGAAGTTTTCACTTCAATAACTTTTTTATTGCTAATGGTGAAAGACGATCCACACATATCTGATGGTAAGTGGTAACCACCGCTCATGGAATTAACAATACTATTTAAGAATACTGCCAAGCCGCTTTTCGCCATTTTATTTCGCAGATGGAAAATAAACGAATGCACGGCTATCTCCACGAAAACATACCAAGGAATTTCACGATCGGTACACTGAAGATGGTGGTACTCAACCCTACCACCAGTAATGCAATGGGTGATAATTGGTTACTTCACTTAGTCGCCTCGTACGACACCTGCGGGAAGGAATGGGGTGGTAATACTTCCATCCATCTATCAGCCTTTTAAAGTCAACAGCTGGAGATAGGCCTCCCCAAGAATGGGGGATAGTGCCGTAATCGCCACGCTTGGCAGGCGGGTTGGCGATCGCAGTGGATGTTGTTACCTAATACTCGAAGGAGTGCTGCTGCCCACTCCCCCGGTATTCCCTCAGTCGGCTCTTACGACTCCCATTACAATTCTAAAGCCGGCCCCACACGGCATAACTCAATACTTATATTCACTCAATATTAGAATTTATAAAATACATAATTAATACGAGTATGCTACTACATTATTATTAGATTATTAGAGTTTAGAAATGTGTACAGTAGACGGCAATACGCTCGCCCGCCGCCTATAACGTGGGACATAAAACATAGCTGGCGAATCGTGGGAGTGTAATACACCTCTGCCTACCCCTTCAGGGAATACAGGCGTGATGCTATGTTTATGTTTAAGATTATTATAGTTTGCTACTTTGATTCGTTTAAGTATTTACTTAGTTTATTTTTTGAGTATTATTTTTGAAAATTGTTACATGTACCGTCATATGTCTAACATGTACCATCATACATACCATTAGATTTAGTATGATCAATAACGCTACTATCATTTGCCTAATCAAAACTATAAGAACTTTATCAACAGTTAACATAATTAAGTACTCTGTCTGTATAGGTACCTACTATTAAAATAAATCTATGAAATCTATAACGAATTCGACCGGCCCATTTATAATTACAACAAATTTGATAATTTTATTTAAACGATAGGTATTGTACAGATTTATAATCAATCATTTGAAACCACCTAACTTTCACCATTCTTGAACGCGATCCAGAGGCCTAAACCTCCCTTTTTTTTGTTAAGGCGGGAAAATATGTTCCTAACCGCACACCCCGTAGTTCGGGGCAACGAATAGGGTAGTGTGGGGCCCTCACCCACTAAAGAAACCCGGCGTGTGCCGTCTCTCCGCCTTTATTGGCGGGCCACCGGAACCATATTACATTCCTTCAGTGGTACGCCCAAACCCCCTACATATTCTGTCCTTATTATCCTTTCTTTCCTCTCATCCATTTCCTTGGAGATGGCGATGCGCGAATGATGCCTCTGGTGTTGCTACCGTCTATAGGCTACGGTAACCGCTTAACATCAGGTGAGCCGTATGCTTGAATACCACCTACGTAGCTTAAAAAGTTAGGTACATAGTTCGATCTAAGAACTCTCGCTGGAACAAGCAACTTAGCAAGCCTAGGTGTGAACATTCTACCACTGAAGTAATGTAACATAGTTCCAGTAGCCCACCAATAAAGGCACACGGCTGGTTTGTTTAGTGGACGAGGGCCCCATACTACCCTGTTCGTTGCCCCGAACGACGGGGTGTGCAGTTAGGTACATTTTTTCCGCCTCAACGAAAAGAATTTGTGAACATTCAACTGAGAATTAGAAATTGTGCTGTATGTCACTAGATAATACTTCGTATTGGTAGATTGCTAGTGTAACAGTTTTAATTGTGATATATTTATTATTCATATCATTTATTTATCTACTCATTTTTTATTTTAGGCACTACTGTTTTTGAGCTTGCCAGGATTCTTTTTTTCATCGAAATTTGTATTATAAAAGACTTCTGTATTGTTGAATAAATAACATCGGTAGCCATTTAATATTTGATGTCCCGCTACGTCGTCTACCACAGTTCATAATAAAAGGTTCAATAAACGAAGTATTTATACACTTATCATTAGATATATAGTTATAGCAGAATATCTTAGGTAAGAGTCCGAAAGCGTTCTTATCGCGGCGTGTAAAAAGTAATGCGTCCAGCCTTTATGGCAGTTTCGAGACACGCTCTTTATTACGGAGGGCCGGGCTTTATATAAACTTCGGGGCACACTGGGAGTTGGGTGAATTCTTAGTCTTTTTTCAAAGAATTATAATACTTTAACAGAGCTATCTGTAAATTAAAGATATTTGCGAAAAAATGTTATTTAGTCTAAAATACTTTTTTTAAATTATTATCCTGCTCTGACCATACTATTCTTAATTGAACAGCCTACATATGTGCGTTCCTATCGTCTCTAAATTAGGAAACTACCTCTAAACCACCTCTTCATTCCCTCCCCATAATTCTAACTGACCACTTCCTCATCTCCTCTCTATCGTCTTTCCACTCTATGTCCTGTTTATATCTTTCCATGTGTGTGAGTTGTGTTAATGAGTGTAGAAGTTTGTATTTACAGATCAGATAAAAATAGATAAAAGTTTATATTTTGGATTGGAGTTTTGTAAAATCCTTTCTTAGTAGGCGTCTAGGTCGCGAAAGGAGCAACTAAGAAAAATCTCATATTAATCGGACGTATGGTTACGTTAGTACATGTTATTCTGTGGTATGGTTTCTAATGATGAGTTAGTGAGTGAGTGAGTGGTATTTCGCTTATATAATTATTATAATATAGATAGATAAGTATTAAAATATTCTTAGATCCTTCTAGTCCTTACGTCCAGTAAACTTAAACGACTTTTTGAACCACATCTATGTACAGGAGCGTAGCATCACGCCTGTATTCCCCGAAAGGGTAGGCAGAGGTGTATTACACACCCACGACTCGCCAGCTATGTTTAAGTCCCACGTAATAGAGGGCGAGCCTATTGACGTCTACCGGGCACATTTCCAAACTCCAGGCTGCTACTGAGAATTTTTCTTTTTAGGAATAAGCTCAATAACATTGCCTGACCCGGGGATCGAACCCAAGCCCTCATGATTAGCAGTCGCATACACTACCGCTACACCACCTAGGCAGTTATAATGTTGTTTTTGTTGTTCTATGTACAGGAGCGTATTTCTATACCTATAAGAAAATTACTACGTGATATAATTCACGTGTTCTATTTAATTTTATTTGCTTTATGTTAATAAAATATAACAATGTGGGCTTTTCCTTGATTGTTTATTAGTTCAAATAGATAAGGACTATCGCTGACCAAATTATGATTCCTGGTAATTTTACCATTAAGTAAGGACTTCCCTCCTTTGTGCGCTATATTATATCATTGCTTGTGGCTACAGACGGCCCCAGCGGTGGATTTACACTAGGAGCAGTCGGGGCAAGTGCCCAGGGCGGCAAATTTTTTAGAGCGGCAAAATTTTTAAAATGAAAATATTTTTTTTAGTCTTATCAAGACTGCTCAATGTAATTAATCAATTCTATTAATTAATAATTTTCTGTGTAATTGATAATAAAAGAAATTCAATTAATCCATTATTTGTGAATTATAATTTTGGCACTTTTGGTAAAAGTTAATAATCAAAATGATTTAATCAATTTATTTCAAATAATATAATTATGAGTCACCCTTAGTACCAAATTTATTATTGTTAGAAAAAAAAAACAAATATTTATTTATGTTTTTGGAATACACAAATAAACATACCTATAATAAAGTTTCTGCAATAAATGAGTTATTTTAATTATGAAAAATAAAATATATAAACTATAAGTTTAAGAAAGCCGTGTGGGGCTGACTTTAGAATTGTCTCACCCCTCTCCACCCATGGGAGTCGTAAGAGCCGACTGAGGGAATACCGGGGGAGTGGGCAGCAGCACTCTCTCGAGTATTAACAACATCCACTGCGATCGCCAACCCGCCTGCCAAGCGTGGCGATTACGGCCTATGTCCAGCAGTGGATATCGAAAGGCTGATGAAAGTTTAAGTAAAATTCCAGTATTGGGGCGGATTTTTTTCCGGTGCCCAGGAGCGGCATTAAGTTAAAATCCGGTCCTGGACGACCCAGTTAATTGTATGTGGTAACAGCCGTCAATGTAGCCAGCCATATTAAAAGCATAGCTAAGCCGCTGCCTATTGAGATGATCAAACACTACTTTTGAGAGAAGCGGGAATAAGACCGGCTTCTTGTCTTCTATATAAATAAATAACATTTTTTATCTTTTATTTCTCTTGGATGTTCGTACTGTCTAAATAACAGCTTTTTACTAAATGTTTATGAAAGTATATACCTTACCCATAACAAGTAGCCAATTATTAAAATTTGTTTCATTTTGTTTGTTTCAGATAGTCTCCGGAACGGCTGGAACGGCACTCTCATTGGCAGATAGCTAATGTTAATGTTATAAGGAGCTACTTAGGGTATTTTTATTTAGGAAAAACAATTAAGGAGCACAAAATATAAATAAACTAAATTCCACTCGGGTGAAGTAGCGGCTTGTAGCTAGCTGTTTAATAAAGTGCAACCAAAACTAGTACAAATCACTAGTTTTGTCATGACTGCAATTCGGATTAGGAGACATTACATTACAACATAATAATATGTATTTATTTCAAAAAAGCAATTAACAAATTACACCTAAAATTTTAATACGATTAAACATACTTTTGGTTATCGCTTAATTAATAAATCACTTTTAAGTAGTTAAGCAGTCAGTACAAAAAAGGTTTCAAGTTCGTTCAAGAACAATAGATTTTAATATGTTTGATAATTAAAACATACAAAAGAATGATATAAAAAAAATACATAATACATGTTTGAAACAATTTGAATAGTTATAGAAATAGGTGCTTAGCGTTCATTTATAATTTTCATAGCAATGAATTGCTTTATTTTAGTCATATAAAGTTAGCTATTTAAGAATTAAGAATTAGCCTAGCTTATTGGCTGTGTGGGGCCGGCTTTAGAATTGTCCCACCCCTCTCTACCCACGGGAGTCGTAAGAGCCGACTGAGGGAATACCGGGGGAGTGGGCAGCAGCACTCCCTTGAGTATTAACAACATCCACTGCGATCGCCAACCCGCCTGCCAAGCGTGGCGATTACGGAATTGTCCCCCATGACGGGACCGCTCGTGGCATTCTCTTGGGGAGGCCTATGTCCAGCAGTGGACTTTGAAAGGCTGATGGATGGATGGACTAGCTTATCCCAGCATGAATGAGCCAGCCTGATTAGGGAAGTGTCTCTCACAGAAGATTAGTGTGTAACAACGGTAGGTAATCCTGCCGTTGTATTTTGTATAGTGAGTGAAAGTGCCGGAGGCCCACATCCCCTCTCTATATTATCCTTCCTAGTGCCGCGCAAGTGATGCCTCTGGTGTTGTTAGCGTCTATAGGCGGTAACCACTTACCAAAAGGTCGGCCGTATGCTTGTTTGCCATCTACGTACTGTAGTAAAACACAATAAATATTTGAAACAATTAGATAGTACAAATTATTTGTGAATAAGGAAAAATAGATTTTTTGTACGAGCGGGAATCGAACCTGCGTCTTTTCCAATCCGGCGAAGTGCTCTAAGCCACTGAGCTATCGTACAGAACTTTCGATCATCCCAATCTCCTAATCACATTTGTCTTTACGACCAACGCCATCTATCGGAATGCATGTACATGCATTAAATCAATATAGTAAGTTTAATTTTGCAATTAAAATACATACTATTTGATGGCACGATTTTTTAAACATTTTTGGTCTATATTTTTTATAAAAAATATAGGTCAAAAACAATTAGATAGTGACAGAAATAGGTGCTTAGCATATATTGAATTTTCATAGCAATCAATTTTTGTATACTAGTTATATACCTACGTATATATATACCCCATAAAGTGCTTATATAGTAATCAATTGCTTTATTTTAGTTTTATAAAGTGAACTATTTGGAATTAAGAATCTATTACGAGTATAACTAAGTACCTACCTATAGGTATATAGGTAATATACTAGCTGACCCGACATACCTTGTCCTGTCTTAACTATATTGAATTCAAATTGGTATAATTAATAAAAATATATATTCAAAAAACAATATTGTCATTAAATTTTCTTACTTTTTCTAATGTTCCACTCAACTTTCTTAATTTTTTCTTTCATAAAACCTCCTGACAATAATAAACAACAAGAAAGAATTAACGAAATTGTTCCATTCATCACGCGTGATGCGATGACCAAGGGAAATAGAGATTCATCTTTATATATACCTATAAATAAATCCTTATTTCGCTTGGTCACGCCATAACTTGAGTACGACTCTACCAGTTTTATGTATTTCTTTTAAGTTTTCTAATACCTTGTAGAAGGTTCTTACGAAAAGAAAAAAATAAAGAAAATTGTTCAGACAATTGGAAAATTTCAGAAAATTTAACGACTACTTCTTTACTAACTTCGAGCGTTTGTCAGTGCACAAGTAATTGAATATTCATACCTAAGTCAGGACAACGTCTGTCGCGTCAGCTAGTAACTAATCAATTTCAAGTCCGATGCAATTGCGAGGTTATATAAATAAAGAACGATATGTAAATTTAATAAAAATCGTCATCAATTATTTTATTGTCAGTCATTTTATTTTAATTATCAAGGCAACAGACTCAACAGACGGAATCGACTACTCACTAATAGAGGTAATTACTTTAGTCAGGTTAATTTGACGATGTCGCCTCGTAAGAGAAAACTTAATATTATAACAGAACTGGCATGTAGACAAAATAAAATACATATTATACATACATTAAACACATAGTGAAAAATGTGAAATCGAAAATAACAGTCACGAGCAGGATTCGAACCTGCATCTCCTGGATACCGTCCAGATGCTTTGCCAATTCAGCCATCGTGACCCTTGCTCCCGACTGTTAATCTCGATAACACATTCACACTTAACGTCTTTGGGTGACGCTTGCACCATCTGTCGGAAGTATTTTCATACATTATACCGACCAGGTAAACTTAATTTTACAATTAAGATTTTACCTAATAATGACGCATACCCTATAAATATTTGGATATTTTATGTATATTTTTAGCATTTGACATGCTTAGCAACATACATTAAACACAAAGTGAAAAATGTGAAATCGAAAATAACAGTCACGAGCAGGATTCGAACCTGCATCTCCTGGATACCGTCCAGATGCTTTTCCAATTCAGCCATCGTGACCCTTGCTCCCGACTGCTAATCTCGATAACACATTCATACTTAACGTCTTTGGGTGACGCTTGCACCATCTGTCGGAAGTATTTTCATACATTAATGTATGTTGCTAAGCATGTCAAATGCTAAAAATATATATAAAAATATCTAAATACATATTATACATATTAACTAAGTATACCGGGTGTAAATGACAATGGGCAAATATGTCACTAAATAACTTTAATGATGTGCCCCATACCATTTTCGTCAACAACGATGGGTTACAAAGTAAGCAATTTTTTAGCCGCCATCGAATCATTAGCAACACGACTAAAAACATGACGAAAGTTTCAATACATTGTAGTTTTTGGAGTTAATCGGTGATTAATGGTTTTATTACCTAAAAACGGATTTGGATACAACAATATAAAGATTTTATCTAGCAGCAACTTTCCGACCGATGCAAATTTGTTGTAAGTGTATGGCGATGCTTATTAGGATAGCATTGAGACGAATTCTTAGACAGAATCGAGAAAGTAATAAATTTAGATTGATGTATTTAGTTACTTTTAAGTTTTTATTAGTCTGATAGTTCTGCCAAAGCCTTCAATTAATAAATAATAAAAAAATAGAAATAGTTGAGAACAATTTCATTTTTTATCTATTTCTTGTATTTGTATTAAAATCTAACTAGGTAATAAATATATTAAGCACTAATTGACAAAGCTTAGTTATTCAGGAGGAGCGGGTTCAAATCCCGCTCATAACCATCAATTTCTATTTCACATTTTTGGTAAAATACCAAGCTATAACGTTATATTTTTTGCACGCCTCATAAGCGAAGCGTTGAGGTGGGTACTACTCTCGTTTCACTCTGAACAACTGATTTTTCAAACAAATGTCTCTATTTATCATATATTGCACTTGTAAAATAATATATACACACATATATTCCGCCGGCAACGTATTCGTATTGAAAATATTTACTCCTCTTGGCGTAATACATCAGTCAGCCCCAGGGTGGCGTTTTATCCCCTCTAATTTTCGCAATTTTTATCAATTCCATTTCTAATAACCTAATTTCTTCCTACCACCTTTATGCAGATGATCTTCAAATTTACTTGCAGACTCCATTAGCTCAATTATCGCATACGATAGGAATACTCAATGAGGATTTAACTAAAATTAGTGCGTGGAGCGTATCTCATGGGCTTACTATAAATGCTTCAAAAACACAGCTTACAATCGTAGGTAGCTCGAGACTGATTTCTAAGATTCATTGGACTCAATTACCTGATGTCATTTTTGAAGGTGTTTCAATACCCTTTAGTCAAAAAGTCAAGAGCTTGGGTTTGACAATTGACTCAAAATTTACTTGGTATCCACAGTTCCAAGAAGTAAGTCGTAAAATGTTTGCATCTGCAGGAGCTCTTAGACGATTGCGAAACTTTCTTCCTATTTCTACCAAAATTACGCTTGCAACTTCTTTACTTCTACCTATCCTGGACTACGCAGATGTCAGCTATCCAGATCTCGCCGAAAACCAACTCGATAAACTTGAGCGCCTCCAAAATTTCTGTATAAGATTCATATTTGGTCTTCGCAAGTATGATCATGTTTCACAATTTCGAACACAGCTTAAGTGGTTACCAATACGACATCGCCGGAATACTCATATTCTTTCTATACTATATAATGTATTGTTTAACCCTTCAACACCTTCTTATCTCAAAGGTCGTTTTGAATACCTCCATGATACACATTCAAAGTTTTTAAGGTCTTCGCATAACTTGACGCTGAAAATGCCATCACATAACACAAACTTTTTTGCCAAATCTTTTACGGCCAGGGCTATTACTTTGTGGAATGCTCTGCCGGTGGAAATTAGACGAGCAGAGACCTATCCTAAATTTAAAACTATGATTAAAAATCACTTTTTAAACCATTAATATATTGCTACTGGTAATATTTAATCTATACTATCATTTTATATTAATTCATATAACTAATAAGACGAATTTTATTTATAGGATTTATGATTGTATGTATGTATATGTATGCGTTACATAATATATATGTATGTATCTATGTGCTTATGTATGTATAGTATATTGGTATTTATGTTATATATCTATTGTGTATATATGTCCATTTATATATAATTTGTATTATTATATTTTATTATGCGAAGGTGCATAACTACCTCTCTTTACCTCACATGTCATGTCCATCCTAAGGTTGCCTGGTAGAGATTACTATTAGTAATAAGGCCGCCCATTGTACTCTTCTAAGTTAATTATTTTTATGTTTACATGGATTTTACTGGTGTACAATAAAGAATATAATAAATAAATAAATAAATAATAAATATATTAAGAAAAAACACTATTTTTAACTCATGATATTTTTGATGCCATTTTTGTTATTTAAACTATTAAAAAACTGTTTAAAAAAGTTCTGTCTTGGACGTCCGTGTGTGTAGGTATGTTCAGATAATGTACTCGTATGTTAACACGATAAAGACCGAATACTTTACTGGTCGAGCTTTTTTTTCTCTTACGCTTCAGTATAATTACGAATAGAGTCCTATCACTTTTCACGGTCTGATTCGATGAAGTTTAGTTGTTATTAAATAAACAAAAAATAGTGAATCCATCCATCCATCCATCAGCCCTTCACCGTCCACTGCTGGACATAGGCCTCCCCAAAATGGGGGTTTTATCACAATCGCCACGCTTGGCAGGCGGGTTGGCGATCACAGTGATGTTTTTAGTACACAGGGGAACGCTGCTGCCCGGTCCCCTGGTATAATAAAGTTATTAAAATTTAACAAATACGTATTTCTGCGTGTGTCCTCACCATTACCAACATTATTTCCCCTCGCATAAAAAATGATTGTACCTTCAAATCTATCCCAGTCGAGGGCCGCACCCTCTGTGGGTCGCCCCTCCCTCAGTCCTCCCTACACAACTTATATGGATGACTTCAACTTATACCTAAGCATTGTGCTTTTAAGTGCTTTACTTCGGTTTTACAGAAAAACATTAGAAAATCAGAGGAATTACTAAGAAAAATTTCTTTTAAATGAAAATAATACTTTTAGGCGTGTTTACGTTATGTTTAAAGTGACTAAAAAGTTTCATAGATTGATACAAGTCTCCTCTCAGACCAAAATAATCACCAAAGGTCCGAGACCAAGACTTAGCCTCGATCTGAGATTTATATCATAGTAAATCTTGCATAATTATATTGCATAGCAGGGCGTAACGTACAAATTGATCTATATGCAATGATATTGTATATAAAGGTACAAACAAATAAAATAGAAGTAAGACATTCTTACTGAATGCATATTTTATGAAAGTATGGGTATACGTTACCGTTATAATATCAATATTAAAGTTTTTTTTAGAGAAGGTAGTAGCATAATTGTGCACTTGCAGCTCAAACGCTTGGCTCGACTGGCAATCAGATGGGTGATTAAATGGTGACACCTATTGATTGGTGATTAGGGTACCACACAGTACCTACCAGTAGAAAATACACGTAGCAGCTGGTTGAAATAAAGTAGGTACAGCTTAGGACTGTATATTATCTGAAAAATAATATTAGCCACACTTATGATAGAATATTGTCAGTAAGTAATTATCATCCATTGCATGGCTGGGCACTTGGTATCGGGCCCGAGCGGGTTGGTACCATCTCCCGTGTGACCGGCCATGAAGCACATCGTTGCGTTTTGGCTGTAGCAGGAGATAGCCGTTTATTCTTTCATTTCATATCTGTGAAATGAAATGGTGAGTAGCGTCTTGACATTAGTCTCGGTATAGTTGAGTCCATGAGCGACGTTTACCATTTACCATCAGATGGGCCGTGGCTTGTCTGCCACTACATAAAAAAAAAATTTCACTGTTTGCAATAAAATAACATAAGTATAAAATTATATTTTATTTGCTAGAACAGTTTCAAATATCGCCAGATGCATATATAATAAGGTAAGTTATAAAAACAAGGAAAAATCTACAGAAAGAAAAATGTACTTTTGAGTATAGGGTATAAGCAAATCGATTGGATAGAATGGCTGGATGTAAGTAACAGATTTCATGAATTCTTATATATATGATAGATATATATATATATATATGAGTTATGTATAGTATATGTTATGTTATGTTCTTATATATATGAGTTGGTTATGCAAAAAGGAGCATGAGAGTAAAATCAATGCGGTAGAAATAGCAACATGATCTAATTTTTATTTACAAAATGGAGCATCCCCATTAATAGAACAAATTTTTTTTTCGTGACCATACTTTAATCATTTTAATCGAAATGCGATCTCTGCAGAGAATCTGTGCAGTGAGGCTGACTGACAGTATTCGTAACAACGACGTAAGAGAGCGAGTAGGTATGAAAGAGAGTATTGGTGTAAAGATGCGAAAGGGAATGCTCCGATGGTTTGGACATGTGGAAAGAATGCCGGACGAGCGACTGGTCAAGAAGATATACAATGCGAAAGTGGAAGGATGTAGGTACAGGCGGAGACCGAGACTCACCTACCTAGGCCAAATCGGTCATGTATTGAAAGAAGGTGGAGTCAGGAGTCTCCGAAAATGGCGAGCGTGTATGAAGAGAGTTATGAATGTTGAGGAAGCGAGAGATGTATGCAAGAATAGAGCCTCTTGGCACTCTGTTCTCCCTGCCTATCCCGCAAGGGAAATGGCGTGATGATAAGTTAGTTAAGATTATGATAGATATACCTAATAGGTACCAAAAAATATGCACCTAAAGCAAACAAGCTAGATATAATAGCTAAGTGAAAGTTAAATATTAATTAAAAATGTGAAATCGAAAATAACAGTCACGAGCAGGATTCGAACCTGCATCTCCTGGATACCGTCCAGATGCTTTGCCAATTCAGCCATCGTGACCCTTGCTCCTGACTGCTAATTTCGATAACACATTCATACTTAACGTCTTTGGGTGACGCCTGCACCATCTGTCGGAAGTATTTTCATACATTATACCGACCAGGTAAACTTAATTTTACAATTAAGATTTTACCTAATAATGACGTAAACCCTATAAATATTTAGATATTTTTATATATATTTTTAGCATTTGACATGCATTTTCACTTTGTGTTTAATGTATGTTGCTAAGCATGTCAAATGCTAAAAATATATGTAAAAATATCTAAATATTGACTTAGTGTGTTTTAGGTGTTTGTAATAACGTTAAAAGTCAGGTATGAAGTTATTATATAACTGAAGTAATGTCACATAGTTTCCAGTGGTCTGCTATAGGCGGAGAGACGGCACACGGCGGGTTTATTTTTGAGTGAAGGCCCCACACTACCCTGTTCAATGCCCTGAACGACGGGGTGTGTATTTAGGTATATTTTATCCCAATTTAACAAAAAAAAAAGAAGGTATGAAGTTATCACAAACCTACAACATTATTAAGGATGCCGTTGAAATAATAAAAAGTAAATAGTTAATTTCTGTTCCAGTTATCTCAGTATTTTTGTAATTTTGTAAAGGGCTTTATACTATTTAAATTATAAGGCATGTTAGGTATAGTAATGCAAAACATCCCGTTGTTGGTCACGCCAATATTCCAACTTAAAAAGTTATCGACAGTCACGTGTCGATGTTTCACTCGCCGTGCTCTATTCGGAAGCAAAAAACGAGTAGCAACAACTGAGCAAAAAGCGAGAGTAGCCGTAAAAGCGTTTTGTGTTAGAGTAAAATAAAATAATTTATTGCAACTTTGCAATGAGCGCGATTGTTAACGATTGTTTCGGGTGCGGCCAGGCAGCAGGCCTTTTCGACCATAATGTTACTGGCCAGTAGGTACGGCTACAGGCTGATTAGAATTAGAAGGATGCCATAATCTATAATGAAAAAAATGTTATAATTTAAATTGGATTCTATAAAGTACAAATTATTATTTGTGAATGAGGAAAAAGAGAACTTTAGTGCAAGCGGGAATCAACCTGCGTCCCTTTCAATCCGGGGAAGTGCTCTAATCCACTGAGCTACCGAACTACCTTTCGACCATACCCAATCTCCTCATCACATTTGTCTTAACGACCAACGCCATCTATCGGAACACATTTACCTACATGCATTAATCCAAACTAGTAAGTTTAGTTTTACAATTAAAATTCATACTATTAGATGGTGCGATTTTTTTAAACATTTTGGTCGTTAAGACAAATGTGATGATGATGATTTCCGAAAGGTTGCGGTAGCTCAGTGGATTAGAGCACTTGCCCGGATTGGAAGGGACGCAGGTTCGATTCCCGCTCACACTAAAGTTCTCTTTTTCCTCATTCACAAATAATAATTTGTACTTTAAAGTAGCTAAGCATGTCAAGTGCTAAAAATATAGATCAAAATGTTGGATTCCATATTCAGAATTAAAAATTGAACTACGATAACTTATTAGAGAAGCAAGTAATCTTATTGCTGGTACGATCTAAAGGGCAGTCGTAGATGCAGGTCTGAATAGTAGGTACAGCCAAATAATTGATAAAATGATTTCAGACGCAGGCTGGCAGATATCCCCACTGAAGGAATGTAATAGGTATGGTTCCGGTGGCCTGCCAATAAAGGCGGAGAGACGGCACACGGCGGGTTTCTTTAGTGGGTGAGGGCCCCACACTACCCTGTTCGTTGCCCGAAACGACGGGGTGTGCGGTTAGGAACATTTTTTCCTGCATTAGCAAAAAAAAAGGCTGGCAGTTATCGCTGGTTTTTGGAATCTATTAGGTACCTCGTAGGTATAAAAATAACAAGTATACAAATATTATAATTGTGCATGTTGGTTTGTTACTCCTGGATGCCGTAATTTCCTAACATACTATCATGAAATTTGGTATACATATAGTCCCGGTACAGAGAAGGACATTATGATACTTTTTATCCTGGGAATATGCAAGGTTCCTGTGGTATGCTTATTTTTAGGTAGAGAATACTACTACTATACAAGTACTAGAGTTTTAATAAGCTAGTACTACCTTTAGCTTTTTGAAAATAAAGTCGAAAGTGATTTAAAAAGAACTACATGTATATAAGAATATAACAAAATGACCAATGAAAACGAGCGTTTTACTGCTATTTTTTGCGAATAAAATAGCAAATATCGTCAGTGAACTCAGCTGCCAGTGGTCGTAAATCAAGAGCTTGCCCATTCAGTAGCCCAAATTGACGCTGCATTGTGGCGTCATTTACACCATTTTAGTTCAAGCTATGCAATTGAATGTTTTATATCTTTGTCTAGACTAAATTTCTACAAAGAACACTCATCCATACTATATACTAAGTTGTTAGTGTTACCATAAACATACTATTAAAATAGACACTTTTTATATTTTCTTATTTGCATGACAGTTGCAACCGTCTCTAAGAAAAAAATTAGATACCAGTATTCGGAAAACAAAAAATTAAAAAAAATCACGTGTGTTGTTAGTTGAGCGTGCAAAAACTGGCACAGGCTACAGGCGGTAAGTCTTAACTGGCACGAGGCGCAGCTGCCGTGCTTCCTCTTCCGAATGCAAAAAAACACCTACAAGTATTGGTTCTTGAAAGCTGTCACCGAACGATTTTGACGAACTTTGATCCAACCTTTTTCGTAATTTGATATTTTTTGATAGATTACACGGCGGTAAAAAGTATAAAATATCAAAACTCTAGGTAAGTACACATATACATTTTAAAGATAGATTAAAAGAGAAACTTTTAAATTCTAGTAAAAAAACCCAGTAGCCAAAATAACAGAAACTTCCCAATTTGCGTAAAAGCAAAAGCATTAAATACTACCTCTACTAGAATTGGCAAAATAAAAAAAAATCTTCTCAGTAACCGACTGTTATAAGTACAGTAGCAGATTTAAGTGACTTCCAGGAAGGGCTTCGCGCGAAACAATGAGAAAGTGATTGCTAAAACTTCTTTTGTGTTTGTTGAAGAAACTGAAAGTTTTAAATAATAGTATAGTTGTAGTTGAAGGGCATTATTGAATCTTTACTAACATTATACACGCAAAAGTGATTTTCACACTTTGTGTTTAATGTAGATGGCTAAGCATGTCAAATGCTAAAAATATCTATAAAAATATCTAAATATTTATAGGACTGCGTCATTGTTAGGTAACATCTTAATTGTAAAATTAAGTTTACCTGGTCGGTATAATGTATGAAACTAGGTCCGACAGATGGCGCAGGCGTCACCCAAGACGTTAAGTATGAATGTGTTATCGAAATTAGCATTCGGGAGCAATGGTTATGATGGCTGAATGGGCAAAGCATCTGGACGGTATCCAGGAGATGCAAGTTCAAATCCTGCTCGTGACTGTTATTTTCGATTTCACATTTTCACACTTTGTGTTTAACGCCAAAGTGAGTTTGTTTATTTGCGTTGGATGGCTGGGTCAAGGGTCTGATGCAAAAGGCGGTACTTCTGGATACGGCACACATTGTTCGGAAGTTCCTATCTCTGGGGCCCTAGCCACTGGCAGTTTGGTCCCTGTACCCGTTGCCAGTGGGTCTACACACTTTTTATATTTTTAAATGTTGTGTTATTTTTTTATAATATACTATTTAAAAATGTATCTAGTGATGTTATGTTAATAAATGATAACAATAATAATAATAAATATTTACGGACATTTCACACAACGTGCTCTGGTCCCAAACTAAGCTTAACGCTTGCGCTATGGGTACCAGATTACGGATATAATACATATACTACTTTTTTTGTAAATACATACATATCATAGATAGAAAACACCCAGACGCATTACAATTATCTGTGTTCATCACACAAATAATTGTCCTGAGTGGGAATAGAACCCACGACCTCGTGCACGGAAGTCGGTTACACTACCGACCACGCCACGGAGCCCGTCAGATAAGGACACAGGAATACTTTTTAACTAAGAAAAAATGGTTTGTTCCCGTGTGATACCTATTTTTAAATAGAGATAATATATCGTGTCGTATAGTGACGTTGAAAACGCCTGATCCATGCTTTTACACCAATATATTTTATACTTTGGTGTACGCTACGGTACGGTAGCTGGAACTTGTGTACTTATACTATCTTTTACCAAGTGAAGTAGAAATGCGTTTAAGAAATTTGACTCAATAATTATCATGCTGCAACTGGTTACTAAAACCAATCACCCGCAGTCATCTTTTCCGTTTTCACAATTTATCCTAATAACTAAGCCATACCTACTAACATTAACACTGATAAATCACAGATTTAAAAATACCCCAACGCTATGCCCTCCATCTTTTTTCCATCATCATAGTTTTATATGTAAACTATGCATTGAGACCATTTCAATGAACAAGCTAATAGCCTGCAAGCAGCTAAACAGATATTTTTAATCATAGCTAAGAACAGCGCCTAAGAGATTTTCTCGACGGCTTGTGAAGTCAAGTGCCAACCCGCATTAGGCAGCGTGGTGGACTATGGCCTAAACCCTCTCACTCTGAAAGGATACCTGTGCCCAATAGTGGGACAGAAGAAGGGTTGAAAAAACAAGAATAGCGCCTTTCAAACGAAAAAAGAATACTAAAAATTCTTTCAGCTGTTTGGAATCTCCGATGCCACAAACAGATGCAAAGATACACTCGTTAAACTTATAACACCTCGCCGTTACGTCGGGGGTTAAAAATACCAATGAGTATATTGTCACCATTAAACGACTGAGGGCAACAACTTAAATTAAACATGCACAAATGTACACTCAGTCAATAAAAACTCCCTAGTAAAAAATACAAAAAAGTACAATACATTGTTAAGCTATTTATAAACTTTATGAATGAAAGCAGCCGATTCACGATTATACAAGGGTGTTATATCAGGTGGATAAAAAGTCTGTAACAGGTTTTTTTATTATAAAAACGCACGTCACATATATTTTTTACCCCCGGGTGCATTAGAGGGTTGTTTTTTGTGGAGATACCGATCTCTCTCACGTTTTTTAAAAGGTTCTCATCCGATTACATAACTAATAACAACAATTGATTAGGGGGATGTTTACGTGTGTCGAGTTTTTATTGGGGTAACTCGTGTTTTTTTACGTCCTTGTTTAGCAGTATCTTTTTTATATTTTTTAATGACACCAATTTAAACATTTTGATCTGTATATAGCACTTGACATGCTCAGCTACTTTAAAGAACAAATTATTTATGAATGTGGAACAAAAGAAGTTTAGTGCGAGCGGGATAATTTGTTTTTTAAAACATCAGTTTATCAAATTAGATTATGGGATAATCTATCTATATTATTATAAAGTTGTACCAGAGCTGTCTGTACATTTAAGATATTTGAGAAAAAATTACTGTAATAGGCTATATAGGCGTGTCTAAACACAAAAAGATTTTTTTGGATTTTTTGTCTGTTAGACTGATTGTTTGTTCGCACATCACGCAAAAACTACTGAACGGATTTTGATGCAACTTTTTTATTTGATAGCTATCGATTAGACTTAAAAACTGGTATACATTTTATCCCGCTACTATACCGCGAACCCAAAAACTAGCTTTTGACTACGGCGAAGCCGCGGGCTAGTTTCATATAAAGTACCTGGATGACCGAGCTTTGCTCGGTATTTTTGTTTTGGTAAATTGAGAATTTTTCTCAAAAAAGAAAGAACTGAAAAAAAAAGGGGGGAATACGTCGCACTGGAGACATCTAAACTCAAACCGGGGTTTTCTGGTTTTGGGACCGCCCGATTTCCCACCTGAGCTATTATAACCTTGTAGATAGTGGCGTAATTTACCTTCGTATTCTAATAATATTGTAGCAGTTTTTCATTGCCCGAAAACCCGGATAAAACGACGTTTTCTAAAAATGAAACCTAGCTAGATCGATTTATCGCCCCCGAAACCTCCTGTATACTAAATTTCATGAAAATCGTTGGAGCCGTTTCCGAGATTCAGATTATATATATATATACAAGAATTGCTCGTTTAATTATATTAGATTAGCTATAACTGGTTTGTATTTTTAACACTTTTACAGCATTAAACACAAAGTGAAAAATGTGAAATCGAAAATAACAGTCAGGAGCAGGATTCGAACCTGCATCTTCTGGATACCGTCCAGATGCTTTACCAATTCAGCCATCCTCACAATTGCTCCTGACTGCTAATTTCGATAACACATCATACTTAACGTCTTTGGGTGACGCCTGCGCCATCTGTCGGACGTATTTTCATACATTATACCGACCAGGTAAACTTAATTTTACAATTAAGATTTTACCTAATAATGACGCAAACCCTTTAAATATTTAGATATTTGTATATATATTTTTAGCATTTGACATGCTTAGCACTATACATTAAACACAAAGTGAAAAATGTGAAATCGAAAATAACAGTCAGGAGCAGGATTCGAACCTGCATCTTCAGGATGGCTGAATTGGTAAAGCATCTGGACGGTATCCAGAAGATGCAGGTTCGAATCCTGCTCCTGACTGTTATTTTCGATTTCACATTTTTCACTTTGTGTTTAATGTATAGTGCTAAGCATGTCAAATGCTAAAAATATATATAAAAATATCTAAATACTTTTACAGCAACTTTACTGTAACAAATTATTTGTATTAGTGTAAAAAGAGAGATTTACTTCTACATTGCCGTGGAAACAAATGTAGGTAACACCGAGATTGTGAGTCACCAGTAGGTATCTGCGGTAGCTTAGTAGTCAAGAGCACTTCCCCGGAGTGAGAAAGACGTATGTTAGAATGCGCTCGCAAGAAAATCATCCTTTTTATACTTTCAGAAATAATGTGTTCTATTAAAAAAATAAGTTATGTAAATAAAAATAAATAAATATATGAATCCTTGGTTATTGCTAAATATGTACCTATATACTAACATTGCTATATAGATGTACAAATTGATCATAGACCGGTGGCCTATAAAAGATTTATTTTAACCTTTGTGCACTCACTTTTGTGAAATTCGGATAATTTATAATTTATGTTATCTCAATAAGCTTTGTAATTGCAGTTATTATAACGGATCAGTCGCCCCAAGACGGCGACGTCCATTGTCTGAACAACATTGGGGTCAAAATGGTCGTGGGTCAAATAGTTTATTGAATTTTTGCAGAAATATAACACATTGTTGTCAAATTTTAAAATATAATCGTCAATTTGATGTTTCTCTTTTGTATTTGGTGTATTGGATGTTTTTGTGAGCAAATTAACAAAATATGTATTTTGATAGGAAGCTGATTGTCCTATGTTATGTCTAACATTATTTTAATTAGATACGTAAGTAGTTATATTAGGTACACGTTCACTTTTATATACTATGGGTACTAGCTAGTTTTTAAGTTATAGAGATATTCCGAGAATGTGTATACTCGTATATGTTATCACTGCTCGGTGAAAAAAAACATTTTGAGGAAACTTCAATGTCTCAAGAGTATTTCTCGACGGCTTTTGAAGTCTGCTAACTCGCACTGTGCCGGCGTAGTGCACTACGGCCTGAATCCCTTTCACTATGAGAAAAGACCCGTGCCCAATAGTGTTTTTTTAATTTTCCAATTTCTATTACACAGTTTCCTCTGTCAGAAGATAACGATAATACTATCGTTAACCTTCAAGTTCATAAGAAGTGTGTGACCTTCTGACCGTTACATCATTTATATACACACACAATTGACACCACTGACCCGAAGTTTTACTTTAAGTACTTTCATGTCCCACCGATACAATTTCAAAGTAGGGGAAGGGGGGGTAAGACGGGGTAGCGAGGTAAGATGGGAACCCACAATATTTCGAAAACTAAATGAATTCTTATGAAACTACTAATGCCATCTTGTAGTTTAAACTTAAAACTCTTCAGTGCGCCGATGGTGAAATCCTGAGCGGGGCACATGACGATACGGTGAGTAAAAAACGATTTTTTGATTATTTAATTTAATTTTTAGAGTGTGTTTCGAGTGTGATTAACATAAATACATAGGTTTTGATGTAGACAACGAAGTTTCATCGCAAACCATGTACTATTAACTTAATTTTAAAATAAATATTTACACGATTGCTTGTCAATTTATAACCTCCATTTTTTTTTAAACTTACGAAGTCCCGATGGGGCAAAATGGGGTACAGGGTACCCCATTTTACCCCACTATCTAGTGTATATAAAAGTAGTTTATTATATTTTATCTATACTAATTGCAATGAATTTATTTACAGAGAATGGTTCGTAACTACAAGAAAAAGACCAACAGGGGAGAATGGGATGAAGCGGCCATGAGAAACGCTGTTGAAGATGTGTTGCAAAAGAAAAAGGGTTACAAATTAGCCAGTAAATGTTATGGTGTACCTCAAACTACTTTGGAACGCAAAGTCAAGTTAGCGAGACAAAATGACAATCGCGTTTGCAACATCAAAGTACCATTGGGTCCAATATCAACTGTCTTTACACAAGAAGAGGAACAGGAGCTTGTTGATTACCTAAAAGTTATGGAATCTCGTTTATTCGGCTTGACTACCTCGGAACTGCAGAAACTGGCGTATCAATTGGCAGTGGCCAATAATAAGCAACATAAGTTTAGCGAAGTCAAGGCACAAACAGGTAAAGATTGGGTAAAGGGATTTCTTAAACGTCATTCAGACTTAAGTCTTAGGAAACCTGAAAACACTTCCGCTGCTCGAGCTTCTGGATTTAATAGAGTGTCAGTGGGAAAGTTTTTTGATCTCTTAGGAAAAACGTTGGACGAATATAAATTTACTCCAGATAAAATTTATAATTGTGATGAGACTGGAGTATCTGTTGTACCCAAATCGAGATCTAAAATAATTGCTACAGTCGGAAAAAAACAAGTAGGTGCGTTAACATCAGCTGAGCGAGGAACAACTATTACCGTGGAAGTTTGTTTCAACGCGGCAGGTAACTACTTGCCTCCAATGTTCATTTTCCCTAGGAAACGTATGAAACGTGAACTGCTCTATGAAGCTCCTCCAAATGCTTGGGCTGAGTGCTCAGATTCCGGTTGGATAACAACAGAGATTTTTTACAGTTGGTTTAAGAAGTTCATAGAGTTCACAAAGGCATCGAAAGACAATCGTGTGTTATTGTTATTAGACGGCCATGTTACTCACACTCAGAACATCAAATTAATCGACGAAGCACGCGATCATGGCGTAGTAATCATATGTTTTCCACCACATACGACCCACAAATTGCAACCTGGGGATGTGGGATTTATGAGGCCTCTAAGCACTTATTATGATCAAGCTGTTACTGCGTGGTTAAGATCGCATCCTGGTCAAGTTGTCACCCAATTTCAGATAGCTGAGCTTTTCGGCGAAGCATTTATACGTTCAGCAACTATGTCCACAGCCTTAAATGCTTTCAAAGCAACTGGAATTTGGCCATACAATAGTCAAATATTTACAGACGTTGATTTTGTTGCTGCTGAGGCTACAGAAATAGATTTAGAGCCGACACCATCAATCTCACTAGTAAGTGCGCCGCCATGTGTTCCAAAGCCACTAGAATCTTCTGATTCTTCTCTTAACACCATTAATAACCAGCCACCTGTTACGCCACTTCAGCCCTTGGAACAGCCAGGACCAAGCACTTCGTTTCATCTCGTTAGTCCCAGACTTTTGATGCCGATTCCACGAATTAATCAAGAAAGAAAAAGACAAGTACGCAAAAGAGGAAAAACCGCCGTAATAACTTCATCTCCCTTCAAGAACGAATTACAAGAAAAATTAAATGACAGGATGGCAACCGCAAAGAAGACCAAAAAAGACTGTAAAAAAAGAAAAAAGACAAAAGCTACACAAAAACCAAAGAAACAGAATATAGAAACAGATAGTGAGACAGAAGACACTGAATGTCTTTATTGCCAGGGTTTATACTCTGAATCTAGTGAAGGATGGATAACCTGTCAACAATGCGGGAGGTGGGCACATTGCGGCTGCGCAGGTGTTGATGATGACGATGAAGATGCAATTCATACTTGTCCTTTTTGTGAAGATAATGATGATTAAAATGTTTGAGACTGCTGTACCCCATCTTGCCCATAGGGATACCCCGTTTTACCCCAAGTATGGGGCATGATGGGGCAAAGTACTTTTTTTAAGTTTTATTTTATGTTACAAAAAATATATAGGTTTTGTTGTTTCTTTTAGTGTAGTGTAACAGAGGAAAGACTGATTAATTTAATAAGTAAAGTTTCTAATTTCTGTAATGTATATTTTGTTTTTTATTCGGCTTCAAACCTTACGGTCCCTGTCTTACCCCCCTGTCCCCTAATCCTCACTTTCAAACATAAATCACACGTTCGAACATAAGGAGTCCGTTTGGAAATGTGTCATATATCGAAAGCAACGGTCCACTGGACAATGGCGGCCATACCAAAATGAAATAAATTTATTTTATTTCGTAAAATGTAACAATGTACAATTGTTATCAAGAAAAAAGGGTAGTTAGTAATCTTCTTAATGGCGTGTGTGAAAAGATTATAAATTAAGTTTCTGCAACAAATAAAAGTGACCCCTGGCTATTGTTGGGGTGTCAATATGTGTGACCGTGCTATTGTCCGTGACCCTGGCAGGGCTTAGCACCAATTTGCGATCGCTCCAGATCATTGACAGGGTTGCCAGATTAAAATGAAAAAATTCAATACAAGCCTAAAAATAAAATAAAAAAAAACGAGAATAAAAAATATGTCGGATATAGAAAAAGCAATATAGATCTAGTATAACTAATTTAATATTAAATTGCAACTTATTTTGACATTGAAGTAGATTTCTGTCAGTACCGTATAATGTACTCACATAATTACCACGTGTCAAGCAGTTGTATAATGATAGGTATGTATTCGTAAATTAATTGGATGTATCTAAGAAAGTTTTGGCCATTTGTATAGAACAGAAAACTGTTCAAGGTGTATTTAACAATTTGATAGAAAAAAAACGAGTAACTGGCAACCCTGATCACTCGTGATCGACTAAGTCCTACGTGGATTTCAGCAGATTTAGAATCCTATTTCATCTCAGCATTGCCGGTCCAGTTTGTCCGTATTGCATTTTATGAGTATATGCTTCGAAAATCAATAGTGTAGCCAGGGAGGCTTTCATTTTGCCGTGTCCAATTATTTTTATTTATTTTATTTTTACAATTCATGCAATTTGTATGCAAAGGCGGACTTAACGTCAAGAGCATTTTCTATCAGACAACCTTGAAAACAAACTTGAAAGTGAAGAAAAGATTCTGTAGGTGGGTGCAATTAGGATAGTATATCACGGATTATGTTTATCCTTGTATCACTCAATCTGTCACTTCTTGCTTGCATACACACCAATATATTTATGTATTATATTATAGATGACATTATCACCGTAACCGTGATGCTGCTTAAAATCCATGGAAGTTCTAACTCCCATTTATTTTAACCAACTATCTTATAGAAACCTCGACGAGATTTCCAAATGCTCATTTCCTGCATGGTTCGGGCATTAAAATCGCTGTAAATCGATATCGACATTTCTAGCAAATTTCAGTTCGGGAGTCATTTGCAAGACATACAAATTGGCAATCAATTGATTGCGAGTAAGTGTAACTCACAAAATCGTATCGACATCTCATCTTTTCATTGTGATTGGTTAAGAGATCACAGTGATTGGCTGAGTGATTATTGCGACATCGCGCGTCAGTTTCTGTACCAATCACAAATTTTTCACATTCTAAGGCTACTGAATAGAGCCATTGAAAGTCACACTTAGACTATCGAAATGCGATCTCTGCGCCGAATCTTTGGAGTAAAACTGACTGATCGCATTCGTAACGGCGACGTAAGAGAGCGAGTAGGTATGAAAGGGAGTATTGGTGTAAAGACACGAAAGGGAATGCTCCGATGCTTCGGAAATGTGGAAAGAATGCCGGACGAGCGACTTGTTAAAATATATACAATGCGAATGTGGAAGGATATACTCGTAGGTACAGGAGACTCACCTCCCTTTTTCATTTTTTTGGTTAAGGCGGGAAAAGTGTTTTTAACCGCACACCCCGTCGTTCGGGGCAACAAACAGGCTAGTGTGGGGCCCTCACCCACTAAAGAAACCCGCCGTGTGCCGTCTCTCCACCTTTGTTGGCGGGCCAATGGAACCATATTACATTCCTTCAGTGGTAATACTTACCTGGACCAAATCGGTCACGTACAGAAGGAAGGTGGAGTCGGGAGCTTCCGAAACCGGCGAGCGTGTATGAAGAGAATTATGAATGTTGAGGAAGCGAGAGATGTATGCATGAATAGAGCCTTTTAGCACACTGTGGAAATGGCGTGATGATAAGTAAGTAAGTATTCATTAATGTGTAGAATGATGGGCTTCGTGGCGTAGTCGGTAGTGTAACCGACTTCCGCACGAGGTCGTGGGTTCGATTCCCACTCAGGACAATTATTTGTGTGATGAATACAGATATTTGTACTGCGTGTGGGTGTTTTCTATCTATTATATATATGTATGTATTTACAAAAAAAAAGTAGTATATGTATTATATCCGTATTTATTTCGGTACCCATAGAACAAGCGTTAAGCTTAGTTTGGGACCAGAGGACGTTGTGTGAAAAATGTCCGTGAATATTTATTATTATTCCAAAATCTAGAGATTGATAATTACTTATTTCCCTTAGTTCCCTCGTTGGATACCAACGTGAAAATTCTTTCCCGGGTTGGTGACACTTGTATTCTTTGTCCGTCACCACTGATTGAATTCTTTGATAACTAAATTATATAACGATACTTGTCTTTTGCATGCGATACATAGATATCAAATATGTAGATCAGAACATTACAAGGGTGTCTAGAGGTAACAGTTTGTCAATTAATTGTAAGCAATTCTTTATTAATTTAAAACATATATTCTTTATTAATGCAACAAGCATTCAAGTTCAAGGTATTGAACTTGTTCAAGGTATTGAACTTGTGGCATAAATACATATGCATAGTTGTCTACTTAGCCGTCTATTTATTAGAGTAACTAGAATATACAGTCATATACCTAAATATAAAATATGTCTTAATCCTACTAAATAATATTATAAACAAGCACTAGTACTACACAACTAGCTGAAGGGCGGGTAAAGTTTTTACTTTCTTGCGGCGTGTCGCATGATTTTTAGTCTAAAATAAATAAAAATGAAATAAAATAATCATTCAAATGCTTAAATGTGTGAATTTCTGTTTCACTTCATTCATCCATCAGCCTTTCAACGTCCACTGCTGGACATAGGCCTCCCCAAGAGAACGTCTTAACGAGCGGTCCCGTCATGGGGGATAATGCCGTAATTGCCACGCTTGGCAGGCGGGTTGGCGATCGCAGTGGTTAATACTCGAGGGAGTGCTGCTGCCCACTCCCCCTCAGTCGGATCTTATGACTCCCGTGGGTAGAGATGGGTGGGACAATTCTAAAGCCGGCCTCACACGGCAATCCTGTCTCACTTAGGAACCTACTAAACCACCTTCTCATCCCCATTTCTATTTGTCTCCCCTTTATCATTCTTTCTGTCCATCTCCTATTTCCCTGAGGTTGGCAATGCTCAAATGATGCCTCTGGTGTTACTAGCGTAGCTTAGGCAGGCTGTATGCTTGTGTGGGCGGGGCGTCGGCATGGAGTAATTATCTAAACTGGTGCAGGTGCTGTCGGGGCACGGTTGCTTCGGCAGATATCTGCACATAGTCGCAAGGAGGGAAGCGACTCCTGGCTGTCATCATTGCGGCTGTGACGAGGACACGGTGCGGCATACGCTCGAGCCGTGCTCGGCTTGGGCCGAACAGCGCCGTGATCTCGTCGCAGCAATAGGGGGAGACAGGAATTGGGCTGCGGTCGCTGCCTTCTGCGAGGAGGTTATCTCGCGGAAGCAAGCGGCCAGGGAGGAGGATTTTTCCGCTGCCCAAACCGTCGCCAGCGACTGGGGCGGCGCAGGCGCGAGTACTTCCGCCTGTAAATTTTTTCCCACCTAAAAATTATACTTTGGAAAATCCAAAAGTGCACGCCTCATAATCTTCATTTTTCACAATAAAATTGATTATTTGAAAAGTAACTAATAATGTATTGGTCTTACTAAGTAGTTTTCAATATATCACATAGATAGCGCTAATTTCAAAAAGTACTAATGTGATTCTCATGTCTTATACGCCGTGCTAATTTTAAAAAGTACTTCTATATTGGTCTATAGAAGTAGTTCTCACGAAATAAGGTATAGCGCTGGTTTTAGTGTCGACTCGAGCGTAAATATTCACTATTATATTTTGTTTATGTAATAACAATTAAACCACATCGAATCAGACCGTGAAAAGTGATAGGGCTCTATTCGTAATTATAATAATTCGTAAACGCAAAAAAAGACTCGAATAGTAAAGTATTTTGGTCTTTATCGTGTTAACATACATTATATATAACACACGGACATCCAGGCCAGAATTTTTTCAAACAGTTTTTTAAGTAGTTTAAATAACAAAAATGGCATAAAAATATCATGAGTGTTAAAAGTAGTGTTTTTTCTTGATATGTGTGTGTATATATTAATTTACAAGTGCAATATATGATACCTAAATAGAGACGTTTAAAGTTTAAAAAATCAGTTGTTCTGTGTGAAACGAGAGTAATACCCACCTCAACGCTTCGCTTATGAGGCGTGCAACAGTTATCATCACAAAACCACGACCCCATTACTGTTGGAAGCCGTTAGGTGCAGTCTGAAAAAGGACCACTGAATGTGGCTTTCTCTTGGGCCTCTGTCGAGCACTGGCCGTCAAAAGGCTGATGGATGGATCGAAGTGTACCAAAAAGTATAAAGAATTTACTCCTGTTTGAAATTATTTAATATATGAAATATTCCACAAAAACTTACTAAAGCGCCTATCAACTTGTTGTTTTAAGAACATCATTATGCAGTATTCTGCATAATGATGCATGAAAAGCCAAACGGAAAGAAAAGTGAAACAAAAAGGGTTCCACATGAGTAATATTAAGCTAATACGAAGCTAAAACGAGAGAGGCTGTGACTAATCAAATGACAAAAGACTGATATAGATACCATACTGTATCTATGATAGATACTAATAAATATAAGAAGGCTATTTACTGAATTTCAGATTCGGACAGAAGCGACAGAAGAGAAAAAGCTATTTCAGATTACAGACGGAATATTTGGCGCGGTTGCGGGGAAAATTATTACAATGCTAATAGAAAATTGACAAGATATATAATGTAAGGGTACACAAGAACTGCACAGAATTTGAAGATAATATGTGCTTAATTTGTGGAAGTAATAAAGTAAAACCTCAACTAAGAATTAAAAAGAAGAAAATCCGTAAGTACTAGTTATCTGTTCTATAAAAGTACAGGATATATGCCCGATGAAAGGGTTGTTTTATTTTTTAATGATTAGATATATCTATTATTAATAATCTCATGATCCTTATGAATGATGATACTAGACAAATGTATCATTGATATAAGCAATAGCATTTATATTTTAGAACGCAATGTATAGTTAGATGGTGTGGCACATGAAATATTTATAAAGAAAATTTAGAAACGGCAATAAAATGCACTCTGCGAATGAAACACAAATGGCCAGTCATTGTGCTTGACCCCTCGCACTAAAATAATGGGCAGGGGGCAGATAAATTAAAAATGGTTCAAAAACACCCTTGACGTGTGACGATTTATTGTACACTGTGTTTGAGTTGTCCACATTTTAGGCTGAATAATGTGCGGAACTGGACGGTGTCGAATGTTGGCCTTTAACTCAGAAAAATATTGAAGGTTCTGTGACGGATAAAACAAAAGATTTCGGATTTTTTTAGTAATTATACGATAGGCAATTGAATGGAACTAATAATATGATCGTCAATTATCTCGCTATAACAATGCAATGGAAAGTGGCATATCTGGGGCATGTTCTCAGGCATAACAAATATAGGCTGCTTATACAAACCATTATGATGGGCAAGATTGCAGACAAAAGGAAAGTCGGCAGAAGAAAAATAAATTGGCTCCATAACATCAGAGAGTGAACTGGCATCAAGTCTGTTGAAGAGCTATTCAGACTTGCATTATATCGACAAAAATTCAAAAATTCTGACCGCCAACCTTCAGTAATGAAGACAAGAAGAAGAACAATGCAGCATAAACGCATGCAGAGTATTTAAGTATATACCTAAGTGCTACCTACTTATCTTACCACAGTAGCTTAGTTAGCGAACGAAGGCTCTGGTGTTGCTAGCGTCTATAGGCTACGGTAACTGCTTACCATCAGGTGGGTTGTAGGTATGTCTGCTTGCTACTTACCGTAAAATGCAAATTCTATATTAGACCGACGTGTGACATAAGTACCTAACTTCAATAGGTACATATTTATAACTTCCTGAGTAGGCTAATTAATATTTATTGTGAAATCAAGCCACCAGTAAACCTAGAACTTCATAATATATTCTGCGTACGCATGTACAAGTGTTGTTTTGAAAAGCAATTGAAATTTCTATTTGCGAAACAATAGCTAACCTTTGTTATAACTTTTTAATCTCATACATTTTTAAACACAAACAATTTCCTCGAGTACATTTATTTTACGCAAAGAGTATATACCTACGTACCTTCTTACTCCTAACTATTATAAAGCTGTAACAGAGCTGTGTCTGAACATTTAAGATATTTGAGAAAAAAATAGGCAGCGCAACCACCGAAGGAATGTAACATAATTCCAGTGGCCCGCCAATAAAGGCGAGGCATACGGCGGGTTTCTTTAGTGGGTGAAGGCCCCACACTACCCTGTTCGTGGGTTGTGCGGTTAGGAACATTTTCTCCCGCCTTAACAAAAAAAAAGGCTATACAGCGCAGCCGTGTCTGAGCATAAAATATTTTTTTTTAGATTTTTATCTGTTAGTCTGTTTTTCTATTTGTCTGCTTGTTTGGTTATGAACGGATTTTGATGCATCTTTTTATTAAATAGCTCTTGATTAGACTTAAAAATTGGTATATATTTTTTTCCGCTACTAGGTATATCGAGAAACTAAGACAGGTACCTATATAATATAAAAACTAGCTTTTGGCTGTGACAAAGACGCGGACAAAGGCTAGTATTTTTAAAATTCTTCGCACGTGTAGATTATCGATTCAATTAAAAGTGGTGATTGTTGACTTAAAATTTTGCAAAATGATATAGCTAAAATAATGTGAACGAATAATATATTATTTTAAGTATTGTAAATTTATTCTGAATTAAAATGACTATAAAGCATTGATAATGATAAAATTAATCTAATGGCCTATGTATATAATTATGTAAGTACTAGCATTCGCCGGGTAGTTAAAATTCGACCACAATATTTTTTCGTTTTTTTCGGTAACATTTTCTTAGCGAAACTTTTTTAGGCCGGTACGGGAGTAACTTGTATTAGTTGATGGCTGTAATATGCATAGTGTAAGCATACACTACAATTAATGCACTTGTGTTGGCGCACACTCGTGCACCATAATTTATATTAAAGTACAAATTATAATTTGTGAATAAGGAAAAATATGGTCATACCCAATTTCCTCATGACCACCAGGTAGTACGGTAGCTCAGTGGATTAGAGCACTTCCCCGGATAGGAAGGGACGCAGGTTCGATTCCTGCTCGTACTAAAATACTCTTTTTCCTTATTCACAAATTATAATTTGTACTTTAAGAGTAGCGGAGCATGTCAAGTGCCAAAAAAATAGATCAAAATAATTTATGTTGCGTAGTTTGATAGTGTATGTGGAAAGCTATGGCCGCCTTGACTCAAAATTAGTTTGGAGACCATTATTATTACTTTTACAGTAATAGAGTAATGCAATAGCAGTGATAGCCTAACGGTAAAACCAAGGCCTGTAAAGACAGTGCTATTGAGTTCGATCCCAAGTCTAAGGTCCTCGTACGGCACACACCTCTGACTCTTCGTGATTTTTCCAAATGATTTATTTATTTTATTTATTTATCAAATTCATAACATCCTTACAGTGTAAACCAATACGATGCTAGAACTACAGAAAAAATATATTATATAAAACAGATACCTACTCATTAAATACAGTATTATGAGTTCATATATGCCGTGCGGGGCCGGCTTTAGAGTTGTCCCACCCCTCTCCACCCATGGGAGTCGTAAGAGCCGACTGAGGGAATGTTTGATCCCAGACTTCTATGGGTCCGAATTAAACTAGGTGTCACGAGGGTCTTCATGGTCGCAGCTTATGCTCCCGTAGGCTCTTCGGTGGCATCGGATCTAGAGAAGTTCTGGGATAATGTTAAAGTTCTGGATTTGGCAGAAGCTAGTGAATGCGTGATCGTATGCGGAGACTTGAATGGATGGATTGGGACCAAGCGTCCAGACTTCGAGGACGTGCTTGGTTCATTTGGTGATAAGAGAGTGAATGATGCAGGTAGGCTCATTGCGGATGTACGTATGGAGAGAAACCTTATTGTGTCAAACACATTTTTTCAACATAAGGACATCCATTTGTATACATGGAGAAGGAATGAACAGAGAAGTATGATAGATTTAATTCTGGTAGACAGTCGCCTCCGAAGTAAAATTCTGGATACAAGAGCCTACAGGGGTCCCACTGTCGACACGGACCACTATCTCGTTATTGCGAGATTTAGTGGTCTGTTCAGAAAGTTGAGACACTGGCGAGAGCGTGTCCACTTCGGAGGGCTTGAAAGATTAAAGATTGAAAAGTTGCAAGAAGAGAGTGTAAGAGCAAAGTATGTAGAGGGTGTCCGTGAACGGCTGACAATGGCAAGTCAGCTGGGATCTGACATAGAAGAATGCTGGAGAATATTGAAAGATAGTATGGTAGATACAGCGAAAGAAGTATGTGGATGCTCAAAGAAGCATAGGAAAGTGAAAGGTGATGCATGGTGGGATACGGAAGTAGCAGCTTCCGTAGACCAAAAGAAGAAAGCATGGCTGGACTATGTATCTTTTTTGAACCTGAGTGCAAGTATGAAAGAACAGAAGAAAGAAATATACCGGCAACGTAAGAATGACACCAAAGCCTTAGTGAAAGAGAAGCGTGATAGAGCAAATATAATTGCAGAATAAAGGCTGACCAAAAACTTCGAGAGCAACACCAAACTTTTCTGGAGGGAGGTGAAGAAATCTCGGAGTGGATATGTATGCGGATGTTCAGGGTGATGCTGGTGCCACATGTGATCTAACGGATCAGCATTCGGTACCGGCATCCTCTGATGACATTAGTATGGATGAATTTAAATGGGCGATTAGAAGTTTGAAAAATGGTAAGGCAGCGGGTATTGATATGGTGTCTGCTGAGATGATCAAGTTTGGAGGCTCATGTGTCTGGGAATCCTTCCTGATGCTTCTCAATTTATGTTTGAGCTCAGGAATGGTTCCCAAGGACTGGAGAAGCGCAGTCATCATGCCCTTGTTTAAAAACAAGGTTGCACGTTATGACTGTGCAAACTACAGAGCCATAAGCTTGACCAGTTTGGCAGCCAAAGTGTATGGTAAGATTGTTGAAAGGAGAATGAGGATGGTGTCTGATGAATTTTTGTGTGAGGCACAAGGAGGTTTCAGGTGTTGAAGAGGATGCATGGATCAAGTGTTTTCTCTGCGCAACGTTGTAGAGAAGCATCTAGCTGTAGGCCAGAGGGTTTTCTGCAGTTTTGTGGATTTTGAGAAAGCATTTGACACTGTTGTACCAAAAGGAACTTTGGGACATTTTGCCGGAGTATGGTATTAGCGGTAGACTGCTACAAGCGGTGCAGTCTAACTACATGGACTGCAGAGCTTGTGTGCGGCTGGATGATGGAATGTCACCCTGTGACATTCCATCATCAAACAGGGCTGTGTTCTATCAGCCAGACTGTTGAACACTGAACTACTCTATCGATATCTCTCTGAAGACGCGCCCCTTACTGACAGAAACAATTTAAGATCATCTACAAACAAACATTTCGCCTCTTTTACTACTAACGGGGGACCGGGCAGCAGCGTTCTCCTGTGTACTAAAAACATCCACTGCGATCGCCAACCCGCCTGCCAAGCGTGGCGATAATGGTAAAACCCCCATTTTGGGGAGGCCTATGTCCAGCAGTGGACGATGAAAGGCTGATGACGGATGGATGGATGGACTACTAACGGAATATCGTTGATCATTATAAGGAATTCTAAAGGACCAAGGTTTGAACCTTGACTCACGCCTAAAAACGTGTAACAAGGCTTAGGTACACAACCCGCATACTCTACATATTGCTGCCGAAGATGATGTGTGTATTTGTTTACAATTTATGCAATAATGGCCTGGCCTGGCCACTTGGTTATATCTGTGCAAGTACTCACCGTTAGCAAGACGAGAACAACCCGAGACAATATGCCTAAGGGACTCACCAGGATGGTGGTAGTCACGGCATATGTCAGCCGTACCATCCCTTAGGATATGCCTCCGGTAGTTGTTCGTCATGTAACTTCATCAGCAATTGCACAGACAAAACCTTCGGTTCGGTAGAGGTTATCGAAACGTAGCCAGGCCACGGAAGCTGAAAAGTCAACGTTGGGCCCATGTAAAGCCTGGTAAAATCTTCCGTGCAGCTCCTTGTTCTGCCATACACCCCTGCGATCGTCAGCACTTAGTACTACAGGTCTGCGCCAGTTCTCCTTAGCCAAGGAGAGTGGAGTGAGTCCGGAATCTACAGCGACCTCATCACGATGCATATCCTTATTAGTGTGCAGGAAATATTCCCTAAGGTTGTACACCTCACGATTGTGCAAGGTCTTGGTATTTAAGAAACCTCGTCTACCACAATTTCGTGGGATGTACAACCTCATTACTGATGAACGAGGATGATGCATACGATATGTGGTCAAGAGACTGCGGACTCTTCTATCCAAGGCGTCAAGTTCAGTCTGAGTCCACTTGAGTATGCCGAAAGAGTACATAAGAAGTGGCATGACCCAACCGTTGCAGGCGCGTACCTTGTTGCCACCTGAAAGAAGACTATTCAGTACTTTCTTCAGGGGGCCAAAGAAACGCTCCTGCAACGGCCGTTTCATGTCCACCTCATTGATGCCCAAAGCTTGCGACATACCCAAGTATTTATAGGTGTTAGTTACGAGGAGTGATCATAAATGAGTAGAATTCGAAAGTTACCTTCGGATTCCACTATCCTTCCCCGTTTTACATACATGACCGCACATTTATCCACACCAAATTCCATTCTGATGGAATTACTGAAGGACTCGGTTAACTTTAGTAACTCCATTAGTTGCAATCTGGTGGGGGCAAACAACTTAAGGTCATCCATGTAAAAGAGGTGGGATATTTTTTGACCATCACCTCGCAACCTATAGTCGAGCCCTGAACCCTCTAATAAGGTACTAAGAGGGTTCATGGCTAAACCGAACCATAAAGAACTCAGACTATCGCCTTGAAATATACCCTGCTCAATCCTTATAAGCTCACCGCGGAAATTCGGGGTCTGCCGACACACTGGATAGCAAAGAGATGTTCTCCAGTGCCCCATACAAGGTGCATAAAGTTTCGTTAACTTTATATAACTCTAGCACCCTCAAGAGCCATGCATGGGGCACAGAGTCAAAAGCTTTTTTATAATCTATCCAGCATGTCAAGACATCCTTTATCTTATGGCGAGCATGTTGGCTAATGGCCGTATCAATAAGTAGAAGTTCCTTAGTACCACGGCTGCTACTCCAACATCCATTCTGAGAGGTAGATAGGACCAAATTAGATTCAATATGTTTAGCAATTTTAGTTCTCAGAATAGATGTAAGGAGCTTATAGACTGACGGTAAACATGTAATAGGTCTATAATTACTTGGCTCCGTGGTACTGCCTGATTTGTGGAGCAAATAAGTGACGCCAGTCGTCATCAAATCCGGCAACGTCCCCGACTCCACAGCTGATTGAAACTGAGAGGCCAAACGAGCGTGTGAGCTTCGTAGCCACTTAAGCCAGAAATTGTGCAGTCCGTCCGGTTCTGGAGATTTCCAATTTGTTAACGAACGGACTGCACAGGCTACGTCTTCTTGTTCAATTTTAACGTTCTCCATTATTGAGATTTTATCACAAGCTCGTTTAACATCCCCGATCCAATCGCCCTCAGAGTGTGTGATAGGCATCGACCAGATGCTGCGCCAAAATGTATTTGTAGCCTCAGCATCTGGCAACTGCATATCACACACAACTTCACGAGGACGTTCCCAGCTTCTATAGACGGACTTCTTATTTTTTTTAAATATGCGATTCACAGTATAGCGATCCATGCGTTTTTTATATCTACGAATTCGATTTGCCCATGCATAGAGTTTTTGTTTCAGGAGGTCGATACGCTCCGTAACACGGGACATAAAATCTTGAGGTCTGATTCCAGACCCCAAGAACGCCCGTTTCACGAAGCGCATCACTCGTGGGCGTGTATTGCCCATCCTGAAACAGTTAAGTTTACCAATTAGCACCCTTGTCTCGGCGATACGACACTCAATTCTGCACTGCCATGACGGTTTTGCGTTCAGAGGCCGCATAGCAGACTCCTATTTTAAAAGAGTGAATTCAGCTATACGGCTGGCCGCAACCGCTGCCCAGTACAAGATGGAGGGTGTATCGGCAAGATCGTCACTAGAGTCTAAGTAATTAGACAAAAGCGAGTCAAGGATATTAACCAGTAACCTATTCCTCCTATGCATGGGTATTCGAGGTAGATGTGGCCTAAATTCTAATGGTTTGGACCTATACTTACGAATCGCACATTCCAATGCATCTCTTACCCCCTCACGGTACTGAGCGTCAACAGAAATAGTGTCATTATCCCCATCCGCGCGTGCCCTCGGTGGGATGGATGTTACAGTTGTTGTTAGTAAAGGGACGGGGGTAGCATGACTAATCCGTATAAACTCCGAGCGTAGCCGATCAAGCACGGTGTCGTCCAACATGTGAGATCGTTGAATGACCCGTACTTGGTCCGATAGTCGTTGAGCCGAGACGTTAATGGTTGGTTCAAGGTTCTGAAACAGAAGCAGCATGCGTCACGGTACGCAGTAAGATTAGTTCCTCCCTCTGTGGCCCCAAAGTATGCGCATACTTTGTTTTTTTTAACGCGTGACATTTTCATTTATGGCTTTTGTCCACTTCATGCGCCGCACATAACCACTGGCAGTGGGGACCCTGTTTGAGGCCGGTGGGCCTCGGGATCCTAAACTGATCGGTGGCCGGCCTCTCTCTCGCCGACGTACAGGTAGTGGTGACGACGGTGTAGAGAAATACTCGTCACTAGAACTAGAGCTAGCCGCATGCGGTGTAACCGGCTCCGCGGATGCGGTCACCGGTGGCTGCGACGCGGAGCTGTGTGACGAGTCCGGGGGTGAAAGGTGTGCTGCTTTTGTCTTCGATCTGGTTAGCATTTTAATAACAATTCGTTGTGTTTATTATATTTTTGGTTTTCATCTTGACATGTACGTCAAATGTCATGACGGTCGGCAAAACTATAGATATGTTTTGTAGTTTTCTTGGTTTAAATAGGCTTATCTTACATATTAAAAATAACTTTGTGTTCCCAAATATTGGGATAAAGCAAAAAGGTTTGAATATAATGTTTGTATACAAGATGAAATTATTTTTATCAGAGAGCGTTTGAAAACACAACATTATTATTCCTTTATTTCAGGCAACTACGGGCCCTAAAAAAATATACATAAATATTAACTAATTATAAACTAATAAATATGCTACATAAAATAAAACTTAAAACTACTGCACACGAAGTTTATACTGCTGAGGTGGCAAACAAGCATAATCCCACCTTAAGGTAAACAGTTATCGTAACCTATAGACGCTAAGGATAGGGTACTAAAGAGAGTACAGAAAGGATAATAAGGAGAGGATAGGGTACTAAAGAGAGTACAGAAAGAATAATAAGGAGAGGATAGGGTACTAAAGAGAGTACAGAAAGAATAATAAGGAGAGGATAGGGTACTAAAGAGAGTACAGAAAGGATAATAAGGAGAGGATAGGGTACTAAAGAGAGTACAGAAAGGATAATAAGGAGAGGATAGGGTACTAAAGAGAGTACAGAAAGGATAATAAGGAGAGGATAGGGTACTAAAGAGAGTACAGAAAGGATAATAAGGAGAGGATAGGGTACTAAAGAGAGTTAAGTTGGGATAAGCAAGGCTCTATCATTAGAATAAACATTTTCCCATGTTCTAAAACATTGTAAAAATATCAAGTACAAACTAGGTAAACAAACACGTAGGAATCACAAATAAAAAGTATTTGATTGCCAAAATTAAAATCGATGTGACCTTTTTTTATAATTTTTAGCATGAGCAATTTTTTTGATAATCAATTGCCGGGCAAATTTAAACTTAATATCATGGCATT
This sequence comes from Leucoma salicis, assembly GCA_948253155.1. Taxonomy (NCBI): domain Eukaryota; kingdom Metazoa; phylum Arthropoda; class Insecta; order Lepidoptera; family Erebidae; genus Leucoma; species Leucoma salicis. The sequence continues at coordinate 7,327,054 of OX411805.1, read as the reverse complement.
TAGAAACACGATTTGCTTTAGAAGATTACAATGTTGCTGGTTAAAAAAATATCTTTTTAAAACGAACATCTTTTGTAATTTTTTAAAAGGACAAGGCAGATTAGTTTTGTCCATTTTGTATCGTTTTATAGTTGGCAAAGACATCGCCGGCAAATGCCACATTTGATCGATGAGAGACTTCGCACCTGCAGTATTTGGTATTACCCAGAATCTAATGACGGTTAATATCTTTTGTAATTCACTGGGTATATTCGACAGAAATAGTGCTGTTTTTTTACGCTCTACTAACAGAATTATAGATATACTCCCCCCCGCGGCTCCGCCGAGGTTGTATCTCAGTTTACCGGTAAAGTAACGCGATAAATCCTATATAAATATATAGGTAGGTACTAATTTTTAAGTCTAATCAAGAGCTATCAAATAAAAATAGTTGCCGTCCGTACATTAGTACATGCGTGATGCGTGAATAAACAAACAGACAAACAGTTAAAAAGTAAAAATTAAAAAAAAAATGTGTTGAGACGCTAACATAGCATTACATATTACAGATTCTTTTTCTCAAATATCTTAAATGTACAGACACAGCTCTGTTACAGCTTTATAATAGTTACGGCCAGTGGCGTAACTATACCATCCGAGGCCCGTGGCAAATTCATTGGATGGGGCCCTCCCAGTAAAAGTCGTCACTTTGTAATTTAATTTTTAACTGACTTTAAAAAGGAGGAAGTTATCCATTCGGATGTTTATATATATATATTTTTATATACGTTCAGGCATCATTACGTAATTACGTCGACTAGGGTTTGCAGGTCAGTCTCTGATTGTGTAATAGGAACATAATTATGAATTAACCACTGAACTGAACTCGCACATTCATTTCATTCAATTTTTGGAGACATTTATCCAGATATATGATAAAGTCTGTCTGGTAGAATGCTGCCTTGTTTAACGCCGATATTTAAATTAACCAGGGCGACATTCTATTATCCACTTGTACACAAGTTCCACAGTCCATGAAATTGGCCTGCACCGCTCGCAGCAGTCTACTGATAATACCATACACTGCCAAAATAAAATGCCCCAAAGTTCCTTTTGTACAAACGTGTCAAATGCTTTCTCCAAATCCACAAAACTGTAAGAAACCCTCTGGCCTAGAGCCAGATACTTCTCCACAATGTTGAACAGAGAAAACACTTGATCCATGTATCCCCTTCCACACGTGTAACCTCCTTGTGCTTCACACAATAATCCACCAGACACCATCCTCGTTCTCCTTTCAATAATCATACTTACACTTTGGCTACCAAACTGGTCAAACTTATGGCTTCGTACTTAGTTGGCACGGTAATTACGTGAACCCTTGTTTTTAAACAAGGTCACGATGACTGCGCTTTTCCAGTCCTTGGGAACAATTCCCGAGCTTTAACAACAATTGAAAACCACCAGGAAAGATTCCCGGATACAGGAGCCCCCATGGAACCATTACGGAGCTTGAACATGAATTAAAAAGCACCAGGAAAGATTCCCGGACACATGAGCCGCCAAGCTTGATCATGTCGGCAGACACATATGGTGTCTATACCCGCTGGCTAACAAACGGACGGCTGACCAACAACTCAAGATTTATTCACCTTCCGCCGGAAGAGTTAGGTGTTAAAATTTATTTTGAGCTTGCCTCTCCGATTAGGGGCCCCCATCGGTCGGGGGCCCGTGGCATTTTGCCAGCTCTGCCACCCTGTAGTTACGCCACTGGTTACGGCCACAAATCTATCAATACAATAAATATCACATCATTTATAATCAAATTTCCAATAATTACTGTAATTACAAAAATAAATATTCAAAGTGGAAGGATGAGAGCAGGGGGAGACCGAGACTCACCTACCTAGACCAAATCGGTCATGTATTGAAGGAAGGTGGAGTCAGGAGTCTCCGAAACCGGCGAGCGTGTATGGAGAGATGTTATGAATGTTGAGGAAGCGAGAGATGTTTGCAAGAATAGAGCCTCTTGGCACTCTGTTCTCTCTGCCTACCCCGCAAGGGAAATGGCGTGATGATAAGTAAGTAGTAATATTCAATTGGTGATAGGTATTATCTAACCTTTAGTAGTCGTGTTATTATTACTTAATGTTAACAGTATTCAAGCCTTTCTTGAGTTATGAAAGGAGATACAGAGAGACATGGAGAGTAAACATTTAGAAAATATTTTAAATGGACTGGCATAAGTTTTAAAAATGACTAGGTACCTACCAATTTTAAAAGTAAAAATTAAATTATAAACAAGACTGGTTTCTATATTAGTATACTTATCAGTTTCTATCTTTCTATATAAAAAAAAACCTAGTTTGGCCGAATGTTACATAGGGGGATAGATGTTAGATATGCATATCTGCCTGATAACGTGGTGCGTTGTACCTATATCCTCGATTGACCCCTCGATGAAGCCAACCTCGTTTTTTTTCAAGGATAGGGTTTGTTCCAACTTAAAAGATAGAATAGTTTTTAACCCGATTTTTTTTTTAATACTATATTTACGATTTATATCCGACGAGAGATTCCGGAGAGAAAACCTGGATTGAACGAATTATAAGTGTGCAACAACGCGTGGCCGGGTTTGATAGTATCGTTATAAGAAAGCCACAGTAAATAAATATAAACTAGTAAATAACAAAAAGATTTGATCTCAATCTGCGAAGCCCTGATTCGGTTTAGACGCGCCATGAATAAAAGATGGCGGTTTGACATGGCGGGGGCATTGCAACCCTTTCCCGATTTATTGAATGTGCTATATACTCTCACCCTACGGGTTTTTTTTTGTGACAATCCACTCGCCAAGGGTTGTTATCGATTGTTTTCTGAATGTATAAATATCTGAAGGATGTGAGATGTAGAGAGACTGTAGGTATTTATTAACGCTACCTGCCTTTCGCTCATATAATTTTATCATAATCGACCTAGTCTTAATGTACAGATCTTTTTTTTAGACCCCAAAAGATTGGAGGTAATATCATTTGTTGAATTACTTATTATGTAGTACCTAGTTTTTGCCCGGGGCTCTGCCATAGGAAAAGCTAGTTTTTAGGCTCTATGTTGTAGCAAAATAAAATTTATAACAGTTTTAAGTGTAATTAAAAACAAAAAAAGTTTCATTAAAATTTGTTTATTAGTTTTGCATGATGTGCGAATAAAATTGCTGCTGAAAACCGTCTCAGATGCTTTGTCAAAGCAAACAAACAAACAGATATCTTACCTAATTTTCGAAAAGGGGTAACCAAAATTAAGATAAGTGTTTTCCAAAGTCATCTAAAATATGTGCAAGTAATTTTTTACTACATAAATTATTGTAAATTTTAGATAGGAGGTACCTAGTACCTTCAGAGGGTTTAATGAGATAATCTTTAAGGCGTAAACAATTTGAATGATTTTGGATTTGGGTTGTTATTTTTATAATAATAACATGATAAGGTTATAGTGTGCTTCTAATATGGCGCTCCGTACGCCATATAGGACGGATATCGCGTCATTATTTCGCTATTTAAGGCAATCGAATAATACGCATAGTAGGTACCTAATCTTTATCCTTAATCTTCTATACCAACTGCTGAAATACTAAAAACCTATAAACTCCTAATAGTTATTAATTAAGTGAGTCTATTATTATGAGATTATTTTCCTCAGTTATGAAAAAAGAAACAATCAATTAGGTATAAGAATTAACCCATTGTTTTGAATTCAGATTAAGTTCCAAGATTACAAAATTTCCGTGGATATGTGAAAAATTTGAATTAATTATTTTAAAATACTTAGTTTACAGTATTCATGGCCATTCATAAACCATGAATGCTGTAAGGTGTAAAATATACGAATCATCGGGATAGTAGAAAATCAAGTAGACACGATAGATTCCGTAAAAGTTTAATTCGTATTGTCTAATGAGCGCATATATATCGGAAATTATTAGATGAATTAAAATTAAATCAAATTAATTATGTCATGCCGTGTGTGGCCGGCACCAAGAATAGCTTCACCCCGTTTCTTCCTATGGCTGTCGTAAGGGATTACCGGGGGACCGGGCAGCAGCGTTCCCCTGTGTACTAAAAACATCCACTGCGATCGCCAACCCGCCTGCCAAGCGTGGCGATTATGGTAAAACCCCTATTTTGGGGAGGCATATGTCCAGCAGTGGACGATGGAAGGCTGATGGATGGATAGATGGATGGAATTATTTTTATTTGATAAATTTGTTAGATTTGTGTAATTAGCAGTTGTGTAATTTAAAATAGTTACTGAAAAATATAATATGTACAAACACTGTTCTCTTCGTGGAGATAATTGGGCGTTAAAAAGGCGTAATAATAATCGTTTTTTTTTCATTCTTTTTTATACGATACTGGGTAGCAAACAAAGATGGTAAGCAGTTATCGTAGCCTATAGCCGCTAGCAACACCAGAGGCATCGCTCGCGCGTCACGATTTCCAAGGAGAGGGATAGGATGTGGATAGGAAGGATATTAAGGAGAGGATAGGAAGGATAATAATTGTGATCACGTACAACAACGGCAGGAGTACCGTTTTTTTCCCTCTCATAAAAGATCAGGGTGGTAGGTACCTACTTCCCCTCGATTTAGTCAGCCCATTTATGCTTGGATAAGCAAGGCTCTAGCACTAGAAAGTTCGTATTAGTTTAAATAATGAAGTTGCCGTTTTAAGGCACTAATCGCTTTGGATAAAAATTAAACCTGCATGGCATCAGCTTTCAGACTGACACTTTTATTGAAAACGATGACCTTCTAAATTTAAAAAAAGCGTTGACATTTGATGCTCGACTTTAAATTGTTTAAGCTTTTAATTATAGCGAAAATCAGAGTAATTTTTAGAAATCCAGTTATGACGTGGGACTAATGCAGCAGAAAGCTCGTAATGTCGAGGCTGTAATTAGGAGGATACGTGCTATAGGTACTGTGATTTTTTTTTTGGGGGTAGATTTTTTCATCAGCTAAAGTGACGATGCGAAAGGGGTGAACACAAAAGTGTTGTCGTAAGGGATTGCACCCTTTTATTGTCGGACGGACAGACACCCTCAAATATCGTGAGAACTGTAAACGTAACCATTTTATATGTATGTTATCTATCAATTATTTGTGATAGAAGTTAATGTTTTTAAGTTTTTTTTCATAGATCATAGGTATAACTCTTTTCTTCATCTCTCGTTCTCTCTCATCTCTTTAAACAAACACGTTCCATATTCAAACACATCCAGTTTTATTTTTAATCATAGGTATAGACGACATCTGAATTGTAGGCTTAATAGGTAAGATGAACATTATATTGCCTAACTAATATACAAAAATATTTTCCTACAACATTTTTTTCCTGACTAGTCGTAAACTGCTAACGAAAACATCGTCAAGTTAAGGCGACATTTTACGAAGAAAACCCTCATATCAGCAGCACCTATATATCAAAAGATTTATGAACCGATGTCCTCATATTCCCTTTACATAATATGAAAGTTTCCTTCGCGCTCATAATTTTACATTCCCTCCGAGAATATTTTTTCCTTCGGCAATGGAGTGAGATAGCAATAGCCGTGGGAGTGGGAGAGGGATAAAATCCATACTTATAATATTTGCAGCCTCCACTCTCAACACACACACGCGAAACACGATTTAGCACTCCATGGAGAGTTTCGGACAGTGTACATGGTGTTTCAACATTTTATTCCAATCGTAATCAGATTCCAAAGTATATTATTTAATTATTCCGAACAGTAATAATTTTGACCTAGTATTGTAATTGGCCTAGTTCAGTATGTAGTTAAATCGATGTTGAATAGCTACGTGTTTTTTCATTGTAAGTACTCTCGATTTATATTGACAACAAAATCCAACCCCAATACTAATAGAAGATAGAAGTCTAATTTAAATGTATTAAAAAGATACTTGCATTTTAAATAATGACATTAAAACAGTTGTTAAGTTGTTTCAGTCAATATCTGATACAAGAACAAATTGTCTATATCAAAAATGAAATCGACCGTGGATGTAAGAAATTAATTTATAATCTTGTATTTGGTCTATTTCTCTGGTTCCCAGTATAGCAGCGAGATAATTATGATGTATAGGGACCAGTTTCTAAGCCTAATCAAGATCTATAAAAAAAAAAATATCATCAACTTTAGTTTTTGCGTGATGCATAAACGATCAAAAAAGGTTCATAGTTGCTTAAACACATGTTTATGAAAAAAGTATTTGTGTCCAATAGCCTAATACAATATTTTTATTTTGGTTGACCACTTACAGTTGAATAATAGTATAGATAAATTAGACTTTTAAATGGTTTATATACTGTATTGTATTAGTAGTATAATATAATACATTCCGTTACTATTATTTGTCGTTTGATTATTCTACTATTACAAGGACTTCCATAAAATTAGACATTGAACTATATTACGTATTCATAATTTTTTCCTAGTCATGATTTTCGTGAAATTATATTTTTTATTAAATCATACCATTCTAATCCGTTCAGTCATGTGATCGGATGTAAATAAAATTTTGCAGACTGGTAGTTATAATCTGGTTAATTTTTATCCTAATAAATGGTTTAGCCTACCAACTGTTATGTTTATGTTAACATCACCGACTTAGTACTGAACTATTTTTTTCTATCGCAAAGAAAACGACATAAAGGTGTTTTTTTTATTACATATTACTACACACGTGCATACATGTAGTAGCTGACAGAAGCTATTCTATATAAATAAATAAAATTGAAATGTCTATTTGTAGTGTCTAAATCCATCCATACATCAGCCTTTCATCGTCCACTGCTGGACATATGCCTCCCCAAAATAGGGGGGTTTTACCATAATCGCCACGCTTGGTAGGCGGGTTGGCGATCGCAGTGGATGTTTTTAGTACACAGGGGAACGCTGCTGCCCGGTCCCCCGGTAATCTCTTAGTCGGCTTATACGACTCCCATAGGAAGAGACGGGGTGGAGCTATTCTTGGTGCCGGCCTTACACGGCAAAGTGTCTAAATAAAAGCTACTAAATAAATGCATATGAAAGTAAGTATATAATAAAATAAAAAAAATACCTACATACCGTACGTTAATTAAATGAAACTATGGAATCAAAACAGGTACCTATTATACATGAAAATTGCATTCTAATCGACACATTCTGTATAACAGTACGCCCACACAGCCGAACCTAGAGGTTGGCGTCACGGCGCTCTTAGAAAAAATGTACGATGCCATAAAAAATCACCGTCCGTTCGCTCCCGCAATTTTTACCCGTTTTTTCCCCTCGGAGGGTCGAGTTGCTATAGCAACGGGGAGACGGACCTCACCCTCCAGCCCCTACTAAAGCTGCATCAATATTTTTATGGCAACTGAAGGCTATATTTGCTTAATATGATTCGGCTTACTTTAATATAACTCAGAAGATCCAATCCAATTTTTGTCGTATACTTACTTGTTTTTAAAATGCTGACGATTGTTTTTACTTTAATTACTTAATATACTTTTAAATTGGACATAATTTAATGGTAATAGGTATTCATTAAGTCTATAAGACCAACCGATGTTTATTATTTGGTGTGATTAATTCTTTAGGTATAGATACTATACTCTACTTGGCTGGGTCCTGGATGATAGAAATAAGAATATACGTAGGTACCTACTGATTTATTTTATCCTACGGCTTTGGCCTAGGTATCTAACGGTACGAAAATTGGCAGTTTATATTCTTAATAAAGACGCCTATAAACTGACCGGTAAGTGAATATTAATGCGGCGTTTTTTCACTGCCCCAATTTTTATACAATGCATAAACATATACCCACCCAGTAAGTTGGTTAATTGTTGCGAAAGTTCTAGTAGGTACTTCAAAACTTTTTAGTTATTGTAAAACCACAAACCAAATAGATTGACTACTATGACGTAATTAATTACGCACATATTATGAAGTCTATGAAGTACATACGTGACATACGTCACTCACTGTGTGTCACTGTCTATTGAATGTAAAACTTTTTTTTCCATCTCATTTAGTACCTATATCTTAGACTAGATGTATTTAGTCTGAGACCTATATGCATATTTTTCTCTCTCATTTAACGTAATGTGCCTAAATGTGACGTAATTGAAATTTCACTGGCAATAATTCGCGGCCCGATAAATGACAATCAACTATCGAATTGCCACTTAAAAACATCCGCTTTAAAATTGTAGTAATGTTGACATAAAATAGTTATTGTAGGTACCTATATGATATGATGACTTTGAACAGCTATTGTATTTCGAGAGCATTGGGATCTCCCAAGAATATATAAGTATTACTTTTTAGTAAATTTAATAAATTAATTAAATTTAACCTAATTAAATGGATTCCTAATTAATAGTCTTAGCAGCCTATAGTTTCGAAAGCGCTTTTCACCGTTTAATTATTTTATTATTTTCATCGTTCTTGAGAGCAATTTCAATTCAATATAGGTACCTACTGCATAAATTATCATCCTAAATACAAAAATAAATAAAACGAGATCCTCAGTAAATACAAAAATATATCATTTTCTTTCTACAAACTAATGGTACAAACAAACATACTCCCAGTAACTTAATATTTGGAAATCAATTATCCATAAGAAACTATTTGTTGGAGCCCAAGTAACAGGATTATAGGAATAATTTATCGGAGTATTATTTATGATTGCCATGATAGGTTAATGGCTGCTTAGCCATTACGGCTATATTTTTTATTGTCCCTACACCGACTAATGGCTTAGTAGACTAAAATTTGTAGAACTATTTGTTTTGGCGTAATTCTATTAAAAAATATCTATAAAAATACCAGTGGGCCTAGCCAACTTGCATTCTATGATCGCTAACACTAATAGAAAACTATTTAAATGTATGGGAATTTGACATATTTAACCTTAGATAAAGAACCTATATTTATTTAAGTCTTTAACAATATCTATAACGCTAAGTCACGTGACTTAACGTTAGAGATGTCAAATTTCCATACATTTTAATAGTTTTCTATTAGCGTTAGCGATCATAGAATGCAACTTGGCTAGACCCACTGTACCTATAAATACTAGCTGACCATATATTATATTCTAATCCTAACTAGTATATAGCTGTAACAGAGCTGTGTACATTTAAAATATTTGAGAAAAAATTACTGTGGCTATAGGTATAGGCAGTGTTTGAACTTGAAAACACAATATTTTAAACACTTATTATTAGGTCAAAATCTTAATTGTAAAATTAAATTTACCTGGTGGTGTAATGTATGTAAATCCTTTCGACAGATGGCGCAAGCGTCACCCAGGACGTTAAGTATGAATGTGTTATCGAAATTAGCAGCCGAGAGCAGTTGCCACGATGGCTGAATTGGGAAAAGCATCTGAACGGAATCCAGGAACGCAGGTTCAAATCCTGCTTGTGACTGTTATTTTTGAGTTCACATTATCCACTTTGTGTTTAATGTATATAGCTAAGCATGTCAAATGCTAAAAAATATATAAAAATTTCTAAATAACACAATATTTATTATTTTTTGTCAATTTGTTGTTCGTTCGCACATCCCGCAAAACCTACTTTTTTATTTGATAGCTCTTGATTAGACTTAAAAACTGTTATATATGTTAGGTATATCGTCTATTTTACACTCCTCAACATATTTTTATCTAGTGTATAATATTATCACTGAAGTAATGTCACACAGTTCCAGTGGTCTGCCAATACAGGCGGAGAGACACACGGCGGGTTTATTTATTGGATGAGAGCCACACACTAGCCTATTCGTTGCCCCTAAAGACGGGGTGTGCGGTTAGGCACATTTTTTCACACCTTAACAAAAAATTATATAATGTCATAACCATCATTATTTTTGCATAGTAAGGTAAGTATATATCTATAATACTTATACGTTCATGCTATAGGTACTTAGCGTGAACTTATTACTTGGGTACATCTAGGTATATTGCACGCCTCATAAGCGAAGCGTTAAGGTGGGTACTGCTCTCGTTTTACGTAGAACTGATTTTTCAAACTTAAAATTGGATGCACTTGTAAAATAATATATACACAGTACACACACATATCAAGAAAAACACTATTTTTAACTCTCATGATATTTTTTGTGTCATTTTTGTTATTTTTGTTATTTAAACTAGTTAAAAAACTGTTTAAAAAAGTTATGTCTTGGACGTCCGTTTGTTGTAGGTAATGTATGTTAACACGATAACGACCAAAATACTTTACTAATCGAGTCTTTTTGTTTCGTTTACGAATTATTATGATTACGAATAGAGCCCGATCACTTTTCACGGTCTGATTCGATGTGGTTTAATTATTATTAAATAAACAAAAAAATAGTGAATATTTACGCTCGACGCGACACTAAAATCAGTGCTATTCTTATTTCGTGAGAACTATTTCTACAGACCAATATAGAAGTACTTCTTAAAATTAGCGCAAGATGGCGTATAAGACATGAGAAGGTACTTTTTGAAAATAGCGCTATCTATGTGATTTAATTAAAAATTACATAGTATTTAGATATTTATATACATATTTTTTTTAGCATTTGACATGCTTAGCACTATACATTAAACACAAAGTGAAAAATGTGAAATCGAAAATAACAGTCAGGAGCAGGATTTGAACCTGCATCTTCTGGATACCGTCCAGATGCTTTACCAATTCAGTCATCCTGACAATTGCTCCTGACTGCTAATTTCGATAACACATCATACTTAACGTCTTTGGGTGCCGCCTGCGCCATCTGTCAGAAGTATTTTCATACATTATACCGACCAGGTAAGGGGGACCAGGTTTCACATTTTTCACTTTGTGTTTAATGTATAGTGCTAAGCATGTCAAATGCTAAAAATATATATATAAATATCTAAATATTTAAAGGGTTTGCGTCATTATTAGGTAAAATCTTAATTGTAAAATTAAGTTTACCTGGTCGGTATAATGTATGAAAATACTTCTGACAGATGGCGCAGGCGTCACCCAAAGACGTTAAGTATGATGTGTTATCGAAATTAGCAGTCAGGAGCAATTGTCAGGATGACTGAATTGGTAAAGCATCTGGACGGTATCCAGAAGATGCAGGTTCAAATCCTGCTCCTGACTGTTATTTTCGATTTCACATTTTTCACTTTGTGTTTAATTACATAGTAGTTAAAACCAATACATTATTAGTTACTTATCAAATAATCAATTTTATTGTGAAAAATGAAGATTATGAGGCGTGCACTTTTGGATTTTCCAAAGTACCTATTTTATATTTAAATATAAAATAGGTACTTTGGAATAATACAATAGGGAGAGATAACTTTTTAAATAATTTACCTACTGACACTCCCGCCCAAAACACACGCCTGTCGATAAAAATAACTTGCATATAACCTCTATGTAATACAGATAAAAACTCCCCTACTTTTTTATTCATATAAACCCTCTGATTGGTTGTTCGTTCCAATAAAAAAGTTAAAGATGCATAGTGCGCGCGCACGCGTTTAACCATTCAAATTCAAATATGGAACGCACACGCGCCGCGTATAACACACTGTAGCGTTTATTTAAGAATCGTCCCTTTTAAAAAGAGACCCCTCTATATGTAAGTTTAAAATAGAAAACAGAGCGTGGAGTACATTCGTAGTTTCTTAGTGGCTCAACAAATAATGGTTTGCTAGCGTAAAAATAAGCGCACACGAGGAAAAAATATAAAATGAACGATGGGGAAGTATTTTAAAAATAGAGATCTCTCCCTTCCCTTCTGAGCTAGGGGAGTGAACGCGGTTGATATATTACTGGAGTTACGGGGGATTTTAATAACACACTGCGTATGTTGGTTCATTGAGGCCGTAAGATTTGTCAAAGCGGTATTTTGTGGGCGCTATTTTAGGTTAGACGCGTGTCCTCGCCCCGTCGTATTGAGTTTCTAGATATTGTTTACCTGATAAGATCGAGTTACAGCTTCCGTTAACGTTTCTGATGCAAAAGTTTACCAAAACATTTCCAGAGATTTGAGATGTTCGGAAAATAATACAGTTTTCCAAGACAGCTGTCATTTTCATTAATTTCCTTTTATGCTTTGATTTGTGGTAATAGAAATTCTTTATCAAAGCGATCAATTTGAATTCTTTGATATAAATATACCTATTACACCGAAAACATTAAAGAAATGCGTGTTTATTTGTAGATGTATATCCACCCATTAAAATAGGTAGACCAGTATTTGGTGAGGATATGAGGAATTTGAAAGTAAATATCAATGAACATAATTCTAAAATACAAAAAGACAAAGATCAATTTAATTATCATTACTCACACACACTCTAAAGCCGAGTTGAGACCGACAATTTATTATTATGGACCCGTATCCAATTTAAAACAACGCACGGGCGAATGGAGCCATTAGGTACGAGGGGACATTGTTTTGGTACCGTGAACACGGAGGGGAATCCTTGTGGAGTAGAAAAAACAATTTAAAAATAAAATGTAATAATTATAAAAGGGAGGGAGCGCGCGTGTCGCTGCCGCTCTATTTATTTCGATCTTCAGCTGCTGTTTGAATTTCGAACGCCGTGTACCGCCTCTAACATTGGCATGAAGTGACATATGGTAGAGGTATATGAATAAAAAAAACAGGTATAGAGAAAAATACTTTCATCCACCTGTTTATGATTAGTTCCATAATACTAAAATTATACATATTCTGTAAATACTATATGTACCTACTAATAAGTTTCTAGGCCCCTTTAAAAATCTTTTATACTTTTGTAAAGAATGTCTGAAAATATCTAGCGTATTTTTTTGAAATATCATTTTACAGATGCATGTTAAATTAGTTTTATATGAATATACATATACATAGAGCAACATATGCGGGCGTAGCAGTAATTAAATTAACCACATAGATGAGTAAGTAATATGTTTTAACAATACCAATGTGATTTGTTAATACGATAACAAATTTAGTTGGGGTATCTAAATTTTACTTTAGATGATAATGATAGAAGCCCTTTTCGGGTATTTCATTAAAGCAACAAAATAATATTATATGTATGTATGTATCGCAAAAATGTTCAAAACTTTTAGTAGATAAGCAACAACCGTATTGAAAGTAAATAATACGACTACAGGAAAGATAATGTTGGTGACCAAAAACCGCTGTAGGTGTTTTATTGCTAACGGTGGCAGACGATTCATGGTCCACCTGATGGTAAGTGGTATCTTTCGTTCAACTCAATATACAAAGAACACTCTCAAGCCTCTGCTCACCATTTCATTTCGCAGATGTGATATGAAAGAATGGACGACTATTTCCCGTTTACAACTGTACTGTCTTTCGTTCGGTGGATGAGAGCACCATTAACCTCTCTTTATCTACCTTACATCTCCTCCGTATCTATTAATTCTTTTCCCAGGATTGGCAGCGATGCCTCAGGGGTTAGTATCTAGGTATATATATAAAAGAATAACTGAATGACTGACATATCAACGGAAAGACCTGGCGTAATAACGGTGAAAATTCACATATGGCGATAGTAGGTATATTAAATGCTGAGCAGCAGCTGCATTGTATGCTTTTTTGTAACTTATAGCATAAAATATAGGGTTAAACACAAAGTGAAAAATGTAAAATCTAAAATAACAGTCACGAGCAGGATTTGAACCTGCATCTCCTGGATACCGTCCAGATGCTTTGCCAATTCAGCCATCGTGACAATTGCTCCTGACTGCTAATTTCGATAACACATTCATACTTAACGTCTTTGGGTGATGCCTGCGCCATCTGTCGGAAGTATTTTCATACATTATACCGACCAGGTAAACTTAATTTTACAATTAAATTTTTACCTAATAATGACGCAAACTCTATAAATATTTAGATATTTTTATATATATTTTTAGCACTTGACATGCTTAGCACTATACCTACATTAAACACAAAGTGTAAAATGTGAAATCGAAAACACGATACACACAACAACACGATGGCTGAATTGGCAAAGTATCATTCGGGTAACGCCGAAAATCGGGTAATTCTAATAAATACAATTAACGCCGAAAATCGGGTAATTCTAATAACTACAATTTTCTATCAAACGCTGCAATATTTTATGCCCTTGCACATTTACTTAGGAGCCGTCGTAGATACGCTTCCCGCTATTCGTTGCCTCCGACTGCTACAAGGGCTTAAAACTGTCTAGCTCAAGATTTTCTGTTATTTTCTGATTTATCCGACTAGGGCAATTCATTCGCATTTACCCAATGTTGATTTTTCATAGAAGTTGCCAGTGGTTCTTAAACTTCTTTTAAAGTGCAATAAATGTTACGAATTAGGTACACTGGTTTCTATAGAAAATGTTGCCCGTGACTTATATCTATGCTGCAAGTTGTTAAGTTTTTTTCTAAATAAATAAAATAATAAATAAAAAATAAGTTCCTCATATAAAATTTATATTCTTTTTTTGGAAGAAGGAGGGGGTTGTATTCTTAATCCGTCACCACACGGACAACTTTTTGTTAGATTCATCTTAATAGCGGTATTCCTTAAAAAACAACTAAATATATTTTAAGGTAATTTTGTAGTTTCTGGTTTCTTAATAAAAAAAAAACAAGTGACCAAAACATTTCATATACATTGTCATAAAATTTTCATTACGGTACTTACAAATATGTATTATTTGCGAACTGCTAAGATAGTAGAACTAAATTTATTTATTGAGTTATGATTGTGCTCTTAAGACATTGTTAGCTATTTATAAGTAACCCAATATAAATAATATACATATGTTTATATAGGTACTTTTAAATTGTTTCAGAATCATGCTAAACGCGCATGTAACTATGTAATAAAGAAGATTCCAAAATATATACAAGATGTCGTCCCTATCCCGTGCCTATGCAACGTCTCATAGGCAACTTGGGACTTATTTATAATAAACTTAAAATTTTCTCATTATTTGATTTATTTGACACACCTTATATTTTAATAACTTATATTGTTTAAACGTTTGAGTACCTTAGGCTAGATATCGGGTAATTCTGAAATTCAAATTACACACTTATAACGTTTAGGCCAAATAGTACCCAAATTTGATACATAAATTTCGTGAGGGTAAACCTGAACTAAAAAGAAACTTGTTCCTTATGCCC
The DNA here is from genome assembly GCA_948253155.1 of Leucoma salicis. NCBI lineage: Eukaryota > Metazoa > Arthropoda > Insecta > Lepidoptera > Erebidae > Leucoma > Leucoma salicis. The sequence goes on along the minus strand of OX411805.1, from coordinate 7,311,857 downwards.
AATATACATAATATCAATTTTTCAGTGTCATTCAGAATTACCCGAACATAATTCGGAATTGCAATCTGATTTTTAAAAAGTAGCAAGGTTTTAGAATATAATATAAATCTTTTGGATATAGAACTTTGGTCCACATATTTCAGAAGACGATATAATTTAAACTGGTTACATTACGTTTATTAAGGCTGACTTTTTGATGATTATACACAAACCCTATGAACTCATCAAAAATCCTTTCGTAAATACCCGAATGCACCTTAGTGCTAAGTATGTCAAGTGCTAAAAATATATATAAAAATATCTAAATAAAATATAGGGCACAAATTTCTTGCCAGAAAATAAGGTTGTTAGAAAGTACATTAGAACTATGTCTGCGTCAGAACAATTTTTAAAAGCCGACGATATGACAATCATTATTATTCTAAATAGGTAACAGGCACCCACCTAGTACCTACTGTCTGAAGCTCTCCCAGACCCAAAACCTACAAATTATGTTGCTCAAAAACGACTAAATTACCTGCACTATCTTTTGACAAACAGAATTTGACAACTGTATGTGTTCAGTGATAATATTTTTTGGGCTATTAATCTCTTTCTGTCAAACCATTTAGTAATATGTTACGTTTAAAGGTGGCTGTAAGACTATCATATCTTTGGCTCAATCTTGCCACCTACGCGTTACTAGTAGGTAAATGTGTTACTTTTGTTTATGGGACAGTTTATCACAGTGGTCACTATGATCAGGGGACCACCCTAGTTTTGACAATTAGGCTTTTACATTGATTGCTCGCTCTCTTAAGTAGGTATTACGTGACTATGTCAAGCTCTCGCTTTATATACAATATTTATTTCGTTTTTGTTTTTTAAACATGAATTGCCAGTAATACCTACATATTTGCAGTGCTACATGAACACCTAGGTAGTTTTGGATACTGTTAGAAATGTAAAATAATGTTACAAACACTACTATTTTATTGATCGTAAAATCAAGATAAGTACTTACCTACATATATAATTTTAGCATGTAATCCATACTTTCTTTGCCATCTCTAACAAAATAGATTGCTTCAGCTGCGCCATTAAGCATAAAGGGGACATTTGCGAGACATCTTTTTACAATAGCCCCTAAAATGACCAGAAAAAATTTACTCTTTTTAACCAACAATGGCATTGAACGTGAGGGTGGACGATCAATGATCGTGTAAACAAAAAATGGCATCCTAAAATAATTGTAAATTCTGTGGAAAGATTTATGTAGTTAGTAGTCATTGTGGTCGAACGTTACGAACTTCTTGCATACCTCACCTCGGTGTCCAGTTGCATATGCCTGACGCTAAAATAAAATAAAAAAGCTCTATTGTGATTGTAAGCACCAATTTTGACCATAAAGAAGAGAGAGCGCCGTTAATGTCTTTCTGTTGTTTGAGGCCACCGGCGTTTTTTTAAAATTAGAAACGCTTCTTTTTGGCGGTTATTTAATAATGATCCTTTTTTGAATTCTTGAAATTTTCCCACTTAGGTGATATACGTGTAATATACGTGAACTTTTTACATTATAAACACACAAAGTCTCTAAATAATAAAAAATCAAATGCAACATGCATTATCAAATATCCTAAGTCCTACTTTACTTAAATAGTTAGGATATAGAATATAGGCTCCAAGTGAGAGTACTGATTTCCTAAAGGACCCGAGCGAGTTGGTAACACGACGGTTACCATCAGGTGGGCCGTGGTTCGTCTGACGCTTATAAACAAACATTAGATTTTTTTTTCAATGGACAATTAAGAAACATGCTGTTTATCGATATTTTTCACACCCTTAAAAACGAGTAACAAGTATAAAAACAATTGTCTAAATTAATTCCATCTAGATATTTTAAATATTCTTAAAACATTCTTCGTTGCGAGATGAATGAGTGTAAATTTGAGATATTTTCAAGTTCGTGACAAGGGTATGGACTGCACTGTAAACAACGGTGACAGTACATGTCTACACTTTCATACCTCCGAACTGATGTTGCCATATGCTTCCGCTATTGCTACATAAGAATTCTTCCTTGTTTGCATGTATTAAAGACGCTTTTTAAATAATTAACTTGATGTTTCAAACAAACTTTCTAACGACAAATTCTAATTTTGAAACTATCAAAGGAATTAGTTGAATCATGATACGCAGTAGGGATCTTTTGTTTCCTACAGTCGGAATTTAAAAAAATGCTAAGTGACTTTAAAAACCCTTTTGCAAAAAAACAGGCACTTCAGATTTTTTCTCAATTTAAAAATGAAAATTACAAGGAATAAGTTTTATTAATTTGACGATGTCATTTAGCATGCTATTTGAAGTATTCTGGCATTATAGCTTAAATTCTAAATTAATTATTTAAATTAATAACAGAAAACGAATGATTATTTTACAATTGCTTTATTACTGGCACGAATTTTTGACACAGTTACTTGCTCATTTAGTCTCACCGTTCTGGCGAGTAAAAGCGGAAGCGGATGAAGGTAGAATCCATTGCTTAGATTAGCCAGCTCCAACTCCTGACCTCAATACAATTGAGCACGTCTAGGATATTCTAAACGGCTACACAAATCATTATGGAGCAAAAAAGAGTTATAGCAGAAGAGTGGGAATGTATTCCACAAGATATTATTAATAGTATCATGCAAAGCATGCCTAAAAGGATGCAATCCGAGATTTTGAGGAAGTCATAATTACTCGTTATTAGGTTTTTAACTTTTATAATTAAAAAACGAACACAACCCTTCTTGTCTTTATTGCTGCCTTCTTATTGTTTGGACGGGTACACCGAATTTATTGAATTCATCCAATATTTATAAAAAAATATAGCCATCCAATATTTATAAAAAAATATAGGTTTACTTGAATCAATTTACAAGATTATAAGTATACAGCGTCAAACAATTGAATTCAATTAAATTGTTGCTATAGGTACATTAGAACTTGCTTAGGTGCCGGTTTTTTATGCAATCGAGTTTATATATTTTAAGCACTTGATATGCTCAAGAACACAAAGTACGAAAATGTAAAATCGAAAATAATAGTGATAATCCTGCCCGATTTTAACCTCGTCTCCTGGATAATATAATGATTAGTAGAACATACAAACCGCTTTTTATTATATAATTTTATATTTTGTTCTTGGGGGTTCTCTGACACTCAATGCATTGCAACTTTAGCTTCTATTTAGGAACAAGTTCTCTATATTACACACATACTCTACTTAAAAATCTTAAGGATCGGGTTTGAGGTATTGAATATTTTTATCTATGAGTTTACCTTTGTTCTCCATTTCCATTATGGTTGTAATGCTCCATTTAAAGGTACCTACTTGGTACCTTTAAATGGAGCATTACAACCATAGATATCAGATTCTGGTATCTGTGGTTGTAATGCTCCTCAGATTCTGATATCTGTGATTACAACACTTCTCTATAATTCGAAATATTTTCTTAATTGTACGTAAAGATCACAAATGATTAAATACAGTTTTTGATCTTAACATGTGTGTAATCTATAAGTACTATTATAAAGCTGTAACAGAGCTGTGTCTGTACATTTAAGATAAGTATTTGAGAAAAAATATATTGACGTATCTAAACAAAAAACAATTCTTTTTAGATTTTTTGTTAGTCTGTTTTTATTTGTTCGCGCATCACGCAAAAACTACTGAACAGATTTTGATGCAACTTTTTTATATGGTAGCTCTTGATTAGACTTAAAAACTAGTTTTTTACACACATACATTTTATCTCACTACTGTATCGGGAACCTGAGATATAACCTAAAAGGCTGCGGCGGAGCCGCGGGCAAAGGCTATAGTCATCAATAATTTTCTAAATAAAAATAAAATACCACTACCGATAACAAGTGAGTAGTCTCTCGAAAGAACAGAGGTTGACACTAGTATCTTGAGTCCTTCACATTTTACATACAAGCGTTTCAGCAAAACAGCAATCAGATGACACATCATGTAATTATAAACTTCGGTTAAAACACTCAGAGACGGATGCAGAGACGGTGGCACTATTACTTGCCAGTGTCCCGAATTCACGTAGGCACTAATATAACCCTTTTTTTAGGTGGGAAAAAATGTGCCTAGCCGCACACCCCGTTGCTCGGGGCAACTAAAGAAACCCGCCGTGTGCCGTCTCTCCACCTTAATTGGCGGGCCACCGGAACCGTATTACATTCCTTCAGTGGTGCACTAATATAACCCTAGTACACAACAAAGTACCTACTTCTGTCTAGGCAACACCTGTTAGTACCACTTGGTTATCTGTTTATAGTTATAAGTATTCATTCGTTTATCTTTTAGGCAGATTCAAGTCATTTATGAGTGCTTTAATCAAACTTCATAAAACCAATTTCTTTTAAACTAGTCAGAGCTAATTTACATTAACAAGCGAAAAGGCAGGCAGACATCCGCATACCGTTCGGCTCGTGTTACGACATTTTTTATCCATATGTTAAAAACTTGGTTGCATACGGCACGGGGGACAAGTGCATCGCCCCTACGAACTTATATTACCAAAGAGTATACGAAATAGATGCTACAGATTTTAAATGTATTCTTTCGCAAATCTTTCATAAGTTATTTTTGAATTGATTATTTGAGCTTTAACAATATATAGGTACACATTTTTTGGCTAGTAAAACAATTTTTTGTAACATCATATTTTACACAACATACTCTTTAGATGGATTTACTTATAAAAACCTAATATAAAAAAAAAAGTAAGTATTCTGTACTCATTAAGCGACGCTTATTTCAGCATATGACCTTTGTAAAATCAAAATATTGCTAACTTTAGATTGATCAATATCGATTTAAGGTGTTTTTACTACATATTTGTAGCATTTACGGCCAAATCGTTTGCAGTAGTACCTACTGTACGTGATTACCGCCTGATAAAATTATCGCAATCAAAATTAAACAGTAGCTCATCCAATATAACACATACTTAAGGTACGATTTAGTTATATAATTTAGATAAAGGTATATGTCAGAGGATTGAGGCATAGTAACTATTGTCTCAGTCACCTTTAATGGGATCTCCTAGCACCAAGCACAAATACATTAATATTTAATAAACACTACGAGTAGTAAGTAGTTCATCACATCTAGCTTTGGTATACTTGTAACTTCAAAGAACCAGAGGTAAGTGTGTTAAAATATAAGACCTCTGTGTGACATTAAACAATCAACATTTTATTCATAGAATCTCCAAGCTATTAGGTAAGAAACTTCACTGCTTTAAGAGATTTTTCTGCTTAATCTTTGGTTGGGTGTTCTGCCTAAAGTGATTCATTACGTGGGTCGTTCGTCTTCATGCATGTGACAGTGATAGTTTAGCGTTTAAACGACTATCTGAGGCGGGAACTAAAAAGTCATTCCTTACAGTAATAAGTGTATAAATTAATTTAAATCATAACATAGTGCATTGGAAATTGAATCGACGCTGTTCAGTATTCGTTGGGTGAATGCAAATTAAAGCTGAGTTAATTTAATAAGGATCATGTTTAGATTTGTTCTGCCAAAAAAAAACCGCACACCCCGTCGTTCGGGGCAACAAACAGGGTAGTGTGGGGCCGTCACTCACTAAAGAAACCCGCCGTGTGCCGTCTCTCCGCCTTTATTGGCTTGCCACTGGAGGCTTGCATGATACCTAGCTGTGACCCTTTATATAAGTACATAAATATATTTACATAATTATGTGAAAAAGAATGAATAATATTACAAAATATAAAACTAAAATAATAAAACTACTTAAAACATCAGAACAACATAATTTTAAAACGAAAAACATTCGCCAAGAATGTTCGCTGTAATTTTTTTTCGTCTTCAGCTCAGTAGCAAGAGCATTCTACCAGGAAATGACGTTCAGGAATGAGGATACGTACTCGTTAATTTGCACCATAAATCATCGAAAATGTAGTTTTCGAACGTTTTGCTCGAATCGGTGTTTTTTGCTGACTTGTCTTCGGCAAATATCGGGTTTCAAATGTTTTTTGTAACTTTTCTAGGGGATTGCTTATATAGGAGCTCTTGGAAAGATGTCTTTTTTATTATTTTTTCAGAAAAAAACTCATAAAGATGTTTTATACCATCACGTGTATGGTATTATATGGGGTTGGTTAATATCAGCTCCCTGATTTTCTTATCTATTATATATATTCATAACTTTAGAAAATAAAACCAGATATGATTATAATTTTGCCTAGATTGCACAAAAAGCGTAGTGGTCTGATATTCACTTCCTATGCTGAATATTGGGTTCGATTCTAAACACAGGACAATTATTTGTGCGATTCGAAAATAAGTAGTGATACTAAAATTAGGTGTAGGTATTTTATATTTGTAAAGTTTCCTGTGAAATAGAGATTAATCCTTAGTTCCTACAAATCTTAGTGATAGTATAAATGTGAAAGTTCGGCAAGTAAATTACTTAGCGGATGTAGATGAAATTTGATAGATAGATAGACGAGACACTGGATTAATATAAAGGATACTTTTATCTCGAAAAAGCTTATTATATTTGTAGGATAACTATTTTTTCCTGACGACCTAACAGCTAAACGGTTTTTTTGAAATTTGGTATAAAGATAAATTACAGCCTAGATAAACATATGGATATTGTAGAACCTTGCTTGTCCCAGCATAAATAGGCAAGCTCGATTGGGGAAGTACCACCCTCTCACAGAAGTTCAACTTGAAACAATGGTAGCCTACCATCCCCCCCTCCTTACCCTCTCCTTATTACCCTTTGTCTTCACTTCCTATCCCTTTCCACAGAGCAGGCAACGCGCGAGTTGTGACTCTGGTGTTTCCAGCGTCTATAGGTACCCGCTTATCGTCAGGTGGCCCATATGCTTGTTTGCTACTATCGGAGTGCAAAAAAGGAGTTCTTCATGAATATACCTAAACCATTCTATCGAGGCAATTTTAAACTCCACGCAGATGAAGTAGCGGGCAGAATCTAATAAAAAAAATTATAAAAATCTAGTTTTATACAAATAAGTAGGTAATTTGGCTGGTATCACATATTCTTTGAAGTGAAAATAGTGTAATGTTCATTAAACAGCATTGTGCAGCAAGTGTCTCAACCCGTCCACTCGATTTACCCTTTTTTTTTTGTTAAGGCGGGAAATAATGTTCCTAACCGCACACCCCGTCGTTCGGAGCAACGAACAGGGTAGTGCCGCCGTGTGCCGTCTCTCCGCCTTTGTTGGCGGGCCACTGGAACTATGTTACATTCCTTCGGTGGTCCGCCGGCGGCTTACCCTTTCAGGTACCCTCTACTGAGTGACGCATCCGCACATGGAGCGTCGTACCTTCGCGGGAGGCCTTGCGAGTGGCGAACGTTCCCCGGTCCATTCACCCGCAGCCTCAGCTAGGGCGGCATGAGGCGCAAGTATCTGCCTCTGCGCTGTCTCGGTCGCTGGCGGCGGTTTGGTTCAGCGGAAGAATCCTCCTCCCTGGCCCTCTCCACCGCTTCCTTCCTCGCAGAAGGCAGCGACGGCGGCCCAATTCCTGTCACTGCCAAGCATCGCTCTGATGACGCTCGGCAGCGAGAGGTCCCCCCTATTTCCGCGACGAGTTCACGGCGCTGATCGGCTCAAGCCGGGCACGACTCGAGCGTGTGCCGCACCGTGTCCTCGTCACAGCCGCAGTGGTGACAGCTCGGAGTCGCTTCCCTCCTTGCGACTATGTGCAGATATCTGCCGAAGCAACCATGCCCCGACAGCATCTGCACGAGTCGGAAGGTAAGGACTCCATGCCGTCGCCCCGCCCACTCCTCCAGCACCGGCTGGAGCGCCCCTATGGTCCAAAGACCGGCCCAGGGTGCCTCCAGCCGTACCCTCCATCTGGCCATGGCATCTCGGCGGGCGTCGCCCTGCCACCTGGCCACCTCCCTGGGTAGGGGGCGTCCACCCCCGTCGTCACGTCCCGCTCTTGTGACACCCGCCGATACACCTCGGCGAGCACCTCCGCCTCCAAGTCCCACGGGGTTTCCGGCCAACGCGCAGGCCGCCTCCGTCGACACCGTGCGGTATCCACATATGACCCTGGATGCAACGACTCTCTGTGGTCTCCACAGAAGAGCCCTGTTCAGTTCGTCCAGGGACTCCGCCCACACGGGTGCGCCGTACAGCGCCATCGACCGGACCACCCCCGCGTAAAGCCGTCGGCACGCATTGTTGGGTCCACTCATATTCGGCATGAGCCGTGCAAGAGTGGACGCTGCGCCGACTAGCCTCGGGGACAGTTGGCGGAAGTGCTCGCGAAAGCGCCACCGCCCGTCCAGCACCAGGGCCAGATACTTAATCTGGGCCTGCACCCCAATCTGGACTCCGTCCACTGTGATCGAGGCACCAGCAGGTGGCCGACGTCGGGGCCCATGGAAAAGTAGGGCCTCCGACTTGTCTAGGGCCACCCTAAGCCCCAGCGCCCCGATCCTCCTGACCACCTCCGAGGTCCCTAAGATGGCCAGGAACGCCGCTTCTTCGAAGTTTCCACCCCGGGCCACGACCAGCGTGTCATGCGCATAGCAGATGACCGCCAGCCTGGGGGGGAGCCGACACCGCAACACCCAGTCGTAACCGATGTCCCACAAGAGCGGCCCCAGGACCGAACCCTGTGGGACACCGCACGACATGGGTCTCCTCACAACGTCCCCTATGCGGCTCTCATAGATGACGCTGCGGCCCTTTGGATAGTCTGCCTCCAGCCACCTCAGGTATACAGGCACCCCGTGATACCGGAGTGCCTCCCTAATGCAGCTGAATGGCAGACTATTAAATGCGTTGGCGATGTCAAGCGACACCGCCAACAGCATTTCCCCGCCGGTGACAACCGCCGCGGCCGCGGCCCTCAGACGCATGATCGCGCTGACTGTCGAACGACCAGCTCGAAAACCGAACTGGGCGTCCGACAAGTCCGCCCCGACGTCGCGCAGGTGCTGGACAATGCGGGCAGCGAGGATTCTCTCCAGCATCTTACCCGCCTCATCCAGCAGCACGATGGGCCTGAAGGCCCCGACCGAACCCGGCGTTCGTCCCGGCTTCGGCAGGAGTACCAGCCTCCCCTCCTTCCAGCAGTCAGGGAACCGTCCGGACACCAGGCACGCGTCGAACAATCCCCTGAGGCGGGGCTCCAGGTGGTCTAGAGCCAGGGCCAGGGCCGGGGCGGTGTTCTTGGAACGAATCCGTGCAACAGCTGCCCCCATTTCCGACGCAGTGACGGGTGGTACACTGAAGTCAGCCTCCCGGTCGGTATCTGGCGGTGTCATGACCGGGGGCGTGTGCTCCACCCGTCGCGGGAATAGGCCCTCGACCAACTCGGTGAGGAGGCCGGGCTGAAGGGTCTCTGTGAGGGGGGGGCCCTGGGTGCGGAGCTTGTTCAGCGCCGCACGGTACGGGCGACCCCAGAGGTCACGATTGAGACCGTCCAGCATCTCCTGCCTTTTCTCAGTTTTGGCGCGGAATTTGGCATTGAAGTCCCCCACAAGCAGGACGCGGCTAGGTGCCAAGCGCTGCAACGAGGTCTCTAGGCTGTTAAGCCAGACTCCGGTTGGGGGAGAAGTACACGCCGTACAGCGTAACTTCCCCCCAGTCGGCTGCGACGTATCCGGTACCTCTGTCTCTGATCGACAAGGGCGGGGAACGAAGCGCCGTTGGGCTGATTATTGCCACGGATCCATCGCGGCAGCCCGCCCAATTAGGTCGGTCAGGAATGCAATAAGGCTCCGCAGCTACGGCTACACCAATCAACCGCTCCACCATGGTTTGCAGGAGAAGATCCTGCGCCCTGGTGGAGTGTTTGAGATTCGCCTGGAGGAGGACAGCGTTACGGTTGAACGTTAAGCCGTAACCATATCCTCCTCCACCCGGGATGGCGGCGAAGCCGCGCTAAGGGGGGCAGCCTGGGCTGATTGGCTGGTCTCCCCCTTTTTTGGGCCTGTGGTGGCTGGAGGTCTACACCCCTCTCGCCCCATGCAGTGCTTCGCAGGTCTATTGCCTGCAGCACACGCGGGGCAGTGAGGGAGGGCGGTGCAAGTTGCCGCCTTATGCCCTGCCTGACCGCAGCGGAAACAAAGACCGCCGCAATCAAAGCAGTTAGTGCACGTCGATCGGGTGTGTCCAACCGCCATGCACTTATAGCACCTCGCAGGTCGGGGCTCCAGCACGGTAACCCGCGCGGAACTCCAGCCCACGAGGAGCCTGCCTGCGTCAGCCAAGATTTTAGCCGACGCGACAGGGCACCTCACTCAGACGGTACCCAAACCGCCAGGCCCGGTCCTAATGGAGCCCACTCTGACGGCATCCGAGCATCCGGTTTTCGAGGCAATAGCCTACCGGACGTCCTCAGCCGTCACCGAGTCGTCCAGACCGGAAATGCGCAGTTCAGCGCATTTCACCGGTCTGGCGATGCGGACTCCACTGCCTTCACCGAATAGACCTCGCAGCCTCGTGGCTATCGTGTCGGCCATTTTGGGACCTTCCGCTCCAGGGAACTCGAGGATTCGAGCCCCTGTCCGGTCTTGGCGGGTCCGGGCGGCGACGCCTCCGAGGTCGGAGACGTCGATTTCCGCCCGGGCATTCCTCAAAATGGCCTGGTAGCTCAGGCCCGCTTCCACCTCTGGCAGCATGGTGATCACCACCGCTGCCGTTTTCGGCGTCTGGAGCTTGCGCTTACGCGGCTTCTTTTTGGAGCCGGGCTTGTCCCCCGGCGCTACAGGCTACACGGCTTGCAGCCCCAGCCGCAAATCCCCTCTTCTTTTTACCCCGGGACTTCTTCCTCCCGCCGTCCACAGTCTGCCAGCCCTCGTCAGAGGGTGCAGGGCCGGACGTGGCGGGTGGTGGGACTTGAGAATCCCGGGGTATGTTTGCTGGGACCCGAGAGGGCTGGTCAGCACGCGGAAGGGGAGGGAACTGCTCCTTGGGCTGGCCCTTGGAGCCCAGCCTTCTGCGTCGTCTTAGGTCTGCTTGCTTGGGCTTTGCCCTGCCCCCTGGGTGGCGTAGCAGCCGCGGCCGTGGAATAGGTGCCCAAGCGGTGTTGGGGCCGAAGGCGGCGCGGCTTTCTTGTCCGCCGCCAGAGCTGGACGGAGTCTTGGCTCCGGCGGCACTCTAGTGCTCAAGGAGTCGATGCGCGGGTCATAGATGGCACTAATGCGATCGATGACTTGGCGCATCTGCTTCTCTGTAAGGAGACCAGGGGCCGGAGGCCCCACGCCCACCGTTGAGGCAGAGGTTACCCGACCCGGCCTTGGCGAGGCTTGGCTTGACTCGCTGGCCGGTGAGCTCCTTACGGGGCCACCTCCGCTTCGAGGCACCTGCAGCGGCAGGGCGCCTCCAGCTTCCCAGTCTCTCCGGGCACCGAGTACCGCCGTAGAGACTCCATCGCTCCATAGGCTACTTTCGTAGCGCTATTAAGGGACTCCGCGAGACTGCCCCGAAGGCCCCGCGATCCGTTAGTTACCGTTAGAACGACGGCCAGGGCATCTGAAACCTTCTGAGTAATCTGGTCCACCGTGGGCGGACCGTCCGTCTCCGGAGGTTCCTCACGGAGCTTCGATGTTAGGAGGGTTACCTTCTCCTCCACCGAAAGCCCCACTCCCAAACCCTGCAGTATGGCCTCATCCGCTAGGGTTGAGGCTCGGGTCGCCATACGCCTGGTAGCGCCTCGGCCCCTCTAGGCCGACCTTCCCGGCCTTCCCGGCGGGGGCATCTCTGTAGAGCTGCCCTCCGACTCCGATGACCCGCTCCTCTTCTCCGAAATCGGGCGCTTCAGAAGACGCGCTGGCTGCTCGACCGATGCGGCTGGCTGTTTCGTCGACTCGGCTGGTTGCTCTTTCGATGTGGCCGGGCCCTGCTTAGGCTTCGAAGGCTTCGGCAAGCAGGCGCTCGGCACGTTGGCAGACGTGTTGCCACCGTCGAACGAATCCATGTCGGCGGTAGAGCCGCCACCCATGGCAGCACTACTCGCAGGTGTGGGTTTCTTCCCACTGATCTTCCCCATCTTCTTCTTCCTCCCTTCCATCTCCTTATCTTAAGCGTTGGTTGCCCCCCTCCGATACGCGGGGCTGACAGGGCCAGTCTTGGTACTCAGCCCTGTGAGGGATTCTTCGGACGCGTTGCACCCGGTACCCTCCGGAGGTATACTGATGTTTTTAACGTCCGCTATATTTAAGTTTTGAGTCCTTCGACTATAGGGTGCCACCCTCGCGACTGGATACCTTCCAGCCATTCATCCCTCGCCGGGCGGCAGAGCTTAGATTGGGGTAATTTCTTATAGGGGTTTTCTTCCCCCCGGTCCGAAGACCCCCATTGCTGTCCGTTCAGGATTACGGGTCGGGCCGAACGGTGGTCTGCATCAGACCATGCCCACCGCTTGCAAAGCAAGCAGTGAGCCCGTCGCCCCTCAGGCTGAAAAGTCCCGTCTCCGTCTCCCAGGGCCGGGGGGCCACTATGGCCCCGCTGGCCCTCCACGGCAGACGTTCGGCCCACTGCAAGCAGTGAGCCCGTCGCCACGGGCTGAAAGCCCCGCCTCCGGGGACGGGGGGATCATACCTACTCGTTAAGTTCTTGAAATCGGTTTCGCGATAAAAGTGACTTATGCGGCGATCATTTATCAACATTAAGTGCAAGAGTGTAAGTCACGCTCTACTTGGATTTATGTAGGTAAAGAATTTCTATATGCACTTTCATATTTAAGTTCTTTTTTCAAACCTCTTCTTGTGCCACCATTGGGCACGGTTCTCCTCTAATTAGATGGAGTTAGGCCTGCCACAACTCTTGGCAGTTTTTTTTTTTTACCCGGGCGACAAACAAGCATACTACCTGATAGTAAGCTGTAACCGTAACATGTAGATGAAAGCAACACCAGAGGCATCAATGCCAGGATTATGAAATCTCGATAAGTAAATGGTACTTACCGTGCGAGATCTGAACATCGGTCTGATTAAATACCTATACTTATATATATACTCTTTGCAGTCCCTTTTTTGTGAAAGCGGAAAAAATAATTACCTAACAGCACACCCCGTTGTTTGGGACAACGAACAGGGTAGTGTGGGGCTCTCACCCACTAAATAAACCCGCCTTGTGCCGTCTCTCCGCCTGTGTTGGCGGGTCACTTGAACTATGTTGCATTATTTCAGTGGTCGGCCGGCTCTCTTTGCATGCCTTTTTTTTGTTTAGGCGGAAAAAATGTACCTAACCGCACACCCCGTCATTCGGGGCAACAAACAGGGTCTAGGGTTTACCGCTAGACTATCACTGTACAATCAGCTGCTGTATCCAATACGATAAACATCATATAGTATTCAAATGAAATAAAAAAAATAAAAAATTTAATTAATTATATAATTATATAATTAATGATATAATTATGTTACACACACCCCCCTCTCTCTCTCTAGAGCCAATTCTAACTAGCTCCTTGTGGTTATTTACGAATGCATTCCCAATGAAGGCAGACAACCAGACAAAAATAATGACAAAAGAATATTGATAGAACGCTAAAGCGTTAACGAAAGTCATCGTTCTAGATCGAGTGTAAATATTTTCTTACGAGCTTTGGGAGCTTTAGCCTTTAGACTTGCGTAAGCTTGGTAGGTAAATCAAATATTTATACTTAAAAGCAATAAAACAATTATTTTGGAGTGAGACAGTGATTGAACTTAAATCAATAACCTTTACATTACTAATGTCAGGTAAAGGAATATTGTATCAAATGTAAGGTATCAATGCTGTACATAATCTATCAGCCTTCTATAGTCCACGGCTGGACATAGGCTTCCCGAAAAGAGCGCCGCAATGAACAGTCCTGTGCCGCCTGCATCCAATCCTGACTTTGACCGGATCGTCGGTCCACCTGGGCGCCTTCCGAAAACTCTTTTTTCCCCAACGGTTCATCGAGTGATGTGGGTTATTATCCATTTCCACTTCGGCTTGTCAATCCGGCGGGTTAAATCAGTCACTTTAGTCCCCTAATGGATTTCCATGTTGCAGGTTTTATCATGACACGCTTTTAGCTTGCTTAGGAGGACATTTTAGGACCACGCCTCTGTTCCATATAGGTATCACCACTGTACATAATATTTATAAATAAAAACACCTAGCATTAATCAAGTAGTATATATATGCATATAAAAATTAAAAGTTTTTACAACGGGTTTCTATTTCAATTGATCTTTTAAAAGGATATTGATCCCAAAGACTTATTTCACTAGGTTTTTGACAAATAACTAAGTAACTCAAAAACTTTACCTCAATATTTTACATGAATAAATTTAACAAATAAAAACCCTAGAGTACATTTTTTTATACTACTTGGCGAACAAGCATACGGCCCACCTGGTGGTAAGCGGTTATCGTAGCTTATAGACGCTAGCAACACCAGATGCATCACTCGCGCGTCGCCATCTCCAAATAAAGGGATAGGAGATGGATAGGAAGGATAATAAGGAGAGGATAGGGAGGGAGTTTGGGCCTTTAGCGCTCTCACTCACCATACGAAACACAACGGTAGGCGTAACTGCCGTTGTTACACGCTGATCTTTTGTGAGAGGTTAACTTCCCCGATCGAGCCGGCCCATTCGTGCTGGGGTAAGCAAGACTCAATAACAAGAAAACTACTAGGACTAGACCAGGAATTAGAAAATAATCCAAATGAAAAAACAAAAACGATCACATCATATAGAAACAACCCAAACCCATTCGAGATAATTCCGTCAATTCAGTTAACATTTATGACATCCAATTCTTGCGGAACTGTTTTTCGTATTGCTTATAATATGGTGATTGTTTTGGGAATTAGCCAAGTGTTTCGGATGTCTTGACTTATTTGACCCGTGGGAGGACCTCACGCCGGAACTTACCGATAGTTCCCATATTACAAGTTGACGTGATATATAGTTAGGATATAAGTAGAAAAAAAAACTACTATATTTTGTAGGAGTTTCGAGTTTATTTTGCAAACAAGAAATTTGGTGTTATCTGCTCATGAAGCGCTAATATAATCTACGATTGCTGAGATGCTTTATATCCAAGTCGTGGTCACCTCAACGGAGGGTACATTTTTACACCTACATTGATTAAGAGTGGGCATTAAATATAACAAAATAGACACTCATATACGGCGCTTGCGTCAAGGAATTATTCAAATTCGTAAAAAAGTTAGGCAAGCTCAATCTGAGAATCATTTACATTGAAAAAAAAAATACCAAAATTGCCTGCTCTCTGGTTATAAAATATAGCTTCCTAGTACCTAATATCGTAAGTATTTTACTTTAAAAATATGATTGAATGATTGAACATTTTTCTCCCGAAAAAATGGAGTTCCACGCTATAACTACTCTACCGATCATCATCAAATTTATCATATAGATAGTCCAAAGCTCAGAAAAGGACATAGGCTAGTTTCTAGTGGTAGAACCTTTTTTATCCCAGAATGAATGTGCCGGATCGATAAGGGCAGTACCACCCTCTCACAGAAGATCAGCGTAAAGCAACCGTAGGTACTCGTACCGTTGTTTCGTACGGTAAGTGAGAGCGCCGAAGGCCCAAACCCCCTCCCTATCCTCTCCTTATTGTCCTACCTATCCTCTCCTTATTATCCTTACTATCTATTTCTTTAGAAATGGCGACCTGCAAATGATGACTGGTGTTGCTGTCATCTATAGGCTACGGTAACCGCTTACCATTAGGTGGGACCATGGGTGTATGCTTGTTTGCCACCTGCGAATTATAAAAATACTTTTTATTGCAGACTAATAAATGGTTACTGTGCGATAGCAGTTTTGGCATAGAAATCATTAGTGTGTAGTAGAGTGACTTATTAATGGCATGTGGCAATGGTCGTTTTAAGTTTGCAAAAACAGCAAGCAAATTTTATCTAAATGAATATCTTCTTTAATGATTGATCCTCTTTCTCTGAGACATAAAATAAACCAATTTTTTGTTGCTAATGATGGAAGACGAGCCACGGCCCAACTGATGGTAAGTGCTAACGGACTCAACTATACCTAGAGTATTGTCATGCCGCTGCGCACCATTTAATTTCTCAGATATGAAATGAAAGAATAAACGGCCATCTTCTGCTACAGCCAAGACCAACATTCATTCCTAATATTCATAACAAAGAACTTATTGAATGTTAATTTGATTTTAATTTCCTTTTTTAAGAAACGACACCTCACGCTATCAAATAATCTCTGTGTTGTGGATCTTTATAGACGCACAATTGTTACATGTAGGACGTTTCATGTAGGATAGCAACTACAATTGTGTTTTTAGGAATCGAACCCACATCATTCTGCGTATGAGGACAGTATCTTAACTACTACGTAATTTTGTCATTTCTATTTTAAACGCTCTCTAACAAGCATGTAATTTAATATACTTACACATACCTTGTTTACTTCATACAGTTTGCCCATCTGCCCTTTACCCCGGAATGCAAACATCATTACTCACGATCATTATTATCGGTACAAATGTCAGTGTCGCTCCTAATTAGTGTCCTGGTCGTCAGGAAGTTAGCTCTGATCCCGTGGGACCCTGCAGAAGCAGCACCTGTGGAAGCACGTGGACACTTGAAAACTTTTTGTTACATTTCACACTTTTGTAGAGTTTAGTTCCAAACTATAGGAAGTTGTTCGCGCTATGCGGTTAAAGTTTTACGCATGTGGATATTTTCTTTTAGTTTTCAAAGCGATTTTAGAACGTTACTTTATGACTATGATTTATTGATTCAGCGAATTGTAACTGATGTCCCTAATTTATGCATGCTTTAATCACAATATAAAGTGGAGAGGAGATTACGTAGATTCGCGAAATTTTAAATGTTTCTTAAACATTTTTTTTTATAGATCCTGTTACATAATCTTGGGAAGCCAACTATTTATGTATTTTAAAATAAATATTCACACAACGTCCTCTGGTCCCAAACTACGAATATGGTACATACCTATATATATATTTTTTTTGTAAATACATACATATAATACATAGAAAACACCCAGACGCAGTACAAATATCTGTGTTCATCACACAAATAATTGTCCTGAGTAGGCATCGAACCCACGACCTCGTGCACGGAAGTCTGTTACTCTACCGATTACGCCACGAGGCCCGTCATTATTATAATAGGTATACTCAACATTAAACACAAAGTGAAAAATGTGAAATCGAAAATAACAGTCAGGAGCAGGATTTGAACCTGCATCTCCTGGATACCGTCCAGGTGCTTTACCAATTCAGCCATCCTGACAATTGCTCCTGACTGCTAATTTCGATAACACATCACACCTAACGTCTTTGGGTGACGCCTGCGCCATCCGTCGAAAGTATTTTCATACATTATACCGACCAGGTAAACTTAATTTTACAATTAAGATTTTTACCTAATAATGACGCAAACCCTATAAATATTTAGATATTTTATATATATTTTTTAGCATTTGACATGCTTAGCACTATACATTAAACACAAAGTGAAAAATGTGAAATCGAAAATAACAGTCAGGAGCAGGATTTGAACCTGCATCTCCTGGATACCGTCCAGATGCTTTACCAATTCAGCCATCCTGACAATTGCTCCTGCCTGCTAATTTCGATAACACATCACACCTAACGTCTTTGGGTGACGCCTGCGCCATCCGTCGAAAGTATTTTCATACATTATACCGACCAGGTAAACTTAATTTTACAATTAAGATTTTTACCTAATAATGACTCAAACCCTATAAATACTCAAGCTAAATGCCTCGGTGCAGCGGTAGTGTGTACGACTGCTGATCATGAGGTCTTGGGTTCAAATGCCGACTCGAGCAATGTTATTGTGCTTTTACCTAAAAAGAAAATCTCACAGTAGCAGCTCGGAGTTTGGAAATGTGCCCGGCAGACGGCAATAGGATCGCCCCCTATTAGCGAACCGTGGGTGTGTAATACTCCTCTGCCTACCCCTTCGGGGATACAGGCGTGATGCTATGTTACGTTCACTCTATGGCTCATTAATCTATCTAATCCAAAAACATTTATCCCACAGGAGCCGTCTTATTTATTGCTCCTGGGCACCGGAAAAAAATCCGCCCAAATACTGGAATTTTCTATCCATCCATCAGCCTTTCATCGTCCACTGCTGGACATAGGCCTCCCCTAGTAGGGGTATTACCATAATCGCCACGCTTGGCAGGCGGGTTGGCGATCGCAGTGGATGTTTTTAGTACACAGGGGAACGCTGCTGCCCGGTCCCCCGGTAATCCCTTAGTCGGCTTTTACGACTCCCATAGGAAGAGACGGGGTGGTAGCTCCCACATTCTTAACGCCGGCCCCACACGGCTGACTGGAATTTTACTTAAACTTAATTTATATATTTTATTTATCATCAATATATTTTTTTAAATTCGTTGC
This sequence comes from Leucoma salicis, assembly GCA_948253155.1. NCBI lineage: Eukaryota > Metazoa > Arthropoda > Insecta > Lepidoptera > Erebidae > Leucoma > Leucoma salicis. The sequence goes on along the minus strand of OX411805.1, from coordinate 7,293,413 downwards.
TTGATTAAAGTTTTGAAAAATGCAAAAAATAATTCTGAAAATTTTTCAAAAAAAAAAATACTAAGTAATTAAATTTCTTTAATTCCAGAAAATACAATATAATATAATTTCCTTGGAGATTTAAAATAATCGATTATTATTTTAAATCTCCAAGGAAATAAATTGATTAAATCATTTTGATTATTAATTTAAAAAAAATTACTAATTAAATTTCTTTAATTCCAGGAAATACAAAAATCGATTATTATTTTAAATCTCCAAGGAAATAAATTGATTAAATCATTTTGATTATTAATTTTTACCAAAATAATAATCGATTATTTTAAATCTCCAAGGAAATTATATTATATTGTATTTTCTGGAATTAAAGAAATTTAATTACTTAGTATTTTTTTTTTGAAAAATTTTCAGAATTATTTTTTGCATTTTTCAAAACTTTAATCAAGCAACGAATTTAAAAAAATATATTGATGATAAATAAAATATATAAATTAAGTTTAAGTAAAATTCCAGTCAGCCGTGTGGGGCCGGCGTTAAGAATGTGGGAGCTACCATCCCGTCTCTTCCTATGGGAGTCGTAAAAGCCGACTAAGGGATTACCGGGGGACCGGGCAGCAGCGTTCCCCTGTGTACTAAAAACATCCACTGCGATCGCCAACCCGCCTGCCAAGCGTGGCGATTATGGCACAATCCCCCATTCTTGGGGAAGCCTATGTCCAGCAGTGGACATTAATAGGCTGATGGATGGATGGACGCCTTCTATAGAGTCAATTAAATATCTTATCAAATAGACAAATGAATTTATTATCGGTAGATTATACGTTTTACATAAAGGTTACATAATTATCTCTTTTTGTTGTGTCATAACAATCAGCCAAAGCCATTGTTGCCAGTGTCAAGTTTCTTGTTGCATCAAGTCAGTTTATTAGAATGAATTCGTCGAATAAGTCAGTCATACACAACTAGTCATAGTTAAGTCAGTCATGCCTCAGTAAAGTGGTGGAGACCTTACTGGAAGCTTCTATGGAGTTTTGAAGGCAACAAAAAACCCGTTGCGTCGCATTATAATGCACATGCGTTAATTAGTAAAATGCCACCACTTTTACATTAATAATTGAAACAACACAAGTTTTAGTAAATAATATAGAGCGATGACATGATTATTTTATGTTCCCGCCAAAAATCCTTACATATTTTAATGGATACGCCATAGAAATATTAGTTTCTTTTTATCAACAAACCTTTTATTCACCCACAAGGTGTTTTCTTTGATGATGTACGGATCTTATTGCTGATTTTTCTAAGTTCTCTGGTCTGGAGCCCGTTTTGCATTAATTCCGCCATTTTGTTTTTTTTGATTCTCCGTTGTTGTCTGACATAACACTTGCGCAGACGATTATTTGACAAAATCTTTCTTCATTTATTTACCTGTAAAGGTGTTCTATATTTTGGTAAGGGGTGAGTGAGCATAACTGTTGATGGAATTAAGGTATAAGTTTCTGTAGGTATATAATTATATAAGTACCTATTTAATATCTATTATAATATTAGCGCTATAAAAAGATTTAATATTTCCTCATAAATATGATTACTAAATTAGATCCATAGGGACACTCCCTCTCTACTAAATGGAGAGTTCATAAAATTGCTATGCATTTACAGTTGCCAAAAAAAAATAGTTTTGTGAAAACACGGAGGTCAAAATTGTGTGATATAAAATTTGAGCCAGTATCTACTTAGGTATTCTGCTCTAGTCATGTTAAAATAAGATAATCAGTGGATCGCTCATTTTTTTAAATTAATTCATAAATATTTGGATGATCGCCTACTGGTTTGTTTACCTTATGTAAGTAAAGGTGCGTTCACAGACGGGTTGAGGGTACTTTCTAAATGTCATTGTTAATAAGTGTTTATTTGCGAAAGCATCTGCTCCATAACATATGTATGTATCTTTTTGAAAGTGCAATAGAGTTGTTCTTATTTTTGAACATGAAAGGGTAATTTTGCACAAAAGATACTTATGGTGATCAATATAAGTACCTAAGAGAAATGAATGACGGATCGAATGATTCAACAATTGATTATATTTTTATTATTATTTTAAAAGATTTTAGATAAACTATGAAACGGACAATAATAAACTTGTAAAATATGAAAGGTTGTTTAAAATAACGTAAAGCATAAGCATTTTTAATAAAAGCAACTCTTAAAATACTCTATAAGGTCCGGTTTCTGTAAACAAATGTTTAAAATTATTACTGTTGTTTTGAAAATAATCTTTAATAAGATTAATTACGGTAACTGTTTTGTATGTAAACTAAGAAGATTAACTGGAAAAATAAGAAAAAAATATCAAATCTTTGCCATTATATTGTCGTAGTTTAGGATTGAAATTGCTTTTAATAATTATAATCCTCTGTTTGAAAAAGGGATCTGATATTACTGACTTATAGTTAATTGTTAGTTCGTTTTTCTCGAACTCTTCTTGTTTGTCTCCACCTTATCCCACTCAGGTGGGGTCGGCACAGCGAATTTTTCTCTGTCACTCTCCTCTATCAGCCGTCATCTCAACACACACTCCTTTTCCATATCGTCATTCACACATTCCATCTATGTTTTTTTCAAGAAGAGTGCATGCGGCAGCACTTCGCGCTCTGTGCCTAACTTCAGAGACACAAAGATTCGTTGTCACTACTATACTTCTACAAAATATTATTACTCTTGCGAAATAAATTGCTCATCCATGAGAATATTTTTTTATGATTTACTCGGAGCACTTCGCTCTATATTCCCATCAACCTCTTTTAAGGACAGGTAAATTTTTTTATTAAAAAAAATTGGATCTCTATAATGGACCCCTGGTGAAAGTTTTGTACAAGAATCCTTTGCCGAACAAACAAATATAATGCAACTTTTTATGTATAACATTTGAAGATTTTGCAAAAACTATTGGCTTGGACTATCGGACCTTTCTCCGAACCGAATGGTTGCCACAAAAGGGTTTTAGATTTCACAAACAGATGTGTTTTTTTTATTCTACATGTACCTAATTTTTGGCTATGACATCTGTCAAAGATGTTCAAATATAATTATATTCTTTACCTGTAACATATTAAGCAGATCTTATGACTGCAGCATTACTTTTATAGTGAATTCCTGTTCATTTTTAGCGTTTTAATTATTTTGTTTACTCATGAAATCGTCTACTAAGTTTAAACGCTATTCAGAAGGCACGGGTTCTAACCCCGCTTGTGACTATTATTTTCCATTTCACATTTCCGCACTTTGTGTTCATTTATATGTCCAAACATAAAATGCTTAAAATATATATCCAAAAATAATAACATACATATTTAGATATTTTTATATACTTTTTTAGCATTTGACATACTTTAGCCATATCAATCGGTATAATATATGAAAATACTTCTGACAGATGGCGCAGGCGTCGCCCAAAGACGTTAAGAATGAATGTGTTATCGAAATTAGCAGTCAGGAGCAATTGCCACGATGGCTGAATTGGCAAAGCATCTAGACGGTATCTAGGAGATGCAGGTTCAAATCCTGCTCGTGACTGATTTTTTCGATTTTCGATTTCACATTTTCTCACTTTGTGTTTATTGATATTTATAGGGCATAATCATTTGACCACCGAAGGAATGTAACATAGTTCCAGTGGCCCGCCAATAAAGGCGGAGAGACGGCACACGGCGGGTTTCTTTAGTGGGTGAGGGCCCCACACTACCCTGTTCGTTGCCCCGAACGACGGGGTGTGCGGTTAGGTACATTTTTTCCCGCATAAACAAAACAAAAAAAAAAGGGGGCATAATCATTTGGTTTGATTTTTAATTAAGCTTACCTGGTAAGAAAAATGTATGTGATGCGATACATGGCGCAGGCATCACTCACACATTCTGAAGGAATGTGTTATAGAAATTGATGGTCCCGAGTAAATGTCACGTTAGTTCAGTTGGCCGTGTGGGGCCGGCTTTAGAATTGTCCCACCCTTATCTACCCCCGGGAGTCGTAAGAACCGACTGAGGGAATGCCGGGGGAGTGGGCAGCAGCACTCCCTTGAGTATTAAACACATCCACTTCGATCGCCAACCCGCCTGCCAAGTGTGGCGATTATATTTAGGGAGGCCTATGTCCAGCAGTGGACGTTAAAAGGCTGATGGATGGATGGATAGCACAGTTGGCAGAGCGTTTGAACGGTATTGAGAAGGCGGGACTCAAACTCTATCATGGCCATCATTTACGATTTCACATTTTCGCAGTTTGTATTCATTTATAAATCAGCGTTCGGGAAGCTAAGGAAGATCTTCTCGTCCAATATTCCGCAGTGTCTGAAAACGAAGGTCTACGACCAGTGTGTGTTACCAGTGATGACATACGGAACAGAGACGTGGTCTCTGAATGTTGGCCTCATATCAAGGCTCAAAGTCGCTCAGCGGGCCATGGAGCGGGCTATGCTTGGTATTTCCCTACGTGATCGAATCCGTAATACGGAGATCCGTAGGAGAACGAGAGTGACCGACATAGCCCGCCGGGTTGCCATGCTGAAGTGGCAATGGGCAGGCCACATCGCTCGACGAACCGATAACCGTTGGGGACGAAAGGTTCTCGAGTGGCGACCACGTATCGGACGGCGCAGCGTAGGACGGCCCCCCACCAGATGGACCGATGATCTGGTCAAAGCTGCGGGGAGCCGTTGGATGCGGTCGGCACAGGACCGCTCGTTGTGGCGTTCTCTTGGGGAGGCCTATGTCCACAAGTGGACGTTAAAAGGCTGATGGATGGATGGATTCATTTATATGGCCAAACATGTCAAATACAACTAAATTGTTCTTAACAACTAGGTAGTTGGATATCGATTCTAAAAATAATCATCCTGTGTTGGAATTAAACCCACATCACTGGAGGTCTGTACAGATACAGACTGTATTTAAACCACTATGCCGTCTGTGTGTTTTGTATGAGATTTGCACAATTATATTTTATACTTGCAAGTGTATAAATCCGCAAAAACACTATGTTCTTACATGCTAAAATACTTAAATAAGTTAATGCTCATTAATATAACGTTTTCTACTTAAAAATTTGCTGTCTGTTAAATTAAGAACACATTATAGACGCAAGTTACATTATAGACCCTATAAAAAAAACGTCTCATATTCATGAAATCAAAAATTATTAAGGGGAATAAAATTAGGCCGTTGACAAGAAAATTATGATATGACATTTAGAAGTTTGATAGACAGTCACCTTTAGTAGCTATTGTGAACACGCGCGCCCTTTGCCTTCATAGAATATTTTACACTATAATCTTTTTGTGTGACAGTTTATACGCGTGTTTGTAATATAGAAAAAAATATAACTAGTGTTGTTTGTGAAATAAATAATTGAGTACTAAATATATGGGTAGATAGTAGAGTAAGTACAGTTTCTAAAATAGAGTGCATAAAATGAAGAGCGATTATGGGACGTTTGTATTATCTGTGGCGAATAAAAATATTAGAAGATATGTTAGATTTTGAGATGATTATTATTATCATTATTATTCATTTTTTACATAACTGCCTTTCGCTGCCTATTTTTTGCCCCCATTGGAACAAGACGTGACGAGTGGTGAACACGTCGCTGCCACTTGGATAATTGTTATTAAAAATTTCCATTGCGTCCAACATATAGCGCTAAAAGCCTAGTACATATTATTAAACTAATGGGTACCAAGCTGTATTCTAGACTTACCTACGTACCTATAATTACCATGACCAGAGGTCTTTTTGACACAATGTGACTTTTTTAATTTCAATCAATAATTGTTCATTTTATCATTTGTCGTCCGTGTCCGTGTTTTAGAAAGCACGCATATGCATCATCGCATCAACATCGTTTTATTTTCTTAAATATTTATGTACTAAGTCAGTATTCTTACAGGCTGGACTCAAGTAAGTACCCTGATTAGTACAATCTTAGAATAACTTTATTTCGTTTTCGTCAGGTCTTTTATTTTCGTTATGGCGGGAAAAAATGTACCTAACCGCATACCTTGTCGTTCAGGGCAAAGAACATAGGCCCTCACTCACTAAAAAAACCCGCCGTGTGCCCTCTCTCCGCTTGTAATGGCGGGCCACTGGAACTATGTTACATTACTTCAGTGGCCCACCGGCGGCTTACCATTTCGGGTACCCTCTACTGAGCGTCGCCCCTTCGCGGGACGCCTTGCAGGTGGCGGAGCTCCCTGGTTTTCATCAGGCCCTGAGGTCATATGGGAACCGCTCCTTACATAACATTATATTCCTGCTTTTAATCAGACTTAAAATCCAACTCCAGCACAATTAGGATTAGGCCAAGAAGCATGTTATTATAATAGTTAAACATATTTTGATCGTTTATTTGCTTGTGTCGTAAAGAACGTATTTAAACCTGATAATAAAACTTTTAAAATAGTCCCATTTAGGGAAAATAAAATTCGTTGAAGACCATGGAAGTTTTCATTTATTTATTCAAACCAATTTTCATTACTTATTACTTGTACGTACAAATCTTAACTAAATTCACTTAAATGTAACTTATACAATATAATTATTGCTAATAAATGCATTCCATATCCATTACTACAGACAATTAAATAATCTCGAAAGGTTCTAAATCCATTAATCATTATGAGTGAAAAAATATGCAAACATAATATTTCATTTAAGTATTTAAGTGTAATTAATTCCTTGCAGGATTATGAGAAACATACTATCTAAAATAAGTACTAGAAATATACTAACAAAAATTATAAGTACAACGCACTAAATCCTACATATAGTCGTCTAAAAAGCTTCAGCTAGCGAGCTTAGTTGACGAAAACTTCACGTTTGCTACAGACCATAATGATTCTTCCATGAAAATAATTAATGAGCAGGTACACAGAGTACCTATAATGATACCAGAATTGTCGATATAAATGCTTTTTTCTGAATTTAAAAACAATGAACCATATCTATCATGAATTTGAAATTGGAATTAATTTGAATTTATTGATTAAATACAATAAGCATCGATGATAATACAATATTTTTTTTAGTTTTGTTATGATTATGCTATTAAAATTGTGTGATAGTAAAATATATAACTCATTGTCATGAATGAAATTATCACTATGTTTATAGCAAACATCCCAGATTGTCCCAATTCCAGACTTAGCTTATGTAACTTACGAGTAGGTACATTAAAGTATGTTCATTATTAAAAGCATTTAATGGCGATTATGATTATGAAATTAAAAATAGTTAAAAATAAAATTGAGCATTTTTGACAATATAATCTAAATAAATAGATTTTAGAAGGTCAGTGTATATTGTCCCAAAATTTACGTATTGTGGGTTACCTTAGCACTCGTATGATACCTATATATTTAACCTACCCATTAATATTCATAAAATATCTAAATAATAAAAATACTTTGAGCACCAATTGATTTATAATGTTACCAATCTAGAAAACTTCTTAATACCTTGCGATAAAACATTCATCGATAATTTTATTATAAAGTATTATGTTCTAATTTTAAATTATTGCAACATTATACGGGTAGATAATTTTGTATGTTGGTACCTCCTTTGAAAATCTTAAACATATTCGTATCCTCTTCTGTGGAATTAAAAGAAATAGTATACTAGCAAGTAGGTACCATAAACCTAGAGTTTATCCCTAATAATGACAATCTAACTGTGTAACTATTATCAGCCTTAGATGTACAGGTCAAAGTCAAAACCTCCTCCTCCACTAAGGTAGTCGTATAGATAAACTTCCATTTCTTCCAGAGCCTCGATGCTGGGGTCTCGAAGGGGCACGTCGCGGATAGATCTGGCTTGTCGAGAGAGTCTGTAAATTATACATACACAAACAATTATCTCTACCTTCAGTAGGTATATCCCGTTGCTTAGAAACCGGCCTCCCATACCAGTGCTGTAGGTTCGATTCCCATACATGACAATTTTTTTTGTGATCCACAAATTGTTTTTCTGAGTCTGGATGTACTTTTTGTTCGTGAAATTGTATGTTTGTAAAGTCCCCCGCAATACAAGGATTATTACTTAGAGCAGGATGTACTTAAAAAAAAGATGTCTGGTAGAGCCTTCTTTATCGTAGCATGAATGGCTCGATGGGGTACCACCCCCACACTAAAGATCAGCGGGAAACAACGGTAGGAACTCCTGCCGTTTTCTTTCCTATGGTGAGTGAAAGCGTCAGAGGTCCAAACTCCCTTCCTATCCTGGAGGATCTATCCTCGAGAAATAAAGCGAAACGAGGACCGACGGGTTTGCTTTCCAAGCCACAGGAATGAAACATCGCCGAATTCCGAAACTACGAGCTGTAATTGAGAATTCCGTCAAGCAAAAAAGATAGTGGCTTTTTGTTGGCCTGACCTCAAATTCGAACCCGAGATCTCATGATCGGTCGATATTGGTACTTACGCGAATTCATTGTCAGAATCGAACATGTATTCCTTGTTGAAATGTTCATTGATGTCCTTCATAATGCAGGCCTCCAACTTCTTGTGCTGCAAAACATATGAAGGACGAAGATAAAATTACTAACATAAGTGAAGTTTTGATCTTAGTTATATAGGTATGGAACATAAATACGTCAGTCGTCGTTTAACGTCGTTAATAATATCTATTCATAAATATCTACCCTACAGAAACCGTCCATTTTTCTGTGATAAAATGTAACCTATGTCATTTCCTGTACTCTGGATTAGACTACTACTTATCGTCACACCATTTCCCTTGAGAGGTAGGCAGAGAGAACAGAGTGCCAAAAGGCTCTATTCTTGCATACATCTCTCGCTTCCTCAACTTTTATAATTCTCTTCATACACGCTCGCCGGTTTCGGAGACTCCTGACTCCACATTCCTTCAATACATGACAGATTTGGTCTAGGTAAATGAGTCTCGATCTCCCCCTGTACCTACATCCTTTCACTTTCGCATTGTATATCTTCTTAACCAGTCGCTCGTCCGTTATTCTTTAGTCATGTCCGACCATCGGAGCATTTCCTTTCGCACCTCTACACCAATACTCTCTTTCATACCTACTCGCTCTCTTACGTCGTCGTTACGAATGCGGTCAGTCAGCCTCACTCCACAGATTCTCCACAGAGATCGCATTTCGACCGCATTGATTTTACTCATACTTACTAAATTGATTTTACTCATAGGTACTTAACAAATGTATCCAATTTTTTAATTATCCGTTACCTAATTAATTACGGCGGAAAAGCATAACAAACAAACAATCTCGTTTTAACATTAGGCATTTATGAAGATTCTCTCTTCGAATCCTCTTTGTCCTTGTATCCCGTGCCGTACATTGTTACCCTAGGGATGAAAGCAACTTATTTAGTCTCAAGAGGGGTTTGGCGCCCGAGCGTAGCGAGGGCTCCAATAGTTCGAGGGGTCTTTATCCCGAGGTAAACACTGTTCTTTTCATTACGAATACGAGGAAACTAAAAATAAACTTTGGAAAAATTGAATTTGGAATCGCTGTTTTCCCGCCGATTTTGTTTTTTTTTTTCTGTGGCCTGTCAGCTATTCAGCCATTATTTTTCATTTTAATCATTGAAAAAATATAAATCTTCGTTATTTTAAAGATATAGTTGCAACTATATTAAAATAAAGTCATATAAAAAACAAATTCTTTAATAAATAGGTACTTAACTTTGTTATTTTTTTTTTTTGTAATTGACTGGCTGTACAGAAAACAGAACTGTTTTTTTTATAAAATTTTCTCAGCTGTCAGTTAAAAGTAATTCTCCCTAGGGCTGAAAAGTATTACTTTCAACCCGCTCCTCAGGCTTCAGGCAGGTAATGAAAAAGTTTATTTTAGTTTTCAAATTCATTAGTGACGTCAGAATCTTTTCAAGAGTACTTATAGTTGTTGATATTTATTAGTGGAGGAAACTCAACTTGTAATAATGACTGTTTTTACATATTAGTGAATGAAATTAAGCTTTTAATAATTATTGCTTTACTTCTTATTGGATGAGATTAAGCTTGTAATAAATACTATACCTTGTAGCATCTGAAGAAGAAGATAGCTCTGATTTGTTCTTGGGGACGAGGTACGATGTCTCGTTTATCTTCAGGTACACATTGCTGAAATGAAATAAGAAAATTGTTATTGTTTTTTAGTACTTAATATTTAATGTTACAGTGCGTGTGCTGACGGACTAAAAATACAAGTTTCACCATCCGCGGGTGTGAGAAGTGACTAAAAGCAGTGCCGTCTCCCGTGTGACCAGATATAAAGCACCTCGATGTGTTTTGGCTGTAGCGGGAGACAGCCGTTCAATATTTAATTTCATATCCACGAAATTTTGTTTTTTAACAACTGAAATAATGTCACATAGTTCGTGGTCCGCCAGTACAGTCGGAGAGACTTTTTGATGTGAAACATCTAATGTGGAGGGAGAGTAAAATCGGCTGTTAGCGTGGCGACGCTTTTGTTTTACTTGTCCCGTTCAAATATTGCAAGTTAAATTTGACACACTTCCCGATTTCCGATTGAGCTCAAATTTTACACGCATCTGTATATCGCGTGACAATGCAATATTATGATGACATAGAGCTGATCTGATGATGGAGCTGGAAGGTGGACATAGGATCTCTATAATGAAACGGCGCAACCGAACCCGATTCGTCTAGACGAGTACTTTGTCTTTAGATGGTATCCAGGGTCTGATGATGGAGCTAGAAGGTGGCCATAGGAACTCCGTTATAAAACGACATAATTCCATCGAGTTTGGGCTTGTATGATTTGTCTTGACGAGTACTTTATCAAGTTATAATAATTTTATTTCTACAAAATAATTTCGATGTTTTCACATCTGGTAGACGTCCCGCGACGTCTATTTCTTTTTTATGTGTGACGTTGGTTTTAGGCTCAGATGGCTATGACAACCTTACCCAGACAATTGGTGAGCGCAGTTACATCGTCGTCGACTTCGTCGAGGCTATTTCGCGGACTGCGTATGCGCGATATATTAGATGGGTTGTACCTAGCCTACTCAACCACTAGAGGGTTGGCGTGAGTAATGGCGGAGTCAAAGAAACTACGGGAACACCGTTTCATAAATTGTTTGATGGTAGGCAATTGCAAGTCTATGTGGAGGTCGACATTGCGTATGAACCACGGTGCATCCGTAGCTCTGCGCATGAAGCTATTCTGTAGTGTTTGTAATCTACGGATTCTGTGTGCCTTGGCGTGTGAAAATACTACACTGGCGTACGTCATGATAGGACGTATGCAGGCAGTGCATAGTCTGACCTTATTCCTTAGTGAAAGTTTAGACCTAGAGTTTAACAGATAGTGCAAACTTCCCATGACAAAGGCAATCGGAGATGTCTCTCCAACAAAAGTGCTGTCGCACACGGTGCGTTTATTTAGTGGATAAGGACTCCACACTACACACACACTACACTTTGCGTCGTCCCAAACGATGGGGAGTGTGGTTAAGCACATTTTTCCTGCCTTAACAAAATAAATGGTATCATACTAACAGAGAATTTTTGACAGAACTGCAACCCTTCTTGTATGTCGTTCTTCAATTCATTCGACACGGGTAGATTGTTGATCCTATTTGTGATATGTTCATAGTTGGGTTCCAAGTTGCTGTCGATGTAGCCAAGCTCCTGCATAACGCAGGTCACGTTGTGGCCCGCTTGGGACCGGCCGGCGCTCATGCCTAGGCGAGCACGGAGACCTAAGTGTCTCTGTGAAAATTTTATTAAATAAGAAACCTTGTCATTTCTAAGAAACCCCTATATGCATTCATAATAATGTTTACTATTATTATCTATCTATGTACTTACTTATATGTCTTATATACTTTGATTACTCATGTTTTGTTTCTTGCAACAGTAATTTTGCTGCTAACCTTTTTTGGCTTTAGCTAAAAATCAAATTTGTGATTTATTACTTACAGCATAACGCTGATGTTTACCCACACAGTAGGTACTTTACCGAGCCTAGCAATTTAATCCCTACTAATATTATAAATGCGATGCGTGCTAATAAACATTATCTCTGTCTATCTTTCTTTCTATTGGATATTTCCAAACAGCCTAATGCATGTAGCTAACAAATACAATCAGACTCAAATAATTGAAACCTATTTTCCCGTCACAGTCCGAGAGTCGTATCGATTTTTGTAATAAAAATGTAATGAATGAGAAGTCTTAAACGTCAGTTGTTTAGTATTTACTAATTTATCGTCCTTGCTTACACAGAGATATCAATTGTAAGGATAAAAGCTTATAAGCATACATTAGACCAGATATTCTCAAAGTATGCTCTAGGGAACTCTACGGCTCCGTTTAGGCCCTAAATCCATAGAATATGGATCATAGTGACGAAGATACTAAAGTAAGTATCTAATATACTAACCTTAATCAAATACAACATCTAGTAGGTAAGGTTTCCAGTGGTAGAGCCTTGCTTACCCAGCATGAATGGACTGGCTCGATCGGGGAAGTACCACCCTTTCACAAAAGATCAGCCTTTAACAACGGTAGTTACGATACCGTTGTGTTTCGTATGGTGAGTGAGTGCTCCGGAGACCCAATCCTTCCTATCCTCTCTTTAGTATCGTATCTATCCTCTCCTTGTTATTCTATCCATCTCCTATCCCTTTCCTAGGAGATGGTGACGTGCGAGTGATACCTCTGATGTTGCTAGCGTCTATAGGCTACGGTAACCACTTATTACAGGTGGGAATGCTTGTAGTTTAAAAAAAACATCCTTAATAAAAATCTGCCTCCGATCTTGTTCTAAGATCACCAATTGTCCCCCTAGTTAGGCCGTGGATGTCATATAGGTAGTCGCTTCGTGTAAATAGGTACTGGTAGACCAGTAAAACCCAATAGCCCTGAAGCCTCTAACAAATTTTGTGATAAGGCTATGGAGATGATGAAGTAAGTGACTTACCGACATTCTATTGCTGGCAGCAAAGTAGGTAGGTTGTTGGTAGTATCCCTGTTGGTATTGCTGCGGCATTAGGTAGGGATTATAAGGAATATTGGGGATATTAGGAGGGTAAACTGAAGGTATCGCTGCGTAGGGATTGGGGTAGAAGGGATTGGCATTGTAGGGTCTGAACTGGGCTGGAATTACGTACGGAGGGATCACAGCTTGAGGCTGGAACGCCGTCTGTGAAATTTTATTTTTTATTTTTATTTGTAATATTTGTTTTAAATAACTAGTAAAACTTATAACATAGTTATATAAAAAATAAATAGTAAATTGTAAGTATTATTAAAGTCGTAACAATTATTTTAAAGATCTGCATCCTGCACTAAAAAAATGTACGGATTCAAAATACACGGTCCCACTAGATCCGGATCGGGAGTTCCGATGAATGTAGATCGGTTTTGTAATCAATAACCTATTTTAATTACGAGTATAAATTAATTATGCTCTCTACAGAAATTAAGCCCAAGACGCTTGGTAAAATAAGACATTTCTAAATATATTTTTTGTTTGATTAAATTGTATAATTGCAATTAGAACATGTGAAATTAATAAAATTGTCTATGCTCTATTCTTTGAGTAAAGTATTAAGAAAACCGCTGAAATAAAGAAAATAAGATAAGTATAACATAGGACGATATAGTTCATAGGTATATAGTTGTTTATGTTTTTAATAGATACTTTCATTTGGTAATTAAAAACACATTGTAAATTTCAATCAAATTAAGTTTATAGTCTATTGCTAATTGTTCGCGGTAAAATAATTTCATCAACCTTTGGATTAATTCTTCACATCATTGATTATAATGTTTTATTACCATCACACAAGAATGATTCCCTATCAATAATTTATTACAAAAAAAAATATATATATATATTCGCAAAATATCTAGATTATGGCCCAATATTTCGCCAATGTAACCATCGCCTCTTTAGCTCAGTGGTAGAGCACTGGTCTCGTAAACCAGGGGTCGTGAGTTCAATCCTCACAGGAGGCATAATATGATATTAATTTTAAATTTTAGTTGATAAAAGAAAAATTACCGCTTGTGGCCTAAAAGTCATCATACCACCGAGCGGCTGTTTTTGTGGTTGCTGGCCTTGATCTTGATTTTGTACGTCATCATCTTTATTATGAATAGCGCCATCTAGTGGTTTTGTTATAGTTTGCGAGGTCGGGTCCATAGCGAAGCCAGGCGGTAACTTGCCAAGAAACAGCGGTGGTATCTGCGGGTTCATTGGTTCTTTCACAGGTGGCGGTATTGAACATTTTGCGTAAGCATCTTTCAATTCTTTGGTGATTTGCTTTAAAAGTGTAGTGCCGAAACAACTTTCATAGATCTGTGAATAAAATAAAAGATATATAGGTACTAAATATTAGTTGTTATTATTTTTACAATACATTTATTATCATAGGTATGTTTCTCTGGTTCAATGTAATACTAATTTCGCTGTAGACAGGCTTGAGGGTGTAGTGAAATTAAATTAATACCTATCCTTTTTTTTTAAATACTCAAAGAATATTCTCATTTATAAGTGATTTATATACTTATATAATTATTATAAGTGGTCATTCATAAATTACTTTACACAAAATATAGCATAAGTTGGACCAAGACCAAATTATCCTCTCGATGATGTTAAACGTAAGAAAACCAGTGGTAGAACATTCGTAATTGGTTGTGAAAATTAATAAACATTGTAAAGATTAATTTCAATATTCTTAGCAAGAGCAGTCGTGGCCGAGCGGTTAAGGCGTCTGACTAGAAATCAGATTCCCTCTGGGAGCGTAGGTTCGAATCCTACCGACTGCGAATATGCTTTTTGGTATTATTTGTTTTTTTTTTAATTTTTTTTGTTTTTGATTATAATTTACCTTTAACATAGCATAATCTTTCATAAATTTGTTGTCTGCACTATCGAGAGCCTGGACTGTTGTCCCGATCAGGAACACGAGTAGTAGTTTTGTGTACATTTTGTGTCTGGAAGCAAAATAGGGTCACTTTATAACACACTTCAAATAATTATTTTGAAATAAAATATAAACTAGTAAAGGTTGTGTTCCAACATAATCTTATGGTAATTGAACATAATAGGTAATTATATTCTGCATAATGATTTGTTTTATGGCTCACCGGATGGTGTGGTAACCGACACTACTTATCACTGACATAAAAATAATAATAATATTAATTAAATTAAACGACAATAAATATCAAAACGTCGGACATCATTAACAACTTTGCCTCCTGTGAGGATTGAACTCACGACCCCTGGTTTACAAGACCAGTGCTCTGCCACTGAGCTAAAGAGGCGATGATCACATTGTTCTAATTATGATATCGGTATATTATAATATGATATGAACTGATATCGAAATTGGAACATGAAAATGGTCGCCCATTGTAGATACAGTCAAGCGATCCGTCCTGGCTTCGCATGGATATAGGTTTGCTAATGAAGAAAATATTTAGCATTTTCGAAGAATTATAATTGTTTACTCATATTATTTTGATATAACATTTAAGTAGATACCATAAAAACATATAACAGTGTACCGTAAGTGATTTTATCGCAACTTGGTTGTAAAACATTGAAAATCTCTAGGTGAAATTAGTTTAATTAAGATGTTTTTATAAGTACATAAATTTTTTTCTTTAAATTATTAAAGTATATTGCCATAAAAACTATTTCAAAATTCATTGCGTGGTTTTGCCTGCGGCCGCGCCGCAGACGAAAGCTAGTTTTTAGGTTACATGTCAGGTTGCTAATTTAGTAGCGGGACACATAGGTATGTACTAGTTTTTAAGTCAACATAATTGTTTTGTGTTCAGAGTCGCCAAAATAGCCCAATACCTAGTAATTTTCTCTCAAATATCTTAAATGTGTAAACATAGCTCTGCTTTGTATAATATACCTACATATTATATGTTTACAGATAAGGTTAGTACCTATCACTATAGAATACCTATAGGAAGAAATTTCAAAATTAGCCACGTTAGTGGTAATGTCTATAGTCATAAGATTTTAAGATCTTGCCGGACCCGAATTAGTACCTATCACCGTCTCATCTGTGTAAGCAATCCACGAAGTCTTTTTGGAAGATAGCCGTTTTTGTAACACACAGCTCTAGGGATTCTAGCCGTTGAACTTCTCTTTAGGCATTGGCTGTGCCCTTTTTTCAAGTATATCAGTATCGTTACAGCGTCCACTTGCCATTAGATAGGCTATGGTGTTTCATCATTCCTTTTTTTTTTATCTAAAGTCCTATATTTCGCAGCCCCCGAAAATTTACAGCCTCTTTTTTTCTTGAGGGAGGACAAAATTTACCTACCTATGTGAAACGTAAACCTGAACCTAACTCCGTAATCGCCTTAACGAGCAGGGTGGTAAATAGCCACCACTGAAGGAATGTAATATGGTTCCGGTGGCCCACCAATAAAGGCGGAGAGACGGCACACGGCGAGTTTCTTTAGTGGGTGAGGGTCCCACACTACCCTGTTCTTTGTCCCGAACGACGGGGTGTGCGGTTAGGAACACTTATCCCGGCTTAACAAAGAAAAGGGTGGTAAATAGCCAGCAAATTTTCCATCTCTCTGCCAGTATTGGCGGACTACTGGGACTGCAACCCGCCGCCCTTGGCTCCTCAAAAAGCCTTTGCCTTTTTTGCCCAACGTTCCTATTTCTGGTACCCATGGAAATTGGAGACTTCTTGACTGTTGGTCTTCCAATTTTAACCAAAGAAAAAATATTCCCTTAACACATGTCATGTTTTTGGGCTTACTTTGTGTCTGGATACGAGTAAATAGAACAATAACTATGATGACGGAACTAAGAACGTGGCTAACTGTTAACTGAGAATTTTCTAGTATATTCCAAGAAGTCTTCTTAGCATGTATTGCCGGTACTGGCATGCTCAGATCTAACGGTTGGCTTACATGACATATATGGTGCGTTAATGAATGCCCATATTGATTATACTCATTGAATTGCATCCACAGTTTTTCTTAAGAGCTATTAACTGCACGTTTACTTCTTGTGGTCATGTCAAAGTATCTTTTATTTATAATCTGTGCAACAAAAACCTCTAATACAACAACCTATAACACCATCAGCTACTATTATGCCTCTAGTCTCATAAGATTTATGGAAGTAAGCAAATTATGACGAAGTAATATTTTGATAGGATTTGGTACTGGACCACTGAAGTAATACGCCAATACAGGCGGAGATATGGCCCACGGCGGGTTTATCTAATGGGTGAGGGCCCCACACCAACCCTGTTCTTTGCCCTGAACGACGGGGTGAGCGGTTAGGTAAGATTACATTTTTTTCCGCCTTAATTGAAAAAAAGAATGGATTTGGCACTGTGATAAATAAAAAATATAAAATAAATATTCACGGACACTTTCACACAACATCTTCTGTTCCCAAACTAAGCTTAATGCTTCTGCTATGGGTACCAGATTACGGATATAATACATATACTACTTTTTTTATGTAAATACATACATATAATAGATAGAAAACACACAGACGCAGTACAAATATGTATCTGTGCTCATCACACAAATATTTGTCCTGAGTGGGAATCGAACCCACGACCTCGTGCATGGAAGTCGGTTACACTACCGACTACGCCACGAGGCCCGTCAAAGATATCCTATCAGAATCAGAAACGGGACAAATGTGGTGACCCCAGCAGAAATAGGAACAAGACACGCGTTCTTAGAGTACCCACAAACATTTTTTTTGAAGGCGGAATTTTTGTACCTAACTGCGTACCCGTCGATAAAGAACAAGCTAAGGCCATCACTTAGATAAATAAGCACGCTGTGTGCCGCCTCTTCGCTTACATTGGTCAACCACTGGAACTGTGTGACATTACTTCAATAGTGAAGACCTGCCGTGGGTTTTTTTTATTGCATGTAGTGGCAGACGAGCCACGGCCCATGTGATAGTAAATGGTAACCGTCGCTCATGGACTCAACTATACCGAGAGTATTGTCCAGCCGCTACTCACCATTTCATTTCACCGATATGAAATGAAAGAATAAACGGCTATCTATCTCCTGCTACAGCCAAAACGCAACAAATGTGCTTCATGGCCAGTCACACGGGAGATGGTGGTACCAACCCGCTCGGGCCCGATACCAAGTGAGTACTCCCACTTGGTACCCAGCCCTACCACCATACAGTCACGCAATGGATGATAATTGCTTACTTCCCTTAGTCGCCTCATACGACACCCGTGGGAAAGAATGGGGTGGTGACACTTGTAATCTTAGTCCGTCACCACACGGACAAGTAGTAAAAGAAAGAATGTGTAAAGCACGCTACCTCTACCTCGCACGACAGACAGACCAGATACACTAGATCCTATTTCGGTTCTGTTTTATCTTACGGACGTACGGAACCTCAAAAAATATTTGGAGCCGAAAGAGAGTTCTCATTTTAAGTAGACGGGTCCAGCGTATTCTTTGTTTTACTTTGCGTGGAAGCGTCTGAGCGTGTTCTATAAAAGAACATATTAAATTCTATCCCTTTAAAATGAAAAAATAAAACATGAAAATAAATAAAAATTAAAAAAATGCTGTGTAACGCTTTACCATAAGGTTCAATCCACCAGCGGTCAGCGGCGCGCATGTTTGTTGGAAATCAAACCATAATAAATAATAATATTCACCTTTACCGTCATAAATATGATTATTAAATCAAATCAAATCAAATAATTTTTATTTGCATAAATCAGGTATACATAGTTGATAAAAAGATAATTGGAATGTGCGCTGAATTATTACCTCAAGGAGGTGCACAAATTTATAAAATATTTTTAAATAAAAAAAAATTATGATATGTCAAATACATTTTTTATGAACTCTACGTAATGTCATAAAGTAATTGTGATAAAAATATAATAATAGATGTCATAAAATAGCAATAAAGTCATTATTATCAAACAAATTTCAATGTCAAAGATGTAATGAAATAATAATAATAATAAAAAATATAAATTATATATAGTATATGTAATATTAGTAGGTTTAATTGATTTGCTAAACACACTTTATAATTTGTCTGATAAAAATTCAGTGACACTATAGTAACATTTTTCATTTAATAATTTCTTTAACCTTAGTTTAAATATATTTACATTTGTCTCTTTAAGATCTTTCGGCAATTTATTATAAATTGTTGCTGCCATAGAAAATATGCTGTTATACATATGAGTAGTGTTTGTTCTACGTAGTTCTTATTGCGTTGCTGACGATTGAAGGCTTCTGATGCTAAATCAAAAAAGTGTAGGTTAAGTTTTACAAAGACAGCTACTTCGTATACGTAAAGGCTAGGCAGTTTTCACTTTGTGTTTAATGTATAGTGCTAAGCATGTCAAATGCTAAAAATATATATAAAAATATCTAAATATTTATAGGGTTTGCGTCATTATTAGGTAAAAATCTTAATTGTAAAATTAAGTTTACCTGGTCGGTATAATGTATGAAAATACTAATAATTATTATATATATAGTATAATTCCGACAGATGGCGCAGGCGTCACCAAAAGACGTTAAGTATGAATGTGATATCGAAATTAGCAGTCAGGAGCAATTGTCACGATGGCTGAATTGGCAAAGCATCTGGACGGTATCCAGGAGATGCAGTTTCAAATCCTGCTCGTGACTGTTATTTTCGATTTCACATTTTTCACTTTGTGTTTAATGGCTAGGCAGTGTTAAAATATTATGCTTTTAAAAATATGGCATACAACTTTCAGTCATTCTTATGTATGTTCTCCAACATTGCTCTTACGCATCTTTTCTGAGCCTTAAATGCAATTATCTTGTCTGTTGAGTTACCCCAGAAAAATATTCCATATCTAAGCACCGAGCCTACTAAACCGTGATATGTAGTCAGAAAAGCATTTGCATTTACAATATCCGCTAATTTATAGAGTACATAAACGGACTTACTAACTTTTTTGCATACTTCCTCAATGTGCGGCTTCCAGGTTAATTTCTTATCTATTATTAGTCCCAGAAATTTTGTAGATTCTAGTTCCGATATAGATTGATCATTTATACTCACCCTTAAGTCATTCATTGCTCGAATACGCTGACTAAAATGCATTAACAAAGTTTTTCCGTAATTATCTTTAAATTATTTAGGTCTAACCAGTCAATAACTGATCTCAGCGCATAGTTTATGTCAGATTTATAAGTTAAGTTTTTATGTTAAGTATTTATAAAAGCTGGAAGGCGTATAAGGCAAAATGTCTCTGAGTAACTGGTTTCATAATGACGAGACGGGTTCGTTCTTGGCAGCCTACCTACGTTGCAGTAATTTGCACATTATAGTATGTTTGCTTCTGGCCATGTCTTAATATACCTACATTCAAGATAATCTGTAATTTAAAATAAGTTTGTTGCTTCATATCGAGCACATGCCTAGTATAATCACCCTATTCAATTCTACGGACGTACGAAAAATAAAATACCAATATGAGAGAAACAAAATGAATTATAGTTTCCATAAATTATATTAAAAAAGCTAAACAAAAACCCGCTTTAATAGATAGTTGAACAAAAATGTGTTATTATTTTTGCCGATTTCTCAGGAACGGTCGATGTCAGATGAAAAAGTCAATTATGATATACTCGTAAATCGTAGAGAATAAAAATCTGAATAAAAAATATCTATAGAACCATAAGAAGGCGAGACGACGAGTTACAACGAAAACAAAACTGCACCCTTATTTTCAAGATGGCGGAAAATCCCATGGGGGTTTAGCCTGAAAACTTGAATTTAAGCTGTCCTGACTCCCCCAAATCATATAAAAAAAGGGTTCCTCGATTCACTTTCCAATTCTCACCACCGAAGAAATGTAACATAGTTCCAGTGGCCCGCCAATAAAGGTCGAGAGGCGACACTGCGGGTTTCTTTAGCGGGAGAAGGCCCCACACTACCCTGTTTTCGTTGCCCCGAAAGACGGGATGTGCGGTTAGGAACATTTTCGGACAGAACGACTGGACTTTATACATTTATTTAACCATTTTTTCTCAGCATCAGGACGATAAAATGATTTATTATCAATGTGCTCTGTTAACCAAAGCGATATTAAAATACTTTGCAAAATCCAAAAGTGCACGCCCCATAATCTTCATTTTTCACAATAAAATTGATTATTTGATAAGTAACTAATAATGTATTGGTCTTACTAAGTAGGTTTCAATAAATCACATAGATAGCGCAAATTTCAAAAAGTACCTTCTCATGTCTTGTACGCCATCTAGCGCTAATTTTAAGAAGTACTTCTACATTGGTCCGTATATTTGAAAAGGTTCAATATACCGTACTATTTGAAAAGGTTAATAGTGCAAAAAAACATTATTTTACTGTATTTATTTAAAACTTAAAATAAATCATCGGCAGATAATGGGTAATAAAGGATAACATAATTATGTCGATAAAATGGGATTAACTTGCATGTTTGTCGGGAATACAGTGGCCAAGGTGTCTTTTCTGCTTTGACAATTAATGTGTTTCCGAGGAATCCGATGCAGTTGTAATCGGTAGACTTATTGTTCTAGCGCAGATGGGGTTCACAGAATTCTAGAAAACTATTGCTCTTTTTTGAGGTGAGCGGAATACACAAAGCTTATTGTTTTAAACAGTTTTATGTTATCTACATGGGCCGCTACAGTGTCTAATTGTAAGCAGATATATTATATTATTATTAAAATAGAATATTTTGAAGAGTGGCTAAAGGTAATTTTGATGATTTCATTTTGGTATTAGATAACGCTTCTTACCACTCCCATAAGGTAGAATAAAACTGCCACTACAGGGTGGCGTAAGGCCCAGTTCAAAAGTGGCTAAACTCAAAGAATGTAAACAATTAATAAATTAATACACTGATTAAAGCGGAATTACTGTAAATCATTAAACAATTAATAAATTAATACACTGATTAAAGCAGAATTACTGTAAATCATTACAAAAGAAAAGACTTATTATCAAAAAATGTAGTTGAGGAGTTCACTGTCGAGTATGGTGTCAACATCTCAAAAGACTTCCTTAGCACTGTAAATCAAATCCCATATAACTAGTATGGGCCTAGGTAAAGGGGCGTGTAGGAAGAAATAACAAATGTTTTAAAATGGCTGAAATTTAAGAATTATTTACTGAGGGCTAAAGTTGTTGACACTGCAATGGTAGTTGAGATATATCGAGTATGTTATTATACTTAAAGTAACGAAATAAAATGATGCTACTCATTCACCTTATTGATAATGTAACAGAAAGATTCTAAGTAAATGTAGATTCTGAAAGTAATATTTCAGAAATAAATTGTGATTAAGAAAGTTCGGCTTTTATTTTTTCCATTTTGACTAAAATGATAATAAGCAGACAAATAGGCATCTACAGTGGGCATCTATCACCTTATTTTAAGTCGCTTTCGTTAAATGCGATTTTCTTATGAACATAAATAACAGTCGCAAATGCAATTTTATTACGTTACTAGCCTTTCCTCGCAGCTCCGCCGCAGCCAAAAGTTAGTTTTCGGCTTATATCTCAGCTTCCCGATAAAGTAGCGTATAAAATGTATACCAGTTGTTAAGTGTAATCAAGAGCTATCAAATAAAAAGTTGCATCTAAATCCGTTCAGCAGTTTTTGCGTGATACGCGAACAAACAAACAGATAAACAGACAAAAAAAACGTTTTGTGTTTAGATACGCTTATAGAGTCTATTACAGTAATTTTTTCTAAAATATCTTAAATGTACAGACACAGCTATGTTACAGCTTTATAATAGTATAGAAAACATATTAAAATAGGTATGATTACTTTAACTTAGATTTTGTAAATGCTACAATAATAAATTCATGCTACTTATACTACTGATCAACGCAAATTCAAATTAATAAACCATCAGAAAATTTATTATAATAAAAAAAATATATTAATTATGTGTTTTCCATAACTCAGACTACAACAACACTATTAATGCTACATGGCAATCAAATATCATTTTAGTCTTCACAATAAAAAATCAAAGTATAGTAATTTAACCTAAACAAATAGTACCTCATAAATATAAACTATAAAATTCCCATATTTCGGGTAATTTCCACTAGCAAATATGAGCAATACTGGCATTGTGATGAATTATTTTGTTCTGGTGAATTCATATAAATTTTAATGTATAAAATCGGCAACTAAGTGATTAAATTATTCATTTACCTATGAAACGTTACTCCTGGATTTTTTTCATTCTGTCACTACGGTTTTTCACCATTTCACCACACAAGATATGCTGTATTTTGATATTTTTTTGCAGCGTAGACGTACCGACTGTGATAACGTTTACTCTCGCAATGGCCGACTAAGGTGTGAATGTGTGCGTGTCGGCATGTACGTACAGCGAACTGGCCGACTCTGAGTGACACAATCTTTTGTTAGCAAGGTTCAGTCCGCTCTTTTTATTAAGTCCATGACTTTACCATGTGAAGTTCAAAACTTTTAAAAGTTAGAGTTGATCTGGGTTCATCCATAGTACCTTCTTTTTTGTTAAGGCCGGAAAATATGTGCCTAATCGCACATCCCATCGTTCGGGGCCCTCACCCACTAAATAAACCCACCGTGTGCCGTCTCTCCGCCTGTATTGGGGGACCACTGGTACCGGAAGACATTACTTAAGTGGTTCATAGATGATACCTAAACTCTAACTAATACTATGTCCTGTCTGATAGCGAAGTTATAAACTTAACTACTGCATTAGATTTGTTTAGCATTAATTAGAATTTTAAACAGTTGTATCAGCGAATTGCAGATTTACGAATTCCTATCCAGACGTTTATCTACAGCTTAGCTTACTGTATTTATCTTTTCATGTCTATGCATAGATCTCGTAAAACCGGTAATGGAATGTGCAGAGTGTAAATAAGCACAAATTGGCAAAGCAATTATAATTTATTTATGTAAAAAGAAAGAGGATGGCTGGCCCCGCCATTTCTTATTAAAACATTGCTGTTGATAACTCGTTTAATTAAAATACTCGACGTCTAAGATTATTAGTCTGATGTACAACGTTTAACGTAAAGTGATAAATTTACTATCGTTTATGGGATATGGCTTTATAACTCCGTATATTTAAAGTCACAGACCATCATGGTTGGTTTAAAGTATAAGTACTTATAAATACGTGTTTATCCGTGTAGTTATTACGGTAGAAATTACATGTATCATAATGTTATAGTAATTCTCACGGGAATGGGGAACATGAAGGTAAACAACTAGATGATGTCACTGAGAATAAAATCTCATAGGTCGGAATTAGGTACCCTAAATTGGTTACATTGGTGTTTTTCGATATGTATGTTAATATGATAGACCCAGTGCCGTTTTTTATATATCGGTGCCCTGAATACTTGAAGATAACAAGATCTCTATGACTATCACAAAAGAATACTTTGAAACAGACAAAGCAAAATTCTATATTTATTAAACTGTCTAAAGTTATTTAAACTACTAGCCTTTCCCCTTGACTCCGTCGCAGGCAAAAGCTGGTCGTTAGGTAATATCTCAGGTACCCAGGAGTATGTTACAAAACGTATAAGTATCTACCAGTTTTTAAGTTTATCGAGAACAAAATGTTGCATCAAAATGCGTTCTGTAGTTTTTGCGTGATGTGTGAACAAACAAACCCCAATACCACAATTTTACAATCCATAATTGTAAAACTTCTATATAACACATTATATTTTTCTCAAATATCAAAAATGTACAGACGTCTCTGTCATAGGTTTGTGTGTAATTTTTTACTAGTTGATGTTCGTGGCTTCGTCTGCGCGGATTTAAGTTTTATGTAATCGTTAATCAAGGATAGTTTCTTTGAACGTGTTCACTCACAGCACGTATCCTTTCACCCCGAAAAAAACTGTATGCCAACTAAAAAGGAGATTGCATATGGCTCAAATATCCCACTCATTTTGAAAACAATTTTACGCTTTATCAAAAGTACTTATAGGTACTAGTGTTGTGTAAGTAGAATGGCTTTTTACGCAAGTACAGTGGCAGATGCGAACGCATTGCTAAGAGCAAGGCCGTCAGGTCATGGACCTCACATCTCGTATGTAATCTATGATAGGTAATGATCGATTTTTATCTCCGCTCACTCGTAACGGACACTGATAATTCGATCAAAGCTATAATTGCAGGTTTTGATAGACATAAATGGTAGTTGGATGTTTAAAGTACAGCCATTATGAATGAAAAAGAAACTGGAAATTTTAATCGAGTTTATCCGAAGTCTTGTTTTGTATTTGTCGCTACTACTTAATCACTTGTAAGCTTCACAACTTGCAAATTCATAAATAAATAAATATTCACTGACATTTCACTCTGGTCAAACTAAACTTAACGCTTGTGTTATGGGTACCAGATTACGGTATATCCGTATATATATATATTACTTTTTTTTGACGCTGAAGCTCTAGATTTTCTACGATTTTGTAAATACATACACATAATAGATAGAAATTGCCGTGTGGGGCCGGCTTTAGAATTATCCCACTCCTCTCCACCCAAGGGAGTCGTAAGAGCTGACTGAGGGAATATCGGGATCCCCCATTCTTGGGGAGACCTATGTCCAGCAGTGGACATTAAAAGGCTGATGGATGGAATAGATAGAAACACCCAGACGCAGTACGATCTATTTATCACACAAATAATTGAATAATTATGCAATGGTCAAAATATTTTATAAGAAATTTTATTTATTACTAGATGACCCGGTGAACTTCGTATCACCAACAATTTATTTTATCAGCGATTATCAAACCTAATCGATCTGCATCTAGACGATACGAGGTATAAATTTAGATAGGTCATTAAATAATACTGGATTGTAATCCAAATATATTCGAAAGAATGGTTAAGCTATTCTTTGAAAGAATGTCGGAGTTGTCGTTTTGTCGTCTGTTAGCCAAAAAATTAAACAATAAACAGTAAGTAGATAGTAGATCTATAACCCAAAGAGGCGATTCCCATAAAAGCTACCAATTTTGAACTATTAAATTTTTTCAAACGGTTTGCTCTATTTTCTGTATTTTTTTTCTTTTAAATCAACCCTGTATTAGAGATGAACGAAATAATTAATCAAATTGCTAAAGCCATTTTTGAGTTTTAGTGATTTAAACTATTTTTAGAAAGGGGTAGAAATCGTATTTATTGTTTACTAGTGATAGGGCTGGGTACCAAGTGGAAATAGTCATTTATTATGCTTAGATATTTTTATATATATTTTTAGGATTTGACATCCTTAGCACTATACAATAAACACAAAGTGAAAAATGTGAAATTGAAAATAACAGTAACACATAGCTCCACCCCGTCTCTTCCTATGGGAGTCGTAAAAGCCGACTAAGGGATTACCGGGGGACCGGGCAGCAGCGTTTTCCTGTGTACTAAAAACATCCACTGCGATCGACAACCCACCTGCCAAGCGTGGCGATTATGGCAATACTCCTAGAGGAGGCCTATGTCCAGCAGTGGACGATCAAAAGCTGATGGATGGATGGATGGATAATAAAAAATGTTTTAAATAACACAACATAACATACTACATGTTTTAATATCTGTGTTTAAAGTACAAATTATTTGTGAATGAGGAAAAAGAGAACTTTATTGTGAGCGAACCCGCGTCTCTTCCAATCCGGGGAAGTCCTCTAAGCCACTGAGCCACACCGACCAATCTCCTCATCACATTTGTCTTTGCGAGAAACGCCTTCCATCAGAATGCATTTGCATGCATTGGGATGGCCTAAGGGTCGATGCGGTGGTTTAGTGGCTTAGAGCACTTCCCCGGATTGGAAGGGATGCGGGTTCGATTCCCGCTCACATTAAAGTTTTCTTTTTCCTCATTCACAAATAATTTGTACTGTAAATGTAGCTGATGCATGCATGTCAAATGCTAAAAAATATAGATCAAAAATATTTTTGTTTATACATTGTTCATGCAACGTAGAAGCGTTTTATTTTACGATGCTACAGTCAATATAATGCTCAGGCATACAGAATTTACAAAAACTACCATAACAGGAAACCTATAAACTCAAAGAGCAGAAAAACCGCGGCTTATCCTCGAGCACTCCTAATCATTTTCCAGCCTCACCGTTTATCTTATTAGTATCTTTAGAGCCTATACAGAATGCTTTCTAAAAAAACTTGCAAATTAGGCCATTGGCTTGCAACCATATAATTTAACACGCTTATAACTCATGGCTCGCTGTACAATCATTGGCACCAATATAATGGGCATACCATAATTTTGAAATACCGCAGAAATATTGTAACAAAAACTACGTACTAGTGGTTTGCGTATGAACCTGTAAGTACTTGCTTAGTTGTGTTTAGAATTGGTACTTGGTTATATTTTGTGTTGTTTTCTTACGCCCAAGATTTTTGAAGCTTTACTTTCGTAAACAGTTGCCGTAAATTTTTATTGACGCACATAAGTAAAAATGTAGCTACTCACAGATTACAGCAAAACAAGGATCTGTCTATTGCATTCTTCGATCAACAAGTTGGTATTGATGATCGAAGATTGCATTGATAACTTTTTAAAATATGATAGAGTAGGTATATGTAAAGTAGTAAATGAGCTTGTCATAAAGCATTACTCGACGGGACTGTTCTAATGGCTTGCTGGCGGAGAAATATTAATGCCGCTTACTCGCAATTATGACCCTCACTATTTATATCTCTTTATTAAATAATGTGAAGTTTAACCTTAAGTCGTTGAAAGTGCTAAACGTGTTCTATAAAAGCAATTAAGTACATACTTTTAGTGCTAAAAAGACAAAGGTTTGATGTAATGCCTTGTGTAAATTGTCTACAATTTTGTGGTTGATGAAAATTTATCTATTGTTATATTACTCCTGAAAATTGATCTATTACGGAATGTAGAGCAATGGAGTAAGCGATTGGTCATTTATAGATTGACCATGCAGCAACGCATTTAAAGTTAATATTCTCTAAACGAGTAACAATAGCTGTAGAAAACATTAAACCAATTTTTGCAAATCATACACATAGTATATTTCTCGAATAGACCAAACTGCAAAACATTCAAACAAAGCAGGAAAACAGCAAACTGCCTCTGTGGTGCAGCGGTACTGCTGATCATAAGGCCTCTGGTTCGATTCCTGGGTCGGGCAGTGTTATTGAGCTTATTTGTAAAAAGAAAAATTCTCAGTCCATCCATCCAGCCTTTTGACGTCCACTGCTGGACATAGGCCTCCCCAAGACAACGCCACAACATGTGCTTCGCTCATATGGGGGATAGTGCCGTAATCGCCACGCTTGGCAGGCGGGTTGGCGATCGCAGTGGATGTTGTTTATACTCGAGGGAGTGCTGCTGCTCAGTCCCCCGGTATCCCTCAGTCGGCTCTTACGACTCCCATGGGTGGAGAGGGGTGGGACAATTCTAAAGCCATTTCCACACGGCAAAAATAAGTAAGTAAGTTTACTGAATGCATTTTTTTAAGTTTTTGTCTATCTGTCTGTTTGTCCAACTAATTTCCGAAACGATTAAACCGATTTGGACAAGACACTGTAAAATAGCTACCTATCAGTTATAAAAAGCTACCTATATCAGTTATAAACAGCTAACTTAGGCTACTATTATTTTAAAAAAACAACTAGGGCTTCGCACAAAAAAAAAAAAAAACTATATACTACGCGTACGTAAAAATATTCCTATAATTGGGAGCGTATCTCTGACTACACAAATTGATTTTTTATCCCGTCAGCATGTATTATATATTTAAGGATATCTTGGCCGTCGATTCTTATTATCCCGTACCTGGTGGCCGAGGTTACTTGTCTTATGATAACGATTATACTCATTTGTATCATGTAAATAGGCGACCGTTACTTTCGACTTATCAGCCGCGCTCGATTGATTTATACAGAGCTTTAAAGTGCAAAGCCTTCATAGGAATCTCAATGAAAACAGGTTTTATTTATAAACATGGCACATTTAGATTGTTATCGTTATCTACGCTTGACTAAAGGTTCCTGTGTCTCAAGACAGTACTTCGCGATTACTTGCTTGATAAGCTCACTTGAATTAATTAGAGAGACATCTTAATTAGTTTAGAAATACGGACATTTTAAAATTAATTTAAAGATTTGACGGACCTCGTGGCGTAGTCGGTAGTGTAACCGACGTCCGTGCACGAGGTCATGGGTTCGATTCCCATTCAAGACAATTATTTGTGTGTTGAACACAGATATTTGTACTGTGTCTGGGCGTTTCCTGTCTATTATATGTATGTATTTACAAAAAACAGTAGTATATGATAGCACAAGCGTTAAGCTTAGTTTGGGACCAGAGGACGTTGTGTGAAAATGTCCGTGAATATTTATTTATTTCTTTAGATTTATATGGTTATTTGTAAAAGATTATAAACAAACGGTGTTAATGCAACAACGACGAACGTATGAGTTAGTGGAAACAATAACGTCACTCATAGGCAACGCAAAGGATTAATACCCTATTGTAATGGTAGAGCCTTGCTTACCCCAGCATGAATAGGCCGGCAAGAACGGTAAGTACTCCTACGGTTGTGTTTTGTACGGCGAGTGAGAGTGCCGGAGGTCCAAAAACCCCATCCTCTCCTTATTATTCTTCCTTTCTGCTACTTAGTATCCCGCCTAGCCTCTCCTCAATATCCTTCCTATTCGCCTCCTATCGTCTATAGGCTATGGTAACTGCTTACCCTAATACGCCACCCACTTAGTATAAAAAAAAAATTTGGAAAATCCAAAATTGCACGCCCCATAATTTCATTTTTCATTGAATAAGTAACTAATAATGTATTGGTCTTACTAAGTAGTTTTAAATAAATCACATAAACAGCGCTAATTTCAAAAAGCACTAATGGGTTCTCATGTCTTATACAGATGGTGTTAATTTTAAGAAGTACTATTGGTTCTATAGAAGTAGTTCTCACTAAATTAGGTAGATAGCACTGGTTTTAGTGTATGATCGAATCGACCATACATATTCGACTATTTTTTTTGTTTATTTAATAACAATTAAGAATAAGGATGGATGGATGGATGAAACCACATCGAATCAGACCGTGAAAAGTGATAGGGTTCTATTCCTAATTAGGAATAGAACCGAGTAAATTATACTACTAAGTATAATTATACTGAAGCGTAAGAGAGAGAAAAAGACTCGATAAGTAAAGTATTTCGGTCGTTATCGTGTTAACAAACATACAGGATCCGCCCATACAGACACACACGTCCAAGACAGAACTTTTTTTAAACAGTTTTTAACTAGTTTAAATAACAAAAATGGCATCAAAAATATCATGAGTGTTAAAAATAGTGTTTTTTCTTGATATGTGTGTCTATATATATTGTTTAACAAGTGCAATATATATGATAAATAGAGACATTTTAAGTTTGAAAAATTAGTTGTTATTCGTGAAGTGACAGTTATACCCACCTCAACGCTTCGCGTATGAGGCATGCAGATACTCAATGCGCCGTTATGCTTATGAATATAGGAACAGCTTTGGGGCTCTATATTTTCTGCACATATTGGTATTTGGTTGTGGGTGGACGGAAGTATATCTCTCAGTGTAGTGTTGGGTACTAAGTGGGAGTACTACCTTTTTTTTAGGCCCGGGATCGGTACCGTTGTTTTGGTTGTAATAAGATAACCGTTCATTCTTTCATTTCATATCCGCGAAATGGAATAGTGAGCAGCACTCTTAGTCAGATCATAGACTTGTTTCATTAAAAAAAATAGTTTAGTGAAAGGTTTCTTCTTATAACTTCCTTATTTACAGTTTTGTGTACAGTCCCGTAGCTTCATTTATTAAAAATATATCTACTTTGGAAACTGGAAATGGAAACGTGTAAATGGCCCTCATAAATTTATTGACTGTTTAATGTACTAGTAGCTGTAAGTATCCCAAATACATGCACGCAAACGTTGTTTTGCCATATAAATTATTTCTAGAGATTTTTAGGAAATAGGGGTTGGCAGTAGAAGGGTGAAAATTTAGGGTTGTATGTATTTTTTAAACCGAATCATAAAAAAAAATATAAAAAAACTTTGTTCATAAATTAAAAGTTTTTTTTTGAATTGGACTACTCTCATCACTTAGGGGTATCAAAAATAGTTTACATTCTATTCTCAGACCTACTGAATATACACACAAAAATTCAGAAGAATCGGTGAAGCCGTTTCAAAGGAGTATGGCTACAAACACTGTGACACGAGAATTTTATATATTAGTTATAATGTACCAACGTTTATATAGGTTGACTAGAGACACTTTTTTCGATAATTTTCTACTAGACCCGACATCCATTTATATTAGGTGCTAATGCCTATAACCGAATTACATGGAGATGATTCATGGCTGTTTTACGGAGTTGTACTTTGTTCAGTTTTCAACAAGCGAGGATTCTCTGTACTTACTAAACCGTACTATGTGAGCTAATACTATCAACAATATGTAGTCATCATCGTGATGGTGGGACCTACTTATTACTATATTAGTGGTCACCCAGCGAGTCCCTTGGCGCAGAACCATATAAGTAAGTATTGTAAATGACAATAATCTGCAGTCACCACCGTTAAAAAGCGGTGACTACCGGACGCAATAAACAGTGTGATTTTAGTTCAAATAACGACATTCGCGATCACAAACAAGTTCCACAGGGCGACATATAATTCCGTTGAGTGACGAGACGGTGCAACGAGTTGTTCAGTTGCTTATATGTAATAGAAATAAATGCACGCAACGCAATTAACGCAACGACATCGCTAAGATAACTGCTTGAGTTGACTGGACTTTATGAGATTGTGTGACTGATAATAATATAACTGCCATGGCGTCATACTTTAGATATAATCTTTGCTGAGAATTGTGTGTTCGAATATATTGTACCCAAAAGGATCTTTGGAGTCCGGATGTACTAAGAATGGATTCGACCAAACAAGAATAAATTTTATTCCTAGAATAAATCGCTACTTACTCGAGAATAAATCAAATTTACATTTTACCAACAACAATTCGAAGAATAGCGACCCTATTCGGGAATAGTCACTATACCACCGATAAGCATCGAATAAGGAGTTAAACCAAGAATAAAAAAATGGCGTCATCTTTTTAGTGCTGTCATTTTACTCGCAATTTATACAGTGACAACTACTTTCCCACGCTATAATACGACAAATAAGAGTTGAGATGAGTTAAGGTATACACCGTCCCGATTCTAGAACAACTTCTTTTTGCCGGGTATTATAGCTATTCATGGCTATTCGCATATAGCTAATCCAAGCATACTATACTTCAGATTGCGTGGAAAATAGATTATTCTCGGTATAGTTACTCTTGTATAAATTCGAGTTTGGTCGAATCCGCTCTTAGACATGAAAATATACCTATAAGTTAATACAGTGCTGGTTGCTTTTTCAATAAAAAATAATATTAACACAAAGTGCGAAAATGTGATTGTTTCAGTCACAAGTAGGTTTTAATAGGAGTAATTGTCACGATAGCTGAATTGGCAAAGCATCTGGGATGGTATTTTAGGAGATGCAGGTTCAAATCCTGCTCGTGTCTGTTATTTTCGACTACTCTTTGTGCTAATTTATATGGCTAAATATGTCAAATGCTTAAAAATATATAAAATATCAAAATAAAAGAATAAAACCTAATTTACAAGTTCCGCGAGGTCTAAGATTATAATAATATGCCACCACCCCATTCTTTCCTCTACTTCTGAGAAAGCAGAATTAAGAAAATAGAATCGCAAAAAATCTCAAATTCCAAGGATTCTGTCCAGTAGATATAACAGCCTTACCGTCTTGCAGTTGGGCATATACTTCACCAGAGAACGAGAGGGATCCAGGTAGTAGACGCGACGTTAATGAAGACTACTTTAGAAAAAATGCTTAGAAAAAATCTCTGGTTCAGTTCCTCATGATATTTTCCTTCGACGGGAGAAAAATTCGCAATTACTTCTGACTGATTGGGTCTGACTGGAATCGAACTTGGTAACCCTCTCACTTAAGAGAGCAAAGTTAAAATGTAGGTATAGGGGAGACCGAGACTAACCTACCTAGACCAAATCGGTAATGTATTGAAGGAAGGTGGAGTCAGGAGTCTCCGAAACAGAATTATTAATGTTGAGGATACGAGAGATGTGTGAAAGAATAGAACCCTTTGGCACTCTGTACTCTCTGCCTAGGCTGCAAGGGAAATGGCGTGATGATAAGTAAGTAAAGATAATGGGTGAAGTCACATAATAGTGTCCTATAATTCTGACTATTTTCCTTCTACCTTGGAGAAGTCTCCTGCCTTGCAGACTTAGACTTAACGGTTTTAATATTAGTATAATATAAGTACTGCATACCTAGTACCTACCTATTCTAAAATATTAAAAAAAAAATTATATTATAATTCCCGAAGATCGTAGATCCAAATATTTTTGTATTTCACTAGTTAACTGTACCATCTACATCTTCTTGATAGCAAATATTTCCATCATACCAAACTGCTATGAAAAGTAAAAATAGTTATGCGAAAATACTCGCATACACTCATCTCACGTTATTTAGCTTGACAAAACAATTATAACCAAAAGCTTTGTCGTTATAAGGCATGTTTATAATGCATTTCGATATACCATTATAAATCAGCCAAAACAAATCGGGCACTACGCCTCCCACATTGTGCAGTGAAAGGTATGTTAATATTTGTTTGAGAAGCGATTCGGTATAACTGTATACATTTATTTCAACGATCGATTCGACTCCACTAATTAGAATTGCACATACAGTTATTTTTTAAAGCCCCATTCGAGAGGTCACAGAAGTCTGTTAAGATTGATGAACGAAACTGATTATAACGAACGGTTCAATGTTAATAAATTAGCGCGGAACGTTACGTTCATGTTTTCATTCTCAAAGGCGTTGGTCAATTATGAAATATCTCCCTCAATACGGTGATAAATTGAATGTTTTTACGGCATTTTGAAGATTATTTTTACAAAACACCGTTTTTAAGTTACAAGATTATTATAAGCATGCTGTTCCTAGGTTACCGTGTACTTTAGCACGCGTACATTATAAATAACGAAATATACTCGACCTAATAAACCTTAATAAACGTTTGATCTTCGCAAAGATCACATTGGTAATTGTAAAATGGCGAATAGCTAGAGCAACCAACAATGTGCCATAAAATACATATTATGACTTGATGACTAGTTTAAAGGTATTGTTTGAAGTTTTACAGACTAAACTTTTCACATGGCCGTTAATTTATTTACCGTTCATTCACCGTTTTCCAGTCTTTCATTCAATTTAATATCTAGTATGCTATGTTCATACTGCGAACTTAATTTAGTAAGCAATTTTAATAAATCATAATAATCATATAAATTTTAGTTTTCTTGCTAGATTCTCTTGTGTTTAAATGCTGTAGAAATTAGAAAAAATATTATTATTATTAGACGCCAGAACAGATGTTAGAGTAGCAATAGGAAATGGTGTGCTAGAACAAGTGGATGAATTTGTATATCTTGGATGTGGATTCAGTCAGGATGGAAGGTACACCACTGATGTAGAGAGAAGAGTGAATGCGGCGGTTTATGACGAAATTGGAAAATGAATATATTTATGGATTAAACATGACATTGCATAATATAAAAACACAATGTAATTATGTGAATAGTGACAAAATGCATGTAATTGACATTAACAATTATGTTAATAAACCGTATTATTTGACAAAAGATAGATATTATCTTTGTAAATATTTTAAACGAAGGGTAGCTGATTCGCTGTCATATTTGTTTATACATCAGCCAAGAATTTGGCTAACAACCTCGCTTTTATTGAGCAATGTACTGACATTTGTAATTTAAATTCTGACATTTCTAATAATTAAAATAGTGACATTTCATCTTTTAATTTAAATTACAATATAAGACAATAGAGACATCCTCTTGCTTTACAAATAATATGATATGTAATAATAAATTAAATCATAATTTTATTAAGACAAAAGAGACATCCTCTTGCTCTAGTAATAATAGTAACAAAAATTAAAACCAATCAACCTGGTACATCAAAATATTCAAGGTATGTTTGGCAAAGAACTGGAAATTGAATTATTTATAAATGATTGTTATATAGATATATTTTGTATTACCGAACACTGGCTCGAAAACAATCAATTAATATTCTATTTTCCTAACCACCAGGTTGCCAGCTCGTTCAACAGAATCAATACTATACGTGGCGGCTCTCTAATAATTATAAATAATGAAATTAAATTTAAAGTACGTGAGGATATTGTGAGCCTCTCTGTTGAACGCGTTATTGAAATTGCTTGTATTGAGTCTGAGCAGTTCATTGTTGCAAGCGTTTATAGACTTCCATGTTCACCATATGATGATTTTGAAAGACACCTGGAGGACATTTTGTTTAAAACCTCAGGTTCAAATAAAACAATTGTTATCTGTGTAGATTTTAATATAAATTTAGTAGAAAACAGTAGTACCACTCAAAAATTCATAACTTTAATGAAGTCTTATAATTTGTACAATGTTTTTCTGGAACCTACTAGGATTACCTCTTCGAGCGCAACTTTTATAGATAATATATTTACGAATACAAAACCTGTTGATAAATCTATCATAAATAAAATAGAATCTGACCATTGCGGACAACTTGTAGTATTCCCTAGAAATAGCAGGTTTCAAAAAGAAAATATTACCTGTGTTCCAATGAACGCTAGCCGCTTAGAGCTATTTAAATGTAATCTGTTGCCTTTTCACGACAACTCTAACAACTTATATACTTCTTTATTCAATTTAATCAGTGATGAATTTTATAACATCTTTAAACCTAAAACTATAACTATTGGCGCTCGATTGGGCTTTAGTGAATGGGCTACCAGTGGTATTTATAAAAGTAGACTGAGGTTATATGAACTTTTTAACGAAAAATCTTATAACCATAACCCAGTATTTTTAGAATATATAAAGAAATACTCCAAAATATTCAAACGAGCCTGTTCCTGTGCTAATATTTGAGAAATAAAATCAAACAATCCGGAGATAATATTAAAACAAATTGGAAAGTGATAAACAGTGAGACCGGTAGGGAAACTGTGCGTAATAGAGACTTTAATTTAAAAATAGGTAATACATATGTAGGAGCGAATCGAGAAGTGGCAACTGCATTTCAAAATTATTTTACAAATATCCCTGTTTTGAAAACCAAACATCTGACGTTGTCCTCTACTTCAGCCGAATCGCTCCTTAAGCAATGTGTTCCGAAATGTAACACTTCCTTTGAATTTTCGTATGTCAATGTGAAGGATGTTTTAAATGCTTTTAGAAATCTTAATATTAAGAAAACGGCAGATTTATGGGGTATGTCTGTCAAGTTGGTTAGCTCTATAATAAATATTATTGCTCCACAATTGGCGTCCGTGTTTAATGGCTGTGTTGCTAAGGATATATTCCCTGATCTTATGAAACTTAGTAGAGTGATTCCTATGTTTAAATCGGGTAGTACCTCAGATCTTAACAATTTTCGTCCAATTTCTGTGCTATCAACATTAAGTAAAGTAATTGTAAAGCTTATATTCAAACAGATGATAAACTATTTTGATATCCATAAAATTTTTCATAAAAACCAGTTTGGGTTCACAAAGAATCGCTCTACTACTGATGTGGGTATAGAATTCCTAAAAACTATTTTCAAGGCCTGGGAAGATTCGCACGATGCGTTAGGTGTATTTTGCGATTTATCGAAGGCATTTGACTGTGTACAACATGAAACCCTCATCCAAAAACTTAACCACTATGGAATCAGGAACAAGGCTCTCGACCTTTTGACTTTCTTTTGAGCAATAGAATTCAAAGGATCGATGTTAACGGCAGTCTATCACTGGGGTCTGTCATGACGATGGGTGTGCCACAGGGTTCTAGTTTGGAGTCATTTTTGTTTCTCGTTTATATTAATGACTTGCCCTATTACGTAGGGGACAATCACAATATTGTATTGTTCGCAGATGATACATCATTATTATTCAAAATTAGAAGACAATTACTTAATTATGACAATGTGAACACTACACACTACTACACTTTCTAAAGTTGTTCATTGGTTTAATGCCAACAATCTAGTTTTAAATGAGACTAAAACTAAATGTATTAAGCTCACTACACCAAATGTAAGACTGATTGAAACCAATGTGCTAATAAATGGCGTAGAGCTGGACCTTGTGGAGTCTACTGTTTTCCTGGGCATTACAATAGACAACAAACTCCAATGGGGCTCCCATACTAGAAAATTGTCAAGTAGGCTTCAGCATATGTGTATGTCAGCAACATATGTGGTAAGAAAAATTAGATTATTGACAGATGTAGAAACGGCTAGAATTATTTATATTATATACTGCTATGGAGATGCTCCGCAGATTTAAATTCTATATTTGTACTCCAGAAAAGAGCTATTCGTGCAATTTATAAATTAGGCCTAAGAGTTTCCCTTAGAGAGAAATTCAAAGAAATAAATATTCTAACTGTTGTGTCACAATATATATATGAAAATGTCTTCGAGGATAGAGTGTTAGATAAAGCAAAACAATTTTTTTTTGTAGATTTTTTTGTCTGTTTCTTGGTTCACACATCACTCAAAAATTACTACACCGAATTTTACTGTTTTTTTAGCTATAGTTACTATTTAACTGATAAACTTTTTAGAACAAATTATTTGCGAAACGTGAAAAAGAGAGTTTTACTGGGAGCAGGATTCAAACTTGCATCATTTGCAATCCGGGGAAGTACTCTGCACCGCTATGTTATAGCACTAGTATCTGATAGGTCGCGCGGATCCTAAAGTCATCTAAATCCTTATCCCATCTATCACCCTTCCTCTCCATCTCACTCTCTCGCTATTATTTTTATTCTGTGTAGTGACGGACTTAGAACACAAGTGTCACCACCCCATTCTTTCCCACGGGTGTCGTATGAGGCGACTAAGGGAAGTAAGCAATTATCATCCATTGCATGACTGATGGTAGGGCCGGGTACGGAGTGGGAGTACTCACTTGGTATCGGGCCCGAGCGGGTTGGTACCACTATCTCCAGTGTGACTGGCCATGAAGCACATCGTTGTGTTTTGGCTGTAGCAGGAGATAGCCGTTTATTCTTTCATTTCATATCGGTAAAATGAAATTGTGAGCAGCGGCTTGACAATACTCTCAGTATAGTTGAGTCCATGAGCGACGGTTACCATTTACCATCAGATGGGCCGTGGCTCGTCTGCCACTACAAGCAATAAAAAAAAAATT
Source organism: Leucoma salicis (assembly GCA_948253155.1). Classification (NCBI taxonomy): domain Eukaryota; kingdom Metazoa; phylum Arthropoda; class Insecta; order Lepidoptera; family Erebidae; genus Leucoma; species Leucoma salicis. The sequence goes on along the minus strand of OX411805.1, from coordinate 7,254,977 downwards.
ATCAGTTCCTCTTCACCTCCTATCTCTTTCCTTTGGCAGCAACACGTGAGTGATGGCTATACAGTATGGTAACCATTTGGCATCAGACAGGAATAATTTTCCACCCTTTTTTTTTGTTTAGGCGGGAAAAAAATTTCCTAACCGCACACCCCGTCGTTCGGGGCAACGAACAGGGTAGTGTGATGCCCTCACCCACTAAAGAAACCCGCCATGTGCCGTCTCTTCGTCTTTATTGGCGGGCCACCGAAACTATATTAGGTACATATAATTTTCCACCCTTGTCACGTAAAAAAAATACAGTTTTTTTGTAGAAATACTGGCATAATATAATCATTAAACTTTTATCAAAACAAACAGTATACGCTTTTATTTACGCTTAAACGTGATCAGCGGAACTACATAGTTTTCAAATGTATGCAGTTCCGCACAACTACCCGTAAATGTTATAATTTGTTCTTTCACTGGTAATCCCATAAAGTTGACCATAAACGAATAAGAACAACGGTTTAATAAACTCAAAACTAACAACTTGTAACAACAGTTAGGTTATTGTAACACGGCCAGTTTGAATACGACACTCATTGACTTTTATTCGTTATACGCAAGTAAAGCACTTAACTTAGTCATGGATATTAAATAAGATGATCTTCAATCTCCAATCTTTACGGGCTGGGAAGCATGAAAGTTTATTTAAGTATTATTTAAACAGTTACATACAAGACAATGTATTAATAAACATCTTCTATATACGTGTATTGGGTAATTTGTCTACCGCTAATTATCTGTACCTACAACACAACTAGCGTATACTCACTAAGAAGGAAATAGTTATTTTATTCTATAATTAATTTAGCACTTGACATGCTCAGCTACTTTAAACAACTAATTATTTGTGAGTGTGGAAAAAGAGAATTTTACTGCGAGCGGGATTCTACTGCGTCGCTTCCAATCCGGGGAAGTGCTGTAGACAGCTAAGCCATCGCAGTAACCGACGGCCATTCCCAATCTCCACATCACATTTGTCTTTACGATCCACGCCGCCTCTCGGATGTATTTACATGCATTATTCCAATATAGTAAGTTTAATATTTTGCAATTAAAATTCATAACATTTGACGCGACTTTTAAAATATTTTGATCTGTATTTTAGCACTTGATATGCTCAGCTACTTTAAACAAAAAAATTTTTGTGAATGTGGAAAAAGAAAACTTTACGGCGACCGACGCGCGACGGCCATTCCCAATCACGGCCAAACAGAACACTGGCAGGTAATAGACGCAGGTTCGAATCCTGCTCGCAGTAAAGTTCTCTTTTCCACATTCACAAATCATTTGTTGTTTAAAGGAAAAAGTTATAAACACTATTATCTATGCGAAATGTCCCATTCTCATTGTCATAGGAGACTGGGCAAACTCAAAACCGTAAAACATCCTAATTCTAAAACATATCGTTTCGATTCAAGTAACAAAAATGACGTGAAGCTGCAATACTGTCCTAAAACCTTTGCCAAAATTAACCCCTTCCCTGTCCGCTTATAGACACAATAGAAATAATTCTTATGTATCATATATACAACGACTGGTTAAGAAGATATACAATGCGAAAGTGGAAGGATGTAGATACAGGGGAGACCGAGACTCACCTACCTAGACCAAATCGGTCATGTATTGAAGGAAGGTGGAGTCAGGAGTCTCCGAAACCGGCGAGCGTGCATGAAGAGAGTTATGAATGTTGAGGAAGCGAGAGATGTATGCAAGAATAGAACCTCTTGGCACTCTGTTCTCTCTGCCTACCTCGCAAGGGAAATAGCGTGATGATAAGTAAGTAAGTGTATCATATATGATTCATAGGACAAACTGAGCAAATAAACTATTACAAGAGAAAGTAAACTTGAAATTTGTTGTTATTATTTGGCACCTTAGAATAATTAAAAAATAAAGACACAGCATTAAAATGCGCACTCAAATGCACTAAAATGTGAAGCCACTTTTTGAAAGATGTGTGCGCAAAGTGTTGTCACCGGAAAGAAATAATCTCTATAATTTGGGTAATATTTTGTACCTATGAGGCTCAGCACAAATTGAAAGAATTTTGTGATTATTTTAGCATTTGACAAATAGCTATTGTACAAGAACCAACTTGGTAAAAGTTGAATAAAATGCATCTGCGAGGAGGTTTTGAATCCAAGCCTCGCCCATGTGCCTCGCACCATTTGCAGCCTCCTTGTAGAAGTGCTGAAGTGCAATGATTCGGTATATTAAACAGATTTTCTGTGTTTAGTCTTGAGATTATATATGTAGAGATATAACTGCATACCAACTGTACTCTCCCCCTGATATATAGAAATTATACATAGTAGACTTAAGCTTATAACCTTAATAAATTATAAACTGCACTTACACGAGCCGAGATCAAAACATTATTTATCTACTTGCATTACAAGTAAAATGCGCTAATAGGATTAAAAGTCCAACAACTACTAACCTGAAACTAATAAAATTGTTTTAAATAATATATAAATTTTTTATGTTGAGGAAGCGAAAGATGTATTAGGACCCCTGCCTTTTGACCCTCTTCTCTCTGCCTACCCCGCAAGGGAGATGGCGTGATGATAATTAAGCGGATTAAATGTGTATACGTAATCATTTGCGTAGATTTAAATCACTTTACTAGTAAAGTTGTGGTTGTAATTAAATACACAACAGAACTTTGAATTTCTTGGAGAGTCTTGGCCATCTTCCACCATCCTGACCCAGTACGTGTTGGCACGCTTCATTACCATCGAGTAAATCTTTGAGGTACCTATACAGGTCTCCCTACGTTATTTATCCTCATTGGACAGTGATCGTTTGTAACCAATTACAAACATAATTAGAAAAGTCAGAGTTGTGCCTAACGAGGTTTTGACTCAGACTAGCAATCGAACACAAGAAGCCTCCTATCTTCGCAGTCCTTGGTTTTACCACTAGGCCATCACACCTTATTATTGCCTAAAAGAATAAACTCTTGAATAGATTCTACTCGCGTCTGCATGAACTTCAGAATATAAATACATCATTCTATGGACATGAAAAATTCTATGTAAAAATTGGTTCTCTAGAGATGTCTATTTTTCGGGATAAAAATTAATCTATGTACTTGTCTGATTTCCAGACTATTTATGTGAAAATTTCATGACGATTGGTTGAGTACCAGTGTGAAAGATAAATAAACAAACAATCGCACTTTCACGTTTATTATATCTTAAGGATCACTTACCTATTGTAGTAAAAAGTGTAATAGAAGAAACTGAAGTAAATGGCTATTAATCCTGAATGCAACATTGTATTAGCTTATACAAAACCTATTCATTCCTGTCTCAAACATAGGTATATACCGGCACTGGAAACTTATTGCATTCCATTGATCGAAGTATCATAAAATTGGACGTAAAATGTTAAGTTCAAGCTGTTAAACTAATAAGCTATTAACTCGAAGATTTTCAGAAGAAAACGTCTTTTCAATTTACATAATACCGTTAGAGGTGTTAGTTATTCATTCATAATACAATTTCAATGACAGTTTAAATAATTATGGTTGCTGGAAAACTATCTACGTAATTCAAATCTATAGGTGCTATTATAAACATGTCAGAGATCTACATGTAAAATGGTATTTGAGAAATAATGACTGTATACTCGTATATTTAGGCGTTTCTAAACATAAAACTATATTTCAGAATTTTTGTTTGTGAATATTTGTCTTAAAAACTACTTCAAGGATTTTGATGAACTTTTTTATTTGATAGACCAAATACCTAGTCATTATTTCGCAAATATCTTAAATGTGCAGACACAGCTCTGTTAGAGTTTTATAACAGTAGAGATTCTTGAATGAATGTAACTTATTTGGTACATAATTTAAATGAAATACAGCCTGTATTCTGATCCAAGCCAAACTATGTAGGTATATATAGGTGTCGTAGCCAGATCATAGAATTGCCCACTTAATGATGTAACCGACCATTTCATGAAATGATTGACCAATTCTAAGAGCTTGTCCAGAAAGGACGAATTCGCCGCGATTCTCTCGCGCGTATTACGCGCGACCGTTGCGTCCACAAGGTGCGTACCAACGCGCGAGCATTTGGGAAGGAATTCAGTACGAAACATGGAGTTGAACGAAGCGGTCACGTTGTGGTTAGCTTACCGTCGCTGGAAGAGACGGAAACGGAGGGAAAATAGAATGTATTTAGTACATCCAATTCTTAATGATAGAATGACACATAGTATGTTTGAAGAGTTCTCTAGAGTTCGCGCGTTAACTGGACGCAACAAGGCGTCCCTAGTATCTCGACTCGCGCGCAATACGCGCGAATCAAGCGCGAGTCGAGAGTCTGGCGTAGTGCACGCGATTTACGCGCGTATTTTGAATTCGCGCGATGCTTGTGGACGCGATGTATTGATGTCTAGTACCTCGACAACGCGCGTATGAATTCGCGCGATACGATTCGCGGCGAATTCGCCCTTTCTGGACAAGGTCTAAGTTGTGGCCACGACGTCGATAGATACAACACCAATTAAGAATATTCCACGGCAGTCACACTACAGTCGCGCTACAATTTGATCCTTCAAATTGTATTTATCTACGTATGTGCATTATTAGCAGTGATAGCGTAGCGGTAAACCAAGGACTGTAAAGACAGTGGTATCGAGTTGGATCCCGAGTCCAAGGTTCAGATCTCGTACGACACACACTGACGTTTCGAGATTTTTCGAAATTATGTGTGTATTTGTATACAATTTATCACTGCTCGGTGAAGGAAAACATCGTGAGGAATCCTATATGCCTGAGAGAATTTCTCGACGGCTTGTGACAGTAAAGATTACTATTCTTACAACACACAGGTCCCATCCATCCATCAGTCTTTCAACGTCCACTGCTGGCCATAGGCCTCCCCAAGAGAACGCCACAACAAGCGGTCCCGCCATAGGGGATAATGCCGTAATCGCCACGCTTGGCAGGCGGGTTGGCGATCGCAGTGGTTGTTGTTAATACTCGAAGGAGTGCTGCTGCCCACTCCCCCGGTATGGACTGAGGACAGTCGGCTCTTACGACTCCCGTGGGTAGAGAGGAGTGGGACAATTCTAAAGTCGGCCCCACACGGCCAACACATGGGGTGTTGGCCGAACGAAAGTATAAACCTACAAAGATATGAACATTTTCTGTACGTACGATTGTCTGTAAGAATCAACATGGTAGAAAATTAACATCAAATTATTATACTCATCCATCCATCAGCCTTTCGACGTCCACTGCTGGACATAGGCCTCCCCAAATTGGGGGTATAGTGCCGTAATCGCCACGCTTGGCAGGCGGGTTGGCGATCGCAGTGGGTGTTGTTAATACGTTACTCGAGGAAGTGCTGCTGCCCACTCCCCCCCGGTATTCCCTCAGTTGGCTCTTACGACTCCCATGGGTGGAGAGGGGTGGGACAATTCTAAAGCCGGCCCCACACGGCCTTATTTTACTAACGAATTATTATACTAACGACGCAATATATGAACAATCTTGAGTTAATATTAAAAGTAAACATATAAGCAATGGATATTGTCTCACATAAACGATTATGATTCATCTCCGCAACCACCATAATAACCATTCCGATGATGAGGCTGGGCAATTACTTTAATCTACTAGGTAACCGTTAAGTAAAGTAAACATTAAAACTTATCTATTATATAAAATTCTCGTGTCACAATGAACTCCGAAACTATCTAACCTATTTTCACGTTTTTTTTAAATGTGTGTTTTGCTGGCGTGCTTAAGATAGGATAGTTTTTATCACGTATTTTTTATTAATTAATTGCAAATATTCACGAAAAAAAAAATATGGCGGTACGAAGTCAGCAGCAGTAAATAAAATATAACATAGCATCACCCCTGTGTTCCTCGAAGGGGTAGGCAGACGTGTATTACACACCCACGGTTCGCCAGCTATGCTTAAGTCCCACGTAATAGGGGGCGAGCCCATTGCCGTGTAGACGGCACATTTCCAAACTTCGGGCTGCTGCTGAGAATTTACCTTTTCACGAAAAAGCTCAATAACACTGCCTAACCCGCTGGCTGATTACGTAAAATTAGCAGACAGCAACCGCTACGCAACAGCTGCGCAGTAGATGCGGTCGCATCTTGCTAAATTATTCATATTACATTGGCGATGAATACATTTTTAGTTAATCACTTACTCAGTAGAGGCAGCTCTGTCGATCGCTGGTTGTCTGCTATTACCTTAGATAAAGAACCTATCTTTATCTAAGGCTAACATGATACGAGACTGACATTTGACAGCAGCTATTGCACAGTTTTCGACTGTTGCTAATCGTCTGCAAGATACATAATCCTGGTGCCGGGGATCGAAACCGAGACCTCATGATCAGCAGTAGCTCACACTGCCGCTGCACCACAGAGTATAGGTATAACATCTGGATTATAAAGTATAATGTCTGATAATATAATATATAAAAATAAATTGACTTGCGATCATTGATCTATAAAGAAGAAGGGTATTTTATAGATCTATGCGTGCGATAGTCACTTTCTGTATTTCTGTGTTGTTCTATTCTATAGGAATTCCTTGTCAGTGTAAAAATATTATATGTATAGGTATGTGTTGTGTGCATACCAAACCTTTTAGTTGTTAGGTTTATATGCCAAAATTGTTAGATATCCTAGAGCAACTGGTTATTTTATTGGGATAAACAGTATCCATATGTTATATCCAGTGTTTCATCTACCTGCCTACTAAAATTTTAAATCCGCTCAAACATTTAAGCGTGATTGACTGACAAACATCTTATATATCTTCGCAAATTTTACAAAATAATATTAGTAGAAAGCAGGATAATAATTCCTACCTCCTATTAAAGGATGTGAAAGAAGAATAGTGTACCTATTCAAAAAGATTAACGCTCTGATCAGGAGTAGGTACTTATCCTAAAAGGGGAGTAAGAATCGTAGCAAACAAAAATGTATTTTCTTTGCTCGTTCGGAAATAGGCGAGTCTATGTATATACGTAGTCTTAAGTTTTAAAATTAATTAACACAAAGTGCATTTTTTTTATTCTGAATTAGTTTAGGTGCGGCTTTAAGAGACAAAGTGACAAATTATTAAATAATTACCGAAACACAATAAATACTTTATCGAATTAATCGACAACAACTTCAAGCGATTATTAATAGCAAATAATACTTACTAATATTATAAATGTGAATGTAAGTTTGTTTGTTACGCTTTCACGTGAAAACTACTTAACCGATCATCATGAAACTTTGTACACATATTCTCGGAGGTATTAGAAGTAACATAGGATTCTTTTTATTAAAAAAATACGCAAAAAAAAATAATTGTTTGTCACAAAATCTCAAAATCTAGCAACTTCAACGCCATCTAGCAATTCAGTAATGAAGTTCCAACCCCGAGTACTGTAATACCGTTGCACTGTATTACCGACAATTTCAAGGGTTGCTTTATTTATTTTTATGAAATTACTCACGGACGAAGTCGCGGGTAACAGCTATCTTATATAAAGTTTAAGTAACAAACTTTGTTAACTTATTGTAACCCGCGACTTCATTCACGTGGAACATAGTTTTTCATTTTTTTGCAGTAACCTATACTCGTATTCATTTATTTACGCGAGCGAAGCCGCGGGAAACAGCTAGTAGCAAATAATTATTGTTATCTGACCCATTATAATCGCATTCCTTCACAGATCCATTCACTCATTCATTCTAATTTTACACGCTCGTTTTCAACTGGTCATGTTATACCATAGTTAATCCACGTTGTTTTTTAAGCAATGGAAATAACGGTACAGCCTAAGATTAGCATCGGTATAATTAAGTCTATGACTAGTAAAAAATTGTGTAATTACAATGGCGGCTTCCGGTAGAAGACATGTAAGTGCACCTTTGTTATAGAATTATTTATTACATTTAAATTTTATGTAAAACCAAATTTTTCTAACATTTAGTTTAAGTTGATTTTTCGACTAAAAGGCTTTGGTCTTTTTTTTATGTGAAGTTGTAAACATCAACGTTTTACACACACAGTATAGTTAAAGAAATTGATCATAGTTATGCCAAAATCATAATTTTATGATGATCGGGTCAGTACTTACGGCGTCAAGAATTAATAAACACAGCCTCATTTTCAAATCTCTACTAATATATAGATATATATTGATTCTGAATGGAGTTCTCTTCGCAGACGAAGTTGCGGGCCAAATCTAGTTTAATATTAAGTATAGATAGTAAGGATCGATATAATATATCGTACATATTACGTACAGATGAACATTAATATAATTTTATCATTATATTCAATAGCATTAAATAATTATCCCAAAAATATGGCAAAATCAAATATTTCAAACTAAAGTATAAAACTGCCCAGAAAAAAAAAGAGAAAATCTGAGTGAAACAGCTGGGTCCCAGGTAGGCTCCCAATTTGGTGTTTCGTATGGTCGTGGTGAGAGCGCAGGGGGCCTAACTAAAACAATAACTACAAAAAAATCCTTAATAGAGGTGGAGTTCGTAGCTTAGTTGTGCACTTGCCGCTCGAATGATCGGCAAAGTTAAATAACGTCATCAACATCAGATGGATGACCATAAAGTGACTTTTATCTGTGAACACCTCCGAGCAGTGGGTCCTGACTGTTAAATAATATCCGGCCATCAATAGAGGTTATCAGCCATGAAGTCAGGTCGCTAGTAGCCCTCTTTGTCGTGTAATAGGATCAGTCAGGATATGCTGCCACTACAACTGAAGTAATGTAACATAGTTTCTGTGGCTCGCCAATAAAGGCAGGGTTTATTTAGTGGGTGAGGGCCCCACACTACCCTGTTCGTTGTTCCGAACGACGAGGTGTGTGGTTAGGAATAATTTTTCCAGCCTTCTAAAAAAAAGGATAATTATGCAGCCACTCCGTGCCAATTTTGGTGTTCAGTTTCTACCAAACAATTTGTACTAACCTCAACAACGGATATTGCAAGATTATAAAAAGCCCTTTTTTGTTTAGGTGGGAAAAAATGTACCTAACCGCACACCGCGTCGTTCGGGGTAATGAATAGGGTAGTGTGGCGCCCTCACCCACTAAATAAACCCGCTGTGTGCCGTCTCTGCGCCTTTATTAGCGGGCCACTGAAATACTTACTTAATATAATCTATCAGTGATTTTTAACATTTGTCGTTTTAGTATTTTTATTAGCGGACATTAGCCACATTGAGCTCGTACAGCAAGTCAAAATACGCTAATTTAATAATTGTTTTCGCTTTAGTACTTTTTGCCAGCGGAAAATACTAATCGTTACGGTAGTTAGTAAATTTGCTTGACATAGAAACAGATGAGAGTGACGCGTTAGTATATTTTGTTTACACACTTTTTTAGTAGATAATAGTGTTAGTATATTTGCTTTAATTAATTATTTGTTTGAGTGTTCAGTTAGAATATTTGAAATCAGTGAAATTGAAAGAAATTGTTCTTTTAGTATGGGCTATTTAACGGAAAAATATTACTTTAATCGTTTAATAATTAAAAGTTCGTAAACTTTTAAAAAATATGAACTTTAGTCTTTTGAAATTTAAATAAGTTCTGGTTATTTTTTTTAAGTATTTATTATACATACTTAAGCGGGATTTGACGGCGGTTCAGTTGACCTTAGCAGTTGGTTTCGAGCAGATGAAAGCGATATTGGGTCAGACTCAGAACAGGTTAATTTCGTCACAAATTTAAGACATCCAGGCAATGAAGAATATAAAATTTTGGAGATACAGCAAACAAAAGACGGTGAGATTTCAACTGCTTATTTTAACTAGCACTTAACTATCAATACTATTATTTTAGCTAAGATAACTCGGCCTGTCTGAGGATGTGGATGAATGTCATGTCGTGTGTATATGTGTGACTGCTTAAAATAAACAACACTGATTATAATACTAATTATACTTATTTACTATATTTACACTATAAGTTAGTATAATTATAATATTTATTCTATACTATTAAAAATATAATTAAAGGAAAGTAATATGTATATACAAAAAAAAAACAAATGGGGCATTCAATTACTTAGTAATTATACTTGTCGTTGAAACAGGTATGATTAAAGAAGCTGATTTTTCACAAAAAGGATTGGATTTATTGCAATTTATACATTCGAATCCATCAGAAATAGAAGGCTGTACTTCTCAAGAAGGGGTATCCTTAGTCCAGGAAAACTATCCCATACAAACAATGATCTAACAAACAGGGGATTGGTACGGGCAGAAATATTCAATCATAAAGATTATCCTCTAGAAACAGGAGAGCATGCTCAGGAAGGAAGATCCTTCGCCCAAGACATACTTTCCATACAGCAATTAATTTCACAAATAGGCAATTTGGAACAGGCAGAAACATGCATACATCCAAATAATCCACTAGAAACAGAAGAACACACTCACAAAGAAACATTTTTTGCTCAAGACATACATTCAGCATAGGCATCAATTTCACAAACAGGCGCTTTGACACAGGCAGACACATACATGCATCAAGACAATCTACTACCAATAGAAGTACATCTCAGGAAGGAACATCCTTCGTCCATGACATACATTCTACACAGGCATCAATCTCACAAACAGGCGATTTGGTGCAGGCAGAAGCATGCATACATCCAAATAATCCACTAGAAACAGAAGAACACGCTCACAAAGAAACATTTTTTGCTCAAGACATATATTCAACACAGGCATCAATTTCACAAACAGGCGATTTGACACAGGCAGTAACATACATGCATCAAGATAATCTACTACCAATAGAAGTTCTTGCTCAGGAAGAAACATCCTTCATCAATGACATACAATACATTCTACACAGGCATCAATAATAAAACATAAGAGAAAAAGTATCTGCTATAAGAGAAGCATATAAAGACAGTCAACTAGCAAGCACATTTTTTGGATCTACATCTTCTGAACTGTCTTTGAAGCAACCATATAAAAAACGAAGATTATACGAGCATCTTAAGGAAATGGTTGTCTGTATACAGCAAATTAGGTATGAAGGAGCTTCTACTGAAAACTTAACTATAGTTATTGACATTGAACCAGAAGAAAACAAAAATGAGTATAAAGAAGAGAATGAAAATATGAATAATATAATAAACCAAGAAAATGCAAAGAGTAATCTAATTTATAAGTATATTGGTTTTTTGTCAGACGATTTGACACAGACAGAATTCGTTTATAGTTCAAGCTCTTGGCAGGATTCAACAGAATCAAATGAAATGGATGGCGTCTTGGAATCGAATGAAAACTGTGCTAATGAAAAAAAGAAGCGTTTAAAGAAGAAACGAGCAAATAAAACACCAGAGATCACTGTAGAGGAAATAAGGAATTACATTAAAAGCCTACAATATTTACCGTCCCATTATTGCCACAAAAACTCAAAACGACTTTATTTACCTCAAGAATTTCGAAATATGACTAATTTGTACAAAATTTATAAAAAAAAACGTATATGCCAAGATAAATTAATAATAGGAGAAAGAGTTTTTCAGAAGATATTTCAAGAATTTAGTATTGGTTTTCATATACCTCGTAAAGATAATGTATATGTGTGCGTTTCGAAAAAGAAAAAGGAGAAAAAGAAAAAGAAAGTTGGCTCATCTGAAAGACAAAGAGGAAACTTATGTACTATTTCAAGCGCATCAGAAAATCCAAAATGGAAACATACTTTGCGTATATTTTGATTTACATAAAGTTCTGAATACGCTGTATGGTCAAAGTATGTTACTGTATTTCAGTCGAAAATTGGCTGTATATAATCAAACTTTTACGAATCTGGAACTAGATAAGATTATTGTTATACTTGGACGGTAACAGAAGGAAAACGCGGAGCTAACGAAGTGTGCATTATCTTAGAAAAATATATCAAGATGGTAGATGGTCGTGGATCTATTTTACAGTGATGCCTGGCCTGGACAAAATAAAAACAGAGTCGTCCTTACATGTATCCATGCATGTCTACAAAATTGTGAGTATATAACTAGTATCCAAATGAATTATCTCATGCCCAGACACTCTTATATACCAGTGGACTCAATGCATTCTGTTATAGAAAAAAGTGTTACAAACACAATTATTTGGGCTCCTTATCAATGGCCGATAGTGTTTAATTTAGCCCGAAAGAATCCCCTATCTGGTTTGAAGACTGTTAAAAATAATATTCCTATTTTTGCTTGTAGTGGCAGACGAGTCACGGCCCATCTGGTGGTAAATGGTAACCGTCGCTCATGGACTCAACTATACCGAAAAGAGTATTGTCAAGCCGCTGCTCACCGTTTCATTTCACCGATATGAAATGAAAGAATAAACGGCTGTCTTCTGCTACAGCCAAAACGCAACGATGTGCTTCATGGCCGGTCACACGGGAGATGGTGGTACCAACCCGCTCGGGCCCTATACCAAGTACTCCCACTTGGTACCCAGCCTTACCACCAGTCATGCAATGAATGATAATTACTTACTTCCCTTAGTCGCCTCATACGACACCCGTGGGAAATAAGGGGTGGTGACACTTGTATTCTTAGTCCGTCACCACACAGACAAACGGACGGTTAACAAACTTTGTTGGTCTGGGCAGGTTTCAGAACGAAAACCGCTGATTAACCTATTATGGTTTATGTTAGCGTAGATATAGAACTACCTAGTCGAGGCCTCGCGCGACTGCTATTGAACAGGATTGAGTTATTTTGTTGCCAGCTAGTTTATAACTATAATTTACTTAATGTCAACTAACCCATAAGTAAAAAATATTTAAATTTATTCTTATTTTAATACATTAGTTTTATTTTATGTCACAATAGTACTTAACTTACTATAATATAAATCGTTTTTACGTACGGTATAAGTGAAATAGTAGAACGTTAAGTAATAATACCCTTAGACATTATTAACCCACAGTATATGCTAGTAATATTTGCGTTAGTACAATTTAACAAACCTGCGCTGTTAGTATTTTTCGACTCCGCACCCAATATCTATTTTGCAGATTAAGTAGCTGTTTACTAACTTTATAAAGTAAAAGTACAAAAGCGACAGCTAATTCCTGAATTAAAAGAAATATGCAGAAGATTTTAATTTCAGTAGATGCGTAACACTCTCACAAATCTTTTTTGCCTTAGCCAATTTTCGACTAATAAATCAGAAAAGAAGTTATGTCTGGTTTTGTGGCAAAAAAAACTTTAAACCGCTCTACTGTAAAATGACCTTTTGGCGCTTTAGTACTATTGGCTTTCCAGTGACGATATGATTTTTTTATTTATTTTTTGAAGAAATAAATGCCGTATTGTTTATATTATGTTTACTACTGTTTCTTAGCTTAAGGATACTGCTGCATCTGTCTTAAACAGCTAGTTAAGATAATAAAATATCTAAATAAAGCCGCAACGAGCTCTGGCTAAATGTGCCACATGGCTTCACTGAAGGGTTAAGTTGAACGTTCATATCCTGTGACCGGAATATGCCACGGCTTTAAACAAGTTTGTTGTTATGAAAAAACAGAAAAAGCATTAAGTATAATCATTAACTTGGTCCTGAGCAGGGTTCTCAAGGTTATCTTTAACACGCATTGTAAATCTTCAACAACTAAGTTTAAAAACTGAACCAATTTAAAAATTGCTACATACTTTTACAGAAAATTCCACTTCGAATTCCCACGGGATTTTAAATGTAATTAGAAAAGGCTTATTTCTTATTTCGGAAAAATAACTACTATATTATTATCACGACATCTCCCTTGCGGGGTAGGTAGAGAGAACAGAGTCCCAAAAGGCTCTATTCTTGCATACATCTCTCGCTTTGTCAACATTCATATTTCTCTTCGTACATGCCTGCAGACTTCTGAATCCACCTTCCTTCAATACATGACCCATTTGGTCTAGGTAGGTGAGTCTAGGTCTCCCCCTGTACCTATATCCTTCCACTTTCGCATTGTTTAGCTTAACCAATCGCTCGTCCGGCATTCCTTCCACATTTCCGAGCCATAAGAGCATTCCCTTTCGCATCTTTACACCAATACTCTCTTTCATACCTACTCACTCTCTCATGTCGTCGTGACGAATGCGGTCAGTCAGATTAACTCCAAAAATTTTCCTTATTTATTGCTTTTACTCTCATGCTCCATTTTGTATATCCAAGTCTCACTTCCATAATAATGAAAAATCAAATTTTTAAGCAATTCAATCCCAACTCTCACTACTCTCAATGATTTTCAGTGATATTATATTGATTTATCGGGCCTCGTGGCGTAGTTGGTAGTGTAACCGACTTCTGTGCACGAGGTCGTGGGTTCGATTCTCACTCTGGACAATTATTTGTGTGATGAACACAGTTATTTGTACTGCGTCTGGGTGTTTTTTATCTATTCTATGTATGTATTTACCAAAAAAAAGTAATACAATACTTATGTAAGTATTATATCTGTAATCTGGTACCCATAGCACAAGCGTTAAGCTTAGTTTGGGACCAGAGGACGTTGTGTGAAAAATGTCTGTTAATATTTGTTTATTTATTTATAACGGGAGTTTGTTCGTGAAATATTATTAAGTTATTGTTAGAAGAGTTATTATTGTGTTACATATTATTACTGTTTTTGTCCGTTGAATCCATTTAAAATTAACTCAATTGACATTCAATTTGTACTGATTCTACAAATGGTTAAACGTGAACGCGAGTGAGATTTGGCAATGAAAAAGAGTATCACTTTTATCTTTTATTGCCTGATTTGAAATTTTAATTAATAGCGGGGTTGTTTTAAAAATGATTGATAACTGATCCGGCCACCCTTCTTCTATTAGACTCGTGGTAGCCTTGCTTATCCCAGCATGAATGTGCCGGCTCGATCGGGGAAGTACCACCCTCTCACTAAAGATCAGCGTGAACCAACAATAGTGGTACCTAGCGTTGTTTTTTATATGGTGAGTGAGAGTGACTTTTTATCCTTTCTATCTTCTCCTTAGTAGGTATCCTACCTATCCTTTTATTACTAAAAAGATAAGTACTTCATCACCAAAGATAAAGAACAAAGAAAATGTATAGCCCCGAGCAAATGTCTCGATATCTCAGTTGACGCAGCGTCTCAAATGGTAAACCAGAAGGCGCAGGTTCGAATCCTACCCTACGATGATAGATAAGAATACGGAGTGTCATAAATCATGTAAGTTAGAAAGTAAAATAAAGACGTCAATAATACCAATCACTATTAGAAAAAAACACAAAGGGTTAAAATGTAAAATAGAAAATGAGGGTTATTATGTCCGTTTGAACCCGCGTTCTGGTTCTGGTTCAAATCTCATTGTGCAGAGTAAGGTTCACTTAACACATAGTGCTAAAATGTGAAATCGAAAAAACAGTCAAGAGCAGGATTTGAATTTGCTCTTGCTTGCTTGCATTTGGGACGGTACCTATTCAAGGAGGTGCAGGTTCGAATCCTGCTCGTGACTGTTATTTTCGATTTCACTTTTTCGCACGATGTAGGTATTATTTACATACAAAAATATAGGTATAAAAAATCTTAAAAAATATCATCCATGCATCCATACATCCATCCATCAGCCTTTTAACGTCCACTGCTTGACATAGGCCTCCCCAAGAATGGGAGATAGTGCCATAATCGCCACGCTTGGCAGGCGGGTTGGCGATCGCAGTGGATGTTGTTAATACTCGAAGGAGTGCTGCTGCCCACTCCCCTGGTATCCCCTCAGTCGGCTCTTACGACTCCCATGGGTTGAGACAATTCTGAAGCCGGCCCCACACGGCTATGTATGTAAAAAATATAGAGGCATATATGTATGTAAAAAATATAGAGGTATAACAATATCAAAATATTTATAGTAAGTATTAAAATTAATCATAAATGTAGCTTCATGGTCAAGTAAGCTACTTGTTAATTAGTACTAGTCTTGAAATATTAGTGTGTTTGAACTGGCGACCTTACCGTTGCATATTAGGTTATTGACTTTTTATTAAGAGTTATTTGTGAGGGGATATTTTTATTGAGACCGTTACAATCCTTATTAATATTATTAATGTGAAAATGAGTTTGTTTCTTCGTTATGCTTCCACCCCGTAATTGCTAAACCAACCATCATTAAATTTTGCATACATATCTATAGTCTGAAGCCCAGAAAAAAACCATAGCCATTTTCATTCCCCGAAAATGAATGTTTCCCGTAGAATAGTTATTTTCACATAGCGAAAAATATTTTAACTGCCTCGGTGGTGTAGCGGTAGTGTATGCAACTGCTAATCATGAGGTCTCGGGTTCGATCCCCGGGTCGGGCAAAGTTATTGAGCTTTTTCCTAAAAAGAAAAAATCTCAGTAGCAGCCCGGAGTTTGGAAATGTGCCCGGTAGACGTCAATAGGCTCGCCCCCTATTACGTGGGACTCAAACATAGCTGGCGAGTCGTAGGTGTGTAATACACCTCTGACTACCCCTTCGAAGAATACAGGGGTGATGCTATGTTAAAAATATTTTACCGTAATGTATTATTATATTATACATTACGGTAAAATATTGATAAAAATATTGATAAAATATTGATAAATATTGTTAAAAATATTTTACCGTAGTGTATTATTTATATATTCGTGTCGTGAAACTACGACAATTTTGCGTTGAGTCTTGGGGTTTGAGAGAACAATGAAAGGTTTTGTTGGTGTAACCGTATTTTTAACTACGGAAATGCGGTTTTCGTATGTATGTCTTGACCAATTACCGACCGTAAACGAAACGTCGTGACAAAATCTGCTGAGACATTTATTCGACAGTTTCTAGTCTCCCAACTCGTACTGGGCCAGAGTGTTGGCTTAGGGCCTGAATCTCACTGTAAGGAGAGACTCGTGCCCAATAGTGGAACATTAATGTGACAAGTAAAAAACTAAAAAGACAATCCTGATCAGCTCATACCGTGAATTGTGATGATAAGCGTAGTTATACAAAAGTTATGAGCTATCAAGCTTTGATACATGGACAAAATAGATATTTCAAAGCTTTTATTCTTGATTTTTCTTCCAGGATTAGGACGAAGAAAACAAAAAATACGCTTATTGAAAAACTTTTTTGTTTTTCTCAATATTAAAATTTTGTTAAATGTACGAAAAACACAAGGATTTTACTAAATTAAGGTAATAAACTTCTGCTAATGAATTGCACTACAACAACCTGCAAATTTAAAATAGTCACTTTCCATATCTGTCTGTTTCCAATCTTACTTTTTCTAAACCACACAATGGATTTTGTTATGATATTTCACTGTCGTTTTAAAATATATTATGTGACCTATCAATGAAACACTAGGTTTTGATAAATTAATGTATTTCTTTTTATAATGTCAGTCGTACCTTTTACTAAATCACATTTTAAGGGTAGGCTAGGTACTTATAGAATTAGAAGAAGGTTAATCGAAAAAGCAATAATATCCTTACCGAAATTAACTTCATTCGAAATTCAAATACATTAACAAAAAGCGTTATAAGTAAATATTTGTTATTTTTTGAAAATGGAAGCTTTGCAACTCACCGAGCTCCGTGGAACACCGGGCACTAAAGTACTGTGGATGCGCGGGATCGCGGTTCTCAGTCCGCGCTGCGGGCGCAGCTATGCGATGCGCACGCGAGGAGCAATGACTTGGACGATCGCACTTGACCTTGTGGCGAGCGAGTATACGCGAAACACCAACTTGTACTCGTTTTATACTAGCTTTGAAGGGACACAGTGTTTCATAAGTGCGCGGATGTTGGAAGCTTTTTGAAAAAAATACATATATTTCTAACAGCGTATCTCTGCAAAATTATTAGCTGTTTTTGTTAAAATTATTACAAAAAATCTTATAGGTAATCTGCATATTATATAGCATATTACCTATAGGAAAAAATGCTTGAGGACAATCAAACAATGAATTGGCTATTATTACTAAGAAATAATGTAAGTGATCAATGCGTGTTTGAGAGTGAAGAGACAATACGAGCAATTACATTTTGGATGGGACCTCGATAATTCTGATTTAAATAATATTATAACCTCCTGAAAGAAATTAGTATAGTATTTTTTTCTTATTATCCACAGGTTTCATCCGGTCTATTAAAATAAATGGTATATTCGGGAACGCCCTAAAAATGGCAATTTTCGGACGTGTTGCGATGGCTGTTGTTGTGTCGTACAGAACATCTTTACAAACTGAATTATCCGGCATGCTAAACATTTTACCCGTGTGTACGTAGTACTTATCTAACATAGGTACTTTTGTGTGCCCAGTTAACCTAGGCCGTTTTTATTTGTAGTTGTCAACTTTGAATAGATGAAAGGGACTCTCTGTCAGAGACCAGGATAATTGGTTGTTTTATATGATGTATGTGTGGCATTAGATACAGTACGTAAAGGTAGGCAACTAATGATAGTTATAAAAGTAATAATATCAGTATTTATTAAGTGGAATGTACTCAGAGGAGATGTGAAAAGCTACACTGTACTTTGCAGTAGGTGCGTGACAACGGCATGACAGTACCCCAGGTGATCTCACTTATTAATAATAATGCGATGGTGCTTGTTGTATAGTTTCAATTCAGTTAGTAGGTACTTACTAACTTGTCATTACGCCATCTCCCTTGCACGGTAGGCAGAGAGAACAGAGTACCAAAAGGCTTTATTCTTGCATACGTCTCGCTTCCTCAACATTTATAAATAATTCTCTTCATATACGCTAGCCGGTTTCGGGGACTCCGGACTCCATCTTCCTTCAATACATGACCGTCAGTCTCGGTCTTCCTCTGTACCCATATTCTTTCACTTTCTTAACCGTCCGGCATTCTTTCCACATGTCCGAACCGTCGAAGCATTTCCTTTCTCATCTTCACATCAATAGTATCTTTCAGGCTTACTCGCTCTCTTACGTCATCGTTACAAATGCGTTCAGTTAGCCTTATTTTTTTTTTGACAGTACGGTCTAGCTCTAGGGAATAATATTATTTCGCAAGGAATTTTTATTAAGTACCTATACCCGGACCAACAATATGAATTATTATTATTAATTATTTGTAAATAAATTCTTGGGGTGTCGTACGAGGTGACTAAGGGAAGTAAAAAATCATCACCCATTGGATTACCTACTGGTGGTAGGGTTGGGTACCAAGTGGGAATACTCACTTGCTATCGAGCCCGAGCGGGTTGGTACCGCCATCTCCCATGTGACCGGCCATGAAATACATCGGGGTGTTTTGGTGGTAGTAAGAGAGCCAGGAGATACCCGTTAATTCTTACATTTCATATCTGTGAAATTAAATGGTGAGCAGCGGCTTGACAACATTATCGGTGTACTTGAGTCCATGAGCGACGGTTATCACTTATCTTCAGGCGGTTCGTGGCTCATCTGCCACCATTCACAATAAAAAAAAAAACATAAATAATTGTCTTATGTAGGTGTCGAACCCACATCATTCGGCAGGGGTTCTATCTAAGCCACTAGACCATTAGTGCAGTAACATGATTTACAATAAGGCGTCCAAAGCTAAAGGCAGCATCTCAATATACTTATGATATTTTCAGATCTATAATAATATATAATAAAATTTAAAGTTAGTAGTTGATTAGGAAATTCTTGCTAAAAACCCGCCAATGTTATACTCTAACCCCCATAATAAACATTGTTTATAAAACGCTTATTAGTAAGGCAGTGTTTCATTGACAACACTTTGAGTTGTCTGTGCTCTAAAATTATCAATATTTCTTTAAATATTCATAAATAACGTCGAACCTCGTTCATGCTTTCGATACGCTGCATCATAATTTTGAAACTCTTCCTTTAAATATTACTTCATAAAAGCTCCGGGAGGAGTTCCTCTTCTGTATCTAGTACCTACACGATTCTTTGAGATTAAAAATGTGAACTGGGAACGTCACTTTTGCTTAGATCCCTCCGTGCCTCTTTGTCCACTATTGGACCATACTACGGGTCTCCTATCACAATGAGAGAGGGATTTCGGCCGTAGTCCATCGCGTTGGCCCAGTGCGGGCTTACAGACTTCACAAGCCATTAGGAAAATCTCTCAAATACCTCATCCATCCATCCATCCATCAGCCTTTTAAAGTCCACTGCTGGACATAGGCCTCCCCAGGAATGGGGGATAGTGCCGTAATCGCCACGCTTGGCAGGCGGGTTGGCGATCGCAGTGGATGTTGTTAATACTCGAAGGAGTGCTGCTGCCCACTCCCCCGATATCCCCTCAGTCGGCTTTTACGACTCCCATGGGTGGAGAGGGGTGAGACAATTCTAAAGCCGGCCCCACACACTCAAATACCTACTTTGGAAAATCCAACAGTGCATGCCTCATAATCTTCTTTTTCACAATAAAATTGATTATTGGATAAGTAACTAATAATGTACCTGGTCATACTAAGTAGTTTTCAATAAATCACATAGATAGCGCTAACTTTTAAAAAAGTACCTACTAATTTGGTTCTCATGTCTTATTCGCCATCTAGCGCTAATTTTAAGAAGTATTACTATATTGATCTATAGAAGTAGTTCTCACGAAAAAAGGTATAGAGCTGTACATTAAACACAAAGTGAAAAATGTGAAATCGAAAATAACAGTCAGGAGCAGGATTTGAACCTGCATCTTCTGGATACCGTCCAGATGCTTTACCAATTCAGCCATCCTGACAATTGCTCCTGACTGCTAATTTCGATAACACATCATACTTAACGTCTTTGGGTGACGCCTGCGCCATCTATCGGAAGTATTTTCATACATTATACCGACCAGGTAAACTTAATTTTACAATTAAGATTTTACCTAATAATGACGCAAACCCTTTAAATATTTAGATATTTTTATATATATTTTTAGCATTTGACATGCTTAGCACTACACATTAGACACAAAGTGAAAAATGTGAAATCGAAAATAACAATCAGGAGCAGGATTTGAACCTGCATCTTCTGGATACCGTCCAGATGCTTTACCAATTCAGCCATCCTGACAATTGCTCCTGACTGCTAATTTCGATAACACATCATACTTAACGTCCTTGGGTGACGCCTGCGCCATCTGTCAAATGCTAAAAATATAAATAAAAATATCTAAATAGGTATAGAGCTGGTTTTAGTGTCGAGTCGAGCCTATATATTCACTATTTTTTTGTTTATTTAATAACAATTAAACCACATCAAATCAGACCGTGAAAAGTGATAGGGTTCGTAATTATACTGAATCATAAAAGAAAAAAAAAGACTCGATCAGTAAAGTATTTCGGTCCTTATCGTGTTAACATACATTACCTACAACACAAAGACGTCCAAGACAGAACTTTTTTAAACAGTTTTTTAACTAGTTTAAATATTTAGATATTTTTGATTTATTTCACTTGAAATGCTTAGCACTATACATAACATAGTCTAAATAACAAAAATGGCATCAAAAATATCATGAGTGTTAAAAATAGTGTTTTTTCTTGATATATGTGTGTGTATTTATATTATTTTACAAGTACAATATATGATAAATACTTTGGAAAATCCAAAACTGCACACCTCATAACCTTCATTTTTCACAATAAAATTGATTATTTGATAAGTAACTAATAACGTATTGGTCTTACTAAGTAGTTTTCAATAAATCACATAGATAGCGCTAATTTTAAAAAGTACTAATGGGGGTTTCGTGTCTTATACGCCATCTAGCGCTAATTTTAAGAAGTACTTCTATTCTATATTGGTCTACCTCTCAGTCATTTTGCAAGGCGCCATCTGCCAATTAGTAAGAACGACAATCTATGAGTTTACATATATACCTATATAAGAGCATATATATAAACATGTAAAATTGAATAATTTAATAAATTAAAAAGTAAACAAAAAAAATTAAGAAAACAAAAAGATGTCGCTAGTTTCCTTACAAAAAAAGCGATATTGTGACTATATATATAACAGCAACTGAATACAATGATATCGGCATCTAAAATTGTTACTAGCGACATCTAAGGCTGCATTTGTCAATATCTCTTTTACTTTAAAACAGCGACATCTATCAGTAGAAAATTGCAACTTTGGACAATATTATACGACTTATTTAAAAATCAATGAGTTCAACAAGAAATCTCTAAACCATTTATCTTCCTAACCTGGTTGCCTTATAATTTTATACCAAGTGAAAACACCGTGACGCCCCAAGGCCACGCAAAAAAAATTGTGGAATGTAAAATATGTATTTTTCGTGTTTTATAACGTTGGTGTGTTATTATTTACGTGTTTAGTGTTTTTAATTATTGTTATAGATAAAATAGTTATTATACTTGATAAATATCATCAGTTCGTCAAGCAAAGGTAAGAACTTTCTTTTAACAAAAAACAATGTACCGGCCGGGCGAACGGCGTTCTGTTGACGATAGTAAAACCACCGGTGGCACTGGCTATGCGAATGCGTACGTAAAAAGGTAGTTCTCATGAAAGGCGCTGGTTTTAGTGTCGCGTCGAGCGTAAATGCCGTAAATATTCAGTATTTTTTTGTTAAACCACATCGAATCAGAACGTGAAAAGTAATAGGGCTCTATTCCTAGTCTTAATAATTCGTAAACGAAAAAAAAAAGACTCGATTAGTAAAGTATTTTGGTCGTTATCGTGTTAACATACATTACCTACAACTCACGGACGTCCAAGCCAGATTTTTATCAAACAGTTTTTTAACTAGTTTAAATAACAAAAATGGCATGAAAAATATCATGAGTGTTAAAAATAGTGTTTGTTCTTTATATGTGTGTGTAGATATTATTTTACAAGTGCAATATACTCGTATGATAAATAGAAACATTTTAAGTTTGAAAAATCAGTTGTGCCGTGTAAACCGGGACTAGAATGTGTTCTTCTCCCGGTTTACACCTACCTCAACGCTTCGCTTATGAGGCGTGCAATAGAGACATTTTAAGTTTTAAAAATCAGTTGTTCGGCATGAATCGAGAGTAGTACCCATCTCAACGCTTCGCTTATGAGGCGTGCAATATGCAAGTTTCTTCACGGCGTTTTTATTCACCGAGCAGTTATAATTTGTAAAAGAACACCTACACTCATAATTTCATTTAATCTCAAGAAGTCAGAGGTGTTTTCGATCTGTATTTTAGCACTTGACATGCTCAGCCGGGGAAGTGCTCTAACCGCTGTCTGATTTTACCACTAGGCTATTCCTAAAGTATATATTTTTTGTTAAGGAACTAATTATTATGAAAGTTGAAAAAGAAAGCTTTACTGCGAGCCGCTCGCTGTCAAGTGCTACAAGTGTCAAGTGTACAGATCAAAATATTTTTTTTTAGATTTTATTCTAAAGTTTATTCCACATCCTGTCCAAAATATAAATTAGACGGTGTTACATCATTTTGTATTAGACTCTGTACTTATTTTTGGTCCTATGCCAGCATTCTTATAATGCAGAAATAGAAATGAGAAACGTGTCGTCAACTAGCTAACAGTATCAAAAGTACTTATATTGTTAAATTTCCAGAAACTAGAAAATGCCGTTCAATAGGAAACAGTTAAATACTGTAAGGTTAATATTTTTTTTGCTGTGTTGTTGAATTGTAATAGAGATTTTATACCACTTTTTACACATAGGGTCGAATAGAGGTCAAGTCAATAGATGATGACAGATCGTTGACAACAACATTTGTCATAAAGTTGTGGGTTTATTCAAGCGATGCTATAGAAAATATAATTTAAATTTTGAAATCAAAATAGTCCTAACTATGTTACCTACATAGGACACTGCTTATAAGTAGCAAGTGTTTATCCGTGTGGTGACGGACTACGAATACAAGTGTCACCACCCCATTCTTTCCCACGGGTGTCGTATGAGGCGGCTAAGGGAAGGAAGCAATTATCAGCCATTGCATGACTGGTGGTAGGGTTGATTACCACGTGGGAGTACTCCCTTGGTATCGGGCCCGAGCGGGTTGGTACCACCATCTACCGTGTGACCGGCCTTTTTATTTCATTTCATATCTGTGAAATGAATTGGTGAGCAGCGGCTTGACAATACTCTCGATATAGTCAAGTCCATGGGCGACGGTTACCATTTTCCATCAGATGGACCGTGGCTCGTCTGCCACTACATGCAATAAAAAAAAAGTGAGTAGGTAAACAATATTAACAGCAAATATATTGTGATCGGGTGGACATCTAGCTCAGTCGCCAATCCGCACGCTGACACGCTCGATATGAGCAATCTATACATAGCACTAGTGTTAACCATTTTGAAACGAACAATACACGCTTCTTAAATTAAATAAAAGTTGACAAGAACATTCCCTAAACTCTTCTTCTTCTCCTTCTCTTTCCTTCCTTTTAACATTTTTTTTTTCTTATTACTTGACTTTTTTTGAAACTATTTTGCATATTTTGAGTCTTGCAACATTATGGAGGCTATTAACCAATTTTACTAATGGTAGAGCCTTGCTTATCCCAAAATGAATGGGCTGGCTCGATCAGGGCAGTAGCAGTAGCGACCACCCTCTCACAAAAGATCAATTTGAAACAATGGTTAGTACACCTACCGTTGTGTTTCGTATGGTGAGTGAGAGCACCGGCAACCCAAAGCACCTCCCTATCCACTCCTTATTATCCTTCCTATCCTCTCCTTATTATCCTTCCTATCCACCTCCTTTCCCTTTCCTTGGAGATGGTGACGCCCCGGTGATGCCAGGTGGGCCGTATGCTTGTTTTCCACCTACGTAGTATTAAAAAAATCTGTATCAATAAAACTGTCCGTGTGGCGACGGACAAAGAATACAAATGTCACCACCCCATTGTTTCCCGTAATTTATAATATTTTTTCCGGTAATTTATAGATCAATGAGCTTGGCGCTGATCTGAAGTTTTTAAATACGATATATAGGTACCTACCTATAAAACAAATATAAGCAATTTGCAATCAATATCTTCTAGTGGATGTCTAGGTTTATTAAGATAAAAAAAGTGCAAAAACATTACCCAGAAGAAAGATCTAAATCTTCTATTTTTGCTTTTAGTTAATACTAGCCTTGCCGGCGACTCCTTTACACCCAAAACCTAGTTCTTAGGATATGATTTCGGATTATTAGGTTCCCGATATAGTAGTGCGATAAAATGTAAGTAAATACCTGTTGTAAAGTCTCATCAAGAGCTATCAAATAAAAAGAGTTGCATTGAAATCCTTCAGTAGTTTTTGCGTGATGCGTGAACAAACAAACGAGAAAAATTACACATCTTAAATATACAGATACAGCTCCGTTACAGCTTTGTAATAGTTAGGACGAATAGCACTGCTTTATAAATAGTCACTTAGTTATTGGCAACCTTTAGGATTTTCTTTAATATTTTTGAGATATTACTGTCGTATAAGTTACTTTCATTCTAAACAAGGCAAGCAAGTTTTATGCCCTTCTCACTTCTAACCTTTTTTAGGAAAAAAATGTTATTTACCTAATTTAATAAGCAGTTATTTATTGATGTGAAACATCTAATGCGGAGGGAGGGTAAAATCGGCTGTTAGCGTGGCGACGCTTTTATTTTACTTATCCCGTTCAAATATTGCAAGTTAAATTTGTCACACTTCCCGGTTTCCGATTGAGCTGAAATTTTACACGCATGTGTATATCGCGTGAAGATGCAATATTATGATGACATGGAGCTGATCTGATGATGGAGCTGGAAGGTGGACGTAGGAACTCTATAATGAAACGGCGCAACCCCATCGAGTTTGGGCTCGTATGATTCGTCTTGCCGAGTACTTTATGTTTAGATGATATTCAGGGTCTGATGATGGAACTGGAAGGTGACCACAGTAATTCTGTAATGAAATGACGCAACCCCATCGAGTTTGGAATCATTTGATTCGTCTTGACGAGTACTTTGTCTTTAGATAGTATCCAGGGTCTGATGATGGAACTAGAAGGTGGCCATAGGAACTCCGTTATAAAACGATATAACTCCATCGAGTTTGGGCTCGTATGATTTGTCTTGACGAGTAATTTGTCTCTAGATGGTATCCAGAGCCTGACGATGGAGCT
This sequence comes from Leucoma salicis, assembly GCA_948253155.1. NCBI lineage: Eukaryota > Metazoa > Arthropoda > Insecta > Lepidoptera > Erebidae > Leucoma > Leucoma salicis. Next base: position 7,228,852 of record OX411805.1, on the reverse strand, counting down.
GGAAGGTGGCCACAGTAACTCTGTAATGAAACTACGCAACCTTATCGAGTTTATACTCGTTTGATTCGTCTTGAGGAGTACTTTGTCAAGCTATGATCATTTTATTTCTTTAAAATAAAGCCGATGTTTTCACATCTGCTAGACGTCCCGCGACGTCTAGTTTTTTATGTAAACTATTAAATTTAATCTATAACATCACAAACTATGCGTGGAATTGCAAATATGAAGTTGCAGAGTAATTTAACGCGTTGGAGAATACTGGAAGAACTTGATTAACTGGTAGAATATCACAAACTATAAATTAATGGTATTCACAGTACAAATAATGCAATTGCGTGGTAATTCGATTTGCAAAATGGATAGCCAGTAAGGAATACCTGGTAACTGTTGCAAATTATAATATATTTACATGATTAAAAGAGTCTTCTCAATAAATATTTAGTTTCTCGTAAGTTAGTCATATAAAAAATAACTGACTGACGGATATATCGCACCAGGGCCCGTAGAAGTTAACTCACTAAATCGTAGCGACAACGTATCGTCTCGCTTGTGATTGGTAGAGAAAACGACGCGTGATGTCGCAGTAATCCCTCGGCCAATCACGGTGATCTCTCAACCAATCACAATGACACGATGCGATGTCGATACGATATAGATAACCCCCCATAAGCCTCATTCCGCTTTTCATCCCTTATAGATATAAGTACTTAATATACGTCTCCTACACTCCCACCCTTCCCTCTCTATTGGTCATGAAGAAGATTTGAACTTGCGTGTCATGGATCCGGATCTATTTCGTTTCAGACGCTTTGCTAACTAAGCTATCTTCTCTAACTAATGACCGAAAATGATAACCTCGCATGATGATTAAGACATACCTATTAATCGTTACAGTGTGCAAGAAACCTAGGTAACAGGGTACCAACCTACTATTTCTTACAAGTAATGAGCCCTAAAATAATTTTGATATCTCACACCTAACGCTTGATAATTTTATATCAAAAAGTGCTATATAAACTAAACTATCATTCTGTCGATTCTAATATCTAGCTTCCTATTAATATTAAATGCCAACTTTCAGTGGTAAAATTAACATCACAAAGGTTGCTTAAGTACTTACCTTTTATTCGTAGCACTAGAAAGTCCCTGCAAAGATTTGAATATCAACAACCACAATTATCTAACAATAATTTAATATTCCTAACCTATGAATATGAATGGAAATCATTACTTTTATTACCTACATACTTAGATATTATAGAAAATTACTGCATCAACTAAGTGGAAGCTCATTTCATTGACATTAAAATCACATGGTGTTACGGAAGAGCGTTTTTTTATAACTGCACTACACGGAAGAAAGACGGGCGCTCAAAAAAAATAACAACACCTAAAGCGCATTTTTTAATTTTTTAATTTCTTATTTTACCACTTTTAAACATAATGTTTATGTCAGTTGACTACAGTTAGCTTATTAACTAGTACAAAATATAACTTTTTAGCCAAACACAAACACAACTATTGAAAATTAACAAGGTTATACAATAACTTAGCTTCTCTACTCGTAGGCTGTGACAAGATGTGGTGGAGAACCCCAATATTCATAATATTTATATTTAGTTTCCGTATAACAAGCTGCCGCTCAGTCTGGTTCCGGACACATTCCATCAGCACATGGTACGCAACCTCTGGTTTGTCGCACACTTCGCAGAGAGGTGATGATACTTTACCCATCATATAGGCGAATTTTCGGAGTGGCATGTGTCCGGAACGAAGTCTGTGTGCAGTAATAATGTGTTTCCGACTCATATCTCCCATGAACCATGGGGAACGATGAGGTTGACTCTGGATAATTTTATACCATATATATACCTTTATTTTTTGAACGCTCATCGAAATATTCTCGCCAAAAATCATAGCATATTCTCCTATATTTGGGCAAAAGCTCTGAGTAAAAATTTATTATATAAACTTCGGTTCCATCTAAAACAGCTGACCTAGCTAACCGGTCTGCCTCTTCGTTCCCCGATAGCCCTATATGAGACGGGATCCATTGTAGGATTACTTCAACATTGTTCACGTTGCAATCTTTTATTTTACAGATCCCTTTTATATTCCCTCGGTTACCTAAAATACAACTTTTTATGTGCTGTAAGGCGCTCTTACTATCGCTGTATATTACAGTAGATAGTTGAGTACCTACAGGATATTTAATATATGTCAATGCTTCCGATATGCCGAATAGTTCCATCGACATTATAGATACATCAGACACGTTATAACCTTCTCCGTGTTTAGACAAGGGATCATAAAACGCAGCGCCAGATGCGACAGCACTCTTTGAACCGTCAGTGTAAATTTTAAACCAATTTTTGTATTTTGCATACAATTCAACTAATATTTCTTTTTTTAATAAATATTGGTTATAGTCTTTTTTTGCCCTTTGAACGCAGTCTAAACTATCTCTAATTACGTATTTTAAATTAAATTTTGATGGCCAAATTTCTAATAAAAACATTTGAAGCGGGTTTGTCGATGTGATTTTTTCTTTATCTACTATATTAAAGGTATTCATTAATAAAGGTTTCTTTTTATTCCTCCAATAAAAAGTTTCCCGACAAGCGCTGAGTGATTTCAGGGTATTTAGTGTCATGCCGTTTGTCCATGATTTTGCTTTCAGGTAGAATTTAAAAGCCAAATATTGTCTTCTTACCGCTAGTGGAGGAATGCACAGTTCCCTTTCCATTACGTGAATCGGTGTTGTTTTTATGAAACCACCTATGATTCTAAGAGCTTGATTTTGTATTTTATCTACTTTGTATGTATGAATTTTAACGCTATTGTCATATAAGTAACTACCAAAATCAATACGGCTTCTAATTAAATTAATGTAAAGCCTCCTTAAATGTTTAGGGTGGACTCCCCATCCAGAGCCGGTTAAAACTTTTAAAATATTTAAAAACTTTTTTGTTTTCTCACATATCTCATTAATATGTCTTCCCCAGCGTTGTTATTGATCTAGCCAAATGCCCAGATATCTAATGTTTGTTTCGCAAGATAACGGTACATTATTTATGTTCAGGTTTATTTGATTTTTCCTACTATTACTGTATAAGCAAAATTTGGATTTAGTGGCTGAGATTTCTAAACCGATTTCAACAAAAATTTTAGACACAATATTTAATGAATTTTGTATATTTAAAACGCTATTTTCTACATTCTCATCACTTGTAAAGATCACACAATCATCCGCATGTTGTGCAATTTCTGAGGTTACACTCTTACAGATTTCAAAAGTTGCAATATTGAATAATAAAGGGGATATGGGGTCACCTTGGGCCAAGCCCTTGGAGGTCCACCTCACCATGCTGGAATCACCCGTATCAGCAATATCGTCTATAATTTTTAAATGACGTTCACTCAAATATTCATATAAATAATTATGGTAGATCCCACATTCAAGCGATCTAACGTCTCCGAAAGCTTGTCCACTAAAACGTTATTATAGGCGTTTTCAAGGTCAAGGTAACATGCAAGGGTTGGTATGTTTTTACTAAAACCTTCTTGAATAGTTAAAACTAATCGAGTAACTGAGTCCAAGCAAGACTGAGCTTTTCTAAATCCTGTTGTGTATGCCAATAAAATTTTATTCTTTTCGATAAACCATTCTAATCTTTTTGTTAACATTAAATGAAAAATTTTACATAAACACGATATTAATGATATGGGTTGCAGCTTCATGTTTAAAGGTTCAGAGCCTACTATAGAAATAGGAACTACTTTAATTTCCCTCCATTGATTTGGTATAGTTCCCGATACAAAAATGTTATTATACAAATCAATTAAAATATTTTTTCCGAATGTGGCTAAATTAAAAATCATAGAATAAGTAATATTATCTTCGCCGGGCGCAGTCTTTCTTTTTTAAACATACCTCCAATTCCTGTAGAGTGAAATATTGTTCCAATAGATAATTACGTGATACGAAATTGGGTTTACGCATTCTAACAAAATTGGGAGCGAGGTTACGTAATAATTCTTGGTTTTTATAAGTGGGTGCTTCAAACCGGTTTTTGTTTCTATATCCTTTTATCCAGCGCATCCTACTCCACATGTCCGATAAGGACGTAGATTCGCTTGTAGAATTACAAAACTCTCGCCAATTATTTGATTTAGCCTAGATTTTATTCGGTTTTTACTAATTTATTCCTATTCCAACGCGGTTAAATTATCTGGAGTGGGGTTACGACGAAAGCAGCCTAATGCGAGACGACGTTGAGCCACAAGTCTAGATAATTCTGCAGACCAGTACGGTTGCTTAAAAATGACACTAGGTTTAAGGGTTAGGTACAAACTTGCGTTGAGGATCAGAGTTTATTTTCAACCACGGAATACTGTTATCAGCCGCTTGATTAATTATACCTACAAATGTATCATACCTGGCCTGTATCTGATGAGTAGTAGGGGGGTAATTCCGTCTAATCGACTCTTTTATAAGATTAGAGTATAAGGTCCAATTTGCATGTTTATAATTCCTTCTTTTAATATAGCGTGGTATATCATGAAAGTTAGTGCATATTTTAAGTTAAAAATGATCGCTGCCTAGATTTTCGTTGAGAACAGACCAATTAAAATGGATTACAATATCTGATGATGCAAAGCTTATATCTGGAGATGATTGCTGCAGTGAATTGTTTACGTATTCAGCCCTTGTAGTACTACCATCATTAATTGTAATGTAACCATTTTCTAAAGAAGCATCAAAAATTTGTACCCCCTAGTGTCATTTTTAAGCGACCAATTGCTATAGTGCCCGTTAAAGTCTCCCGCAATTAATGTTTTATTCCGAAATTTAGAAAAAAGTTCATTCCAATCTGACTGCGAGGTGCGAACTGATGATGGGCAATATACACATACAATATTAGAAATAAACTTACAATTAAAAATTTTTACTGCTATGACCTCAATTCCTGAGTTAGTTAAATTAAATGGGCATACCTGTAGTCTAATAGATCTATGAACAAGTATACCTACTCCACCGTACAAGTCGTAACGATATTTTCTATACCAATAATATTCTCTTATGTTTATGTTAATGTCCTCGTTCAACCAAGTCTCACTAATAATAGCTATATGCACTTTATGCTGAAATAGTAAACACTCAAACTCTGTCTGTTTTGGTTTGATGCTCCGAGCATTCCACTGGATTATATTAATAAAACGTTGATCTACACAACTGCTACCCATTTTGAAAAATAGATAGGATTTTATTAAAGTAATCCCCTAACTTAAAAAACTCGGTTATATATGTATAGCACTCTTCAAATAATACAGACAATAAGTTACAATTTTGTTTCTCCAGTGATTTTTCGGAACTAAATATTTCTCTGATTTTTTTATATCACCTCACAAAACAAAATTTTTCTTTCTTAGATTTTTCTCCAGTTTCCATTTCTGCTACTATTCTTATACTCTCTGTTTCTATCTCTTCTTGACTCTTTGCCTCATATTTTTTCCTACCTTTCTTCTTTTTTTGTTTCTTTTTCATTATCATAGAATCTTTTGCAGAATATTCTTCTTCAGAAACCTTTTCTTCGCTACTATTCATTTGTTCTTCTTTTTGTGATACTTGTTTCGATAACCCACATTTTGGACAAAAGATCTTCCTAAGCGGGCAGAACTTCACTCTGTGCCCAAATCTCCAACAGTCAGAGCATTGCGAAACAGGGAAAATGTATGGTTCCACTACAAATCTGCAACCGTATGCTTCGACATACGGAGGTGTAGTAGTACTTTTGAAGCATAAGCGAACTGTTTCGCTATCTACCCAATTGCCTTCAACAGTTTGCCGCCTACGTATTATCGAGGTGATTTCGCAGTGGTTACATTCAAATGTTTTTTTAACTCATCCTCTTCGATCTCCAAGTCCACTTTCCTTACTATTCCGTAACTACATTTCATCTATACCTTGGCATTTAAATCCCTTTTCCTTAAACATTTCATTTTTTATCAAATATTCAGCATTCTCCTTATTTTCAAAAGTTATTATCACTTTATAATTATTTTTATATTTAATCCTTAATATTCCTGTTACATTGATTTCTCTCAGAAATTTCGCTAAAGCCATTTGTTTTGGCAATGGATCCGTCGATGTAACATATGCTTCATATACATCGCTAATAGGCGAACGAGAGGTACCTTGTTCACTAATTGCATTCCTGTCACCTCTGTTTACCCCATTTTTGTACCGCCCTCGTTTTGATCTACGAGTTACGGGAGCGGAATCCTCGTCCCCGTCAACTTCACTGTCACAATTAATCGTCCTCTTCGGTCTCGCCACAGAACTGTCTGACATTATGTTTTCTGGTGTCTTTATAAATCTTGGCTCCTCTATCTCAATTTTCTCCACCATCGCTGCAGACATCGGGCGCAATGTAATAAAACCTCTTTCATCAATCTTAATCTCGTCCACCACAGCCGCGGACGCCGCACACGCGGTGCACGCTTGAGTTTTGTAGTAATCTATAATGCGTGCAATCGCGACAACTGTCGGCGCGCAACTGAAAGCGCTTTACTTGAGTGACTTTTCGGAATTGGGACCTGTCCGTATGCATTTTCTCAAAGGGTTCCGAGAACAGCTCGACATTCTTCAATGGAAGCAGAAGAGTGCTAAGCATTTTTGGTAGAGCAGGTCAAATGACCCAAATGAGCTTTTAAGGAAGAAAGTTTATTGCTAATAATGCGGCAATACGAGTTTTTTTAGTAGGTTAGTTGCACTTTAAAACTAGTGTGCAACCATATACCTATCGTAATTTTCTTTAATTCTTTGAATAATCACAATTGTATTACCACTACTACTACTTTTACTGATCATTACGCCATTTCCTATGTAGGGTAGGGAGAGAGAACAGAGTGCCAAGAGGCTCTATTCTTGCATACATCTCTCGCTTCCTCAACATTCATATTACTCTTCATATACGCTCGCTGGTTTTGGAGACTACTGACTCTACCTTCCTTCAATACATGTATGATTTGGTCTTGGTAGGTGAGTCTTGGTATCCCCCTTTACCTACACTGTCGCATTGTATATATTCTTGACCAGTCGCTCGTCCGGCTTTCTCCTCATATCCGAACCATCGGAGCATTCCCTTTCGCATCTTTACATCAATACTCTCTTTTATACCTACTCGCTCTCTTACGTCGTCATTACGAATGCGGTCAGTCAGCCTTACTCTGCAGATTCTACCCAGCGATCGCATTTCGACCGCATTGATTTTACTCTCATTTTGCATACCCGGCTCTCGCTTCCATATAGTAACGTTAGGATAAGCACTGCGTTGTGTATTGCGGCCTGTGCCTTCTGGCTGAGGTGGTAGCTGCCGAAAAGTTGTCCCAATGCTCCGTTCACTCTATTTCCCGCATTTACTCTTCTCTCTATATCAGTGGTGTACCTTCCCGACTGAATCGACATCCAAGATATACAAACTCATCCACTTGTCCACTTGGATTACAGCGCCAAAATAGTAAATTCATCGAAGAGGTACCAAGATAGCATCCGTGGTTTTGTTGGATACATGAACGATGATAAGCACAAATTAGTGTAGCTTTAGAATACAACATAGTATTCTGGGTATGATTATAGTAAACTTTTTTGAGGTAAGTCATCAAAAGTAGTTTTCAAAGTACTATCAATATTTTGACTACAAAAAACCTTTTTACTCGCGGTCTTCAATTTCAAAAAAGTTATTAACATTTTCAACGTGAATCCATAATTATTACTTTTTAGTCTGTTTTCTACATTGAGGTAGCTTTTTAAGCTCTATTGACTAAAAAGTCTTAGTTACCAGGTTATTAAATTCTTACTGTCAATGTCACCTTATGGCTTGACACTTGACAGTTGACAGCATGCAATTTGACGTATAATTTGTCAAGAAGACTGAATGAAGAGGTTAGTAAAATATAAATAAACACTTTTACCGGCAATAAAACATCTTTCTGTTAAAGATGTCCAGTAAACCTAACTCTAAACGCACTATCTACGTTGGTGGCCTAGCAGAGGAGGTAGATGAAAAAGTTCTAAATGCGGCATTTGTACCGTTTGGGGACTTAGTTGATGTGCAAATTCCATTAGACTATGAGACTGATAAACACCGTGGATTTGCTTTTATTGAATTCGAAAATGCTGAAGACGCTGCAGCGGCTATTGATAACATGGTGAGCATATAATGCTACAGTTTATAGGTTATTACAATTTTCAAATATTAAGTACTTACAATATATTTTTTTCCTTTCAACAGTGTTCATTGTTATTTTCTTCATAAAGAAATCTTAGGTAAATTAAAATCATTTCTTTTTTTACATAATAAAGGCTCTTAGTGTTGTAGTTTGTGTAGTGAATGAGATCCCACTCTCACTCCATATCTATTTTCTTCCCACCTATCTCTTTTCCTAGGGTTGTCAAAGTGAGAGTGAGGCTCCTGGTGCTGTTACTGCCTACAGACTGGTTTATGCTTCTTTTGGACCCTTGTACATGGTATATATATAATGTGTAATTAATGAACCTATAACTAAATGTTTTCCAGAATGACTCTGAGTTGTTTGGCCGCACAATCAGAGTAAATATAGCAGCTCCACAGCGCATCAAAGAAGGCTCAACTCGCCCAGTCTGGTCTGAAGATAGTTGGTTACAGAAGCACGCAGGAGAGACGTTGCCTATTAATAAAGACAAAGATGATAGTACTAAAGAGGCTACAGATAATGCTACAGTAAGTATACCATTTCAGCTGTACCGCGGCTATTGTTAGTTTTTTTTAAATTAACCTTAGCGGTATACCCCTGCTTGTCCCAGCATGAATGGGCTGGCTTGATCATAGAAGTTACACCCTCTCACAGAAGATCAGCATGAAAAAATGGCAGGTACGCTTACTGTTGAGATTCGTATGGTGAGTGTGAGTGCCAGAAGCTCGAATCCCCACCTTATACTTCACCTTTTTATTATACTTCCTCTCTACCTCCTAACCCTTTCCTTGGAGTTGGTAATGCATGAGCGATGGCTTAGGTGTTGCTGGCATACCACTGAAGTAATGTAACAGTTCCAGTGTGCCACCAGTAAAGGCGGAGAGACAGTACATGGTGGGTTTATTTAGTGGGTGAGGGCTCCACACTACCTTGTTTGTTGCCTCGAACGACAGGGTGTATGGTTAAGTTAATTTTTTCCCATCCATCAGCCCTCCAACGTCCACTGCTGGACATAGGCCTCCCTAACGATTATTTAAATTAAACCCTAAAATATGGATTAATGCTGTATTGTAGGGGGACTTTACAAACATATAACTAACAGACGAAACTTACACCCAGACTCAGAACAACCAAGGAATTGTCCTGTCTGGGAATCAAACCCAACACTTGGAACAGGAGGTTGGTATCTAAACCATCATATGTATCATAAAAGTAAGAAGAAAGAGAAAGATAAGAATTATGTGTCAGTATATAATTGCAAAATCACTTCAATCTTTGAGCATCCCTGATCCGATTTTGTACCTACATATTAGGCTTAAGGCGTTAAAACTGTAGGTAAGAACTCAAGGTAGTCAATGCAACTGTTCTTTTACTTTTTTTAATTTTTTTTTAATAGAACATACATTGTCTATGTATAATGTTCATACACAGATGGCGTTGTTGTCTATAGAGATACTGGTCTCCTCTCAGTATTTTGGGTTTGATTCCCACACAGGACAACTCTTTGTCTGATCCAAAATCCTCTACATATAAATGGTAAAACAACTTGCCTTCAATATTTCAAAGAACCTTGTTAAACTATTTCAGGTGCCTGCAAAACCTACAGAAAAGCGGAATCCTCAAGTGTACTTCGATATCAGTGTAGGCAAGCAATCACTTGGCCGAGTGATCATGATGTTGAGAGCGGACATAGTTCCTAAAACAGCTGAGAACTTCAGAGCATTGTGCACACATGAGAAAGGCTTTGGCTATCAGGGCAGCTGTTTCCATAGGATCATACCTGATTTTGTATCCTTTTTAACTTAGTGTATGCTGATCTTTGATATATTTTTCCTTGAACACGTCCCTTCCAATCCGGGAAAGTGCTCAAGACCACCAAGCCATCGCAGTGACCGACGGCCATTCCCAATCTCCACATCACAAATAATTTGTTCTTTAATTAAGTTTAATATTGGAACAAAAATAGATCTGGTAGATGCAGTTCTAATAAGCTTAGCGATCTGAAGCTGTCCCCAAAATTGGAAAGACGCAAGTTCGAATCCTGCTCGTTAATTAAAAATTATTATTATTATTTTTACACTTACATACATTTGTTCTAGTAAGATTTTTAGCTATACCGTGTGGGACGGACTAAGAATACAAGTGTCACCACCCCATTCTTTCCCACGGGTGTCGTACAAGGCGACTAAGGGAAGTAAGCAATTATCACCCATTGCATTACTGGTGTTAGGGCTGAGCACCAAGTGGGAGTACTCACTTGCTATCAGGCCCTAGCGGGTTGGTACCACCATTTCTTGTGACCGGCTATGAAGCACATCGGTGTGTTTTGGTTGTAGCAGGAGATAGCCGTTAATTTGTTCATTTCATATATGTGAAATGAAATGCTGAGCAGCTGCTTGACAGTACTCTCTGTATAGTTGTGTCCATGAGCGACGGTTACCATTTATCATCAGGTGGGCCGTGGCTCATCTGCCACCACAAGCAATAATAACGTCTTATAAATCGATTAACTGGATGCACGGACGAAAAAGTCTCACGTTCTGAAAAATGTATGGCAACCCATGTATTGTTTGTGAAACTCGCAGAAAATTATATGACGTTATCACGTAAAATTATTGTCCGTATACCGACTTTACAGACAATCGTATAGTTTTCGTATTTTGTTGATAATGTAATACGAGCTGATCATTTGGTCATGGATTTTTGTAAAACTCTAATTTAATGTGAGTGAAGCTATTGATTGAGCTAGATCAGACGACTACTTCCCATAAGACTAGTTATTAACTAACTTAACCAATACCAGATGTGTCAAGGTGGAGATTTTACAAATCACAATGGAACGGGTGGAAAGTCTATATATGGTCGTCACTTTGACGACGAGAACTTCACGCTGCGGCACACCGGGCCTGGCATAATCAGTATGGCTAACTCAGGACCTAATACCAATGGATCACAGTTTTTCTTATGTACTGCTAAGTAAGTTAATTAAAAAAAGGCTATATTTTTATTTTTTTAGGATATAATTTTATAATGTAGATGCTCGGTTTTTGAAGTGTAACTTCTTCGATCATTGACAATAGGACGGTAATTGAGAATGAAATTTCAAAGACGGGTAACGTTTAGACACACTTCGTTACATGAGTGAGAAGAAAGATATCAATAATACGAAATTTTGCACACAAATGTAGATTCTATAACTACCAGAATACGTCTTTTAATCGTGTGGATATGCTGGCTATATAGTATATAATATATGTTAATCCAGCATCTAATTTATGTACCTATTTCATCGAAATCATTTCAATAATTTGTCTTTAGTCTTAAACCTCACCACCTATCCAGGGAGAGTTAGAATATAAGTATCTGGCTAAATCGTATCGACATCGCATCGTGTCATTGTGAGCGGCTAAGGGATTATTGCGACATCACGCGTCGGTTTCTCTACCAATCACAAGCGAGACGATACGATGTCGATACGGTTTAGTGAGTTACGTTCTACGGGCCCAGGGCGGTTAAACAATGCTAAAATAAATCACGTGATTAATGGACTAACCCTTTTTTTTGTTAAGGCGGGAAAAATATGTTGCTAACCGCACACCCCGTCGTTCGGGGCAACGAACAGGGTAGTGTGCGGCCCTCATCCACTAAAGAAACCCGCCGTGTGCCGTCTCTCCGCCTTTATTGGCGGGCTACCGGAACCATATTACATTCCTTCAGTAGTTAATGGACTAACCCTAAGGTTGCTGACTCTAGTTGAATCTATCCAAGAGAAAGAACTAGAATGTTTTAACGTTTTATTCATTACGTGTGGTGAAAAACTAAGAATACAAGTATCACCCATTCTTTCCCACGGGTGTCGTATGAGGCGACTAAGGGAAGTAAGCAATTATCACCCATTGCATTACTGGTGGTAGGGCTGAGTACCAAGTGGGAGTACTTACTTGCTGTCGAGCCCGAGTAGGGTTGGTACCACCATCTTCTGAGTGACTGGCCATGAAGCACATCAGTGTATTTTGGTCGTAGGAGGAGTTAGCCGTTTATTCTTTCAATTAATATCTGTCAAATGAAATGGTGAACAGCGGCTTGACAATACTCCCGGTATAGTTGAGTCTTTGAGCGACGGTTACCATTTATCAACAGATGGGCAGTGGCTCGTCTGCCACCACACGTAATAAAAAAAAACACAAAGTGCGAAAATTTAAAATCCTAAAATAACAGTCACAAACAGGGTTTTTTGCTTTGCCAATTTAGCATCACATTCAGCAATTTATCTGGGACGGTATTCCAGATGCAGGTTCAAACGCAGCTCTGACTTCGCACTTTGTGTGACGAAACATGTCAAATGCTAAAAATATATAAAAACATCGAAATAGTAACATTGTTTCTCATGTTGTTCCAGAACAGAATGGCTGGACGGCAAACATGTGGTTTTTGGTCACGTAATATCTGGCTTGGATGTTCTGAAGAAAATGGAGAAATATGGCACGAAAGGAGGCTCCGTAACGTCCAAAGTTACCATCGGCAATTGTGGAGAATTACAATGATATTAGCTATGTTTGGTTTTATTTTTGCTTATACTCATTATCGAGTAGCTGTGTTGAATAAATAAACCGTGGCGTATGGGCGGCCGCAGGATTTTTAAAAGTGGAAGTTCGATTACATACTTACTTACTTATCATCACGCCATCTCCCTTGCGGGGTAGGCAGAGAAGACAGATTGCCAAAAGGCTCTATTCTTGCATACATCTCTCGCTTCCTCAACATTCATAATTCCCTTTAACACGCTCGCCGGTTTCGGAGACTCCTGACTCGCATCTTCTTTCAATACATGACCGATCTGGTCTAGGTAGGTGAGTCTAGGTCTCCCCCTATACCTAGGTATATCCTTCCACTTTTGCATTGTATGTCTTCTTAACTAGTCCCTCGTCCGGCATCCTTTCAACATATCCGAACCATCTACTACCGAGATTATCCTACCACTCAGCTGTACTCTAATGCCAAAGTGCTTACGATCAGGCAACTTTACATCTTACGTACTGTGTCGCGGCGGTACACCACATTACCATTGGATACCAGTTTGAATAATCGAAGGTCAAGCTACCCTATATGCCAAATACCAAAATATCATACTGCACTTGCTCAAAGACATTTCAATGCACAAAGCGCCCGTATTTACAATATAATTCATAAGCGCCTTTCTATTTACAAACTTACATTGTATAATATGAAGAACAAAATAAAAAACTGGCTACAATCGCTAACATACGACGACACCGAACACCTAATAAAACCCAGTCCAACTCCATCCAGTGGCCCGCCAACGCAGGCGGAGAGACGACACACGGTGGGTTTATTTAGTGGGTGAGGCGCCACTACCCTGTCTGTTTCCCCGAGCGACGGGGTGAGCGTTTCGGTACAATTTGTTCTCGTTTTTTTCTCGACAAAAAAAAGGGGGTGGTCCTATATTTTTACAAGCATGCCTGTAGTCGTTCACCGGTAGGGAAAGAGGTTAGGGGTGGGCCAACCACTGAAGTAATGTCACACAGTTCCAGTGGCGCACCAATACAGGCGGAGAGACTGCACACGGCGGGTTTATTAAGTGGGTGAGGGTCTGAGGGCCCCACACTACCCTATTGCGCCGAACGACAAGGTATGCGGTTAGGCAAATTTTTACTCGCCTTAACGAAAAAAAAAACTAGACGTTGCGGGACATATAGCACATGTGAAAACATAAAAAAAAAATACTTTGTAGAAATAAAATGATCATAACTTGACAAAGTACTCCTCAAGATGAATCAAACGAGTATAAACTCGATAGGGTTGCGTAGTTTCATTACAGAGTTACTGTGGCCACCTTCCAGCTCCATCGTCAGACCCTGGATACCATCTAAGACAAAGTACTCGTCAAGACAAATCATACGAGCCCAAACTTGATGGAGTTATGTCGTTTTATAACGGAGTTCCTATGGCCACCTTCTAGCTCCATCATCAAACCCTGGATACCATCTAAAGACAAAGTACTCGTCAAGACGAATCAAATGATTCCAAACTCGATGGGGTTGCGTCGTTTCAATGCACTGTCTGTCTTCACTACAAGTTACTGTGGTAACCTTCCTGCTCCATCATCAGACCCTGGGTATCATCTATGACTGAAGTTCTAGTCAGGACATTTCAAACGAGCTCCAACTCAATGGAGTTGCGCCATTTAATTACAGAGTTTCGCATGGCCACCTTTCAGCTCCATCATCAGACTTAGGGTCTAAAAACAAAGTACTCATCAAGACGAATCAAACGTGTCCAAACTCGACGGGTTTGCGTCATTTCATTATAGAGTTACTGTGGCCACCTTCCAGCTTCATCATCAGCCCCTGGATACCATCTAGACACAAAGTACTCGACAAGACGAATCATACGAGCCCAAACTAGATGGGGTTGTGCCGTTTCATTATAGAGTTCCTATGTCCACCTTCACGCTCCATCATCAGATCAGCTCCATGTCATCATAATATTGCATTGTCACGTGATATACACATGTGTGTAAAATTTCAGTTCAATCGGAAACCGGGAAGTGTGTCAAATTTAACTTGCAAACTTTGAACGGGACATGTGCAATAAAAGCGTCGCCACGCTAACAGCCGATTTTACCCTCCCTCCGCATTAGATTTTTCACATCAAATAGGGGGTGTTCCTATATTTTTTCTATTACAAACAAGCATGCCTGTAGTCCTTCATCGGTTTTGGTGGGACTGCTTCACACCTATTCGATTTTAGTTGATCACCAGTATGAAACAACGGGATGGCTGAAAATCAAGTACCTAATCGCGATAGATTTCGTAAACGTAGTTTTTTTTTCATAATAATGTTCGCGTAAATATTCAGAAAGTATGATCATCAGCTTAGATTAATTATATTTCTAGAGCCTCGGCGTTGTAAACGCGTCAAAAAAAATTGGGGTGAACTTTTCATGCCAATGCTGTTCTATGGCTGTTAGTGTCAAAAGTGACGTCACTTGACAAGGTCGTATTCAGGAGCATTAGTGTGTCATTTAAAATATCAATGTGTGTATTTAAAGTGTGCCGAAACTACAAAAATCGGAAAATGAGCACTAAAGATATTTTTTATCATCGGTTAGTAACATTATTTCATACAATAACTGGCTAAAGGCTAAGTCATTTAAATATTCCGAAAATAAATTAATTTTGGTTTGTATTTTTTTAGGTGATACCAGCTTATGAACTTAAATTTCCCGCGTAATCTTGCAAAGTTGATGATATTTTAACGATAGAGAGTAATAGAAACATTACCTAACATAATTATTAGCGTTTTTAATGGATCCATAAAGCTGCACAGTCGTCATTTTCGGAACTAATTACAATACATATTACTATTTGTAATATTATTATTTATTTTAATGATGAAGATTGTTTACATTTTTAAATTTATAATTATCATGGGTTACAGTAGTATTCTCATTAAAGAAGAAGTTATATATTTTTTTTATAATATATTAAGATTATGAGAGTAAATAGAAAGAGATAATTGACTATATACCTACGAAATATTTTTTTGTATAAGACTGTCTTGAATCTATGATAATATAATTTTCCCATAATTTAATACTACTACTGAAACTGGTATCATTACGCACGCACACAAACATAAATTACACAAGCGTAATGACACTAGCATAATAATTCCCGCCCGATTTTTAAGAGTGACAGTCCATCTAGATATATAATTTAATCTAAGATCATCAGTATTCCACGGTGCGACTGCACTGACATCCATGACGCAACTATAGGGTGTGTGAACTCAGATATTATTTTGCACAATCGTAAGTACTGCCACGATTTTACTTCTGCTTAACGTACCTTCTGAGGCACGGAGGAGGTCAGGAATTCACAAATAAGGGTCATATTTGGTCACGTGCTAATCGTACGAGAGGCACAACAAACCTAGTGATGATATTGTAGCAAGGGCGGGTGAGGGCGCACGGTGGGCTATAAGTGAGGCGACGCGTCGCCCCGCTAACAGCGTCGATAAGTTCCAACAGGAGTTCAAACCCTACTTGCGTCTGTTTTTTTATAAAAAATACCATCCGATTTGAAAACAGTCGTCTCGTTTCCGCGAGGGCAAAAATTAAAAGGTAAAATTAGCGAAAACTTGCAACCTCGAATAGTCAAATGAAAACCCAAGGGTTTTTAATTAATTCTAAACGTGTTCATTTAAGGGATGCGTAGCTTAAGCTTAACCGCAAATAAACTTCTAATGTAGAATGAGTGATGTAAACTTTTCACTGATTACCATTTAGTATCTACAGGATGTTTCAATAGGACTGATGGCGGAGCGGTTTAGATACCGGCCTCCCGAGTGTTGTGGGTTAGATTTCCACACAGGACAACTCTTTGTCTGATCCACAATTGATTGTTTTAAGTACTTTGTGTTCGTGAAATTCTATGTTTGTAAAGTCCCCCGCAATACAAGGATTATACCTTAGTAGGTACAGGGAGTTGTCGCTTAGGCCGATGTGCCTCTCTATCGCTTGTTCCGCGCTCTCGCTTGCACGCTCAGCTTAGGCGGAATGTGACAATGAGTCATGCTTTTTCGTGCGTGCAGCCTGCGTTGACGTTATCACGTCAAAAAAATAAATAAAGAAAAAGTAAGAAAGATATTACTTGTAATGTTATTTTACAACAAAATCCATGCATACATCGGCACCTGAGTGCCAAAATAAAATATATATTTTTTATTGCATTTAGTGGCTGACGAGCCACGGCCCATCTTCATCATCAAATGGTAACCGTCGCTCATGGACTCAACTATACCGAGAGTATTGTCAAGCCGCTGCTCACCATTTCATTTCACAGATATGAAATGAAAGAATAAACGGCTATCTCCTGCTACAGCCAAAACGCAACGATGTGCTTCATGGCCGGTCACATGGGAGATGGTGGTACCAACCCGCTCGACCCCGATACCAAGTGAGTACTTCCACTTGGTACCCAGCCCTACCACCAGTCATACAATGGATGATAATTGCTTACTTCCTTTAGTCGCCTCATACGACACCCGTGGGAAAGGACTTTTGTATTCTTAGTCCGTCACCACACGGACAAAACATAACCTGTAAAAAGTTGTAATTACATAATTATTAATGCTTGTATTTGTAATCCTCTATTATTTCAGTATGTCGGTTAAGAAGCAAAAGTAGATTTTATCCGTGGAATAAGACCAGTATGAACGTTTCTGTTGAATCTGTTAGAGAGAACCGAGTTGGCTTAAATGAGGCAAGTCGTATGTACAGTCTCAAAACGAAGATTATATATAGATATGGAGTTAACAAAAAAGCAAAAGAAGATCTCTAAATAGTGGGATCTGAAGTCGATCTCCCGCCAGAGTTAAAAAATTTAAATGTGCCTTGAAATGGAATGCAGTTTTTATGGTTGTACTCCTATAGATGTAAGATTATGTTTTATTATGTTGATATATTGTGGCACCATGACCGATCATGGACTTATAGTACTAGATTTGAACTAGTAGTACCTACTTATTGTTTTAAGTCCAATGATGGCAACATAGTGGTCCAATCAAGTCGATGATGGTCTAAAGAAGGAAATGGAGATAGTTTTGTTATTTCTCTTTTACATAAAAAATATTGCTTTGAAATCCTATTACGGAAGGTTATAATTAATAAAGTGCATAAAAAATGAATATAATTCACTAGTTTTATTCTAACAATCATAGTTAATGAGATATGAAATCACTTAGTTAAGTGGTCCAATCATCGCAACCTTCCCCTATACTCATTACTTTAAAAAAAGATCGAACAGAATGTTGTAAAGATAATTAAGTTTGCTTTAAGCATCGCTATGTATATGACTAAACGTATAAATAATAAATCATGTCGTTAAAAGGAAACAACAACAGAATCATTCTGTATAAACCACACGTAGGTATTCAGAAGGGTTCAGTAGACACAACATCAATTCACCAGCTCTATTGCGGCAGGCTTTGTTAATTGAAGCCTTGAAATTGTATATTGTACGCTATTATGAACAATGCGAAATAGTTTGTTGTTATGCATTGATGTATGAAAAAGAGAAGATCAACAATTAGGCACTAAAAGTGTCCTCTATAAATGAGTGCAGATTACGATTTCCTGCACTCATTTCGTTTAGTGTTGTTTCGACGTGCGAGCAGCCGCAACGCCCGCGACGTATCAACGTGCCTAATAATACTAAAATCTCTTGAAAAATTAATTGACTGCCCCTTTTATTCTCTCGTTCTTTCTGAATGGTACCATTCCACTCACGCACGCAGTTAAAAATTGTTACTATTTTATAAAATTATTGCGAAATGAATGCTATACATATAAGTAAGATTATATACATGTACAACTTTTGCCTATATTTCTAAACACAATTGGGTATCCTTATTTTATAGATCAATGCTATTATGATATAACTACTGTCACTTTCTCAATACACGGTTGTGGCAAAATTTATTGAGGAGAGCGGGTGAGTAAATTTAAGCAGGTATCAATGTGAGGCTCGCTTCTGCCAGCGTTATTATATGTACGTTTATTTAGATATTTTTGAAGTTACACTTCTTTTGGCGTGTTAGGGAAATATGATGAGAGTAAATTTTTACACCGTCTCGAAAAACCGACACCCTGAAGTTAGACACCCTGAAGTTAGCTATAGTCAACATTTTAGTTTTTTTTGAGATATTTAAATAAACTTTATTTAACTAGATAATGCGTTATAATGAAACTTTCAATGTATTAAATACCTTTTTTCTATTGTTAGTGTCGTTTTTTCTACAAACGTAGAATAAGGTGAAAGATAAAATGATCTTGTTACGTCAAAGAAGTATAACTTCTAACGCGTGTACATAAGTACACACACACTTTTTATATATATTTTTAGCATTTGACATGGTTAGCACTATATATTGTTTCACTTTGTGTTTAATATGTATGTTTATTAAACTACGTCTTTTTATAAAGACGCTAGCAACACCAGAAGCATGAGGGACCTACATAGTATGGCATTTATATACGACCAAAAACTCTCAATAGATTTCTGTGTATCAGATACATTTTAAGACGAGCCAATGCCCACCTGATGGTAAGCGGTAACCATCCCTCATAAACTTAGCTCCGACTAACTAAAAAATAAAGACACCGCATTGTCAACTAAGAAGTGAAGCCACTTTTTGAAAAATGTGTGTGTGTGTGTGTGAGAGAGTGTTGCCACTGGAAAGAAATAGATAATCTTTATAATTTGGGTAAATTTTTAAAACTAAAACTTTTGTTTAAATCTTATAGGAAGTAAAAGTATAAAGTAAGTTTACAGGAAATCCATCCATCCATCCATCCATCCATCAGCCTTACATCGTCCACTGCTGGACATAGGCCTCTCCGTAATTTTTTACCATAATCGCCACGCTTAGCAGGCGGGTTGGCGATCGCAGTGGATGTTTTTAGTACACAGGGTAACGCTGCTGCCCGGTCCCCCGGCAATCCCTTAGTCGGCTTTTACGACTCCCATAGGAAGAGACGGGATGGAGCTATTCTTGGTGCCGGCCCCACACGGCAGAAAATCATATAGACAATATTATGGCGCTGACAACGTATTCATGTACGTAATCGTCGAGTAATTCGGGGTAATTTTAAATCATACTCTGGTAACACTCGTGGTTTATGACTTCGTTTTGGCATGGTTTTGTTTGTATTTGTGTGCGTGAGCGCGTGTAATTACAAGTTTGGCATGGTTTTATATGACTTCACGGGATTTTTCGTAATGTTCCATCTATATTATATGTTGTTTAGTAAGTCTGAGTTGTCAAACCACTGCTAACTATTTCATTTCACGTTTGTGAAGTGAATTTTAATTGTAACTAAAACGCATCGAGGTTTTTTACGGTTGGTCATACAAATGATGGTGGTATTGACCCGCTTGGGCTAGATGTGAGTACTCCCATTTGATACCCAATTCTACCCCCAGTGATTTAAATTAATTACCTACTACTTTACTTTAATGTATGCACTAGTACCTACGAAGTGTGCTGAGCTTGAGTGAATCGTATAGACGTAATGAAATTACCATGTCTTATTTATCATTCTACCCACACGTTCTGAAATTTTACCTTAAGATTTTAATTAAACATGTCACATACACACCCGTAATCATAGCGCGGGGTGTATGTGAACTTTTAATAAATTAATTTAATTAACCTACTCAGTTATACTTACATTTCATTATTAAGTTCATTATTAATTCGTCTCATATTGTGACTTCATAAAAAGGTTTTTTGCTCAAAAGTAACATGATTAAAAGGAATATGAAAATATATTTGATAAGTCTGATTAAATAAAGGGAAGAATGGTTTCCTCATCGTGAATACGCTTATATACGAGTATATTTGTGATTATTACGTATAAAGTCCCACATCTTAAATACTGAAGAAGTCGGCTCATGTAACGCAGCCATATTTTGTCTAAGGCCTATGGTAAATAACAAATGCAATACGCGCGATTTAACTTTCCCGGCCTTTTCTTTTGTTTAGGCGGGAAAAATGTCTCTAACCGCACACCCCGTCGTTCGGGGCAACGAACAGGTTAGTGTGGGGCCTTCACCCACTAAAGAAACCCGCCGTGTGCCGTCTCTCCGCCTGTGTTGACGGACCACTGGTACCTACTGTGTTGGATTAGGTACTTCAGTGGCAACTTTCCCGGCCTAAGTTTATAGCCTCTGTTTACCTATAGATGTGTATAGATATCAACTCTAAACTAAAACTACAAGTAGGGCCCTTTCTTCATTTTTTTATTGCTAATGATGGCAGACGAGCCCCTGCCCACCTGATGGTAAGTGGTAACCGTCGCTCACGGACTCAACTATACCGAGAGTATTGTCAAGCCGCTGCGCCCCATTTCATTTCTAAGATATGAAATAAAAGAATAAACGGCTATCTTCTGCTACAGACAAAATACACAGACGTGCTTCATGACCGGTCACACAGGAGACGGTGGTACTGACCCGTTCGGGCCCGATAGCAAGTGAGTACTCTCACTTGGTACCCAGCCCTACCACCAGTAATGCAATGGGTGATAACTGTTTACTTCCCTTAGTCGCCTAGTACGACACCCGCGCGAAAGGATGGATGGTGTGGTGACACTTGTATTCTTATTCCATCACCACAATTGCTAGTTGGTTATTATCTTAACATAATCCCATGCAGTAACTGCTGGAAAGAATTGATGAAATTTATTCCGTATTCCCGTTGCATGACAAATAGAGAAGCTTGCTTTTATTTTATTGATTTTTGCCACAGACAACGAAATATTTGCCGCTATGATTGTAAATTTCATTTACCATGAACAATGCGTGTTTTGGATTGTAAACGTATTCTTGACGTCAAAATTGGAAATTAGGGGTTGTACTGTGTAAACAGCAGCGACTTTCAGCGTTATACCACAGAGGTAGGTTATAGATGGAAACAGAGCAAATATTACAATAAAATCCGTTACAATCCACCTGCAAGGCCTTCCGCGAAGGTGCGACGCTCCGTGTGCGGATGCGTCGCTCAGGAGTGGGTACTCAAACGGGTAAGCCGCCGGCGGACCACTGAAGTAATCCAACACGGTACCAGTGGCCCGTCAACACAGGCGGAAAGACGGCACACGGCGGATTTCTTTAGTGGGTGAAGGCCCCACACTACCCTGTTCGCCCCGAACGACGGGGTGTGCGGTTAGGTACATTTTTTCCCGCCTAAACAAAAAAGAA
This sequence comes from Leucoma salicis, assembly GCA_948253155.1. Classification (NCBI taxonomy): domain Eukaryota; kingdom Metazoa; phylum Arthropoda; class Insecta; order Lepidoptera; family Erebidae; genus Leucoma; species Leucoma salicis. The sequence goes on along the minus strand of OX411805.1, from coordinate 7,206,827 downwards.
AAAAAATAGTTAAAGACACGACTTGTAAAACGCTATAATTGTGACCGACTAACCATTTTGATTTTTATTACATAACTAGCCTTTGCCCACGGATCCGCTGCAGTCAAAAGCTAGTTTTTAGGTTTTATCTCAGGTTTCGGATATAGTAGCGGGATGAAGAGATGAGTTTTTAAATCTAATCCAGAGCTATCAAATAAAAAAAGTTGCATCAAAATACGTTCAGTAGTTTTGGCGTGATGCGCGAACGAACAAACAGATAAACAGCCAAACTAACAAAAAATCTAAAAAAATAATTTTGTGTTCAGGCATGATTTTTTTTTGTTAAAGCGGGAAAAAATCTTCCTAACCGCACACCCCGTCGTTCGGGGCAACAAACCAAGTAGTGTGTGGCCTTCACCCACTAAAGAAACCTAGATGTCACTCCGCCTTTATTGGCGGGCACCTTGAACTATGTTACATTCCTTCGGTGGTATGTTCAGACACGCCTATATAGCCTAATACAGTAAATATTATTTCTCAAATATCTTAAATGTACAGACGCAGCTCTGTTACAGCTTTGTAATAGTATAGATAGAAATAATATTAAAAAGGTAGGGTTGGATACCAAGTGGGAGTACTTAATTTGTTATCTGGTCGAGCGGGTCGGTATCTCCGTCTCGCGTGTGACCGACCGTGAAAATCGGTGCGTTTTGGTTGTAGAGGGAGAAAACCATTCTTTTATTTCTAGTCCGCGAAATAAAATTGTGAACAGCGACTTGACCGTGTTCGCGGCAGTTGCCACTTACCATCATCATAAAACAATCCGTCCATCCATCCATCAGCCTTTTAACGTCCACTGCTGGACATAGGCCTCTCCAAGAATGAGGGATAGTGCCGTAATTGTCCCACCCCTCTCCACCCATGGGAGTCGTAAGAGCCGACTGAGGGAATACCGGGGGAGTGGGCAGCAGCACTCCCTCGAGTATTGACAACATCCACTGTGATCGCCAACCCACCCGCCAATTGTGGCGATTAGGGCACTATCCCCCATTCTTGGGGAGCCCTATGTCCAGCAGTGGACGTTAAAAGGCTGATGGATGGTATGTTCTTGGTTGCAGCACCTATTTTAGTATAAAAAAATTAAAATACTGTAACAAATTGGCGATTTAAAAAAGTGACTCATGTATTTCTTGCCGGGTTGTACTCATGAAAAACCTTACTACGGAATCCGGCCACTTTCCTTAAGCGCTCGTGTTAGTTATTAGTAGCTTTGAGTATTTTGAGTATTATAATAAGCCTATGAAATAATGTTTTATTTGAATTTGATCATCAGGTGGTACTACTGATGTTATGTCTATCAGTTCCAGTGGTCCGTCAGTACAGACGGAGAGACGACACACGCTGGGCTTATTTAGTGGGAGAGGGCACCACACTACCCTGTTCGTTGCCTCAAACGTCGGAGTGTGTGGTTGTATACCGGCCTTAAAAAATTAGAAATAAAAAAGTACAAAAGAATGTTTCCATTTTTTGCAAGGATGGTAAAGAAGTTTATTAGCCTGATTATTAGGTACCTTAGCGATGAGCGTAGTCCATCAATGTTTGTAATCCTATGGGCACCACTAACTCATAGCCAGCTCTTGATAAAGAGATAGGTGATGGAAAATATATCGAGTCGAGAGGGGGCTCCTATAAGTGTATTTAAGTATTACATTGACTTAAAGAGTTACTTATTTTCTTATTTTTTTAAAGTGAAAACATCTTTATGCGCGTTGAGCACTTTTTGGGTGTACAAAAATCATGGAATTCGCGTCATCGTCACCGAACGCTCGATAGAAGTGAAAACTATGTAACTTGTGAATTGTATCGTCGAGCTATTAGATTATTATTTTTGAATTGTTTTTGGTTTGTAAACAAGTGTTAATGACCAAAATAATAATAATCTAATAGCTCGATGATACAATTCACAAATTACTTAGTTTTCACTTCTATCGGCAGTCTCCAAAGACTGCCACGCATGTTTTTTTTTTAACTTATATTTTGGTCAGATAATTTTCATTCCTACAATGATATAGCTTTCTAGCCCTAGCAATCCTTCTAGTCCTTCAGTTTTACTTATTCAACCTCTATGTTTATGTAAATATAATGTCTGGTATGTTTACATAAATTATAAATCTGTAGGTTACACATATATTTTACACACAGTATCACAAAGTAAGGCGTGAAATAACATGACACGTCTGACAATTGTTGTCTGTTCAAATATTTCACTGTTCACACGCTCGTTGATTTTGTTAGATACGAATGTTTTACATACTTTGTTAACTTAGGGACTTGTTTTTGTATTTGAAAATGAGAGTTAAGTACTTTTACGTTGTAAAATAAACCTGAGAACAGACTGTCGTGTCTTCTCAGTTCATCATTCTCCTGGTTGCAGCAGTTGCATTTACCCATGCCCCATCAATTGTCAGTTCCTAAATTATAATTACAAACCAAGAATTTGTTTGCAGATGAAAAAAAAAACATAGCATCACGCCTGTATTCCCCGAAGGGGTAGGCAGAGGTGTATTACACACCCACGATTCGCCAGCTATGTTTAAGTCCCACGTAATAGGGAGCGAGCCTATTGACGTCTACCGGCACATTTCCAATTATTGTTTTGTTTGCAGGTGCAGAAAAAATAATCAAAAAGTGCAAAAATGTGCAAGCAAAAATAACAGTCACGAGCAGGATTTGAACCTGCATCTCCTGGAATACCGTCCAGATGCTTTACCAATTCAGGCGCTGTGGCAAAGGCTCTGAACCGCTAAGTTTGATAACACATTTCTTGTTAATGTCTTGTTGAGGCCTGCGCCATCTGTCGGATTTACGCTTCGTTTGTGTAACAACAGCACAATATTGACGTGATAACGTCTTATAAAACGCTGCAGGCACGAAAAAGTGTCGCGTTCCGAATCAGGTAAAATTATCGTCAGTAACCCGACTTTACACACAACCATATATTTTTGGACCTTTAAAACTTGGTGATAGTATCCTATATCCATTGATCACTGGCAATATAAATAGGCAAATGCTATGGCGGTATCGTTGGCGCGATTTTTTAACAACGTCTTGATGGAGGCGTGATTTTAAACCAGTCATGAATATTAAACAAAATTTTCTTAAAGCAAAATCTTTTGCAAACCCTTAAGCTGAAAGTTTCTAATTATTACATTCATATTCAAATTCTTTGTAAGTTGTTTTTTTTTACTACAGTTTCATTAAAGTGGGATTACCTATTTTTAAAAAGTTTAGGGAGCGCGCTAATCAGTTTTGAAAAATTCTGTACTAAATCCTAGTGATATTATAAATGCTGTCTGTGCTTTAGTGAAAATGTTTGTATTTCGGTCCATCAATCATGCATAAACGACTAAATGGGTCGATAGAAATCGATGTGATTACATAATTAGTAAATAGATAAATGAGACAGTATATATTTTTTTATAATATGTAGTTTTTATATCGAAAAATAAATATTTGCCACAGGATAGCCATCGTTAGGATAATCATTTTTGTAATTCTTTCTAGACTGACAGAAAGAAACTAATACCATTCATTAAAGCATTAGACAGAAGAGAAAAACCATCATTTTTGATATACTCTTAGTTGCAAAGAAACAATAAAGTTACTTAATAATTCCTGTTTGGACGAACGAAAGTCAAACGTATCATAGCTACGAATAACAATTTATGAATTTTAAATGTTACAATTTAATAAAATACATTTTTTCCTTATTTTCACTATTATTAATTTATATTTATTAAAAATTTTTACACTATTATTAATTCAAATTTATTAAAATTTATTTTCTATTTTTTAGTTTAGTTTTCTATAAAAAGCGTGTTTTTTTAGTTTTTTTAAACTATATTTATTTTTAACTTTTTAGTTTGATTTTTCACAGAAACTACGAAATAACTAAAAAACTATATAAGATATTGCTACAAATGTGGTGTTGAAATAGAGGGCTGTTAACAGCGGACAATCTAAGGTAAGAACCACCACCGTGCAAGCAGAATTACCGGTAGTGGATAGGTGCAAACCCACGGAGAGTTACATACTGACATACTGACATACTGACATACTGACATACAAGTGAAGCTAATAAAAAGCGTGTAAAAAAGTCGTAAATTTAATGACATACAAGTGAAGCTAATAAAAAGCGTGTAAAAAAAATAATCTAATAAAAGCTAGGACCCTCATACAATTTTTTTTTATTTCACACAAGCACGGTTTTTCATTTCACTAGAGTTTCGCCAAATTTAAATGGAAAATCCTTCTCTAAGTTGTGATTGCCGGGTTTTTCTGAATTGCCGAGTCATGCCATCTGTCAAGTTACAGTCTGTAACATATTATGTTTACTGTTTACTTGTAATTACTCTGCCCAATTTTCGTGACTATCCTTTTTCCATCCATCCATCATCCATCAGCCCTTCATCGTCCACTGCTGGACATAGGCCTCCCCAAGGGAACGCCACAGCGAACGGTCCCGTGCCGCCTGCATCCAACGAATGCCTGCGACTTTGACCAGGTCATTGGTCCACCTGGTGGGAGGCCGACCTACACTGCGCCGTCCAATACGCGGTCGCCACTCGAGAACCTTTCTTCCCCAACGGTTGTCGGTTCGTCGAGCGATGTGGCCTGCCCATTGCCACTTCAGCATGCTGACCCGGCGGGCTATGTCGGTTACTCCCGTTCTCCTACGGATTTCCGTATTACGGATCTTATCACGTAGAGAGATCCCAAGCATAGCCCGCTCCATGGCACGCTGAGCGACTTTGAGCCTTGATATAAGGCCAACATTTAGAGACCACGCTTCTGTTCCGTAGACATCACCGGTAACACACACTGGTCGTAGACCTTCATCTTCAGACACTGTGGAATATTGGACAAGAAGATCTTCCTCAGCTTCCCTTTTTAATGTTACTCTGTTTAATACTTTCTGATATTTACGCGAATGTTACACATTTTGAAATAAAACTTCGTTTACGGAATCTATCGCGTTTACTTAATTTTACTACTATCCCGACGTTTAGAATACTTTACAGCATTCATGATCACGGGTGGACTTAGATGATAGACGTCCAAAGCTGATATGTTATTTCAACGGTTGTGGGTAGATGAGACCGTTAAAAAAAAAGTAAACGCGTTGAAAAATTAAGTAAACGCGATAGATTCCGTAAACGAAGTTTTATTTCAAAATGTTACTCTGTTTAATTATCCATGATTATTATTGTTGTTTCTTTTAAGCTTAATTAGGTACTGTGCGTTTTGTTGAACTAAGGATGATCTCCGTGCAAATCCACGAACGCCTTACAATTGATGTATGTATCTAAGTCTCACTAAAATCCACAGCGATAGAGGTAGTATCAAACATAATAATCTATCAAAAATATCTAAATAAAAAGAACACACCTTTATGAATTATTTTTTTTTAAACTTACTGCTACGAGCTTCTTGGAATGGTTACACGTATTTTTCCACTGACGTCATTCGTTATTATTGGAACATATTTTTTTGTATACTACGAGGGTGTCAAAAAAGCACACAGTCCACCTGATAGTAAGCGGTCACTGTAGCCTATAGACGCTATCAACACCAGAGGCATCACTCGCATGCCATATTCAAGTAAAGGGATAGGAGGGGAAAGGACGTAAGTATAATAAGGAGAGGATAGAGGATAAAGGTTGGGGCCTCCTGTGCTCTCACTCACCTTAAGAGATACAACTATTAGGCGTACCTAATGTTGTTACACGCTGATCTTGTATAGGAGGGTGGAACTTTTCCAATTGAGTTGGTTTATTAATGTTGGGACAAGCACTCTACCACTGGCTAAATCTTTTTGAAATAAAACTACTTTTACGAAATCTATCGCGTTTACTTAATTTTTATACTATCCCGACGTTTCGAATACTTTACAGCATTCATGATCACGGGTGGACTTAGATGGTAGACGTCCAAAGCTGATATGTGTCTACCATCTAATTTATAAAAATCAAGTAAACGCGATAGATTCCGTAAACGTAGTTTTATTGCAAAATGTGTAAAATTTGCGTAAATGTTTGAAAACTGGCTAAATATTATCTTATGTATTTTCTTACACTAGACTTCTTAGTTTTGAACAGACTACCAACTATTACGGGGCCCATATTTCCTAGCACTGCAATAAAAGAAAAGGATTTCCGTTTTTTTCAGTCGTATTGAAACCCAAATGCTTATGAACGCTGGCATCAGTTCTGCCATCACAAAACATCTTTAATAAATAAAAATGAATCTATGAAATGTATGTACGCGCATAACTTCTGAACGACTGCACCAAATTTGGTAATTCTTTTTGAAGGGAATACTTCTTTAGAATCGTTGTGATTTGAAACTCGATGAAACGAAAATGCGTCATGAACAAGGTTCAAACACATAAATGTATAGGATTGACAGTCGGTTGCAGAAAAGTCCATTAAAGTTATTTTAACTTTGAAATATTTTTTTTTCACAGAAAGTATTCCTTGGTAGTTGATTTGAAATCTCGGTCTCTGGTTTGCGTGATCAATACTTAAACTATAAGACCATGGTGTACATAATATTAATTTTAATAAGTGATATGCATTCAATAATAAACTAATATCTCTGTTTTGTTATGTTCACTTGGTATTCCCATACCAGTTCTAAAGTATTTTTCTCACCTACGCCCGAAGTGAATCATATACTTTTGTTATTTATGTTGCTATGGTGAGGTTTACAAGATCTTTTACCAAAGTTGTCCCATAAATTCCTCCATCCATCCATCCATCAGCCTTTCGAAGTCCACTGCTGGACATAGGCCTCCCCAAGAGAACGACACAACATGTGTTTCGCTCATATGGGGGATAGTGCCGTAATCGCCACGCTTGGCAGGCGGGTTGGTGATCCCAGTTGATGTTGTTAATACTCGAGGGAGAACTGCTGCCCACTCTCCCCGGTATTCCCTTAGTCGGCTCTTACGACTCCCATGGGTGGAGAGGGGTGGGACAATTATAAAGCCGGCCCCACACAGCCTTAAATTCCTACGGGATCCATTATATCGTTGCAGAAAACAAAATTTAAATGAATTTTAATGCTCCATTAAATTTAATTAAAGAGAGGTAATTTTAAGCTCGGTAAAAAATAATAAACCTTACAATACCCTAATACTCCTGATGCTCTATATCCATCTCAATCTCTCATAGGCTACTTTTCAGAAGTTTCACTTCTGTCGTATGTGCATTGCACACACGACAGAAGTGAGGGATTTTTATTGTTTGTGTTTGTTATAAGGACACAGTTTGTATAAAAAAAAAATCTGGATAACGGTGGACCCTAAAGGCCATCTCTGCAACTTTTCCTGCAACCCGCTAATTTGATACTTAAGCGCTCAAAATTGCACTTATTACGTTTTTGAGCTCTTCGAGCTCAAAAGTATAATTTTCCTGTCATTTTTAGCTCTCCGAGCTCAAAGAGGTAAGGTAACTGTTGAGCTCATCGAGCTCAAAAGTCTGATAGAGACTTAATAAAACACTATTCGTTGAATTTTCAAATCGCATTAACTTTTGAATGAATGAACCGATTTTCTCGTAGTTTTTCGGCATTCAATGCAGTTTTTTTAGCTGTTTGAAGAATCTTAAAGCTCGAACTGGTCAAACTGAAAATTACCAATCAACCGATTTTGACCGGACTGGCGGCGATCGACGTGGTTTTTTGACGTTAACAGCTGATTAGTTTTTTGGATCGATCGATAAAGCCGTTTAAAAGTTATTACAAAAAAAACACATTTGAAAAATTTAATTTGTAGTTTTTTTGAGATTTCTCAAGTTTTACAGGTTCGAATCGGTCCTAATTATATTAAAAATCTAATTTTGGTCAAGTCTTTTCAAATGACGCCAACCGCGATGAAATCGGTCAAGCCGTTCAAAAGTTATGAGAGGTACACACACATACATACAGACATACAGGCATCATCGCGGAAACATTCGGGGAAGCTTCCTAGGACGTCAAAACGTCAACATCCGTTGAAAACTCGATTTTCAATAAACGGGGTAAGACCAATAACTTCCCAACTTGTGAAAATTTTAAATTTTCTTAGCGGGAAGTTAAAAAATTGTACAGTAAATTTAAAAAAATCAGTATGAAAAGTGAGTGAGTGGAAGTGAATGATACAGAAGACTGGGAGTTACTTTTGATACATAAAACGTGTCTAGAATTATTGATAATCCGACTGATTTTAATTCACGGGAAGTCTTACATTTTCTTAGACTCAGGAATTTTATTTTTATCGAAAATAAAAAATAAAATGGCAGTTCGAAGTTCGCCGGGATGGCTAGTTTTCAATAAATCTGCTTTTACGGAATACATGGCATTGATTTTATATCCTGACGTTTGAAGTAGGTACATTAGCGATTCTCAAACTTTTATGATGACGGAACCCTTTTAGCAAACTAAATATTTGACGGAGCCCTGAAATAATACAACACTTTTTATGCGAACTCTTTACCCATCATCATATTACTTTAAATTACCATTTTCGTTATATGTGAGTGAAATTTTACTAACACTCATTATTTAGATTTTTATTTTTAGTATTTTTTTTCGCTATGGCTGGGGTTTATGTTGCCCTTTGGCCATACGGAGTCCTAGGGCTCCAAGGAGCACCCTTTTAAGAATTGCTTCCTTAAAGTGTTCATGTTAACGGGGGTCTGTAAAAGTTATTTTATTTTATAACTAGCCTTTGCCCGCTGCTCCGGCGCAGCCAAAATCTTTAGTTTGTAGGTTATATCTTAGGTTCTCGATATAGTAGCGGGATAAAATCTATATCCGTTTTAAATCTAATCAATGGCATTCGGGAAGCCCAACAAATAGACATATATTCCTAAAATAAAATTGTTTTGTGTTCAGAGACGCTTCAGAGACATTCATGTTTTTTTTTAATTTCTCAAATGTACAGACATAGCTCTGTTACAGCTTTATAATAACATAGAAAGATAGATGTAGTAATTAGCGCAAATATCAAAAAGTATTATTCAAATGTTAGTATACCCTTCAATCACACGAGTTATCAGCAATTAGTTGGACAATGAAAATTAGTATATGTATCTTAATTATGAATATATTCCACGCTCTAATATGGTATGAATAATTCATAGCTTAAATTAAAAGCAATCAGCGTGTGCATGTTGTGTATTAAAATTACATAAACAAATATCGATGAAAATGAGTGCCTACGTTCATTAGAAAATAATTGGATTTTCTTATAACACATAGCATCACGCCTGTATTCCCCGAAGGGATAGACAAAGGTGTATTACACACCCACGACTCGCCAGCTATGTTTAAGTCCCACGTAATAGGGGGCGAGCCTATTGACGTCTACCGGGCACATATCCAAACTCCGGGCTGCTACTGAGAATTTTCCTAGCCTATGTCCTTTTCTGGACTCCAGACTACATTTAAGAATGTAAAATTTCATACTTACTTACTTATCATCACGCCATTTCCCTTGCGGGGTAGACAGAGAGAACAGAGTACCAAGAGGCTCTATTCTTGCACACATCTCTCGCTTCCTCAACATTCATAATTCTCTTTATACACGCTGGCCGGTTTCAGAGACTCCTGATTCCACCTTCCTTCAATACATGACCGATTTAGTCTAGGTAGGTGAGTCTCGGTCTCCCCCTGTACCTACATACTTCTATTTTCGCATTGTATATCTTCTTGACCAGTCAAATATGTCCGAACCATCGGAACATTTCCTTTAGTTGCATCTTTACACCAATAATCTTTTTCATGCCTACTCGCTCTCTTACGTAGTCATTACGAATGCTGAGAGCTCTCTTACGTAGTCATTAGAATGAGTCAGCCTCACTCCAAACATTCTTCGCAGCGATCGTATTTCGACTGCATTGATTTTACTCTTATACACCTTTTTGCAGAGCCAACTCTCGCTTCCATATAGTAACGTTGAGACAAGCACTGCCATCTGTATTGCGACCCGTGTCTTCTGGCTGGCGGATGCGTCGCTCAGTGGAAGGTACCTGAAAGGGTAAGTCGCCGGCGGGCCACTGAAGTAATCCAACACAGTACCAGTGGTCCGCCAACACAGGCGGAGATACGGCACACGGCGGGTTTCTTTAGTGGGTGAGACACCTCACACACATTTTTTCCCTCATAAACAAATAAAAAAATGTTGTCCCAATGCTCCGTTAACTTAATTTCCCGCATTTACTCTTCCCTCTATACCAGTGGTGTACCTTCCATCCCGACAGAGGATTCTACCCCCAGCAAAATTTCATGATGGTCGGTTTAGTAGTTACAGAGTGAAAGCTAAACAAACAAACAAACTTACTTTCGCATTTATAATATTAGAAGGGGATTTTTTTTCTGTAACATTTTTGTACTACAATTCACTCTCGGAAACACAGCCTCAGCTGAAGTCCTAGGTACTACCTAAGCCAATTTCCTATTTACCGATCGACTCATACAATTTCCGGACCTAGCCGTAGTTACGGGCTATGGCAACTCGTTTTTGTAACATCATAGGTACTTACTGTATTGTAAGTGGGATCATAAAATTATTGTCATATTTACCGTTGTTTTTTAAAGTCAAGTAGGATTTTGGAAATAAAGTATTAAGTTTTAAAATTTTTGAAGTGTAAACTTCTTTAGGCACTAAACACAAAGTGAAAATTATGTCCTGACAGGAGCAATTGTCACGATGGCTGAATTGGCAAAGCATCTGGACGGTATCCAGGAGATGCAGGTTCAAATCCTGCTCGTGAATGTTAATTACGATTTCACATTGTTCACTTTGTGTTTCATAAAAAAAGTTACATCAAAATTCTGTAATGTGTAATTCTGTATAGAAAACTATTTTTATGGAATCTATGATACTATTGCGTCGTTTCGAATACTCTACAGTGTCACGAGTAGATCCCCATTGTCCATCTAGATAGTATAAATTTAAGTAAACGCGATAAATTCCATTAAAACAGTTTTGTTTCTATGAAAGTAGTTTCTAAGTTTTTTCTTAGGTTCCCAATATCTATAGTAGCGCGATAAAACGTATAGTATAAATACAAGTTTTTAAGTCTAATCATGAAATATCAAACAATGATAGTTTCATAACAATCCGTTCAATACTTTTTGCGTGATATGCGAACAAACAAGCAGACAAAAGTTCTAAAACAAGTGTTTTGTGTTTCAGAGACGGCCAAATAGCCTGATACACTATTTTATTCTCAACTATCTTAAATGTACATACCGAGCTCTGTTATATTGTAATAGTAGAGATGAATTAATCGAAATATTAATTGAAATAATCCTTATTAGACTATATTCTAAATGTTGATATTCATGTTTACGACTACACAATAAGCGACGGTTACCTCTTGCTTTAACAAACTACCATTGTCTTCTCCCTTGAAAGACTCCAAAAAGGTAAAACATATAAATAATTACCTGAAAATAATATCTATCTACGAGTATCTAGATATGGCACTGAAAGTAATAAAGCAACCTGAAAAAATGTAAAATATCTTATTTGATTGATTGAAATAATTTTGATTGAAAGTAATATTTAGAATAAGAGATTTAATGATCTTTGCCGATTTTCCTTTCGTTGCTCATTCAATCTCAGTATTACAAAATTACAGATAAATAATATTATAATATCAGAATTGCTGAGAAAGTAATAAAATAAATTAATATTGCTCTCTTGATAGGTCAGCAGTCATTTAATTTGAATCTAAAAGTGGGCAATATCAATTTCTTAACTTTCTAATTTACAATTATTTAAATAATTAACCTCCCTCCATTAACAGTTGTTTCCGTTTCGAGCAATAGCTCTCAGGTCAGCGTATTTCAATGCAGATTGGCTATGGAGATAGATGTTTATGGTCTCAAGTTGCTGGAAGGGAAGAGGAATAGTTAATGATAGTTGATCAAAATCTAGAATTGTTGTCTTCATACATAGCATCATAGCATCACGCCTGTATTCCCCGAAGGGGTAGGCAGAGGTGTATTATACACCCACGACTCGCCAGCTACGTTTAAGTCCCACGTAATAGTGGGCGAGCCTATTGACGTCTACCGGGCACATTTTCCAAACTACGCGCGCTACGGGCTGCTACTGAAAATTTTTTCTTATTTTTTTTTTACGAAAAATCTCAATAGCACTGGCCGACCCGGGGATCGAACCCGAGACCTCATGATTAGCAGTCGCTTACACTATCGCTGCACCACGGAGGCCGAACTTCGGTGTGTGTGTTTTCTCGGGAGTAACATGTCGGGTTCTGTGTGTATTTTTTTATGATAACTAGACAACGTTGCAAAACAATAAAAAAACAGTCAGTGTAAAGGTGTCAAAGTATTTCAAATTATTGGGTTTATTGAATTGCGAAAAAAAGTAATTCATTTATACCTTTTAATTGATCTATAATAATTTTATTATCTAGAGTATTGGTATACATATGTGACTTATTTTACAGCTATGACAGATTTCATTTCTCTAAATTTTAATGGAAACCTTACTTCTTTTACCGAATGTTCGGCATTTAAAATCGAATTTCGGCCGAATGCCGAAGTTCGGTTCAAGCCACCGAAATTCGGTTAAACCGAATGTAAAACGAATTCCGGCCCATCCCTAATATTATCACGTTATCAAGCGTTTATAACGTTTATCAAGCGTTGAAACAGAAATGTATAAAATAAATAATAAAGTTAAAACTTTAAGTAAAAACTGTAACCCGAAATAGTAAAGTGATCTAAAAAGTACGACAACAAGGAAATAATCTATATCTATACTTATAATAAAACTGTAGAGAGGTCAATTCTGTACATTGAATATATATTCAAAATTAATATTGGAGGATGAATGGTGATCGATACTGATGCCAAAAATGTAATCAGTAAATGTTTTGTCTGTCTGTCTGTATATGCACACATGGGTCAAAAACTACTAAAGGGATTTTAACCAAACTTGGTACGATTGTAGTACATACTCCTGGGCAGGTTATAGGCTATATAACATAACGCTAAGACATATAGGAGCTGTGCAGTGACGATAAATTTGAAGCAAGTCGGATGAAAATGCGCTTTCGAGCTTATCCTCGCATACCTTGATCATATACAAAAGTATGTATTACAAAGATGATGATCTTCAAAAGGTCTACAAAAAAGTCCTGAATAGTATATATCTATCTTTTATAAATTAGCCACAATAACGTGTTTAATCATAAGGCATTTCTTCAGTGTATTATTAAATACATAAATATATTGTATTTCACATAGATATATCTTTATCAAACTCCCATATTCAAAAAGTACACTTAAATATCAATTTTATAAAAAAAAAATTATAGAAATCGGTTTATAAACACACAAGATATAGATGAAATAAAACTTCCAAATCTCGCCGCGCCGGTATGGGTACGGCTATACGGTTGATTTTTGCTTAACGCGCGAAACGGCCATCCGCTGCATCTATAAAAAGGCGAGGGCGCTCACGCACCGACTTCAAATCATAAACGTGGGAAATCCCACTTTGCCAGCAACAGCCCGAGCCGAAGTCCTTACCCCACAGGGGGTGCCCTCGGGTAGCGTTGCCTAAATGTTGGTTTAAGAGCCCTCTGCGCTCACCAATTGTCCGGGTAAGGTCGTCATAGCCATCTGAGGTTAACATCAAACGTCACACACAAAAGCAAAAAAAAAACGCGCCGACTTCACATTTCACATTGTCACTCTTAAACCGAACGGACGTGGTTCTTATTGACTCTTCTCGGAATAAGCGCGTTTTAGATTTTAAAATACATGGATACGTAGTTTTTAGATATAAGTTTAAAGTAGGTATTAGATAATAATATAATTAGTTTGTTTAGTGTTTTTGTTTGTTTCTCCTTCTTTTCTTTATATAATATAGTTGTCAAGTTAAACGTTGTAAAGTTAAGTATATTTTTTTTCTTTTTGTGTATTTATCTTATTAGGTTCTTTTTATTCCACCTACGATGCTACCTAAAAAATGGTCTTCCTTATCTCGAAATTCGAGAAATGCCAAAAGAATAAGAGATGCTCGTTCTCAGGAATCGTCAGAGGAAAGCGCGCATCGTTTAAACTCTATGAGAGTTAATAATGCAAGCACAAGCACATGAAAGCAGTTCTGACAGAGAGATGCGATTAACTTCTGATAGGGAAAGAAGAGCTAGACAGTCAATGACTTTTTAAGAAGAGATTTTGGTATTATTAGGCATATTGATACCTTGCAGAAAACAATACTAAATGAAATGAGTGCAGGAAAGCGTAATCTGCACTAATTTATAGTGTACACTTTTAGTGCCTAATTGTGGATTTTCTCTGTTTTATACTTCAACTGCCTCTGTAGTGCAGAGGTAGTGTAAGTGACTGCTGATCATGAGGTCTTGGGATCGATTCCCGGGTCGGGCAGTGTTATTGAGTTGTTTCGGGAGTTTGTAAATGTGCCTGGTAGACGGCAATAGGCTCGCCCCCTATTACGTGGGACTTAAACATAGCTGTTGAATCGTGGGTGTGTAATACACCTCTGCCTACCCCTTTGGGGAATACAGGCTTGTTGCTATGTTTTGGTTTATACATCAATGTTTATAAGATATGTATAATTATACTAGGTTGTACGGCTTGATGGTGAGTAAGACGGTAAGTTTGCCACCCCATGAGTGGTTGGCGTGGTAGCCTATAGACCAAAAGCAACCTTCGCGAGTAATCTATCCCAAGAAAAGCTATAGGACATGAAGAGGAATGATGATATAAAGGAGATGAGGAAGTGGTCAGGTAAAATAATAAGAAAGTAATGTGGGGGTGGTTTGGTAGGTTTCTAATTGGGAGATAGAAACACACATATTTGACCTTTTTTGAATTAAGAATGTTAAATATAATTTTATATTTGATACTAGCTGACCCGGCGAACTTCGTACCTCCATATATGTATATTTTCATGAATAAATATTGCAACTATTAATTGAGATATAAGGTATCCTGTCTCTTAAGTTGGAACAAAACACACATTTAAAAAAAAGAAAAGTTATAATCGGTTCAGTAGTTTCGAAGTTCATCCCGGACAAACATCGTGATACTGGAATTATATGTAATAGATAGGATACACATACATTTCAATGGTTGTATAAAATCGCGGGTAAAATAGGGGCCGAATTAAGAAAGTAAAACTTTAACGCTGACAAAGTCGCGGGTATCAGCTATTTAGACATAAATCAATAAATGCATAGGTACAAAAATTGTTAAGGTAGAGCCGTGTTGCATGTTTTTATGATAATTTTGTAGATGTTCCAGACACAGATGGTATACAGGCAACAAATTTTTGTTAGTATTGGGTCATACACAAAAATTGCAAAAAAAATGTTCGCACATTATAAAATTTGCTCGGAAATAACTTTACTACTTTTGTTAATTCGTTTAATAAAATTGTTCTTAAATTTATTTTTTATAAGTATTTAAAAATATTTTTGTTGGTTATTTGATTTTGTTTATTTTTGTTTTTAATGGAAAAGTTCTCCCCCTCAAAGTGCTCCCTGTGGACTGTTCCGATGCGGAGTATTAAGCCTTAAGCGCTATTTAAAAATATTTAAATGCTAAATTATCAATTAAACTTCTTACTAAAATGATTGTATATTACCTATGTTTAAATTTATTTACATGTTTAAAAAGGCACAGTGATAATTTCTAAATCAATCTAATTAAACTTGTTGTTCTAAATTTCTACGTCTACGCATGTAGACATATAAAACAAGTGTGTTCTGAGTGTTTCAGAACGCATTTTAGTGTATTATTTTATGTGTTGGTAACATTGAGTAATCTGTCACTCGGCGATTAAAACTGAAGAGGAAGGCGTGCAAAATTTCGTAAAATATATATTTTAGTGAATACACAAGTTTTTGTAAAACATCAGTGCGTCTTTTCTTGGTAACTTATAAAAAAGTAAGTATGATCATTTAAAATATTTGATTACGCTGTAGTTGTATATTTCCAGTACTGTATGTTGTGTTTCTAACTTCAAAGGTACATACATAATGTCTACAGAAGAGTTTAAATCCACAGAAGTGAAATTGTTACTGCATAAACCATGTCTACAGAAAAGACAAAATCTACAGAAATCCTGGGATTAAAATTTTCAGGATTTAGTATAACTACAATATTTATTATATAAACTAATATTATTAGTATTTATATGCCTTCATTTGCTTTTTACTTTACGCTTGAATTATCTACTAAGCCAATTTTAATTAAATATTTAAAGAACTTAAATGACATAGGAAAACAAAGCCATCATTTAAACCGCATTTGAATATATTAATATTTTCCCTTTTAGGATGCCGCGAAGAAGTAAATCTACGTCTCAATTATCCGTAGAAGAGAAACTTAAACGAAGGCGTGAACAAAAAAGATTGAGTATACGTCGTGCTCGGGCTAAAATGACCGAAGCAGATCTTGAAGAAAGAAGAAGGAAAGATAGAGAAAGATATCGGAAGAAAAAAGAACAAGGACTTCTTAAAACTATAAAAGATTTCACTCCTAGAGAACAAAGTAAAATGAGAAAATTGTGGAGGGGGAAAGCTAAAAAAAAGGGAAAATGAAAAAATGAACAAAAGTGCGCATAATTTTGTTCAAATAAATACTCCACCTTCAACTCCCGCTCGATCACGCGTAAGTGTTGGTAGATCAATATCAAAACGCAATAAACGGCTTCTTAAAACTGAAAATATCTATTAAAAAAAATATATGCGAATTAGAGACTAAATTAGCAAAATATAGAATGCGAAGCATAAGAAGTAGAAGAATTTTGATGGCAGAAGAAAAAGAGAAATTAAAGAGATCAAAGAATTAACTGCAATGGCAATAGAGTCGAAAAAAGCAATTCATAACTTTTTATTGCAAGACGAATATAGCAGGTCTACGTCAGGGAAAAAAGAGACAATTACGCATAATAAAATTAAAAAGCAAATACGTTTTCTGAACGACTCTCTTTTAAATTTACACAAAATTTTTGTAATTAAAACTGGAATGAAAATTTCATATGAAACTTTTCGCAGACATCGGCCATTTTGGGTTATATTTCCTAAAGTTGAAAGTAGAAATACTGTTTTATGTGCCATACATACTAATACAAACTTTATTGTTAAATCACTTCACAATGCAAAAATTATTCCTTTTAAATCTGCGACTGATCTAGTTAAGTTTCTGTGCTGTAACAAAATTTTAAATGTTCGTTGCTTAGAAAGAAAATGTGATTTATGTAAAGAAAAAATAATTGAATCCAATAATTTTGAAGATAATGAGCCCATAGCATACGATAGATGGGTTACCAAAAAGGTTACTGTTAATATTAAAGAAAAAAACAAACAATGTACAAAAACATTAAAAGAACGGGTACATACAATGAAAAAACAACTATTTGAAAATTTAAATTCTACTTTACCTACCTTTATGAAACATGTTGCATATATGATCCATCAAATGAAGTCTATCCAAGATATAAAGAAAAATATTGCTCCTGATATCGGTCTACTCCACATTGATTTCTCTGAAAACTACAATTGCAAATATAGTGAAGAAGTACAATCTGCACATTTTGGGGGATCAAAACCTCAATTGACACTACACACTAGCGTTTACTATAGCACTCAATCAGAAGCTCCAAATAATTTCTTAAATACTACATCATTTTGTACCGTAGAAAACCTTAGACACGATCCTGTGTTGATTTGTGTTCACTTGCAGGCTTTAGTACCCAAAATAAAAGAATTTTCTCCCAATTTAAAACACTTGCATATTTTAAGTGATGGCCCATCTACACAGTACCGTAATAAGTCAATGTTTAATTTAATCGCAACCTATTTAAGCAAAATTTTTGACGTAGAAACAATAAATTGGCATTTCAGCGAAAGGGGGCATGGAAAAGGAGCACCTGATGGTGTAGGTGGGTGCGTTAAACGTATTTGTGACCAGTATGTGGCAAAAGGAAACGATGTCCCAAATTTGGAAGCGTTAAAGTCTTGTTTGGCTGAATTAAAGTTTACAGAATTAACGAATTGCTTATCCCTAAAATTGAACAAATTTTGGACAATAGCATTTTAGAGACTTTTAAGGGCACTCGTGAGATTCATCAATTGACTTGGAATATTGAGGAACCAACTATCATACATGTCAGACGTTTAAGTTGCCTACTTTGTGGGACACTTGTTAAATGTTCACACTATGAAATAGGATCAATAGGTATCAAATATAAATCTTTTGATAGCCCTAATTCGTTAGTTAACTTAGAAGCTCCTGATAGCCCAGCCGATTCCATAACTTCTGATGATTCGACTCATACCGCGTAGCCTTCAAATAATCAAGAAGGCCATAATAGCCCAGAAGGTCCACATACTCCAGATGCTCCTACTGCTTCCCTATCACCTGGATTTAGTGACAGGTTAACACCTGAAGACTTTACTGACGCTCATCTACAGGATGTCAGACCTACTAAAATACCTTTCCGAAATATTGAATCAGAAGACTCTGATTCGTCTTTGGAACTATTACTAATTATTTCTACAGAAAGATATGTCTGTTCTGTAGACATTTTTGTTTTTTTTTTGTAAACCTCTATTGATGTTTTTTTGAGAAGATTTGATGTGATTATATGAAGATAAGTAAAAATGAATGTTATAACAGAGGATTTAAAGTTAATATTATTTTAAGTTAGAAATTAAGTATATTTTTGTTATTTTCCGTAGAAAAAACGATCTCCCCTGTAGACAGGGTAAAATTTAAATGTGATTTATTATCTGAAATAATGAAGACTGACCTATGATCATATTTTTTTAAGATTGTTAACAATATCTTTTAAATAAATACCAACATTTAAATCGATACAAAGACTTTTATGTAATTATAATTTTGAGACCCTGATTTGTGTATAACCACCACCATATTTGGTAGAAATTTGTTTCAATGCAACTACAATGTTTTGCTACTTAATAAATTAACTATTTGATAATTCACCGCACCTTAAACAATTATTATAATTATATTTTCATAGGTATGTCGTACGCAATTTAGCAACTCATCAAGCCTACTCAGTAACCCATGAAACGAAGTTAATAATTACCCAAGTAATGGGACCAGTTAACGTTATATTTTGATCATAAGGTTTTTCAATAACTACCAATTAAGTTCTGTAAATTAAACGGTTAATAATGTGCCTTTATGATGTTGATCGCAGCCAAACCCATCAGTTTAATTTTGAGCCATGATGTTTATACGCAATCGAGATGAGATTATACTTATTAATATAAAATATAATAAATATTCACGGACAACACAACGTCCTCTGGTTCCATACTAAGCTTAACGCTTGTGCTATGGCTACCAGATTACGGATATAATAGGTACATATATTACTTTTTATTTATAAATACTTACATATTATAATAGACAGAAGACACCCAGACGCAGTACAAATATCTGTGTTCACCACACAAATATTTGTCCTGAGTGGGAATCAAACCCGACCGACCTCGTGCATGGAAGTCGATTACACCACCGACTACGCCACGAGGCGCGTAAAATAAATATGTAAAATTTTAGCAGTGTAACATTATGTACATGCCTATGCAATCCAAGTGGAAGACGAGTGACCATCAGGCGTACCATCAGGTGGGCACTGGTTCATCTGCTACCGTTAGCAATCCATCCATCAGCCTTTTAACGTCCACTGCTGGACATAGGCCTCCCCAAGAGAACGCCACAACGAACGGTCCCGTCATGGGGGATAATGCCCTAATCGCCACGCTTGGCAGGCGGGTTGGCGATCGCAGTGGATGTTGTTAATACTGGAGGGAGTGCTGCCGTTAGCAATATAACATATTTTTTTCATTTGATATAATCACCGAATTGAAGAATATTATCTATACGTACTAATAATAAGGTTAACAGTTCGTTTGTTTTTTAATGTAAGCGTCGCTTATCTCTGTAACAGTTGGCCTTTTGCATTTGATATGTTGAGGAGATAGGCAAGCAAAAAGAGGAATAAAACATCACCAAGAGCATAGTAGTAATACAAATAAAAAGTAATATAAAAATATTATAAATATGCCGAAATACTACTAATGTCTGTGTGGTGACGGACTAAGAATACAAGTGTCACCACCCCATTCTTTTCCACGGGTGTCGTATGAAGCGACTAAGGGAAGTAAGCAATTATCATCCATTGCATGACTGGTGGTAAGGCTGGGTACCAAGTGGGAGTACTCACTTGGTAGAGGGCCTGAGCGGGTTGGTACCACCATCTCCCGTGTGACCGGCCATGAAGCACATCGTTGCGTTTTGGCTGTAGCAGGAAATAGCTGTTTATTCTTTAATTTCAAATCTGTGAAATGAAATAGTGTGCAACGGCTTTATAATACTCTCGGTATAGTTGAGTCTATGAGCGACGGTTACCATTTACCATCAGGTGGGCTGTGGCTCGTCTGCCACAACACGCAATAAAGAAAAAACATCGTTATAAAATAATATATTCTCCTGTAAGCTCATCTATATGCAACTTTGGAACTCAAACATGTCTGTAATTTTTAACTTAAGTGGATGTTGACAGCATAATTTTATGGTAACTCCGCAACTGAATATCTCGTTATGCAGGTCTCTTGTATAACTTTCTAAAAGTTAAGTAAGAAAAGCTTCGTAACTTTGTTCAAGTAATTTCTGAGTTATGGCGACCTTAACGAGGTCTCTCGTATTTGTTAAGGGAAAAAATCAAATTGCCTTAACTGTTTTTTTAATTTTGTATGTCAACTTCTTGCAAGAAAGTTTTTATTTTCGGGAAGCGAATTTTTTACTTAAGAATTCACAAATGGTCTTGTTCATAAGATTATTTAAATTTGCACACAGTAAAAGCAAATAATTAGCCATCGTTCTTTTTTAACTGACTTCATTTATTCGTATTTTAAATGTAAATATTCAATTAGTACTTAATAAAGATTTTAAAAAGCAATGCTGTTCATTTTGTAAAAAACTTCGCAAGGAATTTACTCAGTAGTGTCATCAGCCAGCTTTAAGAGCATCATCAAGGGCCTCTTGAAGGAGTTTCGCTTACTCGAAAGAAGACATTGGGGGATTTTGTGCATAAGTTAATAACCCTGCCTTTCCTAACGTTATAGTATTTTTTGTTTTATTATATATATTTCGTTTTTATAGTTTCCAAAAAGCACTTTATAGCTTCGGCTAGTAAACATCAAATAGAATCCTATTGAAAATGGTCAAGACACTACTTTCGCGGTCTTTTCTATGACCCGTCCCCGTCGTTGCCTCGTCACTGCAAAGGAAAATTTTTATCGGCGAGCTGGCTATGAAATCTATAAAGTCATAATTATTATAGTGAAATAATATTAATTTATCGTATGTTTTTATAACATTAATGTAGGACAATAATAGTTGACAATATTGTGGTAAGGGTTTATTATAGTGGATCGCTTAGCAGGGTTTCTATGGGCTAATGCATATATCATTACGATTTTTGGAGAACTACAATTCTCCATTATTGTAAAATAAATTTTATGATATAGCCAGCGTATGCTAAAAAATAATAAAAGTAAGCCCTGAACCTTTCTCGGGAACTTATCTAAACTACAGTGAAAAATATTCTAAAATCAGTCACGTGGTTTAGAAGAAGCGAACAAACAGAAGGACGTAGATAGCGACTTTATTCTATGTATAGATACAAATATGCAAGGTCAATTAAGTACTTCTAACGATTCGTTCCTTGTAAGTGCCTGTTTTTTTGCATATTGAAGTGCTTTTATCAGTGTAAGTGAGCGTAGTGAAGAGGCTTATCCATTATTTTTTGTTAAGGCGGGATAAAATGTACCTAACTGCACAACTCGTCTTTCGGGGCATCGAACAGGGTAGTGTTGGGCTTTCATCCACTAAATAAATCCGCCGTGTGCCGTCTCTCCGCCTGTATTGGCGGGCCACTGGAAAGAGGTTTATCCTGGACCGCCAGTATTCATAGAAATACTCCTACGTAGGTATACAGACAGTGAAGTCCAATCTTTTCTATTTACGTTAAGAAACTTTATGATATTATTTCTCAAAGTCTATTGTTTCGATGTACGTACTCATAATAGAAAATTTTCATGGTTTCTTTGTCCTAGACAAATTCTGTCATACGTAGTGACTGCTAGAGATTCTAGACGTCCTTTTTAAGTATCTAATTTTCAGAATTTAACCTTCAGTACAATGACCGCTTTACATATTATACTTATGTAGAGAGTAATGTTATTATTCTCTATACCTACTCATAATTATAATAGATATATACGTCATACTCAACTCAGCGGTTCATCAAGCCTGCTCAGTAACCCGTGAAATGAATTTAATTACTCAATTAATTGAATCAGTTAAATTTATATTCTTGATCATAGATTTTTAATTAAAATTGATTTAACGTAGCGTAATATAATAAAACAAATTCCAAGATAATACTTTGTTAGTTGTTTTATTAAAATTAGAAAATACATTCAGGATTTTTGTTAACTATACTCCGAATAATAATATAATTGTAATAATAAAGATATAATTGTATCTGAATGGAGAGTGTCCTAGAAGTGGGTCATCAGAGTTTTACGTCTAAGAAACGAATTCGTTTGCGGCAAATGGTCAATCATTTAAAAACAATTGCTTACTTAAACAGTTGTTAATTTGAGTAGCTGATTCATAGACGGATAATGTGTTGACAGGAAGATCATCGCTTGTTTTAACTACATTTTTCCTTGATTCAACGGCCATCGCTTTCGTTTGTTAAACGTTCATTAAACAAAGCAGTTGAATTCAAATTATTTTGCAGTAGTAAATACGAGTAGATTGTTGATTCAACGTCCACTCATAGCGTATTGATTTTAGCCGGGTCCCTAATTATATTCATAATGCCATAAGTCACTATAGTTGCTAATACGTACCTATAGTAATAGGTGGATTATGAAATAAAAGTACTTTCACTGAATCTATCGCATTTACTTGATTTTCTGCTATGCCGAAGTATTTAATATTTTACAGCATTCATGGTCATACTAGACTGCAGTGGTTTTAAAAAAAAGATAAGCTGCACCAAGGACTAGGTAAACCATGTATTGCGGGAGACTTTACAGACATACAATTTAACGGACACAAGGCACACCTATACTCTTCGTCTGTGTGATGACGGACTAAGAATATTGTATTCTTAGTCCGTGTCACTTCTTTCCCACGGGTGTCGTGTAAGGAGACTAAGGGAAGTAAGCAATTATCATCCATTGCATGACTGGTGGTAGGGCTGGGTACCAAGTGGTAGTACTCACTTGGTATCGGGTCCAAGCACCATCTACCGTGTGACCAGCCATGAAGCACATCGTTGCGTTGTTTTGGCAGTAGCAGAAGATAGCCGTTTATTCTTTAATTTCCTATCGGTGAAATGAAATGGTAAGCAGCGGCTTGACAATACTTTCAGTAAAGTTAAGTCCATGAGCTACGTTTACCATTTACCATCAGATGGGCCGTGGCTCGTCTGCCACTACATGCAATAATAAAAAAAACAGAACAACCATTTGTGGATAACAAGAAAGTTGTCCTGTGTGGGAATCGAACCCACGCGACATCATTAAATGGCCAATTCTAGGATCTGGCTACGATTTAAAATGCATAATTTCATGATAATCACTTAAGTACTTTTGGCGGAAAAGCGTAACAATCACATTTTCCTCTTCATAATATTAGTAGTCATAAATCCATCCATCCATCCATCAGCCTTTTAAAGCCCACTTCTGGACATAGGCCTCCCCATGAATGGGGGACAGTGCCGTAATCGCCACGCTTGGCAGGCGGTTTGGCGATCACAGTGGATGTTGTTAATACTCAAAGGAGTTAAACACAAAGTGAAAAATGTGAAATCGAAAATAACAGTCAGGAGCAGGATTTGAACCTGCATCTTCTGGATACCGTCCAGATGCTTTACCAATTCAGCCATCCTGACAATTGCTCCTGACTGCTAATTTCGATAACACATCATACTTAACGTCTTTGGGTGACGCCTGCGCCATCTGTCGGACGTATTTTCATACATTATACCGACCAGGTAAACTTAATTTTACAATTAAGATTTTACCTAATAATGACGCAAACCCTTTAAATATTTAGATATTTTTATATATATTTTTAGCATTTGACATGCTTAGCACTATACATTAAACACAAAGTGAAAAATGTGAAATCGAAAATAACAGTAGTAATTGTAAATTTAAGTTTACCTGGTCGGTATAATGTATGAAAATGCTTCCGACAGATGGCGCAGGCGTCACCCAAAGACGTTAAGTATGATGTGTTATCGAAATTAGCAGTCAGGAGCAATTGTCAGGATGGCTGAATTGGTAAAGCATCTGGACGGTATCCAGAAGATGCAGGTTCGAATCCTGCTCCTGACTGTTATTTTCGATTTCACATTTTTCACTTTGTGTTTAATGTATAGTGCTAAGCATGTCAAATGCTAAAAATATATATAAAAATATCTAAATATTTAAAGGGTTTGCGTCATTATTAGGTAAAATCTTAATTGTAAAATTAAGTTTACCTGGTCGGTATAATGTATGAAAATGCTTCCGACAGATGGCGCAGGCGTCACCCAAAGACGTTAAGTATGATGTGTTATCGAAATTAGCAGTCAGGAGCAATTGTCAGGATGGCTGAATTGGTAAAGCATCTGGACGGTATCCAGAAGATGCAGGTTCGAATCCTGCTCCTGACTGTTATTTTCGATTTCACATTTTTCACTTTGTGTTTAATGTATAGTGCTAAGCATGTCAAATGCTAAAAATATATATAAAAATATCTAAATATTTAAAGGGTTTGCGTCATTATTAGGTAAAATCTTAATTGTAAAATTAAGTTTACCTGGTCGGTATAATGTATGAAAATACGTCCGACAGATGGCGCAGGCGTCACCCAAAGACGTTAAGTATGATGTGTTATCGAAATTAGCAGTCAGGAGCAATTGTCAGGATGGCTGAATTGGTAAAGCATCTGGACGGTATCCAGAAGATGCAGGTTCAAATCCTGCTCCTGACTGTTATTTTCGATTTCACATTTTTCACTTTGTGTTTAATGTATAGTGCTAAGCATGTCAAATGCTAAAAATATATATAAAAATATCTAAATACTCAAAGGAGTGCTGCTGCCCACTCCCCCGGTATTCCCTCAGTCGGCTCTTACGACTCCCATGGGTAGAGAGGGGTGGGACAATTCTAAAGCCGGCCCTACACGGCCTAGTCATAAATATCGCTACATAAAACAAACAAAACAGAGTTGGTGTTACAATCGACATTAGAAGCTTAATGTAATTGTTTGTCCTGACCAGCTTTTGTTATTTGGTAGATTGATAGGAGGTATATAAACGCATCAGGGTATTAAAGATTTTATTGATGTGTTCTGTAGCGTGGATGTCAAGTTTGTGATTTGCAGGATTTATCTATTATGCTGACATAGATTGGTAAGTGTATATGTATGGATTAACATAATATCATGAATGTGACGGTAAAACAGAGTATCAACACTCGCCGAGAAAGACAATTCATTGTTCAAAGAAAGAAATATTATGTAAATAATTATATTTTTTTTAGCCATTGAGATTATGGTAAATTCGTTTCGGATAGGATTTCCGTAAAATCTTTTCTTAGTTCTTACGCACAGTATCAAAGAAACCCATGTCCATTTCACGGTCTTCCATCCATCAGCCTTTCGACGTCCACTGCTGGATATAGGCCTCCCCAAATTGGAGATATAGTACTGTAATCACTACCCTTGGCAGACGGGTTGGCGATCGCAGTGGATGTTGTTAATACTTGAGGGAGTGCTGCTGCCCACTCCCCCCGATATTCCCTCAGTCGGCTCTTATGACTCCCATGGGTGGAGAGAGGTGGGACATTCTAAAGCCGGCCCCACACGGCCAACACGGTCACGGTCTTTTTCTTTCTTTCCCAGTATATTGAGAGACGACACCCGGTGGGTTTATTTAGTGGGTGGTATTTCCGTAAAATCTTTTCTTAGTTCTTACGCACAGTATCAAAGAAACCCATGTCCATTTCATGGTCTTCCATCCATCAGCCTTTCGACTTCCACTGCTGGATATAGGCCTCCCCAAATTGGAGATATAGTACTGTAATCACTACCCTTGGCAGACGGGTTGGCGATCGCAGTGGATGTTGTTAATACTTGAGGGAGTGCTGCTGCCCACTCCCCCCGATATTCCCTCAGTCGGCTCTTATGACTCCCATGGGTGGAGAGGGGTGGGACATTCTAAAGCCGGCCCCACACGGCCAACACGGTCACGGTCTTTTTCTTTCTTTCCCAGTATATTGAGAGACGACACCCGGTGGGTTTATTTAGTGGGTGGTATTTCCGTAAAATCTTTTCTTAGTTCTTACGCACAGTATCAAAGAAACCCATGTCCATTTCACGGTCTTCCATCCATCAGCCTTTCGACTTCCACTGCTGGATATAGGCCTCCCCAAATTGGAGATATAGTACTGTAATCACTACCCTTGGCAGACGGGTTGGCGATCGCAGTGGATGTTGTTAATACTTGAGGGAGTGCTGCTGCCCACTCCCCCCGATATTCCCTCAGTCGGCTCTTATGACTCCCATGGGTGGAGAGGGGTGGGACATTCTAAAGCCGGCCCCACACGGCCAAGACGGTCACGGTCTTTTTCTTTCTTTCCCAGTATATTGAGAGACGACACCCGGTGGGTTTATTTAGTGGGTGGTACACTTTTTTCTCAAGACCATGTATTTGTTTACAAAATATTACTGCTGAGAGAAAAAAAAAACTTTGTAAGGAATCATGAGAGATTTTCGTAATAGCTTGCGAAGTCTGCCAATCCGCACCATAGTGAGGGATTAAATCCCTCTCTCTCTGAGCTCTCCTCTCATCCGTGCCCAATATAAAAAAAAACTAGACGTTGCGGGACGTCTAGCAGATGTGAATACATCGGAACTATTTTGTAGAAATAAAATGATCATAACATGGATTAATGCATGTAAATGCGTTCCGATAGAGGGCGTTGGTCGTTAAGACAAATGTGATAAGGAGATTGGGTATGTCTAAAAGATAGTACTGTAGCTCAGTGGATTAGAGCACTTCCCGGATAGGAAGGGACGCAGGTTCGATTCCCGCCTGTACTAAAATACTCTTTTTCCTTATTCACAAATTATGATTTTTTTTTCTTTACATCTAGTGGTGTACATTATTTATCGTGTATAATATATTTCTATCTATAGCATAAGGCGGGCCACCAAATGAACCAACTTTTATAAAAACAACACCATTTTTGTAATACTAAGCTGATTATCCTTTGTTAGCAACCGACTTGAAATGCTTTATTTGAATCAGGACTGGGAAAACTTTTAATTGAGTTTTTCTGTTATACAAACAAAATGGCTGTCGGACCATTCGCTCGACCATTCAGCTAATTTAAAAACATTAGTTAATATACTTTAATTTAGTTAGGTTTATTACAAACATAATAGCTCATGCCCGCTGCTCTGTCGCGTGTAAAGTTTAGTTCCCACCCACCTGTAGTATAAATATGTCATCTTCTGGCATATAAATCCTAACTATTATAAAGCTGGCCGTGTGGGGCTGGCTTTAGAATTGTCCCACCCCTCTCTACCCACGGGAGTCGTAAGAGCTGACCCTCAGTCAGCTCTTACGACTCCCGTGGGATCGTGGGAATACCGGGGAGTGGGCAACAGCACTCCCTCGAGTATTAACAACATCCACTGCGATCGCCAACCTAGTGGCGATTACGGCATTATCCCCTATGACGGGACCGCTCGTTGTGGCGTTCTCTTGGGGAGGCCTACGTTCAGCAGTGGACGTTGAATGGCTGATGGATGGATGGATGGGTTTATAAAGCTGCATCAGCACTACGAGTATGTCTGTACATTTTAAATATTTGAGAAAGAATTACTGTATTAGGCTATATAGGCGTGTCTATACACAAAACATTTTTTATAGATAAGTAGTTGAGCATCTCAAGTGCTAAAATACAAATCAAAACATATTAATAATCTCTGTAAAAATAGCCTTTGCACAGGTTACAGGAACATTCCATATTCCGGGTATGAAAAGAGATCCAGGTCCTTCAGTGTAATCTGGATTATATGCCATGAATATTAGCTAAGTAGTTTAGTAGTTACGTCGTTAAGAAGTAACAAAGAAATAAACAGACTCACTTTCACATTTATAATATTAGTAAGGATTAGTAATACTTTCTAACATTTACGCGAATTTTACACATTTTGAAATAAAACTACATTTACGGAATCTATCGCGTTTACTTGATTTTTATACTGTCCCGACGTTTCGTATCTGCTTTCAGCTTTGGACGCCTACCATCTAGTCCACCCGTGATCATGAATACTGTAAAGTATTCGAAACGTCGGGATAGTATAAAAATCAAGTAAACGTGATAGATTCCGTATACATAGTTTTATTTCAAAAAAGGATTAGTAAATCAACTTGCGGTATATTTTTACGTAAGTGCCTTATGAAGACTACGTATGTGAAAACTCCCGTTGAGAAGTCTGTTTTAATCACGATATAGTTCCAGTAAAAAAAGGTGTCTAGTTTCTCCATTACAGAACCTAAAGTTTGCTTGTTATTACTAAACCTATTTATATGCGAGCTAGTTATTTGATATATAGATAAGAGCACCCGGTGATCAAGAGTGTTACATTATTCGTACTAGAATACAAAGTCCGAAAATATGAAATCTATAATAATAGTCACGAGCAGTATTTGAACCTTATTTTTTTTTGTTTAGGTTAAATGTACCTAACCGCACACCCCGTCATTCGGGAAATAAACCCGCCGTGTGCCGTCTCTCCGCCTTTATTGGCGAGCCACTGGAACTATGTTACATTGCTTCAGTGGTCTATCTAAGCGACGCATCCGCACACGGAGCGTCGCACCTTTGTGGGAGGCCTTGCAGATGGCTGACGTTATCCGGTCCATCCACGCGCAGCCTCAGCTAGGCGGCATTAGGCGCAAATCACGCCTGTGCCGCCCCAGTCGTTGGCGGCAGTTCGGGTCTACGGAGGGACCAGCCTCCCTCGCCTTCTCCACCGCTTCCTTCCGCGAGATAACCTCCTCGCAGAAGGTCGTGAGAGGTTCCCTCTTATTGCCGCGACGAGTTCACGGCGCTGTTCGGCCCAAGCCGGACACGACTCGAGCGTGTGCCGCGCCGTGTCCTCGTTGCAGCCGCATTGGTGACAGCTCGGAGTCGTTTGCCTCCTTGGGACTATGAGACTTATGACGATGTGCAGATATCTACCGAAGCAACCGTGTCCGTGTAACAGCACCTGCAGGAGTCGGAAGGTAAGGATTCAATGCCGTAGCACCGGCTGGAGCGCCCCTACAGTCTAAAGACCGGCGCGGGGCGCCTTCAGCAGCAGTATTTGAACCTGCATCTGTTGAAAAATGGTTCCAGATGCTTTGCCAGTTCAGCTGTCGTGACATCTACTCGGTACTATGAATTTCGAAAATACATTTCTTTTTAATATCTTGGGTGACGGCTGAACTATCTGTCGGATGTATTTGTATCATAATTTCCACTAGGTAAGCTTAATTATTACAGTTAAGATTCATCTCAAATATGTAAATGGTTTTCCAGGAAATACAGGTTCAAATCCTGTTCGCGACTATTATTTTCGGTTTCTCATTTTCGCACATTGTGTTCTGGTAAATGGCCAAGTATATCAAGTGCTTAAAATATAAATAAAAATATAAAATCATTATTAGGTATTATATGCTTTTACACAAAACATCAAGATCGAGAAAATCCCGCCCTCAAATATGTGGGATAATATTTGAGTGTGGGATTCTCCTCAGATTAAAATGATTATGATATCGATATGCATCAACATTATGCGTTTGTTTATAGCCTGCTAAAAATAAATCTATAAAACTGTTCAGCTTCTTTTCTGTAATGGGTCATGCATCTATCAACTCAAATCAATAAACAGCATTTTTTTCTTTTTCTGAACATTTGTTAGGGAAAACAGTTTGTGATTATAGCTAGACCTACGTCTAAAATTCGTTAATTAGGTTCGTGTTCGACATTCAAATTCTATGCTAATGATAATATTGTAATTACGAATAGTTCTCGAACTAAATTTAAATCGAATTAGATGATCCAAAGATGCTTAATCAATTAATTATATCTTCCATAGTACCTATTTGATATTTTTCACGTCAAAATATAATAAAAAATAAACGTTCAAAGCAGACATGAGGACTGCCGACAGAAGTGAAAACTTAAAACTATAAACAAACAGTTGTTATTTTTGGATATCCAAATTAATTGTTTGATCTTAAATTAAAACATGTAAATCAAAATTATTTATTCATTCATTAACACGTCACGTGACCATGACGATTATGACTTACATGAATTTATCCAAACCTTCCTATAGAAGTTTTCACTTCAAAAAAAATGTTATAAGTACCTGTATATAGTCATATGCATTTAATAAAAGCTGTTACCTATATAAACATTACACACACATAAGTTTTATTTATTATAGATCAACACGCGTTCCATCTATACTATAGACTTAGAATATACGAGTACTATTATATTCTACGTTTATGATCTATACAATCGTATTGTAAGACACACAACAAAATTATTAAAAGGTTAGTGAATTTTATTTGACTTACCTACTTCCATAAAGGTTAACTTAAATAAGTTCTCTAAACCTTATAAGAAATGCTCGTTCTAAAAAACGGTTTAATGCTCTTATTTGTGCTAAGCCAGCTGAATCTATTGAGTCCAGTCGCCATTTGGTTCGTAAACCTTCATTTTAGATCGGTTACTTTGATACTCTGTAAATTGGTAGAACATAATAATATGTAGTTCCAATTTCAAGAATACACCTTTTTATTGAATGGAACAAAGCATGCGAAGTAATTTATATGTAAGCTAGTAGAAGTTTAGTATATTTTTATTATATATACAGTGGTATGCATAACATTACGTGGTAATCGCCGCTCATAGACTTAGAAATATTAAGACACTGCCTCCATTTGCTGCTCACCAAACGATGGGAAATTAATGAGATATTTCACGGCCGGTCACACGGAATATGGTGGTATCAACCATAATGGAACCCACCCCTTTTTTGTTTCTTTTTTGTTAAGGCGGGAAAATCGTAACCCAACCCTACTGTACCTCTGTTAATTGTAATAATGTTTTGGTATGTTTGTTACTAGTTGATACCCGCGACTTAAAAAAAGTTTTTGTGGTCACGTAGCACGCCTAAATAACCTAATATAATAATTTTATCTCAAATATCTACACATCTCTGTCCATCCAGCTCTGTTACAGCTTTATTGGATATAATAGTTAGGAGAGGAATAAAATAAAAAAAATAAACATATCGTATTTTTCTTAAAGGGCGTCTAAGTGTCTAAGAAATAAAATTTAGAAAAAAATATTTGACAGCGTTTATTATTTTATTTATATATATTTTTTTAAAGAAAGAAAGGAAAATGTTTGTTGTGACGAAATTAATATATAAATAAAATATTTAAGGATTACATAAATTTTGTGATTCCTCACAAAACGACACAGCTCAGCATAATGCAGACTATAAAAAAATAACCTGCGCTAATCTTCCGCCGGGCCGTTTTTTGGTTGATGTCACGGATGACAAGAAAATATTTCTAATTTTAAATTAAAAAAATAAAAACAAATAAAGAAACATATTCAAATTCAAATTCAAAAATAACTTTATTTCATAGGCCTGTTAAATAGCACTTAAAATCGTCAAGAATACACTAATAATTAACACGAGCGCCTGAGGCGAGAGCATCCGCAATAACAAAGTGGCGATTGCAATCGCCACAAGCGGCCGGATTCCGAAGTAAAGCCTTTCATGAGAAGAACCCGGCAAGACACTCATGGGCCACTTTTTTAAATTGCCAATTTATAACAATCTTTATAACTAAAATGACATTATATCATACAAAACAATTTTGAAAATTATTGAATGAGGAGCAGCTCAAGCCCATTTTGTTTTGTCCTCAAGATAATCCGAAACAGTGTAATAACCTTGATTACAAAGTCTAATTTTTATGGCTTTCTTAAACTTATTAATGGCATGTTTCAGATATTTTCAGGAATCTTATTATAAATCATAAAAAAACAAATTATTATTTTTTTTTAGTTTTTTTTTTGTGTTTGACGTTGGTTGTTAGCCTCCGATGGCTATTACAACCTTACCCGGACAGTGGTGAGTGCGGAGGGCTCTTAACCCAACATTTAGGCAACGCTACACGAGGGCACCCCCTGTGGGGTAAGGACCTCGGCTAGGGCTGTTGCTGACAAAGTGGGATTTCCCACGTTTATGATTTGACCGCGCACGTCTTTCGCCCCCGTCGGCGGGGACGAAACCGTGTATGATTACTTGTATTATCTGCGCGAGCTATATATGCTCTGTTCTGAGCGTAAGTTATATCGTCGTCGACTTCGTCAAGGCTATTTCGCGGTCTGCGTACGCGTGATTTATTAGATGGTTTGTACCTAGCCGACTCAACCATTAGAGGGTTGGCGTGAGTAACGGCGGAGTCAAAGAAACTACGGGAACACCGTTTCATAAATTGCTTGATGGTAGGCAATTGCAAGTCTATGTGGAGGTCGACATTGCGTATGAACCACGGTGCACCCGTAGCTCTGCGCATGAAGCTATTCTGTAGTGTTTGTAATCTATTGATCGTGTGTGCCTTGGCGTGTGAAAATACAACGCTGGCGTACGTCATGATAGGACGTATGCAGGCAGTGTAGAGCCTGACCTTATTCCTAAGTGAAAGTTTAGACCTAGAGCTTAACAAATGATGCAAACGACCTTTCACATGGGCTGCGTGAGTGCGTACCACCTGAATGTGACGGGCGAACGTTAGCCTGTTATCTAAAATATCACCTAAGTACTTGGCTCGTCTATTCAAAGGGTTTGCCAAAGATGCTAATCTGTTTGATCTCCTCCGGGGGATACAGTCGGGGTAGTCTCCTATGAAACATGACCGCCTGGCTCTTCTCGGGGTTGATCTCTATTCTCCATTTGCTAAACCACGTACTGAGGGAAGTGGCCGCGGATTGGAGTCTCCTATGCACTGCGAGAGGGTTAATTCCTGAACAATAAATAGCTGTATCTTCTGCAAAAAGTGCTGTCTGCACTAGCCGATGCTGAGGCATGTCACTGGTGTACAGCGAGAAGAGGATCGGTGAGAGGACGGAGCTCTGTGGGACCCCGGCGAGTAGAGGGTGGGAGAACCTAGGTTACCATAGACAATCTATAATAACACTTGTAAAGTAGGTAATACCTCCACAAAAGCGGGGCCCGCACAATAGAATTCGAAAAAAAAAATCAAGTTCAGACTCAATATTATGGTGTAATATTTGCTGTCGAATAGCTTTAGTGAACTTCAATTATGCAGAGGCGTATAAAAATAGCTTTTCAACATGAAATCTCTTGGCAATGTTACTATAAAAGAACAATTATCTCTCATTCTTATGAATATTTATAAATATAAATTGTCTCTGGTAAAAAATTTGGCTCGTGTCAAAAACACGAAAATAATGTTGTTTTGTTTATGTAACAAATCTTTTAACAGATTAAAGAATGAATATGCATGGCTGCTTGCAAAAACAGAATATTTTAATAAAATAATTGAACTTGGCGACGATGTTGTAGGTATGAGTATGTAGGTACTACTACCACATCCTGTAATAGTGATGTCCTGTTCGATGACAAATCTATTTTGGATAGGATTTTGCGTAAAATCCTATCTTAGTGCTGACGGTATTAAAGAAACCCATAATTATCACAACGTGTGAAATTGAAAATATCAGTCACGAGCAGGATTTGAACCTGCATCTCTTGGATACCATCTAGATGCTTTGCCAATTCAGCCATCGTGACAATTGCTCAGGACTGCTAATTTCGATAACACATTAATACTTAACGTCTTGGGTGACGCCTGCGCCATCTGTCGGAAGTATTTGCATACATTATACCGACAAGGTAGGTAGGACCAGGTTTTCACACTTTGTATTATATTATATGGCTACGCATGTCAAATACTAAAAATATATATATAAAAATATCTAAACCCATAATTATGTTAATTTTCGCGGTCATGGCCCTAGGAGTTTGGGTTGTGTGTGGATATGTCATGCAGTCAGTTAATTGTTTGTTTATAGTATATGTCGTAACCAATAAGAATTGACCACTTAATGATGACTGGCCGACCGTTTCATGAAACCTAACCTAGCAAACCTTTTTTTTTTGTTAAGGCGGGAAAAAATGTTCCTAACCGCACACCCCGTCGTTCGGGGCAACGAACAGGGTAGTGTGAGGCCCTCACCTACTAAAGAAACCCGCCGTGTGCCGTCTCTCCGCCCTTGTTGGCGGGCCACTGGAACTATGTTACATTCCTTCGGTGGAAACCTAACGGCCTCGACGTGTACTGACTAATTCTAAGATATGGTAAAATAAGAGATGCGTTATATGCATATTTTTTGTAATAGTAGAGTATTTCTTGTTCTAGCATGAATGGGACTCTTTCACAGAAGTTTAGCGTGAAAATGGTAGATGCTCCTACTGTTGTATTTCGTATAAAGAATATAAGCGCCGGAGTCCTAAAACACCCTCATCATTATCTCCTTGTTATCCTTCCTCTTCTCTGTGTACTATTCTTCCTCGCAGTGATAGCCTAGCGGTAAAACCAAGGACTGCAAAGACAGTAGTATCGAATTCAATCCCAAGTCCAAAATTAAGACCTCGTACAGCACACATCTCAACAACTCATAAAAATCAACTTTTCGGGATTAAAGAAATTAACGTAAGTATAAAAAGATCAAGTCCTGAATAAGTAAATAAGAATCATTAGAGATAAAGAATAAATAATGCGTTCATCAGTATCGATTTATTTCACATCATGCGATATAATATTTCATGAAAATATGTACAATCCCGTGACGGATTTTATTGTCCGATATACATGATATTTTGCAGTGGATCTGTAAAACAAGAAAACCATATTTGAGAAATTTTGTAAATCTATATAATATATATTATATTATTTTCAGGTGTAACAGATATATTATTTATACTTTAAAGAGAAAACCAAAATAACAGTCTCAGAACCATAAACATTTTTTTTAGAATTCTTGTGTGTGTTATCGTGTTTGTTTATTCACGTATCACTAAACAGATATTGATGAAACATGAAACCTTCTTGTTTCATAGCGCTTGCCCTCTTAAGTCGTAACTTAAATTACATTAAACACAAAGTGGAAAAACAAAAATCGCGAATTTACAGTCACGAGCAGGTTTAAATCTGCATCTCCTGGATACCGTCCAGATGCTTTGCCAATTCAGCCATCGTGACAATTGCTCAGGACTGCTAATTTCGATAACACATTAATACTTAACGTCTTGGGTGACGCCTGCGCCATCTGTCGGAAGTATTTGCATACATTATACCGACAAGGTAGGTAGGACCAGGTTTTCACACTTTGTATTATATTATATGGCTACGCATGTCAAATACTAAAAATATATATAAAAACATCTAAACCCATAATTATGTTAATTTTCGCGGTCATGGCCCTAGGAGTTTGAGTTGTTTGTGGATATGTCATGCAGTCAGTTAATTGTTTGTTTATAGTATATGTCGTAACCAATAAGAATTGACCACTTAATGATGTGGCCGACCGTTTCATGAAATCTAACAGCATCAGCCATCGTGACAACTGCTCTCGACTGCTAATTTCGATAACACATTCATACTTAACGTCTTTACGTCTTTGCGGGACGTCTGCGCCATCTGTCGGAAGTATTTACATACATTATACCGACCAGGTAAACTTAATTTTACAATTAAGATTTTTACCTAATAATGACGTAGCCCTATAAATATTTATATATTTTTTATGTCAAATGCTAAAAATATCTACTTATATTCAAGGCCTTTCCCAATATTACTGTTTAGGCTATTACTACTAGTACAGTCGAGTGTCAGCTAAGAGGTATTTAAGGCCCCGCATTTGCCTCCACCCTCTTCTGTCTCCACTCAATCTTCGAGCACCATCTCATAACTGGGCAAGACAGTAGGTTATTCCCCTTTTATTTGAAACTTACCTCTCAAATAGCACCAATGTGGTATTCTATCAGAGTAAGAAAAATGCGCAATACGCCCGCATTTTCTAAAGGTAGATCCTTGCTTATCCCATACGAATGGGCTGGCTCGATCAGAGAATTACCACTCTCACGTAAAATCAGCATGTAACAACGGTACCTACCATTGTGTTTGGTATAGTGAGTGAGAGCGCCGGAGGCCCAAACACCTCTACCTATCCTCTCTTTATTATCCTTCCTATCTTCTCCTTAGTATCTTACATATCCTCTCTTTATTATTCTTTCTTTCCTTGGTGATGGCGACGCGCGAGCGATGCCTTTGGTGCTGCTAGCGTCTATAGGTTGCGGTAAGCGCTTACCATCAGGTGGGCCGTATGCTTGTTCACTACCCATGTAGTACATATAAACTACAGCACGAATTTCCATAGGTTTTCACTACCTACAACCCATAAGAGTACCACTACTGAGTAGACACAAAACAACCCCATTGCTGGCATCGGTAACATCAAAGTGTGAGAAAATTCATTATGCTGAAGTCACGTGAATTGGCAGAGTTCATAAGCTTCCTTGCATGCAATTTTAACCTAAATGATATATTTGGACAATCAGCAGTTATAGTTTTTAATCAAATACTCGTATTTACTTCTAATTTCTATTTATACAGAACAATTATTTATTATTACTTCCAAACTTCCTTCAGATTATAGTAGCAGATTGAAAAAATATAATTATTTATGGAGTACTTGCATACAAAATTGCGAGTAATATCTACATAAACTGCCTTATTAATAAACCTTGAATAGAGTTATTCAGTGTTTTGTCTTTGTCATTAATATGACAGTTTGACGTTGAAAGAAAGGAAAAAACACTGAATAACTATTCGCAGCTTATACAATGTTTATTAGTAAGGGGGTAAAACTATAATACCATTTTCTTCGTCATTGTCCATAGCCAGCCATCTTAATTCGTTATTCAGCCTGTCCATGTCATCTTTGTTTTCTGCTAATTTAGTTTCTCTTATCTGCGATTCAGTTAGCTGAAATCCAAGTTTTCTATTTTATATTTTTGGACAGGATTCTTAATCTTTACTAAAATACTATAATTGCTAAAGTGAGTCTGTTTGGTTGCTTGAATGCCGTAAAGCGATGTACCTATTTATATTTCGAAATCGACGTGGATAAAGGCACGGCTAGAATTTAGTTTATTAATAAAGACAAACGAAAATACAAGTCTACTGAGATATTTTTTGAATCTTCTGAGTACAAACCGCGATCTGCTCTGATGGTGATTATAACGATTAAGAAATATATATATTATATATCTTTATATATATAATTCTACTGTACGTGTGTAAGTCACTGAACTCCTCCTAAACGGCTGGACCGATCTTGAAGAAATTTTTTGTGTATGCTTGTGTAATTACCGGGATGGTTTAGATTCAAATTTGGACCCGGTAGGTGGCGCCACGATAGGATTTCAGAATTTTTTCTTCAATTTATTTGTGTATGTTTGAGTAAGTACCGGGATGGTTTAGATTCACATTTGGACCCGGTAGGCGGCGCCACTATAGTATTTCAGAAAAATAATATGGCGGTACGAAGTTCACCTGGTCAGCTAGTATGTATATATATTTAGAGTACCTGCTTTTGTGACTGGCCTAGGGCAGCCTGTCAACCTAGCAGAAGCAGGCCCGAGACGGCGGCGCACGTGTTCCGCGAGCAACTCTCGATGAGGGAGGGCTCCAAAGGGCCCTCCAAAACAGACTGGACCACTAGAAATGGAGGCCCATACCTGCTAGGAGTGGAGGAACTCATGCGTGGAGGATATACCTCACCCCTTTATGCGCCAGTGTGAGGATGTCATTAGTGTTGTGTGACGAAGTAGCTACAGTTTCAGAGAGCAAAAAATAAATGAGGCGAGGGTAGTTGCAGACACCTGCACTACATGACCGACCCTAAACTACACCAGTCAATCCGTGACCACGGCTGTTGCAATACGGTCGAAACGTCGAGAAATAAAGGTGCTCGTATTAAACTTCAGTATATATACGTGATTTAACACGCGGATTAGTATTTATGTATGATATCTTTTCACGTAAATTTTACAAAATTTTATTATTAATATTACTATTGCTATATGTGCTTCCATATTTATACATTGTTATCTTTGTAGTTACATATTTTTTATCCCTCAGTTTCACACGCGAATAGTACACGCAGCGTATACATTAATTCCTTCTGTAGCTCTATAGACCAAGAAAGTATTTTTATTAAATAGTTTTAGTGCTAAGCATGTCAAATGCTAAAAATATATATAAAAATATCTAAATATTTATAGGGTTTGCGTCATTATTAGGTAAAAACCTTAATTGTAAAATTAATTTTACCTGGTCAGTATAATGTATGAAAATACTTCCGACAGATGGCGCAGGCGTCACCCAAAGACGTTAAGTATGAATGTGTTATCGAAGTTGGCAGTCAGGAGTAATTGTCACGATGGCTGAATTGGCAAAGCATCTGGACGGTATCCAGGAGATGCAGGTTTAAATCCTGCTCGTGACTGTTATTTTCAATTTCACATTTTTCACTTTGTGTTTAATGTATAGTGCTAAGCATGTGAAATGCTAAAAATATATATAAACATATCTAAATACTTTAGCATGCATGTAAAGTTTTAAAAAACTGAGATCAAATTATTTCAAATACTTTATAAGCATTACAATGGTACAGGTACATACCTATATATCATGCTGTAAAAAAGGGAGCTATTGTGTCCAGTGAGGTTTTGAGACTGAGGGTTGAACTCTACATAACTTTTTCTGCAGTCTCTAGCCTTAACTACTAACCTATCAGTTACATACACACCTCAAATCGACGGTCAACACGATTGTTCTCGCGGATATTTTTAGATCTCCTATAATGTAAGTTAGTGTCAGTGTTTAAATGCCTTCTTCTGTTGTAGCTATAAGGATTGTTGATTTTAGCCAATGGAATAACGTTCCTTTTTTTTAGATTGCCAATCACTGCATTATCAGAGTAATACATATCTTGAGAACTAATTGTTTTAAGTACATGTATTAAACATAATAATATCCAGTTGAGCATATTTATTTTAATTGATGACATTTAATTGCGTACACGACTCTTTGTTAAAGAAAAAAAATATAGTATCACAAAAATGTACCTATTAAATATCAAGTGCAGAATGAAATACATTTGATCAACAATTCAATTCGAGAAAATAATATATTTGTTATTTTTATGTTCACAAAGGTAGTTTTTCGACAATATTTTTTTATGATAAGTTGTAAAATTGTATACAGTGCTATTGATATATAAGCAGTGATAGTCTATTGGTAAAACTTAATACTGCGAAGACAATGGTATTGAGTTCGATCCCGAGTCCAAGGTCCATCTCGTATGGTACACACCTCTAACTTTTCGAGATTTTTCCAAATTATTTGGGTGTTTTTTCAATGTATATAGACATATTTTTGACGGTTAGTGAAGGCTGCCAATCAGCATTAACCAGCGGGCTACGACCTAATCTCTCTCCTTCTGAGATAAGACCCGTGCCGTCGTGAGATTATAATGGGCTGGAAAAAACTGCCTGAAATATTTTGGCTCATATAATCCAATTCAACCCCTCACTAGATATCGCTGTTTATTTTACTCGCGTAATGTAAAACTGACGTACTAAATAAACACAGGTTTAAGTTACCTAACCTCTAGTTTTGTGTATGTTTTCAAACGAAACATTAGTGATGTGACTATATGTCTGAAGTGATGTGTTATTGTACAAGTACCTATGTTGATATAACAATATTTGAATGTTGGTCAAAGAAGACGTTGAGTACTTAACTAGGTAAATAGAGTAAGAGGTAAGAGTTTATTTACAATCTAATTTTAGTTCCTTATACATGGACCAGCATATTACATTAGACAGTCTAGAGGTGAGACAGCAGACTTCTAAGACAGTTATTATATTGGAATCCCAGTCAGAGGTTTCGATTTTAGAGAAATGCATTGTAAATTTCCAATATTGTGTGTTATGTGCATATTTAATCAGTAATTATGACTGCTCGGTGAAGTTTCTCAATAGAAACTTACTACTGTAGTGCCTTGCTTATCGCAGCATGAATGGGCTGGCTCAATCGGGAAAGTACCACCCTCTCACAAAAGATCAGCGTGTAACACCGGTAGTTAATCTTACCGTTGTGTTTCTTATAGTAAGTAAGAGCGCCGGAGGCCCAAACCTCCAGCCTATCCTCTCCTTATTATCCTTCATATCCTCTTTCCTTAATATCCTACTTACTCGTATTCTCTCCTTATTATCCACCCTATCTCTTTCCTTGGAGATGGCGACGTGCGAGTGATGCCTCTTGAGTGAGAGCACCAGCAGACCAACCGTTTGCTACCCGCGTATTAGGTATATAAAAAGTAAAAAAGTGTCTTAACGTCTATATGCATTAAATATTTGTTATAATACTTTTACTACCTTGTTCATCTATATTCTAGTGACCACAGCTGCTGCAACTCAGCCGATATATATAAAAATTATTTATGTGATATGAATTAATACGTGTTCCAACATTTTCGTATCATTTTGCCGTACATTTGAATAATTTGAGAAATAATGCGTAATAAATTTGGATGGAGAAATTCTCACGTAAATAGATTGCGTCTAAACAAGGACCAATCATATGGTATACACTCCACTATAAGAAGCACTCTACTGTGTAGCAGAATAATGGGTATGCTACCTTTATCTGGCTTAACTAACGAGAGCAGTGATAAGTTGAGGTGAGCATTATCGTTATTTATTATTAACAATAGTACATATCTCAGAGGATAGATGGCGGAGTAGTTTAGATACCAGCCTCCCGCCCGAGTGTTGTGGGTTCGATTCCTAAACTCTTTGTGTGATCTACAAATGATTATTCTGAGTCTGGGTGTACTTCGTGTCCATGAAATTGTATGTTTGTACAGTCCCCCGCGATACGTAGATTATTTCTTAATGCTTTTTTAAAAAAATAAAAGCATTATGAGTTGTTCTAACACCTATCGCACATTTTTTATAATAATTTCAAACCTCTTTTATAAAAGACGAAAAAATTAACAATCGTCAAATTGAATGCTTTAGATTTGCGCTTATTTTAGATACTTACATTAAAGAACTGTTTGACTACAAGTGGCCATCGTTTGTCTCTGCCTACCCCTCTAAGAAACAGGCGTAAATCTATAAATTAATCAATGAACAAGCTATAACTACGGAATGTTTATCTTGTCTTGCAAAATTGTGGAATTTAGCACATTCATAGGCGGGAAAAAATGTTCCTAACCGCACACCCCGTCGTTCGGGGCAACGAACAGGGTAGTGTGAGGCCCTCACCTACTAAAGAAACCCGCCGTGTGCCGTCTCTCCGCCCTTGTTGGCGGGCCACTGGAACTATGTTACATTCCTTCGGTGGAAACCTAACGGCCTCGACGTGTACTGACTAATTCTAAGATATGGTAAAATAAGAGATGCGTTATATGCATATTTTTTGTAATAGTAGAGTATTTCTTGTTCTAGCATGAATGGGACTCTTTCACAGAAGTTTAGCGTGAAAATGGTAGATGCTCCTACTGTTGTATTTCGTATAAAGAATATAAGCGCCGGAGTCCTAAAACACCCTCATCATTATCTCCTTGTTATCCTTCCTCTTCTCTGTGTACTATTCTTCCTCGCAGTGATAGCCTAGCGGTAAAACCAAGGACTGCAAAGACAGTAGTATCGAATTCAATCCCAAGTCCAAAATTAAGACCTCGTACAGCACACATCTCAACAACTCATAAAAATCAACTTTTCGGGATTAAAGAAATTAACGTAAGTATAAAAAGATCAAGTCCTGAATAAGTAAATAAGAATCATTAGAGATAAAGAATAAATAATGCGTTCATCAGTATCGATTTATTTCACATCATGCGATATAATATTTCATGAAAATATGTACAATCCCGTGACGGATTTTATTGTCCGATATACATGATATTTTGCAGTGGATCTGTAAAACAAGAAAACCATATTTGAGAAATTTTGTAAATCTATATAATATATATTATATTATTTTCAGGTGTAACAGATATATTATTTATACTTTAAAGAGAAAACCAAAATAACAGTCTCAGAACCATAAACATTTTTTTTAGAATTCTTGTGTGT
The DNA here is from genome assembly GCA_948253155.1 of Leucoma salicis. Lineage (NCBI taxonomy): Eukaryota > Metazoa > Arthropoda > Insecta > Lepidoptera > Erebidae > Leucoma > Leucoma salicis. The sequence continues at coordinate 7,164,359 of OX411805.1, read as the reverse complement.
GTTATCGTGTTTGTTTATTCACGTATCACTAAACAGATATTGATGAAACATGAAACCTTCTTGTTTCATAGCGCTTGCCCTCTTAAGTCGTAACTTAAATTACATTAAACACAAAGTGGAAAAACAAAAATCGCGAATTTACAGTCACGAGCAGGTTTAAATCTGCATCTCCTGGATACCGTCCAGATGCTTTGCCAATTCAGCCATCGTGACAATTGCTCAGGACTGCTAATTTCGATAACACATTAATACTTAACGTCTTGGGTGACGCCTGCGCCATCTGTCGGAAGTATTTGCATACATTATACCGACAAGGTAGGTAGGACCAGGTTTTCACACTTTGTATTATATTATATGGCTACGCATGTCAAATACTAAAAATATATATAAAAACATCTAAACCCATAATTATGTTAATTTTCGCGGTCATGGCCCTAGGAGTTTGAGTTGTTTGTGGATATGTCATGCAGTCAGTTAATTGTTTGTTTATAGTATATGTCGTAACCAATAAGAATTGACCACTTAATGATGTGGCCGACCGTTTCATGAAATCTAACAGCATCAGCCATCGTGACAACTGCTCTCGACTGCTAATTTCGATAACACATTCATACTTAACGTCTTTGCGGGACGTCTGCGCCATCTGTCGGAAGTATTTACATACATTATACCGACCAGGTAAACTTAATTTTACAATTAAGATTTTTACCTAATAATGACGTAGCCCTATAAATATTTATATATTTTTTATGTCAAATGCTAAAAATATCTACTTATATTCAAGGCCTTTCCCAATATTACTGTTTAGGCTATTACTACTAGTACAGTCGAGTGTCAGCTAAGAGGTATTTAAGGCCCCGCATTTGCCTCCACCCTCTTCTGTCTCCACTCAATCTTCGAGCACCATCTCATAACTGGGCAAGACAGTAGGTTATTCCCCTTTTATTTGAAACTTACCTCTCAAATAGCACCAATGTGGTATTCTATCAGAGTAAGAAAAATGCGCAATACGCCCGCATTTTCTAAAGGTAGATCCTTGCTTATCCCATACGAATGGGCTGGCTCGATCAGAGAATTACCACTCTCACGTAAAATCAGCATGTAACAACGGTACCTACCATTGTGTTTGGTATAGTGAGTGAGAGCGCCGGAGGCCCAAACACCTCTACCTATCCTCTCTTTATTATCCTTCCTATCTTCTCCTTAGTATCTTACATATCCTCTCTTTATTATTCTTTCTTTCCTTGGTGATGGCGACGCGCGAGCGATGCCTTTGGTGCTGCTAGCGTCTATAGGTTGCGGTAAGCGCTTACCATCAGGTGGGCCGTATGCTTGTTCACTACCCATGTAGTACATATAAACTACAGCACGAATTTCCATAGGTTTTCACTACCTACAACCCATAAGAGTACCACTACTGAGTAGACACAAAACAACCCCATTGCTGGCATCGGTAACATCAAAGTGTGAGAAAATTCATTATGCTGAAGTCACGTGAATTGGCAGAGTTCATAAGCTTCCTTGCATGCAATTTTAACCTAAATGATATATTTGGACAATCAGCAGTTATAGTTTTTAATCAAATACTCGTATTTACTTCTAATTTCTATTTATACAGAACAATTATTTATTATTACTTCCAAACTTCCTTCAGATTATAGTAGCAGATTGAAAAAATATAATTATTTATGGAGTACTTGCATACAAAATTGCGAGTAATATCTACATAAACTGCCTTATTAATAAACCTTGAATAGAGTTATTCAGTGTTTTGTCTTTGTCATTAATATGACAGTTTGACGTTGAAAGAAAGGAAAAAACACTGAATAACTATTCGCAGCTTATACAATGTTTATTAGTAAGGGGGTAAAACTATAATACCATTTTCTTCGTCATTGTCCATAGCCAGCCATCTTAATTCGTTATTCAGCCTGTCCATGTCATCTTTGTTTTCTGCTAATTTAGTTTCTCTTATCTGCGATTCAGTTAGCTGAAATCCAAGTTTTCTATTTTATATTTTTGGACAGGATTCTTAATCTTTACTAAAATACTATAATTGCTAAAGTGAGTCTGTTTGGTTGCTTGAATGCCGTAAAGCGATGTACCTATTTATATTTCGAAATCGACGTGGATAAAGGCACGGCTAGAATTTAGTTTATTAATAAAGACAAACGAAAATACAAGTCTACTGAGATATTTTTTGAATCTTCTGAGTACAAACCGCGATCTGCTCTGATGGTGATTATAACGATTAAGAAATATATATATTATATATCTTTATATATATAATTCTACTGTACGTGTGTAAGTCACTGAACTCCTCCTAAACGGCTGGACCGATCTTGAAGAAATTTTTTGTGTATGCTTGTGTAATTACCGGGATGGTTTAGATTCAAATTTGGACCCGGTAGGTGGCGCCACGATAGGATTTCAGAATTTTTTCTTCAATTTATTTGTGTATGTTTGAGTAAGTACCGGGATGGTTTAGATTCACATTTGGACCCGGTAGGCGGCGCCACTATAGTATTTCAGAAAAATAATATGGCGGTACGAAGTTCACCTGGTCAGCTAGTATGTATATATATTTAGAGTACCTGCTTTTGTGACTGGCCTAGGGCAGCCTGTCAACCTAGCAGAAGCAGGCCCGAGACGGCGGCGCACGTGTTCCGCGAGCAACTCTCGATGAGGGAGGGCTCCAAAGGGCCCTCCAAAACAGACTGGACCACTAGAAATGGAGGCCCATACCTGCTAGGAGTGGAGGAACTCATGCGTGGAGGATATATCTCACCCCTTTATGCGCCAGTGTGAGGATGTCATTAGTGTTGTGTGACGAAGTAGCTACAGTTTCAGAGAGCAAAAAATAAATGAGGCGAGGGTAGTTGCAGACACCTGCACTACATGACCGACCCTAAACTACACCAGTCAATCCGTGACCACGGCTGTTGCAATACGGTCGAAACGTCGAGAAATAAAGGTGCTCGTATTAAACTTCAGTATATATACGTGATTTAACACGCGGATTAGTATTTATGTATGATATCTTTTCACGTAAATTTTACAAAATTTTATTATTAATATTACTATTGCTATATGTGCTTCCATATTTATACATTGTTATCTTTGTAGTTACATATTTTTTATCCCTCAGTTTCACACGCGAATAGTACACGCAGCGTATACATTAATTCCTTCTGTAGCTCTATAGACCAAGAAAGTATTTTTATTAAATAGTTTTAGTGCTAAGCATGTCAAATGCTAAAAATATATATAAAAATATCTAAATATTTATAGGGTTTGCGTCATTATTAGGTAAAAACCTTAATTGTAAAATTAATTTTACCTGGTCAGTATAATGTATGAAAATACTTCCGACAGATGGCGCAGGCGTCACCCAAAGACGTTAAGTATGAATGTGTTATCGAAGTTGGCAGTCAGGAGTAATTGTCACGATGGCTGAATTGGCAAAGCATCTGGACGGTATCCAGGAGATGCAGGTTTAAATCCTGCTCGTGACTGTTATTTTCAATTTCACATTTTTCACTTTGTGTTTAATGTATAGTGCTAAGCATGTGAAATGCTAAAAATATATATAAACATATCTAAATACTTTAGCATGCATGTAAAGTTTTAAAAAACTGAGATCAAATTATTTCAAATACTTTATAAGCATTACAATGGTACAGGTACATACCTATATATCATGCTGTAAAAAAGGGAGCTATTGTGTCCAGTGAGGTTTTGAGACTGAGGGTTGAACTCTACATAACTTTTTCTGCAGTCTCTAGCCTTAACTACTAACCTATCAGTTACATACACACCTCAAATCGACGGTCAACACGATTGTTCTCGCGGATATTTTTAGATCTCCTATAATGTAAGTTAGTGTCAGTGTTTAAATGCCTTCTTCTGTTGTAGCTATAAGGATTGTTGATTTTAGCCAATGGAATAACGTTCCTTTTTTTTAGATTGCCAATCACTGCATTATCAGAGTAATACATATCATGAGAACTAATTGTTTTAAGTACATGTATTAAACATAATAATATCCAGTTGAGCATATTTATTTTAATTGATGACATTTAATTGCGTACACGACTCTTTGTTAAAGAAAAAAAATATAGTATCACAAAAATGTACCTATTAAATATCAAGTGCAGAATGAAATACATTTGATCAACAATTCAATTCGAGAAAATAATATATTTGTTATTTTTATGTTCACAAAGGTAGTTTTTCGACAATATTTTTTTATGATAAGTTGTAAAATTGTATACAGTGCTATTGATATATAAGCAGTGATAGTCTATTGGTAAAACTTAATACTGCGAAGACAATGGTATTGAGTTCGATCCCGAGTCCAAGGTCCATCTCGTATGGTACACACCTCTAACTTTTCGAGATTTTTCCAAATTATTTGGGTGTTTTTTCAATGTATATAGACATATTTTTGACGGTTAGTGAAGGCTGCCAATCAGCATTAACCAGCGGGCTACGACCTAATCTCTCTCCTTCTGAGATAAGACCCGTGCCGTCGTGAGATTATAATGGGCTGGAAAAAACTGCCTGAAATATTTTGGCTCATATAATCCAATTCAACCCCTCACTAGATATCGCTGTTTATTTTACTCGCGTAATGTAAAACTGACGTACTAAATAAACACAGGTTTAAGTTACCTAACCTCTAGTTTTGTGTATGTTTTCAAACGAAATATTAGTGATGTGACTATATGTCTGAAGTGATGTGTTATTGTACAAGTACCTATGTTGATATAACAATATTTGAATGTTGGTCAAAGAAGACGTTGAGTACTTAACTAGGTAAATAGAGTAAGAGGTAAGAGTTTATTTACAATCTAATTTTAGTTCCTTATACATGGACCAGCATATTACATTAGACAGTCTAGAGGTGAGACAGCAGACTTCTAAGACAGTTATTATATTGGAATCCCAGTCAGAGGTTTCGATTTTAGAGAAATGCATTGTAAATTTCCAATATTGTGTGTTATGTGCGTATTTAATCAGTAATTATGACTGCTCGGTGAAGTTTCTCAATAGAAACTTACTACTGTAGTGCCTTGCTTATCGCAGCATGAATGGGCTGGCTCAATCGGGAAAGTACCACCCTCTCACAAAAGATCAGCGTGTAACACCGGTAGTTAATCTTACCGTTGTGTTTCTTATAGTAAGTAAGAGCGCCGGAGGCCCAAACCTCCAGCCTATCCTCTCCTTATTATCCTTCATATCCTCTTTCCTTAATATCCTACTTACTCGTATTCTCTCCTTATTATCCACCCTATCTCTTTCCTTGGAGATGGCGACGTGCGAGTGATGCCTCTTGAGTGAGAGCACCAGCAGACCAACCGTTTGCTACCCGCGTATTAGGTATATAAAAAGTAAAAAAGTGTCTTAACGTCTATATGCATTAAATATTTGTTATAATACTTTTACTACCTTGTTCATCTATATTCTAGTGACCACAGCTGCTGCAACTCAGCCGATATATATAAAAATTATTTATGTGATATGAATTAATACGTGTTCCAACATTTTCGTATCATTTTGCCGTACATTTGAATAATTTGAGAAATAATGCGTAATAAATTTGGATGGAGAAATTCTCACGTAAATAGATTGCGTCTAAACAAGGACCAATCATATGGTATACACTCCACTATAAGAAGCACTCTACTGTGTAGCAGAATAATGGGTATGCTACCTTTATCTGGCTTAACTAACGAGAGCAGTGATAAGTTGAGGTGAGCATTATCGTTATTTATTATTAACAATAGTACATATCTCAGAGGATAGATGGCGGAGTAGTTTAGATACCAGCCTCCCGCCCGAGTGTTGTGGGTTCGATTCCTAAACTCTTTGTGTGATCTACAAATGATTATTCTGAGTCTGGGTGTACTTCGTGTCCATGAAATTGTATGTTTGTACAGTCCCCCGCGATACGTAGATTATTTCTTAATGCTTTTTTAAAAAAATAAAAGCATTATGAGTTGTTCTAACACCTATCGCACATTTTTTATAATAATTTCAAACCTCTTTTATAAAAGACGAAAAAATTAACAATCGTCAAATTGAATGCTTTAGATTTGCGCTTATTTTAGATACTTACATTAAAGAACTGTTTGACTACAAGTGGCCATCGTTTGTCTCTGCCTACCCCTCTAAGAAACAGGCGTAAATCTATAAATTAATCAATGAACAAGCTATAACTACGAAATGTTTATCTTGTCTTGCAAAATTGTGGAATTTAGCACATTCATAATGTAATACTTTCTAACATTTACGCGAATTTTACACATTTTGAAATAAAACTTTTTTTTAATGCTTATAGTGGTAGACGAGCCACGGTCCATCTGATGGTAAATGGTAACCGTCGCCCATGGACTCAACTATACCGAGAGTATTGTCAAGCCGCTGCTCAACAATTCATTTCACAGATATGAAATGAAATATTTAAATCGGCTGTCTCCTTCTACAGCCAAAACGCAACGATGTGCTTCATGGCCAGTCACACGGGAGATGGTGGTACCAACCGGCTCGAGCCCGATACCAAGTGAGTACTCCCATTTGATACCCAGCCCTACCACCACTCATACAATGGATGATAATTGCTTACTTCCCTTAGTCGCCTCATACGACACCCGTGGGAAAGAATGGGGTGGTGACACTTGTATTCTTAGTCTGTCACCACACGGACAGGACATATAAGTCCACCCGTGATCATGAATGCTGTAAAGTATTCGAAACGTCGGGATAGTTTAAAAATCAAGTAAACGCGATAGATTCCGTAAACGTAGTTTTATTTCAAAACATTTATAATTTACTTTATAGCACACCTGTCCAGGTATACAACGTCTAGTGTCTTTTGACACTGACTGCTGACCGATATCAGTCTAGAGGACACGGCAATCAGGCCCCCTTTAGTCGCCATTATGGTCAATGTACAAGTAAGTTTAGTAAAAATAATTCATCAAATAAGCCAGAGTTAGTCGTACAAAATTAGTCATAGTCAAGTCAGTCATGCATCAATAAAGTGGTGCGGACTATACTGGAAGCTCTTATCAATTTTTGGAGGTAACATGAAAAAATATATTACGCCTCATTATAACACGTTAATTAATGAAATGCTTGAAAACTTTTACATATTTATTTCCGTGTGGTGACGGACTAAGAATATAACTGTCACCACCCCATTCTTTCCCACTGTTGTCGTATGAGGTAACTAAGGGAAGTAAGCAATGATCACCCATTGCATTACTGGTGGTAGGGTTGGGTACCAAGTGGGAGTACTCACTTGCTATCGGGCTTGAGCGGGTATGGTACCACCATCTCTAGTGTGACCGGCCATGAAGCACATCGTTGTGTTTAGGCGGTAGCAGGAGATATCCGTTTATTCTTTCATTTCATATTGGTGAAATGAAATGGTAAGCAGCGGCTTGACAATACTCTCAGTATATTTGAGTCCATGAGCGACGGTTACTATTTACCATCAGATGGGCCGTGGCTCGTCTGCCACTGCTAGCAATTAAAAAAAAAACCATTAATACCTGAAATAACTCAAGTTTCGGAAAATAATGTAGTGCAACGACATCTTCCCGCCTAAACTCCTAGAGGTCATCATATACATCAGTTACAACATTCATGTTTTTTTCCAGATTCACACTGCGGTCCCCTTATGTAATATACTACACAGTTACTTTGCTTGGTCAAGTATTGATGTGCATTTCATCCTGCTATTATCTCGTTTATAATGGCTTCTCTTTGTCTAACATTTGTGAGTATATGTTTTATTTATGATCTCTGTGATTGAAATTCGATAAGTTCATTAGATCCTTGTTACTAATATATTTTTTTTAATTATATTTATTATTAATGATGTATATTTGGTAATAAATTATCAATGTGCGGTGAAGGAAAAAATCGTGAAAAAACTTTGTTGATTGAGAGATTATTATGACGACTTGTAAAGTCTGCCAACTCGGATCAAACAACGTGGTGGATAAATCCACCAACAAATCGCTCGTACTACTTATAAAATACAATGCGATATAATGTAAATTGGCTAAATTTGAAGTTAAATAGAGAACATAAGATACCTATATTGCACGCCTCATAAGCGAAGCGTTGAGGTGGGTACTGAATACTCTCTCGCTCGTTTTACGTAGAACAACTGATTTTTCAAACTTAAAATGTCTCTATTTATCATATATTGCACTCGCAAAAGAATATATACACACACATATCAAGAAAATACACTATTTTTAACACTCATGATATTTGCTGAATTGGCAAAGCATCTGGACGGTATCCAGGAGATGCAGGTTCGAATCTTGCTCGTGACTGTTATTTTCGATTACACATTTTTCACTTTGTGTTTAATGCATAGTGCTAAGCATGTCAAATGCTAAAAATACAATATATAAAAATATCTAAATACTCATGATATTTCTTGTGCCATTTTTGTTATTTAAACTAGTTAAAAATCTGTTTAACCCTTAACTTGGCAGAGAAAAAATTTTTTGAATATCAATATGATTTTTATATGCTGTAATACTTATGACCCAAAGATGTCTAGAAAAATAAAATAAAAAATTCCATTAGGCTAGTTTTAAAAAAAACACATGTATCCTGTGGGATACATGTGTTTTTGCATTGCCAACAGTCCATAACAACACATAATGATTTCAATACCACCATGTCCATAACAACACATAATGATTTCATATCTCGAAAGATACGTTGTCAGGTTAGCTATGAGCTACTGTTACATAATTTGGTAGAATAAATAATAAATAAAAATGCCTTTTTAATCAATAATCAGTAACTTTTATTAAAATATAAAATGTTTTAATATAAAAACATCTTTTACTTCAAACATAACAAAAAATACCAAACGTAGAACAACTTTTCAAAAGAATATGACAAAATGAGATCAATTTCCTTAAATGAAAAACATTATTTCTTTCTGACAGTAAGTCTCATACCGCATTTCAAACACATGGCTGTGGTCTGATCTTTTATGCTACGTTTGCATATACCCTTGGGCCGAAATGTTGGAAAATGATTATATTCATCAAATCTTACATCTTGCAGTACAAGTTTTTTGATTATTTTCTTTGGTGTTGATGGGACAAAAGGCGATTTATTTAATGGTTGCTCTCTCCCAGAATTTAAAAGCCCTTGTAATAAATTATAACGCAACTTCTTTAGGCTCAGTTGCTTGAAATTATTTCCAGCAATATGTCTGCACTATAAAATTCAGCTATTACTTACGTACATATCCAGGATGTTGAAAATATTGGCAACCTATGAGTTTTCAGTTGTGGTTTATAAAGATCAACCAAAATGTCTGCAACCTCCCGTGGTGCGCGTTTAAGTGTTTGAAGGTTTCAGGACAGCGGACAGCCGTTTTACGTTTTGTTTCCTTATTATAGCGTTGTAATACTCCAACTGGCGTCTCGGATACATAGAGGCTAGCGACGGTGACAACTTTACTATCGTTCCTTTTATGATGATGATGGGAATGATGGGAACTTTATTATTGCCACTCACAACTCGAGAGTCTGAGTCACTCTTTTTTGTTTTTGTCCGATAAAGCTTCTTTTCCGCACCTCGCAATCGATTGGATCTAATCATACCCAATGAGAATGTTCCCATTTCATTTTGATAGTATAAATTAGCTCCAGGCTTTTCACTAGCCTTTTCACTATGCGGTAATACTATCCGTAGTTGGTAACTCTTTAATGTGTATTTCAGCCTTGTGTTCAAATTTTCATGTAAACCAAATAGAAATTTAATCGCTTCTTTTGTATAGGCGCAGGTTGGCTTAGAACGCGTATTCTTTATGCTGGATGGCGACGGTAAGGCTAATACTATTGATGGTGATGGCCCAGGTGTTTTAGGTACTATTCGGTTAGTCCTAGGTGTTTTAGTTTGACTAAAATTCAAGTAGGTGGTTGGCGAGGGAGGAATAGACGAGGAGAGACTCTTAAGCTGAAGAATTCGCGGAAATGGATTCAATAGGTGGTTGTGCAGGCCCCAAATGGCAGGAATCTGTTATTGTTTGCATGGCAAGGTTACATTCATCGTCAGAAATTATGTAAAGATTTTCAAGCGTAAAAGAAAGCGAAGAATCCGGTGAAGATTTATTACTGACATGCTTACGAAAAGTAAGTAATAATGTAAAATTCACAATCAAACTCCGAATTTCTTCATCATTTGATGATTGATTGAGTTTTGGCAATAAATCAAGTATATTTCTAGCTCTCGAAAGCACATGCAGCTTTTTTACCTAAAAATAACAGAAAATAAGCTAAGCTTTTGTTCGCGTAACCGTTTATGGACTTGGTAGTGTGCACGTATAGATACACGACGGTTCTGTATTACTTGTTACAGAAGCTGGCAGTGTGCACAACGTGATACATCCATTTACAAAAGTGAATAAAACCATCGACTGGATAATATTTATGCTCCAAATTGATTAATTTAGTAGAACAACAATTATAATTTATAATTTTACGAACACATGCTTGAAATAAGCATAAAAAACATTATTTTTTGTATTTTTTTACCTGTATCCGCGGGAGCATGGCGTCGGTTGGAAACTCGGACCAAGTATACTTAGTCTGTGGTTGGAAATAAAATAAATTTGACAGCTGACTAGTCTTGCCAACTTTAAAATAATAAACGTACATTTATCGAAAACAAAGAAATTATCTAAATATTCCCATAAATATGATTCGTTTTAACAAATAAATAGTTGGCGTAGAATTTTTCAAACTTTAATGTATCTGCAGAGATACATTGTCAAGAAAAGGGTTAAAAAAGTTATGTCTTGGATGTCCGTTTGTTGTAGGTAATGTATGTTAACACGATAACGACCAAAATACATTACTAAGCGAGACTTTCTTTTTCGTTTACGAATTATTATGATTACGAATAGAGCCTTATCACTTTTCACGGTCTGATTTTATTATGGATTGGTATGGATTTATATTTATTTATGGTTTAATTGTTATTAAATAAACAAAAAATTAGTGAATATTTACGCTCGACGCGACACTAAAATCAGTGCTATCCTTATTTCGTGAGAACTATTTCTATAGACCAATGTAGAAGTACTTCCTAAAATTAGCGCTAGATGGCGTATAAGACATGAGAAGATACTTTTTGAAATTAGCGCTATCTATGTGATTTATTGAAAACTACTTAGTAAGACCAATACATTATTAGTTACTTATCAAATAATCAATTTTATTGTGAAAAATGAAGATTATGAGGCGTCCACTTTTGGATCCAAAGTATTTTAAAATACTGTGATAGGTAATTATAGATCTCCAACATTTTTTTTTGAGTCAGTCAAACGGATCCACGCTTAAAGAAGGTTTAGTGAGCTAAAATCATATAAATGAATTTATTATTTGAGTTCTATTGCCAGCACCCTAAGAACTTTATCGATGGAAACGTTATACACTTGTTATTTGTAGCCAATTGCCTATTCTACACATCAAGTCTAATGTCCTTGTTAATTCTAATGAACATTGGACGTTATTGGGCATCATTTATATCGAGTGCGGAGGCAATAGAAAAGGCACTACCCCCATTTAGTCGGAACGTGGGTATAATCTCCATGGCAACTAATGCGTTCATGTTGACTGCAGCTCTTGGTATGTAGCTCATAATACTAGTAGTTTTTTAAAGAAGTATAAGGTTAGATTGTAAAACAGATATGCTTACCTCTGTTCCCGGGGCTTCCCCAGAAAAAAGTCACTGCACAAATGGCAGAGTGGTTTCCGGTCTCGATTCCTACGTAAAACAATTCTTTGCATGTCACACAAATGCTTGTTCTGAGTCTGGGTGTACTTCGTGTCCGCAAAATTGCATGTTTGTAAAGTTTTCTACTTTATTGTCGTCCTAAAAAAACCTGAGAGTTTTCCAATTATGAATAACTTTATAAAAATCAAAACCATGGTCATGACTCAGTGTTGCAAACATTAGAAAAAGGTGGAGGCATTAGTGGTAGATTAAGAATAAGGAAGAAGTTGTGTAGAATTTATTGATTGCGTGTAACTACTGAGAGTAAAACACGAGGGGATATACTTACTTTCTTTCTCTCTGAAAGATGCCGCTAAATCCATAAACATCCTTGATGTTTACGGGAATGGTGACACTGATGAAAATCAAGGCTGTTTAAGGAAATGCATACTAGCCGTTAATGACATTGACCATGAGGACCGGTATAAGACTAGACTAAGATATAATATAATATATTATATATAAATTTTCAGTGGAACATATGTTATCTCTGATCTTTGGAGTAGCAGTAGTTCAATCATGTGTTTCAAATAACCTTGGTGAAAACTATTTCAAATTCAACATGCCCAGTATTTTTGACTACACTTCATATGAAGTATGGAAAGGCCTAATCAGTGAGGTAATGCTTTATTTTAATTATATCTGTCTAAACTATATCTGTATATATACATATATAGGATCGTGAACATACATAGTTATGTTTTTTTTTGATACTGTAGGTGAGCACTAAGAAAGGTTTTTCTTGCAAAACCCAGGATTATTTTTGTACCACCGAAGGAATGTAACATAGTTCCAGTGGTCCGCCAATAAAGGCGGAGAGACGGCACACGGCGGGTTTATTTAGTGGGTGAGGGCCCCACACTACCCTGTTCGTTGCCCCGAACGACAGGGTGTGCGGTTAGGTACATTTTTTCCCGCCTAAACAAAAAAAAAGGATTATTTCTTTGTATACATTTTAACAATTGATTTAAGTGCTATTGAGTTCTTCCATTAGGGAATTCTTACCAACAGGACAACGTCTGCAACTGTACCTATTGGTTGTAATTTTCATCTATAACATGTTCCACATAAAAGTTAAATAAGTGACAATTCATCGCTGTAAATATTGAAATCTAGACCTTCGGGTCGTGTAATATAAATGAGTTGACAATTGAAAGAATTAAAACAATTTGTTTCTAGTTTTTTAATTTTCAAGCGACGTTTATTTGGAGTTACAATGATCTACTCACAATGGTAATTAGTATACATTTGACAGAGCATTTTCTTGTACACAATGAACTCTTGGAAAAAGCAGCTATACGGGTAAGTTTTACGTCCAATAATCTCCTGATAGATAGCGCAACACTTTCCTAGATATTATTATCTATTATTATCTAGGAAAGTGTGTGTGCTTTATAGCAAAATAAAAACTAGAATTTGATCACTGCTTGGTCATATTTTTCTGTCTCGCTATTAATTACATCAATTTAATTAAAAGCAAAAATATTATTGGTTCAGAATTAGTTTTCTATAATTCATATTCCATACTAAATGACCCCGTCAACTTCATATATATTTTTTTTTATTGCATGTAGTGGCAGATGAGCCACGGTCCATCTGATGGTAAATAGCAACCGTCGCCCATGGACTCGACTATACGGAGAGTATTGTCAAGCCGCTGCTCACCAATTCATTTCACAGATATGAAATTAAATATAAACGGCTATCTCCTGCTACAGCCAAAACGCAACGATGTGCTTCATGGCCGGTCACACGGGAGATGGTGGTACCAACCCGCTCGGGACCGATACCAAGTGAGTACTCCCACTTGGTACCCAGCCCTACCACCAGCCATGTAATGGATGATAATTGCTTACTTCCCTTAGTCGCCTCATACGACACCCGTGGGAAAGAATGGGGGATGACACTTGTATTCTTAATCCGTCACCACACGGACTAATCACCTACAATTTATGTTATCAGCGATTATCAATCCTAATCAATCTGAATCGTCTAAGATTAGAATTTTGATAGGTTATTAAATGAAACTTGCTTGCAATGCAAGTGAATTTATTATAAAGAATGACAGTAGCTGCCATTTTGTCGTGTGTTAGCCAAATACCCATTCAATGTTACCAATATTGCATTTTAAAATTTTTGTACTTTTTTATCGTGTTCCCCTTTCTTTTTACTTTTAAACCACCCCTGTATTAAAGCGACCAAAACACAAAAACAATTATTATAAAATAGGCGCGGCAAGTGATTTCACTATTGGGCAAGTCTTCTCTCAAAGTGGGACATATTTAAGTCGTAGTCCACCATGCTAGCCCAGTACGGGTTGCCAGACTCCTCCAGCTGTGTAGAATATCTCTCAGGCATACAGGTTTTCTCACGATGTCTTCCTCCATCAAGCAGTGGTACTTCGTGAGTTATGGTTTAAGAAGTGAAAGGTGTTGAAACCAGACACGCTATCCTAAATATACAAATTTCTTTTAGGATGACTTCACATGTATTAAATTCAGAGCACAATATATGAAAATTGTGCGTTTAGTTAAACTTGTGAATGGCCAATTTGGCATTTATATTCTGACGTCGTTTGGAAGTAACCTCTACTGGATTTGCAAGCAACTGTATTATAACCTAACGTGAGTTTTACTTTTTTCAAGTAATCAACACATTTTATATAGTAACTGATAATAGGTTTAATTATGCTCAAACTTAATTAGTTTTAATTGTAGACTAAATTCGCTAAGCATATGGAATAGTTTTCTAGGAGATGCAGGTTCAAATCCTGCTCGTCACTATTAATCACGATTTCACATTAAACATATTTAGCACTTCATTATTATATTAATTTAGCAGCTATTTTCACTTATCTGTCAAGGTTATAATGGTTTTTGTGTGGCACTAGTGTAATATAAAGTATATTTATTATATAACTTTTGTTCTCTGCGGAAGAAATAATTACTAAAGGGGACACCTGGCAGTGCTTTACTGACAACTGCTTCATGGACGCTCTAAATTCATTATAATCTGTATTTTAGCACTTGACATGCTCAGCTAATTTAAAGAACAAATAATTTGTGAATGTGGAAAAAGAAAACTTTAGTGCGAGCGGGATTCCAACCTGCGTCCGTTCCAATCCGGGGAAGTGCTCTAAGCCACTAAGCTATCTATCGCGGCCGTGAGTCGTAAAGACAAATGTGATGCGGAGATTGGGTATGGCCGTTGGTCAGTGCGATAGCTTAGCTATCGGCAAAACATTTGTAATGCACTTCCCCGGATTGGAAGGCGCGCAGGTTCAAATCCCGCTCACACTAAAGTTATCTTTTTCCACATTTACAAATAATTTGCGCTCTAAATTCGTTTAGATAAGTGATATAAAAAGCATTTGAATACAATTGTAAGATGTATGTAAAAGACGGTTTAGGTTTACTAATTATAGTGGTAGCAAACAATCATATGGCCCACCTGATCGTAAGCGGTTACAGTAGCCTATAGACGCTAGCAACACCAGAGGCATCACTTCTGCGTTGCCAATTCTAGGAAATGGGATTGAAGGTGGAGGAAGAATGATGACGTGGTGGATAGTAAGGATAGCATGTTTTGGCCGCAGGCACTCTTACTCAACATTCGAAACGAAACCGTTGGATTACCTGCCACCTGCTTGCTGTTGCTTCCCCGGGCAAGCCAGCTCATTAATGCTGGGACAAGGCCTCTACCATGTTAAATTGCTTTTATTGCAAGAAGTCAGTTACCATATATATATTTTTTAATTTCAGTGTAAGACAGACAGGTCATCATATTGCTTGCACTATTAGAGACGGAGTAGATTCAAAGTAAGTGATGTTAATATAAAATAAATAGTTGTAAGTATTTTCTGGAGAATAACAAGACCTAAATTGTGGCTATTACTGTGAGGCAAACTCCTATACTTGCCGTGTGGGGCAGGCTTTAGAATTATCCTACTCCTATCTACCCACGGGAGTCGTAAGAGCCGACTGAGGGAATACCAGGGGAGTGGGCAGCAGCACTCCCTCGAGTTTTAACGACATCCACTGCGATCGCCAACCCGCCTGCCAAGCGTGGCGATTACGGCATTATCCCTCATGACGGGACCGCTCGTTGTGGCGTTCTCTTGGGGAGGCCTATGTTCAGCAGTGGACATTGAAAGGCTGATGGATGGATGGATGGAAACTCCTGTACATCTTTCGACGTAGCTCTGAAATAAAGGAAGGAATTTTTGTACAATTATTCACGGCTACGATTACTGATCACCACATTCACCTTAATATCATTTATTTCTATTTCGAAGTCTGAGCAGTTGATTAAATAAAAATAAAGCTCTATTGAGTTACTTACTTGTTTATCATCACGCCATCTCCCTTGCGGGGTAGGCAGAGAGAATAGAGTGCTGAAGGGCTCTATTCTTGCATACATCACTCGCTTCCTCAATATTCATAATTCTCTTCATACACGCTTGCTGATTTCGGAGACTCCTGACTCCATCTTCTTTCAATATATGACCGATTTGGTCTAGGTAGGTGAGTCTCGGCCTAACTCTGTACCATTTAGGTACCTTATACTTTCGCATTGTACCTATATCTTCTTAACCAGTCACTCATCCGGCATTCTTTCCACATGTTCGAACCATCGGAGCATTCATTTTCGTATATTTAGGTATACCAATACTCTCTTTCATACCTACTCGCTCTCTTACTCGACGAAGCGTTACGAATGCGGTCAGTCAGCTACAGATTTTTCTATTGAGTTAGCATTTCACGTGATCAAGTGGAAAAGGCTTTTGTATATATACTGATATAAAGTCATAGGATAATTTTGTCACTACGAAGTGAGATGAGGCAAATGCAACAGGACAACAATGGGACAAAACATTTGTATAGTAGTGTGACAGTGCATATTTTTGTGATTAGGTCAATATGATGAATATTGCACCGATGGTTGCCTAATTGGGTTGGTTTTCCACCTTGTTGCCCAGCGCGGTTTGGTAGAGAGCCCTACTATTCTATGGGCCCCGACATCGGATACATGCTGGCGCCTCAATCCCGCTCTATGGGGTCCAAATTGGGATCTGGACACAGATTAAGTATCTGGGATTGGTAGTAGCGTTTTTGAGAGAACTTCCGCCAGTTTAGCCGGGGTTAATCGACTGCCCTCGTACGACTTGGTTTCTATAGATGTAAAGTGTGACACGTGGTTATACTTACCTGGATTAAAAATGGAAGAATGTAATTATTATGAAGTCGGTCAAGTTTGTCTAGGTGGTCAACATTAAACACATATCATCACTATCGATTATTATAACTACAAGCTTTATTTTACATTTCAGTAGCACTTTATACGGCATGGAGCATACGATATACTTCACATACTCATTTTCTTTCCTGGTGGCACGTACGTTGTTGGTACTGTTACTTGCTGCAAGAATACACTCTAATGGTATGATGCCGCTTTGTGTTTTGTATGATCTACCAAGTTCAAAGTTTAATGTTGAGGTTTGTAATTTATATATTGTTGTTATTGTATTACATATATAAAATAAATCTCTATTTCCCTTAAACACAAAGTGAAAAATGTGAAATCGAAAATAACAGTCACGAGCAGGATTTGAACCTGCATCTCCTGGATACCATCCAGATGCTTTGCCAATTCATCCATCGTGACACTTGCTCCTGACTGCTAATCTCGATGTCACATTCATACTTAACGTCTTTGGGTGACGCCTGCACCATCTGTCGGAAGTATTTTTCACTTTGTGTTTAATGTATAGTGCTAAGCATGTCAAAAATTAAGTTTACCTGGTCTGGGTATAATGTATGAAAATACTTCCGGCTGATGGTGCAGGCGTCACTCAAAGACGGCTAAGTATGAATGTGTTATCGAGATTAGCAGTCAGGAGCAAGTGTCACGATGGCTGAATTGGCAAAGCATCTGGACGGTATCCAGGAGATGCAGGTTCAAATCCTGCTCGTGACTGTTATTTTCGATTTCACATTTTTCACTTTATGTTTAATGTATAGTGCTAAGCATGTCAAATGCTAAAAATATATATAAAAATATCTAAATAACTATTTCCCTTGTTCACGCCATAACTTGCGAGCGACTTTACCGATTACATTCATTTTTTTTAAGTTTTCTAATACATTGTAGAAGGTTCTTAAGGAAGGATAAGTAAAGAAAATTGCACAGAAAAATTTTACTTCGCGCATTTGAACATCCATTGCTAAGACAGGACAACGTCTGTGGAGTCAGCTTGTCCGCGATAAATAGCAAAACAAATTATTCAAAAAAAAATTCTAGGAGCAGGATTTCAAACTTGACCACTGAAGTAACGTCACACAGTTCCAGTGGTACCCCAAAACAGGCGGAGAGACGGCACACGGCGGGTTTATTTAGTGGGCAAGGGCCCTACGCTACGCTGTTCGTTGCCCCGAACGAAGGGATGTGTAGAAAAATGAAAGTGTTTCAAACTTGCGTCTTTCCCAATCAGGGGGTATGCTTTAAGAGGCTTAAACTGTTGTAGAAACCTACTTGCTACTTCTAATCTCCACCTTACAAAAGTCACAAACCGTGTCTGAATGTTCCGCCCCTTACCTTTTTCTTTATTAGTGAATTGCAGCCTTGTAAAGATTGATATGTATTTATAGTTTACTCACCAGTCGGTGGACATGCAATATCTTGAAGCACTATAGGTAAATCATTATCACTAGTCCTAGGCACCGCGGAGCCAGTCACTCAGTCCAGTGTTCTAAGTTCTAATATAATTATATTATATTGCAAACTGCAGGGCCGTATTGAGAATAATATTTTAATGGCAAGCTTGCCACAACCTTTTTAATTATAAGTATTTTTTTCAGGTAGAAAGGTACATTGCACAAATTAAAAATATTAGAATTGCTATGAGTGGCATGGAATTCTTTCATGTAACAAGAACTATGATTTTAACGGTCAGTATTGTGAATGGATCATAATGGTAATTTAGTTGTTTATTTAAATAAATATGTTATATGTCAATATCAATAAAGCCGTAAACTTTGTTCGTTTATAGGGAGTAGCCTCCGGAACTACTAAACCTTTTCTAAAATATCTATTACTCAGAGAGCTTATATCTAAATTCTTCAGATGCAAATATTTATTTTACGTATATATATATTATAAAAAGTAGCCTTGTGAGCATAACAATGTTAATTTACTTACACTTAATGCATCACTACATGGCTAATGATTTTTGTTTCAGCTTTTAGGAACAATTGCGACTTATGAACTTTTTTTGATACAATATAATAAATAATGAACGCGACTTCAATAAATTTATTTTTACATACTTGCAGTACTTATGGGTCAACTTTTGGATCTGAATTTTTAACTAAATTTCGAACTAATTTAGCTGAAATTTTGCATACACGTGCAAGACAGATGACAATGCAAGTAATGATGCATAAAGTTGGCCCTAGGATCTCTGTAAGGAAACGACGTAACCTCAACGAATTTTAGCCTCATTATTAAATGATTTTCAAGATCTAACGACGAAGCTGGAAGGTGGCTGCAGAATCTCTGTAACGAAAAGTAGCAACCCCATTAAGTACCGGCTAATTTTATTTACCGTAATAAGTAATCTTGCCTCAGATAATATTTAGGACATGTCTATGAAGCCGGAAAGTTGTTTACAGGATATATTAAAAAAATAAATAATTACTCCTCTTTTCTTTTCTAGTGTCAGATGTAATACAATTTTATATCAGTTTATAACCATTTTAAAAGCTTGTTTTTCAAAACTTTTATAGATTTTATTTATATTTATTATAAGAATAGTTATAATCTGTTTTTCGGTAAACTGTGATAGATGACAGTGTTAGAGATTTTATGCAGTAGTCCGTCGATTATGGTCGAGTAATGGCGCACCCGTTGTCTCTCCGGACTTGGCTGGGTGTGCGTTAGGTTGAAGAAGAAAAATACAACAAGTCCCAGGAGGGTCCCGGGTGCAACGCACCTGGGGAATCCCTCACAGAGCCGAGTGTTAAAACCGGCTCTGTCTGCTCCGTGTATATGGGGGGAGCACTCAACACCAAGAAAGAAAGAAAGAAGGAGGTTGAAAGGAAGAGGAGGACCCGTGAGAGGAAAAGCACTCCTGCCACTCTCCATTACATCAGTGGCAGAGCCACTGTCCACTGTTGGACTACCCGTCCAATCCAAAAAAATTCCTTCTTAATAATAATGCCACGGCGGTCGTCACCGGCGGGGAAATGCTGTTGGCGGTGTCGCTTGACATCGACAACACATAATAGTCTGCCATTCAGCTGCATCAGGGAGGCGCTCCGGTATCACGGGGTACCTATACAGGTGAGGCTGGTGGCGGACTATCTAGAGGGCCGCAGCGTCGTCTATGAGAGCCGCATAGGGGACGGTGTGAGGACACCCATGTCGTGTGGTATCCCACAGGGTTCAATCCTCGGGTCGCTCCTGTGGGACGTCGGTTACGACTGGGTGTTGCGCTGTCGGCTAAACCGGGCTGGCGGTCATCTGCTATGCGGATGACACGCTGGTCGTGGCCCGGGGTGGAAACTTCGAGGAAGCGGTGTTCCTGGCCACCTTAGGGACCTCGGAGGTGGTCAGGAGGATCGGGAAGCTGGGGCTTAGGGTGGCCCTGGATAAGTCGGAGGCCCTACTTTTCCATGAGACCCGACGTCGGCCACCTGCTGGCGCCTCGATCACAGTGGACGGAGTCCAGATTGGGGTGCAGGCCCAGATTAAGTATCTGGCCCAGATTAAGTATCTGGGCCTGGTGCTGGACGGGCGGGGGCGCTTTCGCGAACACTTCCGCCAACTGTCCCCGAGGCTAGTCGGCACAGCGTCCACCCTTGCCCGGCTCATGCCGAATATGGGCGGACCCAACAACGCGTGCTAATGGCTTTACGCGAGGGTGGTCCGGTCGATGGCACTGTATGGCGCTCCCGTGTGGGCGGGGTCCCTGGACGCACTGAACAGGGCTCTTCTGTGAAGACCACAGAGAGTCGTTGCGTCCAGGGTCATACGTGGATACCGCACGGTGTCGACGGAGGCGGCCTGCGCGTTGGCTGGAATCCCTCTGTGGGACTTGGAGGCGGAGGTGCTCGCCGAGCTGTATCGGCGGGAGTCACAAGAGCGGGAGGGGGGAACTCGTGCAGATGCTGTCGGGGTATGGTTGCTTCGGCAGATATCTGCACATAGTCGCAAGGAGGGAAGCGAATCCGGGCTGTCACCACTGCGGCTGTGACGAGGACACGGCGCGGCACACGCTCGAGTCGTGCCCGGCTTGGGCCGAGCAGCACCGTGAACTCGTCGCAGAAATAGGGGGGGGGGGGACCTCTCGCTGCCGAGCGTCATCAGAGCGATGCTTGGCAGTGAAAGGAATCGGGCTGCGGTCGCTGTCTTCTGTGAGGAGGTTATCTCGTGGAAGGAAGCGGCGGAGAGGGCCAGGGAGGAGGATTCTTCCGCTGACTCAAACCACCGCCAGCGACCGGGGCGGCGCAGGCGCAAATACTTGCGCCTCATGCCACCCTAGTTGAGGCTGCGGGTGGATGGACCGGGGAACGTCCGCCACCCGCTAGGCCTCCCGCGAAGGTGCGACGCTCCATGTGCGGATGCATCGCTCAGTAGAGGGTACCCGAAAGGGTAAGCCGCCGGCGGACCACCGAAGGAATATAACATAGTTCCAGTGGCCCGCCAATAAAGGCGGAGAGACGGCACACGGCGGGTTGGGTCTGCGTTAGGTACATTCCTGCCACACCAAAAAAGGCTGTACATATATTGTAATAAACTATGAAAACCCAATTCACTATCATTAAGTAGTTACTGCATAGATGTTTGTGGTTAATACAGAGGAACAAAATTCGGAACGAAACGTTAGAGCATTAGAAAATATCATTCACTACAGTGATATACATCCATCCATCCATCCATCACCCCTTCATCGTCCACTGCTGGACATAGGCCTCCCCAAAATGGGGGTGTAAAACCCCCATAATCGCCACGCTTGGCAGGCGGGTTGGCGATCGCAGTGGATGTTTTTAGTACACAGGGGAACGCTGCTACCCGGTACCCCGGTAATACCTTAGTCGGCTTTTACGACTCCCATAGGAAGAGGCAGGGTAGAGCTTTTCTTGGTGCCGGCCCCACACGGCTGGTGATATACATACGAGTATCTAATTGCTTAGAAAACACATGTTTTTACATGAATAGGTATTTCAAAATTACCACTGAAGTAATGTCACACAGCTCCAATGGTCCGCCAAACAGGCAGAGTTACGTCACATGGCCTTTTTATTTAGCGGGTGAGGGAACCACACGGCCCTGTTTGTTGCCCAGAACCGGGTGTCCGGTACATTTATCGCCAACTTAACAAAAAAATGCATTTTTTTTGATTGAATTTCATCGCATTGATAGCCTAGAATATCAAGTGCTTTAAATACATCTATCTATCTTTTTTTTAAGGGTCTTCCAAACCTTTTTTTTATAGCTTACCTATAATAAAAAAGAGATATTATATTCCATCCATCAGCCTTTTGACGTTCACTGCTGGACATAGGCCTCCCAAAGAAAACGCCACAACGAGCGGTCCTTTGCCGACCGCATCCTTTTTTTTGTATGCTCATTATGGGGGATAATGCCGTAATAACTACGCTTGGCAGGCGGGTTGGCGATCGCAGTGGATGTTGTGTTAATACTCGAGGGAGTGCTGCAGCCCACTTCCCAGGTATTCTCTCAGTCGGATTTTACGACTCCCGTGTGTAGAGAGGGGTGGGACAATTCTAAAGCCGGCCCCACACGTCTTGAGATATTATAAGCTTAAAGTTAATTAGATTTCAAAGTGACAGAGATTAAAACCATGACGGTTTTAGTCTCTTTAAAGGCTTTTAATTAACACGTCGAAGATTAATTAAAAGGTTTTGGGTTTTCCCTTAATATCCGCCATAAAATGGTACGCGAACATATATGCGGTTTAACTTGATTTTGATTTGATTTAATTTATTTAATCGTAAAGACAAATGTGATGTAGGTCTGTACAATAGCTTAGTAGCTTAGCACTTACCCGGATTGGAAAAGACGCGGGTTCGATTCCCGCTCGTACAAAAAATCTCTTTTTCCTTATTCACAAAAATAATTTGTACTTTAAAAAGTAGCGGAGCATGTCGAATGCTAAATAATATAGATCAAAAATGTTTAGAAAATCGCGCCATCAAATAGTATAAATTTTAATTGCAAAATTAAACTTACTATATTGGATTGATGCATGTAAATGCTTTCCGATAGCATATAATTATAGTTGAATTTTTATAGGTAAAGAGTTGGTCGTAAAGACAAATGTGATGAGGAAATTGGGATGACCAAATAGGTTTGTACGATAGCTTAGTGGCTTAGAGCACTTCCCCGGATCGGAAAAGACGAAGGTTCGATTTCCGCTCGTACAAACAATCTCTTTTTCCTTATTCACAAATAATTTGTACTTTAAAAAGTAGCGGAGCATGTCAAGTGCTAAATAATATAGATCAGAAATGTATAGATCAAAAACTATTTAATCTAAATTAATTACAATAGGATAATAATAGTATAATTTGCTGTTTCCTTTTTCTGGTTCACGATTGAATGAGTTGCAAGTTTCTTAAACAAAGAAAAAATTTGACCTAATTTATACGCGACAAAAAACCCGTTGATGTTACTGTTTAAATATGTGTACAATTCGCGAATCTTTAAAAGTTACTAAAGATGATTTATCTTCTACCATTCCAGAGAGACTGGCGCCCGAAGTAGGTTTCTGTAAAGAAATCTGACATGAGAAATATGACATAGGTCACCAGGAATTGATTTTCAGTGCGTTGCCGTAATAATATAATCACTTGTAATTTGTATGATTTATTAATTTTATTAGACTGAATGTTGTTTTTAAGCACGTATAAAATAGTAATTTTACATAAAATTCTTCAGTTTTTTTTTGACAGATGTCGTTTTTGTTGGATGTGATAAAAAAAAATAATGTACCATGTTTTTATAACGGACTAAAAAGTATAAAATAGAATTATTTTTATTTTCTGTATTTTATTATTATTTTCTTCTTTTTTCATACATTATTTCATGCATTGTCATGCACTTTCGAGCTGTGGTCCCTAGCTCACCGGTAAGTTAGTTTAAAATCAATTACAAAATTCCACCCGAACATAGATACAAGAAAGCGAGTTAATAAAAACATGGTAAAAAAAATAACTTTTAGCAATAAATTCTGTATGTATTTTTTTAAATAATTTGTTTTATTGTTTTAAAATGTAAATATTGCTTACATCGGCCGATTTCAAACAGAGACTAGCCAACTACGTAAGAGCTATTTTAGTGCACATGTATAATGCACTACTCTATTCTGTAGAAATCTTATGAGAAATGACTGTATATGCACTACTCTATTCTGTAGAAATCTTATGAGAAATGAATTTAATACATTTGTTATAATTAATCGTGTTAAAAGTATTTAGATATTTTTATATATATTTTTAGCATTTGACATGCTTAGCACTATACATTAAACACAAAGTGAAAAATGTGAAATCGAAAATAACAGTCAGGAGCAGGATATGAACCTGCATCTCCTGGATACCGTCCAGATGCTTTACCAATTCAGCCATCCTGACAATTACTCCTGACTGCTAATTTCGATAACACATCATACTTAACGTCTTTGGGTGACGCCTGCGCCATCTGTCGGAAGTATTTTCATACATTATACCGACCAGGTAAACTTAATTTTACAATTAAGATTTTTACCTAATAATGACGCAAACCCTATAAATATTTAGATATTTTTATATATATTTTTAGCATTTGACATGCTTAGCACTATACATTTTTCACTTCGTGTTAAAAGTAGTTTTACTAGAAATAGAATTGCAATTTTTGTACAAGTCTGGGTTCCTATTTTAGAAACCCAGGCAGAGAAAAGAGTATGTTTGGTTGAAAAATATGAATTTGTTCAACCAAACATACTCTTTACCATATAGAATTTCAAACTTTCATGGTCACTTATAATTCTAAACGTTTTTTCGGGATTTATACCATGTAAATTTTTACTTACGAGTTTCCGATATTACGGCACTGTTGCAAGCGCCATGATCACGGAACAACTGAGAAAGCAACTGAGAAATACTCTTTACCTTTTAGATCTATATTTTTTTTTAAGCAATTGACATGCACCGCTACTTTTTAAAGTATAAATTATTTGTGAATAAGGAAAAAGAGATTTTTAGTAGGAGCGGGAATCCAACCCGTGTGATGTCCAATCCGGGGAAGTGCTCTAAGCCCAGTGGCTATAGCTCTGTAGCTATCCTACCGATCTTTCGATCATCCCAATTTCCTCATCATATTTGTCTTACGACCAACTCTTTACCTATAAAAATTCAACTATAATGATAGATAAATCTCCCCCCAAACACAAACCTCAGCCATACACGATGACACGATGCAATAATGACATACATATACATTCTAACCACACTAAACACCCGTGAATCGCAATGTTTTTCAGATTTTATTCTCACACAAGTTTTGAGACATTCCCAGTAAATAGCAGCTTCGCTATCATAGGCGACTTTAGCTTGTTATCAATTGGCCCATTGTAAACAGTAATGATTAAAAAACTCCACCCAAGCTAAACTACGGTCACAGCTGATGTTTTTCAAACATAAAATTATTTCGTTTAAAAACAGCTACTCGTATTATTTAATAACGAGCTATCCTATTACGGTAATCCTATTTTGTTTACGCATCAATAGGTACGGACATACCTATCTTAATTAAATCCACATCCATCTCTCTAATACAATTATCATTATTAGATCAAAGTAAGTCATCATCCTATTATAGGCCTTCCCCATCTAAGATTAATCAACGAATATTTGGGAGAATCAAATTAAGTTATTTCTTGGCGCGGAATTTCCACGTTCCAAGGTATCTCCGAAAAAATATCTCGTTGAAATATTATAATAATTTTGACTTACTATGTATTTTTTTTTGTTTAAATTACAAAATACAAGTAAATAAACTTAATTGATTGATAGGATTTCCCACGTGTCAAAATGACTATTCGTTGAAATACATCACATCCGTCTCTGTCGGTATTAATCAAATACTACATTCAGTGTTTACGAACCTAACATAAAATCATAGAAATCTCATTCTACAAATTAGAAGTAGGCTTAGACGAAGAACCTATAGATGTAGTCATGATACATTAGCAAGTGTGGAAGTGAGAATATACGAAATACCTAAGAAAATTGAGACAAAGTATCGTATCTTGCTGTCTCATATGACGTGCAGGTTTTTCCACTGGCGAACTTTAAATAGTTCGCTATATAACTATCCAATACGAGTACAGGGTGGCCATCAAAAGGAAAATTAGGTGGCGTGTGTTGGGGTTAAAAAAATGCCGTGTCTCAAACAAATTTATTTAAAAAGTTAACTATCGCACTTAATTACATATTGTTCCTATAGTTACAGTGATTAAAAAGAAGGGTTAAATTGACACTTTAAAATTTTGTAAGAGTTTATTATCTCTAAATTTTTACCTAATTTTGTATTCACAATATTAATCAGGATAATAAGTGATCGATATTAAATGTAAATCTTATAGCGATTTATTAAGTTAGTGGTAATAATTAGTATATCGCGATCTTCGTTTAACTATTGCTACTAAATGTGGCGATTTGCACGTAATAGCCACACTGAAGTGTAATATTGCTGTCTCATGAGCGGCCACGCGATGGTTACATCTAGAGGCTTTTTTATCTAAGGAAGTAGGACAACTGCGTAATTTTAATGCGTAATTTTGTTATATACTAGACGATAACTTGACGTTTTGTCAAACTTTTGAACAAAGACATAGCGTCTATGTGTAAGTGTCAAAATGAAAAAATACCACACGCTATCCATTAAATAAGGTTTGTGACATTGTGATATATGAAGCTAAAAATCACTATTTATAAAGTACGTTATGCTGTATTTCTAGTTTTTCTGTTTAAAATTAAACGTTGTGCTATTTCTAATGTTTTGTTTATAATTTCTGTAGGTAAAACAACATGAACGTATATTTGTGATCCGTGTCGTAGAAATAAAATGTATGTTTGCTGTTTTCATGATAATGGATGACGTCAAATAATACCTTTATCCGGATAGATAAAGGAAGCAGAAGATAGGTAAGCTGGAGTTCTCATTGAAGGAGAAAAATCAAAAAAGGAGTTTATTTGATAGAATATTAGTCTTAGTGACATAGCTCGCAGAATCAGCAAAGTGTAAAGGGAGGCCGATAATTGATGAAGGATAGTTCTTAGAATAGATACCACCAAACGACAAACGAAGAGAAAGACACCCATCCAAAACCTTTTTATACTATGGCGCTAGCAAGCAAATATGCGGCCCAACTATTGTTGAGTATAGTATAATAAGGTACCTATAATATGTATATATATATATATAAAGGTACGCGTAGAAATCCCTAGGGAAATGGGATAGGAGGTGTAAAGGATATAGAAAGGTGTGAAATGGAGTTTCACGGACATCTTTTACCTTAAAACATGTTATTTAAGTCAACAAGAGCTATTATAATAATTAATCAGTAAATTTTAAGAAATGTTCGGTTTTTAAATTATAAATTCAATTAACTGAAATATGGACATAATGTTAACAGTCATAATTAGTCTCATGGCTATGTCTGAGAACAATGGAAAATCTATTTAGGCAAACCGCAGAGATTTGATACAATAAAGGTTCATTCACAAAGGCACATTCAAAAGATGTTTGCCACGGTAGGAAATGTCTAGATAAAATCTTTACGCATTTTACATTTTTAACAACACCATGTTTAAAAAGAAGACACGATAACAAATCCCAGTGTATTCCTTTGACTTACTATTAACTTTATACGCTTAGGTTATTGATGATTTTTGGCAAATGTTGCAAACGGCACTATTCGACAATCGCCCTGAGCTATTGAATAAAATTAACTTAAGAACAAACCAGGGTAATTTAAAGTAGCGACCATTGTTGGATGTAGCATTTGCGACAATTTACTACCGTAAAAATGCTTTTTTGCATTCGAAGTGCAGCAGCATTCAACAATCTTTTGTCTCAATTAGACATTAATTTGTTTTGTAGTAAGGCAAATGGTTAATTCAAAGTTCTTTGGGGAGGCAACACATTGATTAGTCGTATTATTATTTTTTGTAGTAATGATTCTCTACTTAACTTTTTGTTTTGTTTTGTGTTTATCAGATTGTCAAATATCTCTATTAGCATGAGATTTTCCTTTTTTTTTCTTTTTCTTTCTGTCGTTATTTAAAATGAACATATGCAGAAGTTTGTAATTAGGAACAAGAATTATCTATATAACACTTATCTCTATTATCTATTATACTGTAAGCATCTCTAAAAATAAATAAAATAAAATATAACATAGCAAAATAACATTAATTCAGGTCCCTTAGGTCAAGCATACCTAATTATAACTTAGGGAGTAAGTACTATACTTATACACTAGTGAACCTGACAAAAGTTGTCCCCGAACATTGGCATTTCCTTTGAATGAAGTAATTTATTACAGCTACGAAGGATATTTAGTTAAAGTACCTTTGTAGTTTGATCAGTATTTTAGCACTTGACATGCTCAGCTACTTTAAAGAACAAAATTTATTTATGAAAATTTACACTAAGAAAATTTTACTGCGAGCGTTAGTCACGGCTTAGTGGTCTAGAGCACTTCCCCGGATTGGAAGGGACGCAGGTTCATATCACACTCGCAGTAAAATTCTCTTTGTCCACATTCTCACACATAGTTTGTTCTTTACCTTTGTACTATTACTATAAGTTATCCCTTTTTATACTGTGGTTAAGATCTATGTGTGCACTTAAATAAATAAATAAATTATGTACTTCATTAAAAAAATGGGGTTGTTGATTTGAGAAATTTTGTTGTTAGTTATATGTTTATACATTAGAATAAATTGAATAAAATATCCTGAAACTGTTTCGGAGGAGTAACATTGCTTAGACACGGACAGAAGATTTATATCTAAATCAGTTGTCCTATGTAAAACGGGAGTAGAACCTACCTCAACGCTTCGCTTATGAGCTTACTAATAAATGGAGAGCCGGTTTTTTTGTTCGGTTATACTGCGAAAACTGAAAACCGATCGGAATAATACTTATTCCATAAGTTGCAGCGTGTTTCGGAGATGGTTTTAGTATATGACATATTGGTGATTACTTATCCAGAACCTATATTTTTTGATGTGAAACATCTAATGCAGTGGGAGGGTAAAACCGGTTGTTAGCGTGGTTATACCTAATAATAAGAATCCTATCCGAAATTGATTTTTCATCTACAATACTATGACGCGAGTGAAGCCGCGGGCAATGTACTAATAATAAATAAACGAGCTCTTATGGTCATACCCTTATACCCAAGTTATTTTAAAATAAAACCAGCAAGCCAGTACAAACTTGATGTTATTATTTAATTAATAACCCCTTTAAAGATAACAAAACGGTAAGATAAGAATAACATTTTATGAACTATATTATCTCTTGCGCACCTGAAATTACGGTCTGGAGATCCATTTGATGTGAAATAAGTCATCTATGTATGAAATACTCCAATATTTGTTCATCCATCACGCTCTCACGAATTTCGACTTCCAACACGTGTAGGTGTCTATCTCGGAAATCGCATGTAAATACTAAATTATTTTTTGGTTTTTAGTTCAAGGTGTCTTTTGAAGGCGGTTTTTTTATTTAAAAATAATTTATCATAGCCTAGTGGTAAAACAAAGAACTGCAAAGGCAGTGGTATCAAGTTCGAACCCCAGCATAAATTTTAGATATTATTATTAGGTGTGTATAAATATGATGACAAATTGTAATAATTTGCTTGTCTAAGAAAAATATTATAAAGTAACCCGCGGCTCGACGGCTTTTGAAGTTTGCTAATCTAGATACTAGGTTATCGTACTGAACTACGAAGTAAACCGCTCTCGCTGTAAGAGGAGATCCGTTCCGTACACGCAAACGAAGTCGCAGAAGTACTTATTATATTAAACTATGAAATCTATACAAATAAATAAAATTTAAGTGTCTGTTTGTAATGTCTAAACAACAGCTTTTTACTAAGTGCATATGAGAGTATATAATATGTTACCTGTAATTTAAAGCTTTTGCCTGTCTGGCCGTCTGTTTGTTTGCGAATCTCTGGAATTGCTGGACCGATTTAGACGAGATGTTACCACTGGCAGATAGCTCATGTTATTATGAATAATAATTAGAGTTCCGCGCAAAAACAGAAAATTAATAAATTTCACGCTAACGCAGTCGCGCGTTGCAGCTTAATTGATAACAGTAACTATTAATTCAAATAATTATCAATTTTTGACGGTTTATTTCTAATCACGTAATTCTGCCTGTTATATCCTCGTGGCTCATCAAGGTTGTTTTATTATTATATTTCCACTTGGCTCGTGATATCAAGAATATTTGTTCTTTTCGTGAGAAGCACGTACACACATTCGTAACTTTTTCACCCAAACTATAAAATACAAGCAACCTATCTATTGAATGAAACTTGTAAAGACTATTTTATGCTAGATATATTATTATTTTTTAAGCGGAGAGCACTCACCATGCCTCGAAGACGCCACTGCGCACTTACTCTGATGAAGAGAATCGGATATGCGATAATCAGCTTGCTGTAATCGATCCTAAACGTTTCTTGCCGGCTATAAAATATTATATCTAACATGGATCAGGCATGTAATGATTTCAATACATAAACTATTTTATGATCTTCGTTTGAGTCGTATAAGCTCAGTCTTATTTATTTACTAGCTGACCCGTGCCCACTGCGTTGGGTGATAAACATTTTTAAAAAACCGTCTAATAGAAATAGCACTGAATAGATTACGACACGGTCGCGGTTCCATACCAATGTCCTATTATCTCTTTAACCAAATTATATGTAGTAAAAGGGTTAAGTCTTTTGTTTTAAACACTTCAGACGATTAATTTATTATTTTGATAAGGATTCATAATTGTTGATAATATACATGTCGGATATGGTCAAGAAACGGAAGTCCTTCAATTGAATACGATAGAGTCGTGACGCCATGAAATCGAGCGCCGTCTGCGCGTAGATGCCCATTCCGATCTCGGCGCTCAGTGTGCAAACATCACGGAGCTACCCACGTTTGATTTTTGATATCACCATACTTTGTATATTCAATTGTAATATATTGTAATTTATCGATCAACTTTGATTATGCTCGATACCTTACGCCGGCCACATGATGTCCGACGAGGCGAATGCTCAAAACCCCTGACAACTCCAACATACATAATAAACATGACGTAACGATTTAATTTATTTTTTTAATATAAACAACTACTTTTACTGACTTAAATATAAAAGTGAGACATTTGCTGTCGTTGAATTTTTTATAGGCATTATTAAGCTCTAAAACATTTATTTAGAATTCGATCATATATATCTCTCATCTTTAAGGCACCGTTCGTAAGCAACCTTTCGTTCGACCGTTTTTTCTCCGACTTATTTTGCAAATCCGACTACCACGAAAAATTATTTTCATTTTTCGGATTAATATATAGGCCCATACCATGATTTTTCATACATGACTTTGTGACCCTATCGTTGACAACGACGGGTCACAAAGTTAGCATTTTTTTAGCTGCCATCGAATCTATAACAACGCGACTAAAAACATGACGAAGGTTTCAATCCATTGTAATTTTTGGAGTAAATCGGTGTTACCTAAAATCGCTTTAGATAGAACAATGAACAATTTTAACTCTCATACAATTAAAAAAAATTGAAAAGCAATTGCAATATTTATGAAAAGAACGATTCAAATTTCCACCTTCTGGGGGTTCAGAATCGAGTAC
Source organism: Leucoma salicis (assembly GCA_948253155.1). NCBI lineage: Eukaryota > Metazoa > Arthropoda > Insecta > Lepidoptera > Erebidae > Leucoma > Leucoma salicis. The sequence goes on along the minus strand of OX411805.1, from coordinate 7,132,571 downwards.
TGAACCCATGGTATCAATTATTGGTACGATGTCATTTACACCCTGTATAACATTAGTAAGGCCCAAGAAATGTATAGAAAATAAACACTAGTAGGTACGTAGGTTACTATATTTAAAATAAACATTAATTTTGATTACCTATTTAGTTTTTATTATACATTAAATATAATTAGAAAGATAATTAATCAGACTGGGAGTTGCGAGCCCTGGCTGGATAATTGAAAATTAGCAGTTTCAAAATATAATAGCATTATTTACATCTAAAAATTGGCTTCGGTTGATTATCAACTGATGTGTCGTATAAATAAAACTGGTTCTTACGTAAGTTATTTCATCAAATAAAATAAACATGTATTTACGCGATGCTTCTGAGGAATCTCAGAATCTATAACGTACGAAAAGGTTGATCTTGACTGATCTCCGTTCCATTGCCGGTGTTGTTTCTCTTAAATATTAATAACATTAACCTCGTAGCTCGTACATCAGAGTTTGAACCACGCATATAGATGATAGCTGGCAAAAAACAAATATTCGCTTCCCAAACTTTTTGTGCCAACGCATACTTTACTTTTTAAAGTATAAATTATTTGCGAATAAGGAAAAAGAGATTTCTAGTAGGAGCGGGAATCGAAACCGCGTCTTTTCCAATCCGGGGAAGTGCTCTAAGCCACTGAGCTATCCTACCGATCATTCGATCATCCCAATCTCCTTATCACATTTGTCTTACGACCAACGCCATCTATCGGCAAGCTCATCTATCTACTTTACTTGTTATATTTTTCCGCCCCTGAAATCCATAATGTAATATCTTACCTATTACAAACCTCGATAAATAAAATATTTTATCAAATCCTGCTGCCAATACTTTCATAAAAGAAAATTAAAAATAATTCACTGTTTTATTATATCTGTATATTTATACTAAAAAAGAGGTTTAATTATTGACATTTACTTTGCCTTAAACTAGTGACGACTTTGTACGTGTGGTGACGGACTAAGAATACAAGTGTCATCACCCCATTCTTTCCCACGAGTGTCGTACGAGGCGACTAAGCAGTTATCACCAATTGCATTACTGGTGGTAGGGCTGGGCAACAAGTGAGAGTGCTCATTTGCTAACGCACCCGAGCGGGTTGGTACCACCGTCTCCATTAAGCACATCGGTGTGTTTTGATCGTAACAGCTTTTCATCACATCTTGGGATAAAATACTACTATTATTTTATTTTATGAAAATCTAAAGCACGCAGAAAAGACGACAGAACAGCCTTTAGAATTGAAATAATACCAGCTCATAAGTTACGAGAGTGATCACCATCTGTAAAATAAAAAAGATTATTTTAGCAAGACAAAGATTTTTTAGACCTTGGGAATGTTCTAATTCTAAAACTTATACAATAGCTACGATAGTGTCTGTTGATTTTCACGTTTAAATCTAGCCAAAGAGTAACGAGTAGCAATTAAAAAAATTGTATATGCACTATGCTCAAGGCGGAAAAACCCACTTCACTGGGAAAAATACGCTCATAACTAGAAACCAAATCGTTCATGGCAATGAGCCATGTGAACGCAACCTAAAGTGACAGGCGAGCTAGTACCCTAATTGTAAGTAATTATAGCTGTTAGGGCACAGCTAAACCGGTTTCTACCACGAATAGCAGAATGAGCTGTCAAGAAAAATAATATAAATTATAGAACTTTTATTTAACACTTGTTCGGTAGATTACCCTTATTTTTTGGCAATGTAAAGTAAGAATTTGGTAAAAAGGTTTTACTAAATAACTTACTGCTAGTACCATTCTGCGTGTGATATAAAAAAATCTGTAGCCGGTGATACTAATCTTTGAATAGTACACCTGCGTCATTAATCGCCGCATCTACAACAAATATAATATTATTGAAAATTCTATTTTAATAGTACATTGTTACCCTAGGGATGAAAGCAACCCTCGAACTATTGGAGCCCTCGCTACGCTCGGGCGCCAAACCCCATCTCGGGACTAAATAAGTCTTCATCCCGAGGTAAACACTGTGCTTTTCATTACGAATACGAGGAAACTAAAAATAAAAATCATGAATTAGCTAAAGAAAAAATGGGAGACTTTAAAAAATTGAATTTGGAATCGCCGATTTTGTTTTTTTTTTCTGTGGCCTGTCAGCTATTCAGCTATCATTTTTCATTTTAATCATTGAAAAAATATAAATCTTCGTTATTTAAAAGATATAATTACAACTATATTAAAATAAAGTTATATAAAAAACAAATTCTTTAATAAATAGGTACTTAACTTTATATTATTTCAATTTTAATTCGCGCTGTAATTGACTGGCTGTCCAGAAAATAGAACTGTTTTTTTTATAATTACTCAGCTGTCAGTTGAAATTAATTCTCTCTAGGGCTGAAAAGTATTACTTTCAACCCGCTCCTCAGGCAACTTTCAGAGTATGAGTAATGAAAATAAATATTGTGTCCATACAATTTGATCGCTATTGTGTAAAAAGTATTCTATCTGATAACTCAGGTAATAAACTATATTGGTGCTTTATTTAATTTTAATTTGTCCAATTGTTATTTGAGTGATTGACTAACAAATACATAACAGCCTTTTACACTTATATGCACAGATGGTGGTATGGTTTAAATACCGGCCTCCCATCCGAGTGTTGTAGGTTCGATTCCCACACAGGATAACTCTTTGGGTTATCCACAAATGGTTGTTCTGAGTCTGGGTGTTGTATTGGGTCCGTGAAATTGTATATTTGTAGTTCCCCGCGATACAAAGATTATACTTTAGTGCAGGGTGTTGCCTTTATAAAGAATAAATAGTAAGAGAAGGATAGTAATAGGTAAATCACATTTGTATTGTTTCCCCTCTCCACCCATGGGAGTCGTAAGAGCCGACTGAGGGAATATCGGGGGAGTGGGCAGCAGCACTCCCTGGAGTATTAACAACATCCACTGCGATCGCCAACCGGCCCGCCAAGCGTGGCGATTACGGCACTATCTCCCCATATGAGCGCACAGGACCGCTCGTTGTGGCGTTCTCTTGGGGAGGCCTATATGTCCAGCTGTGAACGTCGAAAGGCTGATGATGATGATTGTTTTATTATATTCATTAATTCTTGATCGATAATATCAATTACAGCTCATTTTTATAAAACAAATGACAATATAAAACGGCTACCTACTATAGTTTATAGACGCTAGCATGGACACTACAGTATAATATACATGTGGCGATACTCAACAAGAGATAGGAAGTATAGAGAAATTACATAATTATAGAGAGCTATACCATACCTCTCACTCACCGAAAAACAGCAAGAAAATTTACCTTTACTACAAGCCGATGCTTTTTTCTATATTGCTCTCAATGGATTGGCCCAGCTACTTCTGCATTATATGGAAATTATCGCTTACTTACATCGCTATTATATGCTGATGAAGGAAAGCTATGTAATGCGTCCAAAGGCAGTCGACTCTCTACATTGATATCCGTAGCGAAATACGTAACAATACTCCCCATCAGAATACGCAAGAGGCAAGAACAAGCCAGGTATGTCATATTTTCCATGGTATACCTGAAAAACAAATTATAAATAAAAAAATCTTAAGTCACAGGAGGTCTCGCAGATGTCAACACATAAATTTTCTTTCTTTCTTCAAATATTGTTTAAATCTTACATAATTCTAAGCGCCATCTCGTTATCGACAGACAAATTGATACTGTTATTGGTTTATTGATTGACGTTATACTTCCTATTCAGATGCTTCTGTCAACAGATGTTGTTAAAACAATTAGATGTTTTCACATCAATAATTTTATCTTTAACATTGGATGTAGGTATATACCGTCACATCGGCTTTAGCAATTTTATGACAGAAGTTCAGGGGATTTGATGTTAAGTTCAAACATAACAGATGTAGGTACCTACTGCCGATTCCTTAAACCTATCCAACCATCAATCCATCCATCAGGCGTTTGAAGTTTTGTCCGTGTGGTGACGGACTAAGAATACAAGTGTCACCACCCCATTCTTTCCCATGGGTGTCGTATTAGGCGACTAAGAGAAGTAAGCAATTATCATCCATTGCATGACTGGTGGTAGGGCTGGGTCCCAAGTGTGTGTACTCACTTGGTATAGGGCCCGAGCGGGTTGGTACCACCATCTCCCGTGTGACCGGCCATGAAGCATATCGTTGCGTTTTGGCTGTGGCAGGAGACAGCCGTTTATTCTTTCGTTTCATATTGGTGAAATGAAATGGTTAGCAGCGGCTTGACAATACTCTTCCAGGTATAGTTGAGTCCATGAGCGACGGTTACCATTTACCACCAGATGGGCTGTGGCTCATCTGCCACTACAAGTAATAAAAAAATAAACTAATCCAGCCTATATTATAAAAGTTTCAAAAACATCTAAACCAAATTTTAGTCAATATACGTACTTAATTTCATGTAAACATTTGTCGTAATCAATTATTTCTCCTGCTGAATTATTGGCAACCCTAATTAAATTGCTGAAAACAAAGAACATTACAAAAAAAATGTATACGAATATGCCTAAGTTTGTAACAAAAAAAACATGTGACATGCTTAGCAACATACATTAAACACAAAGTGAAAAATGTGAAATCGAAAATAACAGTCACGAGCAGAATTCGAACTCGCATCTCCTGGATACCGTCCAGATGCTTTGCCAATTCAGCCATCGTGACCCTTGCTCCCGACTGCTAATTTCGATAACACATTCATACTTAACGTCTTTGGGTGACGCCTGCACCATCTGTCGGAAGTATTTTCATACATTATACCGAATAGGTAAACTTAATTTTACAATTAAGATTTTACCTAATAATGATGCAAACCCTATAAATATTTTAGATATTTTTATATTTTTTTTTAGCATTTGACATGCTTAGCAACATACATTAAACACAAAGTGAAAAATGTGAAATCGAAAATAACAGTCACGAGCAGGATTCGAGCGAGATTCAGCCATCGTGACCCTTGCTCCCGACTGACTTGTTATTTTCGATTTCACATTTTTCACTTTGTGTTTAAGTATCTTATATTATTTATCTAGCCTGTTTTTCTATCGGTCCGCGAAATGTTTCTTATTCCTTCATCAAATTTCCTCATTTAAAAGCTTGCCTACTAATGGCAAAAAGTAGACCTACGGTCTAGAATAGTACCGCTTCTTTAAGAATTTGAGATTAAAATTATCTAAGAAGAGATCCTTTCATGGATGCGGCATTCTACATTATTCGAATAATTACGGATTATTAGAAATTAACGACTACTAATATTAAAAAATCCATAGCGTGGCTTAGAATAAGTAAGTGAAAAACAAACCAACAGTCTTTATTTTGCACTGTTTATAAATAATAATATGTAGCCTATGTCAATCAGGAATAAAGTTCTTTCTATAAATACTCGTATATAAGTGAAAGGACTTACAGAACTCATTCAATAGTTTCAGAGATTACCATCTACAAACTATGTTTAAATCTTTATTATTTTATATACAGAATTGTATAATATATAATAGATTAAATTAATTTGTAGGCCTACATTTTGTATAAGAAAAAGTTTCGGCGCATTAAGAGGATGAGTTAATTTTATAACAAAATTCAAATTGTTACAATAAACTTACTTGGTGAAAAAAAAAATTTGTTTGAATATAAATAAAAGGTTTCTCATATACGATATTAAAACCAAAGGACTGATACTGTCATCTACTATTGCCGCTAGTCTTGATATTTGCGTGTAGTGTACTTGAAGTTTAGACCAGCTCAGAACACCTCGAGTTGTGGGCTAGAACAATGTATTGAAATACAGCACCTTTTGAGATGGAACATTAAAAAACCTTGATTCTAAGTGCAAGTATGTCGCGCTGCACTGTCTACTGCAAAAGGTTGTATATTGATCATTTTGGATAGTATATAAATAGTACATTATATTTAACTATTCGTAGTTACGACATAGTAGGTGTTTATGTAGTAATTAACAGTTTTTTTACTTACATATTCCTGTTTATGTGTAAGTATCTGGTTGAATTGCTTGAACATACTGCTGAGATAGATACTATTGATCACAATAAAAATATCGGAAAAGATCCACAAAAAATCAGATTGCATTTTTATAACCTAAAAGTTAAGAAATTAATGTGTCTGTGCTAGTATTACGAAATGATTAATTCAGTTGAAATATAAAGTATAACACTACGAACATATTTACTCATTTTAAAATGAGCAACACAGTGCTCTGCGTAATGAGCCTTCTCAAAAGCTTTAACTCACTATTTTTTTACTGCTGCTAATTCAGACCCCTGCTCACAATAATTGTGTAACCTGTTTGTAGTTCGTTTTTTAAATAACTAGCCGTGATCAATATAATTGTTGGCAGTTAGAGATTGGCTGTCACCATTAGGTGTCTGCGATAGCTTAGCGGTCCAGAGCACTTCCCCGGATCGGAAGGAACGCAGTATCCTGCTCGTACGAGTAAATCTCTCTTTTTCCACTATCACAAACAATTTGTTCTTTAATGGTAGTTGAACTTGTCAAGTGCTAAAATACAAATCACAAATATACTATAAGTATTTCTTACCACAAGTATGGCTGTTAATATATAACTATAATTTATATAATCGTAAATCCAATCGAAGATAATCATAATATATGATTTAAATTCCACGTCATTATGCTCAGCAGCATGCAAACAACTCTTCGCTATGCTCATTACAAATATGTAGTATGTGCAGCGCTCCACTACAAATATTTGTTTTAAATTAGTGAATATACAATACTTAGGTATTATTACTCTTAATTACTAAATACTCCTATCACTTTCCTTAGAGCTGGCAATGCACAAGTCTAGCTTCCAGTGTTGCTAGCGTCTATAGGCTATGGAACCCGCATTTACCATCAGGTGAGCCCTATGGTCGTTTGCAAGGTGGGAAAGTCTTGCACGATGATAAAAATAAATAAAAAAACGGCAGCGGGCGGTCCTGAGGACGCCTCACGTAGAGGTGTGACACCTGTTTGGTGTCGAATTTGTGTTCGGATTTTTGCAGAATATTGCAACGTTATGGTTCTGAGAGTATTGACGTAAGTATGGCATAGTTGCATCTCATTGTTGAGATTTTTTTTTTCATTATCATGCATGTTACTTTGCTATTATCACATTCTGCTCTACAAGTATCTGTAAGAGTTCGGATTGGCAATCTTAGATTATTTTTTGTGTGGCTAAGGGAAGTAAGCAATTATCACCCATTGCATTACTGGTGGTAGGGCTGGGTAATAAGTGAGTATACTCACTTGCTATCGGGCCCGAACGGGTCGGTACCACCGTCTCCTGTGTGACCGGTCATGAAGCACGTCACACACTGACGTGCTTCATGACCGGTCACCGGTTTTGGCTGTAGCAGAAGATAGCTGTTTATTCTTTCATCATCTGAGAAATGAAATGGTGCACAGCGGCTTGACAATACTCTGGCTATAGTTGAGTCCATGAGAGACGGTTACCACTTACCATCATGTGGACCGTGATTCGTCTGCCATTATTGGCAATAAAAAAAAAAAGATCAGTGTCAGATTATTTATTCAGTACTGGCAACCTATGACGATGTCAGAATGTTATTTGATAGCTGCTCATTGCTTAATGTGCCTCACGAAAGTACAAAGGGCATTAGCAAGCATTGTGTATCTGATTATGTTTAGTCAAGTTCAAAACCTTACCTGTGCTCAGGATCAATATGGTAAAACACAAACGTTCAATGAAAATGATGGTTTTCTGACGACAGTTATTTTCTGGTAGCTGAATTTCTATTGTTTCTATTTGTATTAGTAATGTCCGCCATTTTAAAGCAAATGTCATGAAGAGGATCAATGTACTGTAGTTAGAAATAGCTATTACAAATTCCGCTGAAAATAAATGTTAAAATTGAACATAGAGAAATATTTCCAAACAATCAAGCCTCGTGGCGTAGTCGGTAGTGTAACCGACTTCCGTGCACGAGGTCGTGAGTTCGATCCCCACTCAGGACAATTATTTGTGTGATGAACACAGATACTTGTTCTGCGTCCAGGTGTTTTCTATCTATTATATGTATGTATTTACAAAAAAAAAAGTAATATATTTATTATATCCGTAATCTGGTACCTATAGCACAAGCGTTAAGCTTAGTATTTAGATATTTTTATATATATTTTTAGCATTTGACATGCTTAGAACTATACATTAAATACAAAGTGAAAAAAATATATAAAAATATATATATAAATATCTAAATATTTATAAGGTTTGCGTCATTATTAGGTAAAAATCTTAATTGTAAAATTAAGTTTACCAGGTCGATATAATGTATGAAAATACTTCCGACAGATGGCGTAGGCGTCACCCAAAGACGTTAAGTATGAATGTGTTATCGAAATTAGCAGTCAGGAGCAATTGTCACAATTGTTGATTTGGCAAAGCATCTGGACGGTATCCAGGAGATGCAGGTTCAAAGCCTGCTCGTGACTGTTATTTTCGATTTCACATTCTTCACTTTGTGTTTAACGTTAAGCTTAGTTTGGGACCAGAGGACGTTGTGTAAAAATGTCCGTGAATATTTATTTATTTATTTATCAATTATTTGGTCTAACAAAAATGTATTTTGAACTGTAGTAATAGAAAAATATATTTTAAGAAGACACTTTTCACTCAGTATATAATAAATGAAACACGAAATTATAAAATATTAAAAATTATATGACATATTGATTTGAAATTGATTAAATTTTTTTTTTGTTTATGTTACGAGGTTGAAAAATAAGCCTATGACGCACCTGACGATGAACGATTATCATAGGCTATAGACGATAGCATCACCAGTGGCATTAACTTCTGTGACGCTAATACTAAGGCATTATTTTCTTGGTGTTGAGAGGTGGAGAAGAAGAATAATAAAGAAGGGAGGGGGGTTTAGTCCTCCAGCGCTCTTACTCACCATACGACACACAACAGTAGGAGTATCTACCTGCTGTTTCAAGCTGATCTTCTGTGAGAAGGTGGCATTTGAGAAGCAAGGCTTCAACGTAAGCACCCCGGGGATGAAATTGCAGGTAAAGGCTAGTCTTTACTAATATTATAAATAGGAAAGATTTCTTTGTTTGTTCATTAGGCTTTCCCGTAGCTATTATTTAAACCTCCCTCTTCCAATCTAGGCAAGTGCTCTGGACTCTAAGCAATCGCGATCACCTAATAGTGACACTCAATCTCCACTTAACATTTGTTTTTAGATTTATTCCGTGTGGTGACGGACCAAGAATACAAGTATCACCACCCCATTCTGTCCTACGGGTGTCGTATGAGGCGACTAAGGGAAGTAAGCAATTATCATCCATTGCATGACTGATGGTAGGGCTGGGTACCAAGTGGGAGTATTCACTTGGTATCGGGCCCGAGCGGGTTGGTATCACCATCTCCCGTGTGACCGGCCATGAAGCACATCGTTGCGTTTTGGCTGTAGCAGGAGATAGCCGTTTATTTTACATTTCATATCTGTGAAATGAAATGGTGAGCAGCCGCTTGACAATACTCTCGGTATAGTTGAGTCCATGAGTTACCATTAATTACCATCAGATGGGCCGTGTCTCGGCTGCCACTACATGCAATAAAAAAAAAACATTAAGACACTGTCACGTATAATTTGGTCTTTAAGGTAGCTGAATATTTCAGGTGCTCATATAGAAATCACAAAGATATTGTGCACATGTAGTCCACATAAGCTGCTTTTTATAACATTTAAATTGACTACATGAAATATCCACTTGAAATTTGGTGACGATGATAGATGTCTTATACTACTCTGTCAAGAAAGTACCAGGAAAAGATCAATAATAACCAAAATTTTTTTTTTTATTCATCCAAATTGATTTTATCACCTTCAAAGTTTGCTCCTTCAGAAACGATAGACTCACGCTAACGAATAATCCAATCATCAAAACATTTTTTAAACGCTGTTTCCAGAATTGAGTTCAGTTCTCGCCGCGAATTCTCCTTTATGTCTTCTACCGATTGAAAACGGGTGCCACGAAGGGGTAATTTGAGTTAAGGAAAAATAAAGAAGTCGGCTGAAGCCATATCTGGTGAATATGGTGGTTGTTCGATGGTATTTGTTGAGTGTTTGGACAAAACTTCATTCACAATGAAAGCGCATTATCGTGGTGCAAAATCCAAGAATTTTCTTTCCACAAATCTGGCCTTTTTCATCGAATTTGCTCTCTTAAACGCCGCATAATGCTCAAATAATATTCATTATTTACCGTTTGACCTTCTAGCATGAATTCCGAGTGCACAAAACCGCAATAGTCAAAGAAAACAGTCACCGTGACTTTGACTTTTGATCGACCTTGGCGTGGTTTTTTCGGTTTCGGTTCAGTTGGAAGTCGCCACTCCGAAGCTTGTTGACAAGTTTATATGTCAAACTCATAAACCCACGTCTCGTCACCAGTAACAATGCGTTTCATGAATGTTGGGCCATACTCCGTGGTCGGAATTAACTCGTTCTAAGCATGTCCTCAGCGACTCTCATGCGATTGAGTGTTTGGAGAAAATTCAGGTCTTTTGGGACTAGCCGAGCGGAAACATGTTTCATACCCATGTGATTATTTAAAATGGTACGGATTGACTCGTGAGACACAGAAAGTTTGGCGGCTATCTCTTTCAAAGTTGAATGAGGATTTTCAGACACTATTTCCCTCACTTTTGCAATGTTAAATTCAGTTGCACACGTTGATGGCCTATCAGAGCGAGGCAAATCTTCCATCACATCTCGACCGCTTTTAAACGCTTTGTACCACTCATAAGCAAGTGTTTTTGATAAAGTCGATTCACCGTAAGCCTTTTGTAATATTTTCAGTGACTCCGAACACAAAATTCCATTGGCGATGCAAACTTTAAGACAAACTCTTTGTTCGATGTTTTTGTCCATTATGAAATTCGCAATACACACTAGATATGATATAACTAAAAAAAAACACTGTCCATACTATTATAAAACTGTAACAGAGCTGTGTATGTACATTCAAGATATTTGAGAAAAAAATAATTATTTTATTTAATAGGCCTTGATTTGACTTAAAAACTGGTAGACATTTTATCCCGCTACTATATCGGGAACCTCAGATATAACTGAAAAACTAGAAAATTATTTAAACTATAATTTTTTGTAGAATTTATTTAAAAGAACTACTAAGTGGATTTTGATGTAAGTTTTTTATTTGAAAGGCCTTGATTTGACTTAAAAACTGGTAGACATTTTATTCCGCTACTATATCGGGAACCTGAGATATAACCGAAAAACTAGCTTTTGGCGAAGCCGCTGGCAAAGGCTAGTTTAATATATAGAACAGATGCAACTCAAACTCCGCGCCAAAATGGATAACAGTTGTGCCAATCTAACAACAAAAAAAAAACAATAAATTGAATTTGGAACCATTTAAAAATCATCCATTCCCAATACTTTCTTGACTGAATGTATGTAGAACATTATTCCAGAATAAAATTATCCTTTATTAATAATAACGAGTAGTAGTAGTAATAGTATATACTTTATTCTATATTATATCTATATTTTATTATATACTAGCTTTTAGCTGCGGCTTCGCTTGCATTGAAGCCATAAAATAAGTATTAGAGATCATAATTACAATAGAATTAAATTAATATGATAACTATATATTTATATATATTTTTAGCATTTGACATGCTTAGCACTATACATTAAACACAAAGTGAAAAATGTGAAATCGAAAATAACAGTCAGGAACAGGATTTGAACCTGCATCTTCTGGATACCGTCCAGATGCTTTACCAATTCAGCCATCCTGACAATTGCTCCTGACTGCTAATTTCGATAACACATCATACTTAACGTCTTTGGGCGACGCCTGCGCCATCTGTCGGACGTATTTTCATACATTATACCGACCAGGTAAACTTAATTTTACAATTAAGATTTTTACCTAATAATGACGCAAACCCTATAAATATTTATATATATTTTTAGCATTTGACATGCTTAGCACTATACATTAAACACAAAGTGAAAAATGTGAAATCGAAAATAACAGTCAGGAGCAGGATTTGAACCTGCATCTTCTGGATACCGTCCAGATGCTTTACCGATTCAACCATCCTGACAATTGCTCCTGACTGCTAATTTCGATAACACATCATACTTAACGTCTTTGGGCGACGCCTGCGCCATCTGTCGGACGTATTTTCATACATTATACCGACCAGGTAAACTTAATTTTACAATTAAGATTTTTACCTAATAATGACGCAAACCCTATAAATATTTATATATATTTTTAGCATTTGACATGCTTAGCACTATACATTAAACACAAAGTGAAAAATGTGAAATCGAAAATAACAGTCAGGAGCAGGATTTGAACCTGCATCTTCTGGATACCGTCCAGATGCTTTACCAATTCAGCCATCCTGACAATTGCTCCTGACTGCTAATTTCGATAACACATCATACTTAACGTCTTTGGGCGACGCCTGCGCCATCTGTCGGACGTATTTTCATACATTATACCGACCAGGTAAACTTAATTTTACAATTAAGATTTTTACCTAATAATGACGCAAACCCTATAAATATTTATATATATTTTTAGCATTTGACATGCTTAGCACTATACATTAAACACAAAGTGAAAAATGTGAAATCGAAAATAACAGTCAGGAGCAGGATTTGAACCTGCATCTTCTGGATACCGTCCAGATGCTTTACCAATTCAGCCATCCTGACAATTGCTCCTGACTGCTAATTTCGATAACACATCATACTTAACGTCTTTGGGCGACGCCTGCGCCATCTGTCGGACGTATTTTCATACATTATACCGACCAGGTAAACTTAATTTTACAATTAAGATTTTTACCTAATAATGACGCAAACCCTATAAATATTTATATATATTTTTAGCATTTGACATGCTTAGCACTATACATTAAACACAAAGTGAAAAATGTGAAATCGAAAATTTTCACATTTTTTTTTATGATGGCTGAATTGGTAAAGCATCTGGACGGTATCCAGAAGATGCAGGTTCAAATCCTGCTCCTGACTGTTATTTTCGATTTCACATTTTTCACTTTGTGTTTAATGTATAGTGCTAAGCATGTCAAATGCTAAAAATATATATAAATATTTATAGGGTTTGCGTCATTATTAGGTAAAAATCTTAATTGTAAAATTAAGTTTACCTGGTCGGTATAATGTATGAAAATACGTCCGACAGATGGCGCAGGCGTCGCCCAAAGACGTTAAGTATGATGTGTTATCGAAATTAGCAGTCAGGAGCAATTGTCAGGATGGCTGAATTGGTAAAGCATCTGGACGGTATCCAGAAGATGCAGGTTCAAATCCTGCTCCTGACTGTTATTTTCGATTTCACATTTTTCACTTTGTGTTTAATGTATAGTGCTAAGCATGTCAAATGCTAAAAATATATATAAATATTTATAGGGTTTGCGTCATTATTAGGTAAAATCTTAATTGTAAAATTAAGTTTACCTGGTCGGTATAATGTATGAAAATACGTCCGACAGATGGCGCAGGCGTCGCCCAAAGACGTTAAGTATGATGTGTTATCGAAATTAGCAGTCAGGAGCAATTGTCAGGATGGCTGAATTGGTAAAGCATCTGGACGGTATCCAGAAGATGCAGGTTCAAATCCTGCTCCTGACTGTTATTTTCGATTTCACATTTTTCACTTTGTGTTTAATGTATAGTGCTAAGCATGTCAAATGCTAAAAATATATATAAATATTTATAGGGTTTGCGTCATTATTAGGTAAAAATCTTAATTGTAAAATTAAGTTTACCTGGTCGGTATAATGTATGAAAATACGTCCGACAGATGGCGCAGGCGTCGCCCAAAGACGTTAAGTATGATGTGTTATCGAAATTAGCAGTCAGGAGCAATTGTCAGGATGGCTGAATTGGTAAAGCATCTGGACGGTATCCAGAAGATGCAGGTTCAAATCCTGCTCCTGACTGTTATTTTCGATTTCACATTTTTCACTTTGTGTTTAATGATAACTATATTTTAGATGGCGTTGAAGTAGCTAGATTTTGAGATTTTTTGACAAACAATTTTTTTATCTTTCGTAAAAAGATTTTTTTAATAAAAAGTATCCTATGCTACTTCTAATACCTCCAAAAATATGTGTACAAAGTTTCATGATCGGTTGTTTTCGCGTGAAAACAAACTTACATTCACATTTATAATATTATTAAAGTAAAGGATTAAATTATAACAATCCGATAACTGTACATTGCAGATATTGGAAAAAAATATTTTGTGTCTTTATTAGAGCAACAGAAAACTAAAACAATAATTATTAGAATTTTTGTCTGTCCGTCTGTCTATATCTTTGGCCGCGCAGGACGCAAAAACTACTGTACGGATTTTTTGATAGATTGCTTTTAATTAGACTTAAAATCTGTTATACGTGTTATCTAGCTTCTATATCGGGAACCTGAGATATAACCTAAAAACAAATAATATATAAAACTGTAGTTTAATTGATCAATGGAGTACTTACCACACTTTACAAATGCTATGACGAGGTATTTAAAATTCAATAAATCATAAGTCAGTAAAATAATAATAATTGCTTTGATCACTATGATTGGTAAATAAATAATTGAGTACCACGACTTGAAGGTACCCCTGAAACAAATTGGAATAATATTTAGATTTACTATGGCCATTGTTAAAACAAATAGTAAACATGTGATCTATAAAAGTACGAAAAATAATCATTAGCCCCCAGAAGAAGAGGATCCGAATCTTGAGTACAGCTTCAAGAAGCTAAGCAGAATATTGTGATTGTAGTTCGCTTAGTATTATTATTATTAACGACCTCCCAAGCATGTGTTATGTGTATAGCCATGCAGGAAAATTCTTTGTGTGATCCAAAAATACTTGTTTTGTGTTTGGGTGAACTGTGTCCGTAAAATTGTATGTTTGTAAAGTCCATGTGGAGAAGAGTCACCAGCTCACTCTTTGCCGCGGGTGCTGTATGAGGCAATAAAGGAAAGTATGCAATTATCCTCCTATCTCAATAATGGTAGTAGAGTTTAGTAGGAAGTGGGAGTAGGTACCCACTCCATTCATTCATTTCTCAAGTAAGAAATGAAATGGGGAGCAGCGGATTGGCAATATTCTTTGTATTTAATTGCTGAGTCCACGAGCGGCGTTTACCACTTACCATAAGGTGGGCCACATATTGTTTACCACCATAAGCAACAAAAAAAATATATAAAAGGTTTGTTTATAATATCCCGATGCCATACAAGCATATGACCTAAGCAGTTGCCATAGCCTATAGACGCTAGCAATACTAGAGGCGAGAGAATGGAGGATAAGGATGGGGTTTAGGCCTACGGCACTCTCACTCACCGTAAGAAACACAACAGTATGAGTACCTAACGTTGTTTCGCGCTGAACTTCTGCGAGAGGGTGGTACAGATAATTCATGCTGGGACAAGCAAGGGTCTATCACGAACAAAAGCTGCGTACCTTGTATCTTCACTTCTTTTACTCGCGAGGCCGCTAATAGGCATTAAGCCTGTGCATCTACATACAATGAGTGCACGCCTTAAAAATCCATAATACGTCTTTCTCCTCTCAATATTATTAATTTGAGGCTTTACTACAATAATTGCCATCGCAGGTAAAAAAAAAATTACAAATTAATGTATTGGAAAATGTATTTAAAGTTTTCTGTAAAAGACAAAAGAATTAGTATTTAAGCTAGTAATAAATTAATAACTATTAAATAACTTGTTTTTCCTTCAACATATTATATAAGAAACGATACGTATTTTAGGATACTCTGTGCTCTAAATGAAGTTAATTTTGTGGTCCTACCGTATTCATACCAAAGTAATATAGCGTCATGTTCTTAATATATATGCTAAATAAATCATATGTATTTGGATTTCATAACATTAATATAGTGAGTAAATACAGTTATAGTAAAATAAATGTTTTCTTAATATTCTATCAAACTGTTTCGTTGTTATACTGCCTGTAACTCTGTTGTTGCGATAGGTGAGTGTTATCGTAAAACTGTTATTTTTACCTATAACTATCGATTGAATTATAAAATTTAATACCCAGCGAACACTAACGTATCAAATTCACAACCGGTTTATTTATCAATTTTACTAGCCTTTAGGCTTATGTCCAGGTAGGATAAAATGTAGGTAAACCAGTTTTTAAGTTTAATCAGCAGTTACAAAAACTTTTATCAAAATCCGTCCAATAGCTTTTTCTTGTTATACGTACAAACAAACCGACAAATAGACACAAATTCTAAAAAAATATTCGTATTCAGAGACGCCTAAATATGTATGATTTTTTCTCATATATTTTTAATGTACAGTCAGCTCTTTTACAGCTTTATAATATCAATATTAAAATAACCGTCACGCTTTTATCCCAAGGGACAAAGACACTCACATTTTATTTATAATTATAATTTCTTAGTATCGTTTAATAAGCCAAGCATATTACTTAAACTGCCAAACTACAGGGCATAATTGTTAATTTTGAATCTCATATTCAGATTTTGTATTATGCTATTACACCAAGGGAGAGAGAGGGAATGTTTGGCGTGACGTTTGTTTTATATCGTAACACATACCTTTAGTAGTATAGAATAGGTTTAATAGGTACATACTTGAGGGATTTACTATATATAATATGCCAAAATGAAATTCATATCATGGAACAGAAGCATAGAATAAAACTATAGTATGCCGACAAATCCCCCATCAATTAGCGAGGGAATTAGTATTGGCATTGCTTTTTACGGGGGTCACCAACGGTTATATTAGTAAATTATATCGGTTTTTGTGGGTCTCGAAATCAGCTCGCTTTTCTACAAAAGTAATCATATCCAGCATTTGTAGAGTAGAGTAGAAGATCCATCTTCTAGATGAACACCTAGGCCATTAGAATTAAAGGCCTTCAAAAAGCAGTGCGAGAGATTGGATGCGGCAAGTGAGAATTAGACGTTATGGCATCATTTTAAAGAGCTCTATGTCCAGCTATGGTGTTTGTGATTTCATTGATAGTGTAAAATATCTTCTATAGTCACTTGAGCTTCTGACCCAACTTCCTTAATTTGGTCCCCAAGCACATTGCCCCAACAGTGGTAAGCTCAAGACTGCGGCGTGTAGTGTTGCATGTATGCGTCCAAGGGGAAGGCTCACCAGAGACACGGCTGCTGCAATTTGAAGTGGTCTAGACCATTCCAAATTCATACTGAGAAGTTTTAATCACAGTAAATTGGACATCATACGTCACCATACCAACGTGCACGGCATTTAATTTTCCCTATATATGCCAAATTAATATTTTTTGGATAACGATACAATCGAATCTGTGGGATTTCTACTTCTGCGATCCATCATTTCTACTCTAGGACTTTGCTACTCATGAAATTAAAAGTTTATGATATATTTTATTGCAGGCTATTGCCACTTCTGATACTTCTGATATTGAAAGATTTGAAGCTACATCTCCCGGAAGGCTCAGGACTATAAATTTCGATAACATAAACTTTAAGTCTTGGGTGACCTGCGCTATCTGTCGGAAGTATTTGCATACATTATTAAAACCAGATAAGTTTAATTATTAAAATTAAGATTTATACCAAATACATTTTTCAGGAGATGCAGATTCAAATCCTGGTGACTATTATTTTTGATTTCACATTTGCGCACTTTATGTTCCAGAATTGAATGATTTTTTATGAATAAAATTTTTATTCTGTCGCTTGTAACTTTTTAAATATAAGAGAAAATTATATATAAGAAAACATTTACAGAACAAACATAAAAATGTAATATTTAATATTTTTGTCTTCTTTATACTTATCACAGATACTTTCGTTATTTATTAAACCGTTGAGACGTTATTTAAAAATACGTAATTTTGCTCCTTTAACTCAAGATGGCGGCTCGCGCCTACCGACCCCTAAGGTTGAAAACTTGGATTTTTATTAGACCGCTGTACCTAAGTGGTATATGTCAAAACCGTTTCAAGGTCTCCTTTTGTACAGCAAAGACTTTTATCTGTCCCCAGAGACTGAATAATAATGTATTTGGTAAGCATTTACCATATTTATTTTAAATTTTAAAAATCATCTACCTTGAGTTTGTTTCGATTGCTGTAGAGTAATAAAATGTGAAAATATAAATTGTATTCCATATCGAATTCCATGAATTGAGCATGAGTTTGTTATTTAAACTACGATTTCTTTTTGTTATTGGTGCTATAGGTAACGTTATTTTTTTTATATCTTACTATTATTTTAGTTACTGACAGAAAACAAAGGCTGAATAATAAAAAAAAAACAAGAAATTGAAAAATGGGGGCCTAATCCACACATTTATTTTTCAGTCGCGCAAGGAGCTCTATCCATGGCTCTCTCCGCAACCCTGAATTTTTCAGCTGATCGCTCCTTAAGAGACATGGTTTCGGTACCATAATATATGTGAACACAGGCATGATGCATTCTTCAAACAGTTTAACCTTCAGTTTCAGAAGTAGCTTTCCACGCATTATATGGGTGTTTGCCCCGAATACTGCCCAGGCCTGGGAGATTAGTCTATTGACCTCTTGGTTTGCAATTCCTAGTGTTATTTTGTGGCCAAGGTATATGTAGCTGCTAACCATTTCGACGGAAAGTTGGTAGATCCTTACCTCTGGTATGTTGGTCCTGATATTTGTCTTAGAGAGATTCTTTCTCAAACCCACTTCTTCAGATTTAATCTTCAGCAGGCTTCCCACAAACTCTTATTGCGATTCAGTTTAGGACCCAAACTGAACTGAATCGCAATTTCGTACCATGACGTGTCAAAAACGCAATCTTTTGTTTTTTTTTTGCCGAATCAGCACATAATCTGAATCGCAAACAAGACATCTTTGTATTGAAAATCGTACCATGAACGTAAGTAATTGACAACCTAAACAAAATAGCTCAATTAGACATCATGGTACGAAATACAACAACACACCTATTTTGAAATAAAACTTCGTTTACGGAATCTATCGCGTTTACTTAATTTTACTACTATCCCGACGTTTCGAATACTTTACAGCATTCATGATCACGGGTGGACTTAGATGATAGACGTCCAAAGCTGATATTTTGAATTGCGTTGAAATTGAAACGCTAGCTAAGAGTTCATGGTAGGCCTGCAGCTCTTCGATCATTTCCAATATATCAGGGACGTTTACGGCGAACAAGGCAAGGTCATCAGTGAATCTTAGGTTCGTAAGTCTTACCACTGAAGGAATGTAATATTGTTCCGGTGGCCCACCAATAAAGGCGGAGAGACAGCACATGGTGGGTTTCTTTAGTGGTTGAGGGCCCTACACTACCCTGTTCGTTGCCCCAAACGACGAGGTGTGCAGTTAGGTACATTTTTTCCCGCCTAAACAAAAAAAAGTTTCGTTAGTCTTTCCCCTTTTACATTAATACCTTTGTCGTACCTAAGTTTGGGAGAAATGGTGTCGCCTTGTCTTACTCAACATGCAAGGTGAAACTTTTGAGTCTTGTTGTGTAAATTCATACATGCCGTGGCATTTTGTTGAAAGTATAATGTTACATACAAGTGTGTAGCGGGGGCTAGGCGGCGGTGAGCAGCCCGGCCGCGGCGCCGCTGCCGCCCGCAGACGCGGCGCACGCGTTCGTCACGCTCGCCAGTGCCACGCGTTTCATAATTGCGATGTACCTTTTATCTAATCTACTGTCTACCAACGCCTCCTCCACAGTCCATGCCTCGATCGTGTCGAAAGCCTTCTCGTATTCTACAAAGGTTATTATTATTGACTTCTGGTATTCGTGATATTTTTCTATCAATATTTTTAGGATTTGCAGATGGTTGCAAGTGCTGTATCCCGCCCTAAATCCAACTTGTTCTCGAGGTTGGTATGAATTGAGTTTATTCCTTAGTCTATTGACCATGATCCGAGTGAAGAGCTTATATACATGCGATAAGAGAAGGATGGGCCTGTAGTTGTCAAGATTTTTAATTTCTACTTTTTTGTAAAGAAGCATGTTTATAGCGTTATTCCAACTTTGCGGTACTTTTGCATCTAGCAAACACTGGGTAAACATTATTGCTAGAAATTGTAGCATTTGTTTTGATAGAATTTTAAGCAATTCTGGAATTATGCCATCTTCGTCTGGGGCTCGTCCATTTTTTATTTCCCGGGTATTTCCGGGGTAACGTCTGGTAGGTCTTCGGATGCTGCATTAATCACTGGTGGTCTCTTGTATTCATTTTGTGTTGCATTAAGTGTGTTCGGATTTACCATTATACTCTTTATATAAGAGTATTTTGCCGTGTGGGGCCGGCTTTAGAATTGTCCCACCCCTCTCCACCCATGGGAGTCGTAAGAGCCGACTGAGGGAATACCGGGGGAGTGGGCAGCAGCACTTCCTCGAGTATTAATAACATCCACTGCGATCGCCAACCCGCCTGCCAAGCGTGGCGATTACGGCAATATCCCCCAAAAAAAATGAGCACCCAACAAAAAACGGCCCTCAGTCACGGCAGCTCCGCTATTCCGTGGCCTAACGGTAGCGGGCCCGGTAACGGCGGAGCAGGGGGTGCGAAGAATCTCCGGTCGCGGATAGGCTACCATAAACAACGACCTCTGGCCCTGGTAACGCACAACGTTCGGACACTTCGGACCGACGAGAGAATCACCGAGCTGGAAGAGGAATTGAGCAAGATCCACTGGGACATTATAGGGTTGTCAGAAGTCCGAAGAGAGGGTGAGGGTACGACAATCCTCCAGTCCGGGAACTTGCTCTTCCACCGGGAGGGCGACCACCAGTCCCAAGGGGGTGTCGGGTTTATCGTTCGCAGGTCTCTCGTAGGCAACGTGGAGAGGATTGAAAGTGTGTCGAGTAGGGTAGCGTACCTTATACTCAGAGTAACCAAACGGTATTCGTTGAAGGTCATACAGGTTTACGCACCGACCTCTACACACTCCGATGACGAGGTGGAGGCCCTATATGAGGACATCTCGAAGGCCATCCACTTGTCTAAAACCTATTTCACGGTGGTTATGGGAGACTTTAACGCGAAACTAGGCAAAAGGACAGACGATGAGCTGAAGGTGGGGCACTATGGATTTGGGCAGAGGAACCACAGGGGCCAGATGCTGGCTGATTTTCTGGAGAAGTAAGGCCACTTCATGATGAATTCCTTCTTCAGGAAGCAGCCCCAGCGAAAATGGACCTGGATTAGCCCTGATGGTTCAGTGAAAAACGAGATTGACTTCATCCTGTCGGACAAACGACACATATTCAATGATGTCTCAGTGATCAGCAGGAACTGGGAGTGATCACCGACTAGTCATCTTGAATATTAGAACAAAAGTCGAGAGGTCGCGTTTGATGAAGTCTACGCTCCGACCAACACCTGCCCAATACCAGAACCCCGAGAGCTTTCAGCTCGAACTACAAAATCGCTTCCAATGTCTAGATGAGTGTGAATCAGCGAGCGATACGAACAGCAGGTTCGTGCAAACTGTCCACGCCGTCGGGTTGACTTACTTCAAGGCCCGTCGCGTCAGTAGGAACCGTAAACTCTCGGACCAAACTCATGGAGAGGAGAAAAGAAATGATAGTCCAGTCCTCAGCCGATTGGTCCTGCCTAAGGCGGTTAAACAGACAGATCTCCAAAGCTGTGCGACACGATATTCGCCAATTTAATACTACCCGTATTAAAGAGGCGATAGAGCGGAACCAAGGCTCGAAAGTGTTCGCAAGAGATCTGTCTGTTGGCTAAAGTCAGTTGACTAAACTGAGGACCAACAACGGCACTATCATTTCTTCTCGAGATGAGATCTTGGGAGAGGTCCAGCAGTTCTATGGACAGTTGTACAGATCCCAGAGCCCTGCTGTTGGCTTGGTCCAAGACCCCAGATCCAAGCTAACTCGGCACTTTACCGAAGATATCCCGGACGTCAGCCTGTACGAGATCAGAATGGCTCTCAAACAACTAAAGAACGGAAAGGCACCGGGAGACGACGGAATCACTACAGAGCTTCTGAGAGCAGGCGGAAAGCCGGTCTTAAAAGCTCTTCAGAGGCTGTTCAATTCCGTCGTTCTCGGGGGCGACGTTCCAGAGTCGTGGACCAGAAGCGTGGTGGTGCTGTTCTTCAAGAAAGGTGACAGAACCCTCTTGAAGAACTATAGACCCATCTCGCTCTTGAGCCACGTCTATAAGTTGTTTTCGAAGGTCATTACAAATCGACTCACGCGCAGGCTTGACGACTTCCAGCCTCCCGAACAAGCCGGGTTCCGAAAAGGCTATAGTACCGTAGACCACATTCACACGCTACGCCAGATTATACAGAAAACCGAAGAATACAATCGGCCTCTGTGTCTGGCGTTTGTGGACTACGAGAAAGCCTTCGATTCGATCGAAACTTGGGCGGTGCTGCAGTCCGTTCAGCGGTGCCAAATTGACAATCGGTACATCGAAGTGCTGAAGTGCTTGTATAGAAACGCCACCATGTCAGTCCGTGTTCAGGACAAGAGTACGAGACCGATCCAACTGCAGAGAGGTGTTAGACAGGGAGACGTTATGTCCCCGAAACTCTTCACCGCTGCATTGGAAGATGTCTTCAAGCTCTTGGACTGGACCGGATTCGGCATCAACATCAATGGCGAATACATCACTCACCTTCGATATGCCGACGACATCGTAGTCATGGCAGAATCTCTGGAGGACCTTGGCACCATGCTCAATGATCTCAGCAGGGTTTCCCGACTAGTGGGTCTCAAAATGAACATGGACAAGACGAAAGTCATGTCTAATGTCCATGTCATTTCAGCACCGGTCCTAGTCGGGAGTGCGCTTCTCGAAGTTGTCGACCATTATGTCTACCTGGGACAAACAGTCCAGTTAGGTAGGCACAACTTCGAGAAAGAGGTCAATCGACGAATCCAACTCGGCTGGGCAGTATTCGGGAAGCTAAGGAAGATTTTCTCGTCCAATATTCCGCAGTGTCTGAAAACGAAGGTCTACGACCAGTGTGTGTTACCAGTGATGACATACGGAACAGAGACGTGGTCTCTGAATGTTGGCCTCATATCAAGGCTCAAAGTCGCTCAGCGGGCCATGGAGCGGGCTATGCTTGGTATTTCCCTACGTGATCGAATCCGTAATACGGAGATCCGTAGGAGAACGAGAGTGACCGACATAGCCCGCCGGGTTGCCATGCTGAAGTGGCAATGGGCAGGCCACATCGCTCGACGAACCGATAACCGTTGGGGACGAAAGGTTCTCGAGTGGCGACCACGTATCGGACGGCGCAGCGTAGGACGGCCCCCACCAGATGGACCGATGATCTGGTCAAAGCTGCGGGGAGCCGTTGGATGCGGTCGGCACAGGACCGCTCGTTGTGGCGTTCTCTTGGGGAGGCCTATGTCCAGCAGTGGACGTTAAAAGGCTGATGGATGGATGGATGGATTCTGATAAAAAAGTTAAAACTTATCCCAGCTTGAATCGCTTCGAACAGGGAAGTATGGTAACCGCCTGCTATTAGATGACTCGTACGATTGCTTACCACGCACATAGCTTAAAAAAAATTGAGACTTGTTGCACTGCTGCACTTTACTTAAACGGTCTAACACACAATGATGTTTTTTTACGAACCCCAATTCCTCCTCGACCTCGAGCTCCAGGTCCAGGAGAAGATCAGTTGTATACATGCTTTTGAGAGTTAATATATAATAATATTTTTTATAAATATTATGAACGTATTTGTTTACTTATAGTTGTTCCGGCGTCTCCTAAAATTGCAACGTGGTTATTTCCACTTTCTGGTCACTATAATACAGAGAAAACATGTAATAACCTCTGCGATGATTTACCTGACGATGACAAGGAACCTGTCTGTATGATGATCAGCCCTTATAAAAAGGGGTATCTATATTTTCTGAACATGTGTCATGCGCGGAATGTAATATGTAAGGAGAATTTGTGTAAGTACCTACTGAGTAAAATTTTGTGGCAAAAATTAAAGAATAAAAAGATTTAAAATCTTTTACGCATGATAAGAGACTAGGGATTTATGCAAAGTCTCTTAGAAGATTCCTGTTGAGCTTTGTTCTTATAAAATATTTGTTTATCATGCTATTTATATGTTTATTACATACATTTACTATGTATACAGTTATTAAAGTAGGCGAGGCTGCGCTGCGGTTAACCTATCGCGGTTTAGCCGCAAAATTATATGGCATAACGAATTGAATACAAATACGTGCAAAATGATATGTTTCGTAATTTCAGTAAGGAAACCTGTAATGCAGTCGTACAGATTAGCGATGTTTGGTCGCTTTATCTATAATAAAAGGCAACACCTGTATTCCCGAAGGAGTAGGCAGAGATGTATTAGAATCCCTCTGTTCGCCAGCTATGTTTAAGTTCAACGTAATAGGGGGCGAGCCTATTGCCGTCTACCGGGCACATTTTCAAACTCCGGGCTGCTACTGATAATTTTTCTTTTTACGAAAAAAATCGATAACGCTGTCCAACCCAGGGATCGAGCCCGAGACCTCATGATCAGCAGTCACTCACACTACCGCTGCATCACAGAAGCAGTTGTATCGATTAATATGTATTGGGTAATTCTAAGCATGTATTCACCAGTAGTTTATTTATACTACTAGGATGACGATTGTGACGAACGCCTATAGGAAGTGTTTGTTGCCGTCTATAGACGCTAGCGCGTTGTCATCTCCAAGGGAAGGGACAGGAGTGGGCGAGCTAGAATGATGATAGAGTTTACTGTGTGTGAGTACCAATAAGAGGTAATTAGCCACAGTAATTAGTAGGATTTTCATAGCTTTGGTTTTAGTTTTAATTGTAGACGGATGCCGCTCTGATACCATGGAGATTAATGCTGGCGTTCCTCAACGCTCGGTGCTCTCCCCAACGCTGTTCATCCTGCATATCAAGCGTGATATACCGGCCATCAGAAAGTCCCTTGGAATATGCTGGAGGAGAGGTGGACCCAACTTGTGTCCGAAGTCGAGCGCTCTCTAGGGCGGGCCTCGGAATGGGGAGAAAAGAACTTGGTTCCATTCAACCCTACGAAGACACAGGTTTGCGCCTTCACTGCAAAAAAGGACGCATTTGTCGTGACGCCCCAGTTCCAAGGGGTAATTCTCCCGGTCTCCTAGAGTATTGGGATCCTCGGCATCGACATATCCAGCAAAGTCCAGTTCGGGAGTAATTTGAAGGACAAAGCCAAATTAGCGAGCAAGAAACTGGGCGTCCTGAACAGAGTCAAGCGGTACTTCACCCCGAGGCAGCGACTTGTACTGCATAAAGCACAAGTCCGCCTTCACGTGGAGTACTGGTCACATTTCTGGGCAGGCGCACCAAAATACTAGCTCTACCCACTTGACTTCCTGCGAAGGCGTGCTGTTCGAATTGTGGATGATCCCAATTTCACAGATGAGCTGGAGTCGTTGGGACGGTGGAGAGACTTTGGGTCTCTCTGTGTGCTCTATCGACTCTTAAACGGGGAGTGCTCTGAGGAACTGTTTGAGTTGGTACCAACATCGCCATTTTACCAACGAACCACGAGACGCCGTACTAATGTTCATCCATACCTCCTGGAGACGATCTCGTCCAAGTCGGTTCATTTTCAGCGTTGTTTTCTACCACGTACACTTTTCCGTGTGGTGACGGACTAAGAATACAATTGTCACCACCACATTCTTTTCCGTGGGTGTCGTATGAGACGACTAAGGGAATTACGCAATTATCATCCATTGCATGACTGGTGGTAGGGCTGGGTACCAAGTGGAAGTACTCACTTGGTATCGGGCCCGAGCGGGTTGGTACCACCATCTCCCGTGTGAATTATGTGTTTTCGGTGTGCGGTTACAACATTATAACTATTCAATGAAGGAAAATATCTTGAGGATACTGAATGCCTGAGAGATATACTCGAAGCTTGTGAAGTCTTACTACCCGCACTGGGCAGACTGGCACGTAAGGCCTAAATCTCTTTCACTATGAGAGAATTCAAGATTCACTATTGGGAGGGAATAAGGAGTGGTTAATAAAATAAATTATGCAGACATATTTTTTTCAGTTTTACATCTAGTACATCCAAGGCGCTGTCTAAAGAATCATCAGTACTTTTTACCCATCGTCTGAAAATATTCTAATGTATATTAATGCCCATTATGTGAGAAAGTTGAATGTATACATATCTAAATAATAAGAATTATAAAGGGTTTAAAATGTTGTTGTTTTAATTCATAATTACTATTAATCTCTTAAGTGCAAAAAACTATCTAATTTCTCAATTTTATTTATATTTTTTATTATTTTTTAATGTATTTGCATGACAGTGTACAGTATATTATTATTTGTGAATGAGGAAAAAGAGAACTTTAGTGCGAGCGGGAATCGAACTTGCGTCTCTTTTAATCCAGGGAAGTGCTTTAAGCCACTGAGCTACCGCACTGACCTTTCAGCCATACCCAATCACCTATCGCAACGCATTTACATGAATTAATCCAATAAATATAAATAAACAAATTCCTATAGGTGGCGTTGGTCGTAAAGACAAACGTGATGAGGAGATTGGGTATGACCGAAAGGTCAGTGCGGTAGCTCAGTGGCTTAGAGCAATCCCCGCATTGGAAGGGACGCAGGTTCGATTCCCACTCGCACTAAAGTTCTCTTTTTCTTCATTCACAAAACATAATTTGTACTTTAAAGTAGCTGAGCATGTCAAGTGCTAAAAATACAGATCAAGGTGTACAACATGTTGTTAGACACTAATCTAGAAGATCATTGCCTCTTAAAACAAAATCTCCTGGCCTTGTTTAGGAGGTAACTGAATTGTTACCTCCCTTAAAGACTGATCTGTAAAACTGTTTCTCCATGTATACTTAACTTATTTTCAGAAAGTGTACAAAATAAAGTTTATCAGTTATTAATATAGTCTTTACAGCCAAATATTTCACGAAAAACACAGATGGTGGAGTGGTTTACATACTAGCCTCCCGTCTTAGTGTTGTGGGTTAGATTCCTACATAGGACAATTCTGTGTGATCCACAAATGGTTGTACTTTGTGTCCGTGAAATTGTATGTTTAAAAATATGTTAAGTCGATACAAAGATTATTCCTTAGTACAGGATTTTGCATTTTATATATGTATTATATATATCTACCACTTAAGCTGTTAGTAGAGACTCTTGGCTATCAGTCCGTTGACTGACACTACTATCGGCACAATAATCGCTGAATCTACATCCCACATGTCAACAATCTCGTGAGTCAAGTCTAGATACTTCATCTGTTTATCCTTCTCGGCCTTCATAAAATTCACGTGATGCGGGATGGTGATATCAACAATCCCCTGCCCCCGTCAGCCCCCCGTTAGCCCATCGCTCAGATCGATTAACCACTACAATATAAATTTTGTTGGCTACAACAGTTCGATTGATCCTAGTACGATGCGATACGAACATTTTGGTGTAGGTACTGGCTCAGCCACCTGTGGTAAAGTATCTCGACGTCCACAAGCCTGTATTTCAGAGCAAGCTGTTGGTGAATAATTCTGGCCCGTGATCGTCCAGGTTATCAATATCAGGGAAGTGATTATCACTCTCCAGTCATATACCTAGGTATTGTACACTAACAATATACCTAATTATCTATCATATCTAAAAATATAAAAATCAATATTTGTTTGTACGCATCTTATGGGCTGCCATACCATCCTTTTTTTTTTGTTTAGGCGGGAAAAAATGTTCCTAACCGCACACCCCGTCGTTCGGGGCAACGAACAGGGTAGTGTGGGGCCTGCACCCACTAAAGAAATCCGCCGTATGCCGTCTCTCCGCCTTTATTGGCGGGCCACTGGAACTCTGTTACATTCCTTCTGTGGTCCGCCGGCGGCTTACTCTTTCGGGTACCCTCTACTGAGCGACACATCCGCGCATGGAGCGTCGCACCTTCTTGGGAGGCCTTGCTGGTGGCGGACGTTCCCCGGTCCATCCACCCGCAGCCTCAGCTAGGGCGGCATGAGGCGCAAGTACCTGCGCCTGCGCCGCCCCGGTCGCTGGTGGCGGTTCGGGTCAGAGGAAGAATCTTCCTCCTTGGCTCTCTCCGCCGCTTCCTTCCGCGAGATAACCTCCTCGCAGAAGGCAGCGACCGCAGCCCAGTTCCTATCGTTGCCAAGCATCGCTCTAACGACGCTCGGCAGCGAGAGGTCCCCCCCTATTTCTGTGACGAGTTCACGGCGCTGCTTGGCCCAAGCCAGGCACGACTGGAGCGTGTGCCACGCCGTGTCCTCGTCACAGCCGCAGTGGTGGCAGCCCGGAGTCTCTTCCCTCCTTGCGACTATGTGCAGGTATCTGCCGAAGCAACGTGCCCTGACAGCACCCGCACCAGTCGGAAGGTAAGGACTCCATGCCGTCGCCCCGCCCACTCCTCCAACATCGGCTGGAGCGCTCCTGCGGTCCAAAGACCGGCCCGGGGCGCCTCCAAACGCGCCCTCCACCTGGCCATGGCAGCTCGGCGGGCGTTGCCCGGCCACCTGGCCACCTCCCTGGGTAGGGGGCGTCTGCCCCCCTCCCGATCTTGCGACGCCCGCCGATACACCTCGGCGAGCATCTCCGCCTCCAAGTCCCACGGGGGGATTTCGGCCAACGCGGGCCGCCTCCGTCTACACCGTGCGGTATCCGCGTATGACCCTGGATGCAACGACTCTCTGTGGTCTCCACAGAAGATCCTTGTTCAGTGCGTCCAGGGACCCCGCCCACACGGGTGCGCCGTATAGCGCCATCGACACACCCCCGCTTAAAGCCGTCGGCAAGCATTGTTGGGTCCGCCCATATTCGGCATGAGCCGAATGCAATGCCAAGGGCGGACGCTGTGCCAACTAGCCTCGGGGACAGTTGGCGGAAGTGCTCGCGAAAGCGCCACCGTCCATCCAGCACCTGGCCCAGATATTTAATCTTGGCCTGCACCCCAATCTGGACCCTGTCCACTGTGATCGAGGCGCCAGCAGGTGGCCGACGTCGGGGCCAATGGAAAAGTAGGGCCTCCGACTTGTCGACAGCGCAAAACCCAGTCGTAACCGATGTCCCACAGGAGCGGCCCTAGGACTGAACCCTGCGGGACACCGCACGACATGGGTCTCCTCACAACGTCCCCTATACGGCTCTCATAGACTACGCTGCGGCCCTCTAGATAGTGCGCCACCAGCCGCCTCAGGCATACAGCTGCCATACCATCCTATCATAAAAATTGTACATATGTGTAATCCGGTATACTTAAAAATGGATGGATCCTGCAGCAGAGCCAGAACAACATGACAATCATGTTGATCAATGAGAGAGCATTGAGAAACGCGAATCGCATTTATAAATGCACTGCCACGCATTTTCATCGGAGTCCGAGACTTTTTCAGGTATTTGCAGAAATGGAATCGTGTTTGTGTAATCAGAGGATTCAGACAGCGAATTTTCGCCTTTTTAAGAGATCGTTGACCAATGCTGAGTACGTTTATCAGCTGCCCGAGAGCTACACATTTTATGAGCAAAACAGCAGAAGACCGTTAAACTCGCCTAATGACTGAGTGCGCTTGATATTCTTTCAACAGAATCACGTGTTCAGTGGTTCCACCATTTTATGAAACAACACCGTTTCTTAGCTATGCCAACAAGCTATTTTGGTCCCTCGCCACGATCAAGTGGCAGCTGTTTTTCTCCAAATATGTCAATCTTATGTAAATATATTCCTAGAGAGAGTAAGGAATATACATTTAGTAATACGGTTGTAGAATAAGAAAGAGCTACACATGATGCTGTAGAATGTTTGGTTCACTAAGCGCACCCGCCTTTCAGTACACCATATTGATTTAAAACTCGGAGTATCTATAATTCTAATAGGAAATTTATTCCTCGTAACAGCAATCGGCCTAGGGCGGATTCGACCAAACAAGAATACATTTTATTCCTAGAATAAATCGCTACTTACTCGAGAATAAATAAATTTTACATTTTACCAACAACAATTCGAAGAATAGCGAGCCTATTTTGGAATAGTCACTATACCACCGATAAGCATCGAAAGGAGTTAATCCAAGAATAAAAAAAATGGCGTCATCTTTTTTGTGCTGTCATTTGTCGAAACCAATATCGGTTTCGGGCGCGTGACAGCTATTTTCTCACGCTATTATGCGACAAATAAGAGTTGAGATGAGTTAAGCTATACACTGTCCCGTTTGTAGAACAATTTCATTTTGCTGGGTATTACATTCACTTCGCTATTCGCGAATAGCTATTTCAAGTATAAGCGATACGTCAGATGGCGTGGAAAAACGACTGTTATCTAAGATAATAAAATCGTGGAATAGATTATTCTCGGTATAGTTATTCTTGTATATATTCGAGTTTGGTCGAATCCACTCTAAACGACACAATTTTTTAACAAAATATCATTGATAGGATAATTTTAACAACCTCTGAAGTAATGTAAGGTAGTTCCAGCGGTCCGCCAATACAGGCGGAGAGATGGCACACGGTGGGTTTATTTTGTGGATGAGGGCCCCACACAACCCTGTTCGTTGCCCCGAAAGGCGGGATGTGCGGTTAGGTACATTTTTTCCCGAATTAAAAAAAAATAGCAGGTTGCGGAACTTGGTGATATTATTTATAGTCCCAGAATTTCGCTTACATATTTCTAATGATTTTCCATTTAATAACAAATTATTTATGAAATGTGGAAAAAGAGAACTTTTGGTGCGAGCGGAAATCGAACCTAAGTCCCTTCCAATCCGGGGAAATGCTTTAACCACCACTTTCCCCTACTTAGATTTTCATATCTGTCTACCGAAAGACAACAATGGGCTTGCTATTCATTACGTGGTAACACTTCACCTATTCCCTGATGAAGCGTCATACTATAAAGATAAAATATATACGAAGAATTACGTTAATTATTCTTTTCTAACCTAAAATACGATCATAGGAGTTTGAAATTGTAATTAACGAAGTTTTAAGAAAGCTATCTTTGGCGCTTTGGCACATAATTTGGGAAAACTTTTTATTAATCTGCCAGATGGCGTAGAAGTTTTTTGAATCTTTTCTTCTTTTGCATACCTTTCATGATAACATGCCCATGTTATAATATAAACGGAAGGTGCCACGTTGTTTTATTTAGTCTGTCGTCACATAAATGATAATAAACGCCTATGTTTGTGTAATAAATAATAAAATGGACATAGGTTAGCCTTTGACGTAGATACGAACTGTCTTGAAGATATTAAGCGTGGGCCGCACTATCTGACTCATAGACGGTGATAAAATCAATGAAATGGACGGGGCCAAGCGAAATGTACTGTTGACTGAATTACGTCTAGGTAAATTATATTTGTATTTTTACATTGCATTATGATGCAGAAAAATATTAATTAGGCATATCTTAATAAAATAAATACTACTGTAGGTAAATCTCAATTGATTGTAAATGTATTATATCCGTAATCTGGTAAGCATAGCACCAGCGTTAAGTTTAGTTTAGGACAAGAAGACGTTGTGTGAAAAGTCCGTGAACATTTTATTTTTTATATTTAGTGGTCGAGGGCCTCACACTACCCTGTTCGTTGCTCCGAACGAGGGGGTGTGTGGTTAGGTACATTTATCGCGCCATAACAAAAAAAAGGTTGACTCTTGATTCATCGTTTTTTTTAGGCCTTAGAGCGCCTCAATCTTATTTTGTTCCGCATTATGAGCACACCTACATATTATGCTCGAGCGGCTTATTAAACCCAGCCAGCTTAAATCATAGCATCACGCCTGTATTCCCCGAAGGGGTAGAAGGGGTAGGCAGAGGTGTATTGCACACCCACGACTCGCCAGCTATGTTTAAGTCCCACGTAATAGGGGGCGAGCCTATTGATGTCTACCGGGCACATTTCCAAACCCCGGGCTACTACTGAGAATTTTTCTTTTTAGGAAAAAGCTCAATAACATTGCCCGACCCGGGGATCGAACCCGAGACCTCATGATTAGCAGTCGCATACACTACCGCTACACCACCGAGGCAATGCAAAGTTATCGTGAATATCATAGCCTTATTCTAGACTTTATTGGGATGTCCTATATGTTTGGTTTTAGCTGATCCACCAGTTTTAACACAGAGCGACCTATCTGACCTTCATAAGATAATATAAGATAAGATAATTTTAATCTATATTTAGCTTATATGTATATTTACTGTGACTTTAGTACGAGCGGAAAACGAACCTGCGTCCTTTCCTATCCGGGGAAGTGCTCTAATCCACTGAGCTTTCGTACTGCCTAGCCGTCATACCTAATCCAATTAAAATTCATACTATATTGGATTAATGCATGTAAATGCGTTCCGATAGATGGCGTTAGTCATTAAGACAAATGTGATGAGGACATTGAGTATGACCGCAAGGGAGTACGATAACTCAGTGGATTAGAGCACTTCCCCGGAAAGCAAGGGACGCAGGTTCGATTCACGCTCATACTAATGTTCTCTTTTTCCTCATACACAAATAATAATTTGTACTTTAAAAGTAACTGAGCATGTCAAGCGCTAAAAATGTAGATCAAAAAGATAAGATAATGTTTATTTAGAGAATATAAATTTAACACAATTTTCCTATATTTACTGTGATAGCCACACTAGGCACAGCCTGTATCGTGACTATCAAATATCTTATCATGACCCAACTAAGGGGACCACTTAGTCGACAAAAAGACCGGAATCAGATTTTTTTTATTCCGAACCCTGACACAGTGTAACGACTGCTAGGATGTTATTTAACAGCTGGGAACCATTGTTCAACGTACTTCGGCAGCATGGAGGAGGTCAAGTGTCTACAAATCGGTGTCACTTTTTGGTTACCCATCTGGTAGTAGCCGAGCGAAAGTAGCTTAACCTTGCCAATCGTTCTACAAGTTTACAACTAGGCTAGAACCTCTTTGATTTAGATTAATTCCTCAATCATATCATCTTATGACCATCATAGGTACCTAGTTCTTATTTATTGATTGATTAATAACATTTATTTAACTATACACAAACACGCACATGAATAATTCGAAGCAATCACGAAATAGATACGATTCTTTACGATCAAACAGCTGTACTATTGTCGGTGAAGTATGTTATTTGCTAAATTATCCAATTGTGATATCGAATGGAATTGTTGTGTGTCTGGTAATAATAGTGTTGTGTTCTGTATACATTTATATTTCATTACATTTTAAAAATATTTCTACATATTGCTTAGTAATGAAATATGACAAGTGGGACGAAGGATCTGAGAAAACTTAATATTCGCAGTTTACTTGATTCTTTTAATCGCATTAAATAATATCTATATATTATTATATTAAGTAATACGAAAAGAAAAAAACATTGTATTTGTCATTGTAATTGTGAGTTTTGGCACAGTTAAAGTTTAAATGGAAAAGGAGTGCTGAAAGCATTGATTTATAAGCTATATGCAGCAATGGCTGAAATACCTATAATATTTTTATATAATAGGTACCTATACATTAGAAATAATATTTGTGTATAACATACATTAGAAATAAATAAATTCAATAAAAATACATTTAATAAAATTGATTTAGTGTACGGTCGGTGTATTGTCGAATTTGGACCACTGGATGACCACTAGTACAATGTAAAAAGGGTTAAGGTATCTAAATTTCATGATGTAATATTTATTTTTTACAGATGCCGTGTGGGGCAGGCTATGCCATGTGGGCCGGCTTTAGAATTGTAATGGGAGTCGTAAGAGCCGACTGAGGGAATACCGTGGGAGTGGGCAGCAGCACTCCTTCGAGTATTAACAACATCCACTGCGATCGCCAACCTACCTGCCAAGCGTGGCAATTACGGCACTATCCCCCATTTTTGGGGAGGCCTATGTCCAGCAGTGGACTTTAAAAGGCTGATGGATGGAATATTTATAGGGTTGTGCAAAAATTGTGGCGCAGTATAAGCATAAGAGGAGGGAGGGTCTAGGAGTTACCATGGTGGTGATTTTTTTTTTTTAAACAACAAGAAATAATCCTTGTATCGCGGGGGAATTTACAAACATACGATTCACCTAATGACAAGCGGTTACCGTAGCCTATAGACGCTAGCAGCACCGGCTGCGTATCTTGCACGTCGTCAAGAAAAGGGATAGTCGGTGGAGAGGAAGGATAATGAGTAGGTTTGAGACTCCGGTGCTCTCCCTCACCATACGGAAAACAACGGTAAGAGTACCTATTGTTGTTTCACGCGGATTTTTTGTGAGAGGGTGGTACTTTGGCTATCAAACCGGCCCCATTCATGATGAGATAAGCAAGGCTCTACTATTAAAAAGTACTATATATATTGATTTTACTATATAATTCTACCTAAGGTAATAATGCGACGTAATCGTAGCGGTACACTATATTTTTTTCTTTTGGTTAAGGTGGGAAAAAATGTACCTAACTGTACATCCATTTTTTTTTTTTAATATTTTAGGTGGGCAAAAATGTCCTACCGCACACCCCGCTGCCCGGGGAGACAACGGGATGAATGGGGCTCTCACCCACTAAAAACCCACCGTGCGCCTCCACCCGCCCTTGCTACGGCGGATCACGGGTACCGCGTCGTTACGACCGCGGAATAACTGTACACCCCATCGTTCGCGCCAACGGATAGGGTAGTGTGAGACCCTCACCCACTAAATAAAGCCAACGTATGGTGTGCCGTCTCTCCGCCTGTATTGGCGGGCCACTGGAACTGTGTTATATTACTTCAGTTCCTAGCGGTACCCTAACGGTTTGTCACGAAATTTGTAAACAACTCATGGACATTAGTGGCTCAGTACTTAATGGTATCGCTACACTGTATTCAAGCAATCAATAAACAATGCGACGGAGGTGTTTTAATAAGAATATAACTTTTTGGATACCGGCCACTAGTAAGACTTATGTTTTTTTTATTTGGAGATTCAGCATTTATTTCTTTATCTCGATTATGTGGACATGGCGCAATCTTTTCTGAAGTAACGAAACGAAATAAGGGGGTATCCATACTAATATTATAACCTAGATGCTGCCCGCGACTACGGACGCACCGACTTCATAATGTAAATACCGTACTCTTAAGGTCCATTTTTATATATAAATATTTAGCTCTATCTCTATTATATATACATATATATTTTTAGCGCTCAGTTGTTTGAATTAAACTTGGTAGGCAGATAGAGGAGACGCTGGATTAACACCATAAAGTACCTTTTATTAAAAAAATCTAAAGTACCTATAGGATAGATATTTTTCGTAATAACCTAACAACAAAATAAAAGGATATGTCTTATTTTTTTTTTGTTAAGGCGGGAAAAAATGTTCCCAACCGCACACCCCGTCGTTCGGGGCAACGAACAGGGCAGTGTGGGGCCTTCACCCACTAAAGAAACCTGCCGTGTGCCGACTCTCCGCCTTTATTGGCGGGCCACTGCAACTGTGTTACAGTCCTTCGGTGGTAAAAGGATATATCCTGTAAATCCTTGTACTTTACGAGGTATGAGGTATTTAATATCTTTACGAGGTAGACTGCAATCGTTAAAGTATGTTAATTGTTCTATGTTAATACATCTATTAGCCATGTTTTTATGTTTTAGAAAACAAAGTTCATTCGAATTCACAAAAGCCTCAACGGAAGATCATAACATTCCAGCAGGTGCTGAGAGCACCAATTATCATTGGACAGCTGTTTTCACTGCTGCCTGTAGTCGGTGTTTTCAGCGATGATGCAAATAACGTGAGGTTAGTGGGTTATATTTTTATTACGAAAATATAGATATATTACAACCCTCTAAGAGTTGAGTATCATAATTTGTTTAATTTAGTCTCCACTCAACATAGACAATTCCTACAAAATACTTAACGCAACAATTCTAACTAATCTATAATATTATAAAGCTGTAACATAGCTATGTCTGTACATTTAAGATATTTAAAAAAAATGACTAAAATAGGCTATATAGGCGTGTCTAAACACAAAACATTTTTTTTAGATTTTTTGTCTGTTTGTCTGTTTATCTGATTGTTTGTTCGCGCATCACGCAAAAACTACTGAACGGATTTTGATGCAACTTTTTTATTTGATAGCTCTTGATTAGACTTAAAAACTACTACACTACTAGGTATACATTTTAGCCCGCTACTTAAATAAATAAATAAATATTCACGGACATTTCATAGAACGTCTTCTGGTCCCAAACTAAGCTTAACGCTTGTGCTATGATGCGTACTCGGGTACGGTTATGATACATAAATTCTAAAAAAAAATCTAGCTTACATAATTTTCTAGCTTTTCGGTTATATCTCAGGTTCCCGATATAGTAGCGGGATAAAATTTATATAAATTTTTAAGCCTAATCAAGACTTTTTTAATAAAATAGGTTGCATCAAAATCCGTTCAGTAGTTTTTGTGTGATGCGCGAACAAACAAACAGACTAACAGACAAAAATTCTAAAAAAAATTGTTGTGTTTAGACATGCCTATATAACCTATTACAGTAATTTTTTCCCAAATATCTTGAATGTACAGACACAGCTCTGTTACAACTTTGTAATAGTATAGATAGATAATATAATAGATAGAAAACACCCAGACGCAGTACAAATATCTGTGTTCATCACACAAATAATTGTCCTGAGTGGGAATGGAACCCACGAATTCGTGTACGGAAATCGGTTACACTAACGACTACGCCACGAGGCCTGTGCTATATCGGGAACCTGAGATATAACCTAAAAACTAGCTTTTGGCTGCTGCGGAGCCGAGAGTAAAGATCATCAAGGTTTTTTCTGTTACAGATTCATAAGGACGTCCTGGAAATGCGTGTATTCGTTAATTTCCATAATTGGACAAACATTTATATCAGTATTGTGTATAAATAAACTTGTTCATTCCACTGTGACACTGAATGAGGCTGGTAAGCATATAGTTTACGTTATTTAAGCAAAAGCTTTTAGATGTAAATTGCTTTTATAATTTCTCATTTATTTGAGAACCGTAAGGAAAACTATTTATATAATAGAAGTCTTAGTAAACATCTAAACGCTGTTATTTTAATATGTTATTTATTTTAGAACTTGTGTACTTACATCCATCCATCCACCAGCCTATTAAAGTCCACTGCTGGACATAGGTCTCCCCAAGAATGGGGGATAGTGCCGTAATCGCCACGCTTGGCAGGCTGGTTGGCGATCGCAGTGGATGTTGTTAATACTCGTAGGAGTGCTGCTGCCTACTCCCCCGGTATTCCCTCAATCGGCTCTTACGACTCCCATGGGTGGAGAGAGGTGGGCAAATTCTAAGTTGGCCCCACACGGCATATGAACTTACATACTTATTTTTTTTATACTACGTAAATGGTAAAACAATGTATCGGGCCCACCTGGTGGCAAACTAGATGCTAGCAATACCCGAGGCATCACTGGCTCGTTTCCAGCTCTATGGTAAGGGGTATGAGGTGGAGAGGATGGAGGATAAGGTCGTTTGAGCATCATACGAAACAACTGTAGGAGTAGTAGTGTGAGTGCCGACCGTACCATGCGCAAGTTCGTACCGACGGCGACGGCTACATTCAGAGCGGCCATAAAGATTGGCAAGTACTGTACATACCATTGTGTTGTTTTTTAACCTTTTCTGCATCATGTGCATACTCTGTTCACGAATTACATGTGCCCTTATAAAGAGAACATTGTAGATATCTTGAAAACTGCATGCTTAATAAATTTTATTTTACAATTAAATTTTTTGTACTAACTTTTTTTCATGTATCTTGTTGCAGCACCAATAATATTTTATGTAACGGCATCGTTTACGATGATAATATTCTTCCAAATAGCCATACGTTGGCCCCAGCTGGTGCAGCATATAGCCAGGTTTGAAGTAATCAGTCCCACTTTCGACATGACCTTGAAAAGAAAGTGTGATATAACTTGTATTGTGGTATTGGTTATGGCATTACGTAAGTTGATTGTTTCTATTTAACCACTGACAACAGTAAATAAATATATATATGAGAAATTACCTTCACGTTTTGGGGTCTTCATGGGGAAAGGAATTTTAGGAAAGAAGTTCTGCTATTTTTATAGTTATTCTAAACCCATTTTGAAGTAAAACTACGTTTGCGGAACCTATCGCGTTTACTTGATTTTCTAATATCCCATTCATGATCACGGATGTACTTAGGTGGTAGACGTTCAAAGGCTGATATGTTGTTTCAACGGTTTTATCTACCCACAGTTATATGATTTACAAAATTTTTGGTTTTTAACACAATTGAAATATCTACTTTAAATTTTATGCTTACAATGTATGCTTTCTTTTATTCCGTAAACGTAGTTTTATTTCAAAATCTGTAACATTCGCGTAAGTATCAGAAAGTAATATATTCTATACCCCTAAAGATATATTCTCCTGGTATGTATGTGAGTAAATTTCTATTCTACATTTACTTTTACTTAAATACTAGATTCTGCGACTTCGTTCCTGTTTACTTTACAATATTAATCCGCCACTCTACGGCATAGTAATGATCTCCATGGATAAATTGTTACCCCATACGAACTATCCATTTTCTTATCTCCTTTTCCGTGTTTTGGACTATATGTATGCTTAATTTTATTATAATCGGTTAAGTAGTTTTGGCGTGAAAGCGTAACAAACAAACAAACTCACTTTCCCATTTAGAATAAATATTAGTAAGGATAATATAATGGCGTAATGATTTTGACAAAATTAATCCGTAACTGATATATTTGCCAACCGCAATGGGTGTTGTCGTGATGAATTGTATCTAACACAAATCTCTTTCACTTTGAGAGGTGACCTGCCCTAATCCAACAGTGAGATAGAATTAACTTACATTGCTAATAATAGTCGTTTTTAAAATTTCAAGTGGAACACATTCTCTCGTTATTGTCGGCACACGCTGGCGCAGTATATTGCAATACTCATGAAATTACATACAGGCGATTCGTCAGCCATTTCTATCCATGGGTCTTCGACTGTATACCATACACTCCTATATTAGGAGGTATAGTTCAGGTAACATCACATTCTTATTTATAATGTTTAAGAGATTAAAGATACATGAGTACTCAATCATAATGATTTACTTACCTAAAGATTCCACGATCAAGATTTTGAATTTGGATTACGATTCAAGAACCTTTGTCAACGGATCGTGACATTTGAACGGGAATATGATTTTAATAATATATCGTTTTTACCGTCTTGGGTGACGCTCGCACCTCTCTCTATCTCTATCTTTAAAATGTAGAGCAGATTAAGGAACATATAGCATCACGCCTGTGTTCCCCTAAGGGGTAGGCAGAGGTGTATCACACACCCACGACTCGCCGCCAGCTATGTTTAATTCCCACGTAATAGAGGGCGAGCCTATTGACGTCTACCGGGCACATTTCCAAACTCCGGGCTGCTACTGAGAATTTTTCTTTTTAGGAAAAAGCTCGATAACATTGCCCGACCCGGGGATCGAACCCGAGACCTCATGATTAGTAGTCGCATACACTACCGCTACACCACCGAGGCAGTACAATTTTAAGTGCTATATAATAAGCCTATGAAATAAATATATTTTTGAATTTGACTTCTCCAAAAGACAGAGGTTCAAACCTGCTCGCGGCCAACATTTTACATTTCATATTTTCTCACTTTATAGTTTCTCATAATTATTATAGTATATCAAGTGCTTAAAATATAAATAAATATAACAACATACTGAAGATTCCTTTTAAGCTATAATAATCGAATGGAACAGTTCAGCTCATCTCTAGCGCCAGATCTAAGATATAAAAGTGAATCTTTTATATCTTAGATTTGTATTTGTATTTGAAAGTGTGCATCGTAGCACATCTCTAATGACGCACCATGCACATCATTAGAGATGTGCTACGATGCACACTTTCAACTACAAATACAAATCTAAGATATAAAAGATTCACTTTTATATACTATAGATTACACTCAGATAATATCGATGCAAAATCGATTTAACTTTATAGTTAGAATGTAATATATACTACTATTTTTTGGCTTGAGGTCTGCGTGAAAATAGTTATAATAATATAGCTATCTCTTTTCAGTTTCTTCATTTCCAAGCGACGTTTGTGTGGAACTTTTCTGATCTATTCGTGATCTGCATGAGCTTTTATTTGACGTCAAGGTTAGAACAAGTCAATAAGCAGGTTTTATCAGCTCAAGGGAAGGTAATTATTATAAGCATAATGGCGGTTCTTATATTTTGGTACGTTTTATCCCACAACTATTTTGGGAACCTGAAATACAACCGAAAAAACTAGGTTTTGGCTGCGGCGAAGCCGCAGGCGAAGGCTAGTCTATACTATTATAAAGCTTTAACAGAGCTGTGTCTGTACATTCAAGATAAATTTAAGAAATAATGACTATAGCCTATATGTAAAGGCGGGTCTGAAAACAAACCATTTTTTTTTAGATTTTTTGTCTGTTTGTTTGTTCACGCATCACGCAAAAACTACTGAACGGATTTTGATGCAACTTTTTCTGTGTGATAGCTTTGGATTAGACTTAACAACTGGTATACATTTTATCCCGCTACTATATCGGGAACCTGATATATAACCTAAAACTAGCTTTTGGATGTGGCAGAGCCGCGGGCAAAGGCTAGTTTATCTATAACCTATTAATTTCATGATACATAATTGGTTTAAGAGTTACGGCGTGAACGGGTACCTAACAGACAAATAAATAAATTCTATTTCGCTTTTATGTATTAGCAAGAGGCAAAGATGAGGATGTACTCAAACGATATAGCCACGGAGTACAGAATATCTTTCTGTACTCCGTGGATATAGTTTTTATTTGAATATGGAATAATTCTCAAATTAATTATGTTTTTAAGTATTTGCCGGCAATATTTTGGCGAGCAACAAGAGAAGACTTTTGCCGAGCTAGCCAGATAGTTCGGAAAGTAGACGATGTCATTAGCGGTGTCGTCTTCATATCGTTTGCAAACAATCTGTTTTTTATATGTCTGCAACTTTTTAACATTGTAGAGTAAGTATAATTTATTCTGTTTAATTTTGAAACTCATTCCTAAATTATTGAAAACTCATTAAGCTATTGGAAAAATTACGTCTTTTGATAAATAGTAAGGGATATGTGCAAAAATTGATAACTGCCAGTAATATCATGGTTCTAGCGTTTAGTAATGGATTTCTATGATATGATATGATTATAGAAGTCTTATGGCCGAAATTTGTCCATAGTATCTTTTTCTATATTCACAATTATTTATCTTATGCCCGTTTTCACCAACGATCCCTAAATTTTAAGTAACCCCTAAGGCAATTTAGGTGACACTTAGCGCTAGTTTTATTTTCACCAACATTTAGGTGACACCTAAAGTCTAAAGGGACAACTTATATTTAGGGGCCCGAATATTGAGCCCCTAACCTTTCCCTAACTAAGTGTTTGACGTAAATCTCGTGTTCTTGATTATTTCGTTAAAATGGAAGATCTATTATGTGAGTTTTTGGATAGTCTTGAAGCTACAGTCTCGATGACTGTAGAAGACTGTAGAGTTATTAGAAAACCCTAAATAATTATCTTGGCCCCATAGTTTTCGTGAAAGACCAATTTTTTTCATAAGATACGTATGACGATAAAGACTTTTTACAAGGTAAAGGTTATCCAAGGAAAGTGTGTCGTTTTTATTACAAAAAATTTTGCACATTTTAGAATATCCCGATGACAGGTACGAACCATTGAGATAAATGTACGACGCTTTCTTTTCTCGGCCATTATTTTATATTAAAACTGAAAACAAACAACAACTTATACTGTATCACAGAGTACTTTTATATAGTATGCAGATTGAAGTAAATGCACAGCCAAAAGCCCGAAAATAATGAATCTGTTTTAATTAATTACAATTAGTACAAATATATCCTGATACCTCTTTTTTTATATACAATATCATTGCTGATATACATGTTACTTCCATGCCTGAATGTCAATAAATCAATGTCACCGCTCTCACTGTCAGTTAGATAGAGGCACACTTTTTTTTTAAGATGAAGATATGTCGTCATACAGCCTAATCATAATTGTAAATTTGTAGCTATTGATGCTAAAACCATATTTTATAACATTAATTGTTGATTATATAGTGTTGAAAATGTATATTAGTTTATTATGCTCAGAAATGCTGTGAAAATAGAGTTTAAAGATGTTTTCCGCAAAAGTTCAGTTTTTGGAACTACTATGACATAAAAAATCTGTCACCTTACTAAGCAGCCCCTAGTTAATTGTCTCTTAGCTTGGTGAGAATGAATTTAGTTAAAGGATGTATTTAAGGGATGCCTTAGACTAAGGCATTCCTACTTATGGGATAGTTTAGGGATCGTTGGTGAAAACGGGCATTAAAGGTAGAAGTCCTAGACGGACTGCAAGTGGCAGTACTGGTATCTATAAATTTCTATGAAAATGATTCAGAGCAGTTGGACACTGTAGCGTGTGGCCGCGACGCGCAGATGCGTCTGGTAGGCACCAGTGGTGACGCGGACTGCATAGATCTTACCTATCTCTTACATCATACAGCCGCAAAATGTACGGTTTGCAGTCCATCCAGAATTGAAAGGGTCGCGACCGCAGGCATCTATGTGGTCAACTGCAACCGCAGGCCGAAATGCAACTGTTTTTTTTTTTATGCAGTAAAAAATATTCCTATCCGCACACCCTATCGTTCGGGGCAACGACCAGGGTAGTGTGGGGCCCTCACCCACTAAGGAAACCCGCCGTTATTGGCGGGCCACTGGAACTATGTTACATTCCTTCGGTGGTCCGCCGGCGGCTTACCCTTTCGGTTACCCTCTACTCAGCGACGCATCTGCAGAGGAGCGTCGCAACTTTGTGGGAGGCCTTGCGGGTGGTGGACGTTCCCCGGTCCATCCATCCGCAGCCTCAGCTAGGGTGGCATGAGGCGCAAGTACCTGCGCCTGCGCCGCCCCTGTCGCTGCCGGTGGTTTGGGTCAGCGGAAGAATCCTCCGCCCTAGCCCTATCCCCGCCGCTTCCTTCCGCGAGATGACCTCCTCGCAGAAGGCAGCGACCGCGGCCCAATTCCTGTCGCTACCAAGCATCGCTCTGACGACGTTCGGCAGCGAGAGGTCTCCACCTATTTCCGCGACGAGTTCACGGCGCTTCTCGGCCCAAGCCGGGCACGACTCGAGCGTGTGCCACGCTCGTCACAGGCGCAGTGGTGATAGCCCGGAGTCGCCTCCCTTCTTGCGACTATGTGCAGATATCTGCCGAAGCAGCCGTGCCCCGACAGCACCTGTACCAGTCGGAAGGTAAGGACTCCGTGCCGTCGCCCCGCCCACTACTCCAGCACCGGCTGGGGCGCCCCTACGGCCCAAAGCCCGGCCCGGGGCGCCTCCAACCGTGCCGTCCATCTGGCCATGGCAGCTTGGCGGGCGTCGCCCTACTACCTAGCCATTTCATTGGGTAGGGGGCGTCCGCCCCCCTCCCGCTCTTGCGATGCCCGCCGATACACCTCGGCGAGTACCTCCGCCTCCAAGTGGCCACCCTCCGAAACCGTGCGGTATCCACGTATGAGCCTGGACGCGACGACTCTCTGTGGCCTCCACAGAAGAGCCCTGTTCAGTGCGTCCAGGGATTCCGCCCACACGGATGCGTCGTAGCGCCATCGACAGGACCACCCCCGCCTAAAGCCGTCAGTACGCATTGTTGGGTCCGCCCATATTCGGCATGAGCCGTGCAAGGGTGGACGCCGCACCGATGAGCCTCGGGGACAGTTGATGGAAGTGCTCGCGAAAGCGCCAACGTCCGTCCAGCACCAGGCCCGGATACTTAATCTGGGCCTGCACCCCAATTTGGACCCCGTCCACAGTGATCGAAGCGCCAGCAGGTGGCCGACGTCGGGGCCCATGGAAAAGCAGGGCCTCCGACTTATCCAGAGCCACCCTAAGCCCCAGCGCCCCGATCCTCCTAACCACCTCCGAGGTCCCTAATGTGGCCAGGAACGCCGCTTCCTCGAAGTTTCCACCTTGGTCCACGACCAGCGTGTCATCCGCATAGCAGATGACCGCAAGCCCAGGGGGAAGCCGACAGCGTAGCACCCAGTCGTAACCGATGTCCCACAGGAGCGACCCTAGAACCGAACCTTGTGGGACACCGCACGAAATGGGTCTCCTCACAACGTTCCCTATGCGGCTCTCATAGAGAACGCTGTGGCCCTCAAGATAGTCTGCCACTAGCCCTCTCAGGTATGCAGGCACCCCGTGATACCGGAGCGCCTTCCTGATGCAGCCGAATGGCAGACTGTTGAATGCGTTGGCGATGTCAAACGACACCGCCAACAGCACTCCACCGCCGGCGACGACCGCCGCGGTCGCGGCCCTCAGGCGCATAATCGCGCCGACCGTCGAACGACCAGCTCGAAAACAAAACTGGGCGTCCGACAAGTCGAGTCCGACTTCGCGCAGGTGCTGGACGATGCGGGCAGCGAGGGTTCTCTCCAGCTGCTTACCCGCCTCGTCCAACAGCACGATGGGCCTGAAGGCCCCGACCGAATCCGGCGTTCGCCCCGGCTTTGGCAGGAGTACCATTCTCCCCTCCTTCCAGCAGTCAGGGAACCGTCCGGAAGCCAGGCACGCGTCGAACA
The DNA here is from genome assembly GCA_948253155.1 of Leucoma salicis. Lineage (NCBI taxonomy): Eukaryota > Metazoa > Arthropoda > Insecta > Lepidoptera > Erebidae > Leucoma > Leucoma salicis. The sequence continues at coordinate 7,087,698 of OX411805.1, read as the reverse complement.
GTCCCCTGAAGCGAGGCTCCAGGTGGTCCAGGGCCAGGGCCAGCACCCGGGCGGGTATCCCGTCCGGGCCGGGGGCGGTGTTCTTGGAACGAATCCGTGAAACAGCCGCCCCCATTTCCGACGCGGGGATTGGCGGTACACTAAGGTCGGCCTGCCGGTCACTATCTGGCTGGGCCATGACCGGGGTTGAGTGCGCCGCCCGTCGTGGGAATAGGCCTCCAACCACCTCGGTGAGGAGGCTGGGATGAAGGGTCTCTGTGAGGGGGGGGGGGGCCCTGAGTGCGGAGCTTGTTCAGAGCCGCACGATACGGGCGACCCCAGGGGTCACGGTTGAGACCGTCCAGCGTCTCCTGCCTTTTCTACGTTTTGGCGCGGCAGATGGCCAACTTGAACGCGGCCCGCGAAGTGCGGTACGCCTCGTACAGTTACACAGGCCCTCCTGCTCCCCATCGCGATTGCGCCGCCTACTGCGGGTGTAGGACCTCCGGGCACGAATGCATGCCACACGGAGGTCCGCCAGCTCCTGGGACCACCAGTAGAGCCCCTTCCTTGGAGGAGAACGTCGCACACGGGGCATGGCCGAGTCACACACCTGCGTAATCACAGCGCGATATCGGCCAGCCTCAACGTCCACCCCCTCAGTCAGGGCCGGTGAGGACAGCCACGATTGAACGATGGCTGCCTCCACCAGTAGGTCTCTGTCTAGCCTGCCCACGGCCCACCGCGGGAACGCGGGAGTTCTGCGCGCACCGCGTGACCCTTACTGGGGCCCTGAAGGGACCGGGAGACCTCAATTCGGATGTACCGATGATCGGTCAAGGTCTCAACCTCCTACAGGATACACCAGTTCCTCACTCGTACTGCGACGTCGGGGTTAGCGAACGAAAGGTCCACTATCGACCCGCCCCGTCACCGTACGCACGTGTTGACGGAGCCTCTGTTAAGCAGACAGACGCCGCCCACTCTACCACCACCGCTCCACGGGCGTTCGTCGCTGGGGACCCCCACGCCGTGGATTTGGCGTTGAAGTCCCCCACAACCAGAACGTGGCTAGGTGCCAGTCGCCGTATCGAGGTCTCTAGGCTGTTAAGCAAGACCCCGAAATCAGCAAGTCTCCGGTTGGGGGAGAAGTATACGCCATAAAGCGTAACTCCCCCCCAGTCGGCCGCGACGTATCCCGTGCCACTGTCTCTGATCGACAAGGGCGGGGAACGAAGCGCCGTAGAGCTGATGATTGTCACGCAGCCATCGCGGCTGCCTGCCCAATGAGGCCGGTCAGGAACGCAATAAGGCTCCGCAGCTACGGCTACACCAATCAACCGCTCCACCATGGTTTGCAGGAGTAAATCCTGCGCCCTGGTGGAGTGGTTGAGATTCGCCTGAAGGAGGACAGTGTCACGGTTGAATTTAAGCCGTAACCATATCCTCCTCCACCCGAGACGGTGGCGAAGCCACGCTAGGGGGGGCAGCCTGGGCCAATTGGCTGATCCCGCCCTTTTTTGGGCCTGTCGTCGGGGGTCTGCATCCCTCCCGCCCCAAGCAGTGCTTGGCAGGCCTGTTGCCAGCCGCGCATGCGGGGCAGTGAGGGGCGGCGGTGCAGGTTGCCGCCCGGTGCCCTGCCTGACCACAGCGGAAACAAAGACCGCTACAATCAAAGCAGTTAGTGCACGTCGGCTGAGTGTGTCCGACCGCCATGCACTTAAAACACCTCGTGGGCCGAGGCTCCAGCACGGTGACCCGCGCGGAACTCCAGCCCACGAGGAGCCTGCCTGGGTCGGCTAAGGTTTTGGCCGCCGCGACAGGGCAACTCGCCCAGACGGCACCTACACCGCCGGGATCGGTCCGAATGGAGCTCACTCTGACGGCATTTGAGCATCCGGTTTTCGAGGCAATAGCCTCCCGGACGTCGTCCGCCGTCACTGAGTCATCCAGACCGAAAATGCGCAGTTCAGCTCACTTTACCGGTCTGGTGACACGGACTCAACTCCCCTTGCCAAACAGACCACCGTGTCAGGGGCCCTCCGCCCCAGGGAACTCGAGAATTCGAGCCCCTGTGCGGGCTAGGCGGGTACGGGCGGCAACGACTCCGATGTCGGAGACATCGATTTCCTCAAGATGGCCTGATACGTTAGGCCTGCTTCCGCCTCTGGCAGCATGGTAATGACCACCGCTGCCGTTTTCGGCGCTTGAAACTTGCGTGGCTTCTTAGGGCCGGGCTTGCTCCCTGGCGCAGTGGGATTCGCAGCTTGGGCAGCAGCCTCGCGGCTCCCTTTTTCTTCTTGCCCCAGGATTTCTTCCTCCCCCCCCCCACCACATGCCAGCCCTCATCAGAGGGTGCAGGGCCGGTTGGCGCGGGAGGTGGGACACGTGAATCCCGGTGATTGGTGGCTGGGGCCCGCGAGGGCTGGCCAGCACATGGAAGAGGAGGTAACTCCTCTCTGGGCTGGCCCTTAGGGCGCTGCCCAGCCTTCTGCGCCACCTTCGCTTTGGGGGCTTTGCCCTGCCACTTGGGCGACGCGGCCGCGGTCACGGAGTAAGTGGCCCCGCGGCCGCCCTGACAGTGTAGCGGCGTTAGGCCTGAAGACGGCGCGGCCTTCTTTTTCTCCGCGGCCAACGGCGGTCGGAGTCACGGCTCCGGTGGCACTCTGGCGCTTAGGGAGTCGATGCGTGGGTCATAGATTGCACCAATGCGATCGATGACCTGGCGCATCTGCTCCTCGCTGAGGAGTTCAGGGGCCGGAGACCCCGCGCTCGCCGCTGAGGCTGAGGCTTCCGGCACGGCCTTGGCGAGCCCTGGTTTGGCTCGCGGGCCGCTACGCTCCTTGCGGAGTTCTGCCATCTCATCTTCGAGGCGCCTGCAGTGCGCCTCCAGCCTCCTGTTTTCCTCAGACGCCGAGTGGCACCGGAGGGACTCCAACACTTCGAAGGCCACCGTGGTGGTCTTCTTGAGGGCCCCGGAGAAGGAGCCCTAAAGGTCCCGCGACCCATCTGCCACCGTAAAAACGATGGCCAGAGGGCGCAATGCCTACAGTGTGCGGCCCGTATCGGACTTGTACCTTAACACTAGAAGGATAACTATGATGACTCATTAAGCAGAAATATTTGGACTCTTTTCCGGAAACAAGTGGTCTTCCCTGAATAATATAGTTTTTATTATGTACCATATAAAATTCCATCACAAATATTTATTTTCTTCCAGAGAGGGTTTGAATGGTAACGAAGAAAGTTGCAGTAGTAAAGTAACAAAGTAAGTTCTCACCTCGTTTTATTACGCTTAGTGACGAACGACTACTTACTTGGTATAAGTATAAATTGTCTTTCATTTGACCAGTAATATTAGTGTTAAAACTAACTTAAAATTAGCGCTAGATGGCGTATAAGACATGAAACCCACATTAGTACTTTTTTAAATTAGCGCTATCTATGTGATTTATTGAAAACTACTTAGTAAAACCAATACATTATTAGTTACTTATCAAATTATCAATTTTATTGTGAAAAATGAAGATTATGAAGCGTGCAGTTTTGGATTTTCCAAAGTATTCGAAATTTGTTATATTTAAATATATCTTGGTAACAAGGAAGGCAAACGTTTTGAAAAACTGATATGTTTTGTATCACACAGAGCATCTGATAAACAGGCTTAAATATTTACCAAGTTCGATTTGCAGCACTGTAACTATAAACATATTATATCTTTCGCTCCCACCTCACTACTTCACTGAAAAAAAGATAGATGCCGATAATTTGCTCGGCAACTTGTCAAATTGAGATGGTAGATTGCTCTCCTTGTGAGATAGTAAGTACCTGCTCTGCATTGGATGAGATGTTAATGAGTGTCATATTAGCGTGTCTATCTGGTAAAAGATTTAGAATTCCATTGTGTCACCATTCTTGGGGACCCACTGCCTCCATGGTTCGGAAGGCACGATAAGCGGGTCCCGGCTGTCAAATGTCATCCTTGAAGTAGTTACAGGTTGTCAGTCCTGAATAAACTATCTGACTCCAGTCTTGTTCCCAGTTGTCCGCTTATTTGGGTCGTGGAGGTCAGATAGGCAGTCGGTCCGTCTGTCATTCTATTTTCATTCAACGGGGTCATGAGATTTGATAAAAGGTAATTACTAACCCATCTAAAACAGTCCAGGCCAATATCTCTTTAGAATCTCGAGCCTTAAATAAAGAGAATGAATAAGAAGTTTCTAATTTTTCTCCACAGATCTGGTCTACTGGGTGGCCATGAATCATCAGTGTATTTGCTATTCTCTCTCATATACTTGCTGTCAAGGTCTGTTGCCGTATCAATGATAGCGTCCCAAATAAACACTGCTTCTTTAGTACCAGCGCCCGTTCTGTACGATGTACCATCTCCAGTTTATTGTGTTGAGGTAATTATCACCTTAATTAATGGTAGTGTTTTATTAACATCAGCCCAAAGGAATGCTTGAACAAAACAAAAACAATCTATCATTTCTGAAACATTTTTATAAATAATCAAATCTTCTAGTGGTAGCTTGCTTATCCCATCATGAATGGGCTCAACCGCGGAAGTAATATCCTCTTAGAGAAGATTGACGTGAAACAACGGTAGGTACTCGTACTGTTGTGCTTCGTATTGTGTGTAAGAGCGCCGGAGGCTCAAGCCATCTCCCTATCGTCTCCTTATTATCCCCCCTATTATCTCTTTGTTATGCTTTTCTTTTGTTAAGGCGGGAAAAAATGTTCCTAACTGGACATCTCGTCGTTCGGGGCAATGAACAGGGTCGTGTGGGGCCCTTACCCACTAAAAAAACGCGTGTGCCGTCTCTCCGCCTTTGTTGACGGACCACCGGAACCATATTGCATTCCTTCAGTGGTACCTCTTTGTTATCCTTCATATACTCTCCTTATTATCCTTTCTGTCCTCTACTTAGTATTCTTCCTATCCTCAGCCTATATATCCTGCCTCTTTACCTTGGGAAATGGTGACGCGCGAGTGATGCATCTGTGCTAGTGCCTATTGGCTACGGTAGCTTACCATCAGGAGGATCGTTTTTCGTTACCCCTGTAGTGAAAAAAAAAAGGATTTATGGACCGTCTCAAAGTCACAGTGAAAACATTGATTCTAATATACATTCAGTCAAGAAAGTATTAGGAATGGATGATTTATTTATGGTTTCAAATTCAATGTTTTGTTTTTTTGTTGTTGTTAGATTGGCACAACTGTTATCCATTTTGGCGCGGAGTTTGAGTTGCATCTGTTTTTTATATTAAATACAGTGCTGTTTTTAGTTATATCATATCTAGTGTGTATTGCGAATTTCATAAGGGACAAAAACATCGAACAAAGTGTTTGTCGCATTTGTTGCATCGCCAATGAAATGTCGTGTTCGGAGTCACTGAAAATGTTACAGAAGGCTTACTTACGGTGAATCGACTTTATCAAAAACACGTGCTTATGAGTGGTATAAAGCGTTTAAAAGCGGTCGAGATGTGATGGAAGATTTGCCTCGCTCTGGTAGGCCACCAACGTCTGCAACTGAAGTTAACATTGCAAAAGTGAAGGAAATAGTGACTAAAAATCCTCGTTCAACTTTGAGAGAGATAGCCGCCGAACTTTCTGTGTCTCACGAGGCGATCCGTACCATTTTAAATAATCACTTGGGTATGAAACATGTTTCCGCTCAGCTAGTCCCAAAAGACCTGAATTTTCTCCAAAAACTCAACTGCATGAGAGCCGCTGAGGACATGCTAGAACGAGTCAATTCCGACCCAATATTCACGAAACGCATTGTTACTGGTGACGAGACCTGGGTTTACGAGTTTGGCATGCTCAATTCTGGAAACAGCGTTTAAAAAATGTTTTGATGATTGGATTATTCGTAAGTCTATCGTTTCTAAAGGAGCATACTTTGAAGGGGATAAAATAAATTTGGATGAATAACAAAAAATTTTGGTATTATTGATCTTTTCCCGGTACATTCTTGACAGAGTAGTATATGGTTCTGTTTTTATTAATCTACAAATATTATGTAGGTGCAAAGATTTTTAGACCAAGTGAATGGAGAAAGGGTGGCGCTAAGTGGACTTCGATTCTTCCTCGTGACAAGAGGTCTTCTTTTAACCGTAAGTATATTTACAATGTACAATAATCAACATTACATCTCACTCATTCCAAGAGGAGATCAATGATCAAGAGTGGAAAAGTAATTGGTTTTAAAAAAAAATAATAAAATCTGGTAATTGAAAAGTTCTTCAAAAATTACCTTTACCAAAAATAAGATAAATATCGAGTGGAAAAAAAAATCCTAATATCTACTAATCGTATCATGCGCTGCTATACCATTCATTCTATCCTCATTCATTTTACGTAAGATTATAATAGGAACTAAAGTACAAATTATTATTTGTGAATGAGGAAAAAGAGAACTTTAGTGTGAGTCGAACCTGCGTCCCTTCCATTCCGAGGAAGTGCTCTAAGCCACTGAGCTACAGCACTGCCTTTGCTCTTTTCCTCATTCACAAATAATAATTTGCACTTTAAAGTAGCTGAGCATGTCAAGTACTAAAAATACAGATCAAAATAATAGGAACTACATGAAAAGGGGCTACTTTTTATCCCAGGAAAATAGATGGTTCCCGTGTTAAAAGTTGCGCCGCAGTAAAGAGTGGCTCGATTGTCTAGTAAAGTGCTAGTGGCATGTTTAGTCTATGTGTCAATGGACTAGGTCATCTTGTTATACGAGTGTGAGATTTGACTGGAAGTTAACTTGATTTATATAAAAAAATCACCGTAATCTTCTTTTGTTCCCAGGTAGCTGGTACAATAGTAACCTATGAATTAGTGATGGTCCAATTTACTTCACCGAACCCGGTGTCCAACTCTACATCGTGATTGCAATGATTACAAACACATATAATTTTGCAAATAACTTTAAAATTTTATAGTTATATACTACCGTATTGTCTTAAAATTACATAATTAAGTGATAAATTAAAAAAATTCAAACAAACACCCGGCCCTGTTCTCCCCTTTCCCTACTCCATCATCAGACCCTGATCAGTTTTAATGTTAATATTTTTTTTCTTGAGACTATTCCAATAAAGGCAAACACGATCGTTCTGTTGACCAGGCACTTTGGGGGTACCAAGCAAATTCTAAGTAATATTGTGGCATAAAATTTCAAGGTAAACAGAATGCCGAATATCGACTCAATCAAGCTTAATAGAAAGTGCTCAGATCCATTCATCAAATCAAAAAGGGCCAATAGCCTTCAACTGGCTAAACAGATTTTCTTAAATAATAATAGCTAAAAATAATCTCGATAAAGTCTCTTTATAAAATAAAAAAATATACCCAAAGGCATTTGAAAATAATGGTACCACAGATACAACTTATGACACCGCTCTGTTTGCGTCGGGGTTTAAATGACATCGGAATGATAACAAGGGCTGAACGTACCTCAAATTTTTATTTGATAGAGACTCAGATGTTATATTTTCATTTGTGAGTTCTTTACTGTTTTTAAACTCGCTTTCTTGCATGTATGTTTGGGTGGAATATTGTAATGCTTTTAAACTAACTTCCCAAATGAGCTAGATTCTTGTAATTTGGACCACAGCTACATGTGAAAAAAGAAGAAGAATATGTTCTTCTTCAAAATAATATGGGGCACGCTATTAATGCATCAATTATCTGCTGCATGCGCCCCATGTTTTTCGTTTCCAATCTTACAAGTATTTGAATTATTTTGTACTTTTTAGGCGAGCATGTATTAGCAAATACATTATTTAAATATACGTTATGTTACGATGCATGTTATAGAAAAACATTTTACAACCAAAAGTAAGTTGCTAAATTAAGAATTCGGACAAAAAAATCACTAAGAAGCACTTACAGGACGAAACTTCCACAGCTTACAAGTAGCTTAAACAGAACAGGATGTCTCTGTACAGCCCCCTTAAAATGAAAAACGAAACGTAAGACGAACTTTCGTTTTGAGTCATTGTAATTGATCAACAGTCCGACGCGTGATTTCTGATTAGTCGACGCGTGATTCAGGCGACCATTCACAAATAGGTAATCACAATGAAGTGAAACGAAAGTTCGTCTAACGTTTCGTTTTTCATTCTAAGCTGCCAGAACCTTCTCTACTAGAAAGTAAGCCACTATATTAAATCACTTTCACTATATTGCACGCCTACTAGGTGTGTTCTACTCCTGGTTTACACGGCACAACTGATTTTTCAAACTTAAAATGTCTCTATTTATCATATATTGCACTTGTAAAATAATATCTACACACACATATAAAGAACAAACACTATTTTTAACACTCATGATATTTTTGATGCCATTTCTGTTATTTAAACTAGTTAAAAAACTGTTTGAAAAAATCTGGCTTGGACGTCCGTGAGTTGTAGGTAATGTATATTAACACGAAAACGATTAAAATACTTCACTAATCGAGGCTTTTTTTTTCGTTTACGAATTATTATGACTAGAAATAGAGCCCTATTACTTTTCACGTTCTGATTCGATGTGGTTTAATTGTTATTAAATAAACAAAAAAATACTGAATATTTACGGCATTTACGCTCGACGCGACACTAAAACCAGCACCTTTCATAAGAACTACCTTTTTACGTACGCATAGCCATCGGTGGTTTTACTATCGTCAACAGAACGCCGTTCGCCCGGCCGGTATATTGTTTTTTGCAAAAAGAAAGTTCTTACCTTTGCTTGACGAACTGATGATATTTGTCAAGTATAATAACTATTTTATCCATAACAATAATTAAACACACTAAACACACGTAAATAATAACACACCAACGTTATAAAACACGAAAAAAACATATTTTACATTCCACAATTTTTTTTTGCGTGGCCTTGGCGTCACGGTGTTTTCACTTAGAACAAAGTATAAAATTATAAGGCAACCAAGTTAGGAAGATAAATGGTTTAAAGATTTCTTGTTGATCTCATTGATTTTTTAAATAAGTCGTATAATATTGTCCAAAGTTGCAATTTTCTATTGATAGATGTCGCTGTTTTAAAGTAAAAGAGACATTGACAAATAAAGCCCTAGATGTCGCTAGTGGCAGTTTTAGATGTCGATATCATTGTATTCAGTTGCTGTTGTATATATAGAGCCACAATATTGTTTTTTTGTAAGGAAACTAGCTATGTCTTTTTGTTTTCTTAAATTGTTTTAGTTTACAGTTTAATAAATTATTCAATTTTACATGTTTATATATATGCACTTATGCAGGTATATATGTAAACTCATGGATTGTTTTTCTTACTAATTGCCAGATGGCGTCTTGCATAATGACTGAGAGGTAGACCAATATAGAAGTACTTCTTAAAATTAGCGCTAGATGGCGTATAAGACATGAAACCCACATTAGTACTTTTTGAAATTAGCGCTATCGATGTGATTTATTAAAAACTACTTAGTGAGACCAATACATTATTAGTTACTTATCAAATAATCAATTTTATAGTGAAAAATGAAGATTATGAGGCGTGCAGTTTTGGATTTTCCAAAGTATTTTTAACTGTATTAAAAAAATTAAAATTAGCTCTAAAAACTTACGTTAATTTTTTATTTAATTTCTAAGTACAAATCCTTAACCTTACTCGTGTATCTATTTAGTACATCTAAGTACTTGTATTATAAAGATGTATGTATGTTTATGTACATTAAAAATATTTGAGAAAAATATAACTGTGTTATACTATTTGGCACATTCACAGTGATAGCCAAGTGGTAAAACCAAGGACTGCAAAGATTATGGAGTCGAACTCGATTCCCAGTCCAAGGTCAAGGACTGTACGAGATTTTTCGAGAATATGTGTATTTATTTACAAATTATCACTGCTCAGTGAAGGAAAACATCATAGGGAAAACTGGCTCGTAAAGTCTCATTTTTTTAGACCTTCTGTTTGTTTGTATAACACATCACGCACAAAGTACTGAACGAATTATGATGTAATTTGTTTGTTTGATACCTTGTAATTAGATTTAAAAACGTATACTACGTTTTCTCCCGCTATTATACGGGGAACCTAAGAACTAGATTTTGTCTGACTTACTAATATTAAATGCGAAAGTGAGTTTGTTTGTTATTTTTACGCCATAAATACTAAACCATTCATCATAATATTTAGCATGAATATGGACCATAGTACAGAGAAGGCGACAGGAATTTTTTTATCATGGAAAAATAGTGGGTTTCTTGTGGGATGGATATAATAATTAAGTAAGTAAGTAGAGAAAGAAGTTGCGGCCAGAATCTGGTTTCTAATAATTCTAACAACCGAAATGTCTACTAATTAATATGGAGATTTGCCTGGTAAAGGGCTGGGAACCGTCTGTCGGATTTAAGCTGCCAACGCCGACACTAATTTATTAGTTGCGGTGACAATAGCTCCACCTCCATGGCTTACGGTAAGTGAAAACCATGATTCATAGACACTGCAATATTAAATATTATAATAATATATTTAGCTATCTTCACCTAGAAGTTGAAGTCACTTGAAATACATCATAACTGTTTAAAAACGTCGTACCTAAACGATTCGTTAAAGAAGCCTATTTTTTTATTGCATGTATTGGCAGACTAGCCACGGCCCATTTGATGGTAAATGGTAACCGTCGCTCATGGACTCAACTATACCGAGAGTATTGTCAAGCGGCTGCTCACCATTTCATTTCACAGATACGAAATGAAAGAATAAACGGCTATCTCCTGCTACAGCCAAAACGCAACAATGTGCTTCATGGCCGGTCACACGGGAGATGGTGGTACCAACCCGCTCGGGCCCGAAGTGAGTACTCCCACTTGATACCCAGCCCTACCACTAGTAATGCAATGGGAGATAATTGCTTACTTCCCTTAGTCGCCTCATACGACAGCTGTGGGAAAGAATGGGGTGGTGAAACTTGTTTCTTAGTCCGTCACCACACGGACAAGTTAAAATTATTAAAGGTAAAGGCTGTTATTTAGATATTTTTATATATATTTTTAGCATTTGACCTGCTTAGCAACATACAGTAAACACAAAGTGAAATATGTGAAATCGAAAATAACAGTCACGAGCAGGATTCGAACTACTTTTTAGTTTTTTTTTTTCTAAATATTTATAGGGTTTGCGTCATTATTAGGTAAAATGTTAATTGTAAAATTAAGTTTACCTGGTCGGTATAATGTATGAAAATACTTCCGACAGATGGTGCAGGTGTCACCCAAAGACGTTAAGTATGAATGTGTTATCGAAATTAGCAGTCAGGAGCAAGGGTCACGATGGGTGAATTTTCAAAGCATCTGGACGGTATCCAGGAGATGCAGGTTCGAATCCTGCTCGTGACTGTTATTTTCGATTTCACATTTTTCACTTTGTGTTTACTGTAAAGGCTGTTTTTTTGTTAGGCTGAAAAAATGTACCTAGCACATGTGCCGAATCTCCGCTTATATTGGCAGACCACTTGAACTATGTGAATAGAGGTAGTAATCCTAGAGACTAGTTTTTCAGCCTTAGATAAAATTTCAAAGATTTTCGTTATTCGCAAGATAATTATTGTCTCGGTAGTGGTAGTGTATGCAACTACGAATCACGAGGTCTTGGGCTCGATTCCTGGGTCGGATCAAGACAAACGAATTGGGGCTTTTCGTCAAGAAATTCACAAGAGCAGGTCGGAGTTGGAGCTATTTCACCCTCGTACCTCGAAGAGGACATAAAACTGTCAGTCCTGCGGCTAATTTGTCTCCTGTCGTGTCGAAATGTCGTTCAACGGACTATGAGAGTAAGGGACCAGACACTACACTTATGTGCGCACACAATCACGTGCTATAATATCTCCTGCATACATGGCTAGTATCTGTTGACACAGACCGTATTCACCGTAATTACGGTCGGGAGAACATTATTATCGACGAACATAAAAAGGAAATATCCATGTCGTCGTTGACGTCATAATAGGCAGATTCAACTAATTGGTTTTATAGCACCAAAATAGTTTTGATCTGTATTTTAGCACTTGATACGCTCAGCTAGTTTAAACAATAAATTATTTGTGGAAATGTGGAAAAAGAGAATTTTACTGCGAACGGGATTCGATCCAGCGTCCCTTCCAATCGAGGAAGTGCTAGACCATTGAACATTGTTTACCAATAGACTGTGTGCTAACGATGCTTGCACATTTTTTTACTATAAATTTCTAATATTCAATTAATATGTTGATGGAATTTGAAGAATGTACTCACAAAATATTATAAATATTTAGAATAAGGAAATTTCGGAAGATATCAAATTATGAAAGTCATTAAAACAGGGACTTCAGATTACCAGTTCTTGTTTTTGCATCCTTATGAAGTCCAAGGCTGTTAATTTTTTGACGTTAATGGAACACTTCGCAATAAGGAAATACAAACAAAAGTTTTAATCATTTATAATTTGCATGTTATTATAATTTGCGTTAATATTATTTTATTTTTATAATTTTCCGTGATTAGCTTTTTTTACTATTTTAATCCTAACGTTTTTATGTTTTTTTTATGCATACATCTAGTATATAAAATTCTTATGTCACAGTTTTAGTGTTTATACTCCTCCAAAACGTCTTGACCGATTTTGATAAAATTTTATATGTATATTCAGTAGGTATGAGAATAGGTTTATAACTAATTTTTATACCCCTAAGTGTTGAGGGTAGCTCAGCCGAAAATCATTTTTTAAATTTTTTTGTATATATTTTTTTGTTTTTGTTTTTATGGTGTTGCAATAAAAAATACATTTAGTCCTAAATGTTTAACCTCCTACCACCAACCCCTACTTTTTAATAACATTTTCTATTTTTTAACCCCAGTCTATAGCTGATCAATGGGGTTCCGTTTTGCCAAACTCCTCCGCTTGGGAGCAGCATAATAGCAAGTTTCGTCAAGCGCAATTTTTCAAATACATTTTAAAAGTAAAGATTAAAAAAATATAATAATATTTTCATACTCTAGAAATAATTCATATGGCAAAACAACGTTTGCCGGGTCAGCTAGTAGATTATAAAATTAGTCACAACTTTATTAGATATTGTTTTAAACCCCTTGTTTAGTTTTAACGTTCTTACTGTTACCTGTTAGTCTAATAGGTTTTACTGGTTTTTATTTTTACTAGTGTTAGTCTGTTTGGTTCTACTTACTTGTATATTATGTTTAAATTGTAGTTATAGTCATTGCTAACTGTCTAGTGGTGTATGCTGTGTTTACCTTTAATTAATTGATACACTTGTATAATTGTTTTATCTGTAATTATATTAGCAGTTGTATTGGTGTAAACCATAGTTGGTAAACTAAAATAAATATATAAAAAATGACCAAAAGTAGGATCATGGGAGTATATACCATAACAAAAGATACTTTTTTAAAGGATTTGTCTATCTGTGTGACTGTTTGTTTGTTCCAGCTAATTTCTGAAACGATTGGACCGTTTGGGACGGAGCTTCCACAAGAAATAACTAGGGGTACCGAAAAAATTAGGTTTCCGTACAAACAATTACAAAAAATAACGTTACGCGGCCGAAGTTGCCGGTAGCAGCTAGTAAACTAATTTGATTTTGAACGACTCTCACAGTGAGATCTGCAGTTTATAAACAACCACTTCGTAAATTTAATTGTCTTTTGTTACTCATTTAATTTGCGACGTGATAATGATGTACTCTCCTATGCAAAGCGTGAAATAAGTATACATTCAATTGTGAATGTGAGTGCTGTACGCAGTCATGTAAATTTAAATAAAACACTCAGTTAGCAAATCGTAGTAACACTCAGACATCACAACGCCCAACAGTTATTTTTAAATAGTGAATTAGTAATTTACTAAGTAAGGAGTATCTTTTTACTATTAAATAATTCTGAACACCTAGCTCACAAGAGAATCTGTTAACTACTAAATAATTCTGAATACCATAGCTCTTAGTCGCGGCTAAGCTGCGGGCATAGGCTAAATATTAAACCCTATTGGCTTGTTTTTTATTTCTCTATTTGTGTCTATATTCGCTGCGTCAGTAAAGCTCCCAGTCAGTATGCTTATACAGACGTTTTCACTAGTATTAAAAAGCGAGTGTTTGTTTTTTGTGTGTTTGTTGGTTTTTTATGCTGTCACGCAGTAACTGCTTAATATCGTGAAATTTAGCGCCCGGCACCCAGAAAAGGCCATAGGCTACTTTATATCCGGGAAAAATGGACAGTTTGTTCAATTCTGCTGATCATGAGTCCTCGGGTTGGATTTTCGTAAAAAAATAAATTTTCAGTAGCAGCCCGGAGTTTGGAAATGTGCCCGGTAGACGGCAAAAGGCTCGCCCCCTATTACGTGGAAACTAAACATAGCTGGCGAATCGTGGGTGTGTAATACACCTCTGCCTACCCCTTCGGGAAACACAGGCATGATGCTATGTTTTTATATCCCGGAAAAATGGACGGTTCCTTTGGAGCAATTTTGTATACAGATAATTATGTGCCGTAGAGAGACGTATTCATATTATTTGACTCGATTATGAAGTCCACGTAGAGGAAGTCCCGGCTAGAACTTTAGCGAATTAACGCGAAAGCTTAATTAATCATACACCTAACTTGCCCCGTGAATTACTTTTTCTATGTGTGAAAAGCAAATGAAAATATGTTTGGCAGTTTATGAGTTCATTGCGTTCAGAAGACAGACGGTGTGATTAATTTATTATTTATGTAGAGATGAAATTTATTAAAAATCTTATCTGTCTGTTTTTATGTAGGTATATCCGAGCGTTAGTAATTGCTGGACAGATTAGAAGACTAGAAATTTCTAAACTTACTTTAGGTCAAGATGGTTACATTTGATTTTTTTGCTTCTCAACAGTAAATATATTATAAGACGATTGTTTATAATAATTAGAAGATATATGTGGTTCATACAGAGGCAACTAGGACATGCATCGACAAGCGAAACATTGTGCTTATTCTTTAAACCTAGCATTTCACTGTCTTTTATAAATTTTAAGTTTAACAAATTGGGCTTCTGGAATTTAATGATAGACCAAGGTTAGGTATAATGAAAACTGCACTTTCGCATTTATTTATTAGGATCATGATTTATATTTTATTTTCTACACACGCCTGTTTGAAATACGTTTTAATATCATAATAAAAAATAAATTGATATCTCATTAAATAGGAATTCAAGTTAAATACAATTAAATGTAGTACATTACAAAAAACATCGTCTAATTATGCCTAAATAACAATAGGTCCTTATATAGGCGTTTTTTTTAAATTATCTATTTATTCGATCAAAGTATCCCTTTTTATCGTTGCACTTTCGCTATCCTATAAGTAAATCCAGTTTCTGTGGTGTAGATATTGCTTGCATGTAGATAAATAATTACAAACATACATAAACTCACGCCAAATAATTAATATGTCGAAAACTCTGAACTCTGACTCTCTCTCTCAATCTGAAGTCAGAAGAAGCGTAAGACAAAAGCTAATTCTTTAAAAATATAGGCATTCTGTGAGTTTTATTCAATGTAGAGTTGTCCCCAACTATCGCTGGCAATACATTATTTTTGTGAGGAGTTATACTAAACTGAAGCAGTACCAACTCATAAGTAATAATCGTACCGATCATCTGAAAAGGTAAAGTTGATTGAGACATATCTCTATAAAAATTAAGCCCTTATAACAGTACTTTAGTTTATAAAATATAAATTGTTTGTGAATAAGGAAAAAGAGATTTTTGGTAGGAGCGGGAATCGAACCCGCGTCTTTTCCAATCCCTGCTAGTACAAAAAAATTATTTTTCCTTATTCACAAATAATTTGTACTTTAAAAATAGTACTACGTGCACAAATTAAATAATTTTTATATTAATAAAATTTGCTAAACGTTATGAATTATTATTTGGCCGTGTAGGGCCGGCTTTAGAATTTTCCCACCCCTCTCTACCCACGGGAGTTGTAAGAGCCAAGTGAGGGAATACCGACGGAGTGGGCAGCAGCACTCCCTCGAGTATTAACAACATTCACTGCGACCAACCCGCCTGCCAAGCGTGGCGATTACGGCATTCTCTTGGGGAGGCCTATGTCAAGCAGTGGATGTTGAAAGGCGGATGGATGGATGGATGGAACAAAATATTATTTTATTGCTTATGGCGACGTGAGCCATGGTTTGCCTGACAGTAATTGGTAACCGCTGCATGAATTAATACACGTACCTGCAGCACCATACTGCGAGAAACAGCAAAACATTTCCCAGATAAAGCGATTTTTGAGAAGCGAAGTTGTGATTGGAATCTATGTATCTGGAATAATATAAATAGTAAATTCTACTTTAAAAGAAAATATAATTTATAATTGTATGTACTAATAAACACATTTTAGTAATTTATAACAATTTAAGTGTGCATTAGCGGTGAATGAGACACGCGTTAATTAAAAAAAAATTTGTGACGACTGACTAAGAATTCAAAAGTCATCACTCCATTTTATAGCTGTTATAAGCAAGGATATAGAGTTGAGAGGGTATGCACTTGCAGTGCGAACAATCGGCAAGGTTAAGTAGCTTTTGCTCAATTGGCAATTAGATTAGACGGGTGACCCAAAAGTGAGACCTATTTGTGGACATTGTGTTTCGGAAGACACATTAAGTCAACATTGTTACAGGTTGTCAGAGTACTGAATAAAAAAAAATATCTCCGGTCTTGATCTAAAGTCACCAGATGGCCTCATAGTTGGGTCGTCGAGTGCAATTAGGCAGTCGATCTATGTAAATACTGGATGGGTCAGCTAAAAAACCGAACTGATCGGAAGCCGACTACAATATAGTTTGAGATAAGGCTGAGGAGATGATTATATGCAAGGACGTAGAGTTAAGCAGAAGATACCACTACTAGGAAAGAAAAAGAAAATAATAATGCACATTCGAATAATAGGGACTTTATAGCTGAGCAGTTTAGACGTTTATGGGTAAATAAGTAGTAAGAGTCATTCAGAGAGTCAGACGGGCCTCGTGGCGTAGTCGGTAGTGTAACCGACTTCCGTGTACAAGGTTTGATTCCCACTTAGGACAATTATTTGTGTGATGAACACAGATATTTGTACTTCGTCTGGGTGTTTTCTATCTATCATATGTATGTATTTATAAAAAAAAGTAATATATGTATTATTTCCGTAAACTGGTACCCATTGCACAAGCGTTACGCTTAGTTTGGGGCCAGAGGACGTTGTGTGAAATGTCCGTGAATATTTATTATTTTATTATTTAGTTGATATACCTCCATATCATATTCCAGAGGTGGAACATCATACAGTTCAATGAGTGGTTGTTGCGCCGCCGCATGGACATTCGCAGCAAAGAGGGACAGTGATAGAGTTCTCACTAACAGGAATAAGAAGGAATATAGGTAGTAGAGTAGATATGATGGTGATGATAGTATACTGCAAAAAATAAACAGATAATAATTAATAATAATCTATATCTATACTATTATAAGGCCGTGTGCGGCCGGCTTTAGAATTGTCCCACCCCTCTCTACCCACGGGAGTCGTAAGAGCCGACTGAGGGAATACCGGGGGAGTGGGCAGCAGCACTCCCTCGAGTATTAACAACATCCACTGCGATCCCCAATTCACCTGCCAAGCGTGGCGATTACGACATTATCCCCCATGATGGGACCGCTTGTTGTGGCGTTCTCTTGGGGAGGCCTATGTCCAGCAGTGGACGTTGAAAGGCTGATGGATGGATGGATACTATTATAAAACGGCGACAGAGATAATATGTCTGTACATTGAATATACATTACAATAATCACTGTACTATAGGCTATTTAGGTATATCTGAACTCTAAATTTTGTTAGAACTCTAGTTTATATATATGTTTATTTATTCACGCATAACTTTCTCATTTGGCTCATTTGTTGCCGAGCGGTCCTGAGAATGCCTCGTATAGAGGCGAAATACGTATTGAATTTGTGTTCGGCTTTTTGCGCAATATTGCAATGTTGTGCTTCTGAGAGTCCTGCCATATCGCATGGTCGCATCCCATTGGTGAGATTTTTATCATTATCGTGCATGTTACTCTGCTATTATCACATTCTCCTCTATCAGTGAGAGTGCGGATTGGCAATCTTAGGTTATTTTGTGTGTGTCAAAAAATAACCGAGATTAACAATCCGTGCGTGAGTGGTGGGCTCTCCTCCTACAATATCCATTCTATAATAATAATTATAACAACATTAAGTTTAAGGATCTATTATCCTTCTACATCCTATGTTATAATTTAGCCATTATAAAATTATGTCTGATGTTGATGATGATATGGTCGATGACGATTTTGTGATACATTTAAATAATTTATTCAGTATAAACAAGCAGTGAAATAAAATTGCGATGTGTAAATAGACTAGCTAAAATAGAGATGGGTTTGATCTGTTTTTATCACTTGACATGCTACTTTAAAGAGAAAATTATGAATGTGGAAAAAGAGAAGTTTAGTGCGAGCGAGATTCAAGCCTCTATCCCTTTTAATCTGGGGTAGTGCTCTAAACCGCTAAGCCATCGCACTGACCAATGGCCAATCCTAACCTCCACGTGACATTTGTCTTAACGACCTTCTTTTGAGACGGATTTGATTAAACATATCTAATACAGCCAATCAGTAGGGTCAAAATTTAACAGGCAGAAATGGCGTAGGCGTTTTACTTACTATCTTCTATCCTCCTCGCTGCACACCTCAAAAGTGGTATAATTTCGGCTGCAATATAATATAACATTTTATCATTATTCAGTTCATCAGCTTTATTGTTGAGAACTACCAACAAAATTAACATTCTAGATAATGGTACTTAACAAATTTAATTTGGACTGCAAAGATGACGTAGTAGTTTACCGATAAAAATGTTTCCGGGTTCAAACCCCACTCTCAGTAATTTTTTGTGTGCACAAGCAAATATTCTCAAAGGACGCAAAATACCTTAATTGTATATTTGTAAAGACATCCAAAATATAGGAATTACTAATGGTGATTTAAAAAAAAATGTTTATACAGCATCATACAAGTGATAGAAATGGAACTTCAGAGAAACTACTTATGGATATAATGAAACAATAACAGGACACAACCCTACATAATCATAGTACTAATTAAACGTTATAGTAAAAGAGGTTCATGTCTATAATAGGGCTGTAAAGCAAATAACTTACTGCAAGGAATTGAACAACTGCAGACAAATGAAGAACAAATCCGTAAAGAAAGACAACAGAATGAAGGAACTTAGTTGAGTGTTTATATCTTTCACCAACACCGCTATCCTCGAGTAATGTTCACGTAGTATACGCCAAGATATCACATTCTGAAATAGTATGTTGTTTAAAGTCAAATTTAATCTATACTATTATAAAGCTGTAACATAGCTGTGTCTGTAAATTTATGATATTTGAGATAAAACAACTGTAATATAAATAGGCGTGTCAAAACACAAAACAATTTTTTTAGGAATTTTTGTCTGTTTGTCTGATTATCTGTTTGTTTGCTCGCGCATCACGCAAAAACTACTGAAAGGATTTTGATGCCATTTTTTTTTTATTTGAAAGGCCTTTCATCCCTCTACTATATCGGGAACCCGAGATACAAACGAAAAATTAGCTTTTGGCTGCGGCGAAGCTGACCCTGGGCTGAAGATCGATTTCGACACTATTGTATTTGCAGTCTTAGTTTTCGGTTTTACCACTAGAGTACCGCTGCGTGCGTCACTACGGCACACTAATTATCTCTATTCAAAAATTTCTATGCCATAGAAACTATATTATTTTTCGGGATAAAAACTAGTCTGTCCTTTTCTGTTGTACAGTTATGATGTTAAAGTGTAAAAATAAACTCATTGTCGCATTTAAATTATTAGTAAGGATGGTTACTTGTTAGGGGGGGACCTCTCGCTGCCGAGCGTTGTCAGAGCGATGCTTGGCAGCGACAGGAACTAGGCCGCGGTCGCTGCCTTCTGCGAGGAGGTTATCTCGCGGAAGGAAGCGGCGGAGAGAGCCAGGGAAGAGGAATCTTCCGCTGACCCGAACCGCCGCCAGCGACCGGGGCGGCGCAGGCGCAGTTACTTGCGCCTCATGCCGCCCTAGCTGAGGCTGCGGGAGGATGGACCGGGGAACGTCCGCCACCCGCAAGGCCTCCCGAGAAGGTGCGACGCTCCATGCGCAGATGCGTCGCTCAGTAGAGGGTACCCGAAAGGGTAAGCCGCCGGCGGACCACAGAAGGAATATAACATAGTTCCAGTGGCCCGCCAATAAAGGCGGAGAGACGGCACACGGCGGATTTCTTTAGTGGGTACAGGCCCCACACTACCCTGTTCGTTGCAACAAAAGATGGGGTGTGCGGTTAGGAACATTTTTTCCCGCCTTAACAATAGAAAGGAAAAATAAAAGAAAAAAAACATGGTTACTTGTTTTTAAGACTACTTGCAAAGTACGACTCAAAATTTCAATTTCTTTATGATGTTGATGGCATCTTAAGAGCGAGATATAATTATATCGGTAAAGAATGTACAATAAAATAAAATTACCTTATGGAGAAAAAAAACTATACCTATTACAAAATATTATCTGTTTTTGTTATGGCGGGAATAAATGTATATAATCGAACACAGTAGTGTGGGGCCCAAACCTACTAAATAAACCCATCGTGTGCCGTCTCTCCACCTGTACTGGCGGGTCACTGCAAC
Source organism: Leucoma salicis (assembly GCA_948253155.1). Classification (NCBI taxonomy): domain Eukaryota; kingdom Metazoa; phylum Arthropoda; class Insecta; order Lepidoptera; family Erebidae; genus Leucoma; species Leucoma salicis. Next base: position 7,066,966 of record OX411805.1, on the reverse strand, counting down.
TGGAGCGTCGAACCTTCGCGAGAGGCATGGTGGGTGGCGGACATTCCCTGGCCCATCCACCCGCGCCCTCAGCTAAGGAAAAAATCTTACCTTGGACGAAATTCTGAATCATGAGTTATTTACGCTACTCGTTAGTTTTTTCGCACAGGAAAGCCGTGTGTAGAAGCTGATATGATATAAACATGAATTGACTTACACTATTCCTTTTAGAATAAATGAGTTTATTAAGACTTTGGAGATATGACGTGATGTAAATACTAAAACAAATTGTCATTACGTCACAGAAACTCCAGATGAACGTAGCTTGTAGGCATAGCAGCTGAAAATAGATTATTACTCGCAATATATTTAATGTATTTAAATACTTTTTTAATTAGTATTAAATAAATAATAATGATTTTAATAAAGTCCAAGGTGAATTATGATTTGGATAATTGAATTATCAAATAATAATATCCATAGCTACGGTGCTCTCTACTCTCGTTCTCCTCAAAAAGCAACTATAAAAATGTGTCATAGGATCATTTATATTACCGTCAAATAAGTGTGATAATTATAGATACATAAAATGATATTCATGCTACTCAATGAGCACATTAGCAGCTTAACCCAGTTTTAAATATATATATATATATATACTCATATGTACATAGATTCACGCCTGTTTCTTACATAACATAAAATGGCCGTGGTAGGCTCGCATTTTGCCCTCGTGGGAACAAAGCGTGACGGGTGCTGAATCACGTCGCCACCATTTGGATGATTGTAACTATAAATCTCTATTGCATTCCAGCAGGACCAAAAAAGCAATAATATATAATAAATGTTGGATACTTAATAGGTGTTATGGGATCTTACTATAGAATTTACCTAAAATATTTGTATAATTTCTCAAAGATTATTGCGGCAAATATTCCAAATGCTCACCTCTGTTAATACTGCGTTGAAAATGTTAGTAGGTATATACTTAAAAATGTATGGCATTCTATACATGACGTACATTTCTATCACTTTGTCCGAAATATAAGATTCTTTGAGGCATACCATAACCAATTTGAAGATGAAGTTTGTGCAGAGAAGGTGCTCGACTGTAAAGAAAGGTTTTAGAATTATGGTACGGCAGAATAACAATTCTAAAACCGGCCCCACACGGCTTAAAATTGCACTGATGCTAAATTTGCCAATCACTTGTTACTGGATTTGTATCTCTCAGTTATGTTAATTTTAACAAACGTGTCATTACAGAGGTCAAATACGGTACTTATCACATTCGCCACGGCCGATGTTTACTGCTAGCATCGCTTAAAATAACATCAATGTTCTTAACACCTTTAAGAACGGATTAAAATGTATCCTTTGTCTTAAATCACTTACCTAAAGCTAAGAGCATAATGACGTACGCAACGAAACTGGATTTCCTAGCAGGACTTACAGATAATTTGTTTAGACTTTGTTCGGTTTCTTGGGCTTGCTTCATCAAGTTCGGCCATTGTTTTGCTAATTTTATGAAACGTACTGCCGAAAAAAGTCCCGTTGAATAAAATATAACGATAGCTAAAAAATGCAAAAAGTAGATATAATATTTGACCAAAGCAAGCAATTGTGAAGTGGAGATTGGGAATTGCGGTCAGCGACTGCGATGGATCAGCGGTCTAGAGCACTTTTCCGGATTAGAAGGACCCAGGTTCGAATCTCGCTCGCAGTAAACCTCTTTTTCCACTTTCACAAATAATTTGTGTTCATTACTATAGTCGTTTGACCTTTTTTTTTGTTAAGGCGGGAAAGAATGTACCTAACTGCACACCCTGTCGTTCGGGGCAACAAACAGGTTAGTGTGGGGCCCTCTCCCACTAAATAAACCCGCCGTGTGCCGTCTCTCCGCCTATATTGGAGGGCCACCGGAACCATATTACATTCCTTCAGTGATCACCCTATACTGACCCAGTCTCAGTGCCATTGCATTCAATCACTAGATTCTGGCAGTGACTTCATCTCCGAGATGTTCAGAACTGGTTCACAAAATATAAATACTTCACTCTCCTGGAGTGAAGTATTCATATTAATTATCTCTATGCAAAAATTCCCACAAAAAGCGTCCCTATTTCCGAAGTAAAAAGTCTTTTTATGGGTCTTTTTACCTGGACTTTATATATATATATATATATATATATATATATATATATATATGCAAAATTTTATGACGTGCTGTTAAGCAGTAACCGCGTGAAAGCATAACAAACAAACAAAAGCACTTTCAAATTTATGTTAATTAGAAATGAAGTAAGGACTAACAAGGATTAGGTACATATATCAAGCAAATGGGGGCGTGATAAAACTCAGCCACTATTAACCGTATATTTTGCTCTTCATCAGTCTCTGTAGATTTGCATAATTTAATAGCTTAGCGTGGTACTGGTGGAAGGAGGTAAGCTAAGCTAAGGAAATCAGGAATTTCTATTGGTAGGCTTGATTAATCTACACTGCAGTACTGTAGCATATCTCTGCTTAAAATCATACCACAATTCTGGACGTGGGAATGCGTGGACTTTGAGTTTGCTGGCTTTTGTAGACAAGACAATAGAATTAATAAATTACAATTTAACATAAAAACAACCCAACTAAAATCATCTCCGTCGGTGTGGTGACGGACTAAGAATACAAGTGTCACCACCCCATTCTTTTCCATGGGTGTCATACGCGGCGATTAAGGGCATATAAAAAAAAACATAGCATCACGCATGTATTCTCCGAAGGGGTAGGCAGAGGTTTATTACATAGCCACGACTCGCCAGCTATGTTTAAGTCCCACGTAATAGGGGGCGAACCTATTGACGTCTACCGGGCATATTTCCAAACTCAGGGCTAAGGGAAGTAAACAATTATCACTCATTGCATTACTGGTGGTAGGGCTGGGTACCAAGTGGGAATACTTACTTGTTATCGGACCCGAGCGGGTTGGTACCACCATCTCCCGTGTGACCGGCCATGAAGCACATCGGTGTATTTTGGTCGTAGAAGGAGATAGTCGTTAATTCTTTCATTTCATATCTGTGGAATGTAATTGTGAGCAGTGACAATACTGTCGGTATAGTTGAGTCCATAAGTAATGGTTACCATTTACAAACAGGTGGGATGTGGCTCGTCTGCTAACATAAGTAATAAAAAAAATAAAAAAGTCATCATGAGATTTTCACCTTATTTCTAGAAACCACCTTGGTATTACACTCTATCCAACTAAAAGGAATATAGCTGATAGGAGCCCAGAAATCAGGAAGAAATCGATGTACATACATACAAAAGAGAGTACAGGTCCAACAATCAGCTCTCCTTTTTAGAAGTTGTTTAATAAAACAGCAGGTGACATAACTGTAATATTATATTAATATAATTATGAAAAAAAAATAGGAGTGAATTTGAATAGAAATATTAACTTTACTCAGATTGTTGGTGATTTTTTACCATAACCAAATATTATTTCCCAAGAAGAAACTTACATTAATTTCAGGTATTGTACTCACATAAAGAAGTCAATGTAATAGTGGTATCAAAGAACCAGATCACACTGAAACAGCACATCACCACCTGTCCTATGATAGTCAAGATATGATAAATGCTGTAGACAGACTTGAATGAAAACCTGAAATAATATTAAATAATTTTAATAGCTAATCACAATTAAGCAATGGTTTAATAAAAGAGGAACTAGAGAAGGAGAGGTAATTCTGAAAGAGAGTCCAGTAAGAAACCAAGTCCTCTATAAATGACAAAGAATACATTGTAAAAAAAACATGAACGTCTAAGACCGTTGCTTCGTGTGATGTAATTTTAACTCCTTGCAATGAAACTATATTCCATTTTAGAACGCGATAAGCTTTAGTTTTAGATAATAAGGTTTTAATCATTAATATAACTGTCTAATAGCATATACACACCATGTTCTGAGCCTCACCTCAAATTTTGTTAGGGTTTGCTTGACAGACGGGACCCATTGTTTAACGTGCCTTTCGGGTCACGGAATTCATGATGGTATTTTGTAATTGGTAATATGTACCTATTGGTATTCTTTAGAATTCAAATACATTTCAGGGGTCAAGAGGATTTCAATAGAAGGAGGAGGTGTAAATTGGCATTCTTTACCTGAACTGCCAGGGGTTGGTAGTCGCATAATGCTTAGATATGAATTATTTGCGTTCTGCATTAGTTTTTTTCTATTTAATGTTACTTCTTAGTTGATACTTACTACAGCCGTGAAATACAAGAGTGGTCAAAGAGTGCGTTTGCTTACCTCACTCTATCTATAGAGAGTTGATCAAGGCCTCTTACAGGGAAAAATCCTGCCCAACGGCAGAGTCGTATTGCGTGCCGTAAGCTAGCATGGAGTTTGCATGGCTCCCTCTTTGAGATGTGGTTGATCTTCGCCATGGTTATTTGTGGATTAATGTAAACTGATTGAATAAAATACGTCGTCGAACAATATTAAAATTAATCAGCTTTCCAAATTGCAAAAATATTGTGCGTCGCTACTGTACAACTTCCAATCTAATTGTAAATACTTCTCGACTCATGTTTTAACATTGTTTGTTAAATTAGGACTTTTTGTGTTAGGATTCTCTAGAATTTTAAGATATTTATTTAATTTTAAGAAAAAATTGGCATTTTAATCCAATTAGTATTTAATTCAGATGACCACTGCTCTTTCCACGAATTAATAAAACAATTAACAAGAACGTGAACATAAAACCTTCTGAAGTTTTACTTGAGTCGTATCCAAAGAGTAATGCGTATAACCACAAAGTCGTACCCATATTATTATATTGTTTGTTTTAGGTATGAGCACTATTATTATTCTGGTGTCCTTTATGCTATAAGCAATATTTATAGATCAGACGCCATCAATTTGTTGTGACAAGTCAGTTGTAGAAATCAGTTTATAGAAATATATTACCTGTCTATCACTTGAGATTGTTTTACTATCGACGTTATATAAAACTAATTTCTGCTTGCGACTTCATCTACTCAATAATGGGTCTAATAATATCAAATATTTTGGAAAATCCAAAACTGCACGCCTCATAATCTTCTATTTTCACAATAAAATTGATTATTTGATAAGTAACTAATAATGTATTGGTCTTACTAAGTAGTTTTCAATAAATCACATAGCACTAATTTCAAAAAGTACTAATGTGGGTTTCATGTCTTATACGCCATCTAGAGCTAATTTTAAGAAGTACTTCTATATTGGTCTACCTCTCAGTGCCCACGCCAAGGGCACGCAAAAAAGAGCCCCCGCGCCGCTAAAAATATTCCGTTGGTTTGTTATTATTTACGTGTGTGTGACATTTTAAGTTTGAAAAATCAGTTGTTCCGTGTAAAGCGGGCGTAGAACCCACCTCAACGCATCGCTTATGAGGCGTGAAAAAGTCACTTTAAGGCGCATTCATTATATCGATGTAAAAATTTCTATTCCACACAAACCGTCTATTTATTTGGGATAACGACACTAGCATTTTATTTTCTCCCAAATGTAATTAGATGATGATATTAGAATGGCTGTTTGCACTAATATGATTGAGTATTCCCAAATGTTAATACATTTGGGAATACTCAATCATATTAGTGCCGAACAATACTACCAAATGATAATTATTAGGTACTATGGCGATTCTATGGGGATAAAATTGAATTGTATGTCGTCTCCGAGGTTATCTTACACACTGCCTTTATACCTTTAGATTAGGCCATAGACGATCCACAACGCTGACCCAGTGCGGGTTGGCAGACTTCACAAGCAGTTGAGAAAATGCATGCAGGTTTCCTCACGATGCTTTCCTTCACCGAGCAGTGATCAATTGTAAACAAATACAAACATATATTTTTTTAAATCTCATAAAGTCAGAATTGCTTGTCATACAAGGTGAGCCTTTGAACGGGGATCAAACTGGACAACACTGTCTTTGCAGTCCATGGTTTAACAATCCGGCTATCACGGCTTTATTTTAGTGTATGAATAAACGATAAATAAATATTCACGGACATTTTCACACAACGTTCTCTGATCCCAAACTAAGCTTAACGCTTACTTAATTACTTAATGAAATGATTCTATGATCTTTGTATGTCCCTAGTTGGAAGCTTTATATGTAGGTAATTAAATAAATAATTTCTAAAAGTGAGAAGCCTTTTGAAATCTTGATCTTGGCCGTAGTCTGCTGGGAGCCCAGTCTAAGCTTGGATTTACTAAGAAAACAATATTGTGTTTTAGTGGGTAAACAACCAGCCATCTGGAAGCTCAATTTATTAAAACCATCGTTCATTTTGGGCAAAAGTAGAACAATACTATTTGTTTTGGCTCTAAAGTAATTTAAAGTGCATTGGACGTTAGAAACAGTTTGAAAGTTAAGCGATTTCAGCGGGATGAAATCACAACAGACGAGGGATACGTGTAGTTTTTCCACGTAACAGTGTTATAACAACACAGTTGGTTGGAATGTGTTTGGATTGATATATATGTATTTTTCAGTCAATCATTTGATTTAAATGTTATTTATTATATTCATGTGTGGCATACACTCCTTAAACCTATCTTGAAGGACCTTAAGCTATTTAATTGTTATAGTAACAGACGAGCCACGGCCTACCTGATGGTAGGTGATATTCGCCTCACCGCTCGTGGACTCATAATACTAAGAGTAGCTACTGCTAAACCTCTACCTTTTTTATGTTAAAGCGGAAAAATGTACCTAGCCGCACACCCCGTCGTTCAGGGCAACGGACAGAGTAGTGTGGGGCCCTCTAAATAAACCCACCGTGTGCCGTCTCTCCATCTGTATTGGCAGTCCACTGGAACTATGTTACATTACTTCAGTGGTAACTAAGCCTCTACTTACTCATAGCATATCATTTCGCTAATACGAAATAAATGAATGCATGGCTATCATTAATTATCATAACCAAAGTACATCCTACGATTAGTCACACAGGAGACAGTGGTACCGATCCGCTCAGGTACTATAATAAGTAAGTACCTCCACTTGAAAACATCTTTTTTTGTTTAGTTGGGAAAATATTTACCTAAACGCACACCCCGCCATTCGGGGCAACGAACAGTGTAGTGTGGGACCTTTCACTCACTAAAAAAGCCAGCCGTGTGCAGTATCTTCGCCTGTACTACTGGAACTGAAAAATATTACTTTAGTGGTAACCCAACCCTACCACCTCGCATCTCACGACACCAGCGGGAAAGCAGGGGGTGATGGCACTAGTATTTTTAGTCCGTCACTACATGATAGTGTTAAAGGAAGGAATATTTAAAATATGTTGATCTGCATTTTAGTACTTGATATGTTCAGCTACTTTAAAGAGCAAATTATTTGTGTAAGTGGAGAAAGAGAGATTACTGCAAGCAGGATTCGAACCTGCTTCCCATCCAAACTGGGAACGTGCTCTGGACCGTTAAGTATCGCACTCCCCAAATGGTGACACCCAATCTCTTCACATTTGTTTAAGATATCTTAATACAGATCAAAATATTAAAAAAATCGCGCCACTATATAATATGTAATTTAATTAATAATTGCTATATTGGGATAGTGTATGTAAATGCATCTGATAGGTGGCTTGGGTCGTAAGGCATCTAAAACAAATGTGAAGCAGAGGTTGGGTGTCACCATAGAGTGAGTGCAATAGCTTAGCGGCCCAGAGCCCTTCCCCGGATTGGACGGGACGCGGTTTGGAATTCTGCTCGCAAAGTAAAGCTTTTTCCACTTTCACAAATAATTTGAGCCTTTAAAATTACTAGACTAGAGAGTTGTAGCTGTTTAAAGTCAATTGCCTCTGTGCAAAGCGAGAGCTGGTCACTAGTATAATAATATTACTTACGTGTTCCGTTTTTTCTTAAGATAATATTATAAAAGGTTTTGTATTTAATAAAGTTTTATAATTTTACACGATCGAAAAATACACACCGAAAAACAACAATACTGACTTGTGAGACCTATACTTTATTCAAACTCATATTTAGCTGACTATAGAAAAGAAATACTACTTCAATACATAACCAAAGGGTCTTCTAAATATCCGCACATATAGCCAGTTACATCAATAATAAGCGTGAGATTTTCTCCAAGGTGTATCCGAACGTGACCGAACTTTGCAACTTGCGGACCCCAGTGGATTTCATATCACGCGAGAAAATATTAAAAGTGCCAATATTTCCGTGCATGGTAGCACGCGAGAGGAATCAGTGATAATCACGACGGAATTTGATAGAAGGCGCATCAATGTTGCAATGTTTAAGGGGTTGTAAATATTGAAATTAATTACGTATTAACACAAAGTGTGAAAATGTGAAATAGAAAATAACAGTCACGAGCAGGATTTGAACGTGCATCTCATGTCTGTCCCAGATGCTTTGCCAATTGAGTAATCGTGACAATTGCTCGGGACTGCGAATTTCGATAACACATTCATTCTTAAACATTTTGGATGACGCCTGCGTCATCTGTGGGAAGTATTCACGTACATTATATCGACCAGGTAAACTTAATTTTACAATTAAGATTTTTACCAAATAATGACGCAGCCCTATAAATGTGTGTTAATTTATAAGGCTAAGTATGTCAAATGCTAAAAAAATATGTAAAATTATCGAAATATTAATTAAATAACAACATATTTTCGGTTATATCTCAGGTTCCCGATATAGTCGCAGGATAAAATGTCTACCAGTTTTTAAGTCAAATCAAGGCCTTTCAAATAAAAAAAGTTGCATCGAAATCCATCTACTAGTTCTTTTAAATAAATTCTAAAAAAAAACTAGTTTAAATAATTTTCTAGTTTTCCGTTTATATCTCAGGTTCACGATATAGTAGCGAGATAAAATGTATACCGGTTTTTAAGTCTAATCAAGGCCTTTCAAATAAAAAAAGTTGCATCAAAATCCGTTCAGTAGTTTTTGTGTGATGCGCGAGCAAACAAACAGATAAACAGACAAACAGACAAAAATTGTTTTGTGTTTAGACACGCCTATATAGCCTTTTACAGTATTTTTTCTGAAATATCGCAAATGTACAGACACAGCTCTGTTACAGTTTTATAATAGTAAGATATACATTCAGTCAAGAAAGTATTGGGAATGGATGATTTGTTTATGGTTCCAAATTCAAATTTTTGTATTTTTTTGTTGTTTTTAGGTTGGCACAACTGTTATCCATTTTGGCGCGGAGTTTGAGTTGCATCTGTTATTTATATTAAATACAGTGTTGTTTTTAGTTATATCATATCTAGTGTGTATTGCGAATTTCATAATGAACAAAAACATCGACCAAAGAGTTTGTCTTAAATTTTGCATCGCCAATGGAATTTCATGTTCGGAAACACTGAAAATGTTACAGAAGGCTTACGGTGAATCGACTTTATCAAAAACACGTGCCTATGAGTGGTATAAAGCGTTTAAAAGCGGTCGAGGTGTGATGGAATATTTGCCTCGCTCTGGTAGGCCATCAACGTCTGCAACTGAAGTTAACATTGCAAAAGTGAAGGAAATAGTGTCTGAAAATCCTCATTCAACTTTGAAAGAGAGATTGCCGCCGAACTTTCTGTGTCTCATGAGTCGATCCGTACCATTTTAAATAATCACTTGGGTATGAAACATGTTTCCGATCGGCTAGTCCCACGCAAAAGACCTGAATTTTCTCCAAAAACTCAATCGCATGAGAGTCGCTGAGGACATGCTAGAACGAGTCAATTCCGACCCAACATTCATGAAACGCATTGTTACTGGTGAGGAGACGTGGATTTACAAGTTTGACATGAAAACTAGCCAACAAGCTTCGGAGTGGTGACTTCCAACTGAACCGAAACCGAAAAAACCACGCCAAAGTCGATCAAAAGTCAAAGTCATGTTGACTGTTTTCTTTGACTATCGCGGTGTTGTGCACTCGGAATTCTTGCCAGAAGGTCAAATGGTGAATAAATAATATTATTTGAGCGTTATGCGGCATTTAAGAGAGCATATTCGACGAAAAAGGCCAGACTTGTGGAAAGAAAATTCTTGGATTTTGCACCACGATAATGCGCCTTAGCACAAAGCCATCATTGTGAATGAAAATTTTTGTCCAAACACTCAACAAATAGGTACCATCGAGCAACCACCATATTCACCAGATATGGCACCAGACTTCTTTCTTTTTTCTAAACTCAAATTACCACTTCGTGGCACCCGTTTTCAATCGGTAGAAGAAATAAAGGAGAATTCGCGGCGAGAACAGAACTCAATTCCGGAAACAGCCTTTAAAAAATCTTTTGATGATTGGATTATTCGTTGGCGCAAGTCTATCGTTTCTGAAGGAGCATATTTTGAATCATTGATCTGTAACTATATATACCTAGTAATACTAGCTTTATCTGTAGCTTTGCCCGTCTTTGATCCTGGCCAGTTGCAGCCCCTAATCCTTTTTCTCTTTATCAAATGTGAACTAAACCTGTTCTTTAAGCGTGAAACTGTAATAAACTAACATTCAGACAAAGTTAGCTAGTGTAGTTTTACATACAAACATTCTGGAGCCTAGAAAAGGACATAGAGATATTTGAAAAAAAAACTGTATTAGACTATTTAGGGATATCTGAACACACAAAATTTTTTTCGGGCATCACGCAAAAACTATTGAACTGATTTTGCTGAAACTTTTTTAAATGATAGGTCATTATTAGACTTTTGAATTAGTATGTATACATTTTATCCCGCTGCTTCATCTTGAACCTGAGATATAACCTAAAAACTAGCTTTTGGCTTAAGCTGAGCTGTGGGCAATGGCTAGTGATTAATAAAATTATTATACCACCCTTCCTGGCTCTTTAAATAAAACTACTTTAAACTTAATTATAATAGTTTACCTATACATAAATAGCAGTAATAGTTATATATTTTTATTAAAAATTATTTTAACTCTTAAAGATAAAACGGCCGGTTCTAATGATATTTTTAATAGAATTTGATAATAAAAATATATGTTATAAATCCGTGGAGTCTTCCTTCCGTATTTAAAACCTAGGTACTTAAAAACTGGTAGCTTTTGGCTGCGACGGCGCCGCGAGCAAGTCTAGTCTAGATACTATTGTAAAGCTGTAAGAGAGCTGTGTCTATATATTTAAGATATTTGAGAAAAATTCACTTTAATAAGCTATAAGTTTTCGCGCATAACGCAAAAACTACTGAACGGATTTTGATGTGACTTTTTTTATTTGAAAGGCCTTGATTAGACTTAAAAACTGATATCTCTTACTGGTTACTGGTTCTTATATATAATTATAACAATTTTTCATTCATTCATTCATTCATCAGCCTTTCGACGTCCACTGCTGGACATAGGCCTCCCCAAATTGGAGGTATAGTGCCGTAATCGCCACGCTTGCCAGGCGGGTTGGCAATCGCAGTGGATATTGTTAATACTCGAGGGAGTGCTGCTGCCCACCCCACCGATATTCCCTTAGTCGGCTCTTACGACTCCCATGGGTGGAGAGGGGTGGGACAATTCTAAAGCCGGGCCCACACGGCCAAATATAACAATATTGCTACATTATACTAGATAATAATGCAGGAGGTGATCAGGAAGGACGAAGAGATGCATAGGACGAATGATAGAGGAGTTGGATCATATAAGGATTTTACCTTAAAAAACATTAAATAAACATTTCATATGGTGTATTGCACAATATTTTACTAAATGCTCACTCTTGCTCATATTTTTTTACAATATATTGATTCACCAAACTTAAATAAATTACGTAGCAACATTTAAAAAAACATTATATAACTTTTTAGAACTGCTTAATTATTGGACAATTCATCGCTATTGAATTGAAGAAGAACTAGCTCGTAAGTCACTATTGTGCCTGCAACCTGTAATTTAAAATAATATATGTATTATTTACTATCGTACAAAACTAAAACGTAATACAAAAAAAAACGTGGTTAGCAATCCTACGAAAATATACGAGCGAGACCAATCTTTACTGGTACCTATTGAATTAGTACCCGAGTCACGTCTGGGATCGAGATTGAATGCAATCTTGAAATTTTCACAAGAGTATGTGAAAATTAACTGACTTTCAACGGGCCTTAAAGGATAAACACAGTGAGATCATAAAAGGTTCACCTACGTGGACTCCGATACCTTGACAGTTGGGTGGTTGGTTGGGACAGTTCTCACTCTAAGTGGAAATCCCTACCCCACAGATGTTAATAATCGTACAATAATGCAGTGTGGGGCCGGCTTTAGAATTGTCCCACCCCGTCTCTTCCCATGGGAGTCGTAAAAGCCGACTAAGGGATTACCGGGAGACCGGGCAGCAGCGTTCCCCTGTGTACTAAAAACATCCACTGCGATCGCCAACCCGCCTGCTAAGCGTGGCGATTATGGTAAAACCCCCATTTTGGAGAGGCCTATGTCCAGCAGTGGACGCTGAAAGGCTTATGTATGGATGGATGGATGGAATTTACTTTACTACTGTGTTTATTTGTTTGTTTGAATCATTAAAGGACATGTGCCATTTACGGCCTGTGCCGGACGTAATGTTTTTAATATTTAAAATTAAACTAATAATTTATAAAATCCGTCAGTGGTTTTCTTTTCTTGATAAAACTTTAGAAAAAGATTATAGTTTAAAAAACTATTATTTTGAATTTGTACTTTATCGTAATAGTTATTGGTGGATGATTGTTATCTGTTGACAATCAAATAGGATATTGCCGCTACGCTGAATTGACAACATTAAAAACTGTGGTACTATTATATTACAAAACAATATTACGTAGCTATTTCTTAAATAATTTCGTGAGAACAGTAATATGCCTATTTAATAAAATATTTTTTATAATTATTTGGTGAAAACTGCTATTATTTCTAATCAAGAGTAGCAATTATGACTCAAAATATTGGCAAAATATTTTACATCTGTTATGTCATGTCATTCTCTACTCATCTACTGTTGTGTATCGTGAATATTGTATTGTAATTTTATGAGTGTATGTTATATATTTAGTGATATTAAGCCTCATTATTTGTTTATATTATGTAGATATTATTTTATTTATTTATAATTATGGTGTTATTTTTGATCAAATATTCGATTTGAATTTCAAAATTATATCCATCTTAGATATCTTTGATCTCCTCATGCAAAAGTTTTATTGTGAAAAGAAATACACAGGGCAATAGGATAGTCATTTATTTACAAAAAACATATTGTTTTATGTATGTCCTTTCCAGGCCGAGAATGTATGGGCATTTGGCACATCTCCTTTTGAATATTATTTAATGTTGAACCCAGAAAAGCAAATTGTTTTTTTTTTGGGACTATTATTGTTTTTGCACGAACATAACAATAGTACGTACGAGTGACGTATTTCTATTATATTGACTCAATTATGAGTCTACTATTTAATTAGTGTAATATTTACCGAAAGAACGAGTTCTCTTGTGATATAAAAGAAGCCCAGGCCGCTAAGAGCCGTAATATGATCCTGCACTTGATTCACGAATCGTTGCACCTGACAATATTAGTGAAAAATAGCTATAATAATTGGCGTCGGACGTAAATGACAAATTAAAAATACTTTGGAAAATCCAAAAGTGCACGCCTCATAATCTTCATTTTTCACAATAAAATTGATTATTTGATAAGTAATATCAAATTGTATTGGTCTTACTAAGTAGTTTTCAATAAATCACATAGATAGCGCTAATTTCAAAAAATACTGTGGTTTTCATGTCTTATACGCCATCTAGCGCTAATTTTAAGAAGTACTTCTATATTGGCCTATAGAAGTAGTTCTCACGAAATAAGGATAGCGCTGGTTTTAGTGTCGAGTCGAGTGTAAATATTCACTATTTTTTTGTTTATTTAATAACTATTAAACCACATCAAATCAGACGTGATAGGGCTATATTCGTAATTATACTAAATCGTAAAAGAAAAAAAAAGACTCGATTAGTAAAGTATTTCGGTCGTTATCGTGTTAACATACATTTTCCGAACATACCTACAACACACGGACGTCCAAGACAGAACATTTTTAAACAGATTTTTAACTAGTTAAAATAACAAAAAAGGCATCAAAAATATCATGAGTGTCAAAAATAGTGTTTTTCTTGATATGTGTGTGTATATATTATTTTACAAGTGCAATATAATATGATAAATAGAGACATTTTAAGTTTGAAAGATCAGTTGTTCTGCGTGAAGCGAGAGTAATAACCACCTCAACGCTTCGCTTATGAGGCGTGCAATTAACAGGCGATTACAATCATGGAAAAATATAAATTTAATAATATATATTCATTATAACGTGCATAATAACCTACTTATCAAAATACTGTTATTACTTTGACAAAAAATTACATTTTGGTTGAGTACACACAACTAACGTATATTCATCTACGGCAAGGTTATACTAGCAGTTGCCTTGAGTATATGACGATATTATGATGACTGAGGCGATCCTCAACTACCCTTACTTTCAGATCATGACTAGTGAATGTTTACTTTTAAGGCCTGTATATAATCATTGATTGTCGATACAATCCGCTCTATCTTGAAACAATCTCCCTCGTCAGTCCACTCATGAACACGGCTGGTGCAACTCAACCGAAAGATCAAGGTTATTCAAAATAATAGTATTCTGATAAGTACGACTACGGGTATGATGCGCGTGTAGATGTATTTTAATGAATATAATATAAATATCTGTTATAAATAACAAAAATATGAAGAAGTTTTATCTTTATTAGTACTGCAGACTGATTTTATCTGGAAAATAAAGTCATGTAATGCTAATTTTTTAAAATAAAATGTTATTTTTTAATACCTTGCTTATTCCAACATAAATGGGCCAGCTCGATCAGAGAAGTACGACCCTCTCACGAAAGGTCAATTTGAAACAGCGATACGTAATCCTACCGTTGTGTTTCAAAGGACGAGTAGGAGCGTCGGAGGACCAAACCCCCTCCCTATCCTCTCCTTATCATCGTTCATACCCTCTCCTTAGTGTTCTACCTACCTTCTCCTTAAAATCATTCCTGTCCACCTCGTATCCATTTTCTTGGAGATGGCGACGCGCGAGTAAGAGAGAGATGGCCCTGGTATTGTTAGCGTTTATAGGCTACGGTAACCGCTTACGATCAGGTGGGACATATGAACAAGCATACCCATGTAGTATAAAAATTATATATACTATCATATTAATAAAAAAAAAAATAGCATCACGCCTGTATTCCCCGAAGAGGTAGGCAGAGGTGTATTACACACCCACGACTCGCCAGCTATGTTTAAGTCCCACATAATAGGGGGCGAGCCTATTGACGTCTACCGGGCACATTTCCAAACTCTGGACTGCTATTGAGAATTTCTCTCTTTAGGAAAAAGCTCAATAACATTGCCCGACCCAGGGATCGAACCCGAGACCTCATGATTAGCAGTCGCATACACTACCGCTACAACACCGAGGCAGTTAATATACATTAATATTGGACTTAAGAGTGCATTTTGTCTTTCCTTGGGGATGTCACGTGAAGCTATCGTCTATAAGCTACGATAATGCCTAACCATGAGGCTGGCATATGGCCAGCCTCATGGTTGGCTTGGCTAGGCTTGTTTGCCATACTCGTAGTAAGTATATAAAAAGCCTAGGTATTAAAAATTTAATATTTTAGGGCCTAATATTTAAATCGTTATTTATCTTTTTTTATATATTTTTTATCATTTGACATGCTTAGCCATATAAATTAACACAAAGTATGAAAATGTGAAATCGAAAATACACACGTCACTTACGAGCAGGATTTGAACATGCATCTCCTGGAATACCGTTTCAGATGCTTTGCCAATTTAGCCATTGTGACAACTGCTCGGGACTGCGAATTTCGCACTGTTATTTTCGATTTCACATTTTCACACTTTGTGTTAATCGTTATTTACCTCTTGAGAATAAGCGCAGACTGGAACTCTGTACAACGTACTAGCTGGAACCATTGAAGCCACGTTCACGCTTGCTGCTACTAAAGATACTGTTAGAAATCGAACCACCAGATATGACAGAGAAAATGCCAAGTACAAGGAGTAAGCGTATCCCCCTAAAGGCCTGCAATGTATTTTAAAAAGTTTGACTTAGATAAAAAGTCTTAATTGAATTATTTTTATTAAAATTGAATTTATTACTCACCCACTCGGGTAATTCGCACATTTGTGTTTAATTATTAATCGTAAGTGTATTCCGTTCCTAGAAAAAATAATAAATTATAAAACGAAACATTTTTCATAATATTACTAAAATACAGTACTTAACATATTATATAATAATATTTTATAGAATATTAGCGTAGATCTTATGACTTTCATTAGATATGCTGAGGTGGGGTAGTTTTGTTACGAATAGTGTACATTAGTAGTATTTTTTTTTGTTTAACTTATAACTTCGTTACAATAAAAATTTTTTTCTTTTTTTCTATGATCACAAGAATTTATTTCAGTAGTGCATAGTGCATAATAGCAATAACTTAATGGATATACACAACACAGGACACTTCACTCATATACACGGACTGCCACGTAAACGTCTTGCATTTTAACCTTAGTGCGCACTTGTCCTGTAGTAAAAATATCTAGCAAGTAATGTGCTTGTTAATTTATTAAACATAGATTATTTCAGTGAAGGAAAACACCGTTTTGGAACCACATGCATTCTCATGAAATATTTTTACATTTTTTCTTTGTATTAGAACATCGTTACTTGCAATATTGGCTAAGAAAATAATTAAGATTACGTACGTCAAAACATTGTAGAGTTGCAAGCATATAAAAAATAGATTACTCGCAAAAGAAACTAAAACGAGGCCGCTAAATACTTCATCAAATAAACGAACTAGACGTGTTGCACTGTTATAGTCTTCTCGAAGCTGAGCCCACTTAGATGATGGCATAAAATTCTGAAAATTTCCAATTACATTATTTTATGTAAGCAACTGACGTAGTTTAAAGTCATAAAGGTGCGAATTTTAAGCACAGATACTTAAGGCTAAATCTGAAAGGGAAAACTCCAAGCACAGTGCCATGAAAGACAGATCACACACACCTCTCACAGATCGGCTTGAAGAAATGGTAGAAATTAGTATTGTTGTTTCGTATCGAGTCAGTAATCCGGACCACCTTCTAACCCACTTGCGGGTTGGTAAAGCGCAAGTGAAGTTCTAGTGGTAGAGCGATGCTTATCCCAGCACTAATGGGCCGGCTTGGTCGGGAAAGTACAACCCTCTCACAAAAGATCAGCATGTAACAACGGTAGTTACGCCTACCGTTGTATTTAGTATGGTGAGTGAGAGTGCCGGAGGCCCAAACCCTCTCTCTATCCTCTCTTTATCCTTCTTATCCATCTCCTATCCCTTTCCTTGGAGATGGCAATGCGCGAGTGATACCTCTGGTGTTTTTAGCATCTACATCTATAGGCTTTGGTAACCGCTTACCATCAGGTGGGCCGTATGCTTGTATATAAAAAAAATTCTCTTGGGTTGCTAGCGTCTCTAGGCTAGGCTAGCTTTCCATCAGAATGGCTGTAAGCGTGTTTTCTAGTCTCGTAGCATAAAAAATAGCAAGAAATATATATTACGGACAAATTGCGAGTGAGGTTGGCAAAGAAGGAAGCATCTCTGTGAATATTTGTGCTTTACTAGTGGAAAAAGAAATACTAACCATATCAGCAGCCCAAACAATTTTTTTATTTATTTCCTTCAAAATTGAAGTCAGATATAAACTCACGCAGATTATATACACGTCGGAATAATTCCAGTTGAAGGTTGCAATAACATTTATGAACTGAAAATATCTATTATGTAATGTATATAGCATTGCATTATACTCGTAAAAAGACTAGCCTTCGCCCGTGACTCAGCCAAAAGCTAGTTTTTAGGTTATATGTCAGGTTCCCGATATAGTAGCGGGATAAAATGTATAGCAGTTTTTAAGTCTAATTGAGAGACAAACAGACAAACAGATAAACAGACAAACATAAAAAAATTCTAAAAATAATTGTTTTGGGTTTATATACGCCTATATAGCCTGATACAGTCATTTTTTCTCAAATATCTTAAATGTACGTACAGCTATAAATTAGTATAGATAGATAGATAATTAAAAAAAAATATACAGTCGTTAGTTAGACTAGTTAAATCTATTTGTTGATTCTGCTTTTGTATAGGGAAAATATCAATGCCGGTTTGGAGCATATATCGGGTGCTTATTACAAATCACAAAGGTGAGTGAAAAGCGCCATCTGCGAGTAGAGCATAAATCACTTGCTGGTTGCTTACTATTATAAAGATTTGTGTCTTTATACATTACCATTTAGGTGCCTGAACTCAAAACATTTTTTTAGAAATTTCCTTTGTTAGTTTGTTCGCGCATCACACAAAAGCTACTAAACCGTCTTTTTTCTATTTCACTGTTACAAAAATACATACATTATTTCGAAGACATTGAAAAATCCGACCCTAGACTGTAACTGGTCCTGTCAGAGTAACCAGGCCAAGGCTGTGTAGCCCTTCCCCATCGAAGGAATGTAACATAGTTTCAGTGGCCCGCCAACAAAGGCGGAGAAACGGCACACGGCGGGTTTCTTTAGTGGGTGCAGGCCCCACACTACCCTGTTCGTTGCCCCGAACGACGGGGTGTGCGGTTAGGAACATTTTATCCCGGCTTAAAAAAAAGGCTGTGTAGCTCTTGGTTTTACTATTTTTTTATAGTTTAATAACTTTTAACTATTAAAATCTGGTACACAGTTTATATAGTTACTATAAGGAATTACTACGTCCAACTACAATCCAAAACATATATTATATTAACATTAGTGAGTATCTAACATATTTAAAAAAAATACTTTGATTCATACCTGTATCGAAATAGCGAGGGGTATATTAAAAGACACATCTAAATCAAATAGCCAGGGAAACATTTTTCTTATAAACGTCTCATATACACCATTTTCGTGGTTAGTACAGTCATATACTTGCGATATTTTCGAAAGTGTTGCTAGGGCATGTTCCACTAAAATACGGTAAAAACCAATCATCCATCCATCCATCCATCCATCAGCCTTTTAACGTCCACTGCTGGACATAGGCCTCCCCAAGAGAACGCCACAACGAGCGGTCCTGTGCCGACCGCATCCAACGGCTCCCCGCAGCTTTGACCAGATCATCGGTCCATCTGGTGGGGGGCCGTCCTACGCTGCGCCGTCCGATACGTGGTCGCCACTCGAGAACCTTTCGTCCCCAACGGTTATCGGTTCGTCGAGCGATGTGGCCTGCCCATTGCCACTTCAGCATGGCAACCCGGCGGGCTATGTCGGTCACTCTCGTTCTCCTACGGATCTCCGTATTACGGATTCGATCACGTAGGGAAATACCAAGCATAGCCCGCTCCATGGCCCGCTGAGCGACTTTGAGCCTTGATATGAGGCCAACATTCAGAGACCACGTCTCTGTTCCGTATGTCATCACTGGTAACACACACTGGTCGTAGACCTTCGTTTTCAGACACTGCGGAATATTGGACGAGAAGATCTTCCTTAGCTTCCCGAACGCTGCCCAGCCGAGTTGGATTCGTCGATTGACCTCTTTCTCGAAGTTGTGCCTACCTAACTGGACTGTTTGTCCCAGGTAGACATAATGGTCGACAACTTCGAGAAGCGCACTCCCGACTAGGACCGGTGCTGAAATGACATGGACATTAGACATGACTTTCGTCTTGTCCATGTTCATTTTGAGACCCACTAGTCGGGAAACCCTGCTGAGATCATTGAGCACGGTGCCAAGGTCCTCCAGAGATTCTGCCATGACTACGATGTCGTCGGCATATCGAAGGTGAGTGATGTATTCGCCATTGATGTTGATGCCGAATCCGGTCCAGTCCAAGAGCTTGAAGACATCTTCCAATGCAGCGGTGAAGAGTTTCGGGGACATAACGTCTCCCTGTCTAACACCTCTCTGCAGTTGGATCGGTCCCGTACTCTTGTCCTGAACACGGACTGACATGGTGGCGTTTCTATACAAGCACTTCAGCACTTCGATGTACCGATTGTCAATTTGGCACCGCTGAAGGGACTGCAGCACCGCCCAAGTTTCGATCGAATCGAAGGCTTTCTCGTAGTCCACAAACGCCAGACACAGAGGCCGATTGTATTCTTCGGTTTTCTGTATAATCTGGCGTAGCGTGTGAATGTGGTCTACGGTACTATAGCCTTTTCGGAACCCGGCTTGTTCGGGAGGCTGGAAGTCGTCAAGCCTGCGCGTGAGTCGATTTGTAATGACCCTCGAAAACAACTTATAGACGTGGCTCAAGAGCGAGATGGGTCTATAGTTCTTCAAGAGGGTTCTGTCACCTTTCTTGAAGAACAGCACCACCACGCTTCTGGTCCACGACTCTGGAACGTCGCCCCCGAGAACGACGGAATTGAACAGCCTCTGAAGAGCTTTTAAGACCGGCTTTCCGCCTGCTCTCAGAAGCTCTGTAGTGATTCCGTCGTCTCCCGGTGCCTTTCCGTTCTTTAGTTGTTTGAGAGCCATTCTGATCTCGTACAGGCTGACGTCCGGGATATCTTCGGTAAAGTGCCGAGTTAGCTTGGATCTGGGGTCTTGGACCAAGCCAACAGCAGGGCTCTGGGATCTGTACAACTGTCCATAGAACTGCTGGACCTCTCCCAAGATCTCATCTCGAGAAGAAATGATAGTGCCGTTGTTGGTCCTCAGTTTAGTCAACTGACTTTGGCCAACAGACAGATCTCTTGCGAACACTTTCGAGCCTTGGTTCCGCTCTATCGCCTCTTTAATACGGGTAGTATTAAATTGGCGAATATCGTGTCGCACAGCTTTGGAGATCTGTCTGTTTAACCGCCTTAGGCAGGACCAATCGGCTGAGGACTGGACTATCATTTCTTTTCTCCTCTCCATGAGTTTGAGAGTATGGTCCGAGAGTTTACGGTTCCTACTGACGCGACGGGCCTTGAAGTAAGTCGACCCGACGGCGTGGACAGTTTGCACGAACCTGCTGTTCGTATCGCTCGCTGATTCACACTCATCTAGACATTGGAAGCGATTTTGTAGTTCGAGCTGAAAGCTCTCGGGGTTCTGGTATTGGGCAGGTGTTGGTCGGAGCGTAGACTTCATCAAACGCGACCTCTCGACTTTTGTTCTAATATTCAAGATGCCCCTGACTAGTCGGTGATCACTCCCAGTTTTAATCCTGCTGATCACTGAGACATCATTGAATATGTGTCGTTTGTCCGACAGGATGAAGTCAATCTCGTTTTTCACTGAACCATCAGGGCTAATCCAGGTCCATTTTCGCTGGGGCTGCTTCCTGAAGAAGGAATTCATCATGAAGAGGCATTCCTTCTCCAGAAAATCAGCCAGCATCTGGCCCCTGTGGTTCCTCTGCCCAAATCCATAGTGCCCCACCTTCAGCTCATCGTCTGTCCTTTTGCCTAGTTTCGCGTTAAAGTCTCCCATAACCACCGTGAAATAGGTTTTAGACAAGTGGATGGCCTTCGAGATGTCCTCATATAGGGCCTCCACCTCGTCATCGGAGTGTGTAGAGGTCGGTGCGTAAACCTGTATGACCTTCAACGAATACCGTTTGGTTACTCTGAGTATAAGGTACGCTACCCTACTCGACACACTTTCAATCCTCTCCACGTTGCCTACGAGAGACCTGCGAACGATAAACCCGACACCCCCTTGGGACTGGTGGTCGCCCTCCCGGTGGAAGAGCAAGTTCCCGGACTGGAGGATTGTCGTACCCTCACCCTCTCTTCGGACTTCTGACAACCCTATAATGTCCCAGTGGATCTTGCTCAATTCCTCTTCCAGCTCGGTGATTCTCTCGTCGGTCCGAAGTGTCCGAACGTTGTGCGTTACCAGGGCCAGAGGTCGTTGTTTATGGTAGCCTATCCGCGACCGGAGATTCTTCGCACCCCCTGCTCCGCCGTTACCGGGCCCGCTACCGTTAGGCCACGGAATAGCGGAGCTGCCGTGACTGAGGGCCGTTTTTTGTTGGGTGTTCATTTTTTTTGGGGGATATTGCCGTAATCGCCACGCTTGGCAGGCGGGTTGGCGATCGCAGTGGATGTTATTAATACTCGAGGAAGTGCTGCTGCCCACTCCCCCGGTATTCCCTCAGTCGGCTCTTACGACTCCCATGGGTGGAGAGGGGTGGGACAATTCTAAAGCCGGCCCCACACGGCAATCATACATCATTAAATTATTTGCTAAGTAAATTCGATTTCTGTCATCGAAATTGTATTAAGAACTTGAATTAATATTACATACCCATTGACAAAAGCAATGTTACGACACACACCGTTTGAATTTTTTTAACCATATTTGCATCGATATATTCGTCCAAGCTGCAGTTAAAAATATGTTTCAGTAGAGTAGACCATTTTATTGCAATCCAAATGAAAATAATAGTTGTGCACCAAGTTGTAAAATAAAAGCACATGAATGCTGTAAATAATAATAATGTTTTTATCCTACTAATATGATAAATGTGAAAGTGTATGAAGATATTGAGGTGTGTGCGTCCCTCACGCTCAAACAATTGAGCGATTTATGATGGACAGTTATTTCACTATAGAAGCTGTTTCTGTTATGTGAGTCCATCGGCCATCTTTATTTATTTATGTACACACATATATCTTAACCACAATATAAGAAGAGATAACTTATAGTAATAGTACAAAGGTAAAGGTATATAATTATATTTTTAATTTAAAACACTTCCTAGTGAAAGGAAGTATTTGTAATCGCAATGATGAATCATGAAATGAAATTAAATTAGTTTATTTGCTGAAGCATGCTTAAAAATCAAGATATAGCATATTTGGTTGTAACATGACTTCGCTGGATTATTGTCCAACATGCAAATATTAAAATTCTTAACATTCTATATTACTAGGTATTAAATTGTTAACAATTTCATACTGTAGAACATGATAATTTCAAATAAAATAAATTAAATGAATGAAAATAAAATAAATAATAAAGTAATGAATGAAAATTAAATTAGATTAAAAATTAAATGTCAATTTGTTAATATGTCCCAAAAATTCTTTTAAATTATAATATGTGTTATCGAGAAGCCACTTATAAAGCTTTGTCTTAAATTCAAATCTTGGCAAATCTCTAATAAGTTTAGGTATATTATTATAAGCTCTAATAGTCATAATATAACAATTTTTGTGGCATAAAGAAGTTTTTCTTGTAGGTAATATAAGTTTTGTAGGATCTCTGTTTATAAATCTAGAGTTACAATAATCATTATAGGTCGTAAAAAATTATCCATGATCTTTTACGAAACACCCGATTTGGAAGATGTATAGACCTGTCAACGTCATTACTTTGAGTTTCTTAAACAGAGGTTAATGGGCCCGTGCCACAAATCGCTCTTACGCATTTCTTTTGGACTATGAATACCTTATTAATGTCAGTGGAGTTGCCCCAAAGAAGTAGTCCATATCTCAGTACAGAAGCAACATAGCCATAATAAGCCGTCATTGCTGTCTTTTGGTCTGAGGTACGCCTTAATTTTTTTAAAGCAAAAACAAAACTGTTTAATTTTTTACATATTCTGTCGATATGGGCCTTCCAGTTACAATGACTATCTAGTGTAATACCTAGAAAAAGTGTATCATCAACAGATTTTATAGATTCATTGCGAGAAATTAAATTAAACTGGTGGTTGTTTTTGTTATTGTAATTAGAGAAATTAATAAATTTAGTTTTTGACATATTTACACTAAGGTTGTTGCATTCTAGCCAATTTAAGATTGACTCTATTTCAGTATTAATTGTATATTCAAATTTATCTGTTAGATTTGTATTGGGGATTATAATTGAGATGTCATCAGCAAACAAAATACATTGATTCTTAGTCATTGTTGGTAAATCGTTTATATAGATTAAAAATAACAAGGGCCCCAAAATACTGCCCTGGGGCACACCAAAACGGTTGTAACGAAATTTAGATCTATAAGTAATGCACTCGTGAGCTTCATTAAAATATTTCACTTCTACTTGTTATTTACGGTCTCTGAGATAAGTGTTTAACCAATTCAAAGCCGGGCCTAGGATCCTATAAGTTTCGCACTTTTTTAGTAGAGCCTTATGATCAACGAAATCGAACGCTTTACTCATATCAAAGAATACTACTGTGACTGGTATACGTTGGTCAATATAGTCAGTTACACCATGAATAAGTTGATAAGCAGCTAGGGTAGTTGACTTATTTTTTTGAAACCCGTTCTGCGAGTCTTTTATTATTTTAAATCTATCAAGAAAGGAACTAATTCTTGCATAGAAAACCTTTTCCATTATTTTACCTAAAGTTGGTATAAAAGTGATAGGGCGATAGTTATTGGGATCATTCTTACACTTCTTTTTATATAATGGCTTGACAACAGATATCTTAAATCTATCCGGAAATACTCCTTCTGTTAATGATAAATTTAATAGGTATTGTAAAACGGGATAAATGACTAGATTACATTCTTTTAAAATATGTGTAGAGATGCCGTCGATACCAACCGATTTGGTGTTATTTAAGGAGCGAACTGTTTTAATCACTTCGATATCAGATACAGGTTAAATATGGTACTACTGACGTTTTGTAGTTTACCGAGGCTAGTATTCCAAGTTTGCTTAGCGTTTTTGTTGTATAGATCGATAAAAAATCATTAAAGATTTCAGCTCTTCTTTGTGGGTTTTTAATCATATTGCCATTCTGTTCAATTGCCTCGATGTTGTCGCAATTTCGTACGTAGTGAATCTTATCTTTAATAACTTGCCAAGTTGCTTTGCACTTATTTTTAGATTTTTTTATAAAATTCTTGTTCATGTTTGATTTAGCTCTACTAATACATTTTTTTAAAACTAAACTATATTTTTTATATTCTTTTTTATTATTAATGGTTTTATATTTGTAATAACGATATCTTAAAGCTCTTTTAGTTTTTGTAGAATTTTTTAATCCTTTTGTTATCCATTTTGCTCTACCCAAATAATTTCGAACTTTAATTCTTCCAATAGGGAAACAAAGATCATTTAAAAGACAAAATAGATCATGAAACTCATTGAATGCCGTGTTCATATTATTTTGACAAAAAACATTAGACCAGGATAATGCCGATAGATATTCCTTAAATTTACGAGTATTATCTATACTGTAATATCTCTTTTCCATAAACCAATAATCTAAACGTCGAGGTTTTTGGGGCACTGAAAAGTTATTGTCTGGCTTGTATCGTGATCTGAAAAGTATAAGTGATGGACACAACCTATTGCATCTAGAAAATTAGTCGCAATATGGTCTATACAGCTTTGTTGTCTTGTCGGGTCAGTAATATGCAGTAATAGACCGTAATTTAACATTACATTTCTGAAGCGTGTAGTAGAGATTCCCGTCTTTAAAGTGTCCTTATGTGTGTGCATGAAATAAAATAAGTTAAATACGGAAATGTTTTAAACTACTAACCTAGCTTAGGTCTAAATAATATCAATAAAAACATAATATGATAATAATTAAGTTGAAACAATTAAATATAGCATCAGCCCTGTATCCTCGAAGGGATAGGCAGAGGTGTATGACACACCCACGGTTCGCCAGCTATGTTTAAGTTCCACGTAATAGGGGCGTGCCTATTGCCGTCTACTTGGCACATTTCCAAACTTTTATTAAGCACATGGCCCGACTTGCCTAGTCATCATTTATTTATTTTATACAAGACAAGCTACCACCCACCTGATAGGAAGATGCTCATGGACTCTTGCAATACTAAAAAAAAATCTACTAAACCACTGCTCACCATGTCATATCGCGAATGGGTAACGAATGGATGGCTAACTTTCGCTACAACCAAAACACATCGAGGTGTTTAACAGCCAGATACTTGTTATATTTATGTAAAAACACGAAAAAGCCTTGCTTATCCGTCAAAATTGAGCGATAAGGTAAAACCGTAACCTCTAGTCATTTGACGTATCCACAGTTAGTTCAAAAGCGTTATTAAAACATCCAAACTTTTCTTTTGTATGTAATCACTTATCTATGGTAAGTAGTAGACCCTCCGATAGATAGATCAAAGTCATTGATAAGTATTTCTATCTATTTTTGGTTATTGAAACAGAAATAATATTTGATATATACCTACTAATGGTAACCATTTTAACTTTTAGTAAAGGATAGATAGGTTATAGAGAAAGGCCGTAAGTGAGTTTACCCTACCACCAGTAATGCAATAGGTGACAAATGTTTACTTCCCTTAGTCACCTCGTACGACGCAGGCCGAAAAGAATGGGCTGGTGATACTATAGAATTCTTAGTCCAACGCCCCACGTAAGAATGTTGCCGTTATTTACTACTTTAAACATAACAAAAATTCTTACCTAGGGTACTAATAGAAACAGGCAATGTGAATAATCGGTAGCAACAGAGACCCATAGCTATGGTTTGGCCTATCACTATACACACGGTGTATAAACATTTCCATGAGCGCACCACTAATCTGAAAATTTAAGATTTTTAAATCGACAGTATGTTTTAAGATAATAGCACCTACCTATTACAATGCCATCTAAATTATTAGCTTAACCCAAACCTTGCTTATCCCAGCACGAATGAGCCGGCTCGATAGGAGAAGTACCACCCTCTCACATAAGATCAGCGTGAAACAACGGTAGTTACCCCTTTTTTTTTGTTAAGGCTGGAAAAAAATTTCCTATCCGCATACCCCGTCATTTGATGCAACGAACAGGGTAGTGTGCACTAAAGTTCTCTTTTTCCACATTCACAAATAAATTTGTACTTTAAAGTAGCTGAGCATATCAAGTGCTAAAATACAGATCAAAATGTTTAAAATCATTGATTATAATTATTATTAATATCAGAGTTTTATTTGTAACTAACATGTAGAATATTGCAGTATCCACTTACACTTTATATTTTGAAACCAGTCCATGCATCAGGCCCATATAGTAGTCAAATTTAATTGTAAGTTTTTATTTAAAATCATAAAACGATTAATGAATTAATTGTTAACTGTAGCAAATCACGATTGATAATTGAATAATTGTTAAATGCTACTACTAAAATTAACAAATAAAAAATTGTTAATTTTAATTTTCGTAATTAGAGTTAATCAATTGGTAGGATCATTTTTTCCCGCATAAATAAAAAAAAAAAGAAAGGTGTTTTGGCAACGATTAACAGTTACTTAATAAATTTTTATGGTCTTATTCATAGCAAAATGCTTATCAAAGGTATAATCCTATATTAGTTAAAACGTATTTTAAGCCTATCAAACGTTCGATAAAAATCTTTATTCATTATCGTTTGATAAACCTCTGATAACTAAAATGTCTTTAATGACATAATGTTGCAATTTCGTAGAAAAAATTGTGAAATGTGAATGGTAGAAAATTTTTTTTTTTTCTTGTCATTGTCAAATGTTTTAATTTTTGATTGTGTCACTTTAACAAAAATAATAAAATTATTACTCTTTAGTATATACGCCGATTGATCACATGATTTTCAATCACCGCAATACTTTGCAGGGTTTGTAAAGCTTAGTCGGCGCAGCGTCCGCCCTTGCACGGCTCATGGGCGGACCCAACAATGCGTGCCGACGGCTTTACGTGGGGGTGCTCCGGTCGATGGCGCTGTACGGCGCACCCGTGTGGGTGGGGTCCCTGGATGCACTGAACAGGGCTCTTCTGTGGAGACCACAGAGAGTCGTTTTGTCCAGGGTCATACGTGGATACCGCACGGTGTCGACGGAGGCGGCCTGCGCGTTGGCTGGAATGTCCCCGTGGGACTTGGAGGCGAAGGTGCTCGCTGAGGTGTATCGGCGGGCGTCGCAAGAATGGGAGGGGGGTGAATGCCTTCTACCCAGGGAGGTGGCCAGGAGCTGCCATGGCCAAGTGGAGGGCACGGTTGGAGACGCCCCGGCCCGGTCTTTGGACCGCGGTCGCTGCCTTCTGCGAGGAGGTTATCTCGCGGAAAGAAGCGGTGGAGAGGGCCAGGGAGGAGGATTCTTCCGCTGACCCAAAGGAAGGTGCGACGCTCCGTGTGCGGATGCGTCGCTTAGTAGAGGGTACCCGAAAGGGTAAGCCGCCGGCAGACCACCGAAGGAATGTAACATAGTTCCAGTGGCCCGCCAATAAAGGCGGAGAGACGGCACACGGCGGGTTTCTTTAGTGGGTGAAGGCCCCACACTACCCTGTTCGTTGCCCTGAACGACGGGGTGTGCCGTTAGGAACATTTTTTCCAGCCTTAACAAAAAAAAAGGGTTTGTAAAGCTTGCATATTTAAGAAAATTAACGTAAGTAATAATAATTAATAAGTCGTAAACGTAAACTTCTTATAACAATAAAAAGGAGATAATGCGTGTCGCATGTACCTATTAGAAATCAATGTCAATACACAATCAAAGAGTATATACACTATAAATTGTCATTTCAAAAATCCTAATCAGCTGACCAAAATCAGCCATGTTTTTTTGCTAATATACGCTTATCGAAGGTCTATAGTAGGCTACTAGCTTGTATAAATCAAAGAGAATATATCGGAGAGTTAATGAACGTTTTAGCGTTATCGACCGATTATGAATAACACTTTTTGACAATCTACTTTTAGCGAGCTTTTAAACCTCCGATAAGTTATTATGAATAAGACTCTTTTTTTTAGATTTAATCATTAATTAATCTTTAATTGTGCTTACAATTAAAATTTGGCTATCACTGAAAGTCATGAGTTCTAATTACAACAATATTGAATAATATTCAGCGACCGATTTTATCTTACTACTTATTTAATTAAAAACGTATGTATTGAAATAGTATTTTAAATTTTTTAGCGTTTAACTTATTCACGCATGTGAAATTCAACGTACAATGTAAATGTTTTGGGAACGCCTTGACGTTTCATTTTTCACCCTCACTGCACGCACAACAATTCATCACAGTTATATCTCAATAGGTGGCAGAGAAATTAGGAAGTAAAAGCTTTTTTCTCACTTAATTTTAACTGTTTAGGTTTTTTGTAAATTTTTTGGTGGTAGAGCTTCGCTTGTTTCACCATGAATGGGACGGCTTGATGGTAGAAGTACCGGGTGGTCTCACAAAAAAATTGCGTAAAGCAACGCTAGATACTCCTTTTATATTTTTTTTATTAAGGTGGGAAAAATGTACCTAACCGCACACCCCGTCGTTTGAGGCTATGAATAGGGTAGTGTGGAGCCCTAACCCACTAAATAAACCCGCCGTGTGCCGTCTCTCCGCCTATATTTGTGGGCCACCGGAACTATGTTACATTCCTTCAGTGGTAAAGCTAGGTACTCCTATAGTTATGTTTCATATGATGAGTAAGATAGCTGGAGGCCCAAACCCCCTCCTCATCCTCTTCTTATTATGCTTCCTCTCCCACTCCTATCCCTTCCTTTGAGTACCCAACCAGACTACTAGCAAAGCAATGAGTAATAATTACTGTTGAACCTTCCTAAGTCATCTTTTACGACACACGATGGAATGCGGTGGTATCAATGTGTAAGTGTGTGGTGTTCAAAGTGCAATGCTTATATTAACCTTATATCTGTAAACTTGCTTCCTAACATTCCTGAAACTGGATTCAAACCTAAAATCAAACCGAAGGCCAACACGAGTCGCATTGCATTTTGAAACGATCTGAATTGTGTATTTTCGTTATATTTTTTGGTGACGTAATCGATTTGATTATTAATATCGATTGCTTTATCCTCCACGACCCAGTTCTTAAAGTCTTTGTTTAAATACGATCCACTGAAATCATATAAATGTAAAGTTTCTTCAACGTTCAATAGACCATGACATGTTACGACTTCCAAACTTACTCTGGTATTTCTTGTAAAACTTGAAAATTTAAAATTTCTAATTCTTTTGAAATATCTGGAAACAAATTAAAATGAGATAAAATAAAATTATCCCTTTTTAATGTTATCATTATTTAAAACCAGAAATAAATTACAGAGCCAAAACCCTTTTAGGTTGAATTATAATCTGACTATCTGAATTACGAGTAAGGAAACTTTTACAAAGACACTATCATCGCTTTTTATAATAACAGTGGCTTAGTGACACAAAACATTAAGACACTATTTTCGAGAAAAAAAGCTAAAATTCATTTTTTCTCTAACGTTAAACTCCAATACGTTGAGTTGAGTAAATTTTATAATTGGAGAAAAAATGGTGTGTATATCGCACTGGACTGATTGATTGAAATAGCGTTTCATTTCATACCTGTTTAATTACCTTAAAACCCATTTTAAGACACTAATTTAATATAATGAATAAGTTATTTATAATATTCTTAGTCAGCACCACATCGATAAACACACAAAAGCTTACAAAAACGCTTACAAATACAAAAGTAAAGAACAAAATTAAGAAGGTTCAGGTACCTATAGGCATTTTCGCACTGAATTCTTTCATTTTCACGTCAAGTGTACACTTGGTGTAACAAAGGGAGTTTGGCTGACACTAAAATACATTGTAGGTATATACGAGCCCTCACTCAAGTGATTTATGTGTTTTCATGTTGAATATTCTATTAAGTATTTATGAAAACATTAGGATAATATTGCTATAACGAGTTGTTTTAATAATTTTAAGGTCGTGAACGCAAATGGTTTTTCTATAGGAAATGATTTGTTTTGCACAAATATTTTATAGTGCGAGTGCTTTTAGGAATTGTAACACTAGTGACATATTGTTGTGAAAGCTAAGAATCGATTTACCTTTTGCGTTTGTCATTTTTAATGTCCTCGGAAAATATGCTAAATAGGTTATTGTGTAGCTGATATTTCCGATATTATATTGACAAGGATGACTGATTACTTATTACGAAATCAATAAAATACATTATACGATAATATTTCATGGGATTGCATTTTTAAATTGATTTATTTAATGCGGACGACGGTTTTTTTTTCTTATTAGGGCGAGACAAAATGTTCCTAACCGCACCGACGGGAAAAAATGTTCGCAACCATCCCGTCCTTCAGGACAACGAGCAGGGTAGTGTAGGGTCTCACCCACTAAAGAAACCCGCCGGGTGTCGTCTCTCCACCTTTATTGGCAGGCTACTGGAACTATGTTACATTACTTCAGTGGTCCGCTGGCGGCTTACGCTTTCAGATACCATCTACTGAGCGACGCATCCGCACACGGAGAGTCGCGGGAGGCCTTGCGGTTGCCGGACGTTCCACGGCCCATCCACCCGCAGCCAGCGGCATTAGGCGCAAATAATCACGCCTACGCTGCCCCAGCCGCTGGCGACAATTCGGGTCTGCGGAAGGATCAGCCTCCTTGGCCCTCTCTGCTATTGCCGCGATGAGTTCACGGCACTGCTGGGCCCAAGCCGGGTACGACTCGAGCGTGTGCCGCCCCGTGTCCTCGTCGCAGCAGCAGTAGTGAGTGACAGCCCGGAGTCGCTTCCCTCCTTGCGACTATGTTTTTTTTTATTTCTGAACTAATCTAATACAAAAATATTTTTTTTAGTGATTTGTGGGCAGACGAAACTCCCTGTTACAACTTAATTAACAATAATTGCTACAAATACATCATACTTAATATATTAAATCTTGTTTGTTGACATGACTTTTTGTTTTTTTACATTGTGAAAGAAAGAAAAATCTGAAACTGAAAATTATAAGTGCGTTTCGACAATTTATAAAATTTAGAAATCTACAATTTAGAAACTACAAATATTTAAAAAAATAATTACATTTTTTGGAAGTAGCTACAATTTAAAATTAACAAAGTAATACTAGTTTGGAAATAACCGGAGTCAGTGCCTGCAAACTACAAAAAAACACAACATCAGACTATGTTTGCACTGCTTCCAATATTTTTCAATAAAAACAGCTTTAACCTATTTTTGAATGTACGTTTTGTTACATTTTTGTTATTTGTTAGGTCTAACGGGAGCCTATTATATAATCTATGCACTAAATACTTTCTCTGTCGTTGGCCAAAATAGTTACTGCAAGAGGGTGTTTCTAATATCATGTCATTTCTTCGGCAAGGTCTTAAGCGTACTTTAGTTGTTTTGAACTCCTCGCTACCGTACTGTTCGACGACTAGCATCCCCAGTACTTTCTCATGGACTGGCAGTATTTTACATTCTCGAAACAGCTGTTAATCCGTACTTTTACACCGGTGATATAAGTAAGATATCTGTCGAGACAACCGTGCCCTGACAGCACCTGCACCAGTCGGAAGGTAAGACTCCGTGCCGTCACCCCGCCCACTCCTCCAGCACTGGCTGGAGTGCCCCTACGATTCAAAGACAGGGCCGGGGCTCTTCCAGCCATGCCCTCCATCTGGCCATGGCAGCTCAGCGGGCGTCGCCCTGCCATCTGGCCACCTCCCTGGGAACGCGGGCAGGCCTAACTGGCGCAGGTTTATCTCAGCAGTTTGGCTTCATAATGTGTAACTATACTAGATTCTGCTAATAAATTGCTGGCGTGAACTTCAAAATTGAGTCAATATAATATAAATAAGTCACTCCACGACACTTAATTATATCTATACAAAATATATATATTTGAGGTCTTCTGATTTCTTGGCTATATAAACCAATGCAAAATTTCATGATCATCCGTTTATTAGTTACAGCGTAAAAGCATAACAAACAAAAAGTGTATTTGTGATATACTTACTTTAAAATTTATAGTATTAAATACGGATAAACTGCAGCCATACGTCATTGGCATGCATTATGGTGTGGATAATTTACACAAAAAGCCTATTAAGTTATAATCATTTATGAAATGAATAATAAAATAAAGATTCAAAACTCCTTAACACTCCATGCCCTATCTTTCTTACTTTATCATCAGGCCTGTATCGCAGACATATATAATATTATTAAATATCACTACCGAACTGTGAGAGAGATATATTGCATCATCTCAAACCTACTATGAAGTAACAAAATACAAAAAATTGGCTAAATTAAGGTTATCTATCTATTTCTTGATAACCAGAAAAAGCTAGCTGGCTGATAGTCTTCAAATGGCAAAATGATTTTCTTAAATTTTACCTATTTATAACGTTATCAATCAAGTCACCTTAAAATAATCTAAGCCCATTAAGCCATTTGGAAGTTATGATTCCTTAAGCATGTTAAACTTATAGCTATGCTCTCTGTCTGGGATTAAAAAGTGCTATTACGAAGTAGAAGTAAACATAATTTATAAAAGCCCCATCCATTTTAAAATTACGATATTTTTGTATTTAAATAAAGTCGTATGCTTTTAAATAAATAAAGAGTTGTGGAAAGGCTGTCACAACATTCATTACAAAAAACAATCATTTATTGTCATAACAACTGACTGACGGCAATGATAAATCAAACAGTACGATCAGTTTATTTTGTACATTACTAGTTGTTAACCGCGACTTTGTCCATAATATTTTTTTATTTCATAAAATAGGTTCCGCTTATTTTTTTATAAATTTAAGTTTACGTATAATATTGTGAATTTATCAAATTTTGTCTCATTTGTAATTCTTAGCTTTTTTGACACATAAGTTAGGTTATATTTTTATTTAGTAGGGTAACTAATTAGGGCTGCTGGCGCCTTGATCACAGTGGACGGGGTCCAGATTGGGGTGCAGGCCCAGATTAAGTATCTGGCACCCGCATCTGGTATCCGCACGGTGTCGATGGAGGTGGCCTGCGCGTTGGCCGGAATCCCCCCGTGGGGCTTGGAGGCGGAGGTGCTCGCCGATGTGTATCGGCAGGTGTCATGATAGCGGGAGGGGGGCGGTTGCCCCCTACCCATAGAGGTGGCCAGGTGGCAGGGCGACGCCTGCCGAACTGCCATGGCCAGATGGAGGGCACGGTTGGAGGCGCCCCGGGCCGGTCTTTGGACCGTAGGGGCGCTCCAGCCTGTGCTGGAGGAATGGGCGGGGCGACGGCACGGAATACTTACCTTTCGACTGGTGCAGGTGCTGTGGGGCACGGTTGCTTCGGCAGATATCTGCACATAGTCGCAAGGAGGGAAGCGACTCCGGGCTGTCACCACTGCGGCTGTGACAAGGACACAGCGTGGCACATGCTCGAGTCGTGCCTGGTTTGGGCCGCAGCGTCGTCAGAGCGATGCTTGGCAGCGACAGGAATTAGGCCGCGGTCACTGCCTTCTGTGAGGAGGTTATCTCGCTGAAGGAAGTGGCGGAGAGGGCGAGGGAGGAAGATTCTTCCGCTGACCCAAACCACCGAAGGAATATAACATAGTTCCAATGGCCCGCCAATAAAGGTGGAGAGACGGCACACGGCGGGTTTCTTTAGTGGGTGAAGGCCCCACACTACCCTGGTCGTTGTCCCGAACGACGGGGTGTGCGGTTAGGAACATTTTTTTAATATTAAACATATTGTAAATTATATTTCTGTTGTGTTAAATGTAAACGGAAACATCATCAGGAAATCAACATGCTGCCGGTGAGATTTTCTTGATGACTTGTGAAATCTGCCAACCCGCACTGGGATAATGTGGTGGACAATAGGCTGATCTCTGGGATCTATCTGGGAAATCCCCCTCACCATGAGAGAAGATCCATGCCCAACAGTGGGACAGAAAAAGGGTTTAAAAAAATGTAACTAACTGGAATTTTATTTTTTATATAATTAACAAATAAAAATGTCTCTGTATGTAGTTATTTACATAAAAATTACATACTCTAAGAAAGTTACCGATTTAAAACTTCTTGAAATGATGGCGTTGCCTTATGCTGCAGCAAATATTTTCTATCACAGCGCAAGTGATAAAACGGATATTTTTCTATCCCATTAATTATTAAATCACTCGCATATTTTCTGTAGCTCTCTGGACGAAACTGAAGTCGCAAAGTAATTTTACGGACAGAAAATGGCAATTGAACTCGACATAAATTTTACAATATAGGTGACGATACGTTTTTTGATTTTCGATATATGGTTTTATTTCCTTAACGGTATTTTTCTGGTTTTCATTATTTATACATTCGATGAATAACTCACAGCGTGGTATTTTCAAACAAAATTGGGTGCTTATACAGAACTCAGAATTCCTATTTAATTTCAAGTTCTGTGAGTTCTCCATTTTCAAAAATATTTTATTGATCATTTTAATGTGAAAATAAATAAAGTCCTATTCTCAAAACTCGTTTAAAAAATGACATTTCGTGTTGCAGGTTTTTTTTTATTGCGTATCGCCCCCTGATGGTAAATGGTAACCGTCGCTTATGAACACAACTACCTATACCAAGAGTATTGTCAAGCCGCTGCTCACTATTTTATTTCAATATGAAATGAAAGAATAAACGGCTATCTCCTGCTACAACCAATACAAACTGATGTGCTTCATGGCCGGCCATACGGGAGATGGTGGTAACCCGTTCGGACCCGATAGCAAGAGAGTACTCCCACTTGGTACCCAGCCCTACCACCAGTAATGCAATGGGTGATAATTGCTTACGGGAAGTAAGTCGCCTCATACGACAGCCGTGGGAAAGAATTGGATGGTGACACTTGTAATCTTAGTCCGTCACCACACGGACAAACTTACTTATATTATAAGTAGGTAATGAACATGCTCAGACATTTACTGTGGTAAAAAACTGAAATTGATAGTTACAAGCAGATGTCAATATGGCTTAGTTGGCAAAGCATTTGGATCGGTTATCCAGGAGACTCAGGACCAAACTCTCGTGACTATCATTTTAGATTTCACCTTTTCGCGTTTTGTGATGGTCGAGCATGTCAAGTGCTTATCACATTAATTTTCTTGATACGTGTGTATTAGTTATTTATACTAGTATGATATGCTCATCGTTTTAAACTATTTCAGCCCAAAATATTATCACATAGCATCCTACCAATATTATATGTTGCCCGAAAGTTTGAGAACATATTTTCCGCCAATCACGCCCTAATGACTGAACGGATTAGGGTGAAATTTGTGTATATAAATAGATAAAACACTATATTAACAAAATAAAGGAATATTAAATACGGAGATAGTAAGAGCGCAAAAATTTCATGATTTTTAATTAAGAAGTTTGAATAGACTTAATCTTGGTCATCGTTAAATTTAAAGTATTACCACATTATAAAAAAAAAGCATACAGTCGAATTGAGAACCTCCTCCCTTTTGAAGTCGGTTGAAAACATGTACCTACTTAGATATTTTTATATATATTTTTAGCATTTGACATGCTTAGCACTATACATTAAACACAAAGTGAAAAATGTGAAATCGAAAATAACAGTCAGGAGCAGTATTTGAACCTGCATCTTCTGGATACCGTCCAGATGCTTTACCAATTCAGCCATCCCGGCAATTGCTCCTGACTGCTAATTTCGATAACACATCATATTTAACGTCTTTGGGGTCACCCAATCCAGAAGATGCAGGTTCCAATCCTGCTCCTGACTGTTATATTTGATTTCACATTTTTCACTTTGTGTTTAATGTATAGTGCTAAGCATGTCAAATGCTAAAAATATATATAAAAATGTCCAAATATTTAAAAAGGTTTGCGTCATTATTAGGTAAAATCTTAATTGTAAAATTAAGTTTACCTGGTCGGGATAATGTATGAAAATACTTCCGACAGATGGCGCAGGCGTCACCCAAAGACGTTAAATATGATGTGTTATCGAAATTAGCAGTCAGGAGCAATTGTCAGGATGGCTGAATTGGTAAAGCATCTGGACGGTATCCAGAAGATGCAGGTTCAAATCCTGCTCCTGACTGTTATTTTCGATTTCAAATTTTTCACTTTGTGTTTAATGTTTAGTGCTAAGCATGTCAAATGCTAAAAATATACATAAAAATATCTAAATATTTAAAAGGGTTTGCGTCATTATTAGGTAAAATCTTAATTGTAAAATTAAGTTTACCTGGTCGGGATAATGTATGAAAATACTTCCGACAGATGGCGCAGGCGTCACCCAAAGACGTTAAATATGATGTGTTATCGAAATTAGCAGTCAGGAGCAATTGTCAGGATGGCTGAATTGGTAAAGCATCTGGACGGTATCCAGAAGATGCAGGTTCAAATCCTGCTCCTGACTGTTATTTTCGATTTCAAATTTTTCACTTTGTGTTTAATGTTTAGTGCTAAGCATGTCAAATGCTAAAAATATACATAAAAATATCTAAATATTTAAAAGGGTTTGCGTCATTATTAGGTAAAATCTTAATTGTAAAATTAAGTTTACCTGGTCGGTATAATGTATGAAAATACTTCCGACAGATGGCGCAGGCGTCACCCAAAGACGTTAAGTATGATGTGTTATCGAAATTAGCAGTCAGGAGCAATTGTCAGGATGGCTGAATTGGTAAAGCATCTGGACGGTATCCAGAAGATTCAGGTTCAAATCCTGCTCCTGACTGTTATTTTCGATTTCACATTTTTCACTTTGTGTTTAATGTTCCTACTTATTAACTGTTAATGAAGACAAATGGCATCTAAACGTACAATAATTATTTGTGTAAGTTTCATTATTATATGTTGGGCCACATATAAGAGAGTTAGAGAAGTCATTTCGGTTCTATGCATTTATGCTATCATAGAGTCATATTATATGGATGTTTTAACGTTATGAAATTATTTCAACATGACATTATTTCTATCAGTTTACATATCAATCAGATTACGTAATTGTAGGTCAGAATTGTAATTACTTTCTCGTGATGTAAAATACCACAATTATTTTAACACTAGTTAAAATAATTGTGGTATTTTGTATTCATATAACTATAACACTTATGTTGTTATTTTATATAAATTTTGAATACATGCAAAGTATAACTCGGCCATTTATAAGAACACAAAATGTGAAAATATCAAATAGACATTGATAACTACGAGTGGCTATTGAACCAGAATTTTGGGGATCAACGTTCTTACTAACAACTTCTGTTGTTCTTGTACTGTTATGTTTCTACAAACAATCCTTAAATTAGTTTTTTCTAATTAATTATAGTAGAAAACGAGCCATTGTCCACTTGATAGTAACTGGTAATCGCCTCGTGGACCTAATATTACTAAATAAACAATACACATATTATTAGAATTCTGCCAAGCCGCTGCTAACCATTTCATTTCACGTATGTAAAATCAATTAATGAGGGTCTTTCTCCCGCTGTAAGCATAATACTTCAAAGTGTTTTATGGTCACACCTTAGACGGTAGTACTGATCTACTTGGGCTGGATAACAATAAATCTTATGTACTACCACTTGCTATGCAAGCCTACCATCGGTAATGTCAATTACGTTACCTCGTAAGGCACCCTCATAAATTAATTAGACATTCTTTATCCATCACCAGACGTAAAAAAATGGCGAGAGATGACTTTTGACTTTTCGGAATGGTGTGTTTTTGTTTTTAGTGCCATACTTATCCCAACATGCATGAGCCAACTCGATCAGAGAAATACCTAAATATAAATATAAGTAGTTTTCAATCAATCACATAGATAACGCTAATTTCAAAAAAAGCTAATGTGTTTCTCATGTCTTATACGCCATCTAGCGCTAATTTTAAGAAGTACTTATAATATATTGGTCTATAGAAGTAGTTCTACGAAATATGGTATAGGCTATAGCGCTAGTTTCAGTGTATCATTGTGCCATCGAGTCGAGTATAAATATTCACTATTTTTTTGTTTATTTAATAACAATTAAACCACATCGAATCAGACCGTGAAAAGTAATAGGGCTCTATTCGTAATTATACTCAAGTTAAAAAGAAAAAAAAAAAGAATCAGTTAGTAAAGTATTTCAGTTGTTATCGTGTTAACATACATTAGGTACCTACAACACACGGACGTCCAAGACAGAACTTTTTTAAACAGTTTTTTAACTAGTTTAAATAACAAAAATTGCATAGAAAATATCATGAGTGTCAAAAATAGTGTTTTTTCTTGATATGTGCGTGTATATATTATTTTATAAGTACAATATATGATAAATAGAGACATTTTAAGTTTGAAAAATCTGTTTTTCTATGTAAAACGAGAATAGTATCCACCTCAACGCTTCGTTTATGAGGCTTGCAAAATGAAAGAGAATTAGATAACCGTTTCTATAACCTAAAAAAACTTTTCATTGTATGTTATGATCTTTCATTGTGTAAGGGATGAATCCATGCTGCATACAATATGTATGACTGTTTGTGTTTAGCAATAAAACCCGTCACAAACGTAGCTATAAAATATATTATTGTATCATACTATAATATTAATTATGGTATAAGTTATTTACGTTATAAAAATATATATTATAGCTACGTGTGTGATGGGCTTTATTTGCGTGGTTGATTAAAGTGTATGAGTAAGTACCAACTAGTTATGAATAAAAAATATCAAGATTGAGTCTTGGTTTTTCATTTTTAGTACTTTTGATATTCTTCTTGATAATGGTATGAGCAAATTCCAAGAATAAGACCAATATTGCTTATCATTATGCAAGACATGATAGTATACATAATTTATAGTTTTGCATACATAGCTGTGTATTTTCAGGAGCAGTTGGTATATAAAACTAAATAAACAATGTTCTGATATAGTTTATTTTAATATAGCGAGTAAAGTATGTACATATTTTAGATCATAAGCACCTACTATAATATTTGCGAATCTTCCACTTAGTACTAAGTGTGCAGAGTAATTAAATTCTTACTGCGTACGATTTTACGTGCACGACGATAGAATAGTAACTTAGAGATGGTATGCCTATCCGTGATCGAAGTATTCCAAATATACCTGTGATCGCAGGTGATCACGTGGTACCACAGAAGGAATGTAACATAGTTCCAGTGGCCCGCCAATAAAGGCGGAGAGACGGCACACGGCAGCTTTCTTTAGTGGGTGCAGGCCCCACACTACCCTGTTCGTTACCCCGAACGACGGGGTGTGCGGTTAGGAACATTTTTTCCCGGCTAAACAAAAAAAAAAGGTGATCACGTGGTATATGCATCTTTATTTGTGCAAATAGAGTATATATCCGCTAAAATTTTGTATTGATTACGTAATCGATTATTTCACCTAAGTATCGTACTGTATTAAAACCAACTCGTATTTAACAATTGCTGCAGCCACCTGAAAAAGAAACAAAGAACATTTGTAAATATAACGTCAGTAAAAAACAGAAGGTTTGAGATTCTGATACAAACTTACTTCCAAAAGCAGTTCTCTTTTTAGCGAGAAGAAACCCATACCAGATAAAGCTATATTGTCATATCGGAGCTGATACTGTAATCGTTTAACCTATAAATAATTGTAGTTATATTAAAAAAAATGTAATTGTAGTTAATTTAAAAAAAATTAAAAATAGCCAACGCCAATGTGGTTACCCAAAGACCCTGTTCTAAATATTGAAGATATGACGGCGATTTTAGTAAGTACAGAACTCCATGAGCTATTCAATCACACATCCCCAGAAATCCTGAAAAACAAATTGTTTGTGAAAGTGGAAAAAGAGTATTATTGCAAGCAGCATCTCACTTTCACAAATAATTTGTTCTATAAAAAGCGGTGCATGTGAAATGCTAAAATACAGATCAAAATAATTATAAATTCTTACGCGGCGCACGTCTTTAAAGCTGCCAATCGGTATGATATTTTCTGATATCTTCAATAATCATCGTCATAATTCAGCTAATTTACACATAAATTTAATAAATTATACATATTCATCATGAATCACTCTCACTTTATCCATTGGGAAAAACCGCATGCAAATACGTTCGGTAGTTTATGAGTTAATTTAGAGAGACGTGGCGTTATTATATAAATGTAAATAAGACTAGATAATTACAAAAATAATTAAACTGCCTTGGTGGTGTAGCGGTAGTGTATGCGACTGCTAATCATGAGGTCTCGGGTTCGATCTCCGGGTCGGGCAATGTTATTAAGCTTTTTCCTAAAAAGAGAAATTCTCAGTAGCAGCCCGGAGTTTGGAAATGTGCCCGGTAGACGTCAATAGGCTCGCCCCCTATTACGTGGGACTTAAACATAGCTAGCGAGTCGTGGGTGTGTAATACACCTCTGCCTACCCCTTCGGGGAATACAGGCGTGATGCTATGTTGTTGTTTGTAAATAATTCACCACTAACAGGACTAAACCCTCTTTGAATATCCACTTGTCCCTTCCACTCAAATCTTTCGCTCTAAAAGTAAATATTTTTACGTAATATGCATAGATATTACTGTAGATATGACCGAAACATCTAGATTCTAGACGATATAAATGAAAGTTAGTTAACTGGGCAACTGAGAGTCATGATAGCCATAAATGTTAATTATA
This sequence comes from Leucoma salicis, assembly GCA_948253155.1. Taxonomy (NCBI): domain Eukaryota; kingdom Metazoa; phylum Arthropoda; class Insecta; order Lepidoptera; family Erebidae; genus Leucoma; species Leucoma salicis. The sequence goes on along the minus strand of OX411805.1, from coordinate 7,025,530 downwards.
TGAAAACTAACCTCCAATAAAATTAACATTATATTGTGTAGAAAAGTAGCACATTTCTAGTGGAAACAAACCTCAATATTGTAAGTAGCACTGGGCACAGAGTATAAAAACTTCAAGGCTTGCTGCGAATGTATGTGTACGTCTGATGCCGCTAACACAACGCTGCAAGCCCTGAACAACAGCCACCCGAGTGATACCAGATAGTAACATCGGTTAATCGTACTCCCTTTGTCTTTACTGGAAAGTAAAATAAGTTACGTGATAAGAAGTGATCATTTGTTTTTAATAGCACATCATTAACCCACAAGTGGAATTTGGGAGTCATCGTCGTTGACTGAGATGGCTTAGTGGTCTAGAGCACTTCCCCGGATTGGAAGGGATGTTTGAATCCCGCTCGTAGTAAATGTCCCTTTTTCTACATTCACAAATAATTTGTTCTTTAAGTAGGTGAGCATGTCAAGTGCTATACAGATCAAAATACTATGGAAAATCCAAAACTGCACACCCCATAATCTTTATTTTTCACAATAAAATTGATTATTTGATAAGTAACTAATAATGTATTGGTTAAACACAAAGTGAAAAATGTGAAATTGGAAATAATGTATAGTGCTAAGCATGTTAAATGCTAAAAAATATACGAGTATATAAAAATATCTAAATAATAATGTATTGGTCTTAAAAGAGTAACTAATAATGTATTGGTCTTTTATGTGGTTTTCAATAAATCAAATAGCGCTAATTTCAAAAAGTACTAATCTGGGTTTCATGTCCTGTACGCCATCTAGCGCTAATTTATATTGGTCTATAGAAATATTTCTCATGAAAGGTATAGCGCTGGTTTTAGTATCGAGTCGAGCGTAAATATTCAGTATTTTTTTGTTTATTTAATAACAATTAAACCACATTGAATCAGGCCGTGAAAAGTAATAGAGCTCTATTCGTAGTTATACTCAAGTTAAAAAGAAAAAAAAGACTCGATTAGTAAAGTATTTCAGTTGTTATCGTGCTAACATACATTACCTACAACAAACGGACGTCCAAGACAGAACTTTTTTAAACAGTTTTTTAACTAGTTTAAATAACAAAAATGGCATAAAAAATATCATGAGTGTCAAAAATAGTGTTTTTTCTTGATATGTGCGTGTATATATTGTAAAACAATGATGATAAATAGAGACATTTTAAGTTTGAAAAATCAGTTTTTATATGTAAAACGAGAATAGTACCCACCTCAATGCTTCGCTTATGAGGCGTGCAATATTTAATAAATCACGCCATCAAATAAAATTTTTATTCAAAAATTAAACTTACTATAATGGACTAATGTATACAAATGTACGGTGAATGCGAAGGCTTAGCGGTCTAGAGCACTTTCCCGGATTGGAAGGGACGCAGTTTCAAATCCCGCTCATAGTAAAGCTCTCCTATTCCCCTTTCAAAATCATTTGTTTTTTTAAGTTTAAAATTTGGAATTGCATCTTTTTTTGTCTCTGTTTTTTTTTGCGAATTTAAAAATGAGGTATTGTATAAACCTATTTGGAAAATGGCTAGTTGATCAGGTAAACGGTCTCACATAGAGCTGTGGGTTGTGTTTTGTAGTTGCTGTGATTTCATTAGTCCTTTTTTTTTTTTTTTTTTTTTTTAAGGTGGGCAAAAATGTACCTACCGCACACCCCGCTGCCCGGGGAGACAGCGGGATAGTGTGGGGCTCTCACCCACTAAAAACCCACCGTGCACCGTCACCCGCCCATACTTGGCGGACCACTGGTACCGCGTATATTCACTTCAGTGGTCCGCGCGGCGGCTAGCCCTGTTGGGCTTCCTCTCTGAGCGACGTCCCCACGCACCTGGGGTGTCGCACCTTCGCGGCAGGCTCTATGCGGGCGGAGGACAATCCCCGGTCCGACCGCCCGCAGCCTCGGCTAGGGCGGCATTAGGCGCAGATATTCGCGCCCACGCCGCCCCGCGCGCCGGCGGCGAGTCGGGCCAGAGGAGAGGTCAGCCTCCCTAGCCCTCTCCGCCACCTCCTTCCGCAAGATGACATTCTCGCAGAAGATGGCGACCGCGGTCCAGTACCTATCGCCGCCGACCATCGATCGAACGACAGCCGGCAGCGACAGGTCCTCTCCGATGACTGCAACGAGATCCCGGCGCTGCTCAGCCCAAGCCGGGCACGACTCAAGCGTGTGCTGCGCCGAGTCCTCGCTGCAGTCGCAGTGGTGGCAGCAGGGAGTCTCCTCCCTCCTAGCGACCGTGTACAGGTACTTGCCGAAGCAACCATGCCCCGACAGCACCTGCACCAGCCGGAAGGTGAGGACCCCATGCCGCCGAGCCACCCATTCCTCTAAAATCGGCTGGAGCGCCCCTACGGTTCGAAGACCGGCCCGAGGCGTTTCCAGTCGAACCCTCCAACGGGCGATGATGGCGCAGCAAGCGTCGCTCCGCCATGCACTGATTTGACTAGGCGGGAGGCGAGCGCCTCCCGCACGCGCTGCTGACGCCCGCCGATAAACTTCAGCGAGCACCTCCGCCTCCAAGTCCCACGGGGGGGTTCCGGCCAATGCGCACGCGGCCTCGCACGACACCGTGCGGTAGCCGCGGATTGCTCTGACCGCCACGACTCTCTGTGGTCTCCACAGAAGAGCCCTATTGCGGGCGGTCAGAGACTCCGCCCACACGGGTGCGCCGTAAAGCGCCATCGACCGAACCACCCCCGCGTACTGATTTCATTAGTCCTACTTTATCCTAGGTTATGTTTCTTTAGTCCGACTATAAAAGCGGATAGGCTGGTGATACCTTGTATTCTTAACTGATTTATAGTATTTTTGATCATATATGATTTATAGTATACAAATAAATACTCACTGTATGCCAAGGAACAATTGCAAACATATGAAATACAAATTGTTGATGTTAGATAACAGCACTAAGGCTCCCAGCCTGTGATCTACTGTCCGCACAAGTGCAGCGTTTCGAACGTAGGCTTCACGGAGACGACGCCATTTTTGTGTTTTTATGTAAGATAAATTTTCTTCGAGCTGTAAAATATATCAAATTTTCGGTGAGAGTATTATTAATACGTCCGTTACCATAAAGAATAAGTCTTAATAAATTAAGAGTATTTGTTGTTATATTTTTTATGGTGGTACCTTTTGAGTATCTTTCATCCGTTTCTCGATTTTGACCACACGATGGACGTACAGATTAAGTTTATGATATCGAGAAGTTAAACCCATACTTATAAGGATTATAATCAAATCTTGAAAGTTCCATAACGCAGTAGCCAACTTGCTGAGTATAAATATTGGTATCGCAGTCCATAAAGTGTATTCATCTAGAAACAAAAATCGCCAAGGTTAGTCACTTGTTGTGACCAACTTTACGTTTTTTATGCGACAGTAAAGTTAATTAATTTTGCAAGAAACAGTTTGAAAATTTCCTGTTTGAATATAGGTTGTATGTTTTCACAATATTGTACTGGTACGAGTAATATTATAAAAACAGGGGTATTGGTAGCGATCGAGTTCGATCCCATATCTGTCAAGACCTCGCAATTAAAAAAAAAAAAAAAAGGTGCGTAACGTTTTTTAGAAAATATTTGTGTATTTTTTTTAATTACGTGATGAAGTCAGATTCTCGATAGCTTGTAAAGTTGATGCATTATCCCGCACTGGGCCAGTGTTTTGGAATAAGACCCAAATCTATCTCAATCTATAAAATCTGACCCGTACTTGACAGTTGCGACGGTAATGGGTGGTAAAAAAAACCCTTTCAATTTATGCTAATAATATATTTTTTTAATCCAGTTATTTTAGACGGAAGATAATACATATATATGCGAAAAGCAAAACAAAATATCTTGATGCCGATGATAAAAATAAATGGCCGTGCACGCCTTTAGAATTGTCCCACCCCTCTCTACCCACGAGAAAAAGAGCTGACTGAGGGAATACCAGCGGAGTGGGCAGCAGCACTCCCTCGAGTATTAACAACATCCACTGTGATCGCCAACCTACCTGCCAAGCGCGGCGATTACGGCATTATCCACCATGACGGGACCGCTCGTTGTGGCGTTCTCTTGGGGATGCCTACGTCCAGCAGTGGACGTTAAAAGGCTGATGGATGGATAAAATAAATTGGTTACACTCAGTTGACTAGAGAGTAATCTCGGGTGGAAAAAATAATGCTTGACAAATTCTAAAAGTAATCTTCTTTTAGAATATTCGTCAAATTTACCTATTTTAGTAGCGAGCTTTCTTCTTATTTTATTAACTCACTTTCTTGTATGTCTGTCCGGGTGGAATTTTGTAATTGATTTTAAACTAACTTTCTAGAGAGTTAGATACTTGAAATTTGGGCCATAGCTCAGAAGTAGATGACAATGCATGAAAATGTGAAAAAAGAAGAACATAACCCTAAAAAGCCGAAATATAACATGTTTTTATAACGGACTAAAAATTATAAAATAATTAAAATACATTACTTGTAAGATTGGAAACCAAAAATATGGGCTCGCTATTAATGCATCAATTATCTGCTGAATGCGCTACAAGTATTTTAATTATTTTATACTTTTTAGTCCGCTATAAAAACATTTTATTTTTCTTCTTATTTTATCATTAGTTTTTTAATATGAGAATAACTAACAGTTATCGCGACTTACGAGCTCGAAGCACAAATCCATGCGAAGACAGAATGTATCTTTCAAAATATTCTCCCGGGGGACAATCGAAACCTGTGGCCGACATCATACTTAACGAATGCTCCACTGAAATTATAACGGGGTTTTAGAAAAATATAAAACGGTGATATCATGTTATATTCTTGTTATTTTTTATGCTTTATATTTGGTTACGTGTTTAGTTATTTGTTGTTCTATTATTGTTATATTGACGTTTTCGTGCTTGCAAACATGAGTGAACTTGGAATCTGAGACTCATTGGTTGTTTTGTTGTAAAGTGAATAGGGTATTGTCAATTTAACCTTTGACTGGTGACCTGGTGTGCGTGGAACATATCCAGTGACGTGACGTTTGAGAGACGTAAATTAATTAATGGAAAACACATGAAAATAATGAACAGAAGGGAAATTTTAAGCCAAACAATCAATAAAGTATACATTCAGTTAAGAAAGTATTGGGAATGGATGATTTGTTTATGGTTCCAAATTAAATTTTTTGTTTTTTTTTTTGTTGTTAGATTGGCACAACTGTTATCCATTTTTGATCTATTTCTTTTAGCAATTGACATGCTCCGCTACTTTTTAAAGTACAAATTATTTGTGAGTAAAGAAAAAGAGATTTTTAGTAGGGGCGGGAATCGAACCACGCATCTTTTCCAATCCGGGGAAGTGCTCTAAGCCACTGAGCTACCCTACTGACCTTTCTTCGATCATCCCAAATTCTTAATCACATTTGGATGCATGTAATGATTGCCGGTAGATGGCGTTAGTCGTAAGACACCGGGCTGCTACTGAGAGATTTATCATAAATGGTTTTTGTGAGACGTGGTGTCTGTGAGACGGGCAGGTCACCAGTTAATGGTTAAGATAAACACTAGTGTAGGTAGGTATTAGTTGGTTACATGAAAAAGTAATATACAAACCAACAGCGACTGAAGCAACCAAACTTGTTACGAAGATTACTCTTCCTCTAATTCGATAATCTGGTATGTAGGTTAATCCTGTAGTTTGCTCTAAGTTGAGCCACAGTAACGATAGCTTACGCCAAGAGTGCACAAACTTGGATGATAAAACTAGAGATAATAGTGCATTCCCGTAGAATATCGAACCAGAAAGACGTGCTATTAAGGCTCCTGAAATACACATTTTGTGAGAAAAGCTTTTATTTATATTTATTTGCCCTGTACCAATGTCCCCCAAATTTCTGGGGTGATTTGCGTAATATTTTTTTTTGCGCTAGGCTCTCAAGTCATAAATAGTGAATACCGTAATCAAGTCATATAGTGATACTCTGGTAATGTTTTTTGGAGATAATTTGAAGTACATGTTGTTAAGTTAAATTATTAGCTTTTTTACAACTGAACCACAAGACGTCACGGCAGAAATCATCCCATTTCTACCACGTAGGGACGGAATGACTTACCTGTTATGGTATTTCCCTAGCGCTACGACATAATATCCTTCTTTAAACGCAGTTTGAGAAGAGCACTTCACTTGTGGTCTGTGTCTCTGGTGTAGCACAAGTCAAAGAGCGGCGAAATCACTTACCATCAGGTCACTTACTCACTCACTCACCACACTCACTACCAGCGTTGGCAATAACAAAAAAAAATATTATAACTATATAAGTAAGACAACCTACGGCTTACCTTAAGTTTATAACTATTCGTGGTAGTTTTTTTACTTGTGGTGGTTGTTTACCTACCGACGGTAGAGTCGAAAGATTCTATGGTAAGCGAGTGATGACTCTAGTGTTGCTAGCTAGGCTATACTTGCGGTTTAACACCAGTTTTTTTTTATTGCATATAGTGGCAGACGAGCCATCCATCTGATGGTAAATGGTAACCGTCGCCCATGGACTCGACTATACCGAGATTATTGTCAAGCCGCTGCTCACCAATATGAAATGAAATATAAACGGCTATCTCCTGCTACAGCTAAAATGCAACGATGTGCTTCATGGCCGGACACACGGGAGATGTTGGTATCAACCCGCTCTGGCCAGATACTAAGTGAGTACTCCCACTTGGTACCCAGCCCTACCACCTGTCATGCAATGGATGATAATTGCTTACTTCCCTTAGTCACCTCATACAACACCCGCGGGGAAAGAATGGGGTGTTGACACTTGTAATTCTTAGTCCGTCACCACACGGATTTTATGGGTATTGGGTATTATTAATATATTTTTCCTGTGAGGGAGCCGGAAGCTCCAACTCTCTCTGTGATTTTTATAAGAAGTATAAACTTTATGGGAAACAAACGTGAGACTATGTTTTTAAGTAATTTTTCTGGATGGTGTAGATTTAAAATTTGACTCGGTAGGTGGAGCTGCAATCGTGTACCAGGATTTTTTAATATATTTTGGCCATATCAGTAAAATTTCATCTTAGAACCTACCACCGACAATTTAAATATAGAAAATGAACTGGTGTCTTTAGTACCAAGCAAGCCAAAATTCGGGTAGGACAACATCTGCTGCGTTTAGCTACTAAGAGCATACATTAGTACATACCTCTATCGTTAATATTGGTACTCCACCCAACCAAAAGGATGATGACTTTCCATATAGCTCGAATTTCCAAGACCAGGATCATCAGAAACAACACCAAAGCCCACCAAAACGATTTGGTGAAACTATAACCAGTTATGCCAAAATATTTAGCGTTTCTGAATATACTATCTAATATGGTTATAAAATCCTGAAAAACATGCATATTTTTAGTGGAAGATCCTTGCTTATCCCAGCATGAATAGACTGGCTCGATCAGGGAAGTACACTCACAACAGATTAGCGAAGAACTAAGGTAACTCCTTTTTTTGTTAAGACGGGAAAAAATATACCTAAGCGCACACCCCGTCACTCGGGGCAACTCTGAACACTGATTCTTAGTCTTAAAACTACGCTATCATGCCACCACCACTTACCACTTACCATCCGGTAGGCCGTATGGTGGTGGATAGTAAGTGTTGCTAGAATCAGTATCAGGTGCCATCATAAATTACCTCACTCCAACTTCTGCTCTTTTAGACTCCTATTGTCCCTGCGTCACAAATTTCGTGCTCTCGGGCATCCTTAATATTATATCACTTAATCGAGACCAAGACGAGAAGACGAGAGAGGAAGCTGAGCCTTTCTTTTTACCTTTTACAAGATCTATTAGGATTAAAAAAAATATATAGCAAATTGCAAACATCACGTTTCCTTAGACTCCTCATACCGCCTTATCTTATTACATCATCAAGCAATGTCACTTCCCCCCTTATCGAGATCTTCCACTACATTCGTGGCAAGAAGACCTTGTCATCAATACAATTTATTTTAACTTTTCAATCTCTCAGCAATGTGCGTGGTGACACATGGAAATAAAAGTCCATCACCACAAATGTATGAACAACTGTGAAAGTAAACAACTCACATCAATTTTTTGTATACCTTCTTCCTTTCTAATTTTCATATTAATTAAAGTAGATAGGTACCCAAAGGGGTGACAAATCTTAAAGCTCAATTTTATTTCAATAAAGATTTCTTTTTTTTAAATACTTGATGCTTTTTGATAACTTTCTATATCAGGGGACACTCGCTTCTTATAAAATATTTTTTTCTTGACTGTTCAAATCAAATAATAAAGGGGAATTGTTCATACAGAACATTTCATGACAAATTGTGAGTCGAATAATTTCATTTTATCATGAAAATTACAGTTCAACTACTTGTAATTGGTTATTATCACCATTAGTGGAAATAAGCCTCTGACACGAAATAAATGCGATAAAACATGAAAATTGATGTAGTATTTATTAAAAATTTGTATTTTGAAATCGGTAAATATTAGAAAATTATAAGTTTCGTGCTATGATTTGTTTCAAGGTAATGGAATATTCGATAGCATCGTTTGTGTTTAAACACAGAGATATCATATAGACAGGCTTGGGCAGTATTTGAATTACTTGTAATTAAAATACATAATTGAAATACAAATACGTATTTGGTATTTGTATTTCAATTACTTCCTTAAAATGTAATTTGTAATTCGTATTTGAAATACCTGAAGCCGAGGTATTTTGTGATTAGTATTTCAAATACTTGAGCCTGCAAAATACATTTTAACATTAAAACATTTAACCTTCATTTAGCAATCGTGAGTGTGAGTGCGAGGCGAGATTGCAATGATGATAAAGCAGCTATTAGAGTTGGCAATACTGCACCTGTTTTACTGATTAATTAATCTTGTTTTCCTCTACTTTTCAGCCCGTGCTGGTCTAGATTCCATCCATCCATCCATCAGCCTTTCAACGTCCACTGCTGGACATAGGCCTCCCCAAAAGAACGCCACAACGAGCGGTTCCGTCATGCGGGATAATGCCGTAATCGCCACGCTTGGCAGGCGGGTTGGCGATTGCAGTGGATGTTGCTACTACTCGAGGGAGTGCTGCTGCCCACTCCCCCGGTATTCCCTCAGTCGGCTCTTACGACTCCCATGGGTGGAGAGGGGTGGAACAATTCTAAAGCCAGCCCCACACGGCCCCCACGGTGGTCTAGATTACTTTTTTGTAATTTGTATTTCGTATTTCAATTAAAAATTGCTGAAATATTGTATTTTGTATTTTATATTTCAAATACCTTACTTAAATATATTTTGTATTTCGTATTTTAATTACTTGCGATACTGTATATTTTCATTTGTGTTTCAATTAAAGCAAAGCATGTACTTTGCCCAGCCCTGCGTATAGATAGAACAGGTTATAAGAGTAAAAATGTCCGGTGATATAAAGAAAGAACAACACAACAACAAAACAGGGTAGCTCGTTGCAGGGGGCTCGTGTTTCTTAGTCTTAAGTAGTTTTAGTTAGAATAAATTTGAAATCCTGTAAGTTTAGGTTACGTTAAAAAAAAAAACGTGGCATCACGCCTGTATTCCCCGAAGGGGTAGGCAGAGGTGTATTACACACCCACGACTCGCCAGCTATGTTTGAGTGCCACGTAATAGGGGGCGAGCCTATTGATGTCTACCGGGCACATTTCCAAACTCCGGGCTGCTACTGAGAAATTAGTCCCATCGTAAATGGGACTAAAATATTCCCAAAGAATAAAAGTAAAAAAAAGAGGGGGAAAAAAACATAAATCCTATACATGCCTGATTTGGTTTTCATTATTTATTTATAGGATCCCGAATTTGGCGAAAAAACTCAAGTGGAAATAGATTTTTATACTTGCTAAGAAGGATATATTTAAAATCCAGATTCGAGATATAAGCTCTATCCTTCCTCCTTCGTCTGGAATACTTAATGTGTATCTTTCTACCAATAAATTCTAAATACTGAATAAATTCCATACGCTTATTGCTTTTTCTCTTTTAGAACTATTGAATCAATTCAAAATACTGTGCAGAGAGGCGAAGTGGTTTAAATACGTCCCGCCCGAGTGTTGTGGGTTCGACTCCCACACAGGACAACTCTTTGTGTGATCCACAAATGGTTGTTCTAAGTCTGGGTGTACTTTATGTCCGTGCAATTATAATGCTAGGTCCCCCGTAATACAAGGATTATTCCTTAGTGCAGGGTGTTGTAAAAAAAAACATTAATATATTATTTTCAGTTATTTACGCGGATGTTATAACATCTACTACATATACTATTATAAAGCTGTAACAGAGCTGTGTCTGTACATTTAAGATATTTGAGAAAAAAATACAGTATTAGGCTATACAGGCGTACCACCGAACGAATGTAGCATAGTTGCGGTGGCCCGCCTATAAAGGCGGAGAGACGGCACACGGCGGGTTTCTTTAGTGGGTGAAGGCCCCACACTAGCCTGTACGTTGCCCCGAAAGACGGGGTGTGCGATTAGACACATTTTTTCCCGAAAGGCGTGTCTGAGCACAAAACAATTTAAATTAATTTTTTTAGGCTTTTTGTCTGTTTATCTATTTGTTCGTTCGCGTATCACGCAAAAACTACAGAACGGATATTGATGCAACTTTTTTATTTGATGGCTCTTGATTAGACTTAAAAACTGGTATACATTTTATCCCGCTGCTATATTGGGAGCCTGAGATAATTACCTAAAATCTAACGGGCAAGGACTAGTTATGAAATAAAACTACGTTTACAGAATCATAAAAATTATAATTCTTAATAGATTGATACCTACTGAGTTTTTTTGTCAGATTATTTTCAGTTAGGCATCGTTTCAATTCGCTGGTAAATAAATATCTAATAATATAAATTTATAATTAAATCACAGATAATATTTATTACGTTATAAAAAAAAAATCAAACATTAAAAGAAATATTTTATAAGTACTGGTTTTGTTTCTGAACAAATATTAAGTACTTAGGTGAAAATAAAAAAAAACTGTGTAAATTCATTATAATATGTGAGTAAATGAAGCTGTGGTACTTAACAATTGATTTAACCATAGATATCCGTTGGTTCAGACCAAGAATGCTGTAAAGTATTAGCAATGCCAGATAGTTGAAGATAAAGTAAACGCGATAAATGTTATGTTTTGTTTCATAAATCTTCCGATTTATTTACTTAAGGGTAGATAAAATACTTAAATCTGTTGAGGTTTTTTTTTTATTTGCGCCTTTGTACTAAAAGACGTGAGCTGAAGTATAACACACATTTTGCCTACTTAAGCAATTTACGTTCAAATATTGAAAAGAAGCTCGATTTTTTACTCGTGGGATAGTTTTGAATTTAGAAGGCCTTTAGTTGAATCATGGATTTATCAAATGTTTCATTTGGTTGGATAGTCTTACGGCTTTCTAAATTTGAAATTTATTAAGTAGGTTTTATTTAATTAATATATTAGGATTTATTTTATTTATTTAAAAACTAAGGCTTTGTAAATTAGAAAATAAAATAAATAATTCCAAATATTATTTGCATTCAATGATTGCTATAACTCAAATATTTAATAGGCGACCAGCTTATTGTCATTAACCGAAGCAAACAAATCACTATGTAATCAGTCGATAACTTTACAAAGTAGGTACCACGTGCTCAGTTATTTTTATGATGATAGGTTGAAGTAAATTTAATGATTTTTTTATATTTTAAACATTTTAATTACTCGGCCAGAATACAAAAGAGCGAAAATGTGAAATCAAAACCAATATATTATGGTCCAAGCAATATTTGAACCTCCATCTCCTTGAAAACTCACCCAAGACATAATGAAGGAATGTGTTATCAAAATTCATAGTCCCGAGCAAATGTCACGGTGGCTGAATTGGCGAAGCATTTAAAACGGCTTTCCAGAAGATACAGGTTAAAATCTTACTAGTGACTATTATTTTCGATTTCAAAATTTCGCACTTTGTTTTTACGAAAATATGTTGATTCTAAAATACTATTAATTTTTCATCCATCCATAAGCCTTTTAACGTCCACTGCTGGACGTAGCCTCCCCAAGAATGAGGCATAGTGCCGTAATCGCTACGCTTGGCAGGCGGGTTGGCGACGCAAGTGGATGTTGTTAATACTCGAAGGAGTGCTGCTGCCCACTGCTCCAGTATTCCCTCAGTCGGTTCTTACGACTCCCATGGTTGGAGAGGGGTGGAACAATTCTAAAGCCGGACCCACACGGCCAATTATTAATTTTTAATTACTATAAACTAACTGTCTCGGTGGTGTAGCGGTAGTGTATGCGACTGCTAATCATGAGGTCTCGGGTTTGATCCCCGGGTCGGGCAAAGTTATTGAGCTTTTTCCTAAAAAGAAAAATTCTCAGTAGCAGCCCGGAGTTTGGAAATGTGCCCGGTAGACGTCAATAGGCTCGCCCCCTATTACGTGGGACTTAAACAAAGCTGGCGAGTCGTGGGTGTATAATACACCTCTGCCTACCCCTTCGGGGAATACAGGCGTGATGCTATATTAATTACTATAAATATATTTTGAAACATTCATGACTTACAGCATGCTGTGAATTAAAAAAAATAACAATTATAATGTCTTGTTCCTCGGGCTTCTTATATTTGTCCTGCATAAAATTTTATCTAAACCAGTTCAATGGATTGGTCGTGGTGGCAAGTTTGAATAGAGTAACTTTCACATTTACGAATATAACATAATATATAAAGTATTTTCTTCATTCCATTTACCTATTACGCTATTCACATAATGACTGTAAAATATTTCATTTCCAATGTTTCCGATATTAAAGTAATAAATGCATAACCTTGTTTCATCTTCACTGTACCAAAAAGGACTGGACCTTAACAAAGAAATATTTGTTTCAATATCTCTCTTATATCTATCACGTAATATTAATGAAATATTGAAGGGCAAAATATTTTTGTTATATTTATTCAATTTAGTTATTAGATATTAATGAATTACCCACGGTTTCACTCGCGTCATAGTAATAAATTATTTTTGGATAGGATTTACGTAAAATCCTTCGCTCACCTATAATACAGTATATCAAAGAAACCCATTTGCAAATTTTCGGTCAGCGTTGATATGTCAGTCAGTAACTATTTTATATAATATATAGATATAAGATCATTTTTAGATTGAGTTCAATAATAGTCAGTTTCAATAATATTCTAAGGATGACAGAGCAAAGCTTAATACAAAGTTGAATCTTATCAAAATGGTAGACATCTCGGCATAAAATAACTTATAAACTATCCTTTACATATGCTTAACAACTCTTTTTAAACATAGCAAAATTTTAACTGCCTCAGTGGTGTAGCGTTAGTGTATGCGACCGCTAATCATGAGGTCTCGGGTTCAATCCCCGGGTCGGGCTAAGCTACTGAGCTTTTTCCCAAAAAGAAAAATTCTCAGTAGCAGCCCGGAGTTTGGAAATGTGCCCGGTAGACGTCAATAGGCTCGCCCCCTATTACGCGGGACTTAAACATAGCTGGCGAGTCGTAGGTGTATAATACACCTCTGCCTATTATACCCCTTCGGGGAATACAGGCGTGATGCTATGTTTAAAATTTAAAGCTTGTAAATCTATTTTATACTAAAACTAACATACTATGTGGTCTAAAAAATACTTGAATTCTAAACTCTTTTGAGGTTCTGGATTTTTTTTTATATTACGTGGGCGGCAAACAAGCACACGGCTTTCCTGATGGTAAGCTGTTACCGTAGCCTATAGACGCTAGCAACATTAGAGGCATCACTTGCGCATCAACTCCAAGGAAAGGGATACGGGGTGGAGAGAAAGGATAATAAGAGATAAGCGGGGGGCTTAGATCTTCGGCGTTCTTTTTTTTTTTTTATTGCTTGTATTGGTAACCGTCGCGTCGCTCATGGACTTAACTATACCGAGAGTTTTGTCAAGCCGCTGCTCTCTATTTCATTCCACAGATATGAAATGAAAGAATAAACGGCTATCTCCTGCTACAGACAAAACGCAACGATGTGCTTCATGGCCCGCTCGGACCCGATACCAAGTGAATACTCCCATTTGGTACCCAGCCCTACCACCAGTCATGCAATGAATGATAATTGCTTACTTCCCTTAATCGCCTCATACGACACCCATGGGAAATAATGGGGTGGTGACACTAAACTTCTGCGTTTGTCTTCAAAATTTTAGAATTAACAATTGAAGTCATCACTTATATTGTTATATTTAATTTATTAATATACACAGGAATCCCAAAAGGTCGCAGATTTGAACAGAGTTTGAACTTTTAAAAGGAATTGTAATATCCAGGCGGCCAAATTCAGAAATGAACAATGCCCGCGGCTCTACTGCAGCTGATTGTTTGGTTATATCTCAAGTTATGAACATAGCAGCGGGATAAAACATATTCCAGTTTTTAATTCTAATAAAGAGCTATCAAATTAAAAATATTTTATCAGAATCCGTTCAGTAGTTTTTGCGTGATTTATGAACAAACAAACAGAGCAGACAAAAATTCTAAAAAAATGTTTTGTGTTCAACAATTCCTACATAGCCCGTTTAGTATTTTCTTTTTCTCAAATATCTTATATGTACAGACGTAGCTCTATTGCTATAATAGTACAGATCAGATACACACAAGTTTCTATATTATTATTCATTATGAATTTCGAATTTGAAAGTCCCTTAAACTATAACTAAAACTAGAGTATTTCCATAAAATTTTGCGGTTGGAAGGTAATTAAACACATTCGTCTTTCAAAATGGTTTATTATTTCTACTTAAACATTCATATTTGCGTATATACAGAAAAATACGACGACATATTTTGAGAAATAAATAATAATATCTAAGTTTCATTACATAGTTTGATATTCTTTTTTTTATTATTCACAGAATTTATATTACTCTGTGTAGAGGAAACGATTTCCTTAAATATGGAAATTTTCCTTGTGACATCGACGATATTTTCATTATTATACTTATTTTTTGATGTATCCAAATTATATTTTCGAAAACGAAATATTAAGGAGTGCCTTTGGAGTTAGAGGAAAAAGCTGAGTTTTCCTGGTTGTCAATATAGCCTAGTCAACAACAAAAACAAAAAGGTTTACCTGTTAAACAATCCAAGGGAAGATTTCAACACCACCGAAGGAATAATAATATAAATAATAATAATAAATATTCCTGTACATTTTCACACAAGGTCCTCTGGTCCCAAACTAAGCTTAACGCTTGTGCTATGGGTACCAGATTACGGATATAATACATAATATACTACTTTTTTTTTTGTAAATACATACCTACATATAATAGATAGAAAACACCCAGACGCAGTACAAATATCTGTGTGTGATGAAACACAAATAATTGTCCTGGGTGGGAATCGAACCCACGACCTCATGCACGGAAGTCGGTTACACTACCGACTACGCCACGAGGCCCGTCAAAATGTAACATAGTTCCAGTGGCCCGCCAATAAAGGCGGAGAGACAGCACACGGCGGGTTTCTTTAGTGGGTGAAGGCCCCACACTACCCTTTTCGTTGCCCCGAACGACGGGGTGTGCGGTTAGGATCATTTTTTTCCGCCTTAACAAAAAAAAGGGGAAGATTTCAACGGAATTCTCTTTGTTTTTACACAATAACAAGGTAGCAGAAGTTCTATTACGAAATCGCACATAACATTGTCGAACCCGATACCTCATGATCGGCAGTCGCTTACACTACCCCTGCACCACAGAGGCAGTTTACCATGTTTAATATATTTCAAATAAAGTCTTCTTCAACTGAACTTCTCTCATAAGCTTAATGGTTGAAACGATGACATAAGAGTGGAGTTTGTATATAGGATCTCTTTTTTATTACAATATATATGTTCCGATGTTGGTCAAGAAATATGTCCTTAACAGTAATAACAATGACTTCCAAATCTCTAGGCAGTAATCTTGGTCACGACAACCACAGTACGTAGGATACATTATAGTGCGCCAGTGTGTGTGCGATTATAAGTGCACTCTCTCTCTCTCACTATCAAGTCCGACTGGGACGTCATTCCCAAACGAACGGAAGAAGTTCTGCTGCAGGACCAATGGATTTACGTGCTTTCCTAACTCCAGGTTGATAATTTCATGACGGAAAAAAACAATAGCTTTTTGTTGGTTCCACCTGGGAAACGAACTCGAGACCCCGTGATCTAAAGTCCCTTACACTACCGCTGTACCACAGAGGCAGTTACGTCCATAACGGAAATAATATTAGCCTGTTATGTATCGCAATAGTTCAAATTTGGTGTTGTTTTAAATTTTCCTTTCCGTAGCATTATCTATTAAATCATCTTCTTTTAACTCTTATGGAACCGATTGAAATGCGCGTGTTTCGTTATGGGGTAATGACCTTATGAATTTTAATCCATTGTTACACTAATAAGATCTCTTTATATAGCGCAGTTCTTCTGCCATATGAAATAAGATAAGCACTTTATAATGTTGTAACCAAATAGGTATGGGATTGTTATTCTAATGAATCTGCGTGATTGATACATTTACTTGCTTTTATATACTTATAATTGCCTTGGTAGTGCAGCCGTAGTGTGTGCGACTGCTGATCATGAGGTCTCGGGTTCCATCTCCGGGTCGGGCAACGTTATTGAGCTTGTTCGTAAAAATTCAAATTTTTAATAGCAGCCCGGAGTTTGGAAATGTGCCCGGTAGACGGCAACAGGCTCGTCCCCTATTACGTGGGACTTAAACATAACTGGCGAACCGTGGGTGTGTAATACACCTCTGCCTACCCCTTCGGGGATACAGGAGTGATGATATATATATTATGTATATTTATAATTATCTAAATGTTTATTTGGTTTGAGAAATTTTTAACAGCTTGATTATATCAAATGCTCCTCGGCAACAAAGTTGGGAAAAATAATAATTTTAAATTAGATTTGGTACGAAACGACGAAATGTAATTCACGCTCCGTCCATTTAACTGAAAAAGCAATTCACTTAGTTCTGTGGAAATTAATATAATTTGGCAAATCCATCATCATCCATCAGCCTTTCAACGTCCACTGCTGGACATAGGCCTCCCCAAGAGAACGCCACAACGAGCGGTCCCATCATGGGGGATAATGCCATAATCGCCACGCTTGGCAAGCGGGTTGGCGATTGCAGTGGATGTTGTTAATACTCGAGGGAGTGCTGCTACCCACTCCCTTGGTATTCCCTCAGTCGGCTCTTACGACTCCCGTGGGTAGAGAGGGGTGGGGCAATTCTAAAGCCGGCCCCACACGGCCAAGCCAGCCCCACACGGCCAATTTGAACGAATTATCCAGTTTTCCAGTAGCATAATACCAAAAGTAAAGGCCAGTGGTAAGCTACTATCTACCAAGTAACCGATTACTTGTCATTTGTGCCGCTGACACGCCGGTGTCATGCCAATCGTAGGTCTTTGAATTAGTAGAGTACCAAAAGTGATATTATGTAGCCATTTGCCACGATTGCGATACCGATAGTAATTCGTTGCGTTAGGTAGTTTGGGCCCAGGTAGGTAGTTAGGAAGTTGTAGACTGAATCATATAAACTTGTATATCTTGAACTAATAATCAGTAGTAAGGGGTTGTGACCAGAAGGAGGCGGTCTGATGAGGATAAATAGCAAAATCAGCAGTCAAGAGACTGGAGAACACAGCAAAATATAGGAATAAACATCAAAATAAAAATACAACAGACATTTATGTTTTCAATCCTTTATTATAGTGCTGAGACCTGAACGTTGAAAGTCCTTACTCTAAATAATAGAGATGCATTGGAGACGTAGGGCTGGTGTTAAATGCACCAAATATGTTGGACGTTATGCCGTACGAATTAGTCAAACTCTCAATGCATCCAACAAATGCTATAAATCCTCGGACAGTTTAAAGAACAAATTATTTGTGAAAGTGGAAATAGTAGACTTTATTGCAAGCAGGATTCGAACCTGCCTCCCATCCAATCCAGAAAACTGCGCCAGCCCGCTAAGCTATTGCAGCCGCCCAACGAAGATTCCAAATCTCCACTTCATATTTGTTTTTGATTCCTTTACGACCCACGCCTCCTATAGCATGTATTTACATACATTATTATTCCCCGGATTGGATGGGATGCAGGTTTGAATCCTGCTTGCAGTAAAGTTCGCTTTTTTTTTAGAGTAGCTAAGCATGTCAAGTGCTATAACACAGATAATAGATATTGGACAGTCAAAGGAGGAGATACCACAATATAAATGTGCATAATCATTGGGCGTATAACTTTATAGGTAGAAGTACTATATTTGAGAAAGATGATAATTATTATAGATTAGCCTCAGGAATTTGTATCGCTTATATTGACAGAAGTTTCATGGCCCAACTTATGGTAACTGGTAACCGTCATGAACTCAACCATAATAATACTAATAGTACTGTCAAGCGGTTGCTCACCATTTGATTTATCGGATAGAAATTGAAAGAGTCCATTCTTTAATGTCATGATTGTCTCCCACTACAAGTGCCACACCGATCAGTTACAAAGTAATGGTGGCACTGATCTGCTCGACCCCGATAATAAGTGAGTAGGCTAGGTACTCCATTTGGTAGTACCACCAACAAAAATAAATTATTTAGTGTTTAAAAAAAATATTATTTGTACAACTTTGTGATAATTATCTACCCATTACTGGACACGGGAAGGTATATGATATGAGGGTTTTATTCCCTGAGGATTTGAGAGCTCAATCTCCGAACGAAGTAATAAGCCTGTGTCCTCGCAAAAACATTTGTAATAAAAAACCTCCGTGGACACAGACAAATGGAAGTGAAAGTACGATAATATGTCATGGCGTGATCTATTTTTTACTCGCCCTTATTCAATGTAAGTTTGTTTGTGGGATTGTCCTTATAATAACCACTTCTTTCGATACCATCGCTTAATTAAAGAAAGAGGTTCCATCGTATTCAAAATCTTTATTAAATTAAACACTATGACATATTATACCTGTTCCAATTGTCCAAGTGCACACTCAATAATCAACTTAATTCTAAAATAATGATCAATCAATGTAAATTGTTTTGAACATAGTAAAGTAATGTAACGGTGGTTATAATTTTTAATTTTTTGGCACATTTTGGGAGAAGTTATATTTAAAATAAGGAGCAAATTATATTTCCAGTGAATAAAAGATAAATAAAACATGTTATTGTGCATTTATATTTTGATTATTGATTCGAACCTACCAAATGTTTATCGTAAAATAGTTAAATATAGGTCACAGTTATCAAATATGAATTTTCTTCATAATAAATGTCACAAATTTCACAGCATTATTATAAATAAATCCTTAATAGACGAACGAAAACATTTTCTAACATTTCAACATAAAATTTCAACCGGAAATATTTCTATAAGTATAAAAAAGTTTTGAAACCTTATTTTTAAAGTATGTAATTAGAATTTAAAAGTAAAAGAAATCGAGAAATGGTTACGGTTTTTTTTATTGTGTGACGATTACTTGCAGTAATATTTTAGATGCAGATAATATCATGCTGTGGTCTCTTAGTAACAGAGACAATAAGTAAAAAGTCAGATAGATCTTTGAAATGAAATGGCAATTCATCAATTAATATGTCTAATAGAATAAACATTGAATACCTACTACACAAACCAACATACATTTATTCTAATTATAAAACAATAAAGTTGACAATATATACAAAATCTCGCAAATATGTTCAATTTTATGTCTCTAATACCTAATACTAAATTCCCTTAAAGGAGGTTCTATTAATACTGTTTCAGTAATTTCTGGTGCAGCTGGCGATGATGTTGGCATTCCCGTAGGTCGTAATGATATGGCTAATGGGAGAGCTGATCTAGCACAGAGCTGGGACGCTCCTCTAGTTGAGCCGACGGAATGATAACGGGTGCAGCGGCCACGTCTGTTGAAGATACAAAAAGTATAATCTCTGCTATGAGTTCATTAATTTTGTGAACTAGCTCTGCGTAAATAAGAGAGGCTTCTCTCCAAGGGAACAAAAAGTATGTTTCTTTAATATCTAGTATTTATAACATTAGATCACTAGTTTTACCTAAGCAACTATAATTGGAATAAAAAAAAACGTGCGTGTAAGTTACGCGGTGTGAAGGCGTGCGCGTTTATGGACACGAGACCGGCGTCCACCGGTCATTAGGAGTTTTAGTTCATGCAAATAAACAGGCTCAAACCCAATCTTTATTCTTTTCTTATTATCCTTATTCTCCACTTCTTATCCCTTTCCATGGAGATGACAACGCGTGAGTGATACTCTGGTGTTGCTAGCGTCTATAGGCTATGGTAACCGCTTACCATATGCTTATTTGCCACCTAGCATAGCATATAAAAAAAAAACATTCTAAAAAAATGTTTTGTTTTGTAAGAAGAAATGTTTTGTATGCTCTTCAGTAAAAATAAAACAAAGAATTATTTTGCATGAAAAAAATATTGAACAGAAGCTCTGCTCTTAAATTTATATGCTTCTTAACTCAAAGTACGTTTCTAATAGAAGAACTTAATATAATATAAATATATTTATTTTAAATGGAAATGGACGTAATCTACATAAAACATGAAATTGTTATTGATTTGGCTAGAGAGAGAGATATTAAATTATCACATTTTTCACAATAAATCACGGATATTATAACAATAATCAATACAAATTATGGCCTGTTCTAGTTCACAAACAACTGTATCAGATAAAATATTTTTACCAAATATTACTAAAGACCATTACTCCTAAAAGGTTTCAGTCATTAAAGTCTCTCTTTATATTATTTTCTTTATAATAACTGAGCAATAAAAAGCATTATTAGTAGTAAATGATTGTGAATTTCATTATAGTGCATTTGTTTTATATCCGGCTCGAAGGACCAGCTGTATAAATAATCTATTATAAGAAGTTTGATGAGCTTATTTCTTTTCTAGTTTGTTTAAATGAGCTCTAGAGAGGAGAGTATTTTATTTAATATCTGTGTAAATCTCTGTGAACGCCGTAGACCAGTGATCATAAAGTGTTGCTATACATGTCATAGATAACAAAAAACTATAGAGACGCAATTTCATAATAAAAAAACTGTATATTGAAGGCATAAGAGGTTCGCTAGCTAGGCGTCACAGAACCTAAGACTTCCTTTTTTTAGAAATTGGTTGGTTTGTCTATTTTATTTATTCACGCTTAAAACTACTGAATCGATTTTGATCAAACTATTTTGTTGAATACCCCTTGATTAAACTTAAAAGCTAGCTTTTTTATCTCGCTACTATATTGGGAAACGGAAATAAAACAATAAGCCTTACTCTTCCAAAGCTAAGCTAGTAAAATTTTCCAGTATAAATATGTAGAATATAATAAATATTAAACTCACCTGGTGCAGTGACACCTAAGCAGCCGGAGAAAAGCGGCTCTGAAAGTCCTATTGAATACCGTGTAGATGATAGGATTGATGGTCGAAGACACGTAGCCCAGCCAGAGACAAATATCGACCACGTGCTCTGTAGGTGATTTGTAAAATAATTAACAATCACTCGAAAATGAAACACTTCATGATCACCTCACAGTTGTTTGAAACCTAGGAGGCGGTGGATTTTTCTCGATATGGTCTGACAATCAGGGAACACTGAATTCGCACCACATGTTATCGCCAGTATACAATTAACCATCTAATTACACTTTTCAGAAGCATTGTGAGTTGTTTTTATCTATAGGTACTATTATAAAGCTGTAACAGAGCTGTGTCTGTACATTTAAGATATTTGAGAAAAAATGGCTAATATAGTATAGCCTATATAGGCGTGTATAAACACAAAACGTTTTTTTTAGATTTTTTGTCTGTTTGTCTGTTTGTTTATTCGCGCATCACGCAAAAACTACTGAACGGATTTTGATGCAACTTTTTCTATTTCATAGCTCTCGATTAGATTTAAAAACTGGTATACATTTTATCCCGCTACTATATCGGGTACCTGAGATATAACTCAAAAACTAGCTTTTAGCTGCGGCGGAGCCACGGGTAAAGGCAAATAAAATCTAAAATGAATTGTAAAATATCAATATACCTATTTGCTTCTTTCGATTTAAAAACCTGGTGTGCTACAGAACCAGTTTTCTCAGCCAAATCTCCGGTAAAGTACTAGTTTTGGATAAATAAGTCTGACAGTGCAATACCGTATCATTACGTAACTGGCCATTACTTTTGTATTTTTGGCACAAGATACCATTGCGACTACAATTTCATAACCGCCCATGAAGTTAAATGGGACTTAGTGATTGGTTTTTATTGGTGAGCGCTATAAATATTA
This sequence comes from Leucoma salicis, assembly GCA_948253155.1. NCBI lineage: Eukaryota > Metazoa > Arthropoda > Insecta > Lepidoptera > Erebidae > Leucoma > Leucoma salicis. The sequence goes on along the minus strand of OX411805.1, from coordinate 7,003,124 downwards.
TAGTTGTATTATCAAAGACTTGCAGTTTTTACTACAATGATCTCTTATGTTTAAAATCGATACATTTTTAGGTCTATAATTTCTAATCCCATTCTCACGCAATTATTCAACAGCCTTCTCCCATATAGGTAGACTTTTGCCTCAAAAACTGTAAGGTTTTTGTAGATAATTACCTATAATTTATTTCTTTAAAGTAGATGGGCATGTCAAGTGCTACATATCAAAATATATAATTTATCAGTATAGAAAATATTAATTTCACTATACTCTTGATCGACTAGTCAAGTTGACGCTCATGATGATTTAGCATTATCTATTAAGAAATAAAAATTACGTTTTTTTTTTTGATATATTACTACTAATTTTATCTGTGATATGAAATGGTGAGCAGCGGTTTACAATACTCTCGGTAACAGAGAGTCCATGAGCATTGGTTACCATTTACCATCAGGTGGGCCATGGCTCGTCTGCCACCATACGCAATAAAAAAAATACTACTGTATACTGCGCACAAAGTGGATCAAATAATTTTAAAAAGTATAAAAAATAAAATGATCAAAACCTTTTCAATGTACGCTTGTATAAAATTATGACATGTGTAAAATAACGGAAATGGACTATAATAATATAGGCAATTAACTTAAGTACATGTAACTATATACCCTATTATTATAATATTTAATAAATGAGAATATTGTTTGAGTCTTTATACTTCTTGGCAAGCGCCCTCTCGCTATCGAACGAATTAAACCGTTATTGGTTTTTTGATTGACGTTATGCTTCCTTGTTACAAGCTTTTGTCAACAGATGACAATAAAAACAATTGAATAAATCGGTAACTAATAGCCGGTCTGACCGTCCGCATTAGATGTTTCACATCAAAAAGGAACTAACATCAAAATCGTGAAAACCGCGTAATTTTATTTGATAAAATATTTCATTTAATTACCTGGAACTATACAAGCAGGACATGCCGCAAATAGTATATTGAGTAGAAAGAACGGCGCCCAACATAGTACAAAGGTAAAGAACACCAGCCCAAGGACTTTAGTTGCCTTTTGCTCATTGGCTACTGCGTTCGCTGAAAGTGCTCTGCTCTTTTTGCGATTTGCTAGGAACCTGAAAGAAAACATAATTTAAATAGCATCTTTAGCTCTTAATGATTTTATAATGGCTCTCCTGTTCAATATAATATAAGTATATTTTAATTAATTGAATAAGGCGACGCTTGGCGGAGGTCCATTGTTATTATAATACTTTCTAACATTTACGCGAATTTCACACATTTTGAAATAAAACTGCGTTTACGGAATCTATCGCGTTTACTTGATTTTTATGCTATCCTGACGTTTCGAATACTTTACAGCATTCATGATCACGGGTGGACTTAGATGGTAGATGTCAGCTTTAGATGGTAGATGTCAGCTTTGTAAAGTATTCGAAACGTCGGGATAGCATGAAAATCAAGTAAACGCGATAGATTCCGTAAACGTAGTTTTATTCCATTGTTATTATTATAAAATTAATATTTCAGGAGAGCCCACCACTCACCCACGGATTGTCAATCCCGGTTATTTTTGGGCACACACAATATATTTTGCGGAATATAGCAACGTTGTGGTTCTGAGAGTCCTGCCGCATCGCAAGGTTGCATTGCATTGGTGAGATTTGTTGTCATTATCGTGCATGCTACTCTGCTATTATTACATTCTCCTCTATCAGTGAGAGTGCGGATTGACAATCTAAGGTTATTTTGTGTGTGTCCAAAGATAACTGGGATTGACAATCCGTGGGTGAGTGGTGGGTTCCCCTTCTAAAATATCCATTCTATAATAATACGTTTTCCATCCATCCATCCATCAGCCTTTTAAGGTCCACTGCTGGACATAGGCCTACCCAATAATGGGGGATAGTGCCGTAATGGCCACGCTTGGCAGGCGGGTTGGCGATCGCAGTGGATGTTGTCAATACTTGAAGGAGTGCTGCTGCCCACTCCGCCAGTATTCCCTCAGTCGGCTCTTACGCCTCCCATGGGTGGAGAGGGGTGGAACAATTCTAAAGCCGGCCCCACACGGCAAAAATACGTTTTAGTATACCTAAAGCTGTTTAGCAATATTACATAATAAACATAACATAGCATCACGCCTGTATTCCCCGAAGGGGTAGGCAGAGGTGTATTACACACCCACAGTTCGTAAGCATGTTTAAATCCCACGTAATAGAGGACGAGTCTATTGCCGTCCACCGGGCACATTTCTAAACTCCAGGGTGCTACTGAGAATTTTGTTTTACGATAAAGCTCAATAACACTGCCTGAACCGGGGATCGAACCCGAGACCTCATGATCAGCAGTCTCTCACACTACCGCTGCACCACAGAGGCAGTTAAAGTTTAGCAATATTTCTGTCGTAATACCACGGTAAGCAATGTTAATTGTTCTTTTCTCTTGGAAAGAGCGACGAAACCATAACTGGTAGTTCCATATTGTGATTGGGTTGGATTCGTCAAGAATGTTGTTATAATTTTTACTCGCTTTTAACACAGAATAGGAACTGGATTCTCCCTTTTTTAAGAATCCTTTCTAAACTGCTGCTACTTCAAAAGTCAGACCATATTATTTTACCAGTTTTATTTTGTAATGCTCAACCACAAACTATTGTTTTAATAATATTTTTCTTTGTACAAAAGTAAACAACGAAGCATAGCATTCCGGACTTCGAATTCCTAATTAAATAGGTACGTCAACGGTAGCAATGTTAATTGCTCAGAAAACTATTGTGTAAAAGCACAGAGGTACGAGATTCGATCGTTAATATTACTGAAATTAAATTTGAATGTAACGTGTACTTTGTTTCTACCGAATTAATCACATCTTGAGAATGTAGAAATTCCTTTCACTTATTTTTTGTCCCAAATTGTTATTTAATTGATTAGTAATTGACATATTTAGTGGTGTATATTAACATCGTAATCTGAGAACTTATTATAACAATTACATATGAGATACCCAATGGTCGTTTGTGTACTCTTATCATCTTTTTTCGTTTCTTAGGCTTATACTCTGGAAGGCCAAACTTTTTCTTCATCCTCTGTCTATCATTCTTCCCTGTCTATCTCTCCATTTCCTTTTTATTATACTTCCTCTCTACCCTTATCCTTTTCTATGGGATTCGCAACGTGCAAGTATTACCTTGGTATTTATTTTTTGGTACAAGCCACGCTAATGGCTTAACACCAGATGAGGATAGAATAAAAAATGTCCACATTAAATAGCCAAACATTAAAATATCTAATGGATCTACGTTTTACAGATTTTTTTACATGGGGAGATACCACTTGAGAGTGCTATGGCTCTGTTACTGTCCAGACATGTTAGTAGTCAGGTTCACACAGTCACAGTTACACAGTAATAAAGGATAAATACCTATAATAAAGGATACCCTATGGATAGAGGGAGAAAATGAGAATTCCTTTGAGCCTCATTGAAATCGTGTCCCGCTAAAGGAGAATGCCAATACAATGGTTGTTTCATAAGTGGTTTTGTTTTGAAGCAGACTCAAATTGGTCTCAAAAATTCAATTTTTAATATCTACAATACCTATATAAATACCAAGTCATAATATCGTCAAATAAAAATTTGCTAATTGAAAAGTAATTTACCAACTTTGATCGTTCGAGTACGACCATGTAATAGCGGGCGAGTCTATTGCCATCTATCAGGCACATCTACAACTACTAATAATTAACATTTAATACATTTAAAACATTTTAATTATATTATTTTTGATATGAAACATCTAATGCGGAGGGAGGGTAAAATCGGCTGTTAGCGTTGCGACGCTTTTCAAATCAAATTAACTTGCCCCGTTCAAATCATGAAAGTTAAATTTCCCGATTTTCAATAAAATTGAGCTACACGCATGTGTATATCGCGTGACAATGCAATATTATGATGACATGGAGCTGATCTGATGATGGAGCTGGAAGCTGGACATAGGAACTCTATAATGAAACTCCGCAACCCCATCGAGTTAGAGCTCGTTAGATTCGTCTTGACGAGTATTTTGTCTCTAGGTAGTATCCAGGGTCTGATGATGAAGCTGGAAGGTGGCCACAGTTACTCTGTAATGAAACGACGCAACCCCATCGAGCTTGGAATCGTTTGATTCGTCTTGACGAGTACTTTGTCTTTAGATAGTATCCAGGGTCTGATGATGGAGATAAAAGGTGACCATAGGAACTCTGATATAAAATGACATTACTCCATCGAGTTTGGGCTCGTATGATTCGTCTTGACAAGTACTTTGTCTCTATATGGTATCGAAGGTCTGATGATGGGGCTGGAAGGTGGCCACAGTATCTCTGTAATGTAACGACGCAACCCCATTGAGATTATATTCGTTTGATTCGTCTACAAAATAATTTCGATGTTTTCACAACTGGTAGACGTTCCACGACGTCTAGTTTTTTTTTAAAGTGACAAATATTTGTCACGCTAAATATTTGTGTATGATAATCATACACAAATATTTAGCGTACTTACATGCATAAAATATAACCTAAATTGATGAACTTCATTAGCCTTTTTCTCGCAAATCCGGCTATTTTCCGGATATTGTAATATTTTCAATTGCATGTACACTTAAAACACTATAAATTAAGGTAAGTTTTATTAATGTACAACACGATACAATATGAAACTAATGCCCAAACATATGTGGGCATCCGCCTTTAAAGGCTTATAGCAGAAGTTTGAAAGAGCCATATTGGAGATGTTACAACTCATATAATTTTGTTTTCAACGTTTCCTTGGTGAGCATTACAAGTTAAGCACTTTAACAAGATTATTATTTGCTCGTCATATTAATTTATTTCACGATTCGATAGAACATTTTAATATGCGTTTGAAACTTTGTATAAAGTTGTGACATTCATCGAAAATGTAAGGTAAGGTATTCTGCAAGAGTTCGCACGAGTTTCACGACTAAATTCGGAAGTTCGACTTTATTCGTCGGTTATAATATAAAAGAGAGCTAATTATTTAAACATGATCCCAACTTTATGAAAATACGTTTATTTCCTTGACATACCAATTAAAATTAATACTAAATTATTTTTAAAACCTAGTGTTATCATCTGTATGTATCTGTAATATTATGAAGCTATAACATAGCTATGTATACAGACTTTGAAGATGTTTGAGAAAATTGGACTTTATTAGGCTACGTGTCTCTGACCTGATAACAATTTTTTTTTATAATTATTGTGTGCTTATCTGTTTGTTTGTTCGCACGTCACGCAAAAAATATTACACAGATTTTAATGAAACTTTTTTGTTTGATTGCTTTTGATTAGACTCTCAATAAAATTGTAATATGAAAATACTTCCGACAGATGGTGCAGGCGTCACCCAAAGACGTTAAGTATGAATGTGTTATCGAAATTAGCAGTAAGGAGCAAGGGTCACGATGGCTGAATTGGCGAAGCATCTGGACGGTATCCAGGAGATGCAGGTTCGAATCCTGCTCGTGACTGTTATTTTCAATTTCATATTTTTCACTTTGTGTTTAAAGTATATTTTCTGTTTAAAGAAAAGGATGATGTGCACTCACTATGACTGTACTATCGCTATGGTACCTGAGCTGGGGCCGCTTTAGTTATATAAATGCTCTATCTCGATGTTTAGGCAATATCTTTGACGAACAAAATCAAATATCATGAAGATAGTTTTAGCGGGAACATGAAAGAAACATGTGGTAGCTTTACATTATTATCCAAAGCTTGTGTTATACATTAATACTCAATATATTAATGTGTAAAAGTGGTGGCATTTACTAATCAACTACTTGTGTATGTGCATAAGTGTTGGCAAGTGACGTTAGTTCGCTGTAACTTGTTTTTCGTGTTTCTCCAAAACTCAGTAGAACCTTCCAGTAAAGCCATCACCGCTTTACAGAGGTATGACTGACTTGACTATGACTAATTTTCTAGGAGTTTGACTTGTGTGACACATTAATTTTACCTACTATACTTACTTGATGCAACGTGAAACTTGATACTGGCAACAAATGGCTTAGGCTGATTGCCATAATCAAAAAAGAAGAAGAATATAATAAAACTTTTTTGATCTATATTTTTTAGCATTTGACATGCTCCGCCACTTTTTAAAGTATAAATTATTTGAGAATAAGGAAAAAGAGATTTTTTGTACTAGCGGGAATCGAACCCGCGTCTTTTCCAATCCGGGGAAGTGCTCTAAGCCACTGAGCTATAGTACAGGTACTTCGACCATCCCAATCTCCTTATTACATTTGTCTTTACGACCAGCGCCATCTATCGGAAGCATTTACATAATAAAACTTTTAAAAATAAGCTTTTGATCATTATTTATTGCCATATCCTAAACTTGAGATATTATTTCATTATTTATTCCTAAACTTGGAATATTATTATATGTAACCTCCCTCAATAAATAGGCTCTATCAGTATCTTTTTTTCAACCCTTTTTTATGTAAGTATTACTATTGGGCACGGGTCTCCTCTCATGGTGAGAGAAATTGGGTTATAGTCCACCAAGTTGGTCCAGTGCGGATTGACAGACTTCACAAGCTGTTGAGAAAATCTCTCAGGCATGCAGGTTCTCTCAAGATATTTCCTTTCACCGAGCAATGATAAATGGTAAAAAAAAATACACACATCATTTCGAAAAATCTCAAAATGCCAGAGGTGTGTCTATAAGTAAATAGATAAAACGACTGTCTAGCGAACAAGGATTTTATTGAAATCGGAAGGATAGTTTCTGAGACTACTGCGTCTAAACATACACACTCTTCAGTTTTTAAATAGTACTATAAGATAGGACACAAACTGCAAACATGCACGCGGTTATCAGCGCGCGTATTCTGCTTAAAATGCAGCGAACGCTCTGTGATGACAAAGTACAGGTATCTAACATTATTCAGCACATGGCTACTAGAGGACTTCCTCCTTTTTTTGTTAAGACGCGAAGAAATATTCCTAACCGCACACCATGTTGTTTGGGGCAAAGAACAAGGAGGTAGTGTGGGGCTCTCACTCACTAAATAAACGTGTCATTGAACCGCCTATTTTGGCGGACTACTGGAACTTTATGCCATTACTTCAGTAGTGCGCCGGCAGCTTACCCTCAGGTACCCTCTCTGAGTGACGCATCTGCAGACCTAAGGTAGTATATGCCGTAGCATCCATGCCTCGACTGCACCTGCACCAGTTGCAATATAAAGACTTGCCGACTCCTTCAGCATCAGCTGAAGCGCTCCTATGGTCCACACTACAAGACCCCTACTCCCATTGATGAATATTTTAGCCGTTCTAACTAGGCATAGACTAGTTTTCAGGATAATCATTCCCTATAAAACATAGGTAACTAGGGAACCATCTTGTCGTAGTTTCAGTCAGACTCCTGATTTAAATTATTGTTCTGAACAAATATATCATAAATGCTAGATTTTTAAATAAATTCAATAGGAATATTCAAATAAATAAATTCAGTTTAAGGCGTATTATAACCTCACTTTATTAAATGATAACACGAATTTCTCTTTATCTCGGGTACCGAAATGAAAACTATTTTTTACTAGATTATGAAACTAGGCATTTTTTTCTATTAGATAGATGAGAAATCAAGAAGGCACATGGATTATTGTACTGGGCCTAATCGCCTAACAAAACTGTCATTCTCCTTTTGATATAGACCAAGCTATCGCACGATATGCAATAGATTAGCAGTCCAGAGCGCTTTCTCGGATTGGAAGGGACTTAAAATCGAATCCTGATGGCAGTACATATTTTTTTTTACTTTTACGATTAATTTGTTCTATTATAGCAGCTGAGCACGTTAGTATTGAAATGTTAGTAGTTGTCATTGATTAGTGGATATATGTGAGTTCCTTCTAAAACTCTTTTTGCTTAGTAGTAGGCATAATAATATCAATATAAGTAAATATTAAATAGTACGAGCAAACCAGCGTAGAACCAGAACGTCAACGAAGTGAAACGACGCAGTGTCCGTAACCCACCAAATATTGGTGGAGAGACGGCGCACTTTCGGATAGTGATAGTGGACGAGGACCTCCTTTATAGAATAGAATGGGGTTCCAGGACAAAAAAAAAGTAAATAATACATTATAATGTCGATGTATGATGTAGGGTAAACTGTATAATGATTGGCACTCTAAGCATATTTAAGATTGATATATATATATATTTTAAATTGATAGGTGTTTAAAAAGTAAGCAAACATCGATAAAGGGTTCTCTGGTATGTAAATATATTTTCAAATGAAAATGCATTAATCAATCTAATTAGAGATTTCTAATAGAAAAACAAAATAAATTTTTGAAATTACAGTCATTGACACCATAAGTACAGTTACTGTTATTAACACATATAAATCAGTCATTGGCACCTAATATTGTAAGATTATAACAGAAAATTGGTCAAAAAAGCAGTCGTTGCCATTATTTACCTAAAAACTAAGCATAATAATAAATAATCTATGTTACAGTCGTTAATTGATGACCCTTATTAGAAAGTGATGTTTCAACAGCTCTGCATGGCGCTGGTATACGAGTATATTTATTATCTTTTTATGTGCTGCCAGCTATAATATTATAAAACCTACTTTTTTCTTCAAGAAATGTTACTATTGCAGTTTATGAAAAAATTTAGAACAGATGTTACCAGTGTGTGCTATATCAGTTCTTAATATTTGCATTTAAAATCCAAAGTGCCAATGACTAAGGGGGTGCCAGCAATACTACAGTTTACCCTATTTAGCTAATAATTCAACAATTATAATAGAGAAATCTATGTCTAAATAGGTATTGTATGTTTTCTTGTAGTCCAAAACAAAAATTGGTATTGCCTTTGTGTTCATAAATGTATACTATGGTTCAAATTTAAACGTGATTATCGTTCAGCAAATAAATATAAGTTGTATTGAGATAGTTACTGTTTGTTTGGTAACAATGACTGTTAATAATATTTATGCCATACTGCTATTAACAATTTTAAGCAATCGTAGGTACTTACTAATTCTGCGAAGATTATGCGCGCGACTTTGTCCATGTGGATTTCAAAATATAATTACGTCATTCTACAGCACTTTACTGACATCTATGTAAAAATAACTATCTCAACGGATCTATCCATTAAATAATTCCATAAAACGTGTTTTTCTAGGTATCAGGCTGTATACCTATTGTAATATTTATGACAATTGGCTTAGTAGTTACAACGTAAAAGCGGAGCAAACAAACAGACAAACCATTGATCTATACATTAAGGATACAAAATTGTGTATAGAAATCTTGGCAAAAGTTGTACATATACTTACTCAAATATTTTGCATTAATTTCGCATTCATTTTATAAAACAGTAACAAATCGTAATGAGCCGTGTGGGGCCGGCACCAAGAATAGCTTCACCCTGTCTCTTCCTATGGGAGTCGTAAAAGCCGACGAAAGGATTACCGGGGGACCGGCCAGCAGCGTTCCCCTGTGTACTAAAAACATCCACTGCGATCGCCAACCCGCCTGCCAAGCGTGGCGATTATGGTAATACCCCCCCATATGAGTGCACACACACACACACACATCGGCCCCCAGTCACGGCAGCTCTGCTATTCCGTGGCCTAACGGTAGCGGGCCCGGTAACGGTGGAACAGGGGGTGCTAAGAATCTCCGGTCGCGATCCAGCTATCAGAAACGACTTTTGGCCCTAGTAACGCACAACGTCAGAAAACTGAGGACTGACGAGAGGATCACCGCGCTGGAAGAGGAACTGAGCAAGATCCGATGGGACGTTGTAGGATTATCAGAAGTGCGAAGACAGGGTGAGGGCACGATAATCCTCCAGTCCGGAAACTTGCTCTTCCACCGGGAGGGTGACCAACAGTCCCAGGGTGGTGTCGGGTTTATCGTTCGCAAGTTTCTCATAGGTAACGTGGAGATGATTGAGAGTGTGTCGAGTAGGGTAGCGTATCTTATACTCAGAATAACCAAAAGGTATTCGCTGAAGGTCATACAGGTTTACGCACCGACCTCGACACATTCCGACGACGAAGTGGAGGCCCTTTACGAGGACATCTCGAAAGCCATTCACGCATCTAAAAGTCACTTCACGGTGGTTATGGGAGATTTCAACACAAAACTAGGCATAAGGAGAGACGATGAGCTGAAGGTGGGGCAATATGGATTTGGGCAGAGGAACCACAGGGGCCAGATGCTGTCTGATTTTCTGGAGAAGGAAGGCCTCTTTATGATGAATTCCTTCTTCAGGAAACAGCCCCAGCGAAAATGGCCCTGGATTAGTCCTGATGGTTCAGTGAAAAATGAGATCGATTTCATCTTAGCAGACAAACGACACATATTCAATGATGTCTCAGTGATCAGCAGGATTAAAACTGGGAGTGATCACCGCTTAGTTAGAGGCATATTGAATCTAAATATGAAAGTCGAGAGGTCACGCTTGGTGAAGTCTACGCTCCGACCAACACCTGCTCAATACCAGAACCCCGAAAACTTTCAGCTTGAACTATAAAATCGCTTTCAATGCCTAGACGAGTGCAATTCAGTGAACGATATGAACAACAGGTTCGTGGAAACTGTCCAAGCGGTCGGGTCGACCTTTTTTAAGACCAGTCGCGTCAATAGGACTCAAAAGCTTTCGGACCAAACTCTTAAGCTCATGGCGAGACGGACAGAAATGACGGTGCAATCTTCGGCTGATTGGTCCAATCAGAGGCGATTAAACAGGCAGATCTCCAAGTCTATGCGACGAGACATTCGCCGATTTAATACCTTGCGTATTAAAGAGGCGATAGAGCGGAACCAAGGTTCCAAAGTGTTCGCAAGAGATCTGCCTGCTGGGAAAAGCCAGCTGACCAAGCTGAAGACCAATGATGGCAAAGTTGAGATATTAAGAGAGGTCCACGAGTTCTATGGACAGTTATACAGATTCCAGAACCCTGTTGTCAGCTTGGTCCATGAGCCCAGATCCAAGCTAACTCAGAACTATACCAAAGATATCCCAGACGTCAGCCTGTACGAGATCAGAATGGCTCTCAAACAACTAAAAGACGGAAAGGCACCGGGAGACGACGGAATTACTATAGAGCTTCTGAGGGCAGGCGGAAAGTCGGTCCTCAAAGCCATTCAGAGCACGACATTCCAGAGTCTTGGACCAGGAGCGTGGTGGTGCTGTTCTTCAAGAAAGGTGACAGAACCCTCTTGAAGAATTACAGACCCATCTCGTTCTTGAGCCATGTCCATAAGTTGTTTTCGAGGGTCATTACAAATCGACTCACGCGCAGGCTCGACGACTTCCAGCCTCCCAAACAAGCCAGTTTCCGAAAAGGCTATAGTACCGTAGACCACATACATACGCTGCGCCAGATCATACAGAAGACCGAGGAGTATAATCGGCCTCTGTGTCTAGCGTTTGTGGACTACGAGAAAGCCTTCGATTCGATCGAAACTTGGGTGGTGCTGCAGTCCCTTCAGCGGTGCCAAATTGACTATCGATACCCCGAAGTATTGAAGTGTATGTATAGAAACGCCACTATGTCTGTCCGAGTTCAGGACAAGAGCACAAAATCGATCCAACTGCAGAAAGGTGTTAGACAGTGAGACGTCATGTCCCTGAAACCCTTCATCGCTGCATTGGAAGATGTTTTCAAGCTGTTGGACTGGACCAGATTAGGCATCGACATAAATGGCGAATATATCGCTCCCCTTCGATTTGCAGATGATATCGTGGTCATGGCAGATTCGCTGGAGAACCTTGGTACCATGCTCAACGACCTCAGCCGTGTCTCCCGACTAGTGGGTCGAAAAATGAACATGGACAAGGTGAAAGTCATGTCTAATGTCCATGTCATTTCAGCACCGGTCCTGGTCGGGAGTGCGCTTCTCGAAGTTGTCGACCTCTATGTATACCTGGGACAAACTGTCCAGTTAGGTAGACACAACTTCGAGAAAGAGGTCGATCGACGTGTGTATTACCAGTGATGACTTACGGCACAGAGGCGTGGTCTCTGAATGTTGGCCTTATATCAAGGCTTAAAGTCGCTCAGCGTGCTATGGAGCGGGCTATGCTTGGGATCTCTCTACGTAATAAAATCCGTAATACGGAAATCCGTAGGAGAACGGGAGTGACCGACATAGCCCGCCGGGTCAGCATGCTGAAGTGGCAATGGGCAGGCCACATCGCTCGACGAACCGACGACTGTTGGGGAAGAAAGGTTCTCGAGTGGCGACCGCGTAACGGACGGCGCAGTGTAGGACGGCCTCCCACCAGGTGGACCAATGACCAGGTCAAAGTCGCAGGCAGTCGTTGGATGCAGGCGGCACAGGACCGTTCACTGTGGCGTTCTCTTGGGGAGGCCTATGTCCAGCAGTGGATAATGAAGGGCTGATGGATGGAATGACACTGTTCAGAAAGAACGAGAAACAAGACAGTGATTGGGTTTTTCAAGAGATTTTAGTATTTTAGGCATGTTGATACGTTGCGGACACTGCGGCTGCTCGCGCGTCGTAACTCATCAAATGAAATGAGTGCAGGAAAGCGTAATTTGCACTCATTTATAGTGGACACTTTTAGTGCCTAATTGTGGATCTTCTCTTTTTTATAACATCAACACAAACGCTTAAACAAAATCACTTTCAATTACAGTAAGGACTGGTCCACTCAATTCTGATGTAGGTACAAGCAAACAAATTCGCGAGAATATGCTAGTATAATACTATAAATATAAGAAAAGATTTTTAAGGTCTTATGTATTTTAAAGTATAACTCACCTCAGGGGTAAAGCGTTCGGTGTTGCCAGTGTGAATTTCAGTGGCCTTAGCCGCGCTCTGCGTGTCTCAGCTGCTATACTGGCTGGTGTTTGTATAGCCACATCCTTTCCTCTTAAACCTCTGCTCCCGTTCAGGTACCTTAGCAGAGAGTGACAGAAGATGATACCCTGTATGATTTATATTAAATCTATGTTTTTTCTGCGGACTTGACGGACGTTGTCCTGTCCGAACATTGGCGTTTCATTTCCTGGGTATAGTAATTTATTTCAGCTACTAAGGATATAATTTCATTAAAAAATGGGGTTGTTGGCACGTGATATTTTGTTGTTGGGTGTAAATTTTTACAGTAGAAGAAATTAAATAATAAGTTCTGAAACCCTATTACGGCGCCACCTACCGGATCCAATTGCGAATCTAAGCCATACATATTCATCATACATAAAAAATTTCATCGAAATCGGTCCAATCGTTTAGGAGAAGTTCAATTACATAAACACGGACAGAAGCCTATACGAGTATTATAAATCTTTATTTATAGTCTTTACTATAGGTATAATAAAATTATAACAGGCCGATGCCTGTAAATTGCAGATATTTAAGAAAAACTAATATGGGGGAGTCTCTATTAGAGCAACCGAAGCCACACGCAACACGCAAAAAATGCTGTACGAATTTTGTTGAAATGTTTTTTGTTTTGTCTCTTGATTGTACTTCAAAACTAATAAATGTTTGATCCCGCTACTATACCGGAATTACCTGAGATATATCCTAAAAACTTGATTAGTCTGTGGCGGAGCCACAAAGCTAGTCTTAAAACTTATTATCTTACCTGAGTGCTAACACGTTTGAGGACGCTAGCGTACATTTTAGAGGCCTTGCTTTTCTGGTCTCAGCTTCTATACTTGGTGGAGTTTGTGTGGCCACGTCTCGAGCTCGTCTGGAAGTAGATCCTGAGCCACCACATCCGTTAATGTAACTAAGTTGAGGATTTGATAAGCTCATGCCGACTTTGTTCCGTTGCGTTCTGGGTAAAACAAAAACTAAAATTAAAATATAACCACTGATTTTTGAGTGCGTGTGACTTTAATTTTCTCTTTGGCTTGTAATGTATTTTTTTCTGTAATGGGGATTCACGGGCAAAGCTGAGCGCAGACGGCGCTATCGGCGAAATGACCACTGTGAATTTGCAGTTGCTTTGTTTTCCATAGAATTAATTGCTAATTTTTGTGTTTATTACGGTTAATCAGTGATATTGTTAAAATGTATAGTACCTGGGAACAAGGGCGTCGCCAAACGATGGGCCAGAGGGGGGAGCGGCAAGTTGATATATGGAGGATGGGAAAAGTATGAATTGTAGGTACAGTCTTTAATTTTTTGCACATGAAGTTTTACACTCATAGTGAGAATCTTACCTCTACTGCGGTACAACCGCAGAATCAGAACGGTACAAAGTCTAATCTGTAAACCTCCACGAGCTCTTGACTGTACGATAAATAAAATTTGTAAGTAAACAGTTATTATATTTATTAAAAAATAAAATAAAATACAAATTGCCTCAAATGAGGTCATGATGAATGAGTGTACAGATATTTTTTTGAAAATGACACCATTTTAATAATAAGGTGGTCGAGCGAGACCCTTTTTTTGGTTAAGTTAGTTAAAACATAATCTTTGGGGATTTTTTGTATAGTTTTCGACAACTTCATTAGGAAAATCTTGTAACTAACTAACTAATTTATCATCACGCCATTTCCCTTGCGGGGTAGGCAGAGAGAACAGAGTGCCAAGAGGCTCTATTCTTGGATACATCTATCACTTCCTCAACATTCATAACTCTCTTCATACACGCTCGCCGGGTTCGGAGACTCCTGAATCCACCTTCCTTCAATACATGACCGATTTGGTCGATTTGGTAGGTGAGTCTCGGTCGCCACCTGTGCCTAAATTCTTCCACTTTCGCACTGTATATCTTCTTAACCAGTCACGTCAAGTGAGTGGATTTTGGTTGCTCATTTGGCTACATTTTTTTTATCTCTAGGGCTTTTGCAGCTGCCCTACCCTGGCCCCCTTGGTGACGCCCTTGCCTGCGAGTTTAAAGAATTTGAAGACTATAGCAATGTAGCCATAAAAAAATTGCGCTGTTCGTTGTCCCGAACGACGGGGTATGCGGTTAGGAACATTTTTTTCCGCCTTACCAAAAAAAAACAAAGGTTTGCCACTGAAGTAATCCAACCCAGTAGGTACCAGTGGTCCGTCAACACGGCGGAGACGGCACACGGCAGGTTTCTTTAGTGGCTGAGGGCCCCACACTACCCTGTTCATTGCTCCGAACGACAGGGTGTGCGGTTAGGTACATTTCTTCCCGCTTAAACAAAAAAAAGGTAGGCTCATGTGTACATTTCTGTTCAATTTTTTTTTCCAATGTGACTTTATTGAGAAGGTATCTTCATCACCATCGTGGTCTAGCTGTTCTCCTGGTACTGGTAATTCCATGAGCAGAGGTCATAAGAGGAAGATTAATGTCAAGGTATGTTTCGTTTCGTATATCGCTATTAAGAATAGAACCTTTTGTATATATATTTACTTGTTTTTATACCACGTGGGTGACAAACAAGCATACGGCTTACCTGATGGTAAGGCTACGGTAACATTACCAATAGACGCTAGCAACACCGTCCGTGTGGTGACGGACTAAGAGTACAAGTGTCACTACCCCATCCTTTCCCGCAGGTGTCGTACAAGGCGACTAAGGAAAGTAAGCAATTATCACAAATTTCCTTACTTGTGGTAGGGCTAGGTACCAAGTGAGAGTACTCACTTGCTATCGGGCCCAAACGGCTCGGTACCACCGTCTACTGTGTGACCGGTCATGAAGCACGTCAGTGTGTTTTGGCTGTAGCGGAAGATAGCCGTTTATTCTTTCATTTCATATCTGAGAAATTAAATAGTGCGCAGTGGCTTGACAATGCTCTGGGTATAGTTGAGTCCATGAGCGATGGTTACCACTTACCATCAGGTGGGCCGTGACTCGTCTGCTACCATTAGCAATAAAAAAAACCTGTTGTTACACGCCGATCTTCTGTGAGAGGGTGTTACTACCCCGATTGAGCCAGCACATTCATGGTATTAAATAAATTACCTGCTGGTGTTTGCCATTCTCCAAGTAAACTGTCTCGACATTGTCCTGTCTGGAGATAGCTCTGGGGAACTCCTTACACCGATTCTTCGGATGCCTTGAAGATTGTCAAACCCGCCACATTGTCTGAGAAACAACGGTATAATTTATAGTACATTTCCGAAAAGCTTCCGTTGGAGTATTACGCAGGCGTTATATATAAAAGACTGTAATATTCTACTGCATAGGTAGATATCAACTGCCTGTACTGTAGGAGTACTGTATGTACTGTAACTGTAGTAGATTTGATTCCATTCTGGGCCTGGGTGTCACAAATCTGTGTCATTTAATTGTATGATTTAAAAGTCTATACGGATATTATTCCCCAATCAATCAATAGTATTTAAATATTGATATTAAAATATAATCCTATAACCTACCATTAAAATAATAATAAAAGTTAATAAAAAAAATTTAAAGTAATTGAAGGAAACTGGCAAGCGTGTATGAAGAGAATTATGAATGTTGAGGAAGCGAGAGACGTATGCAAGAATAGAGGCTTTTGGCACTTTGTTCTCTCTGCCTACCCTGCAAGGAAGATGTCGTGATGATAAGTAAGTATAAAAAAAAAATCCTAGTCGCCTATTCTGGCCTTTCATCAAATTGAGTTGTGACAGTTTTGTGGTACTATTAAAGCTAATAGTTAAAGATTTACGACTGACACTGAGTAATTTCTTAAATATCAACCCACAATGTATACAAACTCGTAAACTAGGTATCGTAGACTATCGGAGCGCCCAATATGAATATAACATTAAATAAGCAACACTTAATATATTACATATAGGTTTATTAGTTCGTAACAAACCCAACTTTCAAATAACTGAGTCGGCCCAGTCTCATTCAGTGCAAACAATTCCATTACGGTTTTAGTATCGATTATAACGCCAACTCTGTTTTATGTAGCGATATTTACTGCCTATATTAGGTTTGTTTATGATTGCAATCTGTTATAGTATTGTTTACTATAACATTATGAACATCGTATAGTTCGCTTTATATTGGAACACTGAAATCTCAATCGAGGTTTAGGTTGTCATCATCGTGTAGCCCGTTAGTGGCGAAGTTTCGGCTGATGGAATGCAACTCAGCGAAACATCGAGGATAGTCAGAATAATAGTATTTTTATAAATAAAATGTGCGTATAGACCACATAATGTATTTTGTTGTAATGAATACGCGAAAGTTTAAAAGGTACTAAATAAAATAGAAAAAAGGTGAAGGAAAACATCACGAGGAAACCTGCATACCTTCTGAAGTCAACCCGCATTGGGCCAGTGTGCACTATGGCCTAATCCCTCTTACCATCACAGGAGACCTGTGCTCAATAGTGGGTCGGAAAAAGGGTTGAAATAAAAAGAAAGCCGAAGTATACTTTTTAGCATTTCACATGTTCCGCTACTTTTTAAAGTACAAATTATTTGTGACTAAGGAAAAAGAGATTCGCGTTCGTACAAAAAATCTCTTTTTCCTTATTCACAAATAATTAAGTACTTTAAAACGCCTATATTTTGTACAAGAACAAACTATTTACCTGTAAAAATATAATTAAGTCGTTTATTCATTTCAGAAATGTGATATAACAAACAGCCATACAAAAAAAATAATAATCCGTCACGGGATATCTCGCAGATGTGAAAACATCGATTTTCTTTCTCAAATTTAATATTATTTGAGTCTAATATAATTCTTCGTAAGCGTCCTCTTGTTATCTATAAATTAATTAAAACCGTTATTGTTTTATTTGTATTGACGTTAGACTTCCCAGTTAGATGTTTTTGTCAACAGATGGCGTTAAATCAATTAAATAAATTGGCGTGGTGACGTGCCCACTCAACAGTCGGTTTTACTCTCGCTCCGCATTAGATGTTTTCACATCAAAAACATCATCTTTTATTACCTTTCTGTTACAGTCCCCTCTCCATGTTTAATACATACTCGTACCTTCAATGTACATGAGGTTTCACTGTTAGTGTGTGTAATAGATTAGATATGAAATTTAGTACTTAGTTTGGTTATAGTTACGCAACATCCACAAAGGTTAAACAGATTTGAAGGATTACGGATTAATAAAGTGGTAGGGCCTTGCTTGCCCAGCATGAATGGGCCGCCTCGATTGGGGAAGTACCACCCTCTCACAAATAGCGTGAAACAACAGTAAGGACTCCTACCCTTGTGTTTCGTATGGCGAGTGAGAGCGCCGGAGGCCCAATACCCTCTCTTATCCTTCCGATGCTCTCCTTAGTATCCTACTTATCTTCTCAATAATATCCTTGCTATCCACCTGCTATCCCTGTTCTTGGAGATAGCGATGCGCGAGTGATGCCTCTGGTGTTGCTAGCGTCTATAGGCTACGGTAGCTGCTTATCATTAGGTGGGCCGTATGCTTGTTTGCCATCCACGTAGCAAAAAAAAAAATATTAGTTTTTATCATGGCCAAGTAAATTAATTGCCGATTATGATCAAAATGTATCTTAAAGTTTAGTATATATTACTGAAAATCATTTCTTGATAGTACGACGCAAGAGTAGGTAAATATTTTTATTACACATTAACTTCAATCTTTTATCCTAATTCGATTATCGATGATCGTTGGCATAATCTAGATGAATAACGAATTTGTCGGAAGAAAGACGTGGAATCGCTTGGATAAGAATTCCTTAACTGTACAGATGTTGGAATGGGTTAGATACCGACCCCCACCTAAGTGTTGTGGGTTCGATTCCCACACAGGACAACTCTTTGTATGATTCACAAATGGTTGTTCTAAGTCTGGGTGTACTTTTTATCCGATAAATTGTATGTTTGTAAAGTGCCCCGCTATACAAGGATTATGGGTGTAATTATTAAAAAAAAATAAGAAAAAGAGAGTTCTCTTTTCTTTTCTTGAACTATTTATATTTTGGGAACCATACTTTTTGGTAACATAAGGGGGGGAGTACACAATTTTTATGTTTCTATAAAGAAACATGAAATTCAGCAAAAGAACATGTAGGCGTTTACACCCTGATGGGCCAGGTCGGGTCAACCGTTTTATATGACATTCGTTGGATATATAAATCGGAGAATCATTTGATGTCTGCTGAACGGAGGGTTCAACTCCAATGCTTCATCAACTTTATGTTCATAAGATAAAATACCTCGGCGTAGAAATTTATTCCACCAAGATGGCTGCACTCTAAATCTGATAAATTTTATCCGTAAATTATGAAAGATTTACTTAAGGAATCTTTCACTTTTACTGCCATTTAAAATGAGAATAGTTATTATGATGTGTTTTACATATTTTTTTAGCATTTGACATGATTAGCCATATAAATCAATATAAAGTGTGAAAATGTGAAATCGAAAATAACAGTCACGAGCAGGATTTGAACCTGCATCTCCTGGAATACCGTCCCAGATGCTTTGCCAATTCAGCAATCGTGAGAATTGGACTGCTAATTTAGGTAACACATTCATTCCTAACGTGTTATTTTCGATCTCACATTTTCACACTTTGTGTTAGAGTATAGTTATTATTTCTACTATTTATCTATTGAGATTTAAACAGAGATGTCATAACACAAAGAAAATGTAATAAAATAATTAGGTAACAATTTTAGAATATTCTCACGTCATTTTCTGTGTAGAGATAAGCAGGGAAATAATTATTTTCACTCGAGACCATGAATGCTGTAAAGGTAGTATAGAATCAAGTAAATGCGATAGTTACGAATTTTTTAATGTGTATGGTGACAGACGAGCCACAGCCCACTTGATGGTAAATGGTTACCGTCGCTCATGGACTCAACTATCCCGAGAGTATTCATTTCACAGACATGAAGTGTAAGAATTAACGGCTATCTCCTGCTACACATCAATGTGCTTCATGGCCGGTCACACGGTAGAAAGATCGTGGTAACAAGCCGCTGGGGCCAACTAGCAAGTGAGTGCTTTTTGGCACTTTGTGTTCCGATAAATAGCCAAGCATATCGAGTGCTATAATAATATACATATAACAACATAAAGAGAGTAAAGGTGTATGTAAATTATACTACATAAACCTCGCCTCGTGGCGAAGTCGGTAGTGTAACCGACTTCCGTGCACGAGGTCGTGGGTTCGATTCCTACTCAGGACAATTATTTGTGTGATGAACACAGATATTAAAATTTGCGCCGCATGGGGCCGGCTTTAGAATTGTCCCACCCCTCTCTACCCACGGGAGTCTTAAGAGCCGACTGAGGAAATACCGGGGGAGTGGGCAACAGCACTCCCTCGAGTATTAATAACATCCACTGCGATCGCCAACCCGCCTGCCAAGCGTGGCGATTACGGCATTATCCCCCATAATGAGCACACAGTTTTCTTGGGGAGGCCTATGTCCAGCAGTGGACGTCGAAAGGCTGATGGATGGATGGATGGATGATTAAAATTGGTACTGCGTGTTCGGTCCTTGCAAGCTCAGTGGAGGGTAGTTAGGAAATTTCATTGACGCTTGTAGTCTGCAACCGTATCGGTGTTACAATTTGGGTGTTTTCTATCTATTATATGTACCTATGTATTTACAAAAAAAAGTAATATTAATATTATATCCGTAATCTGGTACCCATAGCACAAGAGTTAAGCTTAGTTTGGGACCTGGCCCCGTCTGGTCTGGGACGTTGTTTGAAAAATGTCTGTGAATATTTATTTATAATAATAAATAAAAAATTATTTTATAGCATCACGCCTGTTTTCCGCAAAGGGGTATGCAGAGGTGTATTACACATCCCCGATTCGCCAGCTATGTTTAAGTCCCACGTAATAGGGGACGAGCCTATTGGCGTCTACGGGGCACATTTCCAAACTCCAGGCTGCTACTGAGAATGTTTCTTTTACTTAATTAATTAGATTATACTATCTTATTTTGATCTGTATTTTAGAACTTGACATACTCAGCTACTATAAATAAAATAATATTTTTTAATGTAGAAAAAGGGAACTTGGTACTTTACTGCGAGTGGGATACGACGGCTTAGGTCGTAAAGACAAATCACATTTGCAGGCACATTGACAGACATGGCAAATTACCCGTGGGGAATGACCGTCAGTCACTGCGATAGCTTAACAGTTTAGAGCACTTCCCCGGATTGGAAGGAACGCAGGTTCAATTCCCGCTCTTTTTCCAGATTCACAAATAATTTGTTCTTTATACTATCTCCATATCCGTGACGGTTTTACGAGTAGTAAATGACGCTGATTTTCTTCAACGCTGTCATAATTTTAAAAAGTTAATATATCAATAAATTATTAAATCTTGTGGCAACTTTAATTACATGACGTCATTACATTTTTTATGCACGGTGCTGTCATAATAAAGATAGAACTTCATTTAAGGTAATTTACTTTAATCTTATAAAATTACGAGTATATAGTCAATATAATCAGTAATTATGACACTATACAATTGGAATGGTAATGTATCAAACAAAAGCATCAAGAAAATAATTGAGGATAAAGCTTTAATTAACGAGTAACGTAACTTTTAGGATCTATGATTCTTTAGTAAGTCTCGTCTCGTTATGGATCTAATTTCTAATTACTAGGTTTTATCCCCGAATCAAAGAAATTCCAAACGACGGGGTGCGATTAGGTAATTTTTTTCCCGCTTTAACAAAAACATGCGTTACTTTTGAAGAAGCAGAGGTGTGGTAGGTATATTTAAATTTTGCTTTTGTAAATACGCTATAGGTGGCTGGTCTATAACTGTCTCCATCCATCCATCAGCCCTTCAACGTCCACTGCTGGACATAGGCCTCCCCAAGAGAACGCCACAACATGTGTTTCGCTCATATGGGAGATAGTGCCGTAATCGCCACGCTTGGCAGGCGGGTTGGCAATCGCAGTGGATGTTGTAAATACTCGAGGGAGTGCTGCTGCCCACTCCCCCGGTATTTCCTCAGTCGGCTCTTACGACTCCAATGGGTGGAAAGGGGTGGGACAATTCTAAAGCCGGTCCCACACGGCCCATAACTGTCTACTGGGTAAAATTCTTAAAAAACATCTGAGCAATTTATGCACAGTCGAAGATTGGGCTAAATCACGTTAGACGACATAAAAGTGGAAAACTTATAATATTAGACTTTTTTTATTGGACTAACGAAAGCTTATTAATTTCAAAAGAGTACAACACAAGAATTCTATAAAAAAATATTTAGGTAGACGTCTAAACATCCTAATGCAGTTATATTTTTTTATTGCGATTTGTGGGAGACGAGCCACGGCTCACTTGATGGTAAATAGTAACCGTCACTTATGGACTCAACTATAACGAGAGTGTTGTCAAGCCGCTGCTCACCATTTCATTTCATATATGAAATGAAAGAATGAACGGCTATCTCCTGCTGCGACCAAAACACACCGATGTACTTCATGGCCGGTCACACGGGAGATGGTGGTACATACTAACCCGCTCGGGCGCGATAGCAAGTGAGCACTCCCACTTGTTACCCATCCCTACCACCAGTAATGAAAATAGGTGATAACTGCTTACTTCCCTTAGACGCATCGTACGACACCCGTGGGAAAGAATGGGGTGGTGACACTTGTATTCTTAGTCCGTCACCACACGGTGGTTTGAGACATCAGATATCTTTAATAAACTGACACACCTCTGTTGCAATTTTATAATAGTATAGATAGACAAGAATGAATTAATTCAACGCAGATGAGCCCGCAACCCTGCAAATGCATACCTATTACAAAATTATATCCCATGTACGTTGTTGTCGACACCCATCATACGGTCACTGAGCTTAGTAATTATGGCACACGGCGTTGTGGTAATACTGCTAGTATTACGTTCGAAATGGCTAAGATTAAGAGACGACTTTAACCAACGATAAAATAAACTTATAGATGCTTAGATCTTTTCGTAAAATGATGAATGAATTGATATTACTCGTTGAGTGAATCTTAGAGGGACGTCAGTAGTGTTAATGTTGCTAGATATTTATAATTAGTCAGTAATTATATAATTACTTATTAAATATTTTTGATCTATATTTTTAAGCATATGACATGCTCCGCCACTGTTTAAATTTTGGTCGTAAAGACAAATGTGATAAGGAGATTGGGATGATCGAAAGATCTGTACGATAGCTCAGTGGCTTAGAGCACTTCCCCGGATTGGAAAAGACGCGGGTTCGATTCCCGCTCGTACAAAAAATCTCTTTTTCCTTATTCACAAATAATTTGTACTTTACTTATTAAATTTTATTCGTGACTTCGTTTCTGTGGACTTTAGAAGTACATTTATTATTGTGACCCATATTATTATAACAGGTGTAAAAGACATCATACCGGTAAGTCCGGGCAAAGATGCCACCAAATAAAAATAATGATATGCCATACCATTCGACCACGGCGGATTACAAAGTCAGCAATTTTTTAGCCGCCATCAATTCATTAACAACTCGTCTAAAAACATGACGAAGTTTTCAATCCATTGTAGTTCGTGGACTAAATCGGTGATTATTGGGTTTATTACCTAAATTAAATCAAAAAATATAACGACATTAGCCGACATTCAATTGAAAAAAAAAATGCCATTATTTCATCTGCAAGACCGATGCAAATTTCCACCACTTGGGTGATCAGAATCGAGTACTGAACACATAGTATCAATTAATCGGTACGATGTCATTTACACCCTGAAAATCGGCATTCTACGGCACATTTAGTACAAATATCCCACAAATACATTTTGACGGTATAAACCTATACCTGCCTATGTTATTTTCTAGATTCCTTATCCTAGACTATTTATTTGTATTTTTCAAATTTCACGATAATTGGTTCAGTAGTCAAAAAACAAGCAAACTCACATTTATAATATTAGTAAGTAGACTTCGTCTATTTCCGCTTTAATTCGTCAGAGACATAAAGGTGATTTTTTCAAGATTCACCACTAGTAGGATTGGGTACTAAATGGGAGTACTCATTTGCTATCGGGTTCAAGCGGGTCTGTATCGTATGTCTTGTTAAAGACTTCGGTGTGTTTTGATTGTAGAGAGATACTAGCCTTTGCCCGCGGCTTCGCCGCAGCCTAAAGCTACTTTTTCGGTTATATCTCAGGTTTCCGATATAGTAAATAAATCCGTCCAGTAGTTTTTGCGTGATGCGCGAACAAACAAACGGATAAACATACAAACATTCAAAAAAAATTGTTTTGGGCTTAGACATGCCTAAATTTAATAGCCAATAACAGCCATTTTTTCATTTTTTCTCAAATATCTTGAATGTACAGACACAGCTCTGTTACAACTTTATAATAGTCTAGATAACAGTCCGTTCATTGCACCTACGAAATGAAATAGTGGAAAGCGATTTGATTTTTTTTTTTTTTTTTTTTTTAAACATCTAACGGTAACATTAAAGTTATTTGTTTTTCTATAAATCTTACACACTTAGCGATTAGCAGCTGTTGACAATATAGCATATTTCTTTAATAGTACACACTGGCAACGTTCCAAACAGCTTACAAAGAGATTGGAACATTACTATCGACTATGGTAAACAACTGAAGTATAAATAAAATTGCTCTCGAGCCCTTTGATAAAAGGAAACACAAAGATTTGGGCAAAAAATTCCTTTTAATCTGGTATTATTGATCGTGTTTTTGTTGTAATTATATTTTATTTGCAATACTTTTATTGTATGTTTTAAATTAAAAAAGTTATATTTTATCCGCAGTAAATAATTAGAAAAATTACAGAATTAATTGGAATAGAACAGTAATTAGTTATGATAATCGTGAAAGTGGAAAAAGCGGGCTTTACTGCTAGCAAGATTCGAACCTGCATTCCATGCAATCCCGGGTAAGTGCTCTGGACCGCTAAGCTATCGCAGTCACCAACAATGATCTCCTCTTCACTATGTTTTAGACTGACCCATCAATCTTACAAGAAGTAAAACTCTCTTTTTCCACGTTTGCGAATAATTTATTCTGTTAAGTAACTGAGCATGTCAAGTGCTAAAATATAGACAAAAATATGATAATCGCATTTATTAAAAATAATGATTGATTTTAAAAGACACACTAGCTTGATGTCTGATATAGTAGCGGGATATCAGTTTTTAAGTCTAATCAAGAGCTATCAAAGAAAAAAGTTTCATTAAAATGCGTTTAGTAATAAAGCGTGATATGCAAATAAATAAACGGGTAAAATTATAAAAAAATAGTTTTGTGTTTCTAGCCAAAAAAATATTCTCAAATATCTTCTTAGCGTGCAGACATAGCTCTGTTGCAGCGTTGTAATAGAAAAGATGCTCGGGTAATCTCATCATCACAAAGAGATATAAAGGCCAATGGCGCACTTATTCTGGACGAATGTGTGAAACTAGTAATGATCAGATGAAAGGGTTGGGTGCATGGCCATAGACGAACCCTAATATTACAACAAAGCTTAGACTATGCTTTATGAATGCGAAGTGATGTAGGTGGAAATCTGATTACAAAAAATAATCTTAGGATTAATACAAATAATTAATAGAATAACTCACAATTTTAATTAATAAAACATTCAGGAGCTAGAGTTAAATTCAACTTGACAGATGTTAAAAACAATTCATTCTGATCTAATTAAAAAAACGTTAAAAGTAATTCAACCATTAAAGTGGTGAATTAATTAAAACATCATATTCTAAATTAACTTCGAAGTGTAAAGTACCGGTAAAGTGATCAAAGTGGAATCCTTTAAGTTCAATCATGCCTTTGATTAAAGATAATTCTTTAGGAAACCAACCGTTTGTGCTCAAACAAAACGATACTGTTTGTTGTTTTAAACAAACTTTCAATGTTTAACAAAGGCAATTCAATTGTACGTTTTTGTGGTGAATCTGCCTACAAATTGTTTATTAATTGACTTAATTGCGAATTGTAAAGAGTTTTATAAATACTACAGGTTAAAGTAAAGTATTCGAAATGTCGGGATAGCAGAAAATCAAGTAAACGCAGTTTTCATTTTGTTATGTGTGATATTCGCGTAAATATCAGAAAGCATCTCAGCATTCCGCCAATACGCCATACATACTACCCTGCTCGCTGCCCGAACTACAGGGTGTGCTGTTAGTAACATTTATTATACTTCAACATAATAGTCAAAAATATAATTTTTATTGCGTATTGTGGCAGATGAGATACGGGCCAACTAATGGCAAATGCGTCGCATTATGGACGCAACTATACCAAGAGTATTGTCAAGCCGCTCCTCACCATTTCATTTCACATTATATGAAATGTAACAAATGGCTATCTCCTGCTACAGCTAAAATACACTGATGTGCTTCTTGGCCGGTCACACGGGAGATGGTGGTACCAACCCACTTGGACCCGATAATAAGTGAGTACTCCCACTTGGTACCCAGCCGTCATGCGTGATAACTGCTTACTTCCCTCAGTCATCGAACGACACCCTTGGGAAAGAATGGGGTAAACTTATAACATTTCATCTCAGCCTTGGCATTTATTTGTATTTGCAACCAAAACACTAGATACATTCAAATTCTAATAAAATATCTTTCTTTCAGAGGCCTATTGTAGTGGCGTAACTACAGGGTGGCAGGGCTGGCAAAATGCCACGGGACCTAACCGATGGGGGTCCCCAATCCGAGAGGCAAGCTCAAAATAAATTTTAACAACTAACTCTTCCGGCGGAAGGTAAAAAAATCTTGAGGGTCAGCCGTCGGAATTAATAAAATAAGGTCTAAAGTTGACATACTTGCGCAAACACAAGATGTGTTGAATGAATGTTATGGAGATATGTATGCGGAAGTCTCTGTGCCGTGTGGGGCCGGCTTTAGGATTATCCAACCCCTTTCCACCCATGGGAGTCGTAAGAGTCCACTGACTGCGGGAATACTTGGGGAGTGGGCAGCAGCACTCCCTCGAGTATTAATAACATTCGCTGCGATCGCCAACCCGCCTACCAAGCGTGGCGATTACGGCACTATCCCCTCTTGGGGAGGCCTATGTCCAGCAGTGGACATCAAAAGGCTGATATTGGATGGATGCGGAAGTCTGCATAACTCCATCCCCCATGGGGTGATGTCGGTTTCACATGTGGTCTAATAGATCAGCACTCGGTACGGCATCCTCTGTTGACATCAGTATAGACGAATAGTTGAATGGGCGAAAGAAAAAATGATTACTCAGCGGGTATTGAGAATCTTTTGTTTTCAATGCAGACATTAATACAAATACGCTCTTTCTCCTTAATGAGGTGATAATTGGACTTATATGGTTTATATACTAATGAGTTGATTGAGAGTATATTAACAAACGAATTGTTATTTTATTTGCGATTTCTGTTATAATCTCTGATATATTTTATCACCATAAGCGGACGATGCTTTATATTCTTAAAACTATTCTAGGTCACTCAGACAAGAAAGAATCACAACCAATTAAATTCAGAGCACCAAGGATAAATAAAACCGTTCCAATTTATAGCATGAAATATTACTGAAATGACTCGTCCCTCAACTGACCCGGGAGAAGATTAACTTCTATTTGATTTGGTTCTTATTACGACAAGTTTTCTTCATTCTGGCAAAATGATTGATGGTTAGCAAATCTTGTGGCAAATTATGATCGAATATCTTACACTGAATTTAAAAAATATTAAACATTCATTACACTCAATGAGATCACATTTTCTAAATATCAATTTCTAAAAAAAATAAATAAGGTGTTGCTGTGCCATTTTCAGCCTATTTTTGTAGTACTCTTGGGCACGGATTTCCACTCAGAGTAAGAGGGATAGCAAGATATAATCCACGTGGCAAACAAGCATACGGCCCTCCTGATGGTACACGGTTACCGTAATCTATAGACGCTAGCAACATTCGAGGCATTACTCATGCGTCGCCATCTCTAAGGAAAGGGATAGGAGGTGGAGAGAAAGGATAATAAAGAGAGGATAAAAAGGACAATAAAGAGGGGGTAGAAAGTACAATAAAGAGGGGGTAGAAAGGACAATAAAGAGGGGTAGAAAGGATAATAAAGTGGGGGTAGAAAGGACAATAAAGAGGGGGTATAAAGGACAGTAAAGAGGGGTAGAAAGGACATTAAAGAGGGGGTAGAAAGTACAATAAAGAGAGGGTAGAAAGGACAAGAAAAGAGGGGTAGAAAGGACAATAAAGAGGGGGTAGAAAGTATAATAAAGAGGGGGTAGAAAGGACAATAAAGAGGGATAGAAAGGACAATAAAGAGGGGGTATAAAGGACAGTAAAGAGGGGGTAGAAATTACAATAAATAGGGGGTAGAACGGATAATAAGGAGAGTGTAAGAAGGATATTAAAGAGAAGACAGGAAGGATAATGAGGAGAGGATTGGGAAGGGCTTTTGTGCCTCCGGCGCTCTCACTAACCATACGAAACTCAACGATAGGAGCATTGTTTTATGCTGATATTCTATAAGAGGGTGGTAACTGCCCATAAATGTTAAGATATTTTAGCTGTGATAATTGTTATTCCCTACGCATAACATAATATAAAAGAATAAAAAAATAGCAGCATATTCAATAGATTGATATAATATATTATATTATTATATATAAACGTTGTACTAATGTATGTATTATGCCAAGTCATTTGTGCACGTACCAGTAACACACTCCAGTGCGCACATCTGCACGGGACACGAACTAAATGAGATGCGGTTTTTGTACGAAATCGTGGTCCGAATTAAGGTCAGTGAATACGTAATGAGGTTCATAAATGTGTGGATAGTTTTTGCTGTTTATTCTAGACTACATTTATACCCTCTCTGACACAGATGGCGGAGTGATTTAGACCTTCCGCAAAAGTGTTAGGGGTTCGATTGCCACACAGGACAACAGTAATCCTTTGTGTGATGCTTCCATGGTTGTTATGAATCTGGGTGTACTCTGTGTCCGTGAAATTGTATGTTTGTAAAGTCCAGCGCGATATTAGGACTAGACGGCAATAGGCTCGCCCCCTATTATGAGCGACTGAAACATAATTAATGAATCGTGGGTGTGTAATACACCTGTGCCTAACCATTCAGGGATACAGGCGTGAGACTATGTTGTGCTCATTTATATATGTGGTTTCAATTCAAGAATCATTGACAGGGAAAGGGGCTTGTTAACTTTACACGTTCTAAGACCCCGGGAGATCAATATGTAAATAGTAAACACTACATAGGGTGAAGGTGAGGTCCCTTGACCTTGTGGTTAACTAAATTGTCAAATAGCAGACATCTCGTACTTATATAGGTATATACATATTTATGTAACAACGTACCGGTCCAGAGAACTCAAAAATTGTCTTATTATGAGTTCTGTGGTATCGCCCCATTTTTTTTGTTTAGGCCTGAAAAAATTTTCCTAACCGCACACCCCGTCGTTCGGGGCAACGAACAGGGTAATATGGGGCCTGCACCCACTAAAGAAACCCGCCGTGTGCCATCTCTCCGCCTTTATTGGCGGGCCACTGGAACTATGTTACATTCCTTCTATGGTCCGCCGGCAGCTTACCCTTTCGGGTACCCTCTACTGAGCGACGCATCCGCGCACGGAGCGTCGCACCTTCTCGGTAGGCCTTGCGGGTGGCAGACGTTCCCTGGTCCATCCACCCGCAGCCTCAGCTAGGGCGGCATGAGGCGCAAGTACCTGCGCGCCTGCGCCGCCCCAGTCGCTGGCGGTGGTTCGGGTCAGCGGAAACATCCTCCTCCCTGCCTCCTACCTCCTTTTTGAATTTGAATTTGAATATGAGTTCTGTGGTATCGCCCTAGATTCACATGGGTCAAATTTACTTGTAGAAAATTCTTTACGAGTTCCACAATCTATACTATTATACGAGAAAGCTGTAACAGAGCTATGTCTGTACATTTAAGATATTTGAGAAATAATTACTGTAATTGCTATATAGGCGAATCCGAATAAAAAACAATTTTTTTTTAGATTTTTTGTCTATTTGTCTGTTTATCTGTTTGTTCGTTCGTGCATCACGCAAAAACTACTGAACGGATTTTGATGCAACTTTTTATTTTATAGCTCTTGATTAGTCTCAAAAACTGGTATACATTTTATCCCACTACTATATCGAGATATAACCTAAAACTTAACTAAGCTTTTGGCTGCGGCAGAGCCCCGGGCGAAAGTCCTTTATATAAATACTAGATACTGCCTACAACGTCGTCTACGTGGACTTCAATATCAATCAACATCACAGTTATTTTATGATCTCTATGTAAAAATAAGTATCACACAGTAATCATCCATTTTACCGGGTAGCCCACCTGATGGTAAGTGGTTACTTTAGCCTATAGACATTAGCAACACCAGAGGCATCACTCGCGCGTAGCCATCTCCGAGGATCGGGATAGGAGGTGGATAGTACGCATAATAAAGCTCTCCTAGGAAAGGTAAATAAATATATAAATAAATATCTACGGACATTTTTCACACAACGTCCTCTGGTCCCAAACTAAGCTTAACGCTTGTACTATGGGTACCAGATTACGGATATAATACATATACTACATTTTTTTTGTAAATACATATATATAATAGATAGAACACACGCAGACGCAGTACAAATATCTGTGTTCATCACACAAATAATTGTCCTGAGTGGGAATCGAACCCACGACTTCGTGCACGGAAGTCGGTTACATTACCGACTACGCCACGAGGCCCGTCCCTGGAGGTAGGGCACTAAACAGCGATATGGAGGATAATAATGAGAGGATAGGGGGTTTGGGTGACACAATAAGTAGTCAGTTGCGTGCTTTAGAGGAATTAAGCGGATAAATCGCCAACCCGCCTGCCAAGCGTGGTGATTACGGCATTATCCCCCGTGACGGGACCGCTCGTTGTGGCGTTCTTTTGGGCAGGCCTATGTCCAGCAGTGGACGTTGAAAGGCTGATGGATGGATGGATGGATGAAGCGCATAAACCGACACACGCGATCAGTGACTTTGTTTTATACCAGCTCCTTATAGCGATTTATTTTTTGCTACTTAGATTTATTAGTTATTTTCTTATATTTTTAAGATCCCTAACTTAATTTTCAAAAAAACTAGCTTTAGTTACTTCGTATAACATTAGCCAGTGAAATGGCAGTACAAATCAGTTCAGCCGTTTTGGAGATTAGCAGGAACAAACAGAGAGACAGATAAACACTTTGAAAATGCTGTTCTGTTATAGGTTTTGACTGGTGGTAGGGCTGGGTACTAAGTGGGAGTACCACTTGGTATTGGGCCCGAGCGGGTTGGTACCACCATCTCCCGTGTGACCGGCCATGAAGCACATCGTTGCGTTTTGGCTGTAGCAGGAGATAGCCGTTTATTCTTTAATTTCATATCTGTGAAATGAAATGGTGAGCAGCGGCTTGACAATACTCTCGGTATAGTTGAGTCCATGAGCGACGGTTACCATTTACCATCAGATGGGCCGTAGCTCCTCTGGCACTGCAAGCAATAAAAAAAAAGGTAATGTACCTGTACACTTTCATATGCATTTAGTAAAAGGAGCATGTGAAATGCTAAAAAAATATAGATATTAAAAACAGACAATTTTTGCGGCTCGTGGTTTCGCCTGCATGGAACTCAGAATTGGGTCAATGTAATATAAATACGTCGCTCTATGGCAAATACATTATCCCTAAAATTTGCTACTCCACAGACACCTAATTTTCCAGAATAAAAGAGTATCCTTTGTGTTAATCCAGGAGATAAACTATCTGTACGCCAAGTAGCTTATCTTAGTTGATCGTAGTGGTATAGAGCGGGACTTTATGCCCATCTTTACTATTTTTTGCTTAAGTCAGATTGGATTTTGTTAAGTAATTTAACCCTTGGATACCTTTTTTACTTAATTATAATTAACTTTAATTATAATTGAATGCTAGTATTGCTAAGCCGGTCAAGCCACAACGCAGCTAACGCAGTTTACAACGTAATACTAGTATTCGTATTAGCTGAACTATAATCTACTCGTAGTTCGAAATTAATATTTAAAGCGCTACACATTAGTGAGATTGCATCGATGGATTATTGGTTAAATTAGTGAAATGTTCGTATAATATTATTCGTCAATAATCTATACTTAACTATTATTAAACTCTAACAGAGTTAAAGACATTGAAGGTATTTTTTTATTTTGCACGCCTCTTAAGCGAAACGTTGAGGTGGGTACTACTCTCGTATGGACGGTCGCACTTTGACGAGCATTTCCGCCGTCTTGCGCCAAAGCTCGTCGGCACGGCGTCCGCCCTCGGGCGACTGATGCCAAATTTGGGCGGACCGAGTCTCGCGTGTCGACGACTCTACGCGGGGGTAGTACAGTTGATGGCACTGTACAGCACACGCTCGAGTCATGCCCGGCTTGGGATGTGCAGCGCCGGAAACTAGTTGCATTCATAGGCGTGGACCTGTCGCTGCCGGCCGTTGCGCGAGCGATGGTTGGCAGTGACAGGGCCTGGACCGCGGTCGCCGCCTGCTGCGAAGCTGTCATCTTGCGGAAGGAGGTGGCGGAGAGGGCCCGGGAGGAATCCTCGTTCGCGGACCCGATTCGCAGCCGGCGCGCGGGGCGACGTGCGCGCGCTTACCTGCGCCTGATGCTGCCCTAGCCGAGGCTGCGGATGGTGGGGTCGGGGAGTACCCTGCCGTCCGTGGAAGCCTACCGCGAAGGTGTGACGCCCTAATGCGCGGGGCGTCGCACAAGAGAGGGTGCCCGAAAGGGCTGCCGCCTGCGGATCACGGTGAAACGACGCGGTACCCGTGATCCACCGTAGTAAGGCCGGGTGAGGGCGCACGGTGGGTTTTTAGTGGGTGAGAGCCCCACACTACCCCGTTGTCTCCCCAGGCAGCGGGGTGTGCGGAAGGACATTTTTGCCCACCTAAAATAAAAAAATAGAAATAAAAAAGGGCACTACTCTCGTTTCATACAGAACAACTGATTTTTCAAACTTAAAATGTCTCTTTTTATCATATATTGCACTTGTAAAGTAATATATACATACACATATCAAGAAAAAACACTATTTTTAACACTCATGATATTTTTGATGCAATTTTTGTTATTTAAACTAGTTAAAAAACTGTTTAAAAAAGTTCTGTCTTGGACGTCCGCGTGTTGTAGGTAATGTATGTTAACACGATAACGACCGAAATACTTTACTAATCGAGTGTTTTTTTTTACGATATCACACATTGCATTATAATTACGAATAGAGCCCTATGACTTTTCACGGTCTGATTCGATGTGGTTAATTGTTATTAAATAAACAAAAAAATAGTGAATATTTACGGTCGATTCGACACTAAAACCAGCGCTATCCTTATTTCGTGAGAACTATTTCTATACTTAGATCAATATAGAAGTACTTCTTAAAATTAGCGCTAGATGGCGTATAAGACATGAAAACCACAGTACTTTTTGAAATTAGCGCTATC
Source organism: Leucoma salicis (assembly GCA_948253155.1). Lineage (NCBI taxonomy): Eukaryota > Metazoa > Arthropoda > Insecta > Lepidoptera > Erebidae > Leucoma > Leucoma salicis. The sequence continues at coordinate 6,969,663 of OX411805.1, read as the reverse complement.
TATGTGATTTATTGAAAACTACTTAGTAAGACCAATACATTAGTTACTTATCTAATAATCAATTTTATTGTGAAAAATGAAGATTATGAGGCGAGCACGTTTGGATTTTCCAAAGTATTTTTTCATTGCAATAGGTGGCAGACGAGCCACGACCCACTTGATGGTAAAAGATAACCGTCGCTCATGGATACAACTATACCGAGAGTATTGTCAAGCCGCTGCACACCATTGCATTTCACAGATATGAAATGAATTAATAGAATAAACGGCTGTCTCCTGGCACAACAAGTCAGTACACCCGTGGGAAAAAATGGGGTGGTGGCACTTGTATTCTTAAAAGAATGACTGTAAAGTATTCAAGTGTCTCTGATTCCACACTTTTTTAATTAATACCTACTTATCATCACGTCCTTTCTCTGGCGGGGTAGGCAGCGTGAACAGGTAGCCAAAAGTCTCTTCTATTCTTGCATACATGTCTCGCTTCGTAATGTGAGTGAGAGCGCCGGAGGCCCAAATCTCCTCCCTATCCTCTCCTGATTATCCTTCCTGTTCTCTCCTTAGTATCCTACCTATCATCTTCTTACCATCCTTCCTATCCAGTTTCCATCCCTTTCTTTGGAGATGGCAACGTGCAAGTGATGCCTCTGGCTAGCATCTATAGGCTACGGTAACCGCTTACCATCCCGTAGTACCTAAACCTGTTCGCCACCTAGGTAGTATAAAAAAAATTCGAAATGGTGTCTCTCTTATGAAATATACAAAATCTACGAATCACTATGATGCAGTCAGTGTTACCTTCTCTGAGTTCCTCCAGGTGTAGGTGCAGCAGCTAGTCTCGCTTGTCTCTTTAGCAGTTGAACTGTTAATGCGAAGGAAACCACCATTGTGAGCATAGGAATGTAGAAAGCAACCAACGACCCGAAGATCCAGAACAGACGGTTGTTGATAACACAGAGCTCTGGTGTAGGCATTATATTTGTACGGTTGATTAGACCTGTGAAATAATGAGTGCGTATGAAATAAGTAATAAATATTTTTTTCTAAATTCTTTATTTAGAAATGATAAAGAATTTTGTGCGTGTGGTGACAGACTAAGAATACAAGTATCACCACCCCATTCTTTCCCAAGGGTGGCGTACGGGGCGAGTAAGGGAAGTAGGCAATTTTCACCCATTGCATTACTGATGGTTGGGCTGGGTACCAAGTGGGAGTACTCACTTGCTATTGGAGCCGAAGGGGTTGGTATCACCATCTCCTGTGTGACCGGCCACGAAGCACATTAATGTGTTTTGGTTGTAGTAGCCGTTTATTATTTCATTTCATATCTGTGAAATGAAATGGTGAGTAGTGGCTTAACAATACTCCCGGTGTAGTTTAAGCCATGAGCGACGGTTACCATTTACCATCAGGTGGGCCGTGGCTTGTCTACCACAATACGCAATAAAAAAAAAAGAAACTAAAATAAATCATCTCCCTAGCCTTATATGAAACTTGATTAACTGTTAGGGTCGGCTTCCAATTAGTTCGGTGTTGCTGATCCATTAACATTTACACTGAGTGACTGCCTATCCACAAACCAACTAAGGAGACTACTGGCGAAAATCTGATGCTGTTCTGCTAGGATGTTATTTGATAGCCAGAACCCACTGCTTAACGTGACTTTCAAAGCACAGAGGAGGTCGGGTGTCCACAAATATGGGCAATTATTTGGTCACCCATCTAATGCCAGCCACGCAAAAGCTGCTTAACCTTGCCAATCGTTTGAAAAACTATCCATCCATCCATCCATCAGCCTTTGATCGTCCACTGTTGGACAGAGGCGTCCCCTAGGGTGGTATTGCCATAATCGACACGCTTGGCGGGCGGGTTGTCGATCGCAGTGGATATTTTTAGTACATAGGGGAACGCTGCTGCCCGGTCTCCTGGTAATCCCTTAATCGGCTTTTATGACTCCCATAGGAAGAGACGAGGTAGAGCTATTCTTGATGCCGGCCCCACACGGCAAGCTAGCCTCCTCAAAAATATAACATAAATCAATTTCTAAAATTTTTTTTGACAACTATCCTCCTCTAAAATATAACATAAATAAATTTCTATAATATTTCCTTGAAAAGACAAGAACTTTTTAAAGTACAAATGATTTGTGAAAGTGGAAAAAGAGAGCTTTACTGCAAGCAGGATTCGAAACTGCGTCCCATCAAATCCGAGAACCTGCTCTGGACCGCTAAGCTATTGCAGTCACCCAACGGTGACACTCAATCTCTAACTCACATTTGTTCTAGATGTCTTTACGAAAAACATTATGGTAAAAAAAATCCAAGGAGTTTCAACTGTAATTGAAAAAATAATAAATTTTCCATTACTTTCTTATTATATTCCACATAAACGACGGAGGTCTCATCTAAAAAGTGATTCAGATCGATTGGACCATGATGACAACACAGTTTTATACCTTATCTACTCAGATTACCGGTTTTTGTGAGGTTTCACGACGTCTTGAATATGGAGATATGATATTATCATTAATTTTCACATCTACATCTGTTAATTGCAAACTATAACTACTTATTTGATATCATGAATGTCACATAGACCAAAGTAAGTTTCTAATTACTTGTCTTTACAAGTTCTACTAAGTTTGAAATTTGTTTGAGTTTGACAGCCGATTACGTCAGTGGAAGTTGCTATAGTAATTATAACAATATCAGTGGGCCTAGCCAAGTTGCATTCTGTGATCGCTAACGCTAATAGAAAACTATTTAAATGTATGGGAATTTGACATCTTTAACCATGGATAAGGAACCTATATTTATCTAAGTCTTTAAAAATATCTATAACGCTAAGTCACGTGACTTAACGTTAGAGATGTCAAGTTTCCATACATTTTAATAGTTTTCTATTAGCGTTAACGATCATAGAATGCAACGTTGCTAGACCCACAGTGCCTCTTTGTTACGTGTCAAGTCAAATATGTAGAAGAAATAAAATGGCGTACTAATGTCTTCAAACTCCTTATGAGTATCAAAAACATTTTAATTAAAATTGTGGTTAATTAGATAAAAAATAATAAAATGTTATTATTTTTACATCAAATGCTATTACCATCTTCACCATGTAATAGCATAACGATAATGTAATTAGAACACAGTCTATAAAAATGTTAAATTTTCAAATAATACCAAACAGGCTTGCGTGAAAGATGGATGTCATAAAAACTGTCATTTGTTTTGTTTGATAACCTTGGGTGGTATTAGCTACGGCTTATACTATTTCTGTCTCGGCTTAAGGGTTTATACAATATTTTAAGATGATAACGTTTGACTGTATTTTTCTAACGTTTACAAGAAATTAGATTTTCGGATCTTATGATATATGATCTTATATATTATCCTAATTATTATATAATTTAGATTTTTTCTCTCACGTATTTTTCAACATTAGTATTAAGTTTGAATTTCATTTTAATGCATAGTAGTGGCACTATCTATTATTATACTATTATCTGTACTATTGTTTTACCTATGTTATGATTTGGTTATTGAATACTTTTTTCACGCCGCCTTATAATATTTATTTTAACAATACTTCTATTTTGTTGTGATCTAGATAAGTTGAGTTTGATTCAAGAAAATACTGTGATAAAGTCACCGTAACTTTTTTATTTCACGTTTTTAATACATAAAATACATATAATTTTATAGATTTCATATCCAAAAACGAGTTACCATAACTAGCGCTACGGAAATTGTATGAATCACTCGTCAGGCGGGAAATGGTTTGTACTACTAGGAGATCGAGAGAGGCTGTATTCCCGAGAGTAAATTATAGGGATTATTGGGGTCAAATTGAATTTTCTAGACAACACTGCCGTTAAGGTATAAATATAGTTTTGAAGAATGGCTGGCTTCCATGTATTAGTTGTAGTTATTCTATTTGTATAAATTATTTTCATGATTTTCTACTTAATGTATATTTGTGGCCAGTATCATCTTGACAAATGATTATTGCAGCGTCTTATGATCACCTTTTTTGTACTGTACCCTTTTTTACATCAGTGATCAAGAGAAGTACATTAAAAAAAACAAACTTTCTTCAGCAAAAATGGCATTGATCAACATTCTCGCTCAAAACAAATTCATTGTGTGATCCACAAATTACTGTGCTGAGTCTGGTACATTATTTCTGTTATTTTATATATTTGTAAAGTGATCGGTGATGTAGGGACAATTCAAGCAGTTGTCTTTAAAACAAATTATATGTCTTCAAAAGCAAAAGGCTTAGTAGGGACAAATTGAATATCCACGACATAATGATGGTGTAGAATTACTTACCTAAAACCGTAATAGAACTAGACACGAACATACTGAGCAGCCAAACTAAAGCTATTTTGATGACTACAACTCGTTTGGTGGAATGGTGGCGACTCTTCAGCGGGTTGCGGATGCCCAAATATCTGTCAACAATAGATATATTAAAAATATACAGAAAACTTTTAAAGAAACTCAGAGACTCACTTTGATATTTTTTAACAATATTCACTAGTATAATATCCGTGCCTATTAAATTTGATTGGCTGACATTGCAAGCTGAAAATAAAGATTTTTATCCTTGTGGTAGCAAAAAATACAAGTTTCACGACTGCATTCCTTCTCGCGTTGTCATACAATGCGAAGAAGGCCTTGTTCAGGAACACGTAGGACGTTGAGTGGCGCATCTGGCGTCACGTTGTACGGCGTTTTGCGCGTTTTCTCCATAGTATACAGCCGAAAAAAACAAAACGCGTGTGATGACGCTTGTACATGAACGCCCTCGTATATTACCATATGTTTAATTTGACCGCTCGACGCGATGCCAGACGCGCCTCGCAACGCCCCGCGTGTCCGTAAACGAGGCCTTAGGTAACTAAGCAGTTATCAGCCATTACTGGTGTTAGAGTAGGGTACTAAGTGGAAGTATTAACTTTTTATCGGGTCCGAAGAGATTGGTAACACCGTCTGCTGCGTGTTCGATGTGTTTCGTTTGTAGCGGGCCATGTTTAATTTTCCTTCTGCGAAATAGCTTAACAGTATTCTTGGTATTGTTAAGTCGTTAAGGAATCAATCATTATATAAAACTGAATATTACGAGTACTTTTTTGATTTATTTCTCAAATAAAAGAAAACATTATGAAAAAATCTGATTGCTTGAAAGATTGTATGTGTAAAGATCCCCGCAAACCCTTTTTGTCCGCAAACCCTCTTAAGGCCTCTTAAGACTATAACTTTTTTTTTTTGTTAAGTAGTGTGGTGCCCTCACCCACCAAATAAGCCCACCATGTGCCGTCTCTCCGCCTGCAGTGGCAGATCACTGAAACTATGTGACATTACTTCAACGATGGGAGGACTAAAACTACGTCACTGTTATTTGGAGAAGAGATGTATGCCCCATAGTATCTGTACATACTCTTATTAACGTCGAAAGAGTTTAAGGTAATAATTATTTTATTAGCAGTCTTCATAAATTAAATGATCTTAGTTTTATGAGCACAACGCATTGGGCCATTAAAATTGTGGCTTTGTTTTTATGAACATCATTAACGTCGATTGGCTTGGACAACAGTTTTCGCAAATAAAATTGCATTATTCCTTTCTTTGGGTATAAAAGAGCTCATAATTTTCGAGAGTATTGCATATTAGTAATGTGTAGTATAGTAGATATAAATAAAACAATATTTAATTAAATAACTTAGACTATATTAAACACAATAGAAGAGCTTCTTAGAAATGTTTAAGTTTTACTACAGAATTTTTGAATTAAATATTTGCATGGTGGCAGAGCTGTACTTATCAAAGTATGAATGTGAACTCGACTGGCGAAGTACCACTCACAGAAGGTCAGCGCAAAACAGTGATTGGTACTCCTACGGTGATTTTGTATGAGAAACGACAGCGTTGGAGGCTTAAATCCCACCACCTCCTATCCCATAAATTGGAGTTGACTACGTGTGTGTTAAGCTTGGTGTTTCTAGTGTCTATAGGCAGTGGTAGCTTACCACTGTAGGAATGTAATACGGTTCCCATGGCCCGCCAATAAAGGCGGAGACGGCACACGGCGGGTTTCTTTAGTGGGTGAGGGCCCCACACTACACTGTTCGTTGCCCCGAACGATAGGGTGTGCGGATAGGAACATTTTTTCCCGCCTTAACAAAAAAAAAAGGTCGTATGCTTGTTGTTTGTACTACGAGAGTAGCACTCGTAGATAGGGTAGGGCTTCTTGTTAAATCTTTCTTTTTCCTCTTTCACAAATAATTTGAGTATTTTTTTTTTACATTAATTTAGTATTATCATATAATAGGTTCCCGATATAGTAGCGGGATAAAATGTATACCAGTTTTTAAGCCTAATCAAGAACTATTAAATAAAAAGTTGCATCAAAATCCGTTCGCTAGTTTTTTCGTGATGTGCGAACGAATAAATAGACAAAACATCTAAAACAAATTATTTGTGTTCAGACACCCCTATATAGCATACATACGGTATTTTTTTTCTCAAATATCTTAAATGTACAGACACAGCTCTGTTATAGCTTTATAATAGTAGGTATAGATAACCTCTTCTCTTTGTAGTTAATAGATCCTAAAAACAAAAAATAACAGAGATATCTTTATCACCTCTGGTCTACTCTTATCATACAAAAGGATACTCTACACTATATAAAGTATATCGTTTGAAGTAATTCACACTATAGTGCGAGTCCAAAAATCTTAGCCCATTCGTTATCTCACATCGTTGTACGTCATACACGATGTTAATAAATATTGCTTTGTGGCCACTACATCATCAAACCTACTTCCACTCTCTGAGGATACATAATTTTTGGATACACTCGGAGATTACGTGAAAATTATTATATTTTACTGCCTTATCTTCAAAATAACAAGCCTTCATTTCTTGTTGAATTATATATTAAAACACAGTGTGAAAATATGAAATAGATAATAATAGCCACGAGCAGGTTTTCAACATGCGTCACCTACAATGATAAAAAAGGATGTGTTATGGAAATTTATAGTCCCGAGTAAATGTTACGATAGCTCAATTGACAGTCTCTAGAACGGTAATTTAGAAAGCTAAAATCCTGCTTATGGCTATTAATTTCTTTTTATTGTTTTCGCACTGTTTGTTTTGATAAATATCTGAGCATGAAGAGCTTAATTTTTAATAAAAATAAAAACAAAATAAAAATAAAAAAAATCGTTTACATTTTTTTTTGTTAAAGGATAATAACATATTAAGTTTCACCTGATGACAAACGGTTACCGTAGTCTAGGTATAAACGCTAGCAACACCGACAACAGAGGCTTCATTTGCGCGTCGCCATCTCCAAGGAAAGGGATAGGAGGTGGATAGGGCGGGGGACTTTACAAACATACAATTTCACGGATGCACAGTACACCCAGACTCAGAACAATCATGCAATGTATAACAATACTTTGTGTGTGCCACACACAAAGTATTGCCCTCTGTGGGTATCGATCCCACAACACGGTGTAGAATTGTATTTGTGACAGTAGTTAGAAAAACTATTTTTTATAAAATTTTTTCAACCCTTTTTCTTTCCCGCTATTTGGCACGAGTCTCCTCACTTGGTGAGAGGGAGAAAAACTATCGTGCCTTTAAAATTTAGGAATGTATTTTATGAAGAGCAAGCCTAAATATAAACGTAATTACGGCTCGCAGAATTATACAAAATATACATTTAAATGAGTCTAAATCATCATATCAGCCTTGGACGTCTATCATCTAAGTCCACCCGTGATCATGAATGCTGTAAAGTATTCGAAATATCGGGATAGTATAAAAATCAAGTAAACGCGATAGATTCCGTTCATTAGAAATCAAAGTAAATATTAAGCGCTTATCTCAATGTTAGAGGTGTCTATTTCTTGTTGTTTAATTTAAATGTTCGTATGATGCATATTATTAATATGTATATCAGTATGACGTCATCGTATATTGGAAACTGTATATGCAGCGGATTGAGCAATTTATTACTAACTGCTACGATCCCTATATGCTACGAGCGCTATCTGCTACACTACGGCAGCGGTGGAGGGCACAGAACAAATTTACACGGAGAGGTGGAGGGTGGCGAGGTGTTTTACTCGGCACTTATTAAGACGAGCGATTGCCTATGCCCGTTACACTCTTGCTTAAATTAAAGCATACACAGCTCTGGAAAAGTACTATACGTAATTATCCACGATTTCTACCTCACTTAGGATAGATTGGCACAGTCCTCGACGGCCGCAGCGTCCTCTTCGTGGACCGGGAAGGGGACGTTGTAAGGAGGGCTATGTCATGCGGCGTCCCGTAGGGTTTGGATCTAGGGCCGCTCCTGTGGGACATCGGCTACGACTGGGTCCTCCGTGGCCGGCTCCCCCCTGGACTGGGCGTAATTTGCTACGCAGACGATACGCTCGTCACAGCCCGGAGCGGGACCCTCGAGGAAGCGGCAACGCAGGCCACCTCAGGTACCGCGGAGGTGGTCAGGCGGATTGAGGCGCTGGGGCTTAGGGTAGCCCTTGAAAAGTCGGAGGCCCTGCTTTTTCATGGGCCCCGACATGGCCCACCTGCCAGCGCCTCTATAATGGTTAATGGTGTGGGTGTTCCGATCCAGGCCCATATTAAATATCTGGACCTGGTATTGGATGAACGGTGGCACTTCGACGAGCACTTTCGCCGTCTTGCGCCAAGACTCGTTGGCAAGGCGTCCGCCCTCGGGCGTATGATGCCGAATCTGGGTGGACTGAGTCTCGCGTGTCGATGACTCTACGCGGGGGTAATACGGTCAATGGCACTGTATGGCGCGCCCGTGTGGGCGGAGTCCCTGGCCGCTCGCAATAGGGCCCTTTTGTGGCGTCCACAGAGGGTCGTAGCAGTCAGGGCAATACGCGGGTACCGCACGGTCTAGATCGATGCAGCCTGCGCGTTGGCCGGAACCCCCCGGTGGGACCTGGAGGCGGAAGTGCTCGCCGAGGTTTATCGGCGGGCGTCGACGGCGCGGGTGGGGGGCAGCCGCCCTTCGCCGAGCGCAATCTCATCGTGGCGGGAAGATGCCCGCCATGCCACCGTCCTAAAGTGGAGGTCTCGACTGTAGACCCCCACACTACCCCCTTTTGTCTCCCCGGGCAGCGGGGTGTGCGGTAGGACATTTTTGCCCACCTAAAATATTAAAAAAAAAATGATTGGCACAGTGCTTGCTAGACCATTTTCATGACATGAGCATCAGCTGAGTGACGGAGTTGTTTAAATATATAAATAGTTTTATGTGCGCAAATTGCCAGAAACTTAATGTTGTATTTAAAAGTTAGGTTATTATTAAGAAATATGCCAAGGTATCTAATAGAAGTTACCTTTTCTATGACACAAAAGACAGCCTCAGATGCGCATTAATAGTAGCTATTTTCAGCCAGCTATGGAATTGGATTGGGGATCGAATAGAAAAGTCAACGATTTTGTTTTGCTTACGTTTAAAGAGAAAAGATTATTAGTAAGCCATTTACTAACCATTTTGAGCAAGGCAGTATATATATCATGCCAAGTATTATAAAGAAGACAAGTGTAGTTTTATTAATGTAAGCCAAAATTAAACTTGGGCATAGAATGGTGCCTCGAGGTACACTATGGATAATCTATGGAGGTGTCAGTACTAGTTTAAGGACCGATTCTTACTGACTTTAACTTGGTTGGTAAATAGTTATGGAACAGAAATAGCTGAACCCCTCATATTGCCAGTGCTTCGAGCTTATTTAGGAGTATAGGAATTAAGAACGTGTCAATAATTGTCCTTTCTTCTAATGATTTCTCTGAGCCCTGTGCCAACACAATAATATTGTTCTCAAATAACTTTGATAATGTAAAATTGATTATGCTTCTCGGTAAAACCAAGGACTACAAAGATAGTGGTATTAAATTCGAACCCAGTCTGAGATTGGTATATAAGAACATCACGAGGAGACCTAAGCTGGCGAGGTTAGAGCTTGTAAAGTTTTTCGATTCGCACTGGGTTATTGCGGGGTGCAGTATGTAAGGCCTAAGTCCATTTTCGAGAAGAGACTCTTACCCAACAGTGGGACCGTAATAGCTAGTAAAAAAGGGGATGAAATCTAGTTATTACGTCAGTAACAAGCTGCAATGTTAAGTATCCAAAATATAGAGATTTTATTAAAACATGATAACATTTTGTACCGTAATTTCACTTTTAATATGTATTTTAGCACTTGACATGCTCAGCTACTTTAAAGAATAAATTATTTGTGAATGCCGAAAAACGGAATTTTAGTGCGAGCGGGATTCGAACCTGCGTCTCTTCCAATTCGGTGTGTGTGTGTGTGTGTGTGTGTGTGACAAGTGACACAGGTTCGAACCCGCTCGCATTAAAATTCTGTTTTCAGCATTCACAAATAATATTTGTTCCGTAGTTTTATTTTATAACTTATCTAGGAACATTAAACATGTTTAAAGTTTTTATTTATAATGCCATTTGTCATGAATGTTTGAAACTAATCTAGGAATGCAATAGTAACTCTAAAATTCGTTGAATTTCCCACGAGAAATACGCTAAAAATGTCTAGGATTTTTGTCAGCAACAATATTTATATACCCTCGTTTAATAAATATGCTACGAACTATATTGTTATCTATCCTAACTATTATAAAGCTGTAAAAGAGAAGAAGAGTCTGTGCATTTAAGATATTTGAGAAAAATTACTAAGATATAGGCTATTTCACTGTTTCAAAAAAAATATTTCTTAGAATATTTTTTCTCTGTTTCAAAAGCTGTGTCAAAAGCTACTAAACGGGTTTTGACGAAAATTATATTGTCTTCTAGCTCTTGATTAGTCTTAAAAACCAGTATACGTTTTATCTTGCTATTATATCGGGAACCTGAAACTATATCCTAAAAACTAGCTTTTGTCTGCAATGGAGGGCATTTTTAATATCTAACACCATGTACAGAGACACCAAGTGCTACTATTTTATTATACGAGTATATGTATAAAACACGTTGCTTCTATATGGCATACTCTTGCGAACTTATGCAAATTTCACAAAAGTAACTCTTATTAATTTATAAAGTATTTCACAAGAATTATATAAAAAAACATTAAGTTCACGTTCCAACGACATTGGCATGGAGTCACGTGCAGACTAAGATTTACGTCGCTTATCCAAAGCAATGTAAAGTTAAATGAAGTACTGCAATATATTTTTGAGTTGCTTAAATGATTTCCTTTTAGGAGCTCGAAATATTTTTATTTAGACAATATCAGGAATAATTTGTCTAAGTTTAGATTCACATTATCGAATCGTTGTGCATTTATACAATGCAATCAGGACGGTCCCATGGATGTTGCAAAATGTTCGTCTTCCCTGTGTATTGTGAATACATATTATAAATGTATATGTATGTATAACTAACCTTTGCCCGCGGCTCCGCCGCAGCCAAAAGCTAGTTTTTAGGTTATGTCTCAGGTTACCGATATAGTAGCGGGATAAAATGTACCTATACCAGTTGTTAAATCTGATCAAGAGCAAGAGCAAGAGCTAACAAACAAAAAAAGTTGCATCAAAATCCGTTCAGTAGTTTTTGCGTGATGCGCGAACAAACAAACAGATAAACAGACAAAACATCTAAAAAAAAACGTTTTGTGTTTAGACAAGCCTATTATAGCCTAAGTCAGTTTTTTTTCTCAAATATCTTAAATGTACAGTAATAACTATGTTACAGCTTTATAATAGTATAGATAGATTATTATACAATGTACTTGTTACAGCTTACTCTTCCTTATTTTAATTTTAAAAATAGAAAAATATTGATTATATGTTAGTATATTCTTCATTTCCAGTATAATTAGGTACATTCTTTGTATAAAATTGTTTAAATATGGACGCGACGGAAACGATGGAGTTGCCCAGAAAAGAAGAGGGTTAAAAAAATATATAATTTTTGATTTATATAGAAAATAAATAAATAAATTCCCGCTCGCACTAAAGTTCTATATTTCCACATTCACAAATATTGATAGATAGATAGATAACTTTTTATTGAAATACTAATATTTTACAACCAAAAAAGAAAATATAAAGCTAATATTAATAATATTTTTTTTAAATAAATTTCTCTCAGGAATATCTAGAAAATACTTAGAAACTTCTTAAGAATAGGCCTTGAGGTTAAAATGGCTATTTTCAATGGATCAAACTTTATGATGAGCATTTTTAACACGCAGTAATTTGTCAGAATCTCTACGAATTAAATGTGGAAAACGTTTGATTCAAAGTTTGCATCTATCCTTCTAAAGACCCTCGCATAAACGAGACGTTGAAACAGCGATTCCCTGATCTTTGAGAATTGTTTGTAATGGCACTTTGACTTAAAGATTTTACGTAACTTAGCTCTTAGAAGGAATGTAGGTAGGTACTTTTTGAGAAATAATTATCTTTTATTTCTTCGCTGGGCCTTTATGTGATAAGAAAATTAAACGCTTAGAAGTTTAATTAATATCATCATTCTATTGGAGAGTATGTTAGTATGTCTTTGAAGCTAAAGTCACCACGACAACGCCAAACGAGAGTTTCTAGCGACAGTGAGTATAGTATATTGCATAGATATAATATTTTACGTCAGTATACCTATGGTATAATGAATATTCATGTATTTCTTAAATTTAACGATTTGTATCATTAAAAACTAGATTTACTCCTATATAATTAAGTATTTATATAAATATATTATTAGTATTTTTTTTACTGCCTCGGTGGTGTAGTGGTAGTGTATGCAACTGCTAATCATGAGGTCTCGGGTTCGATCCCTGGGTCGGGCAATGTTATTGAGCTTTTTCCTAAAAAGAAAAATTCTCAGTAGCAGCCCGGAGTTTGGAAATGCGCCCTGTGGACGTCAATAGGCTCTCCCCCTATTACGTGGGACCTAAACATAGCTGATGAATCGTCGGTGTGTAATACACTTCTGCCTACCCCTTCAGGGAATACAGGCGTGATGCTATGTTTTTTTTTTGATGCAATGTTTGTATTTATATTTAAACTTCATCTCTAGATGCGTCATCTCAACTCAAACACTTGCATTCAGCTAAAACCTAAGTTAAAAAATTATTGATTCTGAGGAGGAATATGGTAGACGGATCAACGGGAATTATAAAAAAAACAAGTAATTTTAAGACAATGCATGACATGTAATGTTAAGACAAGCATTCCAAAATTACAGTGACTAATTAAATAAATAAATATTCACGGACATTTCACACAACGTCCTCTGGTCCCAAACTAAGCTTAACGCTTGTGTATAATACATATATTTTTTTTTTGTAAATCCATACATATAATAGATATAAAACTCCCAGACGCAGTACAAGTATCTGTGTTCATCACACAAATAATTGTCCTGAGTGGGAATCGAACCCACGATCTCGTGCACGGAAGTCGGTTACACTACCGACCACGCGACGAGGCCCGTCAATTCACGGTGAAGTTCATGATAAAAAGTTCAAATATAATGAAACCTATTTATACACATTACCTATGAAATACAAAGCAGTCCCGCATAAAATACCCAAGATCTCTCGATATTTACATACGATATAAATTATTGAAATGTTTACAAAAACCTTTTATCTGCTTTTATGTCCAGATAAAGTACGAGTTTGTCTCATAGGTACTAAACCTATTAAAAAGTGATAAAGCATGCGCTCACCATATGTTTGAAACAAAACAATTTATGTTTTACAGACTCCGATAGCAATATTGTCACAGAGTATCCGGGTCACATTGGATAAACTCATTATGAATACGGGGAGAATTCTTTGATAAAAACATCAGAGACGAATATAACGGAGCGTTTGTTGAGAGAATTTGGCAAATAAGATTCAAAGGAATGTTTTATTTTGAATAAGTCAAGTGGCCTATCTGGTGAAAGATATGGAAATATCTACCTTGAATGTCGGCTGCCCTCGGTGACAGAATAATATACTGGTTGCTAAAATTTAATTTCGTGATGAAATTATGTTGGTTTGGCATTACTATAAAATAATGATTTTACACCAGATGCTCTTTTTTGACGCTCGAAAACTAATAAACTACATCTGTGAAGAGAACAGGATAATCCTTCGACAATATTAGGACATGCACCGTTTCTAGCGCGCGAGCGTTTTAGTATTTACGTTTTAAACATTGAATTTAAATAGGAATGAGGGATGCGAATTAGAAAACTTTATAACAAAAACCGTTATCGCTGAAGGTAAAATTTCAATTGTGTAGAAAACAAAATATAAATTATTCAGATGTATTTTAATTTGAACTTAAAATTTTTCAATTACGTTGGCATATTTCAGATTTCTGTTCTTACCATTAATAACGATTATTTAAAATAAAAGGCCGGTTAATGTTGCGGTGGGACATAGATAGTAGTGAGAATTTGATGTCATTTATGTTTTTTACATGTAAAAACTGGAGTTGAGTATATAAACTATTTTGTGAACAAATGCCTGACTATATTGAACCACATTGCATTAAAGAATTTTAATAAAAAATGCAGGCATTGACGTAAAATAGATGGAGAGCAATTTGCACAGATTAAGAGAATTACCCATATATTACTTGCAATTAGGTAGTTTGGTAGCCATTTAAATATAATCGATATCAGCCTGTAGCATAATTATTCTCGTTATTGTGTGTATTATGTGAACAACATGTGTAAAATGTGGAAGTCATAGCATACTTGTGCACTTCTAGTATGATGCATGAGATGGTTGACTAAAAAGTGACACCTGACCACTATTTGTGGATACCTGATCTCCTCCATGTTTATGGAAGGCTCATTAAGATGTAGGTGCTGGCTTTCAAATAACATCCTGACTATCGTTACAGGTTGTTAGAGTTTGTCACAGTCCAGAATAAAAAACTATTATATTTTTGTTTAATTAATGACTACTCGGTTTAAGTATTTGCCAATGACTTATTTAAGGTATTTTTGTACACTTGTATTCTTAGTCCGTCACGACACGGACAATCTTCTTCATGTTCCCGCCAAAACTCAAATTAAAAAATATAAAAAACTACTTCTAGTTCTGTTTTAAGTTCATGAGTTATCGCCTCATTTGAGTCGTGGAGGTCAGATCAGTAGTCGCTCCGTTTCAACAGAGTAACAATTATTTACTAACTACATATATATCTGATAATTAATATTTTTAGGATCGAAACAAACATACGGCCCGCTTAATCACGCGGTTTGTTAATTAGATAATGATAGGGTTGACTGCTACATACCTTCCAATGCTGATGAAGCACATGTGCATGATGCTGGCGGAACAGGCCAGCACGTCACAGGTGACATATACATTGCACCACACTACACCAAGCGGCCAATAACCTGGAAGAACAAGCATTCTTGAATGCAACACTATACTAGAACAGGAGAATTTGCTACTCTCATTAATACTATTAAAACATTAACTATATTTTGATGTTAAATTTTATATATTTTTTGAGCATTTGACGTGCTTAGCCATATTTAATACAATTAACACATCCAAAACACTCTGACCAATAATAAAATACTGAGCCAAAACATTAATGTGTCATCGAAATGCGCAGTTCTGAGCAATTGTTACAACAATACATAAAACACTAACTATAAATTATTAATTATATTAAAGTCCACTGCTGGACATAAGCCTCTCCAAGAATCGGGGATAGTGCTGTAATCGCCACGCATGGCAGGCGGGTTGGCGATCGCAGTGGATGTTGTTAAAACGCGAAGGAGTGCTGCTGCCCACTCCCTCGGTATTACCTCAGTCGGCTTTTACGACTCCCCATAAGCCACTTGTGGCATTGTGTATATATTGTATGTCAATAAGACAATAAAAAGGTAATATAGAAATGTTTCACAGCAGGTACCGCACATACCTATCTTCGATAAGTTAGTTGTGAAAAGGCGAATCCATGAGTGTTAAGCTCTATTCATGCTCACAGTTTTTCTATGCCTACCTACACCTACTCGTAACTCATTTACAACAAGATTTCGGCCGTGTGGTGACGGACTAAGAATACAAGTGTCACCACCCCTTTCCTTCCCATGGGTGTCGTATGAGGCAACTAATTGAAACACAAACAAACAATTATAAACAATTATCATCCATTGCATGACTGGTGATAGGGCTTGGTACCAAGTGGGAGTACTCACTTGGTATCGGGCCCGAGCGGGTTGGTACCACCATCTCCCCTGTGACCAGCCATGAAGCACATAGTTGCGTTTTGGCTGTAGCAGGAAATAGCCGTTTATATTTCATTTCATATTTGTGAAATGAATTGGTGAGCAGCGGCTTGACAATACTCTCGGTATAGTCGAGTCCATGTGCGACGGTTACTATATAAATATAATAAGATAAATCACAACAAGATTTTATGACGCTAAAATGCTTCTAGATTTGTTGATAATGGTGCTAAATTTTAATTAAAATACCAACAACAGATAATATTTATACCAGACCCCGTTTTTGTCGTTATTGACTTTTTATTAATTTAGTTTTCGTGAACACCATCTTACTAAATCCTTAATGAAATTATAAATGTGAAAATGCATTTGTTTGTTTGTTACTTAACTACTGAACCTATCATCATGAAATTTTGCATACAGATATTCAACAGCCCAGAAAAAAAAAAAACTCAGAAAAAGACAAAGACTACTTTTTATCCCAAAAAATTGATAGTTTATGTGGTAAAAGTAGTTATACTACTTATACAATGACTATAAACTTAAAATGGATAAATATGATAGTTTATAAAAAAAATAGTTAACTTAGGTATAGATTATATATTATACTTCAGCGATAGAAGGCCCTTTTCCCTGGAAATCTCCATAGGGAGTACATACAACCCTTTTTTTTTGTTAAGGCGGGAATAAATGTTCCTAACCGCACACCCCGTCGTTCGGGGCAACGAACAGGGTAGTGTGGGGCCCTCACCCACTAAAGACACCCGCTGTGTGCCGTCTCTCCGCCTTTGTTGACGGGCCACTGGAACTATGTTACATTCCTTCGGTGGTCCGCCGGCGGCTTACCCTTTCGGGTACCCTCTACTGAACGACTCATCCGCACATGGAGTGTCGCACCTTTGCGGGAGGCCTTGCGGGTGGCGGACGTTCCCCGGTCCATCCACCCGCAGCCTCAGCTGGAGCGGCATGAGGCGCAAGTATCTGCGCCTGCGCCGCCCCGGTCGCCCGGTCTCTCCGCCGCTTCCTTCCGCGAGATAACCACCTCGCAGAAGGCAGCGACCGCGGCCCAGTACATACAACCCTAGATATGTACTCATGTAAGAAGACTTTACTTCCTGCGAATACGTAGGTACTGATTTAACAGATTTTGTTGCGAAAATATTATTCTGAAAATATTATATTGTCAAGTCTAGTCAAGGAGTATTTTGGATACCATTGAAGTAATGTCTTCCAGTTCTGAGACGGTTCAGCGGAGAGACAGTTCAGCGGGTTTATTTAGTGGGTGAGGGCACTACACTATCCACTCGTTGCCCCGAAAGACTGGGTGTGCGGTTAGGTATATTGCTCCATTAGAAAAAAAGGGCTATTATGGATACCTACCTTGTTAACGCGGGAAAAAATGTTCCTAACCGCACATGTCGTTCGGGGCAACGAACATGGTAGTGTGGGGCCCTCACCCACTAAAGAAACCCGCCATATGCCGTCTCATCGCCTTTATTGGTGGGCCACCGGAACTATATTACCTACATTCCTTCAGTGGTCTATTATGGATACCTACTAGTGATACCATGATATTTGTATTCAGGGTTAGGCAGCAGGCATGTTTTTGGATAAAAAAAATAGACTATCGGTTTGTTGAGACCGTAAAAAGCCGTTTATTAATGATATCGTATTAAAATAAATAATTATGTTATTAAATATAGGAAAAATATTAAAGTGGGTTTAACGCTGACATTTTTTAATTCGATCATGGAGCAAACTCCTCCGGGAAACTGAGGTAGCTTACAAACTAAGTATTGTCAAACTACTATTATAATTTCATTTATTTTTGGAATTTCTAGAGAATCAATTTGCTAAAAACATGATAGTTATTATGACTGCAGATGAGTAATGTATAATGCAAATGACTACAAGATAGTCAGAAATGACAACCAAATGACAAACTAAACGAATTTAGCGTAGTCGCAGAACTATGCATAAATCAGCGTTTACAACTCAGACTAAATATTACAATGAATGGAATCAAAATAAGAAAGCGTGGATGGACTGTGTATCTTCTTTAAATCTGAGTGACAGTATCGGAACAGATGAAATAAGTAGAAAACTACGAAACAAATGGACCGACTTTATATTAGTTTACCATTAATGCTTTACTGGAAGAAGAAGTAGAGGGTCCTGAGATATCGAGATAAATTTAACATTCAAAATTCAACACGAAGGTGAATTTTAGAAAGCAATTTTGTGTTGAGGTTACCAGCTTAAACACATTGTATGTCGGCCTTTTCGACGACCCATAGTTACTAAAAACTTAGCAGAACTTATGTGTAATGTACTAAAATAATAATAATAATAAGCATTTATTGCTGTAGGAACTTCTTACAATTTACCAAATAATTCTATATCTAAAAGTAATAAATGATAATTTAGTTATATCTAGTTTCCGTCGGTAAGCGGAATAATTGCTACAGCTATCTTTCGACATAGGCCTCCTCTAGAACTTTCTATGCTATTTTTTCTCTCGCCACTCGAGACCATGCTGGACCGGCCATTCTCTTTATGTCATCCTCCCATTTTTTACACTGTCGTCCTTTACTCCTTTTGCCATCCCGAGGGCACCATTCTGTTATTATTCTTGTCCATTTCTCTTTCTTCTCTCTCATCATGTGTCCTGACCATCTTCATTTCAATTGTCTGAGCACTGTGTAGACATTGCGAAATTTTGTGATAGTTTTTATATGAGATAGTCTTACCTTATCTTTTCTTTTGACCCCGATTACGCTTCTCTCTATGCTGTTTTGGCTATAACTTTATAAAAGAGTTTTTCAGTAAGTGCCCATGTTTGACACCCATATGTTAGACATGGAAGGATACAATTGTTGAAAATTTTTCTTTTATCTGGTTTGTCATATCTTTATTCTTCATCTCTTCACTAAGTGACCAAAACTTTTTCCATTTATTATTAACTCTCCTACTTATTTCTTTTGTCATACAGTCTTTAGATGAAATTAGCTGTCCCAAATAAACATAGTCACTTATATATTCTATTTCTTCGCCGTTAATATTAATACTTTGTACTTGAGAGGAATTGGTCATTATTTTTGTTATATTGATTGTCAAACCTACCTTAGCACTTTCATCTGACAGTTGCTGAAACATCTTTTCTATTATCTTTGGACATTCTGAGAAAAGAACCAGGTCGTCAGCAAAACGTAGATGACTTAGCTTTTCGCCATTAATATTAAGTCCATATCCGCAACAATTCCAGTTCATTTTTCTAAATATCATCTCCAGGATGGCTGAAAATAATTTCGGCGATATGGGGTCGCCTTGGCGAACCCCTCTTTCTATGGAGAATACTTCACCAAAGGTTTCAAGCTTTATCTGTGCTTTACTCTTGGAATATATACTTTTTATCAACCTTATGTATTTAGCTTGAACTCCTTGACTTTTTAACGCTTGCCATATACTCTCGTGTTCAAGCGAATCAAAGACTTTATTATAATCAACAAACCCAATGTAATAAGTTTTGTTATACTCATTATATTTCTGAATTATTTGTATTAAGACGTGAATGTGATCAATTGTAGAAAACTGACTGCGAAACCCCGCTTGCTCCTTTGGTTGATTTCGATCGCAAGGAGGGAGACGACCCCAGGCTGTCACCACTGCGACTGCGACGAGGACTCGGCGCAGCACACGCTCGAGTCGTGTCCGGCCTGGGATGTGCAGCGCCGGGAACTCGTTGCAGTCATAGGCATGGACCTGTCGCAGCCGGCCGTTGCGCGAGCGATGGTTGGCAGTGACAGGGCCTGGACCGCGGTCGCCACCTTCTGCGAGGCTGTCATCTCGCGGAAGGAGGTGACGGAGAGGGCCCGTGAGGAATCCTCCTTCGCGGACCCGATTCGCCGCCGGCGCGAGGGGCGGCGTGCGCGCGCTTACTTGCGCCTGATGCCGCCCTAGCCGAGGCTGCGGACGGTGGGGTCGGGGAGTACCCTGCCGTCCGCGGAAGCCTACCGCGAAGGTGCGACGCCCAAGTGCGCGAGGCGTCGCTCAAGAGAGGGTGCCCGTAGGGGCTGCCGCCTGCGGATCGCGGTCGTAACGACGCGGTACCCGTGATCCGCCGTAGCAAGGGCGGGTGGAGGCGCACGGTGGGTTTTTAGTGGGTGAGAGCCCCATTCACCCCGTTGTCTCCCCGGGCAGCGGGGTGTGCGGTAGGACATTTTTGCCCACCTAAAATAAAAAAAAAAAAATAAAAAAAAAAATGGGGATTAAATAATTAATGTATATTGGTAACTAATAAACAACTTGTATTCATTAGTTGACCTTGTATAATTTGCTGCCAGCGATGCAACCGTTACAGAAAGGGAGCACATTAAATTGCTTCCTATTGAAAAATAACCCAAATCTATTTTGCTTAGAGCAAACTCTAAATCACATTGAAATCCAATAAATAGTTTCAGAGATATGTTCTTACAAACAGAAAGCCTATAAAAGTTTGTTTTGTGTTCTATTACCTTTTTTTTTGCCCACTCTACATTTTTTAAACATAATATCTTCAATGTACAGATACACCAGCCTTTTTGCTGTTTTATTTTATACTAGCTGATACCCGCGACTTCGTCAGCGTTAAAGTTTTACTTTCTAAATTCGACCCCTATTTTACCCGCGAGTTTATAAAACCATTGAAATGTATGTGTATCCTATCTATTATATATAATTCCAGTGTCACGATGTTTGTCCGGGATGCACTTCGAAACTATTGAACCGATTTTAACTTTTTTTTTAAATGTGTATTTTGTTCCAACCTAAGAGATAGGATACTTTATATCTCAATTTATAATTGCAATATTTATTCATAAAAAAATACATATATGGTGGTACGAAGTTCGCCGGGTCAGCTAGTATCAAATATAAAATGAAATTTAACATTCTTAATTCAAAAAAGGTCAAATAAGTGTGTTTCTATCTCCCAATTAGAAACCTACCAAACCACCCCCACATTTCCTTCTTAATATTTTACCTAAACACTTCCTCATCTCCTCTATATCATAATTCCTCTTCATGTCCTATAGCTTTTCTTGGGGTGGATTACTCGCGAAGGTTGCTTTTGGTCTATAGGCTACCACGCCAACCACTCATGGGGTGGCAAACTTAGCGTCTTACTCACCATCAAGCCGTACAGCCTAGTATAATTATTATATGTTATAAACATTGATGTATAAACAAAAACATAGGAACACGCCTGTATTACCCAAAGGGGTAGGCAGAGGTGTATTACACACCCACGACTCGCCAGCTATGTTTGAGTCCCACGTAATAGGGGGCGAGCCTATTGACGTCTACCGGGCACATTTCCAAACTCTGGGCTGCTACTTAGAATTTTTCTTTTTAGGAAAAAGCTCAATAGCTTTGCCCTACCCGGGGATCGAACCCGAGACCTCATGATTAGCAGTCGCATACACTACTGCTACACCACCGAGGCAGTTGAAGTATAAAACAGAGAAAATCCATAATTAGGCACTAAAAGTGTACACTATAAATTAGGAGAAAATCCACAATTAGGCTTTACTGCATTCATTTAATTTAGTATTGTTTTCTGCAACGTATCAATATGCCTAATAATACCTAAATCTCTTAAAAACTCATTGACTGTCTAGATCTTCTTTCCCTATCAGAAGTAAATCGCATCTCTCTCAGAACTGCATTCATGTGCTCGTGCAGTTGTATTATTAACTCTCATAGAGATTAAACGATGCGCTCTTTCCTCTGACGATTCCTCAGAACGCGCATCTCTCATTCTTTTGGCATTTCTCGATTTCGAGATAAGGAAGACATTTTTTAGGTGGCATCGTAGGTGGAATAAAAAGAACCTAATAATATAAAAACACAAAAAGAAAAAATATATACTTAATTGAAATTTATACTTAACTTTACAACGTTGAACTTAACAACTATATTATATAAAGAAAAGAAGAAGAAACAAACAAAAACACTAAACAAACTAATTATATTATTATCTAATACCTACTTTAAACTTATATCTAAAAACTACGTATCTATATATTTTTTAAATCTAAAACGCGCTTATTCGGAGAAGAGTCAATAAAAACCACGTCCGTTCGCATTAAGAGTGACAATGTGAGTGAAGTCGGCGCGTTTTATTTCTTATATTTTTGTGATTGACGTTTGTTGTTATCTTCAGATGGCTATGACAACCTTACCCGGACAATAAATTGGTGACCACAGAGGGCTCTCAAACCAACATTTAGGCAACGCTACCCGAGGGCACTCCCTGTGGGGTAAGGACCTCGGCTGGGGCTGTTGCTGGCAAAGTGGGATTTCGCACGTTTATGATTTGAAGTAGGCGCATGAGCGCCCTCGCCTTTTTATAGATGCAGCGGATGGCCATTTTGCGCGTTAAACAAAAATCAACCGTATAGCCGTATCCATACTGGCGCGGCGAGATTTGGAAGTTTTATTTCATCCATATCTTGTGTGTTTATAAACCGATTACTATAAAATAGATATTAAAGTGTACTTTTTGCATATGGGAGTTTGATAAAGATATATTATATATGTGAAATACAATATATTTATGTATTTAATTATACACTTTGAATAATTGCCTAACGATTAAACACGTTATTGTGGCTAATTTATAAAAGATAGATATATACTATTTAAGACTTTTTTGTAGACCTTTTGAAGATCTTTGTTATACATACTTTTGGTGTATAATCAACATATGCGAGGATAAGAGCTCGAAAGCGCATTTTCATCCGACTTGCTTCAAATTTATCGTCACTGCTCAGCTCCTATGTGTCTTAGCGTTATGTTATATAGCCTATAACCTGCCCAGGAGTATGGACTACAATCGTAACAAGGTTGAATAAAATCCCTTCAGTAGTTTTAGACCCATGCGTGCATATACAGACAGACAAAAAATTTACTGATCACATTTTTGGCATCAGTATCGATCACCGTTCATCCTCCAATATTAATTTTGAATATATATTCAATGTACAGAATTGACCTCTCTACAGTTTTATTATAAGTATAGATGCATAGATCTATAAATGACTGCTTTAGTACTGAATTTTTTCACAAGATGACTCCGTCTTACATATTACATAGCATCACCCTGAAAGGGTAGGCAAAGGTATATTACACAACCACAGCTCGCCTGCTATGTTTAAGTCCCAAGTAATAGGGGGCGAGCCTATTGCTGTCTACCAGGCACATTTAGAAACGGCGGGCTGCTACTGAGAATTTTTCTTTTTACGAAAAAGCTCAACAACACTGCCATGAGGTTCGAACCCGAATCTTCATAATCAGTAGTCGCTCACACTACCGTTGTACCACAGAGGCAGTTAATCTTTTATACTAATTAACGGGTTACAACAAGTGAAATATTTTCTCCTATTAGTTGTGCAATTATAATATACGTAGTTAATTTTTCTAAGGACATCATTTTGTATATTGTACACAGACCAAGTCACGAGCAATAGCTAGTACAAGGAATACCAAACAGCCAAAGACGAACCCTTTCATCAAATTTGTTCAACTTCCTCGTACAAAAAGACTGCTTTGTGAAAATAGGTACAATTTGTTCTAACATATTCATGAGTGTAAAAAATTGAACCTTTTCGTGTGAGACGGAAGTGAGTGTAAAAGTATTGGCGCCGTCGTGGTTCATTTAATATCTACCCAGCAATTCCTTGAGGAGAGAGCTGACTTAAATTTATGCAGAACCAACATTTTAAGAATAAATTAGTTGCACAAGGTTTTAAAGATGGTGTTTGTAATGCTCGTACTGAGTTCAACATATCCGAGAAGAAACATCTTGTATGAAGGAAGGGAAGTCAGGAGCAATTGTCACGATGGCTGAATTGGCAAAGCATCTGGACGGTATCCATGAGATGCAGGTTCGAATCCTGCTCGTGACTGTTATTTTCGATTTCACATTTTTCACTTTGTGTTTAATGTATGTTGCTAAGCATGTCAAATGCTAAAAATATATATAAAAATATCTAAATATTTATAGGGTTTGCGTCATTATTAGGTAAAATCTTAATTGTAAGATTAAGTTTGCCTGGTCGGTATAATGTATGAAAATACTTCCGACAGATGGCGCAGGCGTCACCCAAAGACGTTAAGTATGAATATGTTATCAAAATTAGCAGTCAGGAGCAATTGTCACGATGGCTGAATTGGCAAAGCATCTGGACGGTATCCAGGAGATGCAGGGGGGTTAGGCAGAATCTCATATCTCACATGTCGATCGTATCGTGATCACTGTGATTGGTTGAGAGATCACCGTGATTGGCCAACGGATTATTGTGACGTCACTCGTCGGTTTCACAGTGATCTCGATACGGTCGACACGTGAAATATGACATTCTGCCTAACCCCCCAGGTTCGAATCCTGCTCGTGGCTGTTATTTTCGATTTCACATTTTTCACTTTGTGTTTAATGTATGTTGCTAAGCATGTCAAATGTTAAAAATATATATAAAAATATCTAAACCCATTTTTTGTTAAGGCGGGAAAATATGTACCTAATCGCACAACCCACCGTTCGGGGCAACCAACAGGGTAATCTGGAGCCCTCACCCACTAAATAAACCCACCGTGTGACTTCTCTCCACCTGTATTGGCTGGCCACTGGAAAATTTGCCCCACCTTAAGGGTTATTTGGAAAGGCTTACATTTATAAAAAAAAACTAGTTGCATGTCATACATGCTTTATGTATGACCACAAAATTCATATTATCCATAAACATACACTCAAAACTATATGTAATTGATATTTATTGTGAATTAACACACAAAAAAAATAATGCAATTTAAAGTTATTTCTTGTATCGAATAGCCCCATTTTACGGCAACTACTTTAGATCCGGAAAATGGACGGTTTCTGTAATTCTACACCACCTACCAGTCTATCCAGGTATGAGTTAATATTATGCCTAAACATAATCTAGCTATGAGAGAATTAAAGTGCCATAGAGACGTAGGTATTTATATTATTTATATAACTTTTGGAGTTCGTAACGACAAAATCACAGCCAGAATCTAATTAAGAATATTTCATCCCTTTAAACTTTATAACTTGGTGTGAAACCAAAAGTCAAACCAATAATTTGCTAAAGAAAGTTTTAGTGTCCTCAAGGTTTTCTCAAGTAAGAATATTTTTAATAGGAAAACAACGCCTATTCCTTAACTTATTAAACTAAAATTTACGTACGTACTCGGGTAACTATATTGTTTAATACTCGATTAAGCCCGTGATTTTGTCTGCGTGGACTTCAGAACATCTATAGCCATAAAACCTGAGTCTTTTGGGTTTCTAAGTTTATATAGTCACATCAAAAAAAGTTTGAGATCACTATCAAAAAATGCTGTGTTTTTTTATTTTACCCTATAAAAGAAAAGTACTTATGTGATATACTTTATTGAAATTAAAATAATAACTATCTCTAATTATTTTACAAATAAAAATTTGATTTAAAAATTTTAATGCACTTGTGACTAAGAAATAAATGAAAAATAGACGATGAAATAAGAAACATTATTAAGAAATTATTACGGAATTGTTTTTATTTAGTACAAGATAACTCCTTCCCTAGCTCGAACACAAGCAGCAATGCTCCTGGGGATGCTGAGAATCAAGTTATTTAGGATTTCTTACGGCAACCTGTCCCATTCTTCAATAGCAGCTTCTTTGATCTCTGGCATTGTCTGGCGAGGTGGCTGACGGTTAAAACAGCTCGCTTTAGAGCATCCCAAGCGTGCTCGATCGGGCTCAATTCAGGTGAACTGGCAGGCCAGTCTAACCTGGCAATGTTGTGATCACGGAGAGCAGCATTGACTCGTTGACCTCGATGTGCGGGTGCATTATCATCAACCAACCAATATGATGTGGCCATGATTACTTCTAAATGGTCTGACGATTCCTTCGATAACAACATTTTGGTACAAAGCTGTAGTCATCGAGCTGTGAAAACTTAAAACAATAAACAAACAGTTGTTATTTTTGGATATAAAAATTAATTTATTGCTCGATCTTAAATTAAAAATTAAAAATTGTAAATCAGAATTATTCATTTAGGCATTAAAAAAAAGATCATAACTTGACAAAGTACTCCTTAAGAAGAATTAAACGAATATAAATTTGATGGGTTCAGGTCGTTTCATTACATAGTTACTGTGGCCTCCTTCCAGCTCCATATCAGACCCTGGATACCGTCTATAGACAAAGTATTCGTCAAGACGAATCATACGAGCTCAAACTCGATGGTGTTATGTTGCTTTATAATGGAGTTCATATGGCCACCTTCTAGCTCCATCATCAGACCCTGGATACCATCTCAAGACAAAAAACTCGTCAAGACGAATCAAACGATTCCAAACTCGATGGGGTTGGCTCATTTCATTACAGAGTTACTGTGGCCACCTTCCTGCTCCATCAACAGACCCTTTTTTTTTTTTTTTTTTTATTTTAGGTGGGCAAAAATGTCCTACCGCACACCCCGCTGCCCGGGGAGACAACGGGGTGAATGGGGCTCTCACCCACTAAAAACCCACCGTGCGCCTCCACCCGCCCTTGCTACGGCGGATCACGGGTACCGCGTCAGTTACGACCGCGATCCGCAGGCGGCAGCCCCTACGGGCACCCTCTCTTGAGTGACGCCTCGCGCACTTGGGCGTCGCACCTTCGCGGTAGGCTTCCGCGGACGGCAGGGTACTCCCCTACCCCACCGTCCGCAGCCTCGGCTAGGGCGGCATCAGGCGCAGATAAGCGCGCGCACGCCGCCCCTCGCGCCGGCGGCGAATCGGGTCCGCGAAGGAGGATTCCTCACGGGCCCTCTCCGCCACCTCCTTCCGCGAGATGACAGCCTCGCAGAAGGTGGCGACCGCGGTCCAGGCCCTGTCACTGCCAACCATCGCTCGCGCAACGGCCGGCAGCGACAGGTCCACGCCTATGACTGCAACGAGTTCCCGGCGCTGCACTTCCCAGGCCGGGCACGACTCGAGCGTGTGCTGCGCCGAGTCCTCGTCGCAGTCGCAGTGGTGACAGCCTGGGGTCGTCTCCCTCCTTGCGATCGTGTGCAGGTATTTGCCGAAGCAACCATGCCCCGACAAAACCTGCACCAACCGGAAGGTGAGGACCCCGTGCTGCCGCCCTGCCCATTCTTCCAAGATCGGTCGGAGCGCCCCCACGGTCCAGAGACCGGCCCGGGGCGTCTCCAGCCGAGACTTCCACTTTAGGACGGTGGCGCGGCGGGCATCTTCCCGCCACGATGACATTGCGCTCGGCGAGGGGCGGCTGCCCCCCGCCCGCGCCGTCGACGCCCGCCGATAGACGTCGGCGAGCACCTCCGCCTCCAGATCCCACGGGGGGGTTCCGGCCAACGCGCAGGCTGCATCGGTCGAGACCGTGCGGTACCCGCGTATTGCCCTGACCGCTACGACCCTCTGTGGACGCCACAGAAGGGCCCTATTGCGAGCGGCCAGGGACTCCGCCCACACGGGCGCGCCGTACAGCGCCATCGACCGTACTACCCCCGCGTAGAGTCGTCGACACGCAAGACTCGGTCCGCCCAAATTCGGCATAAGTCGCCCGAGGGCGGACGCCGTGTTGACGAGCCTTGGCGCAAGACGGCGGAAGTGCTCGTCAAAGTGCCACCGTCCATCCAATACCAGGCCCAGATATTTGATGTGGGCCTGGATTGGGAAGCCCACACCGTTGACCGTTATCGAGGCGCTGGCGGGTGGGCCCCGTCGGCGCCCATGGAAGAGTAGGGCCTCCGACTTTTCAAGGGCCACCCTAAGCCCCAGCGCCTCGATCCGCCTGACCACCTCCGCGGTACCTGAGGTGGCCAGCGTTGCCGCCTCCTCGAGGGTCTTGCCCCGGGCTGTGACGAGCGTATCGTCTGCGTAGCAAATTACGCCCAGCCCGGGGGGGAGCCGGCCACGGAGGACCCAGTCGTAGCCGATGTCCCACAGGAGCGGCCCAAGAACCGAACCCTGCGGGACGCCGCACGACATAGCCCTCCTTACAACGTCCCCTTCCCGGTCCACGAAGAGGACGCTGCGGCCGTCCAGGTAGTCTGCCACCAGCCGCCTTAGGTAGAGGGGCACTCCATGGTACCGGAGTGCCTCCTTGATGCAGCCGAATGGCAGACTATTGAAGGCGTTGGCGACGTCGAGTGACACCGCCAACAGCACTTCCCTCGAGGCGACGGCCTCCGCAGCCGCGGCCTTCAGGCGCAGAATGGCGTCGACCGTAGACCGACCCGCCCGATATCCAAACTGGGCGTCGGACAGGTCGGGGCCGACCGCTCCTAGGTGCCGGACGATGCGGGCAGCGACTACCCGCTCGAGAAGTTTTCCCGCCTCGTCCAGCAACACGATGGGCCTGAAGGCCGAGACCGTATTCGGAGGCCGTCCCGGCTTCGGCAGGAGCACGAGCTTCCCCTTCTTCCAGCAGTCAGGGAACCGTCCGGACACCAGGCAAGCGCCGAACAGCTCCCCGAGGCGGGGCTCAAGGTGGTCGAGGACCAGGGCCAGCACTCGGGCGGGAACCCCGTCCGGCCCGGGGGCGGCGCCTCTCCGCATACGCGCAGCCGCCGCCCCCATTTCCGTCGTCGTCACGGGCGGTACCTCCCCATCGTCGGCCTCCCGGTCACCATCTGGCGGAGCCATGACCGGGGGCGTGTGCACCGCCCGTGAGGGGAAAAGTCCCTCGACCACCTCAGAGAGGAAGCCCGGCTGGAGGGTCTCCGTAAGGGGGGGGCCCTGGGCGCGGAGCTTGTTAAGCGCCGCGCGGTACGGGCGTCCCCAGGGGTCACGCTCGAGACCCTCCAGCATCTCCTGCCTTTTTGCGTCTTTGGCGCGACAGATGGCCAGCTTTAACGCGGCGCGCGCACTGCTATACGCCGCATACAGCTGGTCCTCCCGCTCTTCGTCGCGGATTCGGCGACGTCTGCTGCGGGTGTAGGACCTCCGGGCACGAATACAGGCCGCACGGAGGTCCGCCAGCTCCGGGGACCACCAGTAAACCCCCTTCCGTCGAGGCGGGCGCCGCACGCGGGGCATGGCCGCATCGCAGATCTGCGTAAGCATGCCGCGAATGCGGCCAGCCTCGGCGCCCACGTCTTCCGTCAGGGGGGGAGGCAGCCAAGATCCATCAACAGACCCTGGATATCATCTAGGACTGGAGTACTAGTCAAGACCTTTCAAACGAGCCCCAACTCGATGGAGTTGCATTATTTAATTACAGTTTCGCATGGTCACCTTCCAGCACCATCATCAGACCCTGGATACCATCTAAAGACAAAGTACTCATCAAGACGAATAAAACGAGTCCAAACTCGATGGGGTTGCGTCGTTTCATTATAAGAGTTACTGTGGCCACCTTCCAGCTTCATCCTCAGACCCTGGATACCATCTAGAGACAAAGTACTCGTCAAGACGAATCATAAAAGCCCAAACTCGATGGGGATGCGCCGTTTCATTATAGAGTTCCTAGGTCAACCTTCGAGCTCCATTATCAGATCAGCCCCATGTCATCATAATATTGCATTGTCACTCGAAATACATATGGGTGTAAAATTTCAGCTCAATCGGAAACTGGGAAGTGTGTCGAATTTAATTTCCAATGCACAGGCTATAGCTGCGTCTTGTAATGGTGTCGCGAGTAGCTGCGTCTCGTAACGGTGTCGCGAGTCCAGAGATTTTATCTCATCTAAAAATATGCGTACCGCGCTAAATGAAGTTTTCACTTCAAAATATTTCGTATTTTTAAAGTAACATATAGGTATTTGCTGTTACCCGCAACCTTCATTTCAGTGGGTTTTTTCCCCTTTATATTGATGTCTCCTCCTATTCTTATTAGCTCTGCGAAAATTCCAAAATACCAATACGTTATTTCTCGTAAGAAGCTTAAAAAAAGTGTTACTAACATATTGGCAGAAGGAAGCGGCGGAGAGGGCCAGGGAGGACAATCCCTCCGCTAATGCCACAACACCTGAAGCTGCGGGTGGATGGACCGGGGTAAGTCCTCCACCCGCAAAGGCCCCCGCGAAGGTGTGACACTCCGGTGTGCGGAAGTGTCGCTCGATAGAGGGTACCACTGAAGTAATGTTACACAGTACCAATGGTCCGCCATGTATGGTAATGGTACCCTGTTCGTTGTTCCAAACAACGGGGTGTGCGGTTAGGTACATTATTCCAACTTCGAAAAAAAAATCCGGGATAAAAACTTGCCTATGCCTTTTTCTGAGTTTTAAACTATAGGTATGTGAGGTTTCATGATCATCAGTTCAGTAGACATAGCGTGAAAGTCTAACAAACAAATGCACTTTCGCGTATTAATATTAATATTGGTATTCATTAGGGATATTTTTCTATATATAGACTGTGTCAATTGTTCATATATGGTTTATTATGAAAGATAAAAAAGAGTCTTTCAATTGATCAAACTTATTATATATTTAGGAAAATTGTTCAGTATTTTTTCAGCATATCAATAATCTTTTGGGTATAATACATTGAGTACTCTAATAATATTGAACTTGTTCGTCGACCGTGAAGTGATTTGTAATATAGAAAAGAATTATAGCATTTTGTAAAAAAAATAGGTCGCCCTTAAAAGAGAAATCATGTCGCATAAAATATTTTGCATATAGAAGGACTAGCACATTACCCGCAGTTTCGTTCGCGTCATATAAATGTTCTATTTATGTTTTATAACACATAGCATCACGTCTGTATTCCCCGAAGGGGTAGGCAGAGGTGTATTACACACCCACGACTCGCCAGCTATGTTTAAGTCCCACGTAATATGGGGCGAGCCTATTGACGTCTACCGGGCACATTTCCAAACTCCGGGCTGTTAGTGAGAATTTTTCTTTTTAGGAAAATGCTCAATAACATTGCCCGACCCGGGGATCGAACCCGAGACCTCATGATTAGCAGTCGCATACACTACTGCTACACCACCAATGTATATATTTATGTTTTATAATCCAGCTAACTTTGTAATACCACCAAATCAAATGTTAGACGTTAGTCGTCCTGCGCCATAAAAATCCTTTTCGGATAGGATTTGCGTAAAATCCTTACTTAGCGTTCATTAATCAAATGTTCACTGGACTAGCCCCAGGAGTTTGGGCTGTGTGTTGATATGTCAGCCAGTGACTCAGTTATTATTTTATATATAATTAGTTATGTAACCGCAACTTCGTCCGTGGTGATTTATTTAGTTATAAACGTCGCCACGCTAACAGCCGGTTTTAGGCCCTCCCTCCGCATTAGATGTTCACATCAAAATTATAAGTGCCAGATAAGTACACCAACCTATCATATATTAACTATCTCCGAAACATGCTGCATCTTATGGTATATGTATTATTCCAATCGGTTTAGTAGTTTTTGCAGTATAACCAAACAAAAAACCGGCTCTCCATTTACTAGTATAGATATAGATAGATTACTATTTGTATCTTGTCATAAATGCAACAGTGGTAATGTTGTGGTGTGGCCGTGTGAGGCCGGCCTTAGAATTGTCCCACCCCTCTCTACCCACGGGAATCGTAAGAGCCGACTGAGGGAATACCGAGGGAGTGGGCAGCAGTACTCCCTCGAGTATTAACAACATCCAATGCGATCGCCAACCCGCCTGCCAAGCGTGGCGATTACGGCATTACCTCCCATGACGGGACCGCTCGTTGTGGCGTTCTCTTGGGGAGGCCTATGTCCAGCAGTAGACGTTGAAAGGCTGATTGATGGATGGATGAAAATGTAACAGTGCTTATAAAAATATTTGTTCTTAAAACTTTAATAACTCTCTATTAAATGGAGACATCGCCATATTTTTATTTTAGAAAAGGTCTGTGTAAAAAATTAAACATATAAAACTTAAGTTGAAAACTAACCAGTAGTGACTTCTATCTATTTGTTTATATAGATTCTATTATACCTATACCAAATTCACACATAAGACAAACTAAATGAAATCGTACCTATATGTATATAAAGTTATATTGGTACCTGTGTGAAAATAAACTGCTGCAAGGTTGAAAACACGACTACAATTGTTATTTAGATTAGCAGATTGAATATGAAAAGCGCTTTCGATTTATTGTAAAAATATTCAATTATTAAGTATAAATCTGTTTGAATCAGTTTTATTGAAATAAGATTTCAGGCAAGGAATAACGAATGATTTTTTCACAAATTAACCAATCAATATAAGTTGCCATGAAAGAGGTTACCTCATAAAAAAAACTTAAACAATCGATACTATTATTATAATAGCAAGTGTTGGTTTGAGAACTTCGTTCTAGTTATTAGTTCTACTTATAAGTTGCCGTGTGGGGCCGGCTTTAGAATTATCCCACCCCTCCACCCATGGGAGTCGTAAGAGCTGACTGAGGGAATACCGAGGGAGTGGGCAGCAGCACTCCCTTGAGTATTAACAACATCCACTGCGATGGCCAACCCGCCTGCCAAGCGTGGCGATTACGGCACTATCCCCCATATGAGCGAAAAACATGTTGTGGCGTTCTCTGGAACTATAGGAGGCCTATGTCCAGCAGTGGACTTCGAAAAGCTGATGGATGGATAAGTTTAATGATACTCCACCGCAGATCAAAGCTAGTTTTTAGTTAATATCTCAGGTTTCCCTTTCAGTAACAGAATACAACGTATACCAGATTTTAAGTCTAATCAAGCGCTATTAAACAAAAAAAATACATTAAAATCCATTTAGTAATTGTTGCGTGATGAGCAAACAAACAAACAGATAGTAATCAAAAGAAGTAAGAAGAAGTTTTGTGTTCAGACAAATAAGTAAACAAAAACATTCATTTCTTTTGCAAATATCTTAAAGGACAGTGTTCAGCTGCCATACATTGTTAGCCCAAGAACCAGCAGCCACAAAAAAATACTTTTTGTGTGGTTAATAACGACTATATTTGATCAAAATTAAATTAAAGTCACGGACACTCCGAAAACTGCATAATAACCAAAAGAGTTACCCATTTTGATGTTATAATTTGTTTTCAGTAGACGCACATCTACATAGCATGGCGTCGTGAGTTCATAAATATTTTAACGCTTTCATATAAAAATGAATCTAGAATTATAATTATTTTTGATCTATATTTTTTAGCATTTGACATACTCCGCCTTAGAGCCGCCGGCTTAGGGCACTTCCACGGATTGGAAAAGATGCGGGTTCGATTCCCGCTCGTACAAATAATCTCTTTTTCCTTATTTACAAATAATTTGTACATTATAATTATTATTATACTTACCTATAGATCCATAACTGAAATGAAATAAAATAGATTTAGTAGCTAGGTTGGTAATTCGCTGGTTTCGTGATTTTAACTAGGTAGGTTCGTCGTTATTATTTTAACATAAGTACTTGATTGATTCATGTCTAGATAACTACAGATAGGTACCCATTTATTTGGGTGTGTAACACTACGTTGCATTCTAGCAATATTTGCTTTATGACTACATTGCGTCAGCTTAATCAGAAAATAGGTAACGTTTAACGTTATAAACCTACCTATGGCTCCAAAGGTTTCAAAAGGAATCGACGCTTCTATGCGATTCAAAAAAGATTATCATCGAGCGGCTATTTTGTATTTACGAAATTGCCTCTGATCATTTAGGTACCTAGTACCTATGTGAGTTTACAAAAAGTACGAAGATTTGGCACTTCTCTTTTAAGCTAGAATGCATGGGTAAAAAGAGATCTTATCATAAAAAAGGAAAGAACAATAAAAGTATGTTGTTTCAAATACCTTTATTATCAAATATACCTATACAATACGTAAGCATTAACAGAAACTATTCATTCACATCTGGAGGATCGTCTATATTTTCAGCGAACATATCATTTAGAAACTGTGCAGGAAGATCGATGATAGAAGTTTGATGTCTTGCCCAGCTTATATACCATATGATTGCCATAACATGGGCGCAGCAACCGATAGTTCTGCGCCCTACAATGCAATTACAACAGTACTGTCTTATTGCATTTCTGCCAATTTGAGTATTATCTACCAAAATGTAAATGAAATATATTTTTTACTCATATTAGTAATTCTCATATTATCTACTACCTAATTTACCTCGTACCAGCCATGTATTTGTATTACTTAGTTCTAATTCTCGTGATAACTCTTCATCAACCTCTCTGCATACTTCAATAATATATGATCCATCTTGTCTCATGTGTTCACCATAGTATGACCGAGCCTGTTTAATTTGATATTATATTCCTAGTGATATTAAAATTAAGTCATTATATTGCATTTGTGGAAAATCTCCAATATTGTTATTTTCCACAGTGATACTATGAAATTGTGCCAGTCTCCTATTTAAATTATTCTGTTCCACAAAATCAGCCAATGAGTTATTAGAGAACATATTTACCTGTATAATGGATAATATTTCCATTGCATCCAATGCTAATCTGTTAATTAAAGCTGCTGCTACCTGAAAATCTCCCATTAAATGCTTTGAATCTTTATTAAAATACTCTTGTCACAGCAACTTAAAATCCCGCTTGAAGCGCCCATTCACCACTTCTACTACCCAACGACATAAGGTAACTTTGCAGGATTCATTTGCATTTGTAGTAGTCATCTGAGATTCACCCTGTTGAAGTGACAAAGGGCAATGTATCGAATAATTTAAACTCTCTAATAGGGAAATACTATCTCGAAAACCTCTGTCCAAAATAAAAACATCACTTTCTCCAAAATATTGTCTCAGTACATTAGTGGAGTCCCCAAACTCATATTTATAATATCAGCATCTGATTTTGTGGCAGGATACGGGTCCAATACACTGATTTTGTAGCCATCGCAACATACTATGAGGAATGGTTTGACAAGATCTCAATATTTATGAAGAGAATAAGTTTTTTTTGATATTAATAGTTACTGCTCTTTTGTACGCAAATGTATGTTCCGTCCATTATTACAATGGCGTTTCTATCTTTCATTGTGCTGCCAGGATTTCCAAACAATGAGTTAGGAATATATAAGTTTCTTCTGGCAACTTCTCTTCTCGTTATATGATATTACCAATCCTAAAAGTTGTGGCACAAAGTGTTCCACCATTTTATCCCTGGCCATGCTAATAAGCCTGTTGATTGTAGTCCGACTAATATTTAATAAAGTTCTAATCCTTTCATCGGAGTGTCCTGTTCGTAGCTTCATAAGATAAGCTACAAGTGCAGTGCTTTTCTTCTGAAAATGAGGTAAATTAGCTTCTATCTCCCTAAATTGTTGTTTTGTACGTCCCAGCCAGTACCACACCAAACGTTCATCCATGCCCTCAATATTTTCAAAATCTAAGCTGTTTTTGTTATTTTCAAAAGCTCACAAAACTTTTCTATATGAGAAGTTGTAAACCCGTGATGCAAATTTTCAGCCTCAAATAAAAGTGACCACGGTTGGGTTTCCAAATGAAAATGACATATACGACAGCAGGGTGGTATATAATATTTGTGGTCACTAAATAACCTTATTTTTAAGACATATGGCATTAAGTGCTGTAAAGTGTTGTTGCAAGCTGGGAATATGCATCGCGAATGTGTGTCAGCTGATCTTGAGTAATTTGGTAGATGAATTGTTTCAGACTGTAGTGCTACAGAGCTATTGGCAGTAAGTGCATCTGCGCTAGGAGCTGCTTCTGCTCTTTGGAAGCATCTCATCAAGTCATGGCAAATGACATCTAATGCACGTAGGTACCTAAAATATACAATAATTGTTAAGCGTTGATATAGGTACAGTTAGGTATACTGCGTGGGCATGCAGTATCCCTGACTGACCCTTAGGTCAGGTTAAATAAATTCATGTAATGCAGTTTAAGAAGCCTTAGGCTTTAACTGTATGATCTACTGCTGCTGTAGAAGCAGATAGGTAGGTTTGAACTACATATATTTATTCAAATTAAAAAAAAAACACCTATGTCATGTGTTCCAATCAAGTTAATAACTCACTTGCACATAAAAGTAAGTAAT
The DNA here is from genome assembly GCA_948253155.1 of Leucoma salicis. Classification (NCBI taxonomy): domain Eukaryota; kingdom Metazoa; phylum Arthropoda; class Insecta; order Lepidoptera; family Erebidae; genus Leucoma; species Leucoma salicis. Next base: position 6,933,341 of record OX411805.1, on the reverse strand, counting down.
AAAAGAGTGTCGGTTTAATTACATACATACATATATCAAACCTGACATAGATAAATTATTGACTAAAGTGAGCTCAGTCCACTGTTTAATCTATATGACTCAGGGCCTCTTTCACCACTCTCAAGTAAAGTGTCTAATAGACTAATCACCAGTTAAAGTCTCCCGTAACTCCGGGGGCGAATTTCACGACGTTCGAGTAGCAATAATCTTAAGATTACGTGCCGCGTAACTTACTTGCCATGCAGTCTGCCAATTAGCATGGTCACTCGACGGTTAGCTGTTGCGTTGTTGTTTTTGCATATTACAATATTTATGATATAATAAGATAATGGATCTATTTGACTTAATTGATCATCAATTAGATGGACTTGAATATTCTGCGATTCAACGAGTACCGAGAACTCGTGTATTTAAATTCCGTGTCGGCTATTTTATGGGCCTAGATGAAACTGACTTTTTTGCTAAATTTCGTCTATCGAAATATGCAGTGAACCAATTGCATAACTTTATAAAACATAAGATAAACCTTAAATCACAAAGGTGAGTGGCATTTTCCCATATAAGTAAATTATAATACCTACATAACCTGTCAAAATGTATGTATAATGTATTAGTCTTTCTGCACCGCACTTTCTGTCTCTGAGAACCTTATCCATTTTAATTATAATACGTAAGTTGATTCGAACTTAATAACAAAATAAAATCACACGATAATACGCGATATAAGAAACAATATATAGGTACTATAGATAAAGTAAACTGTGTCTGCAATATGACGTTTGCGAACGACTTTGACGTTTTTGACGTTATATTGAACGAATGCAACGTCTGATTTCTTGCGTCATTCACTTAACCAGTAAGTTGCTACTCGAAGCTTTATTTTCGCTTGTGAAATTGACAGACGATACTCGTAACTATTACTTGACAATTATAACTAGTCAAGAAGTAACTAATCAACGCTTTACTTGAAGATGGTGAACGAGGCCCTCAGTATTACTATTATTACTCGGCTATTATTGATGAAATTATCCAATTCTATATTTTTTTAATATTCCAGCCAGGACTCTGACGACAGCAATAGATCATATGGTTTGAACCATTTAAATCAATTCATTAATGACACGTATAAGTATGCACTGATGATAGCTTCTTACCTCTCGTGGTTGATCCAATTTCGCACAATACTTAAAATATGCTGGTGAGACTCATCTTGTACAATGTGATGTCGGAGCTGTGCTACAGAGCGACCACATTTTATACAAATATTTTGGTGACCCATATATAGTTCAGAACCTTCTGCAGCAATTATGTCACCATTATCAAATAATGAGTGGCAAACATCACATATGTCATCACTTGTTGTCACCTAGAATATAATTATTTAATCTTATTGATGTGGTAAATTAAATACCTCCTCCCATAGTTAATAAATAATACTGTAACAATCACACACCATTCAGAATATAATATGTGAACACTCACCACTTGTGGTGCCACCTGTGTCTGTACTTGCAGTAGAATTCTAACATTATTATTTTAAAAGGTGGCGGCGTCTCATCCTAGTTACATCAATTCCACAATTCACACATTTGATTTGAGAGGTGGTACTTGAAATAGCCATTGAAGTCGATAGAGCTGAATAATGCTTTGCTGCATGATCAGCTCTTTGCCAGCAAGGATGGCAAATGTAATGTGATGCACGAACCTAAAAATAGAAAACAATAATTTTATTAATACTACTAGCCTTCTCCCACAGCTCTGCCGCAGCCAAAAACTAGTTTTCAGATTCCCTATATAGTAGCAGGATAAAATGTATATAAGTTTTTAAGTCTTATCTAGGCTCTTGAAAAGAATTAAAAAAAAAAACAAATAAAAAAAGATGCATCAAAATCCATTCAGTAGTATGCTTGTGTGTGCACAAACAGACAAAAAGTTAATATTTTGCATTTAGACACGCTTATGTAGCCTAATTCAGTACTTTTTTCCCAAATATGTATCTTAAATGTGCAGACAACAGCTCTGTTACAGGTTTATAATAGTATAGTGTCATGCACAAACCTAAAAGCAAAAAACAATAATTTTATTAAAACTAAAACTTGTTTTACAAAGTACCTTACTATTAAATAGCTACCTCTGATGGAGTAAGTCTTTCCATGACAATATTTTTAATATTCATATAATGTTGGGTATCTGTTCTCAGTGCAATTACTTGATGTGAACGAGCCCGATGTGGCAATGTCACTTGACAAAGAGCACAGCTTTGGCCCGCACGAGAACTATTTACTGTTGTGCTTCTAGCCTCCGTCCAACATACTGTGCAGAGTAAATCATGTGCTTGAACCTGAAAAAAAAATTAAACTACTAAGCCATCAGAATATAAGTTCATATAAGTGTTAAAAGATAACTGTATCCGGCAAGTACTATAGCTAATACAACCTAATAGCTATAATGATTCTTTTTTCATATCAGAAGGTGATAAAAATAAGTAAGCAGTCAATATTGATTACTCTCCAGCTTCCATAAGTTAAATAATAGGGATTGTTTAAAAGCTAGCTAAAATTACCACGCCTTTACCGTGGCGTGAGAACAACTTACCAACCGCGGAGTGATCCATTGCTGTATGCAGTGAAGAATCCGCTCGTCTTCTAATGTCATGCAACCAGAAGCAGAGCCGCAATTGACACAAAATACACCTTCCAATTCCATATTATCTCGTAGGTCCGTACGTATTGCAAAGTTGTCGTTTTCAGTAGTCAAGTAGATCCGTTAATCACAGCCAGATATCAATATTCAAAGAAGAAATCAGAGTCCGCATTTCAGGCAAAGTCGTTAATAAAATCGTCAGTTAATAATTCCACAATAAAAACAAAACTAAAACAGATATCACATGTACACAGTGATTACTGTACTGAACACCTGTCACTGCCTGTAACTGTCACCTGCACCTGCTGTCATTTTTTCTTTTTCTGCTTTTGGGTTAGTGTTGCCAGCTATATGCTAGAGAAACCCGTAGAAAACTGAGATTGTTGTATGATCTCGTTCATCTTATCTTAGATATTATTATGTATTTTTTACGAAGTTGAATACATTTATACGTCAGAAAATATTATTGATCTGATGCGTGCGCCAACCGCTGACGTGGTGCAAAAGTTGCGATAACGCTCAAAAACACGAGCGTGCTTATTGTCGCAATAGTAACACTTACTTAACAGTACTTGTTTACTTCATAAAATAACTGCACAAACAAATAAAGGGCACAATATATAAACAATGACGACTTATAAAAAAACCGTAGATTTATTATTAAAACTGTATGTATTGCAACATTGACCATCCATAATGAATGCCGATATATTTGTTAGTCGTGATGATACTTTTTAAATTGTTAAGATTCTGAAGTGTCCGTGAGATTTTAATAATTGATTTCTAAGTTATAAAATAAACTAATAATTCTTGTTAGGACGGCATGCTTGTTGATTCATAGGCGGATTTGAACAATGTCATTTACAAATATAGCTCTGTTACAACTTTATAGTTAATAAGTTAAATAGAAAATAAAACTCACCTAAGAATCCTGGTATTGCTCCCATTGGCATCACGAACAAACTAACCAACAGGTCAGCAATCGCCAAAGACAGAAGAAAATAATTGGTGACATTTTGCAATCTCTTGTCTAAGCACACAGCTAAACACACAAGAATATTTCCTACTCCCCCCGCCACTATAAATACTATCACAAATAGAAAACTCCAATCGTATCCAACCTTATCACTCAAAATAGTTTCGGTCACATTCCTAAAATCGTAACTGCATTGAAAAGTTTCCACTACATCTAAGAAAGAAGTGCCGTTTGCAATGTCTATGTATAACGTCCTGTTAGGTTTCTCGCTAGAGCATAACAGGGTGTTCAAATCACAGAATTCAAAACTTGGTAGTTTGAGCCAGAGGTTTTTGAGCGCGCTCTCGAAGATGATGGTGACAAGGCTCAGCTTGAGAACAGGGCTGCATGCAGTGTTGTTGCTACTTGCATCCGTACTGTTGCATGGAAAACAAGTATATGAGGTTTCATTCTGAATGTCTATATTTAATTCGCAAGTATAATAACTCTGGGTTGGCCCTTCAATACTGCAATCAATTCCTGATAATGTTTCGCCGCAACCACTTGCTCGGAGAAGACGACATTGAAATTCTTGTAACGCTGTGTCCAAGAAGGTGAAATTTGTCATATCCATATTAGGTTACAAATTCAACCATTTTGTTTTCGTTCTTCGTTATAGCGAGATCTGAAAAAAAAAGAAATTATGACTACTGATGAGTGATACAGGTATTAAAATTAATATATAATTAGGAGAAGTAGAGCAAGTTGGTTGTAGCCGACATGACCTAGGTGCTGTAGTTGTAATACGACTTCATTTGTCAGTTGACGTTGGAACGTTAAGGTTCGGTCGCTCATGGACTAAACTATACCAAGAGTATTGTCAAGCCGTTGCTCACCATTTCATTTCACAGATATGAAATGAAAGAATAAACGGCTATCTCCTGCTACAGCCAAAACGCAACAATGTGCTTCATGGCCGATCACACGGGAGATGGTGGTACCAACCCGCTCGGGCCCGATACCAAATGAGTACTTCCACTTGTTACCCAGGCCTACCACCAGTCATGCAATGGATGATAATTGCTTACTTCCCTTAGTCGCCTCTTACGACACCCAGCCCTGGGAAAGTATGGGATGGTGACACTTGTATTCTTAGTCCGTCACCACACGGATTATTTAGGTGGTTTTTGATTAGAACTAACGGTTGTTTATTAGTGACAATTTATTGAATTAATGTTATTTTATAAAACTTATTATATAGTATTTTAATTATTTTCATTATAAAGAAATAAAGTTACTATTATAGAATGAGTATTTTAGGAGGAGAGCCCACCACTCACCCACGGATTGTCAATACCGGTTATCTTTGGACAGAATAATCTAAGATTGCCAATTCGCACTCTCACAGATAGAGGAGAATGTGATAATAACAAAGTAGCATACACGATAATGACAAAAAACTCACCAACGCGACTGAACTAGCTCATTTGTTGCCGAGCGTTCTTGAGAATGCCTCGTTCAGAGGCGAAACACGTGTCGAATTTATATTCGGATTTTTGCGGAATATTGCAATATTGTGGTTCTGATAGTTCTACCGTATCACATGGTTGTGTCGCTTTGGTGAGTTTTTTTATCATTATCGTGCATGCTACTTTGCTATTATCACATTCTGCTCTATCTGTGAGAGTGCGGATTGGCAATCTTAGGTTATTCTGTCCAAAGATAACCGGGATTGACAATCCATGGGTGAGTGGTGGGCTCTCCTCCTAAAATATTCATTCTATAATAGTAACAATGGACTTCCGCCAAGTGTCGCCTCATTTAATTAATTATAAGAATTAAAGTGTTTGTACAACAGTAATACTTCAATTCTATTTCGCTTCTAACGCTAAAAATATTTTTTTAATAATTATTTCAACTTCTTAAGAGACAGCTATAAGCTGATTTTAACGATCACAGCTTATTAAAATGTAATAACCGTCGCTCGTGGACTACGCACTAAGAATATTGCCAAGTTACTGCTCAACATTTCATTACGCAGATGTGATAAGAATGGAGGGATGTGTCTCCCACTACAACCAAAACACACAGAGGTTTTTCGCGGTTTGCTATGCGGAAGACGGTGGTATAACCCTCTAGGGCGCGATAACGAGTGAGTACTCCCACTCGGTAGCCAACTCTGCATAAATAATCTAATGGGTGATAATTGCTTACTTCTCTTAATCCATCGTATTCCGTCACCACCCCGAACATTGGAGTTTGCACAAATAGATCAAATATGTATTTTAAAGCGTTTCATTCCGGAATACACCTAATAAGAGTTAATGTACAGTATTCAAACAAAATATGAATATAACACAAAATGTGAAATCAAAAATAATAGCCACGAGCAGGATTTGAAACTGCATCTCCTGGGAAACCATCGCAAATGTTTTTTCAATTCATACTTCGTGACAATTGCTTGGGACTGCGAATTTCGATAACACATTCTTTCTTAATGTCTTGGGTGACGCCTGCGCCATGTGATGGATTTATTTTGGATTTCACATTTTCGCACTTTGTGTTCATATTATGAATTAGTGAAAATGTAAGTTAGTAAACACTACCAAATGCGTGTGATCATTATTTATTAACATTTTTTTAACTTCCCGCTAAGAAAATTGAAAATTTTCAAGTTGGGAAGTTATTGGTTTTACCCCGTTTTTCGAAAATCGAGTTTTCAACGGATGTTGACGTTTTGAGGTCCTAGGAAGTTTCCCCGAATGTTTCCGCGATTATGTCTGTATGTCCGTATTTATGTGTGTGTGTGTGTGTGTGTGTGTGTGTGTGTGCGTGTGTGGCCGTATGTAAACCTCTCATAACTTTTTAACGGCTTGTCTGATTTCATCGGGGTTGGCAGACTTGACTAAACTTAGATTTTGAATACATATTAGGACCGATTCGAACTGGCAGATTTTGAGAAATCTCAAAAAAACCATAACTAATTTTTTTTCAAATATGGTTTTTTCGGAATAGCTTACAAAAGAAAAAAAGTTCGGTAAAAAAAGTTTTACTGGTCGATTCCAAAAACGTATCAGCTCTTAACATCAAAAAACCACGTCGATCACCGCCAGTCTGGTCAAAATCAGTTGATTCGTTCGTGAAAAAAATGTTGTCGAAAAAAAAATTAAAAAAATGTTTTTTTTTCAGAATTTCTATGAAATTTTCAGTCTGACCAGTTCGAGCTTTAACATTCTTCAAAGAGCTCAAAAAGCTGCGTTGAATGGCGTAAACTACGAGAAAATCGGTTCATTAATTCAAAGTTATTGCAATTTGAAAATTAAACGAATAGCTGAATTGGCAAAGCATCTGGACGGTATCCAGGAGATGCAGGTTCGAATCCTGCTCTTGACTGTTATTTTCGATTTCACATTTTTCACTTTGTGTTTAATGTATGTTGCTAAGCATGTCAAATGCTAAAAATATACATAAAAATATCTAAATAAACGAATAGTGTGAAAAATGTGAAATCGAAAATAACAGTCAGGAGCAGGATTTGAACCTGCATCTTCTGGATACCGTCCAGATGCTTTACCAATTCAGCCATCCTGACAATTGCTCCTGACTGCTAATTTCGATAACACATCATACTTAACGTCTTTGGGTGACGCCTGCGCCATCTGTCGGGAGTATTTTCATACATTATACCGACCAGGTAAACTTAATTTTACAATTAAGATTTTACCGAATAATGACGCAAACCCTTTAAATATTTAGATATTTTTATATATATTTTTAGCATTTGACATGCTTAGCACTATACATTAAACACAAAGTGAAAAATGTGAAATCGAAAATAACAGTCAGGAGCAGGATTTGAACCTGCATCTTCTGGATACCGTCCAGATGCTTTACCAATTCAGCCATCCTGACAATTGCTCCTGACTGCTAATTTCGATAACACATCATACTTAACGTCTTTGGGTGACGCCTGCGCCATCTGTCGGGAGTATTTTCATACATTATACCGACCAGGTAAACTTAATTTTACAATTAAGATTTTACCGAATAATGACGCAAACCCTTTAAATATTTAGATATTTTTATATATATTTTTAGCATTTGACATGCTTAGCACTATACATTAAACACAAAGTGAAAAATGTGAAATCGAAAATAACAGTCAGGAGCAGGATTTGAACCTGCATCTTCTGGATACCGTCCAGATGCTTTACCAATTCAGCCATCCTGACAATTGCTCCTCACTGCTAATTTCGATAACACACGCGCCACCCAAAGACGTTAAGTATGATGTGTTTAACGTATAGTGCTAAGCATGTCAAATGCTAAAAATATATATAAAAATATCTAAATATTTAAAGGGTTTGCGTCATTATTCGGTAAAATCTTAATTGTAAAATTAAGTTTACCTGGTCGGTATAATGTATGAAAATACTCCCGACAGATGGCGCAGGCGTCACCCAAAGACGTTAAGTATGATGTGTTATCGAAATTAGCAGTCAGGAGCAATTGTCAGGATGGCTGAATTGGTAAAGCATCTGGACGGTATCCAGAAGATGCAGGTTCAAATCCTGCTCCTGACTGTTATTTTCGATTTCACATTTTTCACTTTGTGTTTAATGTATAGTGCTAAGCATGTCAAATGCTAAAAATATATATAAAAATATCTAAATATTTAAAGGGTTTGCGTCATTATTCGGTAAAATCTTAATTGTAAAATTAAGTTTACCTGGTCGGTATAATGTATGAAAATACTCCCGACAGATGGCGCAGGCGTCACCCAAAGACGTTAAGTATGATGTGTTATCGAAATTAGCAGTCAGGAGCAATTGTCAGGATGGCTGAATTGGTAAAGCATCTGGACGGTATCCAGAAGATGCAGGTTCAAATCCTGCTCCTGACTGTTATTTTCGATTTCACATTTTTCACTTTGTGTTTAATGTATAGTGCTAAGCATGTCAAATGCTAAAAATATATATAAAAATATCTAAACGAATAGTGTTTTTATTAAATCTCTATCAGACTTTTGAGCTCGAAGAGCTCAAAGCATAGAACAGTTATCTCTTTGAGCTCGGAGAGCTCAAAATTACATGAAAGTTATACTTTTAATCTGGAAGAGCTGAAAAGTCGTACGTAATAAGTGCAATTTTGAGCGCTTAAGTATCAAATTAGCGGGAAGTTGCAGGGATGGCCTTTACGGTGAACCGTTTTCCAGATTTTTTTATATGATATTCACGAGTTATTGATACGTTTTTTCCTTTGTAAACCATTTTTTTAATTATTATACTAATTGTTTTCAATTATAAATTATTTCCACACTTAAATACTATTACAAACTTTAAAAAAGAACAAAATAAAAAAGAAAGGAGAGAAGTTAAAATTATGCATCATAAAATTCATTCGCATCACTGACTACTGGCAACGTGCCCAGTAGGCTGGCAGCATTGCCACGTTGAATGGCAAAGCTAATCCTAATAATGATGATTAATTTTATTTATAAAATGCATGATTTGTTACTACAAGTATCTTTAGAAACAAATTTATTTAGACACTAGGATTTGCCCGGGGCGTCCGCCGCAGCGAAAAGCTAGTTTTAAGGTTATATCTCAGCTTCCCAATATAGTAGCGGGATAAAATGTAACCAGTTTTTGTGTCTAATCAAGGCCATTCAAATAAAAAATATAAAATGTGTGTATTAGTGTACACACGTAAGAAGTGAAATTTCTTTATGACATAATTTTTCGAAAAATGATCTACTATTTACAACTTTACAGAAATTGGTTAATAAAGCAAAAGGCTTTTATTATCATAGACATGGATACAAATAATACAATTATTTCACCTTATTGCTACTAAGATTATTATAGCATTTCATTAATTATAATAGAATTATTACGGCGTTTTATAACAGAGTGCCTATTGCCACCTTCCAGCTCCATTATCAGACCCTGGATACAATCTAGAGACAAAGTACTCGTCAAGAGGAATAAAACTAGTCCCAACTCGATAGCGTTGCGTCGTTTGTGTGGCCATATTCCAGCTCCAGCATCAGACCCTGAATACCAACTGGATACAAAGTACTCGTCAAGACGAATCATACGAGCCCAAACTCCATGGGGTTATGTCGTTTTATAATGGAGCTCCTTTGGCTACCTTCCAACTCCATCATCAGACCCAAGATACCATCTAAAGACAAAGTACTCGTCAAGACGAATCAAACGAGTCTAAACTCGATGGGGATGCGTCGTTTCATTACAGAGTTACTCTGGCCATCTTCCAACTCCATCACCAGTCCCGGAAACCATCTAGATACCAAGTACTCGTCAAGACGAATCATAAGAGCCCAAACTCCATGGGGTTATGTCATTTTATATTGGAGTTCCTATGGCCACCTTCTAGCTCCACCATCAGACCCTGGCTACCATCTAGATACAAAGTACTCATCAAGACGAATCATACGAGCCCAAACTCTATGGAGTTATGTCGTTTTATATTGGAGTTCCTATGGCCACCTTCTAGCTCCATCACCAGACCCTGGATACCAACTAGATACAAAGTACTCGTCAAGACGAATCATTCGAGCCCAAACTCCATGGGGTTATGTCATTTTATATTGGACTTCAAATGGGCACCTTCTAGCTCCATCATCAGATCCTGGATACCATCTAGATACAAAGTACTCGTCAAGACGAATTAAACGAGTCCAAACTCGATGAGGTTGCGCCGTTTCATTATAGAGTTCCTATGGCCACCTTCTAGCTCCATCATCAGATCAGCTTTATGTCATCATAATATTACATTATCACGCAATATATATAATTATGTCTTATATTATTTATTGTAACCCATATTTAAAAAAAAGTATACTTCGAATCACGCGTGGTAGGGATAAGAAAAAGATGGCGCGTAACGGAAAAATGTGACGCGTAACGAAAAAATGTTACACTAAATTTTTTTCCAACCCCGATAAAGAAGTTTCACTTCAAAAAGTTGCATCAAAATCCGTCCAGTAATTTTTGCGTGATGCGCGAACAAACACAGATACACAGACAAAAATTCTAAAAAAGATAGTTTTGGGTTTAGACACGCCTATACCTATAGCATATTCTAATCATTTTTTCTCAAATATCTTAAATTTACAGACACAGCTCTGTTACAGCTTTACAATAGTATAGATAGAAGATTTTTAGCAAGAAAGACGACGAAGCAAATATTCTGAATTGTAAAAACAAATGTCAAGATCTTTGAACAATACACTTTTTCTCCTCTGGGATCTTTAGACATCCATTTCCGTTCTGAAACACGTGAAGTTTTCATACACGTATAACACATTTGCAAAGCTGCTTCAAAGACACAAGAGCACTTAGCTCCGCATATTAACAAGAGTAGTGATGTAGGCACAAAGTATTCAAGCCTACGATTTTGTAACACTGTTGCGCTTTTGTAATAAAACTTCGATAAGTTCAGTTAAGTCATATGTGAAAGTTCCTATAATAAGCATAGCTAGAAGAAACAAAAGAATGAGCATAATCAATTTAATAATGGATTTCATCGTTATTAAATTGACCTTTAATGATAAGAAAGGTTCTCGAGTGGCGACCACGTATCGGACGGCGCAGCGTAGGACGCCCCCCCCCCATCAGATGGACCGACGATCTGGTCAAAGCTGCGGGGAGCCATTGGGTGCGGTAGGCACAGGACCGCTCATTGTAGTGTTCTCTTGGGGAGGCCTATGTCCAGCAGTGGACGTTGAAAGGCTGATGGATGGATGGATGGATAATTAGAAAATTAATAGCGATTTTTATTAGGGGACGTAAAACGTTAGTAAATTGTTTTTTTTATAGTTTACTAGCTGACCCGGTGAACTTCGTACCGCCATATATTTTTTCATGAATAAATATTGCAATTATAAATTGAGATATAACGTATCCTATCTCCTAAGTTGGAACAAAGCACATATTTAAAAAAAAGAAAAGTTAAAATCGGTTCAGTGGTTTCGGAGTTCGTCCCGGACAAACATCGTGACACTGGAATTATATATAATAGATATAAAACAAAAACCAAATATAGAAGATCAATTGCTTTTTATAGTTTATATAAAATAATACATAATTTATAAAATAAAACCCAATGTACTCAAAAACCGTGTTGCATATAGCGATTTCTTCCAGTCAACCTTTGGATGGAAAGTATATGAATATGTGGGTAGTCAATGTATGTGAATAAAATCTATATATATATATATATAATATATGTTTAATATAATTAAAGATTTACAGTTAAACATAACAAAACAAAGTATGTATATATAAACATACCATGCCATGCCATGGTAGCCCATCGGACTATGTATATTATCATCATCTGCCTAGCCTTATTCCAATATTTTTTGGGCTCGGCTTTCAGTACGCGGCGGATTCAGTATAATTACGAATAGAGCCCTATCACTTTTCACGGTCTAACACGATGTGGTTTAATTGTTATTAAATAAACAAAAAAATTGTGAATATTTACGCTCGACTCGACACTAAAACGAGCGCTATACCTTATTTCGTAAAAACTACTTCTATAGACCAATATAGAAGGTACTTCTTAAAATTAGCGCTAGATGGCATATAAGACATGAGAACCACATTAGTACTTTTTGAAATTAGCGCTATTTATGTGATTTATTGAAAACTACTTAGTAGTAAGAGCAATACATTATTAGTTACTTGTCAAATAATCAATTTTATTGTGAAAAATGAAGATTATGAGGCGTGCAATTTTGGATTTTCCAAAGTATTTTATAAAATCCTGTTATTTTCCTGCAATGTGCTAGTATTTCACTTTTACCGGGTGGCGTACGGTCAGTAATTTCGTAAAGTTATATATAATAAAAATACTTTAACGAAATAAAGGAATCTAAGCCATAACATACAAAATATATAACACTACTTATTCTGTCGTTTTCGCGTGATGCACTCATAATACAAAGGAAACAATCCATGTTATTAATTGATTCTATACAATATGACATAATATTTCAAAAACAAAAGAGCTACTCTACATCTAAAAGTACTTCCACCCATAGGCAAGGTACAATCAGCTAATGTGAAGCTCTTTTTCCATATGAGAAAATCTTAGTAAAAAGAAAAATGGCACATTCAAATAAACGTTCAAAGCACTTCAGAACACAATATGAAGCAAATAATTTTGCCTCAGCGAAGCGGACATCCTCAGTTCTTTCTCTTTTTGATATTTAGACGGATGTCCATATAACGTTTTCTAGAGAAATATTTTGGAAATTAAATTATTTAAATCTAATAGTGCCACTGATATGGTTTTGTACCATGTTATCAGTACATTTAAGTCCCTCGCACAAGCCTTTGAACATCTAAGACGAAATTCGTATTTATGTACTAGCGTAAAGTACAAATCATAATTTGTGAATAAGGAAAAAGAGTATTTTAGTACAGGCGGGAATCGAACCTGCGTCCCTTCCTAACCGGGGAAGTGCTCTAATCCACTGAGCTACAGTACTATCTTTTAGACATACCCAATCTCCTTATCACATTTGTCTTAACGACCAACGCCCTCTATCTGAACGCATTTACATGCATCCAATATAGTAAGTTTAATTTTGCAATTAAAATTCATACTATTTGATGGCGTGATTCTCAGTGTATTAGAGCATGCATTAGAGTATGTTCAGTGGATTAGAGCACTTCCCTGGATAGGAAGGGACGCAGATTCAATTCCCGCCTGTACTAAAATACTCTTTTTCCTTATTAACAAATTATGATTTGTACTTTAAGAGTAGCGGAGCATGTCAAGTGCTAAAAAAATAGATCAATATGTACTAGCGTGTTAAAATATTGCTCAAACTTTAATACCTTAAAAGGATTACCTTATGAAATATACATTTAAAGTCCTTTATAGTGTAAGGTCTATTTAACCTGAGTAGTAGTTAGGTACGAGAAGTTCGAGAAAATGCGGGTAGCATTTAGTCTATAATATTGATAGGATTTTAGTCCTTTTGCTCATGTGTGTTAGTCGAGACAAGAATGTCGGGATATTGGAACTCTAGCTGAAATGTATTTAGCTCATTCGCTTCGGATACTTTTAATCTCTGTAAACATAGCATCACGCCTGTATTCCCTGAAGGGGTAGGCAGAGGTGTATTACACACCCACTTTTCTTCCGCTATGTTTAAGTCACACGTAATATGGGGCGAGTCTATTGCCGTCTACCGGGCAAGTTTATAATCTCCAGGCTGCTGCTGAAAATTTTTCTTCAAAGCTCATTAACATTGCCCGACTCGGGGATCGAAGCTGACGGGCCTCGTAGCGTAGTCGGTAGTGTAACCGACTTCCGTGCACGAGGTCGTGGGTTCGATTCCCACTCAGGACAATTATTTGTGTTATGAACACAGATATTTGTACTGCGTCTGAGTTTTTTCTATCTATTATATGTAGGTATTTACAAAAAAAAGTAATATATATATATGTATTATATCCGTGATCGGTACCCATAGCACAAGCGTTAAGCTTAGTTTGGGACCAGAGGACGTTGTGTGAAATGTCCGTGAATATTTATTGTTTAATATTATTATTATTAGTTCTCAAGATCAGCTTACACTACCGCTGCACCACAGAGGCAGTAATCTCTATCTCTATATCTTCTAAGTCGCTTCTAGTATTTCAATATTTTCTGTCGTAATATCTTGTAAAATATTCAATGGAGATTGCAGCCAGGCCGTTTTGCTTAATTCCATATTCATACCAGTAGAAAGCACCATTGACCTCAATATGCTAATAGCGGGGCTTTTCAGCCGTTCTTGATAACAGCATCAGGGTCAATTTTCGGAAGAAATTGATACTCGCAACTGGCAGATAATTGGCGCGACCTACTTTTTGTTGTGATCTTACGGATTATATTCCTCCCTTGAATAATAACGTAAAAAATATAATATTTTCTGATATTTGCGTTACAAATTATAAAATAAAATGACTTTTACAGAATGTTATGAGGCCTCGCTTATCCCAGCAAAAATGGACCGGCTCGATCGAAGAAAAACTACCCTCTTACAGAAGATCAATGTGAAAAAAGCTATCATTGTGTTTCGTATGGAGAGTGAGAGAACCTGAGGCACAAACCCTCTCCTTATCCTCTCTTTATTATCTTTCCCATTCTGTCCTTTGTATACTACCTATCCTCTACTTATTATTCTTCCTATACATGTCCTATCCCTTTCCTTGGTGATGGCGATGCGCGAGTGATGACTCTGCTGTTGCTAGCTTCTGCAGGCGACGGTAACCGCTTACCATCAGATGGGCCAAATGTGTGTTTAGATTAAATTATAAACTATAATTATAACAATATAGTTTTTTATACAAATTGACGCCATAAATACCAGGCCACGGAGAAAGTTTTGCGAAAAAAAGTTTTTTTTATTATCGTTGTGTATGACACTGGCCCATTGTATTTTTTTTGAAAAATTTGTTTATTTAAAAAAGTAAAAATACCATTGTTCGAATTTAGAATTTTCCTCCACATTTTTTCGTGAGCCAAATTAAATTATCGTGTCTCATTTAAAAATGGATCTGCATCGAGAACATATTCGTGCAATGATTTTCTACGATTTTAAATGTGGCCTAAAACCTGGGGGGTTAGGCAGAATCTTATATCTCACATGTCGATCGTATCGTGATCACTGTGATTGGTTGGCAGATTACCGTGATTGGTTAATGAATTATTGTGACATCATGTGTCGGTTTCTCGACCAATCACAGTGATCTCGATACGGTCGACACGTGAAATATGACATTCTGCCTAACCCCCGTGATGAGTCATTTGATCGACTTCAAATGGCTTTTATAGATGAAGGACCTTCAAAAGTAACCATTTACCGTTAGCATAGCGAGTTCAAGCGCGGTCGACTTACTTTGGGCGATGAACAATGGAGTGGTCGTCCTACAACGGCTGTCACGGAAGAAAGTGTGCTGGCAGTAATAAAATTAATTCAAGAAAACAGGCAAATTACATACGAAGAGATTCAGCATATACTGCAGATTGATTCGGGAAGCTTTCACAACATTCTACTCGAGCACCTTTGCGTAGGGAGGATAGTTTCGAGCTGGGTGCCGCACAACCTCACCGAAGCTCAGAAGCAGGCCCGTGTGGAGTGGTGCCCTGATATGATTCAAAAATTTGAAGCAGGCTCGTCTCGGCGCGTTTACAACATTGTGACAGGTGACGAATCCTGAATTCATCAATACGATCCAGAAACAAAGCGTCAGTCGATAGTTTAGCTGTTTCAAAACGAACCAACGCCTACAAAAGTGAGGCGATTGAAAAGCGCAGAGAATATTTTGATCGCTAGTTTCTTCACTTTGACATTTGGATTTTTGGGGGTATCTGGTTTCAATTACATTACGAGACCAAAGCAGCATCAACGCCGAATGGTATACCACAAAATGCCTACCAGAAGTTTAGTCTGCAATGACCAACAAGGGACCGAACATCGGGCTCCACGGGGTACTGCTTTACCATGACAACGCGCCCGCGCACTCAGCCCTTAAAACGAGGGAGTTCCTGGACATCACACCGGTCAGAGTCTTACAGTCTTACATTCCTAATCTGATACCGTGTGACTTCTTTTTAGTCCCTGTTTAGGCCCTAACGGGTTTAATAATAATATAGTGGACTGTATATATAGGTTTAATACCAAATTAGTATCGCAATATAATTCAAATGAATGAAATGCCCGTATCTATATCTGCGCGACAGTTATGTGTAGCAAATAGTAGTAACATATGCGCGCTGCTAGCGCGCGGGTCGTTCCCCCCTCCCGATCCTCGTCTAGCCGCCGCTCGTGGAAGGTGCGCCGACAGTCCCTACAATAAAAAATCTGCTGAAAGGGATACAGTTTTCGTCGCCGGAAGACAGACGTGCTAGCAGCGTTCGAGAAGGCCGTGGAAGAGGTGTCTGCGGCGGACTGGAAAAAATGTTTTGAAAATTGATTCAGACGCATGAAACTTTGTATAGAGGCTGGTGGAGAGTTTTTTGAAACGATTTAATTAAAATATTTTATCCATAGAAATTAGTTTTTATAGTTTCTCAAAACTTTCTCAGTGTCCCACGTACTTAACCAATTATCATGAAATTTAGCATAATTTATAGTCATAGGCTACTTTTTATCTAGGATTTTTTTTTAAATTCCAGTGGAATGCCCATGTAGCATTTTTTTAATCTGTTTTTTTTTATATAACTTATTTATATAACAAGCGGCTCTGCCTCGGGAGTAAGCTAATTAGTGCATATTTTTTTATTCCCTAAGGTATCAGGCAAGGATGGGTTAAAAGCACAACCATAAGATTAGTGGACTCTTGAGAGGAGTCGAAATCAGAACATAAATAAAAGTAATTAAAAATAATGTTGATGTATTGTTTTATGTATAACGTGTAAATAATGTTGGCATTTTCTAAACTTAGAATATTATCCCTAACTTTGCACAGTTGATTGAACAACTCGCGGGTAAATCAGATTAATATTGACACAATATAAATATGTCAAGTTTAATGCATTTGACAAGGGAATCGACCCGGAAAATTCTGATATCATAAGCTGTTGTTACGTATGTCGTGATATGTTTAAGGACTTGTTCGTATTACACGAGATTTGTATTTTCAAAGTGTATTTTAAAGAATAATTTCCTTTATTTTTCAACCTATTACTGTCCTACTAATGGCCAGGGACCTTCTCTTATAGTAGGGAGGATTAAGGCCGTAGTCCATCACTCTGGCCCAGTACAGTTTGGCAGACTTCACAAGCCATCGAGAAAATATATCAAGCATGCAAATTACGTCATGATGTTTTTCTTCACCGAGCAGTGGTAATTTGTAAACAAATACTCACTTATACGTCAAAAGCTGTGTGCCTTGACCTTGGACTGGGGATTGAAATAGACACATTTTTGACATACTAACATTCAATTGAAGGATTATTAAACTCTATTGCTTTATAAGGATGTTATTAGTAAATCATTTTAATTCTTTTTTTTAAATTGTTCTCTGAATACTGTAGGCTAATTAAGGTGTTCAAAGCATAATATTATAATAGTAAATCAAAGCTTAGAAATTATTTTAGCAGTAGTAAATAGAAATCGTAGTTAATCGCCGTGTAGGGCCGGCGTTAAGAATAGCTCCACCCCGTCTCTTCCTATGCGAGTCGTAAAAGCCGACTAAGGGATTACCGGGGGACCGGGCAGCAGCGTTCCCCTGTGTACTAAAAACATCCACTGCGATCGCCATCCCGCCTGCCGAGCGTGGCGATTATGGCAATACCTCCCTAGGGGAGCCCTATGTCCAGCTGTGGACGATCAAAGGCTGATGGATGGATGGATAGAAATAGAAATAGCCGTAATAGCCGCGCGGTAAAACCAAGGACTGAGACAGTGCTATCGAGTTCAATCCCCAATCCGAGATCTAGACTAGCGGCACACACCTCTGGTAATTCTAGATCTTTTGAAATTATAATATGAGTATCTGTTTACAAGTTATCATTGCTTGGTTAAGGAAAATATCGTGAGGAAGCCTACATGCCGGAGAGATTCTTTCGATGGCCTGTGAAGTCTCCCGATCAGTACTGGGCGAGTGTGGTGGAATATGGCCCAAATATGACGGGCCTCGTAGCGTAATCGGTAGTGTAACTGACTTCCGTGCACGAGGTCATGGGTTCGATTCCCACTCAGGACAATTATTTGTGTGATGTACACAGATATTTGTACTGCATCTGGGTGTTTTCTATCTATTATATATGTATATATTTACAAAAAAAAAGTAATATAAATGTATTATATCCATAATCTAGTACCCATAGCACAAGCGTTAAGCTTAGTTTGGGACCACGTTGTCTGAAATGTCCGTGAATATTTATTTATTTATTATTATTATTGTAAATTCTTCTCACTATGAGAGCAGACCCGTGCCCAATACGGAAACCATAAAAGGCTTGAACAAATATTTCAAATAATTGAGTTAAACGCAAGACTAAATCTATCTTTCATGTATTAAGTTCATAAGCCACTCAGACACGACGTCCTAAGTGCTATACCAATGACATCACCTCGGATGCATTTAATACTAGTTTAAGAGCGGCGCCATTTTAGTAATAAGGGTTGCATATAACTACGGTAAGCTATGTCAAGGTCAGGTGATATTAAATGTGTATGAGCCATATCACTATACGTGAAGGTGACAATAATAGTTTGATTTAACGACAGTTCATTTGTTTAAATTAATCAAAACTTGATTGTGTTATGTTTTGATCTGCATTTTAACACTTGACATACTCAGCTACTACTTTAAAGAACAAATTATTAGTGAAAGTGCACTTCCCTGGATTGGAAGGGACACAGGCTCGAATCCCGCTCACAGTAAAGCTCTCTTTTTCCACTTTGACAAAATGTTACGTGGAGATTGGGTATGGCCATCGATCACTGCGATGGTTTAGCGGTTTACAGCACTTCCACGGATTGGAAGGGACGCAGGTTCGAATCCCGCTCGCAGTAAAATTCTGTTTTTCCACATTTTCACAAATCTTTTGTTCTTTAAAGTAGCTGAGCATGTCAAGCGCTAAAATATGGACGTCGCATTAATTTTGATACAGTATTATGGGAGATATTTTAAAGTCGCAAGAATCAATTAGAGAAATAATAAATAGGGATCATAATATTAATTATAATTTAACACAGCCAATGTCAATAACTTCTAAATTTAATAAAGTTAAATTATAGTTAAATTATACAACCCTGAAAATATTAATATAATGAACATTTTGTTACATTTGTGTACGTTAGTTAAAATTAGGAAAATGTAACCCTTATAATTACGCAAATACTTAGGCCAGTTAATACCAGAGCACTAACTGGTGAACTACTGATATCAATACCAAAACGGTAAGGACTCTATTAACACTTCAGACACATTATAGCCTTAATTACTGTAATAAAATACCTTTACGACCTCGCTTGAATTTCACCCGTGTTCTCAGAAATAGTGCTCCTAATGCCACTTCTACAATAGCCTTTGGTACTTTTTGTTAGTTTCATTTGATACAGACTCATTTTATGACCTCAAAACCTTAATGTTATGGGAACTGCTGCTATTATTTAAGTTTCAAACTGTCAGTATTTCTTTTTGAAGTTTTATTAGTGCTTAACGTCACAATAAAACAATGAAAATAGTATAAATTACACGAAAACTTCAACACAACTGTGTGTATTTAAAATATATGTGAAAAATTGGTTGTCTGTAAAGTCGGTTTACTGACGATAGTTGAACTTGACAACGTCAAAGAATCATTACCTTTATCGCTGTAATTATCGTTGCTATAGACAATTGACACCACATTCACTTTTCACTGCACTTGATACTCGGTCAAAACATGTAAATGTACTATAGTATAGCAGCTGTCCACGCAGACGCATCGCTCACTCAAGTAGGAGAGAGACGGATGTCGAACGCTGCCGAACGCAAAGGCCGATTGTGCTTCTTGTCGCTCGTTCCGCGCTCTCGCTTGCACTTCAAGCCTTACATGGAACGCCTCAGAGCGAGGTAACGCCGCATGAGTCATGTTTTTTCGTGCGTGCAGCCGGCTCTATCGAATTATAAGACGTTGTCACGTCAAAAATATCTGTTTTAGGCTATTTAGCCGCCTCTGTAAACAAAACATTTGTTAATGATTTTTTATCTGTTTGTTTGTTCACGCATTATGCAAAACTTTCATAGATCCATCGATCAGCCTTTCAATGTCCACTGTTGGACATAGGCCTCCCCAAGAGAACGCCACAACGAGCGGTCCTGTGCCGACCGCATCCAACGGCTCCCCGCGGCTTTGAACAGATCCGTGGTTGCCACTCGAGAACCTTTCTTCACCAACGGTTGTTGGTTCGTGGAGCGATATAGCCTACCTATTGCCACTTCAGCATGGAAACCCGGTGGGCTATGTCGGTCACTCTCGTTCTACTAAGGATACGATGTCGTCTACATATCGAAGGTGAATGATGTATTCGCCATTGATGGACCGGATCCGGCATCAACTGCCGGATCCGGTCCAGTCCAAAAGCTTGAAGACATCTTCCATTGCAGCTGTGAAGAGTTTCGGGGACATAACGTCTCCCTGTTTAACACCTCTCTGCAGTTGAATCGGTTTCGTACTCCTGTCCTGAACACGGACTGACATGGTGGCGTTTCTATACAAGCACTTCAGCACTTTGATGTACCGTTAGTCAATTTGTAACCGCTGAAGGGACTGCAGCACCGCCCAAATTTCGATCGAATCGAAGGCTTTCTCATAGTCCACAAATGCCAGACACAGAGCCCGATTATATTCCTCGGTTTTCTGTATAATCTTGCGTAGCGTATGGATGTGGTCTATGCTACTACGTATAGCCTTTTCGGAAACCGGCTTGTTCGGAAGGCTGGAAGTCGTCAAGCCTTCTTTTTTTTTGTTTAGGCGGGAAAAAATGTTCCTAACCGCACACCCTGTCGTTCGAGGCAACGACAATACAACCATGCGATACGGTAGGACTCTTAGAACCACAATATTATAATATTCCGCAAAAATCCGAACACAAATTCGACACGAGTTTCGCCTCTAAACAAGGCATTCTCAAGAACGCTCGGTAGCAAATGCTCATTTGTTTCCGAGCGTTCATGCTCATTTGTTGCATTCTATAGTAATAACAATAGACTTCCGCCAAGTGTCGCCTCATTCAATTAATTATTTTACCAAATGATATATAAACTTATAATAAAACCGTTTTACAGACTCTCGTCTTTACATGCGTAGGAATAATCGTACATATATTTTAGAGTAACTAAATCCCCACGGAAAAAGGGCCAACCTATTATTTGATGTATACTAAGCTTCATTTAAGTAGTAGCTACAGTTGTTACTATACTGATAAACCACTGGACGTGAGACTTTTTACGCTTGATTAAAAGCTGATCCTTTTTTCACCCCACCTAAGAGAAGATATGTAATTAATATATCAAAAAATATGTTATATTGAAAGAAAATAATATTATACATTTACTAGCTGACCCGGCGAACTTCGCAACACCATATTTTTTACCATGAATATTTTCTAAAATCTTGAAAGTCTAATTAGCCCGCCTAGGCTTCACACAGGTGGTGTACAGTCCCCGACTAAGGAAATGTGACTCTTCCGGTAAATTCAAATCAATCGGATTATCAATAATTCCAGACACGTTTGATGTATCGGGAGTAATTCACAATCTGCTGTCTTATTCTCTACATTTCATATTATGAGATGTTTTAAAATTTACTATTCCATTTTTTCAATTTTCTTTTATACAAACCTTCTCCTGACAATAACGAACTCAAAAAAAAAATATCCAATTTGTTGCAGTCGTTCAGAAGTTATGTGAGTACATAGATACATTTTGGAGATTTAATTTTATTAGTATAGATTTAATATAACACACAGTAGGGCTATGTCAATTAATTAACCCATCTATTCGCAAGTCTCTCTCGATAGATGTTGGCCGAGCAAATTGAATGCACTAAATGCTTACTAGTGATATACGAGTATGATGTCGATAACACTTTATTTTTTATCTAATTATATTTCAACATTATAATTAATAGAATAACGAACCAAGGAGTATTCCTTGATTTGTTGTTCTATTATATAGAGAAGATATATTACTATAATTCTTAAGAATGAGCAGGATATTTGATTTTCCTTTAAAAAAGTTTCATAACTTATTTTATAACACAATTTCACATTTTTAAGTTGAAAAAATTTATTGAAAATATAGTAGAGCACTAATCGTGAAAGTGTGTTTTAATGTTTTGTTAATAGCCTTACGCTGGCGTGTGGGGCCGGCTTTAGAATTGTTCCACTCCTCTCGACCCATGGGAGTCGTAAAAGCCGGCTGAGGGAATACCGGGGGAGTGGGCAGCAGCACTCCTTCGAGTATTAACAACATCCACTGCGATCGCCAACCCGCCTGCCAAGCGATTACGGCACTATCCCCCATTCTTGGGGAGGCCTATGTCCAGCAGTGGGCTTTAAAAAGGCTGATGGATGCGTAGAATAGCCTTAGCACTCTGGTATATAAAAATGTCAAACATTTGAAGTGCTTAAATTATCAATAACAAGTTATGAAAGTAAAGAGAAGTAAAATGCAAATGAATTTTGAAAATTGATGACAAAAAAAGAAAATATATTATACCTAAGTACCTAAAATCTAAAATAACACGATAGATAATAAAATCATAATTAACAAGAATGGTTGTAATAATGTGGGATGCTTTTTTACTATAATCATAATGGAACAAATATTGTTCCGCTCGCAGCAAAGCTTTCTTTTACCACTTTTACAATAAATATGCTTCATGGCTGGTCACACAGGAGCTGGTGGTACCAAGCTGCTCGGGCTCTATAGCAAGTGAGTACTTCCACTTGGTACCCACCCCTACCACTAGTAATACAATCGTTTATAATTGCTTACTTCTCTTAGTCGCCTCGTGCGTCTTCCGTGGGAAAGAAT
Source organism: Leucoma salicis (assembly GCA_948253155.1). Taxonomy (NCBI): domain Eukaryota; kingdom Metazoa; phylum Arthropoda; class Insecta; order Lepidoptera; family Erebidae; genus Leucoma; species Leucoma salicis. The sequence continues at coordinate 6,910,178 of OX411805.1, read as the reverse complement.
GGGGTGGTGACACTTGTATTCTTAGTCCGTCACCACATGGACAGCAAGTTGCGAGTCAAACTTGACACACTTCCCGGTTTCTGATTGAGCTGAAATATTATGCAATATTATGATGAAATGGACCTAATATGATGATGGATCTGGAAGGTGGCCATAGGAACACTGTAATGAAATATCGCAACCCCATCGAGTTTGGACTTGATTGATTTGTCTTGACGAGTACTTTGTTTTTAGATGGTATCCAGGGTCTGGTGATGGAGCTGAAATAGTCATAGGAACTCTGTTGTGAAACGACATAACCCCATAGAGTTTAGGCTCGGATGATTCTTCCCTGTGGGCTATCATTATTGTTAATTATAGCATTATTTTCTATTTTTAACTCGTAGTATCTGCGCGTATTTTTTTAGTTTTTTTTCAATTATAATCTATTTGATACGTATGATCAAAATGTAAATATTTAGATATTTTTATATATATTTTTAGCATTTGACATGCTTAGCACTATACATTAAACACAAAGTGAAAAATGTAAAATCGAAAATAACAGTCAGGAGCAGGATATGAACCTGCATCTTCTGAATACCGTCCAGATGCTTTGCCAATTTAGCCATCCTGACAATTGCTCCTGACTGCTAATTTCGATAACACATCATACTTAACGACTTTGGGTGACGCCTGCGCCATCTGTCGGAATTATTTTCATACATTATACCGACCTCCTGCTCCTGACTGTTATTTTCGATTTCACATTTTTCACTTTGTGTTTAATCAAAATGTAATTTTTATACTAGCAGTACTACTTACCTACTGAAGTAGAACGTAAAAGCTTTTTTCCGAGAACATCATTCAAATCATATTGCCTCTACTAGTGTATTGTTCCAGTTATCGTAACAAATCGCGTATTCAGTGAACGGTACAAGAATGGTACTTACTTGTGATTTATACTTCAATCGAAGGTGGAAATATTTTTTATTACAAAAACTTATCATGTTATCTAACATATAGAAATGATATTGTTGAAAGCTTGTACTAAGATCCATTACCAATTCAAAGTTGTTTTAGTACATTTTGTGTTTGTTCTTGTAGAATAACTGATATATGTTATAGAACCTACTTATTATACAGACTATTACTTCCTCATAGATACACTATACACGCGTTTCTTTCCAAATTGAAAGGAATTAATGCCGTAGTTCACCACTATGACCTAGTGTGGTTTTTATCATCTTTTTTTGTTAGTGGTGCTTATCTACTAATTTGAACCCATAGAACAAGAAAAATTGTAGCGTGTTCATTAATCTATAAAAAAGTAGGCATACTCAGACACTGTTGGTCTAAATAGGTGACCATTAATGTAATAATATTCAAACTGAGAATCTTTGAGCTTCAAAGGGTCTTGGAGTATTTCGCAAAATGTATAGATTAACAAACAACATTCAATTTATTCTGCGGGAGCATGTATGTAGACATTGTAAATATTAGTATTATCTAAAAAACTATTCTCACTAAGTATAAATTATTTGTGAATAAAGAAAAAGAGATTTTTAGTAGGAGCGGGAAACGAACCCGCATCTTTTCCAATCCGGGGAAGTGCTCTAAGCCACTAAACTATCCTACTGATCTTTCGATCATCTCAATTTCTTAATCACATTTGTCTTACGACCAATGTCTCTTTTGTCAAATGTCTTTTTTCAATTGTCTCTTTTTCTTTATTCACAAATAATTTATACTTTAAAAAGTAGCGGAGCATGTCAATTGCTAAAAGAAATAGATCTAAAATATTCTCACTAATTTCACTAATAATGTGAAAGATTTTATGTTGGGATGTTTGAATGTTTATCACGCAAAAACGTCTGAACTGAAGATCTTATTTGGCTCCTAATTGGAGATTACCTACCTGGATTAGCTCATCTAATACTTTTTAACCTGGAATAATGTTAGGTCCTGTAGGTTAGGTATTTTTACACAGAGATAATTAATGCAATTGACTAAATTACATGGTCTCTCTGCCTACCCCGCAAAGGAAATCACGTTATGATTGCAGTAATTGTAGTACTAAAGTACTTAGGTATATTATAGTGACCCAATTCTGAGGTGGACCGAATGAATAACAAGGAGTGAAGTTGCGAGCAGCAGCCAGTTTATTTAATAGTAACTTAACTTACCGTTACATTAAAATGTTAAATGTTATCAAATTAATTAAAGTGAAAATTATGAAATAAAACAACGTTTACATAATTTATTGCGTTTACTTGATTTTCTACTATCCCGATGTTTCGAATACTTTACAGCATTCACGATCACGGGTGGACAGAGATGTTGGACATCCAATGGCTGATATATATGGTCCCAACGGTTTCATGTACCCATAGTTATTATGATTATACAAAAGTTAGCTTTTTTTAACCCACTTAATAACTATTTGCCGTGTGGGGCCGGTTTTAGAATTGTCCCACCCCACTATACCCATGGGAGTCGTAAAATTCGACTGACGGAATGCCGAGGGAGTGGGCAGTAGCACTCCTTCACATATTAACAACATCAACTGCGATCGCCAACCCGCCTGCCAAGCGTGGCGATTACGGCACTATCCCCCATTCTCGGGGAGGCTTATGTCCAGAAGTGGGCTTTGAGGGGCTGATGGATGAATACCTATTCGTTTAGAAACAAAAGATAAGTATTTACTTTGTTTTAACTTTTAAACATAATAATGACATTTAAAAAAAATTAAATAAAAAAAAAAAATTAATCTAGTATACCTATTGAATAGTGCACTGATAAAAGTCACAGTAATAATTAATATTTTTGAAATTGCATTTTTAATCTTTACTTAATTTCTAGATTTGATTCCGTAAACGTAATTTTATTTCATAATGTGTAAAATTCGCGTGATATTTATCAGGAAGTATTATAAAATTAAGATATCGACAACACCACGTCACTAGTGCACTCAACCGTGAAGCTCTGTCACTAACCCTCGAGCACTTGAGTGCCATACGACCTGACATATTAATACACAACTATATATCTACATAGTAATTATTTGCATCCACATGTATATTATTTAACGTTTTAAGTTTATGGGAGTCAACAGGGTTGTACCCTATAAAACAGTTAAGTGTTGAGAATGTACAATAGCACACCGAAAATTAACAATACTCTCTCTGGACCCACCTTTACATTCCACGCAGACGAAGTAGTGGATAGAAACTAGTATACTATAGTAAAATATTTTAATATGCCAGTAAAATATTTCAACGTAATATTTTTCTAAGTAGGAAATATATTTTATGTACCTAATCACACACACCGCAATAAACAGGGTATTCTGGAATCTTAACCCAGTAAATAAATTGCCATGTGCCCTCTCTCTACCCGTATTGGTAGAACACCGGTACTGTGTAACATTACTTCTGTGGACTGGCGGCTTATACTTTCGGGTACCCTCTAACAACACGTCCGCATATGGAGCGTCGCATCTTGCCAGGAGGCCTACGCCGCGTCCTTCGAGGAAGTCTGCCTCTAGCTGCATCAGGTACAGGTGATACTGGAGCGCTTCTCTGATGCAGCTAATTCAGCTAATTGACAGACTATTGAATGCGTTACCGATGTCAATTGACTCCGCCAACAGCATTCTCCCACCGATGACGACCAATGTGGCCATAGCATGAATGTGTTTCTTTTCTTTTTTTTTTATTATCTGATATATCATTCTGTATTAATCCTGTAATTGGTAGCTCACCGTTGAATTAATAATAGATAAATAAAAATATAGCTCTAAACTATTAATACCTTTATTTAGTTAAATTTTATTATTTCCGCTTTAGCATTTCTAAAGAAAATGTCATAACAAAATAAAAATACTGCATATGCTCCAAAGACCTTTTTTTCCATCCATTTCTGTTAGTTGTCTCCTACCAGATTAAGAGGGATGTAGGCCGTACTCGACCACGCTGGAAACTGGCTACTGAGTAAAGAAGTTAGCATAGCATTTTTGATCTGTATTTTAGCACTTGATATGCTCAGCTACTATAAGGAAAAAATATTTGTGAAAGGCGCAAAAAGTGAGCTTTATTGCGAGTGGGAATCGAACCTACATTTTTTCCAATCCGGGGAAGTGTGATCTAACCGCTAAGCACTTCCACGGATTGGAAGGGACGCAGATTCGATTCCCACTCGCACTAAAGTTTTCCTTTTCCACATTTCACAAATAATTTGTTCTTTAAAGTAGCATATAATTTAAAAAACACTACGTATCGAAATATTTTTCACGTATAAAAACAGCTAATTCATGTCGAACTTGCACGTAAAGGGTTCCGTACCACCATAGAATATTATAAGATTGACTTATTTCTTAAAGTGGCCATAGTCATGAAAAAACGTCAAAAATATCTAGTTCCTTGTATGGGGTTTCCTTTAATTTTTTAATTAAATTTATTTTTACTACTTATTGTTATAGCGGCTATAGAAATACACATTCCATTAAAATTTCTACTATTTATCTATTACGGTTCATGAGATATAGTAAAAAACGTCAAAAATATCAAGTTTTTTATATGGGAACCCTTTTTTAATATTATTTTATTTTTAGTATTTGTTGTTGTATCGGCAACAGAAATACACCTTCTGTGCAAATTTTAACTCCTTTTTTTTTTGTTTAGGCGGGAAAAAATGTACCTAACCGCACACCCCGTCGTTCGGGGTAACGAAGAGGCTAGTGTGGTGGTACAGAACCCTAAAAAAACAGTGTAGTATTATTTCAGTTTATTATCTTCTTGTTCTTCTTTTGCCTGGGTAGACATTTGGAATCCGTTATTGAAACAAATATTTACTAATAACACCATCGTAGCGTTTATTTACAAACTAATATAATATTTTATTACCAAATTCTGCAGTGTTATCGCCAGATCGGACATAAAGACATGTTTTACGGCTCCAACTGCGTGTATGAAATTAGAAATCTGTTATTTTAGTAACTAAAGTTTTCTTTGAAATGAGATTTAAATAAAACTTGTAAATAGAATACTGTCTGTTGGCTTTTCATGTTTAAATTAAACGTTTTTGAAATTTAGGAAGGAAATACAATGCATCTTAAGGAAGGATCTATGACTTTTGGGTCAAATAAACATAGATGAACGAGAATATTTAGAGTGCAAATTATTTGTGAAAAAGGAAAAAGAGATTTTTTGTACTAGCGGGATTCGAACCCGCGTCTTTTCCAATCCGGGGAAATGCTCTGTGTACTTCCCCGGATTGCAAAAGACGTGGGTTCGATTCCCGCTAGTACAAGAAATCTCTTTTTCCTTATTCACAAATAATTTGCACTTTAAAAAGTGGCGGAGCATGTCAAATGCTAAGAAATATAGATCAAAAAGAGAATATTTAGCTTTCAGGAAAAAACAACACATTCAGTTCTAGTGGTAGGGCCTTACTTATCCCTTAATCCCTTAATCCATCCATCCATCCAACCTTTTAACGTCCACTGCTGGACATAGGCCTCCTCAAAGGGGGGATAATGCCGTAATCGCCACGCTTGGCAGGTGGGTTGGCGATCGCAGTGGATGTTGTTAATACTCGAGGGAGTGCTGCTGCCCACTCCCTCGGTATTCCCTCAGTCGGCTCTTACGACTCCCGTGGGTAGAGAGGGGTAGGACAATTCTAAAGCCTACCTCACACGGCCATCGTCTCCTTATTATCCTTTCTATTCTATAATTTATTGATTGAGGTGAGAATTTGCGGAAGTCTATTGTTATTATTAATATAGCATGGATATTTTAGGAGGAGAGCCCACCACTCACCCCTGAGAGTCCTGCCGTATCGCATGGTTGTGTCGCATTGGTGAGTTGTTTTGTTATTATCGTGCATGCTACTTTGCTATTATCACATTCTCCTCTATCTGTGAGAGTGCGGATTGGCAATCTCAGGTTGTCTTGTCCTAAGATAACCGGGATTGACAATCCGTGGGTGAGTGGTGGGCTCTCCTCCTACAATATCCATTAGATAGAGGCTACGGTAACCGTTTCCTATCAGGCTTGTTTGCCTTCCACGTAGTATTTATAATAAGTCTCAATTTAGAGATATAATCTGTAACAAGTAATCTTCTGATGAAATGTAAAAAAATATACATAACATTTTACAAATAAGACGCAGTAACCGCACGACAATTTGAAGCCTTTTAAAGACTTAAAAGCTCTAAATAAGACGATCAAATCGAAAGGTTTCAACAAATCAGACAGAGATTCTAATCTTAGCCACAATAGAAACTTGACGTGATTCAATATGTCAGAGAAACTTTCTTGGTTGTTTGAACAGAGTAAATAAGATGTATATTGGTTGAATTTTGAACTTGTTGTTCATATTGTGTAGTTAAAGAGTTGATCCTTAAGATTTCTTAGAAAATGAATGTTAAAATTTTAGATTGCAATTGACGGTACTTCGGTAACGAATTTACGAAACTTTGGTATCACGTTAATATTCATATAATTCTTGACTAGTGAGAAAGAAATATATTTTTACAGGTAAGATTGAATACATTAATTTATTAGTATTTTGGCTTCTGTGTGTGATGACATTTGAAACACAGATAGTTTATTGCCTGTAATAACATATAGGCTACTGCCTATCCGGTTTTATTTTTGTTAAGGTGGGAATAAATGTTCCTAACCGCACACCCCGTTGTTCGGGGCAACGATAAGGGTAGTGTGAGGCCCTCACCCACTAAATAAGCCCACCATGTGCCATCTCTCCGCCTATATTGGTGGGCCACTGGAACTGTGTTATTTCAGTGGTCCGCCGGGGGCTTACCCTTTCGGGTACCCACTACTAAGCGACATGGAGCGTCGCACTGTCACCGGAGGCTTTGCGGGTGGCGGAAGATCCCCAGTCCATCCATTCTATCCTGGAACAATGTTAGCCTACTGTTGCTTCAGACAACGCTAGATGACACACTGCACAACAGACGGTCGCTAAATTAGAGGAGATGCGTTTGGAATGTCTCCGGCATCCACCATACTCCCCGGACCTAGCTCCAACAGATTACCACTTTTTCCGCAATTCGGACCACTTCTTGAAAGGAAAAAAAATAAATTCCGATGAGGCTTTTTAAAGAAAAAAAGTTTGTAAAGTATATGAAACGTTGGGATAGTAGTAAAATCAAGTAAACGCGATAGATTAAACGTAAACGTAGTTTTATTTCAAAATGTGTAACATTCGCGTAAATATCAGAAAGTATTATTGCGATGACGCTGTCAAAACTGCCTTCAAAGATCTATTTGATTCTTGCTCTCACATTTTTTCTTGCACTCCCACTATACCCATGGGAGTCGTAAAAGCCGACTGAGGGAATACCGAGGAAGTGGGCAGCAGCACTAATTCGCATATTAACAACATCAACTGCGATCGCTAACCCGCCTGCCAAGCGTGGCGATTACGGCACTATCCCCCATTCTCGGGGAGGCTTATGTCCAGAAGTGGGCTTTGAGGGGGTGATGGATGAATACCTATTCGTTTAGAAACAAAAGATAAGTATTTACTTTTTTTTAATTTTTAGACATAATAATGACATTTAAAAAAAAAAATAAAAAAAAAGTTAAGCTAGTATACCTATTAAATAGTGCACTGATAAAAGTCACAGTAATAATTAATATTTTTGAAATTGAATTTTTAATCTTCACTTAATTTCTAGATTTGATTCCGTAAACGTAGTTTTATTTCATAATGTGTAAAATTCGCGTGATATTTATCAGGAAGTATTATAAAATTAAGATATCGACAACACCACGTCACTAGTGCACTCAACCGTGAAGCTCTGTCACTAACCCTCGAGCACTTGAGTGCCATACGACCTGACATATTAATACACAACTATATATCTACATAGTAATTATTTGCATCCACATGTATATTATTTAACGTTTTAAGTTTATGGGAGTCAACAGGGTTGTACCCTATAAAACAGTTAAGTGTTGAGAATGTACAATAGCACACCCAAAATTAACAATACTCTCTCTGGACCCACCTTTACATTCCACGCAAACGAAGTAGTGGATAGAAACTAGTATACTATAGTAAAATATTTTAATATGCCAGTAAAATATTTCAACGTAATATTTTTCTAAGTAGGAAATATATTTTATGTACCTAATCACACACACCGCAATAAACAGGGTATTCTGGAATCTTAACCCAGTAAATAAATTGCCATGTGCCCTCTCTCTACCCGTATTGGTAGAACACCGGTACTGTGTAACATTACATCTGTGGACTGGCGGCTTATACTTTCGGGTACCCTCCAACAACACGTCCGCATATGGAGCGTCTAGCTGCATCAGATACAGGTGATACAAGAGCGCTTCTCTGATGCAGCTAATTCAGCTAATTGACAGATTATTGAATGCGTTACCGATGTCAATTGACTCCGCCAACAGCATTCTCCCACCGATGACGACCAATGTGGCCATAGCATGAATGTGTTTCTTTTCTTTTTTTTTTATTATCTGATATATCATTTTGTATTAATCCTGTAATTGGTAGCTTACCGTTGAATTAATAATAGATAAATAAAAAAATAGCTCTAAACTATTAAATACCTTTATTTAGTTAAATTGTATTATTCCCGCTTTAGCATTTCTAAAGAAAATGTCATAACAAAATAAAAATACTGCATATGCTCCAAAGACTTTTTTTTCCATCCATTTCTGTTAGACTGTCTCCTACCAGATTAAGAGGGATGTAGGCCGTACTCGACCACGCTGGAAACTGGCTACTGAGTAAAGAAGTTAGCATAGCATTTTTGATCTGTATTTTAGCACTTGACATGCTCAGCTACTTTAAAGAAAAAATATTTGTGAAAGGCGCAAAAAGTGAGCTTTATTGCGAGTGGGAATCGAACCTACATTTTTTCCAATCCGGGGAAGTGTGATCTAACCGCTAAGCACTTCCACGGATTGGAAGGGACGCAGATTCGATTCCCACTCGCACTAAAGTTTTCCTTTTCCACATTTCACAAATAATTTGTTCTTTAAAGTAGCATAATTTAAAACACTATGTATCGAAATATGTTTCACGTATAAAAACAGCTAAATTCATGTCGAACTTGCACGTAAAGGGTTCCGTACCACCATAGAATATTATAAGATTGACTTATTTCTTAAAGTGGCCATAGTCATGAAAAAACGTCAAAAATATCTAGATTCTTTTATGGGGTTTCCTTTAATTTTTACATTAAATTTATTTTTACTACTTATTGTTATAGCGGCTACAGAAATACATATTCCATTAAAATTTCTACTATTTATCTATTACGGTTCATGAGATATAGTAAAAAACGTCAAAAATATCAAGTTTTTTATATGGGAACTCTTTTTTAATATTATTTTATTTTTAGTATTTTTTGTTGTATCGGCAACAGAAATACACCTTCTGTGCAAATTTTAACTCCTTTTTTTTGTTTAGGCGGGAAAAAATGTACCTAACCGCACACCCCGTCGTTCGGGGTAACGAACAGGCTAGTGTGGTGGTACAGAACCCTAAAAAAACAGTGTAGTATTATTTCAGTTTATTATCTTCTTGTTCTTCTTTTGCCTGGGTAGACATTTGGAATCCGTTATTGAAACAAATATTTACTAATAATACGATCGTAGCGTTTATTTACAAACTAATATAATATTTTATTACCAAATTCTGCAGTGTTATCGCCAGATCGGACATAAAGACATGTTTTACGGCTCCAACTGCGTGTATGAAATTAGAAATCTGTTATTTTAGTAACTAAAGTTTTCTTTGAAATGAGATTTAAATAAAACTTGTAAATAGAATACTGTCTGTTGGCTTTTCATGTTTAAATTAAAGGTTTTCGAAATTTAGGAAGAAAATACAATGCATCTTAAGGAAGGATCTATGACTTTTGGGTCAAATAAACATAGATGAACGAGAATATTTAGAGTGCAAATTATTTGTGAAAAAGGAAAAAGAGATTTTTTGTACTAGCGGGATTCGAACCCGCGTCTTTTCCAATCCGGGGAAATGCTCTGTGTACTTCCCCGGATTGCAAAAGACGTGGGTTCGATTCCCGCTAGTACAAGAAATCTCTTTTTCCTTATTCACAAATAATTTGCACTTTAAAAAGTGGCGGAGCATGTCAAATGCTAAGAAATATAGATCAAAAAGAGAATATTTAGCTTTCAGGAAAAAACAACACATTCAGTTCTAGTGGTAGGGCCTTACTTATCCCAGCAAGAATGGGCCAGCTCGATCGGGGAACTACCACCACCCTCATAAAAGATCAACGTGAAACAGCGGTAGGAAGTCCTACCATTGTGCTTCGTATGTTGAGTGAGAGCGCCTGCAACCCAAACCTCTCTCCATATCGTCTCCTTAATCCATCCATCCATCCAACCTTTTAACGTCCACTGCTGGACATAGGCCTCCTCAAAGGGGGGATAATGCCGTAATCGCCACGCTTGGCAGGTGGGTTGGCGATCGCAGTGGATGTTGTTAATACTCGAGGGAGTGCTGCTGCCCACTCCCTCGGTATTCCCTCAGTCGGCTCTTACGACTCCCGTGGGTAGAGAGGGGTAGGACAATTCTAAAGCCTACCTCACACGGCCATCGTCTCCTTATTATCCTTTCTATTCTATAATTTATTGATTGAGGTGAGAATTTGCGGAAGTCTATTGTTATTATTAATATAGCATGGATATTTTAGGAGGAGAGCCCACCACTCACCCCTGAGAGTCCTGCCGTATCGCATGGTTGTGTCGCATTGGTGAGTTGTTTTGTTATTATCGTGCATGCTACTTTGCTATTATCACATTCTCCTCTATCTGTGAGAGTGCGGATTGGCAATCTCAGGTTGTCTTGTCCTAAGATAACCGGGATTGACAATCCGTGGGTGAGTGGTGGGCTCTCCTCCTACAATATCCATTAGATAGAGGCTACGGTAACCGTTTCCTATCAGGCTTGTTTGCCTTCCACGTAGTATTTATAATAAGTCTCAATTTAGAGATATAATCTGTAACAAGTAATCTTCCGATGAAATGTAAAAAAATATACATAACATTTTACAAATAAGACGCAGTAACCGCACGACAATTTGAAGCCTTTTAAAGACTTAAAAGCTCTAAATAAGACGATCAAATCGAAAGGTTTCAACAAATCAGACAGAGATTCTAATCTTAGCCACAATAGAAACTTGACGTGATTCAATATGTCAGAGAAACTTTCTTGGTTGTTTGAACAGAGTAAATAAGATGTATATTGGTTGAATTTTGAACTTGTTGTTCATATTGTGTAGTTAAAGAGTTGATCCTTAAGATTTCTTAGAAAATGAATGTTAAAATTTTAGATTGCAATTGACGGTACTTCGGTAACGAATTTACGAAACTTTGGTATCACGTTAATATTCATATAATTCTTGACTAGTGAGAAAGAAATATATTTTTACAGGTAAGATTGAATACATTAATTTATTAGTATTTTGGCTTCTGTGTGTGATGACATTTGAAACACAGATAGTTTATTGCCTGTAATAACATATAGGCTACTGCCTATCCGGTTTTATTTTTGTTAAGGTGGGAATAAATGTTCCTAACCGCACACCCCGTTGTTCGGGGCAACGATAAGGGTAGTGTGAGGCCCTCACCCACTAAATAAGCCCACCATGTGCCATCTCTCCGCCTATATTGGTGGGCCACTGGAACTGTGTTATTTCAGTGGTCCGCCGGGGGCTTACCCTTTCGGGTACCCACTACTAAGCGACATGGAGCGTCGCACTGTCACCGGAGGCTTTGCGGGTGGCGGAAGATCCCCAGTCCATCCATTCTATCCTGGAACAATGTTAGCCTACTGTTGCTTCAGACAACGCTAGATGACACACTGCACAACAGACGGTCGCTAAATTAGAGGAGATGCGTTTGGAATGTCTCCGGCATCCACCATACTCCCCGGACCTAGCTCCAACAGATTACCACTTTTTCCGCAATTCGGACCACTTCTTGAAAGGAAAAAAAATAAATTCCGATGAGGCTTTTTAAAGAAAAAAAGTTTGTAAAGTATATGAAACGTTGGGATAGTAGTAAAATCAAGTAAACGCGATAGATTAAACGTAAACGTAGTTTTATTTCAAAATGTGTAACATTCGCGTAAATATCAGAAAGTATTATTGCGATGACGCTGTCAAAACTGCCTTCAAAGATCTATTTGATTCTTGCTCTCACATTTTTTCTTGCACTCCCACTATACCCATGGGAGTCGTAAAAGCCGACTGAGGGAATACCGAGGAAGTGGGCAGCAGCACTAATTCGCATATTAACAACATCAACTGCGATCGCTAACCCGCCTGCCAAGCGTGGCGATTACGGCACTATCCCCCATTCTCGGGGAGGCTTATGTCCAGAAGTGGGCTTTGAGGGGGTGATGGATGAATACCTATTCGTTTAGAAACAAAAGATAAGTATTTACTTTTTTTTAATTTTTAGACATAATAATGACATTTAAAAAAAAAAATAAAAAAAAAGTTAAGCTAGTATACCTATTAAATAGTGCACTGATAAAAGTCACAGTAATAATTAATATTTTTGAAATTGAATTTTTAATCTTCACTTAATTTCTAGATTTGATTCCGTAAACGTAGTTTTATTTCATAATGTGTAAAATTCGCGTGATATTTATCAGGAAGTATTATAAAATTAAGATATCGACAACACCACGTCACTAGTGCACTCAACCGTGAAGCTCTGTCACTAACCCTCGAGCACTTGAGTGCCATACGACCTGACATATTAATACACAACTATATATCTACATAGTAATTATTTGCATCCACATGTATATTATTTAACGTTTTAAGTTTATGGGAGTCAACAGGGTTGTACCCTATAAAACAGTTAAGTGTTGAGAATGTACAATAGCACACCCAAAATTAACAATACTCTCTCTGGACCCACCTTTACATTCCACGCAAACGAAGTAGTGGATAGAAACTAGTATACTATAGTAAAATATTTTAATATGCCAGTAAAATATTTCAACGTAATATTTTTCTAAGTAGGAAATATATTTTATGTACCTAATCACACACACCGCAATAAACAGGGTATTCTGGAATCTTAACCCAGTAAATAAATTGCCATGTGCCCTCTCTCTACCCGTATTGGTAGAACACCGGTACTGTGTAACATTACTTCTGTGGACTGGCGGCTTATACTTTCGGGTACCCTCCAACAACACGTCCGCATATGGAGCGTCTAGCTGCATCAGATACAGGTGATACAAGAGCGCTTCTCTGATGCAGCTAATTCAGCTAATTGACAGATTATTGAATGCGTTACCGATGTCAATTGACTCCGCCAACAGCATTCTCCCACCGATGACGACCAATGTGGCCATAGCATGAATGTGTTTCTTTTCTTTTTTTTTTATTATCTGATATATCATTTTGTATTAATCCTGTAATTGGTAGCTTACCGTTGAATTAATAATAGATAAATAAAAAAATAGCTCTAAACTATTAAATACCTTTATTTAGTTAAATTGTATTATTCCCGCTTTAGCATTTCTAAAGAAAATGTCATAACAAAATAAAAATACTGCATATGCTCCAAAGACTTTTTTTTCCATCCATTTCTGTTAGACTGTCTCCTACCAGATTAAGAGGGATGTAGGCCGTACTCGACCACGCTGGAAACTGGCTACTGAGTAAAGAAGTTAGCATAGCATTTTTGATCTGTATTTTAGCACTTGACATGCTCAGCTACTTTAAAGAAAAAATATTTGTGAAAGGCGCAAAAAGTGAGCTTTATTGCGAGTGGGAATCGAACCTACATTTTTTCCAATCCGGGGAAGTGTGATCTAACCGCTAAGCACTTCCACGGATTGGAAGGGACGCAGATTCGATTCCCACTCGCACTAAAGTTTTCCTTTTCCACATTTCACAAATAATTTGTTCTTTAAAGTAGCATAATTTAAAACACTATGTATCGAAATATGTTTCACGTATAAAAACAGCTAAATTCATGTCGAACTTGCACGTAAAGGGTTCCGTACCACCATAGAATATTATAAGATTGACTTATTTCTTAAAGTGGCCATAGTCATGAAAAAACGTCAAAAATATCTAGATTCTTTTATGGGGTTTCCTTTAATTTTTACATTAAATTTATTTTTACTACTTATTGTTATAGCGGCTACAGAAATACATATTCCATTAAAATTTCTACTATTTATCTATTACGGTTCATGAGATATAGTAAAAAACGTCAAAAATATCAAGTTTTTTATATGGGAACTCTTTTTTAATATTATTTTATTTTTAGTATTTTTTGTTGTATCGGCAACAGAAATACACCTTCTGTGCAAATTTTAACTCCTTTTTTTTGTTTAGGCGGGAAAAAATGTACCTAACCGCACACCCCGTCGTTCGGGGTAACGAACAGGCTAGTGTGGTGGTACAGAACCCTAAAAAAACAGTGTAGTATTATTTCAGTTTATTATCTTCTTGTTCTTCTTTTGCCTGGGTAGACATTTGGAATCCGTTATTGAAACAAATATTTACTAATAATACGATCGTAGCGTTTATTTACAAACTAATATAATATTTTATTACCAAATTCTGCAGTGTTATCGCCAGATCGGACATAAAGACATGTTTTACGGCTCCAACTGCGTGTATGAAATTAGAAATCTGTTATTTTAGTAACTAAAGTTTTCTTTGAAATGAGATTTAAATAAAACTTGTAAATAGAATACTGTCTGTTGGCTTTTCATGTTTAAATTAAAGGTTTTCGAAATTTAGGAAGAAAATACAATGCATCTTAAGGAAGGATCTATGACTTTTGGGTCAAATAAACATAGATGAACGAGAATATTTAGAGTGCAAATTATTTGTGAAAAAGGAAAAAGAGATTTTTTGTACTAGCGGGATTCGAACCCGCGTCTTTTCCAATCCGGGGAAATGCTCTGTGTACTTCCCCGGATTGCAAAAGACGTGGGTTCGATTCCCGCTAGTACAAGAAATCTCTTTTTCCTTATTCACAAATAATTTGCACTTTAAAAAGTGGCGGAGCATGTCAAATGCTAAGAAATATAGATCAAAAAGAGAATATTTAGCTTTCAGGAAAAAACAACACATTCAGTTCTAGTGGTAGGGCCTTACTTATCCCAGCAAGAATGGGCCAGCTCGATCGGGGAACTACCACCACCCTCATAAAAGATCAACGTGAAACAGCGGTAGGAAGTCCTACCATTGTGCTTCGTATGTTGAGTGAGAGCGCCTGCAACCCAAACCTCTCTCCATATCGTCTCCTTAATCCATCCATCCATCCAACCTTTTAACGTCCACTGCTGGACATAGGCCTCCTCAAAGGGGGGATAATGCCGTAATCGCCACGCTTGGCAGGTGGGTTGGCGATCGCAGTGGATGTTGTTAATACTCGAGGGAGTGCTGCTGCCCACTCCCTCGGTATTCCCTCAGTCGGCTCTTACGACTCCCGTGGATAGAGAGGGGTAGGACAATTCTAAAGCCTACCTCACACGGCCATCGTCTCCTTAATATCCTTTCTATTCTATAATTTATTGATTGAGGTGACAATTTGCGGAAGTCTATTGTTATTATTATAGAATGGATATTTTAGGAGGAGAGCCCACCACTCACCCCTGAGAGTCCTGCCGTATCGCATGGTTGTGTCGCATTGGTGAGTTTTTTTGTCATTATCGTGCATGCTACTTTGCTATTATCACATTCGCCTCTATCTGTGAGAGTGCGGATTGGCAATCTCAGGTTGTCTTGTCCTAAGATAACCGGGATTGACAATCCGTGGGTGAGTGGTGGGCTCTCCTCCTACAATATCCATTCGTTCTATTCTACCTATTATCTCCTTAATTTACGTCTTATCCACTTCCTGTCCCTTTTCTTTGAGATGGCGACGCGCGAATTAAGCCTCTTGTGTTGCTTGCGTTTAGATACAGGCTACGGTAACCGTTTCCTATCAGGCTTGTTTGCCTTCCACGTAGTATTTATAATAAGTCTCAATTTAGAGATATAATCTGTAACAAGTAATCTTCTGATGAAATGTAAAAAAATATACATAACATTTTACAAATAAGACGCAGTAACCGCACGACAATTTGAAGCCTTTTAAAGACTTAAAAGCTCTAAATAAGACGATCAAATCGAAAGGTTTCAACAAATCAGACAGAGATTCTAATCTTAACCACAATAGAAACTTGACGTGATTCAATATGTCAGAGAAACTTTCTTGGTTGTTTGAACAGAGTAAATAAGATGTATATTGGTTGAATTTTGAACTTGTTGTTCATATTGTGGAGTTAAAGAGTTGATCCTTAAGATTTCTTAGAAAATGAATGTTAAAATTTTAGATTGCAATTGACGGTACTTCGGTAACGAATTTACGAAACTTTGGTATCACGTTAATATTCATATAATTCTTGACTAGTGAGAAAGAAATATATTTTTACAGGTAAGATTGAATACATTAATTTATTAGTATTTTGGCTTCTGTGTGTGATGACATTTGAAACACAGATAGTTTATTGCCTGTAATAACATATAGGCTACTGCCTATCCGGTTTTTTTTTTGTTAAGGCGGGAATAAATGTTCCTAACCGCACACCCCGTTGTTCGGGGCAACGATAAGGGTAGTGTGAGGCCCTCACCCACTAAATAAGCCCACCATGTGCCATCTCTCCGCCTATATTGGTAGGCCACTGGAACTGTCTTATTTCAGTGGTCCACCGGGGGCTTACCCTTTCGGGTACCCTCTACTAAGCGATATGGAGCGTCGCACTGTCATCGGAAGCTTTGCGGGTGGCGGAAGTTCCCCAGTCCATCCATTCTATCCTGGAACAATGTTAACCTACTGTTGCTTCAGGACAACGCTAGATGACACACTGCACAACAGACGGTCGCTAAATTAGAGGAGATGCGTTTGGAATGTCTCCGGCATCCACCATACTCCCCGGACCTTGCTCCAACAGATTACCACTTTTTCCGCAAATCGGACCACTTCTTGAAAGGAAAAAAAATAAATTCCGATGAGGCTTTTTAAAGAAAAAAAGTTTGTAAAGTATACGAAACGATGGGATAGTAGTAAAATCAAGTAAACGCGATAGATTCCGTAAACGTAGTTTTATTTCAAAATGTGTAACATTCGCGTAAATAGTATATTTCCGATGACGCTGTCAAAACTGCCTTCAAAGATCTATTTGATTCTTGCTCTCACATTTTTTTCAGCAAAGGAATCAATTAACTACCGATAAAATGACGAAAGTGCATGGATAACAATGGTGCATACTTTGATTGATTCATTAAAATAATGTCATGTAAAAATTATCGTTTTGATATTTCTATACGTAACGCCAATTTCATATTATGTATAATGACCTATTATTAAATTCCAAAATTGTAACAAATAAGTAGCAATTTTATGAGCCATAAACCCACGAAAATCTCAAAGGGTTTATGTGCGGGAAGACTAGTCGTTGTAAATCATGTATGATGGATGGTTATCTTATAATTTAGTACCTGCCTTCTTTATTTATCTGGTAGAAAAGTATTTTTATGTCGTGTTTAAAACCTGTTACATTTGTTTTACATGATTTAGAAAATAAAATAAATAAATAAATGGTCTTTCAACAAGGATGGGTCGATGTTGACAGTTTGTGGCGGCCATGTTGTTTTGGCGGCATCTGTCAAATGCGTTGTTATTTCTTTATTTACTGATGCCAAATCAACATGGCAAGTAACACGATTGAGCAGCATGTCCAAATGATAAAACTTTATTATCAAAATAAGTGTTCGTTAGTGTTAACGTCGCACATTACGTCCATTTTACGGCAGACGCGGTCACCCTTCAAAGTCGACTCTCCAACGTTTGGTGACCGAATTCGAGAAGACTGGTTCGGTAAACCAATCAACACCCTTACGTCAAAGGAACGCCAGATCTGCCGAGGACATCGCTGCTATCCGTGAGAGTGTGCAGGAGAGGCAGTTGATTTCTCACCGTGCATAAGAACTCGGCCTTTCGCAGACTTCAACTTGGCGAATTTTGCCTCGGAACTTAGGTCTACACCCGTTTAAGATCCAACTGACTCAGGAGCTCAAAGTGAATGATCATAGACAATGCCGTTTGTTCGCTGACTGGGCTACAGAACGTTTGGAAGAGGACCCCGATTTTGGCCGAAAATTCATCTTTAGTGACGAGGCGCATTTTTGGATGAATGGTTTTGTTAATAAGCAAAATTCCCCTATATGGGACGACCACAACCTACATGAGGTTCCATCCATCCATCCATCCATCAGCCTTTCAACGTCCACTGCTGGACATAGGCCTCCCCAAGAAAACGCCACAACGAGCGGTCCTGTGCCGACCGCATCCAACGGCTCTCCGCGGCTTTGACCAGATCGTCGGTCCATCTAGTGAGGGGCCGTCCTACGCTACGCCGTGCAATACATGGTCGCCACTCGAGAACCTTTCTTCCCCAACGGTTGTCGGTTCGTCGAGCGATGTGGCCTGCCCATTGCCACTTCAGTATGGCAACCCGGCGGGCTATGTCGGTCACTCTCGTTCTCCTACGAATCTCCGTATTACGGATTCGATCACGTAGGAAAATACCAAACATAGCCCGCTTCATGGCCCGCTGAGCGACTTTGAGCCTTGATACGAGGCCAATATTCAGAGACCACGTCTCTGTTCCGTATGTCATCACTGGTAACACACACTGGTCTTAGACCTTCGTTTTCAGACACTGCGGAATATTGGACGAGATCTTCCTTAGCTTCCCGAACGCTGCCCAGCCGAGTTGGATTCGTCGATTGACCTCTTTCTCGAAGTTGTGCCTACCTAACTGGACTATTTGTCCCAGGTAGACATAGTGGTCGACAACTTTGAGAAGCGAACTCCCGACTAGGACCGGTGCTGAAATGACATGGACATTAGACATGACTATCGTCTTGTGCATGTTCATTTTGAGACCCACTAGTCGGGAAACCCTGCTGAGATCATTGAGCATGGCGCCAAGGTCCTCCAGCGATTCTGCCATGACTACGATGTCATCGGCATATCGAAGGTGAGTGATGTATTCGCCATTGATGTTGATGCTAAATCCAGTCCAGTCCAAGAGCTTGAAGATATCTTCCAATGCAGCGGTGATGAGTTTCGGGGGCATAACGTCTCCCTGTCTAACACCTCTCTGCAGTTGGATCGGATTTTTACTCCTGTCCTGAACATGGACTGACATGGAGGCGTTTTTATACAAGCACTTCAGCACTTCAACCGTACCGATAGTCAATTTGGCACCGCTGAAGGGACTGCAGCACCGCCCAAGTTTTGATCGAATCCAAGGCTTTCTCATAGTCCACAAACGCCAGACACAGAGGCCGATTATATTCCTCGGTTTTCTGTATAATCTGGTGTATCGTATGGATGTGGTCTATGGTACTATAGCCTTTTCGGAAACTGGCTTGTTCGGTAGGCTGGAAGTCGTCAAGCCGGTGCGTGAGTCGATTTGTAATGACCCTCGAAAACAACTTATAGACGTGGCTCAAGAGCGAGATGGGTCTACAGTTCTTCAAGAGGGTTCTGTCACCTTTCTTGAAGAACAGCACCACCACGCTTCTGTTCCACGACTCTGGAACGTCGCCCCCGAAAACGACGGAATTGAACAGCCTCTGAAGAGCTTTTAAGACCGGCTTTCCGCCTGCTCTCAGAAGCTCTGTGGTGATTCCGTCGTCTCCCGGTGCCTTCTCATTCTTTAGTTGTTTGAGAGCCATTCTGATCTCGAACAGGCTGACGTCCGAGATATCTTCGGTAAAGTGCCGAGTTAGCTTGGATCTGGGATCTTGGACCAAGCCAACAACAGGACTCTGGGATCTGTCCAACTGTCCATAGTACTGGTGGACCTCTCAAGATCTCATCTCGGGATGAAATAACAGTGCCGTCGTTGGTCCTCAGCTTAGTCAACTGGCTTTGGCCAACAGACAGATCTCTTGCGAACACTTTCGAGCCTTGGTTCCGCTCTATCGCCTCTTTAATGCGGATAGCATTAAATTGGCGAATATTGTGTTGCACAGCCTTGAAGATCTGTCTGTTTAACCGCCTCAGCCAGGACCAATCGGCAAAGACTGGACTGTCATATCTTTTCTCCTTTCCATGAGCTTGAGAGTACGGCCCGAGAGTTCATGAGTCCTATTAACGTGACGGGCCTTGAAGTAGGTCGACCCGACCGCGTGGACAGTTTGCACGAACCTGCTGTTCAAATCGCTCGCTGATTCGCACTCATCTAGGCATTGGAAGCAATTTCGTAGTTCGAGCTGAAACTCTCGGGGTTCTGATATTGGGCAGGTATTAGTCGGAGCGTAGACTTCATCAAGCGTCCTCTCGACTTTCGTGCTAATATTCAAGATGCCCCTGACTAGTCGGTGATCACTCTCAGTTTTAATCCTGCTGATCACTAAGACATCATTGAATATGTGTTGTTTGTCCGACAAGATGAAGTCAATCTCGTTTTTTACTGAACCATCAGGGCTTATCCAGGTCCATTTCCGCTGGGGCTGCTTCCTGAAGAAGGAATTCATCATGTAGAGGCCTTCCTTCTCCAGAAAATCAGCCAGCATCTGGCTCCTGTGGTTCCTCTGCCCGAATCCATAGTGCCCCACTTTCAGCTCATCGTCTGTCCTTTTGCCTAGTTTCGCGTTAAAGTCTCCCATAACCACCGTGAAGTAGGTTTTAGACAAGTGGATGGCCTTCGAGATATCCTCATATAGGGCCTCCAACTCGTCGTTGGAGTGTGTCGAGGTCGGTGCGTAAACCTGTATGACCTTCAACGAATACCGTTTGGTTATTCTGAGTATAAGGTACGCCACCCTGCTCGACACACTCTCAATCCTCTCCACGTTGCCTACGAGAGACCTGCGAACGTAGGGTGGGTAAGGTTATATCTCGCAGAGGTGACGTGAATTGGCCACCAAGATCGTGCGATTTGACCCCGCTAGACTTTTTCTTGTGGGGTTTTCTCAAGTCACAGATCTATGCCAATAATCCGCAATCAACTGATGCCCTGAAAGTCAACATAACGCAGGCCGTCGCTCAGATTCAGCCGAATCTATGCAGTACAGTAATTGAAAATTGGACCTCCCGGATCCGAGCCACCGTACGAAGCCGCGGTGGACATTTAAACGATGTCATATTTTAAAATAAAACTATGTTTACGGAATCTATCGCGTTTACTTGATTTTTATACTATCCCGACGTTTCGAATACTTTACAGCATTCATGATCACGGGTGGGCTTAGATGGTAGATGTCTAAAGCAGCTTTAGACATCTACCATCTAAGCCCACCCGTGATCCTGATATGTTGTTTCAACGGTTTCACCCACAGTAATATGATTTTACAAATTTTTGGTTTATTTATTTCAACCCACATAATAATCGTTTAGAGACACAATTAAAAATATATACTTTAAGTTTTTGTAAATGTATGAGATTTTAAGCTAGTATAATAAAATTAGTATAATACTTCTCTTTAAGTTTTAAATTTTTTGTTTATATTTAGTGCTTAAAAATTCTACCACAAACTACCAATTAAAATTTTTAAGTAATCAAAAAACTACCAGTAAGAAGACAATATTGATTATTAGTTCATATCAAATTCAAATTCAAAAATATCTTTATTTCAAAGGCCTATTAAGTAGCACTTAAAATCGTCAATAATACACTAATATTAAATTTTTTACTTTGTGTTTAATGTCAAATTCAAATTCAAAAATAGCTTTATTTCATAGGCTTTTTATAACAGCACTTAAAATCGTCAAAGTTATTTACTAATAACTAACACGAGCGCTTGAGGCAAGTGCATCCGCAATGGAGCGATTGCAATCGCCACAATCGGCCGGATTCCGTAGTAAGGCTTTTCATGAGAAGAACCCGGCAAGAAACTCATGAGCCACTTTTTTAAATTGCCAATTTATTACAATTTAATATAATCGTTATAACTAAAATTACATTATATCTTATAAAACAATTTTGAAAATTAATGAATGAGGAGCAGCTCAAGCTCATTTAGTTTTATCCTCAAGATAATCCGAAACAGTGTAATAACCTTGATTACAAAGTCTAATTTTTATGGCTTTCTTAAACTTATTTAAATATTATTAAATATATTGATTTTAATAGAAGCTAAGACTAAAAAGCTACCACCGGATCGGAACGCGGCCTGACTGAGAAAGATTCGGCAAGAAAACTCAGTAGGCAACAACATGTTATGGATTATTAAATTTATGCGTACTAACTAATCACTACTGTGGGTTTTATCCACACAATAAGCGCAAATATTTCGAAATGTGTAAAAATCGCGTAAATGTTAGAAAGATGTCATATTTCATATATACTTTGGAAAATCCAAAACTGCACGCCTCATAATCTTCATTTTTCAAAATAAAATTGATTATTTGATAAGTAACTAATAATGTATTGGTCTTACTAAGTAGTTTTCAATAAATCACATAGATAGCGCTAATTTCAAAAAGTACTAATGTGGGTTTCATGTCTTATACGCCATCTAGCGCTAATTTTAAGAAGTACTTCTATATTGGTCTATACAAATAGTTCTCATGAAAGGTATAGCGCTGGTTTTAGTGTCGCATCGAGCGTAAATATTCACTATTTTTTTGTTTATTTAATAACAATCAAACCACATCGAATCAGACCGTGAAAAGTAATAGGGCTCTATTCGTAGTAATACTCAAGTTAAAAAGAAAAAAACAACTCGATTAAAAAAGTATTTCGGTTATTATCGTGTTAACATACATTACCTACAACAAAAGGACGTCTAAGACATAACTTTTGTAAACAGTTTTTTAACTAGTTTAAATTACAAAAATGGCATAAAAAATATCATGAGTGTCAAAAATAGTGTTTTTTCTTGATATGTGTGTGTATATATATTATTTTACAAGTGCAATATATGATAAATAGAGACATTTTAAGTTTGAAAAATCAGTTGTTCCGTGTAAAGCGGGAGTAGAACCCACCTCAACGCTTCGCTTATGAGGCGTGCAATAATGTCATAAATGGGCCTTTCAAATAAAAAAATAATTTATTTAATATGTCACATACAGCTTGTTTTATTTAATTTCTACATCGACCCGTCCTTGTTGACCTTTATAAAAAGTGTTCTTCGTAAATAATAAATACTTTGGAAAATCCAAAACTGCACGCCTCATAATCTTCATTTTTCACAATAAAATTGATTATTTGATAAGTAACTAATGATGTATTGGTCTTACTAAGTAGTTTTCAATAAATCATATAGATGGCGCTAATTTCAAAAAGTACTAATGTGGTTTTCATGTCTTATACGCCATCTAGCGCAAATTTTAAGAAGTGCTTCTAGATTGATCTAGCTCTGTCATTTTGCAAGGCGCCATCTGGCAATTAGTAAGAACAACAATCCATGAGTTTACATATATACCTGCATATAAACATATAAACATGTAAAATGGAATAATTTATTAAACTGTAAACACAAACAATTTAAGAAAACAAAAAGACATCGCTAGTTTCCTTACAAAAAAAAGCAATATTGTGGCTCTATATATACAACAGCAACTGAATACAGTGATATCGACATCTAAAATTGCCACTAGCGACATCTAGGGCTGCATTTGTCAATATCTCTTTTACTTTAAAACAGCGACATCTATCAATAGAAAATTGCAACTTTGGACAATATTATTCGACTTATTTAAAAATCAATGAGTTCAACAAGAAGTCTCTAAACCTTCCTAACTTGGTTGCCTTATAATTTTATACTCAACGCTTATGAGGCGTGCAATAATTGTAGTTATTATTATTTCATTACTAGCCTTTGCTCGCGGCTTAGCCTTAGGCCGTAGCCAAAAGCTATTTTTTGTGTTATATCCCCCGGATATAGTAGCGGGATCGAATACATACCAAAAATCTAAAAAAATAGTTTTGTGTTTAGACACGCCTATATAGTTTAATACAGTCATTTTTTCTCAAATATCTTAAATGTACATTGAAATGTACAGACATAGCTCTGTTTCAGCCACGGAGTACAGTAACCACGGGTTACAGCTTTATAATAGTATAGATGGCATAGTGATGGTGTTTTACTTTTTTCATATCCTTCTATACTTTATAGTAGCGGGATAAAATATATACCAGTTGTTAAGTCCAATCGAGATCTATCAAATAGAAAAAGTTGCATCAAATTCCGTTCAGTAGTTTTTGCGTGATGCGCGAACAAACAAACAGATAAACAGACAAACAGACAAAAATTAAAAAAAAAATTGTTTTGTGTTTAGACACGCCTATATAGCCTATTAAAGCAAATTAATATAAAGCTTAAAATAAAAAATACAATGCACAATAAATGAAATATTCTACCATATTCCAAATAAAACCAGCATTTCTTCTCCAAATGTAAAAGATAGAGTAATTCATGACCATAACCGTTTATTTAGCTGTAGCCCGCGAAACTTTCAGTGAACCATGAATAAGAAAATATATCTCCAGAGGCTACTAATCTACAAACTTAAAAGTTTAACGACTAAAAACCAGTTATTTGTCTTCGGAATAGATTTAACCTCGTGAATGGCAGAGTTATAGGCCTATAACTGTCATGCTAACAGCTAGAGCCTACTATAAAGGTTTGCTTTTGCCTTACAATTTAGAGATCAACGGAAGCTCTGAGAGTTTTAGGATTCTCAGTTGACAATAACGTTAATAGATATTGAAAGACATCTGTGGTATATGTAAGTAATTTTATATAATTAATAAAAATATGATTACGCGAGGGTAGGTCAATTTCGTTGTACGCTTAATAATTAAGCTCAATATTGGCAAACGGTCAGTTATTTTGTACAACTTGTCTTCCGACAAAGGCCTCCTCTAGAGATCTCCATTCTGTCCTGTTCCGTGCTATACGAGTCCATGTTGGACCCGCTATTTTCCTTAAGTCTTCGTCCCATCTCTTAGCCTGTCTGCCGCTGATTCTTTTGCTGTCCAGTGGGCACCGTTCTGTTATTAGTCTTGTCCATTTTTCTATCTTCTCTCTTATCATATGTCCGGTCCATCTCCACTTTAGTTGTTTGTATGTTGTTGCATACTTGAACTTTGTTTTCATTTTTATGTTTATTAGTTTTTCTCGGTCCTGTCTTTTGACTCCTATTGTACTTTTCTCTATCCCATTTTGACAAATTTTAATTTTATTTGCTAGTTGTTCTGTCAACGCCCAGGTTTGACACCCGTATAGTAAACATAGTAAAATACACACATTAAAAACTTTCACTTTTTTGTTATAATTTTTAGTTGTTGTAGCAAGTTATTGTATTTTCCTTGCATCGATATGCATCCTTCACAGTCTAGTGATGCTTGGAGATTGTTAAACAGTAATTCCGGGTCACCTGTGTATTGAACTGCGTGTTTATTTTGGAATCATAGCGTTTTCTTTGGGCGTGTTCTAGCCATTATAGCTCGAATCATTCTCTGGTCTGTGTTAAAATTTAAATCTTTTATGACCGCCACATCTTTAAAAACTTGTCTATTGTTAGATATAATAAAATCGATTTCGTTTTTATAAAGTCCGTTAGGTGAGATCCAAGTCCATTTATTCGTTATTTTCTTTTTATAAAAGCTATTTAGAATACTTAATCTGTTTTCTAATGAAAAATTTACGAACCTTGTGCCATTTTTGTTTCTAGTTCCAAACCCATGTCTTCCTACAGTATGTTCTTCTCCGTTATTTTGTGTTCCGATTTGACCGTAAAAGTCTTCCATTACTATGATGTTTTTTTTGCGCGGTTTCGATAGTGTTTTGAAGATCTTCGTAATTTTTTTCTATTTTTGTTGTCCCCTTTTTTTTTATTGCATGTAGTGGCAGACGAGCCACGGTCCATCTGATGGTAAATGGTAACCGTCGCCCATGGACTCGACTATACCGAGAGTATTATCAAGCCACTGCTCACCAATTCGTTTCACAGATGAAATGAAATATAAACGGCTATCTCCTGCTACAGCCAAAACGCAACGATGTGCTTCGTGGCCTTCATGTCACACGGGAGATGGTAGTACCAACCCACTCGGGCCCGATACCAAGTGAGTACTCCCACTTGGTACCCAGCCCTACCACCAGTCATGCAATTGATGATAATTGCTTACTTCCCTTAGTCGCCTCATACGACACCTGCGGAAAAGAATGGGATGGTGACACTTGTATTTTGAGTCCGTCACCACACGGACAAAACCTTTTATTTATTACATGCGTTTAAATATTTTAATTTATTTAATATTTTTGGTAACAGTTCGCTGTTTGTTACCATAAGTTCTTAATAAATATAAATACTTTGGAAAATCCAAATTGCACGCCTCATAATCTTCATTTTTTACAATAAAATTGATTATTTGATAAGTAACTAATAATGTATTGGTCTTACTAAGTAGTTTTTAATAAATCACATAGATATAGCTAATTTCAAAAAACACTAATGAGGTTTTCATGTCTTATACGCCATCTAGCGCTAATTTTAAGAAGTACTTCTATATTGGTCTAGCTTTGTCATTTTGCAAGGCGCCATCTGGCAATTAGTAAAAACAACAATCCATGAGTTTACATATATACCTGCTTAAGTGCATATAATATATATAAACATGTAAAATTGAATAATTTATTAAACTGTAAACAAAAACCATTTAAGAAAACAAAAAGTCATCGCTAGTTTCCTTACAAAAAAAGCAATATTGTGGTTCTATATATACAAAATCAACTGAATACATCTAAAATTGCCACTTGCAACATCTAGGGCTGCATTTGTCAATATCTCTTTTACTTTAAAACAGCGACATCTATCAATAGAAAATTGCAACTTTGGACAATATTATATGACTTATTTTAAAATCAATGAGTTCAACAAGAAATCTCTAAACCATTTATCTTCCTAACTTGGTTGCTTTATAATTTTATACTTTGTTCTAAGTGAAAACACCGTGACACCAAGGCCACGCAAAAAAAAATTGTGGAATGTAAAATATGATTTTTTCGTGTTTTATAACGTAAAAAAAATATCAAGAGTGTTAAAAATAATGTTTGTTCTTTATACGAGTATGTGTGTGTAGATATTATTTTACAAGTGCAATATACTCGTATGATAAATAGAGACATTTTAAGTTTGAAAAATCAGCTGTGCCGTGTCAACCGGGAGTAGAACTATTTTTTTTTTTTAGGTGGGCTAAATGTCGCACCGCACACCCCGCTGCCCGGGGAGGCAACGGGGTAGTGTGGGGCTCTCACCCACTAAAAACCCACCGTGCGCCCTCACCCGCCCTCGCTGTGGCGGATCACGGGTACCGCGTCGTTACGACCTCGATCCGCAGGCGGCAGCCCCTTCGGGCACCCTCTCTTGAGCGACGCCTCGCGCACTTGGGCGTCACATCTTCGCGGTAGGCTTCCGCGGACGGCAGGGTACTCCCCGAACCCACCGTCCGCAGCCTGGTCTAGGGCGGCATCAGGCGCAGGTAACCGGGAGTAGAACCCACCTTCGCTTCGCTTATGAGGCGTGCAATATATTGTTGATAAAATTCATAAATTGCTGTACCTTATACCACAATATTATGTTCAGAAAACTTTCTTTACTTCTTGAGTACCTAATAAATCTCGTAGATGGCCTTCCCTTGACTTTTTAAATTACCACAGCATCAGTAACGAAGTGATCGTTACGACACAACAGAATTTACTAACTAATAACAATAATGGGTTAAAACAACAACCTTACGAAAATTACTACAGTAAATTTATTATGTACCTGTTACAGAGTAGAGAAAAGGTAGGCCAAAAAATAATAGTCCTTAATTATACTTTAAAGTTATAAATAAAAATGTTTGTTTTTGTTTTACCTAGTCGCGTATAAATCGTTGAACATTCATTCGGTCAACAAAAACACGCCATAGTTTAGTATGAATCTTAATGTAATAATTAGGTTTCCATCCACCCATCAGCCTTTCGACGTCCACTGCTGGACATAGGCCTCCCCAAGAATGGGGGATAGTGCCGTAATCGCCACGCCTGGCAGGCGGGTTGGCGATCGCAGTGGATGTTGTTAATACTCGAAGGAGTGCTGCTGCCCACTCCCCCTGTATTCTCTCAGTTGGCTCTTACGACTCCCATGGGTGGAGAGGGGTGGGACAATTCTAAGGCCCCACACGGCAAAAGATTTAAAGGACATAATCAGTAAATTTAAGTTTTAACAAAAACGATGTTTTATATCAGAGATGGTTAGTGACACAGAAAGCTAATGAATATTTCTTGATGCATGCTACAAGAAATTTTTCAATTATCGACATCCATCCATGACATTAAAAGCGACGGAAATAAAAAAGTCGTTTTAAGACTGTTTTACTCAAGGAGGCGTTTGATGTACAACCAAACTTTTTTAATAAAGAAAAAGAAGCAAAGCTGTTTTTATATTTTAATTATTTATTTTGATATTTAAGATATATTTTTAAGCATTCGACTCTCCCAATATAAAGTTACTTGATGCATTTAACATGCTTAGCCATGTTAATGAACACAAATTGCGAAAATGGGAAATTGAAAATAACAGTCACGAGCAGGTTTTGACTTGCTTCGTTCATTTTAAATATTTTGCCAATAATTCATTTATTTCGTGGCTGTTTTAATCTAAACATATCGATAATAAATTATCATGATACCGGGATCGCAAATTCTCGTTGCCTTGTTGACGTGTCACTACCATGTGACGCAAGTCGTCATATAAACTAGTCTATAGGGTCAGGCATCACGTTTCATTTTACGCAAAATGACTGTTATATTTTATGCATTACGTCACCCATGTAGGCAGAAACTAAATTTTTAGGTTTACGTATGGATATTAAAAATAGAAACTCATTATAAATATTATTTAAAATACTTTATTGTATATAATGATACGGCCGTGTGGGGCCGGCATTAGAGTTATACCACCCCTTCTCCACCCATGGGAGTCGTAAGAGCCGACTGAGGGAATACTGTGGGAGCGGGCAGCATTTGCCGTGTGGGGCCGGCACCAAGAATAGCTCCACCCCGTCTCTTCCTATGGGAGTCGTAAAAGCCGACTAAAGGATTACCGGGGGACCGGGCAGCAGCGTTCCCCTGTGTACTAAAAACATCCACTGCGATCGCCAACCCGCCTGCCAAGCGTGGCGATTATGGCAATACCCCCCCATATGAGTGCACACACACACACATCGGCCCCCAGTCACGGCAGCTCCGCTATTCCGTGGCCTAACGGTAGCGGGCCCGGTAACGGCGGAGCAGGGGGTGCTAAGAATCTCCGGCCGCGATCCGGCTACCAGAAACGACTTCTGGCCCTGGTAACACACAACGTCAGGACACTGAGGACTGATGAGAGGATCACCGCGCTGGAAGAGGAGCTGAGCAAGATCCGATGGGACGTTGTAGGATTATCAGAAGTGCGAAGACAGGGTGAGGGCACGATAATCCTCCAGTCGGGTAACTTGCTCTTCCACCGGGAGGGCGACCAACAGTCCCAGGGTGGTGTCGGGTTTATCGTTCGCAAGTCTCTCATAGGTAACGTAGAGAAGATTGAGAGTGTGTCGAGTAGGGTAGCGTACCTTATACTCAGAATAACCAAAAGGTATTCGCTGAAGGTCATACAGGTTTACGCACCGACCTCGACACATTCCGACGACGAAGTGGAGGCCCTTTACGAGGACATCTCGAAAGCCATTCACGCGTCTAAAAGTCACTTCACGGTGGTTATGGGAGATTTCAACGCAAAACTAGGCATAAGGAGAGACGATGAGCTGAAGGTGGGGCAATATGGATTTGGGCAGAGGAACCACAGGGGCCAGATGCTGTCTGATTTTCTGGAGAAGGAAGGCCTCTTTATGATGAATTCCTTCTTCAGGAAACAGCCCCAGCGAAAATGGACCTGGATTAGCCCTGATGGTTCAGTGAAAAATGAGATCGACTTCATCTTAACGGACAAACGACAGATATTCAATGATGTCTCAGTGATCAGCAGGATTAAAACTGGGAGTGATCACCGCTTAGTTAGAGGCATATTGAATCTAAATATGAAAGTCGAGAGGTCACGCTTGATGAGGTCTACGCTCCGACCTACACGTGCTCAATACCAGAACCCCGAAAACTTTCAGCTCGAACTACAAAATCGCTTTCAATGCCTAGACGAGTGCGATTCAGTGAACGATATGAACAACAGGTTCGTGGAAACTGTCCAAGCGGTCGGGTCGACCCTTTTTAAGACCAGTCGCGTCAATAGGACTCAAAAGCTTTCGGACCAAACTCTTAAGCTCATAGCGACACGGACAGAAATGACGGTGCAGTCTTCGGCTGATTGGTCCAATCAGAGGCGACTAAACAGACAGATCTCCAAGTCTATGCGACGAGACATTCGCCGATTTAATACCTTGCGTATTAAAGAGGCGATAGAGCGGAACCAAGGTTCCAAAGTGTTCGCAAGAGATCTGTCTGTTGGGAAAAGCCAGTTGACCAAGCTGAAGACCAATGATGGTACTGTTGTTTCTTCCAAAGATGAGTTATTAAGAGAGGTCCACGAGTTCTATGGACAGTTATACAGATCCCAGAACCCTGTTGTCAGCTTGGTCCATGAGCCCAGATCCAAGCTAACTCGGCACTATACCGAAGATATCCCGGACGTCAGCCTGTACGAGATCAGAATGGCTCTCAAACAACTAAAGGACGGAAAGGCACCGGGAGACGACGGAATTACTATAGAGCTTCTGAGGGCAGGCGGAAAGCCGGTCCTCAAAGCCCTTCAGAGGCTATTCAATTCCGTCGTTCTCGGGGGCGACGTTCCAGAATCGTGGACCAGGAGCTTGGTGGTGCTGTTCTTCAAGAAAGGTGACAGAACCCTCTTGAAGAATTACAGACCCATCTCGCTCTTGAGCCATGTCTATAAGTTGTTCTCGAGGGTCATTACAAATCGACTCACGCGCAGGCTTGACGACTTCCAGCCTCCCGAACAAGCCGGTTTCCGAAAAGGCTATAGTACCGTAGACCACATACATACGCTGCGCCAGATTATACAGAAGACCGAGGAGTATAATCGGCCTCTGTGTCTAGCGTTTGTGGACTACGAGAAAGCCTTCGATTCGATCGAAACTTGGGCGGTGCTGCAATCCCTTCAGAGGTGCCAAATTGACTATCGATACATCGAAGTGTTGAAGTGTTTGTATAGAAACGCCACTATGTCTGTCCGAGTTCAGGACAAGAGCACGAAACCGATCCAACTGCAGAAAGGTGTTAGACAGGGAGACGTCATGTCCCCGAAACTCTTCACCACTGCATTGGAAGATGTTTTCAAGCTCTTGGACTGGACCGGATTAGGCATCAACATAAATGGCGAATACATCACTCACCTTCGATTTGCAGATGATATCGTGGTCATGGCAGAATCGCTGGAGGACCTTGGTACCATGCTCAACGACCTCAGCCGTGTCTCCCGACTAGTGGGTCTAAAAATGAACATGGACAAGACGAAAGTCATGTCTAATATCCATGTCATTTCAGCACCGGTTCTGGTCGGGAGCTCGCTTCTCAAAGTTGTCGACCACTATGTATACCTAGGACAAACTGTCCAGTTAGGTAGGCACAACTTCGAGAAAGAGGTCGATCGACGAATCCAGCTCGGCTGGGCAGCGTTCGGGAAGCTGAGGGAGATCTTCTTGTCCAATATTCCACAGTGTCTGAAGACGAAGGTCTACGACCAGTGTGTGTTACCAGTGATGACTTACGGCACAGAGGCGTGGTCTCTGAATATTGGCCTTATGTCAAGACTTAAAGTCGCTCAGCGTGCTATGGAGCGGGCTATGCTTGGGATCTCTCTACGTGATAAGATCCGTAATACGGAAATCCGTAGGAGAACGGGAGTGACCGACATAGCCCGCCGGGTCAGCATGCTGAAGTGGCAATGGGCAGGCCACATCGCTCGACGAACCGACAACCGTTGGGGAAGAAAGGTTCTCGAGTGGCGACCGCGTAACGGACGGCGCAGTGTAGGACGGCCTCCCACCAGGTGGACCGATGACCTGGTCAAAGTTGCAGGCAGCCGTTGGATGTAGGCGGCACAGGACCGTTCACTGTGGCGTTCTCTTGGGGAGGCCTATGTCCAGCAGTGGACGATAAAAGGCTGATGGATGGATGGATGGGCAGCAGCACTCCCTCGAGTATTAACAACATCCACTGCAATCGCCAACCCGCCTGCCAAGCGTGGTGATTACGGCACTAGCCCCCATATGAGCGAAACAGCACAAGACCGCTCGTTGTGGTGTTCTCTTGGGGAGGCCTATGTCCAGCAGTGGACGTCGAAAGGCTGATGGATAGATGGATGGATATAATAACATACAGCCTTTTCATGCTAACAGGAGTGGCTGTCAAAGCTGCTGAAAATAATTGCTTGTATATGAAACAATAAATTAAGTGTTTTGACAAATATCGGATTTAAAATACAAGACTAAAAATGCTGTCAAATAATGAAGACAAGGGTTAACTGTGCCGTGCCAAGCGGGTTGACAGTTTGACAGCATGACGCAATGTGCAGCGGATCTTATTTCCTGCTAGCGACTTTGAAAGCCTTAGAAGATAAAATGAATATTTATAATTTCTTATTGTGAGGAAAACGACTTAAATAAACGATTTTAATACACTTGTGATCAGATAGGAACTATGACACTGGTATTTTTTTTGAAGTAAATGTTATTTAGTTTTTAGTCGCAACTCACACCCATATTCTAAGACTGCTCCTCGAAAACTTCTCGACTCCACTCAAGCGCACTCAAGGAGTTTGGTATTCTTAGTTGCAAAAAATCTCCTCCACTCGACGCCTTTCCTCACTCGAGGTGAGGAAACAACTGTCAATCTCAAGGTACGTCGGGACCAACCTTAAGGAATACCTCAAGGAAGGTTTTGTTCTATAAACAATTTACTGAAGTTTATTATTTCACGTGAATATTGTTTTCTAGTGTTTATAATGTATTTCCAGCGGTTTTTGAATTGGTATTATTAAGTATGATTATCTCATAAGATGTTACTTGCGAGATGCTGCAAACCCAATTTTTATGTTACCGTAGAATTCCAAAGACGTAGGTAAGCTATTTTTTTTTTCCAGCAGGATTACCGGCACCTAAAGTAGCCGTCGAATTTATTTTATATTTAATTATGAGTTCCTGTAGGCATAACTTTACCGACCGATATTCAGTAAGAATATCTTCCAGACATATTACAAAATAAATGATATCTAAACAATTTATACTAGCTATAAAAACACACCCAGCAAAAAACAATGTTGACGCGACGACGCTATGTAGGTACTTTTCGGGTTATACGATATACGTAAGTATTACTTTTTGCTATGTAGGTACCTTACCTGAGTTTTACTCCTTGTGGCGATCCTTGTATAATACCTATCGTCCTATCTAAACATTTACATGTCAAATGACAAACATCTGTTAACTTTTGAGTGACCACAGATGTAAAATCAAAGCATTTTTGCCCAAAACAATGTTCTATCTACAATACAATAACGTAATTAATGACGTATTACCTCGACTCAACCTCATTCGAGGTTCCTCGAGTTTTCAACTAAGAATACCAATTTCGAGGATTCCTTGAGATATTCCTTGAGGTATCCTCAGTTGAGTTTGAGTCCAGGAAATGTTGAGAAACCGTCTTAGAATATTGGCGTCAGATATTTTTTTCGCACGGAAGTAATTCAAACGGAATTGACGTTCACTAAAATAACGTACATAGTTCTTTTACGGGAGAAGCATGAGCATAATGTGTAATGTAATTTATAATTTTCGATAATACATTATATTTAAATATTTTAATAATAATAATCGAAATAATAAATTTAATAATTAATTTATTTTATTTTATCTAAGTACTGGGCCGTAATGTCCTAAGAAGCAGTCAACTACACACGAATGACAAGCGGAAGATAGTATTTGATGTTTACAAACTAATATTAAAAGATAAATTATGTCGCTGTGATAGGCACGACAGTTTCACGTTCCACCATTTTGTGATTTTGCTGTTGTGTGGTGGCATTCGCATAAAGGTCATACGCATTCATTTAATGGTAATATGATCCTACTGGTAGTATAAAGGCCAGCGCTCACTTGATGAGATGGCGCGGGATAGCACGTTAAAGGATTTTTCTATGAGGAAATGAATTTAAATCTTATTATAATACTATTAACTTACTTACAAATTTCGTTTACAAATTTCAAATTTCGTTGATATCGTTACAAGCAGACCGAGCATACAGCGGCATGCGTTGGCGTGCTACGGTAGGCTCCGGGACGCCACGGTGGGCTTTAGTACGCCGCGGCGAACTTCAGCATGCCTGTACACATGCGAGTGTAGGTAGTGCGGTGCGGAGGGCGGGTCAAGACGCCTCATATCTTAAATCATTGAACATGTTGCTAAATTCACCTTTTGTACATCTTCGTCTCCATAGCTTATGTACCCAGAATTTTTTTCTTTTCATTTTAGCACGTATTATTTTCTCTTCCTCTTCAGCGAGATCTGCTATTGTCACTAAATCCCGTTTTATCAGTTTTTAATACATAACTAACTTTTTAATAACGTGACAACCGATAGGATAAACAAAGAATTGAGCGCCGGCCCCATATCAAATGTGCAGTATCCCGCGGTATCCTTTGGCATGCCACGGGATGTCTTGGCATGCCAAAGCGTCCCTCGGTGTTCCGATGATACTTTGCCATGCCATACCGCGCTATCCCGTCAAATGAGCGTCGGCGTTAAGAGTTCAGAGTGCGAAATTCCATTTATCTTATGATTAAACTTTGTGGTAATATCTACCATATTATTCAGTTTTATTTCAACCGTGCGTAAAGGTTACACGCACTCATTTAATTTTTCATTAGCTCTCTGTACGCGTAGTCCAAAATACATAGAATAATGCGACTCCAATATAATATATTCATACATTAAACGTTAAA
This sequence comes from Leucoma salicis, assembly GCA_948253155.1. NCBI lineage: Eukaryota > Metazoa > Arthropoda > Insecta > Lepidoptera > Erebidae > Leucoma > Leucoma salicis. Next base: position 6,875,117 of record OX411805.1, on the reverse strand, counting down.
CTGATCATCTCACGACCAAATTCTGTGAAAGTTTATTAATATTGGACTACTTATTCCAAAAAGTATTAGACTTTCTAAATTTGAGAAAATATTCTAAATTTAAATAAGAATTCCATAGTGAATTCTCGCTTAATCGCACCGTGTGGTGACGGATTAAGAATACAAGTGTCACCACCCATTTATTTCCCTCGGGTGTCGTATGAGGCGACTAAGGGAAGTAAGCAATCATCATCCATTGCATGACTGGTGGTAGGGCTAATATATTGCTGCACATCGAAGGAAGGTTTTTTTTTTTTTATTTATTGCATGTAGTGCCAGACGAGCCACGGTCCATCTGATGGTAAATGGTAACCGTCGCCCATGGACTCGACTATACCGAGAGTATTGTCAAGCCGCTGCTCACCAATTCATTTCACAGATGAAATGAAATATAAATGGCTATCTCCTGCTACAGCTACAACGCAACGATGTGCTTCATGGCCGGTTCACACGGGAGATGGTGGTACCAACCCGCTCGAGCCCGATACTAAGTGAGTACTCCCACTTGGTACCCAGCCCTACTACCAGTCATGCAATGGATGATATTTGCTTACTTCCCTTAGTCGCCTCATACGACACCCGTGGGAAAGAATGGGGTAGTGACACTTGTATTCTTAGTCCGTTACCACACGGAAAGAGAGTTTAGTTGGCGTACCCATATTATATGTATATGGGTACGCCAATCTTTCTTCACAGTCTTCGGACTCTCGCTGTTTTCTATTTCTTTCTCTACTGTGCTTTAGGAGCTCATATTTATCATTTTCAGACTCCTGTGCCCCAAGGAATCATGTGCCATCTACTCTATCCTAAGCACCTATTCCATAAATCACCACTTAAAAGCAAAAAATAAATTATTTTTAAATAAAAAAGAAACCGCCTTCAAAAGACACCTTAAATTAAAAACCAAAAAATAATTTAGTATTGCCATACAATTTCCGTGCTAGACACCTACTGATGTGTTTGAAGTCGGTGCCTAGTCTAAAAATAACAAAACCATACTTATACTCATATAATAACAAAAACAATAGGTAGGTATATATACCTACTTATAATAACATTAACATCATCTAGGCACCGACTTCAGACACATCAGTAGGTGTCTAGCACGGAAATTGTATGTAAATACTAAATTATTTTTTGGTTTTTAGTTTAAGGTGTCATTTGAAGGCGGTTTCTTTTTTATTTAAAAATAATTTTAAGTTAGAAAAATCAGTTTTTCTCCGTGAAACGAGAATAGTACACACCTCAACGCTTCGCTTATGAGGCGTGCAATACTATTGAATTACTTGTAAAATTATTTCGTATCATTCGTAGTTTTATTTATTGTTCTGTGTTATACATGATAATTGTCATATAATATGGTCCTATTAATTTATAACCTACTCAATTTGTGGCGAAACATCTCCAATATAATAGATCTAATCTGACGCAAATTTTATTTAATCAACAGATAAATCCCAAGAGCCAAGATGCTGTCAATGTATTGTCCTAAATACTGGCTTTCAAAAGCTCCTAACAACTATAAACCTTCTTTTGTACAAAGCCAGTTTGTTTCAACGTACACAAGTGCTAGAAACTTGGAGATAAGAGAAATAATGCCTTAAGTTATCCAGTTAAGCTCTGGGAATTTGAGCTCTGCTTGAGGTTAAGGAAAATTCGGGTTAGTATAAAAACAAATACCTAACATGTGGCAATGAAACATAATGAGCTAACATTTTTATATTTCTGGTGCAACGAGGTTAACTGTCTCGATGGTTGAGATCATGAGATTTTGGGTTCGTTGCCCGGGTCAGACTAGCAAAAAGTTGTTGTATTTTTCCGTCAAGAAATTCTCAATAGCAGCTCAGAATTTAGAATCTAGCGGTGTTTTACCCACGTGCTTCAGAAGGCACGTAAAGCCGTTGGTCTTGCGCTTGATCTGTCTCCGGTCGTTTCGAAATGCCGCCCCATCTTTTTTTTATTGCATTTAGTGGCAGACGAGCCATGGCCCATCTGATGGTAACCGTCGCTCATGGACTCAACTATACCGAGAGTATGGTCAAGCCACTGCTCACCATTTAATTTCCCCGATATGAAATGAAAGAATAAACAGCTATCTCCTGCTACAGCCAAAACGCAACGATGTGCTTCATGGTCGGTCACACTGGAGATGGTGGTACCAACCCGCTCGGACCCGATACCAAGTGAGTACTCTCACTTGTTACCCAGCCCTACCACCAGTCATGCAATGGATGATAATTGCTTACTTCCCTTAGTCGCCTCATACGACACACGTGGGAAAGAATGGGATGGTGACACGTGTATTCTTAGCCCGTCACCACACGGACAGCATCTGACTATGAGAGTGAGGGAACAATAGTGTATATGTGTTTTTTTTATGCTACGTAGGTGGAAAATAAGCATATGTCCCACCTGATATTCAGTCGCTACCTTAGCCTATAGACGCTACCAATACCAGAGGCATCACTCGCCACGCATCAACAACTCTAAGGAAAGTAAAGATTAAAAGTGCAGATTCATCCATCCATCCATCCATCAGCCCTTCGACGTTCACTGCTGGACATAGGCCTCCCCAAATTAGGTGTATACTACCGTAATCGCCACGCTTGGCAGGCGCGTTGGCGATCGCAGTAGATGTTGTTAATACTCGAGGGAGTGCTGCTGCCCACTCCTTCCGGTATTCCTTCAGTCGGCTCTTACGACTCCCATGGGGTGCGACAATTCTAAAGCCGGCCCCACACGGCACATTATGAGATTACAAGTGGAGATTATGCATAATATAGAAAGAATTAGGAGATTCGGGCCTCCGGCACTTTCCTTATAAAATATAGCAGTGGGATATCAACAGTTCCTGCTAGTGGCGGAGGAATTCATGCGTAGAGTGTATAGCTCACCCCTGGCTAAACGGACGTCTGAAGGAACACCGCGTGGTTTTAGCAGATAGACCAGTTCCACTGGGACCCCTGCTTCTGCCCAGCGGAAACAAAAAAAAAGGATACCAACAGTTATGTCCCGCTGATCTTCTGTGAGAGGGTGGGCTGTAGGAGATTGCCGTTAATTCTTACATTTCATATCTATGAAATCGTGAGCAGCGGCAGCGGCTTGGCAATACTCTCGGTGTAGTTGAGTTAATGAGCGACGGTTATCATTTACCATCAGGTGGGCCGCGGTTCGTCTGCCATCATAAGTAAAAAAAAATAGAATTCTTAAAACAGTGATCACGATTGCTCAGACGAGCTTCTTTCTGCATGATAACCCATTTACAACAAAATTATGCAGCCACCAGTACTTACACGGAGTGACTGCTCATCTGACTATGATGATCTGACCATGATGATCATGGTCATCATCATCATCATCCAAGTAAAAGGGAAACTGGCGACCTTAGAACAAGACTGGAGTCAGGTTTTTATTTACGATAACCTATAACGATTGCCAGGATGATATAATTAGTAATTTCAGCGATGTATGATAATAAGCCAACAAACAGGTAGATAGAGATAAAAACATATCGTATTCTCTTATCGTCACTCCATTTTTTACCTACCTTCAATGTTAAGGCACATCGTGTTCTAATTTATTTTTCTAATATAGAGGATTATATTCTCTACTAGCTGATACCCGCGACTTCGTCGGCGTTAAAGTTTTACTTTCTAAATTCGACCCCTATTTTACCCGCGATTTTATAAAACCATTGAAATGTATGTGTATCCTATCTATTATATATAATTCCAGTGTCACGATGTTTGTCCAGGATGAACTTCGAAACTACTGAACCGATTTTAACTTTTCTTTTTTTAAATGTGTGTTTTGTTCCAACTTGAGAGATAGGATACTTTATATCTCAATAATATAATTGCAATATTTATTCAAAAAAATACATATATTAAAAGCAGTTAGTTGAAAGTAATTCTCCCTAGGGCTGAAAAGTATTACTTTCAACCCGCTCTTCAGGCAACTTCAGGCCTACTTTCAGACTATAAGTAATGAAAAAACATTTTTGACACCGGCTTCAAACACATCACTAGGTGTCTAGCACGGAAATCGTATCTAAATATCAATTATTTATTGCTTTTTAGTTCCTGGGTGCACTTGAAGGCAGTTTTCTTTTTTTATCAAAAAACTTTTATTTTGTGCTTTTTAGTGAGTTTTATTTTGTGCTTTTTAGTGATTTTTTATAAAATAGGTTAGAGTAGGTCGTACATGATAGGGAGGTCTCCCTAAACGATAAAAAAACAGACAACGAAAAAATATCATCGATGTATCATTTTTTTAGATTTTTGTTGATATTATAAAAACTACTGAACTGATTTCGATAAAATTTAAATGGGATTCATTTCGTAATAAACCCCTTTCAAACAAAAAAATATTTTTGTAAATCCGTTAACATAAGACGGAGTTATGCCCGAACATACATATAAAAAAATATATAAACATCCGAATTGATAACCTCCTATATATCTACGGAATAAAAAGAACCTAATAAGATAAAAACACAAAAAGAAAAAGTGTATACTTACTTAATTGAAATTTATACTTAACTTTACAACGTTTAACTTAACAACTATATTATATAAAGAAAAGAAGGAGAAACAAACAAAAACACTAAACAAACTAATTATATTATTATCTAATACCTACTTCAAACTTATCTAAAAACTACGTACGTATTTTTAAAATCTAGAACGCGCTTATTCCAAGAAGAGTCAATAAGAACCACGTCCGTTCGCATTAAGAGTGACAATGTGAGAGTGAGTGAAGTCGGCGCGTTTTTTTTTTGTGTGTGTGACGTTTGTTGTTAGCCTCAGATGGCTATGGCAACATTACCCGGATAGTTGGTGAGCGCAGAGGGCTCTCAAACCAAAATTTAGGCTACGCTACCCGAGGGCACCCCCTGTGGGGTAAGGACCTCGGCTCGGGCTGTTACTGACAAAGTGGGATTTCCCACGTTTATGATTTAAAGTCGGTGCGTGAGCACCCTCGCCTTTTTACAGATGCAGCGAATGACCGTTTCGCGCGTTAAACAAAAATCAACCGTATAGCCGTACCCATACTGGCGCGGCGAGATTTGGAAGTTTTATTTAATCTATATCTTGTGTGTTTATAAACCGATTTCTATATTTTTTTTGATAAAATAGATATTAAAGTGTACTTTGTTTATATGGGAGTTTGATAAAGATATATCTATGTGAAATACAATATATTTATGTATTTAATAATACACTGAAGAAATGCCTTATGATTAAACACGTTATTGTGGCTAATTTATAAAAGATAGATATATACTATTCAGGACTTTTTTGTAGATCTTTTGAAGACCTTTGTTATACATACTTTTGGTATATGATGATCAACGTATGCCAGGATAAGAGCTCGAAAGCGCATTTTCATCCGACTTGCTTCAAATTTATCGTCACTGCTCAGCTCCTATGTGTCTTAGCGTTATTATTATATATTATATAGCCTATAACCTGCCCAGAAGTATAGACTACAATTTAAAAAAAATTATAGGCTATATACACAAATTACACAATTATTTCATGTTTGTTTTTGACCCTTACTATTTACATATAAAGTAAGGTTAAATATTTCTGTTAGCTCTTGGTTAATTTTATGTCTCAGCTGTCCAGGCTGGCGCTCCTCTGGGATATTTAGGTAAAAACAGGATGACAGAACATGTTCAATATGCTTGGTTGAATGGCTATTTTATGGAAATATGTTTAGGTGGAGGAAGTTATCCCAAAAGGTGTTAGTTAGTAAGTGGAAACGGCTGTTCAAGAACTTATCATTATTTCGTGAGATGCCATAAAATATAATATTTTTCGCACTCAGTTCGACCAAAAAACCCCAAACAATTTGAAAATAAAGAAGACTTACTTGAGGATATGCAGAAAATTCAGGTAAAATCAAGGACATAAAGACTCGAGTTCGATCCCCTAGTCCAAGATCGATGCACGGTACATCTCTGAAATTTTGAGATTTTTCGAAATTATGTGTGTATTTTTTTACCAATTATAACTGGTGAAGGAAAACATAGTAACGAAACGTGCATATCATGAGAGATTTTCTCCAGGCACTTCCCCGGGTCGGAAAGGACGTAGGTTCGAATCCCGCTCGCAGTTCTCTTTTTCCACATTCACAAATAATTAGTTCTTTAAGCCATGTTAGTTCTCGCTTTTCTACTTCTTAGTCGCTGAACGATTTAAAATTACGCTTCATAATCTGGTTACCATAATGGGTGTTTTCTTTTGTTGGTAATTCATAACATTCCCCAGTATAAACTTATAATTTAACTTACGGAAATTCATATTTGTCCTACGTATTTATAAAATCTAGCCTTCGAGCGCCACCGATCCGGTTTTCTACCACGTCATGAGCACCATTGCAAAAATATATACTTATAAAAATATCTATATACTTAATTTCTCCAAAAATATCTTTCTATACTTTATATCGGAGAGCAATTGCGAAATAACTCGTGTTTCATACCCGTTTTTACGTAATCCAGGGAAAGATGTATTTCATGTAAATATTCCCATTTAAAGAATAAGTTTCCAGTTGAAATATTTCTAATACAAAATTTCTTGGACAATATTTTTCTATACTTTATATAGGAGAGCGAAACAACTCGTATTCCGTATTTTCTTTCCAATATAAAGTTTTGTAGTAAAAGTAGAGGATCTGAGGCTATAGAAAGCTAGTTCTAGCCTTGTAACGACTTGGACGTTGTCCAGGAAAGATTAATAGAAGAAGCAGTAGTTGAATCTGTACTCTTTCGGATATTTAGATTTAAATGTAAGTACGTATATTTAAATATACGTCAGCCTAGATGAGGTGATACGACGTGATACGTGATTGATTAATGTAGTCCTGTACATGAATTAAGTATAGCATTATTTGTCCGTGTGGTGAAGGACTAAGAATACAAGTGTCAATTGCAATTGCATGACTTGTGGTAGGGCTGGGTACCAAGTGAGAGTACTCACTTGGTATCGGGCCCGAGCGGGTTGGTACCACCATCTCCTGTGTGGCCGGCCATGAAGCACATCGTTGCGTTTTGGCTGTAGCAGGAGATAGCCGTTTATTCGTTCATTTCATATAGGTGAAATGAAATGGTGACCAGCGGCTTAACAATACTCTCGGTATAGTTTAATCTATGAGCGACGGTTACCATTTACGGTCAGATGGACCGTGGCTCGCCTGCCACGACATGCAACAAAAAAAAATTTACGCCTGTATCCCCGAAGGGGTAGGTAGAGGTGTATTACATACCCACGGTTCGCCAACTATATTTAAGTTCCACATAATAAGGGGGCTATTGCCGTCTACCGGTTCCAAACTCCGGGCTGCTACCGTGATTTTTTTTTACGAAAAATCTCAATTGTGCCGCCCGACCGAGACCTCATGATCAGCAGTCGCTCACACTACCGCTGCACCACAGAGGCAGATTATTTTTTATAGTTTCACAAGTAAGAAATTAATTAAGAAGACGTCTTCTCGCAGAATGAAGTTAAATGAAAAATAAATTGCAATACTTTGTAAGTAATGTTATCATGCAAACACAGAGATTCATTTATATTTTAATAATAATTTTCAACTTTGCGACATCTGTCTTACAAAAATTTCAATTCACATTTAAAATATGCATTGCAAAGCTGGCAATATTTTCGCTGAATCCTAATGATGTAGTTGGGAACTTTAATTAAATTAGCTAATTTGCATTTTTATTCTTTTTTTACAGTAGCTTCTGGGTTTATATTCTTATAACAAGAAGGTTAAAGTGGTGCAGTATTATTGTAAATTGGACAGACATGAATAAAACAAATATTTAAACTAGTATTGTTATATATATATATATATATATAATGGAAATTATTTAAATATATTATGTAGTAAGATTATAACAGTTCAGTGATATAAATTCGCCCAGGAGGCAATAGGAGATCTCTATATAAAACGTAGCCTAAATACTTCTCTGTACTCCGGACTATATGCAATTTAATGATGATCGGCTTAGTAATTACGACTCAAGTCAAGGACAAACAAGCAAACAAAACATGAGTTTAGTTTTAATTACATTTTTTATATTTGGTACGTAAGCAAGTAAGGATAATTATATTCGTTTTCAATTACGACAGGTAAAATCATTGGGTACAAGCTAGTGTAATAATCGTACACATACATACAACCTTTTCTTAAAATATCTACACAATAAAAGCCGTTATGACATTTCATTGCGTAGTATAGAGAATTAATCGAAATAACAGATGAGGACAGTAACTTTGTTTTACAAACATAAACGTAAATATAAAATCACGCCTGTATCCTTGGAGGGGTAGTCAGCAATGTATAACATAACTTTTTTTTGTTAAGGCGGGAAAAAATATTCCCAACCGCACACCCCGTCGTTTGGGGCAACGAACAGGGTAGTGTGGGGCCCTCACCCACTAAAGAAACCCGCCATGTGCCCTCTCTTCGCCTTTATTGGCGGGCCACCGGAACTATATTACATTCCTTCAGTGGTGCGAGTATGTATGTATTACACACCTGTGTTTCGCCAGCTATGTTTAAGTCCCACGTAATAGGGGGCGAGCCTATTGCCGTCTACCGGCACATTTCCAAACTTTATTTTATATTAAAGTACAAATTATTTGTGAATGCAAAATTAAACATACTATATTGGATAATTGCATGTAAATGCGTTTCCAATAGATGGCGTTGGTCGTTAAGACAAATGTGATAGGGAGATTCGGATGATCGAAAGATCTGTACTATAGCTCTGGTTTAGAGCACTTCCCTGGATTGGAAAAGACGCGGGTTCGATTCCCGCTAGTACAAAAGATCTCTTTTTCCTTATTCACAAATAATTGGTACTTTAAAAAGTGGCGGAGCATGTCAAGTGCTAAGAAATATAGATCAAAAATTTGTTTTATATTATTAAAACTAGCTGCTACCTTCGTCCGCGTGGAAATTTATTAAGATTTTATTTGTGCTGGACCTTATTAGCAAAATAAAAGTTACTCCTTATAACATCAGCTCAAATTCCCGTAGCAAAATCGCGTACAAATCGGTCCAGCCGTTCTTCTGGAAATAAGCTGCCGCAGACAAAAGCTCGATTTTAGGTTATATCTCATGCTCCCGATATAGTACTGGGACTAAATATATACCAGTTTTTTAGTCTAATCAAGAGCTATCAAATAAAATAAGTTGCATTAAAATCCCTTCAGTCGTGTTAGGTGATGCGAATATGAACACAGATATAAAAAAAACTACACGTCGCGGGACATCTAGCAGAGTTGAAAACATCGAAATTACTTTGTAGAAATGAACTGATCATAACTTGACAAAGTACTCCTCAAGATGAATCAAACGAGTATAAACTCGAATAGGGTTGCGTAGTTTCATTACATAATTACTGTGGCCACCTTCCAGCTCTATCATCAGCCCCTGGATACCATCTAGACACAAAGTACTCGGCAAGACAAATCATACGAACCCAAACTCGATGGGGTTACGCCGTTTCATTATAGAGTTCCTATGTCCACCTTCCAGCTCCGTCATCAGATCAGCTACATGTCATAATATCATCATAATATTGCATTGTCACGTATTGTAAAATTTCAGCTCAATCGGAAACCGGGAAGTGTGTCAAATTTAACTTGCATGATTTGAACGGGACAAGTACAATAAAAGCGTCGCCACGCTAACAGCCGATTTTATCCTCCCTCCGCATTAGATGTTTTACATCAAAAATGTTTTATGTTTTGACACGCCCATATAGCCTAATACAGTAATTTTTTTCTTAAATATATTAAATGTACAGACACAGCTCTGTTCCAGCTTTATAATAGTTAGGACGAATACAATTTTCAATCAATTCATCTAAATATACAACCTACTAGTTTAATATTCTTTACAAGAATTAGTTTGGTGCGTGTGTACATGTCGTATCGTAAAATTTTATTACAGTCTTGGTACGTAATAACGAAATATGTACCGGGTTTACTAATATTTTGGTTATTTATTTTCGTCTCGTAGTTCATGTACCAATTATTGCTCATGAGAAAAATATTCTAAACACCTCTAAAGCAAATATCATTGATATGCAATCAGCCCAAATATGATACCCCTGCTCTATATTAGTAAGATAATATGGTAAAATTCTACGTGACGTTGCAGCATGATTTAAAAGTTATAGTGAAGTTACCGAATTTCGGTTCAATCAGGCATATAGAAGGTACTCACATTCCTTCATCGTTAGAGAAAAGGTTCTTAGTCTTCAAACGGCTGAATAGTTTTTATTAAATTATTAAAAACTCACGTGATCGAGACTTCATTCAAAAAAAAAAAAATTATGAAATTTTAAGTCCATATACAGGTAGTATGCTAGGTTTATTTCAATAATATTTTATTATGCTCAAACATTTATCAAAGCACAGCATAAAGAAAATAATCTCTCATCATGGCTATGATCAGAGTTTTAAATCAGAAAAAATGTACCTGGCCACACATCCCGTCATTTGGGACTGTGAGGGTAGTGTAGGGCCCCACCCTCCCGCTATGTCGTGCGGCATCCCGCAGGGTTCGGTTCTAGGGCCGCTCCTGTGGGACATCGGATACGACTGGGTCCTCCGTGGCCGGCTCCCCTCCGGGCTGGGCGTAATTTGCTACGCAGACGATACGCTCGTCACAGCCCGGGGCGGGACCCTCGAGGAGTCCTAAAGTGGAGGTCTCGGCTGGAGACGCCCCGGGCTGGTCTCTGGACCGTGGGGGCGCTTCAGCCGATCTTGGAAGAATGGGCAGGGCAGCAGCACGGGGTCCTCACCTTCCGGTTGGTGCAGGTTTTGTCAGGGCACGGTTGCTTCGGCAAATACCTGCACACGATCGCTAGGAGGGAGACGACCCCAGGCTGTCAACACTGCGACTGCGGCGAGTACTCGGCGCAGCACACGCTCGAGTCGTGCCCGGCCTGGGATGTGCAGCGCCGGGAACTCGCTGCAGTCATAGGACCTGTCACTGCCGGCCATTGCGCGAGCGAAGGTTGGCAGTGACTGGGCCTGGACCGCGGTCGCCGCCTTCTGCGAGGCTGTCATCTCGCGGAAGGAGGCGGCGGAGAGGGCCCGAGAGGAATCCTCCTTCGCGGACCCGATTCGCCGCTGGCGCGCGGGGCGGCGAGCACGCGCTTACCTGCGCCTGATGCCGCCCTAGCCGAGGCTGCGGACGGTGGGGTCGGGGAGTACCCTGCCATCCGCGTAAGCCTACTGCGAAGGTGTGACGCCCAAGTGCGCGAGGCGTCGCAAAAGATAGGGTGCCCGAAGGGGCTGCCGCCTGCGGATTGCGGTGAAACGACGCGGTTCCCGTGATCCGCCGTAGCAAGGGCGGGTGAGGGCGCACGGTGGGATTTTAGTAGGTGAGAGTCCCACACTACCCTGTTGTCTCCCCGGGCAACGGGGTGTGCGGCAGGACATTTTAGCCCACCTAAAATAATAAAAAAAAAAAAGGGCCTCCACCCTCCTGGCACACATGTTTCGATTTATCTACTTTCATCAGCGCTTTCATGCATGCTCGTTGGTTACGAGTACTCTTAACCTGGCCTTCCTTAAGAACATCTCCGATCTGGTCAAAATACGTTCGCCTAGATTGACCTCTACCACCTTGCCCATTCACAGTCGCCTTGTATATCCGTTTCGTTAATCTTCTTTCATCCATCCTCTCTACGTGTCCGAACCACTTAAGCATCCCTTTCTCTATTTTTGTCACTACATCTTCTTTCACACCACAGCATTCTCGTATCACACTATTTCTAACTTTGTCCGTCAGAGTTAATTATTTTAAAACAATTTACGCTATATTGTATTGTGAAGTGAATTCTTGATCTGATTTGTATGACCTTCCTGTTGCTTACTTACTTCAAAGCACTCTCTCTAAATAGCAAAGTTGAAACACATCTAAGCATTTAAGAGTAGGTTATATTTATGCCTGTTAACATTTCACTTTACTATGTCGAATTTCACTTAATTGTTATTAGTTTCGGATTTATATTTAGCTTCATTGTGTGAATGGCCTATACTTAGGTCCTAATAATAATAGAGTAGGTATGGAAGAGAATATTTTTATGATGCTAAAAGGAATGCCGATTCGATAGTTCGGACATGTGGAAAGGAGTTAGGAACAAACTTCCTTGCCGGACGATCAACTGGCTAAAAATATATACAATGCGAAAGTCGAAGGATGTAAATACAAGGGGAGACTGAGACTCACCTACTTAGACTAATACAGTCATGTATTGAAGGAAGGTGGAGTCAGGAGTCTCCGAAGCCGGCGAGCTTGTATAAAGAAAATTATAAATGTTGAGAAAGGGAGGGATGTATGCAAGAACAGAGCCTTTTGGCACTCTGTTCTTTCTGCCTACCCTGCAAGGGAGATGGTGTGATGATAAGTAAATTTTTAGTATAAAAAAATCAAAGTTGTATCGCGTTATACGATATTTACATAAAATCATAGAAGGCCTCTTCCTAATCGTCTCCTTATTATCCTTCCTTTCTCGTGCTATTCCTTTTCTTGGAATTGGTGACGCCCGAGTGATACTTCGTAGTGGCCATCTTCAAGAAAGGTGAGGGCAGGTAGAAATGAAAGATAATAAGGATGTATGGCATTCTCACAGTATAAAATAAAGTCACTTTTCCTAACTCACTACCAGACTACGAACATGAATTTTGAAGACAACGAACACTGTTGTTTGAAAGTATTCGTGAAAATTCTCTTTATCCGAACAAAGTTAATACTTCAAAGCTTAGAGTAAAACCATTTTCTAATAAACATAGCTAAACTCTTCACTTTCTAAGGCAACTGTAAAGATAATTGTTATAAGGATCCAACTTCGCAAAGGGCGGCTAAAGTTTTACACTGGGATATTTTGAGCTGATGTTAAGACGTTTTTATTGGCCCTAGTGAGATGTAGTTATTTTCTTTATTTATAAACTTTGAATAGTTTACACAATTAATGTCATTTAAGGTAACACAGAGGTTACTGAAAGTTATCCTTTTTGGTTAAATAAAAGCATGAAAATTTCATAGACAGCGTTGTCTAAGAATCACGAGATCTGTCCTTATTTTTCATATTTCTTTTCTATTTTACTAAAAAAAATAACAAGATCTAAGCCATGAATTTCCTTTTTATTTCATCACTAAACCCTTCGTCCATAATACTGTTATATTGGTTTTTAGATCGTAGGTAAATATATAAAGGACGTCTGAAGGAACACCGCGTGGTTTTAGCAGGTAGACCAGTTCCACTTGGAGTCCGGCATAGCCCCTCCGTCTGCCCGGCGGACGGGTATCCATAAAGGATTTCCAAGCGTAAAAAAAAAGGTGAAAATACTCTTGATCAAGTTACCATTTAAACAAAGAAAACTAATTTAAAATGCAGCAAGATACAAGCATATGGCCCACCATCAGTAAGTGACTACCGTAGCCTATAGATGCTAACAACGCTAGAGGCATAAGAATGGGGTAAACGGTTACCGTAGCTTATAAACTCTAGCAACACCAGAAGTATCAATCGCACGAAAAAGTCCAAGGAAAAATATAGGAGGTGGATAAGAGGGATAATAAGGTGAGAATAATGTCCTGTTTAACCATCCGGCGCTCTCACTCACCAAATACAGCAGTCGGAACTGTTGTTTTGCGCTGATCTTTTGTGAGAGGGTGATACTTGTCAGATTGAGCCGGCCTATTAAGCTGGGATAAGCAACCACTACAACTCTATCACTAGGTGAACGGGATCCATTCTGGATTATCTAAGAACTGAATTACTAGGAATTTAATAAAATATGTATCTACTTATTTCTTTACAAACTATTAATGCCCGAGAAATAATATAATCAAATGATTACGTAGTGGCGAAATCTGCCTGAGAAATTTTCTAGATCCTGAAGTTTACTAATCAGCACGTGATTGTAATGTGTTAAAAAATATATTAATTTAGCAGAAGCGCAGATGTTGCGAGAGACGAATGATTTAAATTAATTAGTTTCCAGCTTCACAATGCTGCTGAGACAAGGTGTCATTGAAAGTACAGCAATTCATTTCTCATTCAGCTTCATTCTACACAAAGATCTCTTGATTTTTTTTTTTTTTAAAAAGCTATATTTTTTAGAGTATTCAAAGGTTTGCTAGTATAGTTTTTGTTCATGTCTACTAGGTTTATTATTTTATAAGTAATTTAAAGTGAGTGGATTAGAGTAGTCAGACTCGCCGTGTCTAAAGCAAAGACTTTAAGCTGTGCGCTTTACGTCTTTACAGTGCATTGATATCCACCAGTTTATTAGATTGCAGTCTCGGAGTATACTCTCGGTGAGCAAGAGTCTGCTGAAACTAATAAATGAAACCATAGAGTAACGTACATTTTTAGTTAAATACTAAAATGTATAAGTATCAATTTATGACCCTTATTTTAATTTAAGGGTCAAAAGGCTCAAAGGTTTTTAACTAAATATAGGGTAATGTACTTGTGTCAAAGAGATTTGATTTTCCACGTGTAAAATATTTAATGGTTCACAAATAGTGATGCTGTGAATCTGGATAGTAACTACTTTTTTATATTCTTTATTTAGTTTCGGGACTTTTATATAACATGGATATGCCAGTCCCAATTGCGCTCTTAACTAATAACTATCTTAATCTAATCTAAGCAACAGGAAAGAGCTGCTGAGAAGCAACAACCATCTCATATACCTTTCTTGCAGCAACTTAAGCAGGTTATGCTAGAATGGATTGGAATATTACATCACTTCAGATTGGGTAGTACTTGATATTAAATTTGTTTCTTTTGTTTGACTGTTGCTACTATATACAATGAGGTTGTATTGTTATCATTTGCGCTTTATTGATAACTAGCGGCCCGTCCCGGCTTAGCTCGGGTGGACATTTATTTTTTAAACATTTTGGTATAAACGTACAGTAAATGCAGGACATACCTAAATAATAATGTATTTAGCAATAGTGTATCGCTGGCTCCCTTTGAGTACGGGACTTGATGATTGAAAACAAAATGATAACAGAATAAATGACATCAACGTGTAATTTTTAAAAATATTTCACTGAGGTTTAGAATATAGGTATACTAATAATAATTAGATACATTATATACCTACTATTACTGTACAGTCTGCAGTCAATACTCATATGTATTGATTAAGAAAGCAATTGTGTCTGATAATATAACTGAATGTACCTATGCCTTTAAGTACCTACTTATTATCACATATTTATAGTGACATAACTACAATAGTTAGACACATGCTATTGCAACATTTTTTGTAGATATTGATATGTTCTTTAATATTGTGGAACATTTTTTTGTTCTATCAGCAATAGTTTTCGCAGCGCATGCGATGAAAGATATTTTATAGGCATTTTTTTCATCATTATTGTAGTTTTAGTAGGGATCCTTATTTTTTTCTTGCAATTAAAATAGTTTATATTAATCAGTGATAATGTAGCATTCAAATGGTGTAAGAATTTTTTAAATCGGTCCAGTACTTTTTGAGCAACATACAAATCTTTCCTCTTTATAATATTAGTATAGATATAGATACGTCAAACGTTGTATAAACGCTCGATAGATGGCGTTAGTGTCATTGTGTATTTTACTAATGTGTAATTAATGAATGGATGGCCAAAACCAAAACACACCGATGTGCTTCACGGTCGGTCACACGCAGAACCATGGGACCGACCCACACACTATCCCCAAAAATAACTACCTATATACCGGCCACTCGGGCTCGATAGTATGTACCCAGTAAGTACCCCACTTTATACCCAACTCAACAGTATCAATATGATGGTTGATAATTCCTTAGGCCTTAGCTTATCTCAACATTATTATATGTTAAACACAAAGTGAAAAATGTGAAATCGAAAATAACAGTCAGGAGCAGGATTTGAACCTGCATCTTCTGGATACCGTCCAGATGCTTTACCAATTCAGCCATCCTGACAATTGCTCCCGACTGCTAATTTCAATAACACATCATACTTAACGTCTTTGGGTGACGCCTGCGCCATCTGTCGGACGTATTTTCATACATTATACCGACCAGCTAAACTTAATTTTACAATTAAGATTTTACCTAATAATGACGCAAACCCTTTAAATATTTAGATATTTTTATATATATTTTTAGCATTTGACATGCTTAGCACTATACATTAAACACAAAGTGAAAAATGTGAAATCGAAAGATCCAGAAGATGCAGGTTCAAATCCTGCTCGTGACTGTTATATATAAAAATATCTAAATATTATCGCTATTATATGGTAGCGAGTTGGGTATGCAAAAAGGAGTACTTATATGAGTAAAATCAATACGGTCGAAATGCGATCTCTGCGGAAAATCTGTGGAGATGGCTGACTGACCGCATTCGTAACGATGACGTAAGAGAGCAAGTAGGTATGGAAGAGAGCTTTGGTGTAAATATCTGTAAAAGATTAGGAAAGAATGCCGAACGAGCAGTTGGTTAAGAATATATACAATGCTAAAGTGGAAGGGTGTAGGTACAGAGGAAGACCGAGACAAACCTATCTAGATTCTATTGACGGAAGGTGGAATCAGGAGTCTCCGAAACCGGCGAGCGTATACGAAGAGAGTTTTGAATGTTGTGGAAGCGAGAGATCTATGCAATAATAGAGCCTTTTAGCACTCTATTCTCTCTGCCTAACCCGCAAGTGAGATGGCGTTATGATAAGTAAGTATAATTACTTAGTTCTCTTATTTGTTATGCGCTACACCTAAAAAGGTAAAGAATAGGGTGGTGACACTTTTATTCTTAGTCCGTCACCACACGCACTAAATTATTTAATATTAATCAAGTAAAAAGCATAAACTTAAAAACCTTTTTGCTCCATTCTAGCCGATAACACATTGACTAACCACATCCAAAAGCACGACCTTTTTGACCTCAACCACTGTAATTTTAGCGACATTATTTAAAAGCTGCTTATGCTCAAAGAAAGCCGCGTTTGGCGTAATAGAAAAGGTAATTTTGAGCCTCAACTATTCATTCTTGTTTAAAACCGCTTTGGTGTGAATGGTGCCGTGTGGGGCCGGCTTTAGAATTGTCCCACCCCTCTCCACCCATGGGAGTCGTAAGAGCCGACTGAGGGAATAACAGGAGAGTGGGCAGCAGCACTCCTTCGAGTATTAACAACATCCACTGCGATCGCCAACCCGCCTGCCTAGCGTGGCGATTACGGCACTATCCCCCCATTCTTGGGGAGGCCTATGTCCAGCAGTGGACATTAAAAGGCTGATGGATGGATGGATGGTGTGAATAATGTGTCATCTGTTTTTCTAAGCTTTTGTATTTTATTGTTAGAAATATTTTGAAATGAAATACTTTAAGTGAAAATTAAGTTTTTTATAATGGCAATTAATAAATATTACAGTTACAGTATTTTTTGTTTTCATTTTTGTTACTACGATTTTATACAAATACAATTACTATACATAATATATAATAGCTTAAATATGACCATTACCTACATAATGGTATAGCCACATACATACTAATACTAGATAACCAGGGGGACTAGGCAGGATCTCATATCTCACATGTCGATCATATCTCGATCACTATGATTGGTTGAGAGATCACCGTGATTGGCCAACGGATTATTGCGACATCATGCGTCGGTTTCTCAACCAATCACAGTGATCACCATACTACCGACATGTGAGATATGAGATTCTCCCTAACCCTCTCGGCGAACTTCGTATCACCAAACCTACAATGTACTCGTATTTTAGTAGCGATTATCAATCCCAATCAATCTGCATCGTCTTAGGTTTTAATTTGGATAGGTTATTAAATAAAACTTGCTTGTAATTCAAATGAATTAAAAAGAATCCAAAAACGCAACCCACACGCAAAAATTACTAAGTTTAAGTTTCAAAACTTTTATAGATTTTCATTTCTTTTAAACACTTAACACAGAAGTGCTTACTGTGTTAGAGTGAAACAGGCCAAAAAAAGAAACAATTATTAAAATCGGTCAAGGCATTTTTGAGTTTTAGAGGGACTAACAACGAACTGCAATTGTTTTTCAGATATATAGATTATACTTGTGAGTGCGAGTGAGATGCCGAGTGGGGCCGGCTTTAGAATTGTCCCACCCCTCCCCACCCATACCGAGCCGACTGAGGGAACACCGGGAGAGTGGGCAGCAGCACTCCCTCGAGTATTAATAACATCCACTGCGATCGCCAACCCGCCTGCCAAGCGTGGCGATTACGGCACTATCCCCCAAAAATGAGCACCCAACAAAACATGGCGCCCAGTCACGGCCGCTCCGCTATTCCGTGGCCTAACGGTAGCGGGCCCGGTAACGGCGGAGCAAGGGGTGCGAAGAATCTCCAGTCACGGCAAGGCTTCCAAAAACTACGATGGAACAGAGACGTGGTCTCTGAATGTTGGCCTCGTACCAAGGCTCAAAGTCGCTCAGCGGGCCATGGAGCGGGCTATGCTTGGTATTTCCCTACGTGATCGAATCCGTAATACGGAGATTCGTAGGAGAACTAGAGTGACCGACATAGCCCGCCGGGTTGCCATGCTGAAGTGGCAATGGGCAGGCTACATCGTTCGACGAACCGACAACCGTTGGGGAAGAAGGGTTCTCGAGTGGCGACCACGTATCGGATGGCGCAGCGTAGGATGGCCCCCCACCAGATGGACCGATGATCTGGTCAAAGTCGCGGGGAGCCGTTGGATGCGGTCATTGTGGCGTTCTCTTGGGGAGGCCTATGTCCAGCAGTGGACGTCAAAAGGCTGATGGATGGATGGATGGATACTTGTGATCTCCAGACCGATTTTGGTCACGACGGCCAATGCAAATGGGCAAAAGCCAACAAAGGAAATATTATAGTGCACGATTATATGCGCAAACACAAGTGCACTCTCTGTTTCTAACAACAGTCGGAGAGATCAGCTACAGGACCAACAGCTTGTGCTTTTCGAGACAAGAGGATGAAAAACTGCAAACGTCTCATCAAATGAGCTGTTATTGAGAATGTCTGGAAAGACAAGCTCAATAGCATTTTGCTACCCGACCCATGGTTGAAACCCTAGACTGCTAGTACAGGCTACTATACTACCATACTCTAAACAACCATTATTGAATCACACAAATAATTGTCCTCTGTAGGAATCAAACCCACGGCACTCGCACGGGAGGGCGTTCACGTATTCACTGGTAATTGAATGACTGATAAGATTAAGCCAATGAAATTGGAAACGAAAACCGAATTAATTTGGCGTTGATCTACATCGGATTTTGACTACTGTGAAATCTGGCGGACATACATTTTCAAAAGATGTTCTATTTGCTAAGGGCCGCTTGCACGGAAACTTTGAGATAATTAAATAGCTTCCTAACATAATTAAAAAAGTTTACTAAAATTAGAATTAGTATATGGATATTTAACGCAGAATTTATCTTGCATGTAAGGAAAATAACCCAGGTTATACTTATTCCCCTAATATCCAATCCAGTAATTAAGTTGGAGTTACTTAAATAAATTGACTCTGGAACATACAAGTGGTTCTAACCGAATTATATATAACTCTAGGTTATATTATTTTAATATAACGCTAATTAGCTTGATTTAAAATCAATTTGTAAAAAATGTACAGGAAAGTGTGTGAAGATGCCTGGATCTTTATCCACACCTAAATGACAGAACGGGTTTTGAAGAAATTCTGTACGTTATATCGATAGGTAAATGAGACACTGAATTAACTACAATATGGTTTATTTTACTTAATTGTCATCACGCCATTTCCCTTGCGGGGTAGGCAGAAAGAACAGAGTGCCAAGAGGATCTATTCTTGCATACATCTCTCGCTTCCTCAACATTCATAACTCTCTTGGTTTACTTTTATTCGAAAAAATACATTATTTTTGGATTCAATAGAGAATAAACGGTTTGAAATTAGAACGAAAGTACCTACACAGTGTGGCCTTGATAAATGAAAATAATATTAATCCTTGAAAAATTACAATAGCACATGAAGATTTTAAATAAATTAATTAATAAAACCATAGTCCACCATTCTCATCCAATGTAGGTTGAAAAACAGTACTCGAGTAGGTTTTTTAATAGGTATTCAGTACTTAGGAAAAGAAAATTTTGAATAAAAAGAGGACGAATTGCTCAGCTACTGTTACTATGTGATCATAGTAACGCTGATTTTCAGCAATGTTTTATCGCCTCTTGACGTGTATTAGTATAAAAGATAGGTAACAATGGTACTTGAATGATAAAAAGTGTACAAAATAAAACAAAGTTAAAAAGCCAAAGTTATTAATACAAAAAAAAATTAAAATAATAGATACCAATGCACAAATAATAATATATTGTGGTGTTGTGCACCGCAAACCGCACCGCTATCGCTTCGAGTCACGCGCTATGCGCTCCGCCATGCACGCCAGGAGGTTGCAGACGCCGCTGTGCACTCGCCCTGATGATGAGCATTAGAAATGCTTGAACCCTGGGTTGATGTAATCGATCTTAAGCGTAAATTACTTGTCAGTATATTACTAAGATTATAGTACTAACGTTAAAATACAGAAACAAAATACTATGGGTAGAATCTAAACTATTTTAGTACTAAACGACCGTTAGTTTTACTTATAATCAGTAATCGTCAGTATCCATTAAGGTTTCAAAATTTACGAAGTAGGGTAGAAACTGATATTGCCTGGGCGCTATCGGATGTACTCATGTTTCTCCCATGTAATTAAGTTCAACAGAGGGCTTAGTGTGAGTTTTTCTAACTACTCGATCGCGTTAAAGTAAACTCAAATTTGTATGGAGTTGGATCAGTGACACCTAGCGTCACGTTTGCGAAACATAATTTGCGAGTGCGAGATTGTTTATATAAAAACGTGTCGAATGTGAACGTTGATGACATGAGTAGTGAGCATAAAAACGAGCGAGAACCTCGTTTTTGCGAGTGTGAGTTGCAAAATATGTAAACTTTGACAATTTGATCGAAAACGTCTTCACCGTGAGCAAGTGCAAATTGTCACTGAAATTTTTATAGTGAAAGCTAATTTTTTCCTCAAAGTATATTGAAAATTTAAGTCAAAGAGTAGTAATAATAATCCGTATAACCAGAAAATATAACTACAAGACATAATGGATCAACTAGATTGGAAATGCAAGCATTGGAATATACCTATAGCTGCAAGACATAATGAAAGAAGTAGATTGGAGCTGAAAGGCGATAAAAATAGATGCAGAGTTCTTAAGCAACTTAAAATTTGCAGAGGATATAATCCTATTTGCAAAAAACATCAAATCAGTTGTAAACAATTATAGGAGAGCTAAACAACTCTAGCGAAATATAGGATTGAAACCATATACGTTTGGGTTTATTCATATACCAAAAACGAAGGTTGCTACGAATACATTGTATAAAAAATAGGTACAATTATAGAATATGTGGACAACTATGTGTATCTCTAGAAACAAATTTCATTTAAGAAATTGCGAAATAAAGACGAACTAGAGTGGCGTATTAACATAACCTGGAAAAAACACTGGAGTTATAAAGACATTTTAAAAGGCAAACATCCACTTATATTCTAAAATAAAGTAATAGAGCTGCTTATTAGAGCCTGCTTGTTATCTCGTTTAACATATGGAGCACAAATTTGGGTCTTCAATAATAAAAAAAGCAAAATACGCTCGTGCCAGCGTGCTATAGAAAGAAGCATTCTAGGTATAAAGCTTATGGACAAGCATAGAAGCGAGGAAATGGCGTGATGATAAGTTAGTTTAGTTAGTTAGAAGTGAGGATATTCACAGAAAAACCAAATTAATAAACGCAAAACAATATGCACACTAACTTAAATGGAGATGGGCGGGTCACGTTCACGCAAAAGGTGCGAGTGGGAAAAGAAGCAAAGGAAGATGTAAAGACCGTGGAGCGATGAAATCCAAAAAAATAGCTGGTAGAGACTGAACTGTGAAAGCGCAATGTAGAAATACCTGGAAACAGTTGGAGGAGGCCTTTACCCAGAAAAGGTTTTGATAACAAATATGTAGATATTAAATTTTATAGAGTTGTATAAATATTATGTAAACTACATGGAAATAAAAAGGCTTTATTATAATTGTACTCATTTATTAACATAACATCACTAGATACATGCTAAAGTAGTCTATTATATAATGTAGTTGCAACTTAAGAGATAGGATAATTTAGGTATATCTCAATTTATAATTGCAATATTTATTCATGAAAAAATATATGGCGGTACGAAGTTCGCTGGGTCAGCTAGTATATTATAAAAATGTAACACAAAAATTTAAAGTATAAGAAGTGTGGACGACTGACTGGCAACGGCTACAGGAACCAAACTGCTAGTGGCTAGGGCCTCAAAGATAGGAACTTTTTCTACTGCTAGAAGAAATGACAACTCTAAAAAGACTACTCCATAAAGATGACCATCATAATAAACTGGAACAAACTAGTCTTCATTTTTTTATTGATAATAAACATGAATTAATTGTATCATAGGTCCGAAGAATCAATAACATAATAATAAAATCGTATAATTAAACATAGCCATGGAAGTACGTGTACTCCTTGGACATACAACTATATAAATTGTGACGTGTACGTAGTACCTATTACATCCATTAAACATAACAAACCATAGATATAATATGACATGAACAAAGCTCATGAAATGATACAAACTTCGAAAGACAGATTCTTATACGAGGAGGGATCAAAAAGTAGTGAGAATGAGATAGAATATAATGACTATTGATAACTTAATAATTTATTTTTCTACATAGTCTCCGAGTCTCGCTACACACCGAGTCCACCGCTTTTCCAAGGCTTCAATCCCTTTCAAAAAAAAAGTTTTGTCTTGGTCCTGCAAAAAGCTCTCCACGGCATCCATCACCTCGTTATCGTCTTCGTACCTGTTTTCCCTTAAGTATTCTTTCAATTTGGGGAACAGATAAAAATCGCTAGGCACCAGATCTGGTGAATAAGGGGGGTGGTCAACCAATTCGAAGCCAGCTTGCTGATGGGAAGCCATCGCAACAGCCAACCTATGCGGGTTTTGTGGCGTTGTCGTGATGAAACAGCACGCCCCTTCGAAGTTTCCCTCTCCTTTTCTCTTTGATGGAATTCCTCAACTTGGGAACTAAAGCTGCATAATATTGGCTTGTAATAGTGGTTCCACGCTCCAGGTAATCAATCAACAATATCCCTTCTGAGTCCCAAAATATTGAGGCCATAACCTTGCCAGCCGATGCCGCGGCATGAAACTTCTTCGGGGTCGGTGATGTTGACTGTTTCCATTGCGAAGATTGCTGTTTTGTCTCTGGATCAAAATGATGGACCCATGTTTCGTCCATTGGTATGAAACGAGACAAAAAGTTTTCAGAATCTTCTTGAAACTTATCCAACAGTATCTTCGAAATGTCAAGTCGATTTTGTTTCTGACTGTCGGTTAACATTCTCGGCACCCATCTTGCGGAGACTTTTCTCATATTCAGAGATTGTTTCAATATGGATTGAATACTTCCATATGAAATGCCCGTTTCTTGAATTAAGTATCGAATGGTAACTCTTCGATCGCTCAATACAATTTTCTCGACTTCCGCAACATTTTCTTGGGTGACTGACGTCGATGGACGGCCCCAACGATGTTCGTCTTCTGTGCTCGGTCTACCTACTCGAAATTGAGAAGCCCACCTTGCAACAGTGGAATACGGCGGAGCAGACTCTCCTAATGTTGCTCCAAATCGCAATGAATCTCTTGCGTCGTTAACTTTTTTAAACAGAGGTATTTAACAACGGCTCGCACTTCGTTTTTCTCCATTTTCGAGAACACGTTCCGACACGAAGCAAACAAATGACTACATTCAGAAAAAAACAAAAGAGAATCGAAGATTTTTTACTTTATTAATATTAGAAATATGTATCTGAGCTATGCATGCCAGTATTTTTTTTTCTTACCAAGGAGTATGTCGTTCTCACTACTTTTTGATCCCTCCTCGTACTACCACCACTAGTTTAAAATGATATTCCAAATTTAGTCGGTTTATCTCATGACACCAACATTAGAAAAATAACAAGTCACTATTCGAGGTGAGTAAACGCGAAGCGAGTGGTTACAGTACAAATGTATCTCGCACTCGCTTGTTTACAATGTTCGATTACGTGTGCGTTAACTCACTTTACGTCGTGAAGAAGTTATTCGATTGTCATTGTAAAACTCACACTAAGCCCTCAGATCGTCGCGGATTCGAAATTCGAATATCTCTTTTGTGTTATTTTTCATTATTTCTAAAAGTTTTCTTTTAACATTGAATACGCTGTGAGTTATAACTATATTTACGCACGAACATGCATTCGTGACTAAAATAGCAATGTGTAACTAACTGTGACTAGTTTAATATACACAATTTTGTACAGAAAATCCACTGCCTAAAAATCTTAAAAATATTTAGTTGATAGCTAGTGAACTAATTTGAATGAATAAAATGTTGATAGCTGTTCTGCGGTTATAGAGAAAACGGTCGATGATAAGCAAGTACTTACTTACTTTTAAATTAAAAAACAATAGCCATTTTATATTTATCGTAAAAATTGAGTTACAGAAACATTCGCCCATTTTCTACATAAACGAAACGGTACGATCTAGTCACAAAATAAACAATTAACTCACTCCACTAAAGTCATATCGTTCAAACAGTCGCACCAAATGAAAAATATCACGTTACGGTTTGGTCAAAGCTAACAAGAAATATAAACCTTAGCTATAAGTTGTCTCGATAAACGGGTATTGTTTTACATACCTTTGACAAGTTATTAATGAGTGTATTGATGTGAAACATCTAATGCGGAGGGAGAGTAAAATCGGCTGTTAGCGTGGCGACGCTTTTTTACTTGTTCCGTTCAAATCTTGCAAGTTAAATTAGACACACTTCCCGATTTCCTATTGAGCTGAAATTTTACAAGCATATGTATATTGCATAAAAATGCAATATTATGATAACATGGAGCTGATCTGATGATGGAGCTGGAAGGTCGATATAGGAACTTCATAATGAAACAGCGCAACACTATCGAGTTTGGACTCGTTTGATTCGTCTTGACGAGTACTTTGTCTTTAGATAGTATCCAGGATCTGATGATGGAGCGAGAAGGTGGCCATAGGAACTCCAATATTAAACGACATAACCCCATCGAGTTTGGGCTCGTGTGATTCGTCTTGACGAGTACTTTGTCTCTAGATGGTATCCAGGGTCTGATGATGAAGCTGGAAGGTGGCCACAGTAACTCCATAATGAAACGACGCAACCCCATTAAGTTTGGACTCGTTTGATTCGTCTTGATGAGTACACAAAGTACTTTTGATGGTATCCAGGATCTGATGATGGAGCTAGAAGGTGGCCATAGGAACTCCGTCATAACATGACATAACTCCATCGAGTTTGGGCTTGTATGATTCGTCTCGATGAGTACTTTGTCTCTAGATAGTATCCAGGGTCTGACAATGGAGTTAGAAGATGGCCACAGTAACACTGTAATGAAGGATCTGTAATGAAGGTCATTTTATGACGGAGTTCCTATGGTCATAGGAACTCCGTCATAAAATGACATAACTCCATCGAGTTTGGGCTCGTATGATTCTTCTTGACGAGTACTTTGTCTCCAGATAGTATCCAGGGTCTGATGATGAGCTAGAAGATGGCCACAGTAACTTTGTAATGAAACGACGCAACCTCATCCTGTTTATACTCGTTTGATTAGTCTTGACGAGTACTTTGTCTCTAAATAGAATCCAGGGTCTGATGATGGAGCTGGAAGGTGGCCACAGTAACTCGGTAATAAAACGACTCAACCTTATTGAGTTTGGAATTGTTTGTTTCGTCTTGACGAGTACTTTGGTCCTAGATGATTTCCAGGGCCTGATGATGATGATTTATGTTCATTTTTATGCAAGCACATATTGAAAAAGTTATGATCATTTTATTTCTACTCATTATTCCTACAGAATAATTTCGATGTTTCACATCTGGTAGACGTCCCGCGACGTCTATTATTTTTTTCAATAGCTCGGAGTCAACTTTGGAAAATTCAATAGCTTTATCGACAGCAAAACCAATTTTTTTGTTAAGGCGTGAAAAAATGTTCCTAACCGCACAATTCATCATTCGGTGCTAGGAACAGGGTAGTATGGTGCCCTTACCCACCAAATAAACCCGCCGTGTGCCGTCTCTCCGCTTGTATTGGCGGAACATTGTAACTGTTTGATATTATTTCAGTTATCAGCCAGCGGCTTACTCTTTCAGGTACCCTCTGAGACGCTTCTGTAGACGGAGCGATAGGTGGCATTGGTCGTAAAGACAAATATGATGAGGAGATTATTGGGTATGGCCGAACGTCAGTGCGGTAGCTCATCGGCTTAGAGCACTTCCCCGGATTGGAAAGGACGCAGGTTCGATTCCCGCACGCACTAAAGGCAGAGGTGTATTACACACCCACGATTCGCCAGCTATGTTTAGGACCCACTTAATAGGGGGCGAGCCTATTGCTGTCTACCGGGCACATTTTCAAACTCCGGGCTGCTACTGAGATTTTTTCTTTTTACGAAAAAGCTCAATAACATTGCCGACCCGGGGATCGAACCCGAGACCTCAGCAGTCGCACACACTACCGCTGCACTACCGAGGCAGTTTTTCTCATAGATTGTTCTTTCTTTTTCCTCATTCACAAATAATTTGTACATACAATTATTATTTTTTGTACCTGCAGGCTAAACGCACAGAAGAACTATGTCAAGCTACACACGAGAAAAAATTCCAGAAATTACTGGGTAAACAAAATAAGGTGAACAAGACTGAGAGTGAGGTACAGGCAGTCATTAACCTCTCAAAGGAAACTCTGGATCAAGCCACAACCAGCATTTTAGGTAAGGGACTAAATTTTGCCTTGACACCCAAGCGAATTCCTTTCGAGGACATAATCAGCAGTGTAGAAGAGTGTTTACTGCGCAATAAAATGCCATTGAATGACGCGGAAGTTATAAGACAGGACGTCGCCGTAATATTGCGTAAGAAAAACGTCCCAAAGAACAACATTACGATGGAGGAGCGAGAGGCCCTAGCACGTCTAAGGCAGAATAAGGACATCCTCGTACTTAGGGCGGACAAGGGCAACGCTACTGTAATAATGGATGTTTCTGAATATCATGCTAAAATGAAGGATATGCTTGAGGATACCAGTACTTATAAGGCAGTGTCGTACAATCCTACTGCTCGAATTACACGTAAGGTAAGAAAATTAATCAAGGACTACCAGGATATTTTCGATGACAGAGAGTTCGATAAGTTATTTAAGCCTAAAAATGTGCAACCACCTAAAGTATACGGCCTACCTAAAGTACACAAAGCCGATGTGCCACTGCGTCCTATTGTGAGTCAAATTAACTCACCGACGTATGACTTAGCAAAACACATAGCTTCTGTATTGCAGCCGCTATTAGGTAAGACTTCTACATATGTAAAGGATTCTCGTCATTTTGTAGCCACGATCGGCAATTTTAAACTGGAAGCTGAGGACATAATGGTCAGTTATGATGTTGAGTCTCTTTTCACCAATATTCCAGTGAAAGATTGTATACATCTGATCGAACAAAAACTGAGGGAAAATGGTATGTCAGGACACTATGTTGCTCTGCTAAAATCATGCATAGAGGGTAACTACTTCTTATACCAGAACCAATACTACCTACAGATAGATGGCGTTGCAATGGGCAGCCCATTGGCACCTGTTATGGCTAATATCTGGATGGAGTATTTTGAAGAATGGGCACTAAGAACTGGGCCTTTTAAAGTAAGGTTTTGGAAGCGGTACGTAGACGATATCTTCTGCATCATATCCGGAGGAATGCCTCAAGTGGAGCAATATCTGAACCACCTTAATTCTCTTCACCTAAAAATTAAATTCACATGTGAGGTGGAGACTGACAGATCAATTTCTTTTCTTGACGTGAAGTTGATGGCGAAACCTGACGGCACCCTTGGCCATACCGTCTACCGAAAACCGACACACACAAATAAGTACCTGCACGCCTCATCGCACCACCATCCGCGTCACCTACAGTCAGTCATAACTTCATTGACTACCAGAGCCATTGATATTTGTGACCCTGAACATCTACAACAGGAACTGCATAATGTTCAGGAGGTACTGAAACGAAATGGGTACAAAACTGGTCGTAGGCTTCAGCGGCGAACGCAAAGGGAAAGATATCCTGAAGTCAATAGACAACCGGCTTTCCTGCCATATATACGAGGAGTGACGGACAAAATTGGAACAGTACTTAGTAAATACTCCATGAAGACTGTATACATTCCGCACTGTAAGTTATCGAGTCAATTGCGTACACCAAAGGACATTATTCCCTTGCAATCAGCGGGAGTTTACAAAATAAACTGTAGCTGTGGGAGCGCTTACATCGGCCAAACCAAGCGATCGATTGCTGAAAGGGTTAAGGAGCACATAACTGCAGTCAGGAAAGGACAGATAAACAAATCTGCCATCGCTGAACATCTCCTAGAAGCAGGTACTAATCACTGGATTGAGCTTCACCAACCTATAATCCTATCTCAGGACCGCCACTACTACAAACGGTTAGTGCGCGAAGCTATTGAAATCAAAAAACACAGAAATTTCAATAGAGGAGACGGATTTAATCTATCATCAGCGTGGAATCCAGTGATTAATAAGTGCAAACTACCTAACATATCTTCACATTCGTCTCGCGATATAGTGAGTGTTGTGTGTCGGACAAACATCGGTGTAGATCAATCTACCCTACAAACTGTCGAGGAAAAATAAAGTAGCTCGCCTCTCCAGTTGTCCCGTGACCACGGCTGCTGCAACGCAGTTGAAACGTCGGGTAAAAGGTAGTTCATAATTTCACCTATTTTATACGCGAAAAAAGACCCGTTTATGTTACTTTAAATATGTGTACAATTCGCGAATCTTTAAAAGTTACTATTGCAAACCGTTACGGGCAGGCTATTGTAAATAAAATTCACCACCTAGAATACCTCAGAAAAAAGAAGTTGCGATTAGAAACGTCATTGGTATTTTTACAAAAATGCCGCGATTCGGAATTAATACCTACGTGTGTTATGATAAAACCGCGTCAGGACATCGCATTTTCTGCTGGTATTTTAAGGAATGCGAGCGTAAAATTATTGCGACAGTTAATAAGAAATAGTCGGTATGAGCTAAGCTGTGTAATAAAGCAACTTTACGATCTACATATGAAGTGCAGTGTTGTGCTATCTCGTGATGATTTTGATCTTTGTGACCGCGTTACGTACCTGCAGGCTAAACGCACAGAAGAACTATGTCAAGCTACACACGAGAAAAAATTCCAGAAATTACTGGGTAAACAAAATAAGGTGAACAAGACTGAGAGTGAGGTACAGGCAGTCATTAACCTCTCAAAGGAAACTCTGGATCAAGCCACAACCAGCATTTTAGGTAAGGGACTAAATTTTGCCTTGACACCCAAGCGAATTCCTTTCGAGGACATAATCAGCAGTGTAGAAGAGTGTTTACTGCGCAATAAAATGCCATTGAATGACGCGGAAGTTATAAGACAGGACGTCGCCGTAATATTGCGTAAGAAAAACGTCCCAAAGAACAACATTACGATGGAGGAGCGAGAGGCCCTAGCACGTCTAAGGCAGAATAAGGACATCCTCGTACTTAGGGCGGACAAGGGCAACGCTACTGTAATAATGGATGTTTCTGAATATCATGCTAAAATGAAGGATATGCTTGAGGATACCAGTACTTATAAGGCAGTGTCGTACAATCCTACTGCTCGAATTACACGTAAGGTAAGAAAATTAATCAAGGACTACCAGGATATTTTCGATGACAGAGAGTTCGATAAGTTATTTAAGCCTAAAAATGTGCAACCACCTAAAGTATACGGCCTACCTAAAGTACACAAAGCCGATGTGCCACTGCGTCCTATTGTGAGTCAAATTAACTCACCGACGTATGACTTAGCAAAACACATAGCTTCTGTATTGCAGCCGCTATTAGGTAAGACTTCTACATATGTAAAGGATTCTCGTCATTTTGTAGCCACGATCGGCAATTTTAAACTGGAAGCTGAGGACATAATGGTCAGTTATGATGTTGAGTCTCTTTTCACCAATATTCCAGTGAAAGATTGTATACATCTGATCGAACAAAAACTGAGGGAAAATGGTATGTCAGGACACTATGTTGCTCTGCTAAAATCATGCATAGAGGGTAACTACTTCTTATACCAGAACCAATACTACCTACAGATAGATGGCGTTGCAATGGGCAGCCCATTGGCACCTGTTATGGCTAATATCTGGATGGAGTATTTTGAAGAATGGGCACTAAGAACTGGGCCTTTTAAAGTAAGGTTTTGGAAGCGGTACGTAGACGATATCTTCTGCATCATATCCGGAGGAATGCCTCAAGTGGAGCAATATCTGAACCACCTTAATTCTCTTCACCTAAAAATTAAATTCACATGTGAGGTGGAGACTGACAGATCAATTTCTTTTCTTGACGTGAAGTTGATGGCGAAACCTGACGGCACCCTTGGCCATACCGTCTACCGAAAACCGACACACACAAATAAGTACCTGCACGCCTCATCGCACCACCATCCGCGTCACCTACAGTCAGTCATAACTTCATTGACTACCAGAGCCATTGATATTTGTGACCCTGAACATCTACAACAGGAACTGCATAATGTTCAGGAGGTACTGAAACGAAATGGGTACAAAACTGGTCGTAGGCTTCAGCGGCGAACGCAAAGGGAAAGATATCCTGAAGTCAATAGACAACCGGCTTTCCTGCCATATATACGAGGAGTGACGGACAAAATTGGAACAGTACTTAGTAAATACTCCATGAAGACTGTATACATTCCGCACTGTAAGTTATCGAGTCAATTGCGTACACCAAAGGACATTATTCCCTTGCAATCAGCGGGAGTTTACAAAATAAACTGTAGCTGTGGGAGCGCTTACATCGGCCAAACCAAGCGATCGATTGCTGAAAGGGTTAAGGAGCACATAACTGCAGTCAGGAAAGGACAGATAAACAAATCTGCCATCGCTGAACATCTCCTAGAAGCAGGTACTAATCACTGGATTGAGCTTCACCAACCTATAATCCTATCTCAGGACCGCCACTACTACAAACGGTTAGTGCGCGAAGCTATTGAAATCAAAAAACACAGAAATTTCAATAGAGGAGACGGATTTAATCTATCATCAGCGTGGAATCCAGTGATTAATAAGTGCAAACTACCTAACATATCTTCACATTCGTCTCGCGATATAGTGAGTGTTGTGTGTCGGACAAACATCGGTGTAGATCAATCTACCCTACAAACTGTCGAGGAAAAATAAAGTAGCTCGCCTCTCCAGTTGTCCCGTGACCACGGCTGCTGCAACGCAGTTGAAACGTCGGGTAAAAGGTAGTTCATAATTTCACCTATTTTATACGCGAAAAAAGACCCGTTTATGTTACTTTAAATACAATTATTTATTTATTTAATCCATGTTTATTGTAATTAAAATTCAGTCTTATTCAGTGCTTTGAAGTTATTAGAGGAAACGATAAGAAAAAAGTAATAGAATACAAAATAATGATTTTAGTATTTTACCTGTCTCTCTGTTTGTTGAAGCCCGTCTCTGAAATTACTGAAAGGATTTTTGAAACAGATTTTACGCGCAGCTAGAGCTCAATATGGAGCAGAATATAGGCATTGTTTCATTGAAAGTTAAGGGGAAAAATTGTTAAGATAAAACTAAAGCTCACGCAAACGAATTTGTATGCAATAAAAAATCCATTACATAATTGCCAATTATTTCATAGCAATAATTGACAGGCCCTTTTTTGTCTACTGGGAACTTTGGGCAAGTGTGCCCTAAGTTCTTGCTAGATGCTAATTTGCTAACATTATTATTATTTTAATTCTATAACAACTGGTTACTGATAACTGATTGCAACACTTATATATTATGTATGTCTATCCTAATAAAAATAGCAGTTGTATAAATCTAGAAATTTTATAAAATAGGCCTTTATGATTTTCTTAGAACCCGATTATTCTGCAATGTCTAGGACTCCAAGAGATTTAAAATCGCATTGATCATTAGCTTAATTGAAGCAGGGAATGTTATAAAGATTTATTTTTATTTTGGAAACCCTGCACGAGGGAATTATCACTTTATCAAGGGGACTTAACAAACATAAAATTAAACGGACACAAATTATACCCGGACTCAAACAAACATTATTTTGTGGATCACACAAAGAATTGATCGGTAATCCAACTGTATCCATACCCCTGCGCCATCTGGACAGTCAAAATTATTAAGATAACAACTGAGTTTATTGGTGTGCATAAAATATAAACTTACATAATATATTAGATAACTATTATCTTATCGACAATATCGAAAGCCTTTTTCTATTTATTATCTTATTACGGATTTATCTTATAGAAAATAGCGAGCAGAGATACGACTAGGAATCTTTACCCACGCGATAGAAAGCTTGTTACATTAGTGTAACGACTTGGACGTTATCCAAAAAAGATAGGATCTGTGATAAATCTATATTTATATCTTGGTACTTGAACCCAATGTTACTAATATTATAAATGCAAAAGTTTGAATTTGTTTGTTAGCAATTCATGCCAAAAAAGTATAAAATAAATGAATTTTGTATGTAAATTTTTTCGAGAGAGTTATGATTTCCTAAAGAAATAATTTATTTTTGGTATCTATCCAATAATATAATTATCCGTGCTATGACAGAGTGAGAAAACAAGCAGGCTAAACCCCGCCCCATATCCACTCCTTACTATCCTTCCAATTCTCTTTTTATTAGCCTTACTATACTTTTTATCCTCTGCTGAGGATAAGAAGGATTCTAATCCTTCTTATCTATTATATATCCTCTTACTTCTTATTCCTGTTTTGGATATGGTTACGAACGAATAATAACTCTGATGTTGCTAGCGTCTAGGCTATACTAACCGCTTATGGGTATCATCACATGGGTCGTGTGCTCCAAGGAAAGGGATAGGAAGGATAATAAATAAATAAACCATTTATTTAAAGAGGATAGATAAAATACTATATATAGCCGTGTGAGGCCGGCTTTATAATTGTCCCACCCCTCTCTACCCACGGAAGTCGTAAAAGCCGACTGAGGGAATAACGGGGGAGTGGGCAGCAGCACTCCCTCGAATATTAACAACATCCACTGCGATCGCCAACCCGCCTGCCAAGCGTGGCGACATTATCCCCCATGACGGGACCGCTCGTTGTGGCGTTCTCTTGGGGAGGCCTATGTCCAGTAGTGGACGTTGAAAGGCTGATGGAAGGAGATAAAATACTACGGAAAAAATAGAAAGGATAATAAAGAGAGGATAGAGAGTTGGGCATCTGGCGCTCTTACTCACTATACAAAACACAATTGTAGAAGTGCATTTGTATTACGCTGATCTTTTGTGAGAGGGGGTAGAACTTCCCCGATCAAGCCGGGCCATTCATATCTGCGTTTTCCGTCAATAACTGCAATCGATTACTTGGCTCTCAAGACTTGATGAGAAAAATGATTTTTCTAAGTAACTTTCATGTTCAGAAATAAACACGACATTTAATGCAAATAAAATTTGTCCGTGTGGTGATGGACTAAGAATACAAGTGTCACCACCCCATTCATTCCCACGGGTGTCGTATGAGGCGACTAAGGGAAGTAAGCAATTCATCCATTGTATGACTGATGGTAGGGCTGGGTACCAAGTGGGAGTACTCACTTGCTATCGGGCCCGAGCGGGTTGCTACCACCGTCTCCCATGTTACGGGCCATAAAGCACATCGTTGCGTTTTGGCTGTAGTAGGAGATAGCCGTTTATTCTTTCATTTTATATCCGTGAAATGAAATGGTGAGCAGTGGCTTGACAATACTCTCGGTATAGTTGAGTCCATGAGCGACGGTTACCATTTACCATCTAATGGGCCGCGGCTCGTCTGCCACTACATGAAATAAAAAAAAAATCAAAATGGGAACTCATGTTTTATTTCACCCCACTTTTTATATGCATGTTTTATTCTTGTAGTTATCATTTTTATTACGCCATATTACACTGCAACAACATTATTTCGCTAATAAAAGTCTCCGCGTTTACGTTTTGTATATTATCTGTGCGGAACAACACAATTTGAAATATACGCAAGACGCGCGAACACGTGCAATTTCATCCGCTAGTCACGTTCTCAGGGCGGCACTTTTCCCTAAACATGTGCTAATATTGTTTTCGCTCCACTTGCTTACCACCACATAAAGGAAGTTGGTAGCTATCAAGGCCCATTTTATTACTGGTGATTGGATTAGCTATTGCAGTCACTCAACGACGATTTCAGTTCTCCAATTCACATTTGTTTTTGATGTATTTACGACGCACGCCACCTATCAGATGCATTTATATACATTATTCCAATATAGCTTAGCGGTCTAGAGAACTTCCCTGCATTGAATGGGACGCAGGTTCAAATCCTGCTTGCAGTAATATTATCTTTTTCCAATTTCATAAATAGTATAATATTTAAAGTAGTTGAGAATGTCAAGTGGTAAAATACAGATCAAAATATTTAAAAAATCGCGGCAACAAATAGAATTTTAATTGCAAAATTAAATTTGACCATATTGGAATAATTCATGTTAATGTATCCGATAGGAAGCGTGAGTCGTTTATAAAATCAATTGTGAAGTGGATTGATCTAGAGCATTTCCCCGGATTGGAAGGGACGCAGGTTCGAATCCCGTTCGCAGTAAACCTCTCTTTTTCCACTTTTACACGTCATTTTGTTTTTCAGAACAATATATTGAAACCGAAAGTACTTCTGTTTGTTCAGTTTTAATTAATTATGCTTCAATGTAAATATCTAGGTCATTAGTTCAACAGCGCAGTCCGTAGTCATCCGTAGTTAGTAAAATGAGATTACGTAACGGCAACAGAGCTGGGTGGCAAATTAAAATGGATCCAGATTCCCAGATCTCGACGTCACTTTATCACGAACAGCTTTTACATTTTTATAAATAATTATCTGATACCTGAACTCAGCTGCGTTGCTTTTTATGTGCTTATTAAAATAGTTTTTTCTTAAAAATTCAATGCCTTTATATTAAACTAGACTTTGCTCGCTGCCAAAAGTCAAAATCTAGTTTTAGGTTATATCTTCCGTTTCCGGTATAGTAGCGAGATAAAATGTATATTAATTTTTAAGTTTAATCGTGAGCTATCAAATAAAAAAAGTTGCATCAAATTCTGTTTTTGCGTGATACGTGAACAAACAAACAGACAGACCGACAAACAGACAAACAATCTAAAAAAAATATTTCGTGTACTGACACGCCTGTAGGTATATCGTAATACAGTCTATGTATTTTTTTTAGTTAATGGCTAAGTGTCTCAGAAATAAAACCTAGAAAACCTTTATTAAAATCAGTGGTAAAGCCTTGCTCTCATCCCAGCACGAATAGGTCGGTTCGATCGAGGAAGTACCACCCTCTCACAGAAGATCAGCGTGAAACAAAGGAAAGTACTCTGTTGTGCTTCGTATGGTGAGTGAGAGCACCGGAGGCCTAAACCTTTTCGCTCTCCTTATTATCCTTCATATCCTCTCCTTATTATCCTACCTATGTTCTCCTTATTATCCTGATTATCCTCTTCTTAATATCCTCCATTTTCTGTCCTTGTTTTCCTTCCCCTTCACCTCGTCTATATTTACTTGGGCAACGCGCAAGTGATCCCTCTGGTGATGCTAGCGTCTCTAGTCTGCGGTAACCGCTTAACATCCAAAGCTTGTTTGTCACGCCTGTAGTAAAAAAAATATCTATGATATCTTAAGCCAGCGTAAAAAATTTAATTAAAGTCCACTACTTGAAAATGGTCAAAATCAAATCAAATTATTTATTTTTTGCTGAAAAACTGTTACAAGCTGTTACAAGTACATTATATAACTCCAAGTGTTTCTACCATTGAGTGGCATGCAAAATATTTATTAGGTGCATAATATGAATTTAATAAAATATCAATTAAAACAAGTCATACAAACAAAATTTAAAGTGAAATAGACTCACTGGTACTTATGATACTAAATAATAATAATAACCAATGTTCAATGTCAGAATAATTATCAGAAACAGAGTAATAAATATCAAAAAAATTTAGGAGAATTAAACATATTTATAAAATATTTAAATTAAATGTCTTATCAAAAATTAATTGTATTAAAATTTATCATTTAAATAATCAGCTATATCGTAGTAACATTGTTGTTGTAGGAGTTTTTAATTTTTTTTCTTAAATAAGTTCAGATTCATTGCCCTTATCTCTTTAGGTATTTTATTATATATTACAGGTGCCTTTTGAAAGATACTTTTTTGCATCAGAGTAGTATTACATTTACTTAGAGGCGAAAGACATCACGCCGTTGTCTTACTGAGGAGTCTGATGCCAACTCAAAAAGATTCAGATTCTGTTTCACAAACATGGCAGCTTCATATATGTAAAGGCATGGAAGAGTTAAAATTTTATATTCCTGGAACACTGGTTTACATGAATCAGTGACTTGTAGTCCAAACATGGCTCGAATGCAGCGCTTTTGTACCTTAAAGACTAGACTGTTGGTTGAGTTTCCTCAAAAAATCACACCATACCTCAAGACTGAAACTACAAACAAGTCCATGGTAAGCAGTCAGAACAGTATCAATGTTCACAATTTGAGCCAACTCGTGTAGAGCATACACTGATTTGCTGAGTTTTTTACATAGCTGATCGATATCTCTATTCTATTAAGAGACCCAAAAACTTAGTTGATTCAACCGCAGACACTGGCTCACTTCTGCAGGTAATATTAGGCACATAAGAAGTTATAGGTACGTTGATTGAAATGTACTACTTTTGTTTTCAGTATGTTGGCTTTTAAGTAATTGGCATCTAACCATTTAATAATCTTACTGAGACAATAATTTATGTCACGCTCATATGTTTCTGGGTTAGTAGTATAGTGCATTTAATTGCAACCGCATTTTCATCAGCGAAGAGTGATAATGGATGATTTGTAGCTTTTGGGAGGTCATTTATATAAATTATAAATAGCAATGGTCCTAATACGCTTCCCTGTGGTACACCATATAGTGGTTTTATTATGATGTATTGTTATACAATACTTATTTAATTAAATATCTAAATTATAGTAAAAAACTTATTAAAATGCGTTATTTTATCATCAAACACAATTAATAAAACTGT
The DNA here is from genome assembly GCA_948253155.1 of Leucoma salicis. NCBI lineage: Eukaryota > Metazoa > Arthropoda > Insecta > Lepidoptera > Erebidae > Leucoma > Leucoma salicis. The sequence continues at coordinate 6,837,625 of OX411805.1, read as the reverse complement.
AGAAAATATTTTAGAATAAAAAATACATTACTATACAGCACATTTACTACTAAACTATCTTTATGTAAAAATCCAGTCCACTTTGAAACCTCCATTTTTCTTGGATAAAGACTAGCCTATGTATTTTTATGTGATTCAGACTATATTATATGTACCTATATGCGAAATTTCATGATGATTAGTTTAGTTTTTATGGTGTGAAAGTTAACAAACTCGCTTTCTTATTTTTACATGACTCTTACACACCAAGTAGAATCAAACATTTGTTCTTTGAACATTACGTTTGTAAACTGTTTAATGCACTGTTACTGTGTAAACTGTTGCAATGTGTGCTAATATTTTCCTCCAGCGACTTCCTTTGCGCAAATTTTAGGTATAAGACTAACAATTTTTTTCTCCTGACATTCGTATTAAATGAAACAAAGCTCCAAATACCTTCGCCATATCAGCCTAAAAAATAAAATCGCATTTAAATAAGCATTAAAAATATATTTACTTAACATATTATTGTATTCCCCGAAGGGGTAGGCAGAGGTGTATTATACACCCACGACCCGCCAGCTATGTTTAAGTCCCACGTATAAATAGGGGGCGAGCCTATTGACGTCTACCGTGCACATTACCGGGCACATTTCCAAACTGAGAATTTTTCTTTTTAGGAAAAAGCTCAATATCATTGCCCGACCCGGGGATCGCACCCGAGACCTCATGATTAGCAGTCGCATACACTACCGCTACATCACCGAGGCAGTTCACTTACTTAATAAATAAAAAGATAATTTAAGATACAATACTCATCTTTAAGTAGTGATCGCAAAGTACGTATGTTATGTATAGCAGCAGCGAAGAAATAGGGGGCTCCTATTTATTTTTTGTTAACATCTTGGTTCTCGTGTGCACATAGGGAGTATATAATAAATCCATCCATCCATCCATCAGCCTTTTAACGTCCACTGCTGGACATAGGCCTCCCCAAGAGTGGGGGATAGTGCCGTAATCGCCACGCTTGGCAGGCGGGATGGCGATCGCAGTGGATGTTGTTGATACTCGAAGGAATGCTGCTGCCCACTCCTCCGGTATTCCCTCAGTCGGCTCTTACGACTCCCATCACCGGCCCCACACGGTAAAAATATAATAAATACCTAAGCAATTTGCCATTCTTTGTAAGTAAATGCTGATTACGCACGCACGCCAATAACGAGCTTTCAGTTTGTAAATTTTTTTTCCTTTAAATAACTTAAGAAGTTTTAATGCCTAATTCTGTTTTTTTACTGTCCTTTTGTTATGTTTTACCTTTTTATTCACATAGATGTTAAAATTGCACCTGCTTATTTGTCATCCTTACGCCACTAAGGCCTTTTTTTTGTTAAGGCGGGAAAAAATGTTCCTAACCGCACAACCCGTTGTTCGGGGCAACGAACAGGGCCCTCACCCACTAAAGAAACCCGCCGTGTGCCGTCTCTCCGCCTTTATTGGCGGGCCACTGGAACTATATTATTTAATGACGGGCCTCGTGGCGTAGTCGGTAGTGTAACCGACATCCGTGCACGAGATCGTGGGTTCGATTCCCACTCAAAACAATTATTTGTGTGATGAACTGCGTCTGGGTGTTTTCTATCTATAATATGTATGTATGTATTTACAAAATAAAAAGTAATATATGTATTATATCCGTAATTTGGTACCCATAGCACAAGCGTTAAACTTAGTTTGGGACCAGAGGAAGTTGTGTGAAATATCCGTGAATATTTATTTATTTATTCCTTCAGTGGACGCCACTAAGGCCTGCGTTGTGATTTTCAACTTGGCAGTGCATCGTAGCTGCTGCACTGTGACATCGTTGCTGAATGTGGGCCTATTGTCATGTCTGAATCTTAAGTACATATAACTTAAAAGTATAATACTCTGTGAAATAATTAAGAGACAATAAAAATTGTGCTTTCTGTCTTTCTTTTTCTAAATCAAATATCCAGCTTAAAGCCAAACTTTATCTACCCGTGGGAACTGCATAAAAATTCGTTCACTAATTTTAGAGATGTGACACGCAGAAAGACAAAAAAATAGATAAACAAAAAAGAAACATTATTTTTTGTTCTAATGTCTACTCTGGGGGATTAGACGGAATCTCATATCTCACAATCGACATAGTATCGACTTGCTTGTGATTGGTTGAGAAACCGACGCGTGATGTCGCAATAATCCGTTGGCCAATCACGGTGATCTTTCAACCAATTACAGTGATCACGATACGATCGACATGTGAGATATGAGATTCTTCCTCCTAACCCTGTTCTTATCGCCTCCTCGCCATTTCTGATAAATACCTTCAATGTACAGACAGAGCAGGTTTTGTTTGTATAGTTTAACTAGCTTTTGCTCGCATTTTCCCGCAAATTAATAACGCGTAATTTTTGTGTGATGGACAATCAAACAAATACAATAAAAAATGTTTTATGTTCAGACATAGTTTTGTTACATCTTTATAATAAGGTAGGAAGTGTATACAGGTTTATATTTAAAAAGTTTTATTTTGCAATCAACTACCTATTAATCAATTACCCGATCTAAAATATTGAATAAGACGAGATATTATAAAGAATCTTCGGCGTGTTTTATGTCAAGATTTATAATCTTCGCTTTGAAGCAATCGTGATGAATTTCTACAAAAGAGCAGTATCGTACCGCTTTAATTTATTTGTATTAACATCCGAAAGCTATTTTCTTATTTTTCTTCTAATTTAGTTAGTATTGAAACACTGTCAACGTTCATTTCAAGACCGAAACTGATTGTACAAAAGTACCTACTTCCTGAATCTATTTTACTTCTTTTTAATCTTTTTATATTGTTTAGATATTTTTATATATATTTTTAGCATTTGACATGCTTAGCACTATACATTAAACACAAAGTGAAAAATGTGAAATCGAAAATAACAGCCAGGAGCAGGATTTGAACCTGCATCTTCTGGATACCGTCCAGATGCTTTACCAATTCAGCCATCCTGACAATTGCTCCTGACTGCTAATTTCGATAACACATCATACTTAACGTCTTTGGGTGACGTCTTTGGGTGATTTTCGATTTCACATTTTTCACTTTGTGTTTAATGTATAGTGCTAAGCATGTCAAATGCTAAAAATATATATAAAAAAAATATTTAAATATTTAAAGGGTTTGCGTCATTATTAGGTAAAATCTTAATTGTAAAATTAAGTTTACCTGGTCGGTATAATGTATGAAAATACTTCCGACAGATGGCGCAGGCGTCACCCAAAGACGTTAAGTATGATGTGTTATCGAAATTAGCAGTCATGAGCAATTGTCAGGATGGCTGAATTGGTAAAGCATCTGGACGGTATCCAGAAGATGCAGGTTCAAATCCTGCTCCTGACTGTTATTTTCGATTTCACATTTTTCACTTTGTGCTTTTTATATTGTTTAGAGGCTCGACGTTTTTTAATCAATATCTACCTATTATTCGGTCAACGACCACTGGTAAATGTAACGTTCCTAGAATTAGTAATTACTATGGTGATAGAACACTAAAGAAACGCGTACCGTATGAAACAGTATACCAGCGGACATAAGACCTCCTGTTCTAAGACTAGAAGAAGATAAGAGGCTAAAAACAAAACTTAAAAATTATTTGTTAAAAATATATGGTTGTCTGTAAAGTCGGTTTACGGCATTATAGATCAATGGTTTACGGACGATAATTTTACGTGATAACGTCATTATAATTTATGTTTTCTAAGAGTTTCACAAACAATGTGTCGGTCGTCACCTTACGAACCGCAGATGAACAACGTAGTCAGATTACTTCAAATACCGTCACCTATTTTTATGAGTTAGCAACTCTGAGCGGAACGTGACACTTTTTCGTGCGTGCGGCTGGCATTCATCGATTTATAAGACGTTATCACGTCGACGTAAAATGTAGGTACACCTTAAGTTATATACCTATACCACCTATACATACATAACATATATTGTAGTATTAATGTGACTTACCCACAAACAAAGCGCTAAACCGGATTTATGGATTAATACTTAATGTCATGCTGTTCTTATTTTATAATAAATAAATAAATATATATAAAACTGACTGACTGACTTATCATCGTACAGCACAAACTCCATTATAAAAAGGATTTTACCAAACAATGGGGAACTTATTTATGTCCACGATACTTTAATTGTGTTTTATCTCGAACTAGCTTCTACCCGCAACTTATCTGGTCAATGTATAACTAATATAAAACTCAGATAATTTATAAGTATGTGGTTCAAACTCAGAGCCTCTGTTTTACCCCTAAAATAGGTAATATATATAGATACACCTCCTTGTTACTAAGGTGCCTCAGTTATAAAGAGGAGTATAAATACGAATGTGATTATCAAAACATATTCAACTCTTCAGGGATAGACCTAATTTGATATTTAACGACATACGCTCAAAGCAATATGTAGGTCTGACCTTCGCACCACCGAAGGAATGTAACATGGTTCCAGTGGCCCGCCAATAAAGGCGGAGAGACGGCACACGGCGGGTTTCTTTAGTGGGTGCAGGCCCCACACTACCCTGGTCGTTGCCCCGGACGATAGGGTGTGCGGTTAGGAACATTTATTCCCGCCATAACAAAAAAAAAAAGGTCTGACCTTCGCATTGCCACAGGTGCAACTCTAAAGTTTAATAGATAAGTTAGCTGCCTATTCCGGTTATATTGTAATATTCACATCGAGTTTATAGCACTCAGAAACAGCTGATACTCGCCTTATAATATTTACATAAAATAACATTAATACGAATAAATATATAAAATGCGTAGGTACTAATGTTTCTCGATTTAATTTGTGACTTACAAAGATATTTTCAATTTTAAATAACAATTTTTTTGTGAAAATGTTGAGAAAGGGATTATTACTGCGAGCGGGATTCGAACCTACATCCCTTCCAATCTGAAATATTAAAAAAAATCGCGCCTTCAGATAATATGAATTTTAATTGAACAATTACACTTACTATATTGAAATAATGCATGTAAATGAATCCGTGGTCGCACGCCGGTTCGAGTTCCACTCGCAGTAAAATTCTCCCTTTCCACATTTTCATAAATAATATGTTCTTTAAAGTAGCTGAGCATATCAAGTGCTAAAATATAGATCAAAATAATTAAAAAAAAAATATGTTTATGTTTTTTCTTTGACTTCGAAAAATGCGTTTGTTTCTCGATTTTTCAGTATAGGGCACTTCGATAATAGATAATTGAATTATAATGAGTGAATATTTAAGGACGTGTAACGTTTATACAAATTTTTAAAGAAAGATTATAATGAAGATAAATTTTAGCACGCAAATGTGATATTCTATGAAAATAGGTATTTATATCAACTGGATATAGGTAAAGGCGCGACGGCAGCAACACCGTATCCGTATTAGCCAAAACATGTATACATGTTACTTCATGACTTCCACTAAGCAACTTCAATTTCAGTAGAGTATAAATTACTTTTTAATTCTATGTACCATTGACAATATTATTTCAAATAGCGATCTATTTCATTTACCTATTTTAAGTAACCATTGAATAGAAAGCAATTCGAGAAGGATGTAGATCAGTGTTCCGCAAACTTTTTGGGTTCAAGGTACATCTAGAAAAACGAAAATTTTTGGAGGTACACCAAAAATTAAAATATCAGTTTTTATGTAATATTAATCAATATTTATCAACAAAACAATATTTATTATTAATCAACAAACCTAAAGCTTAAATTGTAGAAAAGGTATTTAATCAATTTTGATCTAAAAGGTATTTAATGTGAAACATGAGCCTGCTTAATTTTTATTTTTATTTTTTTTATTGCATGTAGTGGCAGACGAGCCACGGTCCATCTGATGTTAAATGGTATCCGTCGTCCATGGACTCGACTATACCGAGAGTATTGTCATGCCGCTGCTCACCAATTCATTTCACAGATATGAAATGAAATATAAACGGCTCCTGCTACAGTCAAAACGCAACGATGTGATTCATGGCCGGTCACACGGGAGATGGTGGTACCAACCCGCTCGGGCCGGATACCAAGTGAGTGCTCCCACTTGGTACCCAGCCCTACCAATACCAAACCTAATTGAGCATAGACGGTCTAAATTTGGAGTAATCGTTGACAAGGCTGCTCTCATCTATACTATTATAAAGCTGTAACAGAGCTATGTCTGTACATTTAAGATATTTGAGAAAAAAATACTGATTAAGGCTATATATGTCTGAACACCAAATGATTTTTTTAGATTTTTTGTGTTTGTTTGTTCGCGCATCACGCTAAAACTACTGTACAGATTTTGATGCAACCTTCTTTGTTTGATAGCTCTTGATTAGACTTAACAACCGATATACATTTTATCCCGCTATTATATCGGGAACCTGCGATATAGCCTAAAAAACTAGGCTAGTCTTATATATTTCCAAGGCACACCAACTAATGACCACGGTACACCAGTGTGCCGGTGCCACGGTACACACTTTGCGGAACACTAATGTAGATAACTCTAGTATCTAAACAGAAATAATACTATCAAATTATCTGTTTTAAAAAAAATCCTAAATATAAAAAGTAGAATTCCAAAGGCTAGATGGACCATTATATTTGAGCGACTCTGGCGCCCCGTTAGCCTTGAAACAAAATGCTGGTCACCGTAATCGGTCTATGTCAAGAACAGTAATTATTTTTATACGAAACCTTATGGATGAAGAATTTAATTAAGTCTGTGTTACATACTTTAGTTAATTTGCACTGTATAAGCGTATGTGCCACTTATTTTGGGCACCTCAAAATTATTTTAAACAGCTGTTGCCTGTAATTCGATATTATATAGGTACGGGCCTCATGGCGTAGTCGGTAGTGTAACCGACTTGCGTGTACGAGGTCGTGGGTGTGATTCCCACTCAGGACAAATATTTGTGTGATGAACACAGATATTTGTACTGCGTTTGGGTGTTTTATATCTATTATATGTATGCATTTACAAAAAAAAAAGTAATATATATGTATTATATCCGTAACCTGGTACCTATAGCACAAGCTTAGTTTGGGACCAGAGGGCGTCGTGTGAAAATGTCCGTGAATATATATATGTTTAGTATATTCAAGAGATTGATCCCGATCAGCTTTGGATCCCGAGGCCCACCGGCCTCAAACAGGGTTCCCACTGCCGGTGGTTATGTGCGGCGCATGAAGTAGACAAAAGCCATAAACGAAAATATCATGCGCGCATACTTTGGAGCCACAGAAGGAGGAACTAACCTTACTGCGTACCGTAACCGCATGCTGCTTCTATTTCAGAACCTTGAACCAACCAGTAACGTCTCGGCTCAACGACTATAGTAGTGTCAGTCAACGGACTGATAGCCAAGAGTATCGACCAACACCTTAAGAGGCTCGCGTTGGATGGTTGGATCAAGTGTTTGATACAGAAAGCGGTACTTCTGGACACGGCACGCATTGTGAGGAAGTTCCTGTCTTTGCAACCCTAACCACTGGCAGTTTGGCCCTTGTGCTCGCTGAAGGTGGGTCTACACACTTTATATTTTTAAATATTTTGTTATTTTTTATAATATGTATATATTTAAAAATGTATTTAGTGGTTAAGATAAGTAAATAATAATAAATTGTAAACAAATACACACATCATCTTCGGCAGCAGTATGTAGAGTATGCGGGTTGTGTATCTAAGCCTAGTTACACGTTTTCAGGCGTGAGTCAAGGTTCAAACCTTGGTCCTTTAGAATTCCTTATAATGATCAACGATATTCCGTTAGTAGTCCATCCATCCATCCATCCATCAGCCTTTCATCGTCCACTGCTGGACATAGGCCTCCCCAAAATGGGGGTTTTACCATAATCGCCACGCTTGGCAGGCGGGTTGGCGATCGCAGTGGATGATATATGTATATATTTAAAAATGTATGTAGTGGTTTAAGATAAGTAAATATAAATAAACAAAAAGGATAAGGGGATAAAAGTTATAAAATAAAATAATTACAGATATGAATACCTGAACGAACTTTGGACAAAAGTTCGTTTAAGTTATAAATTACAGCTAGCAACATAAAAAATAATATTGTTAAAATATGGAAAATCTTTATTTACACTTTTAGATACTACTACAAAGTTTATAAGAAAAAAGGAACAAAATAAAAAAGAAAAGAAAGAATTTAAAATTATGCATCATCCGCATCACTGGCTACCGGCAAAGTGCCCAGAAGGCTGGCAGCATTGCCACGTTGAATAGCAATGCTGATTCTTTGAGCTAGGTAAAGGCCAGCCCTCTGATCACGTGAGGCCTCGATTGACGATTCGCAATTTCTTTATAAAATTTGTGAGCGTTCGGGCCCCATGACCGTTTCGACCCCAAACGGTTTGAAAATATAATTACCCTCAAGGTTAATATATTTCCGCCATTCAAGGGTCTCCGCTGATGCAGCAGCAGCACCAGAACAACCAGCGGTGCTTGGTAGATGTGATGGAGCAAGGGTGTCGACGCAGGTGGCGTCCCACACCAAAGGCCCTTTTTCCAAGGCATCAGAGTCATGCCGTCTGGTCTCTTCCCATCGTCGCGTACCAAACCATTAGGTTCACGTACGGCTGGTATACAAACGGTAATAACAACGACGGATTATCTCATTTAAACTGGCATGGCACCGTATTCTGCCTGCACTTTTGGTGCATGATAAGCCATGGTGTCCGAGATCATCGACGGCCTCTCCACAGAGACAGTGATGCGGAGTAACACACGGGGCTCCTAAACGGAGACAAGCTGCAATTCGAAAAGTTGTTTCGTCCATCATGGTACCTGTGTTGGATGACGAAAGTGCTTGAACCCAAATACCTGACTCCCACTCCCCCACAGCCAACAGACGAGCACGCTCAGCAGCACCAATAGAAGTATTTTTAGGTTTTTGTCTAATGATCCCGCATAACGACTCATCCCATTGTCTCTGAGAAAGCGGGTTTATTGGTAAGTCAGTGTTTGGATATGCCATTTTCCAAGCATCCACGGCATCAGTCTTACATAACACTTCAGAATTAACTAGTGTGGAAGATAAGATTTTCCTAATTAAATCTAAACGTTAAAATATTGGTTGTTTAAAAATGTTTATGTTTGAAAATATTATAATTAATAATAATTATTAATATAGCTTAAATAAGATATTTGTAAAACTCCCTGCCAGTTTAGAAGGAGTTGATAAAATTCATGAACGTGCGCTACACCAAATAGGTACAGTAACCTTCAAATTAACACGTAAATGGGTGAATTTGCTCGTATACTGTAAAGCTATATTTACTATTAAATAACTTTCTTAAGTTATTTCACAAGATATGAAATCCAGAATGTAGTAATACTTAAAGAATAAGTAATTTTACAGACTTCAAATATTTTAAATGAGTAAAAGATTGTTGTATACCGATTACGGTGTAATGGATGAAACACCATATCTTATTTTTAAATTTAGAATACAGCTAGAGATAGCTTAAGTTATTATCTCAACAACTTTTTTCTCCAGAAAAGATGGTTTTCTCTGACTTAATCAAAAAAATAGAATGACTCCGAAATAACGCTGGTCTTTTTCGTTGAGAATTATAAAAATGTTAATTATAAACCACGACAAAAGTTAACCAGGGGCTTTGTAAATAACACTGTCATTGTAATTTTAAGCTCATAAATAAAATATTCTATTCAAGGCTGCTATATTCCAGGTGAATTGCAGACAGCAAGAATGTTTTGGCTTCATACGATAGTGTTGTAATAAAACGTAGCACTGTAGTCGTAAACTCACTAAGGCTTAGTTTTTCTTTACAGCTTATTACAAAGTATTCACATAGTAATATTTATACGATGTTATTTTTATTAAAACAGTACACGGTTTCGAGCGAATATTTAGCCCGATCCACAGCTTTATACTAAAATGTAGCGATCCTACAATTATGTTACATATATGGGTGAATCGTGTCTCCTGCTGACAAACTAGAAGATCTGCAACAGGCTTTCTCTTTAAGATTGAGAAGTTGGATTGCAGCTGCTTCTGTAAAGTATAAGCACCATTTCATTAAGGAAAGAAATGGTGTACCTACATTTTCATGGGTGTGGCTTCGCTGGAAAGTTGTTCGCAAGAATCTTGCCCGGCGCCTGTGGCAAGTAGGCAATGGCTACCATGTATAACAGATCCCAGACTTTGAAGCGATATCTCAGGCTATAACCAACATAGACACCAGCATGTTGATATAGATATGTGCGTGCATGACTCTTATAATTTATATCAGACCCATAAAACATACATCACGCCTGTATCCCTGAAGGGTTTGGCATACATACAGGTTTATTACACACCCACGGTTCTCTAATTATGTTTAAGTCCCACGTAATAGGGGGCGAGCCTATTGCCGCCTACCGGCCACAATTCCAAACTCCAGGCTGCTGCTGAGATTTTTTTTATACGGAAAAGGTCAATAATACTGTCCGATACGGGGATTGAACCCGAAACCTCTTGATCAGCAGTCACTCACAATACCGCTGCACCATGGAGGCAGTTCAGATGTTATATAAAATAAATTATTCTAATTTGGATATCCAATATAACTAATCTCTATGATGACCTATTCACAGGACCAAGTAGTACATACTTATTGAGATAGAAGTAAGTACTATCACATTTTTGAAATAAAACTACGTTTACGGAATCTATCGCGTTTACTTGATTTTACTACTATCCCGACGTTTCGAATACTTTACAGCATTCATGATCACGGGTGGACTTAGATGATAGACGTCCAAGGTTGATATGTTATTTCAACGGTTTCATCCGCCCACAATATATGATTTTACAAAATTTTTGGTTTATTTATTTTAACCCACCTAATATTCGTTTAGAAACACAGTGAAAATATCTACTTCAAATGTTTATGCTTACAATGTATGAGACTTTAAATTAGTATATTAAAATGAGTATAATACTCCTCTTTTAAATTGTAAAATTTTTGTTTTATTTAGTGCTCAAAAATTCTACCACAAACTACCAATTACTACCAGTAAGAAGACAATCTTGGTTATTAGTTTATATTATTAAATATATTGATTTTGCCAAAAGCTAAGACTAAGAAGCTACCACCGGATCGGAACGCGGCCTGACTGAGAAAGATCCGGCCAGAAAACTCAGTAGGCAACAACTGTTATGGATTATTAAATTTTGTACGGAATTACTGAAATCTAATAAGGTTTAAATTTTAAATTTTTTACAAAAGGCAAAGACTAATCACTACTGTGGGTTTTATCTACACAATAAGCGCTAACTGTGTCTTGCAATCTTGTGGATAAAACCCACAGTAAAAACCCACAGATAAAACCCACAGTAGTGATTAGTCTTTGCCTTTTGTAAAAAATTTAAAATTCTTCTTAGCTTTTGGCAAAATCAATATATTTAATAATATAAACTAATAACCAAGATTGTCTTCTTACTGGTAGTAATTGGTAGTTTGTGGTAGAATTTTTGAGCACTAAATAAAACAAAAATTTTACAATTTAAAGAGGAGTATTATACTCATTTTAATATACTAATTTAAAGTCTCATACATTGTAAGCATAAACATTTGAAGTAGATATTTTCACTGTGTTTCTAAACGAATATTAGGTGGGTTAAAATAAATAAACCAAAAATTTTGTAAAATCATATACTGTGGGTAGATGAAACCGTTGAAATAACATATCAACCTTGGACGTCTATCATCTAAGTCCACCCGTGATCATGAATGCTGTAAAGTATTCGAAACGTCGGGATAGTAGTAAAATCAAGTAAACGCGATAGATTCCGTAAACGTAGTTTTATTTCAAAATGTGTAACATTCGCGTAAATATCAGAAAGTATTAAGTACTATCATTTTCATTTAATAAACGTACAGCAGTATTCAAATATTTTGAACAAAAGCCTTGTTGTATATGACCTCCTTAGTCATATCAAATCGTAGTAACTTGACACTTTATGCTCTAATAAGAACCAACCAGTTCTAGACCGGTTAAGGATGTAAATAAGATCTTTTCAAGCTATGCATAGAAATTAATATTGTAAAGCGTCCATACTCAACTAGTTGTTCAGGGGCCGCGTGTGACTAGCCTAGGTTTTACAAGTGGTCCGTCTGGCATTTATGTACAAATAATGCAAAATAAGTTTGAAATAGAGTATTAATGTAAAGATGCGAAAGAGAATGCTCAGATGTTTCGGATATATAGAAAGGATGCCAGAAGAGTGATTGGTGAAGATAAACAATGCGAATTTGGAAGAAGCATGTAGGTACAGGGGGAGAGACTAACCTACCTAGACCAGTTCCGTCATGTATTGAATGAAGGTGGAGTCAGAAGTTTCCAAAACTGGTGAGCGTGTATGAAGAGAATTAAGAATGTTGAGGAAGCGAGAGATGTATGCAAAGAATAAAGTCTTTTGGCAATTTGTTCTTTCTGCCTTCCCCACAAGGGAGATGGCATAATAATGAGTAAATAAGTAATGAGTAATATCTTAAGATCGTCGAAACGCCATTTGAAAGAATATGACGTAGTTAATGTAAAAAAAAACAGGATAGAGTCTTTAGATAAGAGGACGTATGTTAATGACATATTATTGCTCTAACTAATGCCTTCGAGGCGCCTGAAATTAGGGATTTTTTAAATTGTAATACTGAGCATCGTCGTTTTGATAAAGTTAATTACTTCTGGCCAAGTCATAATATAATCTTTGGTAAATATAAATATTTAATTAAATAACTTGTGGTAGAGCCTACCTTGTCCCAGGGTGAATAGGGCAATTAGATCGGGGAAGTACCACCCTCTCAAAGAAGATTAGCAAACTACGGTACCCCGTTGTATTTAGTATGGTGAGTGAAAACACTCGGTCCATATTCTCTTTTTATTATTCTATCTCTCTATCTCATCTGATACATAGAAATTAGACCAGTGAAGTAATGTAATATAGTTCCAGTGGCCCGCCAATAAAGGCGGAGAGACGGCACACGGTGGGTTTATTTAGTGGGTGAGGGCCCCAAACTACCCTGTTCGTTGCCCCAAATGAGGGGGTATGCGGTTAGGAAATTTTTCCCGCCTTAACAAAAAAGAAAGAAAAAAAAATGTTCACGGTGACATCGAAGCTATTACAATTGGAATAACTCCAAAATTAAATCTCTTCTCATTATTTGAATTGAAAGTGCTAAGAGCAAGATACACTACAGCCTGTGATGATCATGTTATAACACACATAATAAAATATTGTTATCAAAAATTTCGCTGTTAACCTGCAAATTATTATTATAAACAATTATAGCCTCACGCCAGTATCCCGAAGGGGTAGCCAGAGGTGTATTACACATCCACGGTTCGCCAACTATGGTTGGTACCACGTTATAGTGGTCCAGCCTATTGCCGTTTCCAAACTACGGGCTGCTACTGAGAATTTTTCTTAGGAAAAACCTTAATATCACTTCCCGACTGGAGATCGAGCCCGAAACCTCATGATTGTCACTCACGCAACCACTGCATCACTGATGCAGGTAAAAATTAAACATAAATTGCAAATGATTTGTGAAAGTTGAAAAAGGGAACTTTACTTCAAGCAGGTTTCGAACCTGCGTCCCGTCCAATCCGGGGATGTGCTCTAGACTACTGCAATAGCTTAGCGGTTCCCTTTTGCCACTTTCACAAATAATTTATTATTTAAAGTAGCTGAGCATGTCAAGTGCTAAAAATACAGATCATAATCATCATCATCCATCAGCCTTTCAACTTCCACTGCTGGGCATAGGCCTTCCCAAGAGAACGCCACACCGTGCAGTCCCGTCATGGGGCATAATGCCGTAATCGCCACGCTTGGCAGGCGGGTTGGCGATCGCAGTGGATGTTGTTAATACTCGGGGGAGTACAGACTCCCCCGGTATTCCCTCAGTTGGCTCTTACAACTCCCATGAAAAAACACAATCAAAATTAAACATAATTCTTAAATGGTTAGTTTGCCGTTAAAATCTGATTGAAAAACATCGAATAACAAAGGAAGCAGAAAATAGTTAACTTTTGTTTCCACAATTTAAGTCTGATTTCTAAGAGATTTGCATTTTCCTCAAGTCAGATAAAGCTATAACCCTTTGAGGATTTTATTTTCTAAATCTACAATCTATTTTCTTTATCGTGGCTTTCTGAAGGAAAGATCAGAGAGTAAGCCACTGTTTTTTTTAGGGTTCCGTACCCGAAGGGTCAAAACGGGACCCTATTACTAAGACTTCGCTGTCTGTCTGTCCGTCTGTCTGTCGCCAGGCTGTATCTCAAGAACGGCGATAGCTAGACAGTTGAAATTTTCATAAATGATGTATTTCTGTTGCCGCTATAACAACAAAAACTAAAACTAAAAAAAAATATAATATTTAAGGGGGGCTCTCATACAACGTCTATCTGTCCGTCCGTCTGTCACCAGGCTGTATCTCAAGAACGGCGATAGCTAGACAGTTGAAATTTTCACAAATTACGTATTTCTGTTGCTGCTATAGGTGTAGCCAAACACCATTGTTACAGAGAGTTACAATAGTGTAATGTTGTTTACCTAGTCAATGGTACAAAGGGAGGGACCCTTTGTGTGCGCGAGTCCGACTCGCACTTGGCCGGTTTTCTTTTATTATTTAACAGTATCGACTAATTATAGTGACTTTTTTTTCAGCCAATAGCTACACACGAGTTTTAGTAGCATGGAGAGAGCAAGCGGACTGCTATATTACACTGGCAAAATCGGTTGGCACTTTGTTTAAGTTTTACTGTTCTTGAGGGGAGTGCTTATTTTTCTTTCCTTGATGGGCTTGAGTTGGTTTCACGGTGTATTTTTAGTCTACCATCGCAAGAATATATATTTTTGTGTTCAACGCTTGATTTCCTCTCATTATAAGAGAAGACTTATGACTATCAGGCCAGTAACTATTTTGATATTTTTATATAATGTATTTAAGCATTTGACATGCTTAGCCATATAAATTAACACAAAATGCGAAAATTTTAAATCTAAAATAACAAGCAGGATTTGTGTCTCTTCGAATTCCCTTGATGCCAATTTATAGGGCTGCGTCGTTATTTATTATGAATCTAAAGGCAATAAATAATTAAGCTAACCTAGTCGAAATATGCAAATACATCCAACAGATGGCGTAAGCGCACATTAAGAAGGAAAATGTTATCAAAATTCACAGTCCCGAGCATTTGTCACGATGGTTGAATTGGCAAAGGCCTGTTGTGCATATGCACAAGGATTGAAAAGGATAACTGTGAGTCAGGATTGAATCCGCACCTCATGGAACACTTGTGATACGGACTGCAATAATTAAGCTACCGCAGGTTGTACCCGCAGTGATTAACTTCTATAGCACATTCTTTCTCACCGTGTTATTGGATGTTCTGTTGGATATATTAGCATACGTTATTCCGACAAGATTGAGTCCGACAAGGCGGGTTCCCTGGCCGCTCACAACAGGGCCCTTCTGTGGCGTCCGCAGAGGGTCGTAGCGGTTAGGGCAATACGCGGGTACCGCACGGTCTCGATTATTGCAGCCTGCGCGTGGGCCGGAACTCCCCCGTGGGATCTGGAGGCGGAAGAGCTTGCCGACGTTTATCGGCAGGCGTCGACGGCGCGGGCGGGGGGCATTCGCCGAGCGCGATCTCTTCATGGCGGGAAGATGCCCGCCGCGCCACCGTCTTAAAGTGGAGGGCTCGGCTAGAGACGCCCCCGGCTAGTCTCTGGACCATAGGGGCGCTCCAGCCGATCTTAGATGAATGGGCCTTCTGCGAGAAGGTTCTGCGGTCGCCGCCGGCGCGCGGGGCGGCGTGCGCGCGCTTACCTGCGCCTGATGCCGCCCTAGCCGAGGCGAGCGCGCGTACACCCACGTGCGTGAGGCGTCGCACAAGAGAGGGTGCCCGAAGGGGCTGCCGCCTGCGGATCGCGGTCGATACGACGTGGAACCCTTGATCCGCCGCAGTAAGGTAAGTAAACCCACCGTGCGCCCTCACCCGGGGCGCACGGTGGGTTTTTAGTGGGTGAGAGCCCCACACTACCCCGTGGTCACCCGGGCAGCGGGGTGTGCGGTAGGACATTTATGTCCACCTAAAAAAATTTCCGACAATATTAGTAAGATTTTAAAAATTTAAAGTCATACCAATCGATTACACAAATCTATTATTTATTTTTAATCACTTAACACGCTCGAGTTAATATTTATTGAAATATAAAATACCACAAACTCTCTTTTAGCAATATTTGAAATAACAGTTTATTTTAAAATGTTTTGTTTTGCGGCAAATATCACACTGTCTATTCTGCAGTCATTGCAAAATAGTATTTTCCAATAACGCTTTTACATTTGTAATTTTGTCGAATTTCTCTTTTTAGAAAACCGTTTTAATAGTATCAGTGCTTTCCAATCTGGAATCGAAGTATATTTTTTCTCGTACGAGAAAATCGTTCCAGAATTAGTTAGTTTTCAAGGATAAACTAACATTAACATAGTAACAATTTTACGATTATTAACTTTGTTTCTGAAAGTCACCTCTAAATTAGACATAGAACCTCACTTGCAGCTCAAATTGACACTGCTTATTAGAGAAGAAGAAATGCCGTTCATGGACTCGATAATACTACGTGTACAACTAAGCTGTTGCCTATCTTAAAATGATCTAGTACATTCAAAAGAGCTCGAAGAGGAATGTCTACATTATATATTAAATATACTCCAGTAAATCTTGTATATGCTAGTTATTGTTACGATGTAACCGATCAAATTACTAAATAAATTATAAAGTTGCATATTCAATTGATACCGGATACGATATCCGCAAATTTAAAATACGCGCGGTTACCTAGGCCCCCTACTCAGTTAGATTATCGCCAATGGGTCGCATGATTCCACTCCCACAAAGGCCAGAATCTCGTTATATTACCATATATGGTCATATACTGCTACTCTACTCGCATCCGGGATCGCAGCATGCGATCCCGGATGCGAGTAGAGTACGCCAGGGATCGAGAACATTTTATGGCTACTCCAATCGCAAGCGTATGGATAGGAAAAGTTCTACAACAAAAAATTATCCACCAATGAGTAAGCCAGGGCAATAGCGCTAAAAAGAGATGGCAAGAATAATTTAATCAAGTATTATTTGAGAAAAAATATAAAGATGACAGTGGATAGATTTTTTTGTCTCTGACTGAATTATCGTGTGTGTCAAGGCAGATAACACTGCGTAAATTACTTTTGTAATATAATTAAAATATAATTTTGCCTAGGGCATTTGAAAGTAAAAGTGTGTGACTAGAAAACCCCAAAGAACTCAGCTGAAGCGAGCGTTGTGTCCTAAATATACCGCGCCCCAAAATTAATAAATATCACCCGAATAAAAGCTCCTGGGGTTTCAAGTTCCAATTATTATGCAGTGTTTAAATATGACATAAACTTGTTTGTAACTAAATAGTTTATTTTTCAGAAAGTTTTCAAAGCAAAACGAACATATAATTCTAGATTCAAATGTGAAAAATAGTTTTAATTCTTTGATGTAGCAATATTATTGCGTCCATAAACGTTATTTTTGAACGGGTTTCTAAGAAAGTATTTCGGTGCAACTTTTTGATTTCATTTTTAAATATATGTAGAGGTTATTGCTTATCAACGATATGTTAGTGAGCTAAACTTCTTTATTTCGTACTGTGGAGCACAAGAACAGTTGAATTACGGAAAATAATTTATTATTTTTTCTTTTTGAAAGACAAAACCGTTTTTTTTTGTTAAGGTGAGCAAATATATTATGTCCTAACGCACACCCCGCTGCCCGGGGAGACAACAGGGTAGTGTGGGGCTCTCATCCACTAAAAATCCACCGTGCGTTGCTACGGCGGATCACGGGTACCGCGTCGTATCGACCGCCATCTGCAGGTTGCAGCCTTTTACAAACATACAATTTCACGAACACAAAGTACACCCAGACTCAACACAACAATTTGTGGATCACACAAAGAGATTTTTTAAATATGGCTACTCGGATTGACACTTATTAAGGACATATTTCTTCTTCACAGGTGAGCTTGATTCATCCAAAAACTCACAGTCGAAGTCATAGTCCTATAAAATTAGTCATAGTCAAATCAAAGTCAAGCCTCAGTAAAATGGCAGCGACTTTACTGAAAAGCTTCTATGGAGTTTTGGAGGCAACAGGAAAATACACGTTACGCCGCATTACATCACTTGACAACACAATTAGTTAATTAGTAAAATACCACCACTTTTAGTTTTACTTGAAATAACACAAGTTTTAGAAAATGTTTAGATATTTTTATATATATTTTTAGCATTTGACATGCTTAGCACTATACATTAAACACAAAGTGAAAAATGTGAAATCGAAAATAACAGTCACGAGCAGGATTCGAACCTGCATCTCCTGGATACCGTCCAGATGCTTTCAGCACCGCGACAATTGCTTCCGAATGCTAATTTCGATAACAGATTCATAATTAACGTCTTTGGGTGACGCCCGCGCCATCTGTCGGCAGTATTTTCATACATTATACCGACCAGGTAAACTAAATTTTACAATTAAGATTTTTACCTAATAATGACGCAAGCCCTATAAATATTTAGATATTTTTATATATATGGCTGAATTGGCAAAGCATCTGGACGGTATCCAGGAGATGCAGGTTCGAATCCTGCTCGTGACTGTTATTATCGATTTCACATTTTTCACTTTGTGTTTAATTGTAGAAAATGTCTAGCCTTTTCCCGCGCCTTCGCCCTATCTAAAAACTATAGTAACGGGATAAAATGTTTACCACTTTTTAAGTCTAATCAAGAGCTATAAAAAAATTTGCATCAAAATCCGTAGTTTTTGCATGATGCGCGAACAAACAAACAGCCAAAAAATCTAAAAATAATGTTTTGTGTTTAGACACGCTTATATAGCCTAGTAAAGTAATTTTTTCTCAAATATATTAAATGTACAGACACAGCTCTGTTACAACTTTATAATAGTATAGATAGATGCAGGGCCTCGACATGATTTTGCATGTTCCCGCCAAAACTCCACACAAAGAGTCAGGTGGGAAGCCGGTATCTAAACCACTCCGCCATCTGTGTAGCTTAGATTAAAGCTCTTCTTGTATTAGCATTTTTTCTATCTCGTTGTTGTTCTACTGCTGAGTATGTCCCTTCTCAAAGTGAGAAGGATTTTTTTATACTACGTAGGTGGCAAACAAGCATACGGCCCACCTGATGGTAAGCGGCTACCGTAGCCTATAGACGCTACTAACACCAGAGGCATCACTCGCGCGTCGCCATCTCCAAGGAAAGCGATAGGAGGTGGATAGGGTGGATTATAAGGAGAGGATAGCTAGGATACTAAGGAGACAATAGGAAGGATGATAAGGAGAAGGTAGGGAAGGGTTTTGGGCCTCCGGCGCTCTCACTCATCGTACGAAACACAACGGTAAGATTAAGTACCGTTATTACAAAGGTTTTTTTGTGAGATGGTGATACTTCCCCGATCGAGCCGGTCCATTCATGCTGGGATAAGCAAGGTTCTACCATTTGAAAAGGATTTCGACTATAGTCCACCACATTGGCTGACGAGCCATCGCGAAAATTTCAGGCATGCAGGATTCCCAAGAATAATTTTCTACACTGGTAGACAATTAGACCTAAAGTATTAATAGACTTTTATGGCGTAAGAAAATCCTCTGTCACTGTCTTAACAAATAAAATATCTGGCTAGTACTTATCACGCACCCCTAAAATAACTATTGGTGGTTCATACAAATATTTTCCTTGTGTGGGATGAAGGGCGTTTCTTAAATTACAAAGCTCGTCGGATTGTTTTTCCTAACCAAAATTGCTCTATAGCTTCATATATCCATCTTACTAATATTATTGTAAATGTGAAATTAGGTTTGGTTGTTTGTTATCCTTTCAAGCCACATCTACTTAACCAATTACGAGCGACTGGTTAAGAAGATAGCCATGATATAGCCATAGATTGCCGTGTGGGGCCAGTTTTAGGATTGTCCCACCCCTCTCTACCCATGGGAGTCGTAAGAGCCGACTGAGGGAATACTGGAGGAGTGGGCAGCAGCGCTCCTTCGAGTATTAACAACATCCACTGCGATCGCCAACCCGCCTGCCAAGCGTGGCGATTACGGCACTATCCCCCATTCTTGGGGAGGCCTATGTCCAGCAGTGGACGTTAAAAGGCTGATGGATGGGTGGATGGATGGTTAAGAAGATATACAATGCGAAAGTGGAAGGATGTTGGAACAGAGGGAAGTCCTTGTATTGAAGGAAGGTGGAGT
This sequence comes from Leucoma salicis, assembly GCA_948253155.1. Classification (NCBI taxonomy): domain Eukaryota; kingdom Metazoa; phylum Arthropoda; class Insecta; order Lepidoptera; family Erebidae; genus Leucoma; species Leucoma salicis. The sequence goes on along the minus strand of OX411805.1, from coordinate 6,817,222 downwards.
CAGGAGTCTCCGAAACTGACGAGCGTGTATGAAGAGAATTATGAGTGTTGAGGAAGCGAGACATGTATACAAGGACAGAGCTTTTTAGCTCTCTGCTCTCTTTGCCTACTCTGCAAGGGAGATGGCGTGATGATAAGTAACTACTCAACCAATCCTCATAGTATTTAGCATACATATAGTTCATAACCTGTAAAAGGACACAGCTACTTTTTATCCCGGAGAAATCTATAGTTCCTCTGGTATAGCAATTTAGCCCTTATTTGTGTTCCATAGAATGACGCATTTATATTCTAAATGTTTCAAATAAAATTATATATTTTTTTAGGTCATAATTATCTCAGGTACCCGATATAGTAGCGGTTTAAAATGTATGTATATACTAGTTAATAAGTCTAATCAAGGGCTCTCGTATACAAAAAGATGCATCAAAATCCGTTCAGTAGTTTTTGCGTAATTCTCGAACGAACAAACAGTTAAACAGACAAAAAATCTAAAAAAATTGTTTTGTGTTTAAACACGCCTATATAGCCTAATAAATATCTCAGACAAAGCTCTTTTAAAGCTTTATAATAGTAGGTATATATGGTAGGTATAGATTATAGATGTCAAAAGATGAAGACAAAACAGGTCTTCTTCCGTTTGTCAAGCAACTCTATTTTTTTGTTTAGTTAAGTAGCTAGAACGAACTTTTGTTTCTATTCACAATATTTCTCATTAAAAAGGTTTGACTCTTACGAATTCCTATATTAATATTTTCCTAAAATTATTAAATAGTGGTTTTGATGGAATTTCCAAGTAAGTTTTATATGGCAATGTCCTGCCTATTTAGGATAATAGAAAAAAAAAACAACAAAATTTAGATACGCTTTTTTCATCGGTTTATTGTCATTTTTAGGGTTCCGTACCTCCAAAGGAAAAAAAAACATTATAGGATCTCTCGTGTGTGTCCGTCCGTCTATCACAGCCAAATTGCTCCAAAACTACTGGATCGATTAAGTAGACATTTGGTAAGTAGGTACACATTATACGAGTATAAGTCGGTGACTCTAACACGGGCGTGCAACTTAAATAAATTAATTTTAAACCACCACTTTCAGGAACTAATATAGAAAATTAAAAGTGTTTTGCAGACTATAGGTATTGTCAGATATATCAAATAAAAAGTAGTAGAGTTTTATTGGTGGTAGAGTTAAGTACCAAGTGGGAGTTGGTTATCGGGCCTAAGCGGGTCAGTACCACTGTTTCTCGAGAACTAACCCGACAGACATTGTCCTGTCCTAATATTGGTGTATCGTTTGGATGGAGTAATTTAAAACTATCCCGGTACTTACTCAAACATACATAAATGAATTGACGAAAAAATCCTGAAATCCTATCGTGGCGCCACCTACCGGGTCCAAATATGAATCTAAACCATCCCGGTACTTACTCAAACATAGACAAAAAACTTCGTCAAGATCGCTCCAGCCGTTTAGGAGGAGTTCAGTGACATACACACGTACAGTAGGATTATATATTATTACTAGTGGACCCAACAGACGTTGTCCTGTCCAAATATTGGCCTTTTACATTAGAAAAAATTAAAGAAAAAACCCTGAAATCCTATCGTGGCGCCATCTACCGGGTCCAAATGTGAATCTAAACCATCCCGGTATTTAGGCAAACATTCACAAATAGATAGAAGAAAAGGTCCTGAAATCCTATTGTGGGCTACTTACCGGGTCCAAATGTGAATATAAACCATCCTCGAATCCCCTTGAACTCACACAAAAAATTTCATAAAAACCGGTCCAGCCGTCTAGGAGGAGTTCAGTGACATACACACGCACACAAGAAATATATATATAAAGACTAGCCTTTGCCAGCGGCTTCGCCGCCGCCAAAAGCTAGTTTTTCGGTTATATCTCAGGTTCCCGATATAGTAGCGGGATAAAAATAATGTCTACCAGTTTTTAAGTCAAATCAAGGCCATTCAAATAAAAAAAGTTGCATCAAAATCCATCTAGTAGTTCTTTTAAATAAATTCTACAAAAAAATCTAGTTTAAATAATTTTCTAGTTTTTCGGTTATATCTCAGGTTCCCGATATAGTAGCGGGATAAAATGTCTACCAGTTTTTAAGTCAAACCAAGCCCTTTCAAATAAAAAAAGTTGCATCAAATTCCGTTCAGTAGTTTTGTGTGATGCGCGAACAAACAAACAGATAAACAGACAAAAATTCTAAAAAAATTGTTTTGTGTTTAGATACGCCTATATAGCCTATTACAGTATTTTTTTCTCAAATATCTTGAATGTACAGACAGCTCTGTTACAGTTTTATAATAGTATAGATATAAAGATATACATACCAACAATTACCGTTAAATACCTGAATAAGAATGACGTCAACGATCATACGCTGTTATATATATTTATATAGTAGTCTATTTAGGATCATATCTTTACGCTAATTATAAAACCCTCCAATTACCTATCATTAGTGAATTCCTCCCGGCAATTAATGCCCGGGATAGGTCTATCTTGATGGTTAGAACCAATTAGATGTTCTTAGCTTATCTATGTATGTATTTTTAATCATGTATATATATAATATATATAGTTCTTTATCTTAAACACAAAGTGAAAAATGTGAAATCGAAAATAACAGTCAGGAGCAGGATTTGAACCTGCATCTCCTGGATACCGTCCAGATGCTTTACCAATTCAGCCATCCTGACAATTGCTCCTGACTGCTAATTTCGATAACACATCACACCTAACGTCTTTGGGGACGGTATCCAGGAGATGCAGGTTCAAATCCTGCTCCTGACTGTTATTTTCGATTTCACATTTTTCACTTTGTGTTTAATGTATAGTGCTAAGCATGTCAAATGCTAAAAATATGTATAAAAATATCTAAATAGTTCTTTATCTTTTTTATAAAATTCTCGTGTCACAGTGTTTGTCACCATTCTCCTCCGAAACGGCTTGACCGATTCTTATGAAATTTTGTGTGTTTATTCAGTAGTTCGGAGAGAATATAAACTATTTTTCATATAGGGATAAGGGTGGTCCAACGCAAAAATATTTTTTATTTATTTTTGGAGCAAATTTTTTATTTTATTTTTTTATGATTCAGCATATAAGATTTTTTTTTCTACGTTAATTAATTAATTCCCTAAAAAATCTCTAGAAATAATATATATGGCAAAACAACGTTGCTGGGTCAGTTAGTATTGTTATAGATTTTAAGAGATTAAATCAATGTATTTTTTGTATTAAGTCGACAAATATTTGGCGCACAGATGGCGAAGTATTTTAACCCGCCCGAGTGTTGTGGATTCAATTTCAACACAGGACAGCTCTTTGTGTGATCCACAAATGGTTGTTCTGAGTCTGGGTGTACTTTGTGTCCGTGAAAATGTTTGTTTGTAAAGTCACCCGCGATACAGAACTATTCCTTAGGATGCAGGATTTCCGCAGATAGTAAGTAGTCTTTAAAAAAGTAGTTTTTAAGAGAATAAATATATTGTAATAATTTATTAAAAAATCTGATTAAAGCTCGCTAGGCTGATTGCAGATGGATAATATATATATATATATATATATATATATATATATATATATATATATATATATATATATATATATGTAGTAATAATAATAATGAATAAATATTCACAGACATTTTTCACATAATGTCCTCTGGTCCCAAACTAAGCTTAACGCTTGTGCTATGAGTATCAGATTACATCTATTACATATATTACTGTTTTTTTTAAATAGATACATATACTAGATAGAAAACACCCAGACACAGGACAAATATCTGTGTTCATCACACAAACAATTGTACTGAGTGGGAATCGAACCCACGACCTCGTGCACGGAACTCGGTTACAGTACCGACTACGCCACGAGGCCCGTCAGTTATATGTTTCGTCTTATTCGTTATCTTTTAATAAAGCGATTCTAATCTCTTTATTTATGTTTCACAAGTATTTTCGTATCAATTATTAGATTTTGACCATGACCTCGCCGATGGGGACTTCAGAATTAAATCAAACAAAATACCTACGTCACTTTACGACACATCTATTATCTATATATTATACAAATCTATCTCACAGACACCGTTCATTTGCCGAAATAAAAATGTAGCCTGTATAGTAGTCACAACGGATCTTTGTGTCTCTGAAGTTACCACAGAATACTATACTTACAATACTCATAGTACAGCACTATACAAATACATCTTTTAGTTATATTTTATATTTTTATTTCTTTTATAAATGACTTGTTATTTTTTAATTCTTCTATTTTATAATTTTCGCAAGGATACATAGAGTTGTGATTTAGTTTCTTTGTTTATTTTGTTTTCATTTTTTTTTTAATCCTTTTTCTTTTTAATATTTTTGAGTACTTTTTTGTTTTTCTAGTAATAATGTTTGCTTTTTATTACCTATTTTTTAATTTAATTTTGTTTTGTTAAAGTTTTTGCACTTATATATGAGCAACTTTGTCATTTTATTTTATGTTTATTTATTGCTATTGTTTTTGGCACCCGTGAAGTCATTGCATACCGGACCAACGGAAGATCAGCGCAGGTTTGCTTATTGCAAACTGCTTATGCTGAGTTGGTGCCGTTTTGCGACGAGCTCAGATGCAATTTATTAAATAAGTATTTGTTATATTTAACCAATTTATGCTTGTTGCAATAAACGTGTCTTTCTTTCTTTCTGAAGTTAGGCACATAGCCCGAAGTGAGAATTTTGACAGAATCATACGATTAGTGCTGACCAATTCAAATGTCGATTAGCGCTGACCAATTCAACTCGATTAACAAAACAATTGAATGAGATCATAATGTTTTTATATCTAAGTATTTAGGTTCAAAAAAAGTATACGAGCGATTTGAGTGAATAAGCTTTTATTTGGATTTAAAAGAGTCCGCATCTTTTAGTACGAATGATAAATTATATAATTATCAATTACGATTGTTAAATTATAATCGAACGTTTTTCGACTCATTTAAACTGTAGAAGACGCACATGCTTTATGACACTGAAATAGCTACTGCGCAGTGTCTTGCAGCCAACTTCAGAGACACAAAGATCCGTTATGACTACTGTAGTTTTCTAGGTTTCAGGCTAGTTGTATGCTAAAATGTTTTCATTGCGGTTGAGTAGTTTATGGGTGGGTCATAAGCTAGTTAGATAACTAAATTCTGCCCCAATTTTTTTTCCCTATAATATAAATAAATGGATCTCGTGTCCACGCTCAAAAGTCTGAACTGAAAGAGAAACAAAACGCCAAAACAGGAACAATCGCGCACCAGTCTCGTGTGGTCGACCGACTTGGCTATATGCCGTACTGTACTTTAAAAACGTGTAAAAACTACTCAAATATTTTCAGTAAGTAGACTATTGTTTTATCATCAGCAAGTATTATTTTGCTTAAAAACAAAGAATTTAAAGTACAAATTATTTGTGAATAAAGAAAAAGAGATTTTTAGTAGGGGCGGGAATCGAACCACGCATCTTTTCCAATCCGGGGAAGTGCTCTAAGCCACTGAGCTACCCTACTGAACTTTCGATCATCCCAAATTCTTAATCACATTTGTTTAAAAAGTAGCGGAGCATGTCAATTGCTAAAAGAAATAGATCTAAAATGTTTGAACAAAGAATTTGTTTTAAATTTTGAATATTTAATTACACGTAATACCTATTCACTAGAAGCTACATAATGATCATGGTGCGGCCTATTGGTAGGAGCTGCATAAGCTAGTAAATTATTGCAATGAAAACTCAGGTTTCAAATTAGAATATTGAATAAAAAAATATTTGTGAATGTGGAAAAAGAGAACTTTACTGCGAGCGGGATTCGAACCTGCGTCGCTTCCAATACGGGGAAGTGCTAAGCTTTTTCGTGAATTTTGTACTAGACGTGACGTCCATTTTTATTAGGTCAACGCTTCTATGGGATAGAAATTGTAGCATATAGTTCATTATTGAGCCGTTGAGAGAAGTATTTAGAAATCGCAGGCAGAATGTAGATTTAAATATAACGGTTACACTCGTCTGATCAGCAGATAACAAATCTAAACAATTTGTGTAAACCTTTCTTGATTTACGAGTGGGTGAGCCTACCTGGGGTTTTCTGTTGTTGCCGGATACGAAGCAATAAAAAGGGAAAACGGCGTGATTTCAGTGATAAAATCAGGAAATAGCTTTGTCTAGTAAGATAGAGACAGGTAATTGTAGTGTAATGTATTTTCTATTGCAAACTAAGTCAGTTGCGATAACGAGTTGAGATAACGCCGTATCTATCGATTGGTGATTAGTGTCATTGCTCACAAATTCCAATTGACTTTTCAGAAAAGCTGTGCTATGATGAATTATTACTATCCTTTTTTTTATTGGGAAAATGTGTACTTAACCGCACACTTTGTCATTCGGGACAGCGAACAGAGTAGAGTGGGGCCCTTACTTAAAGTAAATAAACCCGCCGTTTGCCGTCTCTTCGCCTATATTGGTGGACCGCTGGAACTGGAAGACTTTATTTCAGTGGTTCGCTGGCGCCTTACCCTTATACCCTTGGACGACGCTTCCGGGTACCGGAGCGTCATACCTTCTCGGGGGGCATTGCGGGTGGCGGACGTTTCCCGGTCCATCCATCCTGCAGCCTCAGCTAGGACGGCACCAGGCGCAGATACCTGCAGCTGCTCTTTGCCGCTTCCTTCTACGAGATGACTTCCTCGCACAGGGCAGTAACCGCTGTGGATTATTACTATCTCGTGGAAGAGACTTATGTCTTATATATGTATTGAAATGTGTGAAGTCTGAATATAATAAATCAAAATTCTACGACCAAAAACCCAGCATTTAAATCAATATTATAGATGGGAGCAGAAAGTATACTATGCTCGTTTCTGCATGCGACGTTATCCTAATGAACCCTAAAATTGGCTGTAATAAAAAATGTGTGATTAAAATAATAACCTAAATTTACCTGCTATATATTAATCAAGTCTGCTATCTCCTATCATCCTACCACGTAACATACAAATTCGTTCAGTAAGCTATTCAAACATATTTACAAACCTTCACATTTTACGCATTTTATTTGTTATATGAGCAGGATTATTGTACACATAGTAGGTGCGAACGGGTTGTTGGTATGTAATATATAAAGCTTAATACTATAGCATAACATTAGAAACAGGTACAAATTTGCAGCTACATATTATATTTTAACATAATAATATCGTTTTTCACCAACATCACTTAAATTTTTATTTGACACATAGTGCTGGGGCAAGACGGTTAAATAACACTTAACAAACTACTCCACCAAGTCAATTTGACACCTGTCAAAGGTGACGTCACACGCACATATTTCGTGTACGAATAGCAAAAAAATTATTATGAAAACAGGCGGACCAAAAGTCCGTTAACACATTGGTTAAAAATAAAATAGATATATGAGTGAATAACTGCTTATTTATTAGAATTTAGATTTCACATTTTTCGCTTTGAGTTTTATGTATAGTGCTAAGCATGTCAAATGCTAAAAATATATATAAAAATATCTGAAGTAAGCTTTTTTCATCATTTATATTAATCACTTAGAATTATTCAACAATGAACATTAGAAAAGATTGAATCGCATCTCACCCCAAATCCGGCAATAGACACACTCCTTAGAGTTTTCGATGCTATCAGTAGATATCCAGTCGTCTCGAGTATCACAATACCATTATAAGAGTTCGTTGGTCATGGAGATTTAGAGAAAAGTCAATAAAATAAGGCACAGAGTGCCGTTCGAGATATTCAACCTGACTATTGCCCGTAGAGAGTAAATTATTGCACCAGAAAGAAGATTATCACAATCTCAAGCTGAGGTTTTTCCCGCGTTGAATATTATATATTAAAATTAAAAATGACAGATTTTAAGGTAAAAGGAAAGAAAGAAAGAAAGAAAGAAAATATTTATTGTAACGAACAGTTGTACATTTATATAAGCCATAGAAGAAGAAGAACAAAAATACATTCGTTACAAAGCGACCCCAACTCAGCATAAAACAGTTTACAAGACCTGCGCTGGTCTTCCGTTGGGGCACCTTAGTGATGTCACGGACGTCGTTGACATCCATCACACACCGAAGCAAACCATAAAAGAATAAAATATTTATAAATATATGTGACAATAAAACATTAAAATTAAAAAAAAACAAAATAAAAATAAAACGATTATGTAAAATTGATTAAAAAATAATTAAATAACAAACAAAAACAAAATTACCAAAATTTAAAATACACTTCTTAAACAAGAGTAACTAAAAGGAATAACAATCCCGCTGGCCTTGAAAGTATGTGTTTCTATATTTAGATATTTTTATTTATATTTTTAGCATTTGACATGCTTAACCGTATACAATAAACACAAAGTCTGAAAATGTGAAATCGAAAATAACAGTCACTTTTTTTTAAATATTTTTTTTTAGTTTATTATATAACATGCCTACTCTAAATTTGTAAAATCTTTGTGCGAACGATGTATAAACTCTAGTGGGTTCACATACAGCAAAATTTGTGTTTAATGTATATCTCTTTCTAAGCAGAAAAATAAAAATAAGTTATAATTTTGTTGACTCTACCCGTAAATTGAAGCTCTTGGTATCCTAATGCTAATACTTAACATCTACTATAATCTATTGAGAAAGCCGTGAGATAAAATGTAAATAAACATTAAAAAGGGTTCTTTTAAATTGGATTACTCCAAAAGTCTCTTTGTCCACATTCACAAATAATTTGTACTTGTAATTTGTGTTGTAGTTGCTGTGCATGTCAAGTGCTAAAATATAGATCACAATAATGATCACCTGTATGTTAGTGAAAGAGTTGCCGAAACATTTTACTACTCAACCAAGCCAACGAGGCACTCGGGTGGAATGCGCCTTCGCCGCCCGCACACCGCCTCAGGTACCGCGTTCGTCTTAGTACGGTTCGCAGAATCGACACATTCGCATGTTTTACCCTAATAATTTTTGTACATATTTATTTTATTTATCTTGTTACTAGTGTCAAAAACGACAAATTTCACGCTTTCATATTCATCCTGCTCATGACTGTTATTTTCGATTTCACATTTTTCACTTTGTGTTTAAAGCTTACTTCATTAATCTAGGGCCAAGAGTATAAAACTCGTCATGAGGTTCAAATTCTAAGCAGTGTAAAAAGAGACTTTTCTGGGGAAAAGTCCCTGGAACAATACTGAAGCTGGAATTATACCCAGTAAAAACAATAAAATCGTCAACTATTTAGCGGAATAAAGGGTTTTGTAGGTGAAAATAGGATCTGTTAAACCTGTACTTACCTATCCAGGGACAAAGTCGTGAATCCATAATTACTGTCAGATACCTTAATTCCTTTGTCCTTGAACCTCTAAATATATTGTTGCCTCAGATTAATTTTATGCTGTTTGCAGAAGGTTTAATTTCAAATCATTATTGTACTGCTGCAATAGAGACTGTTTGGTTTTATAGCTTTAGTCGCGTCTTGAACATAGTACTTACAATGTTTTATAAGTAGAAATCTTTAGGTTTCTCCGAGGAAATGGACTTCATACATGTACTATGTAAGTTTCTTATCTTAACAATGTAAGCTGCACGGAAAATCTGACAATGGACCACTCTAAGTGATATACTGATGCAGTATCTTTTGATTATTAGCCGCTGTTTAAGAGCTAAGCTATATTACAATCAGAGAGATATAAACTGCTTTGTTTTGTTTTCGAAGTTTTGTCTTTGTTTCGCATTCATTGCCTTCCTTTCATGACCAATTATAAAGCTGACGCTGACAGGCGGTTCGATAATATCTTACATTCCAGAGAACCTGTCAAGTCAAGATCGATTCTCATTGTTTTTTTTGGTCTATGCAAGCGCAGTGGAGGGTAGTCAAAAAACAGCACAAAAGAGGGTGCCCGAAGGGGCTGCCGCCTGTGGATCACGGTCGAAACGATGCGGTACCCGTGATCCGCCGCAGCAAGGGCGGGTGGAAGCACACGGTAGGTTGGGGGTAGAATAAAGTAAGCTAATTGCGCGGTCTGAACTGCTGCCCTGGTTGGGGTAGGCTGGTGGAGTATCCCTTACTTGCTCCATTGTGATGTAAACTATGACTTAAGAGTGGTGAAATCCATTTCCTACCGGTTTTTTGGCACATACCTATACAGTCCACTGCATACTGTGCCAATACATTGATAACGTTGATAATAATGATATAAAACTAATTTATAATATTTATAACACCGATTAAAGTGTAGTGGAAAAATCTCGCGTACGACCCTATAGCTCATAATTTTCAATTGTTGATAGACAGGTTAGCTGTGTGGGACCGGCTTTAGAATTGTCCCACCCCTCTCTACCCACGGGAGTCGTAAGAACCGACTGAGGGAATACGGGGAAGTGGGCAGCAGCACTCCCTCGAGTATTAACAACATCCACTGCGATCGCCAACCCGCCTGCCAAGCGTGGCGATTACGGCATTATCCTCCATAATGAGCACACAAAAAAAAAGGATGCGGTCGGCACAGGACAGCTCGTTGTGGCGTTCTCTTGGAGAGGCCTTTGTCCAGCAGTGGACGACGAAAGGCTGATGGATGGATGGAGTGATGAGTAGACGGGTAGAGGTGCAAGAAGCTTTCCCACGAGTGTCGTACGAGGCGATTAAGGGAAGTAAGCAATTATCACCCATTTCATTATTGGCAGTAGGATTGTGTACCAAGTGGTCACATGTTATATGGCCTGAGCTAAGTCCAACAGCTTGGTGTGTTACATGTACACTCACTATAATACTAAACACTACACAATCCCACACATTTTTGTTAATCCTTGAAAGAAGTATACTCTGGTGACCTGGGATCTTGGACTATAAGATTCATTTAATAATAAATCTAAGTCCCTCCTGTCATATGTCGGATAAAATAAGTGTTCTAACTTTACAGCAATTTTCATCAAGATTAGTGCAGCCATTCTTGAGTTATGACAGGACGTACAAATGTGTTTTTCTTATACTACGTGGATACGCCCACCTAATGGTAAGCGGTTATCGTAGCCAATAGACGCTAACAACAACAGAGACATCACTGGCGCGTCGCTGTGTGCAAAGAAAGGGATAGGTGGTGGATAGGAAGGATATTAAGGAGAAGATAGGCAGGATACTAAGGAGATTATAGGAAGGATAAAAAGGAGAGAATAGAGAGGTGGTTTGGTCCTCCAGTACTCTCACTCACCATACGAAACACAACCGTGGGAGTACTTATCGTTATTTCACGCTGATCTTTTATGATAGGGTGGTACTTCCTCGATCGACTCATGCTGGGATGAGCAAAGCTCTACCACTAGAGGAGAATTGGCGGAATTGGTATAAGTAAGTCTTAAAATAAAAAAAACAGCCGTGTGGGGCCGGCAAGAATAGCTCCACCCCGTCTCTTCCTATGGGAGTCGTAAAAGCCGACTAAGGGCTTACCGGGGCACCGGGCAGCAGCGTTCTCCTGTGTACTAAAAACATCCACTGCGATCGCCAACCCGCCTGCCAAGGGTGGCGATTATAGTAAAACCCCCATTTTGGGGAGGCCTATATCCAGCAGTGGACGATGAAAGGCTGATGGATGGATCGATGGATGGATGGGTGAAGTCTTAAAATTACTATTTAAAATAAGATTTGGGAAAAGAAAAGAAATTACAGACGGAGCACACAGATTTGTACAGTAGTTTAGATATACATAGTACGATTCAATTAACCTGCCGACTGCCAGAATGATAATATATAAGGATGACATTTATGTCTGTGATTAGTACTAAAGAGTTTCACTAGATGGAAAAGTTCTGAGTACTGTTGTTTAAGTAGAATTTATGGCTTGCGGTCTAATCTCTTTATTAGTAGTTCAAAAGAATGTTCTCATAAGTTTTCGCACCTGATCCAAATTGCTTACGCATTAGAATTAATGGTTTTTCCAGCTAGGATTACTTCTATCTAATTATACTACTAGTAGCATAGCCGAAGACTTTTCGATGTTTTGTTTAACGTGATGACTGGAGATGCCCATTCGGAAAGGTTGAATTATTTATAACCTATGCTTAGACGAGAAGCAAAACCAAGAAGATGATATCGAGGCAGACAAGACACTAATTATGACTCTACGAAATTTCAAATATGAGGTAAAATATGTGTGTATTTTTTTTTATTATCACGGCTCGTGTGAAGGAAATCATTGTGAGGAAAAAAAATTTCTCGACAGCCTGTGAAGTTAACAGTTTGGTGGATCAGAGCTTAAATCCCTCCCGGTGTGATACGAGACCTGTGCGCAATAGGCAGTGGCGTAACTAATATAGGGTGGCAGGGCGCCACGGCCCCCCAACCCGAGAGGCATCATCATACGCACTAACTCTATTCAATCCCATAATTTTTGTTGTACTTAGCAAAAGAAGTCTAGTAACCTGGGATCTTGGTCTATAAGATTTAATTTTCATTTCCGTAGAAAATTGCACTACAGTTTGTTCAATAACCGTAAAGATATACTCATAATATGTCCATAGTACCTATTTAGATAATTTTATAAATATTTTTAGTATTTGACATGCTTAGCACTATACATTAAACACAAAGTAAAAAATGTGAAATCGAAAATAACAGTCACGAGCAGGATTTGAACCTGTATCTCCTGGATACCATCCAGATGCTTTGCCAATTCAGCCATCGTGACAATTGCTCCTGACTGCTAATTTCGATAACACATTCGTACTTAACGTCTTTGGGTGGTCGTGTTTTGATTTCACATTTTTCACTTTATGTTTAATCCATAGTACCTATCCAGTTCGATCCAGTATGTTTTGTTAGGTTAGGATTATAAGGAGGGCAGATGGAGGGAGTTTTTTTTACAAGTAATGTAATGATGACAGACAGGCAGACAATGACTATTTACCAGAAAAAATTATGAAAAATCGAAATTACAGACACTTTTCAAATGACAGCCCAAATAAAATGGTTGGTATGACATTTAAAAGGAACGAAATGTAATATCTATCCTTGGTTCCTTGTTATTGGAATTATATGAATGAAATTGGAATATTTAATAAGTGAAAGTAATATTAATTTATAAACCCATATTTTATTGTGTAAGCCTCGTGGCGTAGTCGGTAGTGTTACCGACTTCCGTGCACGAGGTCGTAGGTTCGATTCCCACTTAGGACAATTATTTGTGTGATGAACACATATATTTGTACTGCGTCTTGGTATTTTCTATCTATTATATGTATGTATTTATAAAAAAAAAAGTAGTATATGTATTATATCCGTAATCTGGTACCCATAGCACAAGCGTTAAGCTTAGTTTGGGACCAGAGGACGTGACGTTGTAAGGAGGGCTATGTCGTGCGGCGTCCCGCAGGGTTCGGTTCTTGGGCCGCTCCTGTGGGACATCGGCTGCGACTGGGTCCTCCGTGACCGGCTCCCCCCCGGGCTGGGCGTAATTTGCTACGCAGACGATACGCTCGTCACAGCCCGGGGCTGGACCCTCGAGGAGGCGGCAACGCTGGCCACCTCAGGTACCGCGGAGGTGGTCAGGCGGATCGAGGCGCTGGGGCTTAGGGTGGCCCTTGAAAAGTCGGAGGCCCTACTCTTTCATGGGCGCTGACAGGGCCCGCCCTCCAGCGCCTCGATAACGGTCAACGCTGTGGGCTTGCCAATCCAGGCCCACATCAAATATCTGGGCCTGGTATTGGATGGACGGTGGCACTTTGACGAGCACTTCCGCCGTCTTGCGCCAAAGCTCGTCGGCACGGCGTCCGCCCTCGGGCGACTGATGCCGAATCTGGGCGGACCGAGTCTCGCGTGTCGACGACTCTACGCGGGGGTAGTACGGTCGATGGCACTGTACGGCGCGCCCGTGTGGGCGGAGTCCCTGGCCGCTCGCAATAGGGCCCTTCTGTGGCGTTCACAGAGGGTCGTAGCGGCCAGGGCAATACGCGGGTACCGTACGGTCTCGACCGATGCAGCCTGCGCGTTGGCCGGCACCCCCCCGTGGGATCTGGAGGCGGAAGTGCTCGCCGACGTCTATCGGCGGGCGTCGACGGCGCGGGCGGGGGGCAGCCGCCCCTCGCCGAGCGCAATGTTATCGTGGCGGGAAGATGCCCGCCGCACCACCGTCCTAAAGTGGAAGTCTCGGCTGGAGACGCCCCGGGCTGGTCTCTGGACCGTGGGGGCGCTCCAGCCGATTTTGGAAGAATGGGCAGGGCGACAGCACGGGATCCTCACCTTCCGGTTGGTGCAGGTTTTGTCGGGGCATGGTTGCTTCGGCAAATACCTGCACATGATCGCTAGGAGGGAGACGACCCCAGGCTGTCACCACTGCGGTTGCGACGAGGACTCGGCGCAGCACACGCTCGAGTCGTGCCCGGCCTGGGATGTGCAGCGCCGGGAACTCGTTGCAGTCATAGGCGTGGACCTATCTCTGCCGGCCGTTGCGCGAGCGATGGTTGGCAATGACAGGGCCTGGACCGCGGTCGCCGCCTTCTGCGAGGCTGTCATCTCGCGGAAGGAGGTGGCGGAGAGGGCCCGGGAGGAATCCTCCTTCGTGGACCCGATTCGCCGCCGGCGCGCGCGCGCTTACCTGCGCCTGATGCCGCCCTAGCCGAGGCCGCGGACAGTGGGGTCGGGGAGTACCCTGCCGTCCGCGGAAGCCTAGCGCGAAGGTGTGACGCCCAAGTGCGCGAGGCATCGCTCAAGAGAAGGTGCCTGAAGGGGCTGCCGCCTGCGGATCGCGGTCGAAACGACGCGGTACCCGTGATTCGCCGTAGTAAGGGCGGGTGAATGCGCACGGTGGGTTTTTAGTGGGTGAGAGCCCCACACTACCCCGTTGTCTCCCCGGGCAGCGGGGTGTGCGGTAGGACATTTTTGCCCACCTAAAATAAATAAATAAAAAAAAAAAAAAAGGGACCAGAGGACGTGTGTAAAATGTCCGTGAATATTTATTTATTTATAATAGTATTGTTCGAGATTATCTTTATTAAGACTCTCAAGCAAACTTAAGACGCTATGCTATTACAATGAAACTGAAAATCGAATAGTGCTTATTAGATAGTGTGATTATACAAGACGTAGTCTAGAAATATTGTATTAGTATTAAATGATCAGCAAGTTACTAAGCTTGGATTAACACAAGGCTTAATAAGTGATGAAAACTTATTATTTTAAGATATAAAAATAATGTAAAACTTTATTATAGTAATACGCCGCATCATGACTATTTTTATTAGACAATACCCTTTTTCTAAGGCGGGAAAACCTAATCCCACACCTCGTCTATATGGGGCTTACTAACCAAATAAACCCGCCGTGTGCCGTCCCTCCACCTGTATGGGCGGAGCACTGGAACTAGGGAACAATAATCCCTGTATCGTGAGGAACATAACAACTATTTTGACAAAGCATGTCTGAGCGGCTTGTGAATTTTGGCATCCTGCAAATCGACAGTCATCGTAACCTGTCTTAAACCCCTCTCTGGGGATACACTTGCTGAATAGTAGGACAGCTTAGAGTTGTAAAAAAGATATTTCCTATTTAGAAATGTTTATATATTTTTTTAGCATTTGACATGCTTAGCCATATAAATTCAACACAAAGTGGAAAATGTGAAATCGAAAATAACAGTCAGGAGCAGGATTTGAACCTGCATCTTCTGGATACCTTGTAGGAGATGTAGGTTTAAATCCTGCTCGCCTAGATGCTTTGCCAATTCAGTCATCGTGACAACTTTGCCAATTCAGCATCTGGACGGTATCTAGGAGATGTATGTTCAAATCCTGCTCGTGACTGTTATTTTCGATTTCACATTTTCTACTTTGTGTTGAATTTATATGGCTGAGCATGTCAAATGCTAAAAATATATATAAACATTTCTAAATAGGAAATATCTTTTTCACAACTCTAAGCTGTCCTACTATTCAGCAAGTGTATCCCCAGAGAGGGGTTTAAGACAGGGCACGATGACTGTCGATTTGCAGGATGCCAAAATTCACAAGCCGCTCAGACATGCTTTGTCAAAATAGTTGTTATGTTCCTCACGATACAGGGATTATTGTTCGCTAGTTCCTTTGGTCCGCCCATACAGGTGGATAAATAATAAAGTAATCTAATCTTTATTGTATAAAGAAAATTAATAGTTAAAATATTTTTTGAAACATGTAAAAAATTAATAGAGCTCCGTCTAGCGTCGGAAATACGCAACTCTAGTATTATTATCCAACTGAATTGAAAACTATTGCAAGAGGTAGTGAAACACCAATCTACTGTCATACGTAAACTGATCCATTTACATTACAGCTTCATTGTTATAAGTTTAAAACGCCCAGCTCATGACCTCAAAATCAGACAGTATTTGTAATAGTACGATTTTCCAGCTCCATTCATCCATCAGCCTTTTAACGTCCACTGCTGGACATAGGCCTCCCCAAGAGAACGCCACAACAAGCGGTCCTGCGCCGACCGCATCCAACGCCCCCCGTGGCTTTGACCAGATCATCGGTCCCATTTTTTGTTGCGTGCTCATTATGGGGATAGTGCCGTAATCGCCACGCTTGGCAGGCGGGTTGGCGATCGCAGTGGATGTTGTAAATACTCAAGGGAGTGCTGCTGCCCACTCCCTCGGTATTCCCTCAGTCGGTTCTTACAAATCTCGTGGGTAGAGAGGGGTGGGACAATTCTAAAGCCTGCCCCACACGGCATGATGATTTTTCAGCTAGTCTGCTATTAAATGATAATTCTACGGGAATTCCGCAATATGTTTTGATACAAAACATGATTTAGGGTTGAGGTTTTTTCAGGGCAAACTATGTATGGACGCAGAGCAATGTCCTTTGTGACCAGAATTATACCTATTTGTGATTTTTTTTGTTAAGGCGGAAAAAAATGTTCCTAGCCGAACACCACGTCCTTCCGGGCCACAAACAGGGTAGTGTGGAGCCCTCACTCACTAAATAAACCCGCCGTGTGCCGTCTCTCCGCCTTTGTTGGAGGGCTACTGGAACCATATTACATTCCTTCAGTGGTTGGTCACATGCCCTCCTCCGTGCTTCGGAAGACACGTTAAGCAGTGGATTTAGGCCGTTAAATAATATCCTAGCAGTCGTTATAGGCT
Organism: Leucoma salicis; assembly: GCA_948253155.1. Classification (NCBI taxonomy): domain Eukaryota; kingdom Metazoa; phylum Arthropoda; class Insecta; order Lepidoptera; family Erebidae; genus Leucoma; species Leucoma salicis. The sequence continues at coordinate 6,800,048 of OX411805.1, read as the reverse complement.
GTCAGTCCCGAATAAAAAATATGACTGCGGTTTTGTTCTAAGGTCGCCAGTTGTCCCCTTAGTTAGGTCGTGGATGTCATATAGGCAGTCGCATCGTGTAAATACTAGTAGATCAACGAAAACCGAACAAATTGGAAGCTAACCCCAACGATAATATTAAGAAGTAGATGATGAATCATCGAATTATCACAGCATTGACGATTCCATGCCATCTCATCGTTTTATCACCTAGTAAACAGTAATCGCACAGACTTAGCAGAGAGACATGAACATACTTGTATCTCTACTCGTATATAAATATATATATATATATATATATATATAGCTCAGTGTCTTAGAACACTTCTCCAAATTGGAAAAGGCGCGGGATCGATTCCCGCTTGTACAAAAAATCTCTTTTTCCTTATTCACAAATAATTTGTATTTTAAAAAGTAGCGGAGCATGTCAAATGCTAAAAAATATAGATCAAAAATATTAATTTACATTTTCAATATTTTCAGATCATATATTATCTATATACTATCTTTTTATTTTAGTTTTAATTTACTACTACTACTTATTATCACACCATTTCCATTGCGGGGTAGGCAGAGAATAGAGTGCCAAAAGGTTCTATTCTCTTGCATACTTACATCTCGCGCTTCCTCAACATTCATAATTCTCTTCATACACGTTCACCGGTTTCGGAGACTCCTGACTTCACCTTCCTTTAATACATGACCGATTTTGTCTAAGTAGGTGAGTCTCGGTCTTCCCCTGTACCAACATCCTTCCACTTTAATTTTAATTTACATTCAACATTTTCAGATCGTCTATCTATCTAGTTAATGCTCATGACCACTTACTGTCGTACCATTAATCATCTAAAGACGAACGAACACGGTTAATAACATTGTATGGTAAAAAACACAAAGGGAATTCTGAACAAGTGAATTGCAATATCATCGTTTGACCTTTCAGTATCATATTTGGTTACCTAGTCGATTTTGATTTTATATGATATTTTGCCTGCCCGTGGTTCCGTCGCAGCCAAAAGCAAAATTTTAGGTTATTTCTCAGATTCCCTATATACAACCTATACTACTATATATAGAGATAATCTTTACTATTAGCGGGCTAAAAAAATATAAGTGTAATCAAGTTCTTTCAAAAGGAAATATTGCAATAAAATCCATTCAGTGGTTTTTCCATGACAAACAGACGCCAAACAATCAAATAGATAAAAATTCTAACAAAACATGGATTAAAGACACCCATATTAGGTCGATTATATAATATGTAAATTAATAATTTCAGATTTTTGTGCCCGGTAGACGTCAATAGGCTCGCCCCCTATTACGTGGGACTTAAACATAGCTGGCGAGTCGTGGGTGTGTAATACACCTCTGCCTACCCCTTCGGAGAATACAGGCGTGATGTTATGTAACAATTTCAGACTAAGTGCTACTTTACGTAGCCGTCCCTAAAAAATACGAAATACTTTTTATGACTGACCCAGGACTCGGAACGTGTCACAGCTATGCACTCTTATACAACTTGACCAAAGAGAGTCTACATCTTCTTTCTAACCTTGACCCTTTCTAACCTTTTCTTTTTAACTTAACTAAAGAGAGTCTACGTCTTGTTTTTAGTCAACACTAGTTACGGCTAGTCAGTGTTGCAAACCCCAGCATATAGCAAAAGTGTAGATATGCTTCAAAAAAACTGTTGAAAGCTGTAAATATTAAATTAAAAAGCAGTAAATCTTTATCTTTATATTATATTTTATATAATTGAATGATAGTAATAAATAGAATACATTTTGTTCGTTTTGTATGAATTTGTATAGTACTATCCGCGCCGGCCGCACGGCACGTAATATATATATTAGCTTTCTGGTTATACGTACTCTTTGATTAGCGAAAAATGCGGGTGACCTCACTTACTAAGAAATTTTGTATAAAACTATATAGCTGAAATATCCTTGAGACCAAGACGTACAAAAAACAATATCGTCGAAATCAGCCAATCCGTTCTCCAGATATCATTAAACAGCCGTTCTATGCAAAATGTGGTATGAAAAAAACAATTTTCTTACATTTTTTATTTTAATTTAATTTTTTTAGTCTAAAAAAGACTCCTATTTGGTGTGAAGACAAATCCAACAAAATTATAGATATTTAGATATTTTATATATATTTTTAGCATTTGACATGCTTAGCAACATACATTAAACACAAAGTGAAAAATGTGATATCGAAAACCACAGTCACGAGCAGGATTCGAACCTGCATCTCCTGGATACCGTCCCAGATGCTTTGCCAATTCAGCCATCGTGACCCTTGCTCCTGACTGCTAATTTCGATAACACATTCATACTTAATGTCTTTGGGTGACGCCTGCACCATCTGTCGGAAGTATTTTCATACATTATACCACCATTCATATAAACTTAATTTTACAATTAAGATTTTACCTAATAATGACGCAAACCCTATAAATATTTAGATATTTTTATATATTATATTTTGAGCATTTGACATGCTTAGCAACATACAGTAAATACAAAATGAAAAATGTAATATCAAAATGTGATATAAAAAATTATAGATCATAAATATCGGTCCAGCCATCATCGAGTTTATAAATAGTCTGTGTATTGTTAATATCCCGGAGCAAAAAAGATGTATCGTTAGTGAGCAACTCTCAAGAAATACTTGGTGATAAGGCGACCGCTATTCAGTAGACGGGCTTTTAAAAGGACTGCTTGTCTAGCCGTCGGGTGATTATATCAACACAGCAATATCGTTATGTATGACGTGGAAGATTGATGTATCATATATGAATGGAATGAAATTTGATTCATTACACTGAAATATAAATACATTAAAATCAAAACAACTGTCTTACCACGCACTAAATTATCCTATGTGAAAATCCATCTCACAATAGCATAATTTTATTGGCCCAGCACATGAAAGGTAATTTCGATACTGAGGCATCTGTGCAGTCGTAATATGGGTTCAGAAATTTAATAGGCATATACTATATTGACGGGCCTCGTGGCGTAGTCGGTAGTGTAACCGACTTCCGTGCACGAGGTCATGGGTTCGATTCCCACTCAGGACAATTATTATTTGTGTGATGAACACAGATATTTGTAATGCGTCTGGGTGTTTTCTATCTAATATAATGTATTTATTTACAAAAAAAAGTAATATGTATTATATCCGTAATCATCAACTCATAGCATAAGTGTTAAGCTTACTTTGGGACTAGAGAACGTTGTGTGAAATGTCCGTGAATATTAGGGGTTAAAGTATGAAATTGCCGATTTTTACTGAAAAATTGAAATTAGTTTTTTTTTTTCATTTAACATATTTATTTAATCAAAATATCTACCATTATTATCTATACATTGCTGCCATCTAATAGGAAGGTCATTTATGCCTTTGCGATTGAACTCTGGTGATCTAGATTCTACAAACTGTGTGAAAGCATTTTGTACTGCCTCCTGGGAAGAAAACTTTTTATCACGTAAAAAATGGTAGTCCGTTGGAGCAAGATCTGGCGAATACGGAGGGTGACGAATGGTTTCTGATTGCAGTTCCTGTGGAGTTAAAACGGTTTCTCGTGCTGTATGAGGTCTCGCGTTATCATGGAGCAATAATGGTGTAGATCGATTCATGAGCCGGGGCTGTTTCACTGCAAGTTTTGCTATCATTGTTCGGAGTTCGGCACAGTAGACATCTGCCGTTATTGTTTGACCAGATCGGAGAAAGCTATAGTGAATAACACCATGCTGAGACGTCCAAATAGTTACCATTACCTTTGTATTGGTAAGCTTTGCTTTAGGACACTGTTGCGGCGTTTGACCTGGGGTCAGCCATTGCATTTTTCGCTTACGGTTATCGTAAAGAATCCACTTTTCATCACATGGCACAATTTGATCCAATATTCCTTTATTATTGTATCGATTCAACAAGGCAACACAAGTTTCAACACGCGTTTCTTTCTGCAGTCAAATCTTGAGGCACCCATTTTTCATTTCTTTTTTATTTTATTGATTTGACGCAATATTGTTGGTAAGGTAACGTTAAATCATGCCGCTAATTCCTGGGTAGTTTGGCTCGGATCGGCTTCCACCATCTCTTTCAATTCATTGTTATTCACATGTGTGGGCGGTCATCCACGTGGTTCGTTCTTCAAATCAAAGTTTCCATCACGAAAGCGTTTAAACCAAAATCGCACGGTGATATTGCGAACTGTTTCTGCAGCGTTAGTTCCGCGTCGGAACTCGTTTTCAAAAATCACTCGAATTTTCGAAGTATCCGTCTTTCTTGTCTAAGCTGAATAAAAAAAACAACTGAAAGTCGATAATCGAATGTTGCACATTTTTTAAAAGAAGAAATTCATCAATGGTACCTCCATTTGAAAAAAGTTTTACTCAAAAATCTCAAATCACGAAGGTTATATGTGAATTTGTAGTACCTATTACAATAAAACGGCAATTTCATACTTTGACCCCTATTATTTTTTTTTAAATTTATATTATTATTTAACCCTTAAGCTTTATAGAATTTTGTAAAGGGTCGCTAAGACCTGTGGTTATAAGAACACGGACAGAACGGTCTACGTAATTCTAGTTCTGAGTTTATTTGTACTTTGTGTTATTTGTACGAGTGTGTTATGTTTGTTAATTGTAATATGTAAGTTTCTCTAAAGATAAAGATTTAGTAGCCTGGTATAAAAATGAATTTCATTTCATGATGTTTTTTTTTGTGTAGCCTAGACAAAGATGTTGGATAAGCATTGCATTACGAATGCCAAAATATTTAATTTATCTTAAATTTTAATCAGCTCTTTTTTTAAATAAAGTTAAAATTGGTAGGAACCACCATTTATGTGTGTCCCAAACCAAGCAACAGTGTTGATAGCCTTGTGGTAAGATTAAGAATTTTATAGACAAGTAGCTGACCCAGCAAACGTTGTTTATCCATAAAAAATATTTCTAGAGAATTTTTAGGGAATTTCTAGAGTAGAAAAACAACTAATATGGGAACCATAAAAAAAAATGGGGCCAAGAATAAAAAATAAATGTTTGGGTGGACTACCCTTATCACTTAGAGGTATGAAAAATAGTTTACAATAGGATTCTCAGACCTACTGAATATACAAACAAAATTTCATGAGGATCGGTCAAGCTGATTCGGAGGAGAATGGCGACAAACACTGTGACACAAGAATTTTATATATTAGACATATATATATACTTAGGTATCGTGTCTATTCCGCAGTCCAAAACCTCGCTAAATTCATGTTTTAGGTTCAATATCAAAATTAAAAGTATAAATAAACTTCTCATTCTGATATATATGGTAGAAGATTTGACCTCAGTAATAGAACAGTCACAGGTAGCAAATAAAAAAAATTAAAAGCAAGCAAAAGAAAAATACAATTACGTATATACAAAATGTAGTGAGAAACAGATATAGACTTATAACGTGTTCAAATGATAACACTGATGATGTGAGTGATGTTGCAATAATATGATTTTTGACGAAATTTTCAGTTGTAAAATACAAAGTATATAGCGGAAACACTGTTAATGAACTGTGAATACAAGTCGGTGAATTATATATTTTTCGTCGACTTTCATTAAAGTTTTGGCGTACAGTATCGTTGTTTGAATTCCTCAAATCTATTTGCGTTATATTCTACATGTTTATTTGCGAGCACGTATTGAACAATGCAGTGAAGGACTGCCACCCACTAGGTAGACCGATGACCTGAGCCATAAGCAGCCATACACAGGACCGTTCATTATAGTACTATAATTGGGGAGGCCTATGTCCTACAGTAACAGCCTAGCAGTAAAACCAAGGACTGCAAAGATAGTGTGTCGAGGTCGATCCCGAGTCCAAGATCCACACCGCTAACTTTTCGAGATTTTTCGAAATTATATGTGTATTTGTTGAAGGAAAACATCGGGAGGAAACCTGCATGCCTGAGGGATTTTCTCGACGGCTTAACAGTAGCAGTTGATCCGTGTGATGACGGACTAAGAATACAAGTGTCACCACCCCATTCTTTCCCACGGGTGTCGTAAGAGGCGACTAACGGAAGTAAGCAATTATCATCCATTGCATGACTGGTGGTAGGACTGGGTACCAAGTGGGATTACTCACTTGGTATCGGGCCCGAGCGGGTTGGTACCACCATCTCCCGTGTGACCGGCCATGCAGCACATTGTGGTGTTTTGGTTGCAGCAGGAGATAGCCGTTTATTCTTTCATTTCATATCTGTGAAATGAAATGGTGAGCAGCGGCTTGACAATACTCTCGGTATAGTTGAGTCCATGAGCGACGGTTACCATTTACCATCAGATAGGCCGTGGCTCGTCTGCTATAAACAATAAAAAAAAATGATAGACGTCGCGGGACGTCTACCAGATGTGAAACATCGAAATTATTTTGTAGGAATAATGAGTAGGAATAAAATGATCATAACTTTTTGAATGTGTGCATGCATAAAATTATGACATGTATAAAATAGCGGAAATGGACATAAATCAACATCATCAGCTCCTGGAAACCATCTAGGATCAAAGTACTCGTCAAGACGAAACAAACAATTCCAAACTCGATAAGGTTGAGTCGTTTCATTACAGTTACTGTGGTCACTTTCCAGCTCCATCATCAGACCCTGGATACTATCTAGAGACAAAGTTATCGTCAAGACTAATCGAACGAGTATAAAGACGATGGGGTTGCGTCGTTTCATTACAGAGTTACTGTGGCCATCTTCTAGCTCCATCGTCAAGACCCTGGATACCTTCAAATGACAAAGTACTCATCAAGACGAATCAAACGAGTCCAATCTTAATGGGGTTGCATCGTTTCATTATGGAGTTACTGTGGCCACCTTCCAGCTTCATCATCAGACCCTGGATACCATCTAGAGGCAAATTACTCGTCAAGACGAATCATACGAGCACTAAGTCGATGGAGTTATGCCGTTTCATTATGAAGTTCCTATATCCACCTTCCAGCTCCATCATCAGATCAGCTCCATGTCATCATAATATTGCATTATTACGCAATATACATATTCTTGTAAAATTTCAGCTCAATAGGAAATCGGGAAATGTGTCTATTTTAACTTGCAAGATTTGAACGGAACAAGTAAAAAAGCGTCACCACACTAACAGCCGATTTTACCCTCCCTCCGCATTAGATATTTCACTTCAAAAAAAGTCTGCCAAATCACATTGTCTAGCACAATGTGGATTGGCAGACGTGGTGGATTATGACCTAATCCCTCTCACCATGAGAGGAGACATGTGCTAGCTGCTTCGTGTGATTACCTACATATATTATGCTCAGAACAATAGTTCCCTTACTCGACAATGGGTATTGTCACGTGTAGTGAAGCCACGGGTAGGTAAGTTTTTTACTCTCGTTCTCCTACAAATACATAGTTTTAGGGTCCCTTTCATACAGAGATTCCTTGGCATATCTCTCTATAGTAGTCTGTGTTAATTTAAAAAAGAGATAAGTACATACGCTTGAACGCTAATACGTTTCTAGCTAATTAATATAGTTAAAAGGGACTTGCCTTATTCACATCTAGAAACCCCTATCAGCAGTACTTTATAATTGTCTATTTAATTGCAAGTGTTAGAAGAGGCTCTGGCTACCCATTCTGTAACAATGATAATCGTTAGGCAAAACATCACAAACTAACTTTTTTTTTTGTTCAGGCGGAAAAATGTACCTAACCGCGCACCCTGTCGTTCGGGGCAACGAACAGGGTAGTGTGGGTCCTACACCCACTAAAGAAACCCGCCGTGTGTCGTCTCTCCGCCTGTGTTGACGGACCACTGGTACTGTGTTGGATTACTTCAGTGGTCCGCCGGCGGTACCCTCTACTGAGCGACGCATCTGCACACGAAGCGTCGCACATTCGCGGGACGCCTTGCGGATGGTGGACGTACACAGGTCCATCCACCCGCAGCCTCAGCTAGGGCGGCATGAGGCACAAGTACTCGAGCCTGTCTAACCTCCTCGTAGAAGGCAGCGACCAAGGCCCAACTCCTGTCTCCTCCTGTGTGACGCCCCGCGCACTTGGGCATCACACCTTCGCGGTAGGCTTCCGCGGACGGCAGGTTACTCCCCGACTCCACCGTCCGCAGCCTCGGCTAGGGCGGCATCAGGCGCAGGTAAGCGCGCGCACGCCGCTGTGTGCCGTCTGTGTATCCGCCTGTGTTGACGGACCACTGGTACTGTGTTGGATTACTTCAGTGGTCCAAAGGCGGCTTATCCTTTCGGGTACCCTCTACTGAGCGACGCATCCACAGAGGAGCGTCGCACCTTCACGGGAGGCCTTGCAGGTGGCGGACGTTCCCCGGTCCATCCACCCGCAGCCTCAGCTAGGGTGGCATGAGGCGCAAGTACCTGCGCCTGTACCGCCCCGGTCGCTGGCGGCGGTTTAGGTCAGCGGAAGAATCCTCCTCCCTGGCCTTCTCCGCCGCTTCCTTCCGCGAGATAACCTCCTCGCAGAAGGCAGCGACCGCGGCCCAATTCCTGTCGCTGCCAAGCATCACTCTAACGACGCTCGGCAGCGAGAGGTCCCGCCCTATTTCCGCGACGAGTTCACGGCGCTGCTCGGCCCAAGCCGGGCACGACTCGAGCGTGTGCCGCGCCGTGTCCTCGTCACAACCTCAGTGGTGACAGCTCGGAGTCGCTTCCCTCCTTGCAACTATGTGCAGATATCTGCCGAAGCAACCGTGCCCCGACAGCACCTGCACCAGTCGGAAGGTAAGGACTCCGTGCCGTCGCTCCACCCACTCCTCCAGCACTGGTTGGAGTGCCCCTACCGTCCAAAGACCGGCCCGGGGTGCCTCCAATCGCGCCCTCCATCTGGCCATGGTCACTCGGCGGGCGTCGCCCTGCCACCTGGCCACCTCCCTGGGTAGGGGGCGACTGCCCCCCTCCCGCTCTTGCGACGCCCACCGATATACTTCGGCGAGCACCTCCGCCTCCAAGTCCCACGGGAGGATTCCGGCCAACGCATAGGCCGCCTCCGTCGACACCGTGCGGTATCCACGTATGACCCTGGACGCAATGACTCTCTGTGGTCTCCACAGAAGAGCCCTATTCGGTGCGTCCAGGGACCCCGCCCACACGGGTGCACCGTACAGCGCCTTCGGAGAGATCTCCCCCTACTGCCGCGACGAGTTCACGGCGCTGCTCGGCCCAAGCCGGGCACGACTCGAGTGTGTGCCGCGCCGTGTCCTCGTCGCAGCCGCAATGGTGACAGCCCGGAGTCACTTCCCTCCCTGCGATTATGTGCAGATATCTGCCGAAATAGCCGTTCCTCCTTACTTACCTTGTCCGTGTGGTGACGGATTAATAATACAAGTGTCACCACCCCATTCTTTCCCACGGGTGTCGTATGAGGCGACTAAGGGAAGTAAGCAATTGTCATCCATTGCATGACTGGTGGTAGGGCTGAGTACCAAGTGGGGTATCCGGCCCGAGCGGGTTGGTACCACCATCTCCCACGCGACCGGCCATGAAGCACATCGTTGCGTTTTGGCTTTAGCAGGAGATAGCCGTTTATATTTCATTTCATCTGTGAAATGAATTGGTGAGCAGCGGCTTGACAATACTCTCGGTATAGTCGAGTCCATGGGCGACGGATACCATTTACCATCAGATGGCTCGTCTGCCACTACAAGCAATAAAAAAAAAAACCTCGAGAGCACCTGCACCAGTCGGAAGGTAAGGACTCCGTGCTGTCGCCCTGCCCACTCCTCCATCACAGGCTGGAGCGCCCCTACGGTTCAGAGACTGGCCCGGGGCGTCTTCAGCCGTGCTTTCCAATTGGCAATACTGCTTTAAAAAATACTTGCAAAAATAACTACTTTGCTTTCGGCCAAAAACATTTTTGATTTACGATTGGAAACGAGAACATTTAATGAAGAATCCTGCTCAACGCTAAACCCTATCACATGTGTATGGGCATCCATTGATCATTCGCTTTCACAGCTGTTCAACCGATCAATCACTGACTGCTGTCAATTGCAGTAATGCAAGCCATTGTCGAATGCAGTGTACAGTGTTTGTAGTGTACGTTTTGCTGTGTGCACGGAGTGTACAATGAACATTTAAATTGATGTTGCTGTTTTACTGTTAGGCAGTTTTCCTGTCAATGTGAAAAGGATATTGTACATAGTTCTCTATGTTAGGTCGACGAGGTTTAAATATAATTGAGAAGCTGTCAAAAATATTTGCAGAGTAATTAATCTCATCCGTGTGGTGACTGACTAAGAAATCAAATGTCATCACACCATTTCCCGCGGGTGTTGTACAAGGTGACTAGGGAAAGTAAACAATTATCACCTTTTGCAGGTAAGGTTGGGTACTTATATTTTGTACCTGGCCCAAGCGGGTCGGTACAACCGTCTGCCATGTGAGCAACTACGGAGCACCTCTGTGTGTTTTAGTTATAACGGGAGATATCCGCCGCGAAATGAAATGGTGAACCGCGACTTCGCAGTAGTCTTAGTATTGCTAAGTCCATAAGCGATTACCACCGCTGACCATCAGGGACGTGGCTCATCTGCCACTATAAGCAATACATTTAATTAAAGTACAAATTATATAATACTTTCTGATATTTACGCGAATGTTACACATTTTGAAATAAAACTACGTTTACGGAATCTATCGTGTTTACTTGATTTTACTCCTATCCCGACGTTTCGAATACTTTACAGCATTCATGATCACGGGTGGACTTAGATGATAGACGTCCAAGGTTGATATGTTATTTCAACGGTTTCATCTACCCACAGTATATGATTTTACAAAATTTTTGGTTTATTTATTTTAACCCACCTAATATTCGTTTAGAAACACAGTGAAAATATCTACTTCAAATGTTTATGCTTACAATGTATGAGACTTTAAATTAGTATATTAAAATGAGTATAATACTCCTCTTTAAATTGTAAAATTTTTGTTTTTATTTAGTGCTCAAAAATTCTACCACAAACTACCAATTACTACCAATTACTACCAGTAAGAAGACAATCTTGGTTATTAGTTTATATTATTAAATATATTGATTTTGCCAAAAGCTAAGACTAAGAAGCTACCAGCGGATCGGAACGCGGCCTGACTGAGAAAGATCCGGCCAGAAAACTCAGTAGGCAACAACTGTTATGGGTTATTAAATTTTGTACGGAATTACCGATAAGTACCTGAATGGAGAGTCTCACCACCATCCTTCACAGCTAGCTACCGTGTCTAAATCTTTGTTTCAGAGAGCACAAGGAATCTGTGATGTGTGACACCTGGCTGGAGAGTTGCAGCATGTAAAGAAAGTTTTACATGCAAATAAGCTGCTGGTTCCACGCCGCCGTCACAGAAACCGAGTGAAGCCACCCACAGTTGAGCGCCTCCCTGCAGTCCTGCCCTATGTTAAAAGAGTCACTGACAAGATTGGCTACATTCTTTAAAAAGCTTCAATTAAAACCTACAATAAGCCACTCAAAAGAATTAGTCAATTTTTACCACCAGTCAAGTGCCATATACCCTTACAGGATGCAGGAGTATACAAGCTGGATTGTGATTGTGGTCTCTCCTACATTGGGCAAACAAAGAGATTCATAACAACTCGGATCAAAGAACACATAGCTGATGTGAAGCACAGTCGCTATACAAAGGCTGCAATTTGTGAGCACACACAGGACCACACCCGCCATTACATTAGGTTTGACAAACCTCAAATCCTCGCAAAAGAACATCGATATCGCCCTAGAATGATACGTGAGGCTATTGAAATTAAGAAACATCCCAATTTCAATAGAGAAGACGGCTGGGTCTTACCATCAAGCTGGAATCCTGTGATAGGCCTCACCAAACAGAATACAAGAAGGCACACCACAAGATTGCAAGACACAGTTAGCGCTTATTGTGTAGATAAAACCCACAGTAGTGATTAGTTTTTGCCTTTTATAAAAAAATTAAAATTTAAACCTTATTAGATCTCAGTAATTCCGTACAAAATTTAATAATCCATAACAGTTGTTGCCTACTGAGTTTTCTGGCCGGATCTTTCTCAGTCAGGCCGCGTTCCGATCCGGTGGTAGCTTCTTAGTCTTAGCTTTTGGCAAAATCAATATATTTAATAATATAAACTAATAACCAAGATTATCTTCTTACTGGTAGTAATTGGTAGTTTGTGGTAGAATTTTTGAGCACTAAATAAAAACAAAAATTTTACAATTTAAAGAGGAGTATTATACTCATTTTAATATACTAATTTAAAGTCTCATACATTGTAAGCATAAACATTTGAAGTAGATATTTTCACTGTGTTTCTAAACGAATATTAGGTGGGTTAAAATAAATAAACCAAAAATTTTGTAAAATCATATACTGTGGGTAGATGAAACCGTTGAAATAACATATCAACCTTGGACGTCTATCATCTAAGTCCACCCGTGATCATGAATGCTGTAAAGTATTCGAAACGTCGGGATAGGAGTAAAATCAAGTAAACGCGATAGATTCCGTAAACGTAGTTTTATTTCAAAAAATACAAATTATAATTTGTGAATAAGGAAAAAGAGTATTTTAGTAAAAGCGGGAATCGGACCTGCGTCCCTTCCTATCCGGGGAAGTGCTATAATCCACTAAGCTACCATACTATTTTTTAGAAATACCCAATCGATTCCCGCTCGTACTAAAATACTCTTTTTCCTTATTCACAAATTATAATTTGTACTTTAAGAGTTGCAGAGCATGTCAAGTGCTAAAATATAGATCACAATATTTAATTAAACTTTAAGATTATAGCTCTATCAGTTATGCCCAAATATTACGAGCGTGGACAGAGATAAAACCAATTTTTATTTTATAAATCCGAAATAAGATTAAAATTTAATTTCAAAAAATACATTTATAAACATATTGTTTACGATTATATCAAGCTCGATTCAAAGAAAAAAAATATACTAACTCACACTCAAATAAATATACCTACTCAATATCACATAATATATTCATATACGAAATTAATTAAAGAGTACTTACATTGTTGGGATTAAACTCATTTATCCAAATTCTCCTTTGATATTTACGAGTATACACAAACAAAATTATTTTGTCACTTAAATTCAAATTCAAATTATTTATTGCATAAAACCAAGTGTTCATTGAGATTATAAAAACACAAGCACTTTAAGAAGCTAATACAAAAAGGTCAATACTGCTGCATAATTTATTATTATTTTATAAACTATAACACGTGAACTTATAAAGTATAAATATCTATATTTTTCCCAAGAAAGATCGCTCGCGAATTCCGAATGATATAAAACTACTGACGTCACAGGACGTCCAAAGCATTCGCTATCCCGCGGAAAACTGGCGGGAAATCTTAGCGTATCAGAGAAAATTTGCAATACTCTGTACGAACGGTAACTTGTTTTGTACTTGCCTTGTAATTGGAAATTCAGGTACGTACATATGGTAATCGGCAATAAGATAAATTAATAAACAACAGTTTTGCATTAACAATATGCTTAATTCTTGTATTGTTACGATTATATTTTAATAGATGTGTGAAACCGCAGAAATGCTAATTGTAATTTTAGTTGCTCATGCTATATTTCAGAATATTTTTATTATTTTTATGGCATCGTTGTATATGTTTACAAGTATTTCTTGTTTATAAGGAATTATATTAGCAACAGTGGACTAACTACTGCCCTGCTGGAAAGTATTTTATTTGCCAACGGTGGCAGACGAGCAAGCGACAAGTGGTCACTGCGGCTCATGGACTTCGGCAACACCAGAAGCACAGCCAGTGAGTAGTGCTCTTCTCAAACATCGTTTAAAGAAGGAGAAGTCGTAGCGCTGGGGACACACCGCAGCAGGAAGTTCTTCCCAGATTTTACTCGTACATGGTAGAAAGGAACGTTGAAAACAAACCGTCTGGGAGGAGGTCGTCTCCAAGTGGTGTGGATGAACCCTACTACAGTGTCTCATGGTTCAGTGGTAAAACGGAGAAGTTGATACCAGCTCAAAAAGTTTCTCACCCTTGAAGAGTTAATAGAGCATACAGAGAGGCCCAATGTCTGTAATACCTTGTCCAATAAATTAATTCCCCTTTTTACTAAGAAGGGGAGTGAAATGGTATATTCAGTAGTTAACAGATCTATTATAGGTATGTATGTATTTATAAAAAAAGGTAATATATGTATTATATCCGTAATCTGGTACCCATAGTACAAGTGTTAAGCTTTGTTTGGGACTAGAGGACGTTATGTGAAATGTCCGTGTGAATATTTATTTATTTAGTGGGTGACACTACTCTTTTCGTTGCCCTGAACGACGGGGTGTGCGGTTAGGTACATTTCTTCCCGCTTTAACAAAAAAAAGGGTCAAATCGAGTTCATTGCTGTCATTTCCTTTTTAATATGCTTTTATTAGCTTCACCTGTGTATATATCCTATATCCATGTCACCTTTAAACGTGATTTTCACTCACTTCAATATGTCTGAAAAAATTGTACCTTTGCACGCTTATCAAAGATTATTGTTTTTTTTTATGTTTTTATTAAAAACCGGCTTTATCTTGACATATATTATGATAAAAAAGAAATAAGGTATTTTAAATAGAAGTACTTTTGATGCTGTTTTCTGAATAAAAATTTTAAAATAATAAATTGCATATGTAGTTTAAAAAACTAAAAAAACTCACTTTAGTGGCTGCTTTTTACTGTATATATCCTAATAATCATAATAAATCTTGCAATCAGCTACTAGTGACCTATTAATTTGTTTTTGATATCAAGTACCACTCATTTTTTTAAAATTATTCTACAACATAAAAAAACATAGCATCACGCCTGTATTCTCAAAGGAGTAGGCAGAGGTGTACTACACACCCATGGTTAACTATGTTTAAATACCACGTAATAGGGGGGAGCCTTTTGCCGTCATTTTCAAACTCCAGGCTGCTACTAAGAATTTTTCTTTTTACGAAAAATCTCAATAGCATTTGGGGGGGTCGCCCGGGGATTGATCCTGAGACCTCATGATCAGTCAGTCGCTCACGCTACCGCTGCACCACCGAGGCAGTTAACAATCATTATAATTTATTGTAATACTAGATTTTAGCTGCGGTTTCATCCACAAGGACCTCAGAATATAAATTCGGCACATTAATAATTATCTTTATGCAATTAAATATCTGACAAGATTCGTAAATTTTTCTGGCATAAAAGTAGCCTATCTTCCTTTTCTGTGCTGCGTACTTCTGGTTCATTATTCACAGCGGGAAAACATGAAAAACAAACAAACAAACTCATTTTTGCATTTATAATATTTGTAAGGATTATATTCTACCTAATAAACCTAATACCTAATTTTTTTAATATACAAATTATAACTGTAGCTTAGTGGATTAGAGCACTTCCCCGGATGGGAAGGGACGCAGGTTCGTTTCCCGCCTGTACTAAAATACTCTTTTTCCTTAATCACAAATTATAATTTGTACTTTAAGAGTAGCTGAGCATGTCAAGTGCTAAAATATAGATCAAAATGTTTTTTAATATAATTTATAAAATTTTCGCACTTTGTTTTCTGGTAGATGCCTGAGCATGTCAATTGCTTATGTAACTAACATATAGCCTAATTATGAAAACCTATCCTCTATAGTTACCGTTGGCGGCTCTCATCGACATATATGACAGTGGGTATAAAAGAGAGTCAGATTTTTATTTTCACGAAAGTCACTCCGTGAAAAGAATGTAGTGCATAAATTTTGTTCAATTGTAGAGCCAGGTACCAATAGCTTTAACGTACCAGATAAAAATATAAATATTTGTTTCTGAGTAGCTTGCGAGAAGGCCAGCTTCAATCTTGCGTTTGACCCAAATGAGTTTTAACTCGTGAACTTGGTGTAGGCGTAGGGATCTATACATAAATTAGAATTTCATGTGCCTGTTATCGCTCACCTAACACCCACCCATAACACACAGAAAAGATGATTTATAAGTAATTCAGTTAGAGCGATATTGGCTCATTTACAATTTTATGATGAAGTAATCTATACGTCAATCCTTTCGGTGAAAAAGAATATTACACACTTAGGTAAATCCAATAAACGCATAACTAGTAGGGTTGGGCCCACATTTGTTTTACACTCGGTTTTAAATGGCGCGGAACTGAACTTCGGAACATTCGAAATAATAAAAAGTTAAATACCTGTCCGTGTGGTGACGGACTAAGAATACAAGTGTCACCACCCTATTCTTTCCCACGGGTGCCGTATGAGGCGACTAAGGGAAGTAAGCAATTATCATCCATTGCAAGACTGGTGGTAGGGCTGGGTACCAACTGGGAGTACTCACTTGGTATCGGGCCCAAGCGGGTTGGTATCGCCATCTCCCGTGTGACCGGCCATGAAGCACATCGTTGCGTTTTGGCTGTAGTAGGAGATAGCGGTCGGGATACCTCCGCGTTGGTGCACCCCGGGCAACGTCGGCACTCTGGTGCCGGCGGCTGAATCCCGGCAGGGGACGGGTCTCCGCGTGTCCCTCTGACTAGCAGAGGGCACAGTGGACAGGCCGGAAGTCCGCCGTGGAGGATCAGCGGGGCCATAGTGGCCCCCCCGACTCTGGAAGGGGGACAGCGGGGTTACAGTGACCTCCCCGTCCCCGGAGACGGGGCTTTTAGCCCGAGTGGCGACAGGCTCACTGCTTACAGTGGGCCGAACTTCTGCCGTGGAGGGCCAGCGGGGCCATAGTGGCTCTTCTGGCCCTGGGAGACGGAGACGGGGCTTTAAGCCTGAGGGGAGCCGGGCTCACTGCTTGCTTTGCGAGCGGTGGGCACGGTCTGATGCAGACCACCGTTCGACCTGACCCGTAACTCTGAACGGACAGGACCGGGGGTAATCGGACCGCGGGGAAGAAAACCCCTATAAAAAATTACCCCAATCCAAGCTCTGCCGCCCGGCGAGGGATGAATGGCTGGAGGGTATCTGGTCGCGAGGGCGGCACAATAGTCGAAGGACTCTAAACTTAAAAATGGCGGACAGTAAAAACACTATTATTCCTCAGGAGGGTACCGGGTGCAATGCACCTAGAGAATCCCTCACGGAGCCGGGTACCAAAACCGGCTCCGTCAGCCCCATGTATCTGAGGGGGGCAACCTACGCCAATGAAGAAAAAAAGACGGAGAAACAAAAAAGAGGAGGACCCGTGGGACAAAAAGCACTCCCGCGGTGAGTCCTAAGGGTAGTAGTTCTGCCGCTGACACAGTGGAGACGTCGGACGCTGGAAGCGCTCTTGCTGTGGTCGCGGATGTCTGTCTGCCGGAGCCGTCGGGGTCCCGTGCGGACGCAGTGGGTGTGGTGAAGCGGCCTTCGCGGCTCTTGAAGCGCTCGATTGCGCGCGTGGGCGACGCTTCGGAGTCCGAGGGCAGCTCTACGTCGATGCCCCCAACGGGCAGACCGAGTAGAACGGCTAAAAGAGGCCGAGGGGCTGGTAGGGGCCTGGGTTCGGTGCCGCGATCCATATCGCAAGCGGACGAGGCCGCAGTTAGGGGATTGGGAGCGGAGCTCTCGGTGGAGGAGAGGGTAACCCTCCTCACATCGAGGCTCCAAGAGGAGCCTCCGAACGAGGATGGTCCACCTACAGCATACCAGGTTGCCCAGTGGGTTTCCAACGCCCTGGCCATCGTTTCCACGGTGGCTAATGCGTCGCGAGGCCTTTGGGGCGACCTCGCGGAGGCCCTCAAGGAGGCTACCAAGGTAGCCTTTAGCACGGTAGAGTCCCTCCGGCGTAACCCAGCGTCAGAGGGGATCGGCAAGCTGGAGGCGCCCTGCCGCTGCAGGCACCTCGAGGCGGAGGTGGCAGAGCTCCGGAAGGAGCTCGCTGGCCTACGAGCTAGGCCTGATCTCGACAAGGCTGGACCGGGAGCCTCTGCTTCAACCCACAGGGTTCGGTTCTAGGGCCGCTCCTGTGGGACATCGGTTACGACTGGGTGCTACAATGTCGGCTCCCCCCCGGGCTGGCGGTCATTGATATGCGGATGACACGCTGGTTGGGCCCGGGGCGGAAACTTCGAGAAAGCGGCGTTTCTGGCCACCTTAGGGACCTCGGAGGTGGTCAGGAGGATCGGCGCGCTGGGGCTTAGGGTGGCCCTGGACAAGTCGGAGGCCCTACTTTTCCATGAGCCCCGATGTCGGCCACCTGCTGGCGCCTCAATCACGGTGGACGGGGTCCAAATTGGGGTGAAGGCCCAGATACTTGATCTTGATCCTGGTGCTGGATGGGCGGTGGCGCTTTCGCGAGCACTTCCGCCAACTGTCCCCGAGGCTCGTCGGCGCAGCATCCGCCCTTGCACGGCTTTTGCCGAATATGGGCGGACCCAACAATGCGTGCCGACGACTTTATGCGAAGGTAGTCCGGTCGATGGCGCTGTACGGTGCACCTGTGTGGGCGGAGTGCCTGGACGTGCCGAGCAGGGCTCTTCTGTGGAGACCACAAGCGGCCTGCGCGTTGGCCGGAACCCCCCCGCCGTGGGACTTGGAGGCGGAGGTGCTCGACGAAGTGTATCGGCGGGCGTCGCAAGAGCGAGAGGTGGGTGGTCGTCCCCCACCCAGGGAGGTGGCCAGGTGGCAGGGCGATTCTCGCCGAGCTGCCATGGCCAGATGGAGGACACGGCTGGAGGCGCCCCGAGCCGGTCTCTGGACCGTAGGGGCGCTCCAGCCTGTGCTGGAGGAGTGGGTGGGGTGACGGCACGGACGGCACGGAGTCCTTACCTTCCAACTGGTGCAGGTGCTGTCGGGGCACGGTTGCTTCGGCAGATATCTGCACATAGTTGCAAGGAGGGAAGCGACTCCGGGCTGTCACCATTGTGGCTGCGACGAGGACATGGCGCAGCACACGCTCGAGTCGTGCCCGGCTTGGGGCGGGCAGCGCCGTGAACTTGTCGCGGCAATAGGGGGGGACCTCTCGCTGCCGAGCGTCGTTAGAGCGATGCTTGGCAGCGACAGGAATTGGGCCGCGGTCGCTGCCTTCTGCGACGAGGTCATCTCACGGAAGGAAGCGGCGGAGAGGGCCAGGGAGGCTGATCCTTCCGCAGACCCGAACCGCCGCCACCGACTGGGGCGGCGCAGGCGTGAGTATTTGCGCCTAATGGTGGTTGTGTTATTGTATCGTATGTTTTCATGTGTGTTTTTAGTAAAAAGCTGTTATTTTCATTTTGCTGTTATTTATTTGTATAAATGAGATTCTTTGGCAAATACATCAAAAACTATTTTTTACTAATTTGTCAGCTTTAGAAGATTTACGGTATAGTTCATTGGTTAAGATAGTAAGTACTTTGATGTTTTTCTGTAAGTTTTTTTTTGTTAAACAGAACATAATACCTACATTATTTATGTGACATAATTATTCATTATCTTTCCCTTTTTTTTATATTTTTTTGTTTCCATCTATTCATCCATCAGCCTTTCAACGTCCACTGCTGGACTTAAGCCTCCCCAAGAGAACGCCACAATGAGCGGTCCCGTCATGGGGGATAATGCCGTAATCGCCACGCTTGGCAGGCGGGTTGGCGATCGCAGTGGATGTTGTTAATACTCGAGGGAGTGCTGCTGCCCACTCCCCCGGTATTCCTTCAGTCGGCTCTTACGACTCCCGTGGGTAGAGAGGGGTGGAACAATTCTAAAGCCAGCCCCACACGGTTTTTTTATTTAGGCGGGAAAAAATGTACCTAATCGCACACCCCGTCGTTCGGGGAATTGATCAGGGTAGTGTGGGGCCCTCACCCACTAAATAAACCCGCCGTGTGCCGTCTCGCCGCCTTTATTGTTGGGCCACCGGAACCATATTACATTCCTTCAGGGGTCCTTCCCTTAAAACTAATATTTTAAATATGACTATGATGAGTCCGTTTGTCTGTGTTTACTACGATTTCATGCCATAACTTCTTGACCGAGTATTATTAATAATCGTAACCCCTAGTCCAGAACATCGAAAGGACAAAGACTCATTTTTATTCCGAAAAATGTGTATATTAGTGATGTTTTTTTTTGTGAAAAATGGTCAGTGGTTGGCTGTTTTTATGATAAGCGGCAATCCATTGCCTCTGCTAACCCCTCTAAGAAACAGGCGTACATCTGCACTAGTGCCATGGTTTATTAGGGAAGAGATGACTAATAATGACAAACATTTTTTTATTCTACCAGGGTTCCAAACAAGCATAGAGCCTGTACAATGTTAAGCAGATATAGACGCAGTCTATAAATGCTAGTAACACCAGAGGCATCACTCGGGAGTTGTAATTTTTTTTATTTCTTATGGTTGCAGACGCACCACGGCCCACTTGATGGTAAATGGTAACTATTGCTCATGGACTCAACTATACAGAGAGTACTATTAAGCCACTACTCGCTATTTCATTTCACAGATATAAAATGAAAGAATAAACGGCTCCAATCCGACCATCCAACAACCAAAATACACCGATGGTCTTCATGGCCGGTCACACGGGAGATGGTGGTACTAACTCGCTCGGGCCCGATAGCAAGTGAGTACTCCCGCTTGGTACCCAGCCCTGCCACCAGTAATGCAATGGATGATAATTGTTTACTTCCCTTAGTCGCCTCGTACGACACCCGTAGGAAAGAACGGAGTGGTGAATTTTAATTTAGTGCGTCACCACACGGACCACCAACGCTAGGGAAGAGAATAATGAGGGGGCTGGGAGGGAATAAGGACGGGGCTTATGTCTCCGGCGTTCTCACTCACCATGTGAACATAACGACAGAAGTGCATGCAATTGCTTCACGCATCATCTTCTGTGAGACGGTGGTACTCCCTCATTAATGCTAGGAGAACCTGATTCTACGACGAGAAAATCCCCTCAGGACATTGATAATCAAACTCTTATACTCAAAATCATCAGATAATTATTTTAAACACAAAGTGAAAAATGTGAAATCGAAAATAACAGTCAGGAGCAGGATTTGAACCTGCATCTTCTGGATACCGTCCAGATGCTTTACCAATTCAGCCATCCTGACAATTGCTCCTGACTGCTAATTTCGATAACACATCATACTCAACGTCTTTGGGTGACGCCTGCGCCATCTGTCGGACGTATTTTCATACATTATACCGACCAGGTAAACTTAATTTTACAATTAAGATTTTTACCTAATAATGACGCAAACCCTATAAATATTTATATATATTTGTAGCATTTGACATGCTTAGCACTATACATTAAACACAAAGTGAAAAATGTGAAATCGAAAATAACAGTCAGGAGCAGGATTTGAACCTGCATCTTCTGGATACCGTCCAGATGCTTTACCAATTCAGCCATCCTGACAATTGCTCCTGACTGCTAATTTCGATAACACATCATACTCAACGTCTTTGGGTGACGCCTGCGCCATCTGTCGGACGTATTTTCATACATTATACCGACCAGGTAAACTTAATTTTACAATTAAGATTTTTACCTAATAATGACGCAAACCCTATAAATATTTATATATATTTGTAGCATTTGACATGCTTAGCACTATACATTAAACACAAAGTGAAAAATGTGAAATCGAAAATAACAGTCAGGAGCAGGATTTGAACCTGCATCTTCTGGATACCGTCCAGATGCTTTACCAATTCAGCCATCCTGACAATTGCTCCTGACTGCTAATTTCGATAACACATCATACTCAACGTCTTTGGGTGACGCCTGCGCCATCTGTCGGACGTATTTTCATACATTATACCGACCAGGTAAACTTAATTTTACAATTAAGATTTTTACCTAATAATGACGCAAACCCTATAAATATTTATATATATTTGTAGCATTTGACATGCTTAGCACTATACATTAAACACAAAGTGAAAAATGTGAAATCGAAAATAACAGTCAGGAGCAGGATTTGAACCTGCATCTTCTGGATACCGTCCAGATGCTTTACCAATTCAGCCATCCTGACAATTGCTCCTGACTGCTAATTTCGATAACACATCATACTCAACGTCTTTGGGTGACGCCTGCGCCATCTGTCGGACGTATTTTCATACATTATACCGACCGATTTTCGATTTCACATTTTTCACTTTGTGTTTAATGTATAGTGCTAAGCATGTCAAATGCTACAAATATATATAAATATTTATAGGGTTTGCGTCATTATTAGGTAAAAATCTTAATTGTAAAATTAAGTTTACCTGGTCGGTATAATGTATGAAAATACGTCCGACAGATGGCGCAGGCGTCACCCAAAGACGTTGAGTATGATGTGTTATCGAAATTAGCAGTCAGGAGCAATTGTCAGGATGGCTGAATTGGTAAAGCATCTGGACGGTATCCAGAAGATGCAGGTTCAAATCCTGCTCCTGACTGTTATTTTCGATTTCACATTTTTCACTTTGTGTTTAATGTATAGTGCTAAGCATGTCAAATGCTACAAATATATATAAATATTTATAGGGTTTGCGTCATTATTAGGTAAAAATCTTAATTGTAAAATTAAGTTTACCTGGTCGGTATAATGTATGAAAATACGTCCGACAGATGGCGCAGGCGTCACCCAAAGACGTTGAGTATGATGTGTTATCGAAATTAGCAGTCAGGAGCAATTGTCAGGATGGCTGAATTGGTAAAGCATCTGGACGGTATCCAGAAGATGCAGGTTCAAATCCTGCTCCTGACTGTTATTTTCGATTTCACATTTTTCACTTTGTGTTTAATGTATAGTGCTAAGCATGTCAAATGCTACAAATATATATAAATATTTATAGGGTTTGCGTCATTATTAGGTAAAAATCTTAATTGTAAAATTAAGTTTACCTGGTCGGTATAATGTATGAAAATACGTCCGACAGATGGCGCAGGCGTCACCCAAAGACGTTGAGTATGATGTGTTATCGAAATTAGCAGTCAGGAGCAATTGTCAGGATGGCTGAATTGGTAAAGCATCTGGACGGTATCCAGAAGATGCAGGTTCAAATCCTGCTCCTGACTGTTATTTTCGATTTCACATTTTTCACTTTGTGTTTAATGTATAGTGCTAAGCATGTCAAATGCTACAAATATATATAAATACAGATAATTATTGTTATGTTATTCTCATAAAAGATGCATCATGCACTCATTCATATAGTAACTAAATGCAGTTATTCATAACACCCAAACTTTATAATACTTTCTGATATTTACGCGAATGTTACACATTTTGAAATAAAACTACGTTTACGGAATCTATCGCGTTTACTTGATTTTACTACTATCCCGACGTTTCGAATACTTTACAGCATTCATGATCACGGGTGGACTTAGATGAGAGCCTTGGACGTCTATCATCTAAGTCCACCCGTGATCATGAATGTTGTAAAGTATTCGAAACGAAAATCAAGTAAACGCGATAGATTCCGTAAACGTAGTTGTATTTCAAAACCCAAACTTTATTTAAAATTTAAACTTGGTGAGCGCATTTTGTGTCCTTACAACTTAACATAGCATCACACCTGTATTCCTCGAAGGTGTTGGCAGAAGTGTGTTACATACCCACGGTTCGCCAGCTATGTTTAAGACTCACGTAATAGGGGCGAGCTTATTGCCGTCTACCGGGCACGTTTACAAACTCCGGGCTGCTACTGGGAATTTTTCTTTTTACGAAACGTGTTATTGAGATTAATAACACTGGCCGACCCGGGGATCGAACCCTAGACCTCATGATCAGTTAAAAGTTCCTTACAAATATTATAAATACGAAATTGCATTTGTTTGTTACACTTTCACGTCGTATTTAAGTACTTAACCAATCATCATGGGATTTTGTATACTTATAGTCCAAAGCCCGGAAAAGGACATAAGTTAGGTACTTTTATCCTCCAAAAATGGATGGTTTTTATGGACTATTTTATTTTATAAAGATTGCCTTTGCTCGCCGCTTCGCTGCAGCCAAAAGCTAATTTTTGGGTTATATCTCAGGTTCCCGGTATAGTAGTGGAATAAAATGTATACCAGTTTTTAAGCCTAATCGAGAGCTATCAAATAAAAAGCGTTGCATTAAAATTCATCTAGTAGTTTATGCGTGATGCGCGAACAAACAAACAGACAAAACAAATAAAAAAAATTAGACACGCCTATATAGCCTACTAGCCTTTGCCAGCGGCTTCGCCGCAGCCAGAAGCTAGTTTTTCGGTTATATCTCAGGTTCCCGATATAGTAGCGGGATAAATGTATACTAGTTTATAAGTCTAATCAAGGCCTTTCAAATAAAAAATGTTGCATGAAAATCCGTTCGGTAGTTTATGCGTGATGCGCGAACAAACAAACAGACAAAACAAATAAAAATGATTTTAGACACGCCTATAGCCTACTAGCCTTTGCCAGCGGCTTCGCCGCAGCCAGAAGCTAGTTTTTCGGTTATATCTCAGGTTCCCGATATAGTAGCGGGATAAATGTATACTAGTTTATAAGTCTAATCAAGGCCTTTCAAATAAAAAAAGTTGCATGAAAATCCGTTCGGTAGTTTTTGTGTGATGCGCGAACAAACAAACAGACAAACAGATAAACAGACAAACAGACAAAAATTCTAAAAAAATTGTTTTGTGTTTAGACACGCCTATATAGCCTATTACAGTAATTTTTTCTCAAATATCTTGAGTGTACAGACACAGTTCTGTTGCAGCTTTATAATAGTATAGATTAATGTGGCGTAGAGTAATGTTTTAATATTATATTGAAGTTCAAATTGACGTATGCGTATGGCCACGTCTAGTGGTAGAACCTTGCTTATCCCAGCACGAATGGACCGGCACCCTCTCACAAAAGATCAGCGTGTAACAACGGTAGTTACGCCTACCGTTGTGTTTCGTATGGTGAGTAAGAGCGCCGGTGGCCCAAATCCTCTCCCTATCCTCTCCTTATTATCCTTCCTATCCACCGCCTATTCTTTTCCTTGAAGATGGCGACGCGCGAGTGATGCCTCTGGTGTTGCTAGCGTCTATAGGCTACGGTAAGCACTTACCATCAGGTGGGCCGTATGCTTGTTCGCTGCCCATATAGTATAAAAAAAGTCGCAGGAAGAATCTAGTTTATATTAAGCCAAAGTCACTAAATGTAAATATAAGCGTCCCTTTAGTGTAGTAATAGTGCTTTTAGTCTAGTCTTATTTTTAGTATTTATCCGCAAAAGAACACACTAAACTGTAACACATCCGCGTAACACTAATGTAGTTTCAACGTACTAGGGTGAGTCAACTGCTGACGCTTCGATCACAGTAGATGGGGTCCAGATTGGGGTGCAGGCCCAGATTAAGTATCTGGGCCTGGTGCTGGACGGGCGGTCGCGCTTTCGCGAGCACTTCCGCCAACTGTCCCCGAGGCTAGTTGGCACAGCGTCCGCCCTTGCACGGCTCATGCCGAATATGGGCGGACCCAACAATGCGTGCCGACGGCTTTACGCGGGGGTGGTCCAGTCGATGGCGTTGTACAGGGCACCCGTGTGGGCGGGGTCCCTGGACGCACTGAACAGGGCTCTTCTGTGGAGACCACAGAGAGTCGTTGCGTCCAGGGTCATACGCGGATACCGCACGGTGTCGACGGAGGCGGCCTGCGTGTTGGCCGGAATCCCCCGTTAGACTTGGAGGTGGAGGTGCTCGCCGAGGTGTATCGGAGGGCGTCGCAAGAGCGGGAGGGGGGCAGCCGCCCCCTACACAGGGAGGTGGCCAGGTGGCAGGGCAACGCCCGTTGAGCTGCCATGGCCAGGTGGAGGGCACGGTCGGAGGCACCCCGGGCCGGTCTTTGAACCGTAGGGGCGCTCCAGCCGGTGCTAGAGAAGTGGGCGGGGTGAAAGCATGGAGTCCTTACCTTTCGACTGGTGCAGGTGCTGTCGGGGCACGGTTGCTTCGGCAGATACCTGCACATAGTCGCAAGGAGGGAAGCGACTCCGGGCTGCCACCACTGCGGCTGTGACGAGGATACGGCGCGGCCCACCGCGGTCGCTGCCTTCTGCGAGGAGGTTATCTCGCGGAAGGAAGCGGTGGAGAGAGCCAGGGAAGAGGATTCTTCCGCTGACCCGAACCGCCGACAGCAACCGGGGCGGCGCAGGCGCAGGTACTTGCGCCGCATGCCGCCCTAGCTGAGGCTGCGGGTGGATGGACTGGGGAACTACCGCCACCCGCAAGGCCTCCCGAGAAGGTACGACGCTCCGTGCGCGGATGCGTCACTCAGTAGAGGGTACCCGAAAGGGTAAGCCGCCGGCGGACCACAGAAGGAATGTAACATAGTTCCAGTGGCCCGCCAATAAAGGCGGAGAGACGGCACATGGCGGGTTTCTTTAGTGGGTGCAGGCCCCACACTTCCCTGTTCGTTGCCCCGAACGATGGGGTGTGCTGTTAGGAACATTTTTTTCCGCCTAAACAAAAAAAAAGTGTGAGTCAACTGCTATACCGGGTTCAATTCCAACTAACTAACTTATAATCACGCCATTTCCCTTGCGGGGTAGGCAGAGAGAACAGAGTGCCAAGAGGCTCTATTCTTGCATATATCTCTCGCTTCCTCAACATTCATAACTCTCTTCATACACACTCGCCGGTTTCGGAGACTCCTCACTGACCTTGGTCACCGATTTGGTCTAGGTAGGTGAGTCTCGGTCTCCCCCTGTACCTCCTTCCACTTTCGCGTTGTATATCTTCTTAACCAGTCGCTTGTCAGGCATTCTTTCCACTTTTCCGAACCATCGGAGCATTCCCTTTCGCATCTTTACACTAATACTCTCTTTCATACCTTTTTGATGTGAAACATCTAATGCGGAGGGAAGGTAAAACCGGCTGTTAGCGTGGCGACGCTTTTATTTTACTTCTAACTTTAATCTTGTAAGTTGAATTTAACACACTTCCCGGTCTCTCATTGAGCTGAAATTTTACACGCATATGTATATCGCGTGACAATGCAATATTATGATGACATGGAACTGATCTGATGATGAAGCTGGAAGGTGGACATAGGAACTTCATAATGATAACGGCGCAACCCTATCGAGTTTAAACTCGTTTGATTCGTCTTGACAAGTGCTTTGTCTTTAGATGGTATCCAGGGTCTGATGATGGAGCTAGAAGGTGGCCATAGGGACTCCGTAATAAAGCGACATAACGCCATCGAGTTTGGGCTCGTATAATTCGTCTTGACCAGTACTTAGTCTCTAGATGGTATCCAGGGTCTGATGATGGAGCTGGAAGTTGGCCGTAGTAATTCTGTAATGAAACGACGCAACTCCATCGAGTTTATACTCGTTTGATTCGTCTTGACGAGTACTTCGGTCCTAGATGATACCCAGGGCCTGACGATGATGATGTATCTCCTTTTCCGTTATTTTACACTTGTCATAATTTAATACAAGCACACATTGAAAAAATTATGATAATTTTATTTCTACTCGTTATTTCTAGAAAATAATTTTGATGTTTTCACATCTAGTAGAGCTCCCGCGAAGTCTAGTTTTTTATTTCATTCTAAGGGAGCTGGATACCTTTGTTGCACTATTGATATTTTATATTTGTTCGTTTTGATGTGAAACATCTAATGCGGAGGGAGGGTAAAATCGGTTGTTAGCGTGGCGACGCTTTAATTACTTGTTCCGTTCAAATCTTGCAAGTTAAATTAGACACACTTCCCGATTTCTTAATCAGCTGAAATTTTACAAGCACATATATATTGCGTAACAATGCAATAATATGATGACATGGAGCTGATCTGGTGATGGAACTGGAAGAAGGATATAGAAACTTCATAATGAAATGGCACAACAATATCGAGTTTGGACTTGTTTGATTCGTCTTGACGAGTACTTTGTCCTTAGATAATATCCAGGATCTGATAATGGAGCTAGAAGGTGGCCATAGGAACTCCAACTTAAAGCAAAATAACCCCATTGAGTTTGGGCTCGTATGATTTGTCTTGACGAGTACTTTGTCTCTAGATGGTATCCAGGGTCTGATGATGAAGCTGGAAGGTGGCCACAGTAACTCCATAATGAAACGACGAAACCCCATTAAGTTTGGATTCGTTTGATTCGTCTTGATGAGTACTTTGTCTTTTGATGGTATCTAAGGTCTGATGACGTAGCTAGAAGGTGGTCATAAGAACTCCGTCATAAAATGACATAACTCCATCGAGTTTGGACTCGTATGATTAATAATGGTAAGTAATGAAACGACGCAACCCCATCGGGTTCATACCTCCTCGTTTGATTAGTCTTGACGAGTACTTTGTGTCTGGATAGCATCCAGGGACTGATGATGGAGCTGGAAGGTATCCACAGTAAGTCGGTAATAAAACGACTCATCCTTATCCAGTTTGGAATTGTTTGTTTCGTCTTGACGAGTACTTTGATCCAAGATGATTTCCAGGGCCTGATGATGATGATTTATGACCATTTCCGCTATTTTACACATGTCATAGTTTTATGCAAGCACACATTGAAAAAGTTATCATCATTTTATTTCTACTCATTATTCCTACAAAATAATTTCGATGTTTCACATCTGGTAGACGTCCCGAGACGTCTATTTTTTTTTGTTAAGGCGGGAAATAATGTTCCTAACCGCACACCTCATCGTTCGGGGCTACGAACAGGGTAGTGTCCTCACCCACTAAAGAAACCCGCCTTGTGCCGTCTCTCCGCCTTTATTGGCAGGTCACTGGAACTATGTTACATTCCTTCGGTGGTACTCTATTTCATACCTACTCGCTCTCTTACGTCGTCGTTACTAATGCGGTCAGTCAGCCTCACTCCACACATTCTCCGCAGAGATCGCATTTCGACCGCATTGATTTTACTCTCATGCTCTTTGTTCAATTCCAGATATTATGAATATAACAAAAAGGTCCAATAGGTCCTTCTGTGTTGAAAATTCCCGCGGTGAAGTAGATAAATTACCTTTTGAAGGCCTTTACATCTGATCGGTGCAGGAATTTTTCTTCGTGAAATTCAACTAAGTATTTGTTATGTTGTTACATTGTCGTGTTTTTTTTTGTACCTTAGTGGAATTTTCTTTATAATTGTTTATAGTAATTACAGCCAAATGGTAAAACTAAGCAAATTAGGGGTATTTCATCCCCAGTTTGAAGTAAGTATAGTATAAAGGCAGATAATCCCCAACCACTATTTTTCTTATTTAAAACGTCCTCTGGTCCCAAACTAAGTTTAACGCTTGTGCTATGGGTACCAGATTTTGGATAAAATACTTATATTACTTTTTTTTGTAAATACATACATATAATAGATAGAAAACATCCAAGAATTAGTTTCCTTGTTTAATTTCTTATGGTGGTAGAGGAGCCATGTCCCACCTGATGGTAAATGGAAAACGCCACTCATGGACTACACTACCCAGTATACTGCCAAGCCGCTGCTTAACTTTTAATTTTGCGGATGAGAAAAGAATGAATTCACGGCTATAACCAAAACTCTCCAAAGTACTTCAGACAGTGGTATCAACCCATTCATGCCCTATAACAAATGAGTAGGTATTAACCATTTAGTACCCAACCCTACCACCAGTAACGCAATTAGAGAAATCTGCTTAGGACCCTACCACCATACCACCATACCATAGTCGCCACGTACTGTTTCATCCCTGGTCATTATGTACTTAAACCATTTTTTTTGTTGTAAGGCGGGAAAAATTGTTCCTAACCGCACACCGCGTCGTTCGGGGCAACGAACAGGGTAGTGTGGGGCCCTCACCCACTAAAGAAACCCGCCGTGGGCCGTCTCTCCGCCTTTATGGACGGACCACAGGAACCATATTACATTCCTTCAGTGGTAAAGCCTTGTCAGCTAATTTCGCAGAACAGTAGGTATCGTGTTAAAATGATGCTCTTTATATATATTATATTTAAAGCTGTACTATTGCTGTTCCCGTACATTAAAGAATTTTGAGAAAAAAAATATTGTATTAGGCTAGGTATATAGACATATTTTTTAGATTTTTGAATGCAAAAATTAACCTTTTTTATTTGATAGCTCTTAATTAGACTTAAAAACAGGTACACATTTTATCTCGCTACTATATCGGGAATCTGAGATATAAAAACTAGGCTAGTTCTTTTCATAAAGTTAGTTAGATTTGGGATACGACGGTGAACGGTCGTATAGTCATTTAGTAATGATTAGGGCAGTACGGTTTTAAAGGTTAATAAAAACCTTCAAAAGTTATTGGGCATATTCTTTTAAAAACAGAAACGAGGCGGCCTCCTAACAGTACGACACGAAGGTGCGAGAATGGGGTGGTGACACTTATATTTTTAATACCGTCACCACACGTCAACATAATATCTCTTGTCACGTAGAGATGGTATCCTTGAGATATTAGTTCTGTAAAAATATTTCCTTGAAACACAGGTGTTGGCTGTTAAGATAGCAATTTACTAAATGTCGCTCCTCGTTTTGTAGTAATTTTGGGAAGGGTAATTTTCGCCCGAAGGGAGCTAAACAATTGTCAGTTTGCTTCCTTCTGTACCACCATTAATGTCGACAATGTATTGTCTTACACATTTCACCGACAACATTAACACAATGTATTATATGTAGTATAAAATTAACGTTAGCATTTGAATACGGTGATTACAGTTATATAATTTACAATTCGTAACAAACCCGTACACCAAAATATGATTAAATACGCTTTTACGAAATAGAGTACTTAATACTTCCAGATGTTTACGCGAATGTTACACATAATGAAATAAAACTACGTTTACGGAATCTTGTCCGTGTGGCGACGGACTAAGAATACAAGTGTCACCACCTCATTCTTACCCACGGGTGTCGTATGAGGTGACTAAGGGAAGCAAGCAATTATCATCCATTGCATGACTGATGGTACCAAGTGGGAGTATTCACTTGGTATCGGGCCCGAGCGGGTTGGTACCACCATCTCCCGTGTGATCGGCCATGAAGCACATCGTTTCGTTTTGGCTGTAGCAGGAGATAACCGTTTATTCTTTCATTTCATATCTGTGGAATGAAATGGTGAGCAGCGACTTGACAATACTCCCGGTATAGTTGAGCCATTAGATGGGTCTTAGCTCGTCTGCCAATACATGCAATAAAAAAAAAACTATCACATTTATTTGATTTTCTACTATTCCGACGTTTCGAATACTTTACAGCATTCATGATCACGGGTGGACTTAGATGTTAGACGTCTAAGGCGGATATGTTGTTTCAAGGGTTTCATCTACTAACTGTGGGTAGATGAAACTATTCCGTAAACGCAGTTTTATTTCATAAGTATAGTACTAACTATTTTTTATACTAAATGGCAGGCAAACAAGCCTACGGACCTTATAGTAAGCGGTTACTGTAGCCTATAGATGCTAGCAACACCAGAGGCATTAGTCACGCGTCGCTATCTCCAAGGAAAAGGATGTGAGGTGAATGGGAAGGATAATAAGGAGAGGATAGGTAGGATACTAAGGAGAGGATATGAAGGATGATAAGCCGAGCATAGGAAGGGGATTTGGACATCTGACGCTCTCACTCACTATATGAAACACAACGGTAGCATTAACTACCGTTGTTACACGCTGATATTTTGTGAGAGGGTGGTACTTCCCCGATTGAGCCAGCCCATTCATGCTGACAAGGCTCTAGAAACATTTTATTTAAAGGTCATGTTTTTAATGCAGTCTTGTTATTTATTAAAGCGTAGGCGCTTTGATTATGTTTACTGAAGTAGTGCTGTGTGAACTGAAAAACATTAGCGAAAAAGGTTGTCGAGTAGACTCTCAACAGGTGGATA
Source organism: Leucoma salicis (assembly GCA_948253155.1). NCBI lineage: Eukaryota > Metazoa > Arthropoda > Insecta > Lepidoptera > Erebidae > Leucoma > Leucoma salicis. The sequence goes on along the minus strand of OX411805.1, from coordinate 6,768,200 downwards.
GACGACCAAAGGATTATTAATGAATTGGATGGCATCTATAAATAACACACACACACTCATCCACATTAACATTTTCTGATTAACTAATTGCTATTGAATAAGATTTAACACCAAAGATACTCCTATTAACGAACTTAAAGCTGTTTGCGATTTTAAAAATACGACTCTGCCTCTTTTCCAATATATGATATAGGTGTGTGCAAGTAGACTTTTAAATATGTATGTGTTATATTATCATAAAAATATTCGTAGATACTTAAAAAATATAAACCAAATCTAAGTGAAATATCTTGTTTTCCATATTCCAGAGTAAACATTAAAAGCCTTCAAGGGAGCGAAGTTGGAATATCAAGTTTCTAACAATGAATCCCGGCGGGTACTGTTTGAATACACAAATAGGTACCATGAGTATATTGTCACTTACCTACTAAACTACAACAACTAATATTCAAGTCTTGTATCTAGGCTTGTTAGAATATCTACTGCTTTCAACTGCGTTAACATCTGTCAGACTCTCAGTACAAACAAGAACGTATATTTAATCTTTTGATATTTATATATATTTTTTAGCATTTGACATTCTTTTAGCCATATAAATTAACACAAAGTGTGAAAATGTGAAGACGAAAATAATAGTCATGAGCAAGGTTTGAACCTGCATCTCTTGGAATAACGTCAAAGCATCTGCTACGGTATTCCAGGAGATGCAGGCGCAAATCTTGCTAATGACTGTTATTTTCGATTTCACATTTTCACACTTTGAGTTAATATAATTATATTTAATCTTTTATTTATGGCTTTCTGAAGAAGTGGCAGCCTAGTTGCCCAATTACCGCTTATATTGACTACAGGCAAATTGGATACTGGCTATTATAGAACACCCCAAGAGTTACCGTTGTCAAATAAACCTTGGCCTCGCGAAGGTGCGTTGCTCAGTAGAGGGTACCCGAAAGGGTAAGCCGCCGGTGGACCACTAAAATAATGTCACACAGTTCCAGTGGTCTGCCAATACAGGCAGAGAGGCGGCACCCAGGGGGTTTATTTAGTAGGTGAGTTCGTTGCTCCGAACGACGGTACATTTTTCCCGCGTTAACAAAACCTTGAATAAACACCAGACTCAAATATTTTTCTGAGGTCATCAGTTGACTCTCCATTGTATCGTAAAAGTTAAATAGGCTATCGCACCGTTAAATTACTGATGATCAACTAAAATGGAAGAATCTGAAGCTGACTTCGACAAAGTTTGGGATCAGGATAGTAATATGATAAGTGTCTTAGTACATAATCTCTGTACAAATATACATAATACATTTCATAGTAGCCTTCCATTTTTCCGAGACAAAAAATCTAGCCTATGTCCATCTCTATTCTTTGGGCTATATGCATACCAAATTTCATGACCATTGATTTAGTAGTTACGGCGTCAAGAAGTAATGAAGAAACAAAGTACTCGGTTAATGCAGCATGTTTTTCTATCTATCAGTACATATACTACTACTAGTCTTTGCCCGCAGCATCGCCGCAGCTAAAAACTAGTTTTAAGGTTATATCTAGAGTTCCCGATATTGTATCGGGATAAGACAAACAGCTTTGTTAAAGTACTTACTTGCCCTTGCCCGCAGCACCCCCGCAGTCAAAAGCTAGTTTTTAAGTTATAGCTCAAGTTCTCCCCATATGATAGTACCGAGATCAAATGTATACCAGTTTTTAAATCTAATCAAGAGATATCAAACAAAAATGTTTTAACAAAATCCGTTCAGTAGTTTATGCGTGATGCCTGCACAAACAAACAGATAAACAGACAACGATAAAAAAATTGTTTCGTATTCAGAGACGACTAAGTAGCTTAACACACTATAAACATAGCTCTGTTATAGCTTTATAATGGTATTTAGATATTTTTATATATATTTTTAGCATTTGACATGCTTAGCACTGTTCACATTTTTCACTTTGTGTTTAATTTATAATGGTATATTAAATAAAGCTGTAGAGTCTATGTCTGTATATTTACGTCAATTGAGAAAAAAAATAGATGTACATATTAGGCTATTTAGGCGTCTCTGAACACAAAACAATTTTTTTAGTTTCTGTTTGTTTGTTCGGGCATTACGCAAAATCTGTTGAACGGATTTAAATGAAACATTTCGTTTTATAGCCCTTGATTAGACTTAAAAACTGGTATACATTTTATCCCGCTACTATATCGGGACTTTTGGTTGAGAAGAATCCACGGGCAAAGGCTAGTGCATAATAAGAGTTCATAAGTTTTACGTTTTACCACCTGAACTTAATCTTACAAAAATTATGAGAAATTTAGGTACGATAATATAATACTGAAAACGCAAAAATCATTTATGAACGAATCTAATCATAAAGCGAATCCGTAAAACCATTTTCCCTCATCGCATGAATCTGAGGGTACAAACTTGAGATTGCCTCCATTACCAAGTGCTTCAGACATTTATGTGTCTTATTGCGAATTATAACTTTGAATCTCAACGTCATTGCGTCGCGTTAATTATGTTAATCTTAGGTAATGTGGTTTTTCGATACACATTAGATGAAAATTTCTCCAACATATAAATTGAATAAAATTATTATAGATTTTACAGAAAATTAAAGTAGCTATAGACTATTTCAAACATTTATACTTACTTACTTATCATCATGCCATCTCCCTTGTGGGGCAGGCAGAGAGAACAAAATGCCAAGAGGCTCTATTCTTGCATAGATCTCTCGCTTCCTCTACATTCATAATTCCTTCCATACCCGCTCGCCGGTTTTGAAACTCCTGACTCCACCTTCCTTCAATACATATCTGATTTGGTCTAGGTAAGTGAGTCTGGGTCTCCTCATGTACTTATCCTTGTGTGTATCCTTCCACTTTCGGGTTGTTTATCTTCTAAACCAATCGCTCGTCTGGCATTCTTTTCACATGTCCGAACCATCGCAACATTCCCTTTCGCATCTTTATACCAATACTCTCTTTCATACCTACTCGCTCTCTTACACCGTCGTTACGAATGCGAATATTATTTATATGATCATTATATTCCTTAGAAAAGGTCATGGCAGTGGCGTACCTAACTGGGTGGGAGCGCCAAGCGGCCTCTCATCAGCTGCGTCGTATTTGAAGGCGGGTTCTTTTGGGGAATAGCTTAATACTGATTTCTTGACGTTCCTGATATGAACTTACTTACGTCTAGATTATGCCACTTCGTCATGGACTTATTACACTTTAAATTTAGGTTTATCCTTGGCTGAGGATCCTTCCATACGTCTTAGGTACTAGTTGGCTTGCTTGCGATCGGAGCTAAAAAAATACCTGTATATTATTATATTTGTTTATCACAATAAAATATATTTAAAAAGTAATCACATAACTTACATGAACTTTAATAAAACACATTCGCTTTAGGTATATCACTTTATACTTAAACCATGGTATAAAATGGTTTTTTAATAAAATATCCATAGATTCTATTAAAACGAGGAGTAAAGAAATTATATACACATTTTTAGCTTTGGTTTCGAGTTAACTCTGTATTTCGAATAAGTTGTGAATGAATACTAATGTCATTATTACGAGGCTGGATGATATTTTATTTAATTAAAGAAATCACTTGTTCTTCAATCTACACAACACTGTGTATAAATACTATTGCAAGGGAAAAGAGAGCATTGTTGGCTGTCATAACACGCCTGTGATTTTAGCTTCATCACGACGTTTTGATAGATTACCAGAAAAGATCAGATGTTATTTATTATGCCACTGGAATGTTTTGTACGCTAATGAATAAAGATGTATTCTGACGATTGATGGATATTCTATTGGGTATAATCTAGACATATTCTCAACATAAAGTTTAGATCTCAAGAGTTAGCCATCTCAAGGACATAGGCCAGCCGCCGCCCATCGAAAATATCACCACACACGTTTACGAGAACATTTTGATATTTTATATATTTTTCTAGCATTTGTCATACTTGGCCATGTACACCAAAAGTGTGAAAACGTGAAATTGAAAATAACAGTCACGAGCAGGATTTGAACCGTCCAAGATGGCAAAGCGATTGGCAAAGCATCTGGGATGGTGTTCCAGGAGATTTAAGGGGAGGAGGAGATTCAAATCCTACTCGTGACTGTTATTTTCGATTTCACATTTTCACACTTTATGTTAGTTTAAGAGAACAGTAACAACTATTCTACTTTTGAACTGAAGCATGTCGCTGTTTCACGCTCTAAATACGTGAGTGTAAGATGATATCTAAGGTGACGTTTTAAAAGATGGATTTCTTTTTATTCCAGTACTTATTTTTGTTTTCAGTATTGATAGCGGGTTTATGGCTTATAAATTAAGTCTAAGCATAGTACAAACTAAAGTGTCTCTCCACGTCTGTCGTATTTCTCAACAAAGCAATGGACTTTGAAGGTATTTATGCGGTATGAGTAGCGGTCCGTCCCGGCTTCGCACAGGTAGACATTTATTTATAAACATTTTGGGATAAACGTATAGTAAATAGTACCTGGATGACCGCTTTGCTCGGTATTTTTTTTTTTTGGTAAATCGTGTGTTTTTCTCACAAAAGAAATAATTGAAAAAAAGGGGGAAAAAAAGATAAGACGATGTTTTCTAAAAATGAAACCTTGCTAGATCGATTTATCGCCCCCAAAATCGTTGGAGCCGTTTCCGATATTTAGATTATTATATATATATATATTATATTATATATATATATAAAGATTTCGTTTAAAGATATTAGATAGATATCATATATAGCCTATGTCATTTGTACATACACAAACACAAATCTTTTCTCTTTATAATATTTGTATAGATTAGTATAGAATATAGATACATCCTAATATTTTTAAGTTCCGAAATAAAATGTGTTTTGTGAAGTAGAGAAAAAACAATTTACGTGCATACGCTGACTTAACCTTGAAAGTACTTTGAAATACTGTAATAGAGAATTGTTGTACTTGAAAAATCCTAAATATATTTTCATTAGTGACATGACACTGGTGCGTAGCAAAGGCTGATCAATATTTACCACGATTTTCAAGGGAGAGAACATTAACACTATAAGATAAAAAAGGTCGCATATATTATGCACTGGCTTAAACAATTAACATAGTTAAGCATTTTTAGCTAGTGACAAGGAGACCGTGAAGTCTTCCAACCCATATTTAAAATGCGACAGAAATCAATGCCAGTGGTACGGTGACAGATTATTAAAACGCTTTGATTTTGTAATAGACAAACGGGTCATGCACTGTGTAAGCCATTTTCGCCCAACCAGCATCAGATGGATCAAAAAGTGACAGCTATTTGTAAACACCCAACTTCCTTCGTGCTTCGGAAGGCATGGCAAGTAGTGGATCCCGAATGTCGAATAACATTCTGGCTGTACAGGTCAAAAATCTGACTTCGGTCTTATTCTGGAGGTCAAATTGAATATTAGGTAAAATCAAACAGATCACAAGCCGATTCCGTCAAATCTTGGGATGACGACGAAGACTATGAACAAAATGGATAGGGGATGGAGAAGAGGAATAATATAGAGGTGGTGATATGTAAAGTGGTATAGCAGTCTTCTGCATCTCTTAATGAGGAGATAGATGGTTTGGGTCTCTGGCGCTGTTATTCATCGATCAAATCATAACATAATACTTACTGTTACTATAAAGCAGATATTCTGTGAGAAGGTCCAGTTAAAAATTTAATTAAATTTGTTTTTCAATGTCAATAGAATAGTAAGTATATAATACCTTCGTGGTTTCAAATAACACCAGATTTTAAAGCCTTCCGGTAAATATCGGTATATCCTAATGTTCTATATAAAAAAGTGAAAATATATATTGTGATGTTTGTAACATTCAATCCAGCAAAAACGACTGAATAGATTTGAATAAAGGGGGAATAGGTATATTATTTTAGTATTTCATCACAAAACAATTTTAGGTTCATATGGAACGATCGTTTCAAATTAAAATCAAGTCTTATAGAATACTCGCTTTTGTCAGCCGTGCCGTGGGAAAAGCCATTTACTAATATTTTTGCCATAAAAATTAAGCCATAAACTTTATGGTAGCAAGTATAAATATCATGGAATTTTACGTCGGCGATAAAACTACTTTTTGTCATTTTTGTACCCGCTTTAATTTTGACAAGTTATTAAGCTTCGGTAATAAAAATAGTTTTACCGTAGAGGCTCTGCGTACTTTTAATTTCGCCGTATCGGTATTTGGTATGAGTAGATTGAGGATAGTAGATATATTTATATAGCAAACCTACACTAATAGAGTTTTTGCTACCAATTTAAAAAAAGAGCATTGCTGGCATGGTGTTGTAGACAAGGGCTAAACAAATTATGATAAGTACCTACTTCTATAAACCCTCATCTAAAACCTTTACTTACTTTTTACGATTTTCGGAAAAAATGTTTATAAATACAGTAATGACATCTTTAGACAGAAGTTCTAATTTATTTCAACTTTGGCCATGTGAGCTTGCTAAGTTTCGGCTTTTATAACGCTTTCAAAGCTTCTTTCCACTTCATCAAAACTTTATGTAACCTAATTCTCACTAACTCCAATAGATGGCAGGATAATAAATACCCATGAATAGTGTTAAATATGTATTAGTTTACTTTGACTCCACAGATGGCGGAGTGGTTTAGATACCGGCCTCCTGCCCGAGTGTTATGAGTTCGATTCCTACACAGGACAACTCTTTATGTGAACCACAAATGGTTGTTTAGAGTCTGCCTAAACTTTTTGTCCGTGAAATTATATGTTTGTAAAGTCCCCCGCAATACAAGGATTATTCCTTAGAAAAGAGTGTTCGACTTTATAAAAAAAATGCTTTAATAAAAATAGGTTCCAATGAGGAGAATGTTGATCCTTTGGTGAGTACCTGTTTGATTGGTATTTGGCGTAGCTACTATTATGTAAGCTAGGAAAAATAGCTTTTTGACTCCGATGACCCCCTTCCTTTTAATCACAAAATAATATGGGTGAAGGATTTAAGTGAGGTCCGCACGGATTTAAGCAAGATGTAAGCAAGCGTTTAAGCAAGGTACCCTTGTCGGGACACCAGCGGATTGTGTTTCGGCTACACGATTTACATCACGGCTGTAAACAAGATGTTAGCAAGCGTTTTAGCAAGGTGCCGGTCACAGCGCAACTGTCTTTGGTAAGATTTAATCCGCTGGCCAGACGGTTGTAAGCATGAATCCGCTCGCTGTAAGCTCGGATGTAAGCACGCAAGGAAGTTGAAGGTCAAACAAGATTTGGATTACATCTGGTGTCCACACGGCTGGCAACAAGCAATGTCACCCCATTTTTTTTTCTTTTTTTGTTAAGACGGGAAATAATGTTTCTAACCGCACACCCTGTCGTTTGGGACAACGACCAGAGTAGTGTGGGGCCTGCACCCACTAAAGAATCCAGCCGTGTTCCGTGATATGTTAAAAAAAAATATTTATAATAGTAAAAAAATATAAATATAATAATTTAAAAAAAACAATGTCGCCCCCTTTTTTTTTTTTGTTAATGCGGGAAAAATGTTCCTAACCGCACACCCCGTCGTTCGGGGCAACGAACAGGGTAGTGTACCTGCACCCACTAAAGAAACCCGCCGTGTGCCGTCTCTCCGCCTTTATTGGCGGGCCACTGGAACTGTGTTACATTCCTTCGGTGGTAAACAATGTCGCCCGTGCTTGAACGCTTGCTTACAACCGTCCGGTTCTTGCTTTAATATATATCATAAAGAGTGAGTACTTTTTACAGAACCAGGGAAAAGGCAGGAAAATAAAAAAGCTATTAATTACGGGCAACATCGTATTTCATTTTATGATTTTGTCCGTAGGTAAAGATCACACTGGACTATTCGCATCATATTTGAATACGTCCATCAAAAATTGAACATATTCATCGTATTTGAATGAGTATGCTATTCTAACGTTTGCATCTTCTTTTTCTACAAATTTATTGGTCACTATACCTCGGTTCTCTCCTGTAAATAAAAAAATACATCATAATGATTTTATTTCTTATACCACCATCTGTTGGTAAATGGTTAAAAGCTACTATGGACTCCCTAACACCAAGAATAATACCAAGTCCCTGCTCACCATTTCACTTCGCAGATGTGAAATGAATATGTCTACTCTCTACTACCAAAATAAACTGAAGTCCTTGACTGTTATACGGAAGACGGTAATAGCGATCCGTTCCAACCCAATAACAAGTGACTACTTCCACTTGGTACCCAACCCTATTACTAGTAAAAAAATGTATTCTAGAAATAATTCTAAAGCTATCGTTTTCCTAAATAATTTGTTATCTAACTTTTATCATTAACAAATCAAGCACTGTTTTTTAATACGCACAAAGTTAATAATTTAAGAATTAGGCATGTGCGTTATATAGGAATCAGCGAAAGCGTAAGTAAATAGCCAAATAGATATACTCTTATTTTGTTGAGCTTGCTTGTTCCAGCATCAATAGGCCAGGTCAACAAACGATGTACCACCCTCTCACAGGAGATCATGAAACATCGGTAAGCACTCCTACTGTTGTGTTTCACATGGTGAGTGAGAGTGCCGGCCTAGTGCCTCTGGTGTTGCTAGCGAAAGACTAATTATCATCAGATGGGGCCGTATGCTTATTTGTCAACTTAGTATTAAATAAAAAATCTACCCCATTAAAATTACCAACTTACCACAAAGAGTGATATCGTTCTTGGAATATTTATACTCTGTGATTAAATCTGGTCTTAAGTACATTGCGATAACAGCGGGGTCTAACGCTGGCCAACTACTCTGTTTACTTAATGACACTTTCTCGAATTTGTTCTGGTGCTTCATTATTTCTGTTTCGATTGCTCCCAATACGTTAATTCTCCAGTCCTGTAATTACAATTAAATAATAATTAAACTCTTGTTCTTCGTATGTCTAAATTCGCTTACAAAAATACTATACAACCAGATAATCTAAGCTGTTCCTCTATTAAAGGCCTTCTAAATTCAAAAGTAAAGTCAGTACATCGATATTAAAAAATAAACGACGCCTGATATCTAACAGCGTTTTAGTAATATCTTTTTTTTTTGCGCACAGTGAGGGATATTGCTGTCAACGGCCTCGTTAATAGGTACTAGGAGCAATGACAAGCCGCTGCTCACTGTGAAGATCAGTCACTATGCTCAAGAGGAATATAAATAATTAAGAAATGCTTTGTTCACTGACTTTTGTTTAGGTACCTACCTACGTAACCTAAATACCTTGTTATTGTGAAGGTATGTAAGTACTCGTATCTAACAAACTGTTATTGTAGAATAACTGCTTTCCGTTTCGTCTAAGATTAGTTATTGATTCAGCTAAATTTCGTAGTTCTATGATCAATTACATTTAAGCACACAGTGCCCGTTTTTTGTGTTCGGACGGAATCTCTGCTAACGTTACTAAGGAGAGTAAAGCATCTTTTTTATTTTACTAGTAATAAGGGCAAGGTAAGTCGTAAGTATTATGTTTCCAAGTATTACCTTTGGGATATTTAAATATTCTATCACTTGAGAATAGGGAAGGACGGTGACTTTGTCAGAAGTTGAGTTTTGTGTTACTATGTGATACGCTTCAACGTCGACTTGCGCATTGAATTCTGGCTTATGGATCTCTTCGTCTGAAAAATAAGTAAGGATTTTTAACTTATTATTTATTTATTCACAGTGAAAAATAATTAAGGATTTTTAACATATTATTTATTAATTTACAGTGAAAACTTGGATAAGTGGAACTCGAAGCAATCAATACTAATTTAAGGAATAAACCTAAATCTTGAAATATTAATATTACCTTTCAACGGACACTGCCATATTTGCCTTAAAGAAAACTGTTAGGTATTACTTAGATAGAAGGACAAATATATATGCATGTTTTCTTGATTTAAGTCGTGCCTTTGATAGCATTAATTACTACACGCTATAGGATAAGAAGTACAAAGTCGGTATACCGATAGCATTGTTCACATTACGAAGTTTTGGTACGAAGGGCAGGCAAATGTACTAAAGTGGGGGGAGGCGCTATCTAGCGAATATGTTATCAGTACTGTTGGAAACAAGGTGGGTTCAACTCTCCCACATTATTTAATTTATATGTGAATGATCTCAGAGACGAGTTGAGGGGATCCGGAGACGGCTGTTCAATTAACAACGTACCTGTAAACAATCTAAGTTACGCCGACGACATGGTTCTGCTTAGCCCGTCTATAACGGCGTTGCAAAAATTGATAAAAATGTGTGAAGTATATGCAGAAAAACATGGTCTTAAGTATAAAGTACAGAAAAGTTAGCTAATGTGTTTCCGATACGATAACAGTCTTTTACACGTACCTGACGTATTCCTATGCGGTGCTAAATTAAAATCAGTAAAATGCTTCACTTATTTAGGCCATATATTAACAGAAAAATTAAAAGACGATGAGGACCTTGAAAGGCAAAGGCGTTCCTTAGCTGCTAAGAGTAATATGTTAGTACGACGATTTGCAAATTATTCAGACCAAGTTAAAGTCACCCTGTTTAATGCATACTGCCGGAACCTGTATACGTCTGCGCTATGGTACAATTACACGCAGCGTGCCTATAACGCGCTGCGGGTGTAATATAACAACGCATTTCGATGCATACTAGGTCTGCCGTGGCGATGCAGTGCGTCTGGCATGTTTGCTGCGAACAGGGTGGATGACTTTTACGCGGTTATGAGAAAGTCACGGGCCTCCTTCATGAGCCGCGTACATAATTCGGACAATGGGATATTGGTTGCCATATACGAGGTCAACCTCTTCTTCGTATATGGCAACTAAATTCCAGCTATTTTAAGTAATGTATATTTAAATCGACTATATTATTACATGTCGTGTGGGGCCAGTTTTAGAATTGTCCCACCCCTCTCCACCCATGGGAGTCGTAAGAGCCGACTGAGGGAATACCAGGGGAGTGGCCAGCAGCACTCCTTCGGGTATTAACAACATCCACTGCGATCGCCAACCCGCCTGCCAAGCGTGGCGATTACGGCACTATCCCCCATTCTTGGGGAGGCCTATGTCATGCAGTGGACTTTAAAAGGCTGATGGATGGATGGATGGATATTATTTTAAAATTCATTATAAATATGTATTTGTACCTAACTTAAAATTTAATGTATTGAATTTAATTTGTTTTTAATGTTTATATGGGTGTCACCACCTGAAATAAATGAATTTATTATTATTATTTATTATCGCTCAAATTTGCTCGTTCGTCTACAAATATATCCGTCAACAATGTATAGTATGCAATACAGGTTGAATCGTTTAGTTACACCCGGATTTGTTCGTAAAAAAAAATAACACCGTTAGCATTTCTTAAAATACTACTAACACCATCTATCAACTCTTACTGCAATTTAAATTGTTACTTGCATCACTATAAAAATTTAAAAAAAAGTTAAGTGCATAGGCACTCAATTTCAACTCAGTATTGATAGCAAAACAACATTATTATTTTGTAGTCCTAATAACACATTTCAAACTTGATGAGTATGTAGTATGTTCAAAATCCGAACTAACTGCCTCGGTGATGTAGCGGTAGTGTATGCGACTGCTGATCATAAGGTCTCGGGTTCGAACCCCGGGACGGGCAATGTTATTAAGCTTTTTCGTAAAAAGAAAAAAATCTCAGTAGCAGCCCGGAATTTGGAAATGTGCCCGGTAGACGCCAATAGGTTCTTCTCATATTAGTTTTCCTGGGACTTAAAAATAGCTGGTAAACCGTGGGTGTGTAATACACCTCCACCTACCACTACCTTCGGGGAATACAGGCGTCATGCTATCTTGTTTTATCTCTTTTTACCCCCTAAAAAGCACAAAAGCTATGTATTAATTTGTTGACAGGACTAATTCTGCGAAATTTCAAATTGATACATCACTCCATATGATTTCTTCATACAATGTTGAAATTCAACCCCTGTAGGGTTTGAATTATAATAATAATCTAAGCAGATGCCTGCGTTAGTATAACTATCTGTGTACCAAATTTCAATCTAATTAATTCAGCGGTTTGAGCTATGCGTTGATGGATCAGTAGGCAGTCGGGAACACGGTTTTATTTTATGTAAATATCCATCCATTCATCCATCAGCCTTTCATCACCCTCCCCAAGAGAACGCCACAACGATCGGTCCTGTGCCGACCGCATCCAACGGCTCCCCGCAGCTTTGACCAGATCGTCGGTCCATCTGGTGGGGGGCCGTCCTACGCTGCGCCGTCCGATACGTGGTCGCCACTCGAGAACCTTTCGTCCCCAACGGTTATCGGTTCGTTGAGCGATGTGGCCTGCCCATTGCCACTTCAGCATGGCAACCCGGCGGGCTATGTCGGTCACTCTCGTTCTCCTACGGATCTCCGTATTACGGATTCGATCACGTACGGAAATACCAAGCATAGCCCGCTCCATGGCCCGCTGAGCGACTTTGAGCCTGGATATGAGGACAACATTCAGAGACCACGTCTCTGTTCCGTATGTCATCACTGGTAACACACACTGGTCGTAGACCTTCGTTTTCAGACACTGCGGAATATTGGACGAGAAGATATGTAAATATACAGATCATAAATTAATATGGAAAAAAATACTCACTGTGTATATGTCCAGCTCCAATATATAAATGTTTGAGTCGTTGTATAAAATTAGGGTCTATTGACACAGCCAACGCCACGTTTGTTAGAGCTCCGATTGTAATCACTGTTAATTCCCCTGTAAGTTATATAAGGACAGACAATAAATATTATTATATTATATATTTGACACGATCAGCAGACAAACCAAACGAGCGGATGTCATGATGGCCGAATTGGCAGTGTCTGGAACGGTATTCAGGAGACGCGGGTTCAAATCCTACTCGTGAATATAATTCAAGATTTCAAATATTCACACTTTATGTTCTTGTAACTATAATATAATAGAAAATTACTAGCTGACTCGGCAAACGTTGTTTTGCCATATAAATTATTTCTAGAGAATTTTTAGGGAATTTCTAGCGTAGAAAAAAATAACTAACTTATATGCCGAATCATAAAATAATTAAAATAAAAAATTGGGTCAAAAAATAAAAATATATATTACCCTTATCACTTAGGCGTATAAAACATAGTTTACATCCTATTCTCAGACCTACTGAATATACACACAAAATTTCATAAGAATCGGTCAAGCCGTTTCGGAGGAGAATGACGACAAACTCTGTGACACGAGAATTTTATATATTAGATGAAATGACGTACGAGTACCTGGATACATTTTGGAGTATTCAAGAAGTGCTGTTACAGCGTTCTCTTCTTTTGCTGGCACCAGATCTGTGTAAGTATCTCCGCTATCTCCTAAACCATCTTCGCCATAGTAATTAGTTGTCACTAATGTTGTCACAATAGACTTTTTCGACCCTCTAAATATAGGTACCTGAAAATATAAAATTATCCTCCAATAAATCCGGAGCTAAGCGTCAAATTCAAACTCTAATAACTATAGTTGAACGAGCCCTGTAACTTATTTTTTTGTTAAGGCGGGAAAAAATGTTCATAACCGCACACCCCGTCGTTCGGGACAACGAACAGGGTAGTGTAGGGCCCTCACCCATTAAAGAAACCCGCCGTGTGCCGTCTCTCCGCCTTCATTGGCGGGCCACTGGAACTATGTTACATTCCTTCGGTGGTCCGCCGGCGGCAGCCTTGTACCTACCTAGTTTTATTTTTATTTTTCTTAGTCGTCAATGGTTGTTACAGAACACGAAGGTTTAATTTCTTAGATTTTTATAGCGAGATAAATTGTATACCAGCGTTTAAGTCTAATCAAGAACTATCAAATAAAAAAAGTTGTATCAAAATTCGTTAAGTAGTTTTTGCGTGATTGGCGAATATCAAATAGGAAAAAAAAGTAATTGTTTTGTGTTTAGAGATGCCTATGTAGCCTAATAAAGCTTTTTTTCTAAATATCAAACACAGCTCTGTTACAGTTTTATAATAATTAGGATTTAATATATTTTAAATCATAGAAATGTTAATATATTTTGGTGTTTACTAATACATTTATGACTAGATTTAAAGCAGATTTCTAGACCACCTTAAGGTAAATGCTTATACTTGCAGAATTATTAAATTGTGCTATGACAACCTTACCCGGACAAGTGGTGAGCGTAGGGGGCTCTCAGATAACATTTAAGTAACGCTACCCGAGGGCACCCCCAGTGGGGTACGAATCTCGGCACGGGCCGTTGCTGGAAAAGTGGCATTTCCCACGTATATGATTTGAATACTACTTTCGCCCTCGGCGGTGGGGATGCAACCGTGGATAATTATGTGTTGTAGCTGCGCGAGCTGTGTATGCACTATACTGAACCGTGTTATGTCATCGTCAACTTCGTCAAGGATATGTTGCGGTCTGTGTACGGACATAAGAGGGTGTGTACTTAACCGCCTAAACCACTAGCAGATTGGGGTGGGTAATGACGGAGTCAAAGTAACTACGGGAACTGCGTTTCATGAATTGCTTGATGGTATCTAATCTTTGTCCGTATGAGGCCGGCTTTAGAATTGTCTCACCCCTCTCTACCCACAGGGAGTCGTAAGAGCTGACTGAGGGAATACCGGAGGAGTGGGCAGCAGCACTCCCTCGAGTATTAACAACATCCACTGCGATCGCCAACTCGCCTAGGAGGCTTATGTCCAGCAGTGGACGTTGAAAGGCAGATGGATGGATGGATGGAGGTAAATCTAAGTCAATGTGGAGATCCATATTGCGAACCACGGTGCACCGTGATCGCATAAATCTAGTCTGTTGTTTATAATCTATGGATCCTGTGTGTCTTTTTGTTAAGGCTGGAAAAAATACACCCCATCATTTGGGGCAATAAGCAGGGTAGTGTGGGGCCCACAGCCACCAAATAAACCCGCCTTGTGCCGTTTCTCCGCCTGTATTGGCAGATTGCTGGAATTGTTACATACCACATTGGTCCGCTGGCTCGTTGGTGGCGGTTCGGGTCAGCGGAAGGATCTTCCTCCTGTGTCCCCGACATACGTCATTATAGAACGTATGCAGGCAATGTAGAGTCTCACCCTATTCCTAAATAATAGTTTTGACCTAGGGTTCTATAAATGGTGCCAACGTCCCATCACAATGGCTGCACGTGAGCGTACAATCTGAATTTGTGGAGCTAATGTTGGTCTATAAATTGTGCAATGTTAATGTTGGTCTATAAATTGTGCACTTCCCCGGATTGGAAAAGGCGCGGGTTCGATTCCCGCTAGTACAAAAAATCTCTTTTCCTTATTCACAAATAATTTGTACTTAAAAAGTGGCGGAGCATGTCAAATGATCAAAAATATATAATATAGTTTTATTACATTTCTTAATACAATAGATTACTGTCGCCCTCAATAAGATGTATAAATGATTACCTGCATGTATCCTTTAATTATAATCCTTTTGAAAAATTGAGTCACGTCCCTTGAAATTTCAAACTAATAATTATTGTATATGTCATGATCGTAGAATCTATTTAAATACAAAGAAGATTATACATAGATTCTTATCTTTTGGGGTCTCCAGAGTTCAAGCAAATACCTAACTAATATAATTAGTAAATGCTTATTCAATAATATCTAACAATTGAGGTAATATAAACAAGTCATAATTATCACCATCATTTAAAAGACAATTAACCCTTTTTTTTGTTAAGGCGGGAAAAAATGTACCTAGCCGCACATCCTGTCGTTTGGGGCAACGAAAAAGACAATTAACCCTGCACTAATGAATAATCCTTGTATCGTGAGGATTTTACAAATACACACAAAGAACACCCAGACTCAGAACTACCATTTGTAGATCACACAAAAAATTGTCTTATTAGAGATTTGAATGAACAACACTCGAGCGGAAGGTCGGCATCTAAACCACTTCTCCGTTTGTGCAGTAAGCGTTGAATCGTCGTACTCTGTATTCATATAAAATAGCTGCCTATAAAATTAGAACTACAATGTTCATCTGTTTGTCCGCTTTTTTCTTTTAAAGAACTTAACGGATTTTGAAACGGTTTCACTGAGAGGTCAAAAAGTGGGCACAGAAAGAGTAAGTATCAGGTCAAAGGCAAAACATACTTGTTACATGGACAAACATACTAGGATTGCAGAGGATACTGTCAATGGCACAATTGGCTTATTACTTTGAAAAAAAAAATGGAAAGCGATCTTTGATGTATAAAAAAGAGAAGATCCACAATTCGGCATTAATTGTCCGCTATAAATGAGTGCATACGCTTTCTCCTGCACTCATTTTGTTTAGTATTGTTTCTACGTACGGCAACGTCCGCAACGTACGAGTATCAACATGCCTCCTTATAATACTAAAATCTCTTTTAATAAACTCATTGAGTGTCTCTTTTTCTTTTGTTCTTTCTGAATAGTGACATTACACTCACGCTGAATTCCTCCACTCACGCACGCATTTATAAGTTGTTACTATTTTATAAAATTAATGCGAAATGAATGCAATACATTTAAGTAAGATTATATATTATTCAACACAAAGTGAAAAATGTGAAATCGAAAATAACAGTCACGAGCAGGATCTTGGATACCGTCCAGATGCTTTGCCAATTTAGCCATCGTCACAATTGCTCCTGACTGCTAATTTCGATAACACATTCATACTTAACGTTTTTGGGTGACGCCTGCGCCATCTGTCGGCAGTATTTTCATACATTATACCGACCAGGTAAACTTAATTTTACAATTAAGATTCTTACCTAATAATGACGCAAACCCTATAAATATTTAGATATTTTTAGCATTTGACATGCTTAGCAATATACATTAAACACAAAGTGAAAATTTCATTTTGTGTTTATAGATCAATGGAAGTGATATTGTTTTTATACTTACGTCTTGTCTATTGGCAACTTTTAAGATTTTCTGGTTATTTTGATATACATTATCCTCGACCGTATTTCCATTGCCAGTTGTTAAAGCCACTAACTGGGGTCTAAAATAATAAAATTTTGTCTATGTTACAATAAATTTGACAGCGGGCATCATGCAACACAGCAAAGAGTAGAATAATCTAAAAAAAGATAACAGGCTGTTCCAAGTTATTTTAAAGACAACAACTAATTAGACGCACTGACTATAAACGTTATGAAGTAAATGTAATATTAAAGAAAAATCTAAATCTATTTTGGATACTTTTTATTAATTTTAAAATCAAGACGCTGCTCACCATTTTTTTATACTACGGAGTTAGCAAATAAGCATACGGCAACTCCAGAGGCATCACTCGCACGTTGCCATCTCCAAGGAAAGGGATAGGTGGTGGAAAGGATTGCACTAATAAGGAGAGGATAGGATGGATACTAAGGAGAGGATAGGGAGGATAATAAGGAGAGCATAGCAAAAGGGATTTGGGCCTCTGGCGCTCTCACTTACCATACGAAAAACAAGTTGAGTACATACCTGCCATTGTTTCACGCCGATCTTCTGTGAGAGAATTCCTTCCCCTTCCCCGATCGAGCCAGCTGATTTATGTTGGGATAAGCAACGGTCTACTACTAGACAAACCATTTCATATAATTCATGGGAAATGAATGAATAAACGCCTAGTATTGTTGAGCCCATAAGTGACGGTTGCCATTAACCATCAAGTGCAAAAAGAAATAAAACAATAATGATTTAGTTAACCCACGGTTACCATTTACCATTTGGAACAAAATAGCAATAAAATCATAATTCAATTTTTAAATTTTAATAAATTTATATCTTATCTTCAATTATTTCACTTACCCATCAAAGTGTTTTTCATAGAGAAGTGCAAGGAATATAGCAAGAGCATCATCTCCACCTGCATCATTGTCAATTATGAATTTAGCTTTATTCCCCTGAAGGCTGTAAAATAAGAGTTTTCTTTAATACTTTAATCACATTTATCTCTATGGTATAAAACAATTTAATTATGAACAAATGAGATAGTTTTTGTAAGCGTTTCAGTAATTTTGCTAGTTAATGAACCAGTATAATATATAGTGATTTTCATAAATTAATAATAAATACCAGCTAATCGTATTCATAGGCGAAGAACACCAAAATAATATAATCAATCGCATTCGTTTTTGTAAAAGCAAGCAAGTATTCGTTGCATGCTGTCGTCACCGCCGCTTTAAGCGAGAGAGATTCGTTTTAGCGAGTATTCTAATCTACTCGCCAGAAATAATCTCTTAAAGTTTTCGCCTATGTTTCGAGCTGTGGGACTGATAAATGCGACATCAGACGATATTGACGTTTTCATTCGTAACTTGATGTTGGATTTACGGAAATAAAAGAGAGGTTTATTGAAAGAGTATTTAATATATTTTTAATAGACTACGCATAGGGACTTGCGAACTCATAATTAGTATGTAATATGTAGGTATCAGTTTTTATATAATACTAGCCTTTGCCCGCGGCTTCGCCGCAGCCAAAAGCTAGTTTTTCGGTTATATCCTAAAGCTCCGACATAATAGCGGGATAAAATCTATACTAGCTTTTTAGTCTAATTAAGGGCTCTCAAATAAAAAATTTTGCATCAAAATCCGTTCAGTAGCTTTTGCGTGATGTGCGAACAAACAAACAGACGAACAGACAATAATTCTAAAAAAAATTGTTTTGTGTTCAGACACGCCTATTATATAGCCTAATACAGATTTTTTTTCTAAAATATCTTAAATGTATAGACACAGCTCTGTTACAGCTATTAATGGTATAGATGTTGTTCTGTAGCCCCAGTGTCGTAATGTTCAGATTTTGTAAAATATATACCAATAATACTAAACTTCAATACAAAATACCAAATTTATCAGGATATTAATTTATTTGATTTTATTAGAATTTTAGAGACTCCTGACCTTATAAACCTAGGATACTATACAAAACGTTAGATGAACGTTCGTTTCATTGTGATTGGTCGCTTAATTAACACATCGCTCTTTCAACCGATCAAGACACACGCGTGGCAATTTGAAGCAATCACAATGAAGCGAAACGAATGATTGTAAAAGGATTCGTTTTGAATTCTAAAGAGGATAGTTCGTTAACTTTTTGTTAACAGAAATCGCCAATAGTATTCTGGAAAACTGTGTCCTTAATGTGTGACTTAAAATTGGTATACATTTTATCTCGATGTATAACCAAAATGGACTAGTAATTATCGCAAAAAAGTCAATATTCGCATACACGAATGTTGTGGTTGAATAATCGCATTAGCAATGTGGGAAATCGAACATCCCTAATACGTACATAGATACCTACCATACGGGTTAAAATTATTACGCTCCTCTTAGCTTCGCCGTATTAGCGTAAAAAATTGTTCTAAATAATTAACAATTACCATAATACTACATATACGCATTCGTTTATCTAATAAAGGAATCACCCACATCTGTTGTATATCTCAAGGTCATTGAAGTATTTCATCTGTTACGTACTAGTATTACAAACTCCAGAATTATATTTATAATTTAGCAAGTACCAAATTGAAACTCAGTAAATCTGTATTGACATGAATTCGTCTTTTTTTTGTTAAGGCGGGAAAAGATGTTCCTAACCGTACACCTCGTCGTTTGGGGCTACGAACAGGGTATTGTGGGGCCCTCACCCGCTAAATAAACCCTCCATGTGCCGTCTCTTCGCCGTTATTGGCGGGGCCACTGAAGCTATGTCACATTACATCAGTTTTTCGCCAGCGGCTTAACCTTTCGGGTAACCTCTACTGAGTAACGCGTCCGCACTGCGGGTGGATGGACGTTCACCAGTCCATCCACCCGCAGCCTCAGCTAGGGAAAGAAGATATAGAAGGATCAGCCTCCCTGGCCCTCTCCGCCGCTTCCTTCCGCGAGATGACCTCCTTGCAGAAGGCAGCGTCCGCGGCCCAATTCTTGTCGCTGCCAAGTATCGCTCTGACGACGCTCGGCAGCGAGAGGTCCCCTCCTAGCGCGGAGCCGCTTCCCTCCTTGCGACTATGTGCAGTTATCTGCCGAAGCAACCGTGCCACGACAGCACTTGCACCAGTCGGAAGGTAAGGACTCCATGCTGTCGCCCCACCCACTCCTCCAGCATCAGCTGGAGCGTCCCCACGGTCCAAAGACCAGCCTGGGGCGCCTCCAGCCGCACCTGCTGGACATGGCAGCTCGGCGGGCGTCGCCCTGCCCTCTGGCCACCACGCTGGGTGGGGGACTACCACTCCCTCCCGCTCTTGCGACGCCCACCGATACACTTCAGCGAGCACCTCCGCCTCCAAGTCCCACGGGGGGTTCCGGCGACATGATTTCGTCCTAACGATTGATAACCCTTTATAAAAAAAATCAACTCTAATTTTAATTAAAATTACAGTCACTGGAATTATTTCGGGAACCTACTTCATGATTTATTTATTATAAGTCCTTGTAAATATTCCGTCATGGAATTTTTGATTTTCCTTATGCGCGAATTTTCTTTTTTTTATTTCGTATGGTGGCAGATTTTCTAAAATATAATTAGCCTAAGTAGCTCATTACAAAATTAACTATCTATCAGCCTAGTCATTTCGAAGATTAGCCGAAATAAACATAATTACAGACAGAAAATTCATTTTTATAGTAACATTCATATTCTTAAATAATGTAATTTTAACATCACTAACATATAGTTGAATTTTAATTTTTCACATATAAAAACTATATAGATATAGCTAGTTTTCCTCTCTTTTGAGGTTTTCCAACCCTATTCTAATTACGTCACCCTCTAGCACAAAAATAATCTATATAGTGTATAGATATATAGCCACCCCGCAGTAAATTGTCCGTGAATATTATTTATTATTATTTATCTATTCTTGCGGAATAAACAGCAGCCTATGATTGGTTAAGCAGTTACGGCGCCAGGATGTTACAAATAAACAAACTCACTGTCACAATTTTTATAATACGAGAATTGATAAGGATTATAATACCTTATTTTAAACAATCACAAGTTCAAAATAAAGTTTATAAAATTACTGATTCTCAGAGCATTCCTTAGTTATTGTATTGATTATGTTAGAATTGATAACAAAGTTTTAACAAAAACTCACCAATTGACACTTATCACAATGAATAAATAAACAAAAATTGTTTTGTTCATCTTTCGACAGTCCAATGTTGTTCGCGTCTTGAGATAAACTGATCTGAATTGACGGTTGTGATAAACTCTTTGCCATTATTTTATAATGGTAACGTCGACCGAGCTTGAGTCAATTTACAAGTGCACACCTAGCCTCGTAATTTAGATTTTCTCTCTCAAGTAAATAATTCACTAAATATTTTAATGAACATTATTAATATTACTAAGTATTTATAATCAAATTAAACAAACCGTATTTGTGGTATCTTTTAAAACAAACAAATTGTATGTTATTATTTAGAAACATATGCTAAGTATCCATATGATGGCTGAGCATCTTTTTAAACGTAACATATTCACATGTGTGAAATAAAAAATAATTACGAGTGACGCCGCATACGCTCTGCCACTGAGTTTTTATAGCTTGGCGTTATCAATTGTTTCCATATTACATTGTTTCTTACGATCTTAAGCAATAGTTTATCATAACAAAATAACAACTTGATAAAAAAGTGCGGCTTAAAGCAGATAGATTGGGAATGGCCATCGGTCAGTGCGATGGCTTAGCGGTTAGAGCACTTCCCCGTATTGGAAGGGACTCAGGTTCGAATCCCGCTCGCACTAAGGTTCTCTTTTTCCACATTCACAAATAATTTGTACTAGTAAGATATCAGTTTTACAAGTAAGTATACGTTAAGACGTTTTTAAGTACCTTTATACTCGTCTATCTTAGTTAAGGTTCTAACTTAGAACCTTAGAATGTAACGGTGTGAAAATTTGAATTAAAAATAATAACTAGGTGCGGGGATTGCGCCTGCGTCTTATGGAACACCGTTCCAAGTCCAGATCTTCCGCCACTGAGTTATCTTAATAGTTGCTAGGAGTTATCAATTTCCATATTAAATTGTTTCTTGCCGTCTTGGGCACCCACGCCCAATATAATTAAACTTACCTTGCTAATAAAATATAGGCAAATATATCCGACAGTTGGTATGGGCGTCACCCAAGACGGTAAGGAAGAATGTGACAAACGTTTTTTTTTATTTATTCTGTGAAGGTATTAAATCAGTCTTGGTACCTGGCGTCGATACAAAAAACAACCTTTGTTTTGTTGCATGAGAAAATTGAGTAAAAAGTTTATATATACAAGATGCATTTAGTTTTATCAGTTGACATGTATAATTAGTCAGATAAAATGCAGATTTTATTGACTTGTTCAAAAACTACTTTTGTTTGTTACTTACTTAATTGTTTAATAATAAAATCTCTAAGTGCTCGCGCTTCTTCTGCGGCGCTTAGTCATTTTATATTGTGTAAAAAGAAGGTACCTACTCTTATTTTTGATGCGAAACATCTAATGCGGAGGGAGGGTAAAATCGGCTGTTAGCGTGGCGACGCTTTCATTTTACTTGTCCCGTTCAATTCTTGCAAGTTAAATTTGACACACTTCCCGGTTTCTTATTAAGCTGAAATTTTACGCGGGTATGTAAATCGCGCGGCAATGCAGTATTATGATGACATGGAGCTGATCTGATGATGGAGCTGGAACTGGTAATGAAACGGCGCAACCCCATCGAGTTTGGGCTCGTATGATTCGTCTTGCCGAGTACTTTGTATCTAGATGGTATCCAGGGCCTAATGATGAACCTGGAAGGTGGCCGCAGTAACTCTATAATGAAACGACTCAACCCCGTCGAGTTTGGACACGTTTGATTCGTCTTAAGTACTTTGTCTTTAGATGGCATCCAGGTTCTGATGGTGGCCATAGGAACTCCGTTATAAAATTACATAACTCCATCGAGTTTGGGCTCGTATGATTTGTCTTGACGAGTACTTGGCTCTAGATGGTATACCGGGTCTGACGATGGAGCTGGAAGGTGGCCACAGTAACTCTGTAATGAAACGACGCAACCCTATCGAGTGTATACTTACTCGTTTGATTCGTCTTGAGGAGTACTTTGTCAAGTTATGATCATTTTATTTCTACAAAATAATTTTGATGTTTTCACATCTTCTATACGTCCGTGAAATTGGCTGCTCCCTAAGAGCCTCTAGTGTTGGGCTATTGAGTCCAGCTGCCTCTGGAGAATTCTGGAGTTCCCCTTTGCTTAGTGTTAGTCTTTTTCTCCCGCTTATTAAATCAACATCTGAACAAATCAATAGTGCACCTCAATATTCTCGCATATTACATAATTTTTGGCCCCGTCATCATTAAATTCTTTATAATTTATTGTAAAAATTAATTGAATGTTCTAAATTTATCAAATGTTTTTATTGTGAAGGGCTGCAAATTCAGTTACTATTTTATAGTAGTACTTTATATAGTAAACAAATTGGCAAAGACTATTATTGCGAGATTTAGTGGTCTGTTCAGAAAGTGAAGACACTGGCGAGAGCGTGTCCACTTCGGAGGGCTTGAAAGAATAAAGATTGAAAAGTTGCAAGATGAGAGTGTAAGAGCAAAGTATGCAGAGGGTGTCCGTGAACGGCTGACAATGGCAAGTCAGCCGGGATCTGACATAGAAGAATGCTGGAGAGTATTGAAAGATAGTATGGTAGATACAGCGAAAGAAGTATGTGGATGCTCAAAGAAGCATAGGAAAGTGAAAGGTGATGCATGGTGGGATACGGAAGTAGCAGCTTCTGTAGACCAAAAGAAGAAAGCGTGGCTGAACTAAGTATCTTCTTTGAACCTGAGTGCAAGTATGAAAGAACAGAAGAAATAAATATACCGGCAACGTAAGAATGACACCAAAGCCTTAGTCAAAGAGAAGCGTGATAGAGCAAATATGATTCCAGAAGAAAGGCTGACCAAAAACTTCGAGAGCAACACCAAACTTTTCTGGAGGGAGGTGAAGAAATCTCGGAGTGGTTGGTCAGCTTTCAGAATGAATAAAATAAAGTCTAAAGGTGCAGACATTCTTACGCAAACACAAGATGTGTTAAGCCGATGCTCAGGATCCCGATACAGTAGAAAGATAAAATGTATACCAGTTTTTTAAGTCTTATCAAGAGCTATCAAATAAAACAAGTTGCATCAAAATCCGTTCTGTAATTGTTGCGTGATGCGCAAACGAACAAACAGATAAACAGACAGACAAAAAATCTAAAAATAATGTTTTGTGTTCAGACACCTCTATATAACCCACGGAGTACTATTTTCTGTACTCCGTGATATAACCTAATACAGTATTTTTTTTCAAATATGTATCTTAAATGTACAGACACAGCTCTGTTACAGCTTTATAATAGTTAGGAAGTAAGAATTCTGCGTAAAGTACCTACCTACAAACAATATCATGATCTCTATTATCATTTTAAATCAGCACATCAAAATTAAAACATATTATTTCAGAGGCTTATGCACTTAAAATCGTCAAAAACACTATAAAGCGTAATAATCATAATTTAATTTAGAATACAAATTCACTCACCGATTGTCACTCATAATATATATTATATTTTTTTCAACTCGTAGTCTGTTACATCCAGCCTTTCTAACGAATGTCACCTATTTAATGTCCCTTTATACAATCGTGACTTTGCTTTGTTCACGAGGAATATTGATTAGTCATGGAACACACAAGCCAAAGAATATGTACCTAATACCTAACACAAGCTGAATTATGCTAAATAAGACGTTCAACAATCTGATGACGCGTGCGGACGCACATTGGACAGAATGCTACTAAAATAGCACGGCCTTTCTGTTTCTTATCGTTTCTTGAGTAGCTGGTGTATTTAAATTTCCTCAATAATGTTGAATGTCCATTTATATCACCCGGAAAGTGACGGGCTAACAATACAAGTGCCACTATCCAATTCTTTCCCGCGGTGTCTACGAGGCGATTAAGGGAAGTCAGTTATCACACATTATTCTGCTGGGTTGGGTACGATAGAGGAGAGCGGGTCGGCACTACTGTCAGTCATGTGACTGACCGTGTTTTGGTTGTAGCGGGAGATATTCGTGCCATTTGCCGCCCGCGAAATCAAATTGTGAGCAGTGGTCTGGCAAAATTCTCAGTA
This sequence comes from Leucoma salicis, assembly GCA_948253155.1. Taxonomy (NCBI): domain Eukaryota; kingdom Metazoa; phylum Arthropoda; class Insecta; order Lepidoptera; family Erebidae; genus Leucoma; species Leucoma salicis. Next base: position 6,742,977 of record OX411805.1, on the reverse strand, counting down.
ATATTGAGTACATGAGTGGTAGTCACAATTCACCATCAGATGGGCTGTAGTCTGCCACCATAATTAATAAAAATAAACAAAACTTCTCTTAATTATGAATCATACTATAAGTATAATTATATTAAAAAGCCTAAATAATAATATTTATATATTACCTATGTACTCATAGATATACTACGCCCACATTTTTTTGATAAGGCGGGAAAATATGTACCTAACCACACACCCCATCGTTCGGGGCAACGAACAATATAGTCTGGGGTCTTCATCCACTAAATAAATACTAACCTGCAATAGACCAGCGTGATAGACTTCGGCCTCTCTTACTCTGTCAGGAGAACGATGACCGAGATTCAACCGAACCAAAATGCATTACTATTGTTATGAGGTATGCTACATTCTGTGATAGGGTGGTACTTCCCCCCCTGTGAGGTGCTAATTTGTCCGGTTTACCTCCTAGTGGTGCACCCCGGGCAACGTCGGCAGTCCCCGGCGGCTAAAATTCCGGACAGAACGGGTCTCCGCGTGTCCCTCTGACTCAGCAGAGGGCACAGCGGATAGACCAGGCGTCGGAGTCGGTGGGACCAGACTGGCTCACCGGGCTCTGGAGAGGGGGGACAGTGGGGCCACAGCGGCCCCCCCCCCGTCCCAAATCGTAAACCTGAGCGCGTGTCTGTGGTTACGTCTCGCGGGCATACAAGAACGAAGGTCTTGGCTTAATCGCCCGGACCGCGAGGAAGACAACCTCTATAAAAAATTACCCCGAATCTCAAGCTCTGGCGCGCGGCGAGGAGATGCATGGCTGATGGGTAGTTCAGTCTCGAGCGCGGCTCTAGCCAGGGTACCTGCGGACCCCCTGTGTTGGGTTACAAATGTACGCTTACCCGGGTATTGGGAGCTCTGCCCGGGTGGACCTCCTTTCTCCCACACTCGTGGGAATACTATGAAATTTGATAATTTGAATAAAAAAACTTGGACGGCGTCGGGTAATACACCTGAAGCCACATCCGTAAGGGGTCCGGCTGTAAATGCGGCCCCTACTAGTGCAGCTGCCCGTAAAATGCGCGGCGGCAAAAAGTCCCGCAAGGGCAAAAAGACGACCAAGGGAGCGTCCCAGTCATCAAGGGACGGCTCGATGACGGGTAGCTCGGCCGGCACTTCAGCCGCCGAGATGTCTGACTGACTGAGGAGGGTGGCATGACTGAGGCTGCCGAGAGTCAGCTATCGCGGCCGGCAGAGGTGGTATCGGAGTCGCGCTTCTGGCGCAAGTTGTAAGGAGGGCTATGTCGTGCGGCGTCCCGCAGGGTTCGGTTCTTGGGTCGCTCCTGTGGGACATCGGCTACGACTGGGTCCTCCGTGGCCGGCTCCCCCCGGGCTGGGCGTAATTTGCTACGCAGACGATACGCTTGTCACAGCCCGGGGCTGGACCCTCGAGGAGGCGGCAACGCTGGCCACCTCAGGTACCGCGGAGGTGGTCAGGTGGATCGAGGTGCTGGGGCTTAGGGTGGCCCTTGAAAAGTCAGAGGCCCTACTCTTCCATGGGCGCCGACGGGGCCCGCCCTCCAGCGCCTCGATAACGGTCAATGGTGTGGGCTTGCCAATCCAGGCCCACATCAAATATCTGGGTCTGGTATTGGATGGACGGTGGCACTTTGACGAGCACTTCCGCCGTCTTGCGCCAAAGCTCGTCGGCAGGGCGTCCGCCCTCGGGCGACTGATGCCGAATTTGGGCGGACCGAGTCTCGCGTGTCGACGACTCTACGCGGGGGTAGTACGGTCGATGGCACTGTACGGCGCGCCCGTGTGGGCGGAGTCCCTGGCCGCTCGCAATAGGGCCCTTCTGTGGCGTCCACAGAGGGTCGTAGCGGTCAGGGCAATACGCGGGTACCGCACGGTCTCGACCGATGCAGCCTGTGCGTTGGCCTGAACCCCCCCGTGGGATCTGGAGGCGGTGGTGCTCGCCGACGTCTATCGGCGGGCGTCGACGGCGCGGGTGGGGGGCAGCCGCCCCTCGCCGAGCGCAATATCATCGTGGCGGGAAGATGCCCGCCGCGCCACCGTCCTAAAGTGGAAGTACTCGGCTGGAGACGCCCCGGGCTGGTCTCTGGACCGTGGGGGCGCTCCAGCCAATCTTAGAAGAATGGGCAGGTTGGCAGCACGGGGTCCTCACCTTCCGGTTGGTGCAGGTTTTGTCGGGGCATGGTTGGTTCGGCAAATACCTGCACATGATCGCTAGGAGGGAGACGACCCCAGACTGTCACCACTGCGGCTGCGACGAGGACTCGGCGCAGCACACGCTCGAGTCGTGCCCGGCCTGGGATGTGCAGCGCCGGGAACTCGTTGCAGTCATAGGCGTGGACCTGTCGCTGCTGGCCGTTGTGCGAGCGATGGTTGGCAGTGACGTAGGACATTTTTGCCCACCTAAAATAAAAAAAAATAAAAAAAGTGGTGGTATTTCCCTTGTTGAGCCGCCTTATTCGTACTGGTAGAAGCGAAGTTCTATAGCCAATTTATTTGGCAAAATAACATTAATAACATTTATATTTGTAACTCTATTATTTTGCACTAGCCTCTGATCACGACTTTGTTTCGAAGCTTGGGTCCGTTAAGATTAAAAACGTATGAGTTATTAAATACATCCTACGGAAATAGTTAATTTATCGGGCTATAAACTATTACATAATAATGCTAATTACTGGAAGGTACATTGGTATCGTATACCTAACTTTTTTTTTACTTTAACTAGCTTTAATTTCATCCAATTCCATGTAAATTTTTTGCAGTAGGTAATCATTAGTAAGATTTTGGCTTACTCACGCGCCCTCGTGTAACGAAAGACCTCAATTTTATTACAGTCCGTCGCAGTTCCGTGAAATCTAATAACTTTTATGTTAGGCGTAAAATGTATAAATAAATAGTCAAGTAAAACTATATCAGTAGGCTTTATTGATATTTTATTATATTAAATCATCGACAACTTTGCCTTGTTTTACTAAATATTTTGTACCGTTAAGTAAGTGCTTTACCCTTTTTTTTTTTTTTGTTTTTTTTGTTTAGGCGGGAAAAAATGTTCCTAACCGCACACCCTGTTACGCCAGGCCACTGGAACTATGTTGCATTCCTTCGGTGGTCCGCCGGCGGCTTACCCTTTTGGGTACCCTCATCTGAGCGACGCATCCGCACACGGAGCGTCACACCTTCGCGGGAGGCCTCGCGGGTGGCGGACGTTCCCCGGTCCATCCACCCGCAGCCCCAGCTAGGGCGGCATAAGGCGCAAATATTCGCGCCTGCGCCGCCCCAGTCGCTGGCGGCGGTTCGGGTCTGCGGAAGGATCAGCCTCCCTGGCCCTCTCCGCCGCTTCCTTCCGAGAGATGACCTCCTCGCAGAAGGCAGCGACCGCGGCCCAATTCCTGTCGCTGCCAAGCATCGCTCTGACGACGCTCGGCAGCGAGAGGTCCCCCCCTATTGCCGCGACGAGTTCACGGCGCTGCTCGGCCCAAGCCGGGCACGACTCGAGCGTGTGCTGCGCCGTGTCCTCGTCGCAGCCGCAATGGTGACAGCCCGGAGTCGCTTCCCTCCTTGCGACAATGTGCAGATATCTGCCGAAGCAACCGTGCCCCGACAGCACCTGCACCAGTCGGAAGGTAAGGACTCCGTGCCGTCGCCCTGCCCACTCCTCCAGCACCGGCTGGAGCGCCCCCACGGTCCGAAGACCGGCCCGCGGCGCCTCCAGCCGCGCCCTCCAGTTGGCCATGGCAGCTCGTCGGGCGTCGCCCTGCCACCTCGCCACCTCGCGGAGTTGGGGACGCCTGCGCCCCGCCCCCTCTTGCGACGCCCGCCGATACACCTCCGCGAGCCCCTCCGCCTCCAAGTCCCATGGGGGATTCCGGCCAATGCACAGGCCGCCTCCGTCGACACCGTGCGGTATCCGCGAATGACCCTGGACGCGACAACCCTCTGTGGTCTCCACAGAAGAGCCCTGTTCAGTGCGTCCAGGGACTCCGCCCACACGGGTGCGCCGTATAGCGCCATCGACCGGACCACCCCCGTGTCAAGCCGCCGGCACGCATTGTTGGGTCCGCCCATATTCGGCATGAGCCGTGCAAGGGCGGACGCCGCGCCGACGAGCTTCGGGGACAGTTGGCGGAAGTGCTCGCGAAAGCGCCACCGCCCGTCCAGCACCAGGCCCAGATACTTGATCTGGGTCCGAACCTCAATTTGGACCCCGTCCACTGTGATCGAGGCGCCAGCAGGTGGTCGTCGTCGGGGCCCATGGAAAAGTAGGGCCTCCGACTTATCCAGGGCCCTAAGCCCCAGCGCCCCGATCCTCCTGACCACCTCCGAGGTCCCTAAGGTGGCCAGGAACGCCGCTTCCTCGAAGTTTCCGTCCCGAGCCGCGACCAGCGTGTCATCTGCATAGCAGATGACCGCCATCCCGGGGGGGAGCCGACATCGCAGCACCCAGTCGTAACCGATGTCCCACAGGAGCGGCCCTAGAACCGAACCCTGTGGAACGCCGCAAGACATGGGTCTCCTCACAACGTCCCCTATGCGGCTCTCATAGAGAACGCTGCGGCCCTCTAGGTAGTCTGCCACTAGCCGCCTCAGGTATATAGGCACCCCGTGATACCGGAGCGCCTCCCTGATGCAGCTGAATGGCAGACTGTTGAATGCGTTGGCGATATCAAGCGACACCGCCAACAGCACTCCACCACCGGCAACGACCGCCGCGGCCGCGGCCTTCAGGCCCATAATCGCGCCGACCGTCGAACAACCAGCTCGAAAACCAAACTGGGCATCCAACAAGTCGGGTCCGACGCCGCGCAGGTGCTGGACGATGCGGGCAGCGAGGATTCTCTCCAGTAGCTTACCCGCCTCGTCCAGCAGCACGATGGGCCTGAAGGCCCCGACCGAATCTGGCGCTCGTCCCGGCTATGGCAGGAGTACCAGCCTCCCCTCCTTCCAGCAGTCAGGGAACCGTCCAGACGCCAGGCACGCGTCGAACAGTCCCCTGAGGCGGGGCTCCAGGTGGTCCTGAGCCAGGGCCAGTACCCGGGCGGGTATCCCGTCCGGGCCGGGGGCGGTGTTTTTGGAACGAATCCGCGAAACAGCCGCCCCCATTTCCGACGTAGTGACGGGTGGTACACTGAGGTCAGCCTCCCGGTCGCTACCTGGCGGAGCCATGACCGGGGGTGTGCGCTCCACCCGTCGCGGGAATAGGCCCTCGATCACCTCGGTGAGGAGGCTGGGCTGAAGGGTCTCTGTGAGGGGGGGGCCCTGAGTGCGGAGCTTGTTCAGCGCCGCACGGTATGGGCGACCCCAGGGGTCACGGTTGAGACCGTCCAGCATCTCCTGCCTTTTCTCTGTTTTCGCGCGGCAGATGGCCAGCTTGAACGCGGCCCGCGAAGTGCGGTACGCCTCGTAAAGCTGGCTCTCCCGCTCCCCATCGCGATTGCGCCGCCGACTGCGAGTGTAAGACCTCCGGGCACGAATGCACGCCGCACGGAGGTCTGCCAGCTCCTGGGACCACCAGTAGAGCCCCTTCCTCGGAGGAGAACGTCGCACACGGGGCATGGCCGCGTCGCAAACCTGCGTAATCGCAGCGCGAACTCGGCCAGCCTCAAAGTCCACCCCCTCGGATGGGGCTGGTGAGGACAGCCACGATTGTACGATGGCTGCCTCTGCCAGTAGGTCCCTATCCAGCCTGCCCACAGCCCACCGCGGGAACGCGGGAGTTCTGCGCGCCGCGTGACCGTAGGGGTCCGTGCGGCCCTGAAGGGACCGGGAGACCTCAATCCGGATGTACCGATGATCGGATAAGGTCTCAACCTCCTCCAGGACACACCAGTTCCTCACTCGTGCTGCGACGTCAGGGCTAGCGAACGAAAGGTCCACTATCGACCCGCCCCGTCGCCGCACGCACGTGTTGACGGAGCCTCTGTTCAGCAAACAGAGGCCCGTCGACGCCGCCCACTCTACCACCGCTGCTCCACGGACGTCCGTTGCAGGGGACCCCCACGCAGTGGATTTGGCGTTGAAGTCGCCCACAACTAGGACGTGGCTAGGTGCCAGTCGCCGTATCGAGGTCTCTAGGCTGTTAAGCCAGACCTCGAAATCAGCCAGACTCCGGTTGGGGGAGAAGTAGACGCCGTATAGCGTAACTCTCTCCCAGTCGGCTGCCACGTATCCCGTGCCCCTGTCTCTGATTGACAAGGGCTGAGAACGTAGCGCCGTGGAGCTGACGATTGCCACGGAGCCATCGCGGCTGCCCACCCAATGAGGGCGGTCAGGAATGCAGTAATGCTCCGCAGCTACGGCTACACCAATCAACCGCTCCACCATGGTTTGCAGGAAAAGATCCTGCGCCCTGGCGGAGTGGTTGAGATTCGCCTGGAGGAGGATAGTGTCACGGTTGAATTTTAAGCCGTAACCATATCCTCCTCCACCCGAGACGGTGGTGAAGCCACGCTAGGGGGGGCAGCCTGGGCCGATTGGCTGGTCCCCCCCTTTTTTGGGCCTGTCGTCGGGGGTCTGCATCCCTCCCGCCCCATGCAGTGCTTGGCAGGCCTGTTGCCTGCCGCGCACGCGGGGCAGTGAGGAACGGCGGTGCAGGTTGCTGCCCGGTGCCCTCCCTGGCCGCAGCGGAAACAAAGACCGCTGCAGTCAAAACAGTTAGTGCATGTCGGCCGGGTGTGTCCGACCGCCATGCACCTAAAGCACCTCGCGGGCCTGGGCTCCAGCACGGTGACCCGCGCGGAACTCCAGCCCATGAGGAGCCTGCCTGCGTCAGCCAAGGTTTTGGTCGCCGCGGCAGGGCAACTTGCCCAGACGGCACCTACACCGCCGGGACCGGTCCGAATGGAGCCCACTCTGACGGCATTCGAGCATCCGGTTTTCGAGGCAATAGCCTCCCGGACGTCGTCCGCCGTCACCGAGTCATCCAAACCGGAAATGCGCAATTCGGCGCACTTAACCGGTCTGGTGACGCGGACTCCACTCCCCTCGCCAAACAGACCCTTTAGCCTTTCGGCCACGGTGTCAGCCATCTTGGGGCCCTCCGCCCCAGGGAACTCGAGAATTCGAGCCCCTGTGCGGGCTAGGCGGGTCCGGGCGGCAACCACTCCAATGTCGGAGACGTCGATTTCATCCCGGGCCTTCCTCAAGATGGCCTGGTACGACAGGCCCGCTTCCGCCTCCGGCAGCATAGTGATGACCACCGCTGCCGTTTTTGGCGTCTGAAGCTTGCGCGGCTTCTTGCGGCCGGGCTTGCTCCCTGGCGCCGCAGGTTCTTCAGCCCGGGCAGCAGTCCCTGTCTCGGCTCCTTTCTTCCGTTTGCCCCGGGATTTCTTCCTCCCGCCGCCCACTGTCTGCCAACCCTCATGAGAGGGCTCAGGCCCGGATGGCACAGGAGGTGGGACTCGAGAATCCCGAGGCATGGTTACTGGGGCCTGCGAGGGCTGGCCAGCACGCGAAAGAGGAGGGAACTCCTCCCTGGGCTGGCCCTTAGAGCGCTGCCCAGCCTTCTGTGCTGATTTCGCCTTGGGGGCAGCTTTGCTCGGCCCCTTGAGTGGTGCGGCTGTGGCCGCGGAGTAATTGGCCACGCGGCCGCCCTGACAAGGCATCGGCGTTGGACCTGAAGGCGGCGCGACCTTCTTCTTATCCGCGGCCAGTGGTGGTCGGAGTCGTGGTTCCGGCGGCATCCCGGCGCTCAAGGAGTTGATGCGCGGGTCATAGATCTCGCTAATGCGATCAATGACTTGGCGCATCTGCTCCTCCGTGAGAAGTCCAGGGGCCGGAGGCCCCGCGCCCGCCGCTGAGTCCGAGGCTCCCGGCACGATCTTGGTGAGCTCTGGTTTGTCTCGCGGGCCGGTGCGCTCCTTGCGGAGCTCTGCCACCTCAGCCTCAAGGCGCTTGCAACGCGCCTCCAGCCTCCTGCTCTCCTCTGACGCCGAGTGCCGCCGGAGTGACTCCACCGCTCCTAAGGCAACTTGTGATGCCTCGTTGAGAGCCTCTGAGTAGGTGCCCCGAAGACTCCGCGACCCGCTGGCCACCGTAAACATAATCGCCAAGGCGTCGGAAACCTTCTGGGCAATTTCATCGGCGGTCAAAAGACTGGCCTTTTCAGAAGGCTCCTCTCGGAGCCTCGATTTGAGGAGGGTAATCCGCTCCTCCATCGAGAGCTCCACTCCTAAGTTGTCCTCTGAAGCCTTGTCCACTCCAGATAAGGCTCGTGGCACAGTGCGTCTGGTGGCGCCTCGGCCCCTCTTCGCCGGTCTTCCCGGCTTCCCTGGCGGAGGCATCTCAGTGGAGCTGCCCTCCGACTCCGACGCACCCACCGACCGCACGATCGAGCGTTTCAGGACTCGTGAGGGCCGCTGCGCCGAACCAGCTACCCTCCGCTGGGACTCCGATGCAGACGGAGCTGCGCCTGCGGCCGTTGTGCCGCGATCACCACCATCCGTCTCCATGCCCGAAGTTACTTCAAGGGCTGAGCCGCTATCCACAGGACTTGCCGCGGGTGTGGGTTTCCTCCCGCGGGTCCTCCCCTTCCTCGCAATCTCCTTTTCCTTTTCTTCGCAGGCGTTGGTTGCCCCCCTCCGATACGCGGGGCTGACAGGGCCGCTCTTGGTACTCGGCCCTGTGAGGGATTCTCCGAACGCATTGCGCCCGGTACCCTCCGGAGGTATAGATTTTGTTTTCACTTCCGCCATTTTTGAGTTTAGAGTCCTTCGACTATGGTGCCGCCCTCGCGACTGGATACCCTCCAGCCATACATCCCTCGCCGGGCGGCAGTGCTTAGATTGGGGTAATTTTTTATAGGGGTTTTCTTCCCCGCGGTCCGAAGACCCCCGGTCCTGTCTTCCAGGATTACGGGTCAGGCCGAACGGTGGTCTACATCAGACCGTGCCCACCGCTTGCAAGGCAAGCGGTGAGCCCGTCGCCCCTCAAGCTCACAAGCCTCGTCTTCGTCTCCTAGGCCAGGGGGGCCACTATGGCCCCGCTGGCCCTCCACGGCAGACGTTCGGCCCACTGCAGGCAGTGAGCTGGTCGCCACTCGGGCCGAAAGCCCCATCTCCGGGGACGGGGGGGTCACTGTGACCCCGCTGTCCCCCTCCCAGAGTCGGGGGGGCCACTATGGCCCCGCTGACCCTCCACGGCGAACGTCCGGTCTATCCACTGTGCCCTCTGCTAATCAGAGGGACACGCGGAGACCCGTCCCCTGCCGGGATTCAGCCGCCGGCACTAGAGTGCCGACGTTGCCCGGGGCGCACCACGCGGAGGTATCCCGACCCGCACCCCAAGTAAGTGCTTTACCTATACGTTTCGACACAAATACATATCAAATTAATGATATGCTGAGTACTGTGTAAGCATGGTAGGTAATCTACTTAGTAGATACTATTATTGTATATTATTTCAAGATTATGGCAACTGGGTTATTAACTGACAGTGACGACCTCACATGCTATTTTTTCTCAAATAGAATCATAAATATTATTGTATTTCGGTTTTGTTGAGTTTTCCTTGGATTGAGACCGCACTTAAATGCATTAAATATTTATATAATTTTTTTTTTCATTTTTTATTCAAATAAGTGTTTCACTAAATAAAATCATTAACATATACATACACATAATAATAATATGTTTACATATACGTGATGTAGATAAATGTTACTGTTAGCTAGTTTTTAAAATAAAATTTATCTAGACACGCGGTAGCGTGTCAAGCCAAGTTCAAGCTAAAGAATTGGCAAGCAGTACCGTGTGTATTACACGAACTATTTGGAGCCACTTTTGACCCCCTCATAACTCAAAAACGATTTCACATAAACATGTCAAATTTGGCTCATATACTTGCGAGATACCTACATAGGTGCCCTAAATTTCATAAACACATCTCAAATGGTTATTTAGATAAAAAATACTTCAAAAAAACGTCATTTTTATCACAGACTGACATATCAAAACTCTAACCCAGTTCCAGATGACCTAGAAAGTTCAAATTTGGCATCCAGATAGGCAGTTGGGTGAATACAAAGGAATAAATTAGAAACTAGTAAATTTTTATCATTTTATTATAATTTTTCAATTAATTGATTCTATTAGGAACACTTACTTATAGTGTCTGTTATAATGTATGTAAGAATCACTAAGAACTTATAGCGCCTGTAATGTAACAATCAGCAATCAAAATTGATGACAGCCCGTCTTTAGGTGGATTTTAAGGTCTTCACATTTTCAAAGGTACAAGAAAATACAGAAATTAACATAAATAAGGCAATTATACCCCGTAAACGTAGGTAAATACAGTAGATTAACAATTATTATGAATAAGTACCTACTTATAATTTCTGTACAAAAAATAATGATATCCCATCAAAATTATAAATGTGAAATGAGAGCCAAGTTCAATATTATGATAAATATATGCTTTGATTGATGACTTCGACAAGATCAAGACAAAAGAAGTGAGATCTAAATGTGTGCCTGGTATCCTTAATATAAATCCACTATTTTGTACAAAATTAATGTGGATTTACTAATTATTTATTGTTGGAGTTCTAAGATTTTGATATAAACAGTATCGCCACAACTTTCTTTTTTCTTAAAATTATTTTCTATTTCTAACGCCATCCTGACCGCGTGTGGCGACCGATGGGACTCGGTACTGTTGGCGCGCTGGTTAGGCGTAGGCCTGCGTGTAGACGCAAGAGCAAGCGCCTGATTAGACACTTGTGCTTTTACTAACATTAGACTAAAAACATTGTTACTAACAAATATATGGACAAAGTCTGAAATAAATTATTAATATTATTATTTGTTTTCTTTCTCTCATTTATAGTATTAATGATAAAAAATACATAACCCGTTATTTGCCTATTTCATAGGTCGTAGCTATAAGACATCTCAGTACCTAATTATTATATTATATTTTTTTTTTTCTACAAATCTTCAACACTGGTTCAAATCTTGTTCTTTACGTGTTTTTAGTTTTATTATGTCATTTCAGCTAAATAAATATCTATCAAGAGCTTCTTGTAACTTTCCACATTTCCTGAGTAAAATAGACGTGCATTTGGCTCTAATGATGTGAAGGTATTTGTAGTAATACTTCGTTCAGGCCCTGAAAAAACATAACAACTTGTCTTAGCTAGTAATAATATTCACTCATTTTTAATAACTAAGTAGTGAATAATATTCACTCATTTTTATTACATTTGAATCTGTACTTAAGCAGAAGAATGCTTAAAATAATTATTTAAATAATTGAGAATCAATATCAAATAGTTTTTTTTATTGAGTTTGGTGGTAGACGAGCCTGATCGTAAATGGCAGCCGTCGCTCATGGACTAAACTACAGTGAGTGTATTGTTAAGCCGCTGCTCACCATTGCATTTCCAAGATATGAAATCCAAGAATAATTTCCTGCTACAACCAAAACATACCAACGTGCTTCGTGGCCGATCACACGGGAGACGGTGGTACCAACCCACACGGGCCCAATAGCAAGTGAGTACTCTCACTTGGTACCCAGCCCTACCACCAGTAATGCAATGGGTGATAATTGCTTACTTCCCTTAGTCGCCTTGTACGACACCCACGGGAAAGAATGGGGTGGTTACATTAGTATCCTTAGTCACGGACAAAATTCCGAATTTAGACTGTATTCTGAGTTTATACTGTTATTGACGTTGTTTTTTATAGTTATGCTAATGTACAACTTATACGAAACATAAAATATACTTAATTTCAACAATATATTGACATTAAGCTATCAGTCATTATTTGATTATCATATATTTATTGTATTGATTAGCACAGGTACTAAAATATTCTGTGTCACCTGGTAAAATATACATGGATTTTATAATATAAGCGAAACTAGCCTTTGCCCGCAGCTCTGCCGCAGCTAAAAGCTAGTTTTTAGTCTATATTTCAGGTATCCAACATAGTAGCGGGATAAAATGTATACCAGTTGTTAAGTCTAATCAAGAGCTATCAAACAAAAAAAGTTGCATCAAAATCCGTTTAGTAGTTTTGCGTGATGTGCGATGTGTGAAACAGACAAACAGATAAACAGAGAAAATATCTAAAAAAAATCGTTTTGTGTTTAGACACGCCTATATAGCCTAATTCAGTAATTTTTCCTTTTCCTCAAATATCTTAAATGTACAGACACAGCTCTGTTACAGCTTTATAAAAGATAACATATAAAAGAACTCTTTTTATAGTTTGTTTCATAAACAGTAGCGAAAAAATGCTAGGCCTATGGTTTGATTATGTTTTTTTTTTTTATTATTGCATGTAGTGGCAGACGAGCCACCGTCCATCTAACCGTCGCTCAAGGACTCGACTATACCGAGAGTATTGTCAAGCCGCTGCTCACCAATTCATTTCGCAGATGAAATGAAATATAAACGGCTATCTCCTGCTACAGCCAAAACGCAACGATGTGCTTCATGGCCGGTCACAAGAGAGATGGTGGTACCAACCCGCTCGGGCCGGATACCAAGTGAGTACTACCACTTGGTACCCAGCCCTACCAACAGTCAATGTTGTTTCTGAATAGAGTATAAACAGATATTTTTTTTGGGTCAGTTGTCTACTCTCTATCAGTCTCTGCTTATTGTTTGTAGTCTCAAATCTCGCACGTACCAAGACTATTCTATAACGTGTTGTCATTAAAAAAGTTATTGAAGCAAACACGTACCACACAACACGATTCCATTTCTAGTGTTCCTAAATTCATTAACTATACTTGGGTCTAAAATGATTGCGGCCACAACTGGGTCCAATAGAGTCCATGTATCCTCCTTTGCCAATGATATTCTTTCGAAATCGTTCAAAGCTCGAACGATAGGGGTATCTATGGCTCCTAACACATATTGTCGCCACTCCTGAAAATCTTAGTTATATTAGATAAATCTTATTCTCTACGAATACTTCCTTATCAAACTTTAAGAAATATACTTCATCCATCCATACATCAGCCTTTTAAAGTCAACTGCTGGACATAGGTCTCCCCAAGAATGGGGGATAGTGCCGTAATCGCCACGCTTGGCAGGTTGGCATTCTCAGTGGATATTGTTAATACTCGAAGGAGTGCTGCTGCCCACTCCCTCGGTATTCCCTCAGTCGGCTCTTACGACTCCCATGGGTGGAGAGGGGTAGGAAAATTCTAAAGCCGGCCCCACACGGCAATAAGAAATATACTTACTTTTGTAATATTAAAAGACTTGTATACTTCTGAGAATGGACAAAATGTCACTTTATCCACTTTGGCGCTGTCAGCGACTATGTAGTAGGCTTCTGAATCCATTTCAGCATTAAATTCTGGCTCTGAATACGCTGCACCTTAATCAGATATAATTTAATTAAATACTTAACAGAAAATTATTGTTATTATTAAAAAAAACAAAAATATGGCTTCATCATCAGACTCTCGTTAAAAAGCTTAATCTATTAGACTTATCATAAGAAATCAGATAGGCATGATATTATGCAACCAATCACTCAAGAGTCACTGTCTACTCCTGACTCCATTACCAGATTAGCTCCAAGTGAATTATGGCATTGTCAATTGAAGCATTGGATTGGGAGCAACAAAGGCGTTCGGTGCCCAAAGCCTTTTTTGATGTTATTGCATCAAACCACGCAAAGCTCCATCTAGTATCATGTGACAAAAACTCATTTCAATCTACCACTTCTAGATGGCGTGAGAGTTAATAATTTCAAAGTCGCGCTCCGCTCTTATTGCATAGATTACAAATGTACATTTGAGTTTTAGTCAGTTTAGTGCAGATAATGACTCTAGTGAATAAGTCCCCCCAAAGAAGTTAAACAATGAAAACTTATGGAAAAAAAATGTGCGAAAGACAAAGAGAAGTAAATATTTGAACTACAATTACGTACATAAGAGGTTCTATTGCAATACGACAATTAGAATTGGTTAAAATTGAATTCCAAGATTTTATTAAATTGTTAGTAAAGTACAAGTCAAGCTAATAAAAACGCATATTAATAAATGAAAAAAAAAAACTATAATATATAATAAATACGAACTAAATATTACTACAATTATTATACGAGTACATAGAATACGTACCCATTTTATATCATGCTAAAGGAGCCTTAAGCCGTTGTTTCATACCAAAGTAAAAAGAAATTTCCAATCGAGGACCAATCAAAGGGTGTGTCTGTAGACTTTATTGGCCGTCGAAAAATTGTTTTATACACAAATATAGCTTTCATCACACAATTTTTGGTTACCAGGCAACCATAAATAATAATTAGTGTCGTTTTTTTTAAATCCTGTTACTGTCCTACTATTGAGAATTCAGAATGAGGGATATTTTAGGCCATAATCCACTACTCTGGCTTAGTTTAGGTTGGTAGGCTACACATGCGATGGATAATTTCAACCCTGTAGATTCCTCACAATGTTTTCCTTCACCAAGCAGTGATAATTAATTTACAAAAAATATAATTTCTAGAAATTCTGACAAGTCTGAGCTGTATGAAATATGAGGATTTTGGACGGACGTTCTTACTGGATATCTGTCTTTTTAGCCCTAACTTCATTGTGTTAAAATATGCACTTATTTCTCCACCAATATAATGAGGCTTAAAAGAGATTACACTTACTGTATACATGTCCTGCACCAACATATAGTTGTGCTAATCTGTCTACAAAGCCCGGATCCAACCTCATTGCTAAAGCAATATTAGTTGCAGGTCCAATCGCCATGACTATTAGATCACCTGGAAAATACAAGAAACAATTTTAAGTTTTTTTATCCGTTTTGTTAGTCTACTCATCTACCTGTACTCTGTGGTCTTAGTAGTACCTATTTTAAATATTTTATTACTAATGAAAATATAATCATCAAAGTTCCTTTACAGTCAAACCCGCTATATTTACTCATTGAAGCGTGGTTTTGGTTACCTTTTTAAATTATACCAGTGGTCAACATTTGACCATACACCATAAAATGTATTTTTATTGCATTAATTTATTTCTAATGCATTTTATACAAAAATATTATTTCTAATGCATAATAAAAATATTATGTTTCTGCACTCCTTCTTACTTTAGGGGTACAAAGTATTTTCTTCACGTATTAAAATATATAGATATTATGAATTACAAAAAAAAACAATTATCATATAATCAAGGCGTATATATACATGGGTGGTAAATATACGGCCGTTACTGTAAGCTACGAACGCTAGCAACACCAGAGGCATCACTTGTACGTAGTCATCTCATCTCCAAGGAAAGGCATAGGAGGTGAAAACGATTATCTTATAAGGAGAGGATAGCATGGATACTAAGGAGAGCACAGGAAGAATAATAAAGAGGGGTTAGGAAAGGGATTTGGGCCTCCGGCGCTCTCACTCACCATACGAAACACAATAGTCGGAGTACCTACCGTTGTTTCACGCCAATTTTCTGTAAGAGGGTGGTACTTCCCTGATCGAGTCAGCCTATTGATACTGAGTTATTATAGCTCTCCCACTTCTTATTTAAAGTTTATGTTTTCGCTTTCAATCAAATAAATAAATGCATTGCCTATCCTTTTTGGACTGGTAATGAGTAAGAGCACTAATGAGTTTAAATATTTCCTTTGCAAGCTATTACTGTGGCTATAATTACTTATTTTCTAGTCATTCAATGGTCTATCTTACCTGAGTACTTTTTTGAGAGTTCAATAAGACCGACGGCGGCATGCACATTTTGGACGACTACAGGTCCTGCTTGGATGTACCCAAGGTCTCCTAATCCATCTTGCCCAAAATAATGATCCGTTTCTATTCCAGAAATTAAGGATTGTTTTGCACCCGCATATACTGGAATCTGATAAATATTGACTTGGTAAAATCCTAAATAACTGGTTAATATGAATGGCAAGCCAATAACTCTGATAGTAATATCATTTAAAATCTGCGTAGATTTTGTTATAGACATGAGTCATGAGATCACGAAAAGGCCTAGTTACTTAGTAGCATCCCTATGAAAATTGGAATGATTATTTTTTTTGAAATCGTAGTCAGTGTTTGCACCGAGAAGAATGACGACTCCATACATTTTATTTTGAGGACCTTTTTATTCCTACTGACTCACGCCATCTGTGTCGTACCCACGATAACTAGACAGCTGAAGCTAGGGCAGTAAATTCAAACTACGAAAATTATGTATTATTGTACTTTGTAAAACATATTCAAAATAAGACTAACGTAACTCGACAGTGCAAGACACTTTCACTCAACCGAGCTCAACATTTCCCTATTATAATAAGTCCGTTAATGTGACATTTAGAATTGCCACTAGCGACATCTAGGCCCTCAATATGTCAATATTTATTTTACTTTCATATCATTATATCTTTTTAAGAGCATTGTCTCTTTCTAAATTTAATAACTACATATCAACAGCTTGTAGAACAAAGCTGACCCCCCCCCCCCCTTCTTGACTATCTCTTAGTGCAGGGTGTTGCCTTTCAAAAAAAAGAAAGAAAAAGACGTAACTTGTATATAGGTGTGCCTTGCTACAAACTTATTATTTTCTCACATAAATTACATTAATGACTTAGTGAACATAGCTGTCTCTAAGGATGTCCTTGTGTTTGCAGATAACTTTGTCTTTATTTATCATAGAAGAATTTAGGCCGGGGTCAGTTTTCATTACCATCATGATTTTTATTTTAATGCTTTTTAAACATAATTTTTTTATTACTAATGATGGCACACGAGCCACGGTCCATCTGATGGTAAGTGGTAACCGTCGCTCATGGGCTCAACTATACCCAGAGTATTGTCAAACCGCTGCGCACCATTTCATTTCTCAAATATTAAATGAAAGAATAAACGGCTATCTTTTGCTACAGCCAAAACACACTGACATGCTTCATGATAGGTCACTACACGGACGGCACGGATTGATTTATGATTACTTAGTATTTTTATTACCACATTTATAAATGTGAAAGTGGTACTTTTGTGAGCTACATTTTAACCCACATTTCGCGTTAATCCGGTGGCAATGGTGGTGCGTGGGTGGTAGGTAATATTATAAACATGATCTACGATGACTTAACGGTCTAAAGCGTTCTCACCACGCAATGGTAGAGACAGTGGATCAATTTCTGCTTGCATATATTTCTTTTTCCACATTCACAACATTTAATCGTAATTATAAACCTACCAACAAATGGACTCCAAAAGTGTCCGAACCTCAAGAGAGACAATCGCGCGCCACAATTAGGCACTAAAAGTGTCCACTATAAATGAGTGCAGATTATGTTTTCCTGCACTTATTTAATTTAGTGTTCTTTCGACGCGTGAGCAGCCGCAACGTCCGCAACGTATCAACATGCCTTATAAATACTAAAATCTCTTTTAAAAAACTCAGCGACTGTCTCTTTTGTCTCATTTTTAAATAATGTCATTACACTCACGCCGATAAAAGCTGTTACTATTTTGAAATAAAACTACGTTTACGGAATCTATCGCGTTTACTTGATTTTACTACTATCCCGACGTTTCGAATACTTTACAGCATATCACGGGTGGACTTAGATGATAGACGTCCAAGGCTGATAGTAGTAAAATCAAGTAAACGCGATAGATTCCGTAAACGTAGTTTTATTTCAAAATGTGTAATATTCGCGTAAATATCAGAAAGTATTATAGCTGTTACTATTTTATAAAATAGGCATGATAACTGTTTTTGAAAATCTATTCTATCATATTTAGATATTTTTATATATATTTTTAGCATTTGACATGCTTAGCACTATACATTAAACACAAAGTGAAAAATGTGAAATCGAAAATAACAGACAGTTTTTCTCCAGAAGATGCAGGTTCAAATCCTGCTCCTGACTGTTATTTTTGATTTCACATTTTTCACTTTGTGTTTAATATTCTATCATATTCAAAAGTATCTAATGACTGAAAAATATATCATATTTCTGAAAAAATATTGGTTTATTATGCAATAAAATTAAATTTAAATTTCAAACTCACGTCAAAACGCACGGCATTTGTCACGACGTCACGCCTTAGTACGACAACAGTAAACATTAGAGTCAAAATACACTGCTTTACAATAACGTTCAGAGCGAATGACGTTACGTCTTAGTACGTGACGTCATTCGCGTTACGTCTTAGTACGTGACGTCATTCGCTCTGTTTAGTGTTTAAGCTATCATGGCGGATTGTTGTATTTTTTAGGTTTATTTTATCAAATATATTATTAATCTCACGATTAAAATAAGAATGAATATGTATACTTTTCGAAATTCTTGAATCCTATTTTATTAAATACAACTGTGTATGCTTAATTTATAGGTCAATGGCTATCAGAAAAGCCCGTAATTAGGAAGTTAGCGGTGTTTTCAAATACGTGCACTTGACCTCTCTCTGGTCGTGTTGGAACACCATCTCATAGGACTATGAGAGTTAGGTAACAGAGAATGCACCTGTATTTGCGTACCTACCTACTCGTGCACTATAATAACTCCTGCGTACACGGCTATAGCTAGCTAGCGTCTGTTGGCACTGGCCGCCGTGGCCGAAAAAAATTACGGTCTGCCCCCTTAGAAAGAAAACCGAAACGTTAGACGAACTTTCGTTTCGAGTCATTGTGATTGTTCAACAGTCCAACGCGTGATTCAGGCGACCAATCACAATAAAGCGAAACGAAAGTTCGTGTAACGTTTCGTTTTCATTCTAAGGGGGCTGGAGATTATTACTATTAGTGATACAGGATAGGGTAATGATATATGCACTTACGTCTGATCTGTCACATAATGCCAGTATTCTCCCGCTGTTGATAGTTGCTTGACTTTGATTTACATTTCCGTAAGTTGTAGTCAGTGCTACTACAGTAGGTCTGGAAATAAGACATTTATCTTTTAGAATTTTATTAAAAAGTATTTCATAGACACATAAATCATAACAAAATATAAGAAAAGACCTTGGCAATATAGGTAAAGGCTTGCCGTAAATACAACAGTATAAATGTGGTCGATATAATTAGTAGCTAATGTTAACATTAAGAATATTAACAATCGTATTTTTTTAAATTTTTCAAGCTTATGAATGTTTTTTTTTTTTTAGTTACGAGTCCACACTGGCAGAAACATGGATCTACTATACAACAGTTGACAGTAAATATACTTCAGACTAACAGTTATAAGGTTACATGGACGCCGGATGGTTTTTCTTTTAATATGCGAGTTTGTTTGTAACGCTTTTATGCTGTAGCTATTATAATTGGTTTATGAAATTTTACGTAAATTTATAAGTCTGAAACGACAAAGAAGACATAGGCTAAATTTATATCCCAGAAAATGGAAGGTTCCTCCGCAACAAATATTTCAGCACATATGCAATTAATATAATACATTAGACAATAGAGTGACGTATTTACGTAGGTAAATTTTTATTTTAGCGTGAACGAAGTCGCAGGTAGAAACTAATATGTAGTATAAAATAACCACTGAAGGAATGTAATATGGTTCCGGTGGCCCGCCAATAAAGGCGGAGAGACGGCACGCGGCGAGAATTTAGTGGGTGAGGGCCCCACACTACCCTATTCGTTGCCCGGAACGACAGGGTGTGCGGTTAGGATATTTTTTTCCCGCCTTAACAAAAAAAAGGTAGTACGTATACAATTAAGTCACTGTATGCATCTGTAAATTATTTTTGTTGTTGCTGGTATATATTAAACACAACTTGGTTTATTTTGGAAATAACAAAATTAGATACGTTGGTACATACAATCATACAATTTGTCATAGACTTTATGCAGTATTGTATAATTTTAGTTTAAACAATATAATGACCGTATGTCAATCGATTATGAGCACAAATCTTTTTTTAAACATCTGACATAATTCTTTAGAAAATATTCTCGACTCATAGGCTGTGCGTAACAAAAGACTTACGTATTTTTCAGATTCTTGAAGGTTGTTACACAAAACTTTCAAAGGAATACCTTAAATGTTAAAGCTATTTTTAACTAATAGATACTTACCCATTAAAATATTTCTCATACAGCAAACTCATAGTAATGGCTATAGCGTCATC
Organism: Leucoma salicis; assembly: GCA_948253155.1. Taxonomy (NCBI): domain Eukaryota; kingdom Metazoa; phylum Arthropoda; class Insecta; order Lepidoptera; family Erebidae; genus Leucoma; species Leucoma salicis. The sequence goes on along the minus strand of OX411805.1, from coordinate 6,722,878 downwards.
AGCTCCACCATCGTGGTCTATAACCAGTTTCATTCCTTTACTTGGAACATAGGCTAGAGAACTGAAACGAAGAAAAACATACTTAAACAACATCCTCTTAATCCGATCCTGACGTAATACTATGAGAGTAACTGAAATTAACTATTCTAGCCGTTTCAATCTAATTTTTTATTGCATATGCCGCTAAAGCTAAGCCTACCTGTCAATTTTTGAATATAGGGGCCCCTTTGGAATTTATTATATACCTACAAAAACTTTGGACTACAAGATCCAGTTCGATGCCATTCAATTGTACATTAGTTTCTACATGCCTTTCATTGGGTGTAATAAATTTTATACATTTAGTTTTAAACAAAGTGTGAAAATATGAAATCGAAAATAACAGTCACGAGCAGGATTTGAACCTGCATCTCCCGGATTCCTTGCCAATTCAGCCATCGTGACATCTGCTCTTGACTGCTAATTTCGATAACACGTTCATACTTAACGGCTTGGGTGACGCCTGCGCCATCTCATCCATCCATCAGCCTTTCATTGTCCACTGGTAGACATAGGCCTCCCCAAAATGGGGGTTTTATCATAATCGCCACGCTTGGCAGGCGGGTTGGCGATCGCAGTGGATGTTTTTAGTACACAGGGGAACGCTGCTGCCCGGTCCCCCGGTAATCCCTTGGTCGGTTTTTACGACTCCCATAGGAAGAGATGGGGTGGAGCTATTATTGGTGCCGGCCCCACACTGCACCATCTGTCGGAAGTATTTACATACATTGTACCGACCACGTAAACTTAATTTTACAATTAAGATTTTTACCTAATAATGACGCAGCTCTATAAATATTTAGATATTTATATATATATATATATATATACCTATATATATATATATATATATATATTTAATATTTGACATGCTTAGCCATAACATACATTAAACACAAAGTGTGAAGCTAGAAATATATAAAAATATCTAAACGTTTAGTTTTATTATCATTTAAAACTAGGTTATTAGTATTGAACCAATGAACAACTTTAGATAGTGCGTTGTTTGTCATAATAAGTAGTTGCCTTTTAATTTTGAATAATAAATACGTATCATCTGCGAACAACAAAATATTTAGGTTATATTTTACGTAGTATGGTAGGTCATTTATATAGACCAGGAACAGAAATGACTCCAAAATATACCCCTGTGGCACACCCAAAGCCATAACAGACCCTCGACCGCGCCGTACCCTCGTTTGCCAGCCTTTATTATATAATCCTTTGACCGCAGCTTCGCCGCAACCGAAAGCTAGTTTTTTAGGTTATATCTAAAATTCCCGATATATTAGCTAGATAAAATGTATACCAGTTGTTAAGTCTAATCAAGAGCTATCTAATAAAAAAGTTGCATCAAACCTTTTCAGTATTTTTTGCGTGATGCGCGAACGAAAAAACAGACAAAAATCTAAAAATATCTTGTTTTGTGTTGAGACACGCCTATATTATAGCCTAATACAGTATATTTTCTTACATATCTTAAATGTACAGACACAGCTCTGTTACAGCTTTATTATAGTATAGAAAAAACATCATTATCTTTATTTACCACAAAATACAAGATAAGCCACGTAAAACTGTTTCTTATAGAGGACAATAGAAAATAAAAAATGTATCTATATTAAAAAGTATGTTGGTTGGGATGTCATCATCTTCCTAACCTTATTCCCACTTTTTTGCTAGGATCAGCTTCCGATGCATTTTTTTTAATACATTTGGTGGCAGTCCCAAGTATTGTCAAGCCGCTGCTCACCATTTCATGTCAGTTTTGCATTGAAATAATTAAGGGCTATCTCCAGCTACAACCAAAACACAAAAATGTGCTTCATGGCTGGTCACACGGTATATAGTGGTACCAACCCGCTCGGGCCCGATAGCAAGTGAGCACTCACACTTGCTACCCAGCCCTACCACCAGTAATGCAATGGGTGATAACTGCTTACTTCCCTTAGAGGCCTCGTACGGCACCCGTGGTAAATAATGGGATGGTGACACTTGTGTTCTTACCGTTTCCGTCACCACACGGACGGGTTTTTAACTGAACCACCAGTACTTGCTCGAAGCAACTGCTTATCTGACCTTCAAGTAAGATGACAACTGGCAACCTTATAATAAGACCGGAATTAGATTTTTTTATTCAGGACTATGTATAAAGTAAACACAGCATCACGCCTGTATTCCCCGAAGGGGTAGGCAGAGGTGTATTATACACCCACGACTCGCCAGCTATGTTTAAGTCCCACGTAATAGGGGGCGAGCCTATTGACGTCTACTGGGCACATTTCCAAACTCCGGGCTGTTACTGAGAATTTTTCTTTTTAGGAAAAAGCTCAATAATATTGCCCGACCCGGGGATCGAACCCGAGACCTAATGATTAGCAGTCGCATACACTACCGCTACACTACCGAGCCAGTTAATAATAAAGTAAGTAAACATTAAAACGATTTCTCAATCGTTGTTATTGTCACGGCCAAATTATAATTAAACAATTGTTTAAGGTACTATTAGTCAGTAATTAAAGTATAATAAATTAGAATTAATAGAACATTGATAAGTCCGACTCACGATGTTTTCTGATACATATTTACACTAACACAGACAAAAAATTAATATTATGGAATCTTCTATTTTTGCAAACAGTGGCAGACGAGCAAACGGCTCATAATGGTAAGTGGTATCCGACGCTTATTGACCTTGGTGACATCAGGAGCACAGCCAAGCTGTCACCTACCATCAAGCACTCGTAACATTGGGATATTAGAAAATCAATAAGACACGATAAATTAAGTAAAAGTCTGCGGATTCGTAGTAAGGCTTTCACGAGTTCTCTGACCGCAAACAGTAACCGCACTTCATGTATCATGAATTCGCTAAAACGGATTAAAGTCAGAAGCACAGACTAATATGAGTGATAACGTCTTGGTTGTCCCAGCATGGAACTCAATTAGATAAAGTGAAAAATGTGAAATCGAAAATAACAGTCACGAGCAGGATTTGAACCTGCATCTCCTGGATACCGTCCAGATGCTTTGCCAATTCAGCCATAGTGACAATTGCTCCTGACTGCTAATCTCGATAACACATTCATACTTAACGTCTTTGGGTGATGCCTTATAGGGTTTGCGTCATTATTAGGTAAAAAATGTTATTGTAAAATTAAGTTTACCTGGTCGGTATAATGTATGAAAATACTTCCGACAGAAAATACTTTCACCTTAGATAAAGAACCTTTATTTATCTAAGTTTTTAACAATAACTATAACCTAATATTAAGCCACGTGACTTACACGTGACTTAACGTTAGAGATGTCAAATTTCCATACATTTTAATAGTTTTCTATTAGCGTTAGCGATCATAGAATGCAACTTGGCTAGACCCACTGATGTAGGTTTGTCTGTTCAGTTTGTTTTCTAATTGTGATAGCGTTGATAAGGTTATATAAATTGAGTTCAAAGAATACTTGTATTTTCGCTATTTTATTTTTAGACTACAATTAAAATATATTTATCTAATACTAACATACACTGAGTGGAAGTTAAAAAATATCACTTACCTACGAAATAAATGTATAAGAATTAAGGGGAAAATAATTTTAACTGTCATTATAACTAAAAGTTAACCAATCGATTTCAAAATGGCAAAAAAATAAATCGCACTAAACACTAAAAAAACACTAAAATCAACTAGCACGCACTTAATTTTATTATATTCTAATACAAACAGGCAGTAGGTAATTTAATTGTTTAAATTAACGAATTACCATTTTACTATATATTTAATAAAATGGAGTAATTAAATATTAAACAATTAAATTTCTAAAATTTCTTTACTAGTAAGCGGTATTTACTCATAGTACTATTTATAAAAAAACCTTCAAAAATTGGTCTTTTAAATAAGTTGTATACAAAGACGTTTACTCCACACAGAGTAATGAACAAGTCTAGAGATAATAGCACCAGCTCTAGCAGTGAATATTTTATATCATTTAAACGCTAATAATGTTAAAACGTGGCTGTATAGCAAACTAGATTCTGCCTACAGTCGCGTTCGCGCGTAAATACGTCACATTAGATGCCTCTATGCCGGCCACTGAAGTAATGTACACCGTTCCAGTGGTCTGCCAATACAGACGGAGAAGCTGCACACGGTGGGTTTATTTAGTGGGTAAGAGCAACACACTAACCTGTTTGTTGCCCCGAACGACGGGGTATGCAATTAGGTATATTTTTTCCCGCCTTTACAAAAAAACAGTACCCAGTAATAAATATTTTGGGATAGATCCCAAAATATTTATTAATATTTTGGGATAGATCCCAAAATATTTATTCCACGCAAACCTTAAATTTTTCGGAATAAAATGCCTATATCCATTTCTTGGGCGCCAGACAATTTATGTATCTGCAAAATTTCATAAACAAAGCCATTAAGACCGCCGAGAACAGAAACACTTGGAAGAGCATAGTGCATCGAGCGATCAGCACAACATTTCAGACTAGACACAACCTTCAGTAATGAAGATCCCGATTAAGAAGAATAAAATTTCAAATGATGAGCGTAAAAACAAACAAATAAACAAACAAACTCACTTTCATATTAGTAAGGACGAGGATTAAACGCTAGTAAATTTCCAGTGATACTAATTTATCGCCGTGTGCGAAGAAAAATATCGTGAAGAAAAATTTACACTCTTGTTGAATGTACGTAGTGAAATGTTTTTAAAATGAGCTTTATTTTTTTAGAATAAAATTTTAACAACAACAATAATTCTCAGTAGCAGCCCGGAGTTTGGAAATGTGCCCGGTAGACGTCAATAGCTGGCGAGTCGTGGGTGTGTAATAAACCTCTGCCTACCCCTTCGGGGAATACAGGCGTGATGCTATGTTTGTTTAATAAATCTTAAAGTGGACTATATACCTTACAGTTTCCCTTATATTGAGTGCAACAATAATTACATGATTGAATACCTAATGCTAGGGTCTACTATGAAGTGTTTGCATATTACAGCTGATCTTCAGGTAAAAAGTGAAAAACCATGTAAAAAGTTTACCTCCTCATTTTTAATTTAAGGAAACTTAATTTTAAATGAATTCCTAAAGACATCTAAAAGCCATTGTAACGTGGGGATTGGGAGTCGCCATCAGCGACTGCGATGGCTTAGCGGTCTGGAGCACTTCCCCAGATTAGAAGGGACGCAGGTTCGAATCCCGCTCTCAGTAAACCTATCTTGTTCCACTTTCACAAATCATTTATTCTTTAAAGTAGCTGAGCATGTCATGTGCTAAAATACAGATCAAAATAATTGCATTTTTTTCTTATTTTTAGGTACTGAAATTAATGATGTTTAGCAGAATATTATTGTTATATATTTAACAGCACAACAATAAACATTATTATATCAAAATTAATTAGCGTTATTATGTACCTAACCTTTAGTAATAAAGGTTACATAACAACGCTAATCTGTGTAGGTTATGCCATTTCAATACTTTTTATACTAGCCAGACGAATCGTACACCCAAGGCCAAATTTGGAAATATTTGGCTCCCACCATTGCTCTTCTGACGTTTAAAATCTTAGTATTATTTTAATGTAATTATTATTTATACATGATTGTGAATTATGTATGTAGGTATAAATGTAAACGTATGCAAAGTACGTTAAAAAATACTGCAGGTGTATTTAATTTTGCATACACAGGCTACCTTTTATCCCAGAAATTTGGTTTTTGTAAAAAGTTTATAGTTCCTATGGGATAGCCACTTTTACATTAGGATAATCAATGCGTCATAAAGTGACGTGACGTATTTTAAAGTACATGCAGACATTATATTCAAGTGAAACTTCTAATGCGACTTCCAACATGGTTGCGTTAAATGCATAACGCGACCTTGGAGGGGGTATGAAAGCACTGTTGCGTTAAACGTTCAACGCTCCTGGGGAGGGGGAATAGAAAGAGACAGAGCGAGACTGAATGCGTGGCACGCGAACGCATACGCGTAGTATACCTGTTACAGGCCAGCGCGAGCTTTAGCGACGAGTAGCGTCCAATATTCCAATGCAAGAGGGAGAGAGAAAGAAAGATAGGAGGGAAGTTTACGTCTGCTATTGCATGATTATTATCATATGTAACTTTTCAGAAGTTTCACTTCCGCCATGTGTGAATTGCACACATCTGGGTTCTTTTTTATTGTATTCTAGGTTCCACTTTCTTAACTAAAGTTTATAATAATAATATAGACTAGCCTTTGCCCGACGCTCCGCCGCAGTCAAAAGCTAGTTTTTAGGCTACATAGCAGGTTTCAAATATAGTAGCGGGATAAAATGTATACCAATTCATTAAACACAAAGTGAAAAATGTGAAATCGAAAATAACAGTCAGGAGCAGGATTTGAACCTGCATCTTCTGGATCAAATCCTGCTCCTGACTGTTATTTTCGATTTCACATTTTTCACTTTGTGTTTAATGTATAGTGCTAAGCATGTCAAATGCTAAAAATATATATAAATATGTATACCAATTTTTAAGTCCAGGCTAGACACGCATACCTATAGCCTAATAAAGACAGTTTTTCTAAAATATCTTAAATGTATAGACACAGCTCTGTTACAGCTTTATAATAGTTAGGATTAGGAAATAAAACTATTTTTATGGGATCTGTCAGATTTACTTGATTCTCTACTATTCCGACATTTCAAATACTTCCACAGCATACATCGTCGATGGTGGACGAAGATAATATAAAATAAGTTAAGGTCTAGTAAAATATTCCTTGCACTGGAAACTTAAGGAACTCCTGTGAGATATGATTACACAACTCTATAGACCAAATACTAAAATTCTTGCAGGTGAAATCACGACAAACTTAGAAAATGTTATAGCAGTTATTTAATGTTTTAATTGAAAGATTATCCGGGAGGTACATGAAGGATGGCGGTGGAAGAGCCTATTCAATACTAGCGGTGGCACCTAGATCTCTCCAGGAGAAAAAACCTTAGCGGCAGCTGATAATAGTCTGTACACCTTCAGCCAAAAACTCAGACTCCTTGCACAACAGAACAAGGAGACTTGATCCCAGCTTAACTGGGAAGACAATTAAACTAACTAACTAACTTATCATCATGCCATTGCCCTTGCGGGGTAGGCAGAGAGAACAGAGTGCCAAGAGGCTCTATTCTTGCATAAATCTCTCGCTTCTTCAACATTCATAATTCTCTTCATACACGCTCGCCGGTTTCGGAGACTCCTGATTCCACCTTCCTTCAATACATGACCGATTTGGTCTAGGTAGGTGAGTCTCAGTCTCCGTCTGTACCTACATCCTTCCACTTTCGCATTGTGTCTATATCTTCTAAAACGAAAGACTCGCCCGGCATTTTTTCCACATATACGAACCATCGGAGCATTCCCTTTCGCAACTTTACAATAATACTTTCTTTCATACCTACTCGCTCTCTTACGTCGTCGTTACGAATGCGGACAGTCAGCCTCTCTCCGCAGAATCTTCGCAGAGATCGCATTTCGACCGCATTGATTTTACTCTCATACTCCTTTTTGTATACCCAACTCTCGCTTCCATATAGTAACGTTGGGAGAAAAAGACGGTTAAACAAAGAAGATATTTCAGAAACTTACTCATTATAATAAAATATGAAGAACAGAACCGTAGATATTACGATGAGAAATACTATTATTGAAATTACAATCACTATTAGTTGTTTTTTCTTTGGTATCTTCATATTTCAATCGTTTTATCCTTTCCTGAATGCATTTACCTGCCAAAAACATAAAAAAAAACATTGTATAGTGTGTTATGTTTTAAGTGTTAGGTACTACATGCATAAACTATTGACCAAGCACGAGTGCTTTTTTTATTGCTAATTATGGCAGACGAGCCACGGCCTGATTGTAAGTGATAACGTCGCTCACCGAGAGTGTTAAGCCGCTGCGCACCATTTCATTTCACAGATATGAAATGAAAGAATAAACGGCTATCTTCTGCTACAGCCAAAACACACTGACGTGCTTCATGACCGGTCACACAGGAGACGGTGGTACCGACCCGTTCGAGCCCGATAGCAGGTGAGTACTCTCACTTAGTACCCAGCCCAACCACCAGTAATGCAATGGGTGATAATTGCTTACTTCCCTTAATTGCCTTGTACGATACCCGTGGGAAAAGATGGGGTGGTGACACTTGTATTCTTTGTCCGTCACCACACGCACAGAACGTACAAACACAAGTACGCTCTGTTTTCTCAGTCTCATATATCGACAGGACGGCATTCCGGCACGAGCGAAGAATATCAGGGAAGGACTAACGACTTCACTTGTTTTCTTAGACATGGGGCTGAAACACCGCCAAGGCGCCAACTGCCTACATTGGCAGTCAACAGCTGTTATTTTTTTGACGGGCCTCGTGGCGTAGTCAGTAGTGTAAACGACTTCCGTGCACGAGGTCGTGGGTTTAGTTCCCACTCACGACAATTATTTGTGTGATGAACACAGATATTTGTACTGCGTCTGGGTGTTTCCTATATATTATTATGTAGATATGTATTTACAAAAAAAAGTAAATATGTATTATATCCGTAATCTGGTACCCATAGCACAAGCGTTATGCTTAGTTTGGGTACAGAGGACGTTATGTGAAAAGTCTGTGAATATGTATTTATATTTGTTGAATTCATATAAGGCAAACTTGTTGCTGGTCTGAGTCGGGTTTCGAATCTGAGACCTCATGATTCGCAGATGAATACACTACCGCTAGACTATCGAGGTGGTTACCACGTCCATGTGTGAATTGGGCTACTATCGTCGGCAAAAACTCTAACATGTATGCAAATCTTTTAACGATAAATATAGTTGGTAGGTAGGTATCATAAACACCTTCGTATGGCACTTAAGGGAATTCGATACCGGTTAGTTCACTATCTACTTAATTAATCAGCAAGTTTTAAAGAACTGGTATTTATAGTTTAAATTAATGACTGATAAAATAAAATTGTGTTGCCGAATATGAGTCCTTGTATTCTTATAATTACTTCCTTATTACAATACACATTTAATATGGTTTATGCATTTAAAAAAAATATTCATACCAACTAATGAATTTTTAGTGTCACGGTTTCACGTCTTATGCCCAGAAACCCAGCAGAAGTGCAAAAACAATTTGCCTACATAAAATAATTACAAATTAAAATAAGATGCTTTTATGACTAACATGAAACGAGTATCTTGGCACTCGTAAAGTATCTAATATGGTAACATAGCAACAATATGTTTATCAAAGTGTTTACTCTTTGTGTGATCCACAAATGGTTGGTCTGAGTCTGTGTACTTTGTGTCCGTGAAAACCCCGCGATACAAGGATTTCTTTACAAAAAAAGTACATCCATAACAATTAAAAAAAAATTTACTAGTTTTTCCGGATTAAGTAGATAGAAACATTATCTTCAAAATAGTGCATAAACATTATTTTTCATACTGTATTAAAAGAGCTATTTTAAACACATTAAATAATAATATAGATACAGACAAAAGTATTTAGATATTTTTATATATATTTTTAGCATTTGACATGCTTAGCACTATACATTAAACACAAAGTGAAAAATGTGAAATCGAAAATAACAGTCAGGAGCAGGATTTGAACCTGCATCTTCTGGATACCGTCCAGATGCTTCACCAATTCAGCCATCCTGACAATTGCTCCTGACTGCTAATTTCGATAACACATCATACTTAACGTATTTGGGTGACGCCTGCATAGACCCAGAACAACAATTTGTGGATCACACAATGTCATTCAGCACAAAAGGTCATTAATACTGATCTTTCGCACAGTGATATAAATATCACTCTGCCGTTTGTGCAAGCTATCCTAAAATAACCTTTAAATATTTCTAATAAACCTCTGAAGTATTTAAGAACAGATGACACATTACATGAATTGGATATAAAGTGTTGTGGTTTTTCTATGCATAAATTCAGGGAGACTAGCTCTATGTGTTCTGGAAGGTTAATTCACTCACTATCACAATAGACATTGGAATAATATGAGTTTTTACAGCACTTAACCCTGCAAAAATGTAAGGCGTGACACTGTTTAAACGGTATGATATCACAGAACTACGACACAAATTAATTATGACAAAAAAAAACTTACAGCTAACAAATAGCACTCTACAATTTTAACACACTCGAACAAAATAATCACATCACTAGATAATTCAATTATAATAATTTTATAATTAAGAATGAAATACAACGTATAGAATCTTTCATTCTACGTTACGTAATATTTTATAATTATTACGTTAAATCTGTCCTAAATCCTACTCTATAATTTTATCAGATCTGATAGTAACAGTAGAATATCTAAATAATGTAATTAAGATTAGTTGTCATATATCTACAGTAATATGAAGATAATGTAATATTAAAGAAAATAATTACAATGTGATTTACATACAGTAAAAATTGCATTGTCATCAATGACATACTCGAGGAGACACAGGTATATTTACACCAACCTCTCTACAACACGCATTAATAATCTATGAAAAATAAATAATCAAAGTAACCGTCTATTTTGAGACGATAAGCCTACGTCCTTTTTATACTACTGACCACATAATTTCATATTCATAGGTTAAGTAGTTAGTTAAGATGTGAAGGCACAGCCAGGAAAGATCCACTCTGATGAGAAAAGGACTGAGGTTTACCACTATGGAAGTTCACCACTCCAATGAGAGAAGCGGTGATAGCAATTTGTTTCAATATTACAGACAGAGCTCATAGATTTATATAGTAGTATCTATAGATATTGTGTAGTGGTAGATCCTTGCTTGGGACAGCTTGCTTTCCGATAGTCTTTTTATTACTGTATCAGAACTAGCTCCATCTATGACCTATAATTGAAACAATTTCCTGATTCGGCTAGTAGGTATAAAACGAAGATAAAAAAGCCGCCGTGAGTTTGACATCATATATTATTATTATATACCTAACTCCTAGATGGCGCTGTAGTAAAATTTTTGTTATTAGGTACTACAGTTGAATCTCGATAGCTAAAACATTGTGTGGTACCTAATCTTCAGTGAAACGGAAAAAAATGTTATTCCCTTCTGCTGAGCCTCTAAATATATCTCAAATTTTAACTCAAATACACCTGGAACTTTTAGAACTATGTACTCAAATTGTGTGTGTTTTATTTAGATATTTTTATAGGTACCTAGGTATAAGGTTTGACATGCTTTATAAAGAAGTGCGAAAATGGGAAATCTAAAATAATAGTCACGAGGATTTGAACCTGTATTTCCTGGAAAAACATCCCAAATGCCATCTCAGATGCCATATCGTACCAGATGCCACAGCTAAGGCTAATACTAAGACTATATTTTTTTCAATTTCACATTCTACAGTTTATTGCTCGGTGAGGGAGAACTTCATAAGGACACTTGCATGACTTTTTTTGTTAAGGCTGGAAAAAAATATACATAACCGCACACGCCGTCACTGGGAGCAACGAACAGCGAAGTGTGGGGCACTCACCCACTAAATAAACCCGCCGTGTGCCATCTCTCCACCTGTATTGAGAACCACTGACGCTGTGTGACATTACCTCAGTGGTCCGCTGAAGACACCTGCACGCCTGAGAGATTTTTTTGAACGGCATATGTAGTCTGTCAACCCATACCTACTCGTACTTCGCTATCATGGTGGACTACGGCCTAAATCTCACTCCCTGTGAGAATTTAAGAGTAGCGTGCCAAACAACGGGACAAGTGCTAAGAAAAAAAAATATTAATCTTTCCAATTACCTACAATGAGCTGCCAAATAAAATTTATAAACTTTCCAAAACTTAATTCGTAATTCTATAACTAGGAATTCATTAGTTGAAAAGTATACTTATGCAGTAACTTCGCCTTCCTAAGTATAAAACACATCCCGACAACTTATTAAATAGTATTTCTCTTGAAATCCAAGCTCCGATGTATTTGTCAATATTGGAGGGATTTACAAAAACAACGTCGTGGTATTGATTAGGATTCGGATCGATACCCAAAACACAGTGTTTACAGCTGAAGCGTAGAGCTCCGCGCGTCGTCCACATTCACATAGGTATATCACCGCAATCTTTGCGGTCCGAAAAAGAAGTATTGTATATTAAGTGTCAGAGCAAGTTACCTGGCTCAGCGTATCATTGCTTATAATCTTATATATTATTTCTCTAGCCTGTGTTTCTGTTGGATAGCGATGTTTGGTGTGCCTCGGTGGTTTAGCTGTAGTGTATGCGACTGCTAATCATGAGGTCTCGGTTTCGATCCCCGGGTCGGGCAAAGTTATTGAGCTTTTTCCTAAAAATAAATATTCTCAGTAGAAGCCCGGTGTTTGGAAATGTGCCCAGTAGATGTCAATAGGCTCGCCCCCTATTACGTGGGACTCAAACATAGCTGGCGAGTCGTGGGTGTGTAATACACCTCTGCCTACCCCTTCGGGGAATACAGACGTTTGGTCATAACCCCTTAACAAATTAAAGGATAAAAGGATGTATACAATTTTGCAGGTATATCGAAGAAACACAGGATGTAGATTTTTATTTAAAAATATAATAATAGTCTATCACTAGCCTTTGCCAGCAGCTTCACCGCAGCCAAAAGCTAGTTTTTCGGTTATATCTCAGGTTCCCGATATAGTAGCGGGATAAAATGTATACCAGTTTTAAAGTCTAATCAAGGCTTTCAAATAAAAAAAAGTTGCATCAAAATCCGTTTAGTAGTTTTTGTGTGATGCGCGAACAAACAAACAGATAAACAGACAAAAATTCTACAAAAAATTTGTTGTGTTTAGACACGCTTATATATATTACAGTCATTTTCTCTCAAATATCTTGAATGTACAGACACAGCTCTGTTACAGTTTTTTAATAGTATAGATAATCATCTACTTATGAAGAATATTTAAATTTGGCTTATCGACCTTACGAATAAAAAATAGATTAAAATACTTTGGAAAATCCAAAACTGCACGCCTCATAATCTTCATTTTTCACAATAAAATTGATTATTTTTCAAGTAACTAATATGTAATGTATTGGTAGTAAGTAGTTTTCAAAAAATCACATAGATAGCACTAATTTCAATTACTAATGTGGGTTTCATGTTTTATACGCTATCTAGCGCTAATTTTAAGAAGTTGGTCTGTATTCTAGGTTATAGTTAAAATTACTCAAGCCAATATAAACTGTATCTTTGTAAAAACAAGTTGTAAAATCGCTTGCGCCCGGCCGTCAAAATGAACCGAAACGTCATTATGTCAAGGTTGACATTTCAATGTCGTAAAAATTGTGGAACGTAAAATATGTTTTTTTCGTGTGTTATAACGTTGGTGTGTTATTATTTACGTGTGTTCAGTGTTTTTAATTATTGTTATGGATAAAATAGTTATTATACTTGACAAATATCATCAGTTCGTCAAGCAAAGGTAAGAACTTTCTTTTAACAAAAACAATGTACCGGCCGGGCGAACGGCGTTCTGTTAAAGATAGTAAAACCACCGGTGGCTGGCTATGCGTACGTTAAAAGGTAGTTCTCATGAAAGGCACTGGTTTTAATGTCGCGTCGAGTGTAAATATTCAGTATTTTTTTGTTTATTTAATAACATTTTTTTGTTTATTTAATAATAGGGCTCTATTCCTAATCATAATAATTCGTAAACGAAAAAAATACTAAATTAGTAAAGTATTTTGGTCGCTATCGTGTTAACATACATTACCTACAACTCACGGACGTCCAAGCCAGATTTTTTTCAAACAGTTTTTCACTTGTTTAAATAACAAAAATGGCATCAAAAATATCATGAGTGTTAAAAATAGTGTTTGTTCTTTATATGTGTGTGTAGATATTATATTACAAGTGCAATATATGATAAATAGAGACATTTTAAGTTTGAAAAATCAGTTGTTCCGTACAAAACGGGAGTAGAACCCACCTCAACGCTTCGCTTATGAGGCGTGCAATAAAAGATACATTGATCTGTAAATTAAGGATTCCCAATAATTGCGTATAGAAATCGTCGAATCGTCGACACAATTTTAATTAAATTTTGCACGTGTGTTAAATTTCAGTTTAGTCCAATTTGAGAGATGAGATTTTGTCCCGATTATATTCGCGTTTTATTGCAAAATTAACGAACTAGTTTTATATATATATATATTAGCAATTAGCCCTCGTATCATTTCTTATTTCAAATACTCACAGTTGGTGTTTTAGTAAATCGCCGAACATTTAAATTGCTAAAACACATAATAAACTTCATTGAAAATTATATTATGGGATACACACTCATAACATCCGTCAAAATTATATAGCATTGCACATCGCAAGCCCAATATTCATACCCTCTTCTGAGAGTATTCTCACTCGCCTGGTGAGACCTCGCCTTCCTTTCACTGCGCATTTTGGACGACCGAGGGACGGTACTGGGGGGTTAGACAGAATTTCATATCTCACAATCGACATCGTATCGACTCGCTTGTGATTGGTAGAGAAACCGATGCGTGATGTCGCAATAATCCGTTGGCCAATCACAGTGATCTCCCAACCAATCACAGTGATCACGATACGATCGACATGTGAGATTTGAGATTCTGCCTAACCCACCTGAACAAATTTATATATCGACTTTGTTGTAAAAGCTAATCAAAGAAAATTGTCAACGAAAACAAAATTATATTTTTGCCACAATATTGCCGTGTTATTTTGAATAATTAATTCAATTGGTGGCTTCCATCACGGCAATGCTATGTCAAGAATTTTAAGTAGGCACTTCTATTTTCTTAGCGTTACCCACGGTTTCGCGGGCGTCGTAGTGACGTCGATTAAAAATCCTTTTTTGATAGGACTTGCGAAAAGTCTTTTTTAGCGTTGACCATAAAACACACGCAAACCTTCACTGTCCTAGCCCTAGGAGTTTGAGCTGTGCGATGATTATGTCAGTCAGTTATTCTGTTATATATATAAATAACATCCTGCTAGAGAATAACTCTCTGTATCGCGGGGACATACAATTTTAAGGACACCCAGACTCAGAACAGTAATTTTTGGATCACACAAAGAATTGCCCTGCGTCGAAATCAAATCTGTTTGCTCTGGCATCAGAGGGTATCTAAGCCATTTTGCCATCTGACCAGCCTCAAAGTTTTTGTTTTAAAATAAATATCAGCAGATTTAGGTTAAAGGAAATTGTTATCTATCAGTAGGTATGTAGTTGTAATAGCTTGCTTGCTGTAACAATGTGTGAAAATGAATCCGCCATCTGGTGGATCGCCATCTGGCGCTGATGGTACCCAACACAGTAAGAAGAATGTGATCTGGAAATTGGTAACTTTGAACAGATTGCTACGATAACTCACTAGCAAAGCGTTTGGAGACGCAGGTTAGATATCCGCTTGTACTATCTTTTTCTGTTTTATATTTTTATGCTGATCGTCGGTTAACGTCAAGTGGGCCCCGACTAACCATAAATAAAAATAATACGGAAATACTTAAAGGGTGATAGAAGTTTAGTCATTATCAGTTCGTCATCAATCAAGAGAAATCAAACAAAAAAGTTGAGTCAAAATGCGTCCAGTAGATTTTTGCATGATGTGCGAATTAAATAGACAAGAAGCCTAAAAAGTTCCAGACACGCCTAAATAGCCTAATTCAGTATTTTTTCTCAAATATATGTAATGTAAAAACATAGGCTCTGTTATAGCTTTATAATAATTATAGGAGGACAAATAAAAATAGCTCAGTAACGAAAATAGTTCCATGCTGGCTATTAATATGATTATATCCAAGTCATCGATTACTATTTTGGACTTCCCGAAGATCATAAGACTAATAGCGTCCACTTGGTTTGCTCACGACGGCAACAAATAACAATGGAAATGATTGATTATACTGCGTATGTATCTGTCAAAACGATCCATTACTCAAAACAGACAGCCATTGTGTTTTAGCTGGTTTTAACTTGAATGCAGGTTTGGGATTTAGTGTTACCAGACTAAAATTGCGAGAAATATTCCCGCAATTTTTTTACGGAGTTTGCATGTACCTTTATGGAATTTTATTCACTACATTTTGTCCGTGATAGATTGGAAGAGGTCCATTGACCGGGAAATCTCATGTCTCATTTTCGATACAATCCATCCATCAGCCTTTTAAAGTCCACTGCTGGACATAGGCCTCACCAAGAATGGGGGACAGTGCCGTAATCGCCACGCTTGGCAGGCAGTTTGGCGATGGCAGTGGATGTTGTTAATACTCGAAGGAGTGCTGCTGCCCACTCCCTTGGTATGCCCTCAGTCGGCTCTTACGACTCCCATGGGTGGAGAGGGGTGGGACGATTCTAAAGCCGGCCCCACAGGGCAGGTTTTGATACACACTGCTTGCATTTTTACACTACTCATCTAGCTTTGCATAGTATAAAGGCATTGTCTATCTGTTTGTCTGTCATCTACACTATTATAAAGCTGTAACTGAGCTCTGCCGTGCCATGACAAAACACTGTATCTAAAAACATATCACTTTTCAGAAATCACGTTTTGCTGTTTTTTTGGAAAATTTGTTAAGAAATCTTTAATATATGTCGGAATTCATTGAATTTTGGATTCATCATGAGATTAGCTTCTAATTAGCCATGTAAAAAAATACACATTTTACGCTATTTTTTATGTCTAGACCTACAAACGTGTTCTGTCAAAATCTGTATGTTCACAAAAAGAGAACATTTGTTATTACAGAACACTGTATTTATAGTTACAGTGATATGTCAACACAAATATGATTCGAAACTAAACTAAACGTAAGAAATGTAATCTAAGCTTACTATAGATAAAACTGTATCTATAGAAAAATATTTTCCAGAAATACAAAGTAGCATATCATCGTCACCATCATCATCACACTGAAGACATCAACTATTATTGATTATAAAAACTTAATTTCCGTAAAATCATAGTCATCATCTGCCTTCAATGGAAGTGGAGGAATCGTTTACCAGTTGGACTAAAGCTGAGAACAAAAAAAAATTGGGCGTTGCAAGTTGCAATTGATAAAATAAACTTATTTGAGATCTCTGCAAAACTTCAGCAAAAAGTTAATATAATTAGCAATATTAAAGGCTTTTTGTCCGCTTTCTGCTTTGTGCCATAAAACACCAACAGCTAGTTTATTTTTGCAGGGCTGAGCAAAAGTTTCTTCAAATAAAATAAGATTTCTAGAAAAATAATATGCCTTCGTCATTAGGAAAAGGCATACAAATTTCTTTTTGCATAACAGCAGTAAATAATACTTTTTCAGGAATACTAATTACTGCATATTTTTTTTTATATCTTTGAGGTGTGGCGAAAAATTTCTCTTTAATTTTTTCAAATTATTTTAGTTTGCTGCAATTGCATGATTGCAATACAGAATGCTTCTGCCGTGGCTTTACAAAAGTTTCAAAGTTTCTTGAGATTCTCTATCTCGTTTCTTTTTTTGATATTGAAAGGGATGATGGAGATACAATATTAGTATAATAAACGACATTTGACTTCAACCCAACCGATTGTTATGACAAAATATTGTATCTTATAGATCAGGCGACTATACCGTTAGCTGTGTTTTACAAAACACTGTAATTGATGTTGCAGAGTTTTATCAAATTTGATCCTTACAATTTTTGAAATACAGTGTTTATTCTCTTCGGTTTTCTCAGTATTTTTGAGACATAATAAAAAAAATTAAATGCTATACTATGTAAACATGTGCGAAAATACGATTTATTCATGTTAGCACAAAACACTGTATCTGAAGTTACAATGTTTTGTCATGGCACGGCAGAGCTGTGTCTGTACATTTAAGAGATTTGACAAAACAATTTTTTTATATTTTTTGTCTGTTTGTCTGTTTATCTGTTTGTCTGTTTTTCCGTTCACGCTACACGCAAAAAGTACTTAACGGATTTTGATGCAACTTTTGTAATTTGATAGCTCTCGATTAGACTTAAAAACTGGTATACAGTTTATCCTGTTGCTATATCGGGAACTTAAGATTAATATCTCAGGTTCCCAATATAGCTCGCTTATGGCTGCGGCGGAGCCACAGGCAAAGGCTAGTTTTCTTATAAATCACGCAACGTAGTATTTTTAAATAAGGTTTATCTGTATAATAAGTATACTCTAATTACTTATTTAAAACCATACATTTTAATGTTTTCAAATCAAGTTAATTTACAGTATACACTGCGCTACGCCTTATGATTTAGGGTAAATACCCTTTACATAGTGGTCCGTTAACACAGGCGGAGAGACGGCACACGGCGGGTTTCTTTAGTAGGTGAGGGCGCCATACTACCCTTTTCGCTGCCCCGCTGGGGTGTGCGGTTAGGAACATATTTTCACGCCATAAAAGAAAAGGGTAAAGGTACTTTAAATACTGTAATAGAAAGTTGCAGTTCTTCTAAAATCCTTAAAATTATTGTTTATTATTATAGTATTACCCTTACCTGGTTGGAAATACTCGTACGTTTAATAGATGGTTTTTTAGCGTCACCCAAAACATTAAAAAGAAATGTGCTGTCAAAATTTGTAATTCCGAGTGGATATCACGGTGGTAGAATTGGCCAAGCGTCTGGAACGGTATTTCAGATGCAGGTTCAAATACTGCTTATGACTATTGTTTTCGATTTCACATTGTCGCACTTTGTTTTCTAGTGCAGTAGTGTCTCAAAATAGTAGTGCTCAAAATATACATAAAATATCAAAAGATTGTATAATGATACTATGATGTTTATTAAAATTTTATTTTCTCTAAAAAGATGTGTAAACATCTTTTTAGAGCATTATTTTTTATATCGTCCACCGTCACCGAGACTTGCTTAATATTTTATCTGTTTAATCCATCAAAACATTCATGAGGAAATAGCTCTTTTGCAAAGTCACTCTTTAATTTTATTGTGAAGCTATTATTCTTTTAAGCTCAGCTCATGAATGATTGATTCAGTACAACTCTAATCTGACGAAGGCAAATATACATTTTCATTTGTTTGATTCGCTGAGTTATTTTCTGCGTCTTCGAATATTATTATTCAGAGTAAACCTAATCTTACTGTATTGATTTGATTGCGTCTACTACAAACACTGGTATCTTTTCTTGGTTAGTTTTTATGCGGGCAACATTCTCTATCTCATCAATAGCTATCTTTATCATTATTAATTTCAATGTGTTAAGGGTCTGTTTCACAATCTAAAAGTCTAAGTAAAGTCATCAGTAGTTACTCGTCAAGTAATTTACTCAATAGTTAAATCCTTCCAGTAAGTCGTGTTGCGTTTCACAACTATCCATCTCATATTTTTACTTGATAAGTAACTACTCAATAGTTAATCAGCAGACATCTAGCAACGTTTCATTTTTGCATTTCGTTTCATACGTCTGTATGAAAAATACTTTTTTACAGCTATTTTAATTCATATTCTTTTTCTTTTAAAAGTGCTATAAACAAAGAATCACTCATTATATTTTATTGTTACTAAACTTCAAATGCTTTTAAAATAGCCTTTCAAACTTGTAGCAAAGGATCTCTCGTTAATTTGCAATAGGTGTAACGAAACACAATTAAATGTCACATTATAAGTGAGTTTGACTGGAATAGATGGCGCTATGAGCTTGAGAGAACTGTCAAAGAAATTTAACTCTCAAAGAAGTTTAACCGTCAAGTAAACGTGCTAAGTGCCAGTTCATCCGACCTTTAAGTTACTGGACTGTTTATGTGATGGTTAGTCCTACTTGGTGATTGTAAAACGTATGAGAGGAGTTTATTTGTTAATTAAGTACTACTTTTAGTAGCCTAATCAGAACATTACTCAGAGATTGTGAAACAGACCCTAAGTGATTTTATTTCACACCTGTTTACGGAGCAACAGGCAGAGAGGTAAAGATCATAGATGTAGTTAAAGGTGGTCCCACACATACCTAAAAGTTTACATAAGTCAAAACACATACGTCATAATATTGAAAAATTCCTCCGATTTTACTGAAAATATTTCAATATCTGTTCTATTCGAGTGACACAACTGACTGCCGATTCGAATGCATTTGCTTTGAAGCCAGAGTATAAATATATTATTGGGTTACTCTTTTATTTTGTATCTTTATTATTGTGGTGCTTTTAACACGAAGTATTAAACTAGCCCCATCATATTTTTTTTTGTTAAGGCGGAAAAACAATTGCCTTTTTGTTATTGTATGTAGTGGTAGACGAGCCACGGCTCATCTGATGGTAAATGGTAACCGTCGCTCATGGACTCAACTATACTGAGAATATTGCCAAGCCGCTGCTCACCATTTCATTTCACCGATATGAAATGAAGAATAAACGGCTACCTCCTGCTACAGCCAAAACGCAACGATAAATGCTCTTCATGGCCGGTCACACGGAAGATGGTGGTACCAACCCGTTCGGGCCAGATACCAAGTGCGTACTCCCACTTGGTACCCAGCCCTACCAACAGTCATGCAATAGATGATAATTGCTTACTTCCCTTAGTCGCCTCATACGATAACCGTAGGAAGGAATGGTGGGGTTGTGACACTTATGTTCTTAGTTCGTCACAGCTTAACCACACACCTCATCGTTCAGGGCAACGAACAGGTTTATGTGAGGCCCTCACCCGCTAAGGCCTTGCGGGTGGCGGACGTTTCCCGTTCCATCCACTCGCATCCTCAGCTAGGGCAAAATATATACATACTTACATAAAAATCCATATGTAAATCGTAAAGCTTTTTAGTTACTTTACATGTTGGAATAGCTCTACAAAAGTTATTATCAAGTTGATTTCCATTGTACATTGTATTGAAAGAGCTGTTTTAGAACGCGTACGATAAAATTATTATCTTAGATCCATAAAGTATCGTGATGCATTCCGGCTGTATGGATGATAGATATTCCTATTATTACTTTATTCGTGAGCGTAGCAGTGGATTTTTCCTTTAAGCAGTGGCTTGATAGTGCTACTAATGATGGTTACCACTTACCATCGAGTGACGGTAGATGTTAGCAAAAAGCCCTATCTAGTCTTTCCATAATTATATTGCAACTAAATATAAATCTTTTAGTGTTTTCTAATTATCTTTTAGAATTTAGTTAATTTAAGTTTGTTTTTAAAGACAGCAGCAATAGTACCTGTATCGTCCTTATTTATTACATAAATAATATATTACAAAGAATTGTACTGTATGGGAATTGGATTGACAACACTTATCGAGTGTGCAGATCGATATTTAAGCTACTGTGCAATCTTGCACACATTGCATCTTCTTACTTTATCTCTACACCTTGAATATCTTAGTAAGTATGATATTAAAATACAAGTCTTAGTTTTTCTCACATTATCTATAAAATAATCAAACCCTTTATATGTAGGTATTATATATAAAGTGTTCCTAAATTTAATAATCATTTAAAGTAGTAATTCCAAAAATACAAGCGTGAAATTGAGTTAAATGTAGAAGCCAATAATGTCATTTTATTTTAAAAGTTACGTACCTATTCCAGTAGCGAGGATGAAGTGACAATTTAGTTACTAAGTTAAACGTGAAAGTGGAGAGTCCATACTAAGTTTTATTTATTTTATTTCTATTCCAGAAAGCATTTTGTAAATGTGAAAAATGAGATCTTTACTGCGAGCGGAATTTGAACCTGTGTCCATTCCAATCCGGAGAAGTGCACAAATAAATTTGTTCTTTAAAGTAGCTGAGCATGTCAATTGTTAAAATACAGATCAAAATATTTCAAAAATCACGCCATCAAATAGTATTAATTACTAAATTAAACTTACTATATTGCAATAATGCATGTAAATGCATGCGCTAGGTGGCGTAGGTCGTAAAGACATATGTGATGTGTTGATTGGAAATGGCCGTCGGTCACTGCGATGGCTTAGCAGCCAGAGCATTTCCACGGATTGGAAGAGAAAAAAAGTTCAGAAGGTTCTCTTTTTCCACATTCATAAATAATT
Source organism: Leucoma salicis (assembly GCA_948253155.1). Classification (NCBI taxonomy): domain Eukaryota; kingdom Metazoa; phylum Arthropoda; class Insecta; order Lepidoptera; family Erebidae; genus Leucoma; species Leucoma salicis. The sequence continues at coordinate 6,700,790 of OX411805.1, read as the reverse complement.
TGTTGTTTAAAGTATCTAAGCATGTCAAGTGCTAAAATACAGATCAAAATAATAATTACCACGAAAGAGATCTCAAGTAAGATCCCGAAATCACAATTAAATTTCGACAACGAAGGGACACCAAAGTAATCGAGTATATTTCTAGTGGTAGAGCATTATTACTTATCCCAGAATGAATGGACTGGAAGTAAGACCCTCTCACAGAAGATTGGCGTAAAACAACGATACTTCTACTGTTATTTTTCATATACTTAATGAGCAAGAGCACCGGAGGCTCAAACTTCCCTCCCTGTACTCTCCTTATTATCCTTCCTATCCTCTCCCTATTATCCTTCTTCTCCAACTCCCTTTCCTTGTAGATGGCGACGCGCGATTGATGCCTCTGGGGTTACTAGCGTCTGTAGGCTACGGCAACCGCTTACTATCAGCCTAGTGGTATTTAATCTGTTCCATTCACTCAATTATATTAGATATCAAATTGATTACCACAATGAATGTAGCATAGTTCCAGTAGCCTGCCAATAAAGGCGGAGATACGGCACACGGCGGGTTTCTTTAGTGGGTGAAGGCACACTACACAGACACACTAGCCTGTTCGTTGCCAACACGCTCGCAACGTCGGTTGGGAACATTTTTTCCCGCCTAAACAAAAAAAAAAGGTATCATATTGATTGCCAGAACATAATGTCTTCGAAATCAAGTGGATTTTAAATACACGTAATGTTTTAATTTATCGAGATACTACATTTTCTAAGCTTACGTGGAAAGTTGAAAATGAACCCTTTGAAAAGTGATACTGCAACAACCATAACAACACTCAAAAACTTTATTGTTTATTTATAATCAGGGGCCTTAGTATTGAATTACATTATTCTAACTTTAGGACCGATAATATTTCATCGCTTATTATACCCTTTTTATTAATTAAGGTAGGTATTGTCAGTTCTTGCTCAGTTAATTCTGTTTACACTGAAAAAAAAATACATTGAATAAAATTGAAAAAACGATGACGTTTACTGCTTTGCGTAATACTATATGAGCCAACTACCGGAATATTAATTTTTACTGGTCCGAAAACAGTAAAATATCTTACTGTTTAAAACAGTAAAAAAAATTTACTGTTCAAAATAGTATAAAAATTTGGTATAAATATAAAAAAAGTTTAATGTTTAAAACATTAAAACAGTTTAATGTTTAAAACATTAAAATAGTTTAATGTTTAAACATTAAAAAAGTTTAATGTTTAAAACATTAAAATAGTTTAATGTTTATTAATGTGCAGACACAGTAGTTGGTTACTGTAAGCGCACATTAAGAGGTACTGCGAATGATAGTATAGTTTAATGTGCCGACACAGGAGTTGGTATTGTAAACGCACAGTAAGAGGTACTGTGAATTATAGTATAGTTTAATATGCAGACACAGTAGTTGGTACTGTAAACGTACAGTAAAAGGTACTGTGAATGACAGTATAGTTTAATGTGCAGACACAATAGTCGGTACTGTAAGTGCTCAGTAAGAGGTACTGTGAATGATAGTATAGTTTAATGTGCATACACTGTAGTTGGTACTGTAACTGCACATTAAGGGGTACTGTGAATGATGGTATAGTTTAAAATGCGGCCACAGTAGTTGGTACTGTAAGTGCACACTAAGAGGTCCTGTGAATCAACACAGTTGCAAACCATATTTTATAAAATACAATTTATTAATACTCCCTTCGATATAAATATATGATATTAGCTTGTTTGTATACAAAAACATCAATTTCTTTATAAAAGTAAAAGGCACACACAACGTTAACACACGGCACAAAGATAGACTGTATCTACCAAACTCCCGAATTAAAATGTTACACCAGAGTCCTTACTATATGGCAGTCAATATATTTAATAAATTACCATCACATATTAGGAAAGAAAATCAACTTACACACTTTAATACAAACCTCAAGGAATATTTAGTAAAGAATTGTTTTTACTCAATAAAGGAATATTTAGAAAATAAATAACGGTAAATAAAATAAATATACATAAATAAAACATTAGGTTCAAAATATTTTATAATATGCACATTGTTGTTACTGTTTCTGTCTTGTGGTTTTTTGTTATATATAATTCATAAATTATACCAAATTATGAGATAATATTAAAGTGTGGCGATCTACTCATATAAAATTGATATTTTTACTTATATTAAAAATAATAATGATAAATTACAAGTAAAACATATTGTTTTTTTTCTCAAATAAATAATATCTTATAAATTGGGAAATTATATAAAATTCAGTAGCCCTCTAAATTTGCTGCGCCTGGAAAAGGCCTAAGTGGCTCATTTATTAATTTAAGTTTAACATCTTTTGTAATTAATTTAGTTACGCAAATAAAGATTTTGAGTTTGAGTTTTTGAGTTTGAGTCATAGGTACCTATTATAAAAGGTTTAGTAACAATAACATTTAAATTATTTTTTTTTAAATGCCCAAAACTTTGATTTCTGGACGCGGCCATTTTAAGTAATAAATATATATATTATAATAAACTTCAATTTTGTTGGAGCTCTTACGCGCACTCGGACACTGCTGATGAGTAATATGAGTACTTGTTGTAATTATTATATTCTTTGCCCGCGCGCGCGCCATGCTGCATCGTTTCACTTGATACTTTGTTTACAGCAGATACTGAGGGTATTGTCAAGCCGCTGCACACCACTTCATTTTACAGATATGAAATGAAAGAATTAACGGCTGTCTCCTGCTACAACCAAAACACACATGTGCTCCTTGGCCGGTCACACGGAAGATGGTGGTACCAACCCGCTAGGGCCCGATAGCAAGTAAGTACTCCCACTTGATACCTACCCAGCCTTACCACCAGTAATGCAATGGGTGATGATTGCTTAATTCCCTTAATGTGGGTGTCATACGAGGCGGTACACACCCGTGGGAAAGAAAGGGGTGGTGACACTTGTATTCTTAGTCCGTCACCACACGGACAAAACTACTCTATATCATTTTTAATCTCCAACTCTGTTTAACATCATAACTCTTCGATTTTACTAAAAAATTGGTTGTCTGTAAAGTCGGTTTACTGACGATAGTTGAACGTGACAACGTCAAAGAATCATTACCTTTATCGCTGTAATTATCGTTGCTATAAACAATTGACCCCACATTCACTTTTCACTGCACTTGATACTCGGTCAAAACATGTAAATGTACTATAGTATAGCAGCTGTCCACGCAGACGCATCGCTCACTCAAGTAGGAGAGAGACGGATGTCGAACGCTGCCGAACGCAAAGGCCGATTGTGCTTCTTTGTCGCTCGTTCCGCGCTCTCGCTTGCACTTCAAGCCTTACATGGAACGCCTCAGAGCGAGGTAACGCCGCATGAGTCATGTTTTTTCGTTCGTGCAGCCGGCTCTATCGAATTATAAGACGTCAAAAATCTTTGAGTAATATCACTGTAAGGACGATTTAGGCAACTTAAGTCACTATAAATAATAAAAAAATCTCAGTAGCAGCCCGGAGTTTGGAAATAATTGTATAATTAATTAGATATTCGTTAAGACATTTTGAAATAAAACTACGTTTACGGAATCTATCGCGTTTACTTGATTTTACTACTATCCCGACGTTTCGAATACTTTACAGCATTCATGATCACGGGTGGACTTAGATGGTAGATGTCCAAAGCTGATATATCAGTAATAAAATCAAGTAAACGCGATAGATTCCGTAAACGTAGTTTTATTTCAAAATGTGTGAAGTTCGCGTAAATGTTACAAAGTATTATATTCGTTAAGAAATAAAACTACCTACTAATACGCAATCTACCATCATCACTTGATTTTTTAACTGCCTCTGGGGTGCAGCGGTAGTGTGAGTGACTGCTGATCAAGAGGTCTCGCGTTCGATCCCCGGGTCAGGCGGTGCTATTAAACTTTTTTGTAAAAAGAGAAATTCTCAGTAGCGGTCCGGAGTTTGGAAATGTGCCCGGTAGACGGCAATAGGCTCGCCCCCTATTACGTGGGACCTAAACATAGCTGGCGAATCGTGGGCGTGTAATACACTTCTGCCTAACCCTTCGGGGAATACAGGCGTGATGCTATGTTCAAATAATAAAAAATATATACGTAAGTTATTCGAAAAGGTTTATTAAATAATATTAGTTTATTTATGAATCCATCCATCCATCCATCAGCCTTTTAAAGTCCACTGCTGGGCTTCGCCTCCCCAAGAATGGGGGATAGTGCCGTAACCGCCACGCTTGGCAGGCGGGTTGGCGATCGCAGTGGATGTTGGTAATACTCGAAGGAGTGCTGCTGCCCACTCCCTCGGTATTCCCTCAGTCGGCTCTTACGACTCCCATGGGTGGAGAGGGGTGGGACAATTCTAAAGCCAGCCCCACACTGCAATATGATAATATTATAAATCTTAACCTTGTATTTCTTTCCTTACTCAATAATCCAAACACCACGCAAAATAATCAAAGGCCATAAATCTGTGATAGATGGTCATAGACTGTCGATAAATAAATTTTTCACACAATTTTGCTTTAAATTACTAACAAACACACGAAAATCCTCTCTCGATAGCTTTCTCACCGTAAAAATGTCGGTGACAACATTTGCGTCATTCTCGATAGCCAAGTATCGTTAAGTGACTACACTATGCGTCAAAAAAAGATTCGTGCTACCGATGCTCATATCTATCTCACCAACTTTACTATACTCTAACTACACGATGACTATACGAAAGTAGACTGTAAATGTTCTTGCTGCTAATTTTTAGTTCCAAATACGCCCACTGAGTGCTGTTCAAATTCCCATACAAATATTTACTTTAACTATTCTATTTCTATAGTAATTGAGCAAAATGTTCGTGCTAGGGGTACAGAACATTCAAGATATTTGAGAAAAAATAGCTGTAATAGGCTATATAAGCGTGTCTAAACCTAAATCATTTTTTTTTAAATTTTTGTTTGTTTGTTCGCGCATCACGCTAAAACTACTAAACGGATTTTGATTTAATTTTTTTTATTTGATAGCTCTTGATTAGACTTAAAATTTGGTATTTTAAGGCTTTTTAATCTACTACTATACCGAGAACCTGAGATATAACCCAAAAACTCGAAAATTATTTTTTTTAGAATTTATTGATAAAAAAGCTACTGGACGGATTCTAATGCAACTTTTTATTTGAAAGGCTTTGATTAGATTAAAAAACTGGTATACATTTTATCCAGCTACTATATTGGGAACCTGAGATATAACCGAAAAACTAGCTTTTGGCTGCGGCGAAGCCGCGGGCAAAGGCTAGTTCGCTTATAAATCTGGTTGTGACGAGATTACTTAAATAGGATTCGTCATGTAAACACCATCGGGCCTCGTGGCGTAGTCGGTAGTGTAACCGACTTCCGTGCACTAGGTTGTGGGTTCGATTCCCACTCAGGACAATTATTTGTGTTATGAACACAGATATTTGTACTGCGTCTGGGTGTTTTCTATCTATTATATGTATGTATTAACAAAAAAAAGTAGTATATGTATTATATCCGTAATCTGGTACCCATAGCACAAGCGTTAAGCTTAGTTTGGGGCCTGAGGACGTTGTGTGAAAAATGTCCGTGAATATTTATTTATTTATTTATTTATTATCTAGACTCCATAATCTTAGAATTAAATCTAATATATTTATGTAGTATCTACCCATGTAATATTTATTAATGCAATAGGTACAACTGAATTTTGGAAAGGCTTTTAATACTTTTGTACTGAACACGCCATTATGAGCGATAAACCACAATTTAACAGAGTTATTTCTCAACTGGGAATTTTGTGAAAGGCAACCTGAATTCATTTTGGGATTACTAATGATTTATTACCGGGCAAGATCTCATTCTAGTTTAGCCAAATCGGCCCTAAGAGACGTTTCAAGGTTTTGGGAAATATTCTTTATTTGAATCCGGCTTAGAAAGCAAAATATACAAACATAATTTACTCGTACAAATGTTAATTTTACGATAGATAAGAAAATATGTGCGCATAAATAATAAGTATTTATATATAATTATATATAGTTGTAAAATGGTTTATTGCTTATCAATGATTTATATATTAAGGATACACAATATTATGTGCTTAGAAGTCGAAGCAAAAGTTGTATATATCTATCTATTATAAAACTGTAACAAAGCTGTGTCTGTACATTCAAGATATTTGAGATAAAATGACTGTAATAGGCTATATAGGCGTGTCTAAGCACAAAACAATTTTTTTTAGAATTTTTGTCTGTTTGTCTGTTTATCTGTTTGTTTGTTCGCGCATCACACAAAAACTACTGAACAGATTTTGATGTAACTTTTTTTATTTGAAAGGCCTTGATTAGACTTAAAAACTGGTATACATTTTATCCCGCTACTATATTGGGAACCTGAGATATAACCGAAAAACTAGAAAATTATTTAAACTAGAATTTTTTGTAGAATTTATTTAAAAGAATTACTAAATGGACTTGGATGCACCTTTTTTTATTTGAAAGGCCTTGATTTGACTTAAAAACTGGTAGAGATTTTATCCTGCTACTATATCGGGAACCTGAGATATAACCGAAAAACTAGCTTTTGGCTACGGCGAAGCCGCTGGCAAAGCTAGTAATACATAATGTTACTAACTTAACTGCGTGCGTGAGTGTAATGAGACTATTTAGAAAGAACGTGAGAAAAAGAGACAGTCTATGTGTTTTTAAAAAGAGATTTTGGCATGTTGATAATTTGCGGGCATTGCGGCTGCTCGCGCGTCTAAACAACACTAATGAGTGCAGGAAAGCGTTATCTGCACTCATTTATAGTGGACACTTTTGATGTGTAATTGTGGATGTTCTCTTTTGTATAAATCAATGTTGCTTATAGACAAAAACGGCTGCTCACCATTTCTTATCGCATAAGGGAAATTAAACTATCTGTCAGGATGCATATATTAAGCAGGTACTGTTGAGGTACGGTTACTTCGGCAAATACCACAAGTCGAAAGGAAATTGGCGGCTCCATGTTGTCACCACTGCAGCTGCGACGAGGACACGACGCAGCACACGCTCGAGTCGTGTCCGCCTTGGGCCGAGCAGCGCCGTGAACTCGTCGCAGCAATAGGGGACCTTTCGCTGCCGAGCGTCATCAGAGCGATGCCCTAGCTGAGGCTGCGGGTAGATGGGCCGGAGAACGTCCACCACCCGCAGTGCTTCCCGCGAAGGTGCGACGTTCCGGTGGCGGAAGTGTAGCTGAAAGAGGGTACCCGAACAGGTAAGCCACCGGTCGGCCACTGAAGTAATGTCTACGCGGAATTAGTTGGTGAGGGCCCCACACTACCCTGTTCGATGCTCCGACCGGAGCGTTGGGCACATTTTTTCACGCGTTATTAAAATAAAGTTATTCTAATTATCTAATATAAATTGATATTGAGTCTCGAAATATAATTACATTAATAAAGAAATGTTATTGAAAAGAGTCTTACTTTTTTAAGACATAAAAACATTATTTTAAATCTTTGGACTTAATTACAAAGATAATTAAATAATTAACTTGTAATATTACAGATACTTTTTTCTTCGTGTGTAATTAATTAACAAAATAAAACCATTTCAACCGTGTCGTGACGGATGGGGAAGTGCCCCCACCCCATTCTTTCCCACAGGTGTCTTACGAGGCAACTAAGGAAAGTAAGTAATTATCACCTATTGCATTACTGGTGGTAGGCCTGGGTACCACTTGTAATCGGGCCCGAGCAGGTTGGTACAAACTTCTCCCGTGTGAACGGCCATGAGGTGAAGAATCGGTGTATTTTGGTTGTAGCAGGAGATAGCCGTTAATTCTTTCATTTAATATCTGTGAAATGAAATGGTGTGAGCAGCGGCTTGAAAATGCTCTCGGTATAGTTGAGTTCATGAGTGACAGTTACCATTTACTTTGCTTCTCCCAGCATAAATCCGCTGATCGGAGAAGTACCAACCTCTCACTTAGGATCGGCGAGAAGCAACGGTAGGTAAGTACCTACCGTTGCTTCTCCTAGTTGTGTTTCGTATGATAAGTGAGAAAATTGGAGGTGCAAATAGCCTCCACATCCACTATCTATTATTCTTCCTGTCCACGTCCTCGTTTCATGACTATCATGCTTTCAATCCACCTCGTAACCATTTACCTGGGGTTGGCAACTTGCGAGTGATACCAATAAAGTAATTGCGGTTATTTTATGATTTTCTTAATGTTTTTATGTAATTTAGTATATTTTTAATCTAATATTTGAGATCTGGAAGCTACTTATTTAAACGGAACTACATCAGTATATATAAATACCATAAAATACACCAGCAAATATTTTACTATGTCACTAAAGAGAACCGAGAACCGCCTGTTTCACCCAAGAATAACACTAGAGCATCTTCCGAGATGCAATTGATTGAAATTCAGACATCAGGTAATAAATATAATCCAGCTAATATTACACATCGTAGTCGACGCAATGATACCCAACTTTCCGTTTTTATGGCAGAAATAAAATCCTTGTTTCATTAGTTCAAGGAGCAACAAAATAATAAAATACAAAAAATCTACGATTCTGTTGAGGAAATCAAACAACAAAATTTGAAAATTCAGGAAACTGTTATATACCTATCCGAGTACTATGAGAATTTAAAATCTGAGATTAATCAATTTGAGCCACGGCTTGAAACAGAATGCAAAAATAATTCTATCCAACTGAGGACTTTAAAGGACAAACTTGAAGCTCTCAAGAGGAATTCTAGATCGGGTTGTATAGAAATTAGAAACATCCCTATGTCTAAGCCTGAAATGAAAGAATGCTTACTAAATACAGCGATTAAGGTCGGATCTATCATCAATTCACCTGTTGAACCACATGAAGTAAAAGACATATATACCGTATAGGTCCTACTGACTCTAAAAACAAGACAATTATTATTGACTTTGTTAGTAATCTCCAGAAAGAGAAAACTATACGCATGTACAAAGAATTTAATAAGAAAAATAACAAAGTTTCTACAGAGCATCTAAAAATATGTGGAACAGCTAAACCTGTATTTATATCAGAAAGTCTCACTTCATCCATCCATCCATCAGCCTTTTATCGTCCACTGCTGGACATAGGCCTCCCCAAGAGAACGCCACAGTGAACGGTCCTGTGCCGCCTGCATCCAACGGCTGCCTGCGACTTTGACCAGGTCATCGGTCCACATGGTGGGAGGCCGTCCTACACTGCGCCGTCCGTTACGCGGTCGCCACTCGAGAACCTTTCTTCCCCAACGGTTGTCGGTTCGTCGAGCGATGTGGCCTGCCCATTGCCACTTCAGCATGCTGACCCGGCGGGCTATGTCGGTCACTCCCGTTCTCCTACGGATTTCCGTATTACGGATCTTATCACGTAGAGAGATCCCAAGCATAGCCCGCTCCATAGCACGCTGAGCGACTTTAAGTCTTGACAAGGCCAACATTCAGAGACCACGCCTCTGTCTCACATCAAAGAAAAAAAAATTTTTGTTACTAGCTAGAGACTTCGCCAGTAGCAATAATTATAGCTTTTGCTAGGTAATAGCAAGATTTTTCTGCGTAAAAAAGGAGGACCACATATTTTAATAAATGATGAATCTGATCTACCAAAAACACAGGACATAAAGTGACTAACTGGTTATGTTTATAATTTTACTTTTGTTCTTAATATTCGTATAATTTCAATTATTTTTACTGATTACCTAATTTCTTATATTTTCTATTTGACAGAGTTTTTACTATTGTTTTCAATTCAAAACTTATTATCACATTTTTCACTCAATACAATTACTCACAAACAAACACAATACACACATTCATATATATATTCAAACATAATGGAAGGAACATTATATTCAAGTTTTCTTATATGATTTTATTTATTGATACTTTTATTTATAACGATATGATCTATTCCATTCTAAGTCAATCTCTGTGGGATACATTCAATCTACACCATATATTTATTAACCAAATGTTAATACGATTATTTGAAAATGGATAAGGATATCTCCTTAATGACAGACAAAGATCTTCTATCAACATCTAAAACGGTTCTGTGTACCCCAGAACAATGTGGTGTAAAAGTAAAAAATACCACGGGTGGATTAAAAATTTTCCACCTAAATATTAGAAGCCTAGACAACACTTGTAATTTTACTAATCCGCTTATATTATTATACGGGATTAAAATGCAATTTGACGTCATTGTATTATCAGAGTGCTGGTTAGTAAATGCCCTGTACTCCCCATCATTCCTGGCTTTAAATCATTTAAGTCCGAATATTCAAATCAAAATGACGGAATGGTCGTATAAATCAGGTTAGATCTACGTTTTACTATAATGATACCTGCTCTTGTTGACGCTAACTGTCTAATTATTAAGTTTCAAACAGAAGTAGCAGTAATTGCAAGATATCGTTCACTATCCATTTGAAATGCCCAGAATTTTATTAATAGTTTAGAGGTAACCTTAGGTACACTTAAGAGCTTTAAAACTTTAGTCATACTAGGTGACATTAACATAAACATATCACCAAATAATAATGATTCTAATGGCGATTTATATCTAAACACAGTTGCTTCGCATGGTATGCTACCTGGTCATCTTCTACCTACTCGTGGTAATAGTTGTATCGATCATGCAATCCTCAAGTCCAACATACCAGCTATTACACTGGTTGTCAACTCATTTATTACCGACCATGCTCTAGTTATTGTTTATTGCAAATTTAGGTTACATGTCCCAAAAATCCCCAAAACATTCCGATGGACTGATATAGATGCCTGCATAGCGGATCTTAAAAATACAGACTTTACAACGATTACTTCATGCAGTGATAATGCAAACAAAGCAGCTTCTGAATTAGTCAACATAATATCTACAATTGTAAATAATAATACCAGCATTTCTGTTGTTCCTAGTAAAAAAAGAACACTCAATCCCTGGATTACTCCTGGGCTTTTAAGGTGTATAAGAAACCGCGACAAAATGTATTTAAAATCAAAAAGAGATCCCTACAACCTAATTCTTAAAATTACTTACACGCCTTATAGAACATTTTGCAACAACCTATTAAAAAACTAAAACTTGAATATGAAAGAACAGGATTTTATAAATTCCGTAAAAATCCAAAAGAAACCTGGAAGCTTATAAACTATTTCAAACCTACATACCAACAAATCACCTAGCTGTGAGCTATTGCCCTTAACTACCGATCCATCTCGTTCGCTTGATATCATAAACAAGTACTTCGCAAATATAGGTAAAAATTTGGCCTCAAAAATTATATCGCAGTGTAACTTACAGCCTTACAGCCCAACCTAATTATAACACTAATAATTTAAGTCCTACTGCTGACTCAATGGCCCTCTTTAGCACTGAAAATGTAGAAATTGAACGCATAGTTTTAGGTCTTAGATTAAATAGCGCTGTGGGTTCGGATGGCATATCAGCTGTCCTTATTAGGGCTTCTAGGCATATACTTATCCCAATTATATCCCATGTATTTAACCTCGCTCTAACGACAGGAGTATTTCCAACGGTATTCAAGAGAGCCACTGTAAGCCCTGTTTATATAAATAGAGATGCAATATCAGCAACCGATCTGGGCGGACGCACTCACCGCTCCTAATAAGGCCCTCTTGGGACGTCCGCAGAGGGCCATAGCGGTGAGGGCCATAAAGGGGTACCGTACGGTGTCCTGGGCCGCAGCTACGCTGCTGGCGGGCGACCCACCTTGGCCCCTCCAGGCTGAGTCACTGGCAGAGGTCTACTGGTTACGTGCTGCGGCGCGGGCTGGGGGCGACGAAATCTCCCAAAGGAGTCTGGGCGGAGCACGACAAGCGGCTCGAGGAATGTTGATCCAGCGGTGGACGGAGGAGCTGGAGTCCCCTGTAGCAGGACGGGGGACTATAGAGGCGGTTGCACCACACCTCCATCGCTGGTTGAATCGAAGGCACGGCGACCTCACTTTTAGGTTGACGCAGGTGCTTACCGGACACGGGTGCTTCGGTAAGTACCTGCATCGTATTGGCAGAGAAGAGGCCCCCGGATGCCACGAGTGTGGCGCGCAAGTCGATGACGCGCGCCACACTCTTGACGAATGCCCCACCTGGGGGCCCCAACGCCGCGCTCTGTCAGCGGTAATTGGAGGAGACCTGTCGCTGCCAGACGTAATCTCACAAATGCTTGGCGGCGACAGGTACTGGTCGTCTATGGCCTCCTTCTGCGAAGCCGTTATGTCACTGAAGGAGGCCGCGGAGCGGGAACGTGAGAAGTCTGCCCACGCCGACTCGCTCCGCCGACGGCGGCCTGGGCGAAGGAGGCGGCGTTACGCTCACCTCCTCCCACCGCCTTGATGAAGACAGGGCGTGGCCAGTAGGCCATCCGCCTGGGGTGCCGGAGTAGAATGTCGAAAGATGACCCTCTGGCGCCCCGCTAATAGGCGTGGAAGGGGCCGCTGTGGTTTTAGTGGGTATTCCGGGCGCAACTAAGATCTGAGCATCTGGCGAGTCCTACATACCCCTCCATTGTCATCGGGGGGATGCGTAAATGCATTTCCACAGCGATAACCAAAAAAAAAAAAAAAAAAGAACTAACCGGTACTGTTGCAAGAAATTTACAAAATAAGTTCAAAACTATTACTATTTTCCTTGATTCTAAAGCTTTTGATACTGTCTCTGTCCCTCTCTTACTCACTAAACTCCAAAACATTGGCATTAGGGGACTACCTTTTAATATTTTCAAAAGTTACCTGAGCCATAGCACCCAAAAAGAGGAAGTTTTTACTTACGGAGTTCCACAGGGTAGTATTCTAGGACCTACCCTTTTCTTGATATATATCAATGAACTATGTAAATTGTCCCTTACTAACTCTAAAATCCTAGTCTACGCAGATGACACTGCATTAGTTGTTCATGGCATTGATTGGATGGAAACCCGATTTCATGCCGAGTCTGTGTTAAAAATAATGATGAATTGGCTCACAAATAACTTACTCGCCCTTAACTTAGATAAAACAAAATTTATTACGTTTGCCCCAATGACTGCATCACAACCAACCTCTCCTTTCGTCCTAAAAGCACACAAATGTGGTTCTATTCTTGACATAAATTGTTGTTGTAACAATTTCACGCACAGAAAAAATAAAATCCCTTGCCGTAAACATTGACAGTAAAATATCATGAAATGAACAAATCGAGTTTTTAGTTTCACGGGTCAGAAAACTAATATTTATTTTTAAAAATCTGAGATCTTCTGCATACTTCTCAACTCTGAAAACAGTTTATTTTGCCCTGGTATACTCTATTATTAACTACTTTATAATAGCCTGGGGCAGTTCTGGTAAATGCTTACTACTGCGGCTTGAAAGAGCACAGAGAGCAGTACTTAAGGTCATAATAAACAAACCAATCCATTTCCCTACACACGAATTATACACACTTTGTAAAGTACCTACGGTTAGGTATACCTATATTCTAAATACAATTCTGCGCCAACATGCAGAACTTGTATTTGACCCTAATATTAATCTACAAAAACGCAGAGCAGATAGAGTTTTGCAAATAGAATCAGCTAATATTGTAATAGTAAGATGTCAATACAATTTTATAAGCCCTATTCTATACAACAGAGCTAATAAAAAGCTTCAAATTTATTCTCTTACTTCTCGTAAATGTAAGTCAGTCTTGCATAAATGGCTCAGTTCCTTAAACTATGAAGAAATGGAAAATTTTATCAAAACATAATCTCGGACACCCCCTTTCAGACCTTCCAATAACACATTGGCACTCACACACTCACTCTCTCTATCTATTAGTCTCTCTCACAGACATACAAACACACACACACACTCACACACACACACACACACACACACACACACACACACACACCACACACAACATATTTCATTATTTATTATCTTACTAGTATTTATACACACGACACAGTTTTTTTTTCTTAACTAATGTAGCTGTTAATGTACACAAAGCTTGTAATCTTTTTATTGTGTTTCCAATAAAGTTATCTTATCTTATCTTACCTCTGGTGTTGCTAGTGTGTTGTAGTGTTGTGTGCAGTTGTTGTGTGTGTGAGCAGTTGTAATTTGTCCCGGCTGCATCACTCCACAAAGGTTGAGGAGATTGTTGAGTGTGAAGATCAACTAGACTTTGAGGGCTGAAAAGCTCGAATCGCGCCAAAACACAAATTTCAAGTCGTTCATGGTGCGAGTTCCAACTCAGCATATTGCGACCTTCCTCAAGGAAGAGTTTTGGCCGAAGGGTATCGTGTATCGAAGATTTCACTGGAGGTTACGCGACACCACACCACGCAGCGCAACATGACGCCGCAACTTCATATGCAGTAGTTTTTAAGTTTTATTTTATATAGAATATTTATTAGTTTATAATTAGTTAATGTTTATGTATATTTTTATTATTAATTAGTTAATGTTTTTTATGCCGTAGTTGCCTGAAATAAAGGAATATAAAATAAAAACAATAATAATATAGGTTTCGGCAAGGTAACCACTTCAAACAGAAAAAGTTCATACTTTACCTTTCAAATGTATAAAATAGATAGGTACCTATAATTATAAAAGACGAAACAATTATACGAGCTTTGATAACGAGATAAATATAGCGAAATAAATTGAAATCGGACTAAACAATTTCACCCGAAATATTTACGATTCCATACATCGATCTTATTTTTTTATGCTATTCTAGTCTGGTCACCGGTCACGCGTTCTTTAGCAGGTTTATTTTTACATGTTATAAAACTTTTTACCGGTAATGGAATAGTAAAGAGCCTTTGAATATAAAGGTCCTTCTTTCCTTTGGCTGAAGTATTTCAAGGAATTTATTCTATACAACACTTTAAGTGTTTGTAGAATAAACGAGAAAATTATTTAAAGAACTCATAAATATTTATAGTATTTTAATAGCGTATACTTTAGCATTTATGGTATATATGCATTCAACTTCAAAAAATTGCATTATTAATAACTTTAAATATTTTATATTGAAATTTAGTTCTGATATTAATAACTAGGTACCACTGTGGTGCAGCGATAGTGTGAGCGACTGCTGATCATGAGGTCTGGGGTTTCATCTCCGGGTCCGGCCAGTGTTATTGACGATTGAGAAAAAATCAGCGGACTACCTGGAACTGTGTAACATTACTTCCTTGTCCTTTCGAGTACCCTCTAATGAGTGATACGGAACGTCGCACCTTCGCGGGAGACTTTACGGGTGGCGAACGTTCCCCAGTCTATCCACCCGCAGCCTCAGCAGCAATCCGTGTTGTCCGTGTGGTGACGGACTAAGAATACAAGTGTCACCACCCCATTCTTTCCTACAGGTGTCGTATAAGGCGACTAAGGGAAGTAAGCAATTATCATCTATTGCATGACTGGTGGTAGGGCTAGGTACCAAGTGAGAGTACTCACTTGGTATTGGGCCCGAGTGGGTTGGTACCACCGTCTCCCGTGTGACCGGCCATGAAGCATATCATTGCGTTTTGGCTGCAGCAGGAGATAGCCGTTTATTCTTTAATTTCATATCAGTGAAATGAAATGGTGAGCAGCGGCTTGACAATACTCTCAGTATAGTTCTTCAGTCCATGAGCAACGATTACCATTTACCATCAGATGGGCCTGGCTCATCTGCCACTACATGCATTAAAAAAAAAGAAATCCTTTTCAAATTACAAACCTTTCATTGGAGTTAGCGACGCTCGAAAGATGCCACTGGTATTACTAACGTCTATTTCTACGCTTGGCCGTGTGGGGCTGGCTTGCTAGTACACAGAAAAAACTCAGGAATCCTTCTTATTAAGCTATTATTATCCTTCTATGATGATCACGTCTTTACTCCCATAGTAACTAGTGATTCCATGTCAAATACACGTCTAATATTTTACATTTCTTTTGTTTTTGCTGTAGTACCAACATTTCAAAATTTATATTCATCCTTTCGCTCACTCAGTCCTTATGTCACATTCACTCTTAAAATTTCATTCCACAAACCTTACACCTTAGATAAAGAGTTCTTTATCTAAGCTTTAAACATAAATAATATCTAGCTATTATAAAACAATAGTCTAGCTATTATAAAGCTTTAACAGAGCTGTGTCTGTACATTTAAGATATTTGAGAAAAAATGTCTTTAATAGGCTATATAGGCGTGCCTAAACACAAAACTTTTTTTAGATTTTTTGTCTGTTTGTCTGTTTATCTGTTTGTTTGTTCACGCATCACAAAAAAACTTAAACTGATTTGATGCATTTTTTTTATTATCAAATAGCTCTTGATTAGACTTAGAAACTGATATACATTTTATCTCGCTACTATACCGGGAACCTGAGATATAGCCTAAAAACTAGCGTTTGGCTGTGACGAAGCCGCGGGCAAAGGCTACTACATAAGGAAAATAATTGTCATTGCAAAGTAGTACATCTTTTTATCAAACTTGTAGAGGGATATGAATAATTTCCATTGCTGTTACAGAATTTTTGTAAGAAGCTATCTCGAAGTATCAACTTTATTAAAGTGAAGTACTTTTTATTTCGCTTTGTTTGTGTTTTTGTGGAATACTCAATTAGCTCGCTCCTCGCTCTGCTTCTGATATTGTAGTTCTTGAGCTATGTTTGCCGCTTACTATTATGTAGACTGTGGCTCGCCTACTACCTTAACCTATTATAATCATACATACCTTACGGATAATAAATTTCCTCGTAGCCATTTTGATCTGTATTTTAGCACTTGACACGCTCAGCTCGCACTAGGGTTCTCCTTTTCCACATTCACAAATAATTTGTATTTCCTCGGTGGCCTGTCGGTAGCGGTTATGAGGTTGGTGAACTGCTGCTTATGAGGTCTCCAGTTTAAAAGTTTAAGAGTTTCCGTCAGAGATTCTCAATAGCAGGTTGGAGTTAAGAAGTTGTCTGTGTTTTACCCCCGGCGTCGGAAAGCACGTAAAGTCGTTGACACCTGATCTTTCACCGGCTGTGTCAGAATGCTGTCCCATCGGACTAAGAGAGTGAGAGGAAAGAGAGTGCATGTATGTATTGCGCTCACACTTGTTTACTATATGTGTATATTTATATCTCCTATGTACATGGCTATGACCATTGAAATAACATATCAGCCTTGGACGTCTATCATCTAAGTCCACCCGTGATCATGAATGCTGTAAAGTATTCGAAACGTCGGGATAGTAGTAAAATCAAGTAAACGCGATAGATTCCGTGAACGAAGTTTTATTTCAAAACATTACTGCAGTTTTATAAAGAACAAAACGCATATACGTTAGGCTCAACGATACAATATAAATACTGGTTTCATTTCCATTTTTAAATAATTAGGTATGCATAGAGGCTGATGTATAATACATAATCAAAGTCTATATAAAAGTCGTGTTTTGTCTCTGGTAGGCTAATATTTATAAGTAGTTAGTATACGTTATACTATATCTATGAATTAGTAGGTAATGTAATGCCATCTATATCTATATGAATTAAAGAGAACTGCGTTACTATTTTCGACTTGCTCAAACAACAAGTCTATGCTTCTAATTATCTACGTAGATTAAATTTTGAGTGGTTCTAACATCACGTTCTGAGTGTTTATAAGCAAGTACAATATAAAGTAGCAAAGTTAAAGACATGACGTGCAACAAAAGTTTATTGTTGTGTTTTAATCAAAAACTTTTCTCTTAGTACTATGCAAGATTAAGAAAACAAAGCTTGTTATAAAAGTATGTCGCGTCACGAAGTAGCTTTAAATTTAAGTTCTGAAACTGTTATTATAAGAAAAACCTAACATACCTTTAGAATTGGAAAACAACTGGAGAAAACGTATCTGGTTTAATGCAAAATGGAAATCTCTCACCCAAGATGCGATCTGATGGGATATCTAGCAATATTCTGCAGAATATTTAACTAAAATTAAACAAGTGCTGTATGAGGAATATTAGGCCGCAAAAAGCTTATACTGTGTTTTAAGAAAATGACACATCATTTTTATTGGGATGGCACTATCTGCTTTTTTAAAAATAAATAAATAAATATTCACGGACATTTTCACACAACGTCCTCTGGTCCCAAACTAAGCTTAACGCTTGTGCTATGGGTACCAGATTACGGATATAATACATATACTAGTTTTTTTTTTGTAAATACATACATATAATAGATAGAAAACACCCAGACACAGTACAAATATCTGTGTTCATCACACAAATAATTGTCCTGAGTGGGAATCGAACCCACGACCTCGTGCACGGAAGTCGGTTACACTACCGACTACGTCACGAGGCGCCAATAAGGCAGAAGAAAATATTTTTCGCATCAGTTGTCCGGGGAATCAAAACAAAAGTTTGAGGCAAATAACAACCCACCTTGCACAGTCACCCCGTACTCAGTTGACCACAGGCGTGATGATTTCGGATTTCTTTTTCGTGTTTATGGTGAGGAAATGCATTTACGTATTCCTCTCGGGATGTAGGACTCAATCAACGAAAATTGTGCCGGAATACCCAATAAATTCCACTATATTTATTTCTTTGCGTTCCCATCAAGAGGCCTGACTGAGAATTTAGACTTCTTGATGATCGACTTATAGACTCTCGTGGAATGGAATGAAATCATAACACTCTCTCTGTCTGGAAACAAATTTTTTTCGACCCGTTATTGTCTCATTATTGCACACGAATATCCTCTTAAAGTAAAATAGATTAGGCCATAGGAGGCCTAAATACCTATACGCGCATTATTTTAAGGTAAAATATCGAACTTAATACCTTTGCCTTGGCTTATCTAATCAATAATGATTGATGAAAAATACCAAATCGGTCATGTATTGAAGGAAAGTAAAGTCAAGAGTCTCCGAAACCGGCGAGCGTGTATGAAGAGAATTATGGATGTTAAGGAAGCGAGAGATGTATGCAAGAAATAGAGCCTTTTGGCATTCTGCTACCACCCCGTATGGGAGATGGCGTGATGATAAGTAAGTTGTTTTTATTCCTTATGATGTTGTCTTTCATAAAAAATACACATAAAACATCTAACTCCCGAGAAAACACGAGAAAAAATCGCCGAAGTTCAGTTGAACTTTGTCCGAATTTCAGATTTTTACCGAATGTTTGGCCAAAGTTCGTATTCGTTTCAAATTACATTCGGCCCATCTCTGATATTAATTAGTGTATATACACAGTCAATACACAATAGCCCAATAAGCGGCTTGTCGTGAAGACAGCGGACGTGAGATTGCGAAAGGGAAGTTATATCACGTGGCTTCAGGAAATGAATCGAGAAAGGAACTTAATTGAAAACGCTTGTTACTTAGAAGAATGTGAAGACGGTGTGTGGACTATTTCTTTCTAATACAATAAAAGGCGCAAAAGGAATTACCAAACCATGAAAGGAATAACCCTCCCATGGTATTCTATTACACCTTTTCCTTTATGTGATGTATTGCTGCCTGATCTTTTGTCTTGAAAGTTACGCAATTTTATCGCGTGAAGTTTATAAGTACAATAACTTAGTAAGAAATGTCATACAGAGGTTTAGAACTCGATTCAGATGGTCCTCATCTCTGCCTGTAATTTATGTGTGTGTGTTCAGTTATAAATTATAGCGTGACTTACACAAATAGTTTAAGCGGTTGGTGTCTGTTGTGAACATCTGTGACAGTATTTATGGGGAGTCAGTAGGTTCTGTCTAGTCTAGAGTATTTTTGAATCTCGTTATCTCTCTGAGCCGAGGAGGCCATGTGATAGTCGATCTGGAAAAAATAAAATTACTGCCGAATATGCTACTGCCCACGAATCCTTACTATCTTTAATTCCTTATTTATATTATAAATATGAAAATGAGTTTGCTTGTTTGATACCACTAGACGCCGCAATTACTTAAATGCTTATCACAAAATTTTGCACACATATAGTCCGAAGTGCAAAGGACATAAGCTATTATTCCAGTGGGATGGCTATTTTGATATAGAAATGATTTTTGCGCTAGAAAGTGATGTATTTAGCTTAGAGTTGGTTAGTTTTCTGCATAAGCTAGTAACTGATAATTTTGTTGAATACTTACTGATAAGTATCACGCCATCACCCTTGCGGGGTAGACAGAGAGAACATAGTGCCAAAAAGAGGGCCTTTTTGGCACTCTGTTCTACTTTTAATTCTTGCATACATCTCTCGCTTCCTCAACATTCATTATTATCTTCATACACGTTCGCTGGTTGCAGGGACTCCTGACTCCAACTTCCTTCAATAGTCATAACCGATTTGGTGTAGGTAAGTTAATCTCGTTCTCCCCTGTTCCTATATCCGTCGACATTTGCATTGTATATTTTCTTAACCAATCGCTCGTCCGGCATTCTTTCCACATGTCCGAACCATCGGAGTATTCCCTTTCGCATACTCTCTTTCATGCCTACTTCTATTTGTTTAGTTAAAACAACAAATCCATCCATCCATCAGCTTTTTAACGTCCACTGCTGGACATAGGCCTCTCCAAGAATGGGGGTTAGTGCCGTAATCACCACGCTTGGCAGGTGGGTTGGCGATCACAGTGGATGTTGCTATACTCGAAGCAGTGCTGCTGCCCACTCCCCCGGTATTCCCTCAGTCGGCTCTTACGACTCCCATGGGTGGAGAGGGGTGGGACAATTCTAAAGCCGGCCCCACACGGCCACAAATAGGTACATGCAATTACCTCCATTGTGTACAGTTACGTGACCTCCCAAAGAAGATAATGTATGCCAATATTCAAATCAATTTCGGTTCCATACAAATAAGTACTTATATACAAGAGCGCTTTTACTTTCTATATTGTGTAATCTAATATTTTATTTCTCATGTGTTCGCATCATAATTGAAAATATTGAAATTATAAACCCAGTAAAATATAGAAAAATACTGTAATACAATTTAAATTATTTATCCGTGTGGTGACGGATTAAGAATACAAGTGTCACCACCCCATTCTTTCCCACGGGTGTCGTATGAGGCGACTAAGGGAAGTAAGCAATTATCATCTATTGCATGACTGGCGGTAGGGCTGGGTACCAAGTGGTAGTACTCACTTGGTATCCGGCCCGAGCGGGTTGGTACCACCATCTCCCGTGTGACCGGCCATGAAGCACATCGTTGCGTTTTGGCTGTAGCAGGAGATAGCCGTTTATATTTCATTTCATCTGCGAAATGAATTGGTGAGCAGCGGCTTGACAATACTCTCGGTATAATCGAGTCCATGGGCGACGGTTACCATTTACCATCAGATGGACCGTGGCTCGTCTGCCACTACATGCAATAAAAAAAAAATCGTATTACAGTATTTCACTCGGTGAAACTAACATGAAGCTGCACCACAAAATGCTGAACTACCAAACCAGCGAGTGCAATCATTTCTATTACTAGTTTTACTTAAAATTAACTCTAACGAGTGATTAAGTCCGTGTGGAATTTAGTATTTTTTTTATTTACCTTGAAATTTCATACTTTATAACATAAAACAACCTAAAATAATATTTATAATATCAGCTATCTGTTAGTAAAAGCCTCATCGAAATCGTTGCGGCTATCTTAGAAATTAGCTGGAACAAATGAAAACTGGCTACTTTTATTTTGGGTAATTAATGAGGATTCTATACAACAAAAAGTTGCGCGTAGCAGATAGTGTGTACAAACAAATAAAATTGAAGTGTCTGTTTGTAATGCCTAAATAGCAGCATTTTACTAAACGCATATAATAAGGCCCTGTGGGCCGGCTTTAGAATTGTCCCACCCCTCTTTACCCACGGGAGTCGTAAGAGCCGACTGAGGCAATACCACGGGAGTGGGCAGCAGCACTCCCTCGAGTATTAACAACATCCACTGCGATCGCCAACCCACCTGCCAAGCGTGGCGATTACGGCATTATCCCCCATGACGGGACCGCTCGTTGTGGCGTTCTCTTGGGGAGGCCAATGTCCAGCAGTGGACTTTGAAAGGCTGATGGATAGATGGATGGCATATAATACTATAGGTATGTATACAACCTATAATAACATGGTAGACAATGGTAGAGCCTTGCTTATCCCAGTATGAATGGGCCGGCTCGATAGGGTACCACCCTCTCACAAAAGATCAGCGTGAACCAACAGTAGTGGTACCTGCCGTTGCGTTTCGTATGGTGAGTGAGAGTGCCGGAGGCTCAAACCCCCTCCCTATCCTCTATATCCATGATCCTGTCCTTGTTGTCCTTCTTAGTATCCTAACTATCCTCTCCTTAATATACTTCCTATCCACCTCCTATTCTTTTCGTTGGAGATGGCGACGCACGGATGATGCCCCTGCAGTTACTAGCGTCCATAGGCAATGGCAAGTAATTTATTTATATATTATTCTATTTGTTCCGGCTGATCACCGCAACGGTTGGATCGATTTGGACGGAACTTTCACTAGCAGATAGCTGTTGTTATAAGCAGTAACTTGGGCTAATTTTATATTGAAAAAACAATTCAGGTTCTGCACAACAAAAAAGAATTACTAAATTTCACAGCAGCTAGTCTATATCTATATACTTATAATAAAACTGTAGAGAGGTCAATTCTGTACATTGAATATATATTCAAAATTAATATTGGAGGATGAATGGTGATCGATACTGAAGCCAAAAATGTAATCAGTAAATTTTTTGTATGTCTGTCTGTCTGTTTGTATATCCACGCATGGGTCAAAACTACTGAAGGGATTTTAACCAAACTAAGTACGATTGTAGTCCATACTTCTGGGCAGGTTATAGGCTATATAACATAACGCTAAGACATATAGGAGCTAAGCAGTGACGATAAATTTGAAGCAAGTCGGATGAAAATGCGCTTTCGAGCTCTTATCCTCGCATACGTTGATCATACAGTAAAAGTATGTATACAAAGATAATGGTCTTCAAAAGATCTACAAAAAAGTCCGAAATAGTATATATCTATCTTTTTATAAATTAGCCACAATAACGTGTTTAATCGTTAGGCATTTCTTCAAAGTGTATTATTAAATACATAAATATATTGTATTTCACATAGATATATCTTAAGACCACCACCGTCACAGGCTAATACATATATGGTGGTACGAAGTTCGCTGGGTCGGCTAGTATCAAATATAAAATGAAATTTAACATTCTTAATTCAAAAAAGGTCAAACATGTGTGTTTCTCTGTCCCAATTAGAGACCTACCAAACCACCCCCACATTTCCTTCTTATTATTTTACCTGACCACTTGCTCATCTGCCCTATATCATCATTCCTCTTCATGTCCTATAGCTTTTCTTGGGGTGGATTACTCGCGAAGGTTGCTTTTGGTCTATAGGCTACCACGCCAACCACTCATGGGTGGCAAACTTACCGTCTTACTCACCTTCAAGCCGTACAGCCTAGTATAATTATATCTTATAAACATTGATGTATAAACAAAAACATAGCAACATGCCTGTATTCCCCAAAGGGGTAGGCAGAGGTGTATTACACACTCACGATTCACCAGCTATGTCTAAGTCCTATGTAATAGGGGGCGAGCCTATTGGCGTCTACCAGGCACATTTACAAACTCCGGGCGGCTACTGAGAATTTTTCTATTTACGATAAAGCTCAATAACACTGCCCGACCTGGGATCAAACCCGAGACCTCATGATCAGCAGTCACTTACACTACCTCTGCACTACAGAGGCAGTTGAAGTATAAAACAGAGAAAATCCACAATTAGGCACTAAAAGTGTACACTATAAATTAGTGCAGATTACGCTTTCCTGCACTCATTTCATTTAGTATTGTTTTCTGAAACGTATCTGTTCGGACTTCGCCTTAACTAAGAACATCGCCTTAAGTGACATCAGTGCTGCCCTCTACACACATTGGGATTGGTGGCACATTTAAAAATTTTATTACTGACTTTTTCTGTTCGCACGACTAAATGTACGCACACCATTTTTTTGTAATCTCGCAATAAACCAATAAAATAATACTGTTCTGGCAGTTTGATTCAGGACAAACTATGAATAGAACGATGACGTCTGCAAACAAAAGACTTACAAAGCGCAGCGGCTAATCACTTACCTTAACAATGAAAAATAAATGAATTGTTTTTAATAGTCCCGCCATTTACAGAGGAAGTAATCTAAGATCTTATATAGTTCCTTTTAACCTCAGTATTATTCGAGCTTTCAAAATAATAAATTCACTGAATGTAATAAATGCGACCGCACTTTTATTTTCGCTAGATTAGCGACCTTTCCAACAAAATGAGGTCTCAGTAAGTGTTTCATAAGACTAAACCACTAACCTAATATTAATTTAATATTCGTTATGCTCTTCTCTTTTACATAAGAGAATTGCAGATATAATAGATAAAAATAGATGATTTATGCGAAGGATTGAATCTTTACGACGTCACAGCATATAAATTACTATAACTTATATTAATATTAACTATTATTTGAACTAAAACTTAAATTTTAAAATATTTGGTTTTTTATTGACTTCGATGAAAATATTATCTTAATGGCGTATCAAAGATTAATTTTGATACAGCATTTAACGAGATATTTCATGATCACAAAAAGAAATATTTTCTAGGAAACAGTTTATTGTAAACGTTTAGGAATCAGTGTCTATTAGATACAAATAACATAATTAAAAACAAAGATTAGTATTTGTCTCTGATTTGTACTGAAGCCTATTGTTAAAGACGAGAAACCAAGATAACATAACAAATTCGATATCCAGTTGGAGTTTCATTGCTTGGGACTGCGAATTTCGATAACACATCCTTTAAAGTACAAATTAAAAATGAATTGAAAATGAAAATGACGAGGAGATTGGGTGTGGCCGTAAGTTCAGTGCGATAGCGCTTTAGATGGCGGTTTAGAGCACTTTTCCAGATTGGAAGGGACGTAGTTTCGGTTCCCGCTCGCACTATAGTTCTCTTTTTCGTCATTCACAAATAATTTGTACTTTAAGGTAGCTGAGCATGTCAAGTGCTAAAATACAGATCAAAATGCTTAGCACATTCCTTCTTAAAGTCTTGAGTGACGCTGGCGTCATCTATCGGATGCATACATTATTCCAGGTAAACTTAAATATTACAATTAAGATTCATAGCGATGGCTGAATTGGCAAAGCAATTGGGACAGTATTCCAGAAGATGCAGGTTCAAATCCTGCCCGTGACTTTTATTTTCGATTTTAAATTTTTGCACTTTGTGTTTAATATTTGGCTAAGCATGTCAAATGAATAAAAAATAAATAAATAAAAAAAAACTTCATATTACGCACATAATGTCCAAAATTTAGTGATGCGCAGATTTGAGTCAATGGGTATTGAACTGGTTAGATCTCCTTTGGCAGTGCTCTGACCAGTACAACTCTGCTTAGCCCTTCAAGTATAAAGCAGTGATACTATAAAAAGTCAAACTTAAGCAAATTATCTTGGAGAAGATATGAACTTAAAGCTTTTGTTTAGATATTCTGAAGTACTATGTTGACTTTCAAGATACACTTGACCAAAAAAAATCTTTGAAATAAAAATGTTGGAACCTTTGCTTTTTAAGATCAAGATCATTGATGCTGTTCTGAGTAAAACAAACATTATTTTGAGGTTGAGGTAAGAAATTGCAATATTTTTAAATATATTGAAGTTTTTAATTAGATAAAACAAATAATGTTATTTATTTTTAAACTAGAAGTTAAGCTTAAAAATCAATAGTGGGTTGGTGGTTGCCAAGAAAAAATATTTTAAAATAAATAAAAAAATACTGCAGTTGAAATTAAAACCAGCGATTTCCTTATTATGGATATTATTGCTTCATGTCATACTCATATTAATTCTTCAACAATAAATGTATTTCACAAAATAGACCATAAATGTTTCCACTAAATAGACCACATCAAGTAGTAAAATGTCGGATCTGTCCGTGTGGTGCTGGACTATGAATACAAGTGTCTTTTCCACGGGTGTGGTGCGAGGCGACTAAGGGAAATAAGCAGTTATCACCCACTGCATTACTGGTGGTAGGACTGGGCAGCAAGTGGGAGTGCTCACTGGCCGTGGGTCGTCTGCCACCATACGCAATAAAAAAAATGAACTTTCAAAAAGTCACCGATTCAAATGTCATATTAAGAAAGTCATCCTTATTTTTGAGGCGGGAAGAAAATTGAGTGCCAAGCCTCCAGTGGATTCACGAGTAGAAGCATTTTGATATTTAGTTAGAAGATTCAAAAATAGAATGGAAAAGGTTTGAATATTTCATTTTACATAATAGTTTGCTTTTCTAGTTCTTTTTTGGTTGTCTTTAGCGGTACTCGATAGCTACAGAAGCAGTAGTACGACTATTTACGACGGGCCTCGTGGCGTAGCCGGTAGTGCAACCGGGTTCGATTCCCATTCAGGACAATTATTTGTGTGATGAACACAGATATTTGTACTGCGTCTGGGTGTTTTCTATCTATTATATGTATGTATTTACAAAAAAAAGTAATAGGTATATGTATTATATCCGTAATCTGGTACCCATAGCACAAGCGTTAAGCTTAGTTTGGGACCAGAGAACGTTGCGGGAAAAATGTACGTGAATATTTATTATTAATTGATTTATTCATTAATAGAAAATCACATAAAACAAAATTAGCTTTTAGTTATTTTTATTTTAGCACTCGATATGCTCAGCTACTACTTAGAACAAATTATTTGTGAAAACGGAAACTGCGTCTAATCCAATCTGGGGAAGTGCTCTGGACCACTAAGCTGTCGCAGTTACAAACGGTGACTATCGGATATGAATAATGGATATGATAAACGGATATATCATATACTAAAACCTTCTCCAAAACATGTTGCATCTTATGGTATAAGTATTATTCTGATCGGTTCAGTAGTTTTTGCAGTATAACCGAACAAAAAAACCGGCTCTCCATTTATTAGTATAGATATATAATTAAATACGGATCTTTTTGTTAGAAGTACTAACTTTCTAGTACAAAATCTGTGCACTCTCTCTATCACAAAGATTTATGCAAATTATCTTAGGACTCAGGTCCAGGTCAGAAGTTTAGAGCCATGCTAAGTAGCTTAAACGATAAAGACAGATCTTTGTGTTGCATTAATTATGCGTTTATTCGCTAGCTATTTATATATATGTATATAAAATAAATTTATTGTTCGCATGAATCCCTTTCCACGCTTACTTCTTCTTTAAAAACGCCGTAACAAAATTTAATATGCTTTTTACTAACATTAAGATTTTTTAAAGGTAAGTTTTATGTAGTTTTTCGAATTTAACTCTTTAAAACTATAAGTTTTTTTTTTATTGCTTGTAGTGACAGACGAGCCATGGCCCACCTAATGGTAAATGGTAACCGTCGCCCATGGACTCGACTATACCGAGAGTATCGTCAAGCCGCTGCTCACCAATTCATTTCACAGATATGAAATGAAATATAAACGGCTATCTCCTGCTACAGCCAAAACGCAACGATGTGCTTCATGGCTGGTCACACGAGAGATGGTGGTACCAACCAGCTCGGGCCCGATATCAAGTAAGTACTCCCACTTGGTACCCAGCCCTACCACCATGATCATGCAATGGATGATAATTGCTTACTTCCCTTAGTCGCCTCATACGACACCCGTGGGAAAGAATGGGGTGGTGACACTTGTATTCTTAGTCCATCACCACACGGACAAAAAAATATAAAAAATGTGGCAGGTCTTATTGAAAGAAACTTAGATATACAAAGAATAGGTACTTATATGAATTGTTTTAGGTAATACAATAGTGACCTATGTTATATCGGAATAGCACAAAATTGTTTTGTGGACAATACCTAAATAAATAGATCCTATTTTTATTTAAAAAGATAATAAATAAAGCGACACAACGCTAAAAAATAAATACAAGTAAATAAATAAATGCTCTATGAGACACCTTTTTTTTTTGTTAAGGCGGGAAATAATGTTCCTAATCGCACACCCCGTCGTTCGGGGCAACGAACAGGGTAGTGTGGGGCCCTCACCCACTAAAGAAACCCGCCGTGTGCCGTCTCTCCGCCTTTGTTGGCGGGCCACTGGAACTATGTTACATTCCTTCGGTGGTTCTATGAGACACCCTTGCGATAAAGAATTTTCAGGTAGTAGACTCGTGGAATAAATCACTTCGCTTTCTTCGAATCATGGCCGGCAACTTTGTTGTAGACATTGAGGAGGTCATTCAATAAACAAATAAACTGTATTGGCCCTTTGTATCTACGAGCTTGCCTTTAGAACGCATACAAAATGCAATAATATTTTTTATAGTTACCCGGCTGCTCTGCTGCCTCGGTGGTGCAGCGGTTGTGTGCGGAGTTTGGAAATGTGTCCGGTAGATGGCAATAGGCTCACCCCCTATTACGTTGGGACTTAAACATAGCTGGCGAATCGTAATCGTAATACGCCTCTGCTAGGCGTGATCCTATATGATGTAGTTTCCTGAATCAACAAGATTTTGGATCTTCAAGCAGAAAATTTCTATAATAAATGGGACATAAATATGTAATGTACAGTCAGCAGCCTAGATATTTTGTAAATTATTGTTTTTAGTAGAAGATTGCTTCCAATTTACATTTGCTCAAAATATTTTTTTTCTACGTATTTGTTTATAAGGAGCCTAGTAAGCTATTTTTTTCAACCCCTTTTTCTGTCCTACTATCGGGCATTGGTCTCCTCACATGGTGGGAGGGATTAGAATATAGTCCATCTCGCTAGCCCAATGCGGGCTGGCAGACTTAGCAATCCATCGTGAAAATCTCTCAGGCATGCTGGTTTCCAACCACCGAAGGAATGTAACATAGTTCCAGTGGCCCACCGATAAAGGCGGGGAGACGGCACACGGCGGGTTTCTTTAGTGGGTGAGGGCCCCACACTACCCAGTTCGTTGCCCCGAACGACGGGGTGTGCGGTTAGGTAAATTTTTTCCCGCCTAAACAAAAAAAAGGGCATGCTGGTTTCCTCACGATGTTTTCCTTAACCGAACAGTGATAAATAATGAATAAATACACCTATAGGCTAGCATTGAGTAAACAATATCCAGAGTTAATAAAGAAACACCCATATATAAAAATAGTTAATAATATTCCTAAGAATAAGTAAACCCTATTTTGCTTTCCAGTAAAATGATAAAAAGCCGATATTTCAAAGACGCTTTACCGTCGCTTTAGGACGGTCTCAGGAAATGCGCCAATTACAAGTCAATTTGCTAAGTTAAGAATATTTTATTGCTAAGAAAATATTTCTTCTTGTAGACACTACTTCTACAAAATAAATCTGTCTCAACCTTGTTGTCATCCATCGAGCCATTCATCAGCCTTTCGAGGATCACTGCTGGACATAGGCCTCCCTAAGAGAGCACTACAGCGACCGATCTTGTGCTGACTGCATCAAACGGCTCCCACCACCTTATGTTTAATGTATATGGACTAGCGATGTAACGAATGTTAGTTTATAAGCATTCGCGAACGCGAATGCGGATGCGAATGTTTCCCTCCAACATTCGCGAATGCGAATGCGAATGTTGATTTTCAAAAAAGCGCGCGCAAAATATCATACGGGTTTCACATCTAGTGTCACTGTCAGTCACCCATGTTTAAACCGAGTATAGCCGAGGTTCATTTTGACAAGTAGATGGAATGAAGTTAGTCGGATTGAGTTCATTCAAAAATATTCGTTGTTCTCCGCCTACACAGGTGCGTGTACAAAGCCATCGACTGGACCACCCTTGCGTAAAGCCGTCGGCACGCATTGTTTGATCCGCCTATATTCGGCATGAGCCGAGCAAGCTTCGGGGATAGTTCACGGAAGTACTCGCGAAAGCGTCACCGCCCGTCCAGCACCAGGCCCAGAAACTTGATTTGGGCCGTCACCTCAATTTGGACCCCGTCCAACATGATCGAGGCGCCAGCAGGTGTCTGACGTCGGGGCCCATTAAAAAGTAGGGCCTCCGACTTATCCAGGGCCACCCTAAGTCCCAGCGCCCTGATCCTCCTGATCATTTCCGAGGTCCCTAAGGTGGACAGGAACACCGCTTTCTCGAAGTTACCGCCCTGGGCCACGACCAGCATGTCATCCGCATAGAAGATGACCGCCAGCCCGTGTGGGAGCCATTTGCACGGAGTGACTGCCTATCTGACCTCCACGCCCCAACGAATGGGACAACTGATGACCTTAGAACAAGACCGGAGTACAGATTTTTTATTCAGGACTGACAACCTGTTGCCACTTCCAGGATGTTATTTGACAGGACCCACTGCTTAACGTACCTTCCGAAGCACGGAGGAGAAGAGGTGTCCAGAAATAGGTCACCTATTGGTCAACCATTTGACTGCCAGCCGAGCAAAAGTTGCTTAACCTTGCCGATCGGTTGAACTGCAAGTGCACAACTAGGCTACGGTTCCTTCCTCTCCTCCTTCGAGTGGGAAGTTATAAATAAATAAGCTATAAGGTCATTCTTATAAATCTGTGTATTTGTGGTGAGAACATAAAGGATTATTATTCTTAAAGTAATAATAATAAAGAATAGTAATTACAGGATAGGGATCACGGATTAAGGGAAATTTGTCCGTGTGGTAAGGGACTAAGAATACAAGTGTCACCACCCCATTATTTCCCATGGGTGTCATATGAGGCGACTAAGTGAAGTACGCAATTATCATTCATTGCATGGCTGGTGGTAGGGCTGGGTACCAAGTGGGAGTACTCACTTGGTATCGGGCCCGAGCGGGTTGGTAGTACCATCTCCCGTATGACCGGCCATGAAGCACATCGTTGCGTTTTGGCTATAGCAAGAGATAGCCGTTTATTCTTTCATTACATATCTCTGAAATTAAGTGGTGTGCAGCGGCTTGACAATACTCTCGGTATAGTTTGAGTCCATGAGCGACGGTTACCATTAACCATCAGATGGGACGCGGCTCGCCTGGCCCTACACGCAATTAAAAAAAAATCTTGATAAAAAGATAGGGATAATGAATGTGCACAACAATAAAGCTAATAATATATATACTACCACCTATAAATATAATTGTATATTCGATAGATTTCTAATCTGAACGAACTACGATCATTAATCAGCGCATGTTCAACCAATTTCACGATTGACGAATCGAGTAACTTATCTACTTCATCAGTAAGGAGCTATATTTGTTATTAATTGAAGTGGGTTATTTTGAGAATTTTTGGTAACTATTAAAGTCTGCCAGCTTGCATTGGAACTGGATGGTTTATGATTTTTAGATGGACCCGAATCGGTGTGGTCCCGTAATAAGTTGAACAAGAAAATAAAAAAGTAACGTTGACTTAAAACCTAGATAGTCTTTTAGATATATTTATATATATTTTTAGCATTTGACATGCTTAGCACTATACATTAAACACAAAGTGAAAAATGTGAAATCGAAAATAACAGTTCAGCAGCTGAATTAGCAAAGCATCTGGACGGTTTCAGGAGATGCAGGTTCAAATCCTGTTCGTGACTGTTATTATCGATTTCACATTTTTCACTTTGTGTTTAATGTATAGTGCTAAGCATGTCAAATGCTAAAATATATATAAAAATATCTAAATATATATAGGGTTTGCGTCATTATTAGGTAAAATCTTAATTGTAAAATTAAGTTTTCCTGGTCGGTATAATGTATGAAAATACTTCCGACAGATGGCGCAGGCGTCACCCAAAGACGTTAAGTATGAATGTGTTATCGAAATTAGCAGTCAGGAGCAATTGTCACGATTGCTGAATTGGCAAAGCATCTGGACGGTTCCAGGAGATGCAGGTTCAAATCCTGTTTGTTTAGGCCGTAACGGGTTTAATAATAATATAGTGGACTGTATAATATAGGTTTAATACCAAATCAATATTACTTTACAATTTAGTGAAAGAAATGCCCGTATCTATATCTACGCGACAGTTATGTGTAGCGAATCTTAGTAACATATGCGCGCTGCTCGCGCGCGGGTCGTTACCCCCTCCCGATCCTCGTCCAGCCGCCGCTCGTGGAAGGTGCGCCGACATATTCCCCGGGTTGAAGGGACGTCTTCAAGAATCAACTGGAAGAGGGCAAATGCAGTTGAAAGCACGACGAATGGTGCCCCTCTTCGTCTTAACTTCTGCCACTCTCGTCACACCGTCGATGCCTGGATAGGTCTTCACGACCCGACCCAAGCACCAGAGTAAAGGCGGCGCTGTTTTATCCTTCACCAGGACTAGAGATCCTGGCTTTACTTCGCCTCTGGAACGAAACCATTTAGACTTGGCCTGTAGCAGAGAAGTATATTCATTATGAAACCGCCACCAAAAGTGCTGCCTGATATATTCTATTCTCCTCCATCGATCCAGCCGTGTGATATTGGCGTCAGTCACACGAGAATAAGGTACAGTTAAAAGTGGTCGTCCAATTAGGAAGTGAGAAGGAGTGAGTGCCGAAAAATCGTTGGGGTCTGATGAGAGAGGTGTTAGAGGGCGCGAATTGAGAATCGCTTCAATGTGAGTGAGGCATGTGACCATCTCTTCAAATGTAAAATGAGTTAAATTTAACAGTCGTTTTATATGATGCTTGCATGATTTTACGGCAGCTTCAGCAAGTGAATTAAAATGAGGGCTGTAAGCAGGCGTAAAAATAAACTCTATACCCTCCTGAGCTATTTCAGAAGCAACGCCTGACGACCTCACAAACCTACATACGTCGTTTGAGGCACCTACAAAATTTGTCCCGTTATCGGACGTGATGCTTCGAGGTTTACCTCGACGCGCCACGAAACGATTCAGAGCAGCCATGTAAGCTTCAGTGGTGAGGTCGGTGACGAGCTCCAAATGTACGGCTTTCACTGCTGAGCAAACAAAGATGCACATATATGACTTTGTTAGTTTGCAGCCGCGACCCTTGCGATCGGCCACCAACACTGGTCCAGCATAGTCAACATAACAATTTAAAAATGGAAACTCAAGATTAGTTCTTGAAGATGGTAAGTGTCCCATCGTAGGCTGTACATTTTGAGCCTTGTATCTTAAACATTTAAGACACTTATTCACGACAAATCTAGATAAGTTTCTACCACCCAATGGCCAATATGTCTGCCGAATATGTGACAAAAGTAATTGAGGACCAGCATGTAATAATTTTAAATGCTGCGTTTCAAACATAAGTTTAGTAAGTCTATGCTTACTGCATATTACAATGGGATGTTTTACCCTAAAATCGTAGGGGGAATTACCAAGCCTTCCGCCCACGCGAATGAGATTATCACTATCAAGAAACGGAGTTAAAGGAAGCAATCTACTTTTATGTGGCAATTTTTGACCAGCTTTTAAATTATTATATATATCTGGGAACATCTCAAGTTGTGAATAATGAATAATTATGTTTAAAGCATTTTGCAGTTCCGTTGCAGAAAGATTACCACATAATTTGTTTTTATTTTTTAAGTTGTAGATAAACCTTTGTATATATGTAAATATTTTTTATATTTTTATTAAACTAGAATATTTCTCTAATAAATTATGTATGATTGATGAATGAATGATGACGTCTGAATGGTGACTACTATATGAATGAATATTATCACTACTACAGTTACTAATGTAATGATTTACTACTTCCGGCAAATCATGGCTCCCCATGTTAGGCATTGCAACTGAGATATCTCACTACTACTTTTAACTAAATTTAAATAATTATTGTAAATAGTCATCTTTGATTTTAACGAACTACGTTTTTTAAGCAATATTTTATAATTATCTGCCATTTTAAAGTAATATCTAAATCAAACTATGCAGGATTACTATAGATACAGCGAAACAGCTGAGTTATGCAAGAATAAAAAAGTATTGGTGCAAGCAGAAAAAGGTCAGTGTCACAACACAACATGCGTCCGATAAAACAGCAAGAAAAGTTATTAATATGCAACGGTGATGCACGTATGCACTATTAAGTATAAATAAGTTAATAAAAGGATGCTATGAAAAGATTTAGAAGATAAGGAAATGATTTTTTCGGCAATATGCGAAGCAGGAAAATACCAAGTGGAACGACTCACTCAAATACTGTATTTATACTCCCAAGCAATGACTTCAGCTTCCTCGTTGGCAATGAAAGTTGCTGCGGGAACGATTTCTTCTCCTCAAACTGCGTAGTCTCGGTCGAAGCCCACAATGGTGACAGATGACGAAGCGATATTGAATACGGCAAAACTAGTATCGTATTTTACCGCGCTGAAGGACCAATGTTTAGGCCGTAACGGGTTTAATAATAATATAGTGGACTGTATAATATAGGTTTAATACCAAATCAATATTACTTTACAATTTAGTGAAAGAAATGCCCGTATCTATATCTACGCGACAGTTATGTGTAGCGAATCTTAGTAACATATGCGCGCTGCTCGCGCGCGGGTCGTTACCCCCTCCCGATCCTCGTCCAGCCGCCGCTCGTGGAAGGTGCGCCGACACTGTTCATGACTGTTATTTTCGATTTCACATTTTTCACTTTGTGTTTAACCTAGATAGTATCTGTCGAAAATAAACAATTAAAAAACTCCGTAAAACAAAAAACCGTAAAACAATTAAAAACTCCATAAAACAATTGGTATTTATAATAAGCACTTTTTGACTCCAATTTGAGTAGTCAAATAAAGGACTAGCTTTAATTGGTCCAAAGATGTAGTGATAGTTTATGTATAATACTTTACAGCATTCGAAACGTCGGGATAGAAGAAAATCTAATGCGATAGATTCCGTAAACGTCGTTTTATTTCATAATGTGTAACAATCGATTAAAAACTAAAAAGATTACAACTATTATTGATCTCTATATCTCCCCTGATGCCAATAATCCGTTAGATTGCATTATCTGAAACGGCTTTAAGTTATAGATGGATACACGTTTTGTTATAGTCATAATTTATATGTAACTAACGCATCACCCGCGGCTTAGCTTGCGTCATATAATGCGTTATAGAAAATCCATAATATTATTAAGATGAAAGATTTGTATTTTTTTTTGTAAACAAATGATATAGGTTGTATTTATTAGTAGCTAGATATTCAATATTATAATTAGTAGTTTGAAAAAATAATAACGAGGTACTTATGTCCTACCTAAAGGTACATTTACTCTACGTTTATCCCAAAATGTTTCAAAAATAACATGTCCACCCGTGCGAAGTCACATTCATTTAGTTGTTTTTGCATGATTAATACAACTAACATTTAATATACAAACATTTTGATCTATATTTTAGCACTTGACATGCTCAGATACTCTTTTTCAAATTATAATTTGTGAATAAGGAAAAAGAGTATATTAGTACAGGTGGGAATTGAACCTGCGTCCCTTTCTATCCGGGGAAGTGCTCTAATCCACTGAGCTACAGTACTATCTTTTAGACATACCCAAACTCCTTATCACATTTGTCTTAACGACCAACGCCCTCTATCGGAACGCATTTACATGCATTAATCTAATATAGTATGTTTAATTTTGCAATTAAAATTCATACTATTTGATGGCGTGATTTTTTAAACATTTTGATCTATATTTTAGCACTTGACATGCTCAGCTACTCTTAAAGTACAAATTATAATTTTTGAATAAGGAAAAAGAGTATTTTAGTACAGGCCGGAATCGAACCTGCGTCCCTTCCTATCCGGGGAAGTGCTCTAATCCACTGAGCTACAGTACTATCTTTTAGACATACCCAAATTCCTTATCACATTTGTCTTAACGACCAACGCCGTTTAATATACAAATATTAACACTTATGGCATTAGTAGATGTTATGGATTTTATAGAAAATACTAGTAAAGTAAAAGCGAAGACGGCAGTTGTAAACTAATCGATCAGATTGCGCAACTTATTATTTTTAATACAATATGGAAATGGAAATAATGATTGTAACGCGGGGGACTTTACAAACATATAACGTAACGGACACAAAGTATACCCAGACTCAGGACAACCATTAGTGGATCACACAAAGAGTTGTCCTGTGTGGGTATCAAACCCACAACACTCGGACAAGAGGTCAGTGTCTGAATCTAAGAAAACGTGTTAGACGCGCTCCTTTATTTGCTAATTAAAATTCGAGTTGACTTGCGAATTTAGATTTTATCAAGTAGATGGAGGGAGAGACGTCAGGAGAGGAAAGAGTAGGGCCAGTAATCCAAGTGACGAAGTGGTCCTTCAGGAAAGATTACAATTTACTAACTTACCAATTGACTTTCTCTTAAAGATTCGGAGTACGAAACGGGTACCTAATGAAAGCGTTTAGCGATTCTTGAATTCAGGTACTATTTATTAAAAGAGCTATATGTTTTGAATTATCTTTTAAAAGAACTTCAGACAAACGAATAGTGTTAATGATGGTGATACATATTTCTCCTTCTAGTCTGTATATTGTAATTGTTAATAAATCCAAAGACATAATGCTGCTTCAAACGTGCATGTGACCTTTTTTTTTTGTTGCTTTCGATGGCAGACGAGCCACGGCCCACTAAGTGGTAACCGTCGCTCATGGACTCTACTATACCGAGAGCATTGTCAAGCTGCTGCGCACCATTTCATGTCTCAGATTTGAAATGAAAGAATGAACAGCTATCTTCTGCTACAGTCAAAACACACTGACGTGCTTCATGACCGGTCACAGAGGAGACGGTGGTACCGAGCCGTTCGATCCCGATAGCAAGTGAGTACTCTCACTTAGTACCCAGCCCTACCACCAATAATGCAATGTATGATAATTGCTTACTTAACTTAGTCGCCTCGTACGACACCCGCAGGAAAGGATGGGGTGGTGACACTTGTATCCTTAGTCCGTCACCACACGGACATTGATGACCTGCATTGAACTGCTATAACTTACATATCAACACAACCCAAAGTCCTAGAGCTAGGACCGTAAAAATGTATCTACATATGGAATACTGAAGGTGAACACTAAGAAAGGATTTTACTCAAGTCATAAACAAAATCGGTTTAGCACTATAAGGTGAGCGAAACCGCGGGAAATGCGCTAGTAGTTCCATATGCATATCAGTTATTCTATTTACCCCCCCGATACAAAAAAATGGGTGTTATAAGTTTGACGCTTCTGTTCATTCCATTTCTGGCATCGAAGCTCTTAAACAAATGAACCGATTGCCTGCTGAGTGTTATGTTAATCCGGTATAGGTTTTATCACGCTACTATAACTAGGAACTTAAAATATAAACCAAAACCTATTTTTGCCTCAGAATATAGTCTGTATTCTGAATTTTTTGCTTGCGGTGGAGGCGCGGGCATAATAAATAACCTAATCTTATTACATTCTCACCAAATTTCAATTTAATACGACACCTTTCCAGATATAGAAAACCAATATAACGTAATTTGCTTTACATACTATGAATTCAAGATATAATATCTGTCGTGATTCTATTTGAAAAAGTCCGAATTTAATAAAATGTAAGTCGAAAATGTTGAGTATTAATGTGATAACTAGATTGTATTGAGATAATTATGTTTTTTATTTGTTTTTTTTTTTATTATCGCTATGGAAATGCCTTTACGCATCCCCTCGGTAACAGTGGGTATGTAGGACTCGCCGGGCACTTCGATCTTAATTGCACCCGGAATACCCTACTCCTAATTCAACACATCCGTGTGGTGACGGAATAAGAATACAGGTGTCACCACCCCATCCTTTCCCACGGGTGTCGTACAAGCCAACTAAGAGAAGTAAGTAATTATTACCTATTGCATTACTGGTGGTAGGGATGGGCACCGAGTGAGACCAGTCATGAAGCACGTTAGTGTGTTTTGGCTGTCACAGAAGATAGCCGTTTATTATTTCATTTCATTTCTGAGAAATGAAATGGTGCCAAGTGGCTTGACAATACTCTCGATATAGTTGAGTCCATGAGCAACGGTTACCACTTACCATCAGGTGGACCATGGCTCATTTGCCATCATTAGCAATAAAAACAAAAAGAAACCGTACATTGGGAATACAATATTATCACTTTAATGTTTTGTGATATACTAGTACTTTAGTAGTAGACTCAAGCCATTCATCATTGGTGCCCAAAATAGTGAGGTTTTCTACCACTAAACCCTGAGTAATATTATGCTTTTACATATCCATGAAAGGTTTTATTATAATATTTACAGAGTGTACAGTTACTTTCATTATTAAGTACAAAGCAATATCAATATGGTTTTTTAAAATTAATTGTCATGACGTATTATAGAAAAAGAAGTGACACGACTCGAAAGATAGCGGTGATAGATTAAGGCAAACCGTTTTTTGTTTTCATTTGCCAGCGTGGGGCTGGCCCAGTGCGGGTTGGAGGACTTCACAAGCCGTCGCAAAAATCTCTTGAGCATCGGATGTTTTTTTTTCACCGAGCAGTGATAATTTGTTAATAAATACACAGACATTCTCCAAAAACCTCAAAAAGCCAGATTTGTGTTTTGATGATTGCCGTCACCTTGGACTGATACCATCCCATCCATCCATCCATCCATCAGCCTTTCAACGTTCACTGCTGGACATAGGCCTCCCCAAGAAATGGGGGATAGTGCCGTAATGGCCACGCTTGGCAGGCGGGTTGGCGATCGCAGTGGATATTGTTAATTCTCGAGGGAGTGCTGCTGCCCACTTCCCTGGTATTCCCTCAGTCAGCTCTTACGACTCACGTGGGTAGAGAGGGGTGGGACAATTCTAAAGCCGGCCCCACGCGGCACCATTGTATTCAACAAATCAACTTCAAGACAATGCTTTGTAGTCCTTGGTTTTACTACTTCGCTGTCATTGCTTAATGCAATCGAGGCTAAATAATAAATCTCAATATAAGCAAGGAATTACCATTTAATCCTCCTGAAAATGAAATTAGATATAATGTATTTATGTATCTACTATCTATTTAACAAACACAATGAACTAAAATTAGGTGTATCTGTATGTATCTACTTATATATCGCAGAAACGGATTAATTCGTGAGAAATGATTATATTATTCTGTAACTCGCTTACAGTGTGACCAAATCTTGGCCAGACCCTCGTCCCAAGTTGACTTGACGACTAAGACAGTAATAGCCCATTACAGAACTCGATGGTCAAATAGAGAAATTTATTTGGTGGGAAATAACACTCGCTGTTCTAATACCTATTTATATTCGTAGAGAATTTCAAAAATAGAACTGTAGTTGACGTCATTAAATTAAATATTTTAACGACCAATTTCTCCGGTCCTCTTTTATTGATCTAACAGAATATTAATGATAATATTGAGCAACGGGCTCATGGACTCAACTATACCGAGAGTATTGTAAAGCTGCTGCTCAACATTTCATTTCACAGATATGAAATCAAAGAATTACCGGCTATCTCCTCCTACGACCAAAACATACCGATGTGCTTCATGGCCGGTCACACAGTATATAGCGGTAACAACCCGCTAGGGCCCAACACCAAGTTAGTACTCGCACTTGGCAGCAAGCCCTACCACCAGTCATGCAATGGGTGATAATTGCTTACTTCCCTTAGTCGCCTCTTATGACACCTGTGGGAAAGAATGGGATGATGACACTTGTATTCTTAGTCTGTAACTAAAAGGACAAGATGACATTGATAGTGGTTTAAGAGCCAAGTACTTATTATGTGTATAATTTCTAGATACGAGAAATATTTGCGTGGTCCACTCAGCCGTTTCTTATCTCAGTATTTAAGAAAAAATAATATGGATCTGAGACGTGCTAATATTACTACCTAGCTTCTGTCCGCGACTTCGTTCGCGTGGAATAGTTACTTTGGGCTAACGCTATCTGGGGCCACCGCCCTTCCCTTTCATGAGTGCCCGCCGGCCTTACACATCATAAATAAAAAAAAAATAGTTAGTGTGGGTTATCCCTAAAAGATATACATATACTAGTGCATACTTTTTTGTAGACCTTTTTAAGGTGTATAATACTGTAGTATATTATTTTGATCTATCTCGTAGGGTTCAGCCAGCGTTCGCAATGTAAGCGCAAATGAGTTTATTTACGACATCACATTAGAAACCTCTAAAATTATCAGTGTTTCTCTAATATATTATACATGTATTAAACATTCACCTTCCTCTTGAATTACACTATCTACAAAAAAAACCGCATCAAAATCCGTTCCGTAGTTTTATAGATCTAAGCATACATAGGGACAGACAGACAGCGGGAAGCGAGTTTGTTTAATACTATTTAGTGATAGTGATATGCTGCTATATGTTCCGTTGGTTTAGTGATATTAGGATTTTCAAACAGTGATATTCTGGGTTTATATCCCCAGTCACCTACTTAATCAACTAGTCCACAAAATACTTAAATTTCAGGTAAATGTATATATTAACAAGACGGCAGTTGAAAAGTTTCATTTGTAATCGTTTACTAGGAATATATTTTTCTATTTAATATCCAAGATTAGATGCCCATCAAAGAAAAATAAACTATATATTTTACAAAGACCCTCACTACTTTCTAACCTAACCTAATATACATACATAGCACATATACATCTTGATATAGAAAAGCGCTCGACCTCTTTGAGAAATTTTCAATATCCATTCGATTCAGGTGTCTATTGACAAAGCCGAATGACGACAAGAATGCATTAACCTAAAAGCCTCAAAAGGGATATTTTGCTTTTTTCTTACGAGTGAGTGTCACCATCCCATTTTTTCTCCGACGGTCGTATGAGGAGATAAGATGCGTAGACAGTCATCACCCATTACATTCATAAACAAAGATCCAAATATTTTAACCTTTTTGTTTTCCATTTATAATATTGGTCATCCAGCATGTCGCGTGTCTGCTTTTTGCAGACTACCTTAAGCTGTATCTGTTAATAGCAGACGATTTGGATGCTGAGCCAAATTGCGCCATCAAATAGTATGAATTTTAATAGTAAAATTAAACTTACTATATTGGATGCATGTAATGCTTGCCGATAGATGGCGTTGATCGTAAGATAAATGTGATTGAGAAATTGGGATGATCGAAAGATCAGTAGGATAGCTTAGTGGCTTAGAGCACTTCCCCGGATTGGAAAAGATGCGGGTTCGATTCCCGCTCCTACTAAAAATCTCTTTTTCTTTATTCACAATTAATTTGTACTTTAAAAATTAGCGGAGCATGTCAATTGCTAAAAGAAATAGATCTAAAATGTTTAAAAAAATCGTGCCATCATATAGTATGAATTTTAATTGCAAAATTAAACTTACTATATTGGATGCATGTAATGCTTGCCGATAGATGGCGTTGGTCGTAAGACAAATGTGATTAAGAAATTGGGATGATCGAAAGATCAGTAGGATAGCTTAGTGGCTTAGAGCACTTCCCGGGATTGGAAAAGATGCGGGTTCGATTCCCGCTCCTACTAAAAATCTCTTTCTCTTTATTCACAAATAATTTGTACTTTAAAAAGTAGCGGAGCATGTCAATTGCTAAAAGAAATAGATCTAAAATGCTGAGCCATTCCAGAGTGATATCGACCGAGTAGTGCAGTGGAGCAACACAAACAAGCTGCTATAGCCAAGCCCAGAGTACCAATGAGATGGATGGTGAGTTGATTCTGCGTTGAAATTGCACCCGGGACTTATGTGTTGAAATGGTAACGGAAATGACGTTTCGTGAGGACATTATTAAGATTTGCACTAAATCATTTAGTAATATAGGATTTATTATGAGAAAACTGTAAAGATTTTGAGAATATAACAGTCATCAATATTTTATATAATGCACTCGTTTGAAGTCATTTGGAATCGTCAGCCATTATTTGGAATCCCCGCGAAGCAAAAAGGAGAAAAAATACAGAATTCCAGGTTTTTTTTGTATTTAAAACAATATATTTTATAGTGTACCTTTTAATGTATCCGAGTCGCCAGCAGGCTCGCTCCCTGTACCTACTTGCTCGAGTTTGCTACCGTGTATCGCGCTTTTGATAGCAATAGTAGTTTTAATAAGTCGATATAATACAAATGCAACTTGTCCCAAAGGTGCATTTTATCTTGTAATTAGTAAAATTACTTATTATCAAATTTCTTTTTCGTCTTTATTTCTATGCCACTACTGGACACGGATCTCCTCTAATGTTGAGAGAGATTGGGTCATAGTCCAATGCGCTAGCCCAGTGCAGGTTGGCTAATTAATATAAATATAATTATTATTTTTTAGCAATATAGTCTATGGTTAGCCTGTAATATTTTGTTTTGTACTACGGGCATGGCTAGTAGGCATACGGACTACCTGATGGTAAGCGGTTACCGTA
This sequence comes from Leucoma salicis, assembly GCA_948253155.1. Classification (NCBI taxonomy): domain Eukaryota; kingdom Metazoa; phylum Arthropoda; class Insecta; order Lepidoptera; family Erebidae; genus Leucoma; species Leucoma salicis. The sequence continues at coordinate 6,658,386 of OX411805.1, read as the reverse complement.
GCCTATAAACGCTAGCAACACCAGTGGCATCATTCGCCATTTCCAAGGAAAGGGATAGGAGATGGATAGGAAGTATATTAAGAAGAGAATAGGTAGGATACTAAGGAGAGGATAGAAACGGTAACAAGGAGAGGATAGGGAGGGGGTTTCAGCCTCCGGCATTCTCATTCACCATACGCAACACAACGGTAGGTACCGCTACATTTGGTTCGCGCTGATCTTTTGTAAGCGGGTGGTACTTTCCTGATCAAGCCAATCATGTTTCGATTAGCAAGGTGTACCGCTTCAATATTGTAAATAAGTTTAAATACGAGTAAATATCTAAGTAATAAACACGAGTAATCGTTTATTTTGCATGACTATATTCTAATTGTATGTTAATTAAAATATTCGAAATATCGATATATACTAATGTTAAAATTTAACAACATTCATTACTAGACTTATACCTAGGTATTATTAAAAAGTTTTCGCATGTAAATATAACAGACAGTATTCAACATTAATTTAGTGAGAGCATAACCTCTCTCAAAGGTTCATTAAATTATCCCAAGCCAATGGTTCCCTTGGATGAAAGATATTTTTTTTTTTCAATACAATAAAGGCGATCCTAAACATCTAAGCCTTTGCATTTATCTTTAATACCATTAATAGATAGTCAAATTTGAACAAATTCTGTAGATATAAGATAGACTAAGTAAATATCTTACCTTTTATAAATAGTATATCTCGACGGTCCCTACGTACATAAAGACATGTCAAAACTGAGGTTTACAGGAGAGCGTAATTTATGTTCAAACCACTCTAGAAATATCTCTATGTACAATTATAATTTTTTTTTCTATGATGTTTTATTAGCTTTAGGACCTTTTTAATGGTATTTATACACATTTTCTGTTTTTATATTTTCTTGGAAAAACTGATAGATAACTGTTTCTTCATTAAACACAAAGTGAAAAATGTGAAATCGAAAATAACAATCACGAGCAGGATTCGAACCTGCATCTCCTGGATACCGTCCAGATGCTTTGCCAATTCAGCCATCGTGACCCTTGCTCCTGACTGCTAATCTCGATAACACATTCATACTTAACGTCTTTGGGTGACGCCTGCACCATCGACCATTCGAAGTTCATCCCGGACAAACATCGTGACACTGGAATTATATATAATAGATAGAATACACATACATTTCAATGGTTTTATAAACTCGCGGGTAAAATAAGGGTCGAATTTAGAAAGTAAAACTTGCTGCTGACGAAGTCGCGGGTATCAGCTAGTATAAAATAAAGTTCGTATTTGCGTTTGCCTGTTTGTCCACCTAATTCCTTTAAACTACATTCAGTCAAGAAAGTATTGGGAATGGATGATTTGTTTATGGTCCCAAATTCAAATTTTAGTTTTTTTTTGTTTTTGTTAGATTGGCACAACTGTTATCGATTTTAGCGCGGAGTTTGAGTTGCATCTGTTATTTATATTAAATACTGTGCTATTTTTACTTATATCATAATATCTAGTGTGTATTGCGAATTTCATAATGGACAAAAACATCGAACAAAGAGTTTGTCTTAAATTTTTCATCGCCAATGGAATTTCGTGTTCGGAGTCACTGAAAATGTTACAGAAGGCTTACGGTGAATCTACTTTATCAAAAATACTCGTGCTGTTGAGTTGTGCACTCGGAATTCGTGCCAAAAGGTCAAACGGTAAACAAATAATATTAATTGAGCGTTATGCGGCGTTTAAGAGAGCAAATTCGACGAAAAAGGCCAGATTTGTGGAAAGAAAATTCTTGAATTTTGCACCACGATAATGCGCCTTCGCACAAGGCCATCATTGTGAATGAATTTTTGTCCTAACACTCAACAAATACCATCGAGCAACCACCATATTCACGGTAGAAGACATAAAGGAGAATTCGCGGCGAGAACTGAACTCAATTCCGGAAGCAGCGTTTAAAAAATGTTTTGATGATTGGATTATTCATTGGCGTAAGTCTATTGTTTCTGAAGGAGCGTACTTTGAAGGTGATAAAATAAATTTGGATGAATAACAAATATTTTGTGTATTATTAATCTTTTCCCGGTACTTTCTTGACAGACTACTCTGTCAAGAAAGTACCGTTTGCAACGGTTCGCGATTTTCATTGTCGTTTAGATTAAAGAATTTATGCATGCATTAACTTATTTTAAAACTAATATAGGATTAAATTCGCCCTTAATTAGAATGTGAATTAAATTCAATTCTTGATTTAATGGCGTTGTGTCTAACGAACACAATTAATTTTACAGGTCAAACTAGCCTTTTTCCGCTTCTCCGCCGCAGACAAAAACTAGTCTGTTCACGCATCACGCAAATACTACTGGACAGATTTTGACGCAACTTTTTTATTTGAAAGGCCTTGATTACACTTAACAATTGGTATACATTTTATCCCGTTACTATATTGGGAATCTGAGATATAACCGAAGAATTCGCTTTTGGCTGCGAAGCCGTGGGCAAAGGCTTGTTTATTTTAAATTTCTTTTTCCTTACGTTTTATTTACTTACTGTGATTATTGTGTTCACCTACTAGCTTTCACACTAGAATATGTAATTAGTTTGTAGTTTTGTTACTTTATAGTTTTGAGTAAGGGCTGTTGGTGTCCCTCTCAATAAATAAATAAATATTATTTTGAGGAATTTGTATATACAAACAAGTATCCTAACTAGATAGTATCCGCGTGGGTTTCACTAATACTCTACGGCACAATAAGTTACTCTCATTTACCATGAACAGCTACTCCATTGGAACTATATATCTATTTTTACAGGACAAAAAGGTTATGTCTTTTTCTAGGGCTAGACTATGGAAAATTTCATGACCCGATCATCAGTGATCAGTAGTAAAAGGGTAACAAACAAACTAATTTTCGCATTTACAATATTAGTAAGGATTATTTTGGTTTAATAATTATTAACGTATACAAAAGTAAAAAGAGAAGAATAAATATCAAAATCTATGCAATATTCCAGAGCAATGCCCTTCATACTATTTCCTTGCAAAGATGACCAAAGATTTTTCTATAATTTCATTCCTTTGTGTGTCAACTTGATTTTTTTCTACTACCAACATAAAAATACCCCTCCGTCCTTACGAATCATTCATAAATGGTATTTGCTTTATATATTTTGATAAGGTCTGAATGTGAGAGCTCTCGCGAATTCCTACTTTCAAATTTTTTTGTAAATGTATTTCAATAATTTTATGTACTAAGTATTCAATACTTTGCGGAACTGTTTTATCATATTTGACTAGATACAGATTAGGTTTAGTTAGGCGTAACATTTAAGGATTTTCGAAAGGTATCATTATATCTTAGTGAAATGCATGCAGGAAATAAATAGATTATGAATAAATAGATTATTATAGATGATTATTAAGCTATTTTAATCAAAAGTCAAGCACTTAATAATTCATGATCAGAAGAAACGACTCAAAATATTAATTTTAAGGTTTGATTTACGCTGATTGGCAAGTGGAGATTCCTAGTGCACGATTTTATTTAGTGATTGAGGGCCCCACACTACCCTGTTCGTTGCCCCGAACGACGGGGTGTGCGGTTAAGTATTCCGAATAAAATAATAATAATGTTTTATTATATCTCCACAAATTACACTTTTTGAACATATAAATAGACAATAGGTTTACAGGGGATGCAATTTGCGAGAGATCTGGAGTCTAAACTAAGCCTAAAATAACTATCAACAAAATAATTAAGACTTAATTATCAATTTTTGAAATAAAACTACGTTTACGGAGTCTATCGCGTTTCCTTGATTTTTATACTATCCCGACGTTTCGAATACTTTACAGCATTATACATGGTAGATGTCCAAAGCTGATATATTGTTTCAACGGTTTCATCTGCCCACAGTAATATGATTTTACAAATTTTTGGTTTATTTATTTCAACCCACATAATATTCGTTTAGAAACACAATAAAAAATATCTACTCAAAGATTTATGCTTACAATGTATGAGATTTTAAGCTAGTGTAATAAAATTAGTATAATACTCCTTTAAGTTTTTTAAAGTACAAATTATTTGTGAATAAGTTTTAAAAAGTGACGGATCATGTCAAATGCTAAAATATATAGATCAAAAATGTTTAAAATTATTGTTTATATTTAGTGCTTAAAAATTCTACCACAAACTACCAATTAAAATTTATAAGTAATCAAAAAACTACTATTTAAGAAGACAATATTGATTATTAGTTTCTATTATTAAATATATTGATTTTAATAGAAGCTAAGACTAAAAAGCTACCACCGGATCGGAACGCGGCCTGACTGGTAAAGATCCGGCCAGAAAACTCAGTAGGCAACAACTTTTTATGGATTATTAAATTTATGCGGAAATACTAACTAATCACTACTGTGGGTTTTATCTACACAATAAGCGCAAACTGTGTCTTGCAATCTTGTGGTGTGCCTTCTTGTATTATGTTTGGTGAGGCCTATCACAGTATTCCAGCTTGATGGTAAGACCCAGCCGTCTTCTCTATTGAAATTGGGATGTTTCTTAATTTCAATAGCCTCACGTATCATTCTAGGACGATATCGATGTTCTTTTGCGAGGATTTGAGGTTTGTCAAACCTAATGTAATGGCGGGTGTGGTCCTGTGTGTGCTCACAAATTGCAGACTTTGTATAGCGACAGTGCTTCACGTCAGCTATGTGTTCTTTGATCCGAGTTCTTATGGATCTTTTTGTTTGCCCAATGTAGGAGAGACCACTATCACAATCCAGCTTGTACACTCCTGATTCCTGTAAGGGTATATGGCACTTGATAGATGGTAAAAACGCGATAGATTCCGTAAACGTAGTTTTATTTCAAAATGTGTAAAATTCGCGTAAATGTTTGAAAGTATTATCTTGATTATCAACTTATCACATAGGTACTAATACAATTACCCGTAACATCTGATAAAGATATCGATTATGTTGTCATTGAAATGCGTCACAACAATTTCATTTTGTTAAGTATGTTCTTACACTTCATGCAAATATCGATTATGGTAATTTAATAAACATTATAAAAATGCGGATTTAGAAAATATCAAAGCCTTTACTATGGTACTATGATATTTTTATCATTCTCATAGCCCTTATTATTAGATACGTTATGCCTGGAACTAATAACCAAATAGTATTTTTATATACCTAATATACATTTACGCTCGTATGTATATTTCGAGTTGTTGAATCTATCGATTACATGATACTAATTCGATTTCAAGTACAAATTATTTGTGAATGAGGAAAAGTAGTTGAGCAGGTCAAATACTAAAAAATATAGGTAGATCAAAAATATTTAAAAAATCGCGCTATCAAATAGAATGAATTTTAATTTTAAAATTAAACTAACTATATTGGATTAATGCATGTAAATGCATTCCGATAGATGGCGTTGGTCGTAAAGACAAGTGTGATGATAAGATTGGGATGATCGAAAGATCGGTACGGTAGCTCAGTGGCTAGCGCTTCCCCGGATTTGGAGGGACGTGGGTTCGATTCCCGCTCTTACTAAAAATCTCTTTTTCCTCATTCACAAATAATTTGTACTTTAAAAGTAGTCGAGCATGTCAAATGCTAAAAAATATAGATCAAAAATGACTAATTCGATTTATTATATACAACCAAAGCGCCAATTGAACTTGCATAAAATCGATGCTCGTAGCAACACCTATTTGTATAAATAAAGAAATGTTTCTTTTTGACAGATGTCAACACAATACATGTCGCGCAAGTGTTCGAGTTCGAATAGACTCTTGTTTGATTGGCATTTATCCAAGCATTTATCTCATAGATAAATAACTATACTTGGAAATTTATCTTGCAGGCACTGTTGCGAGCGGACGTTGTCATAATATATTTTTAATCATATTTCTTGAAAAAAAGCAATTATTTATTTTTATATAACCAGGGAATTTGAGGAGGTTATGTGGGGACATTGGTACAACATGCAAAGGTCCCTGGGTTGGCTTATACAAAAAAATCTTTCATAGAGCTCTATTATCTGTCCTATATTAGTAAAGAAGGTACTTTCCAAGGCTCATTCTCAGGGCATAAATATTAATGTTATACTTTCTGATATTTACGCGAATGTTACACATTTTGCAATAAAACTACGTTTACGGACTCTAACGCGTTTACTTGATTTTACTACTATCCCGACGTTTCGAATACTTTACAGCATTCATGATCACGGGTGGACTTAGATGATAGACGTCCAAGGCTGATATACCTTGGACATCATGTATATAAACGCGATAGATTCCGTAAACGTAGTTTTATTTCAAAATATTAATGTTATTTCTCTTGTTGCAGTTCTCTTTTGAAGAATCATATGTGTATTGGACGACATAAAGCCAGTGGATGCCTATATGCATGGGTGATCGATTTATTGGTTATATAAATAACTGGGTAACAACTGGGTTTCATATTGCGCGTTGGAAAGCCTTTTAAAAATTCTTTAACCTATAAAATCTTATATAACAGTTTTGTTCTTAGTCGACTCGAATTCGCCTGTGCAGTTTGGAGACCACACTATAAAGTGCATGTCGATCGATTAGAACAAGTCCAAAAAAAATTTATTAAAACACTTGATTATAGAACCGGCCACACTTATTCTACTTATGATGACTCACTTAAATATCATAAAGTTAAATCCCTAGATTTACGCCGTGACAGCGTAGATTCATGTCTACTTTACAAAATTATACGTAACGTTTGTGATTCCCCTTCACTATTACATAACATTTTCTTCAGAGTGCCCCGGGCGCATGAACGTCTATGTCGTAAAAAAGATTTGTTTTACATCCCCAGGAGTAGGACATACTACTCTAAGAATATGTTCATAAGGCGTGCCTGTAGACTATTTAATGAGAGTGACAGACTAGTCGATATTGACATATTCTGTTGTACAATTACATTATTGAAAAGAGCTTTTAATTTCTAAGGTTTAGTATACTCTTTGTAATGTTTATACTGATTGTTTACTTATCTTACTGATAGCTTTAAAGGATCAAAATGGTTTTCAAACAAAAAAAAAAAATGTTGGTAATTAAGGAAACTATAGGTCTGTTTTTGTTACCTATTTATAAGTTAAGAATTTATTATGTACGACCGTTTGTTTCTAAATAAAATAAATAAATAAATAATTTGTTACTTTTGTTCATTTTTAAGGCTTGATGAGCCCCAATTTATTCTGATTTAATGTTAGATGGACTTTTGAGGTATGGCTTGCCTAATCGTAATTAGTAGAGATAAATCAATGCCCGCCGTGTCTTTAAAAGAAAGCCCCCTATCTTTAAGACATATGGCAGTGGGATTTACAATTAGCATTTGAAATGCCAGATGGTGACCCAGGACAGAGTTCGGTTATTTCGGCATTCTTACTCACTGGATGTATTTAGTCTTAAATGTATAATAGTATTGTGTGTGTGTGTAGTGTTTTATTATTCTGTTTAATAGTGGTTATTCCCCAATCATGCCTGTCGATTCATGCTGGATTCAGAAGGGTCTATTTCTTTGAGAGTACCTAACAATGAATATCATGAGTCATTTTTCATACTTATTCCCTAAATTATGAAATCCTATAAAAATGTACAGTCAATTTTCTTAATGAAATTTATGTTTAGTAATATGTTAATCGCGACGTTTTCACAATAGCAACAGATGATGTCACAGTCTCGTCTTTGTGTATCACATTGCAGTTGGTCATAATGTAACCGAGCGAGTTTAATGAAAGCTAAGGCTGGGAACAGGTAAATGATATATGAGTTTCTCTAGACCTAGGTCTACTCGTAGATAACCCGACCCCTGAAGTAATGTAACCATAGTTCTTAAAAAAAATAAAGGCGGAGAGGCGGCACCCGGTGGGTTTATTTAGTGGGTGAGGGCCCCACACCACCCTGTTCGTTGCCCCGAATGATGGAGTGTGCGGTTAGGAACACTTTTCACCACATTTACAAAAAAAAAATGAAAAAAATAATTCTAGATAACCGATTTTACCACCGTAAAATCGGTATCTAGACTTTTTTAATCTGTTCATTTAATTCAGGTGATAGCTGACTTATCGTTATTTATTATCACCTAACTTTATGTACTTTTTTTATTGCTTTTGCTGGCAGACGAGCCACGGCCCACCTCATGGTGAGTGGTAACCGTCGCTCATGGACTCAACTATTCCTAAAGTATTGTTAAGCTGCTGCGCACCATTTCATTTCTCAGATATAAAATGAAAGAATAAACGGCTATCTTCTGCTACTGATAGCCAAACACACTGACGTGCTTCATGACCGGTCACACAGGAGACGGTGATACCAACCCGTTTGGGCTAGATAACAAGTGAGTACTCTCACTTGGTACCCAGCCCTACCACCAGTAATGCAATGGTTGATAATTGCTTACTTCCCTTAGTCGAAGGCGACTACAAGGGTACGACACCCGCGGGAAAGGATGGGGTGGTGACACTTGTATTCTTAGTCCGTCACCACACGGACAATTTAAAAGAGCATATGAGTGGAATAGTGGAATAATCATCTTGTGATCGCGTGATAATTGAAATTTATTGAAAACATTGTTAAATAGAAAATTCGGGCATGTTTTCCATTTTCTTTTCTTTATTGCGCTGCCAAATAGTAAATCAGCACATAATAAAATATGTGAAACTGAACTCTATTTTTTTTAATCAAGATGCAATTCAATACTTTGTTTAAGCTCAATTTGTTTACTTACAGTATGTAGGTATTTGTGTATATAATAATTATGTAGCGAGATATAAGTTATTGTGGAGATCATAATAAATTAACAACGTAAGCAAATTAATCTTTTGCCTATTTTTTTTTTAACTGAATGGCAATTTGGCAATTAATCAAATTCCATTTTCTTGTATAAAATGTCATGTGGTTTATTTTAATTAGGATTATGATTTAGTATCAACGAGCTTTCATTTTATAACAATACTAACATTGTTTTCTTGTAAGTAATGATTTACTATAACACGGCATAACACAGTAAAATCAGATCACAGTCAGCAGGATTTGTTTCGATGTCCTTTCAAAAAACTTATTTTCCTTCTCCGTACCTATATATTTTTAAATACTTTGGAAAATCCAAAACTGCACGCCTCATAATCTTCATTTTTCACAATAAAATTGATTATTTGATAAGTAACTAATAATGTATTGGTTTTACTAAGTAATTTTCAATAAATCATATAGATAGCGCTAATTTCAAAAAGTACTAATGTGGGTTTCATGTCTTATACGCCATCTAGCGCTAATTTTAAGAAGTACTTCTATATTGGTCTAGCTCTGTCATTTTGCAAGGCGCCATCTGGCAATTAGTAAGAACAACAATCCATGAGTTTACATATAGGTAGGTATACCTGCATAAGTGCATATAATATATATAAACATGTAAAATTGAATAATTTATTAAACTGTAAACAAAAACAATTTAAGAAAACAAAAAGACATCGCTAGTTTCCTTACAAAAAAGCAATATTCTGGTTCTATATAACTATACAAAAGCAACTGAATACATCTAAAATTGCCACTTGCGACAACTAGGGCTGCATTTGTCAATATCTCTTTTACTTTAAAACAGCGACATCTATCAATAGAAAATTGCAACTTTGGACAATATTATACGACTTATTTAAAAATCAATGAGTTCAACAAGAAATCTCTAAACCATTTATCTTCCTAACTTGGTTGCTTTATAATTTTATACTTTGTTCTAAGTGAAAACACCGTGACGCCAATGCCACGCAAAAAAAAATGTGGAATGTAAAATATGATTTTTTCGTGTTTTATGACGTTGGTGTGTTATTATTTACGTGTGTTTAGTGTTTTTAATTATTGTTATGGATAAAATAGTTATTATACTTGACAAATATCATCAGTTCGTCAAGCAAAGGCAAGAACTTTCTTTTAACAAAAAACAATGTAGGTACCGGCCGGGCGAACGGCGTTCTGTTGACGATAGTAAAAGGCACCGGTGGCTATGCGTAGGTACGTAAAAAGGTAGTTAGTTCTCATGAAAGGCGCTGGTTTTAGTGTCGCGTCGAGCGTAAATGCCGTAAATATTCAGTATTTTTTTGTTTATTTAATAACAATTAAACCACATCGAATCAGAACGTGAAAAGTAATAGGGCTCTATTCCTAGTCATAATAATTCGTAAACGGAAAAAAAAGACTCGATTAATTAAGTATTGTGGTCGTTATCGTGTTAATATACATTACCCACAACTCACGGACGTCCAAGCCAGATTTTTTTCAAACAGTTTTTTAACTAGTTTAAATAACAAAAATGGCATCAAAAATATCATGAGTGTTAAAAATATTGTTTGTTCTTTATATGTGTGTGTAGATATTATTTTACAAGTGCAATATAGGATAAATAGAGACATTTTAAGTTTGAAAAATCAGCTGTGCCGTGTCAACCGGGAGTAGAACCCACCTCAACGCTTCGCTTATGAGGCGTGCAATAGGTACCTAACATAAAACATAGACGCCGTCCACTGTTTTTTTTTATTGCTTGCAGTAGCAGACGAGCCACGGCCCATCTGATGGTAAATGGTAACCGTCGCTCATGGACTCAACTATAGCGAGAGTATTGTCAAGCTGCTGATCACCATTTCATTTCACAAATATGAAATCTTCTTTCTTATAAACGGCTATCTCCTTCTACAGCCAAAACGCAACGATGTGCTTCATGGCCGGTCACACGGGAGATGGTGGTACCAACCCACTCGGGCCCGATGCCAAGTGGTACTCCCGCTTAGTATCCAGCCCTACCACCAGTCATGCAATGGATGATAATTGCTTACTTCCGTTAGTCGCCTCATACGACACCCGTGGGAAAGAATGGGGTGGTGACACTTGTATTCTTAGTCTGTCACCACACGGACACGATGATTGTTTCTACGCTTAGTTCTTCTAAACATCGTAGGGGATGCTAAGGATTTTTTAAGGTTTGTTCGTATAATAAATCCTAATGAAACTATTTAGAAGAAAATATTTTTTTTATAAGTAAATTAAATAAAAAAAAAATATGAAACGTTTTTATTTTGATAGCTATTCATTCGACTTAAAAACTGGTATACCTGCGTTTTATCTCTTTCTATCTATCTCTGTTTTATATCGGGACCTGAAGAACTGGAACCTAAGAATTTGGTTGTGGCGAAGCCGAGGGCAATGTTATGGTCAATATTATAGAATTTAATCTTAGTATTTACCTTGAAAAAACAGGTACTTTAAGGAATGAAATAAATTAAGCAAGTATATAACTATTTAGATATTTTTATATATATTTTTAGCATTTGACATGCTTAGCAACATACATTAAACACAAAGTGAAAAATGTGAAATCGAAAATAACAGTCACGAGCAGGATTCGAACCTGCATCTCCTGGATACCGTCCAGATGCTTTGCCAATTCAGCATCGTGACCCTTGCTCCTGACTGCTAATGTCGATAGCACATTCATACTTAACGTCTTTGGGTGACGCCTGCATCATCTGTCGGAAGTATTTTCATACATTATACCGACCAGGTAAACTTAATTTTACAATTAAGATTTTACCTAATAATGACGCAAACCCTTTAAATATTTAGATATTTTTATATATATTTTTAGCATTTGACATGCTTAGCAACATACATTAAACACAAAGTGAAAAATGTGAAATCGAAAATAACAGTCACGAGCAGGATTCGAACCTGCATCTCCTGGATACCGTCCAGATGCTTTGCCAATTCAGCTGAATTGGACGGTATCCAGGAGATGCAGGTTCGAATCCTGCTCGTGACTGTTATTTTCGATTTCACATTTTTCACTTTGTGTTTAAGTATATAACTGTCTTTTTACCGAGGCAATTGCCTTATTGTGTGTAGACGTAGTTTTTCACAGGAAGTTCACAGATTAAATTTTGCTAGCTGACACTGTGATTATACAGGCGCCTTGGTGTGATGTAAAGCGATCTCTGGAATGTTCTAAAATAAACAGTGCATATTACTCATATTTCCCTTTTCTTTAGAATTCACTTTCTTTGGAACTATTAAGTGTTTCATTTTTATTTTCAATGTATCTTGTTAACTAAAATACATATTTGTGTTTATTTATTATAAAGAAGATATACAATGCGAAAGTGGAAGGATGTAGGTACAGGGCGGTACCGAGACACACCTACCTAGACCAAATTGGTCATGTATTGAAGGAAGGTGGAGTCAGGAGTCTTCGAAACCGGCGAGCGTGTATGAAGAGATTTATGAATGTTGAGGAAGCGAGAGATGTATGCAAGAATAGAGCCTCTTGGCACTCCCCCCGGTCCCGGTCGGGCAATGTTATTGAGCTTATTCCTAAAAAGAAAAATTCTCAGTAGCGCCTGGAGTTTGGAAATGTGCCCGGTAGACGTCAATAGGCTCGCCCCCTATTACGTGGGTCTTAAACATGGCTGTCGAGTCGTGGGTGTGTAATACACCTCTGCCTACCCCTTCGGGGAATACAGGCGTGATGCTATGCTATGTTACACCATATAGTTATATGAAAATATTTTTTGAATTATTCAATTTGGCTTTGTAGTTTAGGATGTAAGGTACCACCGAAGGAACGTAACATAGTTCCAGTGGCCCGCCAATAAAGGCGGAGGGACGGCGCACGGCGGGTTTCTTTAGTGGGTGAGGGCCCCACACTACCCTGTTCGTTGCCCCGAACGAACGGGGCGTGCGGTTAGGTACATTTCTTCCCGACTAAACAAAAAAAAAGTAAAACTAAAGTAAGTAAAGTGTAAGGTACATATACGTCTCTTAGAAAGCCGGTCACACAGGATACCATACCGAATCGCTTGGGCCCAATAGCAAGGAAGTACTCCCACTTGGTACCTATCCCTGCCACTAGTAATAGGTACCTAATTATACATATATACATACATATCATCACGCCTGTATCCCCGAAGGGGCAGAGGTGTATTACATACCTAAAGTTCGCCATCGCCAATTATATTAAGTCCCATGTAATAAGGAGTGAGTCTATTGCCGTCTACCAGGCACATTTCCAATTTCCTGGTGCTGCTACTGAGAATTTCTTTTTACGAAAAAGCTCAATATCACCGCTCGACCCAGGGATCGAATCCGAGACCTCATGATCAGCAGTCGCTCACACTACCGCTGCACCCCCGGATAATAAACATAATGGAATGATAAGACACACAAATTATTCTCGAAGTGCCAAAAATACATGCACACTCCTCTTCACAATACCTACGAGAAAATGGAATAAGATTCTCAAAGAACAAATCGGATTACACGCAATTACCTCTATTGTGTACCGAGTTACAGAATCTCCCACAAAAGAATAACAAATTACAATATTCGAATCCATTTCGGTTCCACACAAATGAGTTCATAAATATAGGTACGACTGCGTTTAATTTGTGGATATGCATACGACACTAACAATATTAAAAATGCGAAAGATATTTAGATATTTTTATATATATTTTTAGCATTTGACATGCTTAGCACTATACATTAAACACAAAGTGAAAAAAATATCTAAATATTTATAGGGTTTGCGTCATTATTAGGTAAAAATCTTAATTGTAAAATTAAGTTTACCTGGTCGGTAATGTATGAAAATACTTCCGACAGATGGCGCAGGCGTCACCCAAAGACGTTAAGTATGAATGTGTTATCGAAATTAGCAGTCAGGAGCAATTGTCACGATGACTGAATTGGCAAAGCATCTGGACGGTATCTAGGAGATGCAGGTTCAAATCCTGCTCGTGACTGTTATTTTCGATTTCACATTTTTCACTTTGTGTTTAATGGGAAAGATTATAAAGATTAAACACAAAGTGAAAAATGTGAAATCGAAAACAACAGTCAGGAGCAGGATTTGAACCTGCATCTTCTGGATACCGTCCAGATGCTTTACCAATTCAGCGTTGTGTGTTTAATGTATAGTGCTAAGCATGTCAAATGCTAAAAATATATATAAAAATATCTAAATATTTAAAGGGTTTGCGTCATTATTAGGTAAAATCTTAATTGTAGAATTAAGTTTACCTGGTCGGTATAATGTATGAAAATACGTCCGACAGATGGCGCAGGCGTCACCGAAAGACGTTAAGTATGATGTGTTATCGAAATTAGCAGTCAGGAGCAATTGTCAGGATTGCTGAATTGGTAAAGCATCTGGACGGTATCCAGAAGATGCAGGTTCAAATCCTGCTCCTGACTGTTGTTTTCGATTTAACATTTTTCACTCGACGGTGGTGAAATAAATAAAAAACTAGACTTCGTGGGACATCTACCAGATGTGAAAACATCGAAATTATTTTGTAGAAATAAAATGATCTTGACAAAGTACTCGTCAAGACGAATCATACGAGCCCAAACTCGATTTATATTATATCGTTTTATAACGAAGTTCCTATGCCCACCTTCCAGCTCCATCATCAGACCCTGAATACTATCTAGAGACAAAGTACTCATCAAGACAAATCATACGAGCCCAAACTTATTATAGAGTTCAGTTTCATTATAGAGTTCCTATGTCCACCTTTCAGCTCCATCATCAGATCAGCTCCATGTCATCATAATATTGAATTGTCACGTGATATGCGTTATGCGTGTAAAATTTCAGCTCAATCGGAAAACGGGAAGTGTGTCAAATATAACTTGCAAAATTTGAACAAAACAAGTAAAATAAAAGCGCCGCCACGCAACAGTCGATTTTACCTCCCTCCGCATTAGATGTTTCACATCAAAAACGAATTAATTATGTTTGTTTTAATTTATTTTGTAATTATGTCTGTTTTGTTTCATTAGTTGAAAATGATTATTTGAATGAGCAAGTTCGTTAAAGAAACTGATTTGTTTTATCATTTTATCGATAGTCAGTCTAACTCTTAAAACTTACATCACTATCCAACGCACACATTGACTAATCAAAATTGGTTACGCGTTATCGAGCTGTCAGGTGATCTATATGTTATACTATATCTATAACATTACTTTCTAATAAGGGTCATCAATTAACGACTGTAACATAGATTATTTATTATTATGCTTAGTTTTTAGGTAAATAATGGCAACGAGTGCTTTTGTTGACCAATTTTCTGTTATAATCTTACTTTACCTATTAGTGGTCAATGACTGATATCTATGTGTTATTACAGTAACTGTACTGATGGTGCCAATGACTGTAATTTCAAATAATAATTTTGTTTTTCTGTTAAAAATCTCTAATTAGATTGATTAATGTATTTTCATTTGAAAATATCCATAACAGAGAACCCTTTATCAATGATTGCTGACTTTTTAAACACCTATCAATTTAAAAAATAAATATGTCCATCTTAAATATGCTCAGAGTGCCAATCATTATACAGTTTACCCCATCATGTTCGTTTTCTTTTTTATATGCTCTATTTTCAAAAAGTATCGGCCAGGTTTAAATAGCAATATTTTAACACATTATCGATTTTTATACATTTCATTAAACTTACATTTCTTTTAATAAAAATGTTATATTACATTTTAATATATTATGCTCAGCAGGTTCATGTTTTACAAAAAAGTTCAAAACAAATGAGTATTTTATTTCTCGGTTACCGTACCGGCGTTAGGTTTGAGAGCGAGCCTCGCATATATGAAAGAAACATTAATCAGATCCAAACTTCTGCAATTGCAAGTTAAATTTATTACTGTTCCCATGTGACCCCATTTTCATTTGTGCCACAAAAACCATTGTGGGATCATCTAATATGAAAGCTAAGCCAGGGTGTTTGTTGCCATTATGAAAATATTTTTTGAGATTTTACTCATCGTCTTACATCCCGTCATGGTATATTTTTCTTCATTAGCCGGTACGATAAGGTCTAAAATGAGGGATGAATCATGGAATTTGATAAAGGAATCAGAAATATCTGGCGAACCGATAGAAAAACAGGCTAGGGAAATAAAAAAAAACATAGCTCCACGCTTGTATTCCCCGAAGGGGTAGGCAGAGGTGTATTACACACCCACGATTCGCCAGCTATATTTAAGTCTCACGTAATAGGGGGTGTGCCTATTGCCGTCTACCAGGCACATTTCCAAACTCCGGGCTGCTACTGAGATTTTTTCTTTTTACGAAAAAGCACAATAACACTGCCCGACACGGGGATCTAACCCGATACCTCATGATCAGTAGTCGCTTACATTAGCGCTGCACCACAGAGGCTGACAATGTTTTATGTATAAAAAATAACATAATAATGATAAATATTGTGTTAAACACAAACTGGAAAATGTGAAATCGAAAATAACAGTCACGAGCAGGATTTGAACCTGCATCTCCTGGATACCGTCCAGATGCTTTGCCAATTCAGCCATCGTGACAATTGCTCCTGACTGCTAATCTCGATAACACATTCATACTTAACGTCTTTGGGTGACGCAGGGGCCATCTGTCGGAAGTATTTTCTTACATTATACCGACCAGGTCATCTGTCGGAAGTATTATATTTTCCACTTTGTGTTTAATGTATGTCAAAGCATGTCAAATGCTAAAGATATATATAAAAATATCTAAATATTAATATTGTGTTCAAATTTCGATCACCATACTAGTCTTGCGTGGGAATCAAACCCATAATATCTTACTACAACATTTGTACCACACTTTTAATCCTAAAGGATGAGCCTATTTATTGGACACATTTCCAATCTCTACTAGGCTTTTTTGACATAAAAGCTTCACACTTTTCGTACAATCCAGAATTCAAACACGAACTACTGGTCGTATTGATATTCCACCAACACGTCCAAGTTAATTTAAATTCCACTTTTTTCAGGCAGTCTCTCGTTACAACATGCTGCCACCAACTTTTTCGCAAAGAGGATGTTTTGTTGAAAACATCTACTGTAGCGAATGCTCAGAATATACGAGAAAAGTTGCCAGTTATCTGTAACTTCGTAAGTATGTCTGTAGTTTTGTAACTACTTAACATGAGATGGATTCCACAAACAAAATTGTCTTAGGTACTTGTTTGTATTATTTTGTACATTCCAAAAAAAAATACACTTACATTCGATTAATAACAAAATTGTATTAAAACTTTATAGATTAACAAATAATATTTTTTTTATTTTGCACGCCTCATAAGCGAAGCGTTGAGGTGTGTTCTACTCCCGGTTTACACGGCACAACTGATTTTTCAAACTTAAAATGTCTCTATTTATCATATACTGCACTTGTAAAATAATATCTACACATACATATAAAGAACAAACACTATTTTTAACACTCGTGATATTTTTGATGCTATTTTTGTTATTTAAACTAGTTATATATAGTGTTATTAAATAGATAAACAAAAAAATACTAAATATTTACGGCATTTACGTTCGACGCGACACTAAAACCAGCGCCTTTCATGAGAACTACCTTTTTACGTATGCATAGCCACCGGTGGTTTTACTATCGTCAACAGAACGCCGTTCGCCCGGCCGGTACATTGTTTTTTGTTAAAAGAAAGTTCTTACCTTTGCTTGACGAACTGATGATATTTGTCAAGTATAATAACTATTTTATCCATAACAATAATTAAAAACACTAAACAAACAAATGTAAATAATAACACACCAACGTTATAAAACACGAAAAAAACATATTTTACATTCCACAAGTTTTTTTGCGTGGCGATGGCGTCACGGTGTTTTCACTTAGAACAAAGTATAAAATTATAAGGCAACCAAGTTAGGAAGATAAATGGTTTAGAGATTTCTTGTTGAACTCATTGATTTTTAAATAAGTCGTACCTATAATATTGTCCAAAGTTGCAATTTTCTATTGATAGATTTCGCTGTTTTAAAGTAAAAGAGATATTGACAAATGCAGCCCTAGATGTCGCTAGTGGCAATTTTAGATGTCGATATCATTGTATTCAGTTGCTGTTGTATATATATAATCACAATATTGCATTTTTGTAAGGAAGCTAGCGATGTCTTTTTACCTTAAATTGTTTTTGTTTACAGTTTAATAAATTGTTCAATTTTACATGTTTATATGAATGCACTTATGCAGGTATATATGTAAACTCATGGATTGTTGTTCTTATTAATTGCCAGATGGCGTCTTGCAAAATCACTGAGAGGTAGACCAATATAGAAGTACTTCTTAAAATTAGCACTAGATGGCGTATAAGACATGAAACCCACATTAGTACTTTTTGAAATTAGCCCTATCTATGTGATTTATTGAAAACTATTTAGTAAGACCAATATATTATTAGTTACTTATCAAATAATCAATTTTATTGTGAAAAATGAAGATTAAGAGGCGTGCAGTTTCGGTTTTTTTTTTATTCCTACCCATTATCATAAATTGGAACTACTTTCTGCATGTGAGTTTGTTCATGTTAACATCAGAATATAAAATAAGTCATTTTACGGTACATCATCTCTCAAAGATAGGAACAGTCGGCGCAAAAGTAGTCTATATCCTTTTCTGAGTTCCAGACTATAATTATGTAAAATTTCATGGTGAAACGTTAAGTTAACTTTTTTTTTGATACTACGTGAGTAGCAAACAATCATTACAGCCTAACTGATGGCAAGACTAAAAGGTGTCACGGGATAAATATCTTTATCTAATCAGAAGTTTCCTCACTTAGGTCCGTGGTAGGTGACGGACTAAGAATATAAGTGTCGTACAAGTCGACTAAGGAAAGTAAGCAATTATCACCCATTACATTACTGGTGGTAGGGCTGGGTGCCAAGTGAGAGTACTCACTTGCTATCGGGCCCGAACGGGTCGGTACCACCGTCTCCTGTGTGACACCGGTCATGAATTACGTCAGTGTGTTTTGGTTGTAGCAGAAGATAGCTGTTTATTCTTTCATTTCATAATGAGAAATGAAATGGTGGGCAGCGGCTTGAAAATACTCTCGGTATGGTATGTCCATGAGCGACAGTTACCACTTACTATCAGGTGGCTATCTTTAGCAGTAAAAAAACTAATAAAAAAAATTACAGCATTCAAAAAAAAAATTTTTTTATAACCTCATTCTTTATCTGCAGAAACTTTCAACCACCTATTAATATTAATCCTAGAGGGATCCTGTAACACGTACACGTGTCCTATTTAGTAATGCCTAGAATTTAAAATTTCATCCATCCATCCATCAGCCTTTTAAAGTCCACTGCAGAACATAGGCCTCCCCAAGAATGGGGGATAGTGCCGTAATCGCCACGCTTGGCAGGCGGGTTGGCGATCGCAGTGGATGTTGTTAATACTCGAAGGAGTGCTGCTGGGTGGAGAGTGGTGGGACAATTCTAAAACCGGCCCCACACGGCCAAATTTAATGCAAATATAATAGAACACCAGGCTAATGTTTAATATTTCCAGAATTTATACTATTACTGTGAATTTTACACGATCTAGGATTGAAAATGTTACCAGCTCGAAGGACCACACATAATATCTTTTATATTTAATTCTTAAATATTAATAGCATAGATACAAAATAGAACTTAAAATCACTTATTGTTTTGGTAAAAATAAACTCCTCTAATCAATCAAGCGGAATTCATAAGCGTAATAAAGTCGTACTTGACTATAATAAAAATATTTCCTCAACATAACAAACAACTCGATAAATAATACAATAACTTGTTTGTTTATTTTGCCAAGTTTTTATTGTCTTGCTCGTATAACACTCGGTTTAAAAATAAACAGAATATTAAATAACAGTCCAGTTTTTATGGTATACAGAAAATATATAAACTAAAATGAATATTATGTTCATTTAAAATAAAAACTACGAGTACATAGTTTCAAAAAATCATGGCATCTGATAAAATTATGGACTGCAAGTACAGTGGTAACGAGTTCGATACACCGTCCAAGGTCCTCTGATTTTTCGATTTTTTTCAAAATTTTAAAATAAAACTACGTTTACGGAATCTATGGCGTTTACTTGATTTTACTAATATCCCGACGTTTCGAATACTTTACAGCATTCATGATCACGAGTGGACTTAGATGATAGACGGGATCTCGGGATGAAATGGCAGTGCCGTTAGTAATCTTCAGTCTTGGAGATCTGTCTATTTAACCACCTTAGACAGGGCCAATTGACAGAACTGGACTGTCATTTCTTTTCTTCTTCCCTTGAACTTGAGAGTATGGCCCGAGAGCTTACGACAAGATGGAAGTCCGTCTCATTTTTCACTGAATCATCCGGGCTAATTATTCCACATTAATTTCCGCTGAGGCTGCTTCCTGAAGAAGGAATTCATCATGTAGAGGAGAAAAAAATCTCCAAAAAATCAGCCAGCATCTGGCTGCCTATATGCTGCTGCTGCGTGCCAACCTACTTAATTTTCTACGTACTAAACATCGGGTTAGTAGAAAATCAAGTAAACGCGATCGATTCCGTAAAAGCAGTTGTGTATCAGAATGAAACTATTTAATTAATGTCCTGCGGAGGTTGTATCTCAAGAGATGCTCCAAATGTCATGTGTCACTCCGGTCCGTAAATAATTACCAAAACAGTTGCGCTTCAGATTATATAAACTTTAAAACAACGCTTGCACTGTTAAATTTTGCATAGTTCTAAGAGCAAAGTTTTTAATTAAGTCAACAATGAAATTCTAGCATGCATGTTTTAAGCACCGTTGCGCTGTTTTGTGCTTGTTTGTACACATTGTATTTGTGTATGTTCCTATTTAAGGTAATATAAAACTAGTTTACCTACTTCAGCTCGCGACTTTGAAAATTCAACATTGGGTCCATGTAATGGAACAAAACAATGAATAACTATTCGGAGCTTATACAATGTTTATTACCTAGTAAGGGGGTAAGTATATGGAGTAAAAAAAGTTGTAGTTGTATTTTGCTATCCAAATAACTGTCAAGATTATTGTCCAATCTTAAAAGCTACCTACTGAACGAAATGACTATTTATAATACGGTGGTGTAGCGGTAGTGTATTCGACTGCTAATCATGAAGTCTCGGGTTCGATCCCCGGGTCGGGCAATGTTATTGAGCTTTTTCCTAAAAAGAAAAATTCTCAGTAACAGCCCGGAGTTTGGAAATGTGCCCGGTAGACGTCAATAGGCTCGTCCCCTATTACGTGGGACTTAAACATAGCTGGCGACTCGTGGGTGTGTAATACACCTCTGCCTACGCCTTCGGGGAATACAGGCATGATGCTATGTTTTATGTTTTTTTTTTTATAATTTGAATGAAATTTAGTTTTTACTCATATTACATAAATGCAGATGTATTTATCAAGAAAATAATCAAGTTAAAAGAGAAAATCTATACCATTATAAATCTGTAACAGAGTTACTGTACATCAAAGATATTTGAGATAAAAATACACATTTATTCTAAATATCTTCTGTTTGTTTGCGCATCACATAAATCTACATAAGTAATGGATTTTGATGAAACCTGATTTTTGTTTAATAGCTTTTGATTAGACTTAAAAACTAGTATAAATTTTATCCTGCTATCGGAAGCCCAAAATATATCATAAAAACTAGCTTTTATCTGGCTGTGCTATTAGCGTATACATTTTATAGAGCATTACATTACCATCATTTCTTTGGCGCAACTTTGGGATAAGCTTCGAATTCCTCATAACATACATTGATTCTAGAGACAAACTCTCTTTACGTGTTTATTCACATATACGAGTACATTGAAAGTAGTAAACAGAATGTGGGATTATATTTAAAATAGCTTTAGACAATATCCCTTTAATATTTAAATAAAGATCACGTTCAAATATAGAAAACTTGCTCAAAATGCTCTCTATCCTATAAAGAAACAAAGTGACTACAAAAAGAATTGCTTCTATACAATGTTTCTTTTCGAATAAATGCACTATCAAAATGTTTATTTTTCTGTTTGTCGGATGCCCTCCGTTTTATTCATATTACTAGTAGTGCTATCATGCAACATTCGTACAAATTCTTAAGAAAACTATAAATAAGTTATATAAATAAGTACATAACTTACTACGAGTATGTTAGTCAGTCTGACATATCAGCACACAATCCAAACCCCTGGGACTAGTACCGTAAAAATTTACATATGGTTTTCGTTGATACTGTAAGTGAGCACTAAGAAAGGATTTTACGCAAATCCTATTCAAAATTGTTTTCTCACTATAACGCAAGCAAGGCCGCGATCCGCTAGTCTATCTATATCTATCATATTATTATTATTGTCATTTATTAACATAACATCACTAGATACATTTTTAAATAGTATATTATAAAAAATAACACAACATTTAAAAATATAAAAAGTGTGTAGACCCACTGGCAACGGGTGCAGGGACCAAACTGCCAGTGGCTAGGGCCCCAGAGATAGGAACTTCCGAACAATGCGTGCCGTATCCAGAAGTACCGCCTTCTGCATCAGACCCTTGACCCAGCCATCCAACGCGAGCCTGTTGGTCGAGGCTCTTGGCTATCAGTCCATTAACTGAAACCACTATCGGTACAATGATTGCCGAGTCCACACCCTACATGTCGACGATCTCGTGAGCCAAGTCCAGATATTTCATGTCTTTCTCCTTCTCAACCTTCACGAGATTCTCGTCATGTGGTATGGTGACATCAACAATCATTGCCCGGCGCTCAGTTCGATCAACCACCACAATATCAGGCTTGTTGGCTACAACAGTTCTGTCTGTGATGATTGATCGATCCCAGTACAGTGTGATATATTTATTATATATATTCTCGAGAACTGGCTCAGGTACATACCCATATTATTATTATTATTATACTTATAATAAAACTGTAGAAAGGTCAATTCTGTACACTGAATATTTATTTCAAATTAATATTGGAGGATGAATGGTGATCGATACTGATGCCAAAAATGTATTCAGTAATTTTTTTCTCTGTCTGTCTGTATATGCACGCATGGGTCAAAACCTACTGAAGGGATTTTAACCAAACTTAGTACGATTGTAGTCCATACTTCTGGGCAGGTTATGACGCTAAGACATATAGAAGCTGAGCAGTGACGATAAATTTGAAGCAAGTCGGATGAAAATGCGCTTTCGACCTCTTATCCTCGCATACGTTGATCATACACCAAAAGTATGTATTACAAAGATAATGGTCTTCAAAA
The DNA here is from genome assembly GCA_948253155.1 of Leucoma salicis. Lineage (NCBI taxonomy): Eukaryota > Metazoa > Arthropoda > Insecta > Lepidoptera > Erebidae > Leucoma > Leucoma salicis. The sequence goes on along the minus strand of OX411805.1, from coordinate 6,635,182 downwards.
GATCTACAAAAAAGTCCTGAATCGTATACATCTATCTTTTATAAATTAGCCACAATAACGTGTTTAATCGTTAGGCATTTCTTCAAAGTGTATTATTAAATATATAAATATATTGTATTTCACATAGATATATCTTTATCAAACTCCCATATTCAAAAAGTACACTTTAATAACTATTTTATAAAAAAAAATATAGAAATCGGTTTATAAACACACAAGATATAGATGAAATAAAACTTCCAAATCTCGCCGCGCCAGTATGGGTACGGCTATACTGTTGATTTTTGTTTAACGCGCGAAACGGCCATCCGCTGCATCTATAAAAAGGCGAGGGCGCTCACGCATCGACTTCAAATCATAAACGTGGAAAATCCCACTTTGCCAGCAACAGCCCGAGCCGAGGTCCTTACCCCACAGGGGGTGCCCTCGGGCTGCGTTGCCTAAATGTTGGTTTGAGAGCCCTCTGCGCTCACCAATTATCCGGGTAAGGTTGCCATAGCCATTTGAAGCTAACAACAGACGTCACACACAAAAAAAAAACGCGCCGACTTCACTCACATTGTCACTCTTAATGCGAACGGACGTGGTTCTTATTGCTCTTCTCGGAATACGCGCGTTCTAGATTTTAAAAATACATAGATAGGTACGTAGTTTTTAGATATAAGTTTAAAGTAGGTATTAGTAGATAATAATATAATTAGTTTGTTTAGTGTTTTTGTTTGTTTCTTCTTCTGTTCTTTATATAATATAGTTGTCAATTTAAACGTTGTAAAGTATAAATTTCAATTAAGTATACATTTTTTCTTTTTGTGTTTTTATCTTATTAGGTTCTTTTGATTCCGTAGATATATTAACCGACTTCAAAAAAGGAGGAGGTTATCAATTCGGATGTTTATATATTTTTTTTATGTATGTTGGGGCATAACTACGTCATATATCGACGGATTTGCAAAATTATTTTTTTGTTTGAAAGGGGTTTATTCCAAAATGGTCCCATTTAAATTTTATCGAAATCAGTGCAATAGTTTTTATAATATCAACAAAAATCTAAAAAAAATGTATACATCGATGATATTTTTTCGTTGTCTGATTTGTTTTCGTTTAGGGAGGCCTCCCTGTCATGTACGACCTACTCTAACCTATTTTACTAAAAATCACTAAAAAGCACAAAATAAATCATTTTTTGATAAAAAAGAAAACCGCCTTCAAGTGCACCCAGGCTAGGTTTTCTTTTTTTATCAAAAAATGTTTTATTCTTTTTGTGTATTTATCTTATTAGGTTCTTTTTATTCCACCTACGATGCCACCTAAAAAATGGTCTTTCTTATCGCGAAATTCAAGAAATTCCAAAAGAATGAGAGATGCGCATTCTCAGGAATCGTCAGAGGAAAGAGCATGCGCGTTTAACCTCTATGAGAGTTAATAATGCAACTGCTCGAGCACACGAAAGCAGTTCTGAGAGAGAGATGCGATTAACTTCTGATAGGGGAAGAAGAGCTAGACAGTCAATGAGTTTTTAAGAAGAGATTTTGGTATCATTAGGCGTATTGATACGTTGCAGAAAACAATACTAAATGAAATGAGTGCAGGAAAGCGTAATCTGCACTAATTTATAGTGTACACTTTTAGTGCCTAATTGTGGATTTTCTCTGTTTTATACTTCAACTGCCTCTGTAGTGCAGAGGTAGTGTAAGTGACTGCTGATCATGAGGTCTCGAATTCGATTCCCGGGTCGGGCAGTGTTATTGAGCTTTATCGTAAATAGAAAAATTCTCAGCCGCCCGGAGTTTGTAAATGTGCCTGGTAGCCAATAGGCTCGCCCCATATTACATGGGACTTAAACATAGCTGGTGAATCGTGAGTGAGTAATACACCTCTGCCTACCCCTTTGGGGAATACAGGCGTGTTGCTATGTTTTATTTTTATATATGTATTTTTTCATGAATAAATATTGCAATTATAAATTGAGATATAAAGTATCCTATCTCTTAAGTTGGAACAAAACACACATTTAAAAAAAAGAAAAGTTAAAATCGGTTCAGTAGTTTCGAAGTTCATCCCGGACAAACATCGTGACACTGGAATTATATATAATAGATAGGATACACATACATTTCAACGGTTTTATAAAATCGCGGGTAAAATGGGAGTTTAATTTAGAAAGAAAAACCTTAACGCTGACGAAGTCGCGGGTATCAGCTAGTAATATTATAAAGTTGTAACAGAGCTATGTCTGTACATGTGTATATTTCTGAAAAAAAGTACTGTATTAGGCTATAATATACGTGTCTGAACACAAAACATTATTTTTTAGATTTTTGTCTGTTTATCTGTTTGCACTCAAAAACTACTAGACGGATTTTAATGCAACTTTTTTATTTGATAGCTCTTGATTAGACTTAAAAACTGGTATACAATTTAACGTTATTATATGGAAGCGAGAGTTGGGTATGCAAAAAGGAGCATGATAGTAAAATAAATGCGGTCGAAATGCGATCTCTGCAGACAATCTGTGGAGTGAGGCTGACTGACCGTATTCGTAACGACGACGTAAGAGAGCGAGTGGGTATGAAAGAGAGTATTTGTGTAAAGATGCGAAAGGGATATGCTCCGATGGTTCGGACATGTTGAAAGAATGCCGAACGAGCGATTGGTTAAGAAGACATACAATGCTAAAATGAAAGGATGTAAGTACAGGGGGAGACTGAGACTCACCTACCTATACCAAATCGGTCATGTATTGAAGGAAGGTGGAGTCAGGAGTCTCCGAAATCGGCGAGCATGTATGAAGAGAATTATGAATGTTCAGGAAGCAAGAGATGTATGCTAGAACAGAGCCTCTCTGTTGTCTCTGCCTACCCCGCAAAGGAAATAGCGTGATGATAAGTTATTTAGTTAGTTATCAAAATCCGTTCAGTAGTTTTTGCGTGATGCGCGAACGAACAAACAGATAAACAAACACACAGACAAAAAATCTAAAAAAAATCTTTTTGTGTTTAGACACGCCTAAATAATACAGTAATACAGTATTTTTTTGTCAAATATCTTAAATGTACAGACACAGCTCTGACTACTAATAACTTACAGAATAAGCTCGCATTATTCGTACTCAGTTTTAGTTAGTGAGTGAGAGCTGAGTCCTGAGGGAATACTGTAAATGATTAATCTGATTTTCAAAAGAATCTTAATTAAAAAGTAAGAGTATTAAAGGGATTAGCTAATTGCTTAAAGAGCTCAGACAGCACTTTAGATTATTCAATCAATAGTAACTAAGTTACTGAATTATAGACGGTCATAGGAATCGAGCATCGCCCCTTACATTAACCACAGAAGTGTTGCGACAGATACATTTGAATTGATTTAACTCAATATTATGTAGTATTTTTTACATAGTTCTGTTTTTATTACTTCATAGTATATGTGATATTTGATTGTCGAACTTTTTTAAAATAAATAAGTAAGCGTCTGGCATGGACTATTTACTGAGGGCTTATGTAGATGGCGCTGTGCGGTATCGTTCAATCGCTCTATGATTTCGTTTCACATAGTATGTGATGACGGGCTTATTTACATTATTATGTTAGTTTATTTTTATGTAAATATAAGGAGGAAGGGCAATATAAGTCATTCGGGCCAAGAGCGGGTTTACCTTTCTTAATCACACAAACACCAAAATTATTTAATATTAGGAATGTGATTATGAAAATTAGATAGAGTATTTCTTTTTTCTTGATTTAACGAAGGGGTCGTTTGGGGCAACGAACAGAGTTGTGAGGCTCTCACCCAGTAAAGAAACCCGCCGTGTGCCGTCTCTCCGCCTTTATTAGCGGGCCACCGGAACTATATTACTTTCCTTCAGTGGTCAATCCATTATACCTATACTACTTGCCGCAGACTGGTTATTCTTAGATTTACAAACGTTAAATTTATTAAGTGCAAAAAAAACGCATGAACGGGTAAGTGATCGCGTGCGTTCTCTTTGCCCAGCTCTCTTACCCCACGGGACTACTTATTAAGTACCTCACCTAAGTACACATGTGTTCTAGAAAAAAACAATGCTTTTACTCGATAGTAATAGTGCATTAGAGCGAGCGCACATTGAGCCACTAGAGGCGACCACACTAGAATGACTAGAGGCCGCACAAGTGGCGGACGCGTTTCTCCATGCATTTTGTTTAGCATCGGCGCACACCGAGCGTTTGAGTGGCCGCGTCTGAGCCACAAGCTGCGGAAGTCGACCGCGCTCGTTACTTGTGGCCGCGTTTTGTCTGAGAAGAATGGGGGATAGTGCCGTAATCGCCACACTTGGCAGGCGGGTTGGCGATCGCAGTGGATGTTGTTAATACTCGAAGGAGTACTGCTGCCCACTCCCGCGGTATTCCCTCAGTCGGCTCTTACGACTCCCATGGGTGCAGAGGGGTGGGACAATTCTAAAGCCGGCCCCACACGGCATGCCATTTTTATTGCTTGAAGTTAAAATAAGATGAACCTAGTAACGCCGATGAATTGGACGTCGATAATTCTGAATTCTGTGACGTTTACTACGTCTTAGTATAATAAGCAACAATAACGAAATCAAGAGTGCGTCCATTTTTGACAAACACACATCCGCCTCTGTCGAATACACTTGAACAACTGCCGCAAGTGGCAGCCACTGAAGGCAGCATCCAGTCACCAGTGGCTGCCACTGGTGGCGGCGTGAGTGGTCTGACTGAACCACTGGTGGTCGCGTTTAGTAGCGGTGACTGGTGGCCATAATGTGCAGGGGCTCTTAGTGTTACAATACTATCTATATTTTCTACTATATATATTTTCGATTTCACATTTTTCACTTTGTGTTTAATGTACTATCTACTACTTACCACGTTTATATTGTGATTACCGAGGTTATGTTTATATACTTTTCCCTGGAACAAAATACTAACGATTAAATATAACCTTTTTTTTCTTACAACAACGCGACGCGGCAACGCAACGCCTGGCGTTAAAAAGGCCACTCTCTCACCATCGACTTAGTCATACACGCAACCCCAATTCCTTAATTCCCAGGGGAGATATTAGCACTGTGAACGCTTACCCGACACGTGCTCTTACCCCGAATGACTTTAATAGAAGAAAAAAACTCTTTTTTTTAAGGATTAAAGTTGGTTTCTTTCCCATTCATTCTAAATGTAATTTATTGTTGATTTAAATAGCACTAGACGCAATTTATTCCCGTGGATGTAGAGAATATATTCGGTTTTTAAACTACAAAGTGCGAGAATGTAAATAAAAACTTGGGTTTTATTTTGCACTCAAAGAGTATTGTTTACTCGCTAACTTAATAAAATAAAATGTTCCGTTACAATAAAAACAATTCCCTAATTGAGGTCTTACTAGAAATATTTCAGATTTGACAAGAAAATTCTCCAGAGATGAAAATATTTTAAGAAAAATAATTGCTTAATTAAGTTATGGCTGACGTCTTCAGCAAATATTTTGTTACATTGATAATGAAAAATGACATTAAGTTAAATGACGGTATTTTTAAATTCTCAAGAGAATTGGTTTAAACTGAGGCCAGATTCGTTATAAGATTTATTTGCTTATATTAATTATAGGCCATATTATTGTAGAACTATTTTTCAATAGTCTGATTCATAATGTGATAAAAATGTTATCTATACTATCATACTCGTAAAGCTGTAACATAGCTGTGTCTGTACATTTAAGATATTTGAGAAAAAATTACTGTAATAGGCTATATAGGCGTGTCTAAACACAAAACGTTTTTTTTTTAGATTTTTTGTCTGTTTGTCTGTTTGTTTGTTCGCTCATCACGCAAAAACTACTGAACGGATTTTAATTAATTAATTTATTTAATATAGGATTGCCCACAGGGCTTACAGCAATTCTTAGGTATCTAAATGATCCCACAGTGGGCAAAGGTCAACTGTAGCCCGGAAAATTGGCAATCACAACATGCACCAAAATCTTTCGACAATAACTTTTTACTACTTAAAACTAACAGAGATAAACTGAGGGTTCAACAGCAATTTATTCTAGTGAAGATTTAAATGATGTCAAAGAACCAGAAAAAATATCAATGTCATTTGAGTTAGTAGCATATTTGTTATAGAGACTACACAGACGAGGAACAGGTGAGTACTTCCCTAAATTAGTTCTACTAAATCGTTCGTGGAACAGTCCGCGTGGACCCCTAGGTAACCGGGACGGTACAGATAGAGAGAATTTGCTGAGTATGGATGGACAGTCGATGTTTCCATTCATTATTTGATATAGAAAGCTCAAACTTATCGAGTTACGACGGTCACTCAAATTAAACATTCTAAAGTATTTGATTCTGTCCTCATAGGATTTAACATGATCAGGAGGGGTAATGCAATTATTCAAGAATAAATTACTGTAATTGGCTATATAGATGTATCTAAACACAAAACTGTTTTTTTTTTTAGAATTTTTATCTGTTTGTTAGTTCGCGCATCACGCAAAAACTACTGAACGGATTTTGTTGAAACTTTTTTATTTGAGAGCACTTGATTAGACTTAAAAACTGATAAATTTTATTCAGCTATATCGGGTATCTGAGCTATAACATAAAAACTACCTTTGCGTCGGAGTCAATAAACTAGCTTCGTAGGTTCAGTGGCTAAATGAAGCCATTTAACCGGATTAAAAATAATAGAATACCTTAACATGTGTTAATTCATCCCATAAGCGCTTTTTGTGCTCAATCACACAAACATTTAGGATGTTTGTACTTTAACTTACTTACTTTCATATTTATAATGTTAGTGTTTATAAATTACAGGTAATATGTAGATAAATCTATATCTATACTATTATAAAGCAGTAGGTATCAGAGCTGTGTCTGTACATTTAAATTTGAGAAGTAATATTTACTGTATTAGGCTATTTATAGGCGTGTGTTAACACAAAACGATTTTTTTTTAGATTTTTTGTCTGTTGTCTGTTTATCTGAATGTCTGTTTGTTTGTTCGCGCATCACGCAAAAACTACTGAACGGATTTTATTGCAACTTTGAACTTTTTTTGTTTGATAGTTCTTGATTAGACTTAACTACTGGTGTACATTTTATCCCGCTACTATATCGGGAACCTGAGATATTACCTAAAAACTAGCTTTTGGCTGCGGTGGAGCCGCGGGCAAAGGCTAGTACTATCATAAAGCTGTAACAGAGCTATGTCTGCAAATTCAAGATATTTTAGAAAAAATATACTGTAATAGGCTATATAGGCGTGTCTAAACCCAAAACATTTATTTTTTATTTTTTTGTCTGTACTGAACGGATTTGGATGCTACTTCTTTTGTTTGATAGCTCTTTATTAGACTTAATAACTGGTATACATTTTATCCCGCTATTATGCCGGTGACCTCTCAGGTCACCGGCATAATAGCATATAACAAATAAACGAACTTTTGCTACGGCGGAGCCGCGGGCAAAGGCTAGTTTTAACATTAAACTTTAAAAGTCTTTCGTAAAATTTTTAATTGGGGTCCGTAGTTTACCACAAAATTCAATAAAAAAGTTTAAACTTACCTTGTCTTAATACGTTTTCAAATATATCTACCAACGTCAAGGTTGATAATAATTTATCATAGCGTACGTTAATTGTAGACAAAGGATATCCTAATGAACTTAGAGGTCGGCGGCTTCCCAAATGTATGCGTCTTAATCTTGACAGTTCCGAAACGAATACATAAATGATGATTCTACATAATGTACTGTCCGAGAATCCTTACGAATATTATAAATGAAAAAATGAGTCGGTTTGTTTGTTTGTTACATGTTGTACCAATCGTGCCGAAATTTTACACAAATATAGATTGAATCCCAGAAAAGGACATAGAATACTTTTATCCCGGCAAAATAAAAGATTCCCGTGGGATAGTAGGTATTTTTAAATAGAGATAATTAATATACAGTAGATTGACGTATTTATATTCTGAAATCCACACGAATGAAGTAGCGGGCAAAATTTATTATAGCTCTAAAACTCAGGTAAAGGATAATATATTTTTTATTGCGTATATGATGGCAGACGAGCCACGGTCCACCTGGTGGTAAATGGTAACCGTCGCTCATGGACTCAACTATACCGAGAGTATTGTCAAGTCGCTGCTCACCATTTCATTTCACATACATAATATGGAATGAAATTATAAACGGCTATCTCCTGCTACCTGTACCGATGTGCTCATGGCCGATCAAACGGGAGATGGTGGTATCAACCCGCTTGGGCCCGGTAGCAAGTGAATACTCCCACTTGGTACCCAGCCCTACCATCAGTAATGCAATGATAATTGGTTACTTCCCTTAGTCACCTCATACGCAACCGTGGGAAAGAATGGGCTGGTGACACTTGTATTTTTAGTCCGTCACCACACGGACAAAAAACTTTCTTTTTGGCTATACTGTCTTACGTAGTGATTAGCTCCATATTAGGGGATTACCACACTCGAGGGTACCCGAAAGGGTAAGCCGCCGGCGGACCACTGAAGGAATGTAATATAGTTCCGGTGGCCCACCAATAAAGGCGGAGAGACGGCCTGCGGCGGGTTTCTTTAGTGGGTGAGGGCCCCACACTACCCTGTTCGTTGCCCCGAACGACGGGGTGTGCGGCTAGGAACATATTTTCTCGCCTTAACAAAAAAAAAAGGGGATTACCACACTCCTGATATTACGCTTATCAGCTATTGACTTTTCCGACCGAGGCTTACCAAAAACTCTTATTGCGATCTAGTTTAGGACTTAAACTGAACTGAATCGCAATTTCGTGCTATGACGTGACAAAGACGCAATCTTTTGTTTTTTGCCGAATCAGCACATAATCTGAATCGCAAACATGATATCTTTGTATTGAAATTCGTACAACGAACTTACTTGACAACTTAAACAAGATCGCTCAATTGCTTTGCTAAGTGTATGGTAGGCCTGCAGCAGGCCTACCATGAACTCTTAGCTAGCGGTTTAATTCCGACGAAATTTAAAATAGGTGTGTTGTTGTATTTCGTACAATAATGTCTAATTGAGCTATCTTGTTTAGGTTGTCAAGTAAGTTCTTGGTACGAATTTCCATACAAAAATGTCATGTTTGCAATTCAGATTATGTGCTCAAAAAACAAAAGATTGCATCTTTGACACGTCATGGTATGAAATTGCAATTCAGTTTGGGTCCTAAACTGGATCGCAATAAGAGTTCATGGTAAGCCTGCTGTTCGTACAAACGTCACGGCTCAAATTCTTTACTGTTCAAGGTCGTGTCACGTTGTCCCAGCTGAGACGAAGCAGACGACGTTTTGTGCTTTTATTGTCTGGATATAAAACCCTTTATAATCGTCTCAAACAAATTTTACGCAGATAAATCTAATCTTACAATTTTACTTTTTTACTATCAAAATATGACTAATTGTAATTATTGGTGGTTTTGTTTTACTTGTCGCTATTAATATAATATATTATAGATGATATATCATCTATGGTCCTAAATAGCCCTTAATAAATGACCTTGTAAAATGTTTTTTTTATTTGACATATTTTTTTTATAATGGCATATAAGCATACGGCCCACATGATTATAAGGGGTTACAATAGTTTACAGATGATAGCAACACCAAAGGTAACACAGGCGCCTTGCCATCTCCAAGTAAAGGGATAGGAAGTGGATAGGAAGGAGAATAAGAGATAGTAAGGAGAAGATAGGGAAGGGGTTTTGGGCATCCACCGCTCTCACTCACCATACAAATCCATCCATCCATCCATCAGCTTTTCAACGTCCACTGCTGGACATAGGCCTCCCCAAGAGAACGCCACAACGAGCGAGGCGGGTTGGCGATCGCAGTGGATGTTTTTAATACTCGAGGGAGTGCTGTTGCCCACTCCCCCGGTATTCCCTCAGTCGGCTCTTACAACTCCCGTGAGTAGAAAGGGGTGGGACAATTCTAAAGCCGGTCTCACACGCCCAGCCCCATACAAAACATGGCGATAATACCTTCCGTTCCCCGATTGAGCCAGCCCTTTCATATTGGGATCAACAAGGCTTTACCACTAGGGAATCATTTGCAATCTCATTGTTACAAAGATCATGGTATATCCACAAAATCGATTTGTGACGTCAGAAGGCTGTGTTTAAATGATTAATAGACTGGAGGCGCTTCATCGTAGTGAGTAATGATAAATTATTTTGCTTTCAATGGAAATCCGTTACTAAACTATGACGCGGCACTTTTCAGGGTGTGATTACGTTGAAATTACATTTGTTAAAAGTGTATTAACGTATAGTGTACTAACTGCTTCGGTGGTGCAGCGGTAGTGTAAGCGTGAGCTGATCATGAGGTCTCGGGTTCGATCCCCAGGTCGGGCAGTGTTATTGAACTTTTTTGTAAAAAGAACAATTCTCAGCTGCTGCCCGGAGTTTCGAAATGTGCCCGGTAGACGGCAATAGGCTCGTCCTCTATTACACGGGACTTAACATAGCTGGCAAACCGTGAGTGATATACACCTCTGCCTACCTCTTCGTGAAAAACAGGCGTGATGCTATGTTTGCTATGTATGTTTTAACGTTTAATCACAGAAGAACCTTTATAATATCTGCTGATATTATCTAGTACGTATATTGATTATATATTGTAAGTACTTACTTATCATCATACTATCATCCTGGCGGGGTAGGCAGGGAGAACAGAGTGCCAAGAGGCTCTATTCTTACATACATCTCTTGCTTCCTCAACATTCATAATTGTCCGCCGGTTTCGGAGACTCCTGTCTGCATCTTCCTTCAATACATGACCGATTTGGTCTTAGAAGGTTAGTATTGGTCTCCCTCTGTACCTACGTCCGTCCTACATAATATAAGTACTTATAAATTAAGTGCATATAGGGCTATTAGCGTCTTATGGTAGAAAACACCTCATCAGCGATGGTAAGAAGCAATGTGTTGTGGAATTTAGTAACTCCGAGCGGAATACTGCTAAAGCTTAGTGGCAGAGCATCTAGGCTGGTGTTCCAGAAGGTACAGGTTCAATTCCTACCCGTTGCCTTCATTATCTGTTTCACATTTTCACACTTTGTGGAACTTTTTGGCTAGTTCCTCAATATAGTAAATAATAAAACATAATAAATATTCACGAACATTTTTCACACAACGCCCTCTGGTCCCAAACTAAGCTTAACGCTTTTGCTATGGGTATCAGATTACGGATATAATACATATATTACTTTTTTTTTGTAAATACATACATATAATAGATAGAAAACACCCAGACGCAGTACAAATATCTGTGTTCATCACACAAATAGTTGTCCTGAGTGGGAATCGAACCCACGACCTCGTGCACGGCAGTCGGTTACACTAACGACCACGCCATGAGGCCCGTCAAATAGAGTGGTCAAGTTCATTTTAAGAGGTTCAGACCACTGAAGTAATGTCCCATAGCTCCTGTAGTGCGCTTGGGGGAAGGGAGAGAGATGGCACAAGGCCGTTTTATTCAGCAGGTGGGGATGGCATGCTACTCTATTCGTTGCCTTAAACGGGATACCTATGCGGTTAAGTACATTTTCCTATACCAATATCGCGATTGCAATATCTACAAGCATCCAGATTCCATAGTAAAGCGTTTCATTAGAAGAACCCTACAAGAAACTCATGGGTCACTTTTTTAATTTTTACAGTCACTTCAATTAGCTACAGTTTTATATGGTTCAAATGAAAGTTGTTGCAGCCAAGATAACATACTATTGTTATTAAATTGGCTTCTATGCTTATTTTAATGTAGCGACGTAAATTGAAACATTAATCATAACCTCTACCTTGGTTTACCATATAATTATACCTTCGTAAACAATTAGTTCAGTTTTATGTGTTCGTCTTTTGTTTGTGAGAAAAAAATGCAATTGCTGCAAAAAATTAAGCGCAATGCAGCTAAACAGAACGAAAATTTCTTTATTCAATAATAGTAGGTTATAAATTAAATAGAATTATATTGCTCAAGTAGGTACGTTGAATTTAAATTTTCCCTCAAAATGCAGTCGCATTTGATGAGAGTGTAAATTTTTATGATCGCAAATATAGCCTCGGGGAATTTTACCCTTTGAACGGCGCATTTTAAAATGAGGCGCTGACGCTGTAATAGGGCAGTTAGAGGTTAATTAAAATCTTGAAAATATAATTGCTCTGGTACGATTAAATTATATCTTCTTCTGCCATTTTGTATTTCTGTTTTGAACTGAAATTGACTATACAGATGGTGAAGTGGCTTTAACACCGACCTCCCTTAAACACTGACCTCCAGTGCTAAATGTTTTGGGTTTTGAACTTAAATTGACTGTGCAGCTGGGAAAGTGGTTTAAACATTGACCTCCCGTGCCAAATGTTTTGGGTTCGACTCCCACACAGGTTTTTTTTTGTGTGATGCAGAAATGGTTGTTCTGAGTCTGGTTGTACTTTGTGTCCGTTGCAAAGTTAAAAAATCCCTAGTGCAAGATGAATAATGAAGTGAATTTTATGCATATTTTTTTATTTCTTCTATAGTTCTATCTTTTTGTAAACTATATATACCTATCTGTAAGTAAAATTGTACGATTTGTACAATGAAACTGTGCAAATTAAGTCGCATACTGCATTCCTGTTTTTTAAAAAATAACTAGAATGTTAAGTTACCTTAACGAATGTTAAGTAACCTAGAATGTTAGTAGGTATATGAAATATCAAATTTTAGTAAAACATTACAGTAATGTCACACAGTTCCAGTATTCCGCTAGAAGAGGCGAAGTAACACGGCGGGTTTATTTATAAGGTGAGGGCCCCACGCTGGGGTGTGCAGTTAAGTACATTTTTTCCGGCTCAACAAAAAAGGTAGCACAACATTACGGTGCATCGGAAATTATTGTTTTACTAGATGAAAACCCAGTTTTGCTCGGGTGAGTGAGTGTCACTCATAATACACAATCTTTTGCAAAATGTGGATAGATATATACGTTTGAATCGGCCTTAACGAACTCAAGATGACATCCGAGTGGCCAATATGGCAACTGCCATTTGCACCATTAGAATTTCACAAAGTACTCGACAATCCGAATTTTGCGGATATATAATGTTGTCGACTCGAAATCATAATTTTTTATTTTTTATTATTCAGGTAACGTTTCAATCGAATCTATCGTACCCGTTGACCGAATTATTAATATAGATTTATTGATATTTAATTTTTATCTATACCGATTTTAGGTTTTTTTAATTCACACCTAAAGACTTTTTCATTTTTGTCTTTATTGGGCACAGATCTCACTTGTTCTAATGAACGGGAGGAATTAAATAGTAGATAATGAACATTTATAGAACTACTAACATAGCGAACTACGAACATACCGACATTTTATCTATTTAAATACTTCTAATATATAAACATGAACAGATCTAATAAAAAAGGCTAGCAATATCCTTTTTCTTGTTTTCGGCGAATATATTTGCTTATTCTGTTGGCTTTGCCAGTAGATACCGGAATTGAATCAATATTGAAATGTTTTCTGCACGAGCAGGAGCTTTTCAATATCAGAACGAGATAGTGTGTATATTGAAACTTGCAAAGAGTATTGAAAGTAGTTTATCCTATTCTACTGTTGACGTTCAATTATCTTATAATTTTGTGCCTTATTATTATAATATTATTTTGTGCCTAGAAATCAGAATCAGAATCAGAACAGTTTGTGAGACATAAAAACATTTTAAGTAAATTTAAAAATAAATATCCGTCAAGGGACGTCTTGCACATGTGGACATAGATTTTCTTTCTTTCTTCAAATATTGTTTGAGTCTTATATAATATTCTATGTAAGCGCCCTCTCGTTAGCCATACATGAATAAAAACTTTTATTGCTCTATTGATTAACGTTATACTTCCTGGTTAGATGATTTTGTCAACAGATGGCGTTAAAAACAATTAAATAAATTGGCCATCCGGTTTTACCCTCCCTCCGCATTTTATAGTCAAAAATAAGTAGTTTTGGCGGGACGTTATGGAGAGCAGTTTAAATCCTATCAAAAACTCCAATTAATTTAGAAGTATATTTTACCACCCAGGCCTATCAGTAATGTCACTTGCGGTCACATGCGTGCTTTCATTTATTAACGTTGCAATTATTATTACGTTGCATTACAATCAGCTTTACTCTTCGACTCGACTTTTATCTTCGACAAAAATTTACCCCTAAAATATTAAAGAGAACACGATAGTTACATAAACCTTCAGATGCAAGGGTACATACCTAACCCGCATATTTCGTCATATCCCGCAAGATTTATCCTTTGGATCAGCCCCTTAACTTGCAGTAGAACATTTTGTGATCGCGTTGTAGTGCGATTGATAGCGATGATAATATATATTTTTTTAAGTATTGCATAAAATTAAGTTTCAATATAATATTATTAGATACAATCGTCCTCCTTGGTCCCGGTCGTCGTAGCGTGCGGAAGGCTGGCTGAATTCGTGGCGACACGTCATACTTTAAATAATAAATTTTAATCTCTCTTGTCTTTGGAATAATTTAGCAGTCACTACTTCCAAGTATAGTTATTTATCTATGGTCACTACTATTTTTATAATATATACTTTTGATTTTGATACACTTTTGATTGTCCAATATAACATAGCATCACGCCTGTATTCCCCGAAGGGGTAGGCAGAGGTGTATTACACACCCACGATTCGCCAGCTATGTTTAAGTCCCACGTAATAGGGAGCGAGCCTATTGGCGTCTACCAGGCACATTTACAAACTCCGGGCGGCTACTTACAATTTTTCTATTTACGATAAATCTCAATAACACTGCCCGACCCGGGAATCGAACCCGAGACATCATGATCAGCAGTTACTTACACTACCTCTGCACTACAGAGGCAGTTGAAGTATAAAACAGAGAAAATCCACAATTAGGCACTAAAAGTGTACACTATAAATTAGTGCAGATTACGCTTTCCTGCACTCATTTCATTTAGTATTGTTTTCTGCAACGTATCAATATGCCTAATGATACCAAAATCTCTTCTTAAAATCTCATTGACTGTCTAGCTCTTCTTCCCCTATCAGAAGTTAGTCGCATCTCTCTCTCAGAACTGCTTTCATGTGCTCGTGCAGTTGCATTATTAACTCTCATAGAGGTTAAACGATTCGCTCTTTCCTCTGACGATTCCTGAGAACGCGCATCTCTCATTCTTTTAGCATTTCTCGAATTTCGAGATAAGGAAGACCATTTTTTAGGTGGCATCGTAGGTGGAATAAAAAGAACCTAATAAGATAAATACACAAAAATAATAAAACATTTTTTGATAAAAAAGAAAACCGCCTTGTCAAAAATGTTTTTAATGTTATCTAAGTATTTATTATGAATTGTTTTTGATACTTTTGGACTTGGCACCGGCTTCAAACACATCAGTCGGTGTCTGGCACGGAAATCGTATCTACTCGTAAATACCAATTATTTATTGCTTTTTAGTTCCTGGGTGCACTTGAAGGCGGTTTTCTTTTTATATCAAAAAATGTTTTATTTTGTGCTTTTTAGTGATTTTTTATAAAATAGGTTAGAGTAGGTCGTACATGATAGGGAGGCCTCCCTAAACGAAAAAAAATCAGACAACGACAAAATATCATCGATGTATACATTTTTTTTAGATTTTTGTTGATATTATAAAAACTACTGCACTGATTTCGATAAAATTTAAATAGGACCATTTCGGAATAAACCCCTTTCAAACAAAAAAAGAACTTTGCAAATCCGTCAACATATGACGGAGTTATGCCTTAAGATACATAAAAAAATATATAAACATCCGAATTGATAACCTCCTCTTTTTTTTGAGTTCGGTTAATATATCTACGGAATAAAAAGAACCAAAGAAATAAGATAAAAACACAAAAAGAAAAAATGTAAATATCTTGTGTGTTTGTTTATAAACCGATTTCTATATATTTTTTTACAAAATAGATATTAAAGTGTACTTTTTGAATATGGGAGTTTGATAAAGATATATCTATGTGAAATACAATATATTTATGTATTTAATAATACACTATGAAGAAATGCCTAACGATTAAACACGTTATTGTGGCTAATTTATAATAGATATAAATATACTATTCCGGATATTTTTGTAGATATTTTGAAGACCATTATCTTTGTATTACATACTTTTGGTGTATGATTAACGTATGCGAGGATAACAGCTCGAAAGCCCATTTTCATCCGACTTGCTTCAAATTTATCAACACTGCTCAGCTCCTTTATGTCTTAGTGTTATGTTATGCAGCCTATAACCTGCCCAGAAGTATGGACTACAATCGTACTAAGTTTGGTTAAAATCCCTTCAGTAGTTTTTGACCCATGCGTGCATATACAGACAGACAAAAAATTTACTGATTACATTTTTGGCATCAGTATCGATCACCATTCATCCTCCAATATTAATTTTGAATATATTCAAGGTACAGAATTGACCTCTCTATAGTTTTATTATAAGTATAGATGATGCCAAAGAAGTATAACTTATCACGCGTGTACACGCATTTTTTTCTTCAGTACTGACAACATGTGACGACCGGCTGGACGTTATTGGACAGCCGGTACCAACTGCTTAACATTTGATTCCGAAGCACGTAAGAGGTCAGGTGTCAACAAGTAGCTGTCACTTTTTGGTCACCCATCTTACTACCAGCCAAATAAAAGTTGCTTAACCTTGTCAATCGAACTGCAAGTGCTAAACTAGGCCACGACCTCCTTCTCCTTTTCTACTTACTTTAATCGCTTGTAATAATAATAATTGTGATACAAACTATTGTTTCACTCGTTTGAAATGTTTGAGTTTTTTTAGTAAAATGTTTATTGTTTATTTTATATCAACTATAACGCCAGTACTGAGACCCGACCGCTAGTAAAGCTTTTTCGGCTTGAGGTCAAACAAACGGCTTGACCCGATAGATGGAAGCAAAACCATTCAAACCGGCTCGTAGCTTTACGTATTATCATCTGTTACAGCTTTTGGTTTTCACTGCTCTAGTCTGGCTTAGTTCGGTTAGGAAAACATGGATTCTGCGAAGCTCAAGTTAACTAATCTAGATTCCGAAATGTGCATTGAATTTGCTTTGTAAATACCTACTGGAAATATTTATAGAAATGTTTACATTTTTATTTCTTGTCAATTTTAGATTAGAATGGTGTGCTTTGGACTAAATCGCTTTTATTTTAAGAGTATGATGCTTATGGGTTAAATAATAATGGGCTTTGCAAAAATTACTTATAAAGTACTCTTACTCACTCACTTAACGTCATTGGGTGACGCCCGCGCCATCTGTCGGCAGAATTTTCATACATCATACCGACCAGATAAACTTAATTTTACAATTAAGATTTTTACCTAATATTTTGTCGAGTATGAATGTGTTATCGAAAATAGTAGTCAGGAGCAATTGTCACGATGGCTAAATTAGCAAAGCATCTGGACGGGATCCAGGAGATGCAGGTTCAAATCCTGCTCGTGACTGTTATTTTCGATTTCACATTTTTCACTTTGTGTTTAATGTTTAGTGCTAAGCATGTCAAATGCTAAAAAAATACATAAAAATATCTACCTAAGTAAAATGTTAGTTTAAAAAAACTCCTAGGTACCAGCTCGATCTTAAACCTTATCTCCAAAGTTTTGGCTAACCTGTTAATTCTATAGTTTTACAGTAAGTATAGTCTCCGGAGTACTATGCATTACGGTCCAGGAGAAAGTTACCAAAGTTTAGAATTACATAACTTCTTGGTCAGTTGAAATTAAACAATGGCTCAAGTTTAACAAGCAATATGTTGGCAACATTAATGAATTGATGTAGTTCCTCAGTTGAAACTTCTACAGGAAGCCAAATTAAAATTGACTTCAAAGGGTTTGTATAATATCACACAGCATGGCGGGCTTAATTTCTGTATGACAGCCCCACACTAGCTTGTTCTTTACCCCGACAGGCGAGGAGTATAATTATGTATTTCTAGGCGCCTCAACAAAACAAAAGAAAAACAATAAAAATTGATCCCTGTGATAGAGATTAAAAAATATGAATGACTGCAGAGCATTACACGCGCAATTAAAGCATTTTTTTTTTTCATTTGTTTTGTGGCAGATCTTATTGCAATTATCAACTATCCTTTTCTTACGTGTTTGTTTGTTTGTTAGGCATTCACGCCATAACTAAAGAACCAATTTCAATGAAATTTTCCATACCTACATTGAGCCTAGAGCCCAGAATTTTCCCAGAAAATTGGATGGTTCTGTTTGGATTGCTATTCTTGCACAGTGGTAAATTAAGGAGGTCCAGTCGAACGAAATCAAAGGTAAAAAAAATGTTACTACTAAACAATTTATTTAATGACATACAATAATAATTTTTCACTTTGTGTTTAATGTATAGTGCTAAGCATGTCAAATGCTAAAAATATATATAAAAATATCTAAATATTTAGAGGGTTTGCGTCATTATTAGGTAAAATCTTAATTGTAAAATTAAGTTTACCTGGTCGGTATAATGTATGAAATTACTTCCGACAGATGGCGCAGGCGTCACCCAAAGACGTTAGGTGTGATGTGTTGTCGAAATTAGCAGTCAGGAGCAATTGTCGGGATGGCTGAATTGGTAAAGCATCTGGACGGTATCCAGAAGATGTAGGTTCAAATCCTGCTCCTGACTGTTATTTTCGATTTCACATTTTTTCACTTTGTGTTTAATGTATAGTGCTAAGCATGTCAAATGCTAAAAATATATATAAAAATATCTAGACATACAATAACCTTTTTTATAAGGATATTAATAAATAGTATACCCTTTTTTACAAAAAAAAAGGGTATACTATTTATATATATACTATATGTACCTTAACAATAAGGCGAGAAATACATTACTTCAGTATGTCCTTTTTTTTTGTTTAGGCGGGAAAAAATGTTCCTAACCGCACACCCCGTCGTTCGAGGCAACGAACATGGTAGTGCGGGGCCTGCACTCACTAAAGAAACCCGCCGTGTGCCGTCTCTCCGCCTTTATTGGCGGAACACTGAAACTATGTTACATTCCTTCCGTGGTGGTCCGCCAGCGGCTTACCCTTTCGGGTACCCTCTACTGAGCGACGCATCCACGCACGGAGCGTCGCACCTTCTCGGGAGGCCTTGCGGGTGACGGACGTTCCCCGGTCCATCCACCCGCAGCCTCAGCTAGGGCGTCATGAGGCGCAAGTACCTGCGCCTGCGCCACCCCGGTCGCTGCCGGCGGTTCGGGTCCGCGGAAGAATCCTCCTCCCTGGCTCTCTCCGCCACTTCCTTCCGCGAGATAACCTACTCGCAGAAGGCAGCGACCGCGGCCCAGTTCCTGTCGCTGCCAAGCATCGCTCTAACGACGCTCGGCAGCGAGAGGTCCCGCCCTATTTCCGCGACGAGTTCACGGCGCTGCTCGGCCCAAGCCGGGCACGACTCGAGCGTGTGCCGCGCCATGTCCTCGTCACAGTCGCAGTGGTGGCAGCCCGGAGTCGCTTCCCTCCTTGCGACTATGTGCAGGTATCTGCCGAAGCAACCGTGCCCCGACAGCACCTGCACCAGTCGGAAGGTAAGGACTCCATGCCGTCGCCCCGCCCACTCCTCCAGCATCGGCTGGAGCGCCCCTACGGTCCAAAGACCGGCCCGGGGCGCCTCCAACCGTGCCCTCCACCTGGCCATGGCAGCTCGGCGGGCGTTGCCCTGCCACCTGGCCACCTCCCTGGGTAGGGGGCGCCTGCCCCCCTCCCGCTCTTGCGACGCCCGCCGATACACCTCGGCGAGCACCTCCGCCTCCAAGTCCCTCGGGACTTCAGTATATCCTACGACCATAAATATTTTACCATGAAAACTATTATCAATTTACTTTATCCGTCGGTATTTACAATAAGCCTATACATTTTTTTTTGTTAAGGCGAGAAAAAATGTTCCTAACCGCACACCCCGTCGTTCGGGGCAACGAACAGGGTAGTGTGGGGCCCTCACCCACTAAATAAACCCGCCGTGTGCCGTCTCTGTATTCTTAGTCCGTCACCACACGGACAACATATGTATGTCCTTCACCATATCGAGACAATTACATTATCGATTATAAATACTCACCCTCCAAGACCTTGATCCTCATTAATATTCAAAGTCTACTTCGAATAACAAGTCTATTTTAGACCGATTCAAGCTTGGTCAAGCAAAGCAAATAAAAATAGTTCTCGAATCTAAATTTAAGGCATATAATTGTGGATGTATTCACGGATCTTTTATATCCTGCAATCCGATCACAGCTGATATATTCCACAAATGAATAGGCAAGGACTTTGAATAAGTAAATAATAAAAATATATTTTTGGTTTAATAATACTCTTTGCTAATAAAATTGGTATAAAGATAGCTAGTTACTAGTTATTTATTAAAGGTAATTGATACGACTGTGACACTGGCATTTAATTTGTTTGTTAATTGGAGTTTGTTTCTTAAATACTTAAAGTAGATATCAGGTAGTCATGCAAGATTTGCTAAACTAGGTTCAACCTGATTGGGTTATAGCCTGTTTTGCCTTCTAAATCAAGAGGTAGATAATAGATAGGTTCCTCTTCTTGTAATTAATGTTTTTTCTCTTATCATTTTTATTTATTGTTTTTGCTTTAGAAGTATAGAGTATAAACTTTTATGGGCATGTATGGCAAAAATTTTCCTTTTTAATTTTGTTTTTTTTTTATATTGTGAAGTCTTAATCACTGATATGTTGTGCACTCTAAATTCTTAACACCGCCATTCAGAATGGATGTACAAAGCTATCTATCGAAACAATTCGTACCAAATACTGTCCATCCATATAGAAATTTATAAGTTACTAGCCTTAGCCCGCGGCTTTCCCGTAGCCAAAAGCTAGCCTTTTTAGGTTATATCTCCGGTTCTTGATATAGTAACGGGATAAATTGTATGCCAGTTTTAAGTCTAATCAAGAACTATCAAATAAAAAAAAATGCAGCAAAACCTGTTCAGTAGTTTTTGCGTGATGCGCGAACGAACGAACAGAGAGGCAAACAGCCAAAAAATCTAAAAAAAATGTTTTGTGTTTAGACACGCCTATATAGGTAGCCTAATACAGTCATTTTTTCTCAAATATCCTTAATATACAGACACAGCTCTGTTACAGCTTTATAATATTTAAGACAACAATTATAAGATGTTATTATAAATACATGAAAACTATTATGACTTATGAATGTTTATTTTTTCTTTTAAGTTTTCACTTCTGTCTGTAATCCTCAAGACTGCCTATATTTTTTTTATTCACGGATGAAAAATGATCTCTAATTATCAAAGTTTTCCAAGCCCTGTTTTATTAAGGCGGGAAAAAATGTACCTGCCCCGTCGCTCGGGTCAACAAAAGGATAGTGTGGGGCACCAACTTAATAAGCCGGCTGCGTGCCGTCTCTCCACCTAATAGATAGGTTTGCGTATTGGCGAGCCACTGGAACTATATAACATTACCAGAAACTGGTTGCTCTGCCAACCTAGGATAGGTGGAGACAGGAGATAAAGTGGACATACAGAGAGGCTTAAGAATCCAGTTCAAAAAAAACATTGTTCCTAATACATTGTCCATAAACTTAAATGACTTTAAACGTATTTTATAAAATTAGCAGATATCAGATAAAGTACTGTGTCAATAGGTATATAATTGCTAAACTTCTTTCAGTTCTAAGTTTCATGATACTTAATTAAAAACATTGAAAAGTAATTAAAGAAACTTAATAATAATGACTTGTTTATCGCTATAAGTAAAGCAGTAATTATTGCTTTTAAAATGAACATTATCTAATCACTAATAGCTCTCACGCAGTTTCAAGTTTTATCCAGACTTTTGCTGTCTAAATCCTTTTTAGGGTTCCGTACCTCAAAGTAATAAATGGAACCCTTATAGGATCACCCGTGTGTCTATCTGTTTGTCCGTGTACACACCGACAATATACCGTGCGACGGCATGTCCGTCAGTCACAGCCAGTTTGCTCTGAAACTAATGAGCCAATTGAGTTGAAATTTGGCATACTTAGTGTGTGACCCAAACACGGACTTAAGTTTGACACACACAACGTAAATAAATATTTTTTAATATGTAGTTTTGGGAGGTAAATTAGAGAATTAAAAAATAAGTTTAGTAAGTTATATTGTGTGCCATATCCAATGAAAGGGCTTGTGAGAATCTCAAATGTATATTTTTTAATATTTTCAGGATAGATAGTTTTGAAGTCATTTGGTACTCAGTTAAATCATAGTCTGGATAAACATAATAGTACATTGTTACCCTAGGGATGAAAGCAACTTATTTACTTTCCTCGAACTCTCGAACTCTTGAAATCTCGTCTCGGGACTAAATAAGTCTTTATCCCAAGGTAAACACTGTTCTTTTCATTACGAATACGAGGAAACTAAAAATAAAAAATCATGAATTTGTTAAAGAAAAAATGGGAGACTTTAAAAAATTGAATTTGGAATCGCCGTTTTCCCACCGATTTTGTTTTTTTTTCTGTGGCCTGTCAGCTATTCAGCCATTATTTTTCATTTTAATCATTGAAAAAAATATATATCT
This sequence comes from Leucoma salicis, assembly GCA_948253155.1. Lineage (NCBI taxonomy): Eukaryota > Metazoa > Arthropoda > Insecta > Lepidoptera > Erebidae > Leucoma > Leucoma salicis. Next base: position 6,612,523 of record OX411805.1, on the reverse strand, counting down.
TCGTTATTTTAAAGATATAGTTGCAACTATATTAAAATAAAGTCATATAAAAAACAAATTCTTTAATAAATAGGTACTTAACTTTATGTTATTTCAATTTTACATCGCGCTGTAATTGACTGGCTGTACAGAAAATAGAACTGTTTTTTTTATAATTACTCAGCTGTCAGTTGATAGTAATTCTCCCTAGGGCTGAAAAGTATTACTTTCAACCCGCTCCTCAGGCAACTTCAGGCCTACTTTCAGAGTATGAGTAAAGAAAAGGATATTTTATCCCGATGTTGAGTTTCTATGGGATATGCCTGAATGACTCTATGGATCAAAAGGGAATGCCGAAAACCAGGCTATTTTGTGCCCGTCGTGCGTCTTAACTATCTAAACATAAAAAATCGTCTTTTGAATAATTATGTTATTTGTATTTATTTTAGTCATAAGCGAAGTGGGTTTTCAAAGTTATCCATCCATCCAGTCCAACAGTCAAGTCCACTACTGGACATAGGCCTCCCCAAGGAACGCCACAACCACATGTGAACCACATGTGGTTCGCTCCTATGGAGTGGATAGTGCCGTAATCGCTACGCTTGGCGGCGGGTGGGCGATCGTAGTGGATGTTGTTAATACTCAAGGGAGTGCTGCTGCCCACTCCCCAGTTATTCCCTCAGACGACTCCTACGACTCCCATGGGTGGAGAGGGGTGGAACAATATATATAAATTTGACATGCTTAGCACTATACATTAAACACAAAGTGAAAAATGTGAAATCGAAAATAACAGTCACGAGCAGGATTTGAACCTGCATCTCCTGGATACCGTCCAGATGTTTTGCCAATTCAGCCATCGTGACAATTGCTCCTGACTGTTAATTTCGATAACACATTCATAGGGTGACGCCTGCGCCATCTGTTGGAAGTATTTTCATACATTATACCGACCGGGTAAACTTACTTTTACAATTAAGATTTTTACCTAATAATGACGCAAACCCTATAAATATTTAGATATTTTTATATATATTTTTAGCATTTGACATGCTTAGCACTATACATTAAACACAAAGTGAAAAATGTGAAATCGAAAATAACAGTCACGAGCAGGTTAAACTAGTTAAAAAATTGTTTGAAAAAAATCTGGCTTGGATGTCCGTGAGTTGTATGTAATGTATGTTAACACAATAGCGACCCAAATACTTTACTAATCGAGCCTTTTTTTTTCGTTTACGAATTATTATGATTAGGAATACATTTACGGTACACTACATTTACGGTACATTTACGGTTTCCCTATTACATTTCACGGTCTGATTCGATGTAGTTTAATTGTTATTTAAAATTGAATTATCTTAATTATTATTGATTTTTATTTCCTTTCTTCCTGTTTTATTCTCAACAATCAATCAAACAACTAGATACGGGTGCCACTACCACGATAGTTTTTTAGCATAAGTCAGAAGTTGATAACCCTCTTTTTTTATTTTTTATTTTAGGTGGGCAAAAATGTCCTACCGCACACCCCGCTGCCCGGGGAGACAACGGGGTAGTGTGGGGCTCTCACTCACTAAAAACCCACCGTGCGCCTCCACCCGCCCTTGCTACGACGGATCACGGGTACCGCGTCGTTTCGACCGCGATCCGCAGGCGGCAGCCCCTTCGGGCACCCTCTCTTGAACAACGCCTCGCGCACTTGGGCGTCGCACCTTCGCGGTAGGCTTCCGCGGACGGCAGGGTACTCCCCGACCCCACCGTCCGCAGCCTCAGCTAGGCCGATCAGGCGCAGGTAAGCGCGCGCACGCCGTCCCGCGCGCCGGCGGCGAATCGGTTTCGCGAAGGAGGATTCCTCCCGGGCCCTCTCCGCCACCTCCTTCCGCGAGATGACAGTCTCGCAGAAGGCGGCGACCGCGGTCCAGGCCCTGTCACTGCCAACCATCGCTCGCGCAACGGCCGGCAGCGACAGGTCCACGCCTATGACGCCACGATGACATTGCGCTCGGCGAGGGGCGGCTGCCCCCCTCCCGCACCGTCGACGCCCGCTTATAGATGTCAGCGAGCACCTCCGCCTCCAGATCCCACGGAGGGGTTCCGGCCAACGCACAGGCTGCATCAGTTGAGACCGTGCGATACCCGCATGTTGCCCTGACTGCTACGACCCTCTGTGGACGCCACAGAACGGCCCTATTGTGAGCGGCCAGGGACTCCGCCCACACGGGCGCGCCGTACAGTGCCATCGACCGTACTACCCCCGCGTAGAGTCGTCGACACGCCAGACTCGGTCCGCCCAAATTCGGTATTAGCCGCCCGAGGGCGGACGCCGTGCCGACGAGCTTTGGCGCAAGACGGCGGAAATGCTCGTCAAAGTACCACCGTCCATCCAATACCAGGCCCAGATATTTAATGTGGGCCTGGATTGACAAGCCCACACCATTGACCGTTATCGAGGCGCTGGAGGGCGGGCCCCGTCGGCGCTCATGAAAGAGTAGGGCCTCCGACTTTTCAAGGGCCACCATAAGCCCCAGCGCCTCGATCCGCCTGACTACCACCGCGGTACCTGAGGTGGCCAGCGTTGCCGCCTCCTCGAGGATCCAGCCCCGGGCTGTGACGAGCGTATCGTCTGCGTAGCAAATTACGCCCAGCCCGGGGGGAAGCCGGCCACGGAGGACCCAGTCGTAGCCGATGTCCCACAGGAGCGGCCCAAGAACCGAACCATGCTGGACGCCGCACGACATAGCCCTCCTTACAACGTCCCCTTCCCGGTCCACGAAGAGGACGCTGCGGCCGTCGAGGTGAAGTTGATAACCCTAGCGCGATCCTTGAGCGTAGCTATGAAATGAGTTTGACTTCTGAACTTGTCTATTTTGTGACCTAGAGAAGGTTTTTCGGATACACACATGCTTTGGTTAGGTGGATGGTCACGTCGTTCGTGACCGCTAGGATATGACAGTTTCATGTGTGAATAAAGTTTATAAAGTACCTATTGTAATTGGTAGTTATAAGTGGGCACGTGTCTCCTCCCATGGTAAGAGTACCAAAATTATGGGTATTAATCAAACATCATTTCGAAAAATCTGGAAAGGTCAGTTTTTTTTCTTTATTGTTCAAAAAAGCTTATTACATATTACAGTTTACAAATGTGAGATATTCTAAGAACTAAGATTTATTAAAATGAATTTAGTTTCTGTAGCCGAACTAGGCAGCGCCTGTATTTCGGCTATCAGTGGCTCATCACCAATTTAGAAATAAAGAGCTCTTATTTCATAAGTTTTAGGTTTAAGCAATATTATTTAATTAACATTAATACTATCCTTATAATCTAACATGAGATTTAAGTGGTTGTGATTGCGATGTATATTTGTGTGTGTGTGTGTGTGTTTATGTGAATATGCGTCTATTTGGAGAAGCGATTCGGTTTCTTCGTATTTAGTGATTGTAGGTAAAGGGTTACTTTTTTTGCAATAATGTTTTGTTAGAGGATATATATGAAGAGCCAGGATGGCCTGGAGGCCCTTCACCAGAACTCATCTTCTTCTATGTGGGTAGGTGCGCGTGGAAATAAAATGAAATGGCTTCAGATCACTATTGACGTATTTTAATCAGCATTCTCAGAAATCACAATGTAATTAGGTAATTTGTGATTACTATTACACAAAATCAACTTGATTAAACCTTGAATGCGGGCATTAGCGTGATGGCAAAGATCCGGAGCGGTTCATCACAAGCGTGGTGCGCGGGCGCCGTCTCGTTCAAAACTGTCCTCAAGTTGAAAACGGCCGCCCCCACTACCATCGACCATGACGTTTCGCTAGGTTGACAGTGACAGTCCTAAACGCCGTCATATATTTAAAGTTTTGTTTATTTTTTTATATAGATAAGGACCAGTGAAGTCACAAAATTTTCTAATAAATTCAGTCTTACAGTCTCCAGGGATTTTAAATATCATATAATTCCGTCGTTTATTTATCATAAGTCAAACTACCATGCTGATGTAGTATGGTATTGAGGATATACAACTGTCTTACAGTTGATACTTCACAGGACTTGTATAGTGCTGCAGTAGGGTAGTAAATCGGCTTGTTAATCGACACCTTAAGAATAGCACGCTGGGCAACTTCAATGGACTTCATAGTTGTTTTCGTCGTACCTCCCCAAGACGTGATGCAGTAAGTTAGTAGTGACATTATGATGATGATGAGTTATGTGCCGTGCGAGGTCTGGACCTTGGACTGAGGATAGAACTGGATACCACTGTCTTTGCAGTTCTTGGCTTTACGGCTAATACTACTTAATAATAATACCCTAATTTAATTACAATTTTATAAAGGGAAAACTAATATGATAATTAGACTAATAAAATGCTGACACTGAAAAGTAGTTTATTTTAAGTTTATAACGAAAAATGAACAAAATATGCGTACTAAATCTCATAATTATATATGGCTCGAACTCACCTATAACATAACCTTAGCACCACTCCTCATCTCACCACTCCAGCGCTCCTGCCCACCAAACACCATCTCGCCTCGCCTATTGCCTTCCGCCGAGTCAATTGTTTCTTTGGTTACAATTTATAAAGCAGTCATTATTAAAATTACAGTATTTAAAACAATAGAATTATTAGGTACTTATTTTTTTCGACTCATACACGCGGCAAGTCAGCACACCGCGAGATTATTTGGTAAGTGAGGGCCCTACACTACCCTGTGCGTTGCCTCAAAGTACATTTGGTATCAATAAGGCTGCCTTTGGGCTAGGGCAGCCGATTATCAACTAACAACTGGGTTACATTTCGACCTGTAACACTTTAGTTATCCCGTGACCTCAGATTTGAAACGTTGTAATAATAAAAAAAAAATATGGAGTAATATCTTTATTTTTCATTACTGTCTCCGGTTCGTTAAGCAATAAATAAAACACATAAAAGACTTAGTAAACAACGAACCCCCAACATCGCAGTGGCGCAATCGCCGAATCGAAGTAGACTGGTCGGCGCCACGACAGATCACATTGCTACACAACACACTGTAATAGAGTTTTTCTAGTAATGTGTCTCTAGCTTAACTATTCAATTCATATTGCATTCCATAATGTGTTGTTTAAGATGTTACGAAAACTTTTAATTCAAATAATTACATTTAAATGACCAGTAGCGTCTGCCCGCGACTTTGACTACGTAGTCTTCGATTTTTTTTAGTATCGAAATTATGAGTAAAACCTTTATGAACTCCTTACCGGAAAAAAGATTAGATACCTGTTTATCCAGGCCATAATTGATATGTTAGGCTACCAAATTTCAACCAACCAATCGTTCAGCGGTTTGTGTGTGGTGGTGGACAGACGAAAGCCTCTTTTTTGTAAATATTCAATACGCTTACCCTGTCAAACTAACCCACATAACCAATAATAATGACACTAAAAATAACCAACTTAGTCCATACAGTTAGCGAAATGGCAATGGCCAGGTGACATCATCCGGCAAATCGATAACCATTAATTGTTAATCCAGTCAAAGTTGAAAGGCGTAACACAACACAACACGACACAGTAGTGTGTCTCATAGCTTCAAATTTGGAAAAAGAGAACTTTAGTGCGAGTGGGATCCGAACCTGCGTCACGGTCGGTTCCACGGGCGGGATACGGTGGTACCGACTGGCTCGTACCGATAACGACTTTACAACCACTAATTCAACATATATGTCTGTCCACTTCTATAAGTTGGCGTACGACACCTGCGGTAAAGATGGGCGACACTTGTATCGAAGGTGCGACGCTCCGCGTGGTGATGCGTTGCTCAGTCTCCTCTAGGGTACCCGAAAGGGTAAGCCGCCGGTGGATCACTGAAGTAATGCAACATAGTTCCAGTGGCCCGCAAACACAGGCGGAGAGACGGCACACGGTGGGTTAATTTAGTGAGATAGGGCCCCACACTACCCTGTTCGTTGCCCTGAATCACGGGGTGTGCGGTTAGGTAAATTGTTTCCCGGCTAAACAAAAAAAACGTAACACTTGTATTCTTAATCCGTCACGATACGGATAAATCCTAATTAATGAAGTTCACTTGATTTAAATAAGGTACCTAAAATATACAATAGATGGCCTCGGCGTCTCCCAATAGGCTATAATAATATATAATATAACCAGAGGATTTATTTTCACAAATTAAAATATAATTATTAATTTTGATATTAAGACACAATATCCAATTTTAACAATTCATGGCTCATAAGCTAGTCAACATTTACCTATAAAATACGTTGTCACCTATTTTCTCATCAATATAATAAACAATAGGTTACAACAGGGTAGTTTCAGATTAATAGACTGTTAGGCAGAATTGGGTTACGTGTATAACATAAATTTGCTACGAGCAATGTTGCATAGAATAATGTGTGTAGAATAACAATTAAAATTTCATCCCGCGATATGGAAGGATAATTAATTTTATAATCGTTCAGATACGATTATATCCGCTCCGCCGCAGGCACTAGCTAGTTTTTAGGTTATATACCATGTTTCCGTTATAGTAGCGGAATTAAACATAATACCATTTTTTAAGTCTGGTCATAAGTTACCAAACCAAAAAGTTGCATTACAATCCGTTCAATAGCTTTTGCGTGATGTGTAAACAAACCAACAGAAAAACAGATAAAAATTAAAATAGTCTTAATTTGTATTTAAATACGCCTCACTAGCGAAACACAGTATTTTTTCTCAAATATATTAGTAATTTGTATTCATTTTATGTTTTTCTTATGAAGTGAAGTCAATATATTGTTTACACCTAAATATTATTATGTATATCTTTGCATATCACATTTCATAGTCTAAAACAAATTCGTTAAAAGATTTCAATATCATTATACCACTATAATGATAAGCAAGCAGTAACCACAGCCTTGACCAATGCTACTACCTAGTAAGCTATACTATTATAAAGCTGTAACAGAGTTATGTCAGAGAGCGAGTAGGTATGAAAAAGAGTATTGGCGTAAAGATGCGAAAGGGAATGCTCCGATGGTTCGGACATGTGGAAAAAAAGCCGGACGGGCGACTGGTTAAGAAGATATACAATGTGAAAGTGGAAGGATGTAGGTACAGGAGGAGACCGAGTTACTCACCTACCTAGACCAAATCGGTAATGTATTGAAGAAAGGTGGAGTCAGGAGTCTCCGAAACCGGCGAGCGTGTATGAAGATAATTATGAATGTTGAGGAAGCGAGAGATGTATGCAAGAATAGAGCCTCTTGGCACTCTCTTGGTTCTCTCTGCCTACCCCGCAAGGGAAATAGCGTGATGATTTATTTTATATTTATTTATTTATGGAAATTAATGCATAACATTACAGAGTAAACCAATTCGTTATACATAATAGATATAATTACAATTGAAAATAAAACAAAAAGATATATTATAAACAGTAAATTATTTAAATTACCTTCTATCCATCACCTCACAATAACCCAGACATGCTCGACTTATGTCAATCCATCTTGCAGCAAACAGATCACACTCAGGTGCTGTAGCCAAGAGTGCATTTAACATAGTCAGTGCACGTATAAAAGGAGAGTTGGCATGTGACACTGTACGGGCAGGAGGTATAGCTAACAATCTCTGTTTCCGGGGTCGAAGTATTTGTTTTGGTACATCTGGGACAAACAGTCTAACCAATTCAGCGACTAGTTCCGGGCAATCGGATTTGCCACGTATAATTTCACAAGCAGTAGTAAGAAGTGAGTAATTACGCCTCACTTCAAGAGAATTCAAATTCAACATACCAAGTATAAATTGTGTTGGAAACAAGAAAGGATAGTATCCAAACTGTTTTTTATATAAAAAGCGAAGAAATTTTTTTTGTACTTTTTCAAGAAGTAAGGCATAAGAACTTTCGTAAGGATTCCAAACGACACAAGCTGTTTCTAATTTACTCCTGACTAAGGCAGTATAAACTAGTTTAATAACTGAACATTTATTGAAATCCCGCATATTTCGAATAACAAAACCTAACCTACGGTAACCATCTTTAGCCAATGACCTCATGTGTTCGTGGAAAGTAAGATGATTATCAAATAATATTCCGAGGTCTCTAACAGAGGAAATACGGGTGATTAACTCAGAACCTAAAAAATATTCGGCATGGCAAGGATTACGTGCTCGACTATATGACATTACATTACATTTTGATGTGTTAAGGTAAAGTTTATTATCAATACTCCACTGAAGTATTGAATTAATATCCTCTTGGAGAGCAGATGTATCCGAAAATACCTTAATACCATAAATTAATTTTAGATCGTCAGCATAAAGCAAACAACTAGCATGCTTAAGGACCGATTCTATATCATTTACCATTATTCCAAATAATAAAGGACCTAAAATTGAGCCCTGACTGACACCTGATCGAGTGTGATACTTTGAGGATTCGAAGCAACCATGACGAACATATTGGTGCCGATCTTTTAAATAATTAGCAAAAAAATTAAGGAGTTTTGTAGAAAAACCTAGATTATTTAATTTCGAAAGTAAGATACCGTTATCTACACGGTCAAAAGCTTTTTCGAAATCAAGGTAGAGAACATCTACCTGTATGCCTTTATCTAAATATTGTGAGATGATATTTACGGTAGTTAAAAGATTAGTATTAACGGAACGATTTAATCTAAATCCATGTTGGGCATTGCAAAGATAAGGTTGTATTTGGCGGTTGATGAGGCTGTGAACTATTGATTCGAATAATTTAGGTAGTGCAGAAAGAATGGCTATCGGTCGATAGTTCTCAACTTTATCGGTTAAATTAGATTTAGGTATGGGTATAACTCTGGATATCTTCCAAAGTTTTGGATTTAGTTTAGTTTGGATTTAGTTTTGGATTTAGTTTTTAGTTTAGTTTTTGATAAGTAGCAATAGTAGTAGTAGTAGAGATATAACCTAGAAACTAGCTTTTGGCTGCGGTGGAGCCGCGGCCATAGGCTAGTTATTACTAAGACGGGTTGATATTAACCAGTTGGTCACAGAATAAAAACAAAATTCGAATAGGCTACGAAAGAAGTGTATGTACGTAATGTGACGCAATATTTTGTTTCATTTTCAGTTACACCAACCCTAAATCTATTCCATTCCATTTGTACCCTACGAAAATACGACAATGACAAATCAATGCGTAGTCTGATTCGCGAGTGAAATATGATTCTGTCTAGGGTTGCCTCTTGGGAATTTATCTTCATTCAAGCGTCCACATTTTCAGTTCCTCACTAAGTTGTACAGTTTAAATACCATTTATATACGTCTCAAGTTTTTAGTTTTTAACGCTCACAGAACATTAAGAAATAATAAAAGTTTAGAATGGAAAATCGGTTAATAAAATTAAGCAGCTTGCAATATTTAGTGCTTTTTGAAGTGCAGCTCACTTTTATACTAATGGTTTTCACAGACGCTACAGACGTGCTAAAATCGCATTACAATCAAATTATAATTTGAAAACATTTTGAGATCGAACCATATATATTTTTTGATAGTTAACCATCTACTGCATGTGCATGTAATCAAAATGTCTAACACTATATCGTTGTGATTTTTCCGCGTCACATAAATAAAATTTGTTTTATAAACAACTTTGAAAAAGAAAACCGCCTTCATATGCACTCAGGAACTGAAAAGCAATAAATAATTGGTATTTAGATACGATTTTTTTTTTAGGCGGAAAAATTTTCCTAACCGCATACCCCTTCGTTCGGGGCAACGAACAGGGTAGTGTGGGGCCCTCACCCACTAAAGAAACCCGCCGTGTGCCGTCTCTCCGCCTTTATTGGCGGGCCACTGGAACTATGTTACATTCCTTCCTGTGGTCCGCCGGCGGCTCACCCTTTCGGGTACCCTCTACTGAGCGACGCACCCACACACGGAGCATCGCACCTTCGCAGGAGGCCTTGCGGGTGGCAGACGTTCCCCGGTCCCGCAGCCTCAGCTAGGGCGGCATTAAGCGCAAATACTCACGCCTGTGCCGCCCCAGTGGCTGGCGGCGGTTCGGGTATGCGGAAGGATCAGCCTCCCTGGCACTCTCCGCCGCTTCCTTCCACGACATGACCTCGTCGCAGAAGGCAGCGACCGCGGCCCAATTCCTGTCGCTGCCAAGAATCGCTCTAACGACGCTCAGCAGCGAAAGGTCCCCCCCTATTGCCGCGACGAGTTCACGGCGCTGCCCGCCCCAAGCTGGGCACGACTCGAGCGTGTGCTGCGCCGTGTCCTCGTCGCAGCCACAATGGTGACCTGGCTCCTTGCAACTATGTGCAGATATCTGCCGAAGCAACCGTGCCCAGACAGCACCTGCACCAGTCGGAAGGTAAGGACTCCGTGCCGTCGCCCCGCCCACTCCTCCAGCGCAGACTGGAGCGCTCCTACGGTCCAGAGACCGGCTCGGGGCGCTTCAAGCCATGTCCTCCATCTGGCCATGGCAGCTCGGCGGGCATCGCCCTCCGATGATCGCCGCGATGTCGAGCGACACCGCCGACAGTACTCTACCGCTGGCGACGACCGCCACGGACGCGGCCCTAAGGCGCATAATCGCGCCGACCGTCGAACGACCAGCCCGAAAGCCGAACTGGGCATCCGACAAGTCGGGTCCGACGTCGCGCAGGTGCTGGACGATGCGGGCAGCGAGGATTCTCTCCAGCAGCTTACCCGCCTCGTCCAGCAGCACGATGGGCCTGAAGGCCCCGACCGAATCCAGCGTTCGCCCCAGCTTCGGCAGGAGTACCAGCCTCCCCTCCTTTCAGCAGTCAGGGAACCGTCCGGACGCCAGGCACGCGTTGAACAGTCCCCTGAGGCGGGGTCCAGGTGGTCCAGAGCCAGGGCAAGCAGCCGGGCGGGTATCCAGTCCGGGCCAGGGGCGGTGTTCTTCGAACGAATCCGTAAAACAGCCGCCATTTCCGACGTAGTGACGGGCGATACATTGAGGTCGGCGTCCCGGTCGCTACCTGGCGATGCCATGACCGGGGACGTGTGCTCCGCCCGTCGTGAAAATAGGCTCTCGACCACCTCGGTGAGGAGGCTGGGCTCAAGTGTCTCCGTGAGGTGTGGGCCCTGAGTGCGGAGCTTGTTCAGCGCCGCACGGTAAGGGCGACCCCAGGGGTCACGGTTGAGACCATCCAGCATCTCCTGCCTTTTCGCAGTTTTGGCGTGGCAGATGGCCAACTCGAACGCGGCTCGCGAAGTGCGGTACGCCTCGTACAGCTAGCCATCCCGCTCCCCATCGCGGTTGCGCCACCGACTGTGGGTGTAGGACCCCCGGGCACGAATGCACGCCACACGGAGGTCCGCCAGTTCCTGGGACTACCAGTAGAGCCCCTTCCTCGGAGGAGGACGTTGCACTCGGGGCATGGCCGAGTCACACACCTGCGTAATCGCAGCGCGAAATCGGCCTGCCTCAACGTCCAACCCCTCAGTCACGGCTGGTGAGGACAGCCACGATTCAACGATAGCTGCCTCCACCAGTAGGTCCCTATCCAGCCTGCCCACAGCCCACCGCGGCAACGTGGTACTTCTGCGCGCCGTGTGAGCCCCACTGGAGCCCTGAAGGGACCGGGAGACCTCAATTCGGATGTACCGATGATCGGACAAGGTCTCAACCTCCTCCAGGACACGCCAGTTCCTCACTCGTGCTGCGACGTCGGGGCTAGCGAATGAAAGGTCCACTATCGACCCGCCCCGTTGCCGCACGCACGTGTTGACGGAGCCTCTGTTTAGCAAAGAGAGGCCCGTTGACGCCGCCCACTCTACCACCGCCACTCCACGGGCTCACTCCCACGACCAGGACATGGCTAGGTGCCAGTCACCGTATCGAGGTCTCCAGGCTGTTAAGCCAGACCTCGAAATCAGCCAGACTCCGGGTGGGGGATTACACGCCGTACAGCGTAACTCCCCCCCCAGTCGGCTGCTACGTATCCCGTGCCCCTGTCTCTGATCGACAAGGGTGGGGAGCACAGCGCCGCGGAGCTGACGATTGACACGGAGCCATCGCGGCTACCCGCCCAATGAGGACGGTGTGTCCTACCGCCATACACTTATAGCACCTTGCGAGCCGGGGCTTCAGCACGGTGACCCGTGCAGAACTCCAGCCCACAAGGAGCCTGCCTGCGGCAGCCAAGGTACTGGCCACCGCGACAGGGCAACTCGCCCAGACGGCACCTACACCGCCAGGACCAGTCCTAATGGAGCCCACTCTGACGGCTTCCGAGCATCCGGTTTTGGAGGCAATGGACTCTCGGACGTCATCAGCCGTCACCGAGTCATCCAGACCGGAAATGCGCAGTTCAGCGCACTTCACGGGTCTGGCGATGCGGACTCCACTATCCTCGCCATACAGACCCCGTAGCCTTTCAGCTACCGTGTCGGCCATCTTGGGGCTCTCCGCCCCAGGGAACTCCAAACCGAGCCCCTGTCCGGGCTTGGCGGGTCCGGGCAGCGATGACTCCGAGGTCAGAGACGTCAATCTCGTCCCGGGCTCTCCTCAAGATGGCCTGATATGTCAGTTCCGCTTTCGCCTCCGGCAGCATGGTGATTACCACCAGTGCTGTTTTTGGCGCTCGAAGCTTGCGCGACTTTTTAGAGCCAGGCTTGCGCTGACCCTCCACGGCGAACGTCCGGCCTATCCACTTTGCCCTCTGCTAGTCAGAGGGACACGTGGAGACCCGTCCCCTGCCGGGATACAGCCGCCGGCACCAGAGTGCCGACGTTGCCCGGGGTGCACCAACGCGGAGGTATCCCGACCCCCACCCCTCCGTGCTAGACACCTACTGATGTGTTTGAAGCCGGTGCCAAAAATATGTTATCTAAGTAGGTATTTATTATGAATTGTTTTTGATACTTTTGGACTTGGCACCGGCTTCAAACACATCAGTAGGTGTCTAGCACGGAAAACGTATCTAAATACCAATTATTTATTGCTTTTTAGTTCCTGGGTGCAAACGAAGGCGGTTTTCTTTTAAAAAAAAATGTTTTTTTTAATGCTTTTTTATAAAATAGGTTTGAGTAGGTCGTACATGATGGGGAGGCCTCCCTAAACGAAAAAACATCAGACAACGAAAAAACGTTAAAATTGCCTATAACATTTTAAGAATTCAACCAATTTCTCAAGGATACCATCATTAGATCCTTACGTGATGACTATGGGACCACCTGGGAAGTATACCCTATCAAACAAATAAATAATTTTGTTAATCGGTCTAGGCGCCTTTGAGTAATCGCTGAACACACATAAAAAAAAAAACCGACGAATTGATTACCTCCTCCTATTTTGAAGTCGGTTAAAAATAATATTATTTCTGTTCCCTTGAAAAAAATATATTGTTTCTGTGAACTATTTCGTACTCTCTTTGTATAACTCAAATTCTTATATTATATGTGGATTAACTGAGCCTATTCTTTTCCAACCCTAGACAAATAGAAGTCCTGATACTTGGCTAGTTCTTTCGTAAGACGAGAACAAAATATTTTCTAAATCCTTGTTATACTTATATTGATATAATACTTATGTTATATTTGTTATACTTATTTGAAGATTAAAAAACGTGGCTCATGAGTTTCTTGCCGGGTTCTTTCCATGAGAAGCCTTACTACGGAATCCGGCTGCTTGTGGCGATTGCAATCGCGACATTCCCGATGCACTTGCTTCAAGCGCTCGTGTTAGTAATAACTAACTTTGACGGTTTTAAGTGCTATATTATAAGCCTATGAAATAAAAATATATTTGAATTTGATATGAAAACAAGAAACTCCGAACTTAGAAAGCACCTATTTGGTATATATTTTACCCTATTTTCAAAAGGCCCTGGTAGGGTCTTGCTTCTCACAGCTTAATTTTTCCGCCGCGATCAGGAAATACCATTCGTTCTATCACTAAAATTCAACATGATGGAACTGTAGATCCTCCTACTTTTGCATTTTACAATGGTTTTTTTTTTCTGCCAATAAAGAAGAAACTCTGTAAAGCTAGTTGCAACATGTTATTGTTTATTCTACTTTTTATTTTTTTGTTAAGGCAGGAAAAAAATGTTCCTAACCGTACACCCCGTCGTTCGGGGCAACGAACAGGGTAGTGTGGGGCCTTCACCCACTAAAGAAACCCGCCGTATGCCATCTCTCCGCCTTTCTTGGTGGGCCACTGGAACTATGTCACTTTCCTTCGGTGGTCCGCCGGCGGCTTACCCTTTCGGGTACTTTCTACTGAGCGACGCATCCACACACGGAGCGTCGCACCTTCGCGGGAGGCCTTGTGGGTGGCGGATGTTCCCTGGTCCATCCACCCGCAGCCTCAGCTAGGGCGGCATGAGGCGCAAGTACCTGCGCCTGCGCCGCCCCGGTCGCTGGCGGTGGTTTGGGTCAGCGGAAGAATCCTCCTCCCTAGCCCTCTCCACCGCTTCCTTCCGCGAGATAACCTCCTCGCAGAAGGCAGCGACCGCGTCCACTGTGATCGAGGCGCCAGCAGGTGGCCGACGTCAGGGCCCATGGAAAAGTAGGGCCTCCGACTTGTCCAGGGCCACCCTAAGCCCCAGCGCTCCGATCCTCCTGACCACCTCCGAGGTCCCTAAGGTGGCCAGGTACACCGCTTCCTCGAAGTTTCCACCCCGGGCCACGACCAGCGTGTCATCCGCATAGCAGATGACCGCCAGCCCGGGGGGGAGCCGACAACGCAACACCCAGTCGTAAGCGATGTCCCACAGGAGTGGCCCCAGGACCGAACCCTGTGGGACACCGCACGACATGGGTCTCCTCACAACGTCGCCCATGCGGCTCTCATAGACGACGCTGCGGCCTCTAGTCCGCCACCAGCCGCCTCAGGTATACAGGCACCCCGTGATACCGGAGCGCCTCTCTGATTCAGCTGAATGGCAGACTAATAAATGCGTTGGCGATGTCAAGCGACACCACCAACAGCATTTCCCCGCCGGTAACGACCGCCGCGGCCGCGGCCCTCAGACGCGTGCTGGATAATGCGGGCAGCGAGGATTCTCTCCAGCAGCTTACCCACCTCATCCACCAGCACGATGGGCCTGAAGGCCCCGACCGAATCCGGCGTTCGTCCCGGCTTCGGCAGGAGTACCAGCCTCCCCTCCTTCCAGCACTTTAACCTAACCTACTAAAACATAACTGATACGTAAATTATGTTAATAAGTCACTGGACAGGCGAATCTGATATACCATTAAGTTCAAAGTGCAAATGATAATGTTTTAAGCATTTGGTCGTATTATAATTGAAATCTTCCTCGGGACCAAGTTAATTAAAGCAGGGTCGGGCCTGAGCCTTGCAGACAATAGGATTTGTTCGTTATTGTATTTTATAAGTAAGCCAATGTAGTGAATATGCAAGTAAGATTCCAGAATGTACTAAACGTCTTTTATTACTGTTATTGAATATCTATCTTTATTTTTGTTTTTTTTTATTGCATGTAGTGGCAGACGAGCCACGGTCCATCTGATGGTAAATGGTAACCGTCGCCCATGGACTCGACTATACCGAGAGTATTGGCAGGCCGCTGCTCACCAATTCATTTCACAGATGAAATGAAATATAAACGGCTATCTCCTGCTACAGCCAAAATGCAACGATGTGCTTCATGGCCGGTCACACGGGAAATGTTGGTACCAACCCGCTCGGGCCGGATACTAAGTGAATACTCCCACTTGGTACCCAGCCCTACCACCAGTCATGCAATGGATGATAATTGCTTACTTCCCTTAGTCGCCTCATACGACACCCGTGGGAAAGAATGGGGTGGTGACACTTGTATTTTTAATCCATCAACACACGGATACATAGATTATATTGGTAGATAAATAGATTCAATGTATACTCAAGAGATTATCAGTAGCATCCCGGTGCCGGTAAAGCTTAGAAATATTTCCAGATCAATACGACTAACTCAGACTTACTAAAAAATAAAGACACCGCATTGTCAACTAAAAAGTGAAGCCACTTTATTAAAGACTAGATGTTTCCCGCGGCTTCGCGCAAATAAATGAATATTGAAATAGAAACAATTTTGTTAATACCTCTTTGTAAACGATGTTTGCAGTGTTTCCCTTTGCGTCTAAGACTTACTCTGAAGCATGCAACATAAATCTTTCCATGTGAAAAGCAGTCCTTACTTAAATCGTCGCCAGTCATTTTTAGTGACTGAATTTTAATTGCAAAATTAAACTTACTATATTGGATTAATGCATGTAAATGCGTTCCGATAGAGGGCGTTGGTCGTTAAGAAAAATGTGATAAGGAGATTGGGTATGTCTAAAAGATAGTACTGTGGCTCAGTGGATTAGAGCACTTCCCTGGAAAGGAAGGGACGCAGGTTCGATTACCGCCTGTACTAAAATACTCTTTTCCTTATTCACAAATTATAATTTGTACTTTATGTTATATTATTTTAATTTCTTCAGGACACTCTGATAAAATTAACGGTATTCTTGAAATATAAAGAACATTTCCTTGACCACGTTCGATAATTACTGTGGCTCCTACGATATTTTTATAAAGAGCTTTGATTTGTAAACTTGTTCCATTGCAAAATTTAGGGGATTGAGATTTCTTAATAACATTACTGGTGATCCAATTTAAGAGTTAGTTTCCAGTGAGAAACACAGTCACTAACTATAAACCAGGCGCTTCTGCTTTAAATTTTAGGGCGTTACAATTTACGTATTCCTAACTCATTGTGCTCTACAAAACGGATTTATCATTTACGTAAAGTATTTTGACCTGACTGTTTGTTTCGGCTAATATCCATAACGGCTGGACCAATTTGGACGGGACTTTCACTGACGTATAGCAGATGTTACAAGGAGTAACTTATGAAACTACATATTATTTTAGAAAAATAATTAGGTTACTACAAAAAAAAAAGAAAAACTAAATTCCACGTGAACAAATTCGCGGGTTGCACTAAGTTAATAAAGTTTGTTATTTAAACTTTATATAAGATGCTTCAATATTGAATTTCTTGCTTTTTCTTTTAAAAATATCAAACTTTTTATGCAAACTTTCGACCCCTAATTCACCCTCTTAGTGGTAAAAATTATAAAATCGCTGATACACGTATTCATTTATTTTTAACCCGAAATAGGTATATGAAATTTTGCGCTTCATACTTTAAAAGTGATGAACCTCCCATATAAACTTTCAAACCCTCATTTACCATCCTAATCGTATTTTTTTTAAATATTTCACTATACATGTACATTTATTTCTAACCATAATCAGGTATTTGAAATTTCGTGCTTCTTACTTTGAATATGATAGAGTTCCATACAACCCTTTATGCCTTATTTTACCCTCTTAGGGGTGAAATTTTCAAAAATCCTTTCTTAGTGGATCTCTACAACAAAACGGGCATCGACTACCAAAACTTCAAGTTTGCAGCTCCAGCGGTTTAGGCTCGGCGTTGATCGTCAGTCAGTCGGTACAAGCAATTATATAGATGTTTGCGTGAAAGTGTTGTCAACAAAAAGAAATAATCTCCATAATTTGGGTAAATTTTAAAAATTTTATGTTTAATACATAAAAGAAGTAAAAGTATAAAGTAAGTTTACAGCAAATCATATAGGGAATTTAATGGCGCTGACGACATATTCATGTACGTAACGTACGTACGAAATCGTTGAGTCATTTGGGGTAATTTTAAATCATACTTTGGTAACACTCATGGTTCATAAAAAATCATTTTGGCATGCTTTTATATTTCTTCACTACATTGTTCGTAATGCTCCGTCTATATTTTTTAGTTTGAAACGACTAAATGTAATTTATATTATACCAGGCCAAGCAGAAAGATTTGCAAAAAAAAAGGTTTTTTGTGTACACTTGTAATTATTTTGAAAAATTTGGTTATAATATAAGTAAAAATACCATTGTTCGAATTTCGAATTTCCCTCCACATTTTTTTGTGTCTCTTTTAAAAATGGATCTGGGGGTTAGGCAGAATCTCATATCTCACATGTCGATCGTATCGTCTCGCTTTTACGATCACCGTGATTGGCCAATGGATTATTGTGACATCACGCATCGGTTTCTCAACCAATCACAGTGATCTCGATACGGTCGACACGTGAAATATGACATTCTGCCTCAGGGGGCAGATTACAGTGATCACGATACGATGTCGATTGTGAGATATGAGATTCCGTCTGACCCCCCTTCATCGAGAACATTTTCGTGCGATGATATTCTACGATTTTAAATGTGGCCTAAAACCTGATGAGTCATTTGATCGTCTTCAAATGGCTTTTATGGATGAAGGACCTTCAAAAACAACCATCTACCGCTGGCATAGCGAGTTCAAGCGCGGTCGCCTTACTTTGAGCGATGAACAAAGGAGTGGTCCTACGACGGCTGTCATGGAAGAAAGTGTGCTGGCAGTAAAAAATTTAAATCAAGAAAACAGGCGAATTACATACGAAGAGATTCAGCATACGCTGTAATAAATCTGCTGAAAGGAGAAGGCCGTGGAAGAAATGGAAACAATGTTTCGAAAATTGGTTCAGACGCATGAAACTTTGTATAGAGGCTGGTGGAGAGCTTTTTGAAAAGATTTAATTAAAATATTTTATCCATAGAAGTAAGTTTTTTAGTTTCTCAGAACTTTCTGAGTGTCCCACGTACAATTAAAAATTATACCGATAGCTACATCCAATATATTGAAATTGTGTGATGGTTTCGTTTCAATAAACTAGCTTTACTCGCCAATCTAATTTTTAAACGTGTTTTTTGTTTAATTAATATAAAATTAAGTATAGCAGTATGTACATATAACAATTGTTTGGCGGATCACCATCATAAAGTATGGATAAACATAGAATCTGTATATTATTGTTCTTTTTTAATTTATTTCGCCGAGGACGTATTCAAACTTCTCATTCCGCTTGATTCCACAGAGTAAAAAAATATTCATTGACCATAGATAAGAAAATCAATAAAATAAAAAAACAATCTAACAGTATGTACGAATGGACAAACTTTATAATAGTTATTTTATTTATAAGCATTTTTTTATATATACATACTTAACTCATTCATGTTCTCACGTAGCCAATATATTGGGCTTATAAAATACGTGCTTAATAAAACTCAAGTTGTAGAAAAATATTCCTAACACGTATAAAGGGCACTTTCACATAAAGTTCTAACGTTATGACACATTCAATATCTTAGTGGATTAATTGAATATCCCGTCGATTTGGGTATTAACGTTAAGGATGGGATTAGTTGGCGAAAATTGTAATTAATGTTTATTGAGCGATGTTAGTACTGATATGCCCATAAAGATGCCTAATGATGATACAAAGCTTTCTGTTATTTAAAAAAAAAATTACACTCAGCCCCAGTGAATAGTCCCTGTATCGCGGGGGATATCAAAAACATATTTATAACCGCCTCTGTGGTGCAGCGGTAGTGTGAGTGACTGCTGATCATGAGGTCTCGACTTCGATCACCGGGCAGTGTTATTGAGCTATTCCGTAAAAAGAAAATGGTTCAGTAGCAGCCCGGAGTTTGGAATTGTGCCCGGTAGACGGCAACAGGCTCCCCCCCTATTACGTGGGACTCAAACATAGCTGGCGAGCCGTGGGTGTGTAATACACATCTGCCTACTTCTTCGGGGAATACAGGCGTGATGCTATGCTATGTAATTTCACGGACACAAAGTACACCCAGATTCAGAACAACCATATAATTACTAACCTGTGTGAAAATCGGTCCTAATACTTGGTATGATCGTCATCCATTCAGTAAAAGTTTTTGTAATTATTCTGGGAAATAAAAACTTAATGTTTTGTTCAAGAGTCCATTACGTATTTTAGCGATTCCGAAAGTATAAGAATATTTTTAACTTTGTATTTTGCGGAGATCTGATCCGCCTTCGGGAGACTTTGGGATTCTTTCTAACACAAAACGTAGCCATATTTGAATCAGTTGATTTTAATGTTAATGCAGAAGTGGGTATTCGTATAAATTCTAACAAATATTGGAAATTCTAATTTAATAAATTACTAACCTTTGTCGCAGCTCCAACGCAGACAAGAGCTAGTTTTAGGTTGTATCTCTGGTTTCCAATATAACAGTGGGATAAAACGTACCTATACCAGTAAAATAGCTGTATAATCAAGAGCTATCAAATAAAAGTATGTTTCATCGAAATACATTCAGTAGTTTCTGCGTGATGTGCAAACAATCAGACAAAAACCTAAAAAAAAATGTTTACGGTTCAGAAACACCCACCCTACTGCAGTATTTTTTTCTAAAATATATATTTTAAGAAGGATAGGAATATCCCTGTCCTCTCTTTATTGTTCTTCCTATGCATCTCCTATCCCTTTCCTTTAAGAGCGATGAAACTCCTGGAGGAATATTATAATAATAACAAATATTCACGGACATTTCACACAACGTCCTCTGGTCCCAGCTTAAAGCTTGTGCTATGGGTACCAGATTACGGATATAATACATAATTATATTACTTTTTTTGTAAATACATACATAAAATAAATAGAAAACACTCAGACGCAGTACAAATATCTGTGTTCATCACACAAATGATTGTCCTGAGTGGGAATCGAACCCTCGTGCACGGAAGTCGGTTACACTACCGACTATGCCACGAGGGCCGTTGGAATAACTATTATTTTTTTTCGTTTGATTCGGTCTAGGATTCATACATAAGACCTGACGATACACATTCTTATACACTACCGCTAGACTGACCACCGAGCCTCTGATATTATCATGTTGAATAGCTACCCATTGTTTTGATTTAAAAACAGATAATAATAAAATTTTTAAAAATGTAGCAATTTTGTATAACGGGTTAAAAGGTATAAAATAATTTAAATACTTATAAGAATGGAAACGGAAAACATGCGCATGCAGCAGATAATTATTGATGCATTAATAGCATGCCCCATGTTTTTCATTTCCAATCTTACAAGTATTTTAATTATTTTATACTTTTTTGCGTTATAAAAACATGGTACATCATTTTTTTATATTTTTTTTTATTTTCTACTTTTTAGGGTTATGTTCTTCTTCTTTTTTTATATTTTCATGCATTGTCATCCACTTCTGAGCTATGGTCCCAATTTCAAATATCTAGCTCATCGGGAAGTTAGTTTAAAATCAATTACAAAATTCCACCCGAACATACAAGAAAGCGAGTTAATAAAAACATAGTAAAATATAAAAAGTGAGGCAGCGACTGTAAACCCCCAAACTGACGCGTACCGTTTTAGCAAAAACGCTCTAACAACATATTATTATAATGTTATGTCTTGTTAAGATCGTAGGCACAATTTATCACAGCAAAGAACCCTCGTCTAAATCAGGGTTAATTTGTTCATACAATGTTACATGAACGATTAATCATAGGACATCGCATGGGAATACACAATCAAACTGGGTTTAATCATGAACTACATAGGTATCGCGTGTAGTTTGGATATAACTTTGTAAAGACGTCCGTTACTCACGTGTTGTATGCATAGCGTGTACATACATACATACAAACTGTCTATAGATAATAATACAAGGTTGTAAAGTTATATTGAACAGCTCACTGAAATTGTATTGGGGATTTTATTATTATAACGTTAAAAAACTATTTAATTTTTATTGCTTAGTTGAAGAGAAAACTGTTATTTCCATACAATTTATAACCTGTAATTTGGTAAATTTTAATTTTCTCGTAATATAAAGTGTAAAAATCCCGATGTAAATTTATTTCCCAAAGATCCAATATTAAATTAAGTGAGAAATTGTGCCTAAAATTTGTAGCTACACAGCATAGCATTCTTCAGTTCTTTAATCTTCCAGGTTTTAACAATATTGCTGATTAGCCGGATTAAACACAAAAAATAACAATAAATATTTGACAAACAAAGCAATTACAATTTGCCAGTGGCCATCACGCCGATAGCGCCATCTGCGCACAGACCCATTGTATTGAAATTTAATTTCAATTAAATCGAAATACTTAAAAAAATATTGAATCGATGAAGTGCCAATAACTCCTAACTGACGTTTTACGTAAACTGACTTTTTAATTCCAATAGACTGAAAGTTCGATTTAGCTTTGATGGAAATGTCTTCTAACTTGCTATCATCATAAGATAGCCTCCTAGCAATTCATGGAAATAGCTACTAAAATGGCAACAAAAATTTTACGTATTATTTTATGGAAATATCTCATAACTACGGATCACGCGACTAGTTTTCGATGCGTATAGAGAGCGAGTGACGGTACTGACGGTTGTTGCTTGCTTGACAGTTGCTTTGTAAATCGTACCGTGCCTTAGACGTAGCTCTTCGTTTAAGCGCGCGAAAGAGCTAAGCGGTTTTCATAGAATGCAACAATTATAGTTATTAAATCATGTTCATTTAAGCCCCGCCTCGCAGCTCCACGTTGAAGAAAAAGGATGTGTGATATTTGTGTTAGTCATACAGTTGGTAATATGAGTACCTACTGAAGATTACATAGATCATTAATATGTTGAAAGACCCTTTAGTAAGAATGTCAACAATGCAATGCTCTGGCTTTATCTTCCTCTTTTTCTCGCCTAGCTTTATTTTTTGTATTAATATAGATATCTTTCAACAAGGACGGGTCGATGTAGAAATTAAATAATACAAGCTGTATGTGGGATATTAAAGAAATTATTTTTTTATTTGAAAGGCCCATTTATGCCATTGTTTATGAAACATGACATCGTTTAAATGTCTACCGCGGCTTCGAACGGTGACACGGATCCGGGAGGTCCAATTTTCAATTACTGTACTGCATAGATCCGGCTGAATCTGAGCGATGGCCTGCGTTATGTTGACTTTCAGGGCATCGGTTTATTTCGGATTATTGGCATATGACCTGTGACTTGAGAAACCCTCACAATAAAAAGTCTAGTGGGGTCAAATCTCACGATCTTGGTGGCCAATTCACGTCACCTCTGCGAGAGATAACCCTACCCTCGAACCATTCATGCAGAATGTCCATTGTGTCGCTCGCTGTGTGGCACGTAGCGCCGGCTTGCTGGAACCACATGTTGTCCACGTCCATATCGTTCAATTCAGGCCAAAATAAATTTGAAATCATTGATCTGTAGTGCTCGCCGTTGACAGTAATGGCCTCGCCATCGTCGTTTTCGAAGAAGTACGGACCAATGACGTCGCCGGACCAAAATCCGCACCAAACAGTAACTTTTTGTGGATGCATTAGCACCTAGTGAACCTCATGTGGGTTGTAGCTGTCCCATATACGGCAATTTTGCTCATTAACAAAACGATTCATCCAAGAATGCACCTCGTCGCTAAAGATGATTTCTCGGCCAAAATCGGGGTCCTCTTCCAAACGTTCTGTAGCCCAGTCAGCGAACAAACGACGTTGTTTATGGTCATTCACTTTGAGCTCCTGGGTCAACTGGATCTTGTACGGGTATAGGCCCAAGTCCCGACGCAAAATTCGCCAAGTTGAAATATGCGAAAGGCCGAGTTCTTGTGCATGGCGAGAAATCGACTACCTCGGAGTCTCTTGCACACTCTCACGGAAAGCAGCGATGTTCTCGACGGCTCTGGCGTTCCTTTGACGTAAGGGTGTTAGTTGGTTGTTTACCGAACCAGTCGTCTCAAATTTGGTCACCAAACGTTGGAGAGTCAACTTTGAAAGGCCACCGCGTCTGCCCTAAAATAGACGTAATGCGCGCAACTTTAACACTAACGAACACTCATTTTGATAATAAAGTTTTATCATTTGCACGTGTTGCTCAATCGTGTAACTCGCCATGGTGATTTGGCATCAGTAACTGAAGAAATAACAACGCATTTGACAGATGCCGCCAAAGCAACATGGCCACCACAAACTGTCAACATCGACCCGACCTATTTGAAAGACCCTTTATAAATCTTTGGCAAAAAATGAATTACCTACCTAATTTGATAGTTTTAAATTCATAATGGCTGTTTTTTTGTTAAAACTTAAAAGGCTGATTGACACCCAATACCTGCCAATTACAAAACTTAAAATAGGCTTGTCTGTTTTAAAAGCAATACCTCTTAACTAACATGCAAACTAAGTAAACATACATTCACTTACACGTCTAAATAATATTCATAAACCTGTAACTATAAATAGTACTTTACAATTAATAGAAAATCTCGATAATATAAGGATTTGCAATCAATCGTTTTTTTCGTCTAGTGAAAAATAGACGATTATGCACTAAGGAGGTTAAACACAAAGTGAAAAATGTTAAGCATGTGTTAATGCTAAGCATGTCAAATGCTAAAAATATATATAAAAATATCTAAAACACTAAGGAGGTATTGGTACTTCAATAATTTATATCCTTAATATCTTCTCCAAGGTCAAGATGTGCTAACTACTATCTCTGTCGGCGCTAAGTGTCTATTTGTTTTATACTTACTCTGGATTTCTCACTCATCATTGTATTTCGCAACAGTACGACTACCTACTGTTACTTTACGCTGATTCTCGGGGAGGGGTGGTACTGACCCGATTGAGCTAGCCAATTTATGCTGGCCAAGACTCTACCACTAGAAAGGTACAAACTATTGACAATTATTGTGAAATATTTGCTCTTTATAAATTAGATTGTCGTTTAACTAATTTGCCGTGCCGTATAATGCCGTGTTGGGCCGGCTTTAGAATTGTCCCACCCCTCTCCACCCATGGAAGTCGTAAGAGCCGACTGAGGGAATACCGGGGGAGTGGGCAGCAGCACTCCCTCGAGTATTAACAACATTCACTGCGATCGCCAACCCGCCTGCCAAGCGTGGCGATTACGGCACTATCCCCCATATGAGCGAAACACATGTTGTGGCGTTCTCTTGGGGAGGCCTATGTCCAGCAGTGGACTTCGAATGGCTGATGGGTGGATAGATGGATTAACTAATTTTAATGCTATAAATACTAAGCGACTGAAATATATGACGTTGATAAATAGTTGTTACTTGTTTGTAAACATACAATTGTTATTTATTCCCTGGGATTTTGGACTATAAGATTTATATATAGACTATCATATATGTTCGATGACGTATTCGTTCTATATACTGATTTTCATTAAGATCAGCCACCCGTTATTAAGTTATAAAAGGATATACCGATAGACAGAGCTCACAGATTTATACATATAGTATACTAGATGACCCGGTGAACTTCGCTACATATAATTTATTTTATCAGTGATTATTTATCGATGCTAATCAATCTGCATCGTCTGAGGTTTGCAATTATATTGACTTACAAAGTTACTAATACTGAATTTTTAATTTTTTTTCCTTTTTATAGGTTTCCTCTTTTTTCTTTACTTTTAAACCACCCCTGTATTAGAGCAAAAAACAAAAAAAAAACAATTATTCAAATCGGTCAAGCCAGTTTTGAGTTTTAGCGAGCCTAACGAACAGCAATTGATTTTTATATATAACGATAATGATGTATTATGATGAGATGTGTATTATTTCAAAGGGTCTTAAAATAAAATAATATGCGATTAAGTATAAAAAAGTTATGAGGTGTGAATTTAATCTAAAGTATGACCTTGATACCTAGGTACTTCGTGTGATTCTAGTCATAGTGTAATGACTGTCTTAGCTCAAATTTTGTATAATTATTTTGACAGCTGGACTGCAAAATATAATCACGAATCTGGAAAACATAAGTTGCCATACTTATATGTACAGAAACATGAAATAATATAGCTCAGCTCATTAACTCGAATTTATCTGGGAGTTTTCATCTTTCCGCTTCGCTTAACTTTCTTTGGAAAAGAGTTAGGGCTAAAGTTAAGAAAGAAAGATGTCGTTGTCAGTGCAATAAATCATTAAAAAAATGAACAATAAAGTATTTTACAAAAGATGGACCACAGTATTTGTTGAAGTTTTGGAAGATCAAAATGACGACTGGATGGCTTGGAACCTTATTCAGTTTAAACTTCGATTCATCAGCTATTATTTGAATGCTTTCACTAGTTTGTAAAAAGTTTTATTTAATTATTATCCCTTATTTTTTTTTTTGTTAAGGCGGGAAAAAATTATTCTAACCGCACACCACGTCGTCCGGGGAAACGAACAGGGTAGTGTGGGGCCTTCATCCACTAAAGAAACCCGCCGTGTGCCGTCTCTCCGCCTTTATTGGTGGGCCACTGGAACTATGTTACATTCCTTCGGTGGTATTTAATTATAATCCCTACAGTTTTTGGTCGGTTTAAAATTTATAGTTAGTTCAATAACCTGCATACTTGCAGCTTGCAGCTGAGGTATGAGTTATTCTTTACATGCTGACTTTTCAGCTGTTAAAATTGAACAATGACGACCAGACAGTTATTATTTTTGGATATCCAAATTAATTGTTTGATCTTAAATTAAAAGCTGAACTTAAAAAAAAAAAATACGAACTTAAAAAAAAGAAAATCTTGCACCACAGTACCTATCGACACCCCCATGCAGTAACATTGTAATTCAATTTTCTTGTTTTTCAGTGAAAGCAAACATAAAATTTAAAAAATTCTATCTTCTCAAGGTCAATCCCTACAATCTTTGAAAGTGCTATCTAGTATATTTTAAGTGCACTATTTGTATGTACTTTAAGGTTCTACAAGAAAACTCATTATCATGGTTTTTCAGGACTTACGTTAAAATAATACTTAATAAAAGCACCTATGTTACGATGACAACCATTGTATATCTGAGTTACAATCATGATTTTTTATTAGGCTTTTTTTTTGGCTTCAGATAATAAAATTGTAACTCCAAATTACGATTATACTGCATGGAAATTTTGTATAGTCTGACAATGTTTTTCATTGTAAAATTTAAGTGTTTTTCATGAAAATAATAATAAACCTCTCAATAATTCTCTTGTGATAACCATGTAGTTAATAATAATTATGAGGTTTGATAGTAAGAATAAAAAAATAAATATACTAATTATTAAATTTATTAAAAATCAATACAATCACCTAGATCTTAATCCGTATTTTAGTTTTAAAACATAGTCTACAGTAGGTACAGTTAAATTTTATGACGTAAACATCAATAACTAACGGCTCACCAAGATGGCTAAAAATTTGACATCATAGAAGTTAATTACCGTCTTACTTTTGCATTAAAATAAACAAATAAACAATAAACTTGAGCAACTTTTAATTTTCATCATCACTGTTGTTGTCGTCAGTTACGAGTATTTGTGTTAGAAAAAGGTTAACTTTTCTGAAGGGAGGTGAAGAAATCTCGGAGTGGCTGGCGAGTCGTGGGTGTGTAATACACCTCTGCCTACCCCTTCGGGGAATACAGGCATGATGCTATGTTTGTTGTTTTGTTTGTGTATTTGGAGAAAGCATTTTACACGGTTGTACGAAAGGAACTTTGGGACATTTTGCCGGAGTATGTTATTAACGGTAGACTGCTACAAGCAGTG
Source organism: Leucoma salicis (assembly GCA_948253155.1). Classification (NCBI taxonomy): domain Eukaryota; kingdom Metazoa; phylum Arthropoda; class Insecta; order Lepidoptera; family Erebidae; genus Leucoma; species Leucoma salicis. The sequence continues at coordinate 6,585,074 of OX411805.1, read as the reverse complement.
CAGTCAAAATACATGGACATGCAGAGCTTGTGTGTGGCTGGATGATGGAATGTCAATATTGGCGTTGAACAGGGCTGCGTTCTATCAGCCAGATTATCATATATCTGGATAAATGTCTACACAAGGCTGAATGAAATTAATGTGGGAGTTCAGATGGGCGACTCAGTGGTTAGCTCTCTGCTATATGCAGGTTTAATTAGCGCAGTCCGAGTCGACGTAATGGCACAAGATTTTAAGAAAAGGGGCCTACGTGTGAGCAAAACTAAAATAATGGTTTTTGAAAGAGAAGAAGCCAGAACAGATGTTAGAGTAGCAATAGGAAATGGTGAGCTAGAACAAGTGGATGAATTTGTATATCTTGGATGTGGATTCAGTCGGGATGGAAGGTACACCACTGATGTAGAGAGAAGAGTGAATGCGGGAAATACAGTGAACGGAGCATTGGGACAACTTCTCGGCAGTCACCACTTCAGTCAGAGGGCACGTGTCGCAATACAAAACGCAGTGCTTGTCCTAATGTTATTATATGCAAGCGAGAGTTGGGTATGCAAAAAGGAGCATGAGAATAAAATCAATGCGGTCGAAATGCGATCTCTACGGAGAATCTGTGTAGTGAGGCTGACTGACCGCATTCGTAACGACGACGTAAGAGAGCGAGTGGGTATGAAAGAGAGTATTGGTGTAAAGATGCGAAAGGGAATGCATTCAAAGTTTGAATTATCTTATCAAGTACCGCAATAACAACTCATTTGTCCTGTTCAGTCAACCAACAAAGCTTTATATAGGTCGCCAGACTAATAATATGTTTATAACACTAATAATACTACAATAAACGTTTTTATGGTTAAATTATTGTTGCCAGCGCTGCTGGTATTGCCAGGAAAATGTTATGCTTTTCTCTTTTACTGTCTAATAAATAGTTAGGCGACGTTTTGAACTATAAACGTTACGGCGCAGTTAAATCAGCCAAAAAGTAGTCTTGTTTTCACATTTCACATGTCCATACTGGGCAAAAGGTCTCTTCTCGGAGTACGAAAAGTATAGGCCATAGTAGCCAACGCTGGCCCAGTGTTAAAATTTAAATTTATCGAGCATGCAGGTTTTCTCCTGATTACAAAGGTCTGTGCGCGCAATCTACTTATCCAAATAGGTACTAATAATTTGACTAACTTGACGTTTTGGTTAACTGCCAGCTGTGAATACGACTACGACTACAACATGAGGCCCGTTGATGTATAAAAAAGAGAAGATCCACAATAAAGGCACTAAAACTGTCCACTATTATAAAAAGTGCAGATTACGCTTTCCTGCTCTCATTTCGTTTAGTGTTGTTTCGACGGGCGAGCAGCCGCAACGCTCGCAACGTATCGTGACATGTCGAACACTCATATATACAACTTTTGCCGCGATTACTAAACACAATCATCACACTCGAAAATAAAGTGAATGATTCCCGTGAGATACCTTATTATAAGTACATAAAAATACAAATTATATATAATTATAAGACAAATGTAGTAAGGAGATTGGGTATTTCTAACAAATAGTACGGTAGCTCAGTGGATTAGAGCACTTCCCCGGATAGAAGTAAATAGAGAATAATAGAGGAAGAAAATACTCTTTTTCCTTATTCACAAATTATACTTTGTACTTTAAGAGTAGCTGAGCATATCAAGTGCTAAAATATAGATCAAAAATAGATACATAAAAATAATTAGAGTGCCATAGTTGGTGTATTTATATTCTAAAATTCACGCAGAAGGAGTCACGAGCGGAATGTATCAGTAAAGTTGTTCTAACACTTATCTTTAAGCTTAACACTTTCAACCGGTGCGGGTGCAATTAATAACTGTAATGGATACTAGGGTTCCAGTCTATGTATACGGGTTGGGCTCACGTCACGTGACTAAAGGCCTAACATTATTCAATATGTTGTGGTTTCGCCCGTATTTTCGGACACATCTATCGTTAAATTGAGAGGTAGGTAGGATATTGTATTTAATTATTGATTTAAAGTACTTATATCATTTACAAGCAGTAGGTCGGTAGGTAGGGTGGAGAGACGGCACACGGCGGATTTCTTTAGTGGGTGAAGGCCCCACACTACCCTTTTCGTTGCCCCGAACGACAGGGTGTGTGATTAGGTACATTTTTCCTGCCCAACCAAAAAAAAAGGTAGGGTAGGTTCTGAATTAGTCGTTTAAAGTTACGTCAGTTACGTTAAGATACTTTTCGACTATTCCTCAAACACACGTCTATTGACGTGCGTCACAGGATTTTTTATAGGAATGTTTGGATAGGGAGTAAATTCGTGTGTCGTCATCGACGTGGTCACGTGACTTGTTAACGCTAACACTCTGTTCCTATTAGTAGAACTTATTGCGCTGGGCCATCTGTAAATGTATATATACCTATATATATACATACATTATATATATATATATATATATATATATATATATATAATATAGCGACACCCCCATGCAAAGACATTGTTACTCATTTTTTATGACCAATTGAGTAACAATGTTATTGCTATGCAAAAGAAATTAGCTTTTTTTGTGTGTAATCGTCGTAACCCTAAGTCTATTCGTTTTGAGTTATATAGTTGACAAAAACATTGTAACTTAGCGAAAAAATTACGATTGTCGAACGAAATCATTGTAACATAATTTACAAAAACAAAAATATTAATAATATATAAATGATGAAATACAACAAAATTGCAATTTTCTTTATAATCTTTGTACAAGACTACTTTGGTGTTTATGAACACTAAATGTAATGGTACTGCATGGCAACTTGAATTACAACGTTATTGCACGGCTATTTATAATATTTTTCCATTTCCCTTGCGAGGTAGGCCGAGAGAACAGAGTGTCAAGATGCTCTATTCTTGCATACATCTCTCGCTTCCTCAACATTCATAACTCTCTTCATACACGCTCGCCGGTTTCGGAGACTCCTGACTTCGCGAACCGATGGTTCGGACATGTGGAAAGAATGCCGGACGAGCGACTGGTAAGGAAGATATACAATGCGAAAGTGGAAGGATGCAGGTACAGGGGGAGACCGAGACTCACCTACCTAGACCAAATCGGTCATGTATTGAAGGAAGGCGAAGTCAGGAGTCTCCGAAACCGGCGGGCGTGTATGAAGAGAGTTATGAATGTTGAGGAAGCGAGAGATGTATGCAAGAATAGAGCCTCTTGACACTCTGTTCTCTCGGCCTACCTCGCAAGGGAAATGGAAAAATATTATAAATAGCCGTGCAATAACGTTGTAATTCAAGTTGCCATGCAGTACCATTACATTTAGTGTTCATAAACACCAAAGTAGTCTTGTACAAAGATTATAAAGAAAATTGCAATTTTGTTGTATTTCATCATTTATATATTATTAATATTTTGTTTTTGTAAATTATGTTACAATGATTTCGTTCGACAATCGTAATTTTTTCGCTAAGTTACAATGTTTTTGTCAACTATATAACTCAAAACGAATAGACTTAGGGTTACGACGATTACACACAAAAAAAGCTAATTTCTTTTGCATAGCAATAACATTGTTACTCAATTGGTCATAAAAAATGAGTAACAATGTCTTTGCATGGGGGTGTCGCTATATTATATATATATATATATATATATATATATATGTGCGTGTTTGTAAATGTATGTATATATATAGGTATATATACATTTACAGATGGCCCAGCGCAATAAGTTCTACTAATAGGAACAGAGTGTTAGCGTTAACAAGTCACGTGACCACGTCGATGACGACACACGAATTTACTCCCTATCCAAACCTTCCTATAAAAAATCCTGTGACGCACGTCAATAGACGTGTGTTTGAGGAATAGTCGAAAAGTATCTTAACGTAACTGACGTAACTCTAAACGACTAATTCAGAACCTACCCTACCTTTCTTTTGGTTGGGCAGGAAAAAATGTACCTAATCACACACCCCGTCGTTCAGGGCAACGAAAAGGGTAGTGTGGGGCCTTCACCCACTAAAGAAATCCGCCGTGTGCCGTCTCTCCACCCTACCTACCTACCTACTGCTTGTAAATGATATAAGTACTTTAAATCAATAATTAAATACAATATCCTACCTACCTCTCAATTTAACGATAGATGTGTCCGAAAATACGGGCGAAACCACAACATATTGAATAATGTTAGGCCTTTAGTCACGTGACGTGAGCCCAACCCGTATACATAGACCGGAACCCTAGTATCCATCACAGTTATTAATTGCACCCGCACCGGTTGAAAGTGTTAAGCTTAAAGATAAGTGTTAGAACAACTTTACTGATACATTCCGCTCGTGACTCCTTCTGCGTGAATTTTAGAATATAAATACACCAACTATGGCACACTAATTATTTTTATGTATCTATTTTTGATCTATATTTTAGCACTTGACATGCTCAGCTACTCTTAAAGTACAAATTATAATTTGTGAATAAGGAAAAAGAGTATTTTCTTCCTCTATTATTCTCTATTTACTTCTATCCGGGGAAGTGCTCTAATCCACTGAGCTACCGTACTATTTGTTAGAAATCTCCCACTACATTTGTCTTATAATCATACTATACTATACTATACTATAATATTATAAATGTGAATGTAAGTTTGTTTGTTACGCTTTCACGCGAAAACTACTAAACCGATCATCATAAAACTTTGTACATATATTCTTCAAGATATTAGAAGTAACATGGGATACCTACTTTTTTTTTTAAATTTGTTTGTCATTTCAAGGGTTGCTTTATTTATTTCTATGAAATTCGTCGCGGACGAAGTCGCGGTTAACAGCTAGTTATATATAATTTGTATTTTTATGTACCTACTTATAATAAGGTGTCTCACGGGAATCATTCACTTTATTTTCGAGTGTGATGATTGTGTTTAGTAATCGCGGCAAAATTTGTATATATGAGTGTTCGACATGTCGATACGTTGCGAGCGTTGCGGCTGCTCGCCCGTCGAAACAACACTAAACGAAATGAGAGCAGGAAAGCGTAATCTGCACTTTTTATAATAGTGGACAGTTTTAGTGCCTTTATTGTGGATCTTCTCTTTTTTATACATCAACGGGCCTCATGGCGTAGTCGTAGTCGTATTCACAGCTGGCAGTTAACCAAAACGTCAAGTTAGTCAAATTATTAGTACCTATTTGGATAAGTAGATTGCGCGCACAGACCTTTGTAATCAAGAGAAAACCTGCATGCTCGATAAATTTAAATTTTAACACTGGGCCAGCGTTGGCTACTATGGCCTATACTTTTCGTACTCCGAGAAGAGACCTTTTGCCCAGTATGGACATGTGAAATGTGAAAACAAGACTACTTTTTGGCTGATTTAACTGCGCCGTAACGTTTATAGTTCAAAACGTCGCCTAACTATTTATTAGACAGTAAAAGAGAAAAGCATAACATTTTCCTGGCAATACCAGCAGCGCTGGCAACAATAATTTAACCATAAAAACGTTTATTGTAGTATTATTAGTGTTATAAACATATTATTAGTCTGGCGACCTATATAAAGCTTTGTTGGTTGACTGAACAGGACAAATGAATTGTTATTGCGGTACTTGATAAGATAATTCGGATGTGGTTGTCAATGCAACCCAAAGAATTCTCAAGAATTTCTATTACGTTGCACGTACAGCATCTGGTTGTGTAGTTTCGTCACTAGGCCGATCTATGCTGACTAGGAATTAACGATAGACAAGACGGGTGTCGTATGAGGCGACTAAGGGAAGTAAGCAATTATCATCCATTGCATGACTGGTGGTAGGGCTGGGTACCAAGTGGGAGTACTCACTTGGTATCGGGCCCGAGCGGGTTGGTACCACCATCTCCCGTGTGACCGGCCATGAAGCACCTCGTTGCGTTTTGGCTGTAGCAGGAGATGCCGTTTATATTTCGTTTCATATCTGTTAAATGAATTGGTGAGCAGCGGCTTGACAATACTCTCGGTATAGTCGAGTCCATGTGCGACGGTTACCATTTACCATCAGATGGACCGTGGCTCGTCTGCCACTACATGCAATAAAAATATATATATATATTAATAGGCACGCGCAACCAATACGTTGCTCTCTCTTCGGCGAATGCCCGGTGCGGGCAAGACGCGCCAGCGCCGCGGGCGGCAGCCGCGGCCCCCGCTTTTGTCTCATCATATCATTTCACACTACTCGAGATTTTTTTTTTATGTGTTTGTGTTTATTTGTTTCCAAATTATCACTGCTCGGTGAAGGAAAACATCGTGGATAGCTTATGAAGTCTACCAACCCGCACTAGGCCAGCGTGGTAGACTATAGACTAATCTCTCTCACCATGAGAGGAGCAGCTTTTGGGCAAATGTCTCCGTGGGTTGAAAAAAAATTCTCATTTGGTACCCAGCCTTTTTTTTCGGGGCAACAAACAGGGTAGTGAGGAGCCCTCACCCACTAAAGAAACCCGCCGTGTGCCGTCTCTACGCCTTTGTTGGCGGCCACTGGAACTATGTTACATTCCTTCGGTGGTCCGCCGGCGGCTTACCCTTTCGAGTGCCCTACCACCAGTAATGCAATGGGCAATAACTGCTTACTCGCCTTGTGAGACACTTGCGGGAACAAGAATAGGGTAAGGATGCTCAGCATTGTGGAAATGATTGAAGAGCAAGTACCTATTACTTAAAACGTAATACGTTGGTGCCGCCATTTCCCTTGCGAGGTAGGCAGCGAGAACAGAGTGCCAAAAGGCTCTCTCTATTCTTGCATATTTCGGAGGCTCGTGACTCCACCTTCCTTCAATATATGACCGATTTGGTCTAGGTAGGTGAGTCTCTATGTTCCTCTTTACCTAAATCACCAGTAGAAGGCCACTTTCGCATTGTATATCTTCTTAAACGAGCGACTCGTCCGGCATTCTTTCCACATGTCCGAACCATCGGAGCATTCCATTTCGCATCTTTACACCAATACTCTCTTTCATACCTTCTTTTTTTGTTAAGGCGAGAAAACATGTACCTAACCGCATACCCTGTCGTTCGGGGCAACGAACAGGGTATTGTGGGGAAGAATGTTGTGTTACGTAAGTTCTTAAGACTCGATCACGTGTAACTCCATGAATAAATTAACATTCGCACAGACACATGCTTTCTTACCCCTTAGGTTCAGTCGTTAATAACTCTGTCGGCTCTACAGTACATTAAAATTTAATGCAAACTCCATCAGCATTCTCGTTCCGTACTCCGCATAGCGCTGCTTCTTAAATGAATATGTAAGCAAGCTTTCAATCCCAGGCTTGTACTTGTACGTATAGAAATTCTATACATTAGAAACACATTTTAATCTGTCATTTAACAAAGAAGTGAAACATGATCACCACAAGTAATGCAATGGATGAAAATTGCTTACATCCCTTAGTCGCCTTGTACGACATCTGCGGCACAGAATGGGGCGGTGATACTTGTATTACATATGAAAGCTGAATCTAGATATTAACATTTGAGTTTCAGTGTTAAAAATAATGATGACCAAAGATTCATTCCGATGGTAAAAAAAAACAGTTTTTTTTAATCATAATCTATACTATTATAAAGTAGTAAAAGAGCTATGTCTATACATTTAAGATATTTGAAAAAAATGTCTGTAATAAATAGTTAGCCTATTATATTTAATAGGTGTATCTAAACACAAAACAATTTTTTTTAGATTTTTTGTTGGTTTATCTGTTCGTTCGTTTGCGCATCACGCAAAAATCACTGAACTGATTTAGACGCAACTTTTTTTATTTGATAGTTCTTGATTAGAAAACACTGATATAAATTTTAGCCCGCTACTATATTGGGATCCTGAGATATGACTTAAAAACTAGCGTTTGGCTAAAGGCAAGTAATCAATAAAAATGCTGAATGCATAATTTTCTTTCTTACAGTATATAATTGCATACACTTTCGCTAAACCTACATAAGTATACGACCTTTGTCTTTATTTCAATAATAAAATTCTGAAAGACAAAGAGCTTTGTTAAATAATATAAGAATCTGCTTAGTTCATGCAATGTGGTCGTCTTTGACGACAATAAGATTAGCCTAGATATAAAAGGCTAAGTAAGATTAATTAACCATAATGAGTGAGCGGTGCGACCTTTTGTAATGAGATATGATAAAATAATGCGGATTAATCTGAAAACCACGAAATCAAAACTCAAAAGAATGTCATAAACAAATGTTTTGTCCGTGTAGTGTTGGACTAAGAATACAAGTGTCACCACCCCATTATTTCCCGTGTGTGTCGTACAAGGCGACTAAGGGAAGTAAGCAATTATCACCCATTACATTAGTGGTGGTAGGGCTAGGTAGTTACCAAGTGAGTTGCTATCGGGTCCGTAAGGGTAGTACCACCGTCTCCTGTGTGACCGGTCATGAAGCACGTCAGTATGCTTTAGCTGTAGCAGGAGATAGCCGTTTATTGTTTCATTTTTTATATCTGAGAAGTGAAAAGTTACTCAGCGGCTTGACAATTCTCTAGGTATAGTTGAGTTCATGAGCGACGGTTACCACTTACTATCAGGAGCGCCGAAGCTCGTCTGCCATCATAAGCAATAAAAAAAATGTTTGAATCCAACAATATTAGCTACGAACAAGTTTAAAAGTTTTCAATGTAATAATATTAAGTTAGTCCACCAGGTTAGGTTTTATCTTAGGCTCCCGATATAGTAGCGGGATAAATTGTATACCAGTTTTAAAGTCTAATTAAGAGAATTTTCAAACAAAAATTTTGATCAATGTTTCATCAAAATCAATGGATAGTTTTTCGTGATGTTCGAAAAAACAAACAGACAAAAATTCTAAAAAAAATGTGTAGGTATATATAGCCAATAATTTTTTTCTCGAATATCTTAAATGTACAGACACAGCCCTCTTACAGATTTTTAGTAGTAAGGATTTAATATTATTAGGCTTATTATAATTTCTAAGCTGACTGCTAGGAATCTCTGGGATAATAGTACAGTGATATCGTGTAGCTATGTAATTTTTATCTGTCTTTATATACACCTTGGACTAACTTTTTTTTTAGGAGCTATTGATATTTTATATTTGAAATTACGGTTATTAAACTTATAATATTCACCGTGGGAATGTAATGGAGAATTTCAGGAACATCCGAATAGCGGTGACGTGGTCCAACACCCTTCACATCTGTTTCCTACTAGACGAAAGGTAGAAGACTGTTGATGACGATCGGTAATCCATTGTCTCTGCCTAGCTTTTGCAAGAAATAGGTGTGCATTTACACAAAAGGATGGTGATGCACTATCGCATCACCATCCTTTAGAATAGTCTATTAAAAAAACTATATATAGTTGTCTGTAAAGTCAGTTTACGGACGATAATTTTACGTAATAACGTCATATATATGTTTTTTCAGAGTTTCAAAAACAATGCGTCGGTTGCCATACATTTTTTGGAACGTGATACTTTTTCGTGCGTGCAGCCAATAAGATGATAAGACGTTATCACGTCAAAAATTCACATAAATAAAACAAGAAAGTATGCACGATCCAATCGTTTTATTAATTTTTACAATTAAATCATAACATAAATACAATCATACATTCTTTTAAACATTTTCATATATAGTTATTCTTATGTACAATTATAGATTTATTTATTATACTTAATATTTTGTTTTATTTACATTTTATTTGCGCAAAACGACTAGATAATATTTTATTGTGTATCTATCTATCTATAAGTTACTTATAAAAAATACAAAACAAATCAGTACTTACATTGAGTATTATGCACACGTGTTTATATCATAAATATAGGGGACTACACAGAAAATATTTTAAAAAATTAATTAAAAATTAAAAAAAACACCTTATTGTAATAATTGAACTAATGCATTTATCCTGAATCGCCGTGTGGGGCCGGCTTTAGAATTGTCCCACCCCTCTCCACCCATGGGAGTCGTAAGAGCCGACTGAGGGAATACCGGAGGAGTGGGCAGCAGCACTCCCTCAAGTATTAACAACATCCACTGCGATCGCCAACCCGCGTGGCGATTACGGCACCATCCCCCATATGAGCGAAACACATGTTGTGGCGTTCTCTTGGGGAGGCTTATGTCCAGTAGTGGACGTCGAAAGGCTGATAGATGGATGGATGGATTTATCCTGAGGATATCTGTCTATGTACCGTAATTTAAATACTTTTATTTACATTACTATCGTTATACACAAAGACTTTATTAAATCTCAAATAATAATACAATAAATTTAATGTAATTATTTGCGCATTACATTACTCATTAATAAACAGCCAGAGAGAGCTTGTGTAACAACTTTACTAATACTAAAATAAATACTAATAATAATAACTATACATCCTATTTAACATAACATATTTATAATATTAATTTAAATCGTACTTAACATCACATTTATTTATGTTTAATATTATATTTTTAAATTATATTCTACTTAAGGTTGGTATTCAGATAAAGAAATATTATCAAATATATAAAATTCTCGTGTCACAGTGTTTGTCGCCATTCTCCTTCGAAACGGCTTGACCGATTCTTATGAAAAGGGAATGCCGAAAACCAGGCTATTTTGTGCCTGTCGTGCGTCTTAACTATCTAAACATAAAAAATCGTCTTTTGAATAATCATGTTATTTGTATTTATTATAGTCATGAGCGAAGTGGGGTTTCAAAGTTATAAAAAAAAGATGTACATATTATTAAATTCGATATAAGCGGAACTGCCATATTTATTGGAAGGCTTGGATAGTCAATGTCGCCAGTTTATTACTATACCCATTTTTAGAGCCAAATAGTAAGAATATTGATATGAAATACCTAAATAAAAGAAAACCCACATGAGCTCCTATTATCAAAGTCCTATATAGTCGAAGATTATTTTATGAAATTATAATTATGAAGTTTTGTTTTTAAATTAAAAATATAGATAATAACACTTATTATCTATTTCTTAAAATATTTTAGGATATATATTGTTATTTTACTAGCAACCCTTATTGATTTAAATTTTTTTTTTTCATTCAAATGTCACAATTTTACATTTGTATTGCCGATAACGTGTTGTGTACTAAGCGTAGTGTTATATTATGCTCTTTGTTATGTACGTTTATGTGTTGATTGCTTCATTTGTGGAAAAGCAGTGGTTTTTTTAATATTGTTCAGTGTTTACTTAACGTTGAGTTCAGTAAACTCTCCGTTGAGTAATTAAAAAAAAGAGCGTGACGTCGTGTGGGATAGACTTTTTAGTGGTACTAAGACCAGGACTCTTAGAATGTAATCTAGATCCAGAGTAGTTAGCCGTAGCATTATATCCTATCTATATTTCTTACATAGGTACTATATATACGCATAATATATAAACCTATATACTAAAAATTAAAAGTCAGATTTCTCTAAACTCCCATCAGATATCTCAATGATATTTTCGTTTAAAGACCCTGAGTACATTTACAATGTTCTACAGTTAATTTGGTTAAGACGCAACAATAGCCCAACTCTCATAGAAAATCGGCATTCTCCTTTTGTGTGTATATTCAGTAGATCTGAAAATAGGATGTAACCTATTTTATACCTCTTAGTGATAAGGGTAGTCCACCCCAATTTATTTTTTATTTTTTGGACCATACTTTCTTTTTTTCGATTCGGCATATAAGTTAGTTATTTTTAGATATTTTTACATATATTTTTAGAGCATTTGACATGCTTAGCCATATGCATTAAAACAAAGTGTGAAAATATGAAATGTGTTTGCTCGTGACTGTTCTTTTCAATTTCATATTTGTTAGTTATTTTTTTCTACTCTAGAAATTCCCTAAAAGTTCTCTATTGATATAGCAACACGTTTGCCGGGTCAGCTAGTTATTACTTATAATTTTAATTCTTTATGAATTTATGTGCAGAAAGAAAAATAACCTTTGAAAAACTGTAGGTTTATTATATAAACTCACAGTGTAGTCCATGTCTAAAATGGCGCCCATGATTGACAGCTATACTCATTATTGCCAGAATAAAATATGAAAGTAATACTTTTAATCCAACGAATTACATTCAAAGCCTTTAAGTGTGGTATATAACCACAGGACTAGGTATTAAAGCGTTTACCACCGAAGGAATGTAACATAGTTCCAGTGGCCCGCCAATAAAGGCGGAGAGACAACACACGGCGGGTTTCTTTAGTGGGTGAGGGCCCCACACTATCGTTGCCCCAAACGACGGGGTGTGCGGTTAGGTACATTTTTTCCCGCCTAGGAAGGTATTAAAGCGTTTGCTGTTTAGATACGATTATGATAAAATTATGTGTTTTATAAAAAAAGAAACACCACGAATCGCCAGCTATGTTTAAGTCCCACGTAATAGGGGGCGAGCCGTCTACCGGGTGCATTTCCAAACTCCGGGCTGATACGGAGAATTTTTCTTTTTACTAAAAACACTGCCTGACCCGGGGATCGAACCCGAGACCTTGTGATCCGCAGTCGCATACACTACCGCTGGACCACCGAGGCAGCTTTTTTTTATTACGTAATATGTTTTTTACATACCTATTTATTGAAGCGAGGGTTGCAAGTGAATCAACTATGTGTAGTCGTTCATCATTTACTGTGCTCCACATAAATCACTTAGCTGACGCCCATAGTCATAAATACTGTGTAGTTCCTATTACCCTGCTTTATTGCACGCACATTGATGGAAATGTAAACATGGTTCCATTGCCACATGAAAGTGGCAGCCTACGAACAGAGTGTAAGTTCCTTTCCTCATGCATTGAAATTAATTATATTGAAGTATCTGTTTGTGATGTCTAAATAACAGTTTTTTACTAATTGCATATAACAAAAAAAAAAACAAAAGGGAGAAAGGGTTTTTTCCATCTCCAAAATGGCTCGACTGACTAATACGATAAGATATTGGTCTACATATAGCTGTTTTTCAATAAAATAAATTGCACGTAGATGAAGTTATGTACCAAAGTATGAAGACAAAAAGGTGCATGAAACTGAAGCAATATTAACTTATACTTTTAGTTTCTGGATGTAGTGTTATGAACACGTTACAGAATACGATTTCTGGTTGTTTCTATACAATTGTCAGAGAATTCAGCACGTCCAGATATTTGTAAATCTAGGAATTTATTTGGGGCATATGTTTTTGGTTTATATTTCCATATTATATTGCACTTATGTATTAAAAATTATTATATTTAAAAGCTATTTCATTAAATTAAATTATATTACATCTGTTACATGTTTCACATAAATGAATTCTCTAATAAGAAAATGTAAGTACCTACTTTACCTATTAAGGCGGCTATTCTGATAGTTCAGATCAAATAAACAGTTCAATCATACTCAGAATATATATATATTTAGGCGCCAATACATTAAAGAAACTTATAACTTTGGGCATTAATACTATATTATTAAGTAGCACATTTTTATAATTATCTTGCAAAGATTTTTCTACACATATTTATATGCTTAAACAAACATACTCTATTATTATATTCATAATCCGCCGCGACTCATTTACATTAATTAATTATATTAAACACACACAAGAACATCTTGTACCATAAACAAAAAGGAGCATTTGCAATCGTAAACATTCTAATAAACCAATCAGTCTTAAAATCAAGTAAATTTTAAAGGCGTTTACGATAATCATAGAAAGCAATTGTGGCGTGTAAATAGGTACCTATGTACATTTTATAACGGCTTTGGAATTAGGAAATCTTAGGCCCGAATCACCTTTTGTACTGTGACAACTTAAATCATGATACACATGAATCCCGCCCACCATGCTAAATTTCAAGATCAAATGGTCATATACGTACCATGAAAATTCTTCTACTTATTTGCCTTCGCGGAGTTTGGGTCTCGTTTATCTTTCTTCGTTATATAACGGTCCGTGAGATGACCATACAATTAAATTAAGGCAAAGCTTGATATTCATGTTTAGATTTTTCAATAGAGATTAATAGTGTAAATTCTTTTGTTAGCATAGTTTCTTAATTAATGTATATATTGTGGCGTAGAAAATAACACTGTACATAATGCCTTTCAAAGGCGATAATAACTCATTGATTTGAAAATCAAAAGCAATCGTTTAAGCAATGTTTTAAAAACACTAAAATAATATACTACATTAAAACGCTCAAATTGACTGTACAAAAATCAAATTTTTAAATCGCTAAAATTTACCATTTGCAGTATTATTTGCCAAATAATGTAGACTTTTATACTTTAGAGAAGACGATACTTTAGAAAGCAAAATTAAGCGAGCACGTAAAAAAGCAATTATAACTTTAATACTTATGTACCTATAACAAATTTATAGTTTGTTTTTTATTTCATAATTTGATACAAATTGCGGGGTATAGTAATGAGTCTAACATGAAGGCAAATATTTATGTTTGTACTACACATTAAAGTAAGTGGTTTCTACACAGCACTATAATCAAAAAAAACCCTTACGAAGCTACATAGCAATCTGTGTGACTAGGGTGAATTTTACAACCATATGACATGTTATGACAGGTATTCCTTCGTTTTATGACCAAGCATGTCTATTAATCATGTCTTCTAAAAAAATCAATATTTTTTCGAGTGTAGATAGTACCGCAGGCCCTTTCATCATACCTTCACCACTTCCTTAACAGTTCCGTTTCCCTATGGTTGGTAATGCGTGAGTGACGTCCATTGTTGTTATTATGTATAGGGTACGGTGACTGTTTGCCATCTGACCTATTTACTAACGTTTAGTAAAAGAACAGCTAGTTCAATTAAAACTATTACATATTTTTTAAATCATTTCTTTAAAATTGATGTGAGTGTTAGGATTAAAAACCGGATAGGAATAAAAAACTACCTATACTTAAATCTATTACTTCTTACTACTCCTCTTATGTTCATACAAAATGAGATCGAATGTTTCTATTTACTGAGAGCGCTCCTAGACCTGGGTCAGAGGACGGTCTAACGCGCTCCCAGGGTGCAGGCTACCTTCTCGCCTTACAATACTGACACATCAAAACCTTCTTAAACGCTTGTCTGAAAACTTTGTTGAATATTGTATAAAAAATTGGATTCACCATGGAACTAGCATACCCTAACCACAAAGCGCAATCAAAGACCCAGTGAGGAATTCTGTTTTCGCAATCAGGGCATAATGCCGGGACCATGTTTAAAACAAAAAACGGTGCCCAAAGAATCACAAATGTGAAGAATACTACACCTAAGACTTTCGTAGCTTTTTGCTCAAGTCGTAAAATTCTGCCGTGTCGTGAAGAATTTCTGGATATAACACTAGAGTTTCTAGAATGATGAGCCCTCGGTGTCTGCCGATGAGGACTAGCAGTTGATTGCTGAGATCGAGCAATACTTCTTTGCGCACGGATGCTCCTAACTGGAGTGGACAGAGTCGTTCTTGCCCCTCCAAAACTTGAACCTCTTCTGAATCGTCGAGCTTCATCCCAAGTTACCATAGAAGCGGCTCCACGACTTGATCTTCTAAAAAATGGAGTGGACTGTTCATCTTTCGTGTTCCCATTTCTAGGATATCCATTACAGCCGTTTATATCTCCTCCGGGAACAATAATGACTTCGGTAGTACGTCTAGGAGGAGTGGATTCAGACCCAAAATATGGACAAGTACAAGGTGGTGGTAAAAGCAGACCGTCTTCAGAACTACGTGATTTTGCCGTAAGATTTGTGGGGGCAAGCAGTCCTTCGTTACTTTCATCATCAGAAGCACTTCTGGGTCTATGAACAGGAGTGTTCTGTTCCCCTGTGGATGAAAGTCGTCGTCGATCTTGAAGCATGGACGATGGTGAACTCGATGAAACGCTTAAAGATCCTGGTGTGAGCATCCCACCGCGTTCAGAAATATTAGTCCTGTCAAAAAAAAAACAGTGTTTTATTAGATTGGTATTTTAATTAGGTCATAGTGATACATTCAGTCAATCGAATAGCGAAACACGAAAATGACTATTTTTGGAGTTTGACTGATCGATTGGCCGAGTTATTAACAGAATTTTGAAGCCAACAAATAATGCCAATTGTTATACCCTTTATATTGTGGCTTTGTTGCCGCAGAAGCTTCCAAGCCGCGAGATAGACGCAACATCTCTGCCCCAAACTGATGCAGTGCTGTCATAGCTGACGGAGCGGGCTCGCTGTGCAACACAACACATAATGTATGAGGACTACACATTTACATTCACATGGAGGTACGAATGGACATATATGCATTAATACATTTATACATAAAAAGCAAGCCTGAAAAGTGATGATCCAATCAGTTAGTTTAACATCCATTGTGATTTTAAAACGTGTTGAATGCTGCAACAGAATAAAACGACGCAGGAATTTATTTGTCGAGAGTATTCCAGAGATAATACCTTCGTTAAAACCTTTACGTTAATTTATTTTTAACTGCAGAGTTAAATAAGCTAATGTAGCTTCTGTGACCTAGGAGAATACGTTCGTATTTTGTAACTGTGTCTATTTTTCAGACTTTAAAATAGAAAGGGGAACATAAGTTTGACTACAGTATGCTTATTAATATTTTAGTTAGTTTTGAACTGATTACAAATATTATTTTTAATTTACCTTTATTTTTTGTTAAGGCAGGAAAAAATGTTCCTAACCGCACACCCCGTCGTTCGGGGCAACGAACAGGGTAGTGTAGGGCCCTCACCCACTAAAGAATCTCGCCTTGTGCCATCTCTCCGCCTTTATTGGCGGGTTACCGGAACCATATTACATTCCTTCAGTGGTCCGCCGGCGGATTATTAATTTACCTACTACTAATTTTGATTTGGTAGAGCCTTCAAATAGACTAGTCTTTCAAATTAACAGGAAATAAATGTGTCTTTATTAGTTTATACTGGTAAAATAAGTTATTGTTCCCAAAGTTTCGACTGGTTTGCTTGAGCACGGGCAGTCAAGCTGAAGGTACTCGTGACTACGGATCTATAAGGTATTTTATCCGTGGCATATACACGCGTCATGAACCTTTTATTATATTTTATACACGAGTAGTTATAGTTTTTAAGTTGCATTAGGTACTTTTAAGTTATTTTTGAAATCGGTTTCACGAATACTTTTATGTTAAACAACATGTTTGAGGTATTACGTTATAAGTTTAATGTGATAGTTTATGTTGTTGGATGTTTGGATGTTTATATGTACGTGCATCAGTCGCATTAACAATTAAACAGATTTGGATGACATCCCGGAAGTACTCGTAAGCAGATAAAACAGCAGATGCAAAATAGAAAAGAATTTATCCCGAAAAATAAATTGTTGTCGGCAATTTTTTTATTGACCTAATTACTACATATATTTTAACAAAAATTCATATACCTATATATTAAATCCTGGATAAACACATAGAATATTTTCTATTTTAATAAGATGAAAGTAATAAAAAAAGCAATTCCGATATTAAACTTCGCAGTGAACCCTAGCAGGCATTAGCAAACATCAAAAGTCCTACCGCCAATTGCAAGATCAACGTCAAAATAACTTCATGAATATTAAAAAAGTTTTTTAATAAAAATATTCCCTCTACGATGGTTTTGGTCAGCGTAAAAGGAAACATATTTTATGTATACGAGTACATTATTGCCGCATGGAATACAAAACTAAAAGCTACTTGTTGAATTAAATTGATGGATACATTTCGGAAACGTTGGTCATGAAATCAAATTAAAAGTTTAACGTTCACTTGTAAGTGTGTGTTTTAGAAACTAATCATAATTACCTAATAGGTAGGTACTGTTTTTTATAATTATGATGGATATGGTTTATTGAATAAGACCGAACACAATTGACATAAAACATCACAGATTTTCTTTTTATTGACAAGATACTATATTTATACACTAGCTTAAAATGTGTGCAAGTCTGACCAGTATTCGGTGAGCATGTAGTAAGCGCGTTGCGCGTGCAAGGTATTGGCAGTATTAACTGACGTGGGTTTATAGACACCTATGCTATGTAATCATAAAAGACGCGTGTGATGATGGTATATATAATATCGTTCCATAAATAGATTCCGCGAATTCAGTTTCAAACAGTGACATACTGTTCAGTGAGAGATAGAGAGATTTTCTAGATAACTTGTAAAGGCTGTCAATCTAAATTAGATTCCCTGTCAATTCCTCTCATTATGAAATAATTTCGGTATTATGTACGTCAGATAGAAGGCACTGCTATAAAGAACTAGCTCAGTTAAGGCTCAACGTGTATGTTATACGCACGACTTGTTTAAAGTGTGAGCCACAGAATTTTATGTATACACACACCTAAGTATATGTATGTTAGGTAAGTAGGTAGGTAGCGTATAGTTAGTAGAGTATATATCGTAACTGTGGCGAGGGCGTTGAATAGGAGCGTACCTTTTCTCTATTTATATAACTTTTTTAAATTATATCTCAGGTTCCCGATATAGTAGCGGGATAAAATGAATATCAGTTTTTAAGTCTCATCAATAGCTATCAATTAAAAAAAGTTGCATTAAAATCCATACAGTAGCTTTTGCGTGATGCGTGAACGAACAAACTGACAAACAGACAAAAAATCTAAAAAGAGATGTTTTGTGTTTAGACACACCTATATAGCCTATACAGACATTTTTTCTCAAATATCTTAAATGTAAAGACACGGCTCTGTTACAGCATTATAATAGTATAGATTATAATAGAAATGAATATTAGATACTAGCTGTTTCCCGCGGCTTCGCTCGCGCAAATATATGAATATTAAAATAGGAACGATTTTGTTGAAAAATACTGTCTCTAAATGAAATTAAACTATTAGTATTCAGCAAAGTTTTAGGTTTAATTACTATAGTAAGTACCTCTTTTCTTAAACGACGTTTGCATTATTTCTTTTTGCGTCTAAAACTCACTCTAGAGCATGCAACATAAATATCTCTGTGTGAAAAGCAGTCCTTACATAAATCGATGCCAGTCATTTTCAGTGACTGGCCTAGAGACTTGTTAATTGTTATGGGAAAGCACACATTAAGAGGAATCTGTATTTTTTATATTATTTCAATTTGTTTAGGATAGCCTAATGGAATTAACGGTATTGGTGGAATGAAAACATTTCCTTCACCATGTTCGGTAATTATTGTGGCTTCTACGACGTTTTTATAAAGAGCTTTGATTTGTAACTTTGTTTGATAATTGCTTGCTTAACATAATTATAATTTCTTAATAACATTACTGGTGATCCAAATTTAAGAGTGAATTTCCAGTGAGAAGCACAGTCATTAACTATATACCAGGCGTTTCTTCTTTTAAATTAATGGGCGTTACAATTTACTTATTCCTATCTCATTGTGCTCTACAAAATGGATTTATCATTTTCGTAAAGTACTTTAAATAACAAATTATTAGTGAAAGTGGAAAAAGAGAACATTACTGCGAGCGGAATCCGAACCTGTGTCCCTTCCAATCTGAGGAAGTGTTCTAGGGTGCTAAGCCATCGCAGTCACCGACGGCAACTCTCAATCTCCACCTCCCAATTGCTTTTAGATGTCTATACATTTCGTAAAGTACTTATCCTAGAATCATACTTTATACCAGAAAATGCTGTATCCTTCCACGCAAGCAATCGCCTTTTCGATCGTCTTTCCGGATATTTTCTTCATACCTACAAACGGCTGCTTTGTGAACATCCGGGTGGTTATTCAGGTAATTAATTAAATGTTATTGGGTTTGCTTTTATATTGAACTAAACCGAAGTTTTTTTACGGGGTTCCCTTCATTTATGTATAAATATCAATGCCTTCTATGCAAAAAATTTCATAATTGTGATATACCTACTTACAATATCGGATGTATTTGTCCGGCCGTTACTAACTTACATAAACCTTCATATATATGAAATAATGACATATCAACAAAGTATTCATCGGAACTATTATGGTTAATACCATCAGCATAATGGGACATGATATAAAAATTGTCCCAGTGAGTGGCTACATTTGCATATGATCAAGCACGAATTGTAAACCATTAAATTTCCTTGATTAGTATTAGAGTCAACCACCCCCGCAATCCATATTGGGAATAGATTGTCATAAAATCCGCTCTTAGATCATTTCTACATCACATATAGGAGATTCCTACCAAATTTGAAGTCGATAGGAGCTATAGGTTAAAAATGGGAATTTTCTATTGTTAACGGCCCCGCAACCCCCCTTGTGGGTGGAATTTCGTAAAATCCGTTCTTAGCTGACCTCTAATCGGCGAAAGGAATTTTCCTACCATATTTCAAGTCGCTACGCCTTATGGTTCCAGAGATATCGTGATGAGTCAATATATAGGTGGGCATCTCTTATATATATATATTAGATTAGATATTATACTGCGTTTTATGGTGTGGGCATATAACATTTATCGTACAGCCGAGTACTTAGTGTAATTATTTGTGAATAAGCCCTTCAAGTTATGAAGCTATTTTTAGAGAATACGTTGTCTCAGAGACTTTCTAAATTATAGTATATGCAATCTGTTTAGCCTAGCAAAGTCTGAGAGAAGAGGCTATATCTACTCCTGTCTTGTGTTTAATGGTGATTATTCTCAATAGGTGGCGGTTGAGCGGTCCTTTGTGTATAGGTAAGTATCTCGTCCGCTACGGATGGAAAGAAAATAAAAACATAATGACTTCATTATAATAATATTATAATTTAAATTAAGTAGATCTTGAATTTAATAAGTGTTGCGAGTGTCGGTGGGTATTATCATTTTTACGAACAAACAATACATAGTTACCTATGTGCTTTTCTGCATTTCAGATTATATGTATGTATGCAAAATTTCGTGATGATTTATTCTGTAATTAGGTCGTTAAAGCGTAACAAAGACCACAAACAAACAAACTCACTTTCGCATCTCTCTCATATTTGAAAATACTTTGGAAAATCCAAAACGGCACGCCTCATAATCCACATTTTTCACAATAAAATTGATTATTTGATAAGTAACTAATAATGTATTGGTCTAAGTAGTTTTCAATAATTCACATAGATAGCGCTAATTTCAAAAAGTACTAATGTGGTAATTTCAAAAAGTACTAATGTGGTTTCGTGTCTTATACGCCATCTAGCGCTAATTTTTAAAAGTACTTCTATATTGGTCTACCTCTCAGTTCCGGGCCGCGCGCACGCCAAGGCCACGCAAAAAAAAGGGTTCCGCGCCGCTAAAAATATTCCCGCTTAAAATTTTGTTAGAGGTTAATGTCTTTTTAAAGTTGCAACACTTTTATTAGTCTGTATTCTAGGTTATAGTTAAAATTACTCAAGCCAATATAAACTGTATCCTTGTAAAAACAAGTTGTAAAATCCCTGGCGTCCGGCCTTCAAAATAAACCGAAACGTTATTACGTCAAGGTTGACATTTCAGTGTCGTAAAAATTGTGGAATGTAAAATATGTTTTTTTCGTGTTTTATAACGTTGGTGTGTTATTATTTACGTGTGTTTAGTGTTTTTAATTATTTTTATGGATAAAATAGTTATTATACTTGACAAATATCATCAGTTCGTCAAGCAAAGGTAAGAACTTTCTTTTTACAAAAAACAATGTACCGGCCGGGCGAACGGCGTTCTGTTGACGATAGTAAAAACACCGGTGGCTGTTACTGGTTATGCGTACGTAAAAAGATAGTTCTCATGAAAGGCGCTGGTTTTAGTGTCGCGTCGAGCGTAAATATTCAGTATTTTTTTTTGTTTATTTAATAACAATTATACCACATCGAATCAGACCGTGAAAAGTAATAGGGCTCTATTCATAATCATAATAATTCCTAAACGAAAAAAAAAAGACTCGATAAGTAAAGTATTTTGGTCGTTATCGTGCCTACCTACCTACAACTCACGGACGTCCAAGACAGATTTTTTCAAACAGTTTTTTAACTAGTTTAAATAACAAAAATGGCATCAAAAATATCATGTGTGTTAAAAATAGTGTTTGTTCTTTATATGTGTGTGTAGATATTATTTTACAAGCGCAATATATGATAAATAGAGACATTTTATGTTTGAAAAATCAGTTGTTCCGTGCAAAACTCCGGGCTGCTACTGAGAATTATTCTTTTTAGGAAAAAGCTCAATAAAATTGCCCGACTCGTGATTAGCAGTCGCATACACTACCACTGGACCACGGAGGCAGTTATACCTATTTGTAAAATGTTTTGTTTTTACAAATAATTTGTTCTTTAAAAGTAGCTGGTATGTCAAGTGCTAAAATACAGATCAAAAATATTTATACCTAATTAAAATATTATATCAATGAATAAAGTCAAACATGTACGCTTTTATAATTTCAATATGATTTTATTCAATCACTAAAGTTGAAAATTTGTTTTGTGGTATAAAGCTAATGTGGAAAGCTATTTACAATTTTACTAATTAATGTACTATTTTATCGTCTAATAATTATGTAGATATGCTGTAAATTCTTCGAAGTAAAGTTTAGTAATCACTAAAACTAATTTATTTCAAATTGTCTTTGTGTTATCTTTCCTTAATTATTTATTTTAAATCGATTTACATGGTAGACTATCTATAAAACTAAATTACACAAGGCTACAAGTGCGAGGCTATTACGACAGCTGAGTAAAATTTGGAAAGAATGATGTAGGTTCGAATCCAACTGTAGTCGTTTTTTCTGTTTTACGGTTAAGAAGAAAACAGTTCTGTAACACAGATGACCCTAAGGTTTATGGTTATCAGGGTCTGTGAAGCGGTAAACTCTTCTATTTTATAAGAACAGAGCTATAATAGAGAGTATCCATCTTTTAAGTAACTATGTACTATATTTTTATAGAACAAATTATTTGTGAAAGTGAAAAAAGAGACGTTTACTGTGAACGGGATTCGAACCTGCGTCCCTTCCGATCCGGGGAAGTGCTCTAGACCGCTAATCCGGCTTAGCAGTCTAGATATTTGAGGTAGCTGAGCATGTCGAGTGCTAAACTATAGATCAAAATACCTACTATTTTAAGCATTAGTAACATATAGCTTTACAAAGTGTTTCATAAATAAAAGCCTAGTTACTCCTTAAAAACATATAGCTATCTGCGAAAATCCAAATTGGTTCAGCCGTTTCGGAGATTTGCCACAAACATAGAGACTTACGTACAACAATTTAAATAACATTATTTTGTTATAGGTGCCGTATATATTTTCTTCTTTGTACCTATTAGCTGCTGCTCGCCTTTCGTCTCTGTGGACCTCGGAATTGGTTCAATATATTATAAGTACACCTTGTGGTACCTATCTGTAAGTTTTTTAGCTGTGCTGTACTTTTAATAGATACATTTAACATTTTGAAATAAAACTACGTTTACGGAATTTATCGCGTTTACTTGATTTTTATGCTATCCCGACGTTTCGAATACTTTACAGCATTCAGGACTTGATGGTAGATGTCCAAAGCTGATATATATGCGTATATAAAGGTAGTTTTATTTCAAAATGTTTAAAATTCGCGTAAATGTTAGAAAGTATTAGATTCATTTAAAAAAAAAAGCAACAAAAAAATAATTTTAATTGTTTTTCTGTGTGTTTATTCGCACATCACGCCAAAATACTTGAAAACTTGTAGGTATATGATTTATCCCGTTACGATATCAGGAACATATTATACAGCTTAAAAACTGCGGAGGAGCTGCGGGCAAAGGCTAGTATTAAATATCTCTATGCTAACATATATATTCTACAGAAACTTGATATTTTATTATATTTCTGAAATAAAAAATATTCATTGTGTGTGTATGTAGTAAAATATCAAATATGTTTTTGGGCGATAGAGTAACAACATTCAAAGAATTACATACAAACGTTCATATTTATAATATTAAAATATATACCCGCTTGATGTTAAAGCTGAACCAATGACTACGATTACACTAATCTTATATCGTATAGATACGGGACTAATTTGGCAGCCTGTCGATACATTGAATATCACAGGTGCGTACATTAGATCAATAGTTTACTCTCTGGAACAACGCTGTTATGGTATAATATTATATTAATTTTGTGTACTGATACCTCGGTGGTATGGTGGTAGCATTTATGACTACAAATCATTAGTTAGGTTCGAATCCTGAGTCAAGCCAACAAAAAGTTATAGGGTTTTTTCGTCAAGAATGGTCAAGAAATTCTTAATAGCAGGTCGGACCCATCGGAGAGAGTCAGGGAACAGTGAGTGCATATATTGTGCTTGCGCACACGCTGGTGTACTATAATATCGCTTCCATACACAATGTGAAACACACAGAAGAACAGAAATCGGTTTAGAGATCATCATTCTTTTTTTTTTTGTTAAGGCGGGGAAAATGTTTCTAACCGCACACCCCGTCGTTCGGGGCAACGAACAGAAGAACTTTGATCTGTATTTTTAGCACTTGACATGCTCAGCTATTTTAATCTCCGAAGAGCACATCCCTGGATTGGTTGGGACGCAGTTTCGAATCCTGATTGCGGTAAAGTTCCTTTTTTCCACTTTCACAAATAATTTATGTTGCATTAATTCAGTGCCTATGGTAACCCATTTATTGTAAAAAACGCGCTTTGTGTTGACTAACCACGTTTATAACAAGTTAATGTTCACAAAGTGGGTGTACAGTTTACTGTGATTAGGTATAATTCCCCGAACGTGTTAATTAATTTAATTTGAAGATTAGTGTATAATTTGTGTTGAACTAATGTCACTTGTTGTTTCTGCGTAACGTAAAATGCTATCGAATTCTGCTAACGTCCTACGCGTTATCCTTTACTGAGAACTCTCAGTCAAAACCAACTGGTTTTACCCAATATATTTTGCCTAACGACTCAACAGGTCATCATGAAATTTACCATGTAGGTAGTCCAGAAGCCAGAAAAGGAAATAGGTTACTTTCTATTTCGGAGCATAAAATTCGAGCGAGCATAAACTAGTGTTTATAAAGATGAGTAAAGAAGAGATGCCGTGGGACGACATATATACAGGGTATTTTTTAACCAGTGCGCAAATTTTGAGAAAATAAGCTTAAGCAAATTTTAATAAACACGTATTTTTTATTTTGTTATATCTTAGTGCTAAAAAATAAAGGTATCGCTAACGAAAGGTACTTCCTTTTGACACAGATTTTATGGTCACACGACCCGCCCGCTTCTGTAAATACCCGTGCACCGATGCGTGGGTATCTATGCAGGTTACTGACTGCTAATTTTAATAGGTTTGAACTAAACTTTTTAAGTTTAGGTCGTGACCTGAAGTTATTTGTACGAATAGTTCCAATTTTTCCTTCATACTTTCATGGGCTAGTACTATCGAAATGCAGAAAATAAAGCTTCGAGCTGCTCGTAAGATTAGTGTCCATATTTTACTGATTTCAAGTCGGATAATAAAATAAAAAAACAGATTAAAAAATTAATGAAAATGTGTTCTATTACTGATATAGAACCACCAAAAAAAATTGAGCCCTAGTTAAAAAATTACCCTGTATAGAATACCTAGAGAGGCTTTCTAACTTTTAAAAGAAATGTAAACTAGATTTATTACCAGTATAAATAAATTTGTCAGGTTAGTGTAGCATAATAATTTATATACCTAGTACATTGCAAGAAAGGTTAAGTGAAGCAGTCACGTAAAATATAATCATATTATCTGCAAATTATTACTTTAGGTGTTTGAAGGTTAGAGGTTAGACGTGACTTGTAAAGATCTCAATGATAATATTATAACATAACTAGCTTCTGCTTGCGAGTCCGCCTGCGTGCACTTGAGAGTATAAATACGTCACTATACCGCACATTAATTTACTCTATTAAAAAAATAGCTATTCTGTACCACCCATTATTTCGGGATATAGTCAGTCTTCTTTTTTTTATTACTTATGATGGCAGACGGGCCACGGCCCACCTGATGGTAAGTGGTAACCGTTGCTCATGGACTCAACTATACCGAGAGTATACTCGTAATCAACCCGCTGCGCACCATTTCATTTCTCAGATGTGAAATGAAAGAATACGGCTACCTTCTGCTACAGACAAAACACACTGACGTGCTTCATGAACGGTCACACATGAGACGCTGGTACCTTTCCGCTCGGACCCATAGCAAGTGAGTACTCCCACTTAGTACCCAGACCTACCACCAGTAATGCAATTGATGATAATTGATAACTTCTCTTAGTCGCCTTATACGACACCCGCGGGAAAGGATGGGGTGGTGATACTTGTATTCTTAGTCCGTCACCACACGGATAAAACGGATAAAAGAGTGTATTATAGAGCAAAGTAAATATATATATAAATAGCTATCCTACAGTAATCTATTATTTTAATAGATTAATATAATAACTCTATAATAACTCCTGCTGGATAGCTTCCGGAAAAAAATGTCCTGTCCTGGATTCTAGTGGAAATTCTTCTTTCGTTACTTTTCAATTTTGTCTCCCTTAAACAAACACGCCTTGCATAATAATCCTACTTGTTTCACACCCCCAAATATAGGTATTAAAAAGGCCAGATTGTGAATATATTTAAATATTTTTCCATTTTAATCACGCTTGAGAGACCACAAAACAGATTATATAGGTATCCCTATTTTTCGCACATTTTGTCTCCTCTATCTCTCTTCCTACTCCGCAAGGGGTATGACGCGATGATAAGACTATGCGGATTTGAACTAAATTTTGTATACCTATAGACAAATTATTGCTTAGAGAACTCCATTAATATTTTTATCCAGATAAAAACTTCATTAGGGACTTGCCCAAACGAATTAATGGATTTTAATATTGAACATTGCATTCCCAACCGCACACCCCGTCGTTCGGGGCAACGAACAGGGTACTGTGGGGCCTTCACCCACTAATGAAACCCGCCGTGTACTGTTTCTCCGCCTTTATTGGCGGGCCACTAGAACTGTTACATTCCTTCGGTGGTTTAAATATTCACCCATCAATATTAGTAATATTACAAAAGTAAAGGTTGGGGAGATTTTTCATGTGATTGTTTGTAAATCCACCCTAAACGACTAAACGGATTTTGATTGAATTTGATAGGTAGATAGATAAGATAAATTGTTGTGAATATATTTAATGATACTTTTAACTCCGAAAAATATGTAGACCTTACGAACTGAATGTAATAATGGTGTAAAAATAAATTATGACTGTTGGGATTTCCTGTAGGATACGATTCTACGACTTAAAGGGTTCGGTGGTAATTTTGAATTCGATTTAGACGAAATCGCGCGAATTGTAATTTTTTCCTCAAATTTCCGATAATAATTTTATCGTATAATAATGCGACTAACTGACGAATACAAGTATTTATAAATACTCTACATTTAGTCGAATGTATGCTAAAATAGGTAGCAACACTCACGTCATAAAATTGCATGGGTATAAAAGGACTACCACGACCATGACTTTGAAAAGTATAAGCGCTAGCACGCTTCTTGGAATATAGTAAGTAATATCCAAATTGCGTGCCACTCATTTCACTTGCAATGTTTTTTCAGTAATATTATACTTCAGGCTTCACAGAAATGTTATTATGCACTAAAACTTTCTCAGTAATGTTGTATTGAGCACTGAAAATGAACTATGACTTAGCTCTTTCGTGCCTGAAACATGACTTTAATTATGGAAAAAAACTTGTTGAATAATTTCATATTTTACGCTATATTTTATTACACTATTTTAGACAGTATAAAATTTACAAATTTAAATCAATTTTTTTTTTTATAAAAACTGTGTAGTTAAGATATTGCATATTTTTATTTCATAAAATTAATGTAATTAGGTACCTTTACTTCGGTCTTTACGGAATAAAATTCAGGTAGATAATATTATATTATTTAATACTACATAGCTGATATCTGCGACTTTGCCTGTATTGCATGAGGCAGAGAGAAGAGACTTTTCTTTTCCCCCACTTCGCTGCCGTAAGAAAAAATGCATCACTGAACATGTAGTTCCTATAAAAATCGTTGTTTCTTAAAGTTTTAATAACTATATCTTAAATGAAGATAATGCAATATTTTTTATAGATAAGTGTCTAAGAAATAAAACTTAAAACAATTAATTTCTATGCAGAAGAGTTTTTCGTGGTGTTTTTTTTTTTTTTTTTTTTACACAACACACAACGGTAGTTTATAGATCTAAAGCTACCTTATCAATTAGTGTATCTAATAATGACACTATATCTACTGATCGCTATTATATCTAAACATTCATCATGCTCTAACATTAATACTAATTACTACTAATTAAACTACTCACATACCATGCCTTGAAGTGTTAGTATATACTAACTGCCTTACTAATAAACGTTGTATAACTTCTGAATAGTTATTCAGTGTTTTGTCTTTGTCACTAATATGACAGTATGACATTAAAAGAACGGAACAAAACAATGAATAACTATTCAGAGTTTATACAACGTTTATTAGTAAGGCAGAAAGAATGCAATATTACTGTAGTATACAGTTCCGGTATCATAAATAGTATGTAAGTAAGCTAGTCACATGTTATATCTTCACAAGAGAAAAAAAAATACACAAAGCGTGAAAATGTGAAATCGAAAATAACAGTCATGAGCAGGATTTGAACCTGCATGTCCTGGATATCGTCCAGATGATTTGCCAATTCAGCAATCGTGACAATTGCTCGGGACTGCGAATTTCTATAACACATTCACTCTTAACGTCTTGGGTGACGCTGAATTGCAAAGCATCTGGACGGTATCAAGGAGATGCAGGTTCAAATCTTGCTCGTGACTATTATCTTCGATTTCACATTTTTAGCCGACTTCATCACATTTTGTGTTAATGTATATAGCTTAGCATGTCAAATGCTAAAAAAATATACAACAATATCAAAATAAGATAAAAAATAGACATAATACGGATACTGTGACCTGGTATCATTTTTACGTTCCATTTCGGTTTGCTATGCTCTAATCTTGCTAAGTCCATTAACGGCAATAATAATTTACCACCTCGATGATTTTTAGCAAGTCATACAATCTCCTCATCCTCTCATTAATATCCTTTACTCCTATCTCTTTCTTAGAGTTGGCTACGTGTGAGTGATACTTCTGGTGTTAATAGCATCTCCAGACAAGGGTAACCGCTTACCATCAGGTGGGATTGTTTGCCACCGTTATAGTGTAAAGAACCATTCACTTGATGGTACTCACTCGTCTCTCAGCCTACCTACTGCTGAACAAGAGCTTTCTCAAAGTTGTGACACAAATTAGAAATTTTGTGCTAGCTACAATTAACAATATGACGTTATACTTTTATGTATAATAGATACTTATTTAGTATTGTGAAAATAAACATAAACTAACTAATATAAGTCCTTAGCAACCTGAATACTAGATTACGAGATTTCCAAAACTGTTTTAAAGAGCCTTTAAAAACAGTTTCCGTGCTCGCGTGCGTCGAATCTATATAGTATAATTACTTCCACAAAATAGTACAGATGTGTACTTTAAAAGTAATTACTAAAATTTCAAAGCATTATACGACTCTAGGTGGAAAAACAATTTGAAAATCGTAAGAGGTCACTTCTTTTAAAATAAATCTAATTGTATGTTTTCTTCAACCTAAAATGTAATGAATTTATCGATAGTATTACCTTGAGTCCTGGATCCAAAGGTCCCTAGTGTCAATAGGTGGCAGTTCAGTCTCAGTAGACCCTGCGGAGTGCTGAGGTGTCCCACCACGAGGACCGAGAAACCTTCGCCAAGTGCATCGGCGACCTGGTTAAGAATTTAATATTATTGAACTTCATTCTTCATAACAAGACGTTTGGACGGAATATCCTCTGGGTAGAGTTTGTTGTCAAGGAATTGTTCTTCACATCTTAAGCCCTTACCACTATACATATAACCACAATGAACAAGTATGTTATCCTAATATTTCTACTAATATAATAAGTGTTAACGTTGGTGTGTTTAAATATAACAGTTGTTTGAAGGTACATGACTTAATACCTCTAATACGGCCGGGTATATTTCAATGAAATTTGGCTAGTAGAGAGTTTATCACCTGAATCGTGCAGATTAGCGTAGCTTACCGTCCATTTCATGTTATATCTATTTTCTGCCCGCGTGGGCCTCTGAATATAAACATGTCACTCGACGCCACCTTAATTATCTCAATGCAAAAACGTCTATCCCACAAGAAACATACAAAATTTTATGATGATCGGTTTAGTAGATACATTTAGCATATATTACTCTGTGCATACGTTTACACTAGAAATAAGACAGTGTGGCCTTTCTACGCTATTTTGTCATGTATGTGAGAGCATTTATTCCCCAACAGTCATCAGTTCATCGGACGATATCCTATATAATTTTAACATAAAATCAACAAAACTATTTATTGCTCGTAACATACGAGTATCAGGATAATAATATGTTATCACGACAAGCTATGTATAATTAAGTTGTATAATGAGCGTTGCTAGGAGCTATAGGTACATGTGTCATAATGACAAATTATGTTGCATTCGTTAGCCTGTTGCACTGATTAATCATTGCCAATGTACATTTAAATAAACAAATATATAGGTAGCGTGTAAGTAGGTATATTGCTCACTGTTTACTCGAAACTGGAAAGCCGACCTCGATTTGTTTGAGAATAATAAAAGCACGAAGGTTGAAACTCATCGAAGAGTTTTCGCCCTTTAGAACTTATTAGACACAATTTACTCTTTGATTGGGCATTAGACCCAAGGTTTAGAAAGCTAGCTATGTATGATAATTTTATTTTTTGTTGCAAACATTATATCAAAGTAAGGATACATTAATTAATTATCTGCCTCGGTGGTGTAGCGGTAGTGTATGCGACTGATAATCATGAGGTCTCGGGTTCGATCCCCGGGTTGGGCAAAGCTATTGAGCTTTTTCCTAAAAAATATAGATTCTCAGTAGCAGCCCGGGTTTGGAAATGGGCCCGGTAGACGTCAATAGGCTCGAAACATAGCTGGTGAACCGTGGGTGTGTAATACACCTCTGCCTACCCCTTCGGGGAATACAGGCGTGATTCTATGTTTTATTTTTTAAGTATAAATTTATAGATGCATCGATGTAACAGGTGACGGGTAATATTTTCCCTGATGGTAACCGTTACATTAGCATTGTATTAGTGACATCGGAATACCTGATAAGACACTGCGTACATATAAAATCTAGCATTATTCAGGAAAAAAATGGAAATATAATCATCTATCCCTAAAATTGAAACTGCTGTGTAATTTAAAGACAAAGGGTATTTAAAATACACAAATACATTTATTATATTCAATGTGGCAACCTCAGATTATAATTTTATAATCCGAGGTGGCAACGCAATGGGGATTTTAGAAACAATCATCACAATGGCGGTGATGTGGTTCGCCGTCACCTTCCATTCCCACGGGAAGAAAAGTGGGCACGGGAAGGCCGTTTTATGATCAATAGCAATCATTTGCCTCTGCCTACTCTTTTTTTTGTTAAGGCGGGATAAAAAAATTCTAACTGCACACCTCGTCGTTTGGGACAACGAACAAGGTAGTGTGGGGCCCTCACCTTCTAAATAAACCCGCCGTGTGCCGTCTCTCCGCCTATATTGGCAGGCCACTGGGACTACGTTAATGTACTTCAGTGGTGTCTCTGCCTACCCCTCTCGTATGGAGGCGTATACATTGTTTATACATATATATTATTATAATATAAAGTATAGAATGAATTTTATTGTAAAAAAACACCACTGTTTATAATTGTATACACATTTCCTACTTACATAAGCATCCAGGTTGTTATTATCTTTGTCTCGTATAATCCGCTTAAATAGCTGATCCTGCAGATTTGTCTGTCTAAAGTTTGAATGTCTTTGTAGGTGTTAAGACAACTTTCCTTGTATATTATGTTAAAATATTATAAATTTATTTTGAATATCGTTTGTAGTGCCTCGGGCATGTTTGTCGACGTGAGGGTGGATGACTTTTACGCAGTGATGCGTAAAAAATCGCTCATGTAGTGTATTTTGGTACCACGAATAAGGAACCATGAAGATTATTGTTGACAGACCAGAGTCTAAGTCTGCTTTAAAGGCTTCTTAGCCTGCATGTTATCTAGATTTTAAGTTTCTCATAATTGTAACATACTTGTAGTACATATAAAATTGTTACTAAAAACAAATAATACAATGTATTTATTTTTCTTGACGTTTATAATATACGAGTATAATGTCCGACTGTTATAATACACATTTTAACAAAAACAATTAAAAACACAATCGAATCAAACATTTTGTTTTATATAAAAGGCCTTTTATTGACGCGAGTGTACAAATTTTATCAATTCCCTGTAGACAACGTTCGATTAAAATAGATTAAAAAGTGCGACTTACAGGTTACGACCGCGAGACGGATACGATTTTTTTTCTTTAGCGGTATTGTGATTTTATAATTGTCTAGCTTTTCCGCCGCAGTCAAAATTTATAGTTTTATAACTGTACAGATACAGAGAAAACGAAAAGACGACACTAAAGAGAGACAAACATAATAATATATGCATCTTGAGAGTGAAAAAATGAGATATAAAATACAGGTATACAGTGTTACGTATAACTACGTAACTAATACTGAATTCAACTCATTCTTTTACAGTATAATTATCTGAAGGTTCCACCTCTATCTCGTGAGACTAAGAACCTCAGAGGTCACTGTGATTAGCCGAGGGTTTATGGCGATATCACGCGTCGATTTCTCTACCAAACACAACCGAGACGATACGATGTCGATACGATTTACATTCTAACCCCCTGCCACGTATTTTGTTTTCATTTTAATTTGCACGTACCAACCACTACATGAATATCACAGATTTGCTCATCACTAAACAGTCGCTTTATTTTAACATAGTTCTTATTCATATTTTGATCTGTATGTGGATTCTGTTGTTTAGTACTTGGCATACTCAGCTACTTTATAATTATTTGTGATAGTGGAAAAAGAGAGCTTTAATGCGAGAAGTACTCGAACCTGCGTCCCATCTAATCCGAGGAAATGCTTTTGACTGGATTGTAAAGACATCAAAAACAAATATGAAGTAGAGATTTGGAGTCACGGTTAAGTGACTGCGATAGCTTAGCGGTCCGTTGTCCTACGCAGTAGAGAACGAACATAATTATGACCATATACCAAGCCCAATTGATAAAACAAATACCGCAACGCAATTAACGACATTCAGATTACTTAATAATATGTATCACCCAATACCTCACTAATAGAAATGGTTTTTGTTTGAAAAATAGCACCCCGCTGTAGAAATAATCCTCGTATCAACGGGACTTGGCAAAAATATTATAGCGCACGAAAGTATATCCACACTTATTCAGTTGTGGATTAGAGATGCGCCGAATGTTCGACCGAATATTCGGTTCGGCACCCTTTGAACCGAATAATAGGCCGAATATTCGTATTCGGTTAAACTTATGTTCGGCGCATCTCTAATATATATACAATACTAGGTGACTCGATGAACTTCGTATCACCTACAATTTATTTTATCAGCGATTTATTAATCCTAATCAATCTGCATCGGATAAGGTTTGAATTTAGATAGATACTTGAAACTTGCTTGTTATTCAAATGAATTAGAAAGACTGTCAGTAGCTGTCATTTTGTCGTCTGTTTTCAGGCCCATAATCCAAAGAGGTTCCCGACCCCATACCAAATTACTTAGTTAGATTTTTAAATTATTTATTATTTTTACGGATTTTCTATATTGTTTTTTTTTTCTTTTAAACCATCCTGTGTGTTAAGTTGTGAATAAGGAAAAAGAGTATTGGATGAATGCATGTAAATGCATTGCCGATAGATGGCATTGGTCGTTAAGACCAATATGATGAGGAAATTCGGTATTTCTAGAAATAGTAGGATCGCTCTGTGGATTAGAGCGCTTCCCTGGAAAGGAAGGGACGCAGGTTCGTTTCCCGCTCGTACTAAAATACTTTTCCTTATTCACAAATTATAATTTGTACTTTAAAAACGAATATTCTAATCGGCCAAGCCAGTTTTGAGTTTCAGCGAGACTAACAAACAGCAATTGATTTATATAATATATAAATAGATATTATAAGTATGGGAATCGAACCTACAACACTCGGCTCGGGAGGTCGATATTTAAACCACTCCAGCTGTCCAGCTGTTATTAATAATTTCCTGTTGGGTGTGGGATCATGGGATACTGGGATAATTTTAGGCCATATACTACCTCACTGAACCAATGCGTTTTGGCATAAAAAAATAATAAACCTTTGCCTTGTCATGAAAATGTATAGCACATCATTTACATAAACACGCACGTCAAAAGCCAGATTTGGATTTAAAACATGTTTAATCACTTACCGAACAGATGTTGAATGGTAACATATTATTCTACTAAGAATACACCTAATCACGTCTACCAAAATATAACGAATGCGTAATGTATATATATATTTTACGTATTCTATTTCAGTTTCAGATTAGACTCGCAGTTTAGTGACTCATGAGATAATTTATTGTAGTTTTCTGGAGTCTGTCGACAAAACCATTAATCGTTGAATAACTGGTATTTACAAAATTTATCAAACTGTTCAATAACATGTTCAACAACAAGTATAACATATTAATCTAAAAGCGTTGGAATATTTATAATCCCAGTCAAACCAATTTTACTACCCGCCTACCCAGTGAGCAGAGATTGCAAAATATCAACGAGTTAATCAAATATCAATTGTCAGTCAAATAAATGACGTTTGACACATGCATCGACTACGCTAACTACGTTTGTTGTTGTTGTACAGAGTGCTTAGTGTGAGTTTTTCCAACTACTCGATCGCGTTAAAGTAAACTCAAATTTGTATGGAGTTGGATCAGTGACACCTAGCGTCACGTTCGCGAAACATAATTTGCGAGTGCGAGATTGTTTATATAAAAACGTGTCGAATGTGAACGTTGATGACATAAGTAGTGAGCATAAAAACGAGCAAGAACCTCGTTTTTGCGAGTGTGAGTTGCAAAATATGTCAACTTTGACAATTTGATCGAAAACGTCTTCACCGTGAGCAAGTGCAAATTGTCACTAAAATTTTTATAGTGAAAACAATTTTTTTCCTCAAAGTATATTGAAAATATAAGTCAAAGAGTAGTAACAATAATCCGTATAACCAGAAAATATAACTACAAGACATAATGGATCAACTAGATTGGAAATATATAGCTGCAAGCATTGGAATATACCTATAGCTGCAAAACATAATGAAAGAACTAGATTGAAGCGGAGAGGCGATAGAAATAGATGCAGAGTTCTTAAACAACTTAAAATTTGCAAAGGATATAATCCTATTTGCAAAAAACATCAAATCATTTGGAAACAATTATAGGAGAGCTAAACAACTCTAGCGAAATATAGGATTGAAACTGTGCATATCCAAAACGAAGGTTGCTACAAATACATAGTATAAAAAACAGGTACAATTATAGAATATGTGGACAGCTATGTGTATCTCTAGAAACAAATTTAATTTAAGAAATCGCGAAATAGGGACAAACTAGAGTGGCGTATCAACATAACCTGGAAAAAATGCTGGAGTTACAAAGACATTTTAAAAGGCAAACTTCCACTTATATTCTAAAAGAAGGTAATAGAGTCCTGCTTGTTACCTCGTTTAACATATGGAGCACAAACTTGGGTCTTCAATAATAAAAAAAAAGCAAAATACGCTCGTGCCAGCGTGCTATAGAAAGAAGCATTCTAGGTATAAAGCTTATGGACAAGCATAGAAGCGAGGAAATGGCGTGATGATAAGTTAGTTTAGTTAGTTAGAAGCGAGGATATTCACAGAAAAACTAAATTAATAAACGCAAAATAACATAGCATCACGCCTGTATTCTCCGAAGGGGTAGGCAGAGGTGTATTACACACCCACGACTCACCAGCTATGTTTTAAGTCCCACGTAATAGAGCAGCGAGCCGATTGACGTCTACCGGGCACATTTCCAAACTCCGGACTGTTACTGAGAATTTTTCTTTTTAGGAAAAAGCTTAATAACATTGCCCTACCGGGGGATCGAACCCGAGACCTCATGATTAGCAGTCGCATACACTACCGCTACACCACCGAGGCAGTCAACAACAACATGCCCAATAACTTAAATGGAGATGGGCGGGTCACGTTGCATGGATTACAGACAGAAGGTGGTCGAAACGCGCCACCTCATGGAAAGGTCGGATTGGGAAAAGAAGCAAATAAAGATGTATAGACCGGTGGAAATATCTGGAAACAGTTGGAGGAGGCCTTTACCCAGAAAAGGATTTGATAACAAATAATATATATTAAACGAGAATACCGATTTTTCTATGAGAGTTGGGCTATTGTTGCGTCTTAACCAAATTAACTGTAGAACATTGTAAATGTACTCAGGATCTTTAAATAAAAATATAATTGAGATATCTGATGGGAGTTAAAGAAATCTGACTTTTAATTTTTAGTATATAGGTTATTATGCGTTGTAAACCATATCTTTTATTCTATTATAGTATAAAATGTAGTATCAATAGTATTTTAGATTACCTATGTAAGAAATATAGATAGGATATCATCAATGCTACGGCTAACTACTTTGGATCTAGATTACATTCTAAGAGTCCTGGTCTTAGTACCACTAAAAAGTCTATCTCACATGATGCCACGCTCTTTTTTTAATTACTCAAAGGAGAATTTGCTGAACTCAACTTTAAAGTAAACACTGAACAATAATAAAAAAACCACTGCTTTTCCACAAATGAAGCAATCAACACATAAACGTACATAACACGTTATCGGCAATACAAATGTCAAATTATGACAAATTGTCAATCAAATTCAAATCAATAAGGGTTGCTAGTAAAATAACAATATATATCATGAAATATTTTTTGAAATAGATAATAAATGTTATTATATTTTTAATTTAAAAACAAAACTTCATAATTATGATTTCATAAAATAATCTTCGACTAATACTAAGTATTATAATAGGAGCTCATGTGGGTTTTGTTTTATTTATTTCATATCAATATTCTTACTATTTGGCTTTAAAATGGGTATAGTAATAAACTGGCGACATTGACTATCCAAACCTTCTAATAAATATGGCAGTTCCGCTTATTATTAATGATATGTATATCTTTATTTTTATAACTTTGAAACCCCACTTCAATAAGTGAAGTGACTAAAATAACGACTTTTTATGTTTAGATAGTTAAGACGCACGACGGGCACAAAATAGCCTGGTTTTCGGCATTCCCTTTTGATAGAATTGTATAGATATATAAATTACATTTAAATAAAAAAGCTTTATTATTATTGTACTTATTTATTAACATAACATCACTAGATACATGTTAAAGTAATCTATTATATATAATTCCAGTGTCACGATGTTTGTCCGGGATGAACTCCGAAACTACCTACTGAACCGATTTTAACTTTTTTTTAAATGTGTGTTTTGTTCCAACTCAATTTATAATTGCAATATTTGCTCATGAAAAAATATATGGCGGTACGAAGTTCGCCATGTCAGCTAGTAGGTATATTATAAAAACATAACACAAATATTAAAAGTATTAGAAGTGTGTAGACTCACTGGCAACGGATACAGGGACCAAACTGCTAGTAGCTAGGGCCTCATAGATAGTAACGTTTTCTACTGCTAAAAGAAATGAAGAATCTAAAAGGATAAGGACTGCTCCACAAAGATGACCATCATAATAAACTGGGACTAACAAGTGTTTTTATTGATAATAAACATAAATTCAAATAACAAATAGTATCTATGAATTAATTGTATCATAGGTCCGAACAATCAATAATAATAAAATAATAATATAATCAAACATAACCATGGAAGTACGTGTACCTACGTAGTACCTATTACCTCCATAAACATAACATAAACCATAGATATAATATGACATAAAAAGCATAAAAAGCTCATGAAATGACACAAACTTCGAAAGACAGATTCTTATAAGTACTACCACCACTAGTTTGAAATGATATTCCAAATTTAGTCGGTTTATCTCACGACACCAACATTAGAAAAATAACAAGTCACCATTCGAGGTGGTAAACGCGAAGCGAGTGGTTAAGTACGAATGTAACTCGCACTCGCTTGTTTACAATGTTCGATTACATGTGCGACTCACTTTACGCCGTGAAGAAGTTGATCGATTGTCATTGTCAAACTCACACTAAGCCCTCAGGGCGTTGCCATAACGGGGTGCGGGTCGGGATACCTCCGCGTTGGTGCACCCCGGGCAACGTCGGCACTCTAGTGCCGGCGGCTGAATCCCGGCAGGGGACGGGTCTCTGCGTGTCCCTCTGACTAGCAGAGGGCACAGCGGATAGGCCAGACGTCCGCCGTGGAGGGTCAGCGGGGCCATAGTGGCCCCCCCGACTCTGGGTGGGGACAGCGAGGTCACAGTGACCTCCCCGACCCCGGAGACAGGGCTTTCAGCCCGAGTGGCGACAGGCTCACTGGTTGCAGTGGGCCAACGTCTGCCGTGGAGGGCCAGCGGGGCCATAGTGGCCCCCCCGGCCCTGGGAGACGGAGACGGGGCTTTTGAGCCTGAGGGGCGACGGGCTCAACACTTGCCTTGCGAGTGATGGGCACGGTCTGATGCAGACCACCGTTCGGCCCGACCCGTAATCCTGGAGAACAGGACCGGGGGTCTTCGGACCGCGGGGAAGAAAACCCCTATAAAAAATAACCCCAATCCAAGCTCTGTCGCCCGGCGAGGGATGAATGGCTGGAGGGTATCCAGTCGCGAGGGCGGCACCACCACAGTCGAAGGACTTTAAACTCTAAAATGGCGGACGTTAAAAACTTATGTATACCTCCGGAGGGTACCGGGCGCAACGCGTCCGGAGAATCCCTCACAGGGCCGAGTACCAAGACCGGCCCTGTCAGCCCCGCGTATCGGAGGGGGGCAACCAACGCCTATGAGAAAAAGAAGGAGACGAAGAAGGGGAGGACCCGCGGGAGGAAACCTACACCCGCGGGGAGTCCTGTGGATAGCGGCTCGGCAGTCGAAGGCACGTCGGGAATGGAGACAGATGGCGGTGACGGCGGCGCAAAGGCCGTAGCCGCGACACCAATAGCGACGGAGTCTCAGCAGACGGCAGATAGATTAACGGAGCGGCCCTCACGACTTTTGAAGCGCTCGATAGCGCGGTCGGGAGGTGTGTCAGAGTCGGAGGGCAGCTCCATTGAGATGCCTCCGCCAGCGAAGCCAGGAAGACCAGCGAAGAGGGGCCGTGGCGCCACCAGGCGCACGGTTCCACGCGCCTTGTCTGTAGCGGACAGAGCTACAAATGAGGACCTGGGAACAGGGCTCTCAATGGAGGAGCGGGTGACCCTCCTCACATCAAGGCTCCAGGAGGAGTCTCCGGAGGGGGCTGCCCATTTAACAGCGGACGAGGTTGCCCGGAGGGTTTCCGACGCCCTGGCCATCGTTTCCACGGTGGCTAATGGGTCACGGGGCCTTCAGGGCAGCCTCGCTGATGCACTAAATAAGGCCACCAAGGTGGCCTATGGAGC
This sequence comes from Leucoma salicis, assembly GCA_948253155.1. Lineage (NCBI taxonomy): Eukaryota > Metazoa > Arthropoda > Insecta > Lepidoptera > Erebidae > Leucoma > Leucoma salicis. The sequence continues at coordinate 6,545,388 of OX411805.1, read as the reverse complement.
AGTAGAGTCTCTCCGGCGTCATCCTGTGCCGGGGAGGACCGGGAAACTGGAGACGCATTGTCGCTGCAAGGCGGAGGTGGCGGAGCTCCGGAAGGAGCTCGCCAGCCTGCGAGCCAATTCAGGGCTCACCTCTGCCTCAACAGCGGGCGCGGAGCCTCTGGCCCCAGGACTCCTCACAGAGGAGCAGATGCGCCAAATAATGGATCGCGTCAACTCGGTTTATGACTCGCGCATCGGCTCCCTAAACACTAGGGTGCCACCAGAGCCGCGACTCCGACCGCCGCTGGCTGCGGACAGGAAGAAGGATGCGCCACCTTCAGGCCCAATGCCGCTGCCCTGTCAGGGCGGCCGCGTGGCCACCTACTCCGCGACAGCGGCTGCATCGCCCAAGGGGCCGGGAAAAGCTGCGAAGGCGAAAGCGGCTCAAAGAACCGGGCAGCGCCCCAAGGGCCAGCCCAAGGAGGAGTTCCCTCCACTCTCGCGTGCTGGCCAGCCATCGCGGGCCCCAGCAACCATTCCCCGGGATTCTCGAATCCCAACTCCCGTACCGTCCGGCCCTGCGCCCTCTGAAGAGGGTTGGCACACAGTGGACGGCGGGAGGAAGAAATCCCGGGGCAAGAGGAAGAAGGGGACCGCGTCTGTGGCTGCTGTCCAGGCTGTGGAACCCACTGCGTCGAGGAGCAAGCCCGGCCCCAAGAAGCCGCGCAAACTTCAGACGCCAAAAACGGCAGCGGTGGTTATTACCATGCTGCCGGAGGCGGAAGCGGGCCTGTCGTACCAGGGCATCTTGAGGAAGGCCCGGGAGAAAATCGACGTCTCCGATATCGGAGTCGTCGCCACCCGGACCCGCCTAGCCCGCACAGGGGCTCGAATTCTCGAGTTCCCTGGGGCGGAGGGCCCTAGGATGGCCGACACGGTGGCCGAAAGGCTCAAGGGTCTGTTTAGTGAGGGGAGTGGAGTCCGCGTCACCAGACCGGTAAAGTGCGCTGAGCTGCGCATTTCCGGTCTGGATGACTCAGTGACGGCGGAAGACGTCCGGGAGGCTATTGCCTCGAAAACCGGATGCTCGAATGCTGTCAGAGTGGGCTCCATTCGGACCGGTCCCGGCGGTGTAGGTGCCGTATGGGCGAGTTGCCCTGTTGCGGCGGCCAAAACCTTGGCCGATGCAGGCAGGCTCCTTGTGGGCTGGAGTTCCGCGCGGGTCACCGTGCTGGAGCCTCGGCCCGCGAGGTGCTTTAAGTGCATGGCGGTCGGACACACCCGGCCGACGTGCACTAACTGTTTTGACTGCAGCGGTCTTTGTTTCCGCTGCGGTCAGGCAGGGCACCGGGCGGCTACTTGTACCGCCGCTCCTCACTGCCCCGCGTGCGCGGCAGGCAACAGGCCTGCCAAGCACTGCATGGGGCGGGAGGGATGCAGACCCCCGACGACAGGCCCAAAAAAGGGGGGGATCAGCCAATCGGCCCAGGCTGCCCCCCCTAGCGTGGCTTCACCACCGTCTCGGGTGGAGGAGGATATGGTTACGACTTAAAATTCAACCGTGACACTGTCCTCCTTCAGGTGAATCTCAACCACTCCGCCAGGGCGCAGGATCTTCTCCTGCAAACCATGGTGGAGCGGTTGATTGGTGTAGCCGTAGCTGCGGAGCCTTATTGCGTTCCTGACCGCCCACATTGGGCGGGCAGCCGCGATGGCTCCGTGGCAATCGTCAGCTCTGCGGCGCTTCGTTCTCCGACCTTGTCGATCAGAGAAAAGGGCGTGGGATACGTCGCGGCCGATTGGGGGGGAGTCACGCTCTATGGCGTGTATTTCTCCCCCAACCGGAGTCTGGCTGATTTCGAGGTTTGGCTTAATAGCCTGGAGACCTCGATACGGCGACTGGCGCCTAGCCACGTCCTGGTCGTGGGGGACTTCAATGCCAAATCCACGGCGTGGGGGTCCCCAGCGACAGACGCCCGTGGAGCGGTGGTGGTAGAGTGGGCGGCGTTGACGGGCCTCTGTTTGTTAAATAGAGGCTCCGTCAACACATGCGTGCGGCGACGGGGCGGGTCGATAGTGGACCTTTCGTTCGCTAGCCCCGACGTCGCAGCACGAGTGAGGAACTGGTGTGTCCTGGAGGAGGTTGAGACCTTGTCCGATCATCGGTATATCCGGATTGAGGTCTCCCGGTCCCTTCAGGGCCCCAGTAGGGGTCACGCAGCGCGCAGAACTCCCGCGTTCCCGCGGTGGGCTGTGGGCAGGCTGGATAGGGACCTACTGGTGGAGGCAGCCATCGTAGAATCGTGGCTGTCCTCACCAGCCCTGACCGAGGGGGTGGACGTTGAGGCTGGCCGATTTCGCGCTGCGATTACGCAGATGTGCGATTCGGCCATGCCCCGTGTGCGACGTCCTCCTCCGAGGAAGGGGCTCTACTGGTGGTCCCAGGAGCTGGCAGACCTCCGTGCGGCGTGTATTCGTGCCCGGAGGTCCTACACCCGCAGTCGGCGGCGCAACCGCGATATGGAGCGGGAGGGCCAGCTGTACGAGGCGTACCGCACCTCGCGAGCCGCGTTCAAGTTGGCCATCTGCCGCGCCAAAGCTGACAAAAGGCAGGAGATGCTGGACGGTCTCAACCGTGACCCCTGGGGTCGCCCATACCGTGCGGCGCTTAACAAGCTCCGCACTCAGGGCCCCCCCCTCACAGAGACCCTTCAGCCCAGCCTCCTCACCGAGGTGGTCGAGGGTCTATTCCCACGACGGGCGGAGCACACGCCCCCGGTCATGACACCGCCAGGTAGCGACCGGGAGGCCGATCTCAGTGTACCGCCCATCACCGCGTCGGAAATGGGGGCGGCAATTTCGCGGATTCGTTCCAAGAACACCGCCCCCGGCCCAGACGGGATACCCGCCCGGGTACTGGCCCTGACTCTGGACCACATGGAGCCCCGCCTCAGGGGACTGTTCGACGAGTGCCTGGCGTCCGGACGGTTCCCTGACTGCTGGAAGGAGGGGAGGCTGGTACTCTTGCCGAAACCGGGGCGAACGCCGGATTCGGTCGGGGCCTTCAGGCCCATCGTGCTGCTGGACGAGGCGGGTAAGTTGCTGGAGAGAATCCTCGCTGCCCGCATCGTCCGGCACCTGCGCGACGTCGGACCTGACCTGTCGGACGCCCAATTCGGTTTTCGGACTGGTTGTTCGACGGTCGGCGCAATCATGCGCCTGAAGGCCGCGGCCACGGCAGTCGTCGTCGGCGGTGGAGTGCTGTTGGCGGTGTCGCTTGATATCGCCAACGCATTCAATAGTCTGCCATTCAGCTGTATCAGGGAGGCGCTCCGGTATCACGGGGTGCCTGCATACCTGAGAGGGCTAGTGGCAGACTATCTTGAGGGCCGCAGCGTTCTCTATGAGAGCCGCATAGGGGACGTTGTGAGGAGACCTATGTCGTGCGGTATCCCGCAGGGTTCGGTTCTAGGGCCGCTCCTGTGGGACATCGGTTACGACTGGGTGCTACGCTGTCGGCTCCCTCCCGGGCTGGCGGTCATCTGCTATGCGGATGACACGCTGGTCGTGGCCCGGGGCGGAAACTTTGAGGAAGCGGCGTTCCTGGCCACCTTAGGGACCTCGGAGGTGGTCAGGAGGATCGGGGCGCTGGGGCTTAGGGTGGCCCTGGACAAGTCGGAGGCCCTGCTTTTCCATGGGCCCCGACGTCGGCCACCTGCTGGCGCCTCGATCACGGTGGACGGGGTCCGAATTGGAGTGCAGGCCCGGATTAAGTATCTGGGCCTGGTGCTGGACGGGCGGTGGCTCTTTTGCGAGCACTTCCGTCAACTGTCTCCGAGGCTCGTCGGTGCGGCGTCCGCCCTTGCACGGCTCATGCCGAACATGGGCGGACCCAACAATGCGTGTCGACGGCTTTACGCGGGGGTGGTCCGGTCGATGGCACTGTACGGTGCACCCGTGTGGGCGGAGTCCCTGGACGCACTAAACAGGGCTCTTCTGTGGAGGCCACAGAGAGTCGTCGCGTCCAGGGTCATACGTGGATACCGAACGGTGTCGACGGAGGCGGCCTGCGTGTTGGCCGGAACCCCTCCGTGGGACTTGGAGGCGGAGGTGCTCGCCGAGGTGTACCGGCGGGCGTCGCAAGAGCGGGAGGGGGGTGGACGTCCCCCACCCAGCGTGGTGGCCAGATGGCAGGGCGACGCCCGCCGAGCTGTCATGGCCAACTGGAGGGCGCGGCTGGAGGCGCCCCGGGCCGGTCTTTGGACCGTAGGGGCACTCCAGCCAGTGCTGGAAGAGTGGGCAGGGCGACGGCACGGAGTCCTTACCTTCCGACTGGTGCAGGGTGCTGTCGGGGCACGGTTGCTTCGGCAGATATCTGCACATTGTCGCAAGGAGGGAAGCGACTCCGGGCTGTCACCATTGCGGCTGCGACGAGGACACGGCGCAGCACACGCTCGAGTCGTGCCCGGCTTGGGCCGAGCAGCGTCGTGAACTTGTCGCAGCAATAGGGGGGGACCTCTCGCTGCCGAGCATCGTCAGAGCGATGCTTGGCAGCGACAGGAATTGGGCCGCGGTCGCTGCCTTCTGCGAGGAGGTCATCTCGCGGAAGGAAGCGGCGGAGAGGGCCAGGGAGGCTGATCCTTCCGCAGACCCAAACCGCTGCCAGCGACTGGGGCGGTGCAGGCGTGAATATTTGCGCCTAATGCCGCCCTAGCTGGGGCTGCGGGTGGATGGACCGGGGAACGTCCGCCACCCGCAAGGCCTCCCGCGAAGGTGCGACGCTCCGTGTACGGATGCGTTGCTCAGATGAGGGTACCCGAAAGGGTAAGCCGCCGGCGGACCACCGAAGGAATGTAACATAGTTCCAGTGGCCCGTCAATAAGGGCGGAGAGACGGTACACGGCGGGTTTCTTTAGTGGGTGAAGGCCCCACACTACCCTGTTCGTTGCCCCGAGCGACGGGGTGTGCGGTTAGGAACATTTTTTCCCGCCTAAACAAAAAAAAAAAAAAAGGGCGTTGCCATTACATTTAATTAGTTAAATTGGTATTCTTATTCTTACTAATAATATAAATATGTCGGTGCGTTTGTTTATTTGTTCGTTTATTAAACCTTCACGCCATAGCTACTCAACTGATAAAAAAAAACATAGCCGCACGCCTGTTTTCCCCGAAGGGTTAGGCAGAGGTGTATTACTCAACTGATCTTAATGAAATTTTGCAGAATCCGGAAAAATAAAAAAGTTATCATATTGTTCATATGGACGAAGCTGCGGGCAGAAGCTAGTAATTAAATAAAGTCAATCAACACTTCGAGATTATTATAAAGTCATTACTTTTAAAGCAACAATAATTAACTTTCATAAATGTCGTAGTATATAAATTGTCTTTTATGAGTTACGACACATGCCAATTATTGAGTATATCCAGGGGATTACACGTAAACCCCATTTTTTTGGAATATTTATACGGTTTTTTACGCAAATTTTATTATGTAGGTAATGAAAACAATAATTTACAAACCCAGCTCTTCTAGCTGGGTTTGTACAATGGACGATCGCAGAACAAGTTCAGAGTAAGATTTTTATTCAAAATTCCGACTGGAATCCATTGCACGTGTCTTCCAAAATACGGAATATATTCCAGCCAGGTGTACGTTGACTGTTTGGACTACGGGCTAAAGCATCTCACTCTGAGAGTACACCCGTGCCCAACAGTGGGATGATAATGGGTTAAGAAAGGTCAAGGTTATACGTCCTTGAAGACTCCTGCATGTCTGCAGTGAAGAGCTATTATGCTAAATATGGCATTTAAGTAAATAACAAGACATTTTCGTAAATACATTGAAGTACATTAATCAATGTCTTTTTTACGACTGTTTTTTTCAGAGCAAGCCTACTGGGAAGGGTTACATAAGCAGTAAATGTCAAAATATTGACATTTTATCCCTCGAGACTTGGCGAAAAACCGTAGCAGATTTGTATTGAATATTTACTGAACATAAATATTTATAAATATTTGTTATCTTTGTGTCCGTGAAATTGTATGTTTATTAAGTCTCCCGCGATACAAGGATTATTCCTTAGTGCAGGGTGTTGTCTTAAAAAAATATATTATTTATGTTTTTTCGTCATATTGTAGATAATATCTTGCATAGGCATAGTCATATTTCAACTCTGAATAATATCTGATTTGGTTTCAACAAAAAGAAAGGACATCATTTTCATTATAATGTATGCTGCCTTGGTGGTCTAACGGTAGGGTGTCCGACTGGAGGCGTGCGGGGCGTCGTGCGCGCGCTTACTTGCGCCTGATGCCGCCCTAGCCGAGGCTGCGGACGGTGGGGTCGGGGAGTACCCTGCCGTCCGCGGAAGCCTTACCGCGAAGGTGTCGCCCAAGTGCGCGAGGCGTCGCTCAAGAGAGGGTGCCCGAAGAGGCTGCCGCCTGCGGATCGCGATCGAAACGACGCGGTACCCGTGATCCGCCGTAGCAAGGGCGGGTGAGGGCGCACGGTGGGTTTTTAGTGGGTGAGAGCCCCACACTACCCCGTTGTCTCCCCGGGCAGCGGGGTGTGCGGTAGAACATTTTTGCCCACCTAAAATAAACTAAAAAATAAAAAAAGGGTGTCCGACTGCCCCAGCGAGGTGGCCAGGTAGAATAGTGGAACCCGGCGAGCTGCCGTGGCCCGTTAGAGGACACGGCTGAAGACGCCCTAGGCCTGTCTTTAGTCTGTAGGGGCGTTCCCTTGATATTAAAGATTTTCCAACCGACCCTTTTTCTTGCAGTCCAGTATGTATGTCCTATAAATTTTAGTTCTGAGAAAAAGAAGTAAATTCTAGCTAACGGTTCAAGGACTATAACATGTAAATCGTGTGTCCGATTATATGTTCTTACTAACTTATTATACACTAATTTTCATTAACATTAGTCAAGTCATTCTTAAATAACAAAAGTACAAACGTATACCCAAAAAAATTAAATTGGCTACATTGTAATCAGTAAGTCAGAATATAAGATTTTAAATTTTCGCGTTTTATAACTACGTAAAACAATTAAACGGGTCTTAACTCTGTATATATGTATGTATCGGTGGACTACCTTATATACTCACGACGTTTAACTGGGGTGTAACAGCCGTGGTCACTGGCAGACACTCTCTCACTGAGTCTGCTTTATGTAGAAGTAAGTCATAAAACGACTATTGATCACAAAGTTTGAGAAAAAAATTAGACATCTCGGGACGTCTGGCAGGTGTGTAAACATCCATAATATAGTTCTGGTGGCCCGCCAATAAAGGCGGAGAGCTGCCAGCGGATTTCTTTAGTGGGTGAAGGCCCCACACTACCCGGTTCGTAGCCCCGAACGACGTGGTGTGCGGTTAGGGCATTTTTTCCCGCATTACTAAAAAAAGTGTGTAATCATCCAAATTATTTTGTATAATATATTAATGAGCAGAACTAAAATGATCATACCTTTTTTAATGTGTGTAAAATTATGAGATGTGTAAAATAACGGAAATGGACATAAAGGCAACCAACCTATAATTAAGTGTGAATATATACTATAATGTACATAATAAACGAGAATATTGTTTGAGTATTATGTAATTCTTGGTAAGCGCCCACTCCCTATTCATTGATGAATTAAAAATTTTATTCGTTTATTGATTGACCAAAACAATTAAATAAATTGGCGTCATGACGCGTCTCTCTCCGCATTAGATATTAAATATCATAAAGAACTGACAGAAAAACTAACAGATTAATTTATTAGGTAGATATTATTATGTACGAGTATCTAAATATAATATATGAAACCAATTTAAAAACTTACAAAATAAGTAAGACAAAAATGCAATGATCGATCAACATTCAATCGGAATAACTATAGATTCAATTCGAATTAATTAATAAGAGACTGCCGGGTTATTTCGATAGACAGATCAATTAAAATTGGACCCGGTTATTACCGTGATCGAAAAATTACGCACTTTTATGCATGGTCCGATTGAATTAAGTGTTTGTTAGGGCGAATTATTTGATTGATTACTTAACAAGCGCGCTGAAATTATAAACATTTTTGATCTATATTTTTTAGCATTTGACATGCTCCGCCACTTTTTAAAGTACAAATTATTTGCAAATAAGGAAAAAGAGATTTTTTTTTTGTACTAGCGGGAATCGAACCCGCGTCTTTTCCAATCCGGGGAAGTGCTCTAAGCCACTGAGCTATAGTACAGGTCTTTTGACCATCCCAATCTCCTTATCACATTTGTCTTTACGACGAGATTGGGATGGTCAAAAGACCTGTACTATAGCTCAGTGGCTTAGAGCACTTCCCCGGATTGGAAAAGACGCGGGTTCGATTCCCGCTAGTACAAAAAATCTCTTTTTCCTTATTTGCAAATAATTTGTACTTTAAAAAGTGGCGGAGCATGTCAAATGCTAAAAAATATAGATCAAAAATGTTTAAAAAATTGCGCCATCAAATAGTATGAATTTTAATTGCAAAATTAAACTTACTATATCGGTTTAATGCATGTAAATGCTTCCGATAGATGGCGTTGGTCGTAAAGACAAATGTGATAAGGAGATTGGGATGGTCAAAAGACCTGTACTATAGCTCAGTGGCTTAGAGCACTTCACCGGATTGGAAAAGACGCGGGTTCGATTCCCGCTAGTACAAAAATTCTCATTTTCCTTATTTGCAAATAATTTGTATTATAAACATTTTTTATGATGTGAAACTTCTATAAGCTAGTATTTAATATATAAAAAACGTTTTCGATCGAGCACTTTCTTAACATTTTTAGTGTGTGTGTGTGTTTGTGCTAAATTTCTACTTTTCTTAGAGTAGGTAGACAATGTGCAAGTGATGTTCCTAGTGTTACCAGCAGCTATCGATGATAATATTGAGCGTGTATCCCGGATTGGATGTAAGGTCCTTCTAGTAAATATCTAAGCATTCAAAAGCTAGTTTTTAGGTTATCTCATATATCTCAGGTTCCTGATATAGTAGCGGCATAAAATGTATACCAGTTTTTAAGTCTAATGAAGAGCATAAAAAAGTTGCATCAAAATTCTTTCATTCAAAGATCTAAAAAAAAAATTGTTTTGTGTTTAGATACGCCTATATAGCATAATACAGTATTTTTTTTCTCAAATATCTTAAATGTACAGACACAGCTCTGTTACAGCTTTATAATAGGATATCAATATATTTTCGGCAGAAGGCGTAGATATTTAAGATGCATGTTGAATGCGAACGTTTTTGATTAAAGTTGATGCTAGCAGCTAGAGAGTAGTTAGTAGTTCAGTATATAGATCAAAGTTTTATAGGACAAGTTTAAATCTCGCTCATAAACATTGTTTTTCCACAAAACTTGTGTATAGTACCTATATCAGATCTTTTTTTTTTTCAAAAGAAAAACTGTTACATACTGTGATCAATGTAAGCTGATACAGCAACAAATTCACTGTACGTGTACTTTTAATCTCATTGAACATTGACACAAACATTTTACATTGAAAAAATTCAGTTAATCCCAAGGAATTCCTCACCGCCAATATTGGCTGAGTACCCTTTCAGACGACGAGACAACATAATATTGTATAAGCTCACAAATATAAAAGCTTTCATCAGATTAATATTGACTTATCAATACTTCCTCTTTCTGCTAAATGTTGTTTGATTTCATAAGAAATGTAGTTTTGTAGCGAATGTATATAAGTATGTTTTTTGCAAAGTACTCCGTAGAATTGAAATGCATAAGTTATATTTTTTTTAGCCACGGCTATAACTTGATGGTAAGTGGTAACCGTCGCTCTTGCTATCGGCCCCAAACGGGTTAGTACCACCGTCCCCCGTGTGATCGGTCATGAAGCACGTCAGTGTGTTTTGGCTGTAGCAGAAGATAGCCGTTTATATAGGTATTCATTTCATATTGGTGAAATGAAATGGTGAGCAGCGGCTTGACAATACTCTCGGTATAGTTGAGTCCATGAGCGACGGTTACCATTTACTATTAGGTGGGCGGTCATTAAGCAATAAAAAAAAATATTATCGTAAATAAAAGTCCCGAGCAGATATCCCGGTGGCTGAATTGGCAGAGCATCTGTCCGTGTGGTGACGGACTAAGAATACACCACCATACAGTGTCACCACCCCATTCTTTTCCACGGGTGTCGTATGAGACGACTAAGGGAAGTAAGCAATTATCATCCATTGCATGGCTGGTGGTAGGGCTGGGTACCAAGTGGGAGTACTCACTTGGTATCGGGCCCGAGCGGGTTGGTACCACCATCTCCCGTGTGACCGGCCATGAAGCACATCGTTGCGTTTTGGCTGTAGCAGGAGATAGCCGTTTATATTTTATTTCATATCTGTGGAATGAATTGGTGAGCAGTGGCTTGACAATACTCTCGGTATAGTTGAGTCCATGGGCGACGGTTACCATTTACCATCAGATGGGCTGTGACGCGTCTGCCACTACATGCAATAAAAAAAATCTGGAATGGTTTCCAGGAGAGGCAGGTTCAAATCCTGCTCGTAGGGTTCATGTATATTTAAGCTACATTAATCTACCATAACTTTTCAATACCTGAACAGGTTTTGGTGTATTAAACAGGTTTCGGGTATTGACAGAATTTTTCAATTATTTAAATTATCCCGAGTGACACTGGCTATAAATAAAATAAAATCAATATGGCGGCTGTGCGGCGCCCTTTTGCGAACGACAAAAATCCTTTTTATAATATGAATATCAAATTGAAAACCTGAAGCACATTCCAAAATTATTAAATTTGTATACCCACATCATTTTACATAGACAGGGTGGGTATACCTACGTCTACACACCACTGAAACAATGTCTCCCAGTTCCAGTGGTACACCAGTGCATGCAGAGAGTCGGCACACGGCGGGCTTTTTTAGTGGGTGAGGGCCCCACACTACCCTGTTTGTTGCCCCGAACAATGGGGTATGTGGTTAGATACATTTTTACCCACCTTAACTAAAAGCAAAGAGACATTTCATATTTGGCTGCAAACAATTTAATCAAACTTTAATAACACTGCGATAAACGAATTCGTCACTAAAATGTATACAATAAAAATAAATAACTAATTCCCATGATCACAGATCACTAAATAGTTACTACGTAACCATAATCCCCGACTACAATACTCTAAAAACAAATGTGTAATGGAGATTGGATGTCACCATTAGGTCCAGAGCACTTCCCCGGATTAGAAGAGACGCAGGTTCAAATCCTGCTCAGAGTAAATCTTTGTTTTTTTCTTCTTTCACAAATAAATTGTTCCTTACAATGAATACTTGTTTGTTTTTTACCTTATACTGGGTTGTATGTTTTAATTAATTTAATTAGTTACTTCTATTAGAATCATTGGTTTGGTAGTTCCATAAATTACCTAACAAACAGTTCCATTTTGTCATCCAACTGTGGTGCAGTAGTGTGAGCGACTGCTAATCATGAGATCTCGGGTTCAATCCCCGGGTTGGAAAGTATTATTGAGCTTTTTCGTAAAAAGAAAACGTAGACGGCAATAGGCTCGCCCCCTATTACGTGGGACTTAAACATAGCTGGCGAACCATGGGTGTGTAATACACTCATACATAATACAGGCGTGATGCTATTTATAACAAACAGTGTTTACTCCTTTACTCATGAGACAAATATTGTCACATTATTAAGTGCTATAATGGTTATTATAGAATGCGAAAGCTTAAAAAGTATAAAGTACCCTTCATATTATTTTACATAAAATTCGGTCTGAAGGTGTCAGAAGCTCATCATTCTACCCCTAATACCGATTAATGAATTTCCATTATCTAATTTATAACAAAATCAATAACGCAAATTAATAAAGGCTTTTTAATCTTTCATAACTTTGTGAAATACCACAAAATTCCTGTGAAATTTTGTTAAATACTAAACTTGATGTAGTCAATGTTGAAATTGTTCAAGTGTGTTAAATAATTAAGTAGATTTAATGTTAAGCTTCTCGCTCATGCGGTAGAGTAATTAGTTTGTTGAATAATATAAGCACTTAACTAATTATACATTTTAATAACTATTACTCGTATATATTATATAATTATACGAGAACAATTACGGGTTTGTTACACCATTCTCAAAAACGGCTGCACCGATTTTTATTGGGTTTGTTGATGGATAACTACTAAAGCAGTGATAGCCTAGTGGTAAAAGCTACGACTGCAAAGACAGTAGTCTCGAGTTCGATATCCAGTCCAAGGTCTTCGAACGCAGGTTCAAATCCCGGTCGCAGTAAAGCCCCCTTTTCCCACATTCACAAATAATTTCTTCTATAAAGTAGCTGGGCATGTCAAGTTCTAAAATACAGATAAAAATAGCAAAATAACTATTAATATGGTAATCTGTGATACAGGCTCAGGTCTACTTCAGACACCAGTCCTCACAATTTATATGTTATCGTTTCTTCTGGTGCATTGTATCTAAACATTCTATGCTTTGTGTATAATTTGTGAGGAGAATAAAATTATTATTATTTCCTTTATTTACATATCTTAAACCACTAAATACATTTTTAAATATATAAACTATTAAAAATAACAAAATATTTAAAAATATAAAAAGTGTGTAGACGCACTGGCAGCGGGCACAAGGACCAAACTGCCAGTGGTTAGGGTTCCAAAGACGGGAACTTCCTCACAAGGTGTGCCGTGTCCAGAAGTAGCGCTTTCTGTATCAAACCCTTGATCCAACCATCCAACGCGAGCCTCTTAAGGTGTTGGTCGAGACTCTTGGCTATCAGTCCGTTAACTGACACTACTATCGGCACAATAATCCACATCCCACATGTCAACTATCTCGTGAGCCAAGTCCAGATACTTCATCTATTTATGCTGCTCGGCCTTCACGAGATTCTCGTTATGCGGGATGGTGATATCAACAATCATTGCCCGGCGCTCAGATCGATCAACCACCACAATGTCAGGTTTGTTGGCTACAACAGTTCTGTCTGTGATAATTGATCGATCCCAGATTATTATTATTAAATATAATCGAAAATACTTTTGGAAAATCCAAAACTGCACGCCTCATAATCTTCATTTTTCACAATAAAATTGATTATTTGATAAGTAACTAATAATGTATTGGTTTTACTCAGTAGTTTTCAATAAATCACATAGATAGCGCTAATTTCAAAAAGTTTAGTACTTTTTTTTGTGGGTTTCATGTCTTATACGCCATCTAGCGCTAATTTTAAGAAGTACTTCTATATTGGTCTACCTCTGTCATTTCGCAAGGCGTAATAAGATTAATTAGTAAGAACAACAATCCATGAGTTTACATATATACCTGCACAAGTGCATATAATAAATATAAACATGTATAATTGGATAATTTATTAAACTGTAAACAAAAACAATTTAAGAAAACAAAAAGACATCGCTAGTTTCCTAACAAAAAAAACAATATTGTGGTTCTATATATACAACAGCAACTGGATAAATCTAAAATTGCCAATTCCGACATCTAGGGCTGCATTTGTCAATATCTCTGTTACTTTAAAACAGCGACATCTATCAATAGAAAATTGCAACTTTGGACAATATTATATGATTTATTTAAAAATCAATGAGTTCAACAAGAAAATAATCTCTAAACCATTTATCTTCCTAACTTGGTTGCCTTATAATTTTATACTTTGTTCTAAGTGAAAACACCGTGACGCCAAGGCCACGCAAAAGAAATTGTGGAATGTAAAATATGTTTTTTTTTTTCGTGTTTTATAACGTTGGTGTGTTATTATTTACGTGTGTTTAGTGTTTTTAATTATTGTTATGGATAAAATAGTTATTATACTTGACAAATATCATCAGTTCGTCAAGCAAAGGTAAGAACTTTCTTTTAACAAAAAACAATGTACCGGCCGGGCGAACGGCGTTCTGTTGACGATATTAAAACCACCGGTGACTATGCGTACGTAAAAAAGTAGTTCTCATGAAAGGAGCTGGTTTTAGTGTCGCGTCGAGCGTAAATATTCAGTATTTTTTTGTTTATTTAATAACAATTATACTACATCGAATCAGACCGTGAAAAGTAATAGGGCTCTACTCCTAATCATAATAATTCGTAAACGAAAAAAAAGACTCGATTAGTAAAGTATTTTGGTCGTTATCGTGTTAACATACATTACTCACGGACGTCCAAGCCAGATTTTTTTCAAACAGTTTTCTATCTAGTTTAAATTACAAAAATGGCATCAAAATATCATGAGTGTTAAAAATAGTGTTTGTTCTTTATATATGTGTGTAGATATTATTTTACAAGTGCAATATATGATAAATAGAGACATTTTAAGTTTGAAAAATCAGCTGTGCCGTGTCAACCGGGAGTAGAACCCACCTCAACGCTTCGCTTATGAGGCGTGCAAAATAATAAGATAAAGAAAAATAGAACGCCTTTTTTGATGAAACACCTGAACTTAATTCAGATAATAAGTTAAAAGATTCTAAGGTACGAAGTTCGCTTCGTTAGATAGTAGTAACTCATTTAAATTAACAGTAATTTTAAGAAGTTTCAAGAGCTTAAAATGTTTTCGTAGAAAATGTAAGCATTCATAGATTGCTTCCTCACTTACATACCTACCTATTTAGCGCCTAAAGGCACAGTAAACATATAGTTTATAATAAATAAACAAACAATGCAAAAGCAAACTCTTTGGTTTTATTATATCCACAATTACTCAAAATAATTAATTTTGAATTTTAGCTTTTGGCTCTTCGCTTTCAAATCAATAACCTACTAGTATTATAAATGTATACGTTTGTATGTTTCAATGTTTGTCACTCAATCACAAACTTGAATGGATTGAATATGGATGACACTATTACCTGAATTAACACTAAGAGTCCTCCCAATCCCGGAGAAATTTAGGTTCATATGGGATAGTTACTTTTGCATACATATAATTAATATACCATAGAGTCAAGTACTTGCATTATTATTTACTCTATTCTGATGTCCACATAGAGTAAGTAGCGCGAGAGACAGTAATCAATAAAACTTTATCTGTAGTTAAGTTAAAAATAAGATAAATTATAGCTAAGATAACACACACAATTTTATCCCGATAAGGAATTCCAACAAACGACTTAATAAATATGAATCTTGAAGACACATAGTCGAAGTCGTGGGCAGATACTAGTATTGTAACAGAAGTAGCTTCACCTAAGAGACTACAAAGATGACGAAGTCTTAGATGATACTTAAGTGTATTGTATGATACCTATAAGTTACAGTGGGGTGGTGACTATTTTTAGATCCGTGCAATTCTCATTGAGTTCTATCATTATGTCCCAATTATTCTAATCAATTTTGTTGCAGAATGCTTCTATTAGTATAGCTTATTTTATTATACTTAATAAAAGGGCTTGAAACATTATTAATTTCATAAAATGGTTTATTATGAAAACTGTACTAAAACTAGTCTGAAAATAAAAATAATAATAATATTATACAATATAACGCCAAATTTATACTTCAGCCCCCTTACTAATAAACGTTGTACGAGTATAACCTTTGAATAGTTATTCAGTATATTGTCTGTCACTAATAACAGTTTGACATTGAAAGAACGAAACAAAACAAAATTTGAAGCTTGAACAATGTTTATTAGTGAGGCAGCAAAAGTTTATTTTTTCAACCGGGCATAGATTTTGATAAGCAAAATCCTAAAGTATCATTAAACATTTTTTTTATGACGTCATCAATCTGAAGATAATACTTGGAGAGGCCATTCTAATCTGGGGATCAATTTGCAAAACGCTCCTTTAATCTCGAACGTAAGGGATTTACTTCAAAGCTATAATTATTATATCGCGATGATTAAGAGAACTGGTTTATCTGAATAGATGGGATTATAAAACCCAAGGACTTAAGTATACCGTTCACTTTCTCCGATATTGACCTTAAAATTATCATTTTTAATAGCGTGACAACGATAGCCTTGTGGTACAACCAAAGACTGTGAAAACGATAGTATCGACTTCGATCCCCCGTTAAGTCACGGCACACACCTCTGACTTTGGAGATCTTTTTGGAAACATGTGTGTTTTTGTATTTAAATTATTAATGCTCGGTGAAAAAAAAAAAAACTCCATCCTGAGCGATTTTCTCAACGGCTTGTGAAGTTTACCCACCTGTACTGGGCCAGCTAATATAACGCTCTTAGAACATATAAAAATGTTATAAACGTGAGAAAATAGAGAAACAGCTAATTCAGTCCTTTAAAGACGGAAATAAACACATAAACAACAGCAACATGTTGTGATGTGCTATGGGTACCAGATTACGGATATAATATATATATTTCTTTTTTTTTGTAAATAGGGTACATACATAATAATACATAAAAACACCCAGACGCAGTACAAATATCTGTGTTCATCACACAAATAATTGTCCTGAGTGGGAATCGAACCCGCGACCTCGTGCACGGAAGTCGGTTACACTACCGACTACGCCACTAGGCCCGTCAAACTGCTTTTGAATTGACATCCATTATGATATCTAGTAAAAAACGATCACCAAGGAATATAACTTTATTGAGAAATAACAAAAAACAAAAACATTGGTTTAACATACTCTTTGCCTCCTGAATTAGGCGAACCTGTGTCTCAGGCGACATTCCTTCCCTGGTAATATTATTTTATGACACAATAAACAGTGTGTGCGTGTGTGTGCGTGCATGTGTGTGTGTGCGTGTGTGTGTGTGTGCGTGTGTGTTTGTATGCGTGCGTGAGCTTGTGCGTGTTTGTGTGTTCAAGTATAAATCCTGTATGCGTGTTTTTGTATGAATGATTACTGTGTGTTCAAGCCATTAGGTTAGTAATGATTGACTCAATCTTGTCGTAATCCATGCTCATTAACAAGTTACGTGTATGTTTTTTAAATCTGTAATTAGAAAAGTGCTGCAAACCATTAGAGTAAAGTTGATTGTAAATCTGCGGTGCTTTAAAGTTGTATTGCCGCTGTGCAAAACTAGATTCAGTGGGTGGAAAAGGGCATCTAAACCGCCTCTTAATAAGCTTGGGTAAATTTGGAATAGTGAGTCTATGGTATCTACGAACAGTCTCATATAGGTATGTATAATTGACGCGCTGTAAAACCTTAGCGCGATTGTATAGATCCGCCGTTGGGTGTCTATATGGAAGACGTAGAAGAACTTTTAGGACAGCACGTTGTGCACGTTCGATTTCGATCATCACTGTTTTAGCAGCACTACCCCAAGCACATATACAATAACCCAGTATAGATTCACACAACGCTTTATATGTTTGTAGTAAAACTTTCATAGATGCAACGCCTCTTAATTGTTTGAAAACATAAATCAATTTTCTTACTCTTATATAAAGACTGCGAATGTGCTCATCCCATCTCAAGTGATGATCTATTGTAACCCCCAAATACTTAACACTGTGCGTTTTAATAAGGACATCACAAGCGCATACTGTATTGTTACTGAGACTACGACAAGAAAAAGAATGCATTTTTAATGAAAAATCTACAGCGGGACTAGACGCGATAGTTTTTGACAAACATAGGTATTTAGATTTAGTCGGATTAATAGTGAGGAGATTTTTTTTAAACCAACCTATTGCTTTAGCTAATCCACTTTCCGCAGCTCTCGTTACTTGATCCTAAGTCCGACTGTGAAATAACATGACCGTGTCATCTGCAAACATTATAATGTCTGCGTTATCAGCAATATTATGTGCAAGATCATTTACATATGCGAGGAACATGGTAGGGCCAAGCGTACTTCCCTGCGTTATACCATACATGCATCTGGCTACATCACTTAAGTGTTTGTCTACCCTGACCCGCTGTTCCCTGCCCGTCAAGTAATCCTGAAACCATTTTAGTGCGTGGCCCCTTACACCAAATATGACTTCCAGTTACACCAATTTTGACAACAGTATTGAAACAGATACTGTATCGAAAGCCTTCTTAAGATCTAAAAAAACCCCAATTGCTTTGTCCCCCGCATCAACATGCTTCGTTACAATAGATACCAACTTTAGAAGAGCGTCATTCGTAGACAGGCCTTTACGAAAACCAAATTGGTGCTCAGAAAGAAGTTTTCTGTGTTCTAAGTAATTTATCAATCTTTTGTTAACAATTTTTTCTAAATTTTTTGATAGACATGAAAGCAGAGAGATAGGCCTATAGTTCGATATTGTGAGTTTATGCTCGGATTTGAATATTGGTGAAATTATAGCGGTTTTGAAGTCCCGAGGGGTATTTACCTTGCTCAATACTAAGGTTACAGAGGTAGGTAAGTGGTTCAGTCAAAACATTCCTTGCTGCAATGACTAATTTATTCGTTATATGATCGCAACCAGGTGCGCTGTTAACCTTCAGAGATAGGATAATGTCCCCCACCTTCTTTGGATCTGTTGGTTTAAAAGGCATAGAGGCAACCGGGCTCTGTGAGCTAGATTTATGTACAGCTCTAGCCAACTGAGCTTCTGTTTTATTAAGCCTGTTTAAATTTGCGTTAGCCAGTTGGCTACCTATTTCCGTAAAGTAGCTATTAACTTGATTAAGGGATTGAAGCGGTGATGTTCTAATCGATAACAATTCATTAGACGAGTTATCTTTTTTACTCATATTGCAGATTTCTTTAATAATACTCCAAGTTTTTTAATGTTATTATTATTTTTCGCTAACTCTGACTGGTAGAATTGTTTTTTTAAGTTTTGAATTATTTCATTGCATATATTTTTGTAGTTCTTGTAGTTTAAGCTGATTTCTTCATTATTTCGGTACTTTTTTGTTTGTTTATATAACCTGTCTCTCTTTCGTATTGAGCACACGACGCCCAACGTAATCCATGGTTTAATTGGAGCTTTTCTTTTAGATATATTTTTTATTCTAGTGCATTTGTCTATAGTATTCTCCAATGTTTTCACTAACTTTTCAGTAGTCAAGTTCAAGTCATTTAATGCATAGTAATTTGACCAATCTATTTTGTTTAATTCGTCAAGAGCAGCATCATAATTTAAAACAGTACTCTTAGAGTAACGATTAAATCGGGTGACATTTGTTTGTTTAATATACAACATAATAGGGCTATGGTCTGTTAACTCCGGAAACACTAAAGTTTGCCAACTACTCCTAGTTCTAATCATAAAATGATCTAGACAGTTGTTTGCTCTTGTTGGAAGTGTTATACCTACTTGAAGACCATACGATGCTATAAGACACAAGTATTCATTAGAATAGCTGCTAACTTTGTCACCTGGCAATGTATTAATATTTATATCTCCCGTGAATATAATGTCCCTATTACTATAAACTTTAAAGATGTCATCAAGACCTGATAAATATTTAAGTGGATTACTGTAACAAGGGGGTCTGTATGATAGATAATAATTTGGCTCCCAATGTCCAAGATTAAACAGTTACCCTTGATTATGTGAGGCTCAGAGGAAATCACACTTATGTCAGACCTCACGTACGCCACAATACCATTCCAAAGTTCAGTTAAAATTCATACACGCCGTCAGATAGTATGAATTTTAATTGCAAAATTAAACTTACTATATTGGATTGATGCATGTAAATGCATTCCGATAGAGGGCGTTGGTCGTTAAGACAAATGTGATAAGGAGATTGGGTATGTCTAAAAGATAGTACTGTAGCTCAGTGGATTAGAGCACTTCCCCGGATAGGAAGGGATGCAGGTTCGATTCCCGCCTGTACTAAAATACTCTTTTTCCTTATTCACAAATTATAATTTTTACTCATTATACGATTTATGTATCAGCATTAGTATTTTGGTCTCTGATATTATTGTTTTAAGACAACAGTAACAGTTAGATTTCAGCATGAACATTGTAACAATGTGTGTGGCGTGGTTTTATAGAAAGTAAAGATGTTTGTTTATATTTGTTTTGTGTAAGTTGTGGATTATTATGTGTATGTAAAGGTTTATAGTTTTTAGTGTATATAAGTTGTAAGAGTAAAACATAGAATTTATTAAAAAAAACACTTAAGGGAAAATCTATAACAATAATTATTTTTTGTAAGGATGGCTGTATACAGTGA
Organism: Leucoma salicis; assembly: GCA_948253155.1. Classification (NCBI taxonomy): domain Eukaryota; kingdom Metazoa; phylum Arthropoda; class Insecta; order Lepidoptera; family Erebidae; genus Leucoma; species Leucoma salicis. Next base: position 6,525,290 of record OX411805.1, on the reverse strand, counting down.
AGCCAAAGTAAAACAATATTGACAATAATAAGCTATTTTTAAGTCAATCAAATGATTGCGCTCGGGGCTGTGCACGTATGAAACTTTTTCCAGTTTAATAATATATATGTTCACAAACGATAATGACGACAAAAGGTTTAAGGCTATATATGATAAATTATGACGATAAACCGCCCTCCATACCAAAACAGCGTGATATATCTTCTTCACAGCGTATAATGCAGACGCGGTCCATGGGCTCCTTTCGCGCCAGTATCTTGCCTCGCTTAGCCCACACGTACCTCCATCCACAACGGGCTCCTGCCTCATGCGCATTTCGAAATAACAGCCTGTTGTATTTAGTTAGCCGCTCGTTAACAAAGAACCGTCGTGGGGGGCCAGGTATTCCTAACTCCACTGAGGTGGCCGTGCGACGTACTCGTGCGCTTTGCAATAGCTCGTCGCAAGTACGACGGTGCGCTAGGCGCACCACCAAAGGGCGCGGCCGTCGTTCTGTCTCTTTACCACTTGTTGCATCAATGTGATACCCGCCTACACGTTCAGCGCTAATGATATCGCGATTCTCGATGGTAATTCCAATTACTCCTACTAGATGAGTCGGGTTCTCTCCAGAAATCTCGGGCAAATTTCCGATCTCAACATCATTGGCTAGAATATCCTGGTGTCGATCATTAAGTTGCCGACGGAGTTCCGCGATGGTTGCATCGAATCTCGTAACCTCCACAGAAGCCCTATTCTCTTTCTCTTGCTCCAAGGCTGTCATCCGTGTCTCCAAGCTATCCATACGATCATTACACAGTGTTAGTGCAGATCTCAGCTCAGCCACCTCTGAACGAAACAACTGGAACTCAATACGCGCTGAGCGCAGCTTGTCTCCAAATTGTTTAAGATTGCTGACGAGGTCTTCAGTTACCTCCTGCATTGGTTTCGCTTCACCTACAAAATCCTCGAGCCTTTGTACTTCAGTTGGGCTGTTGAAATTTTGGGAACGCCCTCTTATTGGGGTGTCGGGCTTATTATCCCTCGCTACATTTCTTGTGCACTCTGGACAGCGCCAAGATGTTAAAATTGTGCCAGCAGCCGGGAGGTTTACACATCCTCGATGGTACATCAGGTTGCACTTATGACATCTAGCAGCCTCTGCCGGGGAAATAAATTTCCCGCACGCACCACACTTAGCCATGGTTATGAGGTGTGCTTATGAAAAACAGTTAAATATTATTATACATTACACTAATAAAGTCTCAACTAATCGCTTGGTATATAAAAATGCACACTAATAAAGACCACTATAAAATAATTAGTGGATAGGCGCAATTTTAAAGTTATACGTTGTTGTTTTTATAGGGTTTTACAGTAGGTTTACAGTACCTTTCAGCACGAGTACACTCATCCACACACACTATAATGTCTACTGTATGATTACAGTACAAAAGACAGACTAACAAAGCACTTTTAACACTACTTTTCAATTAATTGTTTGGAGCAATAACAATCCATATGTTGTTACTACACACCCACTTGACTACCCACTTACTATAATAGAACGAACGGATGTTCTTTTAATAGTAGACTAGATTCTGTTAGTGAGTTCTTCTGTGTGGACTTTTGGACATAAATACGTCACTCTACATTACATTAATTAACATAGGTACGTAAAAATAGTTATTCCACGGAACCATTCATTTTTTCAGGAGAAATTAGTCTGAGTCCTTTTTTGAGGTCAAGAATAAATACAAAAAAATTCAATACGACGAAATATGTAAGCAAAATTACATTCAGTAGTTGCAGTTGCAAAAACGTAATATACAAGCTCATTTTTAATCCCATTCATAAGATTACGTATAGTAAGGATGTCTGCAACGAACATTTATTTTGCATTGATGTCTAAACCGAAATATAATTATTAAAAGGTGACCCTCTGGTGCTTCACAATTGCTGTAGAAGGCGCTGTTAGTTTTGTCAGCTTAGAGAAGAGGCTAAAGAGGTATTACCCTCTCAACAATCCATTACCATCTCAATCCCCAGTTTGTCACTGGCAGTAGGGATGTACAAATGCATTTCCACAATGTATTACACATACCAATTTTCATACAAATTCGTTTAGTCGTTTAGGTAAGGGCTTTAGGGACCACGGCAGCCCAGAAAGATACAGATATTCAAATGTCAGGATGTTTCAAGATACTGAATCCCCATAACGACTGTAGGAAAAACTCATGACATGGTACAGTAAAAGTAATAGCATAATATTAACGGTATGACTGATCCTGGTGTCCCAGGTTCACACCAAACCGGGGCAATTCCGCCTAAAACAAGATAGAGCTTACATCTGCCTGATGAGTGACACAGTATAGTAATATTTTACACAAAAGACGAAGGAACAAGAAATATTGAAAGTAGATTTTACCACCAGTCAAGTGCCATATACCCTTACAGGATGCAGTAGTGTACAAGCTGGATTGTGATTGTGGTCTCTCCTACAATGGGCAAACAAAGAGATCCATAAGAACTCGGATCAAAGGACACATAGCTGATGTGAAACACCGTCGCTATACTAAGTCTGCAATTTGTGAGCACACACAGGACCACACCCGCCATTACATTAGGTTTGACAAACCTCAAATCCTCGCAATAGAACATCGATATCGTCCTAGAATGATACGTGAGGCTATTTAAATTAAGAAACATCCCAATTTCAATAGAGAAAACGGCTGGGTCTTACCATCAAGCTGGAATCCTGTGATAGGCCTCACCAAACATAATACAAGAAGGCACACCACAAGATTGCAAGACACAGTTAGCGCTTATGTGTAGATAAAACCCACAGTAGTGATTAGTTAGTATTTCCGCATACATTTAATAATCCATAACAAGTTGTTGCCTACTGAGTTTTCTGGCCGGATCTTTCTCAGTCAGGCCGCGTTCCGATCCGGTGGTAGCTTTTTAGAGTTAGCTTCTATTAAAATCAATATATTTAATAATAGAAACTAATAATCAATATTGTCTTCTTAATAGTAGATTTTTGATTACTTAAAAATTTTAATTGGTAGTTTGTGGTAGAATTTTGAATCACTAAAGGTAAACAAAAATTTTTAAAACTTAAAAGGAGTATTATTCTAATTTTATTACACTAGCTTAAAATCTCATACATTGTTAGCATAAATCTTAGAGTAGATATTTTTAATTGTGTTTCTAAACGAATATTATGTGGGTTGAAATAAATAAACCAAAAATTTGTAATGTTATATTACTATGGGTAGATGAAACCGTTGAAACAACATATCAGCTTTGGACATCTACCATCTAAGTCCACCCGTGATCATGAATGCTGTAAAGTATTCGAAACGTCGGGATAGTATAAAAATCAAGTAAACGCGATAGATTCCGTAAACGTAGTTTTATTTCAAAATGTGTAAAATTCGCGTAAATGTTAGAAAGTATTATATTAAAAAAATCTTTATGGTTCATTTATCTCTTTGCAAAAATTGCTATCCCACACGAATAATCCATTAATTGATAGTAAAAAGTTGCCTATGTCGTCTGGATTTTGGATTAAATTATGTTACTATACTAGATTTCACAATGATCCTCGCGTAGTTACTGCGTTAAAGCGTAAAAAAAACAATCATGTTAACGCAGTTATCATACCATCAAAAACATAAATGTGAAATGTTCAATATTATGATATATGCCTTGCCTTGGTTGTTGACTTCTACGACAAAAAAAAGAGATCTAAGTGGCAAGTTCAATGGTCAGTTCGGAAATTTTTTTGTTGTAATTTTATATGTCTATGTGAAATAGTTTTTGAGATATGAGGGGGTCAAAAGTGGTTCGTGTAATTACACACGGTACTGCTCGCCAACTCTTTAGCTTGAACTTGGCTTGACGCGCTGCCGCATGAGATATTAGTAAGTAGAAAGGATTTATTTGGTCATTTTAGTTACCTTTTTACCGTGCATTTCAATTCATAAAAGCTTCTTTGCTAACCAAACTTAAAGTTATAATATTTTAAATGTAATTAACTAAACGTAAATTAAAAATACTTAGTTTTTATATTTTCTTAACATAAATGCAAGAGATTTATTGACAATAACCCTAACATTGTTAGGCATAATTCCATGATTGGCGGAATATATTGAATGCTAAATATTTATTTCTTTGATAAGTTTACTGTTCTTTTCAATGCCGGCTAATATTTCAATCGAGTTTTCAAAATATAATATAAACTAAAAAGTACGGAAATTATTTACATCTATCCATCGTTAACTGATGAGCACAGATTCTGACCTCCCTGTGACTATTTCTACTGACCTCCAAGCAGGAACCCGGAGGAGGACTGAGTACGTTACTGTATGAGTAGCTCAATTTCACTACACTATGCGCTTCGGCTTGCAGGGTGACAAAAGATAATTATTTACGAAGTACATATGGGGATTATCTCCTAGAGCAGGGTGTTGTTTTTCTCTGGCGGACAACTGAAGTAATGGCATACAATTCCAGTTATCCGCCCATTCAGGCAGAGTGACGGCACAGGGTGGATTTATACAGTGGGTGAGGGCCTCATACTACTCTGTTCATTGCCCCAAACGACGGAGTTTGCGTTAAGGTATATTTTTTCCTGCCTTAATAAAAAATGATGTATTTCTGAAAAATAATAAAGTAGCAAAAGCATGCAGTACCGATTGGAGGTGCACCAAGCCACCCTGGCGCCCATCCAGCACCAAGTCCTTTTTGCTGTCTTGCCAAGAGCTGTATTGTTAGCGCGTACGTCAGTAGCATCACTCCAAGAGGTATGTAGAAAGATATTATAGAACCCACCGCCTTGTAAAGCGGGTCCGGTACTTGGCAGGAGCCGTCGATGAGGACCGAATTCGCATTCTGCAAAGAATAAAGAAATATTTTAATAAGGATTATCTCATTCAACCTTAAAATTAGTTTTAAACATTAAAGGTAGTGGACATTTAAACTTCAAATTAAAGAAAAAACCACAGAAAGTTCATAATGTTTTGAACTTTCTGAAGTTTGATACCTTTTTCTTTTAAAAATTTCACGGACTATTTTTAAAATAACTATAAAATTTTAGAATACTCCTTACTTATTGGTATAAGACGTGTAACCCTAATTGTGAGCACCCCAAGTGCAAATCCTGACATAAAATACTTTTAATTTGCACTAGCATAAAAATATAATCTGGCATAAAATACTTTTTTTTTAGACAAAATTACTGAACCTAGACTTATTTTAAAATATATGTGTTCTTGTTGTTTTACCTGTATATTAGTTCACAGATCATATTTTTATGAACAAATAAAATGTTTGTTAGGTCTTAATGATAGTTAAAATTGATGTTAAGATTTTATTCCGCCAATATATCGGGGACCTGAGATATAACCTAACGAGTCCTTACTAATATTATAATTTAGCAGTTACCCGCGACTTCGTCAACAACAGCTTTTTTGTGTTTTAAATCAATCCCCTATTTCACGCCATTGAGATACGAGTACTATTTCGTAAATCACTGTTATTTTAAGGCAGCTATCCCATAGAGACCATCGATTATTCTGGGATAAAGAATGGCCTATGTCGTTATCTGGTCTCTGTAGTTTTTTTATTGTATTAGGGAGTGGAAAACAAGTATACCTGATGGTAAGCTGTTGCATTAACTTATAGACGCTAGCAACATCATAGACATTACTCGCGCGACGCCAACTCCAAGGAAAAAGATAGGAAGGTGGAGAAGAAGAATAATAAGTAGAGGATAAGGCAAGAGCTTAGGCATATATTATACTGTATACTTATATTAATTTCATGATGATTGGTTAACTAACAACCATTAAGTATATAGGTACATACACATTTATAATATTACCAAGGATTGTTACTCGTAAGCTTTACATAATAACGTTTATTATTTTCTAGTAGGTACTTAATAAATATACCTATTCAAAAAATATTAACGGATATTGAAAGGCACTTCTATAATATCCGTACTAAATTACGATCAACAGTGCTTAGAGTACATCTACTCATACCAGGAAATAAATAGGGATGTTTTGTAAATTAATAAATGACGAGCGTGGTCCGTAATTTGAATTTGCGCAATCCCGTAAAAGTAGTTTTTGTTTTCTAATCTCAAATATCTGCGTAAGCATCAGATAGTATTTTTAGAGCCACTGCTTATCATTTTTTTCGCGGATATGAAACGGAAGAATAAACGGCGATGTCCTGCTACAATTAAAACATAACGATGTCTTTCATGGTCGGTTACATGGCAGACGGTGCTACCGACCCGGTGAGTACTCTCACTTGGTACCGAGCCCGGCCTCCGGTAATGCAATGGGTGGTAATTGCCTACTCCCTTAAGTTGCTTCATATGACACTCGCGGGAAAGAATGGGCTGGTGACATTTGTATTCTGAGTCCTTGATAAGCTACGCTTTCGGTTAAATCTAATATTATTAGGTATTAAATAATATTAAAGATCACAACGATCAAATGAACATTTTAAGGAAGCTTGCATGTTGGAGAGGTTGTGGAGCATAGTCAATATTTGTCAGCCTAGGTGATACGTACTTAATAGTGGGACAGTTATTAATTGCAAAAAAAAATAACATATTTACAAACAGTATCTTCGCATTGAAACTATCGTGCGATTAATACATATTAGAAATATATTACTGGAAATAACTCTCGTTCAATTTTGTGGAACCGGGTTTACGGGGTCCCGCGGGGAGCTCACCGCTGCGCGCTCGCCCTGATAATGAGCATCAAATATGCTCGAAACCCGAGTCAACAAAATCGATCCACAACGTGAGTTATTCCGGTTATATATTTCTAAAAAATAGTATAAGTTGAAGTTTGTTTAATATGAAAATTTTATTTTTACTTAACAATTACACATTTAAAAACAGTCCCAACCTCCTTAATTCATCGTCAGACCCTGGTCACACACTATTTATAACCTATACATTAAAACCTATACAGCCAAAACACACTGATGTGCTTCATGACCGGTCACACAGGAAACAGTGGTACCGACCCGTTCGAGCCCGATAGCATTTGAGTACTTTCACTTGGTACCCAGCCCTACCACCAGAAATGCAATAGGTGATAATTGTTTACTTCCCTTAGTCGCCTTGTGCGACACCCGCGGGAAAGGATGGGGTGGTGAAACTTGTATTCTTAGTCCGTCACCACACGGACAAATCATCTAACGACTGAAAAGATCTTTTAAATCCTAATTATGAAGGTTTGATCAAGTAACGATTCAAACAAATAAAAATCTCAATTAAAATCCTCGCATTCACTTGACACCTTTAGTGTCAAAAACTAACAGATACACACGTTAAACTTGTAACACCTTCCTGTTTGTGTTAAAGTATCACGGGCACGGAGTTGCTGGTAGTAGATACACGATGGCTGAATTGATTGGTAAAGCATCTGGGATAGTTTTCAAATCATGATCATAATTATTATATTCAATTTAATATTTTCGCGCTGTGTGTTAATGTACTTGTTATTGCTACTATTTGTTAAATCCCAAAAATTCAAACATATAAAATAATTTGTTTCTAAACTGCCAGTGTTTATAAATGTTTCTTGTTCGATGTCGTCAGTTTTAAGCACTTATCGGATCAATTTTCAAACAAAAGCATTCACAGAAGCTTATCAATTAATTGATCAACTGTTTCACAATTAGTTTTGAAGTTTCAATTTAGAAGATCATATTTATGCTTTTTAATTATATATATAAAAGTGTAATCCTTACTTAATATACTATAATTTGAAAGTTAATTTCTTTGTTTTATTATGTTACGCTTTCATTACCCTATAACTACTATACGTATAATTTGGGGCCCAGAAAAGGACATACATTCACAGAACAGTCCATTTTCGGGGAGTCCGTGTGGTGACGGACTAAGAATACAAGTGTCACAACCCCATCCATTCCCACGGGTGTCGTATGAGGCGACTAAGGGAAGTAAGCAATTATCATCCATAGCATGACTGGTGGTAGGACTGGGTACCAAGTGGGAGTACTCACTTGGTATCGGGCCCCAGCGGGTTGGTACCACCATCTCCCGTGTCACCGGCCATGAAGCACATCGTTGCGTTTTGGCTGTAGCAGGAGATATCCGTTTATTCTTTCATTTCATATCGGTGAAACGAAATGGTGAGCAGCGGCTTGACAATACTCTTGGTATAGTCGAGTCCATGAAAAATACCGATAAAAAAATAAAAAATACCGATTGTTTTACAAATTTTGTTTTTTTTCAAAACTTTATAATAATCGGCTAAGTAGTAACGGCGTGAAAGCGTTATAATGCAACAAACAAACGCACTTTTACTTTTTAAAATATTAGTAAGGAAGTAAGGTATAATCATTAGTATAGGAAACACTTTATTTTGATAAATTCATATTTTATTAAGCAAAATATGAGAGTATTTTGACACTTACCTAACAATTTAATAACGCTTTCTATTTCCCACTAGATTCTACCCGCGACTTCACCCACTTATACTTCAGAATATAAATAGGTCACTCTAAAAATAATCTCTACACAAAAAGTGCTATTCCACAAGAATTATCAATTTCTTTGAAATAAAAAGTGGCCTATGTCATTTTTCGGGTTCTGGATTATATGTAATGCTAATTTTCATGATGATTGGTTTAATAGTTATGGCGTGAGAGCGTAACAAAACAGCAAACGTACTTTCGCATTTATAATATTAGTAAGGATTTAATGTTATATTTTCGCAGCTTGAAACATTTATTATGCCGTGTGGGGCCGGCTTTAGAATTGTAATGGGAGTCGTAAGAGCTGACTGAGGGAATACCGAGGCAGTGGGCAGCAGCACTCCCTTGAGTATTAATAACGTTCACTGCGATCGCCTACCCGCTTGCCAAGCGTGGCGATTACGGCACTATCCCCCATTCTTGGGGAGGCCTATCTCCAGCAGTGGACGTTAAAAGGCTGATGGATGGATGGCTGGAAAACATTTATTTCCTATTTTTTTATTGCCTGTGCTAGCAGACCAGCCACGGTCCATCTGTTGGTAAGTGACAATCAATACTCATGGAAACAACTATACTAAGAATACTGTCAAGCCACTGCTCACTATTTCATTTCACGGGTGGGAATGAAAGAATGCACGACTGTCTTCCGCTACGAAAACACGTATAGAACCTTGCTTATCCCGGCATGAAAGGGCCGACTCGACAACTATGAACGGTAGGTATTCGTACAGTTGTTTCGTATGGTGAGTGACTTCTCATTCTCTTTTTGATCTATATTTTTATCACTTGACATGCTCAGCTACTTTTAAAGTACAAATTATTATTTGTGAATGAGGAATAAGAGAACTTCAGTACAAGCGGGAATCGAACCTGCGTCCCTTCCTTTCCGGGAAAATGCTAATCCACTGAGCTATTGTACTCCCTTGCGGTCGTACCTAATTTCCTCATCATATTTGTCTTAACGACCAACGCCATCTATCGGAATTCATTTACATGCAATCACCCAATATAGTAAGTTTAATTTTACAATTTAAATTGATGGCGTGATTTTTTTAAACATTTTTGTCCTAACCATCATCCATCCATCCATCAGCCTTTCAACGTCCACTGCTGGACATAGGCCTCCCCAAGACACCGCCACAACGAGCGGTCCTGTGCCGACCGCATCCAACGGCTCCACGCGGCTTTGACCAGATCGTCGGTCCATCTAGTGAGGGGCCGTCCTACGCTACGCCGTCCGATACGTAGTGGCCACTCGAGAACCTTTCTTCCCCTACGGTTGTCGGTACGTCGAGCAATGTGGCCTGCCCATTGCCACTTCAGCATGAAAACCCGGCGGGCTATGTCGGTCACTCTCGTTCTCCTACGGATCTCCGTATAATGGATTCGATCACGTAGGGAAATACCAAGCATAGCCCGCTCCATGGCCCGCTGAGCGACTTTGAGCCTTGATACGAGGTCAACATTCAGAGACCACGTCTCTGTACCGTATGTCATCACTGGTAACAGACACTGGTGGTAGACCTTCGTTTTCAGACACTGCGGAATATTGGACGAGAAGATCTTCCTTAGCTTCCCGAACGCTGCCCAGCCGAGTTGGATTCGTCGATTGACCTCTTTCTCGAAGTTGTGCCTACCTAACTGGACTGTTTGTCCTAAGTAGACATAGTGGTCGACAACTTCGAGAAGCGCACTCCCGACTAGGACCGGTGCTGAAATGACATGGATATTAGACATGACTTTCGTGTTGTCTATGTCCATTTTGAGACCCACTAGTCGAGAAACCCTGCTGAGATCATTGAGCAAGGTGCCAAGGTCCTCCAGCGATTCTGCCATGACTACGATGTCGTCAGCATATCGAAGATGAGTGATGTATTCGCCATTGATGTTGATGCCGAATTCGGTCCAGTCCAAGAGCTTGAAGACATCTTCCAATGCAGCGGTGAATAGTTTCGGGGACATAACGTCTCTCTGTCTAACACCTCTCTGCAGTTGTATCCATTTCGTAATCCTGTCCTGAATACGGACTGACATGGTGGCGTTTCTATACAAGCACTTCAGCACTTCGATGTACCGATAGTCAATTTGGCATCGCTGAAGGGACTGCAGCACCGCCCAAGTTTCGATCGAATCGAAGGCTTTCTCATAGTCCACAAACGCCAGACACAGAGGCCGATTGTATTCCTCGGTTTTCTGTATAATCTGGCGTAGCGTGTGGATGTGGTCTATGGTACTATAGCCTTTACGGAAACCGGCTTGTTCGGGAAGCTGAAAGTCGTCAAGCCTGCGTGCGAGTCGATTTGTAATGACCCTCGAGAACAACTTATAGACGTGGCTCAAGAGCGAGATGGGTCTATAATTCTTCAAGAGGGTTCTGTCACCTTTCTTGAAGAAAAGCACCACCACGCTCCTGGTCCACGACTCTGGAACGTCGCCCCCGAAAACAACGAATTTAATAGCCTCTGGAGGGCTTTGAGGACCGGCTTTCCGCCTGCTTTCAGAAGCTCTATAGTAATTCCGTCGTCACCCGGTCCTCAAAGCCCTCCAGAGGCTATTTAATTCCGTTGTTTTCGGGGGCGACGTTCCAGACCTTTCCGTCCTTTAGCTGTTTGAGAGCCATTCTGATCTCGTACAGGCTGACGTCCGGGATGTCCTCGGTAAAGTGCCGAGTTAGCTTGGATCTGGGGTCTTGGACCAAGCCAACAGCAGGGCTCTGGGATCTGTACAACTGCCCATAGAACTGCTGGACCTCTCTCAAGATCTCATCTCGAGAAGAAATGACAGTTCTGTCGTTGGTCCTCAGTTTAGTCAACTGACTTTGCCCAACAGACAGATCTCTTGCGAACACTTTCAAGGCTTGATTCCACTCTATCGCCTCTTTAATATGGGTAGTATTAAATTGGTGAATATCGTGCCGCACAGCCTTGGAGATCTGTCTGTTTAACCGCCTTAGGCAGGATCAATCGGATGAGGACTGGACTGTCATTTCTTGTCTCCTCTCCATGAGTTTGAGAGTACAGTTTACGAGTCCTAGTGACGCGACGGGCCTTGAAGTAGGCCGACCCGACCGCGTGGACAGTTTGCATGAACCTGCTGTTTGTATCGCTCGCTGATTCACACTCATCTAGACATTGGAAGCGATTTTGTAGTTCGAGCTGAAAGCTCTCAGAGTCCTGGTATTGGGCAGGTGTTGGTCAGAGCGTAGACTTCATCAAGCGTGACCTCTCAACTGTCGTGATAATATTCAAGATGCCCCTGACTAGTCGGTGATCACTCCCAGTTTTAATGCTGCTGATCACTGAGACATCATTGAATATGTGTCGTTTATCCGACAAGATGAAGTCAATCTCGTTTTTAACTGAACCATCAGGGCTTATCCAGGTCCATATCCGCTGGGGCTGCTTCCTGAAGAAGGAATTCATCATGTAGAGGCCTTCCTTCTCCAGAAAATCAGCCAGCATCTGGCCCCTGTGATTCCTCTGCCCGAAACCATAGTGCCGCACTTTCAGCTCATCGTCTGTCCTTTGGCCTAGTTTCGCGTTAAAGTCTCCCATAACCACCGTGAAGTAGGTTTTTCTGACAACCCTATAATGTCCCAGCGGATCTTGCTCAATTCCTATTCCAGCTCGGTGATTCTCTCGTCGGTCCGAAGTGTCCGAACGTTGTGCGTTACCAGGGCCAGAGGTCGTTGTTTTTGGTAGCCTTTCCGCGACCGGAGATTCTTCACACCCCCTGCTCCGCCGTTACCGGGCCCGCTATCATTAGGCCACGGAATAGCAGAGCTGCCGTGACTGGGGGCCATTTGAAATTGTGTGCTCATCATGTGGGATAATGCCGTAATCGCCACGCTTGGCAGGCGGGTTGGCGATCGCAGTTGATGTTATTAATACTCGAGGGAGTGCTGCTGCCCACTCCCCCGGTATTCCCTCAGTCGGCTCTTACGCCTCCCGTGGGTAGAGAGGGGTGGAATAAATCTAAAGCCGGCAAACGGCCGGCCGGCCCCACACGGCCGACCATCACTCTCTCACTATTGGGCATTGGGAGACACGTAGTCTCCTCTCAGAACGAAAAGTGATAATATTTATGTAAACAAATACACACATAATTTCAAAACTTTCGAAAAGAGGTATGTGCTGTGCGAAGATATCGAACTGATGATCGATGTCGATAGATCGTCTTTGTTATCCTTAGTTTTACCATTAAGTAGACTTGGTTTTGTCACTGCATTAGTCAGAATAATTTACTATAATAAGTAAATAGTTAGTAAATATTTAATTTAATTCTTAGTTTTTAATGCTTCAATGACTCGCACCAAAGACACGATCCCTTTCCGCTCTATCGACGTTATCCAAGTTTACCTACTACTTGACGTTTCTGTCCAGTGTTATTAACTAAATTGGTGTCATTACTAATATTGCAATGTATTAAGGCGTGTTCACCAGTCAATAGAACTCCTTATTGGCATAAAAAATATTCTGTGTATACCCAAACCTTAATTTATCTGTGGTATACATATTAATAATATATGCTCTGGATGAATTTTCAGGTTAGTGGTAAATGCCAAAAGAAATCTTCTAGTACAGGAACTATTCTTTTTTTTAGAATTACGAGCATCTTTGTTAATTTAGTGTATCATCTATCTAATCTACCTACTAAAATAATTGCACCTACAAATAACGCTTGTATATCCATTTAACTTTAATATCAATACTTATAACTATGAACTATAGCAACGGTCTACTCGCTATCCATCCGGCCATGTTCAGATGGCATAATATTGACGCGAGTTTACAAATCGCACGTCTAGATATCCTGATATTTACCTAACGACCGCGCGCGCGTTAACGCGTGTCAGTTAACGTTAACGCAGCGCTTAGAGAAACGTTATTTGACGCAAGTGATCACACATTGACGCACGCTTTGTTACTAATGTAACGTCCGTCCGTTTACTGTTAAGTTGAGCTCGCGCTTTCATCGTGATTTCACGTGTACTTTTTTGCAATAATACTTATTAATATTTTTTAAATTATATATATTATTCGCATTAAAAATGAGAAGTTATTGACATCGATCGACCCATTAATAGATGAAGTAGAAAAAAGCCGACGAGCAGTGACAGGTACTCTCGCAACGTTAGCGTCAGCGCTCGTTATACAAATTCTCTTTAAATTTTATCGTGCGTTGACGTGCGTTAACGCGCATTATATCTGAACCTAATAGCAACCAGATGACATGTCGCTATTTTATAATCAAATTACTAAAATCATGATACTACCAAGTCATTATTTCATTTTATAAATTTGAAAGTTCTCTCATCGTTATTATTGACCCAATAGTCATGAAATTGCTGGGAATATTATTGTAGGAAACCTCAAAATGAGATAGACGACTGTTTACCCGGCTTGTGCCACAGAGTTACGTATTTTATATAATACTATTATAAGATTTAAAAAAAAATTTTGTGCATCAGTTAACAAGAATTAAAAAAAAATAAGTAACACAGTACACAAGTGTTGGCCTTATTTTTAATCCAGATTTCTTCCCGGCAGGTAAGTAGTTAGGAAAAAAGAAAATTTTAAGCAAAAGAGTTCCAAAAAAAAAAATTGTAGGCTCGCCCCTATTACGTGGGACTTAAACATAGCTGGCAAATCGTGGGTGTATAATACACCTCTGTCTACCCCTTCGGGGAATACAGTCGTGATGCTATGTAAAAAAAGTTAAGCTTATTTATAAGTACTTTTTGTTGTGTAGATAAATACACGATGATTAAACTATCAGGTACAAAAATAAAATCATTTTATTTGTATAGATTCAATTAAAAACAGTGGTGTTCCAATCATCTTTTTAAAATTGCATTATATGTTGCGCTCGTCGAATAACAATTTGATAATGCATTCCACACACAAATTAATTCACACAACGCAGAAACGTGCAATAAATATTGTAATTCAACATAATGTATAAACTCTTAATAAAATTAAATGAAAAAGGTAATGAAAATCTATTACTTCGATATGAAATACGGAATAAGATGATTAACTTCAAGACTTGAGTTTTAATTAAAAGTGTCCAACATTCAATCAAAGGTAAATTGATTTAATTCAAAGACTGCTTCCAGTACCAGGCCCCGCAGAAAGTTTTGCGAAAAAAAGTTTTTTTGTATAAGGCACTGGCCACTAGTAATTATTTTGAAAATTTAGGTTACTTAAAAGTAAAACTACCGTTGTTCGAATTTCCCTCCACATTTTTTAGAGATCTAAATTAAATTATCGTTATCTGCATCGAGAACATTTTCGTGCGATGATTTTCTACGATTTTAAATGTGGCCTAAAACGTGATGAGTCATTCGATCGACTTCAAATAACTTTTATGGATGATGGAACTTCAAAAGCAACCATCTACCATTGGCATAGCAAGTTTAAGCGCTGTCGCCTTACTTTGGGCGATGAACAAAGGAGTGGTCGTCCTACGACGGCTGTCACGGAAGAATTTGTGCTGCCAGTAAAAAAAATTATTCAAGAAAACAGGCGAATCATATACGAAGAGATTCAGCATACACTGCAGATTGGTTCGGGAAGCGTTCACAAGATTCTACACAAGCACCTTCGTGTAAGTAGGATAGTTTTGCGCTGGGTGACGCACAACCTCACCGAAACTCAGAAGCAGGCCCGTGTGGAGTGGTGCCGTGATATGATTCAAAAATTTGAAGCAAACTCGTCTCAGCGCGTTTACGACATTGTGAGAAGTGACGAATTCTGAAAGCGTCAGTCGACAGTTTGGCTGTTTCAATACGAACCAACGCCTACGAAAGTTAAGCGATCGAGAAGCGCAGGGAAATTTTGATCGCTAGTTTCTTCGCTTTGATGGGGTATCTGGTTTCAATTCCATTACGAGACCAAAGCAACATCAACGCCGAATGGTACAACACAAAGTGCCTGCCAGAACTTTTGTCTGCAATGAACAACAAGCGACCAAACACCGGGCTCCACATGGTATTGCTTCACCATAACAACGCTCCCGCGCACTCAGCGCTTAAAACGAGGGACTTCCTGGACACCACACCGTTCAGTCTTGGGTCACCCTCCTTTCAGTCCTGATCTGGCACCGCGTGACTTCTTTTTATTCCCTAAAATCAGCTGAAAGGGATACAGTTTTCATTGCCGGAAGACGCACAAGCAGCGTTCGAGAAGGCCGTGGTAGAGGTGCCGGCGCTGAAAACGGCGCACTGGAAAAAATGATTCGAAAATTGGTTTAGACGCATGAAACTTTGTATAGAGGCTGGTGGAGAGCTTTTTGAAAAGATTTAATTAAAATATTTTATCCATATAAGTTAGTTTTTTAGTTTCTCAAAACTTTCTGAGTGTCCCAGGTACTGATGTATTAAAATATATTTATACGAATATAGATACTACGCTTTCTTGGGACAGATTTTAATTTTTATATTGCGTTCATAAGATCATCATGTATCTAAAATTAAAAATACCTACATGTTGTTACTATTAATATATAATATTTCGTGAATATTAATGTATAATATCCACGAACACAAAACTAAAAAAAAACATTAATTATTATACTGTCCCTTTGATAACGGACTAAAGATACACAATGGAAACAAAAATATATATACAAATAAAATCATAGCATCACGCCTGTCGGTAAAAAAAAACCATAGCATCACTAAAAAACTACTACTACTAAATAAAACCATAGCATCACGCCTGCCTGTGTGATCAGGCAGAGGTGTATTACACACGCACGAATCGCCAGCTATGTTTAAGTTCCACGTAATAGGGGGCGAGCCTATTGCCGTCTACCGGGCACATTTCCAAACTCCGGGCTGCTATTGAGAATTTTTCTTTCTACGATACAGCTCAATAACGTTGCCTGACCCGGGGATTGAATCCGAGAACTCATAATCAGCAGTCGCACACACTACTGCGGACCACCGAGGCAGTTTTACACCAAACAAAAAAGCTTATTATTTTTGCTCTATAAGGCTGGAAAACAAGCATTCGGCGCCCCTGATCAAACAACTATTCCTGTTTATTAATACCCTTGACGTCAGGTACACGTTGCCTATCATGGGGTAAAGGGATACTTAGAGAAGAAAAGGATAAAAGAAATAAGAGAAGAGGGTTGTCTTTCAGCATTCCCATTTACTTATGCCAATATAATGACACCAAATGCATAAGCTAATGCACTTGAAACTATTACTTTGACTTACCATTCTAGGAAAAACATCGATGTAATCAAAATAATATTTAATATACAACAACTTATTAAAAGCAAACATCAATATCGATTTGTTTTAACAAGTTTAATGCAAGTTGAAAGCTTCGTAGCGGAGAGTAATAAAATGAAATTGGAAATGAAAGGCTTGTTACAGGATATTTATTATAATAGCGGAAAATGAAGTCAGCAGTATGTTGAGCATATAAAAATGTATTACTACCTAGTTCATTTAATGATATAGAATGCTAATATTTGAGAGGTCTTCGACTAGAAAAAATGGTATAGAGTTTTCGGTTCTCTATTACATCTTTTTTAAGTTAAGACGAAAAAAAATATTATATACACCCTGTGATTCGGTGCAAATAGCGGGGTTGTGTGAAGCCCTCGCCAATTAAAATAGTCCACCGTATGCTGATATATATCTTATGACCTGTGTGGCGGAGCACTATAACTATACTTTGGAAAATCCAATATTGCACGCCTCATAATCTTAATTTTTCACAATAAAATTGATTATTTGATAAGTAACTAATAATGTATTGGTCTTACTAAGTAGTTTTCAATAAATCACATAGATAGTGCTAATTTCAAAAAATGCTATTGTGTTTCTCATGCCTTATATGCCATCTGGCGCTAATTTTAAGAAGTACTAATATATTGGTCTATAGAAGTAGTTCTACGAAATAAGGTATGGCTATAGCGCTGGTTTTAGTGTATCACTGTGCCATCGACTCGAGCGTAAACATTCACTATTTTTTTTGTTTATTTAATAACAATTAAACTGCATCGAATCAGACCGTGAAAAGTAATAGGGCTCTATTCGTATTTATACTGAAGTTAATAAGAAAAAAAAGACTCGATTAGTAAAGTATTTCGGTTGTTATCGTGTTTAAATACATTACCTACAACAAACGGACGTCGACAGAACTTTTTTAAACAGTTTTTTAACTAGTTTTAATAACAAAAATGGCATAAAAATTTCATGAGAGTCAAAAATTGTGTTTTTTCTTGATATGTGTGTGTATATATTGTTTTACAAGTGCAATATATGATAAATAGAGACATTGTTCAATCAGTTGTTCTGCGTAAAACGAGAATATTACCCACCTCAACGCTTCGCTTATGGGGCGTGCAATATATGACTTCAGTGGTCCGTCGTTTTTATTACAGCCTGGAGAAAAAAAATCCTTAAACGAATACGTAAATTCCTGGTATTTTTCTAATCTTTTTCTGGTCGCGTACGTTCTGGTTTGTTTTGAAGTTTATTTCGTTGACCACATACATATTATTCATGATGAATTCAATTATATGCTAACAATACCAAAGACTCAAGCAGCACGTCTAGTACCCTCAAACTCCTTGCAAAGACCTGCTTTAGATACCCCTCACGAGATCAGATTTTTTTATTCTAAGGATAGAATTAATTATGGTAATGAATATCCAATTTAGTTTCAAGCACATCTTATTTTCTGTAAGACTCGGCATTGCTAAGAAAATAAAGCTCAAGGACACACTCAGAGTCACGGACATGACGTGATCTCACAAACAGTTGCTTAAGTCACAGCTTACTAATTGATATTATCGCGCATTTAACCATAGTTAAGCCTCTTGATGTGAATACATGATATACTAATAGAGAGGCTCTCTAAGCTATTGATTCATCATTCATCAGCCTTTCAACGTCCACTGCTGGACATAGGCCTCCCCAAGAGAACGCCAAAACGAGCGCTTCCGTCATGGGCGATAATGCCGTAATCGCCACGCTTGGCAGGCGGGTTTGCGATCGCAGTGGATGTTATTAATACTCGAAGGAATGCTGCTGCCAACTCCCCCAGTATTCCCTCAGTCGGCTCTTACGACTCCCATGGGTGGAGAAGGATGGGACAATTCTAAAGCCGGCCTCACATGGCAAGATATATTATGAGGTATCGACGAGAAACGGACTAATAATGGTAAATACCACCACCTCACTCTTTCTCGTGGGTGTCATACGAGGCGACTAAGGGAAGTAAGCAATTATCACCCATTGTGTTTGCGCACATTCGTGTACTACAATATCTCCTGCGTACATGGCTAGTGTTTATTGATACTGGTTACAATTACCATCGTTACGGTATGGAGATCATCAAGGTTAAGTACCAGGTGAAATAACACACAAGTTGTCGGTCCCATGCAGGGCGTTACCGTCGTCTCCCGTATAACCAAACGTGAAGCACTTCAATGTGTTCTCCTTGTAGCGGGCGATAGCCGTACATTCTTCTATTTTCACTTACGCAAAATAACATGGTGAGCAATTAGTCCATGAACATAAGTGCACTCTCTGTTTCTTCACTATGGCAGTCTGATGAGACGACATTTCGACATGACCGGAGAAAAATCAGGTCCAGAAACGACGGCTTTACATGTACATTTTTTGAACGGCTTCACGTTTATTTTATGGCAGGGGAAACACCACCAAATTCCTTACTCCGTTGATAGATTGAGAATCACCACCCGGCTAAGGTAAACCAGTTATCACCCATTACATTACAGGTGGGTTGATCCTGAGTAGAAGAACTCACTTGTAATGCGGCCTGAGCTGGTCGGTAATACTGTCTGCCGTGTTGCTACTCGCAAAGAGCCTTTCCAGCGGTTGAGCCTTGTTTATCCCAGTATGAATGGGCCAGCTTGACCGGGAAGTACCACCCTCTCAGAACAGATCAGCGTGAACTAGCAGTAGTGCAGTACCTACTGTTGTTTCCTTTTTTTTTTTATTGCTTGTAGTGGCAGACAAGCCACGATCCATCTGATGGTAAATGGTAACCGTATATGGACTCGACTATACCGAGAGTATTGTCAGGCCGCTGCTCACCAATTAATTTCACAGATATGAAATGAAATATAAACGGCTATCTCCTGCTACAGCCTTTTGGCTGTAGTTGCGTTTTCGCAACGATGTGCTTCATGGCCGGTGACACGGGAGATGGTGGTACCAACCCGCTCGAGCCCGATACCAAGTGAGTACTCCCACCCGGTACCCAGCCCTACCACTATTAATACAATGGATGACAATTGCTTATTTCCCTTAGTTGCCTCATATGACACCCGTGGGAATGGGGTGGTGACACTTGTATTCTTAGTACGTCACCACACGGACACCACCACAAGGTGAGTAAGACTGCCGGAGGCTCAAATCCCCTTCCTATCCTCTCCTTGATATAAGTACTTCCTATCCACCTTCTATCCCTTTCCTTGGAGATGGCGACGCACGAGTAATGCCGATAGTGGTGCTAGCATCTATAGGCTACGGTAATCACTTACCATCATGTGGTCCATATGCTAGATTGCCACCCATGTAGTAAAAAAAAAACAACCTCTGTGTCTTTTGATTGTAACGGGATATAACTATCCTATCCATGAAATCGAATGGTGAACAGCAGCTTGCCCTTTTTGCTTAGTTTTAATTTTTACAATATCTTTTATGACTTCAATAATCTAATCACCTTATATAAACAGTCGTTGCCAATATTATGTGTATATTATGACTCTGTAACGTCCCTAGAAAGCTTTTTATTAAGGTATTATCATAAAGCTGAATTCCGCTTATTGCCAATTTATACATTCATTGGTACTTGAAACGTAATACTATAACATTTTATTGGTAAGTAGTTAAGTACCTACTTAATTAAGAATTGAAGGTCATGTAGTATTGATTAAAAAGCAAAATGATAAAAAATATGTATTTCTATATGTAGGTCAATATAGAAAATCTTTTTTTTTTAACGATGGTGACAATTTGTGGGCTGATTTCACACTAGCCGACTATGCAGGAGATATTATAATGCAGTAGTACGATGAGACCGATACTGGTGGGACGAATACTGGTGGTATTCCGATAAAATTGGGGAAAGATCAGGCGATTGACTAAAACCTTGACGTGCGTTCCAAGGCACGAGGGTGCATTACAGTCAACAAAACTGCCACCACCTCAGACTTTTTGAAGTTGAAAATTATCGATTTAACATGCTTAATAATATTTTGAGCTGTATTTCAACACTTGACATGCGAGCTACTTTTAAGAACAAATCATTTGTGATATGTGGAAAAAGAGAACTTTAGCGCGAGAGGGAATCAAACCTGCGTCCCTTCCAATCCAGAGAAGTGCTCTAACCGCTAAGGCATCACACTGACCAACGCCCATTCCCAATCTCCATATCACATTTGTCTTTACGACCCACGAATAATTTGTTACATAACAATATTTCGATCTGTATTTTGGCACTTAACATGCGAGCTACTTTAAAGAACAAATAAATTATTTGTGAAAGTAGAAAAAGAAATTTTCACTGCAAGTATGATTAGAACCTGTTGCATCCAATCGATGCGATCGAAGGAAGTGCTCTGGACCGCTGATCTATCGCAGTCACCTAACGGTGTTACCTAATCTCCACTTCACATTTGTTTTAGATGTGATTTGATGAGATGGTACTTAACAAGTGAAAATTAAAAACGCTCATCTTAGGTGAGATTCTAGTCCAGAACCTTTTCGAATCGATTTGTAATTGTTTTTTATTCAAGGCAAAGCAAGTGTCCAATAGTAGGGCTATATCTTATTTCGATAAAAATTTTAACTGTTTCAATCATTTTCTCTACAAAATTGCATATTACACAATATTATGTAGATACTATAAGCGTAAAAATCGAAAAACATTCCATCTTTGACAATAAAAGAATTTCTTAATTTCATGCTCAGTGATTATTGGCTCGCGTTGATAATCATTAAATTCTCTTGTTTTATTGAATACAAAGAGGAAAATGTGAAATCAAAAATAACAGTCACGAGCAGGATTTGAACCTGCATCTCCTGGATAACGTCCAGATGCTTTGCCAATTCAGCCATCGTGACAACTGCTCCCGACTGCTAATCTCGATAACACATTCATACTTAATCCTGGATGACGCCTTTCTCTTGTTTTAAAAATTTGTGTAACAACATAAGTGTCTTCCAGTTTTAATGGAACATAGTCGTTCACATTTCCACCCCACCATTGTAAATCTTTTCGATAGGCACGAGCGGAGTTCGGGAACTTAGAGGGGTTTGCATTGTAAGCTCTGAACCTAGAACTGGCGATGGAATTCGATACTGCTGTATTTACAGTCCTTAGATAGATTTTACTACTAGGCTATGACTGCGGATGGCGTAGTTATCATTAAATTAAAAGATAGCTGAACTTAGACTAGCAGTGTGATACAAATTAGGGAATCTAACAGTTGTTTGGTCTGTGGTAGTAACACTGATGTTGGCCGTAACGCTATAAAATAATTACATTATGTATCTTAATGCAATCCTACGATTTAATTACTTCTACTAATATTACAAGATTGAAAGTTTTCTGTTTGTTTTATGTATTGTTTTATGTTTGTTCTTATACCACGTCAAAATATCTGTATGAAATTGGGTAAAATTTGTAGGTAGATAGATGAAACGCTGAATTAACATAGATAGTTACAGCTATTTCTAGCATATAGACCTAACGACTAAACATATTTATTATCATGCCATCTCCCTTGCGGGGTAGGCAGAGAAAAAAGTGGTATTCTTAGCACTGGTGATTTCATTAGTGACGGTTACCACTTACCATCAGGTGGACCGTAGCTTGTTTCCCATCATCTATACTATTATAAAGCTGAAACAGAGCTGTGTCTGTAAATTTAATATATTTGAGAAAAAATGAATTTATTAGGCTGTATAGGCGTGTCTAAACACAAAACGATTTTTTTTAGATTTTTTGTGTGTTTGTCTGTTTGTTTATTCGCGCATCACGCAAAAAACTACTGAACGGGATTTGATGCAAATTTTTTGATTTGGTAGCTCTCGATTAGACTTAAAAACTGGTATACATTTTATTCCGCTACTATATCGGGAGCCTGAGATATCGTCTAAAAACTAGCTTATGGCTGCGGCGAAGCCGCATGCAAAGGCTAGTAAGTAATAAAAGAATTCCTCTGGACATAATTTTAAAATTTACTCGATAAAAATCACGAGTAGAACCTACTAATAAGATTTTATACGCAATAGAAGTAGGTATTTGAAATAGAAGTTTCTTACCTTATAATATTTTAAGCTGAGTGGAAGTGTCATGGCCGACGATAGGATCCAAACGAAAACGATCTTCACTGTCACCCTTTTTCTGGTTTTGTTTCTTCCAAACCTCATTGGGTAGCGCA
Source organism: Leucoma salicis (assembly GCA_948253155.1). Classification (NCBI taxonomy): domain Eukaryota; kingdom Metazoa; phylum Arthropoda; class Insecta; order Lepidoptera; family Erebidae; genus Leucoma; species Leucoma salicis. The sequence goes on along the minus strand of OX411805.1, from coordinate 6,502,331 downwards.
GGGAGAGGTATCTGTAAAAATAAAAAGAGTAGGCACAGTCATCCTCGTAATCCTTCCAGTAATTTGATTTGATTACGGTACCGTCGCTGGTTTTATGCAGCGGCGGAACTATTAATTATCGATGCGCTTTTGCTGATTTTCAAAAATGATCATAAATAATTGATGTTTTTATTAATATAAGATATATAACTGCCTCGGTGGTGCAGTGGTAATGTGTGCGACTGCTGATCATGAGGTCTCGGGTTCGATCCCCGGGTAGGGCAATGTTATTGAGCTTTTTCGTAAAAAGAAAAATTCTCAGTAGCAGCTCGGAGTTTGGAAATGTGCCCGGTAGACGATAATAGGCTCGCCCCCTATTACGTTTGAGCTAAACATAGCTGGCGAATCGTGGGTGTGTAATACACATCTGACTACCCCTTCGGGGAATACAGGTGTGATGCTATGTTTTATATTAATTTTTTTGGAATTATTTTTAAGGACAATTATATTGCTTATTTTAATTCTAATAATGATATTCATGACAATTTACATAAATAGATGTTAATTTAATATAAGTTTGGCTAACATTTGTGCGCCATTTAAGGTAGAATTTGGACGGAAGATATGAGCTACTAAAGCCTCGGCAATGTTGTAAGCAAAATTCTTGCAATTAAATAAATTTTATTTGATTACATAAAACAATAAAGAATTTTATTAATTTTACTTTATTCTGAAGTTTTATTTAACTAGCTAAGAAGTCTAAGATCAGCCTCAGGGGGCTCGCGCCAGCCGCTATAGACTTTAATGTGGTAACCAGTTCATTATGTGTATCACGGGTATTGTAACGTTTTATTTCGTAATGAATTTAGTTAAATTAATAGAAACTTTACGTTCTTTTATATTAAATTATGAAAATTTTCTAAACCAACTTCGTTATTCAATGAAGAGACATAAATATATATTTTACCTTTATTTTAAATTAAGATCTCTATATTTTGATATTTTTATATATATTTTAAGCATTTGATTTCAAATGTAGGTATTATATGGAATTTGGCAGTCCCGAGCAATTTTCACGTTGGCTGAGTTGGCAAAAGATCTGAATTCAAATCCTGCTCGTTACTGTTATTTTCTATTTCACATTTTCGCACTTTGTGTTTATTAATATCTATATTAAAGGACAATAAACTAGAGAAAATAAAAAAATAATATAAATTTACATACCTGTCGACACTAATCGTACAAAGATGCATGATAGAAGCAGTACAGAGCAGTACGTCGAGGCAGATCCAAGTCAGGCAGTATACGGCAGGTAGTGGGAAGTAGCCTGCAGAAAAAACGATTAATGAGATAATTTCTGGTAACTATTAAAAAAAAACATTAATTATGTAGTTTTTGGCGACTATGTTATTGAGCAAGCAGCATGATCAAAGTAAAGTAAGAACTACATCTAGTTTTGAGTCAGATTTGGGTCTTTAAATGCCAAGAAGTAAGTCAGTGCGATAGTTTAGCGGCTTAGAGCACTTCCTCGGATTGGAAGGGAAGCAGGTTTGAATCACGCTCGCACTAAAGTTTTCTTTTTCCACATTCACAAATAATTTGTACTTTAAAGTAGCTGAGCATGTTTAATTCTAAAATACAGATCGATAAAAATATAATGTACTTAGATATGTTTCTCTAATATTTTTAATAAAAAATATGAAACTTGCAGACTTTAAACATAGTTACTCGTGTAGTACTAACGTATTCGAATAGATAAACTTTATAATACATCATTTAGGTTCAAAGGTTTTCAAATTCAATCTCACTAATTTGGTGCGCATTATTTCCAAAGAAATGCACACAATTTGCGTTGATTAACAATGAGGTGAGTATTATAATCATTAAGTAATTTCTGTATATCCATCCACCCATCAGCGTTTTAAAGTCCACTGCAGGACATAGGCCTCCCCAAGAATGGGGGATAGTGCCGTAATCACGTTTGGCGGGCGGGTTGGCGATCGCAGTGGATGTTGTTAATACTCGAAGGAGTGCTGCTACCCACTCCTCCGGTATTCTCTCAGTCGGCTCTTACGACTCCCATGGGTGGAGAGGGGTGGGACAATTCTAAAACCGGCCCCACACGGCATAGCATCGACAATAATAATTTCTGTATAGCATCGACAATAATAATAAACTTATTTGATCTGCATTAATATTTCCTGAACTAAATATAGTTGATGTAGTACACAATCTTCTCTATAAATGTACCTACCTACCCTAGTACTGTGAAGTATTTTACGAATCAATGATTATCGAAGATATTACGTGTTTCATGAAATATTTTGCCTTGGAGAAATCAAGTGCTATTTTTGGGAAATTTATTTTGAAAACAACGTCAAAACATATATAGATATATTTATGTTTTTTTTTTTTTGCATTTGACATGCTTAGCACTATACATTAAACACAAAGTGAAAAAATGTGAAATCGTAAATAACAGTCACGTGCTGACTGCATCCTGCTCGTGACTGTTATTTTCGATTTCACATTTTTTCACTTTGTGTTTAACGTCAAAACATGTCCTACTTTGTATCGAAATATTATGTACTTTGAATGGACATATCATTTACGTGACGCTTTTAACGAAATTGTCAATAGATTTCGGGTGCGGCTGGCCAAACATGGACATCGCTACAACTCTGCTCATTAACCTGCTGTTGATGTTTGTCGAGTAGAAATTATAAGTTAAATTAGTATGGCAAAACGGTGGCTATATCATTTACGATATTAACTGTATATTATGATCAATCTATACTATACACGTCTACTAAGCCCTGACGGATCTTCCCATGGTATCACTTAGAATTTGAAATTAAAAATAGTTGCTAGTCATCAGTCTCAATACCATATTACTCAAACTGAATTTAACGAAACATTTAAATAATATAGTTGAAAGATACACAGTCTTAATCCAAAAAAATCCTTTATATTTTATCGCGAACAAATTAATTCAGGTGAAATCCAATTACTAATGTTATTTACTAGTAAGTATTCACTCACCAGCCAGTGGTATTATGTGAATATATGTAGCATTGAGAATCTCATATTTCCTATTTTCGGAGAAAAGTTTCAAAATCTCTAGTAGCGGAGCCTTGCTTATCACAACATGAATAGGCTGACTCGATCGGGGTAGTACGACCCTCTCATAAAAGATCAGCGTGAAACAGCGGTATTTATTCCTACCATTGCGTTTCTTATGGTGAGTGCCGGAGACTCAAATCCGCTCCCTATCCCCTACCTTACATGTCTTCTCTTTATTATTCTTCCTATCCACCGCCTATCTTCTATCCTTTCCTTGGAGATTGCAACGCGCAAGTGATGCCTCTGGTGTTGCTAGCGTCTATAGGCTACGGTAACTGCTTACCATCAGGTGGGCTGCATGCTTGTTTGATATCCACGTAGTATAAAAAAAGTGAACACAGTCAGACCAAAACGGGATCCGGCGTTATGTGTTATTGTATTGCATTTGTATTATTACTTACTTACTTATCATCACGCCATTTCCCTTGCGGGGTAGGCAGAAAGAACAGAGTGCCAAGAGGCTCTATTTTTGCATACATCTCTCGCTTCCTCAACATTCATAACTCCCTTCATACACGCTCGCCGGTTTCGGAGATTCCTGACTCCACCTTCCTTCAATACATGACCGATTTAGTCTAGGTAGGTGAGTCTCGGTCTCGCCCTGTACCTACATCCTTCCACTTTCCCATTGTATGTCTTCTTAACCAGTCACTCGTCCGGCATTCTTTCCACATGTCCGAACCATCGAAGCATTCCCTTTCGCATATTATATGTATTTTTACATAATATAACACAAAGTCACTCCCGCTGTTTGTAACCCGTTGTCCTAGGTAAGCTACGCGACTTTTTAGGTGGGCAAAAATGTACCTACCTCACACCCTACTGCCCGGAGAGACAGCGGGGTAGTGTGGAGCTCTCACCCACTAAAAACCACCGTACGCCCTCCCCTGCCCGTGATTGGCGGACCACTGGTACCGCGCATATTCCCTTCAGTGGTCCGCGTGGTGGCTAGCCCCGTCGGGCTTCCTCTCTGAGCGACGTCCCCGCACACCTGGGACGTCACACCTTCGCAGTAGGCTCAGCGCGGGTGGACAATCCCCGATCCTACCACCCGCGGCCTCGGCTAGGGCGGCATCAGGCGCAGATAGTCCGCCCACGCCGCCCCGCGTGCCGGCGGCGGGTCGGGCCAGAGGAGAGATCGGTCTCCCTGGCTCTTTCCACCGCCTCCTTCCGCGAGATGACATCCTCACAGAAGGTGACGACCGCGGTCCAGTACCTATTGCCACCAACCATCGATCGGACGACAGCCGGCAACGACAAGTCCTCTCCGATGACTGCAGCGAGATCCCGGCGCTGCTCAGCCCAGGCCGGGCACGACTCGAGCGTGTGCTGTGCCGTGTCCTCACTGCAGTCGCAGTGGTGGCAGCAGGGAGTCTCCTCCCTCCTAGTGACTGTGTACAGGTACTTGCCAAAGCATCCATGCCCCGACAGCACCTGCACCAGCCGGAAGGTGAGGACTCCATGCTGCCGCCCCGCCCATTCCTCTATAATCAGCTGGAGTGCCCCCACGGTTCGAAGACCGGCTCGAGGCGTCTCCAGCCGAACCCTCCAGCGAGCAATGATGGCGAGGCGAGCGTCGATTCGCCATGCGCTCATTTGACTGGGCGGGAGGCGAATGCCACTCGCACGCGCTTCTGACGCCCGCCGATAAATTTCGGCGAGCACTTCCGCCTCTAAGTCCCAGGAGTGCCAGCCAATGCGCATGCGGCCTCGCACGATACCGTTCGGTAGGCGCGGATTGCTCTGACCGCCACGACTCTGTGGAGATCGCAGGATCTCCACAGAAGAGCCCTATTGCGGTTGGTCAGAGACTCCACCCATACGGGTGCGCCGTAAAGCGCCATCGACCGGACCACCCCCGCATACAGCCGTCGGCACGCGATGCTGGGTCCGCCCAGATTCGGCATCAGCCGCCTAAGGGCGGACGCCGTGCTGACAAGTCTCGGCGCGAGCTGGCGGAAGTGCTCGTCGAAATGCCACCACCCGTCGAGAACCAGGACCAGATATTTGATATGGGCCTGGATTCCTAACACCACACCATTTACTGTAGTCGAGGCACCGGCGGGTGGGCCACGTCGGGGCCCGTAAAATAGCACGGCCTGCGAATTGGTAAGGGCCACCCTAAGCTCCAACGCCTCGATACGTCTGACCACCTCCGCGGTACCCGAGGTGGCCAGTTGTGCCGCCTCCTCGAAGGCCCCTCCCCGGGCCGTGACGAGGGTATCATCAGCATAACAGATTATGCCCAGCCCGGGGGGGAGCCGGCCACGCAGGACCCAGTCGTACCCGATATCCCACAGAAGCGGCCCGAGGACAGAATCCTGTCGGACACGTGCATTTCATGTACCTAGATCAAAATTGCTCTTTACGGCTTGTTATTGATATGAATATCTTAGAAGATTTAAAATGCGGGGCAGAGCGGCTAACGGGCCGTACGTCTGTCCCAGTTGGCAGCGCGTTTGATGGTCGCGTTGTGTGTAGCGATCGCACGTGTCTATCGGTGTTCTCCAGTCAGTAAAATAAAAAACTACGGTTTACAGCGCGACGCTTCAGTACGTTGTATAAATAAAATTAAAATCTTAGGTATTCCCAATTCCGTCGCGTACGAAGTAGCGAGCAAAAGCTAGAATTGCAATAAAGTATTCCAAGCAACAATGTGTTTCATGAGCTTCAACTATACGGATTATCAATTGTAAATGTCGTTAGCTAAGCAGTTACTTTTATTAGTATTTCACTAGACAGTGTTGTATCCATTTTCTTTGGCTTACATCTTACTTATTGTACTCGTACATGTTAATATTGAAACTTGTTGCATTAGCAATTTCTTATTAACTTATCATCACGCCATTTCCCTTGCGGGGTAGGCAGAGAGAACAGAGTGCCAAGAGGCTCTATTCTTGCATACATCTCTCGCTTTCTCAACATTCATAACTCTCTTCATACACGCTCGCCGGTTTCGGAGACTCCTGACTCCACCTTCCTTCAATACATGACCAATTTGGTCTAGGTAGGTAAGTCTCGGTCTCCCCCTGTACCTACATCCTTCCACTTTCGCATTGTATATCTTCTTAGCCAGTCGCTCGTCCGGCATTCTTTCCACATGTCCAAACCATCGGAGCATTCCCATTCGCATCTTTACAATTTCTCCCGTCTAAAAAAAATTTCTCCCGTCTAAAAAAATCGTCAAAATATGTTCATTAGTTTTTGCGCGATGATTTGTTTATGATTTTAGCGATGCGACGCCTAAATAGCCTAATACATTCATTTTTTAACTGGTGCACCGATAGTGTAAGCGACTGCTGATCTCATGATCAGGTCGTCTCGGGTTCGATCGCGTTCGCATATCAAAAAAAAAGGTACAAAGAACTCTTCCGTATTTAGTTTGTCTTCATTATCTATATACATATTGACATATATCTAAACTATTATAAAGCTGTAACATAGCTATGTTTGTAAATTTAAGATATTTGAGAAAAAATGACTGTAATAGGCTATATAGGCGTGTCTAAACACAAAAGGTTTTTTTTTTTCAGATTTTTTGTCTGTCTGTTTATCTGTTTGTTTATTCGCGCATCACAGAAAAACTACTGAACGGATTTTGATGCAACTTTTTATTTAATAGCTCTCGATTAGACTTAAAAACTGGTATACATTTTATCCCGCTACTATATAGGGAACCCGAGATATAAGCTAAAAATTTGCTTTTGGCTGCGGTGGAGCCGCGGGCTAAGTCTAGTAACGTATAAAAGGAAAAAGTATTAAATAAGTAACAGTAAGACGAAAATACAAAATAGTTAGTGAAAACAAAATAAAAATCTACCGTATCCTATTTCTATAACTAACAGACAGTACTAAATCAACAATGTAGGTACGACGTATATGTCTAGCCATTTCACTGTTTTATGAAATCCTTAGGGAAATCAAAAAAAATGTGTGCAGGCCTCTGTTTATTCTTTTAGGGATTGACAGGCAACAATAGTTCCCTAACCTTAGTGTTGGATCTAAAGCAATACTCTGTTGTATAAAATACTTTGTTAAAGGAATGCATACTTTGTTGAAACTTTAAAGAAATTTTCCATCAACATGCTCCAACTTGTGTTTAAAACGCCAAGAGCTTGTTTCAGTAATTTAGTATCTTTAAGGATATTATTACAAAGAACCTTTAAAGTTCTAGTGTACTTTACAAGTTTTATCTTGTTAGTTTAATACAGATATTTGTCTTTTTTAGTATCCGTTTTTTTTTCTTTTTAGTTAGTACCTACATAGAAAATAAATGAAAGAACAACAGTTTCCTGTAACGTAAAATTTTCGTAACATAGTTGTAATAGACGCCGGGAAACTAATACATAATTGAAGCCCTACCACGTTACTATACAAGTGCAAACGCAAGAGGTCAAATATCAATTTTCTTTGTTGCTACTTGTCCAAAATAGGATCTCTTCTTTACCTGTCCATTACAGATAGGTCTTTTTTTTTGTTAAGGCGAGAAAAAATGTTCCTAACCGCACACCCCGTCGTTCGAAGCAACGAAAAGGGTAGTGTGGGGCCCTCACCCACTAAAGAAACCCGCTGTGTGCCGTCTCTCCGCCTTTATTGACGAGCCACCGGAACTTTATTACATTCCTTCAGTGGTACTACAGATAGGCCCACCCAAGAGCGTAATATAAAAAGTGCTCTTAAGCCACCTGTCCTGTTTGTTTTATTATTTGGCAGCTTTAGTTTTTAGTCCATCCATCAGCCTTTCGACGTCCACTGCTGGACATAGGCCTCCCCAAAGGGGGATAGTGCCGTAATCGCCACGCTTGGCAGGCGGGTTGGCGATGGCTGTGGATGTTGTTAATACTCGAGGGAGTGCTGCTGCCCACTCCCCCGGTATACCCTCAGTCGGCTCTTACAACTCCCATGGATTGAGAGGGGTGGGACGATTCTAAAGCCGGCCCCACACGGCAAATATAGTAGTACCTAATAGTTTTTAGTGCTATAGTTAAATTAGGTTTACGAAACTCTTTTTTTTTATATACATCCCACCTGATGGTAAGCGTTTACCGTAGCCTATAGACGTCAGAAACACCAGAGGCATCACTCGCACGTCACTATCTCCAAGGAAATGAATAGGAGATGGAGAGGATGGATAATAAGGAGAGGATCCCATCAAAAACATAAATGTTAAATGAGAGCCAAGTTCAATATTATGATATATGCTTTGGTTGTTGACTTCAACGACATAAGAAGTGAGATCTATATGGGTGCTAAGTTCATTGGTCAGTCCTAAAATTTATTTATAACAACATAATTTTTTTTTATTGCATATAGTGGCCGACGAGCCGCTGCCCATCTGATGGTATATGGTAACCGTCGCTCATGGACTCAACTATACCGAGAGCATTGTCAAGCCGCCTCACCATTTCATTTCACAGATATGAAATGAAAGAATAAACGGTTATCTACTGCTACAGACGCAACGATGTGCTTCATGGCCGGCCACATGGGAGATGGTGGTACCAACCCGCTCGGGCCTGATGCCAAGTGAGTACTGCCACTTGGTACCCAGCCCTACCACCAGTCATTCAATGGATGATAATTGCTTACTTCCCTTAGTCGTCTCATACGACACCCATGGAAAAGAATGGGGTGGTGACAATCGTATTCTTAGTCCGTCACCACACGGACAAAAAATATTTTATAACAACTTAAAATATCATTCCTTCTTATAAGTTAGGATAATATAATGAAGCCTAAGGTCTGATTTGCCTGCATATTGAATATGAGCCAAATTGGACATGTTTATATGTGAAATAGTTTTTGAGTTATAAAAGGGTGAAAAGTGGCTCCAAATGGTTCATGTAATAAGACACGGTACGCTACTGCGTGTCTAGATAGGAAGGATAACAAGGAGAGGATAGGAAGGGGACTTAGGCCTTCAGCCATTGATTTATAAAAAAGGGAAGATACATAATCAGGCACGAAAAGTGTCCACTATCAATGAGTGCAGATTACGCTTTCCTGCACTCCTTTCGTTTAGTATTATTTCGACGCGCGAGTAGACAAAGCGTGTCAAAATGTCTAATTTTTCGATGAATAAATGCCGAAATAGTGCATTAAAAGTACGCAAAAAAGGATGGCGTTTCTTATTTTCGGTAAGTATTAATAGACAGTATTTCTATTTCATACATATTTTGTTGCTTTAGAGTCGCATTTTTTAATTTTTCAATATATTTTGTTTCAATTTATCGACGACGGCCCTGTATGAACCAGTCAAATAGAGTGTGTATTAAAACAAAGGCAGTCTCGAACTATGCTCATACTTCAACGCATTTTGCTCACTTTGATCGCATAATACGACTAACTAGTCTGTGTAATACGACGTTCTCGGTTCTAAAAACGAATAGATTCACCTTGTTGAATGTATTTTTTTATATGTATTAAGTAATTAATTGACATTGTTTTATTTACAAAGTTTTAATATTAATAGCATTGTCATTTATATGATGATTTTTATTTTAGTTTTCCTAGGGACCCAATCAATTGATAAAGCTTGCTCTAAATTATTTATAAATATGTATTATTTTTTTTAATTAAACGGCGAGTGAATTTGCAGGGCACAACTAGTATTTTATAAGATGATCATTTAAATTGTTGAATTTATGGCTTTTATGCTTCAATAATGAATGTTGAAATTTTGTATTATGTATAAATTATGATTTCACATACTAATCGTTTTAAAAGTTTTAGGTGGTCTATGTTACGCTAGTGAAGATGAATATACTGTATATAATAAAACCGAGGAGATAATAAGATAGAGAACAGCACATATGTGGTCAAAAACACAACCAAGACCTATTTGTGTTCCTTAGTTTTATAATGTACATTAAATTTAAATATATTTTCTGGTATTGATACACACTCCCTTCAACGACCTGCTCTTTTTAATCATAAAATTAGTCTTATAAATGCTATTATAGAAAAAATTATAGATGTTAGTTTACATTATATCGCAAAAAAAAATCAACAGAAAAGCTGAAATCTAATTCGAAAAGACAACTCCACAACAAGCTTCATTTATTTCAAGGAAATTGATTTACTTACTACTGTATTGTCAATGTTTATTATGATGCCATTCATCTAGACTAGAATAGACCTGGGTACTACTAATATTATTAGAATTACTTAATATTAAAATTACTATATTAGGAATAAAAACTATATTGAGAATACTACTTAATATTAGAATTACTATATTGGGAATAAAAACTAAAATTTATATTTACGAGTTTTATTTTATTTATATATAAATAAATATTCTACCTAAAAGCATATTAACCCATCAGGCGTCCAAGGCTCATTGGTTAGTACCTAAGCAAAGCGCCCAGAGGCGTCCAAGGTTCATACATGTGTACCTGAGGACCAGTGTGATTTATTTCTTGTTTTTTTCTCTATCGGCATGGACGTAGTAACGTTATCTATTTACTTAGTCTATTGCCAATGTAACAGACTACATTTCTACCGCAATATTTACACTGTATATACATAAGCTGTGGTGTGAAACAAAAAAAGACGTACTAAGTAGCGTCCCGCTGTCCCGATTTCACGCCATTTTGAATCGCCAGCTCAGTTCACGCGCATCATTCGTTGCGTAATGACATATAATAAATGTTGTGGAAATAACACCGGTAAATAAATAGTTATAATCTTTTAACAAATGTGTGTAGAATGTGCTAAAAGTGTTATATTAAATGTCCATTGTGCATTTAAAAAATGCAAACATAAAAACTTTTAAAGATCTTCCGAGTCGGTTCATATTAAGATTTCTGTATATAATATAATTCGAAGTATACATTAAAACGACGTAATTGCATGTAAAATTATTAATAACTATTTAACAATGTTTGAGAATAATAGTTTACTATTTTATGTGATTTATAAAGTATTTCAATTTAATCAGTTCCATTTTGACTACTCGACCGTACGTAATACACAGCGTTGTGTTCAAGGTTATCTCAACCGGCCGGAACAAAGAACGCGCCAATGGCTTAGTGCTCGCTTTCACGTTTGCCGCCTATTATTTATGTTAGTCTAAAGTGTCGTTTTTATTTATTTAGTGTTGTGATTTTTGATAGTGATCTATTAAAGTGATTGACAATTAAGTTGTTTAAGATAACATAATACAATAAAGTGCGAAATTTCAATGGTAAAATACAATATTATACAAAGAAACTTCGGAGGTTCGTGCAAAATTATGTAAGTACTAGATTTAAGCACTATTATTATAATTGTTGGTAATTTTAAGGGAGTTATAATGTATATACAAAGCTAGTACACTTCACAAGGAATCTTGTCATATATGCAACATAGTATATAATTATAAAAATAACGAGATATCACCGTTTTTAAAAACCTATATTTTAAAAAACAACACTGCAATTTTTTGGGGCGCTCACGTAAATTTTTGAATGTTTGTTTTGTTTCCGTGACGGGTTAATACGATCAGATAAAAGTATAAATGTGATTTTGGAAAACATTTATAAATTAAACAAATTTAATAAACTAAGTAAATTTTTATACATGAAAATTATAAAAAAATATTCGTCTCCACTCCGTCCTTGTCCTGCCCAAAAATTTTGTCGCAAAATTATATTGCTTTTTGCATTAATGCTTTGTAAATACAACTTTAAACCATACGTGTAAGGTTGAATTTTGGAAAGAATGCATTTATATCATAACTATAACTACTTATTACAACTGGCGACAGTTTTGGACGTTTTGTTTCTTCGAAACTGTGGATCTAGAGTTTAATATCAATGCCTTCAGCGCTCTCACTCACCATACAAAATATAACATTAGGAATACCCACCGTTGTTTCATGGCGATCTTCTGTGAGAGGGTAATACTTTCCCGATCGAGCCAGCCTATTCATGCTGGGATAAGCAAGGGTCCACTACTAGAAAATGTTATTGTACATACCCGATATAAGCGTATCCCTTCCTACAAATCGAGTAATGAATTATTTTTCTTTCTTACCTACGTCCTGCTTGAACAAATTTATTAGTACTCCTATTTGAAGGTCATATTATTATACCCTTTCTACTTATAACTAAAGGAGAAAGCCCCCAAATGTTTGACTTTGGTTTCATATTATGTCATGTTGTACATTATTGAAACTTACTAATTTATAGTGTTTTAAGTTTACATATAATTATAAATAATACAACGCATTTTCCTTTATTCAACCCATATTGCCTGATTTGAAATAAGTGTTTAAAAATAATATATATATATATATATAATATATATATATATAAGCGCAAATTAGACCATAAAAAAGAATGTTTTATGATTTTGTTAAAGCTCGCAAAATATCGCCCGTCATTCTCGTAACAATATCACGAGCCGACCCTAATGTTGTTCCTCATAACTTAAAAGCCTTGCACCTAGAGGCAGGCCAAATAAACAGCTCACCAAAATAAATGGTTTCATGAATAAGTTGGCAAAACAGCAGATATTAACTTAGAAAATTTGGCATGTACCTACATTATTATAGTAATGTACCTATGTTATTACTTTAGTGTAGTTTGTACCTATATAATTACATTAGATATTAGTGTAGTATGTAGCTATATTATATTTTAATACTTTCTAACATTTACGCGAATTTTACACATTTTGAAATAAAACTACGTTTACGGAATGTATCGCGTTTACTTGATTTTTATACTATCCCGACGTTTCGAATACTTTACAGCATTCATGATCACGGGTGGACTTAGATGGTAGATGTTCAAAGCTGATATGAAAGCTGATATGATCAGCTTTGGACATATACCATCTAAGTCCACCCGTGATCATGAATGCTGTAAAGTATTCGAAACGTCGGGATAACTAAAAATCAAGTAAACGCGATAGATTCCGTAAACGTAGTTTTATTTAAAAATATATTATATTTGTGTTGAAACTGTACTTTGTCCTGGTGTTAAAGGATAGAATGTTTATTTTTATTGAAGTGAAAACTTCTTTCGCCTTGGGCATTTTTTGAAAAAACCATTGAACTTCCGACACCATCATCGTAACCGACAACCTGTATATAAGTATGTACATATATTGTGTATGTATGTACATAGACACAATTTTTTTTATTGCATGTGGTAGGAGATGGGCTACGGTCTATCTGATGGTAAATGGTAACCGTCGCCCATGGACTCAACTATACCGAGAGTATTGTCAAGCCGCTGCTCACCAATTCGTTTCACAGGTATGAAATATATAAACGGCTATCTCCTGCTACAGCCAAAACGCTACGATGTGCTTCATGGCCGGTCACACGGGAGATGGTGGTACCGACCCGCTCGGGACCGATACCAAGTGAGTACTCCAACTTGATACCCAGCCCTACCACCAGTCATGCAATGGATGATAATTGCTTACTTCCCTTAGTCGCCTCATATGACACCCGTGGGAAAGAATGGGGTGGTGACACTTGTATTCTTAGTCCGTCACCACACAGATAAAACAAATGCATGTTGGCATTTTTTGAGATGGGAAAAACCATTGTACTCCTGACACTGTTACCTTAACTGATACCTCTATGTAAGTATCTACGTTTATATTGACCGTTTACGCGAGTTGAGTTTCGGTTGAAATACTTTGATAACATAAACATATATTTTGTATATACGTTCAACATAATATATATGTCGGAAATTTTAGAATCCAAAAAAACAAAAAAAACACATGACATAGCATCACGCCTGTATTCCCCGAAGGGGTAGGCAGAGGTGTAGGATGTATGTGTCTAGCACATATCTCTAATCTTTAAAATATACGAAAATATGTGTGTATTTTGTTGACAAACTAGCACGTCAAAGTAATAAAAAATGTTTTATTTTTGTGAAGTCTGCCAACCCGCACTAGGCCGCGTGGTAGACTATGGCCTAAACCCTCCTCCTCAACCAGAGACGAGACCCATGCCAGGCAGTTGGACGGTAATGACTGGCGAAATTAAAGGAAAAATAAAGAATATATTACAAAATAGCTGCAATATCAGACAACGCCATCTATTTATAACACTCAATACTAAATCGGTAAAAACTTATAACAGTCGGTAACCCATAAGCCTTTATCGGGTTAAAAAACATTCTATGTATTAACTCAGGTTAAAATCTTTGTAACCACAGAAGGAATGTAATATAGTTCCGTTTGCCCGCCAATAAAGGCGGAGAGACGGCACACGGCGGGTTTCTTTAGTGGGTGAGGGCCCCACACTACCCTGTTCGTTGCCCCGAATGATGGGGTGTGCGGTTAGTAATATTTTTTCCCGCCTTAACAAAAAGAAGGTTATAATCTATGTTGAAAAACCCTAATTCATGTAGCCGTTTTTGCGTTAATAAGTGACAGTGATAAACATTAAAACGTCCAAATATCTAATGAAACAAACTCACACTTTTAATATAAGTAGGATACATAACATGTATGGGATACATAACATGTATGGGATACATAACATGTATGTATTGTATACGTATTACTTAAGCCCTGTTCTTTTTGTATGTATTATCTAGGTGACCGGTATTCGTGACGTCATCAAAACTTCCCAAAGGATCAGCCCAGGTTTTATAACCTGCATTATGCTGAGCTCGGGTCGTTTTATGACGAATAGTCTATGCATTAAATTATGCGTATTTACCTATTTCGCCTTTTGTGTTGTGATAAACTCTCTTTTTTACTATTACAGCTTTTCTTGCTTGCTTTACCTAACCCCACACGCCGTAATCTGGGGCAATGAATAGGGTAGTGTGGGGCACCTACTTCGCCGTATGCCGTCTTTTTGAAGGATAGATTTCGTAATGAGGTAATCCGACAAAGAACCAAATTTACCGACGTAGCGCGCAGGCTCAGTAAGCTGAAGTGGCAATGGGCTGGTTACAACTGCAAAAGGACCGACGGCCGATGGAGCCAGCATGTCCTAGAGTGGAGACCGCGACCTGGTAAGCGTAAGGTAGGACGGCCCCTAGCTAGGTGGACCATCGACCTCAAAAAGGTCGCTGCGACGGACTGGATGCGGAAGGCGGAGGACCGTGTGCAATGGCAGGTGTTAGCAGAGGCCTATGTCCAGCAGTGGACTGCAATAGGCTGATTGATTGATGTTGTCTCTCCGCCTGTACTTGCAGACCACCTACATTTCGGGTACCAGAGCGTCGCTCCTTCGCGGGCATTACCTTGACCCTACATTTTAGAATGTTTCTTAGGAATTTACTGATCCCACTAAATTTATAACTGCCTCTATGGTGCAGCGGTAGTTTGAGTCTCGGGTTCGATACCCAGGTCGGGCGGTGCTATTGAGCTTTTTCGTAAAAAGAAAAAGCAGCCCGGAGTTTAGAAAGGTGCCCGGTAGACGGCTATAGGCTAGCCCCTTATTACGTGGGACTTAAACATAGCTGGCGAACCGTGGGTGTGATATACACCTCTTTGAGTGTGGAGTAACTTTGAGCAGTTTAGAGGAAAAATCAGAAGTGAGTCTGCTAGCTTTTCTGTTCTTGGTTTAACCACTAAACTGTTATCTAATGCTTGCAAAAAAAACAAATATTTCCAAAATTTTTGTCGTAGAAAATTAAGAAATGACATTCGATAAATAAAATAATATTTTTTTATTGCCAACGGTGGCAGGTTAGCAAACGACCCATCTGATGGTAAGTGGTAACCGCTGCTCATGAACTTTAGCAATACCAGGGACACAGCTAAGCCGCCGCCTACCGTGAGTAGAAAGTGCTTTTCTCAAACAAAAACGAATTAAACGAAATGGATGAGATCTTATCCAGGTGTTATGGGTGAACTACTACGGCGTCTCTTAGTCCGGGGGTAAAACGGCTATTAGACTTCAAACCATGCTCTATCCACCTGTTAAAAACCGCATTAAAATCCATTGAGTAATTTCAGATATATGCACTAACAAACAGAAAGATTTTTTTTTTTTTTGGTTCTACTATCTGTACTGTTATAGAGCTGTAACAGAGCTGTTTCTGTACATTTAAGATATTTGAGAAAAAATACTGTATTAGGCTATATAGGCGTTTTTATCCCGCTACTATGTCGGGAACCTGAGATATGAACTAAAAACTAGCTTTTAGCTGCGGAGGAGCCGCGGGCAAAGGCTAGTTTTATTATATTTATATTAGATAATGCATGCTTTATTGAACAAAATTTTACCCATGTTGACACCCAAACATGAAACCTCATAAACCCGAATTAATAAACGTCAAAGTGTCAAACTTAACGGCCGAATATTAAAACATTTTGCCAATCTACACTAATTAGTTTAACAAAACTGAAGAGTTTGTTTGATTTATTTATGTATAGTTGAACGTATTATGTTTGGAAGTTTTTTTTTATTGCATATAGTGGCAGACGAGCCACGGCCCATCTGATGGTAAATGGTAACCGTCGCTCATGGACTCAACTACCTCTCAGTATTATTGTCAAGCCGCTGCTCACCATTTCATTTCACTAATATGAAATGAAAAAATAAACGGCTATTTCCTGCTACAGCCAAAACGCAACGATTTTCTTCATGGCCGGTCACACGGGAGATGTTGGTACCAACCCACTCGGCCCCGATATTAAGTGAGTACTTTCACTTGGTACCCAGCCCTACAACCAGTCATGCAATGGATGATAATTGCTTACTTCCCTTAGTCGCCTCATACGACACCCATGGAAAAAATTGGGTGGTGCCACTTGTATTCTTAGTCCGTCACTACACGGACATCTTTGGAAGTACCTAGTTAGAACTGAAAAACATGTTTTGCGTTTTATAGCCTCTTTTCAGCGTGGGCTATAAATAAGTTGCGCCACTATTCTAACTTACAGAGAGTAAGTTCGTGTAAAACTTTAATAGCTCAACTGTGACCGTCTTTTAATTTATACATTCAAAATTTTTAAAGTCAGAATCGCTAGCGTTCAGGAATTGTTTAATGTTGGCCTTACATCAAAGCTCAAAATCGCTCTGTGAGCCATGGAAAGGGCTATGCTCGGTGTTTCTCCGTGATTGAATCCGTAATACAAGATCCGTAGGAGCATGGAATTGACCGGCATAGCCCACCGCGTTGGCTTGCTGAAGTGGCACTGGGCAGGCCACATCGCTCTATGTACCAACAACCGTTGGGGAAAAAAGTTTCTCAAGTGGCGGCGCAGCGTAAGATAGTTTCCTATCAGGTGGACCGACGATCTGGTCAAAACCGCAGGGAGCCGTTAGATGCAGTCGGTACAGGAGCGCTCGGTTTGATACTCCCTTGGGGGAAACTAAGCAGCCGAGCATGTCAAAGCTACAAAAATAACATTTTGTACATCTAGTTAATAACATAATTGTGTACCAAAATATATTTCCCTGAAATAGATATAGTATAATAAAATTATGTCCACAGTAAGGACTTGAGTCTTCGTAATGCCAGCGAACTAATGTAATCCATTAATTTAGGGATAGGTAAGGTACGTGTTATGTTTCAATTATGGCCGGGACACCGCTCTGTAATTGTTCTTGTTGGGCTGTTTTCTTGTTATATCTTTGTGTATTTGGAGGATCGTGAGGTAGGCCACTTTGATAATGTATTTTGAAATATTACATAGACGAGTCTTTATGCTTTACTGTTTAGAAGTAAAATTTCTTAGGCGGCAATCCGATAATGTGCAATTGAAAGACACTGAGAATGATATTTCAAGGAATCATCGTGTTTCAGCATATTTCATCATATATAGAATAAAGATACTAGTATGAGTATAACATAGAATAGAGAAATTTAAAAAGAAAGCTATGGTTTGATAAGAGAATGACGTATGTATATATACGATAAAGCGATAGCATAGCCTTCTATCATTGTGTTGGACTTGTTAGGTTAAATATTGGCAACATTGTCCTTTATTAATCTCGATTCTTGGAGAGCTACAATATGTCAGTCGTTAATGACAATGTAAAATTAAATTATGCTTTATCTACGTGTTGTGTTAAATGTTCCTCTTAAATTCCTTATTGCCAGTAATTTATTAATAATCAAGTAAGTTTAAGGCCACTATACATTCATGCAGTCATTGATTTACATAGTGTCAAGGTCCTCCAGCGATTCTACCATGACCACGATACCATCTGCAAAGCGAAAGTGAGTGATGTATTCGAATCTGGTCCAGTTCAAGGAGCTTGAAAACATCTTCTAATGCAGTCGTGAAGAGTTTTGGGGACATAATGTCTCCCTGTCTAACGCCTCTTTGCAGACGGTTTCACACTTTTGTCCTGAACTCAGACTGACATGGTGGCGTTACTATACAAGCACTTCAACACTTCGATTGGCACCACTAAAGGAACTGCAGCACCGCCCAAGTTTCGATCAAATCAAATTCTTTCTCATAGTCCACAAACGTCAAACACAAAGGTTGATTATATTCCTCAGTCTTCTGTAGCGTATGAATATGGTGTATGGTATTATTGCCTGTTTGAAAACTGGCTTGTTCGGGAGGCTGGTAGTCATCGACCCTGTGCGCCAATCGATTTATAATGACCCTCGAAAACAACTTATACACGTGGCTCAAGATCGAGAGGGGCCAAAACTTGAAAATCTGTCCTTAGACAGGACCAAGCGGCTGAGACTGAACTGTTATTTGTTTTCTCCGAGTTTGAGAGTATGGTCCAAGAGTTTACGAGTCCCACTGCCACTACGGACCTTGAAGTAGGTCAACCTACTGAGACACCTATACTGCCCCCACATTGCCCAACGTGCGTGGTGGATTTTAAGTGAATGAGGACCCCACACTATTCCAATCTCTCCCTGGGCAGCGGAATGTGCGATAGGACATTCTTTTTTAAAGAGGTCAACCTGCTGATTGCTGAGACATTATTAAATGTGATGTTTTTCGCTGAATTACGGGGCTAAACCAGATCCATTTCTGCTGGGGCTGCTTTCTGAAGAAGGAATCCATCATGTAGCGATAAAATTTGATAGTCAAAATTTCTGTAAGTGATTCTGAAGACACTTCGCACAAGTTATGATAAGGTTCAGTATTCTGTAGTTAAAACGATAATATAGACACCACATTAAGGTGCGGCGCAGACGACATACTATCCGCGGCGCACTTTTTAGTCTGTAAAAATAGAACCTATGTAATTATATGCAGTAACGCATACGACGCACAAAAAGTCCGGCAGATAAAAAATCCGCGTGATTCCTGCAGACCGCTCCGCGCGAAAAGTGCGCGAAAAGTGCGCGAAAAAAATAGAACGTTTGCTTCAACAAGCGTTAACGCAGACGGCGCACACTTTAATCTGCAGTCTGCACTCGTTAAGTAGTGGAGGTAAAGTATGGCGCTAGAGATCGATGTATCGATGTTAATACAAGAAGTACAAAACAGCCCAACAATTTATTTATGATAAATACTTCTAAGCCAGAATATCATGATAGACATTTAAAGAGAAAAATGTGGCAAGAAGTGTGCAAGAAAGAAGTGTGTGGCAAGAATATTTATTCCACTCCTGTCCAAACAGGAGTCCAACTTATACTACATTTTAATCCCATAAAGGGAATACCATCAGGATGTTAATCTCGTCGTCAAGTTCCATGACTCGAATGGGGGAATGATACACGATACCTTGCTCAATAATTACAATGTTTTGTAATAACCACACAAATAATAGTATACAATTATTATATAAATTCACAACAATATCTTTTATAAAATGGCTCTCTATGTAAACACTGTTGAACACAACAACACAAACTGATAGAGAGATTACTTTTGTACCAGACCAGAGGCGTCCTTAAAGGAATCATAGAACATCAATTAGTAATATATATCAATCGATGCACGACAGTAAATATATCTATGTGAGGAGGTTGAATGGAAAATACTACTATCCCCACAACTTCAAGTATAAAATAATACATCGCGATCTCTGCATTTTCACAGCGTATACTTTCCTACAGTTCTGCCGACAAAATGATCGTGGATGTGCGTCGTGTGCGTTAAGTCTGCAAAAAATCCGCGACAGACTTTTAGCGCGCCATGCAGACTTTGTGCGCCGCAGATTCTATCGTACAAAAAGTGTGTCGTCTGCCCTGCACCTAAAGCGAAAAGTTGCTTTAAAAATTGTATATAATCTACATCCATATGGTGATGGACTAAGAATACAAGTGTACCACCCTTTCCCACGAGGGTCAGACCAGGTGAATAAGAGAAGTAATTAGGTATCACCAAATGCATTAGGTTGGTGCTCAGTACCACCGTCCTACGTGTCACCGACCGTAAATCACCTTAGTGTGCCACCATAAGCAATGTGTTGAACATAAATTCAAACAACAGTGACAAATTTGACATAAGCTTGCTCTATTATTTATAAATTATATTTCCATGTGTAAAATAATACGGGTAAGTCAACAAGTAGGTTAGTCAAGGATGTGATGTTTACGGGACAGCACCTCTACATATAAACAGACCCCTCACTGTAGCTTTAGTACCGACTGAATAATAAACCGATTGAGCAAATGTCAATTAAGCAATGACTCCCAAAGTTGTACTGTTACCTGAAAATAATCGTATAATTTATTCAATCAGCTGATAACAACGTTGTTTCTTCCACAAATTAATTTATCGAAGCTCTAATCGACGTTTGCGAATCAAAATTAAGTTACACCCTCATCTTACCAAAGTTACTAGGACTTTAGATGAAATTTAATTTGACTGCTTCTCGCTGTAAACTTCAAATGCTATTTTATATTAATTTGTTGTTTTTATGCTATTTTATATTGTAATGGCCTGTTAAATATTTTATATTAAAGGTACCTAGGTATTAATTTTGTTGCTTATGTAAACATAAATAGATCAAGACAAAACTGTATAGAGCGTTTTCTCTTCTGGTTCCTATTTATTATTTTCAGCTAATAATTAGCTTCAGCGTTATAAAGTGTTCAAAATACGAGTATGCAAATACATATTATGATGTATTATATAAATATAAAATTTAATATTAAGTGAAAGTTAAACCGGTTTAGCAGTTTGATTGTGTGTGAATCCTGGCTTTAATTGCAGGTGGCTGAAGACCGTTGGTTGTGGCATCTTGGGAAGCCCTATTTCTAGCAGTGGTGAATGGATTAATGTATAAATATATTATTATAACTATAACTTAAAATCAATTTAAAGCAGAGTATAAATTCCAAGAAAATTTGTTACTGAACTATAAATAGAAGTCCAATGCTATTTATATTTGTATATACTAGCGACCTTGACGATATTCAGAATAGTCCTTAATAGACTTAGAACACCCAATTCGGCCCTGATCATAATAAAATTCAATACTCTATATTCTGGGATCAAAATAATAATCTGGATCAAAAGAAGAAATTGATTGTTTATACAATTTTATCAGCTATGTATTTATCAATATAATTTAGGAGGATGCAGTTTAAATACCGACTTTCCATGCCGTGTGTAGTGGATTCGATTCTCATGTAGGATGATTCTTTGTGTGATTCATAAATGGTTGTTCTGAGTTACAGTAGGATAGGAGGATTTACTATCAGTCCAGTTTGATATTATCTTAAAAAAAAGGAATCCAGGGCAGTGTTCTTAAAAATATAGAATTTCTGCATACTTATATATTGCCTCGTTACAAAACAAGCTTTACGTACCTGAAAGTTTTATCTTGATGTGTAAATTAATTAAACATACTTTGTAACGTAATTTGTCAAGGTATTAATTTATTCTCGACGGAGTTAAATTATTTCAAGGCTTTTCCGTGTTGTTCCCGTGTGAACATATTCATTATCAGGATACATATTTAAAGTTTATTGGACAACATTAATTACGCAGAGCATAACAATGTTTCACTTTTTTATTGCCACCGATGGAGGACGAACTATCGGTTGACCTGATAGTAATAGGTAACTATTGCTCATTAACTTTAGCAACACCAGGGGCACAGCTAAACCGCCACCTATCGTAGGTAAAAATCTCTATTACTTATCATCACGCCATTTCCCTTGCGGGGTAGGCAGAGAGAACAGAGTGCCAAGAGGCTCTATTCTTGCATACATCTCTCGCTTCCTCAACATTCATAACTCTCTTCATACACGCTCGCCGGTTTCGGAGACTCCTGACTCCACCTTCCTTCAACACATGACCAATTTGGTCTAGGTAGGTAAGTCTCGGTCTCCCCCTGTACCTACATCCTTCCACTTTCGTAGCCAGTCGCTCGTCTGGCATTCTTTCCACATGTCCGAACCATCGGAGCATTCCCATTCCTTATCTCTCTTCAAACATAATTTAAAGAACTGAACTGAAAGACAATTTATAGCGCTGGGGAAACAGAAAGCAGGTGAAATTTAATTCGAGAGCATATATGTACGTGGTAGAAAGGAACGCTGAAAAGGAACCATCTTGGATGAAATCGTTTTCAGGTAGTACGACGTGTCTTGGTTCAGTGATAAAAAGGCGATTTTGGTACCACCTGAGGAAACTGTTTGATGGGAGATCCCAGTGAAGGATAAAATGAGAGATTCAAAGTCTCTCTACTGACCCGACGACTCCAGTTTATTCATAAGATTTGAATCATCGAAATCCACGCCTTTACAGGAAGTCAAGCAAGTGGGAGTTGGTATATTTTGCAGAGTCCCTCGGGGATTCCCTATAGGATGGTAACTTCTATAGAAAAACCCTATACCAGACTCTGCCACAGATCAAAATAGGTTTTATGTAAGTTGTAGAAATAAGTATTTTCTTGAGCTGTAATTTTTATTACCCTCGCACGCGCTCTTAGAATTGGTTGGAAATTATTAGTAAATTGAATAATGAGTTATTCAAATAAGTAATCTCTCTTTAAATACCAAATTATTTGTGTAAGAGGGAAAAGGGAACTTTACTGCAAGCAGGATTCGAACTGGCATCCCATCCAATCCGGAAAACTGCTCTAGACAACTAAGCTATTGCAGTCGCCCAACGACGATTGCAAATCTCTACTTTACATTTGTTAAGTACAATTGCAATTCTTAAAAATCTTGACTGGAAACCGATAGTTTTTTATTCCTTTACTTAAGACCTGCTTCATGCATGTCCATTTCAGGCAATTACAGTTCTTATTTTTTTCTGTATGTAATATGAACTTACCTCGAACCAAAGTCAGAATTCCAAGCGGCATCACCAGTATTGCAACTAATAAGTCAGTAATCGCCAACGACATCAGGAAATAATTTGTAACATTCTGTAGCCTCCTCTCTAGATATATCGCCAAACACACCAACACGTTCCCTGCTGCGGTGCAAACAACTAGCATTAAAGCTACCAGAGCCCACCAGTTCTGTACTTCTTCACCATCGTAAACAACCACCACATCATTATCAGTATCATTAATAATACCACCAAAGTTACTATCTGTAGTGTAATTGATTATTTCTTCAACAGAAAAGCTTATATCTGGTACATTGTTTGATAAAAATGTATTGCTCTGTTCATGCATTGTGTAGGATTTCCTTTGTTGTCAATCTCATTTTTGGTGGCACTCCATTCATGTTATTTCATAAATAAGTATAGTCTTTGGAAACATTTTGGCCTGCTTCTAGTATATTTTAAATTTCAGCATCTGTAAAAAGAAGACGTAATTTAAGCTCAATTCATAGTAGAAACATTACATTTTGATTATTTAGTTAATAATTAATTTGACGTAGTAAAACGTGATTTAATTAATATATTTTTATATTATACTTGACTAATATTATCTGATATTATCTATTACGCCAATATTACATATTATTAAATAAAACTAAATTTACGGGATTTATCGCATTTATTAGATTATATCCCGATATGTCGGGACTTTTTATTCACGGTAACAAGATAGACTCCGTAACTTATAGGTCCGTAAGTAGTTTTATTTTTATGCATTTTATATTCAAGATAAATTATTTAGAACATTTTGAATAGTGGATTTTGAATGTTGGTCCCATAATGGCTTCATATTATGATTTCTTGTCTGCACAGTAAAATAAACAAGCTGAAAGGTCGCTAAAGAATTCTACGAAAAGTTTCAGAAACATTTTTTTCCGTTTTCCTAATAGCTGTTATTGAACTTTAAAAAAAATAGAATGTCAAAAAGCTTTCAGTGAAATTAGACATGCTAATGTAAAAAAACTTTCTAAAAATATTTCTTTAGTTTAGCGCTGTAGAATAAAATTGTAAATCATTCAGATTTAGGGCCCCTCTTGAACCTTTAGAAAATTATGTAATTTGTAAATGTTGTAAGCTTGGTTCGCGTGAAAAGGCCAAAATCCTTTAGTTAACGAAGGACTGACAGAAGTTTCTACGGCCTCCTGTCAATCCTCTAACTTAATACTAACTATTAATACGACTTTTAGTATGGACCCTTTCCTGTAAATAGTTTCTAACCTGTATACTTTTAGCAAATTAAACTCTTAAATTTTAATTAAATTTGATTATTATTACTACGTGTGGGGCCGGCTTTAGAATTGCCCCACTATTCTCCACCAATGGGAGTCGTAAGAGCTGACTGAGGGAATACCGGCGGAGTGGGCAGCAGCACTCCTTCGAGTATTAAGAACATCCACTGCGATCGCCAACCCGCCTGCCAAGCGTGGCGATTACGCCACTATCCCCCATTCTTGAGGAGGCCTATGTCCAGCAGAGGACTTTGAAGGGCTGATGGATGGATGGATTATTACTACTGCAAAGAACAAATTATTTGTGAATGTGGAAAAAGAGAAGTTTTTAAAATAGTGTATGCGACTGTTAATCATGAGATCTTGGGTTCGATCCCCGGGTCAGGCAATGTTATTGAGCTTTTTCCTAAAAAGAAAAATTCTCAGTAGCAGCCCAGTGTGTGGAAATGTGCCCGGTAGACGTCAGTAGGCTCGCCCCCTATTACGTGGGACTTAAACATAGCTGGCGAGTCATGGGTGTGTAATACACCTCTGCCTATCCCTTCGGGAATACAGGCGTGATGCTATGTTAAAAACTTTTCTTTAAAGAAGCCGAGCATGTCAAGTGCTAAAATACAGATCAAAATACTACTGCAAAATTACTTACCAAAAGGAGAATGGGATTTTTGGGCCTGAAGTTAACAAGTTGAAATATATATAAGTTAATATATAATGTAATAAGGAGATTGGGATGGTCGAAGTACCTGTACTATAGCTCAGTGGCTTAGAGCACTTCCCCGGATTGGAAAAGACGCGGGTTCGATTCCCGCTAGTACAAAAAATCTCTTTTTCCTTATTCTCAAATAATTTATACTTTAAAAGTGGCGGAGCATGTCAAATGCTAAAAAATATAGATCAAAAATGTTTAAAAAATCGCACCATCAAATAGTATGAATTTTAATTGCAAAATTAAACTTACTATATCGGTTTAATGCATGTAAATGCTTCCGATAGATGGCGCTGGTCGTAAAGACAAATGTAATAAGGAGATTGGGATGGTCGAAGTACCTGTACTATAGCTCAGTGGCTTAGAGCACTTCCCCGGATTGGAAAAGACGCGGGTTCGATTCCCGCTAGTACAAAAAATCTCTTTTTCCTTATTCTCAAATAATTTATACTTTAAATGTTTACTTTCATTATTAATAATTTCTTCGAAAGAATAAATTGTTATGAAGATATTATTCCCGGAAAAATAATACAGAACATTTTTTTATGTTAACATGTCGATTGACATAATATATCGATGCACTAGTGAAACCTCCTTTCTGAACGCTATACGGCAACACTACAATCTATGACTATGACTACACTTGACAGTTCCACTTCTATCTATTGATAGATTGATTGCTTATTTTGGCTTATTTTTGACCGTAGTGACCTTAGCTTTGTTACTGCTGGATACTGAGAATTTTGCCTACACGACGGACCTGGCCTTGTTATTTTGTAAAACGATACTACGCCTATAGATTGGATATTGACAATATGGGCCGTTGTATTAATTGTAATATAGCGACTGGTCGCTGTAATACAATAGGAAAATGAGTTTTACATGACCAAGCAATACTGTCTGTGATCCGTGAATGATGTGCACCTCAACCTGTAAGTAAGTACTAAAAGTTTATTTATTTATCAATCTTATTGAATAAGCCGTCAAATCTCAGTGTTCTTCTCTTGGCACATCACAACTCCTAGATCTGACTTGTGACCTTTTTACTATTTTATAAAATATTTCTTGTGTATTAGGTAAACAGCAATGACCATTTATGTTAGGCCTGCTGGGACTTGCAAGAAGTAGTCTTAGGAAGACGATAAGTTTGGATAGAACAAAGAGCAGCAGGTCACTCCAGTGTTTGTATCCGGTGTGGACGTTCATTGACTTCACAACATATCACTCACTGACTGTAAAATAATTCTCCACGGGAAATAAGAATTTTTAAGTTGTTTGAAGTTGTGCCTCAACCTGTGTCTGCGCCTCAACGTGTGCCTACAACTACACCTCAACTCAATAATCGAAGAGGATTAAAATATACCTGTATAAAAATGTGTTTTCTTTGAAATAACCAAATATAAGCTCATAGTTCCACCATATAGAATGGTACCTATTATAATTATGCTCTCATCAATCGAGTACTTGTATTGTTTATTTACCTGCTTACCTTTATTTTCTAAAGAGTACGTAAGTTTTATGTATCTATACTACCTATGTAGTTATATAATTGTGTCATTTTTATTTCACTTCATTAGAAAAGCACATAGGCGAGACACAAGCGGTGAACCTGCTTGTCTGCTGCTGTACCTATATATGTAAGGTCTATAAATATGTATATGTAAAGTACCCATAGGTAGCTACATATTTGTTATTTAAATAAATAAAATATAATAAAAATTGGTTCTTTACTTCAATTTCAAAGTATGTGTCGAGCAGTGGGAAAGTTTATTATATAAGACGATTAAAGTTATTTGAGTAAATAACGATATCTTAAATACCTACCTAATTATTTGGCAATTGTACCTTAGGAGGTAACGAGAGCTAACTACCATTTTTATACTACGTGGGTAGCAAACGAGCATACGGCCCATCTGATGGTAAGTGGTTACGGAAGCCTATAGACGTTCGCAACACCAGAGGCATCGTCCACGCGTCGCCATCTCGATGGAAAGGGGTAGGAGGTCTCCCGAGCTAGGAGGCTCTGGCGCTCTCACTCACCATACGATATACAGCTTTAGGATTACCTACCGTTGATTCACGCTGATCTGTGAGAGGTTGCTACTTTCTCGATCAAGCCATTCATGCTGGGATAAGCAAGGTTCTAGCACTAGAACCTAACTACCTATCAAACGTGAAGTAGATCTATTTACTAATCTTTTTAAGTTATCTTATCTATCATCTCTATAGTATTATACATCCCGAGAGTTTAAAAATAACGTGTTTCTGGGCTTTTAAATGTTATGATAACACTTAGTGGGTGTACTTTGATACTTAACCTCACTTTTATATAATCTTCCATATCTCGGCCCCTAAAATGCCAAATCTCGCAAAATTTTAGATTAGGAAATGTTTACATGTAAGCTTTCAAATGCTGCATCTTTCATCTTGTTAACATCCGAGCCCAAAAATGTATGGAAACGTTTCTATCTCCTTTGAAACCATTTATTGAGAACTACAAAAGTTATTTTCAAATTCTTACACCTACTGGTAAGACATAGACTGCTTAGACTACTACAGGAAGAATCAACATTGATCCATAGTCCAAGGCAAAAATTTCGCAAATTACCACTGTGTGAAGGAAAATATCGTAATAGCAGCATACTGAGAGATTTTCTAGAAAGCTTGTGGCGTATGCTCACCCAGACTGGACCAAAATGGCTGAATAACCTTAATTCCTGTTAGTCTTAGGAAGATGTCCATGTTTGATAATTTTCAACAAAATTATACAAAATTGTATACTTTTTTGATCTATATTTTTTAGCATTTGACATGCTCCGCCACTTTTTAAAGCACAAATTATTTGTAAATAAGGAAAAAGAGATTTTGTTTAATTAATGTAAATGCTTTCCCATAGATGGCGTTGATCGTAAAGACAAATGTGATAAGGAGATTGGGATGATCGAGAGATCTGTACGATAGCTCAATGGCTTAGAGCACTTCCCCGGATTGGAAAAGACGCGGGTTCGTTTCCCGCTCGTACAAAAAATCTCTTTTTCCTTATTCACAAATATTTTTTTCTTTAAAAATTTTATACTGATAAAATATGAAACGACTTTTAATTTTTTTTTATTGTTTCCCAGGCATACCGCTCGCCTGATGGTAAACGGTTACCGTAGCCTACAGAAGCTAGCCATACCAGAGACATCACTCGCGTCTCGCTTAATCTAAGGAAAGTGAATAAGAAGTAGAGAAGAAGAATAATAAGAAGAGGATGGGAATGATAATAAAGAGATAAAAGGGAGGGGTTTTGGGCCTCCAGTGCTTTTACTCACCATATGATATACAGCGATAGAAGTACCAGCCGTTGTTTTACTCTGATCCTCTGTGAGAGGGTAGTGCTTCCTCGATCGAGCTGGCGCATTAATACGAGCATAAGCAAGGCTCTACACTGGTGTTGACTACAAGACTTGTTTCTCAATTAACCCCTTAATTAAATATAACCCTATTCATAATATTAATACCGTAATTAATGAACTAGTCAACAATTGGGCACTTTATTTAGATTGTAAGACATATATGAAATAATAATTGGTTCTATGTAACATAATTTTCATTCAGTCTCTTCACAATTGTCGTAATCAAACGAGAGAAATGGGCTATTATTACGATTGAGTAGTATATCCTGAATGCGTATTGTAACGACTGCCCTTTGGAATTCTATTTCAAGTACTATAGCCATTTCCTTTAACATTGTGAAATAATGAGTATAAAGAGATATTTACTCTGTAGCTTTACTAATGTTAAATATATTTGCTTAGGGTTTCAATATAGATTTTTGCCCTCTAAACTTTGGGTTCGTTTACTTTCTTTGTTCAACAAATACGATTTCATTAGTAAAAGTACCCAGTCCGTAGATACTGTATTGGATGTCAAATTTATTACAAATTAAATATATATTAAAAAAATAAGAAAACGCTTTGAATCCTCTCTCTACAGAGTCGTCAAACCGAATCCTCCGAAACTCAAAAGTTTTACTAGAACCTTAATAATTCCACTATTCAGGCTTTACATACCAAATCATAGTAATAATATAAAAATCTCTTCAGACCGTAATTGCGTAGTCGGAGAGCTGACGACAAATTCAGAGAACGTGTTTTGCCCACGCCTAAAATATTAAAAAACAACACTATTAATATGGGTACATCTGGAATGCTGAGTCTTGCAGTTATTTCGCCACTGCGCAGATTTGCAACAAAATAAACACAATATATATATTTTGGGCAAGTTGTCATTTTTATCTATTATTTTAGTAGTTTAGTAGTATTATACAATACATAAAGATTATACCCAGACTAGTTTTTACATTTTAAAGTATGACTAATCCCCCCGAATTAAAAAAAAAACATAGTATAACGCCAGTATTCCCCTAACGGGTAGGCAGAGGTGTATTACACACCCACGATTCGCCAGCTATGTTTAAGTCCCACGTAATAGGTGGCGAGCCTATTGCCGTCTACCGGCCACATTCCCAAACTCCGGGCTGCTACTGAAAATTTTTCTTTTTACGAAAATCTTCAATAATACTGCTCGACCCGAGGATCAAGCCAGAGACCTCATGATCAGCAGACAAAGTAATTAATTAATTAAATTTATTTAATATATACCTAAAAATATACTTTAGACATTCTCAAAGTTTGATGGCATGTACAATAAGCATTTTTAAAAATACATGTCATTCGCCAGACTATTTGAACGGTTTTTAACAACCCCCTGAGGTGACTAAAGATTTTAAAATAAATTCGGCAAAAAATATTCACTTCTAGGTACACGTGCGAGAGGGATAGTTTATCCACACCTGCTGGCAGGTGACGGGTTGGAAAAAATGTACCTACTAACAAGCTAAGTAGTGTGGGGCCCTCACCCACTAAATAAACCAGCTGAGTGCCGTCTATCCGCCTGTATTGGCGGACCACTGGAGCTGTGTTACATTACTTCAGTAATAGGTACAACTACCCGCGGTGTTTGTAATAAATTTGTAAGTAATTTTGCATGGCTTATAGTTAATTAGGCATTGATTATCTTTGTACAAAAATAACTGTAGTACCATTTTTTCGGAACAAAATGTAGTATATTATGTCCTTTTCTAGACTCCAGACTATATTGTATACATTTCATGATGATTACTGCAGTAGTTATGGCGTGCAAGCTTAAATAACAGACAAAGAAATTCTCGCATTTATAGTATTAGTAAGGAGTAATTAACCATCTGGAACTAGCTTTGTTACTCTTAATAGAAAATGCAGGTACTAATTCGAAATTAGTCGGATGCCAGAGTCAGTGAGCTGTAAGTCTTACTGTACAAAGAAAATGTACCTAAAATACCGTTGTTCGTAACCCCTTAAGCCGCTGCTGATCTTAAACACAAACATTAATACTAATGAGAGTCAGAACGAAGCCAAATAGGTATGTGATTGGAATTTTCTGCTTACTTCACTTATTTCTAATGTTTTTGTTTTTTAATACTGCTTCATTTATATCTAATGTTTTTATTTTTAATATGCCTAATAGAAAACTGATCACTGCAGATACAATTTGTAATATCGGTTAAATGTATGGAAAGTTATGACGTAAATCGGCGCGTCGAATGCTGCATAACCTTTCTTATATTTTCAAAATAAATTCTAATAAGCAGACTTGTAAGATATTCCAGTAAGACTGTTCTGGTAAGAGCATGTCGAGTGCTTAAAATAAAAGTAAATGTTAAATCATTTATTAATCATTATGCAATAGATATCATTATTTTACTCCAAACTATCCTACTATACCTACCTATCTTAGTAGCGGGGTGGTAGGTCATCTATCGATCGATTTGTACCTACCCTTCTGTTTCCAAGCTTTAAGTGGAAGTTCGTTTACATAATATTGATACCCCTCTTTGTAGCGCTAACGCTATAATTATTTGGACCCAGTTGTTAATTTGGGCCTTTCTCTGGATCAATTTACATAATGATATTTACAAGACACTACTATTACAGCTTTACTTACAGTAATCTTTTGAAGGAAATATTACTGTAGGTCAATAATACTTCAGACTAGCCTTTGCTAGCGGTTCTGCCGCAGCTAAAAGCTTCGTTTTAGGTTATATCTTAGGTTTCCGATAGTACTGAGATAAAATGTACATCAATTTAAGTCTAATCAAGAACTATGTGTAGCGACATCTATCTCGCTACATACGAACAACTAAAAACCTGACGTATCCTACATCGCGATATGAAAAGTTATCCGAGCGATGTACATATATACAAGAACCGGACCACAACCGTCGGGGCAGTTAGCCCACCAGACACAACACCCGTCTGGTCGGAGGATCCTCCCTTTTCAATGGTGGATGAGGAACGTTCCACCCTGTTCCTCTCACCACAAACTGGTGACCCCGAGCAAGAACGCCAGCGCCGCAGCTTTCGCAAGCTACATCATCACTTTCTCAAGCTTTCGAGCAGCGAGTCATACAGCCAGCCAGCATCCACGGCTACGGGTATCCTGACATCACCCATACAGCCTTCAGCTACTACGCAGCACTGCACCACTCCGACACACTGGAGCATTCGCAGCATCACCCCGACTCACTGGGGCATCACCGCAGACAGTGCCGACTCACCGAGAACTATGCGGCATCAGGTTCCGACTCACTGGAACATTCCACTGGCCCGGCAAGCATCACAAGATGTATGGCCGACTCAACCTGCTATCGACCTCCGGTCTCGGGAGGGGAGTGATGTAGCAGATGTCGCTACATCTATCTCGCTATGTACGAACAACTAAAAACCTGACGTATCCTACATCGCGATATGAAAAGTTATTCGAGCGATGTACATATATACAAGAACCCGACCACAACCGCCGGGCAGTTAGCCCACCAGACACAACACTCGTCTGGTCGGAGGATCCTCCCTTTTCAATGGGGGATGAGGAACTTTACACCCTGTTCCTCTCACCCCCAAATAAAATAAAATTTCATCAAATCCATTAAGAAATTTTAGGATGTAGCCCGAAGCCGAACAAAAACAAATAAATAGACAAACATTTTAATCTATATTTTGGCACTTGACATGCTCAGATACTTTAAAGAACAAATTATGATGGAAGTAGAAAAAGAGAGCTTTACTGCGAGCAGGATTCAAATCTGCATCCTTTCTAATCCGGGGAAGTGCTCTACACCTTTAAGCCATCGCAGTAGCCGACAGCGACACCCAATCTCCACATCACAATTGCTTATTTAGATGTATCTAAAAAAAAATACAGGCGGAGAGACGGCACACGGTGGGTTTATCTAGTGGGTGAGCGCCCCACACTACCCTGTTCTTTGCCCCGAACGACGGGGTGTGCGGTTAACTACTAATAATACCTAAATCAGGAATTAGAGATATAATCATTAAGTAGTAATTAAACAATAATAATCTATTTTAACAGCCTTTTGACCCATATCTTAATGGTTACATTTTTTAATAACTTATCTCAATTACCATAGTTTTTAATTTCCAAATATTTATGCCAAATGTTTTCTAACTATAAAGTATTCTATCTAATACATAAATAACACAATATCTACTCATAAGTATAAAAAAAATCAATGAACTACCTACGCATAATATAAAGTCACGCCTTTGAGGCTGATTGTTAGCTGTGAAATCACCGATGGCCCCACCTAACTGACGCTAGACTTGAAACTTAATTAGAACTAGCCTGTACGTTGTCTGCACTAAAACTATGTACCCTTGACTTGGATAGGTTAAGTGCCACTCTGAATATAATCCAGTAATTTTAGATCACTGACGCCCTCATCTGGGTAAGCAAATGAATCTTATATATTATTTATAACATATAGCATCACGCCTGTATTCCCCGTAGGGGTAGGCAGAGGTGTATTATACACCCACGACTCGCCAGCTATGTTTAAGTCCCACGTGATAGGGGGCGAGCCTATTGACGTCTACCGGGCACATTTCGAAACTCCGGGCTGTTACTGAGAATTTTTCTTTTTAGGAAAAAACTCAATAACATTGCCCAACCCGGGGATCGAACCCGAGAGCTCATGATTAGCAGTCGCATGCACTACCGCTAAATCACCGAGGCAGTTTAATAACAAGCTAGATATATATTATTTATCTAGCCTGTTTTTGTATCGGTCTGGAAGATCTCGCATCTTCCTTTTTCCTTTATCAAATTTCATGATTTTACCCCTCAGTTTATCGTGCCGGATAATGAAGAATTTTTTTTTAGCACTAATTAATTATCCTCGTATCGCGGCGGTCTTTTACAAACGTACAATCAATGTAATAGCACTCAAAGTACCACACAAAGTACCCAGACTAGAGTTACCCTGTGTGGGAATCGAGCCCATAACACTCGGGCGGGAGGCCGGTATCTAAACCACTTCATGATGTGTGCAGTCACAATTATAGACGCATGGTCTTAAATTGAGCCGACTGAGGGCATATCGGGGGAGTGAGCAGCAGCACTCCCTCGAGTATTAACAACATCCACTGCGATCGCCAACCCGCCTGCCAAGCGTGGCGATTACGGCATTGTCCCCCATTCTTGGGGAGGCCTATGTCCAGCAGTGGACGTTAAAAGGCTGATGGATGGATGGATGGTCTAAAATTTGAGATTTAAAATCATCTAAGATGAGGTCCTTTAATGTATGCAGATTTCCGCACGGGTCGACTAGTCTAACTTATGTGAAAATGTGATAGTTTGTTCGTTTGTATGTGTTACTAAATCACGCATAAACATCAGATTAAGTTTAAATTAAATTTAGCACAAAGATCGTTTATAATCTGGATAACGCATACAATATTTGTTATACGGAAAAAATACGTGGTTTACCGAATCTTATCCTTTATTTTAATATTGACCAGAATGTGCCTGTCTGAAATTCCGT
Source organism: Leucoma salicis (assembly GCA_948253155.1). Classification (NCBI taxonomy): domain Eukaryota; kingdom Metazoa; phylum Arthropoda; class Insecta; order Lepidoptera; family Erebidae; genus Leucoma; species Leucoma salicis. The sequence goes on along the minus strand of OX411805.1, from coordinate 6,468,184 downwards.
TCAAATCCATTTAATTCCTCGATAATTTCCAAAAAAATATTTAGATATCCTACTGTTTTCGGCATAAAAAGTAGAGTATATGTTAATCCAGTGTCTTATCTATCTAACTGCTAATTTCATCCAAATTGAATTTGGATGGATGGACGGGGAAATCCCTAACAATGAAACAAAAAAATAATATTCAAAATTTACAATTAAATTTAAAAAAAATACAAAATTAATTAATTATTTCAAAACGCGGTTCCGAATTTAATTAAAAAAAGAAGCGAGCAATGAGAAATCAGGGGGTGGTACGCAACTCAGGGGATTGTCCCCAAGACCGTCCCTACGGGTACTCAACTGCTGAGGAGCGCAGATGTATGCCGGAGGGCGGGTGAAGCCGGCGCAATCGGCGCTGGAACCGGACCCGTAGGGCAGCCGCAACCCGGTAGGCCGTAACTCGGATCTCGAACGCGGCCAGGAACAGTACTTGAACTTGAACTTCTTGACTCGAAATCTTGATTTAAAATCTTGACTTAAAATTCTGACTGGAAAACCCCAGGAGCTTTTATTCGGGTGTTAGTGACTAATTATGGGGGGCGTTATATTTAAGACCGGTGCTCCTTTCCGCTCGGTTCTTTGGGGTTTTCTAAGTCGCGCACTTATTTGTTTGAATGTTATTAATTTCCTTAATACACTTAATATAAATTACTTTACTGGATTCTTTTGGGCAGCGTTATCGGCCTTGACACACACGATAATTCAAAGTCAGAGCTAAAAGAATCTACCTCCTCTATCTTTTTATATTATTTCCCTAATAATACCCCCTTCTATGATTATACTTGCCCTCTCTTTCTAGCGTTGTTGCCCCGACTTACTCATTGGTGGGTAGTTTTTTGTTCTAGAACATTCCCTATCCATACGCTTGCGATTGGAGTAGCCATCGAACGTTCTCGAAACCTGGCGTACTCTGCTCGCATCCGGGATCGCATGCTGGCCATATATGGTAATAATATTTGATTCTGGCCTTTGTGGGAGTGGATTCATGCGATCCATTGGCGATAATCTAACTGGGAGTCAAGGCAACCGCGCGTATTTTAATTTTGCGGATATGGTATCCGGTATCAATTGAATATGCGTCTTTGTAATTTATATAGTAATTTGTTCGGTTACATCGTAACAGTCATTTAGTAGTAAGTAATAGAAAAATATTTAAACTTCATCACAAACTTTCACATTTGTAATATTAGCAGTATAAGTTCAGAATTTTACCAATGATAAGACAACTGCAAGATATATATTATATTCCATGGAAAATTCTGGAACAAAACGGCTATCTATGGTACAGTCAGCATCAAAAGTCGATGACCACATTCAGATGTTCAAAACCACTATACACAATATCATACATAAATCGCTGAACAAGACAAGCACCAATATTGAATGAACATCGTTAAATTTAGTAGTGACAGTTCAGACAACTCGTCGTGGCAGTTGGCGTGGCCAACCTCTCACTCTCGACCATGGTTCCGACCATGCTTCGGAGTGAGAGTGGGTGGAACGCCGCCGTCTCCTTTTACGAGAGGTGATGTACGCAAAGGAGGTGGCAGAGCGCGAACGGGAGAGGTCCAGTAGTCTCTCTTCCCGTAGAAGACGTACTGGGCGCCAGAGGGAGCTTAACGATCTCCGGCCCCCATAGGCACTGGCCTGATAATGATGGGTCTAGGGCACTCTGTCACCATAGCAGAAGCAGGCCTGAGACAGCGGCGCTCGTGTTCTCGAGCTTGACTTGGCCCTCCAAAATAGACGGAGCCACCAGGAATGGACGGCCATACCTGCTTCTGAAGGAACACCACGTGGTTTTAACAGGTAGACCAGTTCCACTGGGAGTCCGGCACAACCCTTCCGTTTGCCCAGCGGACAGGTATCCATAACGGAATAACACGCGTAAAAAATGAAAAAAGACGTTATAAATACCAAACTTTGTTTTTGTCTAGTAAAACATTTTTTATTAGATTATTAAACTTTAAATTTCTTGATTTTTTATAATAATTCAAAACATTATTTGTTTATTTTGTAGTTACTAAATAAAAGGGTCATGATTTATTATACATACATATTCGTATGTCTACTTATTTTTTATACCAAATATATAGGACAAGAACATACTTATTAAACCAAAGAAATGTTTAATTTTGTCCAGGGACTTTGGATACAAACTATGTTATGATATTTTTGACTAAAATTTGTTTGGCAACTTTAGAGACGAACGATGTTACGATTTATTGACTTTTTTAAATTTTTTTTTTATTGAATGTAGTGGCAGACTATATAATAATCATCCAATTCTGGCGCTTATCATTTGAATGATTAAGGCATATTAAGATGTATAGCGATTTTGAAATACTGAATGTGGTCACCGACTTTTGATGCTGACTGTACTTTGAAAGTTTATAATAATAATAATTATATTAGTCATACTACTAGTAATAATAATTATACTAAGGCTGCTCTTTGCTGAGTTACTAAAAGACACAGCTCTGATTTAACATTCTCAAGGATAACATTTACATTACACAAGTTAAATAAAGTTATATTTTACATAGTGAATTATTTTTCGCTTGTAACTGTTCAGTTTTTAGTTTTTTTTTTTGTGTCTGTAGTTGGCCTTTATTCCCGAAGGTGTGAACAGACATAAATATTATTGTTACAAGTAAGCATTTAGGCCACGATTTAAATATTTCATTATGTATTCAGGGTAGCTAAACAACTGTAACCTTTTAGTTGTTGTATTTATATTAAAACACTACCAATACCCTGCGGTTTTACCCACCTTATTATTAAAAAAAACACATATGTGTGCAATTCACACAGAAGGCAGAAGTGAAACTTCTGAAAAGTAGCCTACGAGAGATTGAGATGGAAATAGAGTATCAGAAGTATTAGGAAAAATGTAAGGTTTTTTTTATTTTTTACCAAGCTAAAATGACCTCTCATATATTAATTTAATGGAGCATTAAAATTCATTTAAATTTTGTTTTCTGCAAAGATATAATAGGTCCCGTAGGAATTCATGGGCCAACTTTGGTAAAAGATCTGGTGAACCTCACCATAGCAACATAAATAACAAAAGTATATGATTCACTTCGGGGGTAGGTGAGAAAAAAACTGGCATGGGAATACCAAATGAACATAGCAAAACCAAAAACAGAGATATTAGTTTATTATTGAATGCATATCACTTTTTTAAACTTAATATTATGTACACCTTGGTCATTTGGTTAAAGTATTGATCACGAAAGGTGGAGACCGAGGTTTCAAATCAACTACCAAGGAATAGAGAGATAATTAGAGCACTTCCCTGGATAGAAAGGGACGCAGGTTCGTTTCCCGCTCGTAACTAATGTTCTCTTTTTCCTCATTCCCAAATAATAATTTGTACTCTAAAAAGTAGCTGAGCATGCCTAGTGCTAAAAATATAGATCAAAATGTTCAAAACTATTTTGTAAAAATGTAGACAATATTCTATTCATATTTTCCTGTCGTATAAATTCACCAATTTATTATAGATGTTTATGAATATCTGTGAAAAAATCTATATTACTCGTACATACCTAGCTTTTATGTATTTGCATCATAGTATCGTGCCTGCGATTGATCGTGGATAGCTATTATGAAATGCCTCACAAATACCTAATGAAGAAAGATTTATTATTTATGTGAGACCATAAAATGCCTCGGAAGTCTTTTGTTTTAAACGTGACGTTGGTCCGGGATTAGGGGCTATTCTAAAGGGACCCTTGTCAGCCCGTATCACAATGTGAACTCAAGGAATGAGCAACATAAAAAAGTACGAAGCGCTGGACTTTAAATCGCTAAGTCGACCACAGGTCCTAATTAATGAACTTTCTCTCTCTGCTAATTGAAAAGGCTACTGCAGTGCTGTTCTTGTCAGAACAAAACTTCACAGGGAGCTGTAAGTGAATTAGTTCTGAAGCTTCGATGTCCAATACCATTTTTTGCAGCTATCGAACAAAGTAAACGAACCTTTTTGTTTTGTTCTCTACAAATATGCTTTTGTTCTTAAATTACTACTGACTCTGATTGCACCTATTCATTGATACCTACAGACATTGATATATTAGACGAGAAACATTTTAAAACTCATTTGTGTAAGTGGAAAAATAGAGCTTTACTGGGAGCAGGATTTGAACCTGCGTCTCTTGCAATCCGGGGAAGTGTTCCTCGCAGGTTCGAACCCCGCTCGCAGTAAAGTTATCTTTTTCTACTTTTGTAAATAATATGTTCTTGAAAGTAGCTTAGCATGTCAAGTGCTAAAATACAGATCAAAATATTTTACAACTGCCATACTAATAAACGTTGTATAACCTCTGAATAGTTATTCAGTGTTTTGTCTTTGCCACTAATATGATAGTTTGACGTTGAAAGAACGGAACAAAACACTGAATGAACTATCATAATATTATCACAACTAATCCCAGTATTGCCTTGCAATATATAAATACGAGGATTTCTATTGTAAAAAGAGAAAAATAAAATAGGTATAATACTTTTAAAAAAATAAGTCATGGCATTATTTCATTTTATTCATAATTATTATTTAATTATCTATACTAATATTATAAAGAGGAAAGATTTGTATGTAAGTATGTTTGTAACGAATTGGCTCAAAAAGTACCGAACCGATTTTAAAAATTATTTCGCCATTTGTATGCTACATTATCGCTGATTAATATAGTCAATTTTAATTGCAAGAAAAAAATAAGGATCCCTACTAAAACTACGATAATGATGAATAAAAATGCCTATAAAATATCTTTAATCGCACGCGCTGCGAAAACTATTGATGATAGAACAAAAAAATGTTCCACAATATTAAAGAACATATCAATATCTACAAAAAATGTCGCAATAGCATGTGTCTAACTATTGTAGTTATGTCACTATAAATATGTGATTATAAGTACTTATAGGAATACATTCTCTTATATTATCAGACACTACATAATATGAGTATTGACTGTAGACTGTACAGTAATAGTAGGTAGGTATATAATGTATCTAATTATTATTAGTATACCTTTACTCTAAACCTCAGTGAAATGTTTCTACAAATTACCCGATGATGTCTTTTATCCTGTTATCATTTTGTTTTCAATCATCAAGTCCCGTACCCAAAGGGAGCCAGCGATACACTATTGCTAAATACATTAATATTTTGCGTTTACTGTGCATTTACTGTACGTTTATGCCAAAATGTTTAAAAAATAAATTTCCACCCGTGCGAAGCCGGGACGGGCTGCTAGTTAGTTATAAAATGCGGCCTAATATAGTTCACTTTATAATATTTTAATAAAATTATCATCAATATGATGGTTAAAATTGATTTAATGAAAGGTATATATTTTTGATATTACATGGATGGCAAACTAGCATACAGCCCACCTGCTGGTAAGTAGTTACCGTATATAGACGCTAGTAACACCAAAACTGTAGGCATTACTCGCGCGTTGTCATCTCCAAGGAAAGGGTTAGGAGATGGATAGGAAGGATAATAGGGAGAGGATAGGGAGGGGGTTAGGGCTTTTGGCGCGCTAACTGACCATTCGAAACACAATGGCAAGAGTTACTATCGTTGTTACACGTTGATCTTTTGTTAGAGGTTTTAGCAGGTACTTCCCCGATCGAGCCGGCCCATTCGTGCTGAGATAAGCAAGGCTCTACCATCTACCAATATGATTCTTTGATCCTTAGTGAGGAATGAATCTATAGTTTTTTATTTTTAGATAACACTCAATATCCTTGTTGACCTTTAGGTTTATCGTGTGATCTTTGAATAGAAGTGATAAATATTTTTATATAAGAGATCGGTAGGTAGGTATCTTTGATGTCTGTGCCATCCATATTCAGCCTTGCGTGTAATGCTCTTGAAATATTAATATTTACACTTAGATTGGATATTGGTTAGAAATAAAAAAGGTAGAAATAAAGGAGTATTTTTGTTATTAACTAGCTGCAACCCGCGACTTCAACTGCGTGGAATCTAGTTATTCTCTATTTTTGTGCGAAACCCTTTATTTTATTTTTCTGAAATAAAGGTAGCCTAAGTTTCTCCTTATAACATTAGTTATCTGCCAGTGAAATTCTCGTCCAAATGAGTAGCCATGCCAGAGATTAGCTGAAACAACAGACAGATGGACAAAAACTTTAAAATTGGTTATTTGGTATAAGTAACGTATATACTCTTGTATGCATTAAGTAAAAAAGCTGTTATTTAGATATTAAAATAGACATATATATTAATATTATCTCTGCATACCCCTCTGGGAAAAAGTTACTGTGTAAATTAATCAATGAATGAACCGCTGTATTTTTGAACATCTATGATAGATGTTTCAACACTGAAGTAATATATCATAGTTCCAGTGGCCCGCCAATAAAGGCGGAGAGACGGTACACGGCTCGTTTTTTTAGTGGGTGAGGGCCCCACACTACCTGGGTATGCGGTTAGGAACATTTTTTCCTGCCTAAACAAAAAAAAGAAAGGATAGATGTTCCATGTTTATCCTTCATAAGCATATATATATTTATACTTCATGGGTGACAAACAAGCATACATACCACCTGATGGAAAGCGGTTACCGTAGCCATAGACGCTAGCAACACTAGTGGCATCACTCGCGTGTCACCAACTCCAAGAAAAGGTGGTCTTCGGCGCTCTCACCATACGAAACACAACATTAGAACTACCTAGCAACCAGTGTTTCATGATGATCTTCTGTGAGGGTCTGTACTTCCCAGATCGAGCCATCCCTTTCATACCGGGATAAGCAAGGCTACTAACAATACATAAAATATTGTATATATATATATACCTACATATCATTTTGGGACGCAACATTTCATTGCTCCTTTCTATTCTTTCACTTATAAAGTAACTTATCCAAGCTTATAAATATTTCAATTTGTAATTCGTATCGTGGGCAATTTCAATTGTAATTCGTATCGTGAGTTTATGCAAAATATTTATTAAATTTCTTAGAAAATACGAACAATATCTCTCTGAAGATTACTGTTACAATTTAAACAAAATTGGTCCGTCTGGAAAGGTAAAATATTATTACTTAATAATTTAGAGTTGATATTATGTCATTAACTATTTATTTCTTACTTAGTTTTACGCAATAATCTCTGGGTATACGAATATTAAAAAAATGCTAGTTAGCTCTGTTACAGCTTTATAATAGTACAGATTTAGCCTACTAGACTAGCTTCTTATAAATTTTATAGGATATAATCTCAGATTCCTACCATATCAGAAACGGGTTAAATGTTTGCTCAATAAATTTTTCATCAAAATCAGTTTTTGCGTGATGTGCGAACAAACAAACAAACCAAAAAAAAATTGTCACAGACGCCAAATACAGATATTTTTTTAAATTTCTTAATTGTACAGACATTTTCAGCTTTAAAATAGTATAGATCGACGAAAGTAACGTAAGTAACTACCTAATATGATGTTTCGATGCCTATCTGCAATTAGAGGGATTGCGAGTGGTACGAGAAGAGAATCTAAATATGGACCTTTATTAAAATGCTGCCGTGTGGGGCCGGCTTTAAAATTGTCCCACCCCTCTCCACCCATGGGAGTCGTAAGACCCGACTGAGGGAATACCGGTGGAGTGGGCAGCAGCATTCCTTCGAGTACAACTTCAACATCCACGGCGATCGCCAACCCTCCTGCCAAGCGTGGCGATTACGGCACTATCCCCCATTCTTGGGGAGGCCTATGTCCAGCAGTGGACGTTAAAGGCTGATGGATGGATTAAAATAAAATTAAATCTGATTATTATTTGATGTTTAAAATTTTATATTCCAATGGGGTGCGGAGTTTAAGTTGTATTTACGAATTGGTGTCTAATAAAATTTAAGAAAACTGAGCGTTTACTTTATATGACAGCTTAAAAAACGCAAAATTTTATCGCGTAATCAAATTACGGCTGCTTGCCAACTTCGCTTTTTGCCTTTTCCTTTTTTTTTAATATGTTGATAAAGAATGCTTACCATCAGATTAAAATGGTTGTAGGTAGGTATTCAACTGTGGTGCAAGGTATGTGTATCAACAATGGTTGATTTTTATTACTAAAAGTTATTTAAACTTATTATTGCTTTAGATATTTAACTATTAATTTCATATGTATTTTTGAGATGGCTTCAACAAATATGTAATTAACAGATACGAGTACACTCAGTGACAAATATTTGCACATCCCACTATTTCTCCCGTGTGAGCATCAAACCATCAACACACGGCATGAAGCTTACGAATTTTTAAAGGACCCATCACCCATACAAAAAAATGCCTGAAATGTACAACAATGAAATATACGCCAAAACGTACTACAAATCTTAGGAAACCCATTATAATATCAATTTTATAACTATCAAAAAACTGATTGATACGAGCAGGATTTGAACCTGCATCTCCTGGATACCGTGCATGGTTCAAATCCTGCTCGTGACTGTTATTTTCAATATCACATTTTTCACTTTGTGTTTAATGTATAGTGCTAAGCATGTCAAATGCTAAAAATATATATCTAAATATTTATAGGGTTTATGTCATTATTAGGAAAAAATCTTAATTTTAAAATGAAGTTTACCTGGTCGGTATAATGTATGAATATACTTCCGACAGATGGCGCAGACGTCACCCAAAGACGTTAAGTATGAATGTGTTATCGAAATTAGCAGTCAAGAGCAATTGTCACGATTGCTGAATTGGCAAAGCATCTGGACGGTATCCAGGAGATGCAGGTTCAAATCCTGGGCCCTGATTTGCTATGATTAAAGAAGCACGTAACGTGGCGAGTTGACAATGTCTGCGTGGAAGTCGTCTAAAATTGTATTCACTATGCAAAGTATCAAGTTTCATAACGTGGCTAGGTCAGTTTTGAAGCTGTTCTAAACTGTCAATCTAACGTGTTTCATGCTAGCGCGTGTGTAGTTACGTTTACCATTGTTATTATACTTTCGTGGGTGAAATGACTACAAGTTTATGTAACTGGCAAAATAGGCTAAAGTTTAGAAACCCAGTGATTTAAATGGTTTATAATACCATTAAAATCGCTACCTGCTAATACTTTACCTACTTATTTTCTTTTTTGGCATACATTTTCGGAATCACTAAGATAATATTTAGGTATTAAAAGGTCATTTGTTATTTATTACGAGAACGAGAGTAAATTCTGTCTTATTAGTATTACAACTTAGAATTTTATTATAGGTACTATACATTGTACATATAATATCATTAACTTTATATATCAATAACTTTGTATAATGCACATACTTATTGATAAAATAGTGCTTGTTATGTTATTTGGGAGAAACAGTAACTACGACTCATGTCTTAGATATAAATGGAACATTGTTACAAACTCTTACAAAATGTCCAAGTAATATAAACTATTCCATGTACCTATGACATTATAAAATCTGTATTTAGATCAAGTATTAGACGTGTGTATAATAGTAGGCAAAATCCTCTTGTGTTCTTATAAATAAAATTGTTGAAATAAAGTATGCAGAAAAGTAATAATCGTTTATTTATTTGTAAAATAAGTATCTTAATTAGTACCTATGAAGTCTCACAAACAAAAGTTAAGCAAGTTACTGATTGGAAACATCACACAGGCAAGAAGGCACTAATACGTCCACAACAACATCTCACAACACGTCTACTAAAATTTTATCCATTTTATGAAATTAAGTCCTTGTATTAAGCAATAGCCGCCGCAATTTTGCCGTTGATATAGATGAAGTATCGTATTATATGTGAATTTTGCTTTTGCATTTGTTATTATATACATATAATGTGATAATTCAGTTCTTGATTAATAGTTATGATAGCCTTCTAAAAACAACGTTACCAATGCCCCGTACTTAATTCAAATCGATTATCAAAGGAAGCAATGTGTATTATTGTTATAACAATAAATTCTTCTGTGGCGATCTTAATGATTCCGACAAGAACTTTTTTTCTGAATTTTTCTTCTGTTGATAAGTTTGTAGTGTTGAGCTTATTATTTTACATATTACTTTCTTTTTTCTTGTTAGTTTGTGAAAGTAACTTAAGAATAAGTACTTTTTTTTTTATTCAATTAAATAAACAATTTTATTGATGGGTTATTATAAAGTAAAATTTATAACAATGTGCACAGACTACTAAGAGATACTACTTATACACTGTGACATATGACGTGACATTAAAATAATGACAGATAGATTTTAGTTTTAAAACTATTTCCTCGTACGTAGAAATAGTACATAATTATCCAATATTTGATCATATATTTATATCAAAACAAAAACAAATTAATATTAATTGTCTATAATAGTAATTTCAATGCATAAATATTAACTAATTATGAAGTTTAGAAACAAATAAATGTAATTTAAAAAAAACCGGTTATTTTCCGATTGAAACGATTGTATGGTTTCTAGACGTACTGTGTGAAATCGAAATTTGGCATAGACAACGTATCGTGCGGTATACAGAATTTTTTTTTTGTAAAATATGTCGTGGTACGTTGCTTTCTGACGTTTGAGTTACGCGCTCGGTATGACGTCACTGGTTTTCGGCAAGTAATTTTACGTCTCATAGAGTATCCGGGCCCTGCTCGTGATTGTTATTTTCGATTTCACATTTTTCACTTTGTGTTTAACGATAGTCTTAAGTTAGGATTTCTATGTATGACTGCTGAAGTAATGACATAGAGGTGACAGACTAAGAGTACAAGTGCCATTACCCTATTCTTTCCCGCGGGTATTGTACGACGCGACTAAAGTAATAAATCAATTATCACCCATTGCATTACTGGTGGTAGATAGATACATAGTTGTAAATAGATAGTAGGCCATGAGGCCTAATGACACTTATTATGTGTCATAAGGCCATGAAGCCCCACGGTGTGAGATGGAGCAGCGGTAGATAGCTATCCATTCTTTCATTGAAATGAAATGGTGAGCAACGGCTTACCGGCACTCTTTGTAAGTATAGTCCCTGAACAAGAAGCTTGTCTACCCCTACGAGAAAAAAAATATACGGTGTCCCACCACATTGGTACACGGCCAGTTTACGCGTTACCCCGAAAGACAGGGTATGCATTTAGGTACATTTCACCCTGCTATAACAAAAAATAATCTATGAATCTGAGAGAAAAACATTATTTCTTTATTTCCAAAGCATAACAAAGGCTGACTAAGTAATAAAAACCAAACGTTTTCACACTTTTCATTTATTCAGGGGCCTAATATTTAGACGGGCAGTGCCGTGGCCGTAAAATAAAATAGAGTAATTTCTATGAAATTACCTTCCCATCGTAAATTTAATATTAAAAGTCTTGGTTATAATAAAATATTCGAGATTTTGAATGGAGAATACTTCTATAACTTGTTGAATGAAATTTACCGAACACGACATCTATCATTAGTAGATATTCGTTCAATGAATGTGTCTAAGTTTGAATAAGTTTTTTTTTATTAGTAGTTACGATAACAAATGAACCCAACCCGGTGTCCAACGTGAAGATCAACCAAAAGAATTAAAAGATGTGGGAATATGATCAAATATTCGATCTACTTCTAGAGACCTGAGATTAAAATGCTACACAGTTTCTTAAAATAAGGTAAACGGTGGTACCTACCAGCTTTGGCCCATAATAAAAGAGATCTTTCACCAGTGAGTTAACAAAATGCCTTTTTGAAATATTTTTTTCGGACACCAGCGCTCGCATTCACTGACTGGAACGCAACAAAATGAATACCAACTGCTACTGAACTAGAGAACTAAATTTTTATCATATTTTATGATAAAGTGGTAATGCTCAGATCAAACCCATTCATCCTAGAATCAGCAAAACTTTGATTACCAATTGGTGGCGATGTATGTAGGTAGTACGTTTTTAAATTAAACAAGACAAACTAGCAAGCAAGTTTATACTGATTTCGGAATCGAAACCAACCTATATTAACCTATTCCCTGTCCGTTTATAGACACAATAGAAATTTAATTGTTATGATTATGAATCATAGACATAGATGGACAGGAAACCTGTTCAATATTAAAGAAAAGGTTTTGAAAATGAATATGATTACTAAAACTCTTATTAGTTTTTTCATTCGCGAAATGAAAAGGTGCGCAGTGGCTTGGCTTTATTTTTAATATTGCTGAGTACATGAGCGACGGCTACCACTTACCATAAAGTTTATTTGATTTTCTGCTATGCTGACGTACTAAATACTTTTTTCGGGATAAAAAATACCCGATATGCTTTTCTGGGTCATGTTTTAGTTTTGAGACTTTGTTCCTTCTATCTATTGTACTTTAACCAATGTGGACAATACATTTTACTTTGAGCTCCCAGCTCATTCCATTCTTTAATAATAATAACTTTATTTCAGCTATTTATACAGAGTTTAAATTTAAAACTAAATATTCCGACATAAAACACGTAGGTATAGGCATGGCCCAATAATACAGGCCTGGCCTGCTCAAATCGTTGACAGATTGCCGCAACTACGTCATAATGACGTCACATTTTCCTTGCCGTTTTTCAAATAAAATTATTTAGGGTAAATAATAACAGATGACAGCATTTTAAAAATAATAATAATTTAATGCATGTAAATGCTTCCGATAGATGGCGTTGGTCGTAAAGACAAATGCAATAAGGAGATTGGGATGGTCGAAAGACCTGTACTATAGCTCAGTGGCTTAGAGCACTTCCCCGGATTGGAAAAGACGCGGGTTCGATTCCCGCTAGTACAAAAAATCTCTTTTTCCTTATTCGTAAATAATTTGTACTTTAAAAAGTGGCGGAGTATGTCAAATGCTAAAAAATATAGATCAAAATAATAATACCAATCATTTACTCATCAAAAATTAATGTTTAATTGTTTACAGTAATTATAATTTAAGAATTTCTGATCTAAATAGGTTTATTTTTATAAAAAGGAATCTTACTTATTAATATGAGCAGAATCGTAGTTATTAGACTGGCAGCATAGCGTGCTTTTTGTATATGACAGCTACACACACTACACAACAACACACGACAACTATCGCTTTTAGCCGTTTCTCTTTCAAACCAACGAGAAATTCTGTTAACATTGAATCTCAAAGTTTTTCCAACCATGGTGATATGTTACATGAAAAATATACAAACTAATATGTGAAACAATTGTAGATACTCCTACTATTGTTTCGTAGGTGAGTGAGAGCGCTTAGACCCTCCTTATCCTCTCCTTGTTATCCTTCCTTTTCACTACCTATTACTTTCCTTAGAGCAGGAGTCGCGCGCGTGATGCCTCTGGTCATCTGGTGTTGCTAGCGTCTATAGGCTACGGTAACCGCTTACCAAAAGGTGGTGGGTATTATAAAAAAAAAATAATGCTGGTTAGAACGGAGAATAGAACGTTTAAATAGAAAATTTGAAAACAGGCTAGAGGCTAATTTATAAAGTACCCTTTCATAGAGGTATTATAATATCCAACCAGCTCATGGCGATAAATTGGAGTATATTTAAAATTTTTTTTATAATTTTGTACGCCAAATAAAAATTCCACCATTTTTCGAATCCAAGTCACGTTTATAACTCGCGACTGTTATTTTCGATTTCACATTTTTCACTTTGTGTTTAATGTATAGTGCTAAGCATGTCAAATGCTAAAAATATATATAAAAATATCTAAATATTTATAGGGTTTGCGTCATTATTAGGTAAACATCTTAATTGTAAAATTAAGTTTACCTGGTCGGTATAATGTATGAAAATACTTCCGACGGATGGCGCAGGCATCACCCAAAGACGTTAGGTGTGATGTGTTATCGAAATTAGCAGTCAGGAGCAATTGTCAGGATGGCTGAATTGGTAAAGCATCTGGACGGTATCCAGGAGATGCAGGTTCATATCCTGCTCCTGACTGTTATTTTCGATTTCACATTTTTCACTTTGTGTTTAATGTATAGTACTAAGCATGTCAAATGCTAAAAATATATATAAAAATATCTAAATACAGTAATACTTTTTTATTTCAGACTTCTAACCTTTAAGGGGTTTGTGGGTAAATTGTGGGGAAAAAAAATTTGAGAGCCAATGCTGCCTTGTTGATGACGTATGCACGGCAAAATTTTGTATGTCACTTCGCAATTTGAGCAGGCCTGTATTTTTAGGCCATGGGTATACGTTGCTGAACGAAATAAGTGATTGTCACTTTTTGATACAATACAATGTCTTTTTGCTATGGGTACTTATAATAGAATAAATAAACACGTACAAAATAAGGTTTCCAAAATATTAAGTAAGTACTAACAAATGTCAGTTCTTAAGATATATCATTATCTTTATATGTTTGCATATAATGGATGTTTATTATGCAATTTTATTGCGTAAGCCTGCTAAAACACAATAAAACAAACATTTTACCGGTTTTTACGTTGATTTAGACGCTGTAGTGGGTTGTTATTTGCATTTGATTCACTCTGCCCCCCGTACTAGTTAAAACTGTATCACAGCGGGCAGCCTATTCAAAAATACATGTTTTTAAGCCATACAGCATTTATTCCTAGCGTCGTATTAAAACGTTGTTTCTGTGTCAACGTAATCACATTTGGGATAATTATGTTTCAGATCGTACATATTCATGATGTCTAGCGGCCGTTTGAGATTGTGCTAAACAGCAATTACGTAAGATATATTATGTGACTTAATTGGCGACACTAACATAGAGGGTAATGTTATTCGAAATGGAGGTATTAAGTTTAAGAAAACTTCAAGAAATGTTGGTTTCGTAATATCTCTACATATATTTTGTCTTTTGAAAGAAAACTTCTTTTATGGAATCGCTTTACTTAATTTTCTACTACTTATCTAAATGATTTGAATACTTTCCAGAATTTGTGGTCCCATATATTGATGTGTTTAACTCACTGTGAAAAAGAATGTAAATCTTATTTACGAAATTATTGTGCACGTAATATTGAAAATCTAACAAACAAAATAAAAACAAAAAATACATTACTATCATTTTGTACTGTGTTCGTATGAATTTAGATATAAGCAAACATTGCGAATCAAAAATCTTTGAAACAAATTAAAAGAGAAAAGAGACAAAATTGCAGCTGTTATTCACGAAATTATAAAAAAGTTATAGGTCCAGCGATGTGTGATGCCGACCGCAATCCCTGACAGGTGAAATCTGCAACTGGTTTATAGTGCCAACTTTGTCAAAAACAAAATAGCAGATGTTTTATTTTCAGTTGGAACTTTAGTTTTAAATTTCAGCCCTGAAATTTGAATTTAGAATTCGTAGATACATAATAGAACCCAATTAACCTAACAAATGAGTTGTAGGTACTTCTTGAAATCAGTTTTTTTTAAACATTAATTGGGAACGCTGGATGCCCAATTGCCTTCTCGTCTCCTCACT
Organism: Leucoma salicis; assembly: GCA_948253155.1. Lineage (NCBI taxonomy): Eukaryota > Metazoa > Arthropoda > Insecta > Lepidoptera > Erebidae > Leucoma > Leucoma salicis. Next base: position 6,452,692 of record OX411805.1, on the reverse strand, counting down.
GCTACCAAGTCCTACCGCCCTAGAGTTCTGTAGTAAAACATCAGTATTAAGTAGTGCCATGTTTTTATCCTTGTATCATAAATAACTGTTACTTGATCAGAGTCCGAAGCTGTCTACCAAGCGCTATGCAAATAGATATTGATATATCATAGGTTTTAAAACACTTTTCTTAGCGAGCAAAATAATGGCTTACTGTTAACCTCAAAGTAAGAGGATTTTTGGCCTTGTTTTACCATGCTGGCCTAATCTGCTCTCGATAAAATCTCAGGAAATAAGTTTCCGCGGAACGTTTTTCTTTAGCGGACAGCGACAATTTGTGAACTAATTCTCTATTAGAATCGCCTTGTGGACTATCAACCTAAGATTAAACACGAACTCAATATCCATTCTCGTGTGTTCTTCTTAGTATGACTGAGCTACTGCCACGGCCTGCATTTAATCATATATTAAAACATAATCGAGTTGGTGGCATTTATTTATAGTTATCATATAGACATGAACATTTTAATTCCAGTTGCGTTTTTGTTTTATTTAAGTAATACGCCCCCTTTGCTTTTGAAAGTTTACTTGGAAGTTAAACACGGTACTTCGATTTACTTCAAGATACGGATCAGCCGAAGATCAGGCTCTAAGTTTGTGTTCTCGATAACATCGCGTAACCTGATTGAGGCGAATTAACTAAGCCTGATACCTGGTGTTTAATCATTGGATTATCTAGGTAAAGTGCTTGAGGATTAATTATATTGTTGCTTAGAAAGCTGTAAGGCTTCATAGTACTCAAAGGTATTTTTAACAGACTCCCAAAAAGGAGGAGGTTCTATGTTCGTCTGAATGTATTTTGATATTTTCGACAATTGTGAACCGATTAAAAAAATCCTTTGTAGTTCAAAAGCAGGTGGTCCCATTATCATCAAGTCAGGATCTTATGATAGAATCTCAAGGAAATCGAGGAAAAACTGACCCACTTCCCGATTTCCGATTGAGCTGAAATTTTGCATACTTATGTAAGTTTAGTATGTAATAATCTGGTACTATTGAGCAGATCTGATGATGGAGTCAGAAGGTGGATAGTGGAACTCCTCAACGGCGAACAGCAAAGACATGAAATTTTGTAGATGGAAACTGGTTTTCCCTTCCGTAGAGTGTACCCGAAAGGGTAAGCCGCCGGCGGACCACCGAAGGAATATAACATAGTTCCAGTGGCCCGCCAATAAAGGCGGAGAGACGGCACACGGCGGGTTCCTCTAGTGGGTGAAGGCCCCGCACTACCCTGTTCGTTGCCCCGAACGATGGGGTGTGCGATTAGGAAAATTATTTTCCGCCTTAATAAAAAAAAAATTTGACGTTTTGGGATGGCTACCAGATGTGAAAACATCTCAATTATTTTGTAGAAATAAATTGATTATAACTTAACAAAGTACTCCCCAAGACGAATCAAACGAATATAAACTCGATGGGGTTGCTTCGTTACAATACAGAGTTACTGTGGCCACCTTCTATCTCCATCAACAGACCCTGGATACCACCTGAAGACAAAGTAGGATAAAAAAAAATTGACGTTTTGGGATGGCTACCAGATGTGAAAACATCTCAATTATTTTGTAGAAATAAATTAATTATAACTTGACAAAGTACTCCCCAAGACGAATCAAATGAATATAAACTCGATGGGGCTGCGTCGTTTCATTACAGAGTTACTTTGGCCACCTTCCAGCTCCATCATCAGACCCTGGATATTATCTAGGACTGGAGTACTAGTCAAGACATTTCAAACGAGCCCTAACAAGATGGAGTTGCGCCATATAATTACAGAGTTTCGCATGGCCAGCTGCCAGCTCCATCATCAGACCCTAGATACCATCTAAAGACAAAGTACTCATCAAGACGAATCAAACGAGTCCAAATTCGATGGGGTTGCGTCGTTTCATTATAGAGTTACTAAGGCCACCTTCAAGCTTCATCATCAAACCCTGGATACCACCTAGAGATAAAGTATTCGTCAAAACAAACCTACGAGCCCAAACTCGATGGGGTTGCGGCGTTTCATTATAGAGTTCCTATGTCCAGCTTCCAGCTCCATCATCAGATCAGCTCCATGTCATCATAATATTGCATTGTCACGCGATATACATATGCGTGTAAAATTTCAGCTCAATTGGAAACCGGGAAGTGTGTCAAATTTAACTTGCATGATTTGAACGGGACAAGTAGATTTGATTTGAAAAGCGTCGCCACGTTAACAGCCTAATTTACCCTCCCTCCACATTAGATGTTTCACGTTAAAAAAAAAAGGCTTTTTGGGGTTATTGAGCTTTTTCGTAAAAAGAAAAATTGTCAGTTGCCGCCTGGAGTTTGGAAATGTGCCCGGTAGACGGCAATAGGCTCGCCCCCTATTATTTGGGTCTTAAACATAGCTGGTGAATCGTGGCTGTGTAATACACCTCTGCCTACCCCTTCGGGGAATACAGGCGTGATGCTATGTTTTTGTTTATACATCAATGTTTATAACACATAATTATACGAGGCTGTACGGCTTGACGGTGAGTAAGACGGTAAGTTTGCCACTCCTTGAGTGGTTGGCATGGTAGCCTATAGACCAAAGGCAACCTTCGCGAGTAATACACCCCAAGAAAAGCTATAGGACATGAAGAGGAATGATGATATAGAGGAAATGAGGAAGTGGTCAGTTTAAATAATAGGAAGGGAAAGAGGGGGTTGGTTGGTAGGTTTCTAACGCTGACGAAGTCGCGGGTATTAGCTGGTAGGCTATATAGGCGCGTCTATACGCAAAACATATTTTTTAGATTTTTTTTCGTTTGTCTGTTTGTTCGTTTTTGTATCACGCAAAAACTACTGAACGGATTTTGATGCAACTTTTTTATTTGATAATTAGGCTTAAAAAACTGGTACACATTTTATCACGCTACTTTATCGGAAACCTGAGATATAACGAAAAAAATCTAGCTTTTGGCTGCGCGGGCAAAGGCGACTAGACTATTAATTCATATATTGGTTTAGCCAGTTTTGAGTTTTAGCGAGACCAACGAACAGCAATTGATTTTTATATAATTATATAGATATATCTGAAAACCGTGATACAGATATAATAATGTACTCACGTAGATATGTGTCGTATACAAGTATAATCACTCTCCAACAACATTTTAGTTACAATTTAAAGAGTAGCAACAAAGCTTTGAACCGACGAAGCTACAAGGAAGATTAATGAATTAATGTATGTAGAACTCGTGCATTAAGTTCTTGAGGGTGAAAGGGTCTCGATTCAACACATTTAATTTGAAAGAAAAATATCCAACATGTTCGAAGCGTCTGTTCCATGTTTATTCTTTAGAAAAGTAATTTAAATGTTAGAACCTGGGTACAGAATATGTAATTACCATAAATAATAAAATTATTTGTAGCATCACATTTTATTTTACCTGATAATAAAGTGTGATGTTACAAATAATTTAGCTTGCTGAAAAACAAATGCCGAATGAAAACAAATTTTGTTGAAAATATACCTATAAATGTAGATATTATGTTTTTACATGTAATTATATTAAGTAATGTAAACCATCCTTTTAATTAAGTAATATTATATTTCGACAGAAACGTTACATAGATACGGCTTCTGATTGAATGTTAAGGTAAGTATGTACGGTTATTTTATTATGTAAGTTATTATGTATTATAAACAATCTTAGCTGTGTTTCATTAATGTAAGGTTTTTGTTCCTATCATTGGATTTAAGGTTTTTATAGAAGACTGTTTGTAAGCCCTAGAGGTTAATTTTGAAAAAGTAGTATATTTGTGGATTCTTTTATTAAAGAGTTTCTACTTTTACAAAGTGGATTTTTTATATTCAATACCACTTAAGAAAGACCTTATTAAAATAAAAAAATAAAGTTTGAGCATCACTGGCTTTAAGCTTACTATATTCCGATTTTATGTTTGGGGTTGATATTTACCCCACGATGTTAGTTGTGTAACAAAAACTAACGATGCTAGTTCAGGGTTAATATAATTTTGTTGAAGATTATATATTTTCTGTAGGAATTTATAAGTTACAGCCAAGTAATTAGATCAATAGATTGCGATACCGAGGACACGATCAGTCCCCTCGTACCTACGTCACCTACGAGAATGAATGGGGTGGTGACACTCATATTGTTAATATAAGGATGTACAAGGACAATACATTTAAGGGTTTTCCACTATCGTGACGTTGTCAAGGAGGAAGTTCTGATGAATTTAAGGATAAATGGAAAAGCTGGCTCGAATAGAAGGCTATTTATTCTTACTACTGTACTCTTTTTTATATATCTTTTTTTATACTTCTTGGGAGCCAAACAAGTATACGACCCACCTGATGGTATGCGGTCACTGTAGCCTATAGATGCCAGCAACACTAAAGGCATCACTCACACATTGCCATCTCCCAGGAAAGGGATTGGAGGTGGAGAGAAACCACTGAAGGAATGTAACACAGTTCCAGTGGCCCGCCAATAAAGGCGGAGATACGGCACACGGCGGGTTTATTTAGTGGGTGAAGGCCCCGAACGACGGGGTGTGCGGTTAGGTACATTTTTCCCGCCTAAACAAAAAAAAAGGAGGTAGAGATAACGTGACCATTTATCTTTGGTGTCAGAGCGGGACACTTGCGGAATTAAGTAAAAAATATATATATATATATTAATACCTATTATTATGCGAACGTAGAAGCATGCGAGGTACAATGGGCGACCGAGACTAACCTTTTTTTTTTATTTAGGGGGGAAATAATTTACCTAACCGCACACCCCGTCGTTCGAGGCAACGAAAACGGGTAGTATGGGGCCTTCACCGACTAAAGAAACCCGCCGTGTGCCGTCTCTCCGCATGTGTTGATGGACCACTGGTACTATGTGTGGATTACTTCAGTGGCCCGCCGGCGGCTTACTTTTTGGGTACCCTCTACTGAGCGACGCATCCTCACATGGAGCGTCGCACCTTCGCGGGAGGCCTTGCGGGTGGCGGACGTTCCGCGGTCCATCCACCCGCAGCCTCAGCTAGGACGGCAAGAAACGCAAGTACTCGCGAAGCGGAAGAATCCTTCTCCCTGGCCATCACCGCCGCTTCCTTCTGCGAGATAACCTCCTCGCAGAAGGCAGCGACCGCAGCCCAATTCCTGTTGCTGCCGAGCATCGCTCTGACGACGCCCGGCAGCGAGAGGTCTCCCCCTATTGCCACGACGAGTTAACGGCGCTGCTCGGCCCAAGCCGGGCACGACTCGAGCGTGTGCCGCGCCGTATCCTCGTCGCAGCTGCAATGGTAACAGCCCGGGGTCGCTTCCCTCCTTGCGACTATGTGCAGATATCTGCCGAAGCAACCGTGACCCGACAGCGCCTGCACCTTGCCCATTCTTCCACCACAGGCTGGAGAGACCCTACGGGCCAGAGACCGCCCGGGGCGTCTCTAGCCGCGCTCTCCAACTAGCCATGGCAGCACGGCGGGCGTCGCTCTGCCACCTGGCCACCTCGCTGGGCAAGAGACGACCGTCCCTCGCCCGCTCTTACGACGCCTGCCAATACACCTCGGCGAGCACCTCCACCTCCAAGTCCCACAGGGGGATTCCAGCCAACGCGCAGGACACCTCGGTCGACACCGTGTGGTATCCGCGTATAAGCCTGGACGCGACGACTCTTTGTGGTCTCCACAGAAGAGCCCTATTCGGCGCGTCCAGGGACTCCACCCACACAGATGCGCCGTACAGCGCCATCGATAGGATCACCCCCGTGTAAAGCTGTCGGCACGCATTGTTGGGTCCGCCCATATTCGGCATAAGCCGTGCAAGGGCGGACGCTGCGCCGATGAGCCTCGGGGACAGTTGGCGGAAGTTCTCGCGAAAGCGCCACCACCCGTCCAGCACCAGGCCAAATTGAGGTCCTTCACCTCTATTTGGAGCACGTCCACCGTGATTGCGGTGCTGGCAGGTGGCCGTGGTCGAGGCCCATGGAAAAGTAGGGCCTCCGACTTATCCAGGGCCACCCTAAGGCCCAGCGCCCCGATCCTCCTGACCAGACCAAGACTAACCTACCTAGAACAAATCTGTCATGTTTTAAAGGAAGGTAGAGTCAGAAGTCTCCGAAACCGGCAAGCGTGTTTTAAGAGAATTATAAATTTTAAGGAAGCGAGAGATGTATGCAAAAATAGAGCCTTTTGGCACTCTGTTCTTTTTGCCTACCCAGCAAGGAAACTGGCATGATGATATAAGTAAGTATTGATAACTATGCACAACGGGACAGGCAACCTGAAAACGGGACTGTCCCGCTCAAAGCGGGACGTATGGTCACGTTAGGTAGAGAGGAAGTTTAATAAGGAGAGCATATGAAGGGGATTTGAGCCTCCAGCGCTCTCATTCACCATACGAAACTCAACGACAGTAGTAATCTAATAATTCTGTGAAAGTGTGGTACTTTATTATACAATTGACAGTCGAACCGGCCCATTTATGCTGGGATAAGCAAGGCTCTAACACTAGAAATTATTATCTACTATATCTACTACACACTTTACTGAGAAACTATCACACTTACAGATTTGGGCTTTGAAATAGTAATTTCAATTTATTTCTAGATGTGTGTTTTTATCTATCACAAAAATGCAATTTTGTACATATAAAAAATATAGGCTTGCCCCCTATTACGTGGGACTTAAACATAGCTGGTGAGTTGTGGGTGTGTAATAGACCTCTGCCTACCACTTCGGGGAATACAGGCGAGATGCTATGAAAAATATATCAATTTTTATTAATTAAAATTTTGTTGTATTCCTAACGCCATCTGTGGAAAATTTTAAAAGTTAGAATTTTATTATATTCCTAACGCCATCTATCGAAAATTATAAATTAAGTAAAAAACTTCGCGAGTTCTCACAAAACTCAGTTTTTTTGCTAGTTATTTTTTTTTATTGCTAACGGTGGCAGACGAGCAAATGGCTCACCTGATGGTAAGTGGTAACCGCCACTCATGGACTTCTGCAACACCTGGGGCATAGCCAAGCCGACGCCTATCGTAAGTAAAGTGCTCTTCTCAAACCTCGTTTAAAGAGAGACAAGTCGTAACGCTGGGGAAACACCGCAGCAGGAAGTTCATTCCAGAGCTTACACGTACGTGGTAGAAAAGAACGCTGAAAACGAACCGTCTTGGACGAGATCGTCTCCAGGTGGTATGGATGAACCCTAGCACGGCGTCTCGTGGTCCGGTTGTAAAATGGCGATGTTGGTCCTCAAACAGTTCCTCAGAGCACTCCTCGTTGAAGAGTCGATAGAGCACACAAAGAACCCCAAAGTCTCTCCACCACCCTAACGACCCCAACTCATCCGTGAGATTAGGATCACTGACAATCCGAACAGCACGCCTTTGCAGGGAGTCAAGTGCGTCGATCTGGTATTTTGGTACGCCTACCCAGAGATGTGAGCAGTACTCCACGTGAGGGAGGACCTGTACTTTATACAGCACAAGTCACTGCTTCGGGGTGAAGTACCGCTTGGCTCTGTTCAGGACGCCCAGTTTCTTGCTCGCTAACTTGGCTTTGTCCTCCAAATGACTCCCGAATTGGACTTTGCTGGATATGTTGATGCCTAAGATCCCAATACTCTCGGAGACCGGAAGAGTTACCCCTTGGAACTGGGGTGTCACGACAAAAGCGCCCTTCTTTGCAGTGAACGCGCATACCTGTGTCTTCGTAGGGTTGAATTGAACAAAGTTCTTTTCTCCCCATTCCGAGGCCCGCCCTAGAGAGCGCTCGACTTCAGACAAAAGTTAGTAAAGGGTCCGCTTCTCCTTCAGCATGTTCCGAGGGACTTTCTGATGGCCGGTATATTGCGCATCACCCGTACTGTCATCCGTATAGCAATGCATACTCTCAATCTAGAGCAAGTCATTGATATGCAGGATAAATAGCGTTGGGGAGAGCACCAAGCCTTGAGGAACGCCAGCATTAATCTCCCTGGTACCAGAGCAGCATCCACCTATAACGACTTTGATGCTGCGACCATGGAGGAAGCCGGCGATCTATTTGCATAGCCCCTCGGGGATTCCATACGATGGTAGCTTCGATAAAAGGGGCCTATGCCAGACCCTGCCGAATACTTTCGCGATGTCCAGGCTGAATGCCAAAGCCCACACTCCAAGGCCTCTGCCCAGCGATGAGTGAGGTACGCAAGAAGATCACCAGCAGACCGGCCTTGACGAAAGCCGTATTGGTGATCACTGATCAGCTGGTGATCCTCAAGGTACTGCAGAAGTCGGCGGTTGATAACTTTCTCCAGTACCTTAGAGAGCAGGGATGTTATCGCGATTGGCCTGTAATTCGACGGGTCTGACCGATCACCCCTTTTAGGAATCGGGTGAATATGGGCTACCTTCCACGAAGTAGGAATCCTGCCGGTACTGTATGAAAGGCGGAATAGGCGCGTAAGGACGGAGGTCAACTCAGGGGCGCACGTTCGAAGAACCACTGCAGGGATGCCGTCCGGCTCACTCGACTTATGGACGCCCAGCAGCAGCAGCTCCCGCCTGACCGCACGTTGCGTAATGCAGATTTCAGGCACGGAGCTTTCACACCGTGGGATGGTAGGCGGTGTGGCCACTCTGGCATCCAAAGTCGAGTTTGAGGCAAAGAGTTGGCCCAAAATATTGGCCTTCTCCTTGGCACTATGGGCCAAATTGCCATCCAGTTTCCGCAGTGGTGGGAGACTAGACTAGCAGAAGTTGCCCTGTACTAACTTGGCAAGCGACCAAAAAGCTCGGCTCCCAGTGGGATAGCTTGCAAGTCGCTCGCCAATTCTGGCAACGTGTTCCGCCATGGCTTCGGCAATAGCCTTCTTGTTGGACCTGGAAGCAGCATTAAATTTCCGCTTTATCTCTTTGGCGTTCAGATCCCGACTTTTCCTGGCCCTATTCCAGGCCAGTTATGCGGACTGCTTCTGGCGTGCAGTCGGCTTTGCTGAACCATGGACGGCTGCAACCGCCAACCGGTATTTTGGTGCTGGGGATGAATGATTCCATCCCCATAACCACCGTTTCCGCGACACAGTCCGCACAGACGTCAGGATCCCTAGAGGAAAAGCATAGCTGCTTCCAAGGGTAGGAAGCGAAGAACTCGCGAAGTCCATCCCGATCTGCTGACTTATACTGCCAAACTCTGCGAGACCTAATCGTTGGAAAACGATTGGTTGACGCAGCAAGGGCCGTGGAGCGGACCAGGCAGTGATCGGATGACCCTAAAGGAGCACCAACCATCACCTGGTATCCGTGTGGATTTGTAGTCAGCAGAAGGTCCAACAAGGAGGGCTCATGACTCTCAATATCTGGGACACGGGTAGGCTGTGTTACCAGTTGAGAGAGGCCTTAGGCCGAAGCCATATTGAAGAGTTGCCGACCCGGGAGGTCAGTGGTCCGGGACCCCAGCCACTCTTTGTAGTGAGCATTAAAGTCACCAAGGACCACCACCTCCGCAAATGGAAACTGCTCCAATATTTCGTCTATCCCCCGTGTAGGTAGTTTATTTTCATAATAATATTGTTTTTTATTGCATGTAGTGGCAGATAAGCCACGGTCAATCTGAACTATACCGAGTATTGTATAGCCGCTGCTCACTATTTCATTTCACTGATATGAAATGAAAGAATAAACGGCTACAGCCTGCTACAACCAAAACGCAACGATGTGCTTCATGGCCGGTTACAAGGGAGATGGTGGTACCCACTCGCTCAGGCCCAATACCAAGTGAGTATTCCCACTTGGTGCCTAGCCCTACCACCAGTCATGCAATGGATGATAATTGCTTACTTCCCTTAGTCGCCTCATACGACACCAGTGGGAAGGAATGGGGTGGTGACACTTGGTTTCTTAGTCCGTTACCACACGGACTCTCACTGAAATATAGAATTTCAAAAATATTTTAAATAAGTATTCAGTAAAAACGATTTTCACTCCTTTAAAAAAGATTTCCCAGCTATTGCGCACACCGAAAGATTATTTCCCATTGGAAAGACCAGGCGTGTACAAAGTGGACTGTAGCTGTGGAAGTTCATACATTGGCCAAACTAAGCGTACTGTAGCATATCGAATGAAAGAACACATTAGGGCTTATAAAAACAATGACCCAGGAAAATCGGCGATAGCACAACACCTTTTGGAGGCAGGAACGAGTCACTACATCGAGAATTTACATAATCCTCAGATACTTTCGACAGAACGCCACTATATACCCAGATTGGTGAGAGAAGCCATTGAAATCACGAAATACAAAAATTTCAACCGTGAAGATGGTTTTCAATTATCTAGCACCTGGCGTCCCGTGATTCGTCTATGTACAAAGAAGAAGAAAAACACCTCAAAAACCAGGGTCGACACCGTAAGTGTTGTGTGTCGTGATCGAGCTCGATACGTGAGTGAGACCAGTGGTAGTGGTTCCATAGATAGTGTTGCGTGTCATAAACGAGTGAGAAAGCGGGTAGACAGATATTTCTAACCGCAGAATAATAAAAACTATTCCCACCCGCAAGGACTTCAGTTGCTCCGTGATCATGGCGCTTGCAACAGTGCCGAAATATCGGAAACTCGTAAGTAAAAATTTACATGGTATAAATCCCGTAAAAACGTTTAGAATTAAGTCTCACTGAAATATATTTATCACTTAATATAAATATTGTGTAAATTCTGTGGGTTTTGATAAATCATATTAGGTGTCAAAAATATTTTATTTCACGCAATTTAAAATAGAAAACGATGATGTTTAAGTAAATATTCACGGACATTTCACACATGATCCTCTGGTCCCAAACTAATCTTAACGCTTGTGCTATGCGTACCAGATTAAGGATATAATACATTATATTACATTTTTTTTTTGTAAATACATACATATAGGTAATATACATATATAGAAAATACTCAGACGCAGTACCAATATCTGTGTTCATCACACATACAACAATAATTGTCTTGAGTGGGAATCGAATCCACGACCTCGTGCACGGAAGTCGTCTACACTACTAACTACACCACGAGGCCCGTCAAATTGAAATGGGTAAAGAATATCAAGTGAAATACAAATGTCGGGTCCAGTTTCAACAGTTTATAATAGCTCGTAGCAACAAGTTGTGCGTCAATACAATAATCAATGGACAAAGTAACACAGAAGTGATGGTTCTAATATGTCACATAATTATTTCAGGGTTATAATCATTTTGAATGTTTACAAACACGTATATACACATATAAGTAGGTGTATTTGTGTTTTCTGTTTTATTCACTGAATAGATGACCCGGTACTTCGTATCACCTACGATTATCAGCGATTATCAATCCTCATCAATCTGCATCATCTAAGGTGTCTAAGGTTTGAATTTAGATAAATTAAACTTGCTTGTAATGCAAACGTATTAGAAAGAATGACAGTAGCTGAAATTTTGTCGTACCCATACAATGTTACCAATATTTAATTATACATTTTTGTATTTTTTTTTTTATAGAGCGAATAAAACAGAAAAATTCCATTTATCAAATCAGCCAAGCCATTTTTTTAGTTTTAGCGAGACTAACGAACAGCAATTGATTTTTATATACCTATAAGATATATATACTAAGAACGTAATGATATAATTAAAATATAGTACCTACATACGACATTCTACATAAATATAAAATAAAATATAAAATTAATTTATGCAATAAAATCTGACATTATAGTTGTAAAACTAAGGATTGAAAGCAGTGGTACATTGCAGTTCGAACCCCATTTTGACTTTTAGTTCAATGTGACAGCATTCCGACACATGACGTGTTAAAGGCGAAATCCTTTGTTTTTTGCCGAATCAGCACATAATCTGAATCGCAAACATGACATTTTTTTATTGAAATTCGTACCATGAACTTTCTTGAAAACCTAAACAAGATCGCTCAATTAGACATCATGGTACGACATACAACAACACACCTATTTTGAATTGCATCGGAATTGAATCGCTAGCTGAGAGTTCATGGTAGGCCTGCAGGTCTATACCTGCAGGCCTACCATGAACCTAACATGAAGCCAACGGCTTTATGTAATTTCTAAGGCACGGAAGTGAAATACCACCAACTTCGTCATTATAAAAGGTCATTGAGAATTTATTGATAAAATGCTCAATAAATTATATATGGTTCGACATGGAATTCAAACTCGAGACCTCATAATTAGCAGTCACATAGACTACCAATATATCCTTAAAGGGATAGGCTAAATGTTATTGGTTGTTTGAGAGTCTAAATTTAATATTAGGGAGTTTATACGTACAAACGTATATTTAATCCCCGCATCGGTTTTCAAAACGTTTATACTCAGCACTCGCAGCGGTTTCACTCCAGAACAGAACTAACCGCAACTAAATACAATATCTACTCGAATATGGCATTAATACCGGCAGGCTAATATATTAATTCGCAACGTAATTATGTCTCGTTTATACGAAACATAAAATACCTATATATCCGATAACAATATAATATATAAGAAACCAACTCAAGTAACTAATAAAATAAAACCTAAAAAATACAAGTTTGTACCTATATTATATAGTTTAAACAATCACAAACTTTTAAATATTTTATAATTTTGAAGACATTGTCATTTACTATCTTTGACGCCAAATGCAATTGAAATTATAAGCAGACCACCAGACTAACAAGTGTAACCACTCCTAATAAATTTATTAATAAATTTGTCTTTGTTGACACCATTTGGATTTGCAAATGAAAGTTCTTATGGAATAACTTAAGTTTTACTAGAACAATATTTTGTTTGAAATTATAGGTAGTAAATGTAGGTTTAAATTTATAAGTTTTCGTTAAAACGCACTGGCTACTTTGAAAAAAAAGTAACCCTGTGTCAAATTTAAAAAGTGTAACTTTTTTCTCACGAAAAATATGACAATCTCAATTTAAAAAAAACATGACATTTGGTGATCGAATTTCAATTGTTTTTACATACAGCTTTTGTGATGAAGATAGATACTGTGATGAATACAGCGAAAATCAGAGTAATATTCGAATACGAGTTCCGGCGTCAGACTAACGCAACAGAAACTGTCCGTAATGTCAATGTTGTATTCAGAGACGATACGAACGAAAGCGCGCTTTATTATTGATTTAAACACTTTCCTAGTGGAAATTTCGACCTAAAGAATGAACCACGAGGTGGACCAGCTGCTAAGGAAATTAAAGATGGCTCACACTGCTCTTAAATAGTTTTAAAACTGCAGTTAGAAATCATCCCTCATTCTCCATATTTGCCGGACCTTGCCACAACTGACTAGATGTTTAATCCGCTGTTTGAAAAACTTTTTCACACTGTTTGTGGAGTCGTGGTCCACCACAATCTTCCTCGGCGCTACGACTACCTTCTTCGACAAGGTTGAGAGAAGGGCACTTTACTCACGGTAGGCAGCGGCTTGGCTGTGCCCCTGGTGTTGCCAGTCCATGAGCGGCGGATACCACTTACCATCAGAATACATAAAAAATCGTAATAAGAAAATATTTTAGAATAAAATCATTGTTTTCAAAATATACTTTCCACTAGACGATATTATATGCTGATAAACTATCATAAATCACACACTGCTAGTCTCTGAGGGTAATTTAAAGTGTATCATGAAGCAAATACAATGTAGGAGTATTATAAATCAAATCGAATAGCCCTGGAGCCGCGATTTATTGTAAGTTAATGACAGTTTTAACAAAGTAGGTTTTAGTGCTTGCGGTTGTAGAAAATTAGAGATTTTGTCTGAAATAGGAATATAATGACTTTATAATATTGGTTTGCATGGTCATGTAAGATATAATTATAGATTAAGCTGTTTATTTGTTATAATTTGTTTGTTTTTGATATCTCTCTTTTTTATTGCATGTAGTGGCAGACGAGCCACGGTCCATCTGATGGTAAATGGTAACCGTCGCTCATGGACTCGACTATACCGAGAGTATTGTCAAGCCGCTGCTCACCAATTCATTTCACAGATATGAAATGAAATATAAACGGCTATGTCCTGCTACAGCCAAAACGCAACGATGTACTTCATGGCCGGTCACATGGGAGATGGTGGTACCAACCCGCTCGGGTCCGATACCAAGTGAGTACTCCTACTTGGTACCCAGCCCTACCACCAGTCATGCAATGGATTATAATTGCCCACTTCCCCTAGTCGCCACATACGATACCCGTGGGAAAGAATGGGGTGGTGACACTTGTATTCTTAGTCCGTCACCACACGGACACTCTCTCTACAACATAGCATTACGCCTGTATTCAGAGGCTGAGGTGTATTACACGCCCACGGTTCGCCAGCTATGTTTAAGTCTTACGTAATAGGGGGCGAGCCTTTTGCCGTCTATCGGACACATTACCAAACTCCGGGCTGCTACTGAGAATTTTTCTTTTTTTTTTTTAGCTCAATTACACTACCCGACCTGGGGATCGAACCCGAGACCTCATGATCAGCAGCCGCTCACACTACGGCTGCATCACAGAGGCAGTTAAGCGGACACTCTAGCGGTGTGAAATTACTTCAGCGGTCCGCCAGCGGCCTTTCAGGCACCCTCTTTTAACAACCCTGTAGCCTAATTTTTTAAAGTTTATCTTTGATCGTTTTTATGCCATAATAACTAAACCTAAAGCATAAGTGTTCGTCTAGAGCCCAGAAAAAAACACAGCCCCCTGAGGCAGAATGTCATATTTCACGTGGCGACCGTATCGAGATCACTGTGATTGGTTGAGAAACCGACGCGTGATGTCACAATAATCCGTTAGCCAATCACGGTGATCGTACAAGCGAGACGATACGATCGACACGTGAAATATGACATTCTGCCTAACGCCCCAGGCAACTTTTTATCTCAAAAAATGTTTACTTCCCTTAGTCGCCTCGTATGACAGACACCCGTGGGAAAGAATGGGTGACACTTCTATTCTTAGTCCGTCACCACACTGGCGGAATTGTATGGTTTCTAGGGTTTAGCTATTAATTATTGCATTAAGATAATGCGCCATAGATTGACGTATTTATATTCTGAAGTTCATGATTAGGTAATATATAAACAACCAAATTAATGCTTCCGTATATTGCATCCCTCGAGTCTTAAACTTTAAACAGTGGTTACACGCCAACTAACAACCTTCAAACAACGGAACTTACGGGTACATATTTGAACGTTAACATTGTGTAATTCGCTAAAGCAAAATGTGATAATAGCTTAATTGCGAAAATTTTCTTTAAGATGTTCAATTTGTGTCGAGACAGTTTTGCAATTTTAATTAAATATTTTTCAAAGGCTAAAATTAAATCTTCAGGCGTCGTCCCTCGTTATAGCACGCTTTTGGTAGCTATGATTTTCTAATTAAATATAGATTAAAATTAAATCATGGTCATAATTTTATTGTCTCAAGCCTTCATCCTTGAATGACTGCACAAATGGTAGAGTGGTTCAAATACCAAACTCTCGCACCGAGTCTTGAGGTTTCGATTCCTACAGGCCAATTCTTTGTGTGACCCACAAATGGTTGTACTGAGTCTAGGTGTAATTTTAAAATGGAATGTTTGTAAAGTCCCTCGCAATACAAGGATTATCCAAATGAAGGGTCGCGTTTTATATTCCTAATTTACCATTATTTTGTATTTAAAAAAGACACCTTTTTTTTCATCACTCAAGTAATGTCTACCAGTTGCAGTGGTTCATCAGTACAGGCTGAGAGATGGCACACGGAGGATTTATTTAGTGGGTGAGGGCCCCACACTACCCTTTTCGTTGCCCCGAACGACCGGGTGTGTGGTTAGGTAAATTTTTTTCCACCTTAACAAACAAAATGATGCTACCATAAATGTCACCTGTTTCTCGCGGGTACAAGGAAGTTAAGCAATTATTGCATTACTGGTGATGAGGATAGGTACCAAGTTTGAGTACTCACTTGTTATCGAATGATCAACATTGAAGCACCTTTTTAATGTTTACTACCTTTTTTTTGTTTAGATGCTCACTAATGTTAATATAATATATGTTTTGGATTGTAGTTGGACGTAGTAATTCCTAATAGTAACTATATAAACTGTGTACCAGATTTTAATAGTTAAAAGTTATTAGACTATAAAAAAATAGTAAAACCAAGAGCTACACAGCTTTTTTTTTTAAGCCGGGAAGAAATGTACCTAACCGTACATCCCGTCGTTCGGGGCAACGAACAGGGTAGTGTGGGGCCCTCACCCACTAAAGAAACCCGTCGTGTGCCGTCTCTCCGCCTGTGTTGACGGACCACTGGTACTGTGTTGGATTACTTCAGTGGTCTCCCAGTGGAACCTTGAAGCAGGTGCTTCACACGCCAAGTGGTGTGTTCTTTTTGTAGCAGGAGATAACCGAAAATCATTCATTTCTAATGGCAAAATGAAATGGAGTGTTGGTATTCGTAATCATGTTGAGTCCGTTAAGCGACGCTTACCACTTATCATTAGTTATCACCATAAGTTTTAAGAAAACCCTGATTTGACTGAACCTATTATTCTTCGACCAAGAGAACAAACCAGTGCTCATGTTGGTCCATGTTATTCTTATGGTAGACTTTATCTTCTGAATAGTCTTAGAGAAAATCCAAAGAATCACGACTGACTAAACTGCTTAAGTGGACTTAATTCTATTTAACAGATTTTTCGAATCCCAATATAAACAGATAAATCTGAAGGAAAATTCCGTTGAATTGAATGGACAAAGATTTTTCTTGTTAAAACTTCAAACACTGCGTTTTGTTCAAATATTCCTTAAACAATCAGCATTTTGTTAAATTACAAATATATTTGATACTTATATTATATTTCGAAGTTTTTCTATTTATTTAAAACTTGATTCTACCTATGACTCCGGCCGCGTGGGCTTTAGAATATCAAATTTTTAACTATCGCGTTTCATTACTATGTATTTAAACTGTTATTACGGGAATTAACGCGTATCAAAGACCTTTTTACTGCCGACGTATCGACTGGGTTTCACCAGCCGTGGTCGAGTCAGGGTCTGGGTCGACCCGTGACCACGGCTGGTGAAACCCAGTCGAAACGTCGGGAGTAAAAAGGTATTTGATACGCCTTTAGAATATAAATATCTGTTCACACATTAATTGCCTCTATTTAAAAAACAATCTGTTCAACAGGAACCATTAATTTTTCCGGTATAAAAAGAGCCTTGACGTATGTGGGCGTATATATTATATATATACATGTGCAAAATTTCAAGATGATTAGTTCAGTACTTCATTACTTTTGGTGTGAAAGCGTAACAATAAAACAAACTCACTGTCGGATTTATAATATTAGTAAGGATTATTGGTAAGTCTATAAAATAAATAAGAAACGCTTAAAAAACTATAATCTGTGTCTCGAAATAGAAATAGCCTCAAATTTCAACTAACACAATGAAATGATTTATGGATTACACAAATATTCTACGTGTTTTTGACGGGCCTCGTGGCGTAGTCGGTAGTGTAACCGACTTCCGTGCACGAGGTCATGGGTTCGATTCCCACTCAGGACAATTATTTGTGTGATGAACACAGATATCTGTACTGCGTCTGGGTGTTTTCTATCTATTATATGTATGTATTTACAAAAAAAAAGTAATATATGTATTATATCCGTAATCTGGTACCCATAGCACAAGCGTTAAGCTTAGTTTGGGACCAGAGGACGTTGTGTGAAATGTCCGTGAATATTTATTATTATTATTTGTCTTTTCAATGGAAATTGTATACAAAACAGTCAGACAGTATATTTCAATTATGGCGCCAATGTTTGATTTCGAATTATCGCTAATGTCCTCCTTGTACCAGGGAATAATCTTTGTATCGCGGGGGCTTCACAAACGTACAACTTCACGGACACAAAGTACACCAAGAAACAACCATTTGTCACAAAGAATTGTCCTCCGTGGGAACCGAAACCATAACACAGGCATTGGGCAATGATTGCACGTAATTCATTTAATTTCAAATAAGCGTATGATGATGATAGTGGTGAATTCCACATAAATGTACTTATAACCAAAGAGATATTTCTGTTTACGCTTGTCTAGGCTATCAGCTGGATTAGATTTTTTTTCATTTGATATCCCGATTAATGAGGAAGGCTATATAACCTAACGCTATGACTTTAGAACCGAATAAAGTGAAAGAAGAGTTCGGCCGCATCACTGACATGAACCGAACTGTACATGCATATGACAATCAGATACTAACCATTTCGTGCGGTTTAGAGAAGTAGCAAGTAACTGAATTCCAATTTGGTGAAGCCACAAGTTAAGTGTATATGTCGTAGCCGAATCTTAGAATAGGCCACAATATGAAATGACTATTTTTCTAAACTGTGTCCCCGACGTATACACTAACTGAATCTGTTCTTTATGATTTATACATAAATTTCGATTACAAACACGAATTTCTACAAGCGTGGAATAATGTGTCAATCTTCACCCTTTCTTCCTATTTTCTTTGAACTTTCGCTAGTGACAACCCTCTTTTATTGACATTTTCTCTTGCTCCGTAATGATATCTTTTGCTAGATTAACTTTTTTATGGAGCTGTCGATCAAACGTTTGTGTCACTTACTAACACAGGTATGGTCAAACAGTTATATCTTTTCAGTTATGGCTGATGTACCCTCAACGCCTTTGTAACAATATAATTGTTCGAAGCTGCACATAAAAATGGCAGGCCCAGTATAATAAACGTTACAAATTGTAACTTGTAATTGTATTTTACAAGATACAAATCTACAAGTTTCTGTTTAATAAAGAATACAACTTACAAATTTACCATGGTGGAAAACTGACAAAATTGTAAAATTGTACCTGCAATTCTACATGTCTCTGTTTAATAAATACTTTCTCTTTACCTATATGTGACAATTTACATATTTGTAAGGAAAACTGTTTTATTAAACGTATAATTGTAAATATAAATTCGTATGGTGAGTGAGAGCGCCGGAGGACTAAACTCCCTACCTATCCTCTCCTTATTATCCTTCCTATACACCTCCTATCCATTTACTTGGAGATGGCGACACGCGAGTGATGCCACTGGTGTTGGTGTTGCTAGCGTCTATAGGCTACGGTAACCGCTTACCATCAGGTGGGCCGTATGCTTGTTTACCACAATGTTGTATAAAAAATGCTTGTAAGATTTGAAAAAATATATTTGTCTTTATTTTAATGGCAGCTAGGCAGAAACTTCTTCGTCTATTGATTTTAATTGTCCATAATAATAGCATTTTTATAAAAATAACAGATGGGAGTCGAAATCTTGCAGTTGAAACTTAGGTTAGCATCTGTTTTTTAGTATTGATGTAGTCGCCTGGAAACATAGGGTGCACTATGTTTATCCGGAACTGGCCGCAAAAGGAACTATTTGGCTGTAGTTTGTGTTTCATCTGACTGTCACTTGTTTTTATATTCTGCCGTTATTTTAGTAACTGCATGTCTATATCACCATGGATCTAACTCGTGAAGAATTTCGTTGTATGGCTTTCCACGATTTTGAAATGTAATTCAACAGCTCAGCAGAAAGAGATAAACGCGGTATCCTTTTGCACCATTATAATGCCAGTATTCATACAGTCAGGCAGACATATAATTTTTAAAGGTAAAAAACATAGATAAAAGAAAAGTGTGTTTTTATATTTAGTTAAAGTAAAATACAGTCGATTTTCATTACCAGAGGTGGCTGTCGAAGAGTATGAAAAGTATGTTTCTAAGGTCACCACGGAGGAGTGGCATAAATGTATTCAAATTGGTTTATTCGTATGAAAAGGTGCACGCTAACTCTCCGAATATTTTGGGAGATAATAAATTCATTTTTATTCATAGAAATATTTCTAATTCATTCCGGAAACTTTTAGTGTGCCCCACTTACCTAAAGTTGTAAAGCAACGGAGATTGTGTTACCTTGCGTGCAAAGGACCTTAATAATCTAATTCACCAACATAACGCTGTATGTAATTTTATGTAACATCATAATATTAAATTGATTTTTAACATGGCGTAATGGACTGTCAATAAAGATTATGCTAACTACTTGTCATTTTTTACCATGAGTTGTTGCTGCGTGGTGTTATATCTAATTATTATTAGATGTTGTGCTATTGAAACAAAAAATAAATTACATAGTTAGAGGAAATTTTCGAGCAGATAAATTTATCACTAAACAACGGCTTTATTCGTTCAATGTCATAAAAAATAACAACAAGTACATAAATATAGTCGCAGACTAAGACGCAAATACATATTAAATCAAGAGTTTAGAGGTAGGCTATTTAGTAGCAATTTAATTGTACGTGTATTATACTTGTTATTTCTATTAAAGGTGATACATAATGTGTCTGTTATCATTAGATTACTAATTGAGATTAATAGTTATATACAGTTTTTGTGTAAGTTTTATGGAGCAGTCTATGTAAGGGGTATTGCTTCCAGCAATGACTGTGTTCATAATTGAACTAGAGGCAGGAGAATCCATAAGCACTTTTCACAATAAGCATTTTATGAAATAAAACTACGAATCCGGAATCTATTGCGTTTACATGATTTTCTACTATACCGACGTTTCGAATACTTTACAGCATTCATGATCACGGGTGGACATCTAAGTCCAACGCGATAGATTCCGTAAATGTAGTTTTATTTCATAATATCAGAAAGTATTAAGGTTGATTCTTCGGAACGTAGTTTTAGAGTGTTTTCGCTGAAGAACCTATGAAAATAATCTCCAATTTAGATACTGATTTCAGATTTTATAGTAAATTATGATGTCTATCGAGGCATGTATACCGAATTATCCTTAATTACAACTGTAATAAATTAAGTTAGCAGACAACAGTCAAAACTAATTGATCTGGTATGTCCCCATTCCCAATTTTTATAGCATTATTATTTTTTGGTAATATAATTGCAGCAATATACTGGCATAAGCAAGTTCCATCGATAGTCAAATACTTTTTCCTTGATATTATGTGATTTAAATGAAAAATAATTGTACATTTTCGTAATTCCACTATTATAAAAAATGTCCCCAACTAAAATGATAATTCAGCTGGCGCAATTTCATCAGGCGTTTTTTTAATGTAAACATGTAGTATTCGATAAAATAATATCGACTCGTGATTAGCCGCGTCAGTTAGTATCGTCCTGTTAAATGAAGTGGTTTAATTTGGTGAAAAGTTACGATCAAAAGTTGTCATCTGGTGTTTGTCACGTAAGTTGCATCATTAATCTGACTTCAATAGATAATTATAACATATGTTTTACTTATTTTTTTGAAACTAACCAGGGTCTATAATATTGATATGTATTCATGGTAATTATATCTTTTATTTCAAATTTTAATAAATAACGAAGCTAGGCTTTCTTAACTTCAAATTTCTAATTAATCCGGGTCGCATTAATCTGGATTTATCTGGCTCTTAAGACCAGATAAATTTGAAGATAACATACTAATTAGGTTCTTGATACATTCTTCTTTCAGCTTTACTATTTTAAAAAGGGCAAGTCCAACGAAACAAGCAAAAGAATAAAGGCTAGTAAGACAAGACTCGCGGAGAAAAAGAGATATAAAAAAATCTAAAATAATGAGAAATTATGGAAGGAAAAACAAGAAAAATATCGACTGACTTACATACGCAGAAAAAAGAAAGAAAAAAACAACTATCAATAAACTAAATGAAACAAAAATATGGAGAAAGAATTATAAGTTATATTACTATAGAAAAAACTATCTAAAATGTTATTGCAGCCAACATTCTAGCCTCTAGACAGAGAACAGGACTCCCAACGCGAAACAGCTAAGAGACAATCACACTATGTAAGGCCACTGCACGTTTGTAAAAGATTATTCCGTACCAGCTTAGAAAGTGGCTTGTCCCACTGCTTTTGTGAGGATGGGTCCTTGGGTAGGCCCCCCAGGGGCTTATTCTCTGCCCATAACGGCATAAATAAGTAACCTCTGCCGAGGTTAGATATTTGGGCCATTTGTGTGATTCAGTTATTATAGTACTGTCAGCAGCACTCCGAGAAGACTCTGCAAGATGAGATGAAGACAAAGTATCCACACAGGTAGCATCCCATACTAATGGCCGTAAAGCTTCTACATTATCGCTGCATGTGCATGGGTGTGGAACGATGCACGGAGCACCGATACGACGTAAAATGGCTATACGGAATGTGTTATTACTTAAAAGCGTGCCTAATGCATTTGATGGTAGAGCTTTTAACCAAAGACCAGACTCCCAACGCGAAACAGCTAAGAGACAATCACACTATGTAAGGCCACTGCACGTTTATAAAAGATTATTCCGTACCAGCTTAGAAAGTGGCTTGTCCCACTGCTTTTGTGAGGACGGGTCCTTGGGTAGGCAACCATCTGGGCAGGCTATTCTCCATTTATGAGTCGATTTAGAAAATGTTGATCCACATTTAATAGATACTAGTGATGTATAGTTGAACATTTTTGGATTTTTTATACTTTTATGACATTAAGTTATACTCTACAATTTCACGCAGAATTAAGTCTGATTGTCTTCTTTTATTAAAACGTTAGCTAGAAATTTATTTTTTAATTTAAATTGTTTAAGATTTTTATAATTTTTTCGATTTCTGTTATTGTTTTAAGATTGTTTTAACGCAGTGCTTGTCCCAACATTATTATATGGAAGCGAGAGTTGAGTATGTAAAAAGGAGCATGAGAGCAAAATCAATGCGGTCGAAATGCGATCTCTGCGGAGAATCTGTGGTGTGAGGCTGACAGACCGCATTCGTAACAATGACGTAAGAGAGCGAGTTGGTATGAAAGAGAGTATTGTTGTAAAGATGCGAAAGGGAATGCTCCGATGGTTCGGACATGTGGAAAGAATGCCGGAAGAGTGACTGGCCAAGAAGATATACAATGCGAAAGTGGAAAGATGTAGATACAGGGGGAGACGGAGACTTACCTACCTAGACCAAATTGGTCATGTATTGAAGGAAGGTGGAGTCAGGAGTCTCCGAAACTGGCGAGAGTGTATGAAGAGAGTTATGAATGTTGAGGAAGCGAGAGATGTATGCAAGAATAGAGCCTCTTGGCACTCTGTTCTCTCTGCCTACCCCACAAGGGAAATGGCGTGATGATAAGTTTGTTTTAAATTTTATTATAAAACTATCTGTGCCTATACGTGATGTTAGCTATTCTATAAAATATAATAATTTCAATATGTTTGCTTATACGAATGTTTATTTTATAGCAATAAAGTTATGTCAAGTTATGTGTCATCAACGTTGTAAGTAATTAAAATCTAATACAAGATTACGTTATTTGAACCAAAAAGTACACTTTTTTTACATTTGCCAGATATTTCATTTATGTGCCTGATTCTAATTAATATGATGCATAAACCCATTCTTCTGCCTTGATCATGATTAATCTGCTTCATCAATTAATCTGAATAGTTTTAATCCTGAACTACTGGGTAGAAATCAGTGCCATTGATATATGTTGTAATATGTGTAGACCAGGATGTACTAGACATACCACTATCAATCTGAATTTTAAAAAAATTTGAGCCATACCAATGAGTCAAAAATCCTCGGTTTCGAAGAATGACCCTTAAAGAAGTATTTAGATATTTTTATATATATTTTTAGCATTTGACATGCTTAGCACTATACATTAAACACAAAGTGAAAAATGTGAAATCGAAAATAACAGTCAGGAGCAGGATTTGAACCTGCATCTCCTATATACCGACCAGGTAAACTTAATTTTACAATTAAGATTTTACCTAATAATGACGCAAACCCTATAAATATTTAGATATTTTTATATATATTTTTAGCATTTGACATGCTTAGCACTATACATTAAACACAAAGTGAAAAATGTGAAATCGAAAATAACAGTCAGGAGCAGGATTTGAACCTGCATCTCTGGTATAATGTATGAAAATACTTCCGACAGATGGTGCAGGCGTCACCCAAAAGACGTTAAGTATGAATGTGTTATCGAAATTAGCAGTCAGGAGCAATTGTCAGGATGGCTGAATTGGTAAAGCATCTGGACGATATCCAGGAGATGCAGGTTCAAATCCTGCTCCTGACTGTTATTTTCGATTTCACATTTTTCACTTTGCCTTAAATAAGTATTTTTTATAAATACTACAAGGTTAGCATACAAGCAGGACGCTGGCTAGATGGTAAACGATTACTATCAGCCAGTAACACCAAAAGCATCACTTGCGAGTCGATAAAATCCAAGCGGACGATGTCGCTGGTAGAAACAAGTATTAAATAATTCATTAACAGGAAAAATAATGAACCGTCCTTATCACAAATGCAGATTATAACGAATGCATTCTAATCAAATCAGGTTTTCATTACGTATATAAATATTTTTTATCACAGAATTAAATTCTATAAATAATTAAAACATTATTTGCATTTTTTACAAATAATTTAGGCTTTATTGCTACCATTCACAGATGAGAGCTATGGCTTCAGTAAAAAGTAAATTATAATATAGTAGCTCTTACACAGGTACAGTTTTAATACGAGCGTGGAAAACAAGCATATGACCCGCCTAATGACAGTTACCATCGCGTATAGACTAGTTAAGGCATAAAAGGTGCTACTTGTGCCTGATGCCGCCCTAGCTGAGGCTAAGGGCGGATGAACCGGGGAACGTCCGCCACCCGCAAGTCCTCCTGCGAAGCTGCGACGCTCCGTAGCCGGATGCGTCGCTCAGTAGAGGCCGGCGGACCACTGAATTATTACAACATAGTTCCAGTAGCCCGCCAACACAGGCACACGGCGGGTTTATTTATTGGGTGAGGGTTCCATACTGCCCTGTTCCTTGCCCTAAGGGATTTTCACCCGCCGTAACAAAAAAAAATAAAGGATAGAAGAGGTCAAAAGTAATCATAGTAATAATGATTGAGGTTGAGCACTGGTTTAGTACACGGCACTCTCAATCGCCGAATTAAACACAGCAATCGATATACCTTTTCAGTCCAATGTTCCCATTCACATTGGAATGCTAGTTATTGCGCGTCAGGTATAACTTAAGTTGATAATAATTTGTATAAGTTCGAATTATAGAAGGACCTTTGTGGGTCAGAGCTGTTATTTCAAGTAAATTAATTTGTCTGAAATAGACGTGACGAATCATAATGAATTAATTCCATTATTCATGGGCTAAAAATATAAAAAAATCACGGATAAATTGGTCTCCATTAACCAATTTTCTTAACAAATGAACTTTTTAAATTTATTTGATTATTTCGTTTTACTCAGAGCCACTTTATTTGACATCTCGGATTTCGAGCTTTGTAATGAATCCGATTCCGATTAGTGAAGCCACATCATTAGATCCCGTATACCGCATCGGTTTCAATTATAAAACCGATTTGGCAAACATAATCAAATATCTAGTTAGTGTATAATTTATATGTTAAATTCCGATCTATTTGATATAGTTTTTCTTATTTATACATTCTGATATTTATATAAATGATCAATATTATTCTATACCTACTAATCGAATCGATGTAATTCGATTCGTGTCATGGTTGTTAAAAATACAAAAGAAAGTTTAGGTTTATAACCTTACATACATAGGATTTCGCCATAAAACTTATCACTTTCTGTCAGGATTGCCTTTTGATCGTGGCACGATTTATATTTTATGTGATAACATTTGAATTTTTATTGCCGTGGACAGCAAATCACCTAAAACTACTTATTAAATTTTTACTTCGATTATTCTGAACTTCATGTGGTCCTATTGTTTTAAGATGCAAGTAGAAAAGGGTTCGTAAATCACAATAGATACTTAACATAATTGTAAAGATGAACATAAAATTGTACCTGATTTGTTTGTTCGGTTAATTCATTTGCCTCCAATTACACTAGATGGCGCGCTAACAAAATTTACATTACGGTAATTTATAGGATACTTTACGGCAACAGAGTATCTCATTTGTCATTGCGACCAACCTTTTTAATGTAATTCTAGTACATTAATTCAAAGCTTTTACTTTTGTTAGAAATTCAAAGGATGGGGGGGACACAAGGAGCCACGCTTACTCGTAGGTAAGAAATAAGTACTTACCCCATAGTTTGAATAGCATAGTGAGAACTCCCTAAAGGTACACCACTGATATAGAGAGAAGAGTAAATACGGAAAATAGAGTGAATGGAGCATTGAAACAACTTCTCAGCAGTCATCAACCTCAGCCAGAAGGCACTTGTCGCAATACACAACGCAGTGCTTGTTCCAACGTTATTATATAGAAGTGAGAGTTGGGTATGCAAAAAGTAGCACAATAGTAAAATTAATGCGGTCAAAATGCGATCTCTGCGGAGAATCTGTGGAGTGAGGCTGAATGACCGCATTCGTAACGACGACGTAAGAGAGCGAGTAGGTATGAAAGAGGTTATTGGTGTAAAGATCCGAAAGAGAATGCTCCGATGGTTCGGACATGTGGAAAGAATGTCGGACGAGCGACTGGTTAAGAAGATATACAATGCGAAAGTGGAAGGATGTAGGCACAGGATGAGACCGAGACTCGCCTACCTAGACCAAATTGGTCATGTATTAAAGAAAGGTGGAGTCATAAGTCTTCGAAACCGGCAAGCCTGTATGATTAAAATTATGAATGTTGAGAAAGTGAGAGATGTATGCAAGAATAGAGCCTTTTTTAGCACTCTATTCTTTCTGCCTACCCCGCAAAGAAGATGGCATAATGATAAGCAAGTAAATAAGTAGAACTCCTCACAAATAATCAGATATCTTAAAGTATAATTATTATATATCTTTTGCAAAGATCTGATAGTAATGGTCCTTAAGTAAAAATGCTACGAGAATTCGAGAGAATTTGTTATTATAAAGCTAAACCCAAAACAATTAAAGATATTAAGGGCTGACTGGATGATGTCTTATGCGTAGGAAATTATTTTTTCCATGGTAAGTAAATGATTGATTGTATTACATAAATTCTGCTTCGTTAATGAAGACGCAGTTGTATACAGTTCCATCTTTGAAATATTTTAATAACAGTTTCTATAAACAAAACACGCGTCAAATTTCATTTTACTAGTACAACAAATTGTTTGTTAATGTGGAAAAAGAGAACTTTACTGCGAACGGGATTCGAACATGTGTCGTTTCCAATTGGAGGAAGTGCTCTATACCACTAAGCCAGCGCAGTGACTGTGTCATAAAAGACTTAATATACTTTTCATCCATCTCCTATCCCTTTCCTTGGAGATGGCGACGTACGAGTGATGCCTCTGGTGTTGCATGTGTCTATACGCTACGGTAACCGCTTACCATCAGGACGGCCGTATGCTAGATTGCCACCCACGTACTTTAAAAAAAGTTTCTTCAAGAAATTGATGTGCAAAAGAAAAACATACATTTCTTTCATACCAAGTTTCTTAAGGCTGTAATGTAAGCTAATTAAGACGTCAACACTGACAAAATGCAAAGGTTGTATAAAAGAAAAGTGGCTGTAATTTGAACGAGGTGAAACGAAGCGGAGCAATGAAGGCTCGTAATTGTCACAATCAGGCTGTAAAGATTGGAGCCATTAGGTTGCTCATAAAAGCCCTGTTGAGTTGAGAGCTTGTGGTGATCTACAAGGACAAGTTCAATGGTGTCAGTACTGTTCATACATGACAATTTTGTTTGTGGAGTCCGCTGCGAAGAGTAAATTACAAGAACACAATACTTCGCAGAAAATTACCTCCATGGAATTTGTATTTAAAAATAGTGGTATACAATTAATAGGCTTTTTAAAGTTATATTTTTAAACATCGAATTTGAATAAAATGAAGCCTAAAATCCGCTACAAGAAAAGTTATATCTAGCCATGAAACCGCATTAACCACCATGTTTAGTAACTTAAGATATCTAATATATAAAATTATCGTTGTTACCAAACTCCTCCGAAACGGCTGGACCGATTGTATGGAATTTTGTATGCATATCGGGTAGGTCTGAGAATCGGCCAACATCTATATTTCAAATGATAAGGGCGACCAACCCTTTTTTTTTTGTTAAGGCGGGAAAAATATTCCTAACCGCACACCCCGTCGTTCGGGGCAACGAACAGGGTAGTGTGGAGCCCTCACCCACTAAAGAAACCCGCCATGTGCCGTCTCTCCGCCTTTATTGGCGGGCCACTGGAACCATGTTACATTCCTTCGGTGGTCCGCCGGTGACGCATCCGACACGGAGCGTCGCACCTTCTCGGAAGGCCTTGCGGGTGGCGGACGTTCCCCGGTCCATCCACCCGCAGCCTCAGCTAGGGCGGCATGAGGCGCAAGTACCTGCGCCAGCGCCACCCCGGTCGCTGGCGGCGGTTTGGGTCAGCGGAAGGATCCTCCTCCCTGGCCCTCTCCACCGCTTCCTTCCGCGAGATAACCTCCTAGCAGAAGGCAGCAACCGCGGCCCAATTCCTGTCACTGCCAAGCATCGCTCTGACGACGCTCGGCAGCGAGAGGTCCCCGCCTATTTCAGCGACGAGTTCACGGCGCTGCTCGGCCCAAGCCGGACACGACTCGAGGGTGTGCCGCGCCGTGCCCTCGTCACAGCCGCAGTGGTGACAGCCCGGAGTCGCTTCCTTCCTTGCGACTATGTTCAGATATCTGCCGAAGCAACCGTGCCCCGACAGCACCTGCACCAGTCGGAAGGTAAGGACTCCGTGCCGTCGCCCCGCCCACTCCACCAGCACCGGCTGGAGCGCCCCTACGGTCCAAAGACCGGCCCGCGGCGCCTCCAACCGTGCGCTCCACCTGGCCATGGCAGCTCGGCGGGCGTCGCCCTGCCACCTGGCTACCTCCCTGGGTAGGGGGCGTCCGCCCCCTCCCGCTCTTGCGACGCCCGCTGATTCACTTCGGCGAGCACCTCCGCCTCCAAGTCCCATCGACGTCTCCGACATCGGAGGCGTCGCCGCCCGGACCCGCCAAGCCCGGACAGGGGCTCGGATCCTCGAGTTCCCTAGGGCTGACGGTATGAAAATGGCTGACCCGATAGCCGAGAGGCTGCGAGGTCTATTTGGCGAAGGTAGTGGGGTCCGCATCGCTAGACCGGTGAAATGTGCTGAACTGCGCATCTCCGGTCTGGACGACTCGGTGGCGGCTGACGACGTCCGGGAGGCCATTGCCTCGAAAACCGGATGCTCGGAGGGCGTCAGGGTGGGCTCCATTAGGACCGGGCCCGGCGGCGTTGGTACCATCTGGGTGAGTTACCCTGTCGCGTCGGCTAAAATCTTGGCTGACGCAGGCAGGCTCCTTGTGGGCTGGAGTTCCGCGCGGGTTACCGTGCTGGAGCCCTGGCCTGCGAGGTGCTATAAGTGCATGGCGGTTCGACACACCCGACAAACGTGCACTAACTGCTTTGATTGCGGCGGCCTTTGTTTCCCCTGCGGTCAGGCAGGGCATAAGGCAGCTACTTGTACCACCCCCCCTCACTGCCCTGCGTGTGCTGCAGGCAATAGACCTGCGAAGCACTACATGGAGCGGGAGGGGTGTAGACCTCCGGCTGGAGGTCTACACCCCTCCACAGGCCCAAAAAAGAGGGGGACCAGCCAATCGGCCCAGGCTGCCCCCCCTAGCGCGGCTTCACCGCCGTCCCGGGTGGAGGAGGATATGGTTACGGCCTAACGTTCAACCGTAATGCTCTCCTCCTCTAGGCGAATCTCAACCACTACGCCAAGGCGCAGGATCTTCTCTTGCAAACCATGGTGGAGCGGTTGATTGGTGTAGCCATAGCTGCGGAGCCTTATTGTGTTCCTGACCGCCCTAATTGGGCGGGCGGCCGCGATGGCTCCGTGGCAATCGTCAGCTCCACGCACTTCGTTCTCCGCCCTTGTCGATCAGAGACAGGGGTACGGGATACGTCACCGTCAACTGGGGAGGAGTTACGCTAAACGTCGTGTACTTCTCCCCCAACCGGAGTCTGGCTGATTTCGGGGTCTGGCTTAACAGCCTAGAGACCCCGTTGCGGCGCTTGGCACCTAGCCACGTCCTGGTCGCGGGGGACTTCAATGCCAAATCCACGGCGTGGGGGTCCCCTGCGACTAATGCTCGCGGGGCGGCGGTTGCAGAGTGGTCGGCGTCGACGGGTCTCTGTCTATTAAACAGAGGCTCCGTCAACACGTGCGTGCAGCGACGGGGCGGGTCGATAGTGAACCTTTCGTTCGCTAGCCCTGATGTCGCAGCACGAGTGAGGAACTGGTGTGTCCTGGAGGAGGTTGAGACCTTGTCCGACCATCTGTATATCCAGATTGAGGTCTCCTAGACCCTCCAGGGCCCCAGCAGGGGTCACGCGGTGCGCAGAACTTCTGCGTTCCCGCGGTGGGCTGTGGGTAGGCTGGATAGGGACCTACTGGCGGAGGCAGCCATCGTTCAATCGTGGCTGTCCTCACCAGCCCTGACTGAGGAGGTGGACGTTGAGGCTGGTCGATTTCGCGCTGCGATCATGCAGGTGTGCGACTCGGCCATGCCCCGTGTGCGACGTCTTCCTCCGAGGAAAGGGCTCTACTGGTGGCTCCAGGAGCTGGCGGATCTACGTGCGGCGTGTATTCATGCCCGGAGGTCCTACACTCGCAGTCGGTGGCGCAACCGCGATGGGGAGCGGGAGGGCCGGCTGTACAAGGCATACCGCACTTCACGGGCCGAGTTCAAGCTGGCCATCTGCCGCGCCAAAACTGAAAGAAGGCAGGAGATGCTGGACAGTCTCAATCGTGACCCCTGGGGTCACCCGTACCGTGCGGCGCTGAACAAGCTCCGCACCCAGGGCCCCCCCCTCACAGAGACCCTTCAGCCCGGCCTCCTCACCGAGGTGGTCGAGAGCCTATTCCCGCGATGGGTGGAGCACACGCCCCCGGTGATGGCACTGCCAGGTAGCAACCGGGAGGCTTACCTCAGTGTACCACCCGTCACTGCGTCGGAAATGGGGGCAGCTGTTGCGCGGATTCATTCCAAGAACACCGCCCCCGGCCCGGACGGGATACCCATGCACGCATTGTTGGGTCCGCCCATACGCGACGCGACGGCTTTACGCGGGGGTGGTCCGGTCGATGGCGCTGTACGGCGCACCCGTGTGGGCGGAGTCACTGGACGCACTGAACAGGGCTCTTTTGTGGAGCCAACAGAGAGCCGTTGCGTCCAGGGTCATACGTGGATACCGCACGGTGTCGACGGAGGCGGCCTGCGCGTTGGCTGGAATCCCCCCGTGGAACTTGGAGGCGGAGGTGCTCGCCGAGGTGTATCGGTGGGTGACAAGAGCGGGAGGGGGGCGGACGGCCCCTACCCAGGGAGGTTGGTGGCAGGGTGACGCCCGCCGAGCTGCCATGGCCAGATGGAGGGCACGGTTGGAGGCGCCCCAGGCCGGTCTTTGGACCATAGGGGCGCTCCAGCCGGTGCTGGAGGAGTGGGCGGGGTGACGGCATGGAGTCCTTACCTTCCGAGTCGTGCAGATGCTGTCGGGGCATGGTTGCTTTGGCAGATATCTGCATATAGTCGCAAGGAGGGAAGCGACTCCGGGCTGTCACCACTGCGGCTGTGACGAGGACACGGTGCGGCACGCGCTCGAGTCATGCCCGGATTGGGCCGAGCAGCGCCGTGAACTCGTCGCGGAAATAGGGGGGGATATCTCACTGCCGAGCGTCGTCAGAGCGATGCTTAGCAGTGACAGGAATTGGGCTGCGGTCGCTGCCTTCTACTAGGAGGTTATCTTGGGGAAGGAAGCGGCGGAGAGGGTCAGGGAGGAGGATTCTTCCGCTGTCCCAAACCGCCGCCAGCGACTGGGGCGGCGCAGGCGCAGATAGTTGCGCCTAAAGCCGCCCTAGCTGACGCTGCGAGTGGATGGACCGGGGAACGTCCGCCACCCGCAAGGCCTCCCGCGAAGGCGCAACGCTCCATGCGCGGATGCGTCGCTCAGTAGAGGGTACCCGAAAGGGTAAGCCGCTAGCGGACCACCGAAGGAATGTAACATAGTATCAGTGGCCCGCTAATAAAGGCGGAGAGACGGCACATGGCGGGTTTCTTTAGTAGGTGAGGGCCCCACACTATCCTGTTCGTTGCCCCGACCGACGGGGTGTGCGGTTAGGAACATTTTATCCCGACTTAACAAAAAAAAACAGTGTGATACGGATGTTCCGTATTACGCTATAAATAATAGGTATTGTTTGTGGTCCTGGTTTGGACATTTTTGCGCCTCGCCGGGGTCTGCGCTCTGTTCCTGGGCACCGCTGTCAACGCCCTAATTACGGCACTGATTCCTATGAATACATATATGTTATTATAGCTATTTGAGAATATTTATTATATGTCATTGATATGTCTACAGTTAGCTAAAAAATTATCCTAAAGTATTCTAAGCTGCTGAGATGTGCGCCAGCACATAAAAATAAAATGTAAATCTTGGTTTTGTCCATTATTATCTCTGATTGTTTCATCTACATATAATATAATTATGTCTTTAATTACTGCACAGATGGTGGAGTAGTTTAGATTCCGGCCTCCCGCCCGAGTTTTGTGGGTTCGATTCCCACACAGGAGAACTCTTTGTGTGATCCTGAAATTGTATGTTTGTAAAGTTCCCTGCGATACAAAGATTATTAATTAGTGCAGAAAGTTGTCTTAAAAAAAATAGCACAGACACGCTGAGTTATACGTGTTATTATCTTCTAATATATAAAATTCTTGTGTCACAGTTTTAGTGTTTACTCCTCCGAAACGGATTGACCGATTTTGATGAAATTTTATATGTATATTCAGTAGGTATGATAATATATTTATAATTATTTTTTATACCCCTAAGTATTAAGGGTAGCCCACCCAAAAAATTTTTTTTTCATTTTTTGGACAATTTTTTTTTGTTATATTTTTTTATGGTGTAGCATTAAAAAATACATTTAGTCCTAAATTTTACTCTCCTACCACCAACCCCTACTTTTTAATAACATTTTGTATTTTTTAACCTCGGTCGATAGCTGATCAATGGGGTTCCGTTTTGCCAAACTCCTCCGCTTGGGAGCAGCATAAGTTTCGTCGAGCGCAATTTTTCAAATACATTTTAAAAGTAAAGATTGAAAAGAAATAATAATATTATCATACTCTAGAAATAATTCATATGGCAAAACAACATTTGCCGAGTCAACTAGTAATATATAAATATAATGTAATATTTTATTTTAACAATAACGTTCTCGAGACAGAATTCGATCACGACTGCTACGATGGGTATTATTCAACTGCGCAAAGGATATTATAGTGCATTTGTGTTCCAATTCAAGTGCCCTCTTTGTTCTCTCCTGTCACTTTCGAATTCATTTAAAATACAATTCAGCTTGTTATTTTTCAGGCTTATAAAGTGTTCTACGCAAAAAGGTTTTACAATAAATTTATTATAATAAAAGAAAGTATGATTATTTTATATCTATACTAATACATAAAATGGGAGTGTATGTGTGTAATATCAAAAATACAGATTTTTACTAAATGCGTAATGAAAGTATACACAATGCTTATAAATAATTAATTAATTTTGACTGTACAGATGGCGAAGTGGCTTAGATACCGGCCTCTCAACCGAGTGTGTTGTGGGTTCGATTTCCGCACAGGACAACTCTTTTTGATCCACAAATAGTTGTTCTGAGTCTGGATGTACATTGAGTCCGTGAAATTGTATGTTTGTAAAGTACCCCGCGATATAAAGATTATTTCTTAGTGCAGGGCTTAGTGTTGTCTTATAAAAAATAAGAAGAAAATAATAAGAATATACCTACTAGTAAATACAAATAAATAAATACTTCTAAATACCAATTTTTAAAGTTATTGTCTGTCTGACTAGACTGATTTGGACGGAACTTTTACTGGCAGATAGTTCATCCTAAGGAGTAACTAAAGCTACTTTTATTTTGGACAAAGATTTAAGATTCTTCACAGATAAAAGTAAACTAAAGTTCAATCGGACGTAGCAGTTACTCTCAAATATATTTCTGAGTTTTCTCGCAACTCTGGGACTTTCACATATATTATCACGTATTCATGAGTTCGACACATAGTTCATTCATCAGCCCTCATCATTTAAGCGGGAAGTAGGTGACCCAAGTCACGCGAGGTGTATATAAAGTACTTACGTAACAACATAGCCAAACTGTATAACTTATGTTTAACAGAAACATACTACCCAGTTTAATTCGTACATAATTAAAATTAGATTAATACAACTATTATAACGACAGTCATTAATAAGGCTGTATGTTTTAGTTCAAAGTTCCAACGTAATAATAACTTAATCGTAATCTCATGAACATTTCTAAGGCTTCGATATGATGAATGGCCGTTAATATTTAGTTGCCTAATAATTTTGTGTGGTGTCCCAATTTACTGCTTCATTTGCGTGTTTAAATAAAACCTTTATACGCGTATCTAAGGTTCAAGTTATGACCTGTGTCTACATTATAATAAAATAAGTGTTTTTTTTATTTGTATTTTTTTTTATTATTTATCGGCGAGCGTTTATGACGAGAGTTATGAATGTTGAGGGAGCGAGAGATGTATGCAAGAATAGAGCCTCTTAGCACTCTGTTATTTCTGCCTACCCCGCAAGGGAAATAGCGTGATGATAAGTTAGTTTTTTTTTTAGTTTTGTGGGTGGAAAAAATATTGCTAAGCTTGGTACATGACGCTACCAACAGTAAAATATTTTTTTTATATAACGTGATTGGCAAACAAGCATATGGCCTACCTGATGACAAACGGTTACAGTAGCCTCTCTAGTAGAGAAAATCTCTCAGGCATGCAGGTTTGACGGCAGACGACGTCCGGGAGGCTATTGCCTCGAAAACCGGATGCTCGAATGCCGTCAGAGTGGGCTCCATTCGGACCGGTCCCGGCGGTGTAGGTGCCGTCTGGGCGAGTTGCCCTGTAGCGGCGGCCAAAACCTTGGCCGACGCAGGCAGGCTCCTCGTGGGCTGGAGTTCCGCGCGGGTCACCGTGCTGGAGCCTCGGCCCGCGAGGTGTTTTAAGTGCATGGCGGTCGGACACACCCGGCCGACGTGCACTAACTGTTTTGATTGCAGCGGTCTTTGTTTCCGCTGCGGTCAGGCAGGGCACCGGGCGGCAACCTGCACCGCCGCCCCTCACTGCCCCGCGTGCGCGGCAGGCAACAGGCCTGCCAAGCACTTCATGGGGCGGGAGGGATGCAGACCCCCGACGACAGGCCAAAATAAGGGAGGGACCAGCCAATCGGCCCAGGCTGCCCCCCCTAGCGTGGCTTCGCCACCGTCGCGGGTGGAGGAGGATATGGTTACGGCTTAAAATTCAATCGTGACACTATCCTCCTTCAGGCGAATCTCAACCACGCCGCCGGGGCGCAGGATTTACTCCTGCAAACCATGGTGGAGCGGTTGATTGGTGTAGCCGTAGCCGCGGAGCCTTACTGCGTTCCTGACCGCCCTCATTGGGCGGGCAGCTGTGATGGCTCCGTGGCAATCGTCAGCTCTACGGCGCTTCGTTCCCCGCCCTTATTGATCAGAGACAGGGGTACGGGATACGTCGCGGCCGACTGGGGGGGAGTTACGCTGTATGGCGTATACTTCTCCCCTAACCGGGGGCTGGCTGATTTCGGGGTCTGGCTTAACAGCCTAGAGACCTCGATACGGCGACTGCAACCTAGCCACGTTCTGGTCTTGGGGGACTTCAACGCCAAATCCACGGCGTGGGGGTCCCCTGCGACGAACGCCCGTGGAGCGGCGGTGGTAGAGTGGGCGGCGTCGACGGGCCTCTGTCTGCTCAACAGAGGCTCCGTCAACACGTGCGTGCGGCAACGGGGCGGGTCGATAGTGGACCTTTCGTTCGCTAGCCCCGACGTCGCAGCGCGAGTAAGGAACTGGTGTGTCCTGGAGGAGGTTGAGACCTTGTCCGATCATCGGTACATCCGTATTGAGGTCTCCCGGTCCCTTCAGGGCCCCAGTAGGGGTCACGCGGCGCGCAGAACTCCCGCGTTCCCGCAGTGGGCTGTGGGCAGGCTAGATAAGGACCTACTGGAGGAGGCAGCCATCGTTCAATCGTGGCTGTCGTCACCGGCCCTGACCGAGGGGGTGGACGTTGAGGCTGGCCGATTTCGCGCTGCGATTACGCAGGTGTGCGACTCGGCCATGCCCCGTGTGCGACGTCCTCCTCCAAGGAAGGGGCTCTACTGGTGGTCCCAGGAGCTGGCGGACCTCCGTGCGGCGTGCATTCGCGCCCGGAGGTCCTACACCCGCAGTCGGCGGCGCAACCGCAATGGGGAGCGGGAGGGCCAGCTGTACGAGGCGTACCGCACTTCGCGGGCCGCGTTCAAGTTGGCCATCTGCCGCGCCAAAACGGAGAAAAGGCAGGAGATGCTGGACGGTCTCAACCGTGACCCATGGGGTCGCCCGTATCGTGTGGCGCTGAACAAGCTCCGCACTCAGGGCCCCCCCCTCACAGAGACCCTTCAGCCCAGCCTCCTCACCGAGGTGGTTGAGGGCCTATTCCCACGACGGGCGGAGCACACGCCCCCGGTCATGGCACAGCCGGGCAGCGACCGGGAGGCTGACCTCAGTGTACCGCCCGTCACTGCGTCGGAAATGGGGGCGGCTGTTACGCGGATTCGTTCCAAGAACACCGCCCCCGGTCCGGACGGGATACCCGCCCGGGTGCTGGCCCTGGCTCTGGACCACCTGGAGCCCCGCCTCAGGGGACTGTTCGACGTGTGCCTGGCGTCCGGACGGTTCCCTGACTGCTGGAAGGAGGGGAGGCTGGTACTCCTCCCGAAGCCGGGGCGAACGCCGGATTCGGTCGGGGCCTTCAGGCCCATCGTGCTGCTGGACGAGGCGGGTAAGCTGTTGGAGAGAATCCTCGCTGCCCGCATCGCCCAGCACCTGCGCGACGTTGGACCCGACTTGTCGGACGCCCAGTTTGGTTTTCGAGCTGGTCGTTCGACGGTCGGCGCGATTATGCGCCTGAGGGCCGCGGCTGCGGCAGTCGTCGCCGGCGGTGGAGTGCTGTTGGCGGTGTCGATTGACATAGCCAACGCATTCAACAGTCTGCCATTCAGCTGCATCAGGGAGGCGCTCCGGTATCACGGGGTGCCTGCATACCTGAGGCGGCTAGTGGCAGACTATCTTGAGGGCCGCAGCGTTCTTTATGAGAGCCGCATAGGGGACGTTGTGAGGAGACCCATGTCGTGCGGTGTCCCGCAGGGTTCGGTTCTTGGGCCGCTCCTGTGGGACATCGGTTACGACTGGGTGCTACGCTGTCGGCTCCCCCCTGGGCTTGCGGTCATCTGCTATGCGGATGACACGCTGGTCGTGGCCCGGGGTGGAAACTTCGAGGAAGCGGCGTTCCTGGCCACCTTAGGGACCTCGGAGGTGGTCAGGAGGATCGGGGCGCTGGGGCTTAGGGTGGCCCTGGACAAGTCGGAGGCCCTGCTTTTCCATGGGCCCCGACGTCGGCCACCTGCTGGCGCCACGATCACTGTGGACGGGGTCCAAATTGGGGTGCAGGCCCAGATTAAGTATCTGGGCCTGGTGCTGGACGGGCGGTGGCGCTTTCGCGAGCACTTCCGTCAACTGTCCCCGAGGCTCGTCGGTGCGGCGTCCGCCCTTGCACGGCTCATGCCGAATATGGGCGGACCCAACAATGCGTGCCGACGGCTTTACGCGGGGGTGGTCCGGTCGATGGCGCTTTACGGCGCACCCGTGTGGGCGGAGTCCCTGGACGCACTGAACAGGGCTCTTCTGTGGAGGCCACAGAGAGTAGTCGCGTCCAGGGTCATACGAGGGTACCGCACGGTATCGACGGAGGCAGCCTGCGCGTTGGCCGGAATCCCTCCGTGGGACTTGGAGGCGGAGGTGCTCGCCGAGGTGTATCGGCGGGCGTCGCAAGAGCGAGAGGGGGGCGGACGCCCCGTACTCAGGGAGGGGGCCAGGTGGCAGGGCGACGCCCGCCGAGCTGCCATGGTCAGATGGAGGGCACGGCTGGAGGCGCCCCGGGCCGGTCTTTGGACTGTAGGGGCACTCCAGCCGGTGCTGGAGGAGTGGGTGGGGCGACAGCACGGAGTCCTTACCTTCCGACTGGTGCAGGTGCTGTCGGGGCACGGTTGCTTCGGCAGATATCTGCACAAAGTCGCAAGGAGGGAAGCGACTCCGGGCTGTCACCACTGCGGCTGTGGCGAGGACACGGCGCGCCACACGCTCGAGTCCTGCCCGGCTTGGGCCGTGCAGCGCCGTGAACTCGTCGCGGAAATAGGGGGGGACCTCTCGCTGCCAGGCGTCGTCAGAGCGATGCTTGGCAGCGACAGGAATTGGGCCGCGGTCGCTGCCTTCTGCGAGGAGGTTATCTCGCGGAAGGAAGCGGCGGAGAGGGCTAGGGAGGAGGATTCTTCCGCTGACCCAAGCCGCCGCCAGCGACCGGGGCGGCGTAGGCGCAGGTACTTGCGCCTCATGCCGCCCTAGCTGAGGCTGCGGGTGGATGGACCGGGGAACGTCCGCCACCCGCAAGGCCTCCCGCGAAGGTGCGACGCTCCTCTGCGGATGCGTCGCTCAGTAGAGGGTACCCGAAAGGGTAAACCGCCGGTGGACCACCGAAGGAATGTAACACAGTTCCAGTGGCCCGCCAATAAAGGCGGAGAGACGGCACACGGCGGGTTTCTTTAGTGGGTGCAGGCCCCACACTACCCTGTTCGTTGCCCCGAACGACGGGGTGTGCGGTTAGGAACATTTTTTCCCGCCTTAACAAAAAAAAAAAAAAAAAAAAAAGGCATGCAGGTTTCCTCCCACCGAAGGAATGTAACACAGTTCCATTGAGCCGCCAATAAAGGCGGAGAGACGGCACACGGTGGGTTACGTTAGTGGGTGCAGGCCCCACACTACCCTGTTCGTTGCCCCAAACGACGGGATGTGCGGTTAGGAACATTTTTTCCCGCCTTAACAAAAAAAAAGGCATGCAGTTTTCCTCTCGATCTTTTCCTTCACCGAGCAGTGATAAATTGTAACCAAATATATATAACTACACATAATTTTGAAAAATCTCGAAAAGTCAGAGGTTTGTGCCGTACGAGGTCTGAGCCTTGGACTCGGGATCGAACTCAATACCACTTTCTTTACAGTACTTGGTTTTACCGCTAGGCTATCACTGCTCCACACACTACCATGTTCGTTGCCCCGACCGACGGGGTGTGCGGTTAGGTACATTTTTCCCGCCTTAACAAATAAAAAGTCTATCACTGCTGTATATAAGAAAAATTAAATATGATAGTTTGTTAATTTTAATGTAACTCACAATTTTGTGCTCATTTTTAAAATCCCAGTAAAAATCGAAACAAAAGCCTCGCATGTGTACGTGTTATAAGCCCTATTCAGACTCCGCAATCCACGATTATTTATTCTGAATGTTGGTGCAGTTTGTGTGATTTTATCGCGATTCTCTCGTGAAATACGACATGCCTTTACTTTTGCTTCATATGCGATTTTTAAAAAAAAAACTGTGTAAAAAACTTTGTTTCGCACAACTTTCTGCGTGGCCTGATAAGTATATACATACTGTGACACATTATTTTTACCATATGTTATTATTACATTACGTAATAAGCAATTATGACCGACTGCATTTCTAATAGATGGTACCAAGTGGGAGTACTCAATTGTTAAACACAAAGTGAAAAATGTGAAATCGAAAATAACAGTCAGGAGCAGGATTTGAACCTGCATCTCCTGGATACCGTCCAGATGCTTTACCAATTCAGCCATCCTGACAATTACTCCTGACTGCTAATTTCGATAACACATCATACTTAACGTCTTTGGGTGACGCCTGCGCCATCTGTCGGAAGTATTTTCATACATTATACCGACCAGGTAAACTTAATTTTACAATTAAGATTTTTACCTAATAATGACGCAAACCCTATAAATATTTAGATATTTTTATATATATTTTTAGCATTTGACATGCTTAGCACTATACATTAAACACAAAGTGAAAAATGTGAAATCGAAAATAACAGTCAGGAGCAGGATTTGAACCTGCATCTCCTGGATACCGTCCAGCAGTCAGGAGTAATTGTCAGGATGGCTGAATTGGTAGAGCATCTGGACGGTATCCAGGAGATGCAGGTTCAAATCCTGCTCCTGACTGTTATTTTAGATTTCACATTTTTCACTTTGTGTTTAATGTATAGTGCTAAGCATGTCAAATGCTAAAAATATATATAAAAATATCTAAATACTCAATTGTTATCAGACCGAAGTGTTGGTACCACCATCTACCCTATGACCGACCATGAAGTATGAGCATATTGGTGTGATTTGTTTGTAGCCGGAGATGTTCATTCTTTTATTTCATATCCGCGAAATAAAATGATGGACAGCTTGACGATATTCCAAATGAGAATCTGAGTGACGGGTACCACTTACCATGAGGTAAACTCTCTTGTCTGCCACCATTATGCAATGAAAAATCATACTGGATAGGTTTTTTTTTATTGCCAACGGTGGCAGACGAACAAACGGCCCACCTGATGGTAAGTGGTAACGTCGCTCATGGACTTTGGCAACACCAGGGGTACAGCCAAGCCATCGCCTACCGAATGGCTGGCATAGATTTTTTAACAAGTTTTTCTGCGCGTATATTGGTAGTTTTTATTTACTTACTTGCGACGTTTAAATCACGCGTGGAAAAATATAGAAACAAAGACTGAAGGCTTGAATACATTTATAGGCTCAGATATACAATCATAGAGCTGAATGTTGCATAGTAAAATATCTTTAAAATTGTTTATCTTTAAACTTAGGTTTTAGAGTTCGGACATATCGGGCCATCGCGCATTACGCTATTAAAAATGTTAGCGAGATTATAATATAAAGCACAAATATGGTAGTAGTTTCAGAGAATGACTCATCCAATCAATCAGAATATGGACAAATATTTCAGGTATGGTATCATAGTTAATTTTCTTTTTAACTTAACCTATGTGTTTAGCATGCATTCCCCTTTGTACTAAAAACATCCTCAGCGATCGCCAACCCGCCTACTAAGCGTGGCGATTATGGTAAAACTCCCATTTTAGGGAGGCCTATGTCCAGCAGTGGACGATGAACGGCTGATGGATGGATGGATGTGTTTAGCAGACTATTAATCTAAAAAAAATACTTATTTCCTAAATATGTTTAGCTCTATATTATATAGAATTAAACAAAAAAAACTGCTCAAGCAGGTCTGTAATCTATAATTGGAAACATCGGAAATATTTCGGACAGCCTAAACCACAAAAAGAGGTTAAAAAAAATACAAGCCAAAGAACTGCACAGCTTATACAATCATGATAGTAAAACTCTCGAGTCGAAACTTTGAGAACTGCTGATTTTATGGAAAAGTTATCAGAGAGGATCCATCCATCCATCCATCAGCTTTTTTAAGTCCACTGCTGGACATAGGCCTCCCCAAGAATGGGGAAAAATGCCGTAATCGCCACGCTTGGCTGGCGGGTTGGCGATCGCAGTCGATGTTGTTAATACTCGAAGAAGTGCTGCTGCCCACTCAGTCGGCTCTTACGACTCCCATGGGTGGAGAGGGGGGTGGGACAATTCTAAGACCGGCCCCATGTAGTCTAGTTATCAGAGAGGATGAATCCGAAGAAAGTGGGAACTTAGTTCCTTATAAAAAGTATTCCATTAAAGCTGAGAACAGGTAAGCTATCAATAGTTTTAAAATACTTTCAGATAAAGTACTTTAAAAGGCGATCTTTGAAACCAAGTGTCAGTGGCGCCGCTATAGAGTGCCAGATTACAGATAGCCTTTCAGACTAAAACATTTTGATGGCTGGAACTAAAGTGCATATGGTGACAAACTTAGATTTTAATCAGCACATTCTCTGCCATTGTGTTCGTATGAAGATAAAAACAGGAAATCTCAGTATCAGCTTAATTTCGTTTTGCACGATGAGTGAGAGCGCCTCCTCATTACCTTTATAAATAAATACCTCCACTTTTTTGCATTGCCGTATATTATGCTTTGTCTCTTCCCCTCCCATCTTCTATCTCTCTCCCTGGATTGGCAACACGCAAGTAGCGTCTACTAAGTCCCATCAAAATCGGGCCAGCCAATTTGGAGATTAGCCCGAACAAACAAGCGAATAGATAGACATTTTTTTTCTTTTTTATCTATCTAATATCTTTAAACGAGCAATTCTTGTATATATATAATCTGAATCTCGGAAACGGTTCCAACGATTTTCATGAAATTTAGTATGCAGGTGGTTTCGGGGGCGATAAATCGATCTAGCTAGGTTTCATTTTTAGAAAACGTCGTTTTATCCGGGTTTTCAGGCAATGAAAAACTGATACAATATTATTAGAATACGAAGGTAAATTACGCCACTATCTACAAGGTTATAATAGCTCCGGTGGGAAATCGGGCGGTCTCAAAACCAGAAGGCCCCGGTTCGAGTCCAGATGTATCCAGTGAGATTTTTTTCCCCTTTCTTTATAAGTTCTTTCTTTTGTGAGAAAAACAAGAATAACAAAAAAAAGAAATACCGAGCGAAGCTCGTTCATCCAGGTACTTATATTATAATATACAAACTTTTTTCTTTTTTATTATTAAAAGTGTCCTCTCTGCCTACCCTGCAAGGGATATGGTATATTGATAATTAAGTAATTAATATACCGTAGACAAAGTCACAGATAGAATCTAGTTAGATATATTTGCAATATCAAGATTAAGGTTAAAGTCCTTTTAAACGTCATCAAATTCACTTAAAAATAATGAAATTGTCCCTTTTACATTAATTCAATTTATTTCGGTCCTACTCAGGTAAGGTAAGCGGCTCGTTACGACAATTATGTACAGTTAAAACAAAAATGAGCTGAGACGGTTTCGGAGCTTACAATAGGATTTCGAATGCTCGTTATGCTCGAAACGGTGATATTATAATAGTATATCATTTATGTAGACGGAAAATTCAAATAGTTTTCGTAATTATGAGTAAAATTTCAATAATAAGCAGTGACAGTGCATAATAACTTATTATAATAAGTGTCTAGTTTCATGACAATCCATTCCGTAGTTCTTGCGTGTAGCGCAAAAAAAAAGACAACATTTCTAAAAAAAAATTATGTGCCTCTAAATACAGTCATTTTTTCTCAAATAATTTTAATCTATAGTCATAGCTCTGTAACAGCTTGTTTGACGTGATAACGTCTTATAAATCGATGTACACTGGCTG
Organism: Leucoma salicis; assembly: GCA_948253155.1. NCBI lineage: Eukaryota > Metazoa > Arthropoda > Insecta > Lepidoptera > Erebidae > Leucoma > Leucoma salicis. The sequence goes on along the minus strand of OX411805.1, from coordinate 6,409,351 downwards.
CACGTACAAAAAAGTGTCACGTTACGCTTGAGCCGAGCGTGCAAGCGAAAGAGAGAGAGAGAGGAACAAGCGCTAGAGAGGCACGATCGGCCTAAGCGTTCGGCTTGTGAGACATCTATAGACATATTAAGGCGTTATCACGTACAATTATCGTTCATACGGTTTATGGACAGATAACTATATATATATAATATTATATATTTTTAAAATAATTACAATGGTTATTATTTATTGATATACATAAATTATAGGATTATCATTATTTGTAATTTATAGGCTCCAAGTTGCCATTACTGGTGTGGATTAAAATTCTAATCACTCTTTGAAACAAGTTTTTTTTTCACATGCATGTGTCGTGATCATATCTTACTCGTAAAATAGGTCTCTTTATGTTGTGGGCAACCATTTCATGAAATGGTTACGTTTTGTTAGGTTAGGTTTCATGAAAAGGTCGGCCACACCGTTAAGTGGCCAATTCTATGATCTGGCTACGACATATACATACATAGATTCATGCCTGTTAGTACGAGGAGTACTCCCACTAGGTGCCCAGCCTTACCACCAGTAATGCAATGTAATGCAGTAATGCAATGATAATTGCTTATTTCCCTTAGTTGCCTCGTACGACACCCGTGAGAAAGAATGGGGTGGTGATACTTGTATTCAGTTAAGTGCATTATTTTTTTATTTAGACCACAGATTATAATAAAGCTAAAGTGATCTAATTTTAGAATCGAACGAATACTGTCATTGTATTTAACAACGGCTATTGCCAATCAACATTATGTAAAGTGCAGGTTTTCATTAATAACCTCGCTTGGTAATGAATGCCAATGTATCACATCAACCTTAACACACAGATTTTGAATTGCTGATAATATTCTATTATGAAAAATCTACATACTCGTATTTGGTGAATATTACAATATTTTACGAATATAGATAGTCTGAATTAGTATTTATTGATCAAATTATGCTTGCATTACAGTGACGGAAGTTACTCGCACATCACATCATATCACAGCATAAGAAACACAGCATATTTTGCTGTGTTTCTTTCTGTGTTTATTGCTAATGATGGCAGATGAGTCACGGCACTCCTGATAGTAAGTGGTAACCGTCGCTCATAGACTCAACTATACCGAGAGTATCGTCAAGCCGCTGCGCACCATTTCGTTTCTTAAATATGAAATGAAAGAATAAACGGCTATCTTCTGCTACAGCGAAAACACACTGGCGTGGCTCACACAGCAGACGGTGGTACCAACCCGTTTGGGCCCGATAGCAAGTGAGTACTCTCACTTGGTACCCAGCCCTACTACCAGTAATGTGTTTCAGAAGGTAGGATATGACTGGGAGCCCTGGACTCTCAATATACTCATATATATTGTGTTTTTTCTGTTTTGTTTCGTCGCAGTAAACGTTTTTCTTTCTTTCTTTCAAACAAAACTCAAGACAATATCACACTAGGATTTGGTACCTGTTTTTTACCCCCATTCTCGCTTTTTGAAATGAAACTATTTTTACGAAATTATCACTATTAATTTATTTACTACTGGATATTAGTCTGAATCGAATCGAAATCTGACTGATAAGAACACTTTTCCGGATTGGAAGGGACGCAGGTACGAATCCCGCTCGCAGTAAAATGTAGGTATGACCATATTATATAATTTTTCAGTGCAAAACTGAAAAAAAAACCTAAAACTATAACTTAATATTAATTCACACCACTAGACATAAAGCAACAAAGAGGCATTTACTCAAACATTAACTTAAATGGTTAGATAGTACTTATCGGTACTTTACAGGTCACTTAACAAGTTACCTGGAATTCGGACCAGTAAATTACTTTTGTAATATATTGTACGCTACATTTATTTTTACAAATTAAATTAACCTAATGATTTACTTTAAAAAGATTTCTTACTCTTTTGTTTTACATATTTATTGTTGACGGGCCTCGTGGCGTAGTCGGTAGTGTAACCGACTTTCATGCACGAGGTCGTGGGTTCGATTCCCACTTAAGACAATTATTGTGTGATGAACACATATATTTGTACTGTGTCTGGTGTTTTCTATCTATTATTATGTATGTAGGACAAAAAAAGTAGTATATGTATTATATCCGTAATTTGGTACCCATAGCACAAGCGTTAAGCTTAGTTTGGGACCAGAAGACGTTGTGTGAAAATGTACGTGAATATTTATTTATTTATATTTATTTAAGTCGCAAACCAACTTTTTTTTTATTGCATATAGTTGCAGACAAGCCACGGTCCATCTGATGGTAAATGGTAACCATCGCCCATGGACTCTACTATACCGAGAGTATTGTCAAGCCGCTGCTTACCAATTCATTTCACAGATATGAAATAAAATATAAAGGGCTATCTCCTGCTACAGCCAATACGCAACGATGTGCTTCACACGGGAGATGGTGGTACCAACCCGCTCGGGCCCGATACCAAGTGAGTACTCCCACTTGGTACCCAGCCCTACCACCAGTCATGCAATGGATGATAATTGCTTACTTCCCTTAGTCGCCTCATACGACACCCGTGGGAAAGAACGGAGTGGTGACACTTATATTCTTAGTCTGTCACCCCATGACACACGAGTGACAATTTCTAAGATTTCTGAAGAACTATAGTCCCCTAATATTTAATTTTGATATTTTTATATATTTTTTTAGCATTTGATATGCTTAGCCATATAAATTAACATAAAGTGTGAAAATGTGAAATCGAAAATAATAATCACTAGCAGGATTTGAACCCAAATCTTCTAGAATACCGTCCCAGATGCTTTGTCAATTCTCTCTTAAATTTTAGCAATACAAAATGGTATGCGTTTCTTCAATAGAAAATATTCTAATTAGATTAGTAAGTACCTGCATCAAATTGGCAGAAAAATTGTTTTAATTTAAAATCTATTTCAAGAAATTGTAGATGCAAGAAGCTTCTGAAAGAGTGGTAGATATTTGTACAGCTAACAAAATGGACACAACAGTCTGAGAAATGACGCTCGGTGGATTGCTAAAAGGGCCCCAAAAGAGTTATATCATACGTCTGATAACTGCGTTCAAAATAAAAATATAAAATCAAAATCACAAAAACATAAAGCCAAAATGAGTTAAATATCGAAATAATAGTTGAAAGTTATAACATCAAATGTGACAGTGTAATTATGATGAAAGATCATGAGATAAGAAAGGCTGACACTGCGTCATCCAAACGGAAGCGCAGGAATTTTAACGTAATGAGACGTCTGCCTCTGTAGAACATACGATAACTCGACCGTCATATCTTCAAACTCACTTGATGTCAAGTCACCGTTCAATCAATGTCATAAATGCGTCAGCACACGTGCTTCTTAGCGAAACTCAACCAATGATGCGAAAAACGTTGAGCTCCATTAAATATTATAACACTAGACTCTGCCTTACTACGACTGTGTAAACTTCAGAATTGGGTAAATATAACAAAATTAAATAAACCTTTTTATAAAGAACAAACTTTCATTGGTTGTAAATAAAAAATAATTAAAATGTTGAAAAAAAAAATCGAGCAAAGCCTAGTTTACAAATAAAAGGGAGCTACACTCTCTTCTTTTCTCTCTTCATATCTTACTGTTAAAACGTAATACACTTTTATTTGAAGTTTTAGTAGCCTTCCATATTTTAGGTACTTACCTTTCCAATGTTAAAACATTGTTATCAAATTATTATGGTTCGTTTTACTTAATAGCCTAACAATTTAATTATCAGATCCTGGAAACAAAGTACTTATCAAGACAGACGATAACGAGGCCAAACTTAATGGGGTGGCGTCTTTTTATTATAGAGTGCATATAACCACCTTCCATCCATGAAGATACGTATCCTAGGCTGAATTATTAAAATTAATCGTTAAAAGACTAATAGGCTCGTTTTTAGTTGATGCAAGGAAGTGATTCACTTTTCTCTCTGTCTGATCGAATCCAAATTCAGTATTATGTTACTTTAATGATATTAAAAGAACATAGTAATCTTGGAATAAGCTGCAACGTCACTTGGAATTTGCCGTATACCTAACTGGATCACCAGCTTACGGTACAAGTATCAAGTTTGGGCTCAAGATAATGATCTCAATAGATAGGCTATAGACGCATAGATGGTAAAGAAGGTCCGATGATGGAATAGGGTATACAAGGCTTGAGCTGGTTTAATTTTTTATTTATCACTTGTAAGAGTTTCTACATAAGGTTTTAACATGTCTGCGTAGACATGAAATAAACTCATTTAAATTTTAGTTATTTTACCAAGTCGAGGCACACACAAGATGCTACTAGGAAACTTTGCTTTGTTGAGTCAGTCTATTTTTAATTCAACAATTTTGAAAACAACGCGCCTTCTCTTAATCACTCATATTACTTTATCGTTAAGCTATCTCATAAACAGTAATCACGTTTTAAATATTAAGGTCCAAGGGGCACGAAAACCAATGTGACGTCATCCAACCTACTTTTTTAAGGGAAATGGGACAGGTACCGATAAGGAGTTACGGAAGTTTTGAGGCAGCGGAATAAATGAAAGCATTTCCGAGAATTCATTTTTACGTTTTATACTTATGGGGATTTGAATTGTCATGGGGCTGCTGTTTAAGCGCCGTTATGATTAGATAACGCGTTCGTTTATAAAATTTAATAACATTTTTATGAATGTTGAACGTATTTATATATAACATGTAGAAACAGAATACTAAGAAAATAAGTTACAACATCCCATGCTTTTCTGCAGGTGTTGTACGAGGCGAATAAGGGAAGTAAGCAATTATTACCCTTTGCGTCACTATTAGTAAGGTTGGGTACCATGCAGTAGTAGGTACCCATTTTTGTTTTCTTGGGATGATAGATGACATTAGATTCATTGAGAAATGAATGTTTCTTTTTAATTTAGTTAAACTATAAGGCTAACCAATTTATTATAATAAATCATATTGCTCGAGAGTTTAATTATAAATATAATAGTCATTTGTATACGTTTTTACTACACTTTTGAGAGGGTGGTACTTCCTCGATCGAACCGGCATGCTGGAAAAACCAAGGCTCTACCACTAGATATCTTTGAGTAAGTAGGTACTATAAAAAAAGTTTTATTGCACACATCCCGGAGTGATTTAGATAGTGAAAATACTTTTTTTTATTTAGGTGGGAAAGAATGTTCCTAACCGCACACCCCGTAGTTCGGGGCAACGAAAAGGGTAGTGTGGGGCGCTCACCCACTAAAGAAATCCGCAGTGTGCTGTCTCTCCGCCTATGTTGACGGACCACTGGTACTATGTTGGATTACTTCAGTGGTAGATAGCGAAAATCCTAGAGTTCTATGCATTAGTAGATTATTCCCGTTCAAAGTGAGGGCAGGTTATTAGTTTTAAATATATCATAGAGAGGAATTGGCTTGCGCAATGCGAATATTAATAAGGCAAGCGGAAAATTCAACTCTAAAAACTACTATAAAATTTTCATGGGTGAAAAAATAAAAGGGCAAAGTAAAGTGCCTACATAAATCCATTACGAAATATTAGTATATTTATCTTCATGAGCAAAAATTTTATTATATGTTTCTCTGAGCTGATAGGTCACAGATGTTACTTCGCAGCAGTGCTTACCCAAACAGACTGATCGCGATGAACGTTGCTGCGTAGGTAATTGACAATGATGAATGGTGTTGGGGGTAAATCGCCGCTACCTTTAAATCGATCTTGACATAGTCATTATTTTGCAGAGTTTTATCGATGACGGTGATGCCTATTGAAATTTGTTATTCCATTAACGGTATTGGCTGTTAAGGCATTATATTTTTAGTGAGACGATAAAAATTTTAATTTTAATGGTTTTTTTTATAGTGAAAAAAGGGTTACAGCCCGTTGATCATCCATCCATCAGCCTTTCGACGTCCACTGCTGGACATAGGCCTCCCCAAATTGGGGGTATACTGCCGTAATCGCCACGCTTGGCAGGCGGGTTGGCGATCGCAGTGGATGTTGTTAATACTCGAGGGAGTGCTGCTGCCCACTCCCCTCGGTATTCCCTCAGTCGGCTCTTACGACTCCCATGGGTGGAGAAGGGGTGGGACAATTCTAAAGCCGGCCCCACACGGGTGGCTCGTTGATAGTAAGTGTTATTTAACCACAGGCAACGCAACTCTCGGGTGTTACCAACCCCAAGGAAGCATATAGGTCATAAGTAAGGAAATGAATAGGAAAGGGGGAGGGAGCTAAGTCCTCTGGCACTCACACTCACAAAACAGTAACTGTTACTAATTGCGATATTCTGTAAAATGGTTTATACTTGTACATATAAGTAGCTTTTAACTGCGATGTCGTTCCCAAATTAGGTTTTCGTGTATTTGGTTTGATGGACTAATAATACAAGTGTCACATAGAAGTGTCGTACGATGCGTCGAACGCGATGTGCTGACCGACTGAGAATGAAGGGCTGTGGCTCATTTGCCACCATAGGCAATAAAAAAATGTTTAGCGTTATTGTAAAAAGTATAACCATTCGGCACTCTGTTCTCTCTGCCTACCACTCAAGGAAGATGGCGTGATGATAAGTAAGTAAGTATTACAGCTAAAATGATACTAATAAACATAACACATCATCACGCCTGTATTCCTCAAAGGGGTAGGCAGAGGTGTAATTACACACCCACAGTTCGCCAGCTATATAAGGGGCAAGCCTATTGCCGTCAACCGGGCACATTTCCGAACTCCGGGCTGCTACTAAGAATTTTTCTTTTTACGAAAAAGCTCAATAACACCGCTCGACCCGGAGATAACGATACTAATGATCATTCATTTTAAATTATTAAACAACAAATTCAACTTAGTGTAATTTTTTTTTAATTTTAACTACAGCAGCAGATTAAGACTGATTATGGTTACTTAATAGATTTTTTTTATTTAACTAGTCTTTGCCCGCGACTCTAACGCAGCCAAAAGCTAGTTTTTAGCTTATATTATCTCATGTTCCCGATATAGTAGCGGGATAAATTGTATACAGGTTTTAACTCTAATCAAGAGCTACCAAATAAAAAAGTTGCATAAAAATCCGTTGGTAGTTTTTGCGTGATGCGCGAAAAAACAAACAGACAAAAAATCTATTTTTTTGTATGTGTAGCATAATAGTCATTTTTTTCTCAAATATCTTAAATGTACAGACTGCTTAGGTCCCGTAGAATGTAACTCACTAAATCATAATTCGATATCGTATCGTTTCGCTTGTGATTGGTAGAGAAACCGACGAGTGAGGTCGCAATAATCCTTCGGCCAATCACGGTGATCTCTCAACTAATTACAATGACACGATGCGATGTCGATACAATTGAGTAAGATACATTCTAACCCCCCTATTACAGCTTTGTAATAGTTAGGATAAGGATTCTAACACTCAAGATTTCAATAATATAATTCAAGTAAAGTTAATACAAAGTGTGAAAATGTGAAATCGAAAATAACAGTCACGAGCAGGATTTGAACCTGCATCTCTTGGGTACCGTCCAGATGCTTTGCCAATTCAGCCACCGTGACAATTGCTCGGGACTGCGAATTTCGATAACACATTCATTCTTAACGTCTTGGGTGACACTTTATATGGCTAAGCATGTCAAATGCTAAAAGTATATACAAAAATATCAAATTAAGTTTTAATAAATCAACATGAATTAAGATTATTCGAAAAAATCCCCAGGAATTGCGTAAGGCGCAAAAGATTATCCTTGTGATAAATCCCAAAACCTTCAATATAGATTATGAAAAGCCTCGGCAATTTTTAATTAAACCAACATTATTTGGATCCGATTCAAAATATCTACGTTACTGAAAATGTTTGGCATAAAAAGCCTCTACCATTCAAAGGAAATTATGGGTCGCGTTTTCTCTTATTTACGAGCCGTCTTTTAATACATTTGACACTAGAGATATTTACTTTAAAGATTATTTTTATTAAGCTTGGATTTTAAAATACGTTTTGAAATAGGAGTACGTTTTTTCTGAAATACTGATGTCTTATGCAGAAAGGGCACGTTGAATACGTTACTAAACGATCATTAGTATTGTTTCTAGTGAATTTACGTGGTACTAGTGGTCCGCCGAGTCAGAGCAGTAGGGTGTGCTGTAGGTACAGTTATGCCTTAAAAAAAGTATTGTTTTAGTAAAAATTCCATCCTACTAATTTTATAAATGTAAAAGTTTGTACACTTGAATTTTTGTTACTCAATCACGCAAAAGCTGCTGAAGACATATTTGGATTAAATTTGTCATAGATTTATTTAATTACCTATGTTAATACATAAGTAGCTTTTACCCGTCCTTTTTGTTTGTTTGCTCTTTTAAGGCGGGAAAAAATGTACTTTTTAAACTTTCGCGTTTTATATTCATTATAACACATTTAACGGGTATATAAGTGCATTAAGATTATCAAAATACTACTATCTTGACTAACTTCGACGTCTCACCACCACCCACGACTAGTCTACTCGTGACCACGACTGGTGCAACTCAGCCGAAACGTCGAGGTTAGTCAAAATAATAGTATTTTTATAAGTTTAATGCGCATATAGACCCGTTAAATGTGTTATAAGGGAAAAAATATACCTAACCGCACGCCCCGTCTACATCGTCGGTCACTAAATAAACCCGCCTGTATTGACAGGCTACTGGAACTGTATTACATTGCTTCAGTGGAGGTAGCTTTTACCCTGGAAAAAATTTAGATGTCTGTGGGATATCGATTTTTGCATTGAGATAATAAATTTGCCATAGAGTCATGTACTTACATTAAATAGGGTCCAAACAGACGAACCCACTAGCAGCACCTAGCTAAGAATATTTACGAACTAAAACAAATTATTGTTTATATAACTAACTAGCTGATACAAATTCGTCCGCGTGGAATTTATTTATTTTCTTTTTTAGTTCAGAATCCTAATTATTTTTCGTAAAATAAAAGTAGTGAGCCCCGTCCTGTGAGTCCCGTCCAAATCAGTGCAGCTGTTCAGGAGATTAGCCGTGCATGTATATATCTATTTCAATCGATGTTCATTCACAATTTCATGGGTTTTATTTTTGTCACGCGGTACCCTAATTATTTCTTTTTTAAATGAAAGTAGCTTAAGTTACTGCTTATAACAATAGCTATCTGTAAGTAAAAATCCAAATCGGTCCAGGTGTTCCGGAATGGTATTCATTCACAATTTCATGAGTTTTTTTTTTTTCGCAGAACCCTAATATTGTTTCCAAAATAAAAGTATCCTAAGTTACTCATTATAACAACAGCTATCTTCTCGTGAAAATAGCGTCCAAATCGGTCCAGCCGTTCCGTTATTCATTCACAATGTCATGGGTTTTATTTTTTTACGCGGAACCCTAATTATTTTTCAAAATAAAAGTAGTCTTGGTAACAGCAGCTATCTGCTAGTAAAAGTCCCGTTCAAATTGGTCCAGCCATTCCGGAGATTAGCCGGAACAAACAGGCAGACAGACAAAAACTTTTAAATTGGTGTTTTGTTATAGGTAGCGTATATACTCTCGTTATTTAGTAAAAAGTTGTTATTTAGACAGTACAAACAGACACTTAATTTTTATTATATTGTATATATCATATCTATACTATTATAAAGCTGTAACCAGAGCTATGTTTTAGAGCTACATTTAAGATATTTGAGAAAAAACTATTGTATCCGATTATATAGCCTATATATAGGCGTGTCGAAACACAAAACATTTTTTGCACGTCTCATAAGCGAAACGTTGAGGTGGGTATTACTCTCGTTTTTCAAAGAACAACTGATTTTTCAAACTTTCTAAAGTCTTTATTTATCATATATTGCACTTGTAAAATAATATATACCTACACACACATATCAAGAAAAAACACTATTTTTAACACTCATGATATTTTTGATGCCATTTTTTTATTTAAACTAGCTAAAAAACTGTTTAAAAAAGTTCTGTCTTGGACGTCCGTGTGTCTGTTGGTATGTTCGGATAATGTATGTTAACACGATAACAACCGAAATACTTTACTAATCGATTCTTTTTTTTTCTCTTACGCTTCAGTATAATAAGTAATAGAGCCCTATCACTTTTCACGGTCTGATTCGATGTGGTTTAATTGTTATTAAATAAACAAAAAAATGTTTCGATGGTACAGTGGTACACTAAAATCAGCGTTATACCTTATTTCGTGAGAACTACTTCTGTAGATCAATATAGTAGCACCTACTTCTTAAAATTAGCGCTAGATGGCGTATAAGACATGAGAACCACATTAGTGTTTTTTTAAATTAGCGCTATGTGATTTATTGCAAACTACTTAGTAATCAATACATTATTAGTTACTTATCAAATAATCAATTTTATTGTGAAAAATTAAGATTATGAGGCGTGCACTTTTGGATTTTCCAAAGTATTTTTTTATTTTTGTCTGTTTGTCCGTTCGCGTATCACGCAAAAACTACTGAATGGATTATATTGCAACTTTTTTGTTTGAGAGCTCTTGATTAGACTTAAAAACTGGTATACATTTTATCCCACTACTAAATCGCGAACCTGAGATATAGCTTAAAAACTAGACTTTGGCTACGGCGGAGCCGCTGGCAAAGGCTAGTAATATATATATAGATAACGCAGAGATAGGCTATTGGTAAAACCAAGGCCTGCAAGACGAGTTTGGTCTCCAGTCTAGGTCAAGGCACACATCTCTGAGTTATCTAGTTTTTCGAGAATATGTGTGTATTTGCGTGCAAATCATCACTGCTCGGCGAAGGCAAACTTGCTGACGAAACCTGCCGACGAAGTATGCCTAGGAGATGATCTCGACCGCTTGTGAATTCAGGAAACTCATTCCTAATAGTGGGACATATATATATATATATATATATATATATATATATATATATATATATATATATATATATATATATATATATACTTTAAAAAAAACTAATATCATCACGCATTTTTATTTACACCTCCATGATATATTATCATACAAACCTTTTTTTTTGTTTAGGCGGGAACATCATACATACCTACTGTATTATTTTACGTAATACGACTACGGGTCTTAACCTTTCTTGTTTTTGTGGTTATTTAAATGAAGTTGCTTAACTTTATTGTGATGTGGTTGGAATAATCTATTTACAAAATACTATAAAACACTAATGATAAGTGTGGATCTCGGGACAGGGTCTACTTATCACTGAAGTAATATAATACCTACAGTTCCAGTGCCCCGCCAGTACAGTTGGAGAGACAGCACATGGCGGGTTTATTTGGTGGGTGAGGACCCCAATCTAGCCTGTTCGTTGCTCCTAGGTACGGTGTTTGAGGTTAGAAACATGTTTTCTCGCCTCAACAAAAAAAAAGTCTCACTCAAAAATCTCTTAGATATGCAGGTTTACAATGTTTTCCTTCACCGGACAGTGATAAATTGTCTACAATATAAATACGATAATTTCGTAAAGTTTGAGGTTCTCTTGAAATATCGTTATGCAGATCTAAGAATACAAGTTTCACCACCCCATTCTTTCCCACGGGTGTCGTACGAGGTGACTAAGGGAAGTAAGCGATTATCATATAAGGAAATTACCAAGTGAGAGCACTCACTTGCTATCGGGGCCCGAGCGGGTTGGTAACACCATCTCCTGTGTGACCGGCCATGAAGCACATCAGTGTATTTTGGTTGTAGCAGGAGATAACCATTTATTCTTTCATTGCATATCTGCGAAATTCAATGGTGAGCAGCGGCTTGACAATCCCTCGATATAATTGAGCTTATGAGCAACGGTTACCATTTACCATCAGATGGACCGTGGCTCATTTTCTACCATACACAATAAAATATAAATCTTAAAATATAATACTAAAAAGTACTCGTATATATAAATATGTACCTATACAACAAGACGTTAATACCACAATCATAATCTTGTCAAAATTCATTAATCGTTTTTTAAAAAATATATACCTAAAGAAGGCGAGGTTAAAGCAATGTGCAGGAAATTTGAACAAAACGTTATTATTACTTAAAAACCCGAATACTGGGCTAATGGCTCTCCCTAATTTCTTTGCGTTTTACCTCCTGATTGGTTCTTTATTGAAATGTATTTCTCATTATACTTTTTGTTGGTTATTATATTAGGCATAATATCCCTATTCACCATGAAAATACCCTTAAAGTTGGGTACATTTTTTGTAATTGTTCATTTTTTTTAATACCTGAGTTTAGGTCAGTGTGTATTGGATTACTTACTTCCATTGATTTTCTTAACACGTGCGTATTTGCCACCAATAAAATATAACCTCCATTTTGTGAGACGCCATTTTGTGAGACAGTAAATATTGCGTTTTGATGGCTTGTAGGTATCGATAGTAGGTATCTATCATATACAGATTTATCAATACTAATGTATTATAAGTCTTTTTGTGTAATCTCTGAAAGGGTTTAGCTCAATATCTTTTTGACTATGGGGAAGTGCATTTTAAGAATAAGAATAGTACTTACATTTCTTGTGGTATGTAATGGCTCCACTCTGCTCTAGATGTTTTATAGATTATAACTGGTCACTTACCATCAGGTAGGACACAAGTTCATCGGTCATCGTTGGCAATGAAATACGACGTCTATAGGATTCATTTGATTACTAACCTTCATTGGAATACTTAGGTGTAGGCATCGGCTACTGCCATGGCTTAGTGGTCTAGAACACTTCCTCGTATTGGAAGGAACAAAGGTTCGAATCTCACTCGCAATAAAGCTCTCTTTTTCCACTTTCACAATAATCTATTCTAAATAAATACTATCGAAATGTACTTACTGTTTATTAATTTCACAACTCTCCTTTCTCTCAGAATAATGAATTTCGTCATGAAATAGGATATTCTGAGAACTTCGTCATTACACACACAAACACACTTGTAATACATATGTGGTAATTAGTAATATACAAGTACATAATTAATGTTTATTCTTGGAACCTTACAAACGCCATTAATATCCTTTCGATGCCCTCTGACATGTCTGATAACCATAAATTTATATCTTATCTACACAAATAAATAAAATTGAAGTGTCTGTTTGTAATGTCTAAGCAATAGCTGAATACTACCTGTAACAAAACACTAACTTTTGAAGTTTTTGTATGTCTATGTGTTCCGGCTAATCTTCTGAACGGCTGGGTCAATTTGGGTGGGGCACGGGTAGATGGCGATTTTGTATAATAATTAAGATTCCACACAAAACTAGAAAATAACTAAATTCCACACGAATGAAGTTGCGGGTAACAACTAGTATCTATCTAATAAAGTTTAATAAAAACTAATCCAATGTTTATTATGAATTGGTTATTCGTTTTGAATGAATAAACAGCGTAAGTAAACAAAAGGCGGTGAATATTTACCAACACAATACGTGTGAAAGAGACAGTGATATACAAAATTTAAATCCATCAGCTGAAAGGGATTATTTTCATTTATCACGAACGGAGGCGTTGACGTCGCAGGCGTTCTTTTGATGAACAACACTTAAAGGCATGAAATGGCATTTTAATACAATATTCGTTAAGAATATTAAGTAAACGTACAATCAGTAACTATACGATACGCTAAGCAAAAGACCTCAGTTTATTCGTTTTGGTAATTATGTATTTAAAAGACATAAAACTATCAGAAAATAATATGACAGGCTTTAATTTATAAGTGAGAATTCCGTTTACATGTACTCAATATTTTGTATCATTTTTCAGAATCAACACAGAAAAAATATTCAAATGCTTGGTTTTGGTCTTTAAAGTGAGAACTACTTTGTCTCAAACCAAATTGAGTCCTTCATTAATAGCCATGTCACTAACTGACCTTGCTTATCCCAGTATGAATAAGGTCAATCGAAGAAAAAACGGTAGATACCCTTATCGTTGTGTTTCCTATGGTGGAAGAAAGCGCGGAGGCCCAAGCCTCCTTCCTATCCTCTCCTTAATATCCTATCCGTCCTCTCCTTATTATCTTTCCTATCCACCTCCTATCCCTTTCCCTGGAGATGACGATGAGCGTGTGATGCCGCTGGCATAGGCTACGGTAACAGCTTACCATCATGTGGGGCATATGCTTGTTTACCACCCACGCAGTAAAAAAATCTTAACATGTCCATGGTAGTTCACCAACTCAGCCATTTATCAGATCACAAAGTGCAAAAAGGTAAAGCAAAAAATTATATAATATCCTGCTCGTAGCTATCATTTTCTACTTTCGGCTTCAAATTGTTAAAATAAATCTTTACACATGTAAGTACGTTATAAAATATACTCATATACGCAAACGTCATGTAGATACAATCAGAGACATATTATATTATTCAAGTAAATAAAATGCAGGCAATAACCGACATTACTAAATTTCCTATGCACATAAATATTAACTAAACGCGGAAGTCCATACAACTGACTTACATTTACATGTTATCTCTATTTCCAATAATGTATAGTATAATATTTCTTAGCAGGTCCTTCAGAGGCAAGATCGAATGGGCTGAAACCAAACATTCTACGAACCTTTGCCTGAGGGATTATCGTGTCTCTACGCTGAAGGGAAACATATTAATGTGCTAGATGTATTTGTAGGGCATCAGTGCAAGCGACAATATAAACCATTTTGAATACGGGATACAATTTACATATATCATAGGTCCTAAATATGTTTTGTCTGTAGATATAGGTACCAAAAGTGGGGCATTCTGAAGAAATTGGGGCAAATATCCAGCTATCAGGACTTATGCGTTTAAGCGCTGGGCATAAGGACTGTCATTACAAGTCCCATTATGGAAGTTAAATAGAATTTACTATAGATATGTATATTTTTTCTGCAATTGTTATTGTTCATTAGAATATTAACATAACATAGCATCACACCTGTATTCCCCGAACGGGTTGGCAGAGGTGTATTACACACCCACGGTTCGCCAGTTATGTTTAAGTCCCATGTAATAGGAGGCGAATATACGAGTATTGCCTTCTATCGGGCACGTTTCCAAACTCCGGGCTGCTACTGAGAAATTTTATTTTTACGAAAAAGCTCAATAACACTTCGCGACCCGGGGATCGAATCCGAGATGTCATGATCAGCAGTCGCTCACACTACCGCTGCACCGCAGAGGCAGTATATAAGCATATTACATCATAATAATTATTTACTTAATATACTATAGTTAAATTTATTAAACAAAGAAGTAAATTAATGAAAATTTAATAGTGCTTAAATAACCTTTTTACCGACTTAATCGTATTTTTTTAATATTATTTTATAAGCAATGAGTGATAAATAATGAAGCTCGCATTCAGGCTCCACAGTATATCTAGACAATCATTTGACGGTAGATTAAGCAGGGCCCACTTGAGCAAAAATATTGTAGCTAAGCTTTTGTATCAAGTCTGAGTCAACATTGGCTAGTATATGAAAAGCTGACTAGGCACATTTATTATCATTGATGCAATAATATTGTAGTTTTAGGACTTTCGCAGTTTATATCTCTATGATTTAATACTGAAATAGTAGTTAGCAATAAAGATGGCAATTAAGGTGCTGCGTTTCCCAAACAAAACTGTTTTGAAATTCCTGATCTTCTACTGAGATTTTCTTCTTGGTCATGAAATAACATAGTTCTCATTTAGCTAGTTAGCCCAAACTTTGGGGGTTGCAGTTGGGTAATTTTTTCCAGCCAGAAAAAAGGATCGCTACTACAGTGTTCGTTGGCCAAAATGACGGGGTGTGCGGTTATGTACATTTTTTTCAAAAAGCCTACAGTACGTTTCTCTTCTGTCTCTTGTATCTAGAAGCAATAAGAAATTCTAAACTAAAGAATAGTATAACATTGTAATCAATGCATGTAAATAAACTATGCACAAGTTGATCTAAGAGTTAAAAAAATATAAAATTTACAAAAAAAGCATTTATTATCAGATACCCTCCCGGACACACGAATCACACCTCTACTGTTTACGCCATTAGGCCACAAGACCAGTGAGATGCGAAACAAATTTTACTATGACTTGGCAACTGATTCTCAGCTTGCATGCGTGCGTAACACTGGTTCGCACTGATATGATTAGAGCCCAATTGACATTAATATTTAAATATACGGATAAAGAATTTATAGTTTCAATAATCTTCGAGACAATTTACAGAATATTTACACTTTTAGATCTGTATTTTAGACATGCTCAGCTACTTTAAAGTACAAATTATTCGTGAATGAGGAAAAAGAGAACTTTAGTGCGAGCGGGAATTGAACCTGCGTCCCTTCCAATGCGGGGAAGTGCTCTAAGCCACTGAGCTACGGCACTGACCTTCGGCCATACCTAATCTCCTCATCACATTTGTCTTTACGCCATCAAATACTATGAATTGTACTGGTCTGGTGAAGAAAATGTTCTATTTATAACTTATAAAAAAAACATTTGAATATTATAGTAAAAACAATTGCGGATCGCAGTGTTGGTTCAAAGTTCGAGCATGCAAAAAGTGGTTGCGTTACTCATGCTTCTAAAAATTATTTTATATGTCTAACATAATAGTCTATTATAAATTTCTAGCCTTAGACCACGCCTTCGCCACAGGCAAACGCTAGTTTTTAGGTTGTAATTATTTGTAATCGCGATGTAGCCTTGATTATCCCAGCATGAATGGGTTGGCTCGATCGGCGAAGAACCACCCTCTCACAAAAGATCAGCGTGTAACAACGGTAGTTACTAAGCTCTTACCGTTGTCAAACACAAAGTGAAAAATGTGAAATCAAAAACAACAGTCACGAGCAGGATATGAACCTGCATCTCCTGGATACCGTCCAGATGCTTTGCCAATTTAGCCATCGTAACACTTGATCCTGACTGCTAATTTCGATAACACATTCATACTTAACGTCTTTGGGTGACGCCTGTGCTATCTGTCGGAAGTATTTTCATACGTTATACCGACAAGGTAAACTTAATTTTACAATTAAGATTTTTACCTAATAATCACGCAAACCCTGTAAACATTTAGATATTTTTATATTTATTTTTAGCACTTGACATGCTTAGCACTATACATTAAACACAATGTGAAAAATGTGAATCGTAAATAACAGTCACGAGCAGGATTTGAACCTGCATCTCCTGGATACCGTCTAGATGCTTTGCCAATTCAGCCATCGTGACAATTGCTCCTGACTGCTAATAATCGATAACACATTCATACTTAACGTCTTTAGGTGACGCCTGTGCCATTAGTCGGATTTTTCACTTTGTGTTTAATGTATATTGCTAAGCATGTCAAATGCTAAAAATATATATAAAAATATCTAAATATTTACTCTCTCTATCCTCTCCTTATTACCCTTCCTATCTACTTCTTATCCATTTTCTTGGAGATGAGAGAGATGACGACGCGCGAGTGATGCCTCTGGTGTTGGTATTGCTAGCTTTTAAGTTTTCATTTCTTTCGGCAGTCCTCGTGACTGTCTATGTTAATGACGTCGTTTGGTAGCTTTTGATTAGGCTTAAAAACAATGAATTTATATATCCCTATCATATCGTTTTTTTTTGGGTCGTTAACAAGCATACGGTTCACCTGATGGTAGGTGGTAAGCGACGCTCATGGACTTTGGCAACACCAGGGGCACAACAACCATCGTCTACGGTGAGTAAAATTCTCTTCTCAAGTCTCGTTTAAAGGTCATGTAGTAGCGGTTGGAAAACACCACAGCGGGTAGGTCATTCCAGAGCACACGTACGTGGAAGATAAGAATGATAAAAACGAACAATCTTGGATTTTGTAATCATCAAAAATTAACCTGTGTCTTAGTGACTCTTTACTACTTATAAAAAAAATGATAACGTAAGAAAAAATGTCTTAAAAAAAGAATCAAATCTACGAATTCATTGAAATCGATTGCAATTCCTGTCTTCGTTTTTTCTCATTTAAGTACTAAGCTAATGTAGATAACTTTTTGGTTCATTGCTTACATTATATATCAGCATATATTTGCCAAGATAATGTAATATATTTTCACAATAATCTATTCCATAAATTTACGCAACAATACATTTACTCGCATATCATATTAAAGGAAACTATTCTTGTAAATTTTGAAAATATATAGGTACCTTCTACCTAGCCTTCACGACGTTGAGACGAAAATAACAATATATTAATCTGTAAAATTAATATTAATTCTTCTTTTACATTAACATAAAATTGGCTGCGGCACCATGTTACTTCGGCAGGTATGAAGCCACAAATAATTAAGTTGACTTTTACGACAGCCGTGGCCAGGCTCAATTTCTTCTCGTCGAAAACTACCTAGTTGTCTAATAGAAATACTAATACAGTAATAATGGATTACATAATCTTAGTTTTATTGAAACATTAGTCTATACAGAATTGAATAAAACATTAAAACAAAATACTTCAAAAGAATCAGGCCATTTAACTTCTTAAACTTTCTATGTCGAAAAAACTATTTGGAGTGTCAGGAAACTGTCAAACAAATCTAGAACAAATTGATTAATGGCAACATTCTGATAGGAAAAATATTTTCTTGTGAGAATTGTTTCTTACCGAAATTGGTTTTAGGTTTGTCAATAACTAACGATGGATTAATACAATCTCTCAATTTTATACCAACAAAAGCTTAATACATGTAGGCAATTTCTATTTTATTTTACACTATCTGCTAACCCGCTACTCCGTCCGTGTTAAATTTTACTTCATATTATGTATTTTTTTTTTTGCCTAATATCCTAGTTCGTGTTCTAAAATAAATGTAAAGTACATCTTACAAGATTAGCTATTTGCACGTCTGAATCAGTCCCGCCGTTTTCGAGACTAGCCGGAAAATAAATAAGTATAATTCGTTTTTTATATAAGTATTCAGGTATTATAGGTATATTGCCAAAAGTTGCTATAATTTTTACATTACAAACAGGCACTTAAATATTATTCCTTAAAAATAAATATAGGTTGGCTTAAATAAGAAAACTAGTTAGATTTTATTTTCTCTTGTATATCGGTAAAGTCGATATAAAATATACAAGTATGTCAGTTTTTAAGCTTTATCTAGAACTATCCCACAAACGCAATTTCATAAAAACAGTTTAGTAGTTTTCACATTGTGCACGAACAACCAAACAAGTACCTATTTGGTTCAGACACGCCTAAATAAACCAATACAGTAATTTTTCTCGAATATTATTAATCTACAGACTCTTTGCTATAATCTTATGAAAGTATAGATAGATCCGTGTGGTGACGGACTAAGAATACAAGTGTCACCACCCCACCCTCTTCCGCGGGTGTCGTATAAGGCGACTAAGGGAAGTAAGCAATTATCATCCTTTGCAATACTGGTGGTAGGGCTGGGTACTAAGTGAGAGTCCATCCATCCATCAGACTTTCAACGTCCACTGCCGGACATAGGCCTCCCCTAGAGAACGCCATAACGAGCGGTCCCGTCATGGGGGATAATGCCGTAATCGCCACGCTTGGCAGGCGGGTTGGCGATCGCAGTGGATGTTGTTAATACTCGAGGGAGTGTTGCTGCCCACTCCCCGGTATTCGCTCAGGCGGCTCTTACTACTCCCGTGGGTAGAGAGGGATGGGACAATTCTAAAGCCGGCCCCACGCGGCCAAGTGAGAGTAATCACTTGTTATCGGGCCCGAACGGGTCGGTACCACCGTCTCCTGTGTGACCGGTCAAGAAGCACGTAAGTGTGTTTTGGCTGTAGCAGAAGATAGTCGTTTATTCTTTCATTTCACATCTGAGAAATGAAATGGTGCGCAGCGGCTTGAATATACTCTCGGTATAGTTAAGTCCTTGAGCGACGGTTACCATTTACCATCAGGTGGGCCGTGGCTCGTCTGCTATCACTAGCAATAAAATTAAAAAGATATTATAGCAGAACTATGATTAAATAAATCTAGTATTTTCCAACAAAATTTATCTACCCATCTATAGAATGAATATAATTATCAAAGTCACAGATATAAAGAAAAAATGTAGGGCTCTTTAAGATATTCATCATTGACGCATCAAAATTTCAAAGAAGTTGGGCGACTGTTCGCGTGACCAAAAAGCTGACCTTTTGGCACAAAGAATAAGTACCTATTGCTATTCAACGGGGCTGTCAGGCTTCTAAGCTCGCTACCCAATGTCAGTAATTCCGAGGAATTCTTCGGCACCTGATGAGGATCGGCTTGGGATATATTATGTATATTATAGATTTCATTTTCATTTATAAACGAGCACCTATATTAAATACTTGAAATAATATATAATATTTTAAGTGACTGATATATACATTAATTACCTATCGATATGTAGATTAGCTAGAGGTTGTAGCCTAGGTCGAACGGTCGGCAAGTTTAAGCAACTTATGCTCGGCTGGGAATCAGATGGGTCACCAAAACGTGGCCCTTATGGACAACTGACCTCCTGCATGCGAAAACACGTTAAGCAGTGGGTTTCTGCTCCATATAACATCCTAACACTCGGTACAGGTTGTCAGTACTGAAAATCTGGTTACCAGTTTGTCCCCTTAGTTGCATCATGGAGGTCAGATAGGCATTCGCTCCATATAAATACTGGTGGATCAGCTGAAACCAAACAGATCGGAAGCCGACCCCAATAAAATGACTGCTATAAGGCCGATCCCAATAAAATGGTTGCTATAAGGCCGACCCCAATAAAGTGGCTGCTATAAGGCTAAGGAGATGATGTTACAAATTTGAAAAGGCAGATATGTGTTTTGAAATAGAAATTTTTGTTCTATTGAACTCAATTTGTCGTTAAAGAACATACATACATACGAGTACATAGACATCAACTCACGCCTGTTTCCCAAGAGGGTAGGCAGAGATAACGGATTTCCACTTGCCTCTTCTCAGCGCATTCACTCTGTTTCACGGTCATTATATTCCCAAATTTGCACGTCGGTTAAGGGTACTCTTAACCTGACCTTTCTCTTGAACCTCTCTAGTTTGGTCAGATACCGTTCGACGTACTCAAGCTCACTTGTTTATGAAGCAGATATTAAATGTTAGTATATTTTTTTCTAAAGGACGTAAGGTACATATCAGAGACGTGGTTCTTAAATGTAAGCTTCATTAACAAGCTCAAAGTCACGCAGCGTGCCGTGGAGTGGTTTATTGAAGTATTCTCTCTACGTTATAGAATTCATAATACGGAAATCTGTAGAACGACAGTAACAGACATAGTCTACCGAGTTAGCTGAAGTGGCAATCGCTCGATGGACTGACAATCGTTGGGGAAAAAAGGTTCTCGAGTAATCACGTATCTAGCTCGCTCCGCCACAGACAAAAGCTAGCTTTTAGGATCTACCTCAGGTTCCCGATATAGTAGTGGAATAAAATGTATACCAATTTTTAATTCTAATCAAGAACTATCAAACAAAAAACGTTTCTTCAAAATTCGTTCCGTAGTTTTCGCACCAATCCTGAACAAATAGAAGATAAAAATTCTAAAAAAAACATTGGTTTTGTGTTCAGACACGCCTCTATAGCGTAATACAGTATTTTTTTTCTCAAATGTTAAATTTACAGACACAGCTCTATTACAGCTTTAAAATACATAGGATAAATCTATATAAAATACTCAGAAGGTTATAATGACGCTAGTTGGAAGTGCCATTAAAGGCACTGCAAACAACCGCAACTGAAATCAAATTGTCTTACAATTTTGTTCCTCACATTGATCGAACAAATAAAGTGGCCAATGTAATTGGTTTATATCAGCAAATCAAGACAGAAAAATTCTTACTAATAATATAAATTTATCTAATGGTAAAGGCTTACTTATCCCGGCATAAATAGGTCGGCTCGATTCGAAGTACCACCCTCTCACAGAAGATAGGCGTGAAACAACGGTGAGGACTTCTTTTTTTTTTTGTTAATGCGGGAAAAAATGGCACACCCCGTCGTTCGGGGCAACGACCAGGGCAGTGTGGGGCCTGCACCCACTAAAGAAACCCGCCGTGTGCCGTCTCTCCGCCTTTGTTGGCGGGCCACTGGAACTATGTAACATTCCTTCAGTGGTACGGTAAGTACTCCTGCCGTTGTTTCGTATGGTGAGTGAAATCGCCAGAGGCAAAAATCCCAACCCTACCCTCCCTTTATTATGCTTCGTACCCTCTCCTTATTATCCTTCCTCTCCGTGATGTCTCTGATGTTGCTGGCATCTACACAGACTTCGGTAACCGCTTAGCAGCAGGTGGCCGAATGCTTGTTTGCATTTTATGAAAAAACTAGGCTTTGCCCGCGGTTTCGCTAGTTTTTCGGTTATATCTCAGGTCCCCGATATAGTAGCGTCATAAAATGTATACCAATGTTTAATTCTCATCAAGAGCTCTCAAATAAAACATGTTGCATCAAAATCTGTTCAGTATTTTTTTTTTATCTATATTTTAGCACTTGACATGCTCCGCTACTCCTAAAGTACAAATCATACTTTGTGAATAAGGAAAAAGAGTATTTTAGTACAGGCGGGAATCGAACCTGCGTCCCTTCCTATCCGGAGAAGTGCTTTAATCCACTGAGCTACAGTACTTTCTTTTAGACATACCCAATCTCCTTATCACATTTGTCTTAACGACCAACGCCCTCTATCGGAACGCCATCAAATAGTATGAATTTTAATTGCCTAATTAAACTTACTATATTGGATGCATGTAAATGCGTTCTGATAGAGGGCGTTGGTCGTTAAGACAAATGTGATAAGGAGATTGGGTATGTCTAAAAGATAGTACTGTAGCTCAGTGGATTAGAACACTTCCCCGGATAGGAAGGGACGCAGGTTCGATTCCCACCTGTACTAAAATACTATTTTTCCTTATTCACAAAGTATGATCTGTTCAGAAGTTTTTGCGTGATGCGCAAACAAACAAACAGACAAAAATTCTAAAAAAAATGTTTTGTGTTTAGACACTCCTATATAGCCTAATTCAGTAATTTACTCTCAAATATCTTAAATGTACAGATCAGCTCTGTTACAGCTTTTTATAGTATAGATGCGAAATTGAGTTTGTTTTTCTCTTGCGCTTACACGCCGTAAACTACTGAACTAATCATCCTGAAATTGTATACATAGATATAGTATGGAGCGCAGAAAAGCATAGACTAATTTTTATCCTTATAAAATTGATAGTTCCTGTGGGAAGAGATTGCAATTATTGCATATAAATCGTTAGTTTGCCGGAGAATGACGTACCTATTTATATTCTGAAGCCCACTCGGACAGAGTCACGGGCAGCATCTAGTCGTTAATACTTATGCTATTATATATTAATTATTGTATTACTTATTGAACTTTATTGTTTTTAAAATTCAATTGTATTCTGTGTTTAAAGCTAAATTGGGTTATGCATTATAATTTATTAAGCTATGTAATTAAAGAGCTAATTTGAATATATTATGTTATGTAATATACGTTATTAAGCTATTTTATTTTTCAAATTATAAGCTGTTCCATTGTTAATTTATTTATTTTAAGGGCCCTCATAAGCCTTAAAGCTAGTTATTTGGTTCCTGATATAGTAGCTGGATAAAACATATGGCAGTTTTTAAGTCTAATCAAGAGCTATCAAAGAATAATATCCAAATCCGTTAAGTAGCTTTTGCATGATGTGCGAACAAATGAACAGACAGAAATTCTCAAAAAAATTGTTTTGTATTTCAATTACCTTAAGTTTCCCGACATAGTTCTGTTACAGCTTTATAATAGTTAGGATTTATTGTAAAAATTACAAGTTTATTTTATTACTTACCCGTATCTATTAAGTCAATAACCTAAATTTTTAATAATCAATTATTATTTTTATTTTAAATTATATGCGAATTATTTTAAAAGTGACTAAACATATTTTCTATATATACAAATAAATAAAATTGAAGTGTCTATTTGAAATATATAAATTACAGCTTTTTACTAAATGTATACGAGAGTGTAGCTCTTGATGGGACTTTAAAACTATATTATCCCATATTTTATCCCGCTATTATATCAGGAACTTGAGATATAACCTAAAAACTAGCTTTACGCTGCGGCGGAGCCACCTATATTTATAAGATACATTTTTGACCTACGGATATAACACCATAAAGGTTGCATTTGTAAGTTCTATTTATTATACAGTATTAAAATTAATTCTCATCTAAATGACTAAGCATTTTCTTCTTAAAGTATCACTTTCCATGGTAGAACGCTTAAACGCAGTAAAAATGTCACATATTTGCGTTGAATTTAAAAGTAGGAAGTTAGAGTATAGAAATAGGTGCAAGAATCGGACGAGTTGAATTAGGATGCTCTTACTGAAACAAAAGTATATGGAATAAAATAACGCCGATTTCAAGTTATTTGTACGAAGGTGTGTGTTATTTCTAACAAAATTTTGTAATGTTGGCTTATAAAGAATTTCTCTCCATGAATTATTTTTGTAAGGTAGCGTGCTTAAATACAAATTATGAATGTATAATAACTATTAAAATTATAAGAATTTCTCGACATTTTTCAGTAAATACTTTTAATAAAAAGTGTAATGTAATAATAAATTATAACTTTATAAAAACTTACCTAACGTAACCCAAGTCCATTTTTTAACACACAACACTAAATAAAAATCTAAATTCTAAATAAGGAAATCGAATATTTAACTGTCACTTACGTCACTTCCACTCACACAGTTTGAATTCAGAAGTTATTATTCGCGGAGCTTTTTGGACACGTGCGGCCGGTCCGACGAGCGAGGCCGAATGCGGGCTGCACCTGTTGTGTTCACGGCTTAACTTTAACGGTAGACTATGAAGTATATCCGATATATAGGGTGTTTCTTGGCGTAATAGGAATGGAAATTCGTCGTGAGAATCAGTTTGATCTGATTACAAAAATATATAAATATCTAAACAGTTTCAGCCTTGCTTATCCCAGTATGAATAGGCTGGCTCGATCAGGGAGTACCACCCTCTCACAGAAGAACAGCGTAAGACAATGGTAGGTACTGCTGCCGTTGTTTCCTATGGTCAGTAAAAGCACTAGAGCACCCAAACGCCTCTCCCTATCCTCTCTTTATCATCCTTCCTATCCCTATCTTATTATTATCCTTGATATAAAGAAAGAAAGAAAGAAAGAAAGAAAAGAAAGAAAATATTTATTTCTTACCACAAAAGACTTAAGCTTACATATTTATAACAAAAATAAAATTGATACCTAATAACTATAGCAAAAAGTAAAAACGGAATTTTACAGGATTTGTATTTCGTCTTGTGAGGCAGAAAAAAGCCCATTGCTTAGCAAATGTTGCAATGCCGGATGGCATTCCAACGCTGATTTTCAGCAATGTCCTAGACTTTACTTGACACTAACAAGCACTGTAAAATAATTATTTCCATTTTCTTGTAAATGGACACATTCTTATAAATAGACATAGTTATATTTAAATTAATACCCATATTTGCCTGTTACTGACATATATGGCATAATCACACAAAAAAATAAAAAAAGCCTGCGCTATACCTACGTCATAGAGTAAAGTAATCATACACCTACGTATTCTAAATTCTATGGACGTTATATATCCTCACCGTTCTTTATTCGTGTGGTGACGGACTAAGAATACAAGTGTCACCACCCCATTCTTTTCCAAGGGTGTGGTATGAGGCGACTAAGGGAAGTAAGCAATTATCATCCATTGCATGACTGGTGGTAGGGCTGGGTATCGAGTGGGAGTACTCACTTGGTATCGGGCCCGAGCGGGTGGGTACCACCATCTCCAGTGTGACCGGCCATGAAGCACATCGTTGCGTTTTGGCTGTACAAATTCAAATTGTGACAATACTCTCAGTATAGTTGAGTCCATGAGCGATGGTTACTATTTACCATCAGATGGGCCGTCGCTCGTCTGCCACTACAAGCAATAAAAAAAAACCTTAGTATCCCTTCACTCCACCTGCTATCCATTTCCTTGGAGATAGCGACGTGCGAGTGATGCCTCTGGTGTTGCGTAGCATAGGCTATTGTAACCGCTTATCATCAGGTCGGCCGTATGTTTGTTTGTCACCCACGAATTATATATATAAAACAGCAACAGGAAAATAAACAGAACTACCCGCAACACAGAATTTTCAAATGATATTGATTGTATTTTGCGTTATTCTCGATTACACATTTTTCACTTTTAATGTATTTTGCTTTATGTAGTTTCAAAGTTTACGAAGAGTTACAAACTAACATCATTAAACATAAATTTACAGACATAATCGCATGACATGTTGACAAACAATTTTGAATTACGTTAATCGATTATATTAAAAATTCTTGAAATAAACTACACCAAGGTTTCTCCATATATTTGATGAAATTCAAAAAGTTATCTATACTATTTAGATATTTTTTATAAATATTTGTAGCATTCGACATGCTTAGCACTATACATTAAACACAAAGTGAAAAATGTGAAATCGAAAATAACAGTCAGGAGCAGGATTTGAACCTGCATCTTCTGGATACCGTCCAGATGCTTTACCAATTCAGCCATCCTGACAATTGCTCCTGACTGCTAATTTCGATAACACATCATACTTAACGTCTTTGGGTGACGCCTGCGCCATCTGTCGGACGTATTTTCATACATTATACATTATTTTATTTTCGATTTCACATTTTTCACTTTGTGTTTAATGTATAGTGCTAAGTATGTCAAATGCTACAAATATATATAAAAAATATCTAAATATTTAAAGGGTTTGCGTCATTATTAGGTAAAATCTTAATTGTATAATTAAGTTTACCTGGTCGGTATAATGTATGAAAATACGTCCGACAGATGGCGCAGGCGTCACCCAAAGACGTTAAGTATGATGTGTTATCGAAATTAGCAGTCAGGAGCAATTGTCAGGATGGCTGAATTGGTAAAGCATCTGTGCAGGTTCAAATCCTGCTCCTGACTGTTATTTTCGATTTCACATTTTTCACTTTGTGTTTAATGTATAGTGCTAAGCATGTCAAATGCTACAAATATATATAAAAAATATCTAAATATTTAAAGGGTTTGCGTCATTATTAGGTAAAATCTTAATTGTAAAATTAAGTTTACCTGGTCGGTATAATGTATGAAAATACGTCCGACAGATGGCGCAGGCGTCACCCAAAGACGTTAAATATGATGTGTTATCGAAATTAGCAGTCAGGAGCAATTGTCAGGATGGCTGAATTGGTAAAGCATCTGGACGGTATCCAGAAGATGCAGATTCAAATCCTGCTCCTGACTGTTATTTTCGATTTCACATTTTTCACTTTGTGTTTAAAGTTATCTATACTATTATAAAGCTGTAATAGAGTTGTGTCTGTACATTTAAGATATTTGAGAAAAAATGGCTGTAATAGGCTATATAGGCGTTTAAAACCCAAAACATTTTCTTTTAGAATTTTTGTCTGTTTGTCTGTTTGTTTGTTCGCGCATCACGCAAAAACTACTGGGTGGATTTTGATGCAACTTTTTTTATTTGAAAGGCCTTGATTAGACCTAAAAACTGGTATACATTTTATCCCGCTACTATATCGGGAACCTGAGATATACCCGAAAAACTAGAAAATTATTTAAACTAGATTTTTTTTTAGAATTTATTTAAATAAAACTACTGGACGGATTTTGATATAACTTTTTTTGTTTAAAAGGCCTTGATTATACTTAAAAACTGGTTTACATTTTATCTCGCTACTATATCTATATCGGGAACCTGAGATATAACTGAAAAACTAGCTTTTCGCTGCGGCGAAACCGTGGGTAATCTGGTACAGCCATAGCACAAGCGTTAAGCTTAGTTTGGGACCAGAGGATGTTGTGTAAAATATCCGTGAGTATTTATCCGTGAATAGAATTAAAAAGAAAAAAGGATTGATAAGACAATGACTGGCTCAAAAAATTATTATAGGGTACATTCACTAATATGGCATGAATTTCATAATCTTTTTGGATTAGTTTTCTCTATATAGAAATTTAAATAGATTTTCAAATAAGATTATTATCCGATTAAAAGTACTTAATGGCTACAAAGGCGACTCGGGTCGCCAGACACAAACAAAATTGTTGGATGACGATGTTTTGTTGTTCTTAAAGGAACATAAGTCCAAACACAAATATCGCTTCATAAATATGATAGGTATAGAATGTGTATTTGATGCGTGGGTATTATATCCACTCTACACTTTTATTTATTAAATATACGAGTATTCCTGTACATAAAGCTTGGTTGTGTTCATTTGATTATGTCCGTAGCTGTTCAAATCTTCTACGATTATTGCTACGCAAGAGCTACGCTTAAATATTGTGACACGATAGAGGAAATGTATAGGAGTATAATATATTAATATAATTTTATAGTCCTTTTAGCCT
The DNA here is from genome assembly GCA_948253155.1 of Leucoma salicis. NCBI lineage: Eukaryota > Metazoa > Arthropoda > Insecta > Lepidoptera > Erebidae > Leucoma > Leucoma salicis. Next base: position 6,380,874 of record OX411805.1, on the reverse strand, counting down.
TTGCCCGCGGCTCCGCCGCACCTAAAAGCTAGTTTTTAGGTCATATTTCAGGTTCCCGATTTATCCCGACATTTTATCCCGGTATAAAATGTATACCAGTTGTAATTATAATCAAGAGCTATTAAGTAAAAAAATTGCATCAAAATCTGTTCAGTAGTTTTTGCGTGATGCATGAACGAACAAACAGATAAACAGATAACCAGACAAAAAATCTAATAATATATTGTTTTGAGTTTAGATACGCCTACGTATTTAGGGTACATACAGTATTTTTTTCTCAAATATCTTAATTGTACAGACACAGCTCTGTTACAGCTTTATGATAGTTAGGACTAGCATTTACCCGCAACTTCGTCAGCGATAGCCTCTTTCACGTTTAAAATTCAATCCTAGGGGATTTTACGCCTGCGAGATAAAATTTCGTAAATCACTGAAACACATTATTCTAAGACAAGGATAAAGTAAAATTATGACTCTTAATTCAAAATCCTCAATCTGAATGTATACCCTATACCTAAAATATCATGGCTCAGAATATAATATATTTTTTAATTTGAATAGTAATGTACTCACCCTTCCTCAATAACCATATGTTTTGAAAAAAAAATATATAGATGTTATCCATATATACTTTTTGATTTATTATATGGAAGCGAGAGTTGGGTATGCAATAATTGTAATATAAATGTGGTCGAAATGCGGTCTCTGTGGAGAATCTGTGGAGTGAGGCTCTCCGTATATTCAATGTACTTTGTGAGTGAGGCTAACTGACTGCATTCTTAACGACGACGTAAGAGAGCGAGTAGGTATGAAAGTGAGTATTGGTGTAAAGATGCGAAAGGGAATGCTCCGATGATTCGGACATGTGGAAAGAATGCCCGACGTGCGAATGGTTAAGAAGATATACAATGCGAAAGTAAAAGGATGTAGGTAGGTACAGGGGGAGACCGAGACTCACCAACCTAGATTAAATCGGTCATGTATTGAAGGAAGGTAAAGTCAGGAGTCTCCGAAACCGGCAAGCGTGTATGAAGAGAATTATGAATGTTTAGGAAGCGAGAGATACATGCAAGAATAGAGCCTCTTGGCACTCTGTTCCCTCTGCCCTCCTCACAAGGGAGATGACGTGATGATATGTAAGTATATTACCTATTCAGTGAAAATAACTCAACACCCAGACTGAGTAACAAAGTCTACAGGATTTACACTATAAATTAAAATGACACTGAGGTTATCACCAGCGTATTAGTAGCAAGATAAATTTTATCGTAGTAGCCCAAATATCTGTAAGTAAGTAGGTCTAAAGACCACACCTACTTACATTAGAATATATACACAATTTAAAAATACCATCTAATCTTAGTATTTATTGCCTCGGTGGTGCAGCGGTAGTGTGTGCGACTACTGATCATGCGGTCTCGGGTTCGATCCCGGGTTGGGCAGAATTATTGAGCTTTTTCGTAAAAAGAAAAATTCTCAGTATCTAGCAGCCCGGAGTTTGGAAATGTGCCCGGTAGATATAATAGGCTCGCCCCCTATTATGTGCGACTTAACATAGCTGGCGAATTGTGGGTGTATAATACCCCTCTGCCTACCCTTTCGGGGAATATAGGCGTGAAATATGTTTAAAACTATTCATCATAAAATTCTTCCGCATCACTTAATACCATATATAGGTATAGGCCGGCCAAAATCGTGAAGCGTCAATTAGTCGTCTCGCAATTTCTATAATCTAATATTTCGTTTAATATAACGTTAATACTATTCAGTGATTTGAATAGTTGAATAATTTACGCACTTCATGAAAAAATTGTAATATTTTTATGTAACTTTTACACCTGATACTTCGAAGTTGACTATCGATCCAGGTTATCGTGTATACGTAGATTCATATATCACAAACCCAATTTCAAAAAATGTTAGGTAACTGAAATATTTGGTCTGGTGACCTGGGATCTTGGACTATAACATTTATTTGTCGAACCGTGCTGAATTCCGCCTCCATTAAAAGGCTTATTTTTAGATGATATTAAATCTCACATCTAAGAGAAGCGGTACTTTATCTTACTTTAAATCTTTGGAAAGAGGGGTAAACCATGGAATTTGATAAAGAAGTAAGGATGGTCTCGTGGACCGACAGAAAAACAAACTAAAGAAATAATATATAAGATATATTGCCTAGCATGTATCCGATGACGTGTTCTTTCTCACTGATCTTCATTAAATAGTTGAACCGTATTTGAGTCCGTAAATACAGGTGCAGAGACTGAACACGGTGGATTTATTTAGCGGGTGCCATTTCGTTTCTCCAATTAACGACGTATGCGGTTAAGTAAGGCTCAAAAATTATATTAAAATAGTATTTTTGCTTATGGATTAGCAATTCATCTTCTGGAATTCGGTTGAAAATTTAATCAATAATAAAAAGTTTTTTACAAGTTTCAACTGCAGTGGGCCTAGCCAAGTTGCATTCTATGATCGCTAACACTATAGAAAACTATTAAAATGTATAGGAATTCGATATGTTTTCGATACGTTTTTACGGCTAGAATAGTTTATTTCAGTTACTTTCATAGTATTATGTCCTATGGCATACTGCTATGGGGATGCTCCGCTGATTTAAATTCTATATTTGTACTTCAGAAAAGGGCCGTTCGTGCAATCTATAATCTGGGCCCGAGAGTTTCCCTTAGACAGAAATTTAAAGAAATAAATATTCTAACTGTCGTGTCTCTATTTATATATGAAAATCTGTTGTATGTCAAGAAAAACATCAGAAGCTTTGATAAGTATAGCGACGTTCATCACATTAATACAAGGAACAAAGGCAATCTTGTTGCTCACAGTACTCGTCTCCACAGAATCAGTAGATCTTTCATGGGACAATGTATATGCTTCTACAATAAAATTCCTGAAAATGTCCGAAACATGCCACTAAATAAGTTTAAGAAAGCCGTAAAAATTAGACTTTGTAATCAAGGTTATTACACTGTTTCGGATTATCTTGAGGATAAAACTAAATGGGCTTGAGCTGCTCCTCATTCATTAATTTTCAAAATTGTTTTATAAGATATAATGTAATTTTAGTTATAAAGATTATATTAAATTGTAATAAATTGGCAATTTAAAAAAGTGGCCCATGAGTTTCTTGCCGGGTTCTTCTCATGAAAGGCTTTACTACGGAATCCGGCCGCTTGTGGCGATTGCAATCGCCACTTTGTTATTGCGGTTGCACTCGCCTCAGGCGCTCGTGTTAATTATTTTAATGATTAGTGTATTATTGACGATTTTAAGTGCTACTTAATAGGCCTATGAAATAAAGATATTTTTGAATTTGAATTTAACAAAATCTATAACGATAAGTCACGTGACTTAACGTTCGAGATGTCAAATAAGTGGGCCTAGCCAAGTTGCATTCTATGATCGCTAACGTTAATAAAAAACTATTTAAATGTATGGGAATTTAACATCTTTAACCATAGATAAAAAACTATATACGAGTACATATTTATATAAGTCTTTAACAATATCTATAACGCTAAGTCACGTGACTTAACGTTAGAGATGCCAAATTTCCGTACATTTTAATAGTTTCCTATTAGCGTTAGCGATCATAGAATGCAACTTGGCTAGACTGACAGTTTTCTATAGCGTTAGCGATCATAGAATGCAATTTGGCTAAACCCCCAGTGGGCTTAGCCAAGTTGCATCGATAGACAAAGTACAACCACACTCAGAACTGCAACACAAATTTCGCCCCGGGATGTTGCTACTTAAGTCACTACGAATACTGTACAGTAGTATATATATGGACATATAACTAACTAATGTATACCTCCATGCATAGTAAATTGTACACAGGTGGGCAAAAGCCAGAGAACCTTCGTAAATTCGCGGTTAAACAGTTTGTTAACTTTCATATTGAGCATAAAGTAATGGAAATTTATAATAAACTACATAGATTCTGCCTGCCACTTCGTACTCGTGAACTTTAGTATAAATACATCACTGTAACGCACGCTAATTATCTCTATGTAAAGTAGATATCCACAGTAACTATCAATTTTTCCAGAATAAAATGTAGCCTTTGTCTTTTTTGAGCTTCAGAATACATGTGTGCAATTTTAATGATGATTGGTTCAGTAATTACGGCGTGAAAGCGTTAGAAATAAACTCACTTTTGCATTTATATTATTAGTATGGATTCCAATAGTAAGATTGATTGCTTTCTGTTTTTTTTAATATAAAATATATAGTTCTGTGGATCCATCCATCCAGCTATCAACCGTTCGACGCCCACTGCTACCCACACATAGATTTCCGGCCACAACGAGCTGTCCTGTGCTGACTGCATTCAATGACTCCCTGCGGCTTTGACCAGATCGTCGGCCCATCAGATTTGAGATCATCCTACGCTGCGCCGTCTAATACGTGATCGTTTTTTCCCCAATGGTTATCAATTCGTCGAGTGACATGACTTGCCCATTGCGACTTCAGTATGGCAGCTCGGTTCTGTGAATAATATTTGGAAATTTATAGTTCATAATCTAGAGAAGCGTTCAAAGAATATATTGAGATGCTTAATATTGGAGAACATTAGGCATGATACGAGTGTGCCTTTAGAGTGAGAAGGATTTAGTTCTTAGTACCAGACAGCTAATAATGGGCTCGGTTTTCAAGTAACTAAGAAGTTCACTTAAGTATGCAGGTTTACTCAATGAAGTGAGTATTATGACGGGTCTCGCGGCGTAGTCGGTAGTGTAACCGACTTCCGTGCACGAGTTCGTGGGTTCGATTCCCACTCAGGACAATTATTTGTGTGATGACACACACAGATAGAGAGAGAATGCCGGACGAGTGACTGGTTAAGAAGATATACAATGCGAAAGTGGAAGGATGTAGATACAGGGGGAGACCGAGACTCACCAACCTAGACCAAATCGGTCATGTATTGAAGGAAGGTGGAATCAGGAGTCTTCGAAACCGGCGATGAAGAGAGTTATGAATGTTGAAGAAGCGAGAGATATATGCAAGAATAGAGCCTCTTGGCACTCTATTCTCTCTGCCTACCCCGCAAGGGAAATGAGGTGATGATAAGTAAGTAAGCAAGTATCAACACAGATATTTGTACTGCATCTGGGTGTTTCCTATCTATTATGTGTATGTAATATACGCAGTACCTACCAATGGCGGTTGTTCAGTGAATAAAGGAATAAATTAAGAAAATGTATGCAGGTTTTTCTTCTTCATCGTACAGTTAATAATTGTGATGTTATATTAAGGAACCCACGCATAAAAGGTTTCTATTCTTGTATTAGTCTATTTATCCATAGACTTGTTAAGCTATTTTGGGCACCTACACAGAATAACAACTTAGCAATAAATCGTTGTAGGACCATGAGTGGGTGTACATAAGCAAGGGATATTTCAAATAGAGTTATTTCGGGATCCTTCTAATACGGACAAGATCATTCTGTAGTTATCTATCAATTTTAATGCTCAGTTTGGCTTACGAACAAATCTATATTATTATGAAGCTGTAACAGAGCTATGTCTGCACATTTAAGGTATTTGAGAAAAAAGTGCTGCATAAGTTAATCATAAAGTGAAAAATGTGAAATCGAAAATAACAGTCACGAGCAGGATGTTATTTTCGATTTCACATTTTTCACTTTGTGATTAATGTATAGTGCTAAGCATGTCAAATGCTAAATATATATATAAATAAGTGTTGTATAAGGATATATAGGCGTGTCTAAATAATAAAAAGTTTTTTTTAGATTTTTTGTCTGTTTGTCTATTTATCTGTTTAAAATAAAAAATAAATATTCACGGACATTTTCACACAACCTCCTCTGGTCCCAAACTAAGTTAACGCTTGTGCTATGGATACCAGATTACGGATATAATACATATACTACTTTTTTTGTAAATTAATATATATAATAGATATAAAACACCCAGACGCCGTACAAATATCTGTGTTCATCACACAAATAATTGTCCTGAGTGGGAATTGAGCCCACGACTTCGTGCACGCAAGTCAGTTACACTACCGACTACGCCACGAGACCCGTCAAGTCAAGTTTGTCTATTTGTTCGTTCGCCCATCACGCAAAAACTACTGAACGGATTTTGATGCAACTTTTTTTATTTGATAGATCTTGATTTTTTATTTTATTTTTATTGCATGTAGTGGCTGACGAGCCACGGCCCATCTGATGGTAAATGGTAACCGTCGCTCATGGACTCAACTATACCGAGAGTATTGTCAAGCCGCTGCTCACCATTTCATTTCACAGATATGAAATGAAAGAATAAACGGCTATCTCCTGCTACAGCCAAAACGCAACGGTGTGATTCATGGCTGGTCACACGGGAGCCATAATATAATATAAAATACGGTATAAATTTGTGACGTTATAGAAATATATATTATAACTGTATGTGCGGTCACTCGAAAATTTGTGAGTATAAAAAATACATAGGAATATGCCATGCTATGATTTATATGAATATATATTACAGCTACATGTGTGATGGGCTTAAACAAGCAAAACATATTATAGTTAGATCACAATGAAATTTGTTTTTGTGTCGCAATGATATTATGTTTTTCATTTGTGACAGTGATTTGGCATAATAAACTTTTAATGTGAAAACATTTAATGTTAAAGTAAGTAGGTAAAACCGGCTGCTAGCCTGGCGCCGTCGCCACGCCATTTTATTTTATTGTTTTAACGCCATCTGTGTACTAAAGCTACATGCTTACTAGGAAGCACAAAGAAAATCAATAAACCAGTAACAGTTTTAATTCGTATATAGATAACAAGAGGGTGCTTACCAAGAATTATATAAGACTCAAACAATATTCTCATTTATTATATAATACATTATAGTAATAGGATACATTCACACTTACTTATAAGTTCATTGTCTTTATTATGCCCCTTTCCGTAATTTTACACATATCATCACTTTATAAAAGCACACATTGTTAAAAGTTATCATCGTTTTATTTCTACTCATTATTTTTACAAAACAATTTCTATGTTTTCACATCTGGCTGACGTCCCGAGACTCCTATTTTTTTTAATATTCCATCCATCCAGCAGCCTTTCAACGTCTACTGCTGGACATAGGCCTCCCCAAGAGAACGCCACAACGAGCGGTCCCGTCATGGGGGATAATGCCGTAATCGCCACGCTTGGCAGGCGGGTTGGCGATCGCAGTGATGTTGTTAATACTCGAGGGAGTGCTGCTGCCCACTCGCACGATATTCCTTCAGTCAGCTCTTACGACTCCCGTGGGTAGAGAGGGTTGAGCAATTCTAAAGCCAGCCCCACACGATTTTTTTTTAATATTAGGCCAAGCCATTTGCATAATAATTGGAGTTATAAATGTGTTGTAACTTTATAGTACTTACCTACATTTTCCTCTCGAATAATGCAAATCTAAATTAGCGGTTGCTTAGTGTTGCTTTTTGTCACTTGACTCCTCAAATACCGAAGTTATAATAGTAGGTATTACTGCAGTATTTGTGTAGAAACACTGAATTTACATTGTAACTTTTTAATCCTGTTAGCGAGTTCTCAAAAACTTCTTTCTTGATGGCTAATTATGGAGCAAAGAGAAAAAGAAACTTATGGCACACAGGACTTTGTCTAGGTTGACTAACTAACTTATCATCACGCCATTTCCCTTGCGGGGTAGGCAGTGAGAACAGAGGGCCAAGAGGCTCTATTCTTGCATACATCTCTCGCTTCCTCAACATTCATAACTGTCTTCATACACGCTCGCCGGTTTTGGAGACTCCTGACTCCACCTTCCTTCAATACATTACCAATTTGGTCTAGGTAGGTAAGTCTCGATCTCCCCCTGTACTTACATCCTTCCACCTTTGCATTGTATATTTTCTTAGCCAGTCTCTCGTCCGGCATTCTTTCCACATGTCCGAACCATCGGAGCATTCCCTTTCGCATCTTTACACCAATACTCTCTTTCATACCTACTCGCTCTCTTACGTCATTGTTACGAATGTCAGGTCAGTCAGCCTCACTCCACAGATTCTCCGCAGAGATCGCATTTCGACCGCATTGATTTTGCTCTCATGCTCCTTTTTACATACCCAACTCTCACTTCCATATAATAACGTTGGGACAAGCACTGCGTTGTGTATTGCGACACGTGCCTTCTGGTTGACAAACATATATATGAATTATATAAAATTAAAATAAAAGTCTGCGATTATCGTGTAGATACTGAAGCACCGCAATTTAATAGAAATAGGTAGTAAATCGTAACACAGAAATCCGTAAGTTTCTCCGGTGTGTAGAAGCGTCACTCAAGAGATGGTATCTCAATAGGGTAGGCTACCAGCGGTCCAGAAATGTAATGTCACACAATTCCAGCGGTGCTCCAATAAAAACGGAGAGACCATACGGTGGGTTTATTTTATGGGTAACCTCTGCACTACGCTACTTGTTTTTCTGAACAAAGGGGTGTGCAGTTATGTATTTTATAATTTTTCACACCTTAAGAAAAACAAATAACTAACACGTACTGTTTTTTTAAGCTGTAATTTAGTTTAAAACTGTAATAATGTTCAAAATTCTAAAATCTAGAACATGATTTTAGTACAAAGCGTTGCTAACTCTGATGAAAAAATTTTAAATCAATCAGAATTTTTAATCAAACGAGTTGTCAATTATAACGGATAACATCGAAGAGTTTTGGTAGCACATGCGTCAGTCATAACAGCTTGTCACCTTGCTAATTGGTTACACAACATTTGCGTCGCGTGACAACATGTGACATGCTATAGACGGGGGGTATTATTTGCAGGAGATATTGGGCATATTATATAAATATTATTTTTGCAGTTGAAGCTCTCACTACAAGTGCGGTTGACGATTTTTTTTGTGTATATTTTTATTCCTCCTCGGATGGATAATTTGTAGGTACTCAATACTGTTCATCCTTAATTTCCATCCAAAAATTTATACCCAGTATATAGGCACATCCCATCCATCCATCAGCCTTTCAACGTCCACTGCTGGACATAGGCCTCCCCAAGAGAACGCCACAACAAGTGGTCCCGTCATGGGGGATAATGCCGTAATCGCCACGCTTGGCAGGCGGGTTGGCGATCGCAGTGGATGTTGTTAATACTCGAGGGAGTGCTGCTGCCCACTCCCCCGGTATTCCCTCAGTCGGCTCTTACGACTCCCGTGGGTAGAGAGGGGTGGGATAATTTTAAAGCCGGCCCCACACGGCAAATATAGGCACATAGGTATGTATAATATGAGATCTATTAAGATACATAAAAACGCGTCCTCGTCGTAAATATAAATGTGATGTGGAGATCGGATATGGCCGTCGGTCACTGCGATGGCTTAGCGGTCTAGAACACTTCCCGGATTGGAAGGCCCGGATTGGAAGGGACGCAGGTTCGAATCCCACTCGCAGTAAAATTATATGTTTCCACATTCACTAATAATTTGTTCTTTAAAGTAGCTGAGCATGTCAAGTGCTAAAATACAAATAAAAATATTTATTAAAACAAAATGCGCCTATAATAATATGAATTTTAATTGCAAAATTAAAATTACTACATTAGGCCAGTGCCTTTGAAAATGGTAAAAAGTGAAAAACAATAATAGTACGATGAAACCCATTGGAAAAGTAAGAAAATATAACAAAAATAAAAGGAAAAATAATTTACGGGCGATTTGAGGTCGGGAAGGGGGTGGGAGTGAGCTTTTAAGGGTAAAAATCGGTTTATCACGATTTCCGGAAAAACTAAGAGTTCTATCGAAAAAAGTTAAATGTCAAAATTGTAGGCAATAAAAAGATCTACAACTTTTGTATTAACACTTTTTCACATAACCTCAAAATTTATGTGAAAAATCTAAAAAACCGACTTTTTGGTTTTTTACTTTTAACTTCCACAAAAAATTATATTTTTTCGCAAAACTTGGTGAAAACTTACCTTTTTATATCTCAAACCCATTGTAATTTATTTTGATGCAAAATATTTATTTTGTTTCTCTTATTTTGATTAAATATCAAAAAATCACCGTAACTTTCAATCAAAAATTCTCACCTCAAAATATCTGCTTTTTGAAAAAAAATGCATTTTCTGAGAACATTTACTCAAAAAAATACATTATATTTTGACAGAATTCCCTTCAAATCCTATGTCTAATACTTAGAAAATTAGCTATTTTCACATGTTTTTTGCAATATATATGTTTCATGGATTTGATTTTTTTTAATTTATCAATGTAACATGGAAACTTACAGTTTTTTAGTAATTAAAGTGTAAATTTTAATAAATTGCTCAATATTTTACATAAGGATTACAAAAAGTTATTTCGCTTTTTTTTATTTTCTGAGAAAATTTTCCGTAGTAATGTATATTTTTTTTTGTACCATCAAAAAGTTGCGATTTCAACGTATAAAAAGCACACGGATTTTTTTCAAAAAGTAGATATTTTGATGTGAGAATTTTTGATTGAAAATTAGGGTGATTTTTCGATATTTTATCAAAATAAGAGAAAAAAATAAATATTTTGCATCAAAAAAATTAAAATGTGTTTGAGATATAAAAAGGTAAGTTTTCACCAAATTTTGCGAAAAAATATTATTTTTTGTGGAAGTTAAAAGTAAAAAACCAAAAAGTCGGTTTTTTAGATTTTTTACATAAATTTTGAGGTTATGTAAAAAAGTGTTATTACAAAAGTTGTAGATCTTTTTATTGCCTACAATTTTGCCATTCAACTTTTTTCGATAGATCTCTTAGTTTTGCCGGAAATCGTGATAAACCGATTTTTACCCTTAAAAGCTCACCCCCACCCCCTTCCCGACCTCAAATCGCCCGTAAATTATTTTTCCTTTTATTTTTGTAAATTTTCTTACTTTTACAATGGGTTTCAACCTATTATTATTTTTTTTGGTTTTGAAAATTATCGGCACTGGTCTATATTGGAATAATGCATGTAAATTGTTCTACATAAAAACTATAACGATGTGAAGAATGTTTGGATGGTACACATAGCAACACCTTGCCCGTTCTCCCGAACTATGAATGTGTGCGGTAAGGTAATTTTTTCTCACCTTAATACAAAACAAAGGCAATCGAATGGGGAACTGTTATCTATAAGCAATCTAAAATTCTAAACGATTAGTTAAATAGAGTGTTAACATGTATTTACGCCCATATGCGTAATTAATTTACGCCTTTATAAAGGCCTTTTGTCCTGTATTGGTTTATGCTTAAAGACACGTGTAACTAAATGTAATTGTTCACTGGCTCAATACTACACAATGGATCGAGCGTAGGCGCACATCCTATGCCTTTTGTAGCCGTCATAAGATCAATTGAAAAGTTACCAACATACCCCCTCCCCCCTTCCACCTTCTACTGGCGTGAATAAGACAATATAAGTATAAGCGAGGTATTTTACAAAAGATTCCAAAATATAATTATAAGACTATTTAGATATTTTTATATATATATTTAGCATTTGACATGCTTAGCCATATACATTAAATACAAAGTGGAAAATGTGAAATCGAAAATACCAACCACGAACAGGATTTGAACCTGCATCTCAGCCATCGAACATATAATATATGAACATACTTCCGACAGATGGCGCAGACGTCACCCAAGACGTTAAGTATGAATGTTTTATCGAAATTAGCAGTCAGGAGAAATTGTCACGATGGCTGAATTGGCAAAGCATCTGGACGGTATCCAGGAGATGCAGGTTCAAATCCTGCTCGTGACTGTTATTTTCGATATCACATTTTCCACTTTGTGTTTAATATTAAAAGGCTTCTAAAATAACCGTCCCCAAAAAGCGTGCTTTCACCCTCATTATTCTTTATCAACTATGTTCAAACCGCATGTCTTGGAGCTTTACGGATAAAAGCAATGTAGAAAAAAGCGAGCGTATGTCTAGACCTAAAATAATAACGAATTTTACCACCACAGTGTGGACGGGTCGGTGGCGCACTGTCTTCCTAAGAAATCTGTCTTCTTTTGAGTCTTATATTTAATCCGGGCATATACGCTTCAGTCATGAACCTTGGTTAGAAATACTCTAATTCCACATCTGTATGTTATTTAAAAGCCGTGTGGGGCCGGCTTTAGAATTGTCCCAACCCTCTCCACCCATAGGAGTCGTAAGAGCCGACTGAGGGAATACCGAGGGAGTAGGCAGCAGCACTCCCTCGAGTTTTAACAACATCCACTGCGATCGCCAACCCGCCTGCTAAGCGTGGCAATTACGGCACTATCCCCCATACTTGGGGAGGCCTATGTCCAGCAGTGGACGTTAAAAGGCTGATGGATGGATGGATGGATGTTATTTAGATCCAAGCTATCAATTCAAAATATGTATTTGCAAGCTTTTTTGAACCGGCATGGTAAGCTTACAGTTAAGGCCAGCGGTCTGCTTGTTAGACATATTTGTAAATAATTAAAAATATTGTTACAAATTTAATAAGACTGTTATAATTTTTTCTAATAAAGAAAAGAAGATATTATATTATACAATGCCTAGGCTACAAAACTTTGCTTAATTCAATTGATTAACGAAAGCAAAGTAGAACATCTGTTCTGTTAACAATTGAAGTGGAAATCTGTTTCCAACAATTCTTTTGTTTAACCAAAGTTTGTTTTGAAAATATTTCTAAGAATAATGGCGATTGTGACCTTAATTAGAAATAAGTTTTTTGTTACTTCAAAATTTAATTTTAAAATAACTTTAAGTTTTACGGACGAATTAAAATTCATTCTTTTTATAATAGACTAAATTTTAAAAGTTGGAAGCATGTCCATCCATCTGCCTTTCGACGTCCACTGCTGGACATAGGCCTCCCCAAATTAGGGGTATAGTGCCGTAATCGCCACGCTTGGCAGGCGGGTTGGCGATCGCAGTGGATGTTGTTAATACTCGAGGGAGTGCTGCTGCCCACTCTCCCCGGTATTCCCTCTGTCGGCTCTTACTACTCCCATGGGTGGAGAGGGGTGGGACAATTCTAAAGCCGGTCCCACACGGCCAATGGAAAATGGAAGCATGTCAAGTGCTAAAAATTGATAATAAGCTAGTTTTTTTTATACTACGCGGAAGTGGCAGGCAAGCCTGATCCTGATGGTAAGCGGACAGCGCAGCGTATAGACGCTATCAACACCAGAGCGCACACGCGCGTCGCCAACTCCAACGAAAGGAATAGGAGGTGGATAGGAAGTATAATACAGAGGATAAACTAAATAAATAGAATATATATTAACAGAGATTATAATACAGAGAATAAACTACATAAATAGAATATATATTAACCGGAAATATGTAACGACTTTTTCGTGGTAGTCGGATTTGCAAAGTAAGTCGGAGCAAAACGGGCGAACGAAAACGTTTCTTACGAACGCTGCCTTAACAATGAGAGATATATGATTGAGTTCTAGAGAAAAGTTGCAGAGCTTGATAATGCCTACAAAAAAGTCAGTGGCAGCATATGTCTCACTTATATATTTAAAGTAAAAAAAATAGTTTCTTATAATAAAAAAATAATTAAATCGTGTAGGTCATGTTTATTGGTCATACCTATATATTATCAATAATTATGAATTCTTATCAAAATAAGAAAATTTATCGTTTCAAGTGTTTAAAACAAAAGACTTCCCTTTTACTGCATATAATTTGGACGAATGGTTAAAGAAATAATACGATATAGGTATGGAACCACGACCGTGTCGTAAGTAATCTATGAGTATTATTTCTATTAAACGGTTTTTTTAATGTTTACCGCCCTACGAAGTGGGCATGGGTCAGCTAGTACAATATTATGTAAGCAATAGTTAATGAAAACTACTCTTTAAACTTTACATACCTATATTTTTGTTACTAAAATAAAAATAAATATAGTTATAAGCAAGTAATAATAATAATAATAATAATAAATAAATATTTATGGACATTTCACACAACGTCATCTGGTCTCAAACTAAGCTTAACGCTATGGGTACCAGATTACAGATATAATACATATATTACTTTTTTTTTGTAAATACAGACGTTATAATAGATAGAAAACACCTAGACGCAGTACAAAATAATATCTGTGTTCATCACACAAATACTTGTCCTAAGCGGGTATCAAACCCATGACCTCGTGCACGGAAGTCGGTTATTCTACCGACTACGCCACGAGGCCTGTCAAGAAGGAGATATATTTAATAAAAATAACTGTACATTAAAACATAAAGTCGCAGTAACTGCTGAATAGCATCATATTTCTACTTAAAAATATACACGTAGTAAAGAATAATTAAGATAAATTCGATCGCTGAGAACAAACGACGATCGCTTATTACATACTAAAGGTACCCTGTTACACAAATAACGTAACAACGTATAATAAGTTCATAAATAAGGCAAAGCTGCCAGTTATGGCATCCCTAGCCAGTCACAGGCTATTGAATTTTATGTTACTAGAACCAGATGACACTAAAGTACCTATATCAAGCAGTATTAAGGTTAAGGGGTTTAGTTTTCAACTAACTGTTATCGCCTGCAAAGAAACTTTTACCGTTAAAAACTAGTCTTCTGTGATAGTAGAAAAGTAAATGGTCCATCTGATGGTGAGTAGTAACTGATTTACAATACAAGCGGCTACTCTAAGAAAAATAAACTTTAAATCTTAAAAAATGTAGGTACTTGTGTACTGTGTCTGCTTAGTGCTAGAACTAAGATAACAAAATATAAATAATTATATGAAACAACTAATGTAAGATAATTTATTGTTACTAACACTATGGAGATTTTTTTTTTTTACTGCGTGTAGTGGCAGACGAGCCACGGTCCATCTGATGGTAAATGGTAACCGTCGCCCATGGACTCGACTATACCGAGAGTATTGTCAAGCCGCTGCTCACCAATTCATTACACAGATATGAAATTAAATACAAACGGCTATCTCCTGGTACAGCCAAAACACAACGATGTGCTTCATGGCTGGTCACACGGGAGATGGTGATACCAACCCGCTCGGGCCCGATACCAAGTGA
This sequence comes from Leucoma salicis, assembly GCA_948253155.1. Taxonomy (NCBI): domain Eukaryota; kingdom Metazoa; phylum Arthropoda; class Insecta; order Lepidoptera; family Erebidae; genus Leucoma; species Leucoma salicis. Next base: position 6,365,795 of record OX411805.1, on the reverse strand, counting down.
GTACTCCCACTTGGTACCCAGCCCTACCACCAGTCATACAATGGATGATAATTGCTTACTTCCCTTAGTCGCCTCATACGACACCCGCGGGCAAGAATGGGGTGGTGACACTTGTATTCTTAGTCCGTCACCACACGGAAAAATTTGAATTTCTGAATGAAACATTATTACTATATTACTAGCATTTGCCAGCGGCTCCACCGCAGCCAGAGAGAGTTTTTAGATTATATCTCAGGTTTCCGATATAGTAGCGGGATAAAATGTATATCAGTTTTTAAGTCTAATCGACAGCTGTCAAATAAAAAATAATTATTAGATTTTATGACTAGCTCGAACACTACCTGGCCGAGATCACCCGAAATGAATATATGAATAACATTTTGATATTATTTCTGAAAGTGGAAAAACTCTCTTTTTACACTTTCACAAATAATTTCTTCTTTAAAGTAGCTGACCAAGAGCAAACCAATTAGAAAATCTCATCATCGATTAATATGAATTTTAATTGCAAACTTAAATATTTTGATATTTTTATATATTTTTTGAATATTTGACACTCGATACATTAACCATATAAATTAACACAGTGTGAAAACGAGAAGTCGATAGTAACAGTCACAAGCAGAATTTAAAACCTGCATCTCCTGGAATACCTTCCCAGATGCTTTATTATTTCAGCCATCGTGAATTTTGCCGTGTGGGGCCGGCTTTAGAATTTTCCCACCCCTCTCCACCCATGGGAGTCGTAAAAGCCGACTGAGGGAATACCGAGGGAGTGGGCAGCAGCACTCCTTCGCGTATTAACAACATCCACTGCGATCGCCAACCCGCCTGCCAAGCGTGGCGATTACGGCACTATCCCCCATTCTTGGGGAGGCTTATGTCCAGCAGTGGACTTTAAAAGGCTGATGGAATGGAATGGAAAATTGCTCAGGACTGTGAATTTCGATAACACAATCATTCATTCTTAATGTCAAAATTAATGCATCCGACAGGTAGTGTCTTAAAGACATCTAAAACAAAAGTGAAGTGGGGATTGGGAGTCCTATTTTCCCGTACTCCATGGGTATCACCATTAAGTGACTGCGATACGTTAGCGGGCCAGAGTACTTCCCCGGATTGGATGGAACGCAGATTCGTATTAAGCTCGCAGTAATGCTTCCTTTTTCCACTTTCACAAACAATTTCTTCTTTACATGAACAACATTGAAGTAGATTAAGTTCATATTTTAAGTTCACTTTCAATTTAAATGTGTTACTATTGTTAAGCAAGTATTAACCGGGGTGAAAATATGACCCTATGCGTTAATCCAGTTCACAAGCTAGCTCTTCACCAAACTTCAACCATATCCATTCAACAGTTGTTGCGTTATTGGGTAATAAACTGACACATTTCGAGTCAGTTCTCAAGAAAGCGATGAGGAACTCGTAATTAAAATAGGAATATCTTGAAATTCATAGTATACAAGCAGATGCAGACAAGAGATAGTACAAAGTAAACTTATTGAAAAACATGTACTGGCATTTTATCTTACACGAAGCAGCGAGCTTGATTATTAATTTAACTGTTTTAATTTGACACTATTTGGCACGGGTTTCATCTAGCAATAAAAAAGATTAGGGCCGTAGTCCACCACATTAGTCCAGTGCGGGTTGGCAGACTTCACAAGCCGTCGAGAAAGTTTCTCAGACATGCAGGTTTCTTTACGATGTTTTCCTTTTCCGTGCAAGAACTCAACTTTCAACTCTACCCAGATTTCGTATATACTGTGGGTCTAGCCAAGTTGCATTCTATGATCGCTAACGCTACTAATAGTTTAACACAAAGTGAAAAATGTGAAATCGAAAATAACAGTCAGGAGCAGGATTTGAACCTGCATCTTCTGGATACCGTCCAGATGCTTTTACCAATTCAGCCACGTATTTTCGCAGTCAGGAGCAATTGTCAGGATGGCTGAATTGGTAAAAGCATCTGGACGGTATCCAGAAGATGCAGGTTCAAATCCTGCTCCTGACTGTTATTTTCGATTTCACATTTTTCACTTTGTGTTTAATGTATAGTGCTAAGCATGTCAAATGCTACAAATATATATAAATATTTATAGGGTTTGCGTCATTATTAGGTAAAAATCTTAATTGTAAAATTAAGTTTACCTGGTCGGTATAATGTATGAAAATACGTCCGACAGATGGCGCAGGCGTCACCCAAAGACGTTAAGTATGATGTGTTATCGAAATTAGCAGTCAGGAGCAATTGTCAGGATGGCTGAATTGGTAAAAGCATCTGGACGGTATCCAGAAGATGCAGGTTCAAATCCTGCTCCTGACTGTTATTTTCGATTTCACATTTTTCACTTTGTGTTTAATGTATAGTGCTAAGCATGTCAAATGCTACAAATATATATAAATATGCTACTAATAGTTTTCTATAAAACTATTAAAATGTATGGAAACTTGACATCTCTAACGTCAAGTCACGTGACTTAGCGTTATGGATATTGTTAAAGACTAACATAGGTTCTTTATCTATGGTTAAAAATGTCAAATTCCCATACATTTAAATAGTTTTCTATTAGCGTTAACGATCATAGAATGCAACTTGGCTAGACCCACTGCTTCACTTAATATAAGCCATTCATCTCGAAAACATTTTGTAACGATGATATTATTAAATTAAATCAGAACAATTATTATGGATTATTTTAAGGATAACGGTAATCAAAAAGGCACAAGTTACAAACCCTTCTCGTAGCTTTCATTTTTTATTTCACTGTCGTACTTTCTATTCTAGTAAATGGTCGATTATGTCAAGTACTTAAAAAATTGTAAAATAATAACAAAACAAGTAACTTTTCAATTTTACACCATCCACTGTTGGATATTGACCGCTCTCTTCAAGAGAACGTTAAGTTAAGCAGTCTTGTGCTGCTTGCATCCAACGGCTCCTATAGCTTTTTTTATTTAGTCCACTTTTTATGACATATTTATGTCACGTTGCGTCTGAACTATGTCATCTGATGCATTGTAGATATTACACTCTGTATACCTACGTTATACATAACATAATATTTTTATGTTCTTTTGTCACTTTAAAAGCCACAGTTTCAGTATACGTGTTACCAAGAATTTCCTGATTTTGTACTTGCTGACCTTTTTATGTACTTACACTTTGTATATACTATATATGTATGTATTGTATATACTATATAAATGTATGTTTGCCGTGTGGAGCCGGCTTTACAATTGTGCCACCCCTCTCCACCCATGGGAGTCGTAAGAGCCGACTGAGGGAATACCGGTGGAGTGGTCAGCAGCACTCCTTCGAGTATTAACAACATCCACTGCGATCGCCAACAGCCAAAAGCGTGGCGATTACGGCACTATCCCCCATTCTTGGGGAGGCCTATGTCCAGCAGTGGACGTTAAAAGGCTGATGGATGGATGGATGGATGGATGGATATATGTATGTGCTATGTGTATTGTAATATATAGTATGTCATCGTGGTGGGAGAATTTTTTCATGTCATTTTAGTCATACGAATTATGATAAACTGTAATAAGTTGGTGAATTTAAAAAGTGGCCCATGACTTTCTTGCCGGGTTCTTCTCATGAAAGGCTTTTTTTACTATGAGACTGATAACAGACGGACTGATAACAGCTACTGTCATTCTTTTTAATTCATTTGAATGACAAGCAAATTTAATTTAATAATCTATCTAAATCCGAACCTTAGACGACATGATTGATATCGGGTGATCTAGTGATTTATTTCTTCATCAAATAAATTATTTTTTCACTAATCTAATTGCTTCTGTTAGTGACACAGCTGAACCCGGAAACACCATGCCAAAAATCAATCAATATAGCCTTTCGTATATCGTGAACATTATAGTCGGCTTCTGAAAAAGATTAAAGCTCTATCTATTGGGGTCAACGGTCGTATTGTGAAGGCGCACAAAGCCTCCGTTATAAATCATGGTACAGGTAATTTCCTACTATTACAGCTTTTCTAACGATTGGTATTGTTCCCTACGTTATGCAAGCGAAAATGGGCGATACAAATTACCTACTCGCGTTTCTAACGTTGCAAAGGTTTTCGTTAACAAAATACCGACACTTATGAATACATATCCGTTATTATTATTTTTTATACTACTCGAGTGGCAAACGGTCATACGGCTCACCTGATGGTAAGCAGTAACCATAGCATATAGTCGTCAACAACACCAGAAGCATTAATGGCGTATCACTCAATCCAAGGAAATAGGAAGGAAGAATTAGAAATCGGACAGAAGTAATATTAAAAAGAGGATAGGAACGATAATCAGGAGACGATAAGAAGGATAGTCAGAACAAGTTAGGTAGGGGGTTTGGGGCTCTTTCAACTTTTTGTTACGTAAATGTTTACACGGCAAATGACGTTATACAATTGAAACTTAAAGTTTTTTTTATTTATTCATTCAGCCATCATCCCTTTGCTGGCCACTATACACAGGATTCCCAAGAGAATGAGGGATTCTGAGTCGCCTGCGTCCGTTGTCTCCCTGTAGCTTTAACCATGCCCATTAAATTTTGCGTCATCTGACACGTGATTATCAACCAAAAACTTTTCTGCACTAACGTTTACCGGTTTACAAATTGATATGATTTACCATTTGTTAATCTATAGATTTATCTACGTATCGTATTTAATCTTCTAGACATATCCCACCGTCTCCATGGCACGTTAAGTAATTATTTTCTTAATTCTAAGTTATATTTAATTTACTGCAATGCGCTAACTCACATATATAACATAAATATTATAACTGCATTGGTGGTAGGGCTGGGTAACAAGTGGGAGTACTCGCTTGATATTGGGCCCAGCGGGCTGGTACCACCTTCCCCCGTGTGACCGGCCATGAAGCACATCGTTGCGTTTTAGCTGTAGCAGGAGATAGCCGTTTATTCTTTCATTTCATATCGGTGAAATTAAATGGTGAGCAGCAGCTTGACAATACTCTCGGTATAGTTTAGTCCATGAGCGACGGTTACCCTTTAACATCAGATGGGCAGTGGCTCGTCTGCCAATACCAAAAAAAATATGTAAGTGTTATATGTTTTGAAAAAGAAACTGTGCATTACGTTTAATATTCATAAAGATCTAATCATGTCGAGAAAGGACAAAAAAATACTCTGAAGCAATAAAGTGACAAATTAAACTTGGAATTACCATAATTTTATTAGGAAACTACTATTCGTATGCTATAATTACCGGTGCACGAAAAGTGCTTTGTTATAAAATATTTTCATAACAACAGTAAACAAAGGTGGTGTGTAAAATGAAATTGGTTGGCTTGGAAAACAAGTTGATGTATAAAATAATATAGTATTCAATCTGTCTGTTTGTTCACTTCTAAAGCTCAACTATAAATATTTAATTTTAACAAACTTACATAAAATAAATCGTTTGATAACCTACCAATATTTAAACACAAAGTGAAAAATGTGAAATCGAAAATAACAGTCAGGAACAGGATTTGAACCTGCATCTTCTGGATACCGTCCAGATGCTTTACCAATTCAGCCATCCTGACAATTGCTCCAGACTGCTAATTTCGATAACACATCATACTTAACGTCTTTGGGTGACGCCTGCGCCATCTGTCGGAAGTATTTTCATACATTATACCAACCAGGTAAACTTAATTTTACAATTAAGATTTTACCTAATAATGACGCAAACCCTTCAAATATTTAGACATTTTTATATATATTTTTAGCATTTGACATGCTTAGCACTATACATTAAACACAAAGTGAAAAATGTGAAATCGAAAATAACAGTCAGGAGCAGGATTTGAACCTGCATCTTCTGGATACCGTCCAGATGCTTTACCAATTCAGCCATCCTGACAATTGCTCCTGACTGCTGATTTCGATATAAAATAACAGTCAGGAGCAGGATGTTATTTTGAGCTGTTATTTTCGATTTCACATTTTTCACTTTGTGTTTAATGTATAGTGCTAAGCGTGTCAAATGCTAAAAAATATATAAAAATGTCTAAATATTTGAAGGGTTTGCGTCATTATTAGGTAAAATCTTAATTGTAAAATTAAGTTTACCTGGTCGGTATAATGTATGAAAATACTTCCGACAGATGGCGCAGGCGTCACCCAAAGACGTTAAGTATGATGTGTTATCGAAATTAGCAGTCAGGAGCAATTGTCAGGATGGCTGAATTGGTAAAGCATCTGGACGGTATCCAGAAGATGTAGGTTCATATCCTGCTCCTGACTGTTATTTTCGATTTCACATTTTTCACTTTGTGTTTAATGTATAATGCTAAGCATGTCAAATGCTAAAAATATATATAAAAATGTCTAAATATTTGAAGGGTTTGCGTCATTATTAGGTAAAATCTTAATTGTAAAATTAAGTTTACCTGGTCGGTATAATGTATGAAAATACTTCCGACAGATGGCGCAGGCGTCACCCAAAGACGTTAAGTATGATGTGTTATCGAAATTAGCAGTCAGGAGCAATTGTCAGGATGGCTGAATTGGTAAAGCATCTGGACGGTATCCAGAAGATGCAGGTTCAAATCCTGCTCCAGACTGTTATTTTCGATTTCACATTTTTCACTTTGTTTTTAATGTATAGTGCTAAGCATGTCAAATGCTAAAAATATATATAAAAATGTCTAAACTACCAATATTTGTTTAGTACTTTTTTATGCTGGAACATTTATTAGTCGACTCTACGAGGTTTGTATCTAATATCGACTCGACACTCAATCTCACCTATTTTCTAGACTCTTTTTTGTATTAAGGCGCCAAAATATGTACCTAACCGCATACCCCCTCGTTCGGGGCAACGAACAGGGTAGTGAGGGGCCCTCACTCACTAAATAAACCCGCCGTGTGCCGTATATCCACTAGTATTGGTGGACCACTAGAGCTGTGTTACATTACTTCAGTGATCTAATTGCTAGACCTTAGTATTAATTTATATTTATTTTTTCCAGATCATTCTTGGTTTGCTGTGTTATGAATAAAGTTACTTAATGGTTATGGAATCGTAAACGTGTTATGCAAATTTTCCAGATTTTTCTGGTAAGGTCATTCACAAGTTGGAGCTATGCTGAGCGATAGTGTTCATGCATTAAGGTGTATTTGTTCCTGGTATATGAATTTTTGTTACAGATGTCAAATCAGATTCCGACTCTATATCAAATATAATTAGGTTTATAATAGTCTTCTTCTTATATAATACTTATGTACCTTTTAATGTGGGGTAGAAGACTTATCGCTGTAAGAAAAATTGATCTGACAAACCACATCTACCAAATAAAATAAGAATGGGCTTTTTTAGTAGTTTATCTTCTTTTCTAATAGTATTTCCGAATCAAACTTCCCTAGCTAGATGATCCTTACGATATGTGTAGGAGTTGTCATCATGAGCTAACGTACCAAATACCGATAATTGAATTTTCTTCCATTAAATTTTTCAATAATAATTACATATTGATTTCAAATTAAATTACGCAAAACTGTGTGCTAGATTTAGTATTACAATGACCATCAATAATATTTCTCTATCAATAATAAAACAAGTCTTGTTAAACATCTTTATCATCTTAGAAATTACTTTCTTAAAAAAAAAAGAAATTATATTCATTCCTTACAAGGCTCAAATGAAGAGTTATAGCCTGCGAATAATCGCAGGCTATAACTATAATCATGGTAATACTCATTTCCTTACTAATATTATAAGTATGAAAGTAAATTTGTTTGTTTCCTCTTGACAACATAACTACTTAACTTGTTCACACGAAATTTAGCGTACATATAGTAAAGAGTAGAGAAAAGGACATAGTCTACTGGTTATCTCGAAAAAATGAAGGGTTAAGATTATCTTTGTGCAAGAGCGTGAGGTATTGGCCGTAGCATGGGCGTAGGCATGAGCTAGTACTAAATATATTTTTTCTGTTGATATAATAATGATATTTTTAGTCATGTAGTCATGTCAGTAAATAGCTTTTACCACGGAGGAGTGAAGGTAAAGTAGACTTACAAACAAAATCAAAGTAAGATGTGTGCTTAAAGATAATTAAGCTTAATTTTGTATAATGTGGTCCCATAAACATTTAGTTATATTATTGTAACCCGTTGTCCTAGGTGAACGACAAACGCGTTAATACGACGCGACGTGACACGAAAATATCAGGTTGTGTGTACAGCTTACTGCCTACGTTGTCGCCTAATATGAATGTGACGCAAAGCGGTTAACCGGACCGTTGTCCTGGTTAGGCTGTACTTTTTAAGCTCTTGATATACTGGTAAGCTAGTAGGAAGATATAGAGTAGCTTGTCGGAATAATTTCACAAATACGAATATTATCTGACAGATAGGGCAGTGTCACCCAAGATGGTAATAGAGAATGTTTTATAGAAATTGAAAGCTCCGAGCAACTGCTATGATAGCTCAAGTGCCAGAGCATCTAGGCCGATGTTGCAGATGACGTTCAGTCCCCGTTCCCGCTCGTAGCTATAGTTGTAAAGGCATCCGAAAGGTGGCATGGGTCGTAAAGACATCTAAACCAAAAATGTGAAATTGAGATTTAGAGTCACCATTGGTGACTGCAATAGCTTAGCGGCTTAAATTACTCCTACCCCGGATTCTTTGGTACGCAGGTTCGAATCCTGCTCACAGTAAAGCTCTCTTTTTCCACTTTCATAAATAATTCGTTCTCTATAGAAGCTGAACACGACAAGTTCTGAAATAGAGATCAAAATATACCTTTTCTATTTGACGTTTTCAAACTTTGCTTGCTTTAGTAAAATATTTATGGCTTTCAAAATTTTCTACGTCCACTAATGGTGAAGTCAATTCCATTTCAATGAAACCTTTTGTTGATTTCTTTTTTATAAATTAACAAGTTTCATGTTGAACCTAACACGAGCAGTTAAATAAACATATAACGTCGATATTGTATTTGTACGATGACAGAATTTATTGGTACTAGCAAGGAAGTTGTAAACTGAAGCCGTAAACTTATCGGCTATCAACGTTTTATTGAAGTTGCGTACACAATACGCAATGTTATATAACAAATCAAAAGCGGGCATTTCCGGAAGTAATATTATATTGACGAAAATAGACAAAATAACTTTTTAAATGTTTTTTTTTATTGCTTATGAAGGCAGACGAGCCATGGCCCACCTGATGGTAAGTGATAATCGTTGCTCATGGACTCAACTATATCAAGAGTATAGTCATGCCGCTGCGCACCATTTTATTTCTCAAATGTGAAATGAAAAAATAAACGGCTATCTTCTGCTACAGCCAACACACTGACGTGCTTTATGACCGGTCACACAGGAGGCGGTGGTGCCGACCCGTTCGCGCCTTATAGCAAGTGAGTACTCTCACTTTTACCCAGCCCTACCACCAGTAATGCAATGGGTGATAATTGCTTACTTCCCTTAGTCAGCTTATAAGACACCCGCGGGAAAGGATGAGGTGGTGATACTTGTATTCTTAGTCCGTGGTGACGGACGGTACGTATAGATAAGCAGTTACTTACGTACCAAATTATACCATTTGACTAGTAACATCGTCAAATTATAATGTAATTATCACCAAGCTATTGCGTAGATAAGTCACTACGACTTATGTTTTGATTTTAGCAACACAACATCACGTTCCGAATTGGGAGATTGAGAATCAAATATTCATAACGCAATGTGCCTTTGATTAACAAATATATAGTCTAAGTGTAAATTTCGTTTCATAACAGTAATGAATACGTTAACATAGAAGAGATTATTTATCGGAATCAGTGGCAATATAAAATGATTACAACGTCAGAATTCACAATCTTGACTTATGGAATTTCGTTCCAAAATCTCCTACTACGAAGCTACCCCAAGCTCTTGGACTGGATCGGATTCGGCATCAACATCAATGGTGAATATTTATTACTCACCTTGGAATATCATCCTCGATATGCCGACGATATCGTAGTCACGGCAGAACGGCTGAACGACCTTGTCATAATGTTTAAGTATCTCAGCAGGGTTTCTCGACTAGTGTATTATGAATTTTCTTACTCGACCTTATCTTTTCGTGCCAACCTGTTAGCTTTTAATAGATATAGACAATAATATTAAAACACATATACAAAAAACTTTAACCCCAAAAGTATACAAGTCCCTCGTGAGTAAAAAGTACCTGGATGACCGCTGACCGCGAGCTTTGCTCGGTATTTCTTTTTTGGTAAATCGTGAGCTTTTCTCACAAAAGAAAGAAATGAAACAAAAAAGGGAAAAATACAATCGAACTGGAGATGTCTGGACTCAAACCGGGGTCATCTGGTTTTGGGACCGCCCGATTTCCCACCTGAGCTATTATAACCTTGTATGTACCTTGTATATATATTTCGCCACCATCTAGGTGGCGAAATTTACCTTCGTATTCTAATAATATACCAGTTTTTCATTGCCTGAAAACCCGGATAAAATGACGTTTTCTAAAAATGAAACCTAGATCGATTTATCGCCCCCAAAACCCCCTGCATACTAAATTTCATGAAAATCGTTGGAACCGTTTCCGAGATTCAGATTAATTCTTGTATATATATATATATATATATATACAAGAATTAATCGTTTAAAGATATTATAGATTAAAAAGCGTGCTAAAAATCTTACAATCACACCAACAAATTTTCTTATTCTGTATAATTTACGAACAATACAAGCACATCATTACATTTCTTTGAACCTCATTATTACTTTTTTCCTAACAATACACTAAAAGATGTAACAAACCAAAAAAATATCCTGAAGGCAATATGTTTCGTAATGTATTTGTGTGCGCATTCAGAGCGGTGATTACAGGCTTCTAATGGGGGTAAAATTGCTTCGACTGATTTATTTAGGGCCTCATAACGTGCAGTTGTTCTGTAATAATAGTTTTTAGGAAAATGACGATTTGGCTTGGGATATTGGTTCCATTAGATGTAATCAAGACGGCATGAATTACTTTCTTTGTCTAGGGGCAGTACGCAGTGTCTTAAATCTTCTTTCTTATATATAAAAATCAAATGCTGTTTGTTATTCTCGCCTAAAATCAAAATAAGCTTGACCGATTTGAATAATTGTTTTTTATTTTTATTTTGTTCGCTCTAATACAAGGGTAGTTTAAAGCAAAGAAAAATGAGAACCCTTTAAAAAGGTAGGATAATTAAAAAAAAAAATATCGGTAATTTGTATGGGTAGCATAGAGTGACGTATTCATATTCTGCAGATCACGCGGATGAATTCATCAGCAGAATCTAGTTAAACATTTATCTAGATAAATGCAAGGAATTTGACTAGCTTGACTGTGACAAAAATAAGCTTTAGCAGTAACTGAGCCATAGAAGTATGTAAGTACTAATTGAGTAGCTAAAATTGACAATTTTTTTTTCAACAGTTTTTCTGTCTCTCTGTTCGGCATGGGTCTCCTCTCATGGTGAGAGGGATAGGACCATAGTCCACCACGCTGGCAAAGTGCACGTTGGCAGACTTCATAAGCCGTTGAAAAAATCTCTCAAGCATGCAGGTTTCCTCGCGATGTTTTCTTTTACAGAGCAGTGATAATTGTAAACAAATAGGTACACACATAATTTCGAAAAATCTCCGAAAGACAGAGGTTTGTGCCGTACAAGGTCTACACCTGGACTGGGAATAAAGTTGTTATTAGGAGTGACTGCACAGATTACGGAGTGATTTAGATACCGACCTTCCGGCCAAATATTGTGGGTTCGATTCCCACACAGGACAATTCTTAAAGTACAAATTATAAATTGTGAATAAGGAAAAAGAGTATTTTAGTACAGGCGGGAATCGAACCTGCGTCCCATCCTATCGGGGGAAGTGCTCTAATCCACTGAGCTACAGTACTATCTTTTAGACATACCCAATCTCCTTATCACATTTGTCTTAACGACCAACGCCCTCTATCGTAACGCATTTACATGCATTAATCCAATATAGTAAGTTTAATTTTGCAATTAAAATTCATACTTTATTAGCAGCTAGTGAAAAGAACACAAAAGAGACTTGGAAGACTATAAAAGAAATATGTAATATTAATACTAAAATAGAAATACCTCACGATCTTCTAAAAATAAAAAAGGCACTGACGCAGTCACTCAATGCTGTGAACAGATATAGGAGGATTACATACATAGGAGAGACTATAGGGAAAGACATGATGCATAAAATGAACAAGGATGAACAAGACCTGGTACGCATAGCAAATACAAATACGTCACCCAGAGAATCTATGCAATTAATACCGACAGATCACCAGTTCACGTATCTGGGACACGTACTAACCGCCGATCTCAGGGATGACGACGACATTGACGGGGAGCGGAGGGCGCTGTGTGTTAGAGCAAACATGATTACCCGCAGATTTGCTCGAGCCTCTAAGGAGGTTAAACATACATTATTTAGAGCTTATTGCACCTCTTTTTACACCTGCAGACTGTGGGCTTATTTTACTCAAAAATCATAAAGCGCCCTTCGAGGCCAATACAATAATGCCTTTAGAATGCTGATGGGGCTGCCCCGGTACTGCAGCGCTACGGAGATGTTCGCGACTGTGAATGTGGACTGCTTCTTCGCAGTGAGGCGTAAGCGATGTGCATCCTTGGTTCGTAGAGTTCGGGTCAGCCCCAACAGTATTTTAAATATGATAGCGAGTAGACTTGACTGCCATTATATTAGTTACTGTTGTAGGGTGTCAGCCGGAGCTACGAGTCTGGTAATCCTGCGGTAGTTAGAAGTGTATGTACTAACATAGTCATAAGCAAATTGTTACTAACAAAATTATGAGTCTTGGTACTTGAAAAAAAAGGTTTATTATTATTATTATCCTTGAGATATGGGTACACTAAAATTGTTGCAATATTGCTCTCAAATGATAATCGTTTTTGAGTTTTGAATAATGACCTTGCTAAGCTTATTAATATAGATAAGTTAAAGTGTAGGCCCTAATTTGGTTCCCTGTGGCATGCCATTGCAAAGAGGGAGCTTGTTGCTGCTGTGTCTGTCCACATTACGTAAAAAATTAAATGCCGCAATATCACTAAATTAACATATTTGTGACTTATTGTTAGGTACTGTGAATATATGATTTGATAATTAACATAAGGAAATTATTATAACAGAAACATTGTAGACGGGCCTCGTAGAGTCAATAGTGTAACCGACTTCCGTGCACGAGGTCGTGGGTGCGAACTGCGATCCCCACTCAGGACAATTATTTGTGTGATGAACACAGATATTTGTACTGCGTCTGTGTGTTTTCTATCTACTACCTATATGTACGTATTTACAAAAAAAAAAAATGTAATATCTAATATCTTTAAACGAGCAATTCTTGTATATCTATCTATCTATATACACATAATTGCTTGTACCGACTAACTGACGATCAACGCAGAGCCTAAACCGCTGGAGCTGCAAACTTAAAGTTTTGGTAGTCGATACTTTTTTTGTTGTAGAGATCCATCAAGAAAGGATTTTTGAAAATTTCCCCTAAGAGGGTAAAATAAGGTATAAATACAACCGTGTACGGAACTGTCAGCTTGAAAGTAAGAAGCACGAAATTTCAAATACCTGTTTCTGGTTAGAAATAAATGAACATGTATAGTAACATATTTTAAAAAAAATACGACTTAGATGGTAAATGAGGGGTTGAAAGTTTATATGGGAGGTTCATCACTTTTAAAATAAGAAGCACGAAATTAAATATACCTATTTCTGGTTAAAAATAAATAAATACGTGTATCATTTTATAATTTTTACCCCTAAGAGGGTGAATTAGGGGTCAAAAGTTTGCATAAAATTTTTGTATTGAAGCATCTTATATAAAGTTTAAATAACACACTTTATTAACTAAGTGCAACCCGCGACTTCGTTCACGTTCACACAGTTTTTCATTTTTTTGTAGTAGCCTAATTATTTTTCTAAAATAAAAAACCTAGACGTCACGGGACGTCTCCATCCATCCATCCATCAGCCTTTTAAAGTCCACTGCTGGACATAGGCCTCCCCAAGAATGGGGGATAGTGCTGTAATCGCCACGCTTGGCAGGCGGGTTGGCGATCGCAGTGGATGTTGTTACCTAATACTCGAAGGAGTGCTGCTGCCTACTCCCCCGGTATTCCCTCAGTCGGCTCTTACGACTCCCATGGATGGAGAGGGGTGGTACAATTCTAAAGCCGGTCACGGGACGTCTACCAGATGTGAAAACATTGAAATTATTTTGTAGAAATAAAATGATCATAACTTGACAAAGTATTCCTCAAGACGAATCAAACGAGTATAAGCTCGATAGGGTTGCGTCGTTTCATTACAGAGTTACTGTGACCACCTTCCATCGTCTGATCCTGGATACCATCTAGTGACAAAGTACTCGTCATGACAAATCATACGAGCCCAAACTTGATAGAGTTATGTCATTTTATAACGAAGTGCCTATGGCCACCTTTTAGATCCATCATTAGACCCTGGACACCATCTAAAGACAAAGTACTCGTCAAGACGAATCATACAAGCCTAAACTCGATGGGGTTGCGCCGTTTCATTATAGAGTTCCTATGACCACCTTCCAGATACATCATCAGATCAGCTCTTTGTCATCATAATATTGCATTGTCACGCGATATACAGATGCATGTAAAATTTCAGCTCAATCGGAAACCGGGAAGTGTGTCAAATGTAACTTGCAAGATTTGAATGGGACAAGTAAAATGAAAGCGTCGCCACGCTAACAGCCGATTTTACTCTCCCTCCGCATTAGGGGTTTCACATCAATAATATAGTTTCATAAGTTACTTCTTATAACATATGCTATACGTCAGTGAAAGTCCCGTCCCAATTGGTCCCGCCATTATGGATATTAGCCGAAACAAAAAGTCAGCTCAAAATACTTTACGTAAATGATAAATCCGTTTTGTAGAGCACAATGAGTTAGGAATACATAAATTGTAACGCCCTTAATATTTAAAAAAGTAGCGCCTGGTTTATAGTTAATAACTGTGTTTTTCACTGGAAACTAACTCTTAAATTGGATCACCAGTAATGTTATTAAGAAATCTCAATCCCCTAAATTTTGCAATGATACTAGGTTACAAATCAAAGCTCTTTATAAAAACATCGTAGCAGCCACAGTAGTTACCGAACGCGGTCAAGGAAATGTTCTTTATATTTCACGAATACCGATAATTTTATCAGAGTATCCTGAAGAAATTAAAATATTATAACAGAATGCAGATTCCTCTTAATGCGTGCTTTGCCATAACAATAAGTCCCTAGGCCAGTCACTAAGGGGTGCGGGTCGGGATACCTCCGCGTTGGTGCACCCCGGGCAACGCCGGCACTCTAGTGCCGGCGGCTGAATCCCGGCAGGGGACGGGTCTCCGCGTGTCCCTTTGATTAGCAGAGGGCATAGTGGATAGGCCGTACGTCCGCCGTGGAGGGTCGGGGGGGCCACTGTGGCCCCCTGGGGGGGACAGCGGGGTCACAGTGATACCCCTGTCCCCAGAGACGGGGCTTTTAGCCCAAGTGGCGACGGGCTCACTGCTTGCAGTGAGCCGAACGTCTGCCGTGGAGGGCCAGCGGGGCCATAGTAGCCCCCCCGGCCCTGGGAGACGGAGACGGGGCTTTTCAGCCTGAGGGGCAACGGGCTCACTGCTTGCTTTGCAAGCGGTGGGCACGGTCTGATGCAGACCACCCTTCGGCCCAACCCGTAATCCTGAACGGATAGGACCGAGGGTCTTCGGACTGCGGGGAAGAAAACCCCTATAAAAAATTACCCCAATCTAAGCTCTGCCACACGGCGAGAGATGAATGGCTGGAGGGTATCCAGTCGCGAGGGTGGCACCCTATAGTCGAAGGACTCAAAACTTAAATATGGCGGACGTTAAAAATATCAGTATACCTCCGGAGGGTACCGGGCGCAACGCGTCCGGAGAATTCCTCACAGGGCCGAGTACCAAGACCGGCCCTGTAAGCCCTGCGTATCTGAGGGGGGCAACCAACGCCGAAGATAAGGAGATGGAAGGGAGGAGGTAGAAGATGGGGAAGACCCGTGGGAAGAAACCCACACCTGCGAGTAGTGCTGCCATGGATGGCGGCTCTACCGCTGACATGGATTCGTCTGACGGTGGCAACACGTCTGCCAAAGTGCCTAGCGCCTGCTTGAACCTAAGCAGGGCCCGGACACATCGAAAGAGCAACCAGCCGAGTCGACGAAGCAGCCAGCCGCATCGGTTGAGCAGCCAGCGCAACTCCTGAAGCGCCCGATTTTGGAGAAGAGGAGCGCGTCATCGGAGTCAGAGGGCAGCTCTACAGAGATGCCCCCGCTGGTAAGGCTGGGAAGGTCGGCCAAGAGGGGCCGAGGCGCTACCAGGCGTATGGTGACCCGAGCCTCAACCCTAGCGGATGAGGCCATACTGCAGGGTTTGGGAGTGGGGCTTTCGGTGGAGGAGAAGGTAACTCTCCTAACATCGAAGCTCCGTGAGGAGCCTCCGGAGACGGACGGTCCGCCCACGGTGGACCAGATTGCCCAGAAGGTTTCAGATGCCCTGGCCGTCGTTCTAACGGTAGCTAATGGATCGCGGAGCCTTCGGGGCAGTCTCGCGGAGGCCCTCAATAGCGCTACGAAAGTAGCCTATGGAGCGATGGAGTCTCTCCGGCGGTACTCAGTGCCGAGGGAGACTGGGAAGCTGGAGGCGTCCTACCGCTGCAGGTGCCTCGAAGCGGAGGTGGCAGAGCCCCGTAAGGAGCTCACCGGCCGGCGAGTCAAGCCAAGCCTCGCCAAGGCCGGGCCGGAAACCTCTGCCTCAACGGCGGGCGTGGGGCCTCCGGCCCCTGGTCTCCTTACAGAGGAGCAGATACGCCAAGTCATCGATCTGTTACATCCCTGGCATGTATAGGGAAATGATTATTAAGCAGCCTAATCAGCACAAGCTCCTTTACCATATTGTATTCAGAGGCTAGGCTCCTCAGTTCGGGTCAGACAATCGAGAAAGTGGGACGCTTACCGAATTTTCCCCATTTACTCTAATTTTGTATCCTATTGTTTTTAGTGGAAATAAATAATTATTTTTTTAAAAAGACTCCGGCCTTTTCCATTCTAACATTTGGTGGCAGCAGTGGGATCGGATATATCCCCAGTGCATATCGTGATTTATAGTACAAGGCCAAAGTGTATTAAAAGTGTGATAAAAAATAAATCCAAAGACCCGAACTCATTCCATCCAAAATCAAAATATTCGTATTAACACGAATATTTTGATTCGCATTTATATATCCAGTGTGTGTCTGTGAGTGTGTTACCACCCTGGGTCCATTGCGTAGTAAGTGTTACCGAAAAGTTGGTTGTCACCAATCGCACCCAACCTGTCCTGTATCCAGCGCCGACCTGACGGTGACCATCACCACATATACGTCTAAGGTAGACGTTGTCCAGACGATCCAGTGAACGTGATGAGCTATTCCTGCAAACTAATCCTGTAAGTGCTATAAATATTCTATCCAGTGAAATCATTCAGTGTTGTGCGTTAATCCTGTGTATTAACCTGTGTACTATTCTATCAAGTGTATTCCGTGTAGTGACTTTAATATCTAGATTTTAATAGTATACTTAATTATAACATTTCATTTATAATAATTTAATAAGAGGCATAAGCTTCAATCTCAGTCGTTCTTATCAGTTGTACCAAGACTAAACATTGCGCGCTGCAGCGCGGCCCACGCAATTCTCAGTATTTCTTAGCAACTCAATACCGACCTATACAAGCCATATCCCGTGGTTTGTCTTTTGAATTAATTTTATTTATATTATTTTAGTAAAATGGCAAAATCTGAAGGTAAAAAGGACGTTAGGGAATTAAGAGTTGACGAAGAAATTTCATTAAATGTAGATTTAAAATTTATTAAACCTTTTAGCGGTGACAGATCGAAATTAACAGCTTTTCTTAGAAATTGTGATAGTGCCATATCCTTAGCGTCATCCCAGCAGGAGGACGTCGTATTCAAATATATCCTAAGTCAATTAGAGGATAAAGCAGAGAGTGCATGCTCAATTAAAGATTTTGAGTCATGGCCATCATTAAAAGAATTTTTGAAAAATAAATTGGTGAACGGAAACACTACGCACACTTGCTAACAAAGACCGAACTACAAGACTGTCGGCAAGGAAACCAAGAAACAGTTAGCAAATTTTCATTACGAGTGGAGACTTGTTTACAAAAACTCCTTACCGAGGTCACAGTATCTAACTCCAAGAAGAGCGAACTTACCGGCCGGTTAGCGACTATGGAGGACCTCGCCCTCCATACATTCACATTGGGCTTGAATCCTAGGATAGCTAATATTTTCAGATGTAGGGACTACAAAACTTTAAATGAAGCTATAAATGCAGCTATATCAGAAGAGAAAATTCAACAGTTTTCCTTACGTAATAATATAATTAAATCGAAACCCGTTGAACCATTTCATAGAAGAACCGAACCCAATTATAATAGATTCCAGCCTAACCCGTCATTTAATAATAATAATAACTACTATAATCATCAACCCGGCACTCCATATAGGAACCCTCCGTTTTGTAGATATTGTAAAAAACCAGGACATACTCTCGAAAATTGTAGGCTCCGCGAATATAATAATAAAAGATTCTCACATGGACCTCAACCTTTTACTCCGATGCAACCATCTACGTCTAATTTTAAACAACCTAATTTTAAGTATAGTCCTCGTGTGAACCTCACTAACAATTGTGAAGACGAAGGCAGGGACGAAACTGATAACAATGATAATAATTATTTAAACTATTAGCTGTCCCGTATAGGTATCGCATGGGGCAGGTTTCTCCCGCTCAAGACGATACCGTTTTAACTACCATTAAGGCCAAGCCGCAGGGTAAACAGCCCCACAAGGAAGGCCTCAGCTCCATCAAAAGTAGGGCCACGCCACAGGGTAACCAGCCCCACAAGGAAGGTCTGAACCTTACTAATCGTAGGACCACGCCACAGATTAACCAGCTCCACAAGGAAGGTCTGAACCTCATAAATCGTAGGACCACGCCGCAGGGTAACCAGCCTCACATGGAAGGTCTGAACCTCATAAATCGTAGGACTACGCCGCAGGGTAACCGGCCCCACAAGGAAGGTCTGAACCTCATAAATCGTAGGACCACGCCGCAGGGTAACCAGCCCCACAAGGAAGGTCTGAACCTTATTAATCGTAAGACCACGCCGCAGGGTAACCAGCTCCACAAGGCAGGTCTGATCCCTAATAATAGTAGGACCACGCCGCAGGGTAACCAGCCCCATATGGAAGGTCTGAACCTTAATAATAGTAAGACCACGCCGCAGTTAAAATACATACCTCTGTGAATCAAGATCCACTTACTTTCCTGATAGACTCCGGAGCGTCGATTTGTGTCCTGAAAAATAAATGCATAATTAATTCCTCACTACAGTTGAAAGATAAAATAATATATACTTTAAAGAGCATAGGCTGTCCAGAATTACAATTACGGTTCAATAATCAACTAGAAGTACCACATATCTTCCATGTATTCGATGATATGGAACTACCTTATGATGGTATAGTAGGTAACGATTTGTTTATGCAACACCAGTGTAAAATTAATTATCATTCCGGTTTCCTAGAAATAAATAATTATAATGGTAAACTGTGCTTTGACGAGCCATCCTATATACTTCAACCTCGAACTGAAACTATAATAGAGTGCCCAGTAAGAAATCCAGAATTCAAAGAAGGACTCATTTTAAATCAACACATCTCCGATTCTCTTCTTGTATCAAACTGTCTCGTCAAAGTTAAAGACAACAACAGAATAAACTTAACGATTCTAAACGTATCCGATGAGCCAGTTCATTTGAATGCTAATTTAATGCTTACCTTAAGTCCCATTGATGTCACTCAAGAGAACATCATACAACACAATAACTCTTATAACAGCCTTGAACAGGCTCAGCAATTATCCAACCTCCTGCGGTTATCTCATTTAAATAATGAAGAATTACAATATCTTAACGAAATTTGTCATTAATATTCTGATATATTCCATTTACCGGGCGATCAACTAACGTGCACAGATGTAACTCAACACGAAATAAGAACAAACTCTTCTGCTCCGATCAACGTAAAGTCATATCGATTTCCTGAAATACACAAAGAAGAAGTCAGATCACAAATAAATAAAATGTTAGACCAGAAAATCATCACTCCTTCAAGATCTCCATGGTCATCTCCCATCTGGATAGTACCTAAAAAGGATGACTCCACTGGTAAGAAGAAGTGGAGAATAGTTATAGACTACGGAAAGTTAAATGACATAACCATAGGTGAAAATTACCCAATTCCCCAAATTAATGAAATTTTAGATCAGTTAGGCCAAAGTAAATATTTTACAACCCTAGATTTAGCTTCCGGTTTTTTTTCCGGGCATTTTCAATTTAATCGCATTCCTTTTGGCTTAAAAATTGCACCGGCTACCTTCCAACGAACAATGAATACAGTTCTATCTGGGCTACAGGGCGTGCATTGCTTTGTTTATTTGGATGACGTTGTTGTGTACTCCCACGATCTACCATCACACATAGAAAAACTCCATCTCGTATTTGATAAGCTCAGAAAATTCCAACTTAAGCTCCAGCCGGACAAATGTGAGTTTTTAAGGAAATAAGTCACATATTTGGGCCACGTCATAAGCAGTGAAGATTTCAAGCCAAATCCAGACAAAATAATAGCCGTTGTATAGTTCCCCGTACCGAAATGTGCGAAGGACATAAAATCATTCCTAGCTTTAGCATCATATTACCGAAGATTCATTCCCGAGTTCTCTAAATACGCAAAGGCACTTACCGCTCTCCTTAAGAAAGATGTTCCTTTTAACTGGACAAATACCCAGCAGCTATCATTTGAGCAACTCAAAGACAAACTAGTAACCGCACCAGTTCTCGCCTATCCTGCCTTCACAAAACCTTTTATTTTAACTTGCGATGCTTTAAACTACGCTATCTCAGCCATACTATCACAAGGTGTCATTGGAAAGGATCAACCTATAGCTTTCGCATCCAGAACCCTTAATAAAGCAGAATGCAACTACAGCGTCACAGAAAAGGAATGCCTGGCTATCGTTTTTGGAACTAAAACATTCCGCCCTTATGTTTTCGGCCGTCGATTTATTATTCTTACAGACCATAAGCCTCTTAACTGGCTTTTCAATTGTAAAGATCCTGGATCCCGATTAATTCGTTGGCGTCTTAAGCTAGAAGAATATGACTACGAAATCCAGTACAGAAAAGGAAAAACTAATACCAATGCAGATGCCCTTTCGCGGTATCCTGTAAACCCATTACAGGGCGAACCTGAAAATGATCCAGAAAATACGTTACCTGCAAGTCGTCCTGCAACTGCTCCTGAAAATGCTGCTGTTAATCCTAACGAAATACTTACCGATGAAACGCATCCTCCTCAGTACACACAGCAGTCAAACCCTGAAAATATTGACATACCTCAATTAGAATTACCAGATGATTTGATCCTCCCTAAAGACCTGGACTTACCTGAAGATTTTAATATACCTACTCCACCATCTGTCAAAGTCGACAATGATAAAGACTCTTACTCCAAATGCCTGAAAACAGTAAACAATAAATCAATCACACTTGACACTAGAATACATGAATACAATTAAAATCTCTTAAAGACAAAATTAAAGCATATCGTGATACCTACCTCGATTGATCTAGATGAGTCAAACCGTTACGTTCCTGAAATAATAGCTAATATGACCGATTCCAAAGAATTTCTTGCACGAGAAAGAAGCTTGCATACGTTTCTCACATTTGAAAGAGATAATATTAAGTACTACTTCTTATTTGTTAAAGTCTACCACTATGATAGAACCACCTATGAAGATGTCTTCAAGAGTCTGAAAAACCTGAAGAACTACTTCGTTACAACATATATATCAGAGTTTAGTATTACAGATTTCAGCAATCCATTTGATAGTCATTCTTTTATTAAGATTTACAATATAATAACGTATTTATTCCATAGTACTAATATAAGTGTTCATATTTATAAAAATATTATAATGTACCCCTCTATGAGTGAAATTACGAAAATATTAAGAGAGAATCATGATATCCCGATAGCAGGTCACCTAGGTACTAATAGGATGTTAAAAAGATACAAGAAAAATACTATTGGCGTAACATGCGAGGAGACATAGAAAACTATGTTCGTAATTGTGCTTCCTGTCAGGCAAATAAAGCTTTACGCCAGACCAACCAAACACCGATGCAGATCACCTCGACGTCAACTCAACCATTTGAGCGAGTCGCTCTAGACATAGTAGGTCCACTCCCTGAAGTCGGAATCAGGAAATTAAAATTTGTATTAACATTGCAAGATGACCTCACAAAATACTCTCAGCGGCTTACCCAATTCCAAATGCTACAGTAGAAGAAACATCAGAATGTCTAATCCATTTTATAGCTCAATTCGGCATTCCAAGAACTATAATAACAGATCAAGGTACAAACTTCACAGCCGAATTATTTAAACAAACATGCAGTTTTCTTAAAATCAAACAGCTTTGGTCAACCCCATACCATCCGCAGACACAAGGTGCCCTTGAGAGAAGTCACTCGACTCTGAAAGAGTACCTGAAGTCGTTTGTTGATGAAAACCAAAATAATTGGCCTCGCTTTGTTTTCACAGCTATGCTTACATATAATACAACTGTTCACTCCACAACAAATTTTACTCCCTATGAGTTAGTATTCGGCCACAAAGCTATAATACCTTCATCTATTTACGATTCCTCACTAGAATCACCTTATAATCATTATGTCAGAATCTTGCAACAACGTTTAAGATTTTCCCGAGAAAAAGCAATAGAGAACATTATCAAATCCAAAACATTATCAAAAATGTACTATGATAGGCATACTAGACAAGTTAAATATCATATGATCCTTATTATTAGTTATTAGAATTAGTTAAAATACTTAGAATACTATATATATTCCAGAATCGCAGCAACATGTGTCTCCGTTGCAACAACCGATGTCGTAGAGCCTGTGAAAGAAAGTACAGGCATTTATTAATATATTAATGACTGATACAGCGTTAAAAAATTATAATGATACTTTAAACGTAATTAGAATTAACGAAGCCCAAATGGGTAATGCCATAGAAAACCTATCAGCTGTATTAAATAATATTTCTAATATTCACCATGAACTATATGTAGAATCTAAGATGAACGAAATTTATAATGAGCTTTCCTCTAGTTTGTTAACACTATCATTCAGACTCGAAGATATTATTAACGCTATAATGTTTACCAAGAGTCATTCTATACATCCTTCTGTTTTAACTCTTAAACAACTCTATAATGAATTACTACGTAGTGTTAAGGATTTAAGTAATAATAATGATTTACCTATTAGTCTAAGTTTAGATAACATTCATACTTTGAGCGACATAGCCCAACTGTTTTGTTATTTTATAAATGATAAAATTGTGTTTATTATTAAAATTCCTTTAGTACATAAGTCAGAATATTTAGTATATAAGTCTATACCTGTTCCGATTTCACACGATAAGGAACAGCCTAATTCATATGCTATGATTATACCCCATTGTAAGTGTATAGCTATAAGTAGAGATAAGTTAATGTATGCATCTTAACGATATAAGCAAATGCTCTAAGATAATTAACCAGGTCATAATATGTAATAGCGTTGAAACACACTCAATTCAGAATGTGCCCACATGTGAAACTGAGATGCTATGTAAAATTATTAATAAATTACCACGCGAATGTGAATCTAGGTTAATCCATGGGCGTATTGATACCTGGCAAGAATTAAAAAGTAATAAATGGCTATTTGTACAGTCAGAGCCAACTAAACTTACCCTTGAGTGTGACTCTCAGATTTCTGAATATAAACTATTAGGAACTGGTATTATTCATCTAAAACCCAATTGTAAGGCTTATTGTAGAAATAGAGAATTTGTATCAAAACATAGTTATAATATAACGGCTACGCCTGTTTTTTCAGATTTTAATCTTATTAGTGTTCCTTGTTGTGATAAAAATAAGTTTATATCCATTAAATCAAAATTAGAGCCTTTAAAATTATACGATATGCATTTAGAAAAACTTGTATCCATTTCAAATAATCATGTATTGTCAGATATAGATAAAATCATTAATGAACCTCGTCCTTTATTAGAATATGAGTCTCATTATCCTATTATTACTTATTGTTTACTTGTATTAATTTTAATTTTTATATTTTATATGTTTTATAAAAGATTCGGTATATGTCCTATTTATGAAAAGAAATTTAAACCTAATAGTTTACCAGATGAATCTCATGAAATTGAAGAAATTCCAGCCCCATGGCTTCGTATAGCACCCTGAAACTTATAAAAATATAAGTTTCATCTTGTCGGGGGGGGTTGTTACATCCCTGGCATGTATAGGGAAATGATTATTAAGCAGCCTAATCAGCACAAGCTCCTTGACCATATTGTATTCAGAGGCTAGGCTCCTCAGTTCGGGTCAGATAATCGAGAAAGTGGGACGCTTATCGAATTTTCCCCATTTACTCTAATTTTGTATCCTATTGTTTTTAGTGGAAATAAATAATTCTTTTTTTAAAAAGACTCCGGCCTTTTCCATTCTAGCAGATCGCATTAGTGCCATCTATGACCCGCGCATCGACTCCTTGAGCACTAGGGTGCCGCCGGAGGCAAGACTCCATCCAGCTCTGGCCGCGGGCAAGAAGGCCCCGTCGCCTTCGGCCCCAAGGCCGCTTCCCTGTCAGGATGGCCGGGTGGCGGTACGCCGCCCAAGGAGTAGGGCAAAGCCGCCCCTATGGCAAGCAGGCCTAAGACGGCGCAGAAGGCTGGGCAACGCTCCAGGGCCAGCCCAAGGAGCAGTTACCTCCCCTTCCGCGTGCTGAACAGCCCTCTCGTGCCCCAGCAAAGGTACACCGGGATTCTCAAGTCCCACCACCCGCCACGTCCGGCCCTGCACACTCTGACGAGGGCTGGCAGACTGTGGACGGCGGGAGGAAGAAGTCCCGGGGTAAAAAGAAGAGAGGATCTGCGGCTAGATCTGCTCCACGGCTTGGGCTGCTGCCCAAGCCGTGGAGCCTGTAGCGCCGGGGGCCAAGCCCAGCTCCAAAAAGAAGCCGCGTAAGCGCAAGCTTCAGACGCCGAAAACGGCAGCGGTGGTGATCACCATGCTGCCGGAGGCGGAAGCGGGCCTGAGCTACCAGGCCATTTTGAGGAAGGCCCGGGCGGAAATCGACATCTCCGACGAAACTAACGATTTACCAAAAAAAAATACCGAGCAAAGGTCATCCAGGTACTAAGTATTATATCCGTAATCTGGTAACCATAGCACAAGCGTTAAGCTTAGTTTGGGACCAGAGGACGTTGTGTTAAATGTCTGTGACATTATGGATTTATAATGAAACTCGGTAGATGGAGCTTGGTAGAGATTTTTTTTTGTTAAGGCGGGTAATAATGCTCCTAACCGCACACCCCGTCATTCGGGGCAATGAACAGAGTAGTGTGGGGCCTTCACCCACTAAAAATATCCGCCGTGTGCCGTCTCTCCGCCATTATTGGCGGGCCACTGGAACCATGTTACATTCCTTCGGTGGTGAAACAAATTCTACCTAAAGTATTTTGTTTAACAAAGCAGTCTCCTTATAAATAGCTAGCTCTATTGATCCACCAATATAGGCGGAGAAACGGCACACGGTGGATTTATAATTTAGTTAGCCTTACCAAAAAAATACTTACAGGCTTGAAAAATAGCAGTATATTCCAAATAGACGAACATTTTGCATTTTATTTTTTTCAGTTTAAGCTTAGCTACATCAAATTTAGAATGCAAATTTTATAAGAAAATTTTATTGTTTCAGTACTAATGAGAAATTAAGTTTAAAAATCTCTTTAAACTTAAGTAATGGGTTTATTTTCACAATAATCTGCGTAAATATTTTTATTATCGAGAGTATTGACAGGCCGCTGCTTACCATTTCATTTCACCGATATGAAATGAAAAAATAAACGGCTATCTCCTGCTACAGCCAAAACGCAACGATGTGCTTCATGTCGGCCCGATACCAAGTGAATACTCCCACTTGGTACCCAGCCCTACCACCAGTCATGCAATGATAATTGCTTACTTCCCTTAGTCGCCTCATACAACACCTGCAGGAAAGAATGGGGTGGTGACACTTGTATTCTTAGTCCGTCACCACACGGACATGCATACGCTACTCTCGCTTCCATATAATAATGTTAGGACAAGCACTGCGTTGTGTATTGTGACACGTTCCTTCTGGCTGAGATAGTGGCTGCCGAGAAGTTGTTCTCAGGGCTTTGTTCACTCTATTTACCGCATTTACTCACTTACTATACAAAACGCAACAATAGGTCTTATAACCTTTGTGATCTTCTGTGGCGGTAAATACACTTCCCCAGTCGAACCATCTCATTCATGTTAGGATAAGAAAGCCCTACCTTTTCCTTTTTTTTTAAATTGTTTATTGTTTTAAATACGAACCACGTATTTTTTTTACATAATTACTATAAAGTAGACATGGAAGCCAGAGAGGTAGTACCAACATCGCCTTTTTACCACCGAACCAATCTACTTTGCAGTAAGCTCTAAAATGAACTCCCTGCTGTATTATTTCCTTAGTTCTAAGACACGTCCTTCTTTAAAAGAGATTTAAGAAAAGCACTTGGCTGTGCCCTTGGTGTTACCATACGACGTTTACCATACCACTAATAGTAGTTACCAGTTACTAGGTGGTACTAGGTGAACCGCTTGCTTGTCTGCCATCGACGTTAATAAAAAAATTATAATGGTTGCTTCAAATTTTTTTTGATAATAAGTGATCTTCTAATCTGTAAAAAATATTAAAGATAAACAAATTTACGTAAAAATAAAAATAAAAATCCTTGTGTACAATCGTAACACCAGCTCCTGATTCTAACTATGAATCTAAACTATCTAATACAAAAAACAAAAAAAAATATTATCACGCCTGTATTCCCCGAAGGGGTAGGCAGAGGTGTATTACACACCCACGATTCTCCAGCTATGTTTGAGTTCCACGAAACAGGGGGCGAGCCTGTTGCCGTGTACCGGGCACATTCCAAACTCCGGGCTGCTACTGAGAATTTTTCTTTTTAGGAAATAGGTAGCTCAATAACACTACCCGACCCGGGGATCTAATGCGAGACCTCATGATCAGCAGTCGCTCACACTACCACTGTACTACTAAGGTAGACAAATAATCATATTAATAATACCATCTTATAATTTACTCAAAAACACTAATAATCGTCTAGTCGCTTAGGAGGAGTTCAGTGATAAAACACACAGAATGATTATGAATAATAGTGATTTATATCATAGTTTAGGCATTATTTTTACATTTGCCAACGTTGGTAGATGATCCATCAACGCATATATTATATTGGTAAGTAATAGCCGTCGTACCTAGAAATTCCAGGGGCTACTTATTATAAAAGTCAAGTAGTTCTTATGAGAAAAGAGTGAAGAGAGAAATCAAGAATTCAAAGTATCACAACTGTAGCAATAATTAATAAAAATAAATACTAAATTTCCTTGCAAAATCTATTGTCCAATTTAAACCTGAACTTTTACATCGTAGTCCCTATAAACACAAATAAATATTGATAACATGATTAACTGGATAAAGTGAATTCCAAAATAGTCGCAAAACATAAAACCTCCGTTTAGAAGCCCCCATTTCAAGTTTCGGATGTAAAGCGGAGATAATGGTGTTCGTATTGATTCAGAGGGTTCCCGTGACCTTAAAACTGTGTAAAATATGCAAAGGGATTTAGAGAATTAATTTAACTTTCAACGTTTCTACAAATAGATAACTATTTTTAAATGCTTCTGGCGCACGGAATCAGTGTTGTAGGTAAATATTATTCTTTTTCATTAATAAACCAGTTAATATTAACATTGTTTTTTGTAATAACTTACCTACCTAACCTAAAATTTGTTATTTCGTTATAAATTAAGTATATTATCCGTGTTGCGATGGACTAAGAATACAAGTGTCACCACCCCATTCTTCCCATGGGTGTCGTATGAGGCGACTAAGGGAAGTAAACAATTATCATCCATTGCATAACTGGTGGTAGGGTTGGGTACCAAGTTGGAGTACTCACTTGATATCGGGCCCGAGCGGGTTGGTACCACCATCTCCCGTGTGCATGTGCATGAAGCACATCATTGCGTTTTGGCTGTAGCAGGAGATAGTTCATCAGATCAGATATGGCTTATCTGCAAAAAATTGTAATAAAAAAAAAATGTCTACGCATGCAAAATTTTATGTTTTTGAGTAGTTACGGCATGCAAGCGTAACAAAGAAACTCACTTTTTCAATATTTTTTTAAGTATTTGCACATTACCTATGTCGTGGCTACATCTTAGAATTAGTCACATTATATTGTGGCGAAATCATAGATATCTACACTATTATAAAACTGTAACAGTGTCTGCACATTAAGATATTTGAGAAAAAAATACTGTAATAGGCTTTATAGGCATGTCTAAATACAAAACATTTTTTTTAGAATTTTTGTCTGTTTGTCTGTTTGTTTGTTCGCGCATCACGCAAAAACTACTGAACTGATGATGCAACTTTTTTATTTGGTAACTCTTGACTAGACTTAAAAACTGGTGAACATTTTATCCCGCTATTATATCGGGAACCTGAGATATAGCCTAAAAACTAGCTTTTGGCTGCGGCGAAGCCGCTGGCAAAGGCTAGTATTTAATATTTATAATATTAGTAAGGATTGACCTAATTTGAAATCCACACGGATGAAGTCCTAAGGTAAGATAAACCCCACTCTCTCTCAGAGGAAACTATTTTTTATTTATTTATAGACTCACGCCTTTTTCCCAAAGGGGTAGGCAGAGACAACCGATTTCCACTTGCCACGATCCTTGTTCACCTTTTTTGCCTCATTCACTGTCAATATATTCCTCATGCATATGCACGTCGGTTAAGGGTACTTCTGACTGACCTTTCTCGAGAACTTCTCTGATTTGATCAGAGAATGTTCGCCGAGGATGATTCACACTCGCCATATGTATCTTTTTTGTTATCCTGCTTTCATCCATCCTTTCTACGTGTCCAAACCATCTTAACATTCCTTTCTCAATCTTTGTCACTATATCTTCTTTTACACCACATCGTTCTCTCACTACACTGTTTCTTACTTTATCTTTCAAAGTTATACCACACATACTTCTTAGAGCTCTCATATCTACTGCATTAATTATTTTTCAGAGGAGATTCATGCTCAAATAAAGTACACACAATTAGGTTGTAAAAAAAGTAATTCCAAAGGTAAATCCTATATACCTATATGTGGGGTGGCACACAAGCATTGGCTCACCTGATTAGGTAAGCGATTACTATAGTCTATAAACGCTAGTAACATTAGAGGGAAAGAGGGAAGGGATAGGAGGTGCATAGGAAGGATAATGAAGAGAGGATAAGGAGAGGATTTGGAAAGTTTTGTCAAGCCGCTGCTAACCATTTCATTTCACAGATATGATTAACGGCTATCTCCTGCTACAACCAAAACACACTGAAGTGCTTCATGGCCGGTCACATGGGAGATGGTGGTACCAACCCGCTCGAGCCTGTTTGCAAGTAAGCACTCCAACTTGGTACCCAGCCCTATCACCAGTAATGCAATGGTGGATAATTAGTTACTTCCCTTAGTCGCCTCGTACGACACCCGTGAGAAAGAAATGGTGACACGTGTATTCTTAGTCCATCACCACACGGACAATTATGTTAATCTTCTGTGAGAGGACGATGCTTCCCCGATCGAGCCCGCCCATTCATGCTGGCACCAGCAAGTCCATGTATATGCTGTAAAATATCCCATGCATATAAAATACAAATCTGACATAAACTTAAATCAAATACCTAGTTACATTACTAGAATTTCCCTCATTATCTAATATGTTTTGATAATACAGCAACAAATTAGCTATCAAATAAAAATGATACATCGCCACCAAAAACACAGTGTAATAACACGACTGCTTACCACAGAGTAGGCCGTTTTGTTCAAAGCATTCACGTATAATTTGTTCAATCGCAAATTCCCTGCTGACTTATTACAACGATTTTTTGTCACGGCATTTTGGAAAGGGATAGCAGGATTATATCTACCTCAAGTGTGAGAAGGAAATGTATAAATAACAGTTTTATCTTTGGCGTCTGATGTAGGAACGGTTTCAGTATGGGTATTAGGTATCTATTACGAAAAATAACGCGAATGTATATGCAATAAAGCTGTAATAACGCTTATCGAAAGTAGTTAACCTGGTTCTTAGGTTTAATTGAAGCGTAAACTTTGACAGCTCAATTCATTCGTAGATTTTACAGCGTTAAATAATCTTTTTTAATAAATATGCTTGCAGGCATTGGATGGATCTTTCGAGGAAATATCACAATTTAACAGAATATCAACGTAAAGTATATTTCTTCGTTTGATACAGTAAGTGAGAGCGTCTGAAAACCTAAACCTTCCTCCCTCCCTTTGCTTCTACTGAACCTCATAAAGCTTTCGCCAGTCCTGGCAATGCGCGTTTAATGCACCTAGTGTTACCAGTGTACAAGCTCGGTACCGCTCTCAATTAGCCGCATCAGGGTGCTTATCTTACTCCTTTTTAAAAAGTGTTAAGACAGAGAGTTAAGACTCAGTGATACCAATAATATTCAATACTACAACAAAAATTGCCAATACAGGGTACAACAAAAATTGCCAATACAAGGAACTCGTCGCAACAATAGGGGGCGACCTCTCGCTGCCGAGCGTCGTCAGAGCGATGCTTGGCAGCGACAGGAATTGGGCCGCGGTCGCTGCCTTCTACGAGGAGGTTATCTCGCGGAAGGAAGCGGCGGAGAGGGCCAGGGAGGCTGATCCTTCTGCAGACCCAAACCGCCGCCAGCGACTGGGGCGGCGCAGGCGTGAATATTTGCGCCTAATGCCACCCTAGCTGGGGCTGCGGGTGGATTTTCCGGGGAACGTCCGCCACCCGGCAAGGCCTCCCGCGAAGGTGCGACGCTCCGTGTGCGGATGCATCGCTCAGATGAGGGTACCCGAAAGGGTAAGCCACCGGTGGACCACCGAAGGAATGTAACATAGTTCCAATGGCCCGCCAATAAAGGCGGAGAGGCGGCACACGGCGGGTTTCTTTAGTGGGTGAAGGCCCCACACTACCCTGTTCGTTGCCCCGAGTGACGGGGTGTGCGGTTAGGAAAATTTTTCCCGCCTAAACAAAAAAAAATAAAAAATGCGTGTTTGATGTTTCTGCTTGCATGCAGAAAAAGAGATCGACGTAAAACTAGTTTGTTTTAAAAACTACACAGTCATCACGTAAAATCAAAACTAGAGAATTTAAACCTGCTTCTCCTAGATAACCTTTTCACACTTTTACCAACTAAGCCATTTTTAGAAAGTCCTTGGTAGAGTGATGATGGGGGCTTAAATAAGTTATGTCAACACCACGTTTATTTTCAAGGCTAGGTAAATATCA
Organism: Leucoma salicis; assembly: GCA_948253155.1. Taxonomy (NCBI): domain Eukaryota; kingdom Metazoa; phylum Arthropoda; class Insecta; order Lepidoptera; family Erebidae; genus Leucoma; species Leucoma salicis. The sequence continues at coordinate 6,334,060 of OX411805.1, read as the reverse complement.
ATATAGTATAATAAAATGAAATAAACATTATCACTGTTAAAAGAACAAAAGCTATTTGCTAATCCTGCTAACCCTCTGACAGGTGCGTTATTAGTAATAATAATAATAATAATCAGAGACTCTCGTTAGACGGCTGGATCAAGGGCTTGATACAGAAGGCAGTACTCCTTGACACGGCACGTATTGTGAGGAGGTTCCTTACTCTGGAGCCCTGACCATCGGCAGCTTGGTCCCTGCACCCGATGTCGGTGGTCTACTATATTACATATTTTTAAATTTGTTATATGAGTTGTTTGTGTTTTTGTTTGTATTTTTATAAGTGTGTTTGTGCGAATGTTTGTGTATTTTTATAATGTATTTAAAAATGTTTGAAATATGATGTATAGTAAATAAAGATAATAATAATAATAATAAAGCCTTTTTATTTCCTATAAGCATTAAACGTATGCATTAACAGTATTCTATATTTCTTAAGTTCTATGTTAGTAACTATGTCTAAGTGATTCTATTGTTAGTTAATCATTTTCATTACAATTTTTATTATAGGAACCCCTTAATAGGGTATAGGCCTCCTCCAATTTCCTCCATTTTCCTCGGTCCTGTGCTACTTTCGTCCAGTTTTCCCACAACCGGTACTATGTCGTCCGGCCATCGTTTTTGTGTTCTGCCCACGTTTCTTTTTCCTTGTGGGCCAGCCCATTTCGTGCTCTTGAGAGTCCGTCACTGGTCTATATGTCTTGCTATATGGCCGGCCAGCTACATTTTAGTTTTAGTGCTTGGTGTAACGCATCTGTCAGTTTTGTCTTTTTCCTTATATCTAGACTTCTTGTTTTTTGAATTTTCTTCAGGTGTAACATGCTTCTCTCCATTGCCCGCTGACAAGTTCTTATTTTGTTAAATACCTTGTTCGTAAACTTCCACGTCTGGGAGCCATATGTCAAACAGGGCAGAATACAGGTGTCCATGATGGTATTTTTCATGTTTAGGTCATAGCTACCTTTTAGTATTTCTTTGTGGGCCCAGTACTTGTTCCAGCTGCATGCGACTCTTCTGTTGACCTCGTCGTCGTTATTTGTTTTAGAAAACGATACTTGTTCCCCCAAGTATATGTACTGCTCTACATACTCAAGTTCAGTATCGTCTAGTATTATTTTTTCTTTTTTGCAGTTTGTCATTATTTTTGTTTTGTTAAGGTTCATATGCAGGCCTACATGTTTGCTTTCTGTATTTAGTTGGGATATCATATTTTTTAGCTTCTTGTGAGTTTCAGCATAGATTGCGATATCGTCAGCAAATCTTAGATGGGTAAGACGTTCGTCATTGATTGGGATGCCTTCGGAGATCTAGTTCAATTTGGAAAATATGCACTACAAGACAGCTATAAACAATTTTGAAGATAATGGGTCCCCCTGCCTGACACCTCGGGCTATTTTGACCTCGTCGCCTCGAGATTCTAGCTTGACTCTACTCACACTATTCCGATATATATTTTTTAGCGTTTTAATGATTATTGGATCTATGTTGCAGTTGTGTAGAGCTTACCAGATAAAATTATGATAGATACTGTCAAATGCTCTTGTATAATCGATGATACCAATATATAAGTTTTTGTAGAATTCGAAGTATTTTTTTATGATTTGTTCCAGCGTATGGATGTGGTCCATAGTCCAAAAATCGCGACAGAAGCCTGATTGCTTTACCGGTTGCTCATTGTCTATTATTGAGCTAATTTTGTTATGTAATATAGAAGTAAATAACTTATAGACGCTTGATAACAGGCTAATCGGGCGGTAGTTAGTGATGTCCCGTGGATCTCCTTTTTTATATAATAGTATTATGTCTGAATTTTGCCATTGCTCTGGTACTACACCTGTTCTTAGAACCAAATTAAATATGCGAGTCAGCGGTTCGGTAAGTAGTTTCACTCCTTCTATCAATGCTTCGTTCTTTAAACCGTCGGGCCCTGGGCTCTTCTCTCGGTTTAACTTTTTAATATTTTCCAATACGTCACTTTCTTTTATAATAGTTGTTTCACTGGTATTTGTCTGTAACCTATTTGTTTCTATGAACGGAGTCGGGTCTTGTAGCTCAGTCGCATATAGGTCTTTGTAGAAGTTTGAAGCACAGGATATTAAGTCTTTTCTTGATTTTGTTTCTTCTTGACCGTTCTTTAAGCTCTTGATCCAGTCTGTGTGAGTGATTAATTGCTTGTAAGCGCTTTTGGCGCTTCTATAGTGTCTTATACTATTTTATATGATTTTTTGCCTGTGCCACATATAATCGTTTCTTATTAACTTGCTAGTTTGTTTGAATAAGATTGATAACTCGCGTTATTAGTAGGTCAACACGAAATGAGGGACGACGTGCCAAGTTTTGTAAGCTTCTATTTATTTTGAGCCTTGCTTATCCCAGCATGAACGGCCCCATTCACCCCCATGACCCGATCGGGGAAGTACGACCCCCTCACAGAAGATCACCGTGAAATAACGATAGGTACTCCTACCATTATGTTTAGTATGGCGAGTGAGAACGCCGCAGGCTCATATCCCTTCCTTATCCTCTTCAATGATCCTTCCACTGCACCTCCTATCCCTTCTCTTACAGTTGGTGACGCGCAAGGTATGCCTCTATTGTCGCTAGCGATAATAGGCTACAATAAGAGCGATTCCGCACTATCGACTAGTCGCCGGCGACTCGGTCGGTGGTGACTGTGACTTACTATAGTTTAAATAGATGTTTACGCACTTGGTTGTTGGTCGCCCGGGCGACTGGACGACTCGCCGCGTAGTGGCAACGCACGAACTAATGCCAGTCGCCGGCAACCAATAGGAGAACGGCCTCAAATGGAAGCATTCGCACTGCGACCAACTGTCGTAAGGACCGCGTCACCAAAGTACTGATACATATCAGTGCTGTATGTAGCGCCTATCGCTCGGCTTGGTCTCCTAGCCCTAGTTACCTATGTTAGTCGCCGAGAGACCGAGTTGCCGGCGACTAGTCGACAGTGCGTAATGGCTCTAACGGCTTACCTAATCAGGAGAGCCGTATGCTTATTTACCACCCTCGTAGTATAATGTTAAATATATAGAATTACGTGAATTTATTTTTTTAAATTTCCTTCCCTATCACTTCCTTATTATTCTTTCTTTCCTCTCCTTAGTGTCCTACCTGTCCTCTCCTTATTATAGTTCCTATGCACCTCCTATATCTTTCCTTGGAGATGGCAACGCGGGAGTATTCTCTGTGGTGATATTTCTAGCGTCTATATGCTACGGTAACCACTTACTATCAGGTAGACTGAAAGCTTGTTCACCAACCACGTAGCATAAAAAAAACTTAGGCTACTGTACATGTATTGATTAAAATAAAGCTGAAGATCCGAGTTTGTTATTTGTATTAGTTTAGATAATCTCTGGAAAAACCAAGCTAATTTAAATATTTCTTTTTGCACTCGATAGCTTTGTTTTTCGGGAAAGTTTAGAGGTTATTTAACATCACGCTACGACTATTGGGTACAAGCAAAAATGAACACTAAATATTTTTTGCAAACCTTTATGATATGCTAAAGCCTTGCTCCAATAGCAGCGATAGTCTAGTAGTAAAACCAAGCAAAGACAATGGCAAAGAGTTCGATCCAGATTTTACGAGAACATGTCTGTGTATATGTTTTACAAAAATTATTGCTGCTCGGAGAAGGAAAACATCGTGAGTAAACTTGCAATCCTGGGAGATTAAACGTCGTGGACCACAGTCTTGCTCCCTAGCATGAATGAGCTCTGCCCCTATCCCTTTCCCTGGGGAAGGAATACCAGGAGAGTGGGCAGCAGCACTCCCTCGAGTATTAACAACATCCACTGCAATCACCAACTCACCTGCCAAGTGTGGCGATTACGGCACTATCCCCCATTTCTTGGTGAGGCCTATGTCCAGCAGTGGACGTAGTTGACCCGGCGAACTTCGTACCGCCATATAAAAACATGCGGTGCAGTCTTTGGGGACTGCCGATAGAAATGAAAACCAAGTAACCAAAGTCATTAACACTTCTTACAAACCAAAAATAATTCAAAAATATTAATCTAATAGCTCGACGATACAATTCATAAGTTAGTTTTCACTGCTGTTGGAGCGTTCGATGACGATGACGCGAGTTCCATGATTTTTGTTCACCCAAAAAGTGCGCAACGCGCCTAAAGATGATCGGAACGTTCAGTGATGATGACGCGAGTACCATGATTTTTGTTCACCCAAAAAGTGCTCAACGCGCCTAAAGAAAATTGGAGCGTTCGCTGACGATGACGCGAGTTCCATGATTTTTGTTCACCCAAAAAGTGCTCAACGCATCTTAAGAAGATTTCACTTAAAAAGCGTGAAAATCGGTTAGATATTTTCGGAGTTCATCGTGAGCAACAACGTGACTGGAGAATTATATAAATATAATGGATATTACCAGATTAATCAGAATAAAATTGATGGTTTGAAATACATTACGAGACTTGGCAAACATCTATTACGCTTGCCAAAAACAAAATTAAGTGCTTAAATTTCTAACGTCTATGAGTAAAGTGATTGATATACACTCGACGACGTAAGTCACTTAAGCCGCTCCAGGCGCTCTCGGTAGTTGATTAAAGCAAAACCAAATAACGCAATTGGCATTAGAATAGATTTCAATTTACAATGAGAGTTAATTAAAAACACTAGATTTACATATAGAATACTATTTATCCCGAAAAATATTAATTTTATTTTCCTGTAGGATAGCAATTTTGTTTTCTTTGCTTATGGTGGCAGACGAGTCACGCCCCACCTGATAGTAAGTGGTAACGGTCGCTCATGGACTCAATTATACCGAGAGTATTGTCAAGCCGCTGCGCACTATTTCATTTCTCAGTTATGAAATGAAAGAATAAACGGCTATCTTCTGCTACAGCCAAAACACACTGATGTGCTTAATGACCGGTCAGACAGTAGAAGGTGGTACCGACCCGCTGGGGCCAGATAGCAAGTGAGTACAATCACTTGGTACCCAGCCCTACCACCAGTAATAAAATGGGTGATAATCGCTTAATAAGAATAAGAAAATTTTATTTGCATGAATATGAGTACATAAATTTGATGTTATACACATGATTTGTCCGAGTCATATTCTACCATTGTAATGTTATAATAGGCTCTTAAGGTTAACAATTCTCGCAGTTTCCTTTTGTATACATTTATTGATTTACACTCTTTTAAAGGTTTTGGCAAGTGATTATATAATATTAGCGCCATACAATATATACTTTTGGACATTAAAGCTGTATTTGACTCTCCTACACACAGTCTATTATCCCGCCGGTTTCGTAGGCTTCTATCTGATAACTTTTGAAATAAATGTGGATTAGTTCTAACAAATACAGCCACCTCAAAAATATACAGGGAAGGGAGCGTTAAAATTTTATGCTTCTTAAAATATGGTAAACAGGAATCAGTGAGTTTTAGTGTAAACATGGCTCGAATACACCTTTTTTGGGACCTAAATATAATCTCTCTATTTGTAGAGTTACCCCAAAATATGATGGCGTATCTTAAAATTGAGTCCACTATGCCGTAATATGCTGACAATTTAGCTTCTATCCCTAATATTGGTGAGATTTTATACAGCATATATGCAGATTTGTTGACACGTTTGCTCAATAAATCAAGGCGAGCTTTCCAATTCATTTTATTGTCTATTATCAGTCCTAAATATCTACTTGTTTCAACCTATTCTATGGAAATATTTTTGTAACTTATATTTAATTTTTGCGTTTGTGATCTTTGACTAAACATCATCAACTTAGATTTATTTTGAGATTATTATTATGCAGCCATATAATAATTAAATTTAGTATAGCATTTACTTCATTTTCATAGTTTTTAATATTTGAGCTCTTAATAGTTATAGTGGTATGCAAAGAGTGTCATACGATGATTGGTTATTTTTGGTAAATCATTAATATATAATATAAATAACAGTGGTCCCAAAACACTACCTTGGGGTACACCATATGTAATTGTCCTTTGATTAGATTTATATAGTGTTTCCTGCTTTGTCTTTGAATTTATACTTAAAATTCGTACAAATTGCGTTCGATTTTTTAAGTATGATTCTATTAATTGTAGAATATTACCCCGAATTCCGTAGTTATAGAGCTTACTCAGCAATATATTGTGATCTACATGATCAAAAGCTTGTGTCATATCGCAATATAATGTGCCAACAGGAGTTCTTTTATCCATACTAACTGTTACTTCATTCAAGAAATCGAACAGTGCCATATTTATAGTTTTGCTTTTGCGGAATCCCTTTTGATCTTCCGATAGAATTGAGTATTTTTCTAAATATTTATATAACTGTTCATATATATACTTTTCATGTATTTTTGAGAACACAGATATCAGCGCAATGGGTCTATAAGGCTCTAAAAGATCACTATTATTATTTTTTGGTATAGGATTTATGACAGCTATTTTTAATTTTTTTGGATATATGCCAATCGTAATGCACATATTTAAAATGTGGCTTAGATGACCACTTATACTATTAGCCACATATTTGACAATTTTAGTGGAGATGCCATCATGTCCTACGCTATTAGTGGTTTTTAGTTTTTTATTATTTTTAAAATATCATAATTAGTACTTGGTACCATAAAAAAGAGTTGTTATTTTTGGGAATATTACAAGTAAAATTACTATGACTATTAGTGATTGATTAAACACAAAGTGAAAAATGTGAAATCGAAAATAACAGTCAGGAGCAGGATTTGAACCTGCATCTCCTGGATACCGTCCAGATGCTTTGCCAATTCAGCCATCCTGACAATTGCTCCTGACTGCTAATTTCGATAACACATCATACTTAACGTTTTTGGGTGACACCTGCGCCATCTGACGGAAGTATTTTCATACACTATACCGACCAGGTAAACTTAATTTTACAATTAAGATTTTTACCTAATAATGACGCAAACCCTATAAATATTTAGATATTTTTATTTAGTGTTTAATGTATAGTGCTAAGCATGTCAAATGCTAAAATATATATAAAAATATCTAAATATTAGTGATTGGTTTAATTTTGTCCACAAAATAATCATTGAGGGCCCTAGCTAATTTAATGGGATTAGTCTCTATCTTATTACCCATTTTTATCCGAGTGATTGTTTTTTTTGGTTCCGTATACTTGGTGTCATTGATAATATCCCAAGTGGTCTTTGCTTTATTTTGTGATGTATTTATTTTATAAGAATTTTGTGCTAGATTTGTTAATTGTATTATTTTTTTATGAATTTTACAATATTTCTTAAATTCTCTTTTATGTTTGGTATTTGTTTTTAGTCTGTAACACCACAATAAGAATCTCTTCTTTTTACTACTGGCCCTAATACCACGTGATACCCATTGCGGTCTTTTACAAGTTTTTTTAGTTATTTTTTAAACGGAAAACAAAGGGAATAAAATAAAGAAAAAACTTGAGCAAAAATGTTAAATGCTTGTTCGGGGTTATTTGTTTCATATAAATCAGAGAATGAAATATTGTTAAGACAGTCACTAAACTTTTTTTATATTTATGCTTATTATAATCATTTTAATATTTGAGAAGTGTGGTCAGATAACGCAAAGTCAACAATATAAGCTTTACATCTATTTCCTAAGCTGTGTGCAAAATTATCAATACATGTACTATTTTTTAACCTAGTTGGCTGGTGTAATTCTAATTTGAAATTAAAACTAAGCAGAAGGTACTCTAATTCTGATGTATTACTATTTCTCTTTAAAATATCAATATTAAAGTCGCCACATAATACAATACGTCTTTTACTATGTTTACATGTTATATATTGCAGTAACTTTTCCAACTGTTCAAAAAATGTTTTCAGATTATTTGATATTGGAACTCTAAATAAACAGATTACTATAATCTTACATTCTATTAAATCAATAGCGCAGCACTCAAAAATGCTAATAATTGAAAATTTACGTATTTCGATAATTTCCTTCCATTTATGCTCTTTTTTAACAAGTAAACAGGTGCCGCCTCTTTTACTATGTTTTCTGCTGTAACAAGCTGCCAGTTGATAGTTAGTTATTGAAATATAATTTTCATATCCAGACATAATGAAATGTTCCGTTATGCAAAGAATATCAACAGTCAGTCTCTGGTACACCAATTCTTCCAGGCAGACATGAAGTGCATCCGATTTACTCAACAAGCCTGCAATATTCTGATGCATAATGTTAATGTGATTTTCAAAGAAAAAACTGATTAGATGATGATGTATTTTGTGTTTAAGCGGATTTTGATATATTTTTTTTGCCAGGCGCTTCTGCATTATATTTTTGAATACTCTATATGTATTCATTTAAATCCACAAATATAGTCCTCATACCGTTGTTATTCAGCAATCCACTGCGTTTATGAAACATTGAAAAGTCACAGGCAAGATTCCTGTACAAATCCATAAAATAGGCATGTTCATGCCATGGTATCAGCATATAGTAAGTTATTAAAATTTTACACTCTGCTATTGAACATATTTGCATAATATCCATATTTATATGTTGGTAAACAAATGATAAGGTTAGTGTGCTTAATCCTTTTTAGAATTGTTCTTATACCATATATCAAACTGTTATAATCGTAGGTGGAGTTAAATTCATCTTCCCCTATTAATATAATACAAAAATCCTTAATTGTAAAAGATTGTGTTTTATTTTCTATGTTGTCTATTAATTGTAACATTCTACAATGAGGCATTAAGTAATTACATAATTTAGACTTGTTCTGTAGAATATTTTCCGCAATGGATCTTATTTTGTTGTGTCCAACGATCAAACGGAACTGAACGAAATTTATCAACAAATATGATTTGGGAAAGCATAAAAATATCTAGTAGATAAGAATTTTCTGCGGGCTGAAAAGTTGTAGTTTAAAAGTAGGTATTAATGTATCTCTTTATTAGTAAATTGCTGGGACTGGTGTTTAGTTAGAAATACCTCTAAAATGATTAATAATGCTATATGTCATCAGTACATATCTTCTTTGGTATTACTAATTGGTGACCAACAGCCAGTATCTATTACCATATATCTATAGACGCTAGCAGAGGCATCACTCATGGGATGGATGCATGGTGATCCATGCACCATCCCCAAGGAAAGAGATAAGAAGCGGAGAGGAGGGGTGGAGAGGAGGGGGCGTCCTTTCCTCCTCCTCGAGCATAGGAAGGCCACTAAAGAGAGGACATGAAGGATGATATAAAGGATAATATAAAGGATAATAAAGAGAAGATAGGAATGATAATAAGAAGAGGGGTTTAGGTTTAGGGATTTAACTGCCTCGGTGGTGTAGCGGTAGTGTATGCGACTGCTAATCATGGGTTCAATCCCCGGGTCGGGCAATGTTATTGAGTTTTTTCCTAAAAAGAAAAATTCTCAGTAGCAGCCCGGAGTTTGGAAATGTGCCCGGTAGACGTCAATAGGCTCACCCCCTATTACGTGGGACTTAAACATAGCTGGCGAATTATGGGTGTGTAAATACACCTCTACCTACCCCTTCGGGGAATACAGGCGTGATGCTATGTTTATGTCTCCAGCGCTCTCACTCACCATACGAAATACAACGGTAGGGGTACCTACCATTTTTACCCGCTGATTTTCTGTGAGAATGTGACTATCCCTGACCAGGCCGGCCCATTCATGTACAACAAGATCGGACACAGCTTTTTGTTCAGGATTCTTCAAAATAGCACCTCTTCTAAATAAGTTATTTGTTAAGACAAATATTTAAAAAAAAAACAAATTATACGTCTTAGCAGTAATTATACATGGCTTCACATGAATTTCATACACATCATTTATGCATCTATATATCTTTTTACCATTCCTCACCCTAAAGAACCGCAGAGGAATCTATTTTACGCATTAGTAAACATGAGATATCGCACACAAATCGTTCAGACACGATTGAGGAAACCAATATCAACTTTTTCTATTCGAACTCAACGGTCCCTAATCTGTCATCGTTAATATTATAGCGGTACGGCATATTGTACTGTTGTAAACAATTCATATTGTGTGTAGACATATTATTATATCCATGGTAATGTGTACAGTCTTGCACACTCGCTCGATGTGATAAGGGTGTGGTCCAATTGCAACAAAAATCGCAAAGTTTTAAAGTATCTGTCTGTAATAACGACAGTAGTGACACCATAGACAGTAAAGATTATAATCTGTTGTAGCTAAAACTAGAGTTCATTTATTTAAATGCTCTGTATTTTTATTCTTTTTGAATTTATAGCACAAAGTTTAAGTAAATCTATTTAAAATTACGTTGACGGCACAAAGTTAAAACTGGACTCAAATATGTGAAAAAGATGAATGAGTTTTCGAAATGACCCCCTGGGGCCCTCACCCATTAAATAAACCCGCCATGTGCCGTCTCTCCGCCTTTATTGGCGGGCCACTGGAACTATGTCACATTCCTTCGGTGGTTGATAAAACTATACCTAACCACTGGAACTTGTTACATTACTTCAGTGGTCAAATCCGGTATACCCTGGCTTTTAACTTAAATTTTATTGCGCATTCATAGTCATCGATCTGTATAAGGTTAATATTGATTAATATTTTTCAATTCACTATTTGTAGTGATCGTCATATTGTTTGGAAGAACATAACTATTGACTAATTGCTAGTGAATTTTATTGAGTAAATTATAATTGAACTTTAAGTTCTACAATATTTTTGCACACCCAAATTATTGTTAAATTTTATTGAAGAGATGTGCGTTTGTGTGCTTTGTCAGTATGTACTGCCGCTTATAAGCACAATAGCAAAGAGCACAGCCTCCTTGAAGATATGATCAGATATGATCACAAATAGGATCAATGAAAATAATAGTCTTATAAAACACGTTATCGCCACTACATGTTATCTGTCCGCTTATCTCTTATACCTTGCACCATACAACATCGTCACTTATCTCACAATACAATATCGCATACTATCACCGTAGACGTGGGATAAAGCAAGTATAATTTTATTAAAAAGTGCCATAATTTTTGGATGTGAACGTTTGAACAGTTTAAAATCGAAGCACGCCATGAAGACACCATGTGTGCTGCCTGGGTGTTCGATTATCGTAAGTAGTTAATAATTTAGATATTTTTTATGTGATTATCAAAGAATAACATGTTTTTAACAACGTAAGATAATATATATTTTAGTGTTTTCGTAATTCTTCTACTTGATAGGCCTTGAAAATAAGCTTAGTCCATTCAGTAATGAACATTCTTTAAGGTTGTTGTCATTAGGATTTAGATTTTTGAATTAACCTTACAGTGTAGTTATACCTTGAGATTCTAAAACAAAGTGTAGTCGCATCGCTAAAAAATATATATTATGTGAGTCTGGTTAGATTTGTGAGGCAAAACTATCTAGGTATAGATATTAGAAGTAGGAGGAGCATGTGATTTAAATGCTATGTTTATAGTTTCAATGCAATTGTACTCGTATACTCCCATTCTTGAACTGTAAGGGTCTGAAGTATTATAACTGTCCTCCTCGGAGGTTTTATGGTTGATAAAATAAAGTGGGATTGGCCCAAGTCAAAAAAAGATTCAAATACATTATTTGTGGATCACAGAAATTATGACTGGGACTGTATGATAGTCATAGTATGTATGATAGTCATAGTCAACATCTTAACTACTATACTATTTGTATCATTAAACTGATTTGAAATAGTCATCTGCCCTAGAATCATACAATATTATTACTTTTGAAGAAAACTACAAGCACGTCAGTCGACATGGCTACTCTGGCACTGCCCCCCACTCCGCATTCTACGCTGACAACGGAAGCAAACAACCTCGCTCATCTGGCCCAACTCATTATCCGCCTAACTCACTCCATAAACCCACTGGAAGCAAAAACCATTTTTTGTGAAACTCTTTCTTTACTAAGATCAATAAAGAGAGAAAAGAATCTTACCTTCTACTGAAGGCAAGATTATTTTTGATCTATTCCACTCAGCCTTTCTCGGTCATTACCATTTCGCAGTGGAAGGCGGACTTTATGTTGCTAGCATTTTGGACACGTTGCCGGCTGTGGATTATCACTTGAACGAATCTTAGTCCACTTGGTCTAAAGTTTGATCAAGAGATCATATCTACAGTAATTTTATATTATAACTTTTACATAATATATTACTGAGTAATTGTTCATGTAATTAAGTACTTATTTGTATCTGCAAATAGTAATTCACAGCGAGTATGCTTTGCTGCTAAGAGTAATAATATGTCTATGAATATACTTTAACTTTAGGTAACATTAATTAATGTAGGCTGTAGAACATCTGTGGAAATATGCCAAGCTAAGCAAATATTAGAGCATCTAAGTGCATCACCAATGTCACTGATGAAATCATCTGTTTATTGCAGCTGTAGTTGATAAAACTATACCTATACATTTTAATTCTCTCTCTCATTATATTTTGTCGCATCTTACATATTTTTATTGTTATGTAATGCCTCTTCTGCTCCTCCGGTCCAAACTCCCTCTTTTGCTCTCCTTATAACCCTTCGTCTCAACTTTCTGTCCTTGTGCTTGGAGTTGGCGATGCACGAACGATGCCTCTGGTGTTGCTAGCTTCTATAGGTTACGGTTAGCGCTTACCATCAGGTAAAAAAATCTCAAAAAGTTAAGTAGGAAGTGTCTTAAAATTTCCAATGACTCACGATTCCCAATCTCCGGTTCCCAAGTACTCTATTATTTATACCTGCGATGCTTGTTTTCATAATAACGGTAACCTGTCACAATAAATGTATAATAATAACTTTGACTGGTGTTTAGTTTCATCATCATATTATTTGAATATCGACCTATAGACCCGTATAACCGTATTCTCTCTGGGCCCTATTCTAGTGAAGAATGGAGAGAGTATTTACATCTTTGTTATACAAATGTGTGGATGGTAAAACTGTATGAAAATCTTTAACCTGTTTTTTTTTATGTTTAACTAATTTCTACCCGCGACCTCATCTGCTGGGACTTCAAAATAAATTAGTCACCCTAGGGCACATTACTGAACTTTATGCAAAAATAGCTATCTCACGTGAGACATCCATTTTAATGGTATTAAAAGTATCCTATACTTCTTTAGTACCTTGCTTATCGCAGCATGAATGGGCCAACTCGATCGGGAAAGTGCCACTCTCTTACAATAGATCAGCGTGTAACAACGGCAGTTACTCCTGCTGTTGTGTTTCGTATGATGAGTGTGAGCGCCGGAGGCCCAAACTCCCTCACTATCCTCTTGTTATTCTTCCTATCCTCTCCCTGTTATCCTTCGTATACACACCCTTACCTTGGTGTTGGCGACGCGCGAGTGAGCTTAGTTTGGGACCAGAGGACGTTGTGTGAAATGTCTGTGAATATTTTGTATAGTACAGTCAACCACCAGACAGTGTTCATAACGACCCCTTTATATTTTCACCACTTAAACAATTCCCAAGCCCAATTATTAAGTAGAAGGTAGCTAATAAATAATTACTGATATAAGCAATTATGTACTTTCTGGATAATCATGTTACCTTGAGAGAAGCGTGTCTAAACAATTTAAGGTAAATACGTTATTAAGATGTTCTTGGTAGATAAGATAGGACGTCAATAATAACGCAAACATTCTAAATTTGAAGTTTAAACTACAGAGAGACTTGCAATTATAAATACTTTCGTTTTTATATTTATTTTAATTGAGTTTTTATATAAAATAAATTACTAACCACTTATATTAATAAATGGCCAAAAGCAGAAAATAACCGTATTACAGAATAGCTCCAGCATTCTTCTGTTACCCTTCTATAACAATTTTAGTCTTAACTAATAACAGAGACCAGGTGGTATGCCTTGGAAGATGGCCTTTGGTGAAGGACGCCAGCTGCGTTGACAGTCTCGCTCCATCATAATTATATACTAAGCACATCTGGCTATCCTGTAGCTGCTGTTGCGGGGACATTATATTTTTGAGCCGTTTGGAGTCAAAACGCTTTGGCTTTGGAGTCCAAACGCCCGCAAATTTTAAAAAGAAACTAACCGTTACCCGCAACTTCGTCCGCGTGGAATTTAGCTATTTTCTTTTTTAGTGCAGAATCCTAATTATAGATGTATAGATTGAGAGACAGCTAATTGACGCTTCACATGATTAGAAGGTACGAAGGATTAGTATTACGATGCTGAATGGCAATGCTGCCAGCCTTCTGACTACTTTTTATCCTAGAGAAATGAGTAACTGTTTTTGCTTAGATAAAATAATTAATATGTACTTATTTCCATTACGGGGTAGGCAGAGAGAACAAAGTGCCAAAAGGCTCTATTCTTGCATACATCTGTCGCTTCCTCAACATTCATAAATTCCCTTCATATACGCTCGCCGGTTTCGAAGACCCCTGATTCCACCTTCCTTCAGTACATGACCGATTTGGTCTAGGTAGGTGAGTCTTGGTCTCCCCCTGTACCTCATCATCATCACATCCTTCCACTTTCTCACTCAATATCTTCTTAACCAGTAACTTGTCCGGCCTTTTTTGCACATGTCCGAACCGTTCCCTCTGACATCTTTACACCAATATTCTCCTTAATACCTACTTGCTCTCATACGTCGTCCGTCGTTACGAATGTGGTAAATCAGCTTAACTTCATTGATTTAGTAGACTCCGCTGCATACAAAATCTAATTTTAAAGTTGAATGTTAGGTTCCCGAGAAACGTTAACAAACAAACGAACTGTTTTACTCCACTACCCAATTCTAAAGGCCACGCAAACAAAGACGCGGGGGTAATAGTTTGTGAATAAAAATTATATAATTTATACACTAAAAATAGGCAAAAAAGACAACAGACGCTAGCAATAACAGAAGCATCAAACGTATATTCCATCCATTCATCAGCCTTTCAAAGTCCACTGTTGGACATAGGCCTCCCCAGAAGAACGCCACAACGAGCGGTCCCGTCATGGGGGATAATGCCGTAATCGCCACGCTTGGCAGGTGGGTTGGCGATCGCAGTGGATGTTGTTAATACTCGAGGGAGTGCTGCTGCCCACTCCCCCGGTATTCCCTCAGTCGGCTCTTACGACTCCCGTGGGTAGAGAGGGGTGGGACAATTCTAAAGCCGGCCCCACACGGCCAAAACGCATACTATTTACCCTTAAATAAAGGGATAGGAAGTGGGAAGTAAAGATGAAAGAAAGTGAATGAGGAGGAGGAATATGCATTTGACGTTCTCACTCAACGATTCAAACGCAACAAGCGATATTAATACCTGTTACGCAACAAGCGATATTAATACCTGTTACGCAAGAAGCGATATTATGTACGCCAATATTTTGTGAGAAGACGGTACTTCCCCGGTCGAGCTTGACCGTTACTACTTTAAAACTTCTTTGTCATTATAATACTCTCAGGAAGAAATGACACAGACCTCTGACCTCGTATCTAGTAGCCAATGCTTAGGGTGCGTTCCCACTGACTGCAGAGCTAGGTGGAGTGGAGCGAAGTGGACCGTGAATTGACCAATCACAGTATTCAAAATCTCAAGTCCGTGTCAAGCGGACTTTCAAATAAAATATATGAACACGTGGCTCCGAGCCGGACAGAACAAAGTCAAGCATTGCGGTAGAGTTAAGAAGAGAGTTGTTTGGCGGTGAGGTGCGGTGGCGGAATATTGCACGTTGCAAGCGATATTATGTACGGCTTAATGTATCATCACTCCGCTTAGTTCCACTCTTCTATACTCCACTCCGCTTCAGTAGTAATACTTGCCACTTTTCACTGCTCATCTCCGTTACGATATACCCAGCACCGCGCTAGTGGAAACGCCCTTACTATTGAAGTTAAGATGCCCTAATAGACTAAAGCAATAAAATGAACACGAGTTAACTACTTATCGTCGTATCCACGAATTCCGGCCGCCATTCTCACAATTATTAAGGTTAACGACCAAAATATGACGTTTCAATTAACTTCACAACTCAGTTGGTTAGGGCGATTTCACGCTTGGCTTTAGTCATGTAATTTTTATTTTGGATCACAGAAATGATGTCTTTTATATTTTTTGCAAAAAGTAAAACCTCTTTGTAGTATAAAAAAAATAATAAATACCATCTCTCTCTCCCTATTTATAAAGATGGGTCGCCAAACCAATGAGTCTGTGCTTTTTTTTTTTTATTTATTGCTTCGCGGCGTTATGGTAAATGGTAACCGTCTCGTATGGACTCAACTATACCGGGAATATTATCAAGCCGCAACTCACCATTTCGTTTCACAAATATGAAATTAAAGAATTTCTCCTGTAGTCTTAGTGATGACGTACTAAGAATACATAGGTCATGCCGCGGGTATCGTACAGAGTGAATAATTTAAGTATCAGTGAGGTGACGGACTAAGAATACAAGTGTCACCCCCCCATTCTTTCCCATGGGTGTCGTACGAGGCGACTAAGGGAAGTAAGCAATTATCACCATTGCAATACTGGTGGTAGAGCTAGCTATCAAGTGGGAGTACTCACTTGCTATCAGGCCCGAGCGGGTTGGTATCACCATCTCCCGTGTGACCGGCCATGAAGCACATCGGTGTGTTTTGGCTGTAGCAGGAGATAGCCTTTAATTCGTTAATTTTATATATATATATATATATATATATTATTATTTGTGAAATGAAATAGTGAGTAGCGGCTTGACAATACTTTCGGTATAGTTGAGTCCACAAGCGACAGTTTTCATTTTCCATCAGGTGGGCCGTGGCTCGTCTGCCACCAAATTCCAAATTCAATAAAAAAAAGCAATTGTCACTAATTGCATCATGGGTGGTAGGGTTGGGAACAGAGTGTAAGTACTTTGCTTGTTGTGGGGCTCGACTGTCGGTTAAACAGACGATGGTGATACCGATACCACTGGCTGTATAAATATTTCAGATTATCCCCATTAACCCTGAGTTAAATAACAGATCCTACACTAGGTAGAAACTTAGCTGTGTATGTGTGTGCTTTTTTTGTTAACCTATTATTACATAAGTACATAATTCGTAATAATGTAATGCCTGTTGCCTGATAATATAAATAAATATTATATTTATACTGCTTTAAGTACTCGCAATCTAACCATTATAAAAATAAACATAAAATAAAATAAATAAAATTGAATAAAAAGTTTGTATACAAAGCAGCAAAATGATCTTTTTTTCGTTCGATTTTTAAATTTTAGCGTGTAACCTTCCTAATAATAATATAAGTAAAAAAAAACACTAGCATTTGAACTGTGGCACACTTTACAACAGAGGTTCTACGTGTGCTATCATTTCGCGTGACTTTTGTTTTTTTTTTATATAGCGTGTTGTATTTTCGCTTTGTTCCGGCCGTGGTCAGATAGTACATAGGATGATTTTGTTTTGCGTACGTCAGTCTGATGTTGTATTATGTGAAACAAAGACAGATTGTAACTGTTAAATTATATTGCTTTGTGTTTTAGTTGAAAATGTACGGCTTATTTAGTTCTAAATGGAATACAAAACGGAAGCGAGAGGTAAGGTATTGCGATCTGTACCTATTGCTTTAGAGATATTATTAGAAAAAGAAAAAATATCCATTATGATATTTTTTCTTTTTCTATTAATAATGTCTTAAAGATAATGAGACTAAAGTGTTTATTTACGCGCTTTTCTCTGGAATTACAGATCAATCTTGAAAAAATGTTTTTGTACTGAATATTTCTATAAATTATAGTTTAGAAAAAACTAAAGAAACACGCTTACTGCGAACTAAAAAAGCAGAAAATAATATTACAATTGATAATAGTGATTGTAACAAAGTGTGTGGTGCTTGACACCAAATTCATTATTAATATACTCGTATGTATAGTAAAAAACACCCCAAGCTTTTTTTACGATTATTGTTATCAATTATTTTCTATTTTTATTACGTAGTAAGCATATTTTTCTAGTTTTTTTAGTAATATTTATTTTCTTCTTTTTTAAGTCTCTAAATAGCATCACAAATAGGTAATTTTATTTAAAATACCCTATTTCTTTTTTATCGTAGGTGTAACGATAGTACTTTTTTGTAATAAAAAAAACAAAGAAAACAAATTTATATTAAATTATTATAATGTGATTGGTCCTTGATAAGTGTGAAAAATATCAATTTATTCCGACGTTTTGAAGTGGGTGAAAATCATGTTCTATTACATAAATAGAATGCGAATTTAATTCAAAAAAAAAAATTGACGTTGCAGGACGTCTATCAGATGCGAAAACATCGAGATTACTTTGTAGAAATAAAATGATCATAACTTGACTAAGTACTCCTCAAGACGAATCAAACGAGTATTAACTCGATAGGGTTGCATAGTTTTATTACAGAGGCCACCTTCCAGCTCCATCGTCAGACCCTGAATACCATCTAGAGACAAAGTACTCATCAAGACAAATCATACGAGCCCAAACTCGATGGAGTTGTAACGGAGTTCCTATGGCCACCTTTTAGCTCCATCATCAGACCCTGGATACCATCTAAAGACAAAGCACTCGTCAAGACTAATCAAATGATTCCAAACTCGATGGGGTTGCGAAGTTTCATTACAGAGTAACTGTGGTCACCTTCCAGCTTCATCATCAGCCCCTGGATACTATCTAAACACAAAGTACTTGGCAAGACGAATCATACGAGCCCAAACTCGATGGGGTTACGCTGTTTCATTATAGAGTTCTTATGTCCACCTTCCAGCTCCATCATCAGATCAGCTCCATGTCATCATAATATTGCATTGTCACGTGATATACACATGCGTGTTAAATGTCAGCTCAATCGGAAACCGGGAATTGTGTCAAATTTAACTTGCAAGAATTGAACGGGACAAGTACAATAATAGCGTCGCCACGCTAACAGCCGATTTTGCCCTCCCTCCGCATTAGATGTTTCACATCAAAAAGGCTATAAGCACCACATTACTACCCCATATATTCTCACAAAATCACGCTACTACCCTTAGAAGCCAGTCAAAACTAAAAAAGCTATGCAGAACACTGGAAACGAAGCAAGTGTTCAAGGGGCCGACGATGACTGGCTGTGTATATTGTAACGGATTGTAGTTATATATGTACTTATTTTAAAAATTGGGTGCAACCACGAGTAAAGCAAAATAAGAGATGTATTAGGGTATATTTGATTGGCCGAATGCGTTCCCCTCTAGAAGTCCGTGTGGTGACAGACTAAGAATACAAGTGCCACCACCCCATCCTTTCCCGTGGGTGTCGTACAAGGTGACTAAGGGAAGTAAGCATTTATCACCCATTGCATTACTAATAGTGGCTGGGTACCCAGTGAGAGTACTCACTTGCTATCGGGCCGGAGCGGGTCACCTGTGTGGCCGGTCAAGAAGCGCGTCAGTGTGTTTTGGTTGTAGCAGATGATAGCCGTTTATTCTTTCAATTCATTTCTGTGAAATGAAATTATGTGCAGTGGCTTTACAATACTCTCGGTATAGTTGAGTCCATGAGCGACGGTTACGACTTACCATCAGATGGGCCGAGGCTCTTCTGCCACCATACGCAATAAAAAATCTACAAGTCTACTTTCAGAATGAGGAATTAGTCTATTTCGCTGTATTGGAATGTTGGTAAATTTCAAATAACGTCGCGAGTTAAATATTTTTATACATTGATTTACTGTTTAACATTTCTTTAAGTATTTTATTTTCTGCCGTGTGGGGCCGGCACCAAGAATAGCTCCACCCCATCTCTTTCTATGGGAGTCGTATAAGCCGACTAATGGATTATCGGGGGATCGGGCAGCAGCGTTCCCCTGTGTACTAAAAACATCCTCTGCGATCGCCAACCCGCCTGCCAAGCGTGGCGATTATGGTGAAACCCCTATTTTAGGGAAGCCTATGTCTAGCAGTGGACGGTGAAAGGCTGATGGATGGATGGATGGAAGTATTTTTTTATGTAATAAGGGATAACATATTTTTATACGACATATGGTTTTATATAAACTTTATTATCGGATAGTGTGAGTTCTGATATATTATTTATTTTTATCAAGCGGACATCGTTATCCGTGTATATTATTTATTCGTAAAACTATTTTATGGTTAGATAACGATTTCCTGTATTAGTCAACTAAATATTTTTATAATACAATACCTACATATTCACTAAAAATAGATCTAGTCATTCTAAAACTATATAAGGCTTTCAACCACTTCAGTGAAATAAGCGCCACAAGCGTTTATTGCGTTCTTGTAACGTAATCGAAATTATTCACTTTTTATATTTAGAATAATTTGATCAGGCATTGAAATAATCTGTGTAAACATATTTAACAAATTTTAATTATTATTTGACGATGAACTGGATTTCACAATAACATTAACAATTAACCTCATTTAAAGTGGTTTTTTTCTACAAATGGCTATTTAGAATCATTAATTACAAAACGAATTAGAATGATAGGTTAAGCTGTGTTTCAAACAATAGTGTAGTTTGCGTACAAAATAACAAATCGAAACCAATATTTTTATAACTAAATATATTTCATTTATATAATTAGGATATGTTGCATTATAACAGACTAAGTTATTTCTAGATCTATAACCATAAAAAGGGTATTCTATAACATTGTATAAGTTTTTTGTTAGCTGTTCCTAGCACCAATAGGTTTTATCAAGAGAAAGTTGTTGTTGTTGAGGTGATTGTTGAATCCGATCCGATTATTTTTGTAAAGTGTTCTTCGTTTTTAACGCCGTGAAACTTCTTAATTTAATGGTAGAATAGTTTTATAGATATTAAATTTCGCATTTGTAACGACGGTGTAAGAAAGCGTGTCGCATCTAACCTACCTAGCTGGTGGTAGAAACCGAACACATCTAAGTAATGACCATGCGGTCGCTTTACGGGTGTAGATTGAGAAGAAAACTACAACAGAACAATATAACTAACAGCGTATATTATAGGAACCACTAGTAATTAACATAATATATACACTAAAATCTCAAGGTGTAGGTTCTAGGCACAAGATGAGGTGAAGTAGCGGAACGATGTATGGCTACTCAACTTAAGTGTCGGTGACCGGTGCGTAGTAAGAGAGAGCTGCAGCGGGCATGCCGCGGTATATAAATGGCCGCGCAGAGTGAGGTTTGAGGTCCGGGCGGTGTATGCGTAGGAGAGCTTCGCTGGCGCGACGTATGACGTCACAAGCGAGTAGGTATTAAAGAGAGTATTGGTGTAAAGATGCGGAATACTCCGATGTTTCGGACATGTAGAAAGAATGCAGGACGAGCGACTATTTAAGAAGATATACAAGGCGAAAATGGAAGGATGTACAGGGGGAGACCGAGACTCACTTACCTAGACCAAATTGGTCATGTATTGAGGGAAGGTGGAGTCAGGAGTCTCCGAAGCCAGCGAGCGTGTATGAAGAAAATGTATTGCAAGAATAGAGCCTTTTGGCACTCTGTTCTCTCTACCTACCCTGCAACGGAAATGGTGTGATGATAAGTAGTAGTAGTAGATATAACAGTGGGATAATATTTAATTGTAAAAAAATACGAGGCAGATATTTGATTGTGTTTTATCACGATTACGATGTATTTATTAATATTGTTCGGAACAAAATAAAGAAATATCGTAAATACAATAATGAACAATGACAAATGGTGTACTAAGTAGTTGAAACGAGCCCCTGTGAAGCGTTATAGATTCGACTCGTATATTGAGGCACGTACCTATCATTGTTAATAACATCGTTTTTGATTAAGGAGTGATTGTCTTTATAACAACATAATTTATATCTATAAAAAAATAAAATGAAGAATGTTTGTAATGTCTAAGTAACAGCTTTACACTAAACTAGCCTTTGCCCGCAGCTCTGCCGTAGCCAAAAGATGCGCGTGCGATTTTGCTTGATGGGCTTTGATCAAGATGGTATTATTGATCGAAGGTGATGCGTGACCAAACAAACAGATACTCAGACAAAAAATATAAAAAGAAAAAAAAATGTGTTGTGATGTGCCTATATAGCCTAATACAGACATTTTTTTCCTAAATATGTAGACACAGCTTTATATTAGTTAGGATACATAATAAAATTATATGCGTTACCTATAAAAAATACAAATTTTTAGCCAGCTAATTTCCTAAACAGCTGCTGGCTGGGCAGATTTGGACGGGACTTTCTTTGTAAATTAAAAAAGAACTAAATTCCATTCAGGCAAAGTCGCGGGTAAGATCTAGATGAACGTAAAAATTACTGATTTAATGTGGTACTCGTACAATCTATGTAATTGCAATGTTTTGAGTGTAACTCCTAAAAATACTTGTGATTATTCATGGTTGCGATAGTGTTTTGTTATCAACGTTAGGCATTATCAAATACGATTATTTCGATAAAACATCAAGCATTTTAATCGATTTTGTATTATAATAACAACAATATAAATCGATGAATTATCACTATTTTGCAATAATTACCAATTTTGTTAGAATAAACAGTAGTTTTTCACTTTTTCATTGATTCCTATGATTGGAGTTCTTATTTTAATGTGTCTTGGTTATTATTCCAAGTTTTCATTTGTTAAATACTGAAAATTGTTACGTTTTATCTCGATTTTCAACGCTCGATATCAAGCTGCATTCGTTGAAACCGTTATCGCGATAACAATTTTATATGGAGGATAAGTGGAACAATTGGTCAGGATATCTCGGGCCTCAGTGCTAAGGGGACGTACTGCAATTTTTTGATATTTATTAACTGTCATATCCTCCAGAAAGAGAGATGGTAAATATATTTTTGTTATAGTACGTTGTGAAGATCTATGTGAACAATTAATACTTCGTGACGTTATTTTATTTGTAAATACAGTGATTCGTGTTGACTTCCTCCCTAAACTATTCTAAATTATTGGACTTGTAATAATAACTTGGAAATGTGTAAATGGTCCATATTTATCGGATTTTCAGTGATATTAATCAAGGAGGCGGTGAAAAGGGCAAAAGGGCTTATTTCTCATAATCTTAATTCGCGATGATTTTCAATGATTTATGTTTTATTTTATTTTTTTCATCTAAAAAGTTATTTACAAAAAGACATTCTGTTTTTGTCCGTTCGATTCATCTAAATATTGAAGAAATAAGGTATTTTTAAAATACACTCCATAATTGTGGTGTTTCATGGTTAACTAATTTATCGTTCATATTTCAAATTATTATGGTTATAAATTGGGCCATTATAAAATATATCTGAGTGTT
The DNA here is from genome assembly GCA_948253155.1 of Leucoma salicis. Taxonomy (NCBI): domain Eukaryota; kingdom Metazoa; phylum Arthropoda; class Insecta; order Lepidoptera; family Erebidae; genus Leucoma; species Leucoma salicis. The sequence goes on along the minus strand of OX411805.1, from coordinate 6,310,734 downwards.
TTTAAATTAAGAATAGGAACACCGTCCTAATCCATTTCATGAACTAAAAGGCGGTTGTATCAAAATCTAATAGGTACTATTAAAAATCGAACTTTTTAGAACTGTAAATTCTTATTATTTTTTTAATACATTTAAGAACTTTTTTAACTGTCAGGCAGAAGGTAGGTACCTATTCTTTTTTATAGCTAACGATGGTAAACTGATGGTAAATGATAGTTGTGATAACTGCTGCTGCGGCTATAGTTTCTTTTTAATACTACATGGGTAGCAAACAACCATACCGAATCCACCTGGTGGTGAACGGTTACTTTAGCTTATAGACACTAGCCAGAGGCATCACTCGCGCGTTATTATATGTAAGAAAGTCTTAGGAAGTGGAGGGTACTAAGGATATTATAGATAATAAGGAAATGATAGTAAGCTCTCACTCACCGTATGAAACATAACGGTAGGAGTATTCAACGTTATTTCACGCTGATCTCTTGTTAGATCCGATCGGGGAAGTACCATCCGTAATTCCACGATCGAGCCGGTACATTTTTGCTGTTATAAACAAGCCTAATGCTTGACCCATAGCTATACCTATTGTGCTAGATAATAGTTGAAATTACCAAAACGATATTATAGTAAGCAGTTTTATAAATTTCAATTAAAACCAATCCAATCGATATTATGTTTAATCATTAATGTTCACAAAAAGGCGAATGTTACCAGCCTTCTGGGCACGTTGCCAGTAGTCAGTAATGTGTATGAATTGCATGATGCCTAAGTGCCCAGGAAAGATCAAAGCTACTCTCTATCCTAGAGAAATGAATAACTGTTTTTGATCAAACTCAAACTCAAAATATTTATTTGCTTAGAGATAATAATTAATACTTACTTATCATCATACCATCTTCCTTGCGGGATAGCAGAGAGAACAGACTGCCAAAAGACTATATTCTCTCGCTTCCTCAACATTCATAATTATCTTCATACTGCTCGTCGATTTCGGAGAGTCTGACTCCACCTTCCTTCAATACATTACCGATTTGGTCTAGGTAGATAAATATAGTTAGCGAAATCATTTTATATATGTTAAAAGTGATCCTAATCACGTAGTGAAGTGTTGTAGTTTTCATAGGAGCTGATTAACAAATTAATTTCTTATCATTCTGCGCTAACGTTGTTGTAATATCTTTGTCTGTATCTACTTTTCTGTTAATGGTCACGAGGAGGTTTGTAGTAGGCAGGTACTACCAACCTTCACATGTTAAGCATAACTTTAATAAAAAAATATTTTTTTTACACACATCTCTCTTAATCTATTACTATCATAAAACGCCAATGGACATAAAATTTAATAAATTAAATAACATTATTATGCATTTTGATCTATATTTTTAGCACTTGACATACTTTTAGAGTACAAATAATTATTTGTGAATGAGGAAAAAGAGAACATTAGTACGAGCGGGAATCGAACCTACGTCCCTTCCTATCCGGGGAAGTGCTCTAATCCACTGAGCTATCATACTACCTGGTGGTCATACCCAATTTCCTCATCACATTTGTCTTAACGACCAACTCCATCTATCGGAACGCATTCACATGCATTAATCCAATATATGTGTCATTATGACCAGGTAGTACGATAGCTCAGTGGATTAGAGCACTTCCCCGGATAGGAAGGGACGCAGCTCGATTCCCGCTCGTACTAATGTTCTTTTTCTTAATTCACAAATATTAATTTGTACTCTAACATTATTATGCTTAAGCGTTCCAAAATACAAAACGATTCTGTTTTCAGAATTATTGTCTAATTATTTGTTCGTGTATCCCAAAAAACTTATGGCACAGATTTTGATGAAATTTTTTTACTGTGATAGCGCTATTACTTAAAAAACTGATATACTATTTATCTCACTGCTATGACAGGATGTAAGCAAAAATACTGGGATAACATAATCTAATGTCTCTTGGAATTGAGCTATACCTTCGCCACGTAGTATATCAAATTGTATTCATAATGCTTTTATAGTCTTAGCTCTATTGTTACGGGACCAAAAAGTGACACTTCTTTGTGGACACCAGCAGGCTTACCATGAACTCTTAGCTAGCAATTCAATTTCGACGCAATTCAAAATAGGTGGGTTGTTTTTCGTACCATGATGTCTAATTGAGCGATCATGTTTAGGTTGTCAAGTAATTTCATGGTACAAATTTCAATACAAAAATGTCATGTTTGCGATTCAGATGATGTTCTGAGTCGGCAAAAAACAAAAAATTGCGTCTTTGACACGTCATGGTATGAAACTGCAATTCAGTTCAGTTTGGGTCCTAAACTGTATCGCAATAAGAGTTCGTGGTAAGCCTGCAGAACTCCTCCATGCGTCAGAAGGCACGTTAAGCAATGGGCCTCGGCTGTCAAGCAACATTTTGGCAGTGGTTACAGGTTGTCAGTCCTGTATAAAATATCTGACACCGGTCTTATGCTTAGGTCACAAGTTGTCTCCTTAGTTGGGTCGTGGAGGTAAGATAGGCAGTCGCCCCGTGTAACTACTGATGGATAGGCTAAAATCCTTACATATTGGAAGCCGACCTTTTTTTTTTTGTTAAGTTGGAAAAAATTATCGTAACCGCACACCCTGTTGTTCGGTGCAACAAACAGAGTAGTGTGGGGCCTTCATCCACTAAGGAAACCCACCGTGTGCTGTCTCTCCGCCTTTATTGGCGGCCACTGGAACTATGTTACATTCCTTCGGTGGTAAAAAAAAGATTTTACCCGATCTTTTTATCTAGGGCGATAATGATGAATTCTATGGTACATGAACCATAGGGAAAGGCTTGTAGATACTAAATTTGCTAATCAGTGCAACGCCCGTGGCTTAACTTATAGAGATATCGATGAAAAATCCACTTTGGCTATCCAAAGAAATATGCAAAATCCTATGATTTGCATAAAATCTTCTATCAAAGATAACCATATGTCAATATTCACGGTCCTAACTCTAAGTTTAGGTTGTGTGTTGATATGTCAGCCAGTCAGTTATTCTTTTATACTATATACCTATACCCCCTTACAAATAAACATTGTATAAGCTCCGAACAGTTGTTCAGTGTTTTGTTTCGTTCTTTTAACGTCAAACTGTCATATTAGTGACAAAGATAGAACACTGAATAACTATTCAGAGATTATACAACGTTTATTAGTAAGGCGGATATAGATTAATAATGGGTAGTTTTATCACTAAGAAAGCAAATAGTACACTATTAGCTGATAAAATCTGATTTCCTTACGAAACAAATAGGTAAATAGGATTCTAGATTAACAGCTTAAAAAGCATGACCGGCTCATGAGTCACTCCGAAGAAAATTACAACCAGGAACCATGATAAGAAAACCTTGAAATTTGTAGTAAATAATAAGTACTTATGAGTAATTCTAGTTACAGCGTCGAAGAAGACAAATATTGCAGATATGTTAGTTCATTTCGTTGTTGAAAACCAGTAATTTTATTTAGGGCTTTAAAAACATATTAACAACTAACGTTTATCCGCGTGGAATATTATAGTTATTTTCTTTCGTTGTGCGGAATTGTAATTATTTTTCCACAATAAAAGTAGTCTAAGATACTCCTTATAAGATTAACTATTTTCCAATGAAAATCCCGTTGAAATCAGCTGTTTCGGAGATTAGTCGCAAAAAATACACAATTGATATTTCGTTATAGGTAATCTATATATTTTTATATGAATTTCGTAAAAAATCTGTTATTTTGACATTACAAACATTCGATACGATGAGGCAGTTTCAAACAAGTTTTACAATTATTATTTTTAAATATTTAGACTATCCCTACAAGAACAATTATTCAAATTCGACTGGTGGTTCCCGAAGTTGACGTGTTAAAACAAAAAAAAAACCATTAGCTTTATTATATTAGTATAGACTATTGAGTCAGGATTGAACCCACAGCAGATGTCACGATCGGTATCTAATCACTATGGTATCATTCAGTTTTCTGTTAAACATAGGTACTTCAAATACAAGCTACTAAACATTATTCATGGTATCTCACAGCCAAATCAAAAACCAGACAAAGTATATTTACTGCAATAATAAAAAGAACATAGTCACCATGAAAATATTTTTCCAACCATACTCAAGTGTAGTCAGAATGGACCAACGATCCAGGGAGCCATTGGATGCAGTCGGCATAGGACCGTTCGTTGTAGCGCTCTCTCGAGCGAGCCTATGTCCAGCAATGGCTGCATGGATGGATGAATGCAGTTACAAAACTCCTCTAGTTATATTTTATTGCATAAACATTGTACTGATGTTTTAACAAGTATATGTATAGCGATTATACTTTGACCATGAAATTTGAATGTTCATTATTTGTAATTAATTGAAATATGCAATAACTTTCATAATGTTACAAGATATTATTAAATTGTTACTGGTTAGTTATTATTCATACTAAAAATTAACATTATTGAGATTTTTTTTTAATAAGAAGAGGCTTTTCTAAATGTATGTTTAATAGTTTCTAATGACTGTAAACTGTGCTATGACATGTGGTTGAACCTTGAACTAATTCGTCTTACTTTTAATGTAAAAATCATGACTAATCCTTCCGATAATATTTTACAGAGCAAACTCTTCACATCGAAATCAAATCAGTTTGAACTCGAAGCGTTGGAGATTCATAATGAGTTGAGAGCTGAACATGGAGTACCACCATTAGTATTGAACAAAGAAATAAGCAAGTACAGCCAAAAATGGGCAGAAGAACTAGCCAAAAGAGACGCCATGGCATATAGCCTTAATGACAACTATGGAGAAAATGTATATTGCGGTTGGTCAGCGGATCCAAATACTAAAATAACAGCCAAAGTATGTGTAGATAAATGGTACAATGAAATAAATGAATTCTCTTTTGGAAAAGAACCTGAAGCTCTTACATGCGGACACTTCACACAAATTGTTTGGAAAAATACCAAAGAGTTAGGTGTTGGAAGCGCTAAAAGTAAATCAGGAAAGATGTATGTTGTAGCAAATTATCATCCACCTGGAAACTACAGTGGACAATTCACCAAAAACGTCTTGCCACCAGGCGCAAATCAGTTTCGAAACAGCTACAACTATTCTCCAAAATCATCAAATAATAACTTAGGACCTCCTTCGCCAAACCAAAGGAACAGCAAAAATCTAGGTGATCTGGCCTCTGATTTAGTAAGCAAATTTAAATCTACTTCAATATCTAGTGATAAATTTGAAGAAGATTTTTTAAATGCTCACAATCAGTATCGGAAACGACATGGGGTGCCTCCAATACAGTTGAATAAAAAACTTTGCAAATACGCAGATGAATGGGCACGAACATTAGCAAAGAGAAATCAAACAGATCACAGAGACCAAAATGAATACGGGGAAAATATTTTTTCCGCTTGGTCATCGGATCCTAACTTTACGGTTACCGGTAAAGATCCAGTCGATAAATGGTACAGTGAAATAAAGTACCATAAATTTGGTAGGGAGCCGACGGATTTGAGCTCAGGGCACTTCTCTCAAGTAGTTTGGGAAGATACTAAGGAGGTTGGAGTAGGTATTGCTAAGTCGAAAGAGGGTCAAGTTTATGTTGTAGCAAATTATTCTCCCCCAGGAAACGTAATTGGAAACTTTGCTACTAAGGTTAAGCCGCCTATTATTTGAATTCTTAAACACGTAATAATGTAAATTAGTGACCAAAGACATTCCCTGTAATTTAAGTTTTATTTAATTTTATAATGTAACTTTTGATATAATTAATTTCACTGCGTTTATAAGCATTTAATTAATATTATACATTATTATTGAAAGTAGACTGAGTTCTGTATTTTAATACAAATATTACAACAGTTAATTTTTAATATAAGATAAATGGCGTTGTAACTTTAATTTCTTCAAAGTAAAACTAATAAACTCTTTCTAGCCTGATTAAGCTGAAAATAACTTTTGATAACTTGTTTTTAAGATACAGAGTATAAATTTATGTAAATAATGTTAAAGTAATTTCTGCATCAATAATTATTGTACTGAATAATGAACATTTGAGATATCCAAAATTTGATATCAAACTATTTATTAAATGGAATTGAAACCAAAACACTTGGTATGGTAGAATGGGAACCACTGCACCGAAGCTACGTGCATATCGTATGGCAGATTATTATGTTAATGGATATTAGCCAACTGTGAAGGAAATATTATAGTGCGCAAATACTAGTGCATTCTCAGTTCCCTCGATCTCATAGTCCGATAGGACGGCATTCCTACATGATCGGAGAGATCAGGTGCACCGTTGGTCCTGCCTTAGACGTGTGGGGGCCGGCTTTAGAATTGTCCCACCCCTTTCCACCCATGGAAGTCGTAAGAGCCGACTGAGGTAATACCGGGGGAGTGGGCAGCAGTACTCCTTCGAGTATTAACAACATCCACTGCGATCGCCAACTCGCCTGCCAAGCGTGGCGATTACGGCACTATCCCCCATTCTTGGGGAGGAATATGTCCAGCAGTGGACGTTAAAAGGCTGATGGATGGATGGATGGATGGTTGGTCCTGCACCTGATCTTTCTACGTACTTTTTAAGGCACAGGCGTAAAACACCACCAATTTCCTAAATCCTGTTATTAAAAATTTGTTGACCATAAAACTCGACACTTTATGCTGGATCCGACGAAATGTCATGTGTCACACATTCTTAGTGTTTCATTCGGAGGGAAAGAGATTTACGCGGTATTCCACTATGCTGGCTAAGTGCAGGTTTGCGGACTTCACAAGCCGTCGATTGGAACGTGGACTAGGGATCGAAATTAATACTGTCTTTGCTATCCTAAGTTATACATACCATGCTGTCACTGTATTTTCAAAAATATGTAGTACTTTATTGTATTTTAATAAGTTAGGAATGTGAAGGTTTCATCGTGTTTAGAAAGGAAATAATAATTTAATATTATTATTTGTGTTTAGTTACAGCACAACTAGTTATTATTATTATTTATTATTATTATAATTTTTGAAGACACGCTGCACTGAGGAATAATCCTTATATCGCGGGGACTTTACAAACATACAATTTCACGGGCACAAAGTACACCCACACTCAGAACAACCGTTTGTGTATCACACAATGAGTTGTCCTGTGTGGGAATCGAACCCACAGCATTCGGGCGGAACGCTGGTATCTAAACTACTCCGCCATCTGTGCAGCCAAGAGAATATGCTAGAAAGAAGTATTTCATATGTATACCTATATTATATTTTTTTTTTATAATATTTATATTTACCGTAGTATCTGTCGTATCCATCATATCAGTGCTGCAGAAGGCACGTATGTCCCAGCTGAAAAATAACATCCTGGTAGGCGTTAAAAAATCTGACCTTAGTCTCGTTCTTAAGTCATCATTTACCCCCCTAGTTGGCTTGTCGAGGTCGTATAGGTAGTTGCTCTGTAAAAATACCGGTGGATTAGCTAAAACCGAACAGATTGGAAGACGACGTCAGCAAAGCTTGGGATATGACCGGGAAGATGACGATGTTCACCATTACACATCTAACTCTCTGTTAAACACAGACTTCTTCTTATGACTGCATTATTTTAGCCACAGTCTACTATAGACTATACATATATAATATATGTCGGTAGGTTGACCTTATGAAAACTTCCAGATTTCACTGGTTTCTTTGCTTTTTATTACTCTACTTACTGCGTAAAAGTGGATTAATGATGCAAATAATGTCAAAACCACTTACCCACTAACCACTTAGAGACTATGTACCTGTATACAAGACCTTCATCTTGGCGTTTATTGATTATATCGTTAAGCTGTGAAATTGAAAAAGTTTACAACAGGTAGGGTTTGCAATTAGAAACTTTCCGGAAATCCGTTTAAACGTAGATTTTTGTTAAAGTAATTAATTTTCACTCCAATTCCTAATCTTCTATTCGGAGACACGAATACCATCTATTGCCATTATTGCGTACTCCGATTACTAAACCTAAATATTACAATTACAAAATTAATATTAATTGATTATTTATAATAGATACTAAAATAGCCCAATATTTTAAGTGCTCAATACTTATATATTAACAATATTTTGGTAAGTACTAGCCGTTTTCCGTGACTTTGTCTTTATGGAATTCTGTTGCATCATACATACAGGATAATTATTTTTATGACAGTTGATTTTCACACTTGATGTGAACAAATCACGCGATTAAAATCTATTCATTAGTTTCAGAGATGTGTGCAACGTAAAGACGGACAAAATAATCTTAATTTCGTGTTATATTATCTCCTCTCTATTTTTAAAACATACTTTTAATGTACAGACGCCGTTTTTTATTAAGACGAGAAAAATGTACCTAACTGCACACCCCGTCGTTCGAAGCAATGAACAGGGTAGTGTGGGGCCCTCACCCTTTAAATAAACCCTCTATGTGCCTCCCTGTATTTTTTCGGACCACTGGAACTGTGTTACGTTACTTCAATGTTAATGTACAGACACCCTGTGTTTTATTATATGTATAGAATAATATCTAAGTTTCAATACCAAAACCCTGGTAACGTCAGAGCTTTATAATGTCCAAACTCTAAAATTTGTTACAGCTTAAAACAAAAACAATTTAGTTATTAGCTAAATTTTAAACCGTTCGGGTATTTTGGGCCGTTAAAAGGTTAAACTGTGAAAGGTGCTTCACATCGGCCTTCAACCGTTCGCTTCGAGAACTTACCACAAAATAGATGTAGATAAAGCACGAATCGCTGCAAGGGTATCTACAAGAACACTCTACTGCTAAATTTGTTACGTATACGAAATAGGCAATTTAGACTTTACATTCAGGAAACTAAGTTTCAGTTTGAGCAATTTTGATTTCGTTACAATTGAGGTGGGCGATGTCTCGTCATTTCGTATCATTCGTTGTGTAAGTGTGTTTCAGTTGAGAATAGGCATTTAGTGGTTTTGTGTATTGCTAACGAGACCCTATTCATTTTACATTAAGTATTTAATTAATATAATTGACAATTTCAAAACAGATTTACAAAGTTACTCTAAATTGCTGGTCCCAGCAATTACAGGTTGATTCAATTGATGAAAGCACAACCCTCTTGCAGAATGTTGGCCTATTGTCATCGTAGGTTTTTCTACTGTTGCGTTTGTGTACAGTGAGTGAAAGCGCCGGAGTAGCAAAGCCCTCACCATACACCTTCTCTATGATAACTCTTATTCTCCTGCCTTTGTCTGTGGATTTATCAACGCTGAAGTGATGTCTCTAGTATTGCCGTTTGTAAGTAGCAGCTTACCTTCAGAAAGTCATATGCTTGGTATTATAAAAAGGCAATCCCGTCCAATCATAATGTGGGTGTCTTCAAGGCTAGAGTAAATAGGTTTCTACTAAACTAGTGCGTCTTACCATCCTAGACTATACTTCCACTTACCATCAGGTGACGTTTAGTCAAGCGCTCGCTTAAAACATATAAAAAGCCTTACTTATTCCAGCATGACTCGGTCAGCTCGATCGGGGAAGTAATCACAGAAGATTAGCGTGAAACTACGGTAACCACTCCTGCCGTTGTGTTTCGTATGGTGAGTAAGTGTCAGAGGCCAGAACCCCCTTCCTATCCTCTCCTTAGTGTCCATCCTATCCTCTCCTTATAATCTTTAATGCCTCTAGTGTCGCTAGCTTCTAAAGGGTACTGTAACCACTTACTATCAGGTGGGCCGTATGCTGGTTTGCCACCTATATTGAATGAAAAAAACCTATGAAACCTTTATAAGACATGTTCAATTCAATGTTTACAACTAAAAATAAATAATAAGTTCTCATTTCACGGCATGCCTTCAATATCATGCATTCAGTAAGTTTGATAAGATTTATTAATACTGACTTGGACAGAACTACCACGTTCTGTTGCTTTTGTAATATGGTGGTCATAATGAAAGGAATCATCATAGTCATTTATACAACTAGCTTCATGGTTAGTATAATATTTTATTTTGTTTATAAGAGCGAGCAGACGAGGGACTCGTAATGGTATTATCCTAACGCCGTGGGTCTTGGTAGTAATATCATTATGTTTTGCTAACTATACCAGGCCACGCGGAAAGTTTTGCGAAAAAAAGTTTTTTTGTATAAGGCACTGGCCACTTGTAATTATTTTGAACAATTTGGTTATTTAAAATACCATTGCTCGAATTTAGAATTTCCCTCCACTTTTTTCGAGAGCCAAATTAAATTATCGTGTCTCATTTAAAAATGGATCTCGAGAACATTTTCGTGTTTTTCTACGATTTTAAATGTGGCCTAAAACCTGATGAGTCATTTAATCGACTTCAAATGGCTTTTATGGATGATGCACCTTCAAAAGCAACCATCTACCGTTGGCATAACGAGTTCAAGCGCGGTCTCCTTACTTCGGGCGATGAACAAAGGAGTAGTCGTCCTACGACGGCTGTCACGGAAGAAAGAGTGCTGGCAGTAAAAAAAAAATTTTGTTTCTCAAAACTTTCTGAGTGTCCCACGTATATATCATTCGTGTTATTAACCAACTGTGGCTGTTTATGTGTTAATTTGTTACACTGTAGTGGCAAGGTTTTCTACTTAATTAGCTTATTTACTCTAAAGGACCTGGACAAACAGTTACAAATAATTTTTGTAATGCGATCCTTGAAATATCAATATACAATTGAAAATCACTTATAGTGTTCGCCTCTCTAAGCTCCTCTGTTACCGACCTCAATAAATTTTACTCTATAATTGTACTTAAGTCAAGATATTAACATAAGTCATTTAATATGCGGCTAAATTGAAAAGAAGGGATAACCACTCTCAGTGGTCGGGTAATATTTGTCCAGTTACGTAGTACATGTCGTTTTACAAGAACTCAAATCAAAACAGACTGACCGCAGGAAACATTCCCTTTTGGTAGATCACTGTTATTGTTATACAGAATGAGGTCGAGGATGGGATACGAAGGTTTCTTTTCGATTTTGCGACGTTGTATAAAACAAATTCAACTTATGGTTTCCGAATTACCAGATAAAGTTGAGATACGAATTTCAGGCTTACGGATTTAATTTTAGAACTATATTTTTTTTGTTGGGGCGAAACAAAGTGTACCTAAACACACACTTTGTCATTCGGGGCAACGAACAGGGTAGTGTAGGGCCCCCAGCACCGTCTCTCCGCCTGTATTGGCGGGCCACTGGAACTGTGTTACATTACTTCAGTGGTCAGAACTATTATACGCCTAGACCGATTAAATAGCACTTTTCAATAGTCCTATAATATGACTTCAATTTTTAATTCTATTTAATTCTAATTGAAAGTTATTAAACCTTTACCTGTAATAAATCATTAATCAGTTAAAACTTTACACTTCGGGAAGAGACTTGTGCCCAATAAAAAGCATAATATTAATAATTATTGAAATATAATTTATTGGAAAGGTAAATTAATGATGTTGAGTTTCCTGTAAGGTACTTCTTGTAAGAGGCCTTTTTTTAAACAACATCCTTCACTAAGTAATAATCCTTATATCGCGAGAGATTTTACAAACATACAATGTCACGGACATGAAGTACACCCAGACTTAGAACAACCATTTGAGGACCACATAAATAGTTGTCCTATGGGAGAATTGAACACACAACAAGAGTGGGAGGTTGAGATGGCAGAGTGGTTTAAATACCTTAAACCACTCTGCCATCTGAGCTTAACTAATGCTGGTTGGATAGACCCCAAATTTACTACGGAACCCGCTTTACGCGCTAGAAAATACGGCCGCTTGTGGCGATTGTATCGCATCGTTATTGCGGATGCACTTTCCTCAGGCGCTCGTGTTAGTTATTAGTGAATTCTTGATGATTTTAACTGATATTTTTGAATTTCAATTTGAACAAAAGCTAACCAATGTATTACCTATTTATGTATTTTATTGTTACCAATATAGCTAAGAATAGATAATTTTTCTTAGAGATCCTAGCATCGATTTTGACGATATAGAAGGTAATGTAAGCAGAGCTCAGAGAATTTATTGAAAGCTTTTTTTTCGCAACCGGAGTACGTCCCTCAGGAATATATTAATTCAAAAAATATTTTGAAATATTCCTGAAAAGAATACGTTTAAATATTTCCTACATGGAGTAAAATTACCACGATACATACATGTTTTTTAAGATAAAATTATTTTGCAGAACTTTGTGGCATCCGGACAGTACGACACATTACGAAGAGTCTTAAAATTTCTCAACGATAATGTAAGACAAATTTTATCATTGTTCTATATTACAATAGTATTGTTGTCATTATATAAATCAATTGCCGTACGTTAATCTCGCAATAACTCTAAAATGGCTGAACCAATTTTTTTGATTTTTTTTGTCATAACTGGACTCCTTACTACTGCGATCACACACTAGGATTTTTCTTACAATTTTCCATGATAAATTATCACGATGGCTGAAATGGCAAAGGTTCAAATCCTGCTCGTGGCTGTTATTTTTGATTTCACACTTTTACATTTTGTGTTAATTACATAATTAGATCTATATAACAACAAAAATGATAATTGCGCTGCAGTATAATTAAGACATTTTTAAAAACATACAAGCTTGTGCCAACTATAGATCATGCATGGACTTATAAATGGGGTCCAGAGAGAAATAAAGGAAATGTGATTAATAAAACCCTTATGTTTGCAATTCACACACAGCAGAAGTAAAACTTCTGAAAAGTAGCCTACGAGAGATTGAGCTGGATATAGAGTATCAGGAGTATTAGGATAAATGTAAGGTTTATTATTTTTTACCAAGCTTAAAATGATCTCTCATTAATTAAATTTAATGGAGCATTTTAAAATAAAACTACGTTTACGGAATCTATCGCGTTTACGGAACGGTGTGGGTAGACGAAACCGTTGAAACAACATATCAGCTTTGGACATCTACCATCTAAGTCCAGCCGTGATCATAAATGCTGTAAAATATTCAAAACGTCGGGATAGTATAAAAATCAAGTAAACGCGATAGATTCCGTAAACGTAGTTTTATTTCAAAATGTGTAAAATTCACGTAAATGTTAGAAAGTTTTAATGGAGCATTAAAATTCATTTTACATTTTGTTTTATGCAACAATATAAACTAACCCGTAGGAATTCATGGGCCAACTTTGGTAAAAGATCTTGTAAACCTCACCATAGCAACATAAATAACAAAAGTATATGATTCACTTCGGGGGGTATATTATGTACACCTTGGTCATAATATGGTTTAGGTATTGATCACGCAAACCGGAGACCGAGGTTTCAAATCAACTACCAAGGAATACTTTTTGAGACAAAAAAAATATTTCAAAGTTAAAATAACTTTAATGGACTTTTCTGCAACTGACTGTTAATCCTATACAATTATGTGTTTGAACCTTTTTAATGACGAATTTTCGTTTCATCGTGTTTCAAATCACAACGATTCTAAGGAAGTATTCACTTCAAAAATATTGTGATAGAAAATTAAGGATAAATAAAAGTCTCAGCAACAGGATAAGTTATATTTTACTTATCCTGTCTTTATCCTACATCCTCTCCAGTGCGCCGCGCCAGTAATGCCTCAATGGTATTGCCAGCGTCTTTAGGCTACGGTTACCGCTTACCATCATGTGGGTTGCCACCTCTTTAATATAAAAATACATTAATTATATATTATATTGCTTGCATTGTAATAGAAAAATCGATAAGTTATTTAGTGTATTCATTGCGTTAATTCAAATTATTAACTATTTTTACGTGGCAAAATAATTTAAATTAGTTCAGCCGTCACGGTCAAGTGGTCGGTTGTACGCAATCCTTGTAACAAAAAAAGATTTTTTTTTTTTTATTGTATGTAGACGGGCCACAGGCCATCTGATGGGAAATGGTAACCGTCGCCCATGGACTCGACTATACCGAAAGTATTGTCAGCCGCGGTTCACCAATTCATTTCACAGATATGAAATGAAATATAAACGGCTATCTCCTGCTACAGCCAAAACGCAACGATGTGCTTCATGGTCGGTCACACGGGAGATGGTGGCACCAACCCGCTCGGGCCCGATAACAGGTGAGTACTCCCACTTGGTACCCAGCCCTACCACCAGTCATGCATCCATCCATCCATCCATCAGCCTTTTAAAGTCCACTGCTGGACATAGACCTCCCCGTGAATGGGGGATAGTGCCGTAATCGCCACGCTTGGCAGGCGGGTTGGCGATCGCAGTGGATGTTGTTAATACTCGAAAGAGTGCTGCTGCCCACTCCCTCGGTATTCCCTCAGTCGGCTCTTATGACTCCCATGGGTAGAGAGGGGTAGGACAATTCTAAAGCCGGCCCCACACGGCCTATCGGCCAGTCATGTAATGGATGTTAATTGCTTACTTCCCTTACTCGCCTCATACGACACCCGTGGGAAAGAATGGGGTGGTGACACTTGTATTCTTAGTCCGTCACCACACGGACAAAAGTTAAGTAACTTATAAAATTTAAACTGTGTACAGTCCTACTGTTATAGATCCAATTTGAGTTTATCTGAATATTCGAATCTTCGACTTCGGATATGCGCAATTAATCTTATGATATCAGTCACAAGATTTAATATGTGGGAATGTGTACAAACTTCAATTAAAACATGATAGATGACATTAATTTACATATACGTGTATCACGTAGCTAATAGTTATTGCTATGAACTATATATCTCCGTCCAATATTTAAAAAAATCTAACATAAATAAATACTATATATTTTTTTTATACTGCTTGTTTGGCAAGTAAGCAAACAGCCCACTTGATGGTAAGCGGTTACCGTAGCCTATAGACGCTAGCAACACCAGAGGCATCACTCGCGCGTCGCCATCTCCAAGAAAAGGGACAGAAGAGGTGGATGGGAAGTACATTAACGAGAGGATAGGTAGGATACTAAGGAGAGGATAGGAAGGATAACAAGGAGAGTACAGGGAGGGGATTCGGGTCTCCGGCACTATCACTCATCATAAGAAACACAACGGTAGGTACCGCTACTGTTGGTTGACGCTGATCTTTTGTGAAAGGGTGGTACTAACCCCCACATTCGTGCTGGGATAAGCAAGGCTCCCACTAGGTTTATAGAAAATAAACACCATTTAGTATTGTGTGTAAATGTATACCAGTTTATAAGTCCAATCAAGAGCTATCAAATAAAACAGTTGTATTAAAATTCGTTTAATATTTTTTGCGTGATGCGCGAACTAACTAACAGACAAACCGACAAATACATTTTTCTGTGTTTTGGCACGCCTATATTATAGCCCACAGTATTTTTTTCACAAATATCTTAAATGTACAGACACAACTCTGTTTATAATATGCCTATATTTCTGGAAGGGAGATAGTAGGTATTTGGGTCTTTTTCATAGTTAGTTTTGTACACATACTATTTATGTTCTTGAATGGTAGTTAGCTACTACAATGTCATAGTTAAAGCTCACATAGTTCTAAAGATAAGATAATATTTATTCATTACAGTCACACAGTGCGAATGAAACATATTTAGGTATACACGTATTTTTCTCATATTTCCCCACTTGCCTTTATTTGTTTATGGGGTAGTTATGTGATGAAGCGATATAACTTTGGACGTGACAAAACTTCTACTGGCAATGAGAATTTTCTGTTTCATATTACACGCGATGTAGGATTACGAAAACATATGAATCTCAAGAGGTTAGCGAATTATAGAGAAGTATTTGCATGTTTAAGTAATATTCTTGCGAAGTTTGAAGTGGTAATATTATAAGGAAAATTATTAAGTAACTATGTCAGGTTAGGCATTTGATTGTATAATAAAGTTAAAATCGAGCGTGAATTTTTTTCAAAGTCAAACTTGGGATTTTGTGAGGTCTTCTCACAAGCCGTTGGTTACAGACGCTATAATGCCGCCCGTTGTGGTTCTCTTTTAGAAAGATCTACTAGAATCAATCAAAAGATCTACTAGAATCAATCAAAAGATCTACTAAAAATTATTTTTTCAATTATTTCTTCAGAAAGACTCTGGCTAATCAGCCATTGTTATCAACACAACAGTAACGACCTCATCAAAATTTCATCACACGATTTAAGCGAGCATTTATTTTTCAATACGTGCCATCTATTATGACGTCTATACCAAAAGTTCTCAAGCGTAATGGCTTAAAAAGTTCCATTAGTATTATATATTGCTTTTTTCCCCGTCTCGATGGACCGGTAAACTAAACAAAGCGGGAATAATATACTAGATGCGGAAAGCATAAGACGGTGATATAACGCAATTTAGTAGAAACTATGTCGTGATCTACACCAGGCTGATTAGTGACATATTAAATACTTATACCATTTTAGTCTAAAAAAGTATACAAATAGGAGCTGAAACCTAAAGCGCCGGTTTAGATCACTGAGATGGTTTCAAAATCAGTTCAGAAAAGGCAACTAACCAAATCATATAAGTAAGGATTCCCACCTGTATCTCCTGGAATTCTGTCCTAGATGCTTTGCCAATTCAACCATCGTGACAATTTTTTGATCTATATTTTTTAGCATTTGACATGCTCAGCTACTTTTAAGGTACAAATTATTTGTGAATGAGGAAAAAGAGATTTTTAGTGCGAGCGGGAATCACATTTGTCGTAAAGACCAATCTGATGAGGAGATTGGGATGACCGAAAGGTCGGTACGGTAGCTCCGTGGCTTAGAGCACTTCCCCGGATTGGAAGGGACGCGGGTTCGATTCCCGCTCGTACTTGTCTCTTTTTCCTCATTCACAAATAATTTGTACATCGTGACAATTGTTTGGGACTGCAAATTTCAATAGCACATTCCTCCATAATGTTTTGGGTGACGCCTGTGCCATCTGTCGCATGTATTTACATACATTATAAATAAATGAAAATGAAGCAGAACAACACGTCTATTAATATGATAGCGTTTAAAACACGATCACTTTAGACTGGCCTATTCTGAGAGTAAATTCCTTCAGACGTGTGTCCATTATAATTTTCTAACCTAACAAATATATATCCTACATAACGTTAGGTAGTCGTGTCAGCGTGAGAATCGATTTTATAACAAGGTAAAGAATATTATTACGAGCCTTTTAAAAACTGTTTTTTCATGTTATGTTTTTATGTGTTTGTTGTAAATACAACGAAATTCGTTGTATTGAGGAAATTACGCACAGATTATATTTTAATCTTAAATCCTATACACACAGACGGCACACAAAGTACTGAGTGATTAAAACTATAGTTTAAATTACTCACGATTTTTCAGAACAATTTATTTTAAAACTAGTAGAAAGTAATATCCAGAGAATTTTATATACTGTCTGTCTTATGACTGTCACTGGTTTTAACTATTCTATATCACTTTTGGACGTGACTGCAAGCGAAAGGAAATTAACCCGAATTGCTTTTATGACAACATATTATATGACGTTGAAATAGATTTTGTTACACATTAATATTATATATGTCGTATTAATGTTTATATATTTTTTAATTATAATACCACCCCTGGAATACAAGCATTCAGCCAACCTAATGTTAAGCGGCTAGCATAGACTGTACACTAATGAAATCAGTTTTTATATTATCTAATACTATCAATGTATAAATAAAAAAAATACAGAAAAATAATTCCATTATATTGCATTGTTATATTTAAAATTAACTAATACGACGCAATCTTAAATTGGTATATTAAATTCAGAACCCGTATCAACTTGAAGGATTTCTTGAGAGTCTAGTTGGTACGTTGGCATAATACACAAAACGTATTTCCGCTCATGAGAAACTCAATAAATTTTGCAATTTAATAAAAACCTACAAAGCCGGTAATTGGTACATTCACCCTACGTAAACTTGTTACGTGTACGCTCGTACATAGATGGGAAATTAAGTACACAGGCGCAGGTTGCAACCATATTTCTTGGCTCTTCGTACATAGGTACACGCAATATGTCAGCACTGTATATATCTCGATAAAATTAGAATGTTGGCTTAAAAATAAAATCCTAGTCGAGTACACTCGAGTAGAGTTTGCGGATATCGAGAAACTACTTGCAATCATGATGTAATTGAATATTAAACTGATATTTAAAATAAGTTTTAATAATAGTGATGGTTAGTCCAAAGAATAGTGTCACTATCTTATTCGATTTCACAGACGAATATGAAAAGATTCTAAAAAACAGGTAGGCACATGAAAGTACCAGTGAAGGTCACTCAGTGTACGGATTCGTCGCTCAGTAGAGGGTACCCGAAAGGGTAAGCCGCTGGCGGACTACTGAAGGAATGTAACATAGTTCCAGTGGCCCGCCAATAAAGGCGGAGAGACGACATACGGCGAGTTTCTTTATTGGGTGAGGGCCCCATACTACCCTATTCGTTGCCCCGAACGACGGGGTGTGCGGTTACAGGAGGAACATTTATTCCCGCTTTAACAAAAAAAGTGTGTATGAAAGTAACAAAATTAAAAGCCTCTGCTCTACCCATCTCACTAATGTAGGTGATCATTTTCCCTACTACTATGAAAGAGCCTCGTGCCAATTAGGTTCTTGGATTATTAGGCATTAGACTATAAGAATCAGCGAGAATAAAGTTATATATTTTTGTGGATATTATCCCTAAAACTGTTACACGTGGCTGAATTGTCAAAACATCTGGGACGGTATTCCAGGAGATGCAAGTTCAAATCCTGCTCGTGGCTGTTATTTTCGATTTCACATTTTGACATTAAAATAATAACTTCCTTTTTGAAAGACAATAAGTTATTGACAATTTAAATGACGCAAAACAAAAATAAATACCAAAGCAGCTCTCGTTAATTAACTTCTAGTATCGAAAAACTGTTAAAAGGTGTTATAGTAGAACTGCAAATGAAAATACACGGGAGAGCATTATGCTATACTTACTACAAAATATTAACTGTTTGTATAATAAGGAAATTCAGTAAAGCGCTCGTCGCCTTTCGTATGCTAAATCCCTTTGCGTTGTAAATATCATGTCGTATCTAATTTCGTAACTTTTAACCCCGGGTATAAACTACAATATTCCAAGTTTAATCCAAGTCCATGTTACGGTCTCTTGAAACCGGATAATAAGCTTTCTTATATATCTAATAACATTAGGCCTAATGTGTTGGAGGCGTTGTCAAGAAAATAATATATAGGTAATGTTTTAAGTTGGCTGTATTTATGCACGTGTATCGAAAGCCTACTAAACTATTACAAATATTTCTTCTTTTAAGGGGGCTAGATAGAAACTTTCATCTCATGGTACACCGTTCCACATGGTATTTATTTAGGGAAACCAACAGCTATACAAAAAAAATGTACATGATGGAATTAACGATGCAGAGCCAATTATGGGTTTCGATAAATAGCAACAAACAAAACCTTATCACCAAAAGACGTTAAGTATGATGTGTTATCGAAATTAGCAGTCAGGAGCAATTGTCAGGATGGCTGAATTGGTAAAGCATCTGGACGGTATCCAGAAGATGCAGGTTCAAATCCTGCTCCTGACTGTTATTTTCGATTTCACATTTTTCACTTTGTGTTTAATGTATAGTGCTAAGCATGTCAAATGCTAAAAATATATATAAAAATATCTAAATATTTAAAGGGTTTGCGTCATTATTAGGTA
The DNA here is from genome assembly GCA_948253155.1 of Leucoma salicis. NCBI lineage: Eukaryota > Metazoa > Arthropoda > Insecta > Lepidoptera > Erebidae > Leucoma > Leucoma salicis. The sequence goes on along the minus strand of OX411805.1, from coordinate 6,291,018 downwards.
AAATCTTAATTGTAAAATTAAGTTTACCTGGTCGGTATAATGTATGAAAATACTTCCGACAAATGGCGCAGGCGTCACCCAAAGACGTTAAGTATGATGTGTTATCGAAATTAGCAGTCAGGAGCAATTGTCAGGATGGCTGAATTGGTAAAGCATCTGGACGGTATCCAGAAGATGCAGGTTCAAATCCTGCTCCTGACTGTTATTTTCGATTTCACATTTTTCACTTTGTGTTTTAATGTTATGGAACACTAATAATAATTGCAACAATGTTAATTGCTACATCGCGATCATCTTAAAAACTATATTAACATATTTTTTTTATTTTAACTTACTTAAATATCTGAAGGCTCAGCACTGATCTTGCCACGCTGCTTTTAATATTAAATGGATCTAGTAAAATTCTTTACAAACTTTGTTAAAATCATTACGTTATACCATACATTAACTATTAACAGCCACCGTGACATCCACTCGGGACTGCTAAAAGGTTTGCGATTTTACATTTTTGCACTTTGTATACAATGACAAGGATGTTATATATTCGTCTCACCAAACCATTATTTTTTCAAAGTGTCATAAGGACTGACATGCAAAGAATACCATTAGAAGAAAATATATATATAAAAATCTCAATAGTGTATCGTCTGGCTATTAAGTTGTCAAACAGGCTCGTGGCTAAGACGGAGATATTATGTAGAGGTTAGTGCTCTAGAGTGGATCGAAAATGATGGTTTCTAACGGTGATGTTGGTGATGTCAACAAAACAGAAAGCTGTAACTGTCATAATCTCCTGTAGGTATGTCTCAAATCAATCAGTCATAAAAGAATATCTGGATACTTACTTACTTATCATCATGCCATCTCCTCTGAGAGGTAGGCAGAAAAAACAGAGTGCCAAAAGGCTCTGTTCTTTCATACATCTCTCGCTTCCTTAACATTCATAATTCTCTTAATACGCGCTCGCCAGTTTCAGAGACTCCTGACTCCACCTTCCTTCAATACATGATCGATTTAGTCTAGGCAGGCGAGTCTCAGTCTCCCCCTGTACCTACATCCTTCTACTTTCGCATTGTATATCTTTTTAACGAGTCGCTCGTCGGGCATTCTTACCACATGTGCAAACCATCGGAGCATTCCCTTTCACATCTTTATACCAATACTCTCTTTCATACCTAAATCCTTATGTATAAATTTACTTCTCTTAGTCAATTCATAGTTTTAAACATTTCAATCAGCGACCACATTCATCTTTTCTGTTAGATACGTCTGGAGATATTCCCAAGACACTATTTCACCTATGCATCAATTTCAACAATTTTATACAACTTTATATATTCTATTTTAAACCCTTTATTGATTGGAATATGGTCTAAATTTGTAAAAATCATGTTTTGGCTTTATATCGTATTTTAAGTGAACGTCTTATTTTATAATATTCAGAAGTTTTAGTAATAATTTTATGGTATTAAATTATTACAGGTAAAGAGTTTCAAAGATATTCTATTTAGTTCAAAGATTGTGTAAATTTAAAATTCCCCAGACACTACGACTGTAAGCATAATAATGGATAACTCATTTCATCATTTACCTTGCACTTATTTTCTCTAAGTTTTATATATTTTGTATTTATATATATATATTATTTAGTTTGTGTGATTTATAACCAAAAGCCAAATCTTTAAAAACGAACAGTAACATTTTGTTATATTTAATTGTATTTTAGCACTTGACATGCTATCAGCTACTTTAAAGAACAAATTATTTGTGAATGTGGGAAAAAAGAGTTTTACTGCGAGTGGGATTCTAACCTGCGTCCCATCCGATCCGGGAAGTGCTCAAGACCACTAAGCTATTGCAGTCGCCCAACGACGATTCCAAATCTCCACTTCACATTTGTTTTTGATGTCTTTACGTGAAGTGAAGATTTGGGATCGTCATTGGGCGACTATTTTTTCCACTTTCACAAATAATTTGTTTTCCTATTGAAACTATCGTGAGATTGATACATATATTCTCAGTTATTCTTTAGATTTTGTTCTTGATTACGGTGGCAGACATTTACCGGTCACCTGTCAGACCCATGGCCGCACTGGTCATTATGAAGATCAATAATATATTACACATTAACCCCCACCAGATGGACCAACGATCTGGTCAAAGCTGCGGGGAGCCGTTGAATGCGGTCGGCACAGGACCGTTCGTTGTGGCGTTCTCTTGGGGAGGCCTATGTCCAGTAGTGGACGTTAAAAGGCTGATGGATGGATGGATGACACATTAACAATCTTAGTATTCCATTCTGAACGAAGATAAATTGCAAATTATGTTTTATTATCCTCTATAGTTTAATTTTTCAGACAAGTTCATATTCTTCACATTAGTAGATTCTCGACCAGATTGATCTCATAACGCGTGTGGTAATTCCACTACAGATCTAACGTCTATATTTCACTCAATTCCTTTGATACTTGTTACGTATTTCCCATCCCCTATAATATTTACTCTCTGAAAATGGAGTTCTGAATTTTCGACTGAAGTTTATAATCTAAAAGCAAGTTTCCTTTTAGAGCAAAACTAATGTTCAAACATTTCAGATGCGTTTAAGCTTTGGAGTGATGTTTCGTGTAGAACTGTTAAATCCTTTTATCTTTGAGCAAATTACTGACGACTGGACGGTACAGTTGAGGCCAAAATAGCGCACACAAATTATTTAATTAAAATACACGGTTTTATTAAGCGAGGAGTCTGTACCTTATAATTTTTTATATTATTTTTTTATATTATTCAACTCATCATATACCACAAACCCAGGCAGAGTTTGTGGTATGTGATGAGTAATATCTTGAAGCTCCTCACTACCTGGTACGTATTTTTGAGGCATACTGCACTAACATTCAACATTAGCTTCGTTCTTGATGATTGGTAACAAATAAAATGGAAATCATTTCATTAGTGACAAGATGTTTATAATAGGGCCGCGTATAATAAACCAGACTTAATTGATCAGTACAATGTATATAAATACATCCGATGGATGGCGCATGGTTACCATGTGATATTGCAATGAATCTCTGCAGGTATAATCTGCAGTGGCTTAGCGGTTAAAGCACGTGGGCCGGTAATCCGCATGTCCTTGGAACTCGATCTCATATCAAATCTTTTTTTTTTATTTTCACAAAATTTTTCCTCTTGTCTACAAGTTTAGTACCCCAGCAGAAACGTCGGAGTAAGTCAAATATTTAATTTTTAATAACGACGAAACTCGTATATATATTTTATGAATATGTCTTTAGGCAAATAAATATGTAATTCTTTAGACATTTTTATAATGAGATATGTAGCATCAAATTCATTTTATATGCTATCAATATGGTCGTGATTGTATGCAATCTACTCCACGGTAAAGTGACGACTGACTAAATGTGCTTTACATAAATATACGTGAGAGGATTTCGTGTTTCCCTGAGATAGCATAATACTTACCTACTTACAAATAGCTGCAATGGATTACTAGGTAGGCTGCTATGTTTTAATCTGTGGCATGTACCTTTACTTTTTTTAATTAAGTTTAAATTGTTATTACTTCTTCCTTTAAACTGAAGGATAACTATAATTGGACCCCTCAACAACGAATATTTTTGTAATCAATATTTATGACTTCAAATAAAAAATACATAAAATATTAGATAATGTGCTTAGATAGCGCACTGGTATAAATATCAGCTTCACCTTTGAGAGTTGTAGGTTCAGTTTTGCACCAAAGACCAAAATAAAACTATTTAAGTAATCCACAAAGGATTATTCTGGGATTATCTGCGTCCACGTTGTGTCTGTTATTTGTTTCTGAAATACTACACAAAGCAGGGTCTTGTCCTTTAAAAATCGTTAGAATAAAATTACACAGTCCGTACAGGTCGGATGATGGTCACTCTATGAAAAATTGATTTTCGTTTGAATCAAGATAAGCTAAACAGTCAACCTTACGATATTGTGAATAATAAGGACTAGGGAGTGTATTTGTTTATGCAGTTATTGTACCTATTTAAAAAGATCATTTTATGCTAGAAAAATGGACGCTTCTCGTAGGATAGCCAATTTAGAATAAGGATTTATAATATCAGAAAGTAATAGAAAAATAAAAAAAGAGGAAAGAGAAAAAGAAAGGGGAGAAATATTAAAGAAAATATCAGTTACGTCTATCGATAACACTACCTATGGGAAAATAATAAAATACAGGATGTATTAAATTATGTACTAAGTATAGGCAATGAGAGAAGCCTGTATGCACTTCGCCGTGATCCCCAATAAGTATCTTTGCTTTTACTTATCGTTTTGGTATGTTTATATTGTAGTAGATTCTGCCTACAACTTTGTCCAACTGGAATTTGAATATAAATACGCTGCTCTGCGGCACATTAATTATCTCTACGCAAAAATAGCTATACCACAAGAACCATTACAAAAAGTCTGTATTCTAGCTGTTCTTTTCTGGACTCCAGACTGTAGGGCTGTATACACAATTTCAGAGTGATTGGCTCTTCAGTTACAGTGCAAAAGCATAATATACAAATCCATCCATCCATCCTTTTAACGTCCACTGCTGGACATAGGCCTCCCCAAGAATGGGGGATAGTGCCGTAATCGCCATGGTTGGCAGGCGGGTTGGCGATCGCAGTAGATGTTGTTAATACTCGAAGGAGTGCTGCTGCCCACTCCCCCGGTATTCCCTCAGTCGGCTCTTACGACTCCCAAGGGTGGAGAGGGGTGGGACAATTCCAAAGCCGGCCCCACACGACAAATAAATAAATAATATACGTAGTTCCATATTTATAATATTATTGGCCTTTTACCCACGGCTCCATCGCAATAATAGCTAGTTTTTGAGTTATATAATTATCAGGTTTCTGATATAGTGCGAGATGAGACGTATATCATTTTTTAATTTTAATGAATAATGCTATATTCTTTATTATAGACTAATTAAATAAATATATTTTGATTTTAAATTTACTATTATTTTATTTTCAGAAAGATTCTTCCCACATTGGCCGACGTCAAAATACACTTCATTTACCTCAAGATGAACTTCTACCAGGACATTCATTAATCAATCCTGCTAGTGGTATGCTCCAATCCGCTGTCAAGTATCCCATAGAAGAGAATCACCAGGTATACGGAAATTCTGACAATCTTGGCATTTCGTAAGTAAATTACTATCAAAATTGTTAAATGTATCTTCGTAAAACATCTGTTACATAAACTTTAGCGCGTTTAGACCCACAGAAAACTGTTGGTTTACCACTTAGTGGGCACAGGGCTTCAGGGTTCAGGGTGAGAGATATTCAGACGGTGGACTATAGCAAGCTGATAGAATACGGAGGACCTAAAAAGGGTTTTAACGCCCAAGGAAGTAAACAATACGAGCTAGCAAACTTCACAAGTTGTCGAGAGAATCTCATAATGTATTTCTTAACTGAGATAAATATTAAAATTCTAAACATATATAGGTATTTCATAATGTACAACACATAGAATCATAATTATATTATACATCACATAAAATCGTCATAACTAACAAGAGTGCTTGAGGCAGAGTATCCGTCGTAGGCCGGGACATCTCCTTTCCGCTAATATAGTGAGGGGGGAGGGGTGATGGCTGAATCATGCGTTTATACTTAGACTCATGAACGAGTGCTACTGGTGGTGACTGTTTGGTCTCGCTATCGTCAAGCGTGGATGGTGACGTTGTGGGGAACAGTGCCTCTTTTCTTTTTGATTTTTTAGTACCTACATATTTTTTTTAAATTGTTTTAATACCATATTCTTGTCACAGACGCCCTTGCTAATCGGTATAATTATAAATTAGTAATAAGTATGTGATAAATGGTATGTTATTTTACATACAGATAGCATCATGACTGTATTCCCCGAAGGAGTAGGCCGAGGTGTATTACACACCCACGATTCGACAGCTATGTTTAAATTCCACGTAATAGGGGGCGAGCCTATTAGTATAGTATATATACTATAGTATAGTCTACAGGGCACTTTTCCAAACTCCAGGGTGTTACTGAGAAATTATCTTTTTACGATAAAGCTCTATAACCCTGCCCGACCCAGGGATCGAACCCGAGACCTCATGATCAGCAGTTACTCACACTACAGCAGCACCACAGAGGCAGTGGATATAGTAATTTTATTTGCAGCAATTTTAATGGCATTTTAATTATAATCGGTTATATTAATCGGGAGGGATTTCATTGGCATCGGATTACGCTGCAGTCATTCACGCTGATTCAGTGGAGTGTGGCAGATTTAACAAGTTATCGAGAAAATCTTTCAGACGTCAGTTCTCTTTAATAACAATTCTAATAGTAGTTATTTCAAGTAGTTTTTATCTTACTTTTACGCTTACACCGACGACAGTGTAAGAGAGGACCTCCGAATACCTACTCTTGTGCTCATTAATTGTACTCTTGGAAGTTGAATGATTAATTTATTAATGATTACATGTGGAACAGAGCGTGGTTCAAATAATGTGAGGCTAATATTATAATCAAGCCTCTTCATAAAGAACACCCCTCTAAGTAGACTGATGTTCTGGTTAAAGCCGCGGGCAGTTGGAAGCATTCCGCACAGGTTTGCTCATTTGTCGCTCTCTTGAGGAGGTCTGAATCCAGCAGTGGACGTCTAAAGGCAGATGGAAGCGTGAAAAAATTGGATGCATTATATAAAGAAAAATTAGTTTTACCCATTTTGGTTCTTATGATAATCATAAGATGATATGATACTCACCTGATTTCAGGGTGGATAGAGGCAGGAAATTAGTTTTATATACTGGTTTTAGAAAAGGAAATAACTTCAAGGTAAGATATGCACAAACCTTATAAAAAATATTAAAAATACCCCTTAAAACCTAGTTCTTCTAGAAATCAGTAATAATTGTCTTTTTCTATTTTCACAATCTTCACTTTTTTATTTCACAATCTAGATTCATTTCCTAAAATTAAAAATTAATTCAATTTATAAACATTGTCATGAAATAAAATAATCATAAATGTTATTTGCTTACTGTTCTGCTTTTAAGTGTACTACGCATAGATAAATCTTGGTACTACGACTTTAAACCCATTATTCACCAGAAAGAGAGACTTACCATACATTATTAGCAGACTCCACAAGACGTTGACGTGTGTCTGCCAATTAATCACAATTACTATTTAAGTGCCTGCTACACGGTTGTAAAACAACGCCCAACAGAGGTGAACTTGCTAGATTACAACCGTGTAGACAGTGGTTTGCAACCAAATTTGAAAACATGCAATCTGCCGCTAACCAAAGTCACCTCTGTTAGGGCGTTAGTTTACAACCGTGTAGCTGGCTCTTAGGTGTCACTAAATAAAATAATGAAGGCAGAGGTATCGTATACACTAGTATAACCTTATTTCCAAAATCAAAACAAGAATAGCCTATGCTTCAATGCTCTTATAGGAAACTGTAAAAAGATGTATCTGTGCATTTAAGATATTTGAGAGAAATGACTGCATTTTGATATGTATTTTAGCACTTTACATACTCAGCCACTAACTACAAATTATTTGTGAATGTGGAAAAAGAGAACATTAGTACGAGCGGGATTCGAACCTACGTCCCTTCCAATCTGGGGATGTGCTCTAAGCCGCTAAGCTATCGCTCTGACCAAGGCCATACTCAAACTCTACATCACATTAATTTGTCTTTACGACCCTCGCCACCTATCGGATGCATTTCCAGCACACACGTAACGATTTACTCGTATGCTGTAACGTGTATTGAAAGATACTTATGGAAACTTCTGCCTGTTAAAAGTTTAAAAAAAGTTCCTTATTTCAATTCCCAAATTATGAAAACTTGCGGTTACACATGTTTACTTGAACGTTTGCGGCAAGACGCATTTCAAGTTTCAGAAGCGTAGGTACTAGCCGCCTACATGAAAAAACACACCTACACGCTGACTTTTACAGAAATGATACTAATACAAGCATACTTGAGCAGTCTGTGGTTATATCAGCCCTCCGACTGGCATAAACCTTGTAAAATAGAATAGAATACGTAATCAATATATGGGATTGACAGTCGGATACGCTTACGTTGTCGTAACCTTGTGTTGATCTCATACATTGATTATTCTATTCTAATCTACTAGTGTAGATACCACTTCACTACGGAGGTTGAAATGACTTGTATCTGTACAAGTCTAAGCTTGTGCATTATCGCTACGTGTGTGGCTGGCATTAAGCAGTAAAAATAAATATTTTATTTCAGGCTTATCCTGAAAACAATTTACATAGTAGTATCCCGTTTCCACACGCTCGACGCGATTTTTTGGGAGTTCTATAAACAAAATAAAAATAATACGCGGCTATACAGTCTAGATGTCATGGGTGACATTGGCTGTCAAATCACTTTCCGAATTCGTGCGCTCGCGCATATACGCGTAGGAATTCAATATTGTGTAATTTGTGTGTTTTTAATGAATTATGCCTAGCTCTGACCTGGATAACTTGGTGTTAGAAGAATTAGCGAGAATAAAACAGAAACTGAAGAAATTATCTCACCAACGCCGCCATCGCTTTCTTTATTGGTTTTCGGCAGTCTACTAGTTGCCGGACCCGATAGGTAACAAACCGATCGGAAAACCCCATGCAGTCTCACCGTCAGAACCAATCCACGTCCACTTTACCACCCTTGGAGGAACAACAATACAAAGAAAAATTTCAGTAAGTGGTAAGTACTTCAAACTTGTTTTAGGTTACGGAAAAGGAAATTTTACTGCGAGATGCTTTTATTTATTCACAAAAGGAAATTGAACAATGGAACGAGATTCCAAAAAATGTTTCTTTGACCAGACGATGAATGATGAGTCTGAGAGTAATCTTGGTCGTCATCCGTGTCAGTACGAGATACTTCCGCACGAAGATCAGTTTTCAATACAAGATATCAATTCTGGTATACTCTATCCATATTATGAGTGACACAGAGCTTTCAAAATGTTTTTTGTTCAGAATGATGAATCTGGAGTGACCGTGACCGCTGTCCGTGCCAGTACGAGATACTTCCGCACGAAGATCAGTTGTGATACGAGATATCAATTCTGGTATATCCCATCATATTGTATGTGACACAGAGATTCCAAAATGTTTCTTTGTTCAGAATGACGAATCTGGAGTGACCTTCACCGCTGTCCGTGACAGTACGAGATACTCCCGCACGAAGATCAGTTTTTGATACGAGATATCAATTCTGGTAAATTATACTGTCATATTCTGCGTGACACAATATGATGGTCATTATGGTCCTAACATACATAGGTACCTATCTACCTTATGGTAGTTGGTCTTGAGTCACAGGAAGATAAACTACATATAAATAAATATTAGAAAAGTTATTATGGTCACCTTGGGTGATAAAAATCCCACAGAAGATAAATATGGACCGGCACTAAATAGTCTTATAAGCTGAAGGTGGAAAACCTTGGTTCCTAAGGACAGTGAAGAGGTGAAATATACTTTGATGGTATACAAGATACCTAAAAGATGTACGTACCCTCCCAGAAGCACCGGATCTCTTTGCAGAGGTGCTGCAAGAAAAACAACAACAATTGGGTATTAGCCCTGTCTTGCCTTGGTCAGGAAATTACTAAAATTTTTCCCCGACAGGAGGTACTTGAGGTCTTAAAATTGCTTAGTGATGAAACAAAACTTTTGACATCTCTACATCATAATGAAACTAACATCAGGAAATTATTATTGGTATCGCTTCTGGATAGATCTTTTATTAAAATAACTGAATCAATTCCAAGAAACCAGTATTTATTAAAAATTGCAACAAAGAAACAGAAAAACCTGTTTGAAATTACGGAAATCTAACCCTGCTGCAATTAAATAACTGGGAAACTGGAGTGGCCTCTCACGCCAGAATACGCAGCAGAAGAACAGTATGACTGAAGGTCCGAAGCATCCACAGTGCAGTCTAAAACACAAAAGACGTGCACCCAAAAAGACACTGAATGGAGCACCGGCAAACTAATCTGAGAGAGGATATTAATTGTCGCTGGTCCCACAACAGGTACCAAATCCTGGTAAAAGTAATTATAATTACAGATGATAAATACCTGACCTAATACAAACTATTTATATATTCAAACCAGAATACTCTTAATAATTTTATCTCTGAATTTGTATAACTTCAAATATTAAGAGCTCAATTAATAATTTACTCCAGTTGGGTGCTATACTACCCTGTTAGCCTGAAAATTGACAATATTTATCTAATATATTCTTGGTACCCAAGCTTATTGGTAGATATAGGTTAATTTTGAATCTAAAATCTCATATTAATTCTGTCTACACATCTTACTTTAAAATTAAAAATTTATGAACTTATACATAAAGATTGTTTCATGACAACCATGATTAAAAAGAAGCATATCTGTTAGTCCCAATAGCTGTACAATACAGGAAATATTTTAGATTCCAATTTTAACAGTCGTATGGATTTACAGCACTACTATAAATATGGTTTGCGTACAGCACTTTTAAGACCTGTGATGTCATACATGAGGAGTATGGGTATAAAACAGTAATTTGTTTCAATGGCATTTAACGCTTAGCACAATGACAGATGCCAATCTCAAACACGTCATATTAAACAGATCTCAAATATTTAGGTTTTACACTAAACTGTTAAAATAATAACTTAACTCTAGTAGACAGTGTAAATTTCTTGGTATATTATTAATTCCGACTAAGGCAAGTAAGCAATTGTCACCACTAAAGTTGCTGGTGGTGGGGTTGGGTACCAGGTGGGAGTACTCACTTGCTATATGGTTGGATACCATGTGGGAGTACTCACTTGCTATATGGTCAGATACCATGTGGGAGTACTCACTCACTATCGGGCCCGAGCGGGTTGGTACCACCATCTCCCGTTACACTAGCCGTGAAGCACATTGGTGTGTTTTGGTTGAAGCGGGAAATAGTCATTTATTCTTTAATTTCATATCTGTTAAATGGATTGATGGGCGGTGGCCTGACAATGCTCCTGGTATGGTTGAGTCCATGAGCGACGATTGCCATTGCCATTGAGTGAGCCGTGGCTCAGCTGCCACCATAACCAGAAATGAAAATATGTCTTCGAATAGGAGACCCAATTGCCTATGACATGATAAAGTAACTATTAACATTAGATTGCAGTAATTTTTTATTTTATTTTTGGATTTCCCCACTTTCAGTAGGTAATTACTAAATGTTAGGGAAAATTAAGAAATTATCAAACTGAGGAAATTCTTGTTTTTCACTGGTGGTCAGGACAGTCATGGTTTTCCTTTTAACCCTAGCATTCCAGTTGAGACTATTACTTCAAGCTTCCTTGGAGGTAACGCCCAGATACTTAGCTCCAGTAACAAATTATAATTCTTCATACAAAAAATGGTGGACACCCTGCCACACCAACAATATTAATTATTTTCAGGCTACTGTACCTCGGTGATTCAGCGGTAGTGCGTGCGGCTGCTGAGCACTAGGTCTCAGGTTCGATCCCCGGGCCGGGCAACGTTATTGAGCTTCTTCGTAAAAAGAAAAATTCTCAATAGCAGGCCAGAGTTTGAAAATGTGCCTGGTAAATGACATTCGGCTCACCCCCTATTATGTGGGATTTGAACATAGCTTGCAAACCGTGGTTGTGTAATACACCTCTGCCTATCCCTTTGGGGAATACAGGCGTGATGCTATGTTTACTGTAACATATATAATAAGCTTTTTTCAGAAGCGTTTAATATTTACTGGTTGTGACTATTCTAAATTAAATTCAAATTGCTCACGGTTGTCTCTACTAGTAGGCTCTGAAGTTGGGAAGGCTGAGAATGTAAAGATGCTACTTAAGGGAGCATTTAGACAAAGGCCCTCTCTTCCTAGGTATACAATATCCTGGGAACCTGCATTAGTAATAGAATTCTGAAATAACACGCTAAATACTTTGGATTTAAAAGATCTGTCCAAAAAATTTGTTCTGGTTACTGCCCACCTTATTAGCTCTGACTGCTGTCCAGTGAGTGAGAACATTAGTTTCAATTAAAATTAAACATTCATTTGACATCTGCTTGTGTCATAATGAATATTTTTTATATTAATCTGATATTTTTTTTAGCATTTGACAATCTTAGTCATATACATTAAAAGTAATTGTCACCATGGCTGATTTGACAGGGCATTTGAGATGGTATTTCCGGCGATGCATGTTCAGATCATGTTCGTGAACTGTTGTTTTCGATTTCGCTTTTTTACACTTTGTGTTAATGTTTGATATTCTTAAAATATCCAATAAAACGAAAAGGAAACCCCATTTTGTAGTTACAGTAATATGAAAATGAGACAGTGTATCCAGCTCATACCTTAAAAAAATACATATACCTACATGAGGAAGTTCGAGGAGATATCCTTTCCTGTTAAATACCACTAAGAATCCTTGTAAAAAGCTACACCCCAAACAAAGCAGTTGGACCAAGAAATCCTTATATGCTTTGCCACTAGTTTTTTTTTTCTCTGCACATAGTAACAGAGACATGCTGCTTTAAAGGAAAAAATAGCAATGAATTGCAAAGATGGCGTACTGGCTTAGATGCCAGCATTCCGCCCGACCGTTGTGGGTTCGATTCACACAGGAAGGCTCTTTGTGTGATCCGCAAGTGGTTGTTCTGGGTCGGGGTGTGCTTTGCCTGTGAAACTTTATGTTTGTAAAGTCCCCTGCGATAAAAGGATTATTTCTTAGTGCAGGCAATTTTCAAAATTTCTAAGTGACAGAAATGATCTTAATTTTGCAAATTTTATTTATATGATATCATTAATGTTAATTAAATTTTTCATTGAATATTATTGCTAATTAACATTTAACAAAACATAGTTCTTCTAATTTTGGTACGCTACCTACCTAAATATATTTTATTTTATATTAGGTATTAAATATTATTACATTGGTTTACATTTCATTATTACAAAATTTATAAATTATTTGTGATCCAAAAATATAGGTTGTAACCTGTATTGGATTTCACTTTTCTCAATCCTATTAATAACACACAAGTAAGTATATTGCCATTTTGATGTCTAAACATCTACTATGTAAATTGTTTTCAGGATGAGCCTGAAATAAAATTAGGAAATCAGACTAACTTACCTTAAGTGACGTCTGATGGTAATTTTATGATGGCTCATCCTGAAAACAATTAAGTTCCCTCCCTACCAGGTACAAAATAAGTATCGAGAGTGAACGGTTTCGCCCACCCATCGGAAAATGGCATTGTTACTCTAAAAAATTGATTTGACAGCCAATGTCACCCATGACATCTGACTGTATAGCCGCGTATTATTTTTATTTTGTTTATAGGACTCCCAAAAAATCGCGTCGAGCGTGTGGAAACGGGATACTACTATGTAAATTGTTTTCAGGATGAGCCATCATAAAATTACCATCAGACGTCACTTAAGATAAGTTAGTCTGATTTCCTAATTTTAATTAACTATGTAGTTTTCATTTTTTTTTTTTTCACAGAACACAATATTAAATGCAATCCTCAAGAATAAACGAAATAAAATTAAAAACACTGGGTAAGTAAATAAAACTAAATATTTTTGATCTATATTTTTTTTTTTTTTTTAGCATTCGTAAAGACAAATGTAATAAGGAGATTGGGATGGTCGAAGTACCTGTACTATAGCTCAGTGGCTTAGAGCACTTCCCCGGATTGGAAAAGACGCGGGTTCGATTCCCGCTAGTACAAAAAATCTCTTTTTCCTTATTCTCAAATAATTTATACTTTAAAACTAAATAGTTATTATTCAACTAACAAATACTGTGCTGATATATGTATCGGATTGTTTCGTCCGAACAGCATAGTATTTGCAGTCACTATTTCATTTAAACACCTCGTTGATCAAAATCCATCTAAACATTGGGATAATTTATCATTAAGTGGAACTATTGATGTAAATACACTAGTTTTAAGCTGTGTGCGAGATAAAATATATATACTATATTTTAAGTACAATCAAGAGCTAATAAAATAAAATAAACGTTATAAATATCTTTTCACTAGCCTTTGCCTGCGGCTCCGCCGTAGCCAAAAGCTAGATTTTGGGTCATATCTCAGGTTTCCGATATAGTAGCGGGATAAAATGTATATCAGTTGTTAAGTCTAATCAAAAGCTATCAAACAAAAAAGTTGCATCAAAATCCGTTCAGTAGTTTTGCGCGATGCACGAACAAACAAACAGAAGAACAGATTAACAGACAAAAAATCTAAAAAAAATTGTTTTGTGTTTAGACATGCCTATATAGCCTAATTCAGACATTATTTCTCAAATATCTTCAATGTACAGACACAGCTCTGTTACAGCTTTATAATAGTACTAGCCTTTGCCCGCGGCTTCGTCACAGCCAAAAGCTAGTTTTTCGGTTATATCTCAAGTTCCCGATATAGTAGCGGGATAAAATATATACCAGTTTTAAATCTAATCAAGGCTTTTCAAATAAAAAAGATGGATTAAAATCCGTTCAGTAGTTTTTGCGTGATGCGCGAACAATCAAACAGATAAACAGACAAAAAATCTAAAAAAGTCGTTTTGTGTTTAGACACGCCTATGTAGCCTATTACAGTAATTTTTTCTCAAATATCTTCAATGTACAGACACAGCTCTGTTACAGTTTTATAATAGTATAGATAGATTACATTAAACACAAAGTGAAAAATGTGAATTCGAAAATAACAGTCACGAGCAGGATTTGAACCTGCATTACTGGTGGTAGGGCTGGGTACCAAGTGGGAGTACTCACTTGGTATCGAGTACGAGCGGGTTGGTACCACCATCTCCCGTGCGTAGCAGGAGATAGCCGTTTATTCTTTCATTTCATAAAGGTGAAATGAAATGGTGAGCAGCGGTTTGACAATACTCTCGGTATAGTTGAGTCTATGAGCGACGGTTATCATTTACCATCAGATGGGCCGTGGCTCGTCTGCCACTACATGCAATAAAAAAAAATCTCCTGGATACCGTCCAGATGCTTTGCCAATGCAGCCATCGTGACAATTGCTCCTGACTGCTAATTTCGATAACACATTCATGCTTGACGTCTTTGGGTGACGCCTGCACCATCTGTCGGAAGTATTTTCATACATTATACCGACTGTTATTTTCGATTTCACATTTTTCACTTGGTGTTTAATGTATAGTGCTAAGCATGTCAAATTCTAAAATATATATAAAAATATCTAAATAGATAGATTAGTTTTTGCGTGATGTGGACGGCTTGATCAGGGAAGTTCCCTTCTCACAGAATATCAGCGTGAACCAACGGTAGGTACTCTTACTGTTGTGTTTCGTACGGTGAGTGAGAGAGCCAGAGTTCCAAACACCCTCTCTATCCTCTCCTTGCTATCATTTCTATCCTCTCCTTAGTATCCCTCCCATCCACTTCTTATTATCCTTCCTTTCCACCTTCCATCCCATTCATTGCAGATGGCGACGCACGAGTGAACCTCTAGTATTGCTAGTGTCTATAGGTTACCGCAACCCCTTACCATCAGGTGGGCCGGACGTTTGTTTGCCAGCCACGTAGTATAATAAAAAAATCTGCAGTATGGGTTCAATGGGGTGATTAATAATATTATAGCGTAAATAAAAGTATTGTTCAAGTACAAATTATAATTTGTGAATAATGAAAAAGAGTATTTTAGTACGAGCGGGAATCGAACCTGCGTCCCTTCCTATCAGGGGAAGTGCTCTAATCCACTGAGCTACCGTACTATTTCTTAGAAATACCCAATCTCCTTACCACATTTGTCATTAATCCAATATAGTAGGTTTAATTTTGCAATTAAAACTCATACTACTTGACGTGATTTTTTGAACATTTTAATCTATATTTTAGCACTTGACATGCTCAGCTACTCTTAAAGTACAAATTATAATTTGTAAATAAGGAAAAAAGGAGTATTTTAGTACAAGCGGGAATCGATCCTGCGTCCCTTTCTATCCGGGGAAGTGCTCTAATCAGTGGAGCTACTGTAATATTTGTTAGAAATACCCAATCTACCCAGATTGGGTATTTCTAACAAATAGTACGGTAGCTCAGTGGATTAAAAAATATAGATCAAAAAGTATTGTTCAAGTTTACGAAAATTGCAGGGACCCGGTAGTGACTAACTATGGTTGTAAATGACATTTAAGTAAAATAAAAACGAATAATTGACACAGAATAGCATTCAGCCAGTATCCTTTTAAACTGATTCCATAACCTCTACCCTTGATTAATAACAGGGACATTCGTATACTTACTACGCCAATCCATCTGACCTGATTGCTGTGGCATTGTGTTTAAGTTTAGAGATTAATTTCCTTATGTTAGTGTGCTAATTACTCCCCTCATATAAAATGAGGTGCCGACATTATTATCTACGTATTATTAGTGCGTCACAACACAGTTTGTTTCTTGGATTTTTTTTTCTTAGATACTTCGCCCTTATTTCAAAAAAACTATACGGTTGCTGATGTAAAGTCAGTTAACGGACGATAATGTTACGTGACAACGTCATATATGTCGATAGATGCGTCACAAGCCGAACGATATGCCGATCGTGCCTGCTTATTCCGCGCTCTCGATTGCACGCTCGGCTCAGGCGGAACGTGATAATGAGTCATGCTTTTTCGTGCGTGTAGCCGGCGTTCATCGATTAAGGCGCTATCACGTCAAAAACTATATATTATTATATCTTCATATGTAGTATTATAAAGCTGTAACAGCTATGTTTGTGCATTTAAGATAGTTGAGAGCAATATACTGCATTTGACTATTTAGGCGTCTCTGAACACAAAACAATATTTTTAGACTTGTTTGTTTGTTGGCAGATTACACAAAAACTACTTAACGGATTTCGATGGAGCTTCTTTTGTTTGATAGCTCTTGATTAGATTTAGAAACTGGTTTATATCTTATCCCACTACTATATCGGAAACCTTACACTACCGATTACGCCACGAGGCCCGTCATACATTATACCAAAACACAAAGGCACAACTTTATATGGGTAAAAAGTAACCCTTATATGTCATTATCTGTACTTTAGATTACATGGCAAATTTTAATGATGATTGATTAGTTAGTTACGGGTCAAGGAGTAAGAAACTAAAATAGTAATTTTTAATTTATATTTTATTAAAATAATAAATTATATTCTTATTATTCCAGAAGGTACAATTTGAAGAAGATACTTATTAATAACGGAGAGATCAAAGACAAGAATATTGTAAGTAACACATTAAAAAGGGTCTGAAAATTGTAGAGCCACTGCAACGCTGTTGTAATACCACAAACGTGTCAGTTTTCTATTCATCGTCGATTCAAAGGAAGCACTAATTGTTTTTTTATTTAAAAATAAATTGAAAAGTCCAAAAGTGCACGCCTCATAATCTTCATTTTTCACAATAAAATTTATTATTTGATAAGTAACTAATAATGTATTGGTCTTACTAAGTAGTTTTCAATAAATCACATAGATAGCGCTAATTTCAAAAAGTACTTGGTTCTCATGTCTTATACGCCATATAGCGCTAATTTTAAGATGTACTACTATTTGTTTATAGAAGCAGTTCTCACGAAATAAGGTATAGCGCTGGTTTTAGTGTACCCTTGTAGTTTAATCGAGCGTAAATTCGCTTTTTTTTATTTATTTAATAACAATTAAACCACATTGAATCAGACCGTGAAAAGTAATAGGGCTTTATTCCTAATTATACTGAAACGTAAAAGAAAAAAAAGACTCGATTAGTTAAGTATTTCGGCCGTTATCGTGTTAACATACATTACCTACAACAAACGGACGTCCAAGACAGAACTTTTTTAAACAGTTTTTTAAGTAGTTTAAGTAACAAAAATGGTATCGAAAATATCATGAGTGTTAAAAATAGTATTTTTCTTGATATGTGTATATATTATTTTACAAGTGCAATATATGATAAATAGAGACATTTTAAGTTTGAAAAATCAGTTGTTCTGTGTGAAACGAGAGTAGTACCCACCTCAACGCTTCGCTTATGAGGTGTGCCTCATATTTTATAAGACATCTCCTGCCAAACTGCGGTGCAGTTTGTCGGCAGTCTTCTCGTGGCGACTCCACTTTGTTTTTTTTTTTGTACCGGGTGTAAATGACACTTACCAATAACTCCGGGTAAAGATGTCACCAAATAACTGTAGGTAATAATATGCCCGACAACATGTTACGCTGGCGTATGGTGGTGAGTATACCAACGTTACCACAGGGATAAGTTAGCCCTAATAGAACTTAACCCAGCAATACTATGTGGGTTAAGAGAAAAGAAATTATTATCCTACTTAAACTGATATTCTATAGGATAGGGTAATACTGCTGTAAATTAAACTTGCACTAAGGAATAATCTTTACAAATTTACAATTTCACGGACACAAAGTACACCCAGACTCAGAACAACCATTTGTGAATCACACAAAGAGTTGTCCTGTGCGAGAATCTAACCCACAAGACTCGGGCGAGAGGCCGGTATCAATTTAGTACAATACATGTTTTGCTTACAGATCAAATTTGCCCTTGACTCTAAAAAAGATGCCTTGTAAGTAGATCTACCTATAGGTACTTAAAAATCTAAATCCTTTATCCAAACTAGTTATATTCGTTAGCGGGATAAAACGTACATATACTAGCTTTTTATTCCAATCAAGAGCTAAAATACAAAAAAATATATATATCAATATCTGTTTCGTAGTTCTTGCATGATGATTAACAGAGTAATGATCTAGAAAAAAACAGTCGGTTATTATTTTGTTCAAAATAATTTTTTTTGAGTTCCAATCTGTCACAATTTATAATATAGGTACCAAAACTTAACAAAACTAAATAAAAAATAAAAATATTTTTTGATTTGAAGTATTACAAATGCTTTTCATTGACAACCAAAAAATACAACTTTTTCTTTAAATTATTTATTCAAATGTTAGTCTAGACGGGATTTCATAGTACCCTTCTGAGAAATTCACAGACAGCTTCATTACTATTCTATGAAAAAATGCTTGTAATATTAGAAACATAGAGTTAACAGCTACAATATAAATTCCACATCACAGTCCTTAATTTTAGTCAATTTCATTTAATGGTAGTTGTGGTACTGGTTAGTATTGTGATATGTGTTTTATCCTTTTAAATTATGTTGTAGACATACGTAGATCTATAATGTATCTTACAATAATATTATAATAACGATAATGTCTTTATTATTAGAGAAAAGAAGACTAGAATGATCCAGAATGCTCTCAATAGTGACAAATCCGTAAGTATTTATTGAAATTTTAAAAGCTTATATATATATTATATATAAATGATATATTATATATATTTATAAGCTTTTAAAATTTCAATAATAGGTCATAATTATACGTGTGCTATATTAATATATTTAAAACCAAAACAAAACAAAAACCAAAAGAATTAATATTAAAAAACTGGCCTTTGCCTCTAGATACTTAAAAAGAAGCTAGTTTTTTTAATGACAGTCGATGTCATATGCCTGACATAGTAACGAGATAAAAAGAAAGGATTCGTCAAAAAAAGTTCAGCTTTTCGTGACGTGCAAATCAACAAAACGGATAAAAACAAACTTGGGTTCAAAGATGCCTAAATAGCCTAACACAGCTTTTTTTTTTTCAAATATATAGTTTTATAATAGTATACCTACTTAACATATTTTTGGAAACTGTTTTATATTTAACACAAAGTTCAAAAATGTGAAATCACGAATCACTTGTAGGTTTGATCACGATTTCACATTTTCACACTTTGTGTTAAATATGGCTAAACATGACAATGGGAAATCTTAAAAAAATATATACAATTATCAAAATATTTTATATTACTTTTAGGTTTTGAACATCGATGCTTCTGAAGAAAGTACTTTGTGAGTACACATTACAAACCACATTTTTTTAAATATATGCTCACTCGACTGAAACAGTGGCTCAAAGGAAGTGTACTTGTATGTTACATTTTACGTGATTATGATTCCTAAGCGCCTCTCGAGCTCTGTAACCTTAGTAGTATTACTTATATATACTGGGTGTAAATGACAGCATACTGATGACTCCGGGTAAATATGTCACAAAATAAAATTAATTTAATAATATGTCCCATACCATTTTCGTCGACAACGATGGGTTACAAAGTTAGCAATTTTTTCTGCGCCATTAACAACATGACTAAAAACATGACGAAGGTTTCAATCCATTGTAGTTTTTGAAGTAAATCGGTCGTTAAATTTTAATAGAACAGTATAATTATTTTATATCGCATTCAATTTAAAAAATGAAAAATAAATTGCAATTTTAATGAAAAGACCGATGCAAATTTTGACCACCTGGGGGTTCAGAATCGAGTTCTGAACCCATGGTATTATCGGTACGATGTCATTTACATCCTGTATATCATAAGGTTAGAAAAGAAGCTCAACAAGAAGTAAGCGTTTTTGATCTATATTTTTTAGCATTTGACATGCTCCGCCACTTTTTAAAGCACAAATTATTTGTGAATAAAGAAAAATAGATTTTCTGATATTTACGCGAAAGTTGTACACATTTTGAAATAAAACTACGTTTACGGAATCTTTGATTTTACTACTATCCGGACGTTTCGAATACTTTACAGCATTCATGATCATATCAACCTTGGACGTCTATCATCTAAGTCCACCCGTGATCATGAATGCTGTAAAGTATCCGAAACGTCGGGATAGTAGTAAAATCAAGTAAACGCGATAGATTCCGTAAACGTAGTTTTATTTCAAAAAGAAAAATAGTTTTTTTTGTTTAAGAAGATTCGGGTGATCGAAATATCTGTACGATAGCTCAGTGGCTTAGAGCACTTTCCCGGATTGGAAAAGACGCGGGTTCGTTTCCCGCTCGTACAAAAAAAACTCTTTTTCCTTATTCACAAATAATTTGTACTTTAAGAAGTAAGCGGTTACCTACCCTTATATCATCTTTATGATCTTTATCTTACTAGCCTTATCCCAAGCTTTATTGGGGTCGGTTTCCAATGTTTAATTTTATCTGATCCACCAGTATCGAGAATAACTGAAAGCTTATCTGACCTTCACGACCTAACTGAGGACAACTGACAACCTTTGAACAAGACCGGAGTCACATATTTTTTTATTCAGGCCTAACAACCTGCAACGATTGCTAAAGGTGGGACTGAAGAGGTCATCTGTTTACACTTGTATCGACAAGTGTTAGTGTGGCAATTGCATAACCAGCCCCTAGCCATGTTGCATAAATGTTGTAGAATTTATATATTTCTTTCAGAAATAGAATAGAATTATTGACGTATGGGATTGACAGTCGGTTACGCTTACGTTGTCGTAACCTTATGTCAATCTCACACATTCATTATTCTATTCTATTCCATTCTACTAGTATTTGTGCCACTTGACTGCGGGGGCACGCTACGAATTTCTTGACGATATTACCATCTCAAATTGCCTATCCCATGGAAAGATAAAAAACAACGAAATCAATCAAATAGCGCAGGCGTCACCCAAGACATTGAGAAGGAATTTGTTATCGAAATTCCCAGCCACAAGTAATTGTCACGACGGCTGAATTGGCAAAGCATCTGGGATGGTATTCTAGATGCAGGTTCAAATCCTGCTCGTTAGTGTTACCTACATTTGATTTCTAATGTTCGCACTTTGTCTTAATTTATACGGCTAAGCATGTCAAATGCGTATTTTTTTAATATCAAAGTAGGTATAATAGGTAGAGTGATAAAGATCCACCGGCGGACCACCGAAGGAATGTAACATAGTTCCAGTGGCCCGCCAATAAAGGCGGAGAGACAGCACACGGCGGGTTTCTTTAGTGAGTGAAGGCCCCAAACTACCCTGTTCGTTGCCCCGAACGACGGGGTGTGCGGTTAGGAACATTATTTCCCGCCATTTGACAAAAAAAGGGTGATAAAGATGATAATGAACAGGATTTTTAGGCCACCCCTCTCACTTAACATAAACAACAGTAGATATCGTTACCTTAATAAGGTCCGATTTTTAGTTAGTAAATGTTAGTTCTACGCATAGGCGTAGGATTTTTTTGCTAAGTACATTCTACGTCTATGGTTCCAACGTTTGGTCAATTCATACTTCAATCAGCAAGACTTTAGCACTGTGAATAGACCCCAGAGAGTACACAATATTAATCAATTCATATTTTACAGATATAAGATGAAAAAATTGCAAGATCTTCTTGATAACAAGAAACCTGTAAGTTTTTGTTACTGATAATAAAATTATGTTCTTAAAAATTACTATTTTATAGGTACAATCTATGTATAATTTTAAACGAACAATAATATTACACTATATAATATTTTGTAATTTCAGGAGAAACAAACAAATCTGCCTTTGTAAGTAAAATATACTAGAGATATATTTTTATGCAATAAATCTACTTTTAAAAAAACTATCGCTTAAATGTACGAGATTTTCTAGTATCCCGACGTTTCGAATACTTCATAGAATTCGTGTATATTTTTTGTTCAATACTTACGTTGTTTATCCAGCTACTATAACGATAACTTGACATACTGGATTTTTACAGGAAACAAAAGACGAAGTTCATTCAAGATTTTCTCAACAATGAAGCACCTGCAGTTAGTCCATTGTATTTGGATTGATTTGCTTAATATTATATAAAAAACAATCTACAAGGCATAATTTAAAATGTAGTTTTGTTCATTCTCGTCTACATAATGAATATACCTACATAGTACATTTTAAAGGGAATTTCTTGTTTTTTTGTTTATTCTGTATTTAAAGGGTGTCAATAGAGTTAATAGACCGTAAGTGATGCGAAAATAAAAGTTAATACTTAATACTAAATTCAGCCCGCGTGTACTTCAATATATAAATAAATCCGTGTGGTGACGAACTAAGAATACACGTGTCACCACCCCATGCTTTCCCAAGGGTGTCGTACAAGGCGACTAAGGGAAGTAAGCAATTAGCACCCATTGCATTACTGGTGTAGGGTTGGGTACCAAGTTAGAGTACTCACTTGTTATCGGGGCCCGACGGGGTCGGCTCCGCCGTCTTCTTTGTGAGTAATTACGGCGCCAAAGTGTCACAAACATATCCACTTTCGCGTTTATAACATTTAGTAAGGATAACGATTTACCAGTAATATAAAGGTTTACTCTTGTTTTAAATTTCTATCTCTCTTATTTCGTAATGTACCTAGTTGTACGGCTTGTTTAATTTATCAAAGAAGTTTTACGTCCTTTTGTGGATGCAGACGCGTAGCAAAAATATCCTATGCCTACGGTGCAAACAATCGTAGACTCGCGAGCTGTAGTAATATTATTGTCCTTTTTTTTTTTGCCAGCGGCTTCGCCGCAGCCAAAAGCTAGTTTTTCGGTTATATCTCAGGTTCCCGATAAAGTAGCGGGATAAAATGTCTACCAGCTTTTAAGTCAAATCAAGGCCTTTCAAATAAAAAAAAGATGCATCAAAATCCATTTAGTAGTTCTTTTAAATAAATTCTACAAAAAAATCTAGTTTAAATAATTTTCTAGTTTTTTGGTTATATTTCAGGTTCCCGATATAGTAGCGGGATAAAATGTATACTAGTTTTAGGACTAATCAAGGCCTTTCAAATAAAAAAGTTGCATCAAAATCCGTTCAGCAGTTTTTGTGTGGTGCGCGCACAAACAAACAGACATACACATAAACAGACAAACAGACATAAACACTAAAAAAATATATTTTGTGTTTAGACACGCCTATATAGCCTATTACAGTAATTTTTTCTCAAATATCTTGAATGTACGGACACAGCTCTGTTACAGTTTTATAATAGTATAGATAATTAGTTATTGAATATCCATTTAAGTTGGAAAATATTACAAAGGTTATGGAGACAATGAAATATTTCCTCTTTATCATAACAAAATGAACATTTTAGTTCTAAATATACTAAATGAACTATAATTAGCACATTAAAAAAATTTTAATATGTTGTCGACGCCTCAGCTACAAGGTTTGTTTTGAAAAAAAAATGGTATAATAATTACTATATTCATTTTGATATAAATGATTATGTGCTTATTGTTATCGAACGTCCAATAGCTAATACATTTAAATAGGTTTTATATAATAAATGTTTGTATTAATGTAACAGATTTTAACTGCATTTAAATTAATTACTTATAATTATATTAATTACAGATAAAATCTGTAGTAAAGTAATCACTTTTACAGGCCTTCATAAAGGGCACAAAACAGTGAGTATTTTTATCAGCCTTTCAATCTTAGTATCTAGTAATGTAAGCTCTTCCCCTCCAATCCTACTAATATAAGCTAGCGGCTACCCGCAACTCCATTGTGAACCAACATTGTTTTTTCCAAAATAAATGTATCCTAATTTACTCCTTATAATATCAACTGCCTGCCAGTAAAAGTCCCATTCGAATCGGTCTAGCCGTTTCAGCGATTAGCTGGAACAAATAGAATGACGAAAAAACTGTTTCTTTTTGTTATAATAAATTATCGTATATACTTTAATATGCATTTAGTAAAAATTTGTAATTGAAACATTACAAATAGGCAATTCAATTTTATTTATCACTAAATATGTGATTGTATGTTTGGGTAGTTTATTACTTGAATTAACACATGTATTTTTTATTCCGGAAAATTATTATGTTCTTGTGGGATAGCTATCTTGTGGGATTGCATAAATTAATTAATGTAATAGAGTGAAGGAGGTACTTATATTAAAATTACTTGTGTCTATGAGTGACTAGGGTCAAATTTAAGTCTATAATCTCTGCTTTATTATATGCGGAGAACAAAAACTGTATTGTACTATGCGTAGTGTGTTCATAATATAGGTACCTTCTTTTTCCTATGTAGCAAGGGCATGCCACACAGGTTATATTGGACTCTCCCCGAAAGGCCTACCAACTAAAATCACCACTATGGCCTACCTCACGACGCTTTGTAAGGGATACCGGGAACGCGGGTGTAGCAGCTCCGGCTAACTCGGGGAAGACAAAAATGACAAGCCCTCCCTTTTTCGCCAACAAGGGCCATGTTGGCACGGCGGAACTGCGTCGCAACAGCCCACTATCCTCCCGGGGTTGCTTTTATAATTTTATTAATTTTTTTTTTTTTTTTATTTAATTAAATATAATGATGTACCTATACCATGTACGCACTTTCTACTCCCTCGCTCTCATTGCCAATTTGAAATAGTTCTGATGCGATAGAAGATATACTAGTTGCGGCAGTTTAGTTCCATTTCTTAATTAAATCCAAAAAATATAATAAGCAGACTAGGGTATATTGTGATCTAATAAAATTAAAAAATATTGTTTAGTTGCTATACCTACGACGATGATAAATTTTTAGTTGTATTATTTTTTTATTGTTAACGATGGCAGACGAGGAAACGGCCCATTTTATGGTAAGTTGTAACGGTAGCTCATGGACTTTGCCGTGCCAAGCCCAAATCATTTATCATGAGTAAAGTGTTCTTCTTAAGTCTCGTTTAAAGAAGGCCATTTCGTAGCGTGTATTTTTTTTTGCTTATGGTAGCAGATGTAGATCTTTGCCCATGGACACGGCGGCGGCTTCTCCCGCAACATCCAAAAACTGCACCACGTGAGGCGATGGTACTGATCCGCTAGGTCCGATAACAAGTCGGATGCGTCGCTCAGATGAGGGTACCCGAAAGGGTAAGCCGCCGGCGGACCACCGAAGGAATGTAACATAGTTCCAGTGGCCCGCCAATAAAGGCGGAGAGACGGCACACGGCGGGTTTCTTTAGTAGGTGAAGGCCCCAACCCCTGTTCGTTGCCCCGAACGACGGGGTGTGCGGTTAGGAACATTTTTTCCCGACTAAACGAAAAAAAAAGTTCCGATAACAAGTGAGTAGCCGTCCTCGCCAACAGTATTGGTATGGGTAATAATTGCTTACTTCTCTTAGTTGCCTCGTATAATATCTACGGGAAGGAATGGGGTGGTGACACTCGTATTCTTCGTCCATAATTTTTTGCACTTTTACAGGATTTATGAAAACGTAAGTAAAATAATTATGACGTTTAAAATGATACCGTAGCCTATAGACGCAGGCAAAACCAGAGTCATCAACTCCAAGGAAAGGGATTGGAGGTGGAGACGAAAGCTTGGTGTATATACATTTCGAGAATAAGAACGCTTTTCAGTGATGTACTAGTAAGGCAATGAAATAGTAATTACATTGCATTGCTTCTACGCTATCTCTTCCTACAATACGGCTGACTTCAAAGATACATGCCAAGCATAAGTGCTATAAATCATTAACATTTAACTGGAACTCGCCAAGCCTATTCCTCCTCACTGTATCGTAATATCAACAACAGTGTTCTACGCCTTTATGTGTTGCTAGAACTTCGCCTTTTAGACTTGCGACTTGGACTCCCTGATAACTATTTTGTACTTTAAGTAGAACTGCTGAACTCTTTGCTAGCTTTATTCACACTACATGGGTGTATTATTTTGATTATTTTATTATGTATATATAATATTAATTTAATATTTAACAAGATTAATGTATACTGTGCTTACTTTTAAGATTAATGCAGATGAAAATAATGCAAACGAGATAGTGGATGAGTACGTATTTATTACTCGTATATTTACTAAATTAAGCTCAGTATTTACAAAAACAATTCTAATAAATAAGATTGTTCAAATTCTGTAATCCTGAAATCTGATCGTATGGAGTAAGGTACTTCATACTTTTTAAAAAGTGCGTATTTTTCAACAACGCAATAAGAGGTTTTCCACATGGCTTGTGAAGTTTTCCAACCCGCATTGGGCCAGTGTATGATCATCCATCAGCCTTTCAACGTCCACTGCTGGACATAGGCCTCCCCAAGAGAACGCCACAACGAGCGGTCCCGCCATGGGGGATAATGCCGTAATCGCCACGCTTGGCAGGTGGGTTAGCGATCGCAGTGGATATTGTTAATACTCGAGGGAGTGCTGCTGCCCACTCCCCCGGTATTCCCTCAGTCGGCTCTTACGACTCCCATGGATAGAGAGGGGTGGGACAAATCTAAGGCCGGCCCCACACGGCCAACAACGTATGATATACTTTGATATTATTATAATATTTTTAAGCATTTGGCATGCTTAGCCATATACACTAACACACAAAGTGCGAGAATGTAAAATAGAAAATAACAGTCATAAGCAGTTTTTTTAAGACTTACACTCTGCACTAAGGAATAATTTTATTATCGTATCGCTGGGCACTTTACAAACATACAATTTCACAGACACAAAGTACATCCAGACTTTAAACAACCATTTGTAGATCACAAAAATTGTTATCCAGTATGGGAATCGAACGCACAACGATAACACTCGAGCGAGAGACAGGTATCTAAACCACTTCGCCATCTGTGCTGTTTAATATATATACAAAACAAAAACATAGCATCACGCCTGTATTCCCCGAAGGGGTAGGCAGAGGTGTATTACACACTCAAGATTCGCCAGCTATGTTTAAGTCCCACGTAATAGGGGGCGAGCCTATTGATGTCTACCAGGCACATTTCCAAACTCCGGGCTTCTACTGAGAATATTTCCTTTTTTTTTACGATAAATCTCAATAAGACTGCCCGACCCGGGGATCGAACCCGAGACCTCATGAGTAGCAATAATAATTATAATATTATTATATACAAGTGTATATATGTCTTTATACATACAGTTTTTTAACAGATTTGGATCTGTTGCTCTGGAACGGTTATCCGGAAAAAGCAGGCTGAAATCCTCAAATCCTGTTCATGACTATCATTTTGAATTTCATATTTTCGCTATTTGTGTTAATCTAACAAACTTTCAGATATTCATCAGAAGAAGATACAGATTTGAATAGGTCTCCGGTATGATTTTCGTTTATTTTTGTTAGAGATTAAGCAATATAAGATAACTATGCTGATGGTAAAACATGAACCGGTTTAATACTGGAAACGTAACAAGCTTATGAATGCCACATACTGTTATACCTATTTATTAAACAAGCTGCGTAACTCGAAACGACATAAACCAAGATATTTTTCTGATAGTTCATCTGGCACTATCTTATATTAAAGAATTATAGCTAGGATAGTGAATACACGTGAAAATCTCCTATAACAAAAATCGTAACAACATAATATAGGTACGTATTAACGATTTACTTTATTTACGACGAACTTGTGATTACTTAAAGTCAGAACGACTTAACTCGAGGATAGCCTATAATTTTTAATAAGATGCCTAAACGATAAACAGACGCGCGAGCAGCCGCATCGTATAACATGCCTAATAATACTAAAATCTCTTCTGTAAAACTCATTGTCTGTCTCTTGTTCTCTCTTTCTTTCTGAAGAGTATCATTATACTCACGCACGCAGTTAAAAGACTTTACTATTTTATAAAATTAATGCGAAATGAATGCATACATTTAAGTAAGATTATATATAGGTATACAACTTTTGCCACGATTTGTAAACACATTTGTGTATCCTCAATGCAAAGATTTCATGGTCACAACTATCCATACTTTTATAAAACTGTAACAGAGCTGTGTCTGTACATTTTAGATATTCGAGAAAAAATGTCTGTAATATGCGTGTCTAAATACAAAACAATTTTTTTTTAGATATTTGTCTGTCTGTTTATATGTTTGTTTATTCGTGCATCACGCAACAACTACTGAACGGATTTTGATGCAAACATTTGATAGCTCTCGATTAGACTTAAAAACTGGTATAGATTTTATCCCGCTACCATACCGGTAACCTGAAAAAACAAAAAACCCAAAAGCTAGATTTTGGCTGCAGCGGAGCCGCGGGAAAGGCTAGTACTTTATAAACCAGATGGAAAAAATACTGTTCCAGCGTCGGATGAGCGGAACCAAAAATAAAAAGCGAGACAGCAAATACATATCTCACGAGGAATTGGACGGGTCCGAATCAGCTTCATCAGACTTTGAAAAAAATCCGGGCAATCCATTCACTATACACAAAGACAAATACAAGCAAAATTGGTTATGGAATCATTTCGTAAGTATATTTTTTTCAATGGTAGAAAATTTACGGCTCATCTGATGGTAAGCGGTTAACCAAACGTTAGCTACACCAGAGGCAACCTCAGGGGTTAGTGGAGACAGAGGATGATAGAGAAGAAATGAGGACAAGAACATGACAGATAATAAGGGGGGGTTGAGGAGATTACGGCAATAAAAATAATATCAATAAAACATTTTTTTTAAAGAAAACCGCCTTCAAGTGCACCCAGGAACTAAAAAGCAATAAATAATTGGTATTTAGATACGATTTCCGTGCTAGACACTTAATGATGTGTTTGAAGCCGGTGCCAAAAATGTTTTTAATGTTATCTAAGTAGTTATTTATTATGAATTGTTTTTGGTACTTTTGGACTTGGCACCGGCTTCAAACACATCAGTAGGTGTCTAGCACGGAAATCGTATCTAAATACCAATTATTTATTGCTTTTTAGTTCCTGGGTGCATTTGAAGGCGGTTTACTTTTTAAAAAAAAAAAAAAATATTTTGTGCTTTTTAGTGTTTTTTTTTTATAAAATAGCTTACATGATGGAGGGGCCTCCCTAAACGAAAAAAATCAGACAACGAAAAAACGTTAAAATTGCTATCTTGCTTAAATTGATATCTCCCGAAATCGGAAAATATAGATATGGTTCACAATTGAATACAACAAAGAAGACGCTGGTATCTAACGCAATTACAATTGAGAAATATCACTAGGTACCAGTATCCACTAGGACGGGGTTTTTTTTTAATTTCCTACTCTTGCATTATCTTTATTATGTGGGGAAGTAATCCCTTAGTTACCTCATAAAACATGCATTGGAACGAATGGAGTGGTGACAAAAATAACTCCAAAGAGTTATACTACCTGAATTAACTCTGTCTACGACACGGAAAACAGTACAGTATACATACACGTATGATAAGTAGATATATCTATTCAAAGTCCGACTGTGATAAAATTAGTTGTATTCTTATTTTTAATATAAACTTGCTTGCTACTTCAAAATACCTTAACAGATGTAGATAACTTTTGCAGTAGAGATAGTTTATATCTAAGATTATACTATGGCCTAATTTCGGCACTAAAATACTCGAGAGTTGATGGTGCTTAGTGGTGTGTGATAACGAAAACAAGAATACCACCTTACACATAATGATCTTTCTTATGGTGAATTGAGAAAAATATACCTACCGCACACCCCGCTGTGTGGGACTCTCACCCACTAAACCCGCCCATACTCGGCGATAGTAACGCGTAAATTCACTTTAGTGATCAACACAATAATTGACCTTAAGATTTAGTTTCTTATTCCAACATACATACACCCCAATACACCTGTGTCATGTTTGAAATTGACGAAACCCCAATAAAAGTGATTGGATTTCAGATGGACGGTGATCATATGAATATAAATCCGATGGGACCACAGTTTGCAAATATGGGCCCCACTGGTGCTGAACTTTTCTTCGGTAGAAAATGGTGGTATTATAACCAGGTAATATAATGGTTTTGTGATGATATGGACTCGTAGAAGTGAAAACTTAGTACCATTTGATGTCTAGAAAAATGTTTTATTAAACCTTGTGAACCTTGAGATGATAATATATAACAATGTTGATAAGTGCGAAATAACACTATAATTGTAGTCGTATTTTCCTAACTGCCTCAGCGGTAGTGTGAGCGACTGCTGAACTTTAGTTCTCGGGTTTAATCCCCGAGTCGGGCAGTGTTACTGAGTTTTTCGTAAAAAGGAAAATTTTCAGTAGCGGCTGTAATTTGGAATTTTACCCGGTAGACGGCAATAGGTTCTCCCCCTATTACATGGAGCTCAAATGTAGCTGGCGAACCGTGGGTTACACACCTCTGCCTACCCCTTCATTGCTATTCCCATACAGGTGTGTGTTTTCCAATTTCTGGTTCATTTTTACGGAGACGTAATATATTAGATATTTTATTATAATGACAAGCGATTTTTTTTATTCACAGGACGATTTCAAGCCAATGGGATGACTCTTCTGCTTTGTGAATAATAAAAATTGTGTCAATTACAAGATGTTTTATTAATTTTATTTTCTCATTAAAAATTTACAAAATCAGTATTAGATGCGGCTAACGGTAGCGATAGATTCGCCTCTAATGGATGATCAATATGAAGCCAGGCGCACATATCATTTGCCTAGAAAATTCAATATTACTCACATTAAGCTATCATTTATACATATATCTGTCCGTGTGGTGACCGATTAAGAATACAAGTGTCACCACCCCATTCTTTCCCACGAGTGTCGTATGAGGCGTCTAAGGGAAGTAAGCAATTACCATCCATTGCATGACTGGTGGTAGGGCTGGGTACCAAGTGGGAGTACTCACTTGGTATCCGGCCCGAGCGGGTTAGTACCACCATCTCCCGTGTGACCGGTCATGAAGCACATCATTGCATTTTGGCCTTAGCAGGAGATAGCCGTTTATATTTCATTTCATCTGTGAAATGAATTGGTGAGCAGCGGCTTGACAATGCTCTCAGTATAGTCGAGTCTATGGGCGACGGTTACCTTTTACCATCAGATGGATGGCTCGTCTGTCACTAAGTGCAATAAAAAAAAAATCAAAGTTAAAGCACACTTCAGCGGCGCACTGCTGCAGTGCAGCCATCTTCTTCTTTTTATATTACATAAGTGGCAAACTAGCATACCAGAAACATCCCTCGCGCGTTGCCATCTCCAAGGAAAGGGATAGGAGGTGGATAGGAAGGATAATAAGGAGAAAAAGGGGAAGGTGTTTGGGCCTCCAGCGCTTTCACTCACCACACGATACACTTAAGATTAACTACTGTTATTACATGCTGATCTTTTATGAGAGGGTGGTACGGTATGGATCGAACTTGATACCACTATATTTGCAGTAGCTACCATTAGATGTTGCTGCCAATATACGTGTAAATAGGTACATAATGTCTAGTAAGTTCAAAGTCGTAATTGAACATGCTTACGATAATAATAAAAATATCTTCAGTAAGACTTGTTATATAGTCCTTATCTAAGTAGTTTGTACAGAATGAGTGTCACAAGTGCGGTAAGACCCACAAAAGAGGTTTACCGCTGACTCAAACTTCACGAAAACTTTACTGTCACTGATGTTACAAGTAATGTAAAATATCTCTACTAAAAGATCTTTTGAGTTGGACATAAATGAATTTAACATAAATATTATAACCAAAAACTTTCTTAATTTATGTATCACGTAAAGTCAAAAGGGTCCTAGCATTTTGTGGGCATTTTTTTTAATTTTATTATGATGGCAGACGAGCCTCGGTCCACCTGATGGTAAGTGGTAACCATCGCTTATGGACTCAACTATACCGAGAGTATTTATCGAGCCACTGCGCACCATTTCATTTCTTAAATATGAAATAAACGACTTCTGCTACAGCCAAAACACGCTGACGTGCTCCATGACCGGTCACACAGGAGACGGTGGTACCGACCCGTTCGGGTCCGATAGCAAGTCAGTACTCCCTTTTGGTACCTAGCCCTACCACCCGTCATGCAGTGGGTGATAATTGCTTACTTTCCTTAGTCGCGTTGTTCCCTTAGTCGTACGACACCCGCGGGTAAGGATGGGCTGGTGAAATTTGTATTCTTAGTCCGTCACCACACGGGCAGTTATTTCAACAATTGCATTGCTAAAAATAAGATGTGTTCTTGTATATTTCTTGGATAGCGATGTAGCGCCACAGAAGGTATGTAACATAGTTCCAGTGGCCCGCCAATAAAGGCGGAGAGACGGCACATGGCGGGTTTCTTTAGTGGGTGCAGGCCCCACACTACCCTGTTCATTGCCCCGAACGACGGGGTGTGCGGTTAGGAACATTTTTTCGCGCCTAAACAAAAAAAAACAAAGGATGGCGATGTAGCGAACATAATATGTGACGAAAAGAAAGAAAGGGCGATTCACCTGAACTGTATGCATGTCATTAATTTGCAGGATGCTGCTTATCCTGCATATCGTTGGGGAGAATCTACGAGTATCACAGCTGTCAATAAAAATATCCTAAAATAATTCTGAATACGAATATCAGAACCCTGAATGAGATGAATAACTTTTCTAATAATCGCTAAAATACTTTTCGTGCTCCGAAATTCACGTAGGATAAAAAATTTGCCAATGACAGTAATTGATATGCAGCGTCGACCCCAAACGTCCTGAGGTATAATCAATTAGTTTGTTCTGAAAAAAAGCAAGAAAAACCGAGCTACAATAATTGAAATTAATAAGGAATTTGCTTTTAAATATTTATCTCGAATCGTCATAAATCATCATATTTTTGTATTTTAAGTACATGTTATAAGGTGAGACGACATACGACATAGTATATGTTTGTGCTATTTATGGATCTGTGGGCCTAGCCATGTTACATTCTATGATAGGTAACTATATAGAAAACTGTTAAAATGTATGGGAATTTGACAGCTATGCTTTGCCAATTCAGCCATCGTAACAATTGCTCCTGACCTCTAATTTCGATAATACATTCATACTTAACGTCTTTGGGTGACGCCTGCGCCATCTGTCGGAAGTATTTTCATACATTATACCGGCCAGATGACGGTATCCAGGAGATGCAGGTTCAAATCCTGCTCGTGACTGTTATTTTCGATTTCACATTTTTCACTTTAGCCTCAAATCTATAAATGCACTCAAAACAGTTTATTCAAATCAGTTTTATCACTAATATTCAATATATATAGATATACTAATAAATAATAAATTATTAGTATCACCGTCGTATATATTTTTTTTTTTATTTGTTTATTTTGTAACACAAACATAATTATATGATTAATTATAAACATACCACACAAACCATCCAGAGTTTAACAGTGGTATGTAAGACACATGCAACTCGGTACATTGAACATACTTATTTACCTATTCTGGATCATGTAAAAAATATTTTGTTAATGTCTGTTTACAATTTATTGCATTCATGGTATTCCAGATTTCGATAGGGAGGCTATTTTATTTTATGAAATTGATTTAATAAATACACCAAAATTTTATTTTATGAAATTGATTTAATAAATACACCAAAATAATATTTATTTATTCACACTGTTTAATTGTACTCTTACGAAACACGTGTTCTAAATATAAAAATACTAGAATATACAACTTGAACATAGTTATCAATTTTCATGCATGCCACCTAGAACTAACTTCACGATGTAGTATTAAGGTGTCGGTGTGCGCGCGCATCGTAAAAATTCACTCTCATCATTTTTCTCTATCGCGCCAAAAGAAGTATAACTTCAAAAATATCTAAATAGCTTTAACGATATCTATAACGCTAAGTCACGTAACTTAACGTTAGAGATGTCAAATTTCCATACATTTTTATAGTTTTCTATTAGCGTTAGCAATCATAGAATGTAACTTGGCTAGGCCCACTGTATAGACATCTAATCTGCGTCACTTTTTCGGGGTAATCGATTCCTGAGCGCTTGCTTGGTCTTCTTAATGGTATATGGTAAAACTGGTTATAACGTATTTGAATTTTTTTTATTAAGAATAGTATTTAGTTCTTAAAAATGTTGAGCCTTTCCTCTCTCTATTCATCTATCTTTATTATTTCTTCCGAAGTCTCTATTTTCTTTAAACTTTGAATAAATTGTGAATTTCTCGTTTGCAACATTTTTAATGCAACCGGCACGACGTGCCCCGCCTACTCGCATCTATCGTGCTTTGGGCTCTTTTGAAACAAAGCGATGCAACTGAAACAAAGAGCGGGTTAATATTGATGCTTACTTTTTATTCAGCTGTTTTTGAAACAATACAACATTCACTCGATGATGTATTTACTTTGTACTTTGGAATTTTGGTAGTCAGCCCTACCACCTGATAATTGCTTACTTCCCATAGTCACCTCGTACGACATCCGTGGCAAAGAATGGGGTGGTGACACTTGTATTCTTAGTCCATTATCATACAGTACATAGATTTTACAGAAATCCATATTATTTTCAACTTTATATAGCATTCTAAAGCCTTTCTACTGGACGATCTGATAGAATACGCTGTACAAGGCTGTTGAAGTGATGCTTTTTTGTAACAAATGAGATATAATAAAACTTAGAGTTGTTTGTCATTACGTAAATATTGCTGGAAATATTTGTTATCCATCCATCCATCAGCCTTTCGAAGTCCACTGCTGGACATAGGCCTCCCCAAGAGAACGCCACAACATATGTTTCGATCATATGGGGGATAGTGCCGTAATCGCCACGCTTGGCAGGCGGGTTGGCGATCGCAGTGGATGTTGTTAATACTCGAGGGAGTGCTGCCGCCCACTCCCCCGGTATTCCCTCAGTCAGCTCTTATGACTCCCATGGGTGGATAGGGGTGGGACAATTCTAAGGCCGGGGCCCACACGGCACTATATTTGTTAATAATAAGCTAATTAAATTAACATGCTATGAACAGATTTTAATATTTACCAGCCAGTGCGCGCAGCTGCGGCTCAGGCAAAAGCTAGTTTTTAGGGTTCCGTACCCGAAGGGTCAAAAGGGGCCCTATTACTAAGACTTCGCTGTCTGTCCGTCCGTCTGTCGCCAGGCTGTATCTCAAGAACGGCGATAGCTAGACAGTTGTTTAATTATCTTAGGATTCCAATTCAAATACAAATTCAAATTCAAAAATATCTTTATTTCATAGGCCTATTAAATAGCACTTAAAATCGTCAAGAATACACAATAATAATCAACACGAGCGCCTGAGGCGAGTGCATCCGCAATAACAAAGTGGCGATTGCAATCGCCACAAGCGGCTGGATTCCGAAGTAAAGCCTTTCATGAGAAGAACCCGGCAAGAAACTCATGGGCCACTTTTTTAAATTGCCAATTTATTACAATTTAATATAATCTTTATAATATATTGCAAGTATGCTAAGTTCTTAAGTTTAAGTTTAAATATACCAAACTCAAATATCATCAAATTCTTTTACTAGCTTTAGTGCGATATGCGAACAAACAAACAGACAAACTGACGACTATAATAAAATTGTAGAGAATGTTTTATGTTCAGAGACGTCTAATGTAATTAAATCGCCGTACAATGTGTAAATCGCCTTACAATGTGTAAATCGCCTTACAATGTGTAAATCGCCTTACAATGTGTAAATCGCCTTACAATGTGTAAATCGCCTTACAATGTGTAAATCGCCTTGCAATGTGTAAATCGCCTTGCAATGTGTAAATCGCCTTGCAACGTGTAAATCGCCTTGCAATGTGTAAATCGCCTTGCAATGTGTAAATCGCCTTGCAATGTGTAAATCGCCTTGCAATGTGTAAATCGCCTTGCAATGTGTAAATCGCCTTGCAATGTGTAAATCGCCTTGCAATGTGTAAATCGCCTTGCAATGTGTTTTTCTCAAATTGCTATTTTATCAGTTTCATAGTCGAGATTTTAAATACTTCACGATATTAATGTAATAAGTATGTCAAACGAAAACAGAATACTTGAAATAAATTTATTTTATAATTTTGCTCAACAAGTATTGGTACTCAAATCACTGTCAAGCCGCTGCTCACCAATTCATTTCACAGATGAAATGAAAAAAATAAAATGCTATCTCCTGCTACAGCCAAAACGCAACGATGTGCTTCATGGCCGGTCACACGGGAGTACTGCCATTTGGTACCCAGACCTACCACCAGTCATGCAATGGATGATAATTGCTTAGTTCCTTTAGTCGCCTAATACGACAACCGTGGGAAAGAATAGGGTGGTGACCTTTGTATTCTTAATCCGTCACCACACCTACAAAACATATACATACATACATACGGTTCCTCTTAATTTAAAAGCGTATATATACAAACTATCCTCATCAGACTTTCACAGTGTGATCACTTAATTTGATTCTTCCCATTATGGTTTTTGTTAGTAAATAGTATGCTACTTGCTTAGTTATCATCACGTCAACAGCCTTGCGAATAATCGTATGTTGGCTGCATATAACATATAATAAACCATCCATCCATCCATCAGCCTTTCATCGTCCACTGCTGGACATAGGCCTCCCCAAAATGGAGGTTTTACCATAATCGCCACGCTTGGCAGGCGGGTTGGCGATCGCAGTGGATGTTTTCAGTACACAGGGGAACGCTGCTGCCCGGTCCCCCGGTAATCCCTTAGTCGACTTTTATGACTCCCATAGGAAGAGGCGGGGTAGAGCTATTCTTGGTGCCGGCCCCACACGGCAAATATAATAAACACTACATTATAAATTTTATTATTATTGTTGCTACGAGTGACAAACAAGCATACAGCCCACCTGATGTTAAGCGGTTACCGAAGACTACCTATAGACGCTAGCAACACCAGAGGCATAAGTCGCGCGTCGCCATCTCCACATAAAGGGATAGGAAGTGTATAGGGTGGATAATAAGACGAGAATAATAAGGATAATAAGGAGAGGATAGGGAGGGAGTTTAGGCCTCCAGCGCTTTCACTCACCATACGAAACTAAACGGTAAGATTAACTACCGTTGTTACGCGCTGGTTTTTTGTGAGAGGGTGGTACTTTCCCGATCGAGCCGCTTTTCTGTCGGTCAGCGAGATCTTAAAACAAAACAAAAACATAGTATCATGCCTGTATTCCCCGAAGGGGTAGGCAGAGGTGTATTACACACCCACGACTGGCCAGCTATGTTATCTACACAGCGAGATCTTCCTTATTCTTTTATCAAATTCCGTGATTTACCTTTTGTTTTTTGTTAAGGTGGGAGAAAATGCTCTTGACCGCACACCCCGTCGTTCGGGGCAATGAACAGGGTAGTGTAGGGCCTGCACCCACTAAAGAACCCGCCGTGTGCCGTCTCTCCGCCTTTATTGGTGGCCACTGGAACTAAGTTACATTCCTTCGGTGGTTCCGTGATTTACCCTTCATTTTAATCTTATTAGCTTATCGTGCCGGCTAATGAATAAAAAATGACCCTAAACCTTGTCTTAAAATGTACCGCTTCTAATAAATCTCATTTAATCAATCATAAAATCATCGAAGAAGCGGGCTTTTAATGGATACGTCTATATTTTCATAGACATCGAATCGGATTCGATAAATATAATTCTGAATTGTATATATTGCGGAATTCCACACGGACGAATAGTATTCGGTATAAACACATTCCAGTTTGTTATAGTATCTTGTGACTTAAGCCACAGACAAGAGGTATCAACATTTCCAACGATGGTATTGGCAGGTTGTTGTGGATGTTTCAGCTTTAAATTAGCTGTTGTGTGCATGCACTGAAGATATTAGAGAATTGTTTAACATTTGCAGATACGAGTAGTACTTATTACCTAGAGGTTTTGTTTTCCAACCTACTTAAGCTTTTTTTAACTATTGATCTGCGCTATGGAACCTGGAATTTCAAACTTATCATTAACTTACACAAAGAACATTTGTACTCCGAAAAACCATTTCCATCCATTCATCCATCAGCCTTTTAACGTCCACTGCTGGACATAGGCCTCCCCAAGAATGAGGGATAGTGCCATAATCGCCACGCTTGGCAGGCGGGTTGGCAATCGCAGTGGATGTTCTTAATACTCGAGGGAGTGCTGCTGCCCACTCCCTCGGTGTTCCCTCAGTCGGCTCTTACAACTCCCATGGATGGAGAAGGGTGGGACAGTTCTAAAGCCGGCCCCACATGGCTAACCATTTGTGTAACGCATGTAGTATTTTCATGTACGGGAATCAAACCCACGCCATACAATAGATCGTTATCTAAACCACTACGCCGTCTGTTAACTGAACATAAAACCTATAATGATTATAGGTATCAATTATTGGTAAAATCGTACAAATATCTACATGAATTTGTATGAAGTAAGAAGAAAATGTTTTTAGAAAACTTAAATTAATATTTGTTTTAACAATTACCTACTTTACCGTAGACTTTCTGGCGTTTCTGAGGGTATTTAAAATTACTTTATAATTTATATCTAAAAGTCTAATCTCTTTATAAAGTACAAATTATTTGTGATTAAGAGATGAAACACGTGATTTCACATTTTTCACTTTGTGTTTAATGTATAGTGCTAAGCATGTGAAATGCTAAAAATATATATAAATATTTATAGGGTTTGCGTCATTATTAGGTAAAATCTTAATTGTAAAATTAAGTTTACCTGGTCGGTATAATGTATGAAAATACTTCCGACAGATGGTGCAGGCGTCACCCAAAGACGTTAAGTATGAATGTGTTATCGAGATTAGCAGTCGGGAGCAATTGTCAGGATGGCTGAATTGGTAAAGCATCAGGACGGTATCCAGGAGATGCAGGTTCAAATCCTGCTCCTGACTGTTATTTTCGATTTCACATTTTTCACTTTGTGTTTAATGTATAGTGCTAAGCATGTCAAATGCTAAAAATATATATAAATATTTATAGGGTTTGCGTCATTATTAGGTAAAATCTTAATTGTAAAATTAAGTTTACCTGGTCGGTATAATGTATGAAAATACTTCCGACAGATGGTGCAGGCGTCACCCAAAGACGTTAAGTATGAATGTGTTATCGAGATTAGCAGTCGGGAGCAATTGTCAGGATGGCTGAATTGGTAAAGCATCTGGACGGTATCCAGGAGATGCAGGTTCAAATCCTGCTCCTGACTGTTATTTTCGATTTCACATTTTTCACTTTGTGTTTAATGTATAGTGCTAAGCATGTGAAATGCTAAAAAAATATATAAATATTAATATATTAATGCATGTAAATGCTTCCGATAGGTGGCGTTGGTCGTTAAGACAAATGTGGTAAAGGGATTGGGTATTCTAACAAATAGTACGGTAGCTCAGTGGATTAGAGCACTTCCCCGGATAGAAAGGGACGCAGGTTCGATTCCCGCTCGTACTAAAATACCCTTTTTCCTTATTCGCAAATTATAATTTGTACTTTAAAGAGCCTCCGCACATTAGGGCCACCAGTCGCAGCTACTAAACGCGACCACCAGTGGTTCAGTCAGACCACTCACGCCGCCACCTGTGGCAGCCACTGGTGGCTGGATGCGGCCTTCAGTGGCTCCCACTTGCGGCAGTTGTTCAAGTGTAAGAAGTCAGCGACTGTGGCTGTGTGTGCGCGCGAGTCGAACGACAAACGCGGCCACAATTAGCTAGCGCGGTCGACTCCCGCAGCTTGTAGCTCAGACGCGGCCACTCAAACGCTCGGTGTGTGCCGATGCTAAACAAAATGTATGGAGAAACGCGTCCGCAACTTGTGGCGGCCACTAGTCGTTCTAGTGTGGTCGCCTCTAGTGGCTCAAGATTAGCTGAGCATGTCAAGTGCTAAAATAT
Source organism: Leucoma salicis (assembly GCA_948253155.1). Classification (NCBI taxonomy): domain Eukaryota; kingdom Metazoa; phylum Arthropoda; class Insecta; order Lepidoptera; family Erebidae; genus Leucoma; species Leucoma salicis. The sequence continues at coordinate 6,250,446 of OX411805.1, read as the reverse complement.
AGATCAAAATGTTTAAGTCTTATAATGTTAATGCATATACAAATAAAAATAAGTCTGCCAACCCGTAATGGGCCAGCGTGGTGGAATATGGCCTGAGTCCTTCTCACTTGGAGAGGCAACCAATAGTGGGCCATCCAAATCCATTTAGTCGTTTAGGTGTAATTGAAAAAAGCTCACATTATCAACATAAGTAGGATTTACCTTAATCATCCGCATTTTTTCATAAACCCGCACACAATTACCGCCGTTATTTAATTTCACGCCTTTTCCTCAACATTAAATTTCGTACATCGGTGTCAGCCGCACCTGGTGTAGGGATTTTACATAATCCATTGTACCAATTACGCTTAATAGTAATCACAGAATATATTATTCTGACTAGAGCCACTGGCGGCCAGAGATATTTATATATTATTTCATAGATTTAGGTACATAGTAACATAGTAGGACTTGTAAATAGAGTAACATTCTATTTTTAAACACCTACATAAATACTATTATAGAATGGATATTTTAGGAGAAGAGCCCACCACTCACCCACGGATTGTCAATCCCGGTTATCTTTGGACAGAATAACCTAAGATTGCCAATCCGCACTCTCACAGATAGAGGAGAATGTGATAATAGCAAAGTAGCATGCACGATAATGACAAAAACCTCACCAACGCGACACAACCATGCTATACGGTAGAACTCTCAGGGGGGTTAGGCAGAATCTCATATCTCACATGTCGATCGTATCGTCTCGCTTGTACGATCACCGTGATTGGCCATCGGATTATTGTGACATCACGCGTCGGTTTCTCAACCAATCACAGTGATCTCGATACGGTCGACACGTGAAACATGACATTCTGCCTCAGGGGGTAGAACTACAATATTGCAATATTCCGCAAAAATCCGAACATAAATTCAAATTATGTTTCATTGAATTTATATATGGGTGATCATAGTCCGAGGCGTGCTCGTCGCGATCCCTGCCAGTCTGTAATCCACAGACTGCAATCCGGCTCGAATGCGTACCGCAGTGCGGGTTAGGGCGTGCCCCAGAGGCGACGCGTACCGACCCACCCCCATCGGTACGAACAACGGCAGTTGCGGCGATGGGGGCCGCCACCCACCACGGCTTGCCCAGTTTGGCGAGTCGAGGGGAGCAGAGTGTCGAGTAGGCACGTGGAATGTAAGAGGTGGTGTGGTAAGTTACACGAGCTGGTAACCGTCCTGTCGGACAGACAGTTTGATGTGCTCTGTGTAACAGAGACCAAGCGAAAGGGTAGCGACGCCTGTGATCTTCCTGGTGGTGGGTTAGCTCTGTGGTCAGGTGTACCGCAGAGCGATCGGGCCAGCATGGGAGTGGGGGTGTTGCTGTCCGCCCGCTTGGCCTCAGGTGTGAAAGACTACGGAATGTTCGATCCCAGACTTCTATGGGTCTGAATAAAACTAAGTGTCACCAGGGTCTTCATGGTAGCAGCTTATGCTCCCGTAGGCTCTTCGGTGGCATCGGACCTAGAGAAGTTCTGGGATAATGTTAGGGAAGATCTGGATATGGCAGAAGCTAGTGAACGCGTGATCATATGCGGAGACTTGAATGGATGGGTTGGGACCTAGGGTCCAGACTTCGAGGACGTGCTTGGTTCATTTGGTGATAAGAGAGTGAATGATGCAGTTAGGCTCATTGCGGATGTATGTATGGAGAGAAACCTTATTGTGTCAAACACATTTTTTTTAACATAAAGACATCCATATGTATATATGGAGAAGGAAAGAACAGAGAAGCATGATAGCTTTAATTCTGGTAGACAGTCGCCTCCGAAGTAAAATTTTGGATACAAGAGCCTGGTCCCACTGTCGACACGGACCACTATCTCGTTATTGCGAGATTTAGTGGTCTGTTCAGAAAGTGGAGATACTGGCGAGAGCGTGTCCACTTCGGAGGGCTTGAAAGAATAAAGATTGAAAAGTGTAGGAGCAAAGTATGCAGAGGGTATCCATGAACGGCTGGCAATGGCAAGTCAGCCGGGATCTGACATAGAAGAATGCTGGAGAGTATTGAAAGATAGTATAGTAGATACAGCGAAAGAAGTATGTGGATGCTCAAAGAAGCATAGAAATGTGAATGGTGATGCATGGTGGGATACGGAAGTAGCAGCTTCCGTAAACCAAAAGAAGAAAGCGTGGCTGGACTATGTTTCTTCATTGAACCTGAGTGCAAGTATGAAAGAACAGAAGTAAAAAATATACCGGCAACGTAAGAATGACACCAAAGCCTTAGTGAAAGAGAAACGGGATAGAGCAAATATGATTGCAGAAGAAAGGCTGCCCAAAAACTTCAAGATAAACACCGAACTTTTCTGGAGGGAAGTGGAAAAATCTCGGAGTGGTTGGTCAGCTTTCAGAATGAATAAAATAAGGTCTAAAGGTGGATCCATTCTTACGCAAACACAAGATGTGTTAAGCTGATGGAGTGAATATTTTGCAGATATGTATACGGATGTTCAGGGTAATGCTGTTGCCACATGTGGTCTTACAGATCAGCATTCGGTACCGGCATCCTCTGGTGACATTAGTATGGATGAAGTTGAATGGGCGATTAGAAGCTTGAAAAATGGTAAGGCAGCGGGTATTGATATGGTGTCTGCTGAGATGATCAAGCTTGGAGGCTCGTGTGTCTGGGAATCCTTCCTGATGCTTCTCAATTTATGTTGGAGCTCAGTAATGGTTTCCAAGGACTGGAGAAGCGCAGTCATCGCGCCCTTGTTTAAAAACAAGGGTTCACGTTATGACTGTGCAAACTACAGAGCCATAAGCTTGATCAGTTTGGCAGCCAAAATGTATGGTAAGATTATTGACAGGAGAATGAGGATGGAGTCCGATGAATTTTTGTGTGAGGCACAAGGAGGTTTCAGGTGTGGAAGGGGATGTATGGATCAAGTGTTTTCTCTGCGCAACATTGTGGAGAAGCATCTGGCAGTAGGCCAGAGGGATTTCTGCAGTTTTGTGGATTTGGAGAAAGCATTTGACACTATTGTACGAAAGGAACTTTGGGACATTTTGCCGGAGTATGGTATTGATGGTAGACTGCTACAAGCGGTGCACTGCAACTACATGGCTTGCAGAGCTTGTGGGCGGCTGGATGATGGAATGTCACCCTGGTTTGATGTCAATATCGGCGTTAAACAGGGCTGCGTTCTATCAGCCAGACTGTTTATCATATATCTGGATAAATGTCTACAAAGGTTGAATGAAATGAATGTGGGAGTTCAGATGGGTGACTCAGTGGTTAGGTCTCTGCTATATGCAGACGATGCGGTTTTATTAGCGCAGTCTGCGGCTGACCTGCAAACCCTAGTCGACATAATGGCAGAAGATTGTAAGAAAAGGGGCCTACGTGTGAATGTGAGCAAAACCAAATTAATGGTTTTTGAAAGAGAAGAAGCCAGAACAGATGTTAGAGTAGCAATAGGAAATGGTGTTCTAGAACAAGTGGATGAATTTGTATATCTTGGATGTGGATTCAGTCGGGATGGAAGGTACACCACTGATGTAGAGAGAAGAGTAAATGCGGGAAATAGAGTGAACGGAGCATTGGAACAACTTCTCGGCAGCCACCACCTCAGCCAGAAGGCACGTGTCGCAATACACTACACAGTGCTTGTCCCAACGTTAGTATATGGAAGCGAGAGTTGGGTTTGTAAAAAGTAGCATGAGAGTAAAATCAATGCGGTCGAAATGCGATCTCTGCGGAGAATCTGTGGAGTGAGGCTGACTGACTGCATTCGTAATAATGACGTTAGAGAACGAGTAGGTATGAAAGAGAGTATTGGTGTAAAGATGCGAAAGGGAATGCTCCAATGGTTCGGACATGTGGAAAGAATGCCGGACGAGCGACTGGCTAAGAAGATGTACAATGCGAAAGTGGAAGGATGTAGGTACAGGGGGAGACCGAGACTTACCTACCTAGACCAAATTGGTCATGTATTGAAGGAAGGTGGAGTCAGGAGTCTCCGGCGAGCGTGTTTGAAGAGAATTATGAATGTTGAGGAAGCGAGAGATGTATGCAAGAATAGAGCCTCTTGGCACTCTGTTCTCTCTACCTACCCCGCAAGGGAAATGGCGTGATGATAAGTTAGTAAGTTAGTTAGTTAGTCTCTATACCAACTAGGTCCGCTGTAGACATCATCAGTGTATTGGTAGAGCCTTTTTTTATTTATTTTGATTTTAGGTGGGCAAAAATGTCCTACCGCACACCCCGCTGTTTGGGGAGACAACGGGGTAGTGTGGGGCTCTCACCCACTAAAAACCCACCGTTCGCTCTCACCCACCCTTACTACGGTGGATCACGGGTACCACGTCGTTTCACCGCAATCCGCAGGCGGCAGCCTCTTCGGGCACCCTCTCTTGTGCGACGCCCCGCGCACTTGGGCATCACACCTTCGTGGTAGGTTTCCGCCAACGGCAGGGTACTCCCCGACCCTACCGTCCCCAGTCTCGGCTAGGGTGGCAACAAGCTACCACCGAAGGAATGTAACATGGTTCCGGTGGCCCGCCAATAAAGGCGGAGAGACGGCACACGGCGGGTTTCTTTAGTGGGTGCAGGCCCCACACTACCCTGGTCGTTACCCCGAACGATAGGGTGTGCGGTTAGGAACATTTTTTCCCGCCATAACAAAAAAGAAAAAAAAAAAAAGGGTGGCAACAAGCGCAGGTAAGCACGCGCACGCCACCCCGCGCGCCGTTGGCGAATCGGGTCCGCGAAGGAGGATTCGGCGACCGCGGTCCAGGCCCTGTCACTGCCAACCATCGCTCGCGCAACGGCCGGCAGCGACAGGTCCACGTCTATGACTGCAACGATTTCCCGGCGCTGCACATCCCAGGCTGGACACGACTCGAGCGTGTGCTGCACCGAGTCCTCGCCGCAGTCGCAGTGGTGACAGCCTAGGGTCGTCTCCCTCCTAGCGATCATGTGCAGGTATTTGCCGAAGCAACCATGCCCCGACAAAACCTGCACCAACCGGAAGGTGAGGACCCCGTGATGCTGCCCTGCCCATTCTTCCAAGATCGGCTGGAGCGCCCTCACGGTCCTGAGACCAGCCCGGGGCGTCTCCAGCCGAGACCTCCACTTTAGGACGGTGGCGCGGCGGGCATCTTCCCGCCACCATGAGATTGCGCTCGGCGCGGGGTGGCTGCCCCCCGCCCGCGCCGTTGACGCCCGCCGATAGACGTCGGCGAGCACCTCCGCCTCCAGACCCCACGGGGGGGTTCCGGCCAACGCGCAAGCTGCATCAGTCGAGACCGTGCGGTACCCGCGTATTGCCCTGACCGCTACGACTTTCTGTGGACGCCACAGAAGGGCCCTATTGCGTGCGGCCAGGGACTCCGCCCACACGGGGTATTGGTAGAGCCTTGCTTCTCCCAGCATGCACGGCCTGGGGGGTTAGACAATCACATATATCAAAATCGACATCGTATCGTGATTACTGTGATTGGTTGAGAGATCACCGAGATTGGCCAATGGATTATTGCGACATCAACCGTCTGATTCTGTACCAATCACAAGCGAGACGATACGATGTCGATTGTGAGATATGAGATTCCGTCTAACCCCCCTGACTCGACTCGACTGGAGAAGTACCACCCTCTCACAGAAGATCAGCGTGAAAACGGTGGATACTCCTGCCGTTGTACACATTATCACACTGTGTTATCGTCAACTATGCTAAATTGATTAATACTAATTAGCAACTTAGTAGCAATGAAATCCATGCAAACCATTTCAAATATAATTCATAAATTTCCTTTAACATGACAATGGGGATCCACGGGCAAAGCTGATCGCAGATGGCTCTATCGGCGAGATGGCCACTGTCAAATTCTAATTGCTTTGTTTGCCTGAAAATTGTTTACTATTTTTTGTATTTAGTCCATATAAGGAATCCATTACTAGTGTTGGAAAAAGAAAATACAACATAAGTAAAAAGTTATGAATCTTTAAAATTAGATTTTAAAAATCCATTTTATTAGCCAAATGTTTACGGTCCTGATTACTACGTTATGTCTAGGCACTATAAATAAGTTACCATTCATTATAGCGAGAGCGTTGAACCTGTTCGTCCAATTAACAAAACATTTAGGTAGGTACCTACGGGCGTAAAACAGCAGGTCGGAACCTGTCCGTGTCCGTGCCGCGTGCGCCACTACCACTGCAACGTTCGTTGTGTCTATTGGTAAATGAATTATTTAATCAATTATTCAATAAGTATTTTTGTTAATGACTTACACATCGGTGGTAAAAACCGAAACCTTAAGATTACATAATCATCTCTCTCGTCGCCTTTAATTTAACTTTAAATCCTATTGGTGATCAGTGATAAACAGAGCTGATGAAGCTGATGTGACGAGAGAAGTCTTGTACTCTTCGTCAATTCTTTACCAAATTTGTTTTCCTTTGTGAGATTCGAACGCGAACCCACTAACACTCGCACAAACTGTAGGTACAGTTTTGATCTGTATTTTAGCACTTGACATGCTCAGCTACTTTAAAGTACAAATTATTTGTGAATGTGAATAACGAGAACTTTAGTTCGAGCGCGAATCGAACCAGCGTCCGATAGGTGGCGTGGGTCGTAAAGACAAATGTGATGTAGAAATGTGGTATGGCCGAAGGTCAGTGCGATAGCTCAGCGGCTTAGAGCATTGCCCCGGATTGGAAGGGACGCAGGTACGAATCCCGCTCGCACTAAACTCATGTTTTTCCACATTCACAAATAATTTGTACTTTGTAGGTACAGTTGTTGTATTCTACAGTGACTGACTGAAATGAAATACCGATAGTGGCGAAGGCGGCATGTATCAAATGACATAGAAACACGTGTATCACGGTAGCGATGGTATACGAAAACATACTTTAAATATCGTCGTTAAATTACTATTTTAATTTGAAAGACTACTTTTCTTTGACAAATGCCGACATTCGAACGTCGCGTCGAGTCCTAAAGTACCTACTGCTAAAGTTTAGTTCACACTTAGGATTACGTGAACAATAAAATAAAGAGAATTTAAATGAAAAGATTTGAAGAATTTAACCATTTTCGGAATATTTATTAATAAACCATTACCAGTATCGACATTATTTAATAGCACAAACAGATAATTTGAATTTCTATAATAATGTAACAAATTTATTATAAGCTGAAATTTAATAGCAGTTAATTAAAATTGTAACTCATAATTAATGAATTAAAAATTACAGCAAATCTTATCAGTTCATACTACAAAAAAAATGTTAACAATAATAAAATAATGTCTTTATCGTATAAATAACATAGCCTTTATTATGGAGTATAATACTAGGTAACTAAAAAAAATAATTGGTTACTTACCTACCTAGTTTTATTTAAATAAAATTAGTTTAGTCACACGGGTATTTCAGATCAGTTCAGTTGTGATTTTATGTGTTCGTAGTGAAATTTTTGAACATGTACTCTAATGAGGAATATTTCGAAATACTTGTGTCTAGGCAGATCTGACTGTAACTACAATGAAGCTCGAAGGGATTATGAGGAAAATTTCTCTCGGCCTCGTGGTTCCACTGCCTTCGCGGCAGACATTCCAATGGCTACATATCCGTGTAATGTTTGCGGTGACGCGACAGTTTAAATCTCACGTTAGTACGGGACATGTAGTTCCAGCACAACGGGGCTCCTCCACACTTTTCTCTCGCCGTGAGGGAATACCTTCATGCAGAGTATGGTGCACGTTGTATTGGACGTGGAGGACCAGTTCCTTGGCCACCCGCTCACCTGACCTTACGCCTCTGGATTTTTTTTGTTGGATCACATAAAAGAGCGCGTATTGCAAACACAGTGCAAATCGGAGGATGAGATGCGGGCCAGGATCCTTGCAGCCTTTAATTCCTTAAAAAATGATAGTGCGGTCCTAGGAGTTATAGTAAATTTTTTGAAACGGTATCGAAAATGCATCGATGTCGATGGTAGTCATCGAACAAGATTTAAAGATCGATGAACGTATTGACGTAATAATAGAATAGTTACCTACCCGCGGCCGTGTCTTTTATGTTAGTGGTGCGGCTGTTTCGCATAAATTAGATCAATGAAATCGACGTAGGTAGGAGAGGGCGTGGCGAATATACTTTCAGTGGTAAGTAACATTTTAGTTAACTTAAACATAATATTTATTTTTGTCATAATTTTTTTTCATGCTCTCAGAAAAAAGAAAAAAGTAGATTTTCGTAATCCCTATTCGATACTGGTTACGATGTTCTTCTGGGGTTGTGAAACACCCTGTATATATATAAAGCTTTAATTCCTAAATTCGACCCCTATTTTACCCGCGATATTATAAAACCATTGAAATATAAGTATGTGTGTCCTATATCAAATACAAAATGAAATTTAACATTCTTAATTCAAAAATATCTAAATATGTGTGTTTCTATCTCTAACTTAGAAACCTACCAAACCACCCCCTCTTTCCATCCTATTATTTTAACTGACCACTTCCTCATCTCCTCTATATCATAATTCCTCATTCTTAAAAGCCCTAGGACATAGCTTTTCTTTGGGTGGATTACTCGCGAAGGTTGCCTTTAGTCTATAAGCTACCACGCCAACCACTCAGGTGGTGGCAAACTTACCGTCTTACTCATCATGAAGCCGTACAGTCTAGTATAATTATGTATTATAAAACATTGATGTATAAACATAGCATCACGCCTGTATTCCCCGAAGAGGTAGGCAGTGGTGTATTACACACCCACGATTCATCAGCTATGTTTAAGTCCCACGTAATAGGGGGTGAGCCTATTGCCGTCTACTGGGCACATTTCCAATTCCGGGCGGCTACTGAGAATTTTTCTTTTTAGGAAAAAGCTCACACTGATCTACCCGGGAACTGAACCCGAGACCTCATGATCAGCAGTCACTTACACTACCGCTGCATCACAGAGGCGGTTGATGTATAAAACAGAGAAGATCCACAATTAGGCACTAAAAGTGTTCACTATAGATGAGTGCAGATTCCGCTTTCCTGCACTCATTTCGTGTAGGTAGTAACTAGTATTGTTTGCCGCACCGTATCAATGTGAAATAATACCAAAATCTCTTTTGAAAAACTCGTTGACAGTCTCTTTTTCTCTCGTTCTTTCTGAGTTGTTTTTAAAAGTTGTTAATAAAATTCTCGTGTCGCGGTGTTTGTTGCCAAATTCGTCCGAAACGGCTGGACCGATTTGTATAAAATTTTGTGTGCATATCGTATAGGTCTGAGAATTTCCCAACATTTATTTTTCATACCCCTAAATGATAAGGGTGACCCACCCCGAAATATATTTTTTTAATTTTTGGACAACATTTTTTATTTTTATTTTATTATGATTCGGCATTAAAAATACATACAACCCTAAATTTTCACCCTTTTACTGCCGATGTAGAAATAATTTATATGGTAAAACAACAATTGCTGGGTCAGCTAGTCTACTATATACAATTCTCGTGTCACAGTGTTTGTCGCCATACTCCTTCTAAACGGCTTGACCGATTCTTATGAAATTTTGTACATATATTCAGTAGGTTTGAGAATAGGATGTAAACTGTTTCACCCCCACACTACCTTGTTCTTTGCCCCGAACGACGGGGTGTACGGTTAGGAAGATTTTTTCCCGCCTTAACAAAAAAAAAGAAGGTAAAAGCCAAAAAAAATATTTTTTATTTTTTGGTAATTTTTTTTATTTCTTTTTTATGATTTGGCATTAATAAATACATACAACCCTACATTTTCACCCTTCTACTGCCAACCCCTATTTTTTAATAACGATATTTTTACTTTAATAATTTGTATTGCAAAATATTCACGAAAAAGTAATATGGCGATACAAAGTTCGCCGCTTGAGCAAGAGTAAGAGTAGTTATTTTATAAAATCATACATATTGTCACGCCTTTTTTCCCGTAGGGGTAGGCAGAGACCACTTCTCTCCACTTGCTACAATTCTGACACACATCTTTCACTTCATCTACTTTCATTAGCACTTTCATGCATGCTCGTTGGTTTTGAGTACTCTTAATCTGGTCTTCTTTAAGAACGTCTCCGATCTGGTCAAAATACGTTGCATCCGATAGGTGGTGTGGGTCGTGAAGACAATTGTGATGTGGAGATAGGGCATGGCCGTTGGCCAGTGCGATAGCTTAGCGACTTATAGCACTTTCTCGCATTGGAAGGGGCACAGTTCGAATCCCGCTCGTACTAAAGTTCTCTTTTTCCATATTCAGAAATAATTAGTAATCTGCAATAAGTCTTTAAAAATCGGCCAAGTGCGAGTCGGACTCGCGCACGAAGGGTTTCCTACCATTGACTAGGTAAACAACATTACACTATTTTAACTCTGTGTAACCATAGTGTTTGGCTGTTACCAAATTTTGCAAGTAAAAGTTTAACTCATTTCGTGGTTTTCAACTTAGACTTAGATGCGTTTTAAATGTCAGGAATTATGTTACCATTAGAGTCATTCGAGGTAACTGTGCGCAATGGGTAAGCGTGCGCAAACCCATATATTTAGGAGTATGGTAGCCCCCCCTTTTTTTTTGTTTTTTTATTTTTTTTTATTTTAGGTGGGCAAAAATGTCCTACCGCACACCCCGCTGCCCGGGGAGACAACGGGGTGAATGGGGCTCTCACCCACTAAAAACCCACCGTGCGCCTCCACCCGCCCTTGCTACGGCGGATCACGGGTACCGCGTCGTTACGACCGCGATCCGCAGGCGGCTGCCCCTTCGGGCACCCTCTCTTGAGCGACGCCTCGCGCACTTTGGCGTCGCACCTTCGCGGTAGGCTTCCGCGGACGGCAAGGTACTCCCCGACCCCACCGCCCGCAGCCTCGGCTAGGGCGGCATCAGGCGCAAGTAAGCGCGCGCACGCCGCCCCTCGCGCCGGCGGCAAATCGGATCCGCGAAGGAGGATTCCTCACGGGCCCTCTCCGCCACCTCCTTCCGCGAGATGACAGCCTCGCAGAAGGCGGCGACCGCGGTCCAGGCCCTGTCACTGCCAACCATCGCTCGCGCAACGGCCGGCAGCGACAGGTCCACGCCTATGACTGCAACGAGTTCCCGGCGCTGCACATCCCAGGCCGGGCACGACTCGAGCGTGTCCTGCGCCGAGTCCTCGTCGAAGCAACCATGCCCCGACAAAACCTGCACCAACCGGAAGGTGAGGACCCCGTGCTGCCGCCCTGCCCATTCTTCCAAGATCGGCCGGAGCGCCCCCACGGTCCAGAGACCGGCCCAGGGCGTCTCCAGCCGAGACTTTAGGACGGTGGCGCGGCGGGCATCTTCCCGCCACGATGACATTGCGCTCGGCGAGGGGCGGCTGCCCCCCGCCCGCGCCGTCGACGCCCGCCGATAGACGTCGGCGAGCACCTCCGCCTCCAGATCCCACGGGGGGGTTCCGGCCAACGCGCAGGGTGCATCGGTCGAGACCGTGCGGTACCCGCGTATTGCCCTGACCGCTACGACCCTCTGTGGGCGCCACAGAAGGGCCCTATTGCGAGCCAGGCAGCCGGCCAGGGACTCTGCCCACACGGGCGCGCCGTACAGCGCCATCGACCGTACTACCCCCGCGTAGAGTCGTCGACACGCAAGACTCGGTCCGCCCAAATTCGGCATAAGTCGCCCGAGGGCGGACGCCGTGTTGACGAGCCTTGGCGCAAGACGGCGGAAGTGCTCGTCAAAGTGCCACCGTCCATCCAATACCAGGCCCAGATATTTGATGTGGGCCTGGATTGGGAAGCCCACACCGTTGACCGTTATCGAGGCGCTGGCGGGCGGGCCCCGTCGGCGCCCATGGAAGAGTAGGGCCTCCGACTTGTCAAGGGCCACCCTAAGCCCCAGCGCCTCGATCCGCCTGACCACCTCCGCGGTACCTGAGGTGGCCAGCGTTGCCGCCTCCTCGAGGGTCCTGCCCCGGGCTGTGACGAGCGTATCGTCTGCGTAGCAAATTACACCCAGCCCGGGGGGGAGCCGGCCACGGAGGACCCAGTCGTAGCCGATGTCCCACAGGAGCGGCCCAAGAACCGAACCCTGCGGGACGCCGCACGACATAGCCCTCCTTACAACGTCCCCTTCCCGGTCCACGAAGAGGACGCTGCGGCCATCCAGGTAGTCTGCCACCAGCCGCCTTAGATAGAGGGGCACTCCATGGTACCGGAGTGCCTCCTTGATGCAGCCGAATGGCAGACTATTGAAGGCGTTGGCGACGTCGAGCGACACCGCCAACAGCACTTCCCTCGAGGCGACGGCCTCCGCAGCCGCGGCCTTCAGGCGCAGAATGGCGTCGACCGTAGACCGACCCGCCCGATATCCAAACTGGGCGTCGGACAGGTCGGGGCCGACCGCTCCTAGGTGCCGGACGATGCGGGCAGCGACTACCCGCTCGAGGAGTTTGCCCGCCTCGTCCAGCAACACGATGGGCCTGAAGGCCGAGACCGTATTCGGAGGCCGTCCCGGCTTCGGCAGGAGCACGAGCTTCCCCTCCTTCCAGCAGTCAGGGAACCGTCCGGACACCAGGCAAGCGCCGAACAGCTCCCCGAGGCGGGGCTCAAGGTGGTCGAGGACCAAGGCCAGCACTCGGGCGGGAACCCCGTCCGGCCCGGGGGCGGCGCCTCTCCGCATACGCGCAGCCGCCGCCCCCATTTCCGTCGTCGTCACAGGCGGTACCTCCCCGTCGTCGGCCTCCCGGTCACCATCTGGCGGAGCCATGACCGGGGGCGTGTGCACCGCCCGTGAGGGGAAAAGTCCCTCGAGCACCTCAGAGAGGAAGCCCGGCCGGAGGGTCTCCGTAAGGGGGGGGCCCTGGGCGCGGAGCTTGTTAAGCGCCGCGTGGTACGGGCGTCCCCAGGGGTCACGCTCGAGACCCTCCAGCATCTCCTGCCTTTTCGCGTCTTTGGCGCGACAGATGGCCAGCTTTAACGCGGCGCGCGCACTGCTGTACGCCGCATACAGCTGGCCCTCCCGCTCTTCGTCGCGGATTCGGCGACGTCTGCTGCGGGTGTAGGACCTCCGGGCACGAATACAGGCCGCACGGAGGTCCGCCAGCTCCGGAGACCACCAGTAGACCCCCTTCCGTCGAGGCGGGCGCCGCACGCGGGGCATGGCCGCATCGCAGATCTGCGTAAGCATGCCGCGAATGCGGCCAGCCTCGGCGCCCACGTCTTCCGTCAGGGAGGGAGGCAGCCAAAATTGAAAAATGGCCGCCTCCACTAGCAGGTCCCGGTCGAGCCTACCCACAGCCCATCGCGGAAAAGCGGGAGTTCTGTCCGCCGCGTGACCCATGGTAGCCCCCCCTTAAATATTAGTTTTATTTTCATTTAATTATTTATTTTTAAAGTAAATATATAACTAAATATTCTGTAGACATTTCAATCGTCTACCTGTTGCCGTTATCAATAGCGAGCAAAAAAGGGCAATAAAATCACGTTTGTTGTATGGGAGCCCCCTTTAAATATTTTTTTATTTTATTTTTAGTATTTGTTGTTATAGCTGCAAAAGAAATACATCATTTGTGAAAATTTCAACTGTCTAGCTATCGCCGTTCTTGAGATACAGCTTGGTGACAGACGGACGGACAGACAGACGTTGTATGGAAGCCCCCCTTAAATATTATTATTTTTTTGTTTTTAGTATTTGTTGTTATAGCGGCAACAGAAATACATAATTTGTGAAAATTTCAACTATCTAGCTATCGCGCCGTTCTTGAGATACAGCCTGGTGACAGACGGACGGACAGACAGACAGACAGACAGCGAAGTCTTAGTAATAGGGTCCCGTTTTGACCCTTCGGGTACGGAACCCTATAAAACTATTAAACTAATTCCTGTTGAAATATAATAGAAATCGGAATATCTAAAATAAGTCTTTAAAAAAACTATTAAACTAATGCCAAATACTCTTTAACTCATAAACATAACTAAAATTAATATGTTAAAAATCAACTTTTAGCATGGTGTTAAAATTGTACTTTAATAACCACATCAATAGTTACCATAGCAACGGTTGACAGTTAACATGTATTTTGTGTTGTGATAATGAGTGTAGAAGTCTGAATACGATAGCAGATAAAAATATATATTTTGGATAGGAGTTTCGTGAAATCCTATGCAAAATTTCAAGTCAATCGGACGTATGGTTTCAGATGTCGTGATGAGTCAGTGAGTGGTAAATCGCTTATAAGATTATGTAGCCATAAAATGTTTGCGACTTTTTCCACATTTTTATGTTAGATCTTTGGTAAATAAATATACATTCAGGTTTATTACATTTTGGTACAGCACACAGAGGTATATTACGAGCAAATTCAACTTTACTAAATTACAGGCTACAAATTATATGGAAATGACAGTTTTCAATGGCCATGTCGATAATACGCCATCTGTCGTGAAATGATGGCAGTAAACATTCCCATTGGCAATGAAATATTACATTGAAGTAGATTATCACAACTTAGCAAACTAAATATTTTAAATAAAATTGGATACATTATAATGCCTAAGTCAAGATAGGTATACAATAAAAACTATACTTAAACATTTCGCATAATTCACAAAATCATTTCACGGCAATCACACACTGATAATTTTTGTTGTATTCAATACATCACAGAACATGAGCTGAGCAATGAATTCAATCATCGCTATTATAGTAACACTTGTAAGTTATTGATTTTATATATTCACTAGCCTCAAATACAATGTTGCAACGAAATCTGAAAAGTTTTCGCGTGATGCCCGGAGTTTGGAAATGTGCCCGGTAGACGTCAACGGGCTCGCCCCCTATTACGTGGGACTTAAACATAGCTGGTGAATCGTAGATGTGTGATACACCTCTGCCTACCGCTTCGAGGAATACAGGCGTGATGCTATCCTATGTTGATGCGCGAACGAACAAACAGATAAACAGACAAACAAAAAATCTAAAAAAAATGTTTTATGTTTAGACACGCCTATACAGCCTAATATACATTCCTTTTTTTCTCAAATATATTTAATGTACAGCTCTGTTACAGCTTTATAATAGTTACGAAAAGTTTTATCTATATTTTAGCATTTGACATGCTCAGCTACTCTTAAAGTACAAATTATAATTTGTGAATAAGGAAAAAGAGTATTTTAGTACGAGCGGGAATCGAACCTGCGTCCCTTCCTTTCCGGGGAAGTGCTCTAATCTATTGAGCTATCGTACCATTTCTAGAAATACCGAATTTCCTCATCACATTTGTCTTAACGACCAACGCCCTCTATCGGCAATGCATTTACATGCATTCATCCAATGTAGTAAGTTTAATTTTGCAATTAAAATTCATACTATTTGATGGCGTGATTTTCAAACATTTTGATCTATATTTTAGCATTTGACATGCTCAGCTACTCTTAAAGTACAAATTATAATTTGTGAATAAGGAAAAAGAGTATTTTAGTACGAGCGGGAATCGAACCTGCGTCCCTTCCTTTCCAGTGAAGTGCTCTAATCCATTGAGCTATCGTACCATTTCTATATATGATAAACAGTCTGGCTGATAGAACGCAGCCCTGTTTAACGCCGATATTGATATCAAACCAGGGTGACATTCCATCATCCAGCCGCACACAAGCTCTGCAGTCCATGTAGTTGGACTGCATCGCTTGTAGCAGTCTACCGTCAATACCATATTCCGGCAAAATGTCCCAAAGTTCCTTTCGTACAACCGTATCAAATGCTTTCTCCAAATCCACAAAACTGCAGAAAACCCTCTGGCCTAATGCCAGATGCTGCTCCACAATGTTGCGCAGAGAAAACACTTGATCCATGCATCCCCTTCCACACCTGAAACCTCCTTGTGCCTCACACAAAAATTCATCAGACACCATCCTCATTCTCCTTTCAATAATTTTACCATACTCTTTGGCTGCCAAACTGGTCAAGCTTATGGCTCTGTAGTTTGCACAGTCATAACGTGAACCCTTGTTTTTAAACAAGGGCACGATAACTGCGCTTCTCCAGTCCTTGGGAACCATTCCTGAACTCCCACATTAATTGAGAAGCATCAGGAAGAATTCCCAGACACTTGAGCCTCCAAGCTTGATCATTTCAGCAGACACCATATCAATACCCGCTGCCTTACCATTTTTCAAACTTCTAATCGCCCATTCAACTTCATCCATACTAATATAATCAGAGAATGCCGGTGCCGAATGCTGATCTGTTAGACCACATGTGGCACCGGCATCACCCTGAACATCCGCATACATATCTCCAAAATATTCACTCCATCGGCTTAACACATCTTGTGTTTGCTTAAGAATGTCTCCACCTTTAGACCTTATTTTATTCATTCTGAAAGCTGACCAACCACTGCGAGATTTCTTCACCTCCCTCCAGAAAAGTTTGGTTTTGCTCTCGAAGTTTTTGGTCAGCCTTTCTTCTGCAATCATATTTGCTCTATCACGCTACCCTTTCACTAAGGGTTTGGTGTCATTCTTACGTTGCCGGTATATTTCTTTCTTCTGTTCTTTCATATTTGCACTCAGGTTCAATGAAGACACATAGTCCAGCCACGCTTTCTTCTTTTGGTCTACGGAGCTGCTACTTCCGTATCCCACTATGCATCACCTTTCACTTTCCTACGCTTATTTGAGCATCCACATAATTCTTTCGCTGCAACTACAATACTTTCTTTCAATACTCTCCAGCATTCTTTCATGTCAGATTCCGGCTGACTTGCCATTGTCAGCCGTTCACGGATACCCTCTGCATACTTTGCTCTTACACTCTCTTCTTGCAACTTTTCAATCTTTATTCTTTCAAGCCCTCCGAAGTGGACACACTCTCGCCAGTATCTCCACTTTCTGAACAGACCACTAAATCTTGCAATAACGAGATAGTGGTCCGTGTCGACAGTGGGACTCCTGTAGGCTCTTGTAACCAGAATTTTACTTCGGAGGCGACTGTCTACCAGAATTAGATCTATCATACTTCTCTGTTCATTCTTTCTCCATTTATACATATGTCCTTATGTTGAAAAAATGTGTTTGACACAATAAGGCTTCTCTCCATACATACATCCGCAATGAGCCTACCTGCATCGTTCACTCTCTTATCACCAAATGAACCAAGCACGTCCTCGAAGTCTGGACGATTGGTTCCAACCCATCCATTCAAGTCTCCGCATACTATCACACGTTCACTAGCTTCTGCTAAATCCAGAACTTCCCTAACATTATCCCAGAACTTCTCTAGATCCGATGCCACCGAAGAGCCCACGGGAGCATAAGCTGCGACTATGAAGACCCTGATGACACCTAGTTTTATTCGGACCCATAAAAGTCTGAGATCAAACATTCCGTAGTCTTTCACACCTGAGGCCAAGCGAGCGGTCAGCAACACCCCCACTCCCATACTGGCCCGATCGCTCTGCGGTACACCAGACCACAGAGCTATCCCTCCACCAGGAAGATCACAGGTGTCACTGCCCTTTCGCTTGGTCTCTGTTACACAGAGCACATCAAGCTGTGTGTCCGACATGACGGTTACCAGCTCGTGTAACTCACCTTCCACAGCACTCGATACTCTGCTCCCCTCGACTCGCCAAACTGGGCAAGGCGTGATGGATGGCGGCCCCCATCGCCGCAAATTTTAACCTAATTATGCATAAAATAATAATATTTACAAATACCTTATTCTAGACATCGAAAATTTTTCCCGCGTCACAAGTACATACTACGTACTACTATACTATTATATACTTACGTCATGAGTAGTTATAGATAACATAGGATATCCTCGGTCTGGTAAATCCTTAGAAAAATCACATGATTTTTTTGCTACATTTTCGTTGTCAATTGAAGAGAGAAAGAGTTTCTTCACAACTCTGTTTGTATTTTGCTTTGGACTATATGCAATATCTTCACACTCTGAGAGGATACCCGAACCCATTAAATGCCACAGAATATGGTTGCAATAAATCCTTGCATTTTTTTTTTTTGGTGACTGTTTTTTTTAGATGTGCTTCTATTACCTATAAATATCCTCAATACTCCTATGTGTCGTTGAATATGTTGAATATCCTTACGTGTCATCCTTATATATATATTATAATAACTGTTTATTTTTACCTATTTTAAAACTGTTTTAAATGTCTAAGCTTTTCCCTGTACCTACCTCATATCCAGGTTTTTTCAGTGCAGAATAATAAAAATCCTAATAAAACACAAGTGCGAAAATAGACGTCACCCAATACATTAAGAAGGAAAGTGTTATCGAAATTCATAGTCCCGAGAAAAAGGCACGATAACTGAATTAGCAAAGCATCTGAACTCCAACAGAAATAGATTCAAATCTTGCTCGTGACTATTATTTTAATTTTCACATTTTGTGTTCTGGTAAAAGGCCGAGCAAAATATTAAAATATTTATTTCACATACCAAAATGTTCAGTCAATTAGCTTATTGGATGTCAGTTATCCTTTAATGAGATTTATCGCACGACCGCGTCACCCGTTGCCTGATCGGATAATTAATTACTCATGTTAATTACAGAGCATTTTAGGATGTCATGGAGCCAGTCTAAAACAGCAATTGGAACACATTGCAGTAAGTTTAATGCACGTGCCTATCGACTGTTACCTACCTAGTACTAAATATAACTTTGTGATTATAATACTCAACATCTACTTTTATAATAATTATTTGAGAGATCGCAGCATGTCATTTGTTCTATAACTCATCACTCATTCTCTTTCTTTTCATATCGTCTTTTCCATAAAGTCCATTTTTCTTGGCCTACGTCTTCTCTGACAATCCACATTCAATATGTAAGATAACGTTAATTCCTCCACTAGTAATTTTGATTATAGCAAAAACATAGGTGGATTATTGAATTAAATATCGATTTCACAAGCGTTTTGGAGTCTAACTTTATCTATAAATTACACTCTCTTATACAACATTTTTTTTTTATTGCTTGTAGTGACAGGCGAGCCACGGCTCATCTGATGGTGAATGGTAACCGTCGCTCATGGACTCAACTATACCGAGAGTATTGTCAAGCCGCTACTCACCATTTCATTTCACAGATATGAAATGAAAGAATAAACGGTTATCTCCTGCTACAGCCAAAACGCAACGATGTGCTTCATGGCCGGTCACACGGGAGACGGTGGTACCAACCCACTCGGTTCCGATACCAAGTGAGTACTCCCACTTGGTACCCAGCCTTACCACCAGTCGTGCAATGGATGATAATTGCTTACTTCCCTTAGTAGCCTCATACGACACCCATTGGAAAGAATGGGGTGTCGACACTTGTATTCTTAGTCCGTCACCACACGGACAAAAAAAAAGTCGGGTTAGTGACGCCATTTATAACTTACTGGATGTCGGAGTGGTTTAGATACCGGCCTCCCGCCCGAGTGAGTTCGATTCCCACACAGGTCAAATCTTTGTGTGATCCACAAATGATTGTTCCGGGTCTGGGTGTACTTTGTGTACGTGTAATTGTTTTTTTGTAAAGTCCCCCGCGATACAAGGATTATTCACAAAATAAAAGAGATCCACAAGAAAATATTTTTTTTCATACATTTCGTATGGAAAAAATATTGATTCTGAGGCGGTACCGAGTTCGCTATGTTATCTGGTTTTGCTGTTCTGCTGGAACCAGCTAGTTCCATACAACAATAACTTTGAAAATAACTATTGGATAAAAATACTAGAAAACTGGGTCTATATAAAAAAAGGTCTATATAAAATTACCGATATATTCAAAATATATGTACATAAGTCGCAGTATGTAAATAAAAATAATAATAATAAACTAATAATAATAAATACTGCACACAAATTACAGAAATTACTTACTTGATTACTAGATGGTGCGACCTCATACTACAAAAATATTTTATACAGCGGTATGACATTGTTGAATAGTAAAAAAAATATTAATAAAATAATAATATAAAATTGGATAGAATATTCGTGGCAAGCGCTATCAAGTTTAGTTCGTGAGGCTAAAGAATACATACTTGGTTCTACTCACGGAGTACAGAAACTACTTTACAGCTGGTGTCATATAACCCGACTAGAGAAGTAAAATTAGGCATTTATAATATCACTCGAAAGAAGGAAAACTTGACTTGAAGCTCTATACTGTCCCCTTTTTTTTGTTTAGGCGGGAAAAAATTTACCTAACCGCACACCCCGTCGTTCGTGGCAACGAATAAGGTACTTAGACTGTTGATCAATCACAATGAAGCGAAACGAAAGTTCGTCTAACGTTTCGTTTTTCATTCTAAGGAGGCTGACTGGCTTTCCATGGGCGTCGGCCACCTGCTGGCGCCTCGATCACAGTAGACGGGGTCCAGACTGGGGTGCATGCCCAGATTTAGTATCTGGGCCTGGTGCTAGACGGGCGGTGGCGCTTTCGCGAGCACTTCCGCCAACTGTCCCCGAGGCTAGTCGGCGCAGCGTCCGCCCTTGCACGGCTCATGCCGAATATAGGCGGACCCAACAATGCGACTTTACGCGGCGGTGGTCCGGTCGATGGCGCTGTATGGCGCACCCGTGTGGTCCCTGAACGCACTGAATAGGGCTCTTCTGTGGAGAACACTGAATAGGGCTCTTCGTCGTTGCGTCCAGGGTCATACGTGGATACCACACGGTGTCGACGGAGGCGGCCTGCGCGTTGGCCGGAATCTCCCCGTGGGACTTGGAGGTGGAGGTGCTCGCCGAGGTGTATTGGCGAGCGTCGCAAGACCAGGGGGGGGCGGACGCCCCCTACCCAGGGTGGTGGCCAGGTGGCAGGGCGACGCCCGCCGAGTTGCCATGGCAAGGTGGAGGGCACGGTTGGAGGCAACCCCGGGCCGGTCTTTGGACTGTAGGGGGGCTCCAGCCG
This sequence comes from Leucoma salicis, assembly GCA_948253155.1. Taxonomy (NCBI): domain Eukaryota; kingdom Metazoa; phylum Arthropoda; class Insecta; order Lepidoptera; family Erebidae; genus Leucoma; species Leucoma salicis. The sequence continues at coordinate 6,229,524 of OX411805.1, read as the reverse complement.
GTGCTGGTGGAGTGGGCGGGGCGACGGCACGGAGTCCTTACCTTCCGACTGGAGCAGGTGCTGTCGAGGCACGGTTGCTTCGGCAGATATCTACACATAGTCGCAAGGAGGGAAGCGACTCCGGGCTGTCACCACTGCGGCTGAGACTCGAGCGTATGCCGCGCCGTGTCCTAACGGCGTGGCATACGCTCGAGTCCTGCCAGGCTCGGCTGAGCAGCGCCGTGAACTCGTCGCTGAAATAGAGGGGGACCTCTCGCTGCCGAGCGTCGTCAGAGCGATGCTCGGCAGCGACAGGATCTGGGCCGCAGTCACTGCCTTCTGCGAAGAGGCTATCTTGCGGAAGGCAGCGGCGAAGAGGGCCAGGGAGGAGGATTCTTTCGCTGACCCAAACCGCCGCCAGCAACCGGGGCGGTGCAGGCGCAGGTACTTGCACCTTATGCCGCCCTAGCTGAGGCTGCGGGTGGATGGACCGGGAAACGTCCGCCACCCGCAAGGCCTCCTGAGAAGGTGTGAAGCTCCATGTGCGGATTCGTCGCGCTACGTAGAGGTTACCCGAAAGGATAAGCCGCTGGCGGACCACTGAAGGAATGTAACATAGTTCCAGTGGCCCGCCTATAAAGGCGGAGAGACAGCACACGGCGGGTTTCTTTAGTGGGCGAGGGCCCCACATTACCTTGTTCGTTGCCCCAAACGACGTGGTGTGCGGTTAGGAACATTTTTTCCCGCCTTAACAAAAAAAGAAAAAGGAGGCTGACTGGCTTTTCCGGCGTGAGATATCCGTTTTCTTTTTAATATGGAGAATGGTAGTATCTATAGGCGTAATTATAAAGTGACGTAGCAACATATACCTATCAATAAATTACAAGTTTTTTTCGGTCATGAAATCTTATTAAACGACTACTGAATAAACATATCGATCTACTTAGACAAACAAAGTTCAAATTGCAAGGAGAGGCACGTTCACTTTCGATCCTAGGTTTAAACTGGTATATATTACGTGGTTTTCTAGGAAAATTCGTTGAATTATTTATTGGAAGTGGTAACTTTCACATGTAAATTTGGTATTATCGAATTTCAATTTGAATCCACAACATTCGGTAGAGGCGATCGGTTTCTAAATCGGTACGGAATCTCTTCAGTCTACTATAGTAACCGTCTACATTTTCTAGTAATTCAATAATAACGTTTAATAACACTTGCTTCAATTCATATGTCAAACGAAAGAATGCTGTTTTGATAAAACGATATTCGAAGTTGCATATTGCTACTATACTTATGAGCGGCATAAAGATACCAAAAAGACGAAAATGTTAGATTTGATATGCGCAATAAAAAATAAAAAGTGTACGTTTTACACAGTGCCTATTTTTTTTAAATTTAATACAGAGCGCGCAAATGGAGAGTTTGGGTGTTTTCAACATGATACCTGAAACGGTAAGGTTTTTTTTTAATACTTATAGTACTTATGTTTAAATATTAAAAATATACAGAATGTTTAAATCTTTAAAGTATATTAAAGTGTGTTTAAATCTTTAAAATACTAACCATTGCCCGCGGCTCCGCTACAGCCAAAAGCTAGTTTTTAGGTTATATCTCAGGTTACCGATATAGTAGCGGGATAAAATGTATATCAGTTTTTTTTAAGTTTAATCAAGTAATAAAAATAATTTGTGTGAAGCCCAAAAAAAAAGCAGACAAAATTCTAAAAAAAAATGTTTTGTTTTCAGAGACGCTTAAATAGCCAATTTTTTCAAATACCTCAAAAAGGAACAGACATAACTGCTCTATAATATTATAGATTGCTGGTCAGATTACTAAATAAATTGATCTAATAAAACTTAGTCCTTGTGGTGGAGTACTTGTGTTTCTACATAGACTGTAATGGTCGGGTCATATTAGAAAACGCTGTTAATTATCGTAATGATGGACATTGAACGTTGGTGTAGCGGTAGCCACGACTAATCGCGAGAATTCGAAAACGGCATTCACATTGCCGTTTGTCGTTAGGCGATAACTCCAGTGGTAGTGCATCAAAGAAATTAAATATTCAAGTGTGGTCACCTAATTTATCGCGTTAACGCAATAATTATCGCGATGATAGGCACTCACATTGCCCGTTAGTGTGACCAGAGCATTATAATATTTCAGAAAACGAGATCCTGACAGGAGATCGGTTGCAGAAAACGACTAGTAGTGCTAAATGTTGAGAATTCAAGCTCTTGATATGTGGGACAATTTATGTGGCTTTTGAAAGCCTTTTTTTCTTTTTTTTTGTTTAGGCGAGAAATAATGTTCCTAACTGCCCGCCCTGTCGCTCGGGGCAACAAACAGGGTAGTATGGGGCCACTAAAGAATATAATTTGTGTCTATTAAATTATTTATTTATAAAGTCCCTCTGGATACGGTAATTACTCGACAGTAAAAGATATTGTTTATAAAAAAAAATGCGGGGCAGTCTTTGGGGACTGCCGATAGAAGTGAAAACTAAGTAACTTGCGAATTGTATCATCGAGCTTACCAAAATTGGTCATTAACACTTCTTTACAAACCAAAAATAATGCAAAAATAATAATCTAATAGCTCGACGATACAATTCACAAGTTACTTAATTTACACTTTCATTGGAGCGTTTGGTGACGATGACGCGAGTTCCATGATTTTTTTTCACCCAAAAAGTACTCAACGCACCTACAGAAGTTTTCACTTCAAAAACATACCTATCATATTTTTACAATTTATGACAGAGAAGATATGTATCATTTCACCCTGGACAAAAGTCAGTGATTCTCGGCGCACCATCTGTACCAAGCCATTTACCACCAGCTGAGCCAATTTTACCTGGACATACACTAATAAAGCCAGCACTGGGCATGCTTAAATCAGCTGTTAAGTTTCCCCATAAAGAATGGGAAGATGGGTCTGGTGTCTACGGTAGAATGGATAATCTGGGTATAAAGTAAGTATTCATTCATTAATATTTAACCATATTTTTTTTATGTCCGGGTGCTGTGATGCCCGCGAATACCTCCTCTGACGAAATCAGAGACATTTCCTTATCTACTCTAGGGATTCTTATACGGTTTTTTTTTTCTTCTTAAGTCAAGGGGCCTCTAACTTTTGCAAGTCATGTGTATATTTGTTTGTAGTGTAGTGCGTAGGCATTCCAAATGTAAACATAGCAATAAGAGTTCTCAATTAACGTAAATAAACCAAACCCTATTGTGTATTCCGTTTCAAATACCAAAGATTGTTTACTTAGTACGAGTACCAAAAGATTTTTCTCATTAATTCCCAGTAGCAAAGTGATTATTATTAGTTTTTACTCCATGTAGCGATACTACAGCTTATTGCGAAAGTAAATTTTCAAAGAACAAATAATTTGTTATCTAAAGTAGCTGATCATGTCAAGTGCAGATCATACATACAGATCAAGAAGTTTTCAAAAGTTTTACCAGAAAGCGATACGTCCTCATCCTTATAAATTGTTTACCCTTTTTGCAGATGGAATGGAAATAACGAAAGAGTTTTGTACACCGGATTTCGTAGAGCGGGCAATGGACCCCAGGTAATATTAACTTTTTTGTTTCGAAAATAGCTGATGGTCCATAGGCCCATCTGAAATTCGCGGCAAGAAGAGTACCAGAGACTCAATTAAGCTGCTAAAATGTTTAAGATGGGAACAGGGATGATTTTATTTTCCTCATAAGGACCTCAAATATGTTATATCTTGATAAAGTACCCAATTTATCGGCCACTTTACTGAACGACCGCATGTATAAAAACTCCGACAAGCAACGCGCGGATTTTAGCTAGTTGAGCGATTGCTGAAATTGTTACATTGCTGAGTCGGCTCTGTTGTAAGAGATAAAGATTAGTGTTGCCGATATTAGTTGTGATATAAAATGAATAGCAGTTTTTAGTTCTATTAACGAGTTATCAAACAATTTAGTTTATCTAATTTTTGTGATATGTATCAACATAAACAGTCTAAAAATATTGTTTCAGTTTAAGAGACGCTTAAATAGCCTTCTTATACCAGATGTCTTTAACGTAAAGACAATTTCGAATTTATTATAGATTAATGGCGCATCAACCGCGCCGTCGCTTGCGTCTTAGTGATAGATAAAAAAAATGGGTGCATGTACTTATGTACGCGCGTGAGAAGTTATACTTCTTTGGCATCATTAAATAATTAATATTAAAAATTGAAAATTAATATATTTATATAATAATATTAGTATATAATTATTAAAAACCAAATTTAGAGAATAATAAATATATAAGACATAATTTGTACTAAATATTATAAGATTCTTAATTTTAAATGTTTATTATTGATTATTTAATATTTTAAAAATTAATTTAATAATAAATTCAAAAATTGAATTTAAGGCTGGTCATTTTTTAAATATTTTTATTGATTTCTTAATTTAATATTCACTTTTCATTTTTATCAAAAAGTTGCATCAAAATTAGTTCAGTGGTTTTTGTTTGATGCGCGAACAAACAAACAGACAAACAGACAAAAATTCTAAAAAATATTATTTTGTGTTTAGACACGCCTATATAGCCTATTACAGTCATTTTTTTTCAAATATCTTGTAGAATATAGATTATTATAACTTAGAATTAATAAAAAATGTATAACAGCGCCATCTTACCGTATTGCTTAGAACTACCACACAATAGTGGCTACACGATTATTCGTAGTACTAATTATTTCCTGTAGATATCGTTTTCATGTTGATAAGATTATTAATTCTTATAACCTATACATAAAGTAGATAATAATTAGTCAGCTGTTATCTGTTATAGTAGCAATAGTTATTATTTATTAGTGATTGTTGTTGTAGTGAGAATATAATATTTGTAACATCAAAGATCACTGTAGTTATTTGGGTGATTTTAAAAAGTTCCGTAAGTGCCTACCAGGGCCATGTCACTCCCTAAGAGCTTGTTTTTATTTAAAATCGTGCTCTCTAGTGGGCGGAAGAGACACTAATAATTATTAGTGGGACTCGAATGTTGTTAGAAGAAAATATTTAGATGATAAAATTTAATAACAGATGGCGCTGTAATAAATATCAGTGCAATTCTATACAAAATGTACTATAACCTGAATCGCACAATATTTTTTTTTTGTAAATAAAGTATATATACAAATATAATTGTACTTCAAATGTACTTGCTTAGGCAGTACATATACTAATAGCTTTTTTTTCGAGACTTAAGGAGCGGTTAAGCAGACAACTTCATACTGTAGACAACTTCATACTGTTAATTTTGTGTCACAGGCGCGCGCGCATCTTAAAATTTCACTCTCATCATTTTTTCATAACGCGCCTAAAGAAGTATAACTTCAAAAAAAACATTTTGGATAGGATATGCGTAAGGTCTTTAATTAATTCTTACCTAAAGTGTCATTGAAATCATTATGATTGATTGAAGTGAAGATTTATTACAGAAAAAGTTATAAAAATCATGACTACAAGTCATGTTCTTTAAAGAAAAGGGGTTCATTAATTTAATATTTATAGGTATATGGACAATAATATTATCTTTTATATTCTAGATAACATCGCAAAACAAGATATCGAAGACATTGTGAGTTTTCTGTTTTAAGAGTAGCTAAAGCTATACTCTAACTTTAATGTTAGCACTGTTGGTTAGTGGTAGCTGCCGGTGATAAAATGTCTTACGCAAACATATACTATATGTTGTGCTCCATGTGGTGACTAAGAATACAAGTGTCACCACCCCATTCTCTCCCACGAGTGTCGTACGAGCCGACTAACCCGTTGCCTTAGGTGAACGACAAACGCATCATTTTAGAGCACTTCCCCGGATAGGAAGGGGTACAAGTTCGATCCCGCTCGTGCTAAAATATTCTTGTTCCTTAAATTCATAAATTATAATTTGTTTACTGCTTATTTCTCTTGTAACCAGTAAAATGGAGATAATCTCGTTTACTCATAAAATACCAACCAACCAGAATAAATATGTGCGTATTCGTATTAACTATTACATGGGGCATGGTTAAAATGCCTAATATTCGTATTTTGCTCCACAGGATCAACTTACAAAACAATTTAAATATGTTAAAGGTAAGCACGAAAAAAGAAGAACTTGTACATTCTGGTTTAATCCTAAAAGGGGTCTGAATGTAACATATTTATGTTATATCCAAATTACAGTTCCACATTTTTTCTTAAAAGTTTTTGGGTGCCTTCTAATTGTAAGCTTATAACAAAAGTACAATTATAAAATACTTTCAGTATTGCCACATTTAGACAACAACAGAAACCTAAAAAAATACCCAAGTGCTGAACTGTAACAATTTTTAAGAGATGCCCAGATTGCTCTGACGAGTACTTAAAACAACCGTCAACAGGCCGTCAAGAAAAATCTCAGGTACGCAAATACACACGTCTGCGAAAATTCAGAGGTGTGTGCATTGCATGGACTCGAACTGGGAACTGGATTCGATACTACTGTCTTTATAGTCTTTGACAGAAATTATATATCATATTATATTGACGCTAATAAGCATAATTGTAATAACCTTAAATATTTTTGTTTATAGAAGAGATTTGGACCTTCTATCCCATCATGGAGACCTCCGAAATTGGGAAAATCAAATCTAATGCAGTCTAATCGCATAAATGAGTACGTTTCTATGTATTTAGTTACCAAATTTACATAAATGTTTTAATTATTTCTTTGAGATAACATTTTATTCAAAAAAAATACTAACACAATTCTTAAAAATTACTTTTATAGATACTTTAAAATATTTCGATACTACTTGTAGATTGTGTGATAAACGACTATGGATAATAGTATCACCCTATAACCTTCAACGGTAATCGTAAGAAACTACAGAAAAAAAAAATTAAAAGCAGAAATTACCACTGGCGGAATAGGACATGTTATGAGATCTTTTGCAAGCTCAATCAGGGCATTGCATTAAAGGAGTTCAATTATTTATACTATTACTTACTCATTTTGAAATAAGCTGGTCATAACAGCTATAAATGAGAAACAAGAGAACCTTTAATTATTCTACTCACGCATTGACTTCACAGTTTAACTCTTAGCGCACTCAATGAACTTATTTACAAGATACTAAACAAGAAAACAAGAAGACAACGAGAGCTAACGTCACCAGAGCACGAACCATACTTAGGTCTGGAAGATCTTCCAAATACAGATGATTCAAATCCAAAACAGTCATGGTTTTGGGGCAGTAAGGTATCTTTCTATTTAAATTATGATAGTTTACATGGCAAGCATTACTATTTTCATTGTTAAGTCAAATAATTTGTAAGCCCTTGTGTCGCGTGGTCTAATGCTTGCTGAACATCCAAAAACAATGACAAATCACATCATGGACTGATGAATCTGTTGAGTTATGACAAGCAACTTTCTGAATCAAAATTTATGCGAAGGAATGATGTTGCATTCATCTAAGTAAGATTTAATCCCCACTAAAAATATTTTAGACCCTAAACTTTGACAGAACAGGGTTTAAACAAATCCCAAGGGGATCAAAAAACTGGTTAGGCTGGAGCTGTTACTAATATTTTATGTTTTTAAAGCATCAATAACCACTGTTAGATGATAGTTTGTCCAACATCTGGATCATTTTTCCAGGATATGTACAATCACATAAAGATACAGCCAGATGCTCCAAAATTTTCTGAATTAATGCCTGTAGTTCCTGACGATGACGAAAAAGATTGGTCATTTTTCCAGCAGGTATACATTCTTTTAGTGATAGCCTAAGAACTAGAGACTGTGGAATTGGAGTCTAGACACATTTAATTTTGAGATTACGCTCATACTTTTTAACAATTACTTTTAAACTAATAGAGAAAACTATTATCTCAAAATCCACATCGCTAAATTGTAGTGCTCTGGTTCTAGTACAGTTTACCTTTTTTTCATTGTATTTATTCAACCTCGCTACATTTGAGTTACTGCTGTACTAGTGCCGTGCTAAAACCGCATTTAGGACACACAACAGACGTGAAAGAAGATTTTAGAAAATATTGTACATAAAAGTATTATTTTCAATATTGGAATAAAATAAAAATATTCTAAACTTAAGTTATTTTTTCAGGGCATTGACAGACGCAAACATATTCCAAGAAATAAAATTGCTGTTTAATAGCTTGTGTATTATTCTTGTTAATACCTACTCCCCGCGCTCCGCTATTATTAAATTTAATTACTGGTGGTAGTTTCGCAGTAGCATTTAACAATTGTTGCAAGGCTATAATGGATTCCACCATCTTATTCATTAACATCCCATTGTATTTCGGCTTGCAGAGGACGATATGCGATTCTATTGCAATTCTTGTGCGTAGTTAAGACTTCCTTTAAACTTTAAAGTTGGTTCTAAAGCGAAATAAAAAGTATACAAGAACAACAACAGAATAATTACAGAATTAATTAAATTTATCAATATATTATAGCAGAATAAGAAGAGATAACAGCACTATCTAAAGATTACGCTCAGTTATAAACCACTCGGTTGGTCACAATATCAAGAGAAATAACAATAAAATAAAATAATTACCATGTTTTTATAATGGATTAAAAAGTATAAAATAATTAGGTAGTATTTTATTATTTTCTGATTTTCTCACATTGTCATTCACTTCTGAGCTATGGTCCAAATTTCAAGTATCTAGCTCATCGGGAAGTTAGTTTAAAATCAATTACAAAATTCCACTCGGAGATATTTACATTCAGTCAAGAAAGTATTGGGAATGGATGATTTCCTTATGGTTCCAAATTCAAATTTTTGTTTCTTTTTGTTGTTGTTAGATTGGCACAACTGTTATCCATTTTGACGCGGAGTTTGAGTTGCATCTGTTATTTATATTAAATAACAGTGCTGTTTTTAGTTATATCATATCTAGTGTGTATTGCGAATTTCATAATGGACAAAACATCGAACAAAGAGTTTGTCTTAAATTTTGCATCGCCAATGGAATTTCGTGTTCGGAGTCACTGAAAATGTTACAGAAGGCTTACGGTGAATCGACTTTATGAAAAACACGTGCTTCAGAGTGGTACAAAGCGTTTAAAAGCGGTCGAGATCTGATGGAAGATTTTCCTCGCTCTGGTAGGCCATCAACGTCTGCAGCTGAAGATAACATTGCAAAAGTGAAGAAAATAGTGACTGAAACAGCGTTTAAAAAATGTTTTGATGATTGGATTATTCGTTGGCGTAAGTCTATCGTTTCTGAAGGAGCATACTTTGAAGGTGATAAAATAAATTTGGATGAATAATATTTTTTTTGTGTATTATTGATCTTTTCCCGGTACTTTCTTTGATAGAGTAGTATGTACAACAAAGCGAGTTAATAAAAAACATGGTAAAAAAAAACATGCGGGGCAGTCTTTGAGGACTGCCTATAGAAGTGAAAACTTCTTTAGAAACCAGAAATAATTCAAAAATATTAATCTAATAGCTTGACGATACAATTCACAAGTTACTTAGTTCTCACTTCTATCGGAGACTTCAAAAATATCCGTTGTTTTAATCCTGGTTATAAACTTTGTGCCAAATTTGATCCCAATCCCTTCAGCAGTTTTCGTGTAGGTACTGTGACAAACCCCTAAATATAAATTCACTTTTACATTTATAATATTAGTGTTATGAGAAGAATATACAAATAGGAAACATCATAGGAAAAGATGAATTAGCCGGTCAAATGAGACAATAATTTTTATATGTTTTAGTAAGTACGAGTATTATGTTGTCGCCAAACAATGAACTTAATAAAAATATTTTAAAATCTTTTTAATATTCAACAACCACTTGAAAACACCCTCAGAGACCATCTTTCAAAGAGTTATTGTCGTAAATAATGATGGCCCATAACTAATGAAGTGTATCTTTAGCATAGGGTTACCATAACGAAATCCATTAAAAAAATCTAGAGGTAGAACATTGCTTATCCCAGCATGAATGGTCTGGATCGATCGGAGAAATACCACGCTGTCATAGAAGACCGTCATAAAACAACGGTGGGCACTCCTACTACATTGTATTTGGTATAGTGAGTGAGGGCGCCAGAATACCAACCCCCTCCAAATTCTGAAAGAAAGAAAGAACATATATTTATTCTCACCTTATTATCGTTCCTATCCTCTCTTTGTTATCCTCCCAATCCTCTCCTTACTATCCATGTACTATTCATGGACATGGCGACGCCTGAGTGATGCCTCTGGTGTTGCTAGCGTCTATAGACTACGGTAACCACTTACCATCAGGTGGCCGCATGCTAGTTTGCCACCCACGTAGAATAAAAAAAATAACCCCCCTTTGCTACAAATTGTCCCTACCACACACAGATAGCGGAATGAAATAGATACCTACCTACAGTGGTGTTGTGGGTTCGATTCCCACACAGAACAATTCTTCGTGTGATCCACGAATAGTTGTTCTGAGTCTGCGTGTACTTTATTTTTATGTAGTTAATTTGTATGTAGTTCCCTGCCATCAAAGTATTACACTGCGATGCAGTGTGTTGTTTTTTAAAAAAAATCTTGACTCCATGAAATAAGAATGATGTGTGATGGAAGGGATGGTGATGACTAGCATTTAATGTAGGTAATCTTATTCTTGTCAGTTTTAGAAATATTTATTAGAAAAAAATTGTATTATAATTTTTTATAATTTTGTATCCGGCAACCCTACTGCTGACACGTTCGTTTTGTTTCGTCAAACTTCGCCGATAAAGCGAAATAACACCTTGGGGAATACCGCGAACCTTTAACAGCATGCCTCATACACTATTCATGAAAAATTCTCGTGTTCTATTTTGAAATACCTCGGTACAAAATTTTAAGAGTCCTGGTTTCAGAAATCTAAGCTAACTTTCTAACACCGCGGTTAATTAGTATAGTGGTAGTAGTAGTTAGTATAGTGACTTGTAACCCCCTCCTTATCAGTAACAGATGACAGACGAAATGGATATTCATCCTACAAATGACGATGTACGTGAAGGGACATGTAAAAGTTATGATTTTAGTATAGTTTTGTTATACGAGCCATTACGCACTGTCGACTAGTCGTCGGCAACTGGGTCGCTAGCGACTGTGACTTACTATGGTTTAAATAGATGTTTACGCACTTGGTTGTTGGTCGCCCGGGCGACTCGACGACTCGCCGCGTAGTGGCAATTGGCAAAGCACAAGTGATTGCCAGTTGCCGGCAACCAATAGGAGCTCGGCCTCAAATGGAAGAATTTGCTCTGCGAGCAACTACAGTAAAGACCGTGTCACTAAAGTACTGATACATACAGCAATATACGCCGATCGCTCGGCTTGGCTAGTCGACAGTGTGTAATGGCTCTAAACCTTAATGTTTTCATTCCAAATACGAAATATTTCAAAAATAAAAAGACTGGTGAGCTGCATGGTTGGACTGAATACGAAATATTTCATAATAAAAAAACTGGTGAACTACATGGTTGGACTGACAGATGGATAAGCGCAAACTCATTGTACCTATTAAAAAGCTAGAATTTGAAAAAAAAAACAGTCAAATCTTTAACTTTTTAAATGCATTATCTTCTATTAACTCCTTATTTTTAGTGTCTTTAAATTTTTATATCAAATTTTACTAGATTTGTATTTTTTTAGAAAACTTTTTACGACGTTTCAAAATATCATCACCTTGGTAATTAGGTATGGTAAGTAATATGTCCATAAAGATGCAGATGCATTTCCATCTAATTTCAGTCCCTTCGTCTTTCTACCAACTCACATTGTACCTACCCATAATTCAGAAAATAAATATTGAAATAATTACATAAATAAATAAATAAATATTCTCGGACATTTCACACAACGTCCTCTGGTCCCAAACTAAGCTTAATGCTTGTGCTATGGGTACCAGATTACGGATAAAATACATAATTATATTACCTTTCTTTTTTGTAAATACATACATATAATAGATAGAAAACACCACAGTACAAATATCTGTGATCATCATACAAATAATTGTCCTGAGTGGGAATCGAACCCACGACCTCATGCACGAAAGTCGGTTACACTACCAACCACGCCACGGGGCCCCTCAAAGATCTCATCTCAGCTCATTTTAACTTGTCTTATCTCATCTCAAATACCTTAATTTCATATTATTTTATTTCCAAAGTTTTGAATAGCTAGTGCATCTTATAACTCCGCAGTAAACTGCTACATTGATAAATACCGCACTGCGTATATTATTTTTTCGCGTGGGCAACCAAGCCCAACAACTCCAGAGGCATCACTAGCGCGTCGCTAATTCTAAGGAAATGAATAGCAGATGGCGTGGATAAACGGGGTTTGGGCTTCCGGCACTCTCACACACCATACACAAGAGTAGGAGTACCTATTGTTATTTCACGCTGATCTTCAGTAAAAAGGTGGTACATCCACGTTCGTGACGGCCCATAAAATTGCAACATTATAGCGTGGTCCATAAAATTGTGATTGCAAGCAAAGGTGACCCCTATTAACGTACAGGTTACAATGCAAGTTTTCTCTTGTCCCCGATACAAAGAGATTATGTTTTAAAAGCTCAAACTAAAAGCGCATCGTTGGTCGTTATTTCTTTACAAGGTCCGTCTTTTGTGATTCTGACCTGTTTTATTCTTAATGGATGTAGTCTTTAGCGAAAATATTGCGCTGATTATTTCGCTCCGAACCATTTTTTTTTTAAGAGTTCTTTTTTTTATATAAGCTAAATGTTATATTTTTATTTCAAGTAGAATATGTAGAACAAGGCCATTCGTAGATGATAATAGGCTTGTGGAAACGTTTGATGTTTTCAAGTATCTATTTACTTACTTACTTATCATCACGCCATTTCCCTTGCGGGGTAGACAGAGAGAACAGAGTGCCAAGAGGCTCTATTCTTACATAGATCTCTCGCTTCAACATTCATAACTCTCAACTTCTAAGTATCTATTTTATTATTTTAAAACTTTCAATCACAACGAATTTACAGATTGTAAATAAAAAGTTAAAAGTAAAGTAAATTATTATTAATTAACTTTTTTTTATACTGCTTGGGTGGCGAACAAGCATACGGACCACCTGATGATATGCGGTTACCGTAGCCTATAGACGCTAGTACACCAGAGGCATCACTCACGCGTCACCATCTCCTAGGAGAGGGATAGGATGTGGATAGGAAGAATAATAAGGAGAGATAGGTAGGATACTAGGCCGTGTAGGGCCGGCTTTAGAATTGTCTCACCCCTCTCTACCCATAGGAGTCGTAAGAGCCGACTGAGGGAATACCGGGGGACTGGGCAGCAGCACTCCCTCGAGTATTAACAACATCCACTTCAATCGCCAACCCGCCTGCCAAGCGTGGCGATTACGGCATTATCCCCCATTCTTGGGGAGGCTTATGTCCAGCAGTGGACTTTAAAAGGCTGATGGATGGATGGAAGCAAGGACCATTAAATATCGAAGACTACTACATGGTGTATATAATTACACTACTACATTGGTGGCCATCACGCTATATCATGTCGCCGACAAATTGGTAGCTAGACCACAGCCTAGAGTAAGCAATATAACAACCTAATATAAATCTAGCAGAAATACAAATGTTTACCCTATCAATCAGAGACAGCAACAGCCGAGTACACTCTAAACATATTTCGGCTTTAGGCGTGGATTTCAATTGATTTGCATGAAATTGTATTCAATTTGCTGAGGATATACTAATGTTCGACAGTTCGTGTGCTAGCAATAAGGAGGCCAACCGTCCGTATTTTTGCTTAAATAAAACGTTCATTAATCACGTTATATACGCTTATGTTACACGTTATAATACATTTTAAGCAAAATATAAGCATAACTGCATTTTCTTTTGTAGTTATCCGGCTAAAACAGGTAGTGTATTTTTAGTCTACAAAGTTATAATAATAGTTATCTTCTAAAATTATTCCGGTTATTATTATGTCAAACTAATGCTATCACGACACTGCATACTCTGAGAACTTGTCTATTATAGCCTTTGTCTATACCTAATATTTATTTAGATACTTAAGTAGGTACCTATATAACAGCTTTATTCTATAGTAAGTATATTTAAATATAGAACGAATTATTTTGCTTTTTATGTGTTTTTTTTTGTTTTGTCCAACGCGTACCCTGATTGTGTCAAGTATACTACTGCATTTTAAGCTTATTTATCTAAATAGAATAAAATACATGAGTAAGTGCCAAATATCTCCGTACCTCCATTTTATCTATAGACATATTTTTTTTTAAATACTTTTACTAACTTCCTCTATATTTACCTTGTCATGTATTATATACTGCAGAAGAAGGATACTTTGGAAAATCCAAAAGTGCACGCCTCATAATCTTAATTTTTCACAATAAAATAGAGTATTTGATAAGTAACAAATGTATTGGTCTTACTAAGTAATTTTCAATAAATCACGTAGATAGCACTAATTTCAAAAAGTACTAATAAGGTTCTCATGTCTTATACGCCATCTAGCGCTAATTTTAAGAAGTACTACTATATTGGTCTATAGAAGTAGTTATCACGAAATAAGTTATAGCGCTGGTTTTAGTGTATCATCGGATTGACCGTAAATATTCACAATTTTTTTTGTTTATTTAATAACACTTAAACCACATCGAATCAGACTGTGAAAAGTGATAGGGCTCTATTCGTAATTATACTGGAGCCTAAGAGAGAAAAAAAGACTCGATTAGTAAAGTATTTCGGTCATTATCGTGTTAACATACATTATCCGAACATACCTACAGACACACGGACGTCCAAGACAGAATTTTTTTATACAGTTTTTTACTAGTTTAAATAACAAAAATGGCATCAAAAATGTTTAAAATAGTATTTTTTCTTTATATGTGTATATTATTTTACAAGTGCAATATATGATAAATAAAGACATTTTAAGTTGTATAAATCAGTTGTTCTAAATGCTAACTGAACGTAGCAATTTAAAAAGTTGTATATTCGTTTATGGTTCTAAAATCAAACAAAAAATTATCGAACGAAATTCTATTTTAAAATATTTTAAGAATATCAATACAATTTATATATATATACATAAATTCAAATCGTAATCCATTATTTCCTATCGTAGTCGTTGACTATTCAGCGGTGGAGGTGATCGTGGTGAGAAACATATGGTGAGTATTCGTATGTGTACGCAGCATATGGTACTTCGTAGTCATGATAATCATAATGGGTGTACGCTACTGGCGCCGAGTACGGAGCGTATTCGAAAGTTACTGGATACTCGATAACTAAAGGTTTCGGCTTCGCAGAGACGATAACCAGGAGAGCAGCGAATAACACCTGTGAAATATAAAAATATATTAATACTTACTTACTTATCTATCATCACGCCATCTCCCTTGAGGGGTAGGCAGAGAGAGAGCAAAGTGCCAAAAGGCTCTATTCTTATATACGAGTACATCTCTCGCTTCCTCAATATTCATAATGCTCTTTACACACGCCCGGCGGTTTTGGAGACTCCTGACTTTAAATTCTTTCAATACAGACCGGATTTGGTCTAGGTAGGTCGGTCTCGGTCTCCCCTGTACCTACATCCTTTCACTTACGCATTGTGTATCTTCTTAAGCAATCGCTTGTTCGGAATTCTTGTCACGTATTTAAATCATCGGAGCATTCCCTTTCGCATCTTTACACCAATACTCTTTCATGCCTTTTTTTTTTGTTAAGGCGGGAATAATTGTTCCTAACCGCATACCCTGTCATTCGGGGCAACGAACAGGGTAGTATGGGGCTCTCAATCTCTAAATAAGCCCACCGTGTGATGTTTTTATCAATAGTACTTTGGTACACATACATTTTCGAAATGGCCGTGTATTTTCTGTTTGAATACATTCAGAAAGCCACATGATAGCTATGCTTTGAACGCACTAAAGCAAAAACTACATCAGCGCTATAGCCACCATACATTCACACTAATTAAGACTAAAGTGGTTTGAAGAATAAATCTACACATCATGTACTATTACTATTAATGATGTAGTATTTGATGTAGTATTATAATGTAGTAGGTATATAGTAACGATGTAGGTCTCTGCCACGTTAAAATTTTTTTACTAATTATTTTGTTATTAATGACTGCCTCGGTGGTGCAGTGATAGTGTGAGCGATTACTGATCATGAGGTCTCAGATTTGATCCCCGGGTCGTACAGTGTTATCGAGCTTTTTCATAAAACGAAAAATTCTCACTAGTAACCCGGAGTTTGGAACTGTGCCCGGTAGACGGCAATAGGCCCGCCTACTGATACATAAGACTTAAACATAGTTGCTGAACCGTGGGTATGTAATAAACCTCTGCCTATACATTCAGGGATACAGGCGTGAGATATACGTGCGTGTGTTATATTATTTTCGTATTGAAACTATCGTGAGATTGATACATATTAGAAATATATCACCGGCAATAACTCACGTTGAGGATCGATTTAGTCGACCCGGGTTTCGAGCATATTCGATGCTCATCATCAGGGCGAGCGCGCAGCGGTGTCAACGAGTTCCCGCCGGGAACCGCCGGTTGATATATTTCTAATATGTTATATTAATTATATAGACAAAATAGTAGCTGATATGTTAAACTATTCTTGTATTGGAAAAACCTTTTTTCTTTAATGTTATGCTTTTCCAACTTCACTTTTTCAATTATTTAACACGATATGATGGTAATTAATTGAATGAGGCGACACTTGGCGGAAGTCCATTGTTAATATTATAGAATATTTTAGGAGGATAGCTTGCCACTCACCCACGGGTTGTCAATCCCGGTTATCTTAGGACAGAATACCCTTTTTTTTTTTTGTTAAGGCGGGAAAAAATGTTCCTTACCGCACACCCCGTCGTTCGGGGCAACGAACAGGATAGTGTGGGGCCTTCACCCACTAAAGAAACCCGCCGTGTGCCGTCCCTCCGCCTTTCTTGGCGGGCCACTAGAACTATGTCACATTCCTTCGGTGGTACTAGGACAGAATAACCTAAGATTGCCAATCCGCTCTCTCACAGATAGAGGAAAATGTGATAATAGCAAAGTAGCATGCACGATAATGACAAAAAACTCACCAACGCGACACAACCATGCGATACGGTAGAACTCTCAGAACCACAATATTGCAATATTCCGCAATAATCCGAACATAAATTCGACACGTGTTTCGCCTCTAAACGAGCCATTCTCAAGAACGCTCGGCAACAAAAATGGTGTTTTACAATAGCTTATTTCAGAATATTACCAAACATTTACAAAAAGATTCTGTTCAGTGTCAAAGAGACTTACTTCTTAGTGTTTTTGTCCGTTAATTCCAAGATGTTAAGTATGAATGTGTTATCGAAATTAGCAGTCCCGAGCAATTGTCACGATGGCTGAATTGGCAAAGCATCTGAACTTTGTCCAGGAGATGTAGGTTCAAATCCTGCTCGTGACTGTTATATTCGATTTCACATTTTCACACTTTGCGATAGATGCATGTTAAAAATAATTTCTACACGGTTAGCTGATGCGAGCCATGGGTGGCGCCATTGGCTCCTCTGTCGAGCGTCTTACTTCTTTGGTGTCCAACTTCCGTGCACGAGGTTGTGGGTTCGATTCCCACTCAGGACAATTATTTGTGTGATGAACACAGATATTTATACTGCGTCTGGGTGTTTTCTATATATTATATGTATGTATTTAGAAAAAAAAAGTAATATATGTATTATATCCGTAATCTGGTACCCATAGCACAAGCGTTAAGCTTAGTATGGGACTAGAGGACGTTGTGTGAAAATTGTCTGTTAATATTTATTATTATTATTTATTATTATCCCTACTCCACGGCTGGCTGTAATGCGGCATGCGATAGATGGACGAAAAAATTGAGGTGATGGAAAAAAGTTTCACTTTAAAATATTTTAAATATGCCAGCCTTCCTAGGTCAAACATTATTTGTATGCATGAAACGAACCTCAACATTCATTGCATTTCAATGACAGAATTATCTATACGCTGATTAACATGAACAGCTATGTAGATAACGTAGAATATCATTTAAAC
Source organism: Leucoma salicis (assembly GCA_948253155.1). NCBI lineage: Eukaryota > Metazoa > Arthropoda > Insecta > Lepidoptera > Erebidae > Leucoma > Leucoma salicis. The sequence continues at coordinate 6,211,419 of OX411805.1, read as the reverse complement.
ATTTTAAAGGTACCTAAATATTACAAATAATTAACCTAAAATTTAATTTTTTTTGACTGCACAAATGGCGGAGAGGCTTAGATACTGGCCTTCCGCCTGAGTGTTGTGGGGTCGATTCCCACACAGGACAACTCTTTGTGTGATTCATAAATGGTTACTCTGATTCTGGGTGTACTTTGTGTCTGTGAAATTGTATCTTTGTAAAGTCCTCTTCGATAATATGATTATTCTTTAGTGAAGGGAGACCGTCATTTAAAAAAAAAATTTAAATATACATTTATGTTTACCAGAATACAAAGTGTGATATTACTCGTAGATAATGATAGCCACGAGCAGGCTTTGAATTTGAGTCTCCCGTATAACCGTTCCAAACGCTATGCAGCTATCGTGATATCTGCTTGGGACTATAAATTTCCATAATTATTTTCCATGATAAAATATTTAAGTTTATTAATATAAATTTTAATTACTTTAAACAAATACTATTAATTTTACTTAAATCCTAACTATTTTAAAAGCATAACAAAGCCGTGTCTGTACATTTAAGATATTTGAGAAAAGTTAGGTGTGTCTGAACACAAAACAATATTTTTTAGATTTTTTGGTCTGTTCGTTCGCGCATCACGCAAAAGCTACTGAACCGACTTTGTAACTTTTTTTATTTGATAGCTCTTGATTAGGTTTAAAAACTATATTATACCTGCTACTGTATCGAGACCCTGAGATACAACCTAAAAAAGGCTAGTTTTTAAATATAGCTAGGATTAAGCATATAAATAATATAGGTAAAACAAACTAAAATCTACTTACGTATTTGAACATCTTGTTAGAGTTATATTTCGAGTTGATGATGCTATCAGGCGACAAGTTCCGATGTATAATGATATCAACCTATCGGAACCACTTTTATATGAATAGAACATACAGGATAATGTGACAGTCCGCAAGGGTAAACTGACAAACTATCCTCGTAAATCATTTCAGTAGTACAGTCATGTCCAGCCTTGTTGAGTGTTGGACAGGTACATTTAGATCAAGGACACTCCAAATGTATATCAGCAGTACACATTATCACAGTTTCTTATAAACTGTAAATATTTTTAACTAATTAAACTACTTTTTGAAATAAAACTACGTTTACGGAATCTATCGCGTTTACTTGATTTTTATGCTATCCCGACGTTTCGAATACTTAAAACCCACAGTTATATTCGATTGATTAGTTAGTATTTTCTGCATAAATTTAATAATCCATAACAAGTTGTTGCCTACTGAGTTTTCTGGCCAGATCTTTCTCAGTCAGGCCGCGTTCCGATTCGGTGGTAGCTTTTTTAGTCTTAGCTTCTATTAAAATCAATATATTTAATAATAGAAACTAATAATCAATATTGTCTTCTTAATGGTAGTTTTCTGATAACTTAAAAATTTTAATTGGTAGTTTGTGATAGAATTTTTAAGCACTAAATATAAAGAAAATTTTAAAACTTAAAGGAGTATTATACTAATTTTATTATACTAGCTTAAAATCTCATACATTGTAAGCATAAAACTTAGAGTAAATATTTTGAACTGTGTTTTTAAATGAATATTATGTGGGTTGAAATAAATAAACCAAAAATTTGTAAAATCATATTACTGTGGGTAGATGAAACCGTCGAAACAACATATCAGCTTTGGATATCTACCATCTAAGTCCACCCGTGATCATGAATGCTGTAAAGTATTCGAAACGTCGGGATAGCATAAAAATCAAGTAAACGTGATAGATTCCGTAAACGTAGTTTTATTTCAAAATGTGTGAAATTCGCGTAAATGTTAGAACGTATTAATTAAACTACTCTTAACATCAGCCGTGTGGGGCCGGCTTTAGAATTGTCCCACCCCTCTCTACCTACGGGAGTAAGAGCTGACTGAGGGAAAACCAGGGCAGTGGGCAGCAGCACTCCCTCGAGTATTAACAACATCCACTGCGATCGCCAACCCGCCTGCCAAGCGTGGCGATTACGGCATTATCCCCCATGACGGGACCGCTCGTGGTGGCGTTTTCTTGGAGAGGCCTATGTCCAGCAGTGAACGTTGAAAGACTGATGGATGGATGGATGGATCACATCACTATCCCTCATTTTGGGGAGGCCTATGTCCAGCAGTGGACGTCAAAAGGCTGATGGATGGATGGATGGATGAAACTACTCTTTATGCCATTTCCTGATATTTACGCGAATTCTTGTTAATAATTTAATATTATAAATGCGAAAGCGCATTCGTTTCTCCGTTTATGTATTTATTACGCTTTCACGCTATAACTACTTAATCGATGATCGTGAAATTTAGAGTACAATCATTTTTAAAAACAAATCACCCTTCACTAAGGAATACGCCTTGTATTGCAGGGATTTTTACAAATATACAATTTCACGGACATAAAGTATACCCAGACTCAGAACAACCATTTGTGGATCACACAGTTGTCCTGTGTGGGAACCGAACCCACAACACTCGGGCGGAGGGCTAGTATCTAAGCCACCTGTTTCTATTGGATAGCAATTTTTGCATTGAGTTCATTAGTATGGCCTTAAGTGACGTATTAATATAATATAAAGAAGGTAGGAAGGAAGTCGCAACCAGAATCTACTATCATATATCCATCTATCCATCAGCCTTTCAACGTCCACTGCTGGACATAGGCCTCCCCCCCCTTTTTTTTTTGTTTTGGCGGGAAAAAGTGTTCCTAACCGCACACCCCGTCGTTCGGGGCAACAAACAGGGTAGTGTGGGGCCTGCACCCACTAAAGAAACCCGCCGTGTGCCGTCTCTTCGCCTTTATTGGGGAGCCACTGGAACTGTGTTACATTCCTTCGGTGGTCCGCCGGCGGCTTACCCTTTTGGGTAGCCTCTACTGAGCGACGCATACGCACACGGAGCGTCGCACCTCCGTGGGAGGCCTTGCGGGTGGCGGACGTTCCCCGGTCCATCCACCCGCAGCCTCAGCTAGGGCGGCATGAGGCGCAAGTACCTGCGCCTGCACCGCCCCGGTCGCTGGCGGCGGTTTGGGTCAGCGGAAGAATCCTCCTCCCTGGCCCTCTCCACCGCTTCCTTCCGCGAGATAACCTCCTCGCAGAAGGCAGCGACCGCGGCCCAATTCCTGTCGCTACCAAGCATCGCTCTAGCGACGCTCGGCAGCGAGAGGTCCCCCCCTGTTTCCGCGACGAGTTCACGGCGCTGCTCGGCCCAAGCCGGGCACGATTCGAGCGTGTGCCGCGCCGTATCCTCGGCACAGCTGCAATGGTGACAGCCCAGAGTCGCTTTCCTCCTTGCGAATATGTGCAGATATCTGCCGAAGCAACCGTGCCCCGACAGCACCTGCACCAGCCGGAAGGTAATGACCCCGTGCTGTCGCAACGCCCACTCCTCCAGCACCGGCTGGAGCGCCCCTACGGTCCAAAGACCAGCCCGGGATGCCTCCAACCGCGCCCTCCACCTGGCCATGGCAGCTCGGCGGGCGTTGCCCTACCACCTGGCCACCTACCTGGGTAAGGGGCGTCCGCCCCCCTCCCGCTCTTGCGATACCCGCCGATACACCTCGGCGAGCACCTCCGCCTCCAAGTGCCACGGGGGGATTCCGGCCAACGCGCAGGCCGCCTCCGTCGACACCGTGCGGTATCCGCGTATGACCCTGGACGCAACGACTCTCTGTGGTCTCCACAGAAGAGCCCTGTTCAGTGCGTCCAGGGACCCCGTCCACACGGGTGCGCCGTACAGCGCCATCGATCGGACCACCCCCACGTAAAGCCGTCGGCACGCATTGTTGGGTCCACCCATATTCGGCATGAGCCGTGCAAGGGCGGACGCTGCGCCGACTAGTCTCGGGGACAGCTGGCGGAAGTGCTCACGAAAGCGCCACCACCCGTCCAACATAGGCCTCCCCTAGAGAGCGCTACAACGAGCGGTCCTGTGCCGACCGCATCCAACGGCTCCCCGCAGCTTTGACCAGATCATCAGTCCATCTGGTGGGGGGCCGTCCTACGCTGCGCCGTCCGATACGTGGTCGCCACTCGAGAACCTTTCGTCCCCAATGGTTATCGGTTCGTCGAGCGATGTGGCCTTCCCATTGCCACTTCAGCATGGCAACCCGGCGGGCTATGTCGGTCACTTTCATTCTCCTACGGATCTCCGTATTACGGATTCGATCACGTAGGGAAATACCAAGCATAGCCCGCTCCATGGCCCGCTGAGCGACTTCGACTCACTTACTCTCTCGAACTTCGCTCATATGGGCGCTAGTGCCGTAATCGCCACGCTTGGCAGGCGGGTTGGCGATTGCACTTGATGTTGTTAATACTCGTGAGAGTGCTGCTGCCCATTCCCCCTGGTATTCCCTCAGTCGGCTCTTACGACTCCCATGGGAGGAGAGGGGTGGGACAATTCTAAAGCCGACCCCACAGGGCAAACCTATATTTATAAATTTTAAATTTACTACTATTTTAAAATATAGGTATGTAAGTATTATTACAAGAATGCTCCAAAAAAGGAGGGTAGTATCTTATATGAAACTGAAAGAGCCTATCTTATTCAAGCATGAATGTACTGACTCATTCAGGGAAGCTCAACCTAATCACAGAATACCAATATCAGCGTAGGCCTATTAGGGTTCTTCTTCTTGTATGTTGTGTTCCGTTCTGTACAGTGACTAAGAGCGTGGGAGCCCAACACTACCTTCAACTCCTTTACAATAATTCCTCTCCACCTTCTTATCCTGCTTGTCTTCCTCCTCATCATCATTTATATCTCCTTAAAAAAAATATTAGTGAGGACTCCCTTGTATGTAGATATCTCTTACATTAAAGTACAAATTATAATTTGTGAATAAGGGAAAAGAGTATTTTAGTACGAGCGGGAATCGAACCTGCGTCCCTTCCTTTCCGGGGGAGTGCTCTAATCCATTGAGCTATCGTACCATTTCTAGAAAAACCGAATTTCCTCATCACATTTGTCTTAACGACCAACGCCATCTATCGGAAATGCATTTACATGCATTCATCCAATGTAGTAAGTTTAATTTTGCAATTAAAATTCGTACTATTTGTTGGCGTGATTTTTCAAACATTTTGATCTATATTTTAGCACTTGACATGCTCAGCTACTCTTAAAGTACAAATTATAATTTGTGAATAAGGAAAAAGAGTATTTTAGTACGAGCGGGAATCGAACCCGCATCCCTTCCTTTCCGAGGAAGTGCTCTAATCCATTGAGCTATCGTACCATTTCTAGAAATACCGAATTTCGTCATCACATTTGTCTTAACGACCGATGTCGTCGAAGGAGTGCTGCTTCCCAGTCCCCTGGTATTCCCTCAGTCGGCTCTTACGGCTCCCGTGGGTAGAGTGGGGTATTTTTAATTAAATTAAATTTAATTTAATTTATAATGGTATTTTGTTTGTAAAAGTTATTTAATTGACAGGGTTTATAAATAGTGAAGATTGCAGAAAGATGATCCACTAGTTAAGTAGGACACCATTTATAAACTTTGAACTAGTTTTACAACAAAACCATAAGCATGAATAGATATTCAACAGTCTACTAATCTTTTCAATTTAGTTCTTAAGCCAAACTAAATATTAACTACTAGTATGCCGCTCTGACTTCACCACTTGTTCTATGTTAGCTATTTACTGTTTAAGAAGATCTCTACAATGTTTAAAGAACTATTTATCTGTAGTATATCTAGTTATTTTTTATACTATTTTTGACACCATACCATATCAGAAACGCAACATTAACAGTACCTACCATTGTTTCACGTTGATCTTCTGTGATAGGGTGGTACTCGTTCATTCATTCATTGTTCCATTCATACATTCATGTTGATCTTCTGTGAGAGGGTGGTACTCGTTCATTCATTCATTCATTCACGTTGATCTTCTGTGAGAGGGTGGTATTCGTTCATTCATTCATTCACGTTGATCTTCTGTGAGAGGTTGGTACTCGTTCTTCCCCGGTCTGAAAAAAAGACTTGAGGGAAAAAACTATGTATACCCATATATATCGTGTACTAAATCAGACGCTCTTGTGTAACGAAAAATCTGACGCTTAGCACGGATAGAGTGGCAGCGCGGCGAGCGCCTAATTGCGAGCGGCCCGAACGTCCAGCTTCGGTTCAAAAGTGGCATAAAAATGTATTGTAGATAGAAAAATTATTATAACGATAATGGCAATGAAAAATATGACGAAATGCGTTGGGCGTTTAAAAATAAGTAATCTGAAAAACAAACCGACACGAATATCAATGTTTTTTATATTATTGTTTTATTACTTAAATATTAATCAAAGATAGAGTCTAGATATATAATGAAGTCTCAGACATTTCAAAACGAAGTGTACTTAGATAGATAGTTTTAAAACTAGTTTTGATATTTATATCAACATTGATTATACATAAATTAATCTAGTTTTGACCCAGTTTTAAAACTTCGCTAATCGTAAAGGATTCATAATTTAAATTAATAAATATTTTCTGGCTCATAGACTTACAGACCTAATTTTAAAGTTATAAATCACAATTGAATAACTATGTCTTAAGAAATTTTATGAGACGTTGTCGCCCTAATAATTGGTGACAATGTATGCAACGAAGAAAAGTGGGATGTGATTAAATTAGTATTAATATTTAAAAAAGACATAGCATCACGCCTGTATACTCCGAATGGGTAGGCAGAGGTGTTTTACTTATCCAGCTCACAGCTAAGTTTAAGTCCCATGTAATAGGGGCAAGCCTATTGCTGTCTACCGGACACATTTCCAAACTCGGGGCTGCTACTGAGAATTTTTCTTTTTACGGAAAAGCTCAGTAACACTGCTTGACCCGGGATCGAACCCGAGACCTCATGATCAGCAGTCGCTCTCACTACCGCTGCATCACAGAGGCAGTTACTAGTTAGTTAGTTTAGTAGTATTAATTATATAGAAAAAAAATTACATACTCCAACGCTTTACAGCAGCTATTCTTAAAATGTGTTGCAGAAGGCTAGGGTTCCGTGTGGTTTCTGTGAGGGTACATAAAAATAGGGTCATAGTTAAAAATTTATAGGGATATGAAAGGACATAGTAAGGTTTTCAAGTGAAATGTAATTTAGGGTAGGTAAGGTTTTACTTATCTAATTATTCCATTAAGTAAATATCTAAAAGTGTTGTAGTAAAATTACACATCTTTAAAAATATGTTGTCGTGATTATTAATTACCATAAAATAAGTTTTTTGGGGATCTATCAAATATTTACTTTCCACAAGGGTTTTGGGGACGTTCCAAAATAGTTTGAGAACCGCTTTTTACAGTAATTGGATAATATCCTCTATGTCAATAATTTTTTTGCCGTGTGTGACCGGCCTTAGAATTGTCCCACCCCTCTCTACCCACGGGAGTCGTAAGAGCCGACTGAGGGTATACCGGGAGAGTGGGCAGCAGCACTCTCTCGAGTATTAACAACATCCACTGCGATCCCCAACCCGCCTGCTAAGCGTGGCGATTACGGCATTATCCTCCATTTCTTGGGGAGGTCTATGTCCAGCATTGGACGCTGAAAGGCTAATGGATGGATGGATGGATGGATCATTTGCCTCAGTGGTGCAGCGGTAGTGTATGCGACTGCTAATCATGAGGTCTCGGGTTCGATCCCCGGGTTGGGCAATGTTATTGAGCTTTTTCCTAAAAATAAAAAAAATCTCAGTAGTAGCCCGAAGTTTGGAAATGTGCCCGGTAGACGTCAATAGGCTCGCCTCCTATTACGTGGGACTTAAACATAGCTGGCTAGTCGTGGGTGTATAATACACCTCTACCTACCCCTTCGGGGAATACAGGCGTGATGCTATATGTTTGTGTTTTTGCCAAACATTTTTAAGTGATAGGCTGACGGAAAAATGATTAAACTTCCATGTATTAGAGCGTTGCAAATCACCTAATAATGAGATGACACTGAATCTTAAAGCAATAGTGTTTCTGATGGAACAAAAGTCTAATCTTTGCTAGATTAGAGAAGCTATCAGCATCGTATATACTTCCTGGGACCGTTCGGGTAGTAACAGAAATGTCTAAGGAGTGGATAGCACTTAGAGCCAACAGTAGACCACGCAGTAGCAATAGGCGAGGACCACATACTACCATGTTCGTTGAATGACGGGTTGTGCTATTATTTTCCCACCTTAAAAAAATCAACAGTCCACTCAGTAGCTGTCTTCAACTACCATCAACTCCACCACTGGAGTAGCTTATTGGTATTGGTTTGGCGGGCTATAATCCACAACTCCACGTCTAAGCATGTATTGCGTGTGGATGAGTGTGATTCCCTCACTCGATCACTACTTGCTATCAGTGACTCCAATGGATTGTGGACGATAAAAGGAAAAATAATAAAATTATAATGTAGACATTTTTAACTGCCTTCTGTCTTACAGCGGTAGTGTGAGCGAATGCTGATCATGAGGCTTCCAGTTAGAGCCCCAGGTTGGGCAGTGTTATTGAACGTTTTCGTAAAACGAAAAATTCTCATTAGCAGCCTGGAGTTTGGAAATATGCCCGGTAGACGGCATTAGGCTCACCACCTATTACATTGACTTAAACATAGCTGGCGAACCGTAGGTGTATAATAGACCTCTGCCTATCCCTTCGGAATACAGACGTAATGCTATGTTATAATGAAAAAAAAAAGGTGAATCTAGATTAATTGGGCCTATATTGCTATAGACTGTGTAGAGTGCTTATTAAGTTTTTTATACAATATGGTTTCTATAACAAAGTATCTAATGGATATCTAACTTCGTTTTCTTATAATTAAATCATCAAACGCAGTCTCAACGTCTGCCACCACTCCAATATTATCATAACATCGATGAATATGCTAATAACCGCTTTGGTCCGACAATCAAATCCAGGGGAATCTACTTATGGAAAGACTATGAAAATCTTAATATTCCATTATGATTTGAATAATTTTATTTTTGTTTAACATCGTTAATATTACGGACTAGGCTCGGCACGTGCCGTCTTCCGCGTGGATTTCAGAATATAAATACGTTACTCTATGGCAAATTAATTATATCTATGTAAAAATAGCAATCCTAGTGGAACCATATACCTATTTTCCTACATAAAAAATGGCCGGTCCTTTAGACTATTTACATGCAAAATTTGATGATGATTAGTTCGGAAGTTACGGAATAAAAGCGTAACAAACAAATAAACTCTCTTTCAAATCCTTATTACAAAATCGAAACATTTAAATAATTATATACATGTGTCGCCGCAGGAGCATACCCGCTGCCTATCCTCTCCTTAGTATCCTACCTATCCTCTCCTTAATATCCTTCATATCCACCTCCTATCACTACTTGGAGATGATGAAGCGCGAGTGATGCCTCTGGTGTTGCTAGCGTCTATGGGCGCTTAGGACTGCCACCTTATTTGCTACCCACATAGTTTTAAAAAAATGTCTACAGAGGCTCACGCCTGTTTCCCGGAGAGGTAGGCAAAGACAACGGCATATCGCCGCCCACTTTTCACCGCTATAGTAACGAAACGTGACGAACGAACGTGTAGTAATTATTAAACTATTCTTACCCGTCACTGCAATGACGAAATGGCTCATTAATGATGTTTTATATTACAAGGGAGGCATATAAGCATACAGCTTGATGGTAAGTGATTACCATAGCCTACAGATGCTAGCCCACCACTCAATTTTGTCTCAGTTCCAAAGAAGTTGATTAATGATAAAATATAAACTAGACGCTTTATAATATAGCACCGTAGACGTTGATATTTTTAAAACGAATGAAGACATTTTTAAATGTGAATTTAATGCAGGAGTCGGCCAGCATTCTCGCAAATTACCTTGATGGTAAAGTAGGGTGACTAGAAGTTTCTGTACTGAAAAATAACTATGACTTTGGAGATAAAACTACCATATTTCATTCTCAAGTTGTTCTCAAGTTAAATTGTACGAGACGGGTTTATTCAATTTTGTTACGGTTCAAGTTATTTTGGTTTATTTTATGTTAATAGTTTGAATAACTATTGGTTCTGGCTTATAGATAACCAGGTTTAGTCCGCGGCTCTGCCGCAGCCAAAACTATACTAACTTGTCTCAGGTTCCCAACATAGTAGCGAGATAAAATGTATACCAGTTTTTAAGTCAAATCAAAACCTGTCAAATAAATAAAGTTTCATCAAATCCGTTCAGTAGTATATAGCCTAATACAGTATTTTCTTTTTCACATTCTTAAATGTACAGATAGAGCTCTCTTAAAGTTTTATAATAAATAATAATATAATAAATATTCACGGACATTTTTCACACAACGTCTTCTGGTCCCAAACTAAGCTTAACGCTTGTACTATGGGTACCAGATTACGGATATAATACATATATTACTTTTTTTTGTAAATACATACATATAATAGGTAGAAAACACCCAGACGCAGTACAAGTATCTGTGTTCATCACACAAATAATTCTCCTGAGTGGGAATCGAACCCACGACCTTGTGCACGGAAGTCGGTTACACTACCGACTACGCCACGAGGCCCGTCAATAGGAAGATGCCAATAAACTTAGTTCGGTAATTATGGCGTGACAAACAAACAAACTCACTTTCGCATTTGTAGGTACTACCTAAGTATTATAAAGCCGTAAGAGAGATGTATGTAAGATGTTTGAGAAAATACTGTATTGGGATATTTGTTTGTTCACGTAGAAATCACAAAACGGATTTTGACGATATTTTTTGTTCGATACCATATTTGGTTAGATTTAAAAACTGATAAATGTTTACTTTCGCTAATGTGCCGGGAACCTGAGATATATTATAACCTAAAAAAACCGGCTTAGTCTACGGAGGAGACGCGGGCAAAGGCCAGATTTTAATGTTAGTATTTTTTGTGGAATAAAATAATTTGAATTATACTACAATTACATTATATATTTAAAAAAATATATATATATTAGTTCATACTCCCTTGTAGATATCATGATGGCTAAATTAGCAAAGCATCTGGAGCGGTTTTCCAGAAGATCCAGGTTCAAATCTTCTTCTTATTACTATTCTTTAAATGTCCACATTTTCGTACTGTGCTCATGTTTTTTTATACCTAATAGAAAGGGTAGCGAACAAGCATAAGGCCCACCTGATGGTAAGCGGTTACCGTAGCCTATAGACGCTAGCAACACCAGAGGTATCAGTGAGATGGTGGTACTTCCCAGATCGAGCCGTCCCATTCGTGCTGGGATAAGCATCGCTCTACCACTAGAAAATGTGATAGGTGACCAAAAAGTGACACCTAACTGAAACCATGGAACTACCTAGCCTTATCTCAAACTAATCATCCATTAGTACCTACTAGACATATCAAATGATTATTTGGGTCTAGAATAAATGTTTATATTTACAATATAAATACCTCGCGCGCCATCAAATAGTAAGAATTTTAATTGCAAAATTAAACTTGCTATATTGGATTAATGCATGTAAATGCATTCCGATAGATGGCGTTAGTCGTAAAGACAAATGTGATGAGGGAATTGGGATGAACGAATAGGTCAGTACGATAGCTCAGTGGCTTAGAGCACTTCCCCGGATTGGAAAAAACGCGGGTTCGTTTCCCGCTCGTACTAAAAATCTCTTTTTCCTTAATCACAAATAATTTGTACTTTAAATAATATTTATTTAAAACTAGTTTTTAGGTCATATCTCACGTTCCCTATATAGTAGCGGGATAAAATGTATATCAGTTTTAAGCTACCAAATAATAACAAGTTGAATCAAAATACGTTTTGTAGTTTTTGCATGATGCATGAACAAACAAATAAATAAACAGACAAAAATCTAAAAAAAATGTTTTCAGACACGCCTATTAAAGTCAATTTCTCTCAAATATCCCAAATGTACAGACGTAGCTCTGTTACAGCTTTATAATAGTATAGATATAACTAAGACTAAGATTATAAGAATTATTTCATATCACATCCTATTCTATAACATAATAAAAATAGTGCTATCCTTGTGAATTCACTCTTACTGCAACAAAATAGGTCTAACTGATTAGCAACAAGGTTGAGGGTGCGGACTGCTCGCGTCAAATATAATTAGCCCAATATTGATGCGTGCTTGGCCAAAGGAATGTACGCCCTGTGGCTTGTGGTAAGAGGCGTTCAGGTATGTCAGCATCGTGTATGGATTTACATAATAACCATTATGCTATATCTGTAGATTTCTATAATATATATTATCTTTATATAAACACACACACACAACTATAAATGATTATTTATTTATTATATTATTATACAACTAGCCTTTGCCAGCGGCTTCGCCGCAACTAAACGCTAGTTTTTCGGTTATATCTCAGGTTCTCAATATAGTAGCGGGATAAAATTTTGACCAGTTTTGAAGTCAAATCAAGACTTTTCAAATAAAAAAGTTGCATCAAAATCCATCTAGTAGTTCTTTTAAATAAATTCTACAAAAAATTCTAGTTCAAATAATTTTATAGACTTTCGGTTATATCTCAGGTTCCCGATATAGTAGCGGGATAAAATGTATACCAGTTTTTAAGTCTAATCAAGCCCTTTCAAATAAAAAAAGTTGTATCAAAATCCGTTAAGTAGTTTTTGTGTGATGCGCGAACAAACAAACAGACAAACAGACAAAATATCTAAAAAAAATTGTTTTGTGTTTAGACACGCCTATATAGCCTATTAAAGTATTTTTTTCTCAAATATCTTAAATGTACAGACACAGCTCTGTTACAGTTTTATAATAGTATAGATATTATTATACTATATTAGAAATACAAAAGCGTTTGTCTGTTTGTTGCGCTTTCATGCCTTAACTACATATAGTCTAGAATCCAGAAAAGAACATAGGCTTTTTTACTTACTTACTTATCATCACGCAATTTCCCTTGCGGGTTAGGCAGAGAGAACAGAGTGCCAAGAGACTCTATTCTTGCATACATCTCTCGCTTCCTCAACATTCATAATTCTCTTCATACAAGCTGGCCGGTTTCGACGATTCCTGACTCCACCTTTCTTCAATACATGACCGATTTGGTCTAGATAGGTAAGTCTCGGTCTCCCCCTGTACCTACATCCTAGGCTTTTTTATCCCGCAAAAATTACGGTTCCTGTGAGATAGGATATTCATAGAGATAATTAACGTGCCGTAGAGTTTAAAAACGTCATCACATTAATTGCAGAAGAAGCCGCGGGTAGAATCTATTTTCAATATAGAGTTACAATCATCATTCAGCAAAAAATATTGACATACGATCAGCGTTCGCTCAAAGTCTCACCGGAGATAAGTTTTACATAATTCCACTTTGTTAGTCAAGTATCTACTCTAAGTTGTCTTCTCAAACTGCAAATAGCACAAACTTTTATAATTCTTTACTTGAAAGGAGATATAAATAAGAATGAGAAAATAGCTTCGTTTAGATGAAAAGAAATTTCCAGACTCGTTTCAATTCCGCAGCACAATTTATTTATAGAATATAGAATTATATAGGTATCGTGATTTAATCTCCATACTTTACAACACCACAAATTTATTCGTGTTTTAAATATAGTTTTACGCTTTTTCCCATTTAAAGAACAGACGCAGCGTTAATGACTTAGTATTTCATCATAATAAAAGGTAAGCATTTACCATCTAGTGCTTATCTAAAAGGATAAGCAGTAGATGGTAATTTGTTACTAAGAACATTTTACTAATAAAGTCCCAAGAACAAATTATTTGTGAAAATGTGAATAAAGAGAATTTTACTGCGAGCGCTATTCGAACCTGCGTCTCTTCCAATCCAGGGAAGTACTCTAGCCCGCTAAGCTAACACAGTGACCGATGGCCATACCCAATCTCCACATCACATTATTAACTTAAGTAGCTGAGCATGTCAAGTGCTAAAATACAGATCAAAATATCCCTAAACACTTTAGGATCAAATTTTAGGAGCCATGGTCTTTAAAAATAATATAAAAAGACAGATTATTTTGGTACTATCTAATTGGGTCCTCAGATTAGGTATAAGAATATTGTCCACCATATATACTTAAGCTATCTTGAAAGTCTATCCGGCAAGCTTGTGTTTTCATGAACAACAACAAGTGCTAATGTAGTTCTATATAATAAACTTGGAAGACGTTATCCGGATAAAACTACCCAGAATAACCATAACTCTGTACAATAAATGGGAATTTTACACGTAGCAAAATATTATGCGACCATTAGCCTATAAAATTTTATCATCGGTCTGCGAATGGTCGTCCATTATCGTCAAAACTCATCTTCAGCGCCTAATATCTTCCATTTGGCAGCAAAACATACAGCCAATAAAATCGTTAGGGTCTATAAAAGGGTATCTCTAATGCAATCTAGTGGAGAATTAAAATATTGTTTGATAGTCTCAGCCATCTTTTTTTTTGTTTTATTGCATATGTCAAACGAGCCACGGTCCACCTGATGGTAAATGGTAACCCTCGCTCATAGACTCAACTATACCGAGAGTATTGTCAAGCCACTGCTCACCGTTTTATTTCACAGATTTGAAACAAAAGAATAAACGTCTATCTTCTGCTACTTTAGCTTAGCGGTCCAGAGCACTTCCCCGGATTGGATAGGACGCAGGTTCGAAACCTGCTCTCAGTAAAGCTTTCTTTTTCCACTTTCACAAATAATTTGTCCTTTAAAGTTACTTTTCTTTTTTATAAAACTTGATATTTTGTACTTCCATCCTTCCATCCATCCATCCATCAGCCTTTTAACGTCCACTGCTGGATATAGGCCTCCCCAAGAATGGGGGATGGTGCCATAATCGCCACGCTTGGCAGGTGGGTTGGCGATCGCAGTGGATGTTGTTGATACTCGAAGGAATGCTGCTGCCCACTCCCTCGGTTTTCCCTCAGTCGGCTCTTACGACTCCAATGGGTGGACAGGGGTGGGACAATTCTAAAGCCGGCCCTACACGGCAATTTTGTACTTAAGAATCTTTAATTAGTATTTGTTATACATACAATCCCTCCTTAAAAAAATATCTAACTAACTATATAGCCTTTTTGAAAGCTCTTGCGTGGTTTAGAAAAGTAGGAAAACAAAAAGACAAGAGTAGGTACTTGACTACTGTTTTATACCATTTATAAACAATACCTGATTCTCCAAACTAAAGTGCTAAACGCAAATTAGTAACAATTATAACATTCCCTTTGTTCATGGCTGTAAAAGGCTACCAAAATCTGTGAATTTAAATTATCTCATTAGCGAGCTGGTCTGTAAAGCTCGTACCACTTTCATAAACGATCATGTCTTATTACTTTATAACATTTTGGGCACTGTTCACTAGTAAAACAACCTCTAATTACTAATTAATTTTAATTAAAAAGTCTCCTAAATTAACATAATTTGTCGCAAGAAATCACACCTAAAAATTTCAGTCACAGTTTCTAATGCTTTATTCTAATAATCTTTTGTGCCTTTTTCTGTCAAATATATCCGATAGATGGCGCGGCGTCAGCCAAGACATTAAGGATGTTATCGAAATTCGCAGCCCCGAGCAATTGCCATAATTGCTGCTGCAGCTCAATTAGCAAAGCATCTGGAACGGTATTCCAGAAGATGCAAGTTCAAATCCTACTCGTGACTGTATATTCGATTGCAGATTTTTACACTTTGTGTTAATTTATATGGTCAAATGCTTAAAAAATATATCAAAATATTATTTTATTTATTTCTTATAACTGTTAAAATATATATATATATATATATATATATATATATATATATAAATATATATTTTTATATATATATATATATATAATTAAAAAAATACCTAATTCCAGCAACAATCAATACACAAACTTTAATTCTAATCATAGGTGAAATTTTGCTGCCTACTGACTTATTTTCAGTAATAAAAATCTTATTTTAGATTTATATTATCATTCTACGTTTACAATCTAACAAATTCCGATACCAACGACACTTCGGAAATAGAACACGAAAATGGCGTACCCGAATATAAATTTCCGAATTGATTCCGGTTCGAATATTGGCTGCACCAAATACGATCGAATATAGCCCAATTGCGATATTGTTATTGAATAGGCGGTAAAAGTTTGAACCTAAACTGTGCGGGATGTTTGCACAGTGCTCAATGTAAATTCAAATTGTTACTATTTGAGCAAGCTAGCAAGCAATATGTCCAGTTCAAAACCTCGTTTGCGGAGAATATTTATTTAAAAAATAAACGAACCGTTCTATTCAAACTTTTTTTTACATTTTTTTTACTGTGCTCAGGGCTCATTAGGCTCAGGTCTTCTCTCATAATGTATATAGATCCAAGTCCATCCCGCTGGCCCCGTGCCGGTAGGCTCACTTCACAAGCCATCGAGAAAACATCTAACATCAACATCTTCACTGAGCAGTGATAACTTGTAGACTAATACACAAATAATTTCGGAAAATCTTGAGACGTCAGAAGTGTGTGTCATGATTAGTCTGGATCTCGGACTTGAGATCAAACTGCCACTGTCTTTGCAGTCCTTAGTTGTACCGCTAAGCTATAAATATATTTGAACTTAGCGTATAATTTTATATTATTAATTATTATAAAAAAATATATGCTCAGATGATCTAGCAATTTGTCGTGCAGGGTATTTTTGGTTTGATAACCACATTGGAAAATTCTTTCTGTGATAAACTTTTAAAGCACTTGACATGTTTAACTGGGTAATAGAGTATATTATAGTACCTATTATGATGAGATGTGATACATAATCAAGAGCAGTGATCGCCTGCTAGCAAAGCTATGCGTGACTAATTACTTACCATTCAAGTTATGTCACACAGACTGGTACTACTGTTCTACCAGCACAGGCGGAGAGACGTCACTCGAGGAATTTGTTTCTTAGGAATTAGAATAATAGGCTAATGTCACCAGCCCATTGCGTAGAGAGGGCTACAGAATAATGTCACAATACCCCGTTATCTTAATATGATTGATGTGTTTTTTTACCGGATCAATAGGAAAAATGTGACTAGAATAAAATAAATAAATATTTACAGATATTTCACACAACGTCCTCTCCCAAACTAAGCTTAACACTTGTGCTATGGGTATCAGATTACGGATATAATACATATATAACTTTTTTTGTGTATACATACATATAATAGATAGAAAACACCCGTACGCAGTACAAATATCTGTGTTCATCACACAAATAAATGTATTGAGTGGGTATCGAACCCACGACCTCGTGCACGAAAGTCGGTTGCACTACCGACTACGCCACGAGGCCCGTCAAAACAAATACCTAATAGGGGTAAAAGTATGAAATTGCCGTTTTATTGTAATAGGTGCTTCGGATTGACATAGAAACTTCATGATTTGAAATTTTTGAGTGAAACTTTTTTCAAATGGTACCTATGAGGTTCTTCTTTTAAAAAATGTTCAACATTTGATACCCTCAAATGAGTGCACAGAGACAAACATCGACCCCCAGTCACGGCAGCTTCGCTATCCCGTGGCCTAACGGTAGCGGGCCCGGTAAAGGCGGAGCAGGGGGTGCTAAGAATCCCCGGTCGCGATCCGGCTACAACAAACGACTTCTGGCCCTGGTAACACACAACGTCAGGACACTGAGGACTGACGAGAAGATCACCGCGCTGGAAGAGGAATTGAGCAAGATCCGATGGGACATTGTAGGATTATCAGAAGTGCGAAGACAGAGTGAGGGCACGATAATCCTCCAGTCCGGAAATTGCTCTTGGAAGAGCAACCACCAGTCCCAGGGTGGTGCCGAGTTTATCGTTCACAAGTCTCTCATAGGTAATGTGGAGAGGATTGAGAGTGTGTCGAGTAGGGTAGCGTACCTTATACTCAGAATAACCAAACGGTATTCGCTGAAGGTCATAAAGGGTTTACGCACCTACCATGACACATTCCGACGACGAAGTGGAGGCCCTCTACGAGGACATCTCGGAAGCTATTCACGCGTCTAAATGTCACTTCACGGTGGTTATGGGAGACTTCAACTCAAAACTAGGCATAAGGAGAGACGATGAGCTGCGTCAATAGGACTCAAAAATTTTCGGACCATACTCTTAAGCTCATGGCAAGACGGACAGAAATGACGGTGCAGTCTTCGGCTGATTGGTCCAATCAGAGGCGACTAAATAGGCAGATCTCCAAGTCTATGCGACAAGACATTCGCCGATTTAATACCCTGCGTATTAAAGAGGCGATAGAGCGGAACCGAGGTTCCAAAGTGTTCGTGAGAGATCTGTCTGTTGGGAAAAGCCAGCTGACCAAGCTGAAGACCAATGATGGCACTGTTGTTTCATCCAAAGATGCGATATTAAGAGAGGTCCATGAGTTCTATGGACAGTTATACAGATTCCAGAACCCTGTTTTCAGCTTGGTCCATGAGCCCTGATCCTAGTTAACTCGGCATTTTATCGAAGATATCCCGGACGTCAGCCTGTACGAAATCAGAATGGCTCTCAAACAACTAAAGAACGGAAAGGCACCGGAAGAAGACGGAATTACTATAGAGCTTCTGAAGGCAGGCGGAAAGCCGGTCCTCAAAGCCCTCCAGAGGCTATTCAATTCTGTCGTTCTCGGGGGCGTCGTTCCAGAATCGTGGACCAGGAGTGTGGTGGTGCTGTTCTTCAAGAAAGGCGACAGAACCCTCTTGAAGAATTATAGACCCATCTCGCTCTTGAGCCACGTCTATAAGTTGTTTTCGAGAGTCATTCTCTTTGACTGGACTGGATTCGGCATCAACATAAATGGCGAATACACCTTCGATTTGCAGATGATATCGTGGTCATGGCAGAATCGCTGGAGGACCTTGGTACCATGCTCAATGACTTCAACAGTGTCTCCCGACTAGTGGGTCTAAAAATGAACATGGACAAGACGAAAGTCATGCACAATAACCATATCATTTCAGCACCGGTCCTAGTCGGGAACGTGGAACTCGAAGTTGTCGATCACTATGTATACCTGGGACAAACAGTTCAGTTAGGTAGGCACAACTTCGAGAAAGAGGTCAATCGACGAATCCAGCTCGGCTGAGCAGCGTTCGGGAAGCTGAGGAAGATCTTCTTTTCCAATATTCCACAGTGTCTGAAGACGAAGGTCTACGACCAGTGTGTGTTACCGGTGATGACTTACGGAACAGAGGCTTGGTCTCTAAATGTTGGCCTTATATCAAGGCTCAAAGTTGCTCAGCGTGCCATGGAGCGGGCTATGCTTGGGATCTCTCTACGTGATAAGATCCGTAATACGGAAATCCATAGGAGAACGGGAGTAACCGACATAGCCTGTCGGGTCAGCATGGTGAAGTGGCAATAGGCAGGCCACATCACTCGACGAACCGACAACCGTTGGGGAAGAAAGGTTCTCGAGTGGCGACCGCGTATTGTACGGCGCAGTGTAGGACGGCCTCCCACCAGATGGACCGATGACCTGGTCAAAGTCGCAGGCATTCGTTGGATGCAGTCCAGCAGTGGACGATGAAGGGCTGATGGATGGATGTTAAATGAAAAAAAAATTAACTTCAATTTTTCAATACAAATCGCCAATTTCATACTTTAGCCCCTAATACATACATGCTTTCAGTATTTTAAAAGATGCGTTTATTTGCGCTCTTTGCCTATTGCATATTGCTGCCTTGTCGATACATGTCGCATCAATGAACGTTCGATGGATTTAAGCGCATTCTCGTATTAATAATAATAACATTATTAGTCCATGGGGTTAGTAACAATATACTTAATGTCTAATGTTAGTGGTAGGTACAATTAGAATATCTAAAATCACCATAACAGGGTGCATGCAGATGCAACCACTTCCGTATCATAGGTGGGACTCACCTATGATACGGAAGTGTTCTATCTGCAAACACATTGAATTATCAATATTCACTATAGTATTAACTGTTGGTACAGCTGCGAACGCGACAATCAGAGATGCACATCTTTTTCTTAAAATTTGCTGCAAAACCACCTCTATATTTGCATACGCAAACATCCCTGACGCACTGCAGTGCTACGGCCGCCCCAGCAGTACTCTAACGGCAAAGCCAATCACAGCGTGTTTGTTTTGCACTCAAGAAATTTGGTGAACTCTCGACAAATATTTTACTGATAGCCTGTTCGTAGCTCTAGATGATAGGGAATGCGGTTAGGTACATTTTTTCCCACCCCTTGAAGGAATGTAATAAGGTAGCCCGTCAATAAAAGCAGAGAGACGCCACACGGCGGGTTTCTTTAGTGGGTGAGGGCCCCACACTACCCTGTTTGTTGCTCCGAACGACGGGGTGTGTGGTGAGGAATATTTTTTCCCGCCTTAACAAAAAAAATTGGTACCATTTTTTCCCGCCTAAACAAAAAAAGATTTCTCTCCTAGTCTGATGACAAATCAACGTATAACCTATCGCTAGATCTGTCTGTCTTATATAATAATTACATATCGAGTATACAGATGACAGAGTGATTTAGATAGAGACCTCCCTCCAGGGTGTTGTGGATTCGATTCTCACGCAGGACAACTCTATTTGTGATCCACAAATAGTTGGTCTGAGTCTGGGCGTACTTTGTTTCCATGAAATTATATGTTTGTAAAGTCCCCCGCGATACAAGGATTATTTCTTAGTGCAGGGTATTTTAAGGAAAAATCAATAACTTACTTTATTTATTAACTTTAATGCCTCGGTGTTGTAGCGGTAGTGTATGCGACTGCTATTCATAAGGTCTCGGGTTCGAGCCCCGGGTCGGGCGGGTTAATGAGCTTTTTCCTAAAAAGAAAAAATCTCAGTAACAGTCCGGCGTTTGGAAACGTGCCCGGTAGACGTCAATAAGCTCGCCCCCTATTACGTGGGACTTACACATAGCTGGCGAGTCGTGGGTGTGTACACCTCTGCCTACCCCTTCGGGGAATACAGGCGTGATGCTATGTATTTACTTTATTTATTAAGAAAAAAAGAGAAGGCATGATCGGTTAATAAAAATAAATTAAATTTTAGTGTATTACGTTTAGTGCATCATAAATATTAAATTCATGCACGTGCCGGTTCCGCTCAGCTGTTCTCCCGAATAATGTTATGCATGTTGTTTGCAGTCGTTTTGAGTCAATGTGTATCAGTTGAGTCCTCAGTAACAGCGGGCGCAGTATATTTTGTTGTACCGAAATGATCATCATTTTGACTTATAATGCCCCTTAGATTATAAAATCACACAGCTCTAACATAGATCCCTGTGATCTGAAGGTACTAACAAAAATCCCCATAAAGGAATACATCGAAATTGGATCGATAGTGTGGTGACGAACTAAGAATCCATAATGTTTCAAAATTCTTACTCTCTGTTCTATTTCATTATGCCTAAACAATTTACTAAGGAATTAAAAATTAATTTTATATTATTACGATAATATTAAAAATAAAAAAAATATCGATACAAATATCAGAACTTACACTGGCAAGTATATTGATAGAAATATTAAACCTTAATTTATGTTGGTGAGCTTTGAAACAAAACAATGAAGGATAAACATAGACTAAGTATACTACTGGACGGAGCCATAGCGCTGTTGCCGTTCTGTATTCATTTGTCAAACACAGTATTGTTATTTCTGTCTATTGTTCGAAGTCTCAATAGGAATAAAAAAGATAGCTTATATAACTTTGGCAATGACGTACTGTATGTGAAATTCGTGTCACACGCTGACCGACTAGTAGGTCAAAACGTTGCGATTTGGTGCATCATAAAAGTTAAATACTAGAAAGTTCTATTGAAGTTGAGAAATATCTTGTGCGCTAGTGAAAATATATCGTGTGTGTCTGTCTTTTGTTCATCCAGAACGACGCAAGGAGGTGTAAAGAATCCAAATTTGTAATTTCATACGTAAGTCTATATCATCTATTTTCACCTTAAATAACTACGAAACCCAATAAAAATTCGATAGATATTGGAAGATTTAGATGTTATCAATATGATAATATTATTATACATTGATATAAAAATAAGTTTATCAGTTAAAATTATTAAAATAATATCCATTGTTTTAGGCGCCCTTTGTAGTGATGTAGTCAATAGTCATTTACACTTTATCGATAGTTCAACCAACTGAACTAAACATTTGCTTTTTATGGTTTCATAAAGTTTGTTATCTTTTATAGGTTTCCAAAATATCCTGAAGTTAGAAAAGCGTGGATCAAGTCCATAAGAAGAGAAAACTGGGAGCCAAATAAATATTCCCGCCTATGCTCTGAGCATTTTGAACAATCTTGTTTCAAAGTACAAATTATTTGTGAATAAAGAAAAAGAGATTTTTAGTAGGGGCGGGAATCGAACCACGCATCTTTTCCAATCCGGGGAAGTGCTCTAAGCCACTGAGCTACCCTACTGACCTTTCGATCATCCCAAATTATTAATAACATTTGTCTTACGACTAACGCCATCTACCGGCAAGCATTACATGCATCCAATATAGTAAGTTTAATTTTGCAATTAAAATTCATACTATTTGATGGCGCGATTTTTTCAACTTTTTAGATCTAATTCTTTTAGCAATTGACATGCTCCCCTACTTTTTAAAGTACAAATTATTTGTGAATTAAGAAAAAGAGATTTTTAGTAGGGGCGGGAATCGAACCACGCATCTTTTCCAATCCGGGGAAGTGCTCTAAGCCACTGAGCTACCCTACTGACCTTTCGATCATCCTAAATTCTTAATCACTACTATTTGATGAATTCATGAATTTTAATTTCAAAATTAAACTTACTATATTGGATGCATGTAATGCTTGCCGGTAGATGGCGTTAGTCGTAAGACAAATGTGATTAAGAAATACTTTGTATTAATTTATATGACTAACCAAGACAAATGCTTAATAATATATAACAACTAGCTGACCCAGCAAACGTTGTTTTGTCATATAATTTTTTTCTACATCGGCAGTAGAAGGTTGAAAATTTTAGGGTTGTATGTATTTTTAATGCCGAATCATAAAGAACAAAAAATAAAAAAAATTATCTAAAAATTAAAAAAAAAATAGGGGTGGACTACCCTTAACATTTAGAGGGATGAAAAATAGATGTTGTCCGATTCTCAGACCTACTCAATATGCACACAAAATTTCATGAGAATCGGTTAAGCCGTTTCGGAGGAGTACGGTAACTAACATTGTGACATGGAAATTTTATATATTAGATATCAAAATACAGTATAGAATTGATATTTAGTATGATTGTTACCGAATTTATAATTCACTATAATATAATTTTTTTATACTACGTGGGTGACAATCATACGACCCATGATGGTAAGCGATTACGGTAGTCTAAAAAAATATGAAATAAATAGTACATATTTTTTTTGATAACACTACTACGACGTGATACATTTTTATTAAAAAAAAAAATTTCTAACCATTTGTGCAAATCAAAGAAAATATGTACTATATTTATTTCACTAGATTAATACATAGCTGGCTGTGTGGGGCCGGTTTTAGAATTGTCCCACCCCTCTCTACCCACGGGAGTCGTAAGAGCCGACTGAAGGTATACCAGGGGAGTGGGCAGCAGTACTCCCTCGAGTATTAACAACATCCACTGCGATCGCCAACTCGCCTGCCATGCGTGGCGATTACGGCATTATCCCCCATAACGGGACCGCTCGTTGTGGCGTTCTCTTGGGGAGGCCTATGTCCAGCAGTGGACGTTGAAAGGCTGATGGATGGATGGATATATTATATGTCACTTTAAAATAAATAATTATTTTTCCCGTTACTTATTTTTATTTTATTTGTTACTTGCAATTTTACATTAGATAGGTGCAGCGCAGACGACACACTTTTTGTGCCATCGAGTCTGCGACGCACAAAAAGTCTGCATGGCACACAAAAAGTCCATCGCGGATTTTTCACAGACTTAAAGTACACGACGCACATCTACGATCATTCTGTTGGCAAAACTGTAAGGACGTACACGCTGCGGAAATGCAGAGATCGCGATGTATTATTCAAGTTGTGGGAATTTCCGTTCAACCTCCTCACATAGATATATTTATTGTTGTGAATCGATTGATATAATTATATTATTCATTGATGTTCTTTATCTTAAACAGAAATAATCTAATGTGCCTGTAAGAACCCCTCTGGTCCCGGTACAAAAGTAATCTCTCTATCAGTTTGTGTTATTGTGTTACTGAATAATAATATATACATAAAATCCTTCATGGTTACTAACGACTTTTTTGTGATTTTATATAAATAATCGTGCCATCTGCCTAATTGTATACTCTTATTGTGTGGTTGTTACAAAACATTATAATCATTGAGCAAGGTATCGTGTATCATTTCTCCAGAGCACGCATCCGAGACATGGGAACTTGACGATGAGATTAATATTCTGATGGTACCCATATTCCCATAAAATCCAAACAGGTAAGTATATAATAAGTATAGGTCCAAACAGGAGCGGAATAAATATTACAGCCCACGTCTTCCCACATTTTTCTCTTTAAATATCTATTATTTTATTCTGGCTTAGAAGTATTTATCATAAATAAATTGCTGGGCTGTTTTGTACTTCTTGTATTAACATCGATACATTGATCTCTGGCGCCATACTTTACATCCACCACTTAACGAAGACTCGTAACCGTACGGTTGCAGATTAAAGTGTGCGCCGTCTGCGTTAGCGCACGTTGAAGCAATCGTTCTATTTTTTTCGTGCACATTTTTGTGCGGCGCGGCGCGGCGTGGTCTGCAAGAACTACGCGGATTTTTTATCCGTCGGACTTTTTGTGCGTCGTATGCGTTACTGCATATAATTACATAGGTTCTATTTTTACAGACTAAAAGGTACGCCACGGATAGTACGTCGTCTGCGCCGCACCTTAATGATAGAAAATAAAAAATACGGATTAGAAAACCAGGAAGAGAGAGAGAAAAAATAACGCTAACGATGATTTATATATTATAATATCAATAATCAAAATGTGCATATCATTTTACACTGAGTTGAAGAAAAGTCGTCAGGAACTTCGTTCCGGGAGAGGGGCCCCGACCGCACTTATTTCTTTGCAACACTCAATATATCTCCGCCACTGACACCCCACCTCATGCATATCCAAGTAGATGCTTTGTTATATACTCGTACATCACAAATACCCCATCTTCAGTCGACATAGTACATACGCCACTGCACTGAAACAGCGATAAGTAAATATTTATTCTTACTGATTTTCAACAACTACACAGACAAATACAGCATAGAAAACGATTTTGAGACGCCTTGCATCGCATGAGACAGAGGTAATACTTCGACAAATATGTTGCATTTCTCAATATTTGTTGGTTTTCGAGAAATACTTGTAGTTGATTCTACCTCCACAGACTATGGCTTGACTGTACTTCTGATATTACTGATCTCTTCAGCGGCGTTTACCAATTACTAACAGGTGAGATGTGATATCTGCCGCTGTTACAACAGAAAAGGCGCATGTCACGGTTATGCCACATACAAACAGATCAAGATATCCAAAAAATAATGAGTAACGAATACCTACTAGTAATGATTAAAGTACTTTCGCTCAGCCAGTATTAGATGGGTAACCAAACAGTGACACATATTTGTGAAAACCTGACCATCTCAGAACTTTGGTAAGAATGTTCAGTAGTGGGTCCCGGTAAATAAAATCTTGGCAGTCGTTTTTTCAGGGGCCTGAATTAAAAATCTGACTCCAGTCTTATTCTTAAGTTGCCAGTTGTCAGATACGCAGGCTCTGTTTAAATACTGCTGGATTAGGCTTAGAGGATAGGAAGATGATGATACTAGTAATTTGGAGTTTATTATGGCCATGGAGGAACTGAACATCGATATAATCGCAATAAATGAAACTTGGATCCGCGCTGGTGAAGAGGGCCGGGCACCGACAGTACCCAATTACCGTTTACGTCATATTCCCCGGCCACAGGTTGTACGAGGGGGTCGAGGCGGTGGTGTTGGGTTCTACGTACGGCGGGACCTTAGAGTTCTCACTAAGCCTCACCCCCTCTCGCCTCAAGTCGAGCAAATGTGGCTAGAATTTAGAATAAATTCTTTAATGGTCATTATAGGAACCGCATACAGACCACCATGGCTCGACGTGAATGTTTTCATAGATGCGATTTCAGACTCGGTGTCTTCATTTAGCAGAGCTGATAAAATAATACTTTTGGGTGACTTTAACATAAATATGCTCAACGGCTCAGACAACAAAACAAAGTTGCTTAACACCTTTTTACAGTGTTGTAACCTAAAGCAAGTTATCAACGTGCCAACTCACTTTACTGAATGCAGTGAGACTTTAATTGATGTGATATGTACTGATGCCCCAGTCGATAATATTTCTGTACAACATAAGCCCGACCTTGGCCAACACGCAGTGATATCTTTAGATTTGCACCTCAAGGTTAATAAGTTGATTCCTAGATATATATATTACCGGCCTTTTAATCATATATTACTAGATATTTTTTGTACCGATACCGCTAATCTTAACTGGCCGTTAATATTGCGACAGGGTGATGTAAACAATATGGTGTCAATATTTAACTCGCTTTTAACAACCTTGTTCGACTTGCATGCCCCGATAAGAAAGATCATTATCAAGGAAAAATCACATCCGTGGATCACGGACACTGTCAAAGAAATGATAAAATTGCGAGATAAGTACTTCAAAAGATTCAAATTAAGTAAACTAGATATTCACAAAGAGAGTTATAAAAAAATGAAGTGCTTTGTTGCTGCGGCGATGGAGAGTGAAAAAAGAGCTTATTTCAATACTTTTATCAACAGAAACATAAATAATCCTAAGAGACTTTGGAAAAATCTTAAATCTACAGTTGCAGTAACTAACCAAAGTAAACTTGATTTACCCCCATCATGCAGTAACCCAGAAATTCTTAACAGGCATTTCCTGTCTATTCCTGGTGATGAATCTGTTGTTATTTCAACTCTTACATACTTCGAGTTTCATAGATTTCACGATAGCACTTTTACACTTGAGACAATTAATGAAGACTTAGTACTGGAGGCCTTTAATAGTTTAAAATCAAATGCCTTAGGTTCCGATGATATTTCTCTGGAGATGCTTAAGAGGACTCTACCGCAAAGTCTCCCTGCAATTACTGCAATTATAAATAGGTCTATAACATCTTCAACCTTCCCAGACCTGTGGAAAACTGCTATAGTGAAACCTATACCCAAGCTTCCTAATCCTATGTATGCTAAAGACCTTAGACCAATCAATATTCTTCCTTGTCTTTCAAAGATTCTGGAGAGGATTATTTATAATCAGCTGAGGAGTTACCTTGAAAAATATAATATTTTACCTCCAATGCAGTCCGGATTTAGACAAGGCCATAGTACCACTACTGCGCTTTTAGATATAGTAGATGACATATTAGAGGCTAGGGACCATGGTATGGGTACCATCCTGGTTCTACTTGATTTTTCACGTGCTTTTGAGTCTCTTAATATTCCTCTCCTTCTTTCCAAACTCTCTTACTATGGTTTCGACTCCGCCACAGTAAAGTGGTTTCACAGTTATTTATGCAACAGACTTCAATATGTACAATTAGACAATATTGGTTCTAGGTCATCCAACAGGGAAGTAACCAGGGGAGTTCCTCAGGGATCCATACTCGGCCCTCTCCTCTTTATTTTATATAGTGCTGATCTCATAAAGCATATACACAACTCTAAATTTCACCTCTATGCAGACGATCTCCAAGTTTATACCTCTTTTAAACCTTACGACTGCCATCAATCTGTTAATAAATTAAATGAAGATCTGGACAGTATCGCCGGTTGGGCTAAGTTAAACTCATTGGTAATAAACCCGGATAAATCTAAATTCTTAATATTAGGATCAAAAACTTGTACAAATATAATAGTTACTTTGAATCCATCGATAAGTATACAGGGCTGCCTAATTGAGCAGGTATCGGAGGCTCGTAACCTGGGCGTAATTTTCGACAGTCAACTGCACTTTGAGACGCATGTGCTGGAATCCGTGCGAAACTGTTTTTACCGTCTCAAACTTTTATATCGAATACGGCCATATCTTTCTGTAGATTTGCGTTTAATGTTGTGTGAATCGCTCGTTTTGTCTAAACTGAATTATGCTGACAGTGTTTACGGTTCGTGTATATTAGGTAGAACAGAGAAGATTGTGCAACGGGTGCAGAATGCATGTGCTCGGTTTTGTTATGACGTCTCTCCACGGTCACATGTTACCCCTTTTTTAAATGCTGGCAATCTCTTAAAGATGTCTGCTCGCAGAAAGCTCCACCTGACGACTTTGTTGTTTGGTATTATAAGAGATGAGAAACCAAGCTATCTCTACAACAAATTGTCGTGGTCTCGGGAGAGACATCAATACAAAACCAGGGCATCCTCTTACCTTCTGCTTACTAATAAACACCGCACAGCTGCTTTTCGGGGAAGTTTCAAGTTTGCTGCCACACGGTGCTGGAATGTACTTAAACCCCCTCTGCTTTCTTTGAAAACATCGCGTACATTTAAAATTAAATTAAAAGAAATGTTGTTAAGTGAACAAAAACTCATACCATAGCATTACTCGTATTTGTGCCTCTTATAATGTGTGTTACAGTATTGCAGTCTACTACCGGTACGTAAGTGCTCATAATCTACTCCTCGGTCTTCCTTGTAGCAATATAGAATATTGTAATTTATAATTAATTTCAGTTTCGCTATTTTCTAATCAGATTAGCCTATTAGTTGCATTTCTATGTTCATATGCCACCTGTGATTGTCGTTTTCTGTTTCACGCTGTGTTTGTGTAAATGGCCCAGCGTGTCTAATGTTGTGGATGTTTATATGACATATTTATTGCTCTTGCTTGACTGCTATTTTCTGTTGTTCTTACTAAGTACCTACTTATATTCCTATTATGTACCTACCTATATATTTACATTATTTCGTAAGTATATATTTACATTATTTCTTACTACTCATTTATTTTATTTATATATATTTTGATTCATTTTATGTTAATATACATTATAATTAGATTTAATTGATGTACGAATATAAATCCTGTATAGGTACATACTTGGGTATTGGCTAAGGCATAGCTACGTGCTTGGCATTCGTTACCCTATCGTGGGCCCATCAGAATATCAGCGCTGGAGCATCAAGGTGTTGCAGCACAAGCTGAGATGGGTACCTTATTTTTGTCCTCACACATTTACTAATTGATTTGTTCTGCTTACATAGTTTTACATAACTTGTCGTGTGTGATCAAAAATAAAATTTATTTTCTTTCTTTCTTTCTTTCTTTCTTTCTTAATTTGATAATTTATTTTATACTCTTATGAACCTACAAAAGTATTTTTAATCTATACTATTATAAAGCTGTAAACTGCTGTGTTTGTATATTTAAGATATTCGAGAAAAAATGTCTGTATAATAGAGGTGTGTCTAAACACAAAACAACTTTTTTTCGAATTGTTGTCTGTTCGTTCGTTCGCGCATCATGCAAAAACCACAGAACGGATTTTGATGCAAGTTTTTTATTTGATAGCTCGTGATTACACTTAGAAACTGGTATACATTTTATTCCGCTACTATGTCGGGAACCTGAGATATTATTTAAAAACTAGGCTGCAGGCAAAGGCTAGTAATAAATATCTGAGTGTAGGTTATGGACTTAATACGTCCATGGTGTAGGTATAGCCACCACAAAATTTAATTAAGTTACTAGTTCAGAAAGGAACTGCCTCTGTGGGTGCAGCGGTAGTGTGAGCGACTGCTGATCATGAGGTCTCGGGTTCGATCCCCGGCTCGGGAAGTGTTATTGAGCTTTTTCGTAAAAAGAAAAATTCTCAGTAGCAGCCTTTAGTATAGAAATGTGCCCGGTAGGCGGCAATAGGTTCGCCTCCTATTACGTGGGACTTACACATAGCTGGTGAACAGTGGATGTGTAATACACCTCTGCCTATCCCTTCGGGCAATACAGGCGTGATGCTATATTTACGTTATATTTTTATTTCAGAAAGGATATATATTATCTACTTGTCCATGACAAGTCTAACAGAAAAAAATATCTTTGTACCAGGTGTGTGTTACATTTCAGAACAAGTCCTAGTTGCTATCTATACTCGTAACTTTTTGCACACCATATTTCGATATTTTGTAATATGATATAATGATCTGAAATTTATATCGGAGATATTATGGATAAATGAAATTTTTAATCTAAATATGGTTTCAGATATTTAGATTACGGATACATATTACGAATTTCAGATTTTCTGATAGCAGCTACGGATATTGGAATGAACGAAATGTCCGAATCTCCCGTTACAACCAAAAAAAACCGAAGTTCTTCACGGTCGGTCCTACGTTAGGTGATGACCGACCCGCTTGGGTCCGATAACAAGTAAGTACTATCATTTGGTACAGAAACCTTCCACCACTATTTATATTAATTGTGTACATTTATTAGTTACCTAAGATTGAACCAACTTATGTGGTATTTTTTTGTTTTTATTGCATGTAGTGGCAGACGAGCCACGGCCCATCTGATGGTAAATGGTAACCGTCGCTCATGGACTCAACTATACCGAAAGTATTGTCAAGCCGCTGCTCACCATTTCATTTCACCGATATGAAATGAAAGAATAAACAGCAGTCTCCTGCTACAGCCAAAACGCAACGATGTGCTTCATGGCCGGTCACACGGGAGATGGTAGTATCAACCCACTCGGGCCCGATACCAAGTGACTACTTGGTAGCCTGCCCTACCCCCAATCATGCAATAGACGATAATTGCTTACATCCCTTAGTCGCCTCATACGACACCCGTGGGAAATAATGCCAAGGAGTAACTCTCCCAATCTCCGATAATATTGGGGTCCTCGGCATCGATATTTCAAGCAAAGTCCAATTTGGGAGTCATTTGGAGTACAAAGCCAAATTGGCAAGCAAAAAACTGGGCGTCCTGAACAGAGCCAAGCGGTACTCCACAGCGAGGCAGAGACTTGCACTTTATAAGGCAGAAGTCCGGCCTCACTTGGAGTAAGACTCACATTTCTGGGCAGGCGCACCAAAATACCAACTCTACCCATTTGACTCCCTGCAAAGGCGTGCTGTTCGAATTGTCGACGATCCCAATCTCACGGATGAACTGGAGTCGCTGGGGCGGCGGAGAGACTTTGGGTCTCTTTGTGTGTTCTATCGACTCTTCGATGGGGAGTGCTCTGAGGAACTGTTTGAGGTGGTACCAACATCCCCTTTTTACCACCGGACCACGAGACATTGTAGCAGAATTCATCTACACCACCTGGAAACGATCTCGTCCAAGACGGTTCGTTTCCAGCGCTCTTTTCTACCACGTGCGTGTAGGCTCTGGAATGATCTTCCTGCTGCGGTGTTTCCCCAGCGCTACGACATATCCTTCTTTAACCGAGGTTTGAGAAAAGCTTTACTCACGATAGGCGGTGGCTTGGCTGTACCCCTGGTGTTGCCAAAGTCCATGGAGCGACGGTTACCACTTACCATCAGGTGGGCCGTTTGCTTGTCTTCCACCGTTGGCAATAAAAAAAATGTGGTGGTGACACTTGTATTCTTAGTCCGTCACTACACGGACTTAAGATTAGTACCGATGTAATGATAATATTTTTACATTTAACTGATTTCCCATGGTGTGTCAAATAAAACGTGTTTTCTTTCTTAAGTAAAGCAATATTTAACGGCTTACTTACATACTTTACCCGCCTCGTACGGTATTCGCGGAAAAAAATGGAATAACAGTATTCTTTTTCTAGTGATCACATGGATAAAATATTTCGCATAGGTTTTTGCTTGTCTTATATTCAGACCAAGAAAACAATAATGGACATCATTATATAGGTATCATTACGAACAATCCAATGAAGCCATATAAAAACATACGAAACTAGTAATTACACGCGCTTACGCATACATATATGTATACAAACTAGCCTTTGGTAGCGGCTTCGCCGAAGCCTAAACTTAATTTTTAGCTTGCATCTCAGGTTTCAGATATAGTAGCGGGATAAAATATATAGGTACCAGTTTTTAAGTCTAATCAAGAACTCTCAAATAAAAAAAATGCTTCAAAATACGTTCAGTAGTTTTTGCGTGATGCGCGAACGAATAATCAGACAAACAGACAAAAAAATCTAAAAAAAAAATGTTTTGTGTTCAGACACGCCTATATGCTATATAGGGATATGCTAATATAGTTTTTTTTTTCTCAAATATCTTAAATGTACAGACACAGCTCTGTTACAGCTTTATAATAGTACTAGTCTTTGCCCGCGGCTCCGCCGCAGCCCAAAGCTAGTTTTTGGCTTATATCTCAGGTTCCCAATATAGTAGCGGGATAAAATGTATATCAGTTTTTAAGTCTAATCAAGAGCTGTCAAATAAAAAAGTTCTCTGAGCTCTGTTACGGCTTTATTATAGTATAGATAGACTAAACCATGCCAAAACGAAGTGACATAATCCACGAGTTTTACCAGAGTTTGATTTAAAATTATCCCATTTAAAAATGTCTCAACGATTTCATAGTTACTTTACGTACATGAATGAGTACTTCGTCACCATCATAATATGGCCTATACGATTTGCTGTAAACTTACTTTATACTTTGACTATTCATTTATGTTTTAAACATAGAACTTTTAAATCCATCCATCCATCAGCCTTTAAACGTCCACTGCTGGACATAGGCCTCCCCAAGAATGGGGGATAATGCCTTAATCGCCACGCTTGGCAGGCGGCTTGGCGATCGCAGTGGATGTTGTTAATACTCGAGGAAGTGCTGCTGCCCACTCCCCCGGTATTCCCTCAGTCGGCTCTTACGACTCCCGTGGGTAGAGAGGGGTGGGACAATTCTAAAGCCAGCTAGAACAGCACGGCTAGAACTTTTAAAAATTTACCCAAATTATAGGATTTTTTTCTTTCCGGTGAAAACACTTTCACGCACACATCTTTAAAAAAGTAGCTTCACTTTTTGCATAGTAGAAAGAGTGGGAAGTAGATTATCTTCATACAAACGCACTTCTCGCGGCTTGTATGTGTGCGCCATAGTATCGTACGCACACTCTAACAAAATCTCGACCCGTTTCTCAGTACGCCAGTTTGGCTGTCTAAATGTCATATCATGTCGATTTCTCAGTATTGTAGGTATAGTGACTAAGTAATAATCGTAAGTTAACCAGGTTCAGGGTTAGTGAGGTCGGTTTTACCTAAACGATTACAAGTAAAAAATACAACTGCCCGGCCCTTGCCAATTTCTAGGCACTGAATTAAAATTTTGCTAAAAGTGACAACCCTGAGACAGGCAAGTATGGTAAGTAATTATATCGCGGAATGGGCCGGAGATAGCCTACTTCCCCACTCTTTCTACTATGCTTTTTGGTTGACAATGCAGTGTCTTTATTGATGTGAAACCGGTCGGCTGTTCGGCTGTTAGCGTGGCGACGCTTTTATTGTACTTGTCCCGTTCAAATCTTGCAAGTTAAATTTGACACACTTCCCGGTTTCCGGTTGAGCTGAAATATTTTACACGCATGTGTATATCACGTGACAATGCAATGTTATGATGACATGGAGCTAATTTGATAATGGAGCTGGAAAGTGGACATAGGAACTCTATAATGAAACGGCGCAACCCCATCGAGTTTGGGCTCGTATGATTCGTCTTGCCGAGTACTTTGTGTCTAGATGGTATCTAGCGGCTTATGATGAAGCTGGAAGGTGGCCATAGTAACTCTACAATGAAATGACGCAACCCCGTCGAGTTGGGCACGTTTGATTCGTCATCATGAGTATTTTGTCTTGAGATGGTATCCAGGGTCTGATGATGGAGCTGGAAGGTGGCCATGCGAAACTCTGTAATTAAATGGCGCAACTCCATTGAGTTAGGGCTCGTTTGAAATGTCCTGACTAGAACTGCAGTCATAGATGATATCCAGGGTCTGATGATGGAGCTGGAAGGTGACCAGAGTAACTCTGTAATGAACGACGCAACCCCATCGAGTTTGGAATCATTTGATTCGTCTTGACGAGTACTTTGTTTTTATATGGTATCCAGGGTCTGATGATGGAGCTAGAAGGTAGCCATAGAAACTCCGTTATAAAATGACTCGTATGATTTGTCTTGACGAGTACTTTGTCTCTAGATGGTATCCACGGTCTGGTGATGGAGCTGGAAGGTAGCCACAGTAACTCTGTAATGAAACTACGCAACCCTATCGAGTTTATACTCGTTTGATTCATCTTGAGGAGTACTTTGTCAAGTTATGATCATTTTATTTCTACAAAATAATTTCGATGTTTTCACATCTGCTAGACGTCCCGCAACTTCTAGTTTTTTTTTGTTAAACTGAGTAGGTATATCATTATTAGAATTATAAAAAATCTGGCTCTTTTCACCTAGCAAATTACAAAAAGAATAAAACAATAAGTTTCGGCTTTCAAGCAATATATTTTCTTGGGTCCCACATGGAGCATAACAAAGTGCTTTTTAACACAGGACGAACCCGAGAACATATATCATCGAAATTGGCAACACGAACCACTTATAGAGTAACCATGAATAAAAATATACTGTTTCTTTGTGATGGACTAAGAATATACACTCCGCATCACACCGTATAAGCTCAGGCGCCCCACAAGGTTCCCATTTGGCCCCGATCCTGTTTAACATATTTATTAATGACATTCACCAATGTTTTCGTTTTTCTGAACCTTATCTATACGCTGATGACTTAAAGTTTGCACGCAAAATTGACTCTTTTAGAGATAATGACCTTCTTCAGGACGATCTTAACCGAGTTATAGAATACGAAAAATTAACTATATCAATACTAAGTACTTCATAGGTCAAGACAGGGTCCAGAAGGTGGAAATAATCAAAGGCTTGGGAGTACTATTCGACAGAAAAGTCAGCTTTGTGCCTCACATAGATAATATTATTAAAAAGGCCTCAAAAATGTTAGGATTTATACTTCGTAACAGTAAAGGATTTAAAAATAGCAGCACTAAAATAATGTTGTACAATAGTCTAGTGCGGAGTGTGTTGGAATACTGTAGCGTTGTATGGAGACCCCATTATGCCACTCACATGTTACGGTTAGAGCGTGTCCAGAAGCGGTTCATGTGGCACCTCGCATTCTGTGAAGGTAAAACTAAGCGTTTGCCATCCTATATATCACGACTGCGTCATTTCAGGGTACAACGGCTCATCATTCCTATATAAATTAGTAAGAAATTAAATAGACTGCCCCAAACTGCTTAATCTCCTCAGATTTCGTGTCCCTTCTAGATATCCTAGGAATCCTATTACACCACTATGTCCGCCGCTACGTATGTCTGTACTTGGCGCAAACTCACCAATTCCAAGGTTGTGTAATTACTCAATATCTATAGTGACTTAATTGATGTGCACTTTGACAGCATGGGTAGCTTTATTAGGGTCTTTACACGTGACAAACAATGATTCTGACTTTCTTGTGCTGTCATGGTGAATATATCACTCAACCGCGAATTCTGGGTGTTGTCACATATCCGAAATACATACGATTAATTTTAAATGTTGATATCTCTGAAATTCTACCCATTTGTTGGTTTTTATTTTATTTTAAATTGTATTTTATATTATGTTATTCCCCTTCCTTTATCTCAATGTTCATTTTTTAAATATTAATATATTGATAATAATAATAATAATTTTATAAACAATAATTTAATTGAATTGATGTTTGTATTCTGTCCGTATAATGTGCATGCGGTGTTAGCCAGTAAGTGGTTGTTACACATGTAAATGTATCATCTACTTTATTTAGAAAATAAGTTAAAATGTACAGTGAAAACAATCGTTGGTTAACCTAATAAATAAATAAATACAACGAATGGACGTGACTTACTAATAAAAATGTGAAAGTAACTTTGTTTATTTGCTAACTCTTGATATCGTAACTACTTCACCAATCACGAATTGTGGTATACATAATACCTCGGGAGTACAGATTAGGACATAGGCTAATAACTATTATTTATCGCAAAAACGAAACGCTAAGACACGAAATACTACCCTCACTGAGGGCAGTACTAGTAGTGAAAAATTTATTATCTGTGGTCACTTGCTATCAGTATTGTTAAATCTACGGTCGCTCGCTTCATTCTGAGTACCTATTTAAAAATAAATGGGGATATTTACTACCATCGTTTCATAGCTTTATCGACATGGCCATTGAAAACTATCATTTTCATACAATTTGTACCCTGTAATTTGGTAAATTTTAATTTTAGTCGTGATATGCCTCTATGTGATATACATACATAATTGTAACTTCAGTATACTTTTATTTCCCAAAAATCCATCATTAAAAAAGTGGAAAAAGTTGCAAAGGTTTTGTGGTTACAGCATAGCGTCTTTCACTTCTTTAATCTTCCAGGTACTGTACATTTTAACAATATCCCTGATTAACCGGATTAAATAAAAAAAATAGCAAACAACTCTCAGGCAAACAAAGCAACTACAATTTGACAGTGGCCTTCTTGCCGATAGCGCCATCTGTGCCCAGCTTTGCCCGTGGATCCCCATTACCTATAAAATTATGACTAATTATCTGTTTTGTTTGATACAGTTTACAAAATCTAAATACAGTTAGTGTGCATAACGATATATAAAAACGGCTACTATTTATTTGTTTAAAAGAAGTAAGCCGTGACAATTATTATCTGTATTGTTTAAAACAGTTTACGATTCATACAGTAAGTATAACGTGATTTAAAAACCCTATCATATATAAATAATTAACAGTATAAAATAATAAATAACGGAACTGCCTTAATACTTATATTAAATTCCCCAATATATTGTTTTAAATACAAACAAATTACATACGATATATCGGAAATATCAATATATTGTACGATATTATCACAAAGTATCGATAGAACACTAAGATATATAATATCGACAAAAATATCGATATTTTTTGTACGTGGACATCCCTCTCTGACAGGCATTTGGTTGGAAAATGCAGGACGGCCGGCTTGGGGATAGTCCATTAATCATGTGATGTTTTTTTAACATTTTATGACATCCCCATTCGCCCTGGTCATACGTGGTGAGGTTTGAGACTAACCCCCATCCCCCAATATCACGTGTATTTTCTTAGTATCTTGAAAATTTCAGAATGTTATCTTTTATTTCAGGTAAGTATATAATCTAATTCAAGCTCACAGGCCGCTTCTCGGTTGTTAAGAAATCGCACGTTCAACAAAAAATAAATACACGTGATATCTCACTACACCTCCCCTCCCTCCTTGTGATATTTCGTAATTTTTGGCAAAACAACCATTTGATTACCGTATACTACTCAACTCACATGAAGCCTTTGTTAATTATGTGGAAATTAAGGTAGATAGGGACATCTACTTTAATGTACAACAACGTAAAAAAACAACTTTTAATGTAAGTTCCTACATTAAAATTAGCACATACCCCATTTTAATTTAATAAATATGTATGTTATCCTAGTTGTAGCAACTTTCATGTCACTTTAGTTGCAATAAACAATAGGTATATAACTATAACAAATGGTGATTTAAAAAAATG
The DNA here is from genome assembly GCA_948253155.1 of Leucoma salicis. Taxonomy (NCBI): domain Eukaryota; kingdom Metazoa; phylum Arthropoda; class Insecta; order Lepidoptera; family Erebidae; genus Leucoma; species Leucoma salicis. The sequence goes on along the minus strand of OX411805.1, from coordinate 6,173,702 downwards.
GTTCCAGGGTTTCTTGCAGGGTTCTTCTCATGAAAGGCCTTATTAAAAAAAATCCGGCCGCTTGTAGCGATTGTAATCGCGACATTGGTGCTGTAGATGCACTTGCCTCAGGTGTTCGTGTTAGTCACTAGTGAATTCTTGACATTTTAAGAGCTATATAGACTCTTAAATAAATATATTTTTTAAATTTTCATCCGTGTGATGACGGAATAGGAATACAAATGTCACCACCCCATCCTTTCCCACGGGTGTCGTACAAGGTGACTAAGGGAAGTAAGCAATTATCACCCATTGCATTACTGGTGGTAGGGCTAGGTACCAAGTGAGAGTACTCACTTGCTATCGGGCCCGAACGGGTCGGTACCATCGTCTCCAGTGTGGTCATGAAGCACGTCAGTGTGTTGTGGCTGCTGCAGAAGATAGCCTTCATTTCTTTCATTTAATATCGGTGAAATGAAATGGTGCGCAGCGGCTTGACAATACTCTCGGTATAGTTGAGTCTATGAGCGACGGTTACCACTTACCATCAGGTGGCCGTGTCTAGTCTCCCGTCATTAGCAATAAAAAAATTGAATAATGATTTGTGATGCTTCTGACAAGTATATTCTGGCCTCTTTAGATCTCTATTCCAAACGCTCTGTTCGTTATAATAATTAGCGGATAGGCATCAAATATGAAGGGGTTACTTTCATTATTCTTTATTAACTAATAAGATCTGAAACAAAAAAATTAAAGCATTTTTTTTATTTTCACTGAAATATTTATTTGTCCACTATTTTTCTAAATCGTTGTTACTATCCTCTCGATGGTCAGAGAGCTAAGATTTATCACAACACGTACTAACGCACAAAATAAATATCCTATCTTACTTAGTTAATTTTATCTCACGATCTTTGAAAAAAAATATTTTTTGTTTTGTTCAAACTGCGTGGGTGGCAAGCAAGCATACGACCCACCTAATGGTAAGCGGTTACCGTAACCTATAAATGCGAGCATCACCAGAAGCATCACTCTAAAGCAACGTTCTCGTTTAGGTAACGTTAGGGACACTGAAGTAATATCACACAGTTCCAGTGGTCTACCAGTACAGGCGGAGAGACGGCACACGGCGGGTTTATTTAGTGGGTGAGGGCCCCACACTACCCTGGTCATTGCACCGAAAAAAGGGTGTACGGTTAGGAACATTATTCCCGTCAGAACAAAAAAAAAGGTAGTACTTTAAAAAAAACATACATACATAAATAAATAAAATAAATAAATATTCACGGACATTTCACACAACGTCCTCTGGTCCCAAACTAAGCTTAACGCTTGTGCTATGGGAATCGAACCTACGACCTCGTGCAAATTCGTTTACACTACCGACTACGCCTCGAGGCCCGTCCACATAATAGTGATACAGTCAGTATTAGCAAAACGGTACAGTAACGGGGTCGGAAGATCTCATTGCTAGTTTAATAATAGGTGTTCTATTTGTCTGCCAACGGCTCAATAGTTGTTGGTGCGTCAAGATTCATCTATAGTCGATTCAAACCCACACCATACAGTCTACTCATCTCATACATTTTACAATAAATAAAAAAATAATAGTTTATTTTTAAGTTTTGTATTTTAGAAGTTTCTTTTTCTGTGTTGCCTTATTCATAATTAGTTAACTTATTCGTTAATTCGAATTTCGGGGGCCAACTGAAAATCAGTTTTATACATATTGCTCAAAAATTGAGCTTGTTGTTGTCTATCATTGCTCGCTTTTTTTTAATATTTTTGTAAAACCAAAATAACTTATTTACACAACATTATTTTATATTGTAGTGTTGTAATACATAATATATATAATACGTATGTGTATCTTAATATAAAAGTCCATCCATCCATCAGCCTCTCAACGTCCACTGCTGGACATAGGTCTCCCCAAGAAAACGCCACAACGAGCGGTCCTGTGCCGATCGCTTCCAACGGCTCCTCGCAGCTTTGACCAGATCGTCGGTCCATCTGGTAGGGGGCCGTCCTACGCCGCGCCGTCCGATACGTGGCCGCCAATATAAAAGTATTTAACACTAATGTATTTACTGGAGAATAAATCCGATCGGTGAACTAACAACATCTGTAATTTCTCTCTCATCACCCATCCTTAGAATATAATCATTACTTATAATGTAACACTAACTTAACTACTTAAAGCAAGAACTTAGCCAAGAAATGCAAAACCTATTACGAAAACATAGGAAAACGTGCTTTTAAAAAAACTCTCTTTCTCGTCACGTTTCAATATAAAATTGCAATTAGTATGCAACCCTTTTAAAACTACGCCCTCGTTTTCATTTTCATTCCTCTACTCTCGCCGTCGTCGGCATACAGAAAGTCTGATTATATTCTATAGAAAAATACTTTCACAATCTATAGACTTGGTGAACACATATTAGTAAAAAAATCACACTTGCTTTTTTGATTTTATTTATTGCTTATGGTATGAGATGAACCAGGGTAAGTGGTAATCGCCGCTCATTGACTTACCAATACTAGAATACTAAGATTAGTGCCAAGTCACTGCTCAAAAAATTATGTGGTAAAGGTAAACACTTGCAGATCTGTCACCACAGGAATAGATAATTATATACGTGTGGTGACCATCTAACAGTACAAGTGTCATCATTCCATTCTTTCCCACGGGTGTCGTACGGGGTGACTAAGGGAAGTGGGCATATATATATATAAATATAGTGGTAGGGCTGGGTACCAAGTGGGAGCTCACTCGCTATCGGGCCCGAGCAGGTTGGTACCACCACCTCCTGTGTGACCGGCCGTGTGTGGTGGTGTATTGTGGTTGTAGCAGGAGATAGCCGTTATTCTTTCATTTCATATCTATGAAATGAAATGGTGAGCAGCGGCTTGACAATACTCTCGGTATAGGTGAGTCCATTTACCATCAGATGGGCCGTGGCTCATCTGCGACCATATGCAATAAAGAAAAATATTTCATTAAAGTCATTTCTTCAATATTGTTTGAATGAACCAAAAAAACAATGCGACAAAACACTGGTTCTAAACTTTGCGGTCCTTTGTAAACAGGTGTATCTAAACTTTGTTGAAACTTTCATGAGGAAAATTATACCAAAACTCGTGGTTTCATTGTGAACTGTTTTACTCTGCAGGTGCTTCTATTTCGAAGTTTAAGGGAAGCTAAGTACTGAAAAGTAAGTGGTAATTAATGTATCACAAAACCCATTTTTTTTTACAATTTCATAATACATTTAATTATGTAATCATTTTAATATGTATATATCATTTTATATGCGTGATCTAGATCTACATTTAATGGGTCTCACCTGGATTTTAATTCTTAGTCTAAAGCATTGTCCAGTTTTAGAAAAATGTAATGAACACTCATAGTTTCATGTAGGTACTTGTAATTTTAAAAAAAATAGAAAATCCAAAAGAGCACGCCTCATAATTTCATTCTACTGTTGAATTGGGTGGTAATTTAAATTGAATAAGTAATACTAATACTGTATTGGTTTTACTAAGCAGTTTTCAATAAATCGCATAGATAGCGCTAATTTCAAAAAGTACCTACTAATGTGGTTCTCATGTCATATGCTAAGTACTACCATATATTGGTTCTGACGTCGAAAAGTAGGTAGTTCTCACTAAATAAGGTAGATAGTACTAGTTTTAGTGTATGATCGAATCGACCATACATATTCAAACTATTTTTTTTTATTTAATAACAATTAAACCATATCGAATCAGACCGTGAAAAGTGATAGGGTTCTATTCCTAATTATACTCTGAAGCGTAAAAGAAAAAAAAGACACGATTAGTAAAGTATTTCGGTCGTTAACTTGTTAACAAACATACAGGATCCACACATACACAGGATACAGGAGACACACGGATGTCCAAGACAGAACTTTTTTAAACAGTTTTTAACTAGTTTAAATAACAAAAATGGCATCAAACATATCATGAGTGTAAAAAAAGTGTTTTTTCTCGATATGTGTGTGTATATATTATTTTACAAGTACATTATATGATAAATAGAGACATTTTAAGATTGAAAAATCTGTTGTTTTTCGTGAAGTGACAGTAGTACCCTCCTCAACGCTTCGCTTATGAGGCGTGCAATTGATATATTTTCTAGTGGTATTGCCTCGCTTATCCCAGCATGAATGGGCAGGCTCGATCGGAGAAGTACCACAAACACAGCAGCACAAAAAAAAGGTCAGGGTGAAACAACCGTCAGTACTCCTACCATTATGGTTTATGTTCAAACCCCCTCCCTATCCTCTCCTTATTGTTCTACCTATCCACCTCCTAATCATTGGAGATGGCGACGCGTGATTGATGGCTCTGGTGTTACTAGCGTCTATAGACAACAGTAACCAAATATGTCTGTAATATTCTCGAAAACTCTCGAAAAGTGAGAAATGTGTGCTGTGACTTTGGACTGGGGATTGAACGCCGCGATAACATTGTCTTTGCAGTCCTTGGTTTTAACACTAGGCTTTCACTATTATATCTACCTTACTAAGTACTAACCAAATATGTCTGTAATATTCTCGAAAAATCTCAAAAAGTGAGAAATGTGTGCTGTGACTTTGGACTGGGGATTGAACGCTGCGATACCATTGTCTTTGCATTCCTTGGTTTTAACACTAGGCTGTTAACTATTATACCTACCTTACTAAGTACTAACCAAATATGTCTGTAATATTCTCGATAAATCTCGAAAAGAGAGAAATGTGTGCTGTGACTTTGAACTGGGGATTGAACGTTATACCATAGTCTTTGCAGTCCTTGGTTTTAACACTAGGCTATCACTATTATACCTACCTTACTAAGTACTATTACAGATTTCTTTTCCAGCTGCAATATTGAAAGTATTAGTCATGGAGAGTTTCTCAAAAGAAACCCAAGTTCCCTAACATTGAACCGTCCAACAACTTGTAAGTGAAACTTAAATCTCCACGGCGGCAGTTGAGATGGGTACATTGTGTCCACAAGGATATATCGGCAAAGTTAATATCAGAACTTTAATCTGAACTGGCGATGTGAACAAAGGAAACTCTTATGAGAGAATATTACTTGCTTCCTTTGCATTTTTATACGTTGTTTTTGGTATTTAGAAATTAATAACCGCAATGGAAAATTACACTACTATTCTTAGCTCAGTTATATTTGAACCCAGATTTATTAGAGTGGTATACAGACTAACAGACAAATGGGCCATCGAAAAAACAAATGTACAGACATAGCTATGTTATAGTTTCACAATAGTTCTAACCTTTTAAACGGTTTCGCCACAGACAACAGCTACTTTTAGGTGTGTCAGGTTTTTAATATAGTAGCAGGATAAAACGTACCAGTATTTAAGTCAAATTAAGAAATATCAAACAAAAAAGTCAAAAAACCAAACAAAAATACAATTTTTTTTAAAAAGTTTCATGTTCTGAATAGCCTAATACTGTATTTTGTTCAAGGGCTCAAATGTGCGGACATTAGCTTTGTTAAAATTTTATAACTGTTTGTTGGTTAATTTGGTGTAAAGTAATAATATTTACTATTATTTCCTAATTTAGAGTTAACTTATTTTTGAAGTTAACCTTTTTTTAATACATTTTATTTGGATACAAAGCCTAATAGGCTAGTAACTAGCTTCCTGAATTGAAGCAATCGGTTCTTTACACAGAGGCAACGACTTCTGTTATACAAATCACTGATCCACCCTCGCATGCAGTACTGCTTACAACTCTGGACACACGCGCCTCAATAACAAAAAAAAATGTTACTGGGATAGGTCCCATTCAGGCCTTACAACTAGTAAAAACTTTTAACTCTGCATTACTCATGGTTAAATGGTAGAGAATGCTTCAGTCATTAAGTCTGCCATTGTACACTCATTTGTTGCATAAAGCTTAAAAATATAAAACCTTGCCATTAAATATGATAAACTAATGCATTTACATTAATATCTTAATATATTAATCTTAATATACCTTTCACCGCTACAAAATAAAGACCTGTGAGCCATTTTGAATTAAAATATATTTATGTACAGTATCTTTTCAAATATTTGTGAGCACTAATTAATCTTATACGTTTTTGTAAAGGCGTCTTGAATGTAAATACGAGGGTTACCATAATTTCACTGCAAAAGTTTTTAATTAATTTCTGATAGTAATTATTAGAAATTAATGTTCAATGTTGTATTAAGACTAACTGAGTTTATATGTTCAATGTTGTATTAAGACTTATTCTAATAGTAAGTACTAGAAGCATTTTTAATTGCTTTTGTTTATGCTGCTCTTTTGATATAATATATTAATTCACGCAAAGAATATAATATATAAGTAAATAATCTAGCCGTCTTCTTATTAAAAATATGTTTTTTTTTGTTGCTTATGATGGCAAACAAGCGTAAGTGGTAACCGTCGCTCATGGACTCAACTATACCGAGAGTATAGTCAAACCGTTGCGCACCATTTAATTTCTCCGATGTGAAATGAAAGAATAAGCGGCTATCTTCTGCTACAACCAAAACAAGTGCTTCATGACTAGTCACACAGGAGACGGTCGTACCGACATGATCGGGCCCGATAGCAAGTGAGTACTCTCACTAGTACCTTAGTACCCAGCCCTACCTCCAGTAATGCAATGGGTGATAATAATTGCTTATCTTATACGACACCTGCGGGAAAGGATGGGGTGGTGACCTTGTATTCTTAGCCCGTCACCATACGCACAATATGTGTAATAAAATAGCTAGCTAGCTACTAAAGCGTATGTTTTATTAGTTTTGTAAACCATAATTTATTTTCTTGAAGAGAACAACTTTACTGAAAGCGGAGAAAGATAAATTTTCTACTAAAATAAAATCTTTTTCCACTTTCTCAAAAATTTGTTCTATTAAAATTGCTGATCATGGAAAATGCTAAAACTCACAGTGGATATAAATTATTTATTTTATTATTAATAAGTCACAAAAGTTAGTACTGCAATTTAAAATGCCTCATTTCTTTTTCCTGATAAGTGCCGGTTTGTTATAACAAAGAAACAAGAACGACAAACCTTAAATTATTGTATTATCACCGGTGTTAGCAACATAAAATATAAAATGCATAGTTTTTAAGTGGCAATACTTTCTTTGATTGTTCCTACTACACAGTTTATACTACAACATCATGTTCTTCCAAAATTAATACATTACCTAACTAGTTTAAAGTCAGTGTTTTATTTCAAAATATACAAAATTAAGTGCTACTACGTGACTCAACAACCGGTCCTTGATAAATGTAGTGTAAGTTTCAATTTAATACGACGTTTAAGTGTATAAAAATCACGTTCCTCCTTCAAAGAGTCCGTTAGATAGACACAAGCGAAGCTAATAAAAACGTGTCTAACATAGCCAAAGTATAAGACAGTAAGTATGAAATTCAGTACTAAATTGGCAACATTAATTTGGATAAACGATGATATTCATAAATATAAAAAAACGTATATCTATGTTAATCAAGGTTCAGCCACTTTTACGTGATGGAGTAACATTAAATTTTTTTCATGACTAGTCTTTAATATTACTTACTTATCATCGCCACATCATCCTTGCGAAGTTCAGTGTTAATAAAAAAATATTATTACAAATATATTATACACAATTATACATTTCTGAACTGTATCTACTTAATTACGCTACTACAAAACTAATGTTTTCTCAGTGTTAACTGCACTGTAATAGCTTACATAAAGTTGGCTAGCAGGTATATATGCGTAGAGATTTTCATAGAAATTCAAATTCTAAGTATTCTCAGACTTATCTCAACCTAAATACCACAATGGTATAATTAGGAAAGTTTAATACATATAGAATAAATCAGCTTACTCTTCTGAGAACATGTTCGGTAATTACAAATTTAAATAAACTGAAATCCTTACTTCCTTACATGCCTTAACCATCTTAGACCATTAAACACAAAGTGTGAAAATATGAAATCAAAAACAACAGTCACGATCATAGAAGTTCTGGTAGACAGTCGCCTCCGAAGTAAAATGCTGGATACAAGAGCCTACAGGGGCCCCACTGTCGACACGGACCACTATCTCGTTATTACGAGATTTAGTGGTCTGTTCAGAAAGTGGAGACACTGGCGAGAGCGTGGCCACTTCGGAGGGCTTGAAAGAATCAAGATTGAAAAGTTGCAAGAAGAGAGTGTAAGAGCAAAGTATGTAGAGGGTAAAGTCAGCCGGAATCTGATATAGGAGAATGCTGGAGAGTATTGAAAGATAGCATGGTAGATACAGCGAAAGAAGTATGTGGATGCTAAAGAAGCAAAGGAAAGTGAAAGGTGACGCATGGTGGGATACGGAAGTAGCAGCTTCCGTAGACCAAAAGAAGAAAGCGTGGCTGGACTATGTATCTTCTTTGAACCTGAGTGCAAGTATGAAAGAGCAGAAGAAAGAAATATACCGTCAACGTAAGAATGACACCATAGCCTTAGTGAAAGAGAAGCGTGCTAGACCAAATATGATTGCAGAAGAAAAGCTGACCAAAAACTTCGAGAGCAACACCAAACTTTTCTGGAGGAAGGTGAAGAAATCTCGGAGTGGTTGGTCAGCTTTCAGAATGAATAAAATAAGGTCTAAAGGTGGAGACATTCTTACGCAAACACAAGATGTGTTAAGTCGATGGAGTAAATATTTTGGAGATATGTATGCGGATGTTCAGGGTGATGCTGGTGCCACATGTGATCTAACAGATCAGCATTCGGTACCGGCATCCTCTGATGGCATTAGTATGGATGAAGTTGAATGGGCGATTAGCAGTTTGAAAAATGGTAAGGCAGCGGTTATTGATATGGTGTCTGCTGAGATGATCAAGCTTGGTGGCTCATGTGTCTGGGAATCCTTCCTGATGCTTCTCAATTTATGTTGGAGCTCAGGAATGGTTCCCAAGGACTGGAGAAGCGCAGTCATCGTGCCCTTGTTTAAAAACAAGGGTTCACGTTATGACTGTGCAAACTACAGAGCCATAAGCTTGACCATTTTGGCAGCCAAAGTGTATGGTAAGATTATTGAAAGGAGAATGAGGATGGTGTCAGATGAATTTTTGTGTGAGGCACAAGGAGGTTTCAGGTGTGGACGAGGATGCATGGATCAAGTGTTTTCTCTGCGCAACATTGTGGAGAAGCAGCTGGCTGTAGGCCAGAGGGTTTTCTGCAGTTTTGTGGATTTGGAGAAAGCATTTGACACTGTTTTACGAAAGGAACTTTGGGACATTTTGCCGGAGTATGGTATTAACGGTAGACTGCTACAAGCGGTGCAGTCCAACTACATGGACTGCAGAGCTTGTGTGCGGCTGGATGATGGAATGTCACCCTGATTTGATGTCAATATCGGCGTTAAACAGGGCTGCGTTCTATCAGCCAGACTGTTTATCATATATCTGGATAAATGTCTACAAAGGTTGAATGAAATGAATGAATGAACTTCCACTGAGTTCAGATGAGCGACTCAGTGGTTAACTCGCTGCTATATTCAGACGATCTAGTCCTATTAGCGCAGTCTGCGACTGACCTGCAAACCTTAGTCGACGTAATGGCAGAAAATTGTAAAAAAAAGGGCCTACGTGTGAATGTGAGCAAAACCGAAGTAATGGTTTATGAAAGAGAAGAAGCCAGAACAGATGTTAGAGTAGCAATAGGAAATGGTGTGCTGGAACAAGTGGATGAATTTGTATATCTTGATCTTGATCTTGACCGCTGTAAAAGCAGTCATTTTGTAGTTATCTAGTTTGATCATAATATGATCGAGACAGTTATTTAACCTTGTGGGGAATAAATGGCCTGGTAGTAGTCCGTGCATAGTTAACATATTTACGTATTGGTGTCTATTCCTTCGTTCATGAGACTGCTCTGATAACGTTGGTAAAATGTTTATATTAATGTCCCCAGCTAAAATGATGGAACTGCAACATTTCACTGACTCTAGGTATGAGTTTAAAGAATTGACAAAATAATCCACATTTTTATTCCATGAAGATCGATAGATACCCAAAATTATAGTATCCTTTACGCTTATTTCGAGAGCGGAGGAGTAATCTAATATAATTTCCTGGACTTTAGCTATAATATCTTTAGACACGTATGCTACTACTCCATCATTTTTATTAATATGATTAGTAGTTTGGAAGGAGATATAGTTGGGCAAAGTAGGTATGGATTTGTGGGAGTTCAGTTGACATTCAGTTAAAATCAATATGTCTGGTTTAAAATTTAGAGATAGTAAAGTGAGTTGAAGGTCGTCTATATTGCTATATATACTTCTTATGTTCTGGCAAATTATTGTTGTCATTTTTTTTGACGCTAATATGATTGCTTACTTCTTCAATATCACAGTTGACTGCGCGTGCTATATTAACATTGTCTAAGTCATTTAGAGTATAAATTAAACTATCCATTATTTTCGTATAATAAATCTGAAGGCGAAATGTAGAAGATAAGTACCCATATTATAACTGTGTTATAGAATCTGAAATTGAAAGGCAAAAGCTTTTTCCTTGAGAGTATTTTAAGAGTAATTTGATATGGTAATACAGTATATTATAGTAGTGGATTGTATATTTAAACAGAAGTATTATAATATATAGAGATTGTTATAATTAAGGGAGTTTTTGAAAAGTGTGATTGCCATGCTTGTAAATCGACATGTGTAGTGTTTTTGATTTTAAGTTTAGATATAGGTTTTACGTTGTAATGTGTGTTGTAATTTGTGACGCATTGTGTATGATTATAAGTGTTAGGATGGTATTTTTTATTTGGTAACGTGTATTTGTATAATGTTAAGTTATTGTAATAATTAAAATTATAATTATATTTAAGAGATATCTAAAAGTTAGTAAAATAGTAGTAATCAATAAAACGGAATGATTATGTAGACCTTGATGGTGGTACTGCACATCTGCGTACAGCAGTGCGCGCGCCGCGTTAAAGCTGGCCATCTGTCGCGCCAAAGACGCAAAAAGGCAGGAGATGCTGGAGGGTCTCGAGCGTGACCCCTGGGGACGCCCGTACCGCGCGGCGCTTAACAAGCTCCGCGCCCAGGGCCCCCCCCTTAAGGAGACCCTACAGCCGGACTTCCTCTCTGAGGTGGTTGAGGGACTATTCCCTTCACGGGCGGTGCACACGCCCCCGGTCATGGCTCCGCCAGATGACGACCGGGAGGCCGACGACGGGGAGGTACCGCCCGTGACGACGACGGAAATGGGGGCGGCGGCAGCACGTATGCGGAGAAGCGCCGCCCCCGGGCCGGACGGGGTTCCCGCCCGAGTGCTGGCCCTGGTCCTCGACCACCTAGAGCCCCGCCTCAGGGGACTGTTCGACGCTTGCCTGGTGTCCGGACGGTTCCCTGACTGCTGGAAAGGAGGGAAGCTCGTGCTCCTGCCGAAGCCGGGACGGTCTCCGAATACAGTCGCGGCCTTCAGGCCCATCGTGTTGCTGGACGAGGCGGGCAAACTTCTCGAGCGGGTAGTCGCTGCCCGCATCGTCCGGCACCTAGGTGCGGTCGGCCCCGACCTGTCCGATGCCCAGTTCGGATTTCGGGCGGGTCGGTCTACGGTCGACGCCATCCTGCGCTTGAGGGCCGCGGCTGCGGAGGCCGTCACCTCGAGGGTAGTGCTGTTGGCGGTGTCGCTCGACATCGCCAACGCCTTCAATAGTCTGCCATTCGGCTGCATCAAGGAGGCACTCCGGTACCATGGAGTGCCCCTCTACCTAAGGCGGCTGGTGGCGGACTACCTCGACGGCCGCAGCGTCCTCTTCGTGGACCGGGAAGGGGACGTTGTAAGGAGGGCTATGTCGTGCGGCGTCCCGCAGGGTTCGGTTCTAGGGCCGCTCCTGTGGGACATCGGCTACGACTGGGTCCTCCGTGGCCGGCTCCCCCCCGGGCTGGGCGTAATTTGCTACGCAGACGATACGCTCGTCACAGCCCGGGGCGGGACCCTCGAGGAGGCGGCAACGCTGGCCACCTCAGGAACCGCGGAGGTGGTCAGGCGGATCGAGGCGCTAGGGCTTAGGGTGGCCCTTGAAAAGTCGGAGGCCCTACTCTTCCATGGGCCCCGACGCGGCCCACCCGCCGGCGCCTCGATAACGGTCAACGGTGTGGGCTTTCCAATCCAGGCCCACATCAAGTATCTGGGCCTGGTATTGGATGGACGGTGGCACTTTGACGAGCACTTCCGCTGTCTTGCGCCAAAGCTCGTCGGCACGGCGTCCGCCCTCGGGCGACTGATGCCGAATTTGGGCGGACCGAGTCTCGCGTGTCGACGACTCTACGCGGGGGTAGTACGGTCAATGGCACTGTACGGCGCGCCCGTGTGGGCGGAGTCCCTGGCCGCTCGCAATAGGGCCCTTCTGTGGCGTCCACAGAGGGTTGTAGCGGTCAGGGCAATACGCGGGTACCGCACGGTCTCGTGCGATGCAGCCTGCGCGTTGGCCGGAACCCCCCCGTGGGATCTGGAGGCGGAAGTGCTCGCCGACGTTTATCGGCGGGCGTCGACGGCGCGGGCGGGGGGCAGCCGCCCCTCGCCAAGCGCAATCTCAGCGTGGCGGGAAGATGCCCGCCGCGCCACCGTCCTAAAGTGGAGGTCTCGGCTGGAGACGCCCCGGGCTGGTCTCTGGACCGTGGGGGCGCTCCAGCCGATCTTGGAAGAATGGGCAGGGCGGCAGCACGGGGTCCTCACCTTCCGGTTGGTGCAGGTTTTGTCGGGGCACGGTTGCTTCGGCAAATACCTGCACACGATGGCTAGGAGGGAGACGACCCCAGGCTGTCACCACTGCGACTGCGGCGAGAACTCGGCGCAGCACACGCTCGAGTCGTGCCCGGCCTGGGATGTGCAGCGCCGGGAACTTGTTGCAGTCATAGGCGTGGACCTGTCGCTGCCGGCCGTTGCGCGAGCGATGGTTGGCAGTGACAGGGCCTGGACCGCGGTCGCCGCCTTCTGCGAGGCTGTCATCTCGCGGAAGGAGGCGGCGGAGAGGGCCCGGGAGGAATCCTCCTTCGCGGACCCGATTCGCCGCCAGCGCGCGGGGCGGCGTGCGCGCGCTTACCTGCGCCTGATGCCGCCCTAGCCGAGGCTGCGGACGGTGGGGTCGGGGAGTACCCTGCCGTCCGCGGAAGCCTACCGCGAAGGTGTGACGCCCAAGTGCGCGGGGCGTCGCACAAGAGAGGGTGCCCGAAGGGGCTGCCGCCTGCGGATCGCGGAGAAACGACGCCGTTCCCGTGATCCGCCGTAGCAAGGGCGGGTGAGGGCGCACGGTGGGTTTTTAGTGGGTGAGAGCCCCACACTACCCCGTTGTCTCCCCGGGCAGTGGGGTGTGCGGTAGGACATTTTTGCCCACCTAAAATAAAAAAATAAAAAAAAAAAAATGGTACTGCACATCTAGTCATTCTCCTTGTGATAACTGGTGTATTTGGCGATCTAATTAATATTTTCTGAGAATTTTCATCCCTTTTTAGGTAAACTTTACCATAGGCTGTCCAGCAGAATTAAAATTTCCTTGACTTAACAAGATCGCGAGCTAGGAAATGTAGACGGGATCCTATGGCAGTTAATTGCTCTGACACAAAAATTGGGATATCTACCTTCGAATGGCATCCTATATGTTTAGCAGTCAATTAATGTTGGTGAGTAACATTAAAAGTTTTACATTTATGAAGAAATTCAGACTTCACGAGTGTTGAGGCCATTTCTACAATAATTGGCGAGTTATTTTCTCCTTCCTTCTTTCTATTAACTCTGTATATATCTGAAATATCTTTTCTCTCAATCTGACATGCTACATTTTTTGAAAGGTAGATCAATTAGTATTAAATTCTTTTAACCATGAAGTGCGCTGTTGGTGGGTGTAGAAATATCTCAGGATCAAACTTAAAACAAAATGGCATAACATTTTATGTGTAATTAGTTTAAATTACAAATATATTCCACTTTAAAACAAATTTTCTTTCGTTTCATTACCAAGAGACATCTGTCGTCGAAAAGTGGCGTTCTACCCACAACTCACTGATATCATAATTTTAATATTATAAAAGCATATTATAAGAATTTTCGGCACAAATAAGTAAATTTAGTTTAATTTCTTTATTAAAATATTAATTATTTCTAAGATTTATTGATTAGTTACTAGAAATTTGAAAAAATAATTATTGGAAAATGACGTGTCATCTGTCGGTGAGTATTCGAAAATAATTGATAACAAAAGAGTTTACGTCGTACCAGCGAACCCAGTATCGAATATATTAAAGTCACGTAATTTATTAAATTGCTTTTATTTTCTTGTTATTGGTTATTTGTTATCATTTTAGATTCCCTGTTTATACAGAAATTAGAAACGCTTGAATACGTTAGGACTGCATGACGTAAATTATGCTAATAAGGATGGATTAATTTACCCCAAGCACCAAGATACCCGTCAGCGGTCGTAACTGTCCCTGGTTTAACAGTACCTGCAGGGAGGCTGAACGTCAGAAGCAGTTCGCCTATTTGACCTTGAATAAGGCCAGGAGGTGTCAAGACCCGAACGCAAAAGAGGAGAAGCGAATGTATAACGCAGCTTCTAGATCTAATAGGAAAGTTATCGCCTATATTACAGGTGCATACGACTCCACCTGATCCTGATAAACATTGCCATACAGCATTTTGTTTCGCTATCTCTGTTACTCTGGCGGCGGTTTGTACTTGATTAGGCTCTTTCACTGAAGAAATCTTTCTTTCATCTTTCTTTGAAGCTGACTGACCGCATTCGTAACGACGATGTAAGAAAGCGAGTAGGTATGAAAGAGAGTATTAGTGTAAAGATGCGAAAGGCAATGCTCCGATTGTTCGGACATGACATTGTGGAAAGAATGCCGGGCGAGCGACTGTTAAGAAGATATACAATGCGAAAGTGGAAGGATGTAGGTACAGGGTGAGACCGAGACTCACTTACCTAGACCAAATCGGTCATCTATTAAAAAAAGATGGCGTCCGAAGTCTCCGAAACGTGTATGAAGAGAATTATGAATGTTGAGGAAGCGATAGATGCATACAAGAATAGAGCCTTTTGGCACTATATTCTCTCTGCCTACTCCGCAAGGAAGATGGCGTGGTGATAAGTTAGTTAGTATAAACAATGTGGTCCAGCCATACTAACGCATATGGAATGTCCTGGAACAAACTGTTGTGCTTGTAACGCCGTAGTGGTGAATAGACAAACTAAATTAATGAAAAATTTTCTCTAATACGCTGTAAAATACATTTCACCGCTAGATGGATTTTGATCTAGGGGTGGAGCTATTGTTGTACCTCGTCCCCCGAACACCCGCATTTAGCGACGCGCTCTTTTTCTGTACTCCGTGCATACAAATAAGCAATTATGGATTAGTACTCGTAGTATTTAGTTTAACAACATACATTTAAATTTAGACTATTTTTTTAAATATCAATTTCATAGAACTTACATGTTTCAATAATTTTGGAAGTGCCGACTTAGCCAAAAACACCTTGCGCTGAGTTTTGCAAAACAAGTGACTCTAAAAGTGCTTTGAAGAAGTGCGTGTGTGGGTCCTACTTAGCCGCCGAGTAGCCAGCTCATCTTTATCCATAGGTCGGGCACTTTCTTTTCTATATGGAATCTGAAAAATACACAACGAACTATTGTAAAATCTCTAGAAACGAAGTCTTCACACTGCTGGTAGGGCTGGGTACCTAGTGGGAGTACTCACGTGGTATAGGGGCCCAAACGATTTAGTACCACTATCTTCCGTGTGACACATTGTCGCGTTTTGGCTGTAGCCGTTTAGGCTTTCATTTCATATCTGTGAAATAAAATGGTGAGCAGCTTGATAATACTCTCGGTATAGTTGAGTCCAGTTGGTCCTGCCTAAGGTGGTTAAACAGACAGATCTCCAAGGCTGTGCGGCACGATATTCGCCAATTTAATAATACCCGTATTAAAGAGGCGATAGAGCGGAACCAAGGCTCGAAAGTGTTCGCAAGAGATCTGTCTGTTGGCCAAAGTCAGTTGACTAAACTGAGGACCAACAACGGCACTGTTATTTCTTTTCGAGATGAGATCTTGAGGGAGGTCCAGCAGTTATATGGACAGTTGTGCAGATCCCAGAGCCCTGCTGTTGGCTTGGTCCAAGACCCCAGATCCAATCTAACTCGGCACTTTACCGAAGATATCCCGGACGTCAGCCTGTACGAAATCAGAATGGCTCTCAAACAACTAAAGAACGGAAAGGCACCGGGAGACGACGGAATCACCACAGAGCTTCTGAGAGCAGGCGGAAAGCCGGGTCTTAAAAGCTCTTCAGAGGCTGTTCAATTCCGTCGTTCTCGGGTGCGACGCTCCAGAGTCGTGGACCAGAAGCGTGGTGGTGCTATTCTTCAAGAAAGGTGACAGAACCCTCTTGAAGAACTATAAACCCATCTCGCTCTTGAGCCATGTCTATAAGTTGTTTTCGAGGGTCATTACAAATCGACTCACGCGCAGGCTTGATGACTTCCAGCCTCCCGAACAAGCCGGTTTCCGAAAATGCTATAGTACCGTAGACCACATCCACACACTACGTCAGATTATACAGAAAACCGAGCAATACAATCGGCCTCTGTGTCCGGCGTTTGTGGACTATGAGAGACCCTTCGATTCGATCGAAACTTGGGCGGTGCTGCAGCCCTTTCAGCGGTGCCAAATTGACAATCGGTACATTGAAGTGCTGAAGTGCTTATATAGAAACGCCAACATGTCAGTCCGTGTTCAAGACAAGAGTACGAAACCGATCCAACTGTAGAGAGGTGTTAGACAGGGAGACGTTATGTCCCCGAAACTCTTCACCACTGCATTGGAAGATGTCTTCAAGCTCTTGGACTGGACCAGATTCGGCATCAATATCAATGGCGAATACATCACTCGCCTTCGATATGCCGACCACATCGTAGTCATGGCAGAATCGCTGGAGGACCTTGGCACCATGCTCAATGACCTCAGCAGGGTTTCCCGACTAGTGGGTCTCAAAATGAACATGGACAAGACGAAAGTCATGTCTAATGTCAATGTCATTTCAGCACCGGTCCTAGTCGGGAGTGCGCTTCTCGAAGTTGTCGACCATTATGTCTACCTGGGACAAACAGTCCAGTTAGGTAGGCACAACTTCCAGAAAGAGGTTAATCGACGAATCCAACTTGGCTGGGCAGCGTTCGGGAAGCTAAGAAAGATCGTCTCGTCCAATATTCCGCAGTGTCTGAAAACGAAGGTCTACGACTAGTGTGTGTTACCAGTGATGACATATGGAACAGAGACGTGGTCTCTGAATGTTGGCCTCATATCAAGGCTCAAAGTCGCTCAGCCGGCCATGGAGCAGGCTATGCTTGGTATTTCCCTACGTGATCGAATCCATAATACGGAGATCCGTAGGAGAACGAGAGTGACCGACATAGCCCGCTGGGTTGCCATGCTGAAGTGGGGTGGTTCTCGAGTGGCGATTACGTATCGGACGGCGCAGCGTAGGACGGCCCCCCACCAGATGGACCGATGATCTGGCTAGCTGCGGGGAGCCATTGGATGCGGTCGGCACAGGACCGCTCGTTGTGGCGTTCTCTCGGGGAGGCCTATGTCCAGCAGTGGACGTTGAAAGGCTGATGGATGGATGGATAGAATTTGAATCCATGAGCGACGGTTACCATTTACCTTCAGATGGGCCCTGGCACGTCTGCCACTAAATGCAATAAAAAAATGGTTAATCTTATTTATCCTTAACCGCTATGCATAAAATCCTGGATAACTTGCCTAAATTGGAGAAGCCGCTAACCTTGACTTTAGACGGCCAACTTCATTAGTCAGTTAATACTATAAAAATTTAGCAATCAGTTACATATATGATTTATTCAATGTATTTTATACTACTTTGCGAGGAATTTAAGACACCATTTCGTATATTTTTGTATTTAGAATTAAATTATTTTCCCCACATAGATGGGTAATATAATTCATCTTAACCGGTATCCTTTAAATACTAGATAACCGGGCTAAATTGAATTTACGTAAGAAATAGCTGTCACCTTGACTTTGACGACAAACTTCATTAGTGGGTTAATACAATTAAAATTTTGCTTTAAAATATATGATTTTATCAATATTTAGCGTGAATTTTGCACACCATTTAATATAATTAACTGTTTTTAATATTGTATTACTTTATTATTTCGACAAAACAATATTTTGTTGTACTTACGTGTGAAAGGTTTTGTTTTCATATTTTAGTTTGCTGCGGCTTTTATAGCCGAAAAAAATTTTTCCACTAGGAAATACACAAAATATTTGAATTAGCTCAAAATTTGAATCAATAGCACAATTTTCAGCATTAAACAAAATCTGCTTTTCTCACTACTTGGAACTTATGACAAGTGTCAGACAAACAAAGAGCATAAACGATGACAAGGACAGAAGACATTATACCTATCTCTACCGCACTTAGAGAAACTTTGTATTGTGTATCTCGTTCATTCTTTGTATTTTCATTAGCATGTCATATCTATTACTATCCTTTATCTAAGGTAAGTACCTTTATCTAAGCTTCTGCACGAGGTATTCTGTGGCTGAGAATTTTTGTTGTTACGTCCATGGAATTTTAGAAAACGTATAGCGCAGGCTTTTTTTATTTTATGTGATTATGCCATATATCAGTAACAGACAAATATGTGTTTTTAAATCAAAAAGTAGATTTAAATATAACTATGTCTATTTATAAGAATGTGTCTATTTACAAGAAAATGGAAGTAATAGTTTTACAGTGCTTGTTAGTGTCATGTAAAGTCCAAGCCATTGCTGAAAATCAGCGTTGGAATGCCATCCGGCATTGGAACATTTGCTGAGCAATGGGCCTTTTTCTTTCCTATAGTTATTAGGCATAAATTTTATTTTTGTTATAACATTTAAGTTTAAGTCTTTTGTGGCAAGAAATGAATATTTTCTTTCTTTCTTTCTTTCTATGAATTGAAGGAAGGTGGAGTCAGGAGCCTCCGAAACCGGCAAGCGTGTATGAAGAGAGTTATGAATGTTGAGGAAGCGAGAGTTGTATGCAAGAATATAGCCTCTTGGCACTGTTCTCTCTGCCTACCCCGCAAGGGAAATGGAGTGATGATAAGTAAGTAAGTATATCCTGGATACCGTTCGGCAATACTTCTAACAGATGGCGCAGGCGTCACCCAAGACGTTAAGTATGAATGTGTTATCGAAATTAGCAGTCAGGAGCAATTATCACGATGGCTGAATTGGCAAAGCATCTGGACGGTATCCAGGAGACGCAGGTTCAAATCCTGCTCGTGACTGTTGATTTCGATTTCACATTTTCATACTTTGTGTTTTATGTATATGGCTAAGCATGTTAAATGCTAAATATATATATATATATATATATATATATATATATATATAAATATCTAAACATCTAAGACCATAATATTACCTGATAAATTGTATGGTCTACGGACTGCTCGTATAAGATGGCAAAATTTTAAGATAATCAGTTAAGCGTGTAGGTTTAATAAACACACTGTGTTATTTGGACTCCGAACTAATGTATGCAAAATTTCATAATGATTGGTTAAATAGTTACTTACGTTTTAGTAACAAACAAACCAATGGACTTTCACATGTTATAGGTATATATAGTAATGAAAATACGTATAAACATAACTAATAATTTTTGCGGGCATTATCATATTCAGCTTATAGACACGTCACCCTAAACGTAAAAAATGACCTTTAATTGCAGACTTGGAGCTCTTTAGTTTGAATAATGCGTATCTTCATTGTTTCAAATATGCATACAAAGAACATGCATAAAATGATGCATAAAAAGACTTAATTAATTTAATATGTGTATGCAGACTAACTAAAAATATAGACGGATCATTACGAACAATACAGTGAAGCCATATAAAACCATGCCATAACTATTTGGAATAACACGCGCTCACGTACACAAATACAAACAAATCCATGCCAAAACGAAGTGTCATTAACCACGAGTGTTACCAGAGTATGATTTAAAATTACCCCATATGAGTCGACGATTTTGTACTTACGTACGTTACGTACATAAGTACATCGTCAGCGCCATAATATTCCCTATATGATTTGCTATAAACTTACTTTATATACTTTTACTTCCTTCATGTTTGAAAACATAAAACTTTAACTTGGATTAAATAGTTAAAGAGCCCACACATTTTACATGTGATAGCAATACACTTATAGATATAATTTGCACAGATATGATGTTTCGCAAAGTGGTTGTGGACCACATCAATGAACGTCACCACTCCTTCATTACCTGCGAAACAGTGCTTAAAAAGCAGAACCCTAAACAGAGAGTCGTGTTGTACCGTCCTAGAAAAAGTATACTAGAAGAGTACTTCCTTATAGATAGAGACTTAATTCCATGAAGTTTCATTAATGAGATACTGGATGTTAATGTCATGACACAAACATTTAATACATTCATCACTCAGTTGTTTGATCTTCATGCACCTCTTACTAAGAAAACATATCGGGATCATCAAACACCATGGATAACAGATAATGTTCAGTTACTGTTTAAATTGCGCAACAAAGCGAGGCAAAAAGCTCACAGAACTGATGAGGAAGTACACAAAAGGTACTACCTGGATCTTAAACAGCAGGCTTCCCTCACCCTACATAACGATAAAAAAGCTTATTTTACTGAATATATTGAAAAACACATTAACAATGCTAGGGTACTATGGAAGAACTTGAAGTTAAAGGTGTTACCAGATCACAATGATGACCTTCTAACTGACCACTTTGACAACCCGGACACAATCAATGAGGCATTCCTCGACGTGCCTGGTAAATGCTCCAAGGATTGCTAACAATGTGCTATATTGAACAAAATAGGTTTAGCGATTCAACCTTTGGGCTGAAGATAGTAGATCAGAGAGCAGTCTTGAGGATACTCAGTAGTTTAGAATCCAATGCAAAGGGTGTGGAAGAGATTAGCCTGGATATGATAACCCTTACGTTGCCGAATACCTTACAAGCTATCACAGAGATAATAAATAAGTCAATTGAAACTCATATATTTCCAGATTTATGGAAAAGTGCAAATGGCAAATGGCAGAATACCTGGAATCGAATAACGTGTTGCCAGAATTGCAGTCTGGCTTCAGAAAGGGCCGAGGGACATTTACTGCTCTCCTGGATGTAGTAGGAAACGTATTGGAGGCTCGTGATCAGGGTGAGGCATCCATTCTAATCATGCTGGACTGTTCACGAGCATTTGATTGTATTGACCGCGAAGATTTTATGCCTTGCCAAGCTAAGATTTTATGGCTTTGATAAAGGGACCTTGGAATGGTTCAGGAGCTACCTCACTCATAGGACACAACATGTACTCGTACATATTCGTAGGGCTGATGGATCCACCTCTACATCCTCATCTCGTGAGGTTAAAAGAGGTGTGCCTCAAGGTTCGATTTTGGGTCCATTGCTTTATATCCTCTATAGCGCAGACATAACACGATTTATTTTAAATAAATAAATAAAATAAATAAATAAATATTCCTGGACATTTTCACACAACGTCCTCTGGTCCCAAACTAAGCTTAACGCTTGTGCTATGGGTACCAGATTACGGATATAATACATAATATACTCCTTTTTTTTGTAAATACCTACATATAATAGATAGAAAACACCCAGACGCAGTACAAATATCTGTGTATGATGAAACACAAATAATTGTCCTGGGTGGGGATTCGATTCCACGACCTCGTGCACGGAAGTCGGTTACACTACCGACTACGCCACGAGGCCCGTTTGAACTGTAAGTACCATATGTATGCCGACGATACTCTATATATCTTTCAAGCCCAGAGATACGCAATTAGCAGTCTGCAAGGCGAACGAAGATCTAGAGAAAATTGTCAAGTGGGCAAACCAGAATGCACTAGTGTTAAACCCAAATAAATCAAAATGTATGGTTCTGGGAAGTAAGCATCAGATAAGTTCCGTCATCTCTCAAGCCCCAGCAATTGTCATATCAGGAGCAATAATTGCCAGGGTTGATCATGCTAATATTCTCGGATTGATATTAGATCCAGAGCTACGCTTTGAAAAGCACATTAACCAAGCTTTGAAATCTTGTTTCTATAAACTCAAGGTTTTATACACTATTCGCAACTACATTAGCACACCGTTAAGAATTAAATTAATGAATAGTCTGATATTATCCAAGCTGAATTACTGTGATACAGTATACGGACCATGTTTACTAAAGAGAACAGAGTGTCTCAAACAGAGAATACAAAATGCCTGTGCGCGTTTCTGTATTGATATACCGCGACGAAGCCATGTTACACCATACCTAAATTCACACAAGATACTTAAAATGGCAGCTAGGCGAAAGGTACACCTGGCCAGCTTAACATTTAGTGTCATCAATGCCAAGAAACCTGCCTACTTATATAATAAATTAAACTGGAGACAAGATTATAGTAAATATCCAATTCGAACAAAAAAAAATACAGACATCAACGTTATGATTGATCACTTTAATGCAAATGTCACAAACTTATTTAATAAGCATGCTCCAATTCGGCGTATCAAAGTCAAGCATAACCCAGCTCCTTGGCTAAGTGATAATATCAAAAACTGTATGGCTCTCAGGGACAAAGCTAAACGTAAATATAAGAGAAATCCTACGGAATATAAGCATCACTTATATAAAAACCTGCGTAATCGCTGTAATAGAATGTGTCGTGATGCTAAAAGGCAATATTTCCAGGCAGCGCTCGAGAATCGTAGCTCGTCTGATGTTTGGAGATTTCTAAAAACTGTGGGCATCGGAAAATCTTCTCCTTGTGTTAGGGATATTGATTTAAACTCAATAAATAAACATTTTTTTGATGCTCCTCTATCTCTGGATAATATTGTCAAGGCCAGGACCTTATTGTCAATCTCAAGATTACCAACACCACAAGTCCCATCCTTCACCCTAAGTCTAGTCTCAGAGACTGATGTCCTTAGATCTATATCATCTATCACTTCTTCAGCTGTTGGTTACGACAATTTAGGTTCCAGTATGATTAATCCTATTCTATCAGTAGTACTTCCTGTTCTTACATTTATATTTAATTCTTCCCTCTCCTATGGTTCTCTCCCTAATTTCTGGAAACGTGCCCATATTATACTTCTTCCTAAAGTTTCAAATCCTACTACACCTTCTCACTTTCGACCAATCTCTATACTGCCTTTTCTGTCAAAAGTTCTTGAGCACATTGTTCACCGACAACTTTCTTCACATATAAATAATCACAACCTACTTAGTACGTTTCAGTCTGGTTTCCGTCCTGGCCATAGTATCGTAACAGCACTTCTCAAAGTTACTGACGATATCCGCTGGGCTATGGAGAATAAATTATTGACCATACTCGTACTACTTGACTTCAGTAGTGCTTTTAACTCAGTTGATTTTGATATACTGCTTGGCATACTCAAATCTCTAAACATTTTTCCTGCTAGTATCACCTGGTTCGATTCCTATCTCCGAGGGCGTTCGCAGTGCGTGCGTCTTGATGATACTTACTCTGAATGGAGTAACCTTAGTGTGGGTCTACCTCAAGGGGGGGTTCTCTCTCCTCTCTTATTCTCTATTTTCATAAATTCTGTCACAAAGCTCATATCTTCAAATTTTCATCTTTATGCGGATGATCTGCAATTGTATTCACACTTCACAGAATCTGACGCACCATCAGCCCTCACTGCAATTAATAGTGATTTAAGTCGTATAGATACGTAGGCTAAAAACTACGGTCTACTCTTAAATCCTAACAAATCCCAGGCCATAATAATAGGCAGCCGACATTTCCGTAGTAGGTTGCAAGTTTCTTCACTGGTGCCTATTACTCTGTCTGGGACTTTGATTCCATTGTCGGATTCTGTTAAAAATTTAGGAATTGTTATCGACACCACTTTGTCATGGAACCGACAAGTTAATGAGGTCAGTAAAAAAGTATATTATACCTTTCATTCATTGAAAAGCCTTCAGTATTTCTTACCCTTGAAAACAAAAATTACTCTTGCTCAATCACTTATTCAACCCATTATTGACTACGCAGATGCCTGCTATTTAGATGCCACCGAGGAGCTCATAGATAAGCTTAAGAGGCTGCAAAACCTGTGTATACGCTTCGTATTTAATCTTAAAAAGTACGATCATGTCTCCCACCTTTGCAAGGAACTCAAGTGGCTCCCAATCCGCCTTCGCAGGAACACTCGTTTGCTATGTATTTTATTTAATATCTTACACAACCCTAATGCTCCTTCTTATCTGCGTGAGCGGTTTTCCTTTGCCCGGTCTAATGATGCGACCTGCAGGACTAATCTTCGCACTATGCTAAAATTTCCTACACACAAAAGTGATTTTTATTCTTATTCTTTTTCGGTGCATGTGGTTAAACTGTGGAATGAACTCCCATCCAGCATTAGAGAATCTACCACTACCTCTTCATTCAAACATAAGGTTCGTCAACATTATCTGTCAACTATTCCATAATCTATACCTAAATCTTTCATCATTACTATATATTTAAGTATATTTTATTGTATAGTTACGTATCATTCAGATATTTATGTAGTTATATGTTACATATGTATGTATGTATATTTACTGTATGTATTAATATAATATATGTATGTATATCTATCCTACACACAATCATATTTATAATATTCACGCTATCCTGTCGCTGGTCTGCTGGAAGAGATTTCTATTAGAAATAAGCAGTACCTTTGTACTATTACTATATTTATCCGTTCTTGTATTGTGGTTAAGATCTCTGTGTGTACATAAATAAATAAAAATTGAGCCCATTGTCTAATCCGGAGCATAGAACCACAGCATTCAGGGGCAGCTTCAAGTTTGCTGCCACGCACTGCTGGAATGTTCTTTGGCCACCTTCTTGGGCGCATACTGAAAACAGCTATTTTTAAAGGTTATATCTCAAGCTCAATAATTTAATATATATTTTATATATTTCTTGTTGTATGTATGTACACACAACTCTTACAGCTTTATATGCATATAACTACATAACTATAATTATACTTATTAAAAATCGCGACTAGGGTTAAACAAATACTTATATTTATTTAAATATCAAAATATTAGGTAATCAATCAAACAAATCTCAGTTTTCAGTCGTCAAGTGATGGTTAGATTCCACTCCCGCAGTGAGTATGCAGTTAAATTGTATGTGCTCACAAACTATCCTGTCAAATCAAATTACTAGACCAGTCACGGATTGTTACGAGTATTTCAGCGCTGTTTTTACTGGTCTCGTATGGAGTGCAGAGGCCGCTATCCTAATTTCTTCACTTAATATACAGTCACACAGACTTGCTCACAACAATTATTTGCCATTTTTAACTACTATTATTAATGTGTTCATGCCACTAAGGTTTCACTAAGATTTTATTTTTAATTGTATATGTCTAAAATTTAAGTCGATTATTATTGAAACTAAAACAAATTATGTGATTAAACAATTGTGAAACGTAAAAACTATAACTTTATTTTATCTTTAATAAATTATAGATATTTTTTTTCTAATTTAATTGTGTAATTGTGAATATTTTTCTCGTACGTCTCTTTGTTCTTTGGCGAATATAATGTCAAGCGCCGCCAGGATAGGAGATTGCTGAAATCAACGTTGTGATGCCATCACATGACATGTCATCACAGCACAAGCTGAGCAATGTGCCTTTTTCTGCCGCACATGAAACGCATACAATGATTGTGATTCTTTATTATTATTAGTTTTTTAAGTTTTTATAATTTACTTTAGTTGTTTACTTGTAATACTGCGTCTTTTATGCGGCGCGAAATAAAGCTTTCTTTATTTATTCTTCTTTCTTCTTTTAAAATTTACCCAAATTGTAGAGATTATTTCTTTGCGGTTACAGCACTTTCACGCACACATCTTTCAAAAGTGGCTTCACTTTTTAGTTGACAATGCGGTGTCTTTATTTTTTAGTTAGTTTGAGTATTGAAAATACATAATATTATATTGTTTAGGTATTAATAAACTTTTTTTAATTTTTATTTTTAGGTCATGGCAATGAACAGGATAGTGTGGGGCCTTCATCCACTAAAGAAACCCGCCGTGTGCCGTCTCTCCGCCTATGTTGACGGACCACTGGTACTGTGTTGAATTACTTCACTGGCCCGCCGGCGGCTTACCCTTTCGGATACCCTCTACTGAGCAACGCATCCGTACACGGAATGTCGCATCTTCGCGGGAGGTATACTAATAACCTGGCCAAGTATTCTGTTATTTATTTAAAAGAAACTTATTCATTTTACTTCAAGTCGCTCTTTTGCTGAAGTGTAGGTACCTACTGTTCTTTTACGGTTTAAATAAAAAAGAATCCATAGCAATATAGATGTACTCTTTTTGTCTGTGGAGAAAGATGCCCAAAAAAAAACACTTTTATCATTCATTGTGATATCTTTGATGGATCTACTGGCATTGTTGCTGGTCGGAAGCATTTCGCGCATGATCACGACGGCGAAACGATAGAAGTACCGGCACTTGTAACACACGAAACAACGGATCCTATCTACACGTCCATAGCCCACTTCGTAGTGGCTGTAGACGATGTCCACAGGAGCAGTCACGCCACAGCATGTCACCATTTGGAGTTTGCCCGCTGGCTAAAGAAGCCCCGTCATACGGGCGGCCATTTTATGAGCATTATATTGAACCATCAAGTGGAGAGGTTTTGCTTTGCCGCCAAAAAGACACATTAAAAATATGTCTCTTCAGGGTTCGTTATAATTAGTCACTATAATTTTATGATAGGTACTATAATTATGATCATTTATAATTAATCTGTGATTAATCTTTCTTCTAGGCAAATTTAAATACATATTAATGTATAATCAAAATAAAGACACATTTACGGAATCTATGTCGTTTGCTTGATTTTATCCGTTTCCGATGTTTCGAATACTATAGCAACAAAAGTCAGGTGTATATTATAAAGTGTAATATTAGAATGCAAGTTCAAAGACTCTTTGGTATTGTTTGTACTCAATGTATATTAGATATTTCAATTCTTAAGACTTTGAAGCTTATCATGTTTCTAAGATCATAGATACAAAGGATAGCGCTTGCATTGTTAATATAAACGAGAGATATTAATAAACAGTTTTAATTAATGTTGAAACAAAATGTTAATAAAGTTTTAGTTTGACTTCAAAAAAGTTGCTTGACAAAATTATAAATGACGAACTTACAGACTGTGCAATGAAACCATTAATAACAAGTGATTATCGCAGATTCAGTTTTTATACAGAATATGTACATAATATATACTTAGGGCGGATTCGACCAAACGAGAATAAATTTGATTCCTAGAATAAATCGCTACTGACTCGAGAATAAATCAATTTTACATTTTACCAACAACAATTCGAAGAATAACGAACCTTTTCGGGAATTGTCACTATACCACCGATAAGCATCGAATAAGGAGTTAATCCAAGAATAAAAAAAATGGCGCATCTTTTTTGTGCTGTGATTTTTCGAAACCAATATCGGTTTCGGGCACATGACAGCTACTTTCTCACGCTATAATACGACAAATAAGAGTTGAGATAAGTTAAGCTATACACTGTCCCATTTGTAGAACAATTTCTTTTTGCTGGGTATTACATTCACTTCGCTATTCGCGAATAGCTATTTCAAGTATAAGATATACGTCAGATTGCGTGGAAAAACGACTGTTGATTATCTAAGAGAATAAAATCGTGGAATAGATTATTCTTGGTGTAGTTATTCTTGTATATATTCGAGGTTGGGAGAATCCGCCCTTAGTGAGTTATTAACTGTATAAGAAGTCACACAATTTATTTTCTTTAGGTATGTTTATTTTTTTATTGCATGTGGTGGCTGACGAGCCACGGCCCACCTGATGGTAAATGGTAACCGTCGCTCATGGACTCAACTATACCGAGAGTATTGTCAAGCCGCTGCTCACCATTTCATCTCACCGATATGAAATGCCACAACACAACAGCCAAAACGCAACGATGTGCTTCATGGCCGATCACACGGGAGATGGTGGTACCAACCCGCTCGGGCCCGATACTAAGTGAGTACACCCATTTGGTACCTACCCAGCCCTACCACCAGCCATGCAATGGATGATGATTGGTACTTCCCTTAGTCCCCTCATATGACACCCGTGGGAAATAATGGGGTGGTGACACTTGTATTCTTAGGCCGTCACTGCATCACTGCTATAAACGGTAGGAATGCAATATAGTACCACCGAAGGAATGTAACATAGTTCCAGTGGCCCGCCAATAAAGGCGGAGGACGGCACACGGCGGGTTTCTTTAGTGGGTGAGGGTCCCACACTACCCTGCTCATTGCCCCGAACGACAGTGTGTGCAGTTAGGAACATTATTTCCCGTCTTAACAAAAAAAAAGGATATCACTGCTATCATTACAACAGAATTTCATTGAAATCATTACCATTTATATATATTATTCCCGCGAGACATTCGCGTAAGCATTCACATAACATATATACGAATAGGTATTACTTGATATGTTAATTAATGCGAGCATTGGAAGCGGTTGGCCTCAATTATGCAATTACCAGTCAGGTGTCTATGAAATTAGTCAGTTCTATCCACTGGGGAACTGCAAGCTACCAATTGTATAATATACATAATAATACTCGTAAAATCTGGATGAATTAAAATGCTATAAATCTTACCTAAAAATATTGTATGGTGGTTAAACCCTTGCCAGACTCCTTAATTTTTTGTACGAGTGGGATAAAGAAAGTTAGACAAACTTTCGTTTCGCTACATTGTGATTGGTCGCCTGAATCATGCGTCGAAATCTCGGCTAATCAGGAATCACGTGTCGGACTGTTGATCAATCACAATGACTCAAAACGAAACTTCGTCTAACGTTTCGTTTGTGATTCTAAGGTGGCAGTACCGTTTTTTTATTGTTTAGACGGAAAATAATGTACCTAACAGCACACCCCGTCATTCGGGGCAACGAACAGGGTAGTGTGGGGCCCGAACCCACTAAAGAAACCCGCCGTGTGCCGTCTCTCTGCCTGTGTTGACGGACCACTGGTAGTGTGTTGGATTACTTCAGTGGCAACAGAACAGTACCTACCCAACAGACAGTTATGGACAGTGAAAAATACTCTCACACTATCTCAAATTTTGTTGGGGCCGCGATCCATTCGGTTTTAGCTCTTTCTTCAATTATACGAAGCGACTACCCATCTAACCTCCACAACTCATAAGTGACAACTGGCTACTTTAGAGCAAGACCGGTGTCAGATTTTTTTTCAGGACTCTAAAAACTTGTAACATAACAATACTCTTCATAGTACAACAGAAATTTTACACAAAAAGGAAACTACTTAAGTTAATGTACAAAGGGCGGTCTTGTCTCCAGCTGCGATTTATTCCAGACAACCTTGGTATGGACAAAAATAGTGAGTAATGAAAATTTGGTAGAAAAGTTGTAACAATTTGATTGTAAAAGAAAATATTAAGCAGAAACTTAAAAAGTAGCAAGATTCTAGTAAGAAAGAAAGTTAGAAAAATACCTACAGTATCTACATAAATACCTAACCTAAAAGTTATACATAATATTATATAAACAACTAAACAGATAAAGCAAATTTAATACATAGGTACATAAATATACTAAACATATTGTAACGACTGCCAGGGGAATGCTATTTCCGAGACGGTACCCGTTGGTAAAAAAAAAATAGGTAAAATATCAGTAGATATATATTACTTTTGAAGCAGTTTTCATAGGCTTAAAATATTTTCCTTGACACATAAATTAAATAGTTTGAATCTCTAACGTATATCAAGAATTAAAAAATTGATGAACAAACCGTTTTTCGGTTATAAAATTTTGACAAACGTACCGTTGTTAGGCTAACGCATTATATTATTAGAATTTACAGATCCGCAATACACCCTCATTTGATTTTATCAAAACATTTTCTTTATATACTACGCGAGTAGGCCAACCTGATGGTAAGCCGTTAGTGTGGCCCATAGTCTAACGCCAGAGGCATAACTCGCGCGTTGTCAACTCCACTGAAAGGTCGTGGAGAGGAGGAATAATAAGAGGATGGAAAGGATAATAAGGAGAGGATAGCTGACTGAGGGAATGCCAGGGGTAGTGGGCAGCAGCACTCCCTCGAGTATTAACAACATCCACTGTGATCGCCAATCCGCCTGCCAAGCGTGGTGATTACGGCACTATACCCCCAATTTGGGGAGGCCTATGTCCAGCAGTGGACGTCAAAAGGCTGATAGATGGATGGAGGGGGTTTGGGCTTAAGTACATATATTATTATATAGTGTTGTATTGTAAAATGATCAAACACCAAGCTAAGTTAATACGAATGGATAACCCGTGCGATTATGCATCTATTTTGTATAGAAATCGAAATAAAATATAATAAACAAATAAAAAGTATAGAATATCTTTATTGCGTAATTTTTTTATAACAAATTCCTTAATATCTATTCAGTGATTTTATCATTCTTTACTCAGCAAAATACATACTCGTAATGTTAATTTCTTGAGAAAGGTATGTCACAAAGCCAAATTCGTATAATATTGGCCAACCAATAAGTTACAGATAACCTGCAAAATAGGGTGAGATACAGGTTTTTTCGACGACTAGAGCAAAGTGATAAATGATTTGCGAATCGATTTCAGATTATATTGAAATCCACTTTATTTTGACCCGAATCCTGTGGGAATATAAAGCAGGGGCGCGCATTGTCGGAATGTGACGCGTAGAAAATACCTACTGTTTAAATACGAGTCTAATTTTAGAGTTCCTCGACAGGGACAAATAAAATTTATTACATTTGGGAAGACAGACACGGGTGCGTAGGAATGAATGATACGTCTTTTAAATGAATAATATCGATTTGCATAAATTTATCGGTATTTAATTTTGGTTTGTGATTTGAAGCAGTTTATTCTTTAGATTATTAATGCTGTTAATATTGATTTGAAATAAAATAGCATCACACCTGTATTCCCCGAAGGGGTAGGCAGAGGTAGTGTAAGCGACTACTGATCATGAGGTCTCGGGTTCGATCCTCGGGTCAGCCAGTGTCATTGAACTTTTTCGTAAAAAGAAAAATTCTCAGTAGCAGCCCGGAGTTTGGAAATGCGCCCGGTAGACGGCAATAGGCTCGCTCCCTACTATTACGTGGGACTTAAACATAGCTGTGATGCTATGTAGGTATATGTTTAATAGATTATATATTAAAAATAAGAACATATTTTTGATAAGTTACTTAACCTATATTTCCTCTGCATACAAATACTAGAGGTTATAAGAAATGGAGACCCGTCAGTCAAGTTAAACTGTGACTGAAATAATAAATTAGGTGTTCGTATATTTCGATAACAATTTAGATTACTTAGTACGGTACGTGGTACCTTTATTTCTTTTTGTTTAAGTTTGTTTCTAATGGTAAAATTTCAGTGTTTTGCTATGAATACTAGTTACCAATATTCATAGTGTACGTACAGGTATACAGATTGTATTGGACAAAATGAACCGTTACAACACAATGCATTTGCTTCAAGCGCTCGTGTTAGTTATTAGTAACTTTGACCATTTAGAGTGCTATATTATAAGCCTGTGAAATAAAGATATTTTCGAATTTGAACTTTCAATAATTTGTGTTCATTTGTATATCTATAAATGTCAAAATCATGTCAAATGCTTTGAAAAACTAATAACATCATATTTTATTTCTTTTTACACGCTTTTTATTAGCTTCACCTGTATGTTTGTATGTTTGTAACCGACTCCTTTGGACGCGATTTTGACCCACTTTAAACGGCCAGATTTCGTTCAAACTTTGTAGATTTATCGAGGACCGATGACAATACACTAATTTGATAAAATCATTCGGTATTTATCGGTTTTAGGGTTACGTAGTTGTTGAATGTGTAAATTTCTGAATCGCGATAATAAGATGTGCACCGGCGTTGTCCCATGTTTCTGAATCGCGATATGAGTGTTTGCGAAATAAGAATCTTTTTGCTTTTATTTTAGTTTTTAGTATAGTTATTTATCTATGTTCTTCTTTACTCTTGTCTCTTTGCTTCGTACTTTTGAAGTTTTGATACTATTTGGAGACTAAAAAGAAGAAAATAAATTATAGTTAAAAGATAACACACTTTAAATAGCTAGTTGAACTAAAAAGTAGTAAATAATATTACAATAAATAATTATTGTAAAAAAGCGTGAAGTGCATAATCAAATGTTACAAATAGTTCACCTATATAGTAAAAAGCACCCCACGCTTTTTTACTATCATTATTTATTGTAATACTATTTACTACTTTTTAGTTCAATTAGCTATTTATTTAAAGCGTGTTATTTTAGTTTTTTTAGTTTTTTAAACTATAATTTATTTTTTTCCATTTATTAAGACGTCATCCTGTAGTAGACTTACTAAACGTAGTATATCCGGACTCAGAACAACCATTATGGATAGCTCAAAAAATGAACTATCGATGTATGAATATGCTAAGAATCGTACCGACAACACTAGACCACTACGCCATCAGTGAAGTCAACATATTCTTGATAATATTCATACAATTCAATACAAATTAGTCGTTTAAGAGCTGTTTTATTATTACGACGATAAGTATTATTCAGCAAACTATTTGCAGCAAGCTGATAGTTAAAGTTGAATAAGGCCTTATGATAAGATATTCCATACGCGTCGCGCAGCATGTGGGGAGAACCGATTTAATAACAGACTTACAATTTTGTAGATTCCTTTGAGTTACTTCCAGCTGAGACAACATGTATTTTTATAACCCTTTTCCTGACTCATGCAAGTGATGGCGGGAAATATATGGAATGATTACCAGGCACTTATATGTCAACAATCGCGACAAAACAATATGGTATCTGCCACCAAACCATCCGTCACAAAATTTGGAATATTTTTTATATTACGTGGGTAACAAACATACGGCCCAACTGATCATAAGCGGTTACCATAGCCTATAGACGCTA
The DNA here is from genome assembly GCA_948253155.1 of Leucoma salicis. Lineage (NCBI taxonomy): Eukaryota > Metazoa > Arthropoda > Insecta > Lepidoptera > Erebidae > Leucoma > Leucoma salicis. Next base: position 6,140,517 of record OX411805.1, on the reverse strand, counting down.
GCAACACCAAAAGCGTTACACGCATCACCATCTCCAAGAAAGAGATAGGGGGTGGAGAGGAAGTATAATAAAGAGCAGATTGGAAAGATAATAAGGATACGAAACGAGTTTGGACCACCGGCGCCCGCACTTACCACACGAAATACAACTAAGTTAACCGTTGTTTAACGCTGTTCTTCTGTCAGAGGATGGTATCTTTCCCGATCAAGCCGGCCCATTCATACTGGGATAAGCAAGGGTCTACCACTTCAAATGTAATGCATGAAGGAACTGTAGGATTCTTTTCAAAAGTTACTACTAATCAAATAGCTACCACCTTAATAAGTTTTTTGTTTTTTGTTTTTTTTTCCTAAAATAAATAAATATTCCTGGACATTTTCACACAACGCCTCTGGTCCCAAACTAAGCTTAACGCTTGTGCTATGGCATGCAGGGCCACTCATGATGGATAAGCGAAACTCTTACAAAATTAAGGTCGACCAATACAGAAATATTTATTCCTCTATAGTATGTCTGGTCTCAGCTGACTTGTACGATTATGCCACAATTAGATAATGTTCAAGTAAGATAATTATTATTCCTTCAGCGCACTTAACTGTCTCTCTCATACCTAATTACCTACATAGCACTGGAATGTCATGGCTACTGTAGACCCAGCTCAGATTGGAAAGATATTTATGACAAGCTAATTAACAACTACTCGTTATACTATAGGAGGTCTTAGACAAATTTAAGCAACTTTTGCTCGGCCAACATCAGATGGGTGACCAAAAAGTAACACCTATTTGTGGGCACCTGATCTTCTCCGTACTTCTGAAAGCATATTAAAGCAGTAGGTCCCAAGTATTAAATAAAATCTAGGCATTTGTTATAAGTTATAAATAAAAATATAAATAATTAAAAATACCTGACCTGACCCCTAAAAAATCTGACTCCCGTATTGTTCTAAGGTGACTAGTTGTCCTATTAGTGGGGTTGCAGAGGTCAGATAGGCTGTAGCTGGTTTACTGTCTGACCAGTTAAAACTGAACCCCAGCAAAGCTTGAGATAAGACGTGTGATGAGTTAGTAACTAGCCACTATACAACAAAAGTCAGGTGAGTTACCATAGTTATGGAAAATACTTTAGCATAAAAAGACTTAAGCTTTTTATGGCATAATTATCAGTGAAGGTCTGATTATGGAGAAAAGCTTAACTGAGTCTGCTCATTTTCTATCAATAATTTACATTATAAAACGACTGAAACCACGGCATACCGTCAGTTTAATCAACAAAGACAAACAAACAACAAAGTAGGTATTCATTTGCAAAAAGTAACATTACCTAGAGTTTGATACAAAGAGAATATAATCACTACGTTTAGTTTGATACATGAATATCAAGCCTATAAATCTCAGACTAAGAACTAGACAGAGCGAAGAAAATTCTTTGACATGTATGAGCGAGAACACAAGATACAATTTACTGGTGCAAAAAAACATACAAAGCCATCGATTTTTATCTTTGTCACCGTGGCCAGTTTTCGGTATTGTCACGATGTCAAAATGCTTTGTCTGTCACGATCCAACTGACATAATCGAACATTTTGTATAAAAATTCGGGTTTTAATTAAAATTTAATATTAATTTGTGTTAATGAGTGTTTTGAGAATAAGAGTATGTGATAATAGTGCTTGTAAAATAGTGTACTATGCTACAAAAGCTACAGCGAGCGAAAAAATACAGGTATAACATTTCATTCAATGATTGAATGCTATAAAGTGATATAAAATGGGTTTTTTTTACTCGAAATTAATAATTGCTACTAAGATACACTCGCAAAACACGTTTTCTAGCTAAATTTCTGTTACTTTGAATTGTTTCGGTTTTGCCTTATTGCGAATTTAATTTGCCCAGTTTTCACTTTACTAATAAATTTATATGTCATTTATGAGATGATGATAAAAAATTACCATTTTAGGTTTTCCTCTACTCCAGATGCGAGATTAAAATGGGTGGATGCTACGGGAAAACGAGGCAACCCACGAAATACCCAAAATATGCTTCACGATATTTTGTTGATGTTTCATTACACATAGTAAGAAAATAGTAACGTTGGGAGCTAAATCATTGCCAGTGAATATGTTCATGTAAGTATAGATTTTAAAGTCTTTGTACTTCAACTTTGTAATTAAATCTCAATTCTAGATTATGACTACCGCTGTAGTCATAATCTAGAATTCAGAGAAACTAATTTGCTCTCTTTTGTGACACCTGTCTGGGATTTAAGGGTTTCAAAATAAAACCCAGGAGTAAAACAAAATTAAATAAGATATATATTCACACCCCAAATGGTAGGTGGCAACACAAATTTATAAGGTCGTGGTATTCGTCCTATAGCTAACTTCACCACTTATAGTACTCTCTCTCCCGTGGGACCGGCCATGAAGCACATCAGCTGGTCCGAGCAGAAGATAGCCGTTTATTCTTTCATTATATATTGGTGAAATGAAATGGTGAACAGTGGCTTGACAATACTCTCAGTATAGTTGAGTCCATGAGCGACGGTTGACATTTACCATCAGATGGGCCGTGGCTCGTCTGCCACTAAATGCAATAAAAAAAAAGTTCTTATTCAATTAATTAAATCAGCGCTGGAAGGATGATAATTCTTTACTTATTTGACCCAGAAAAGAAAGAAAAGATAATTTATTTGTATTCTTGTGTACCATTATTTTAATAAATATATCTTATTATTATTTACCAGATGAGATATCGAACAGAACGGCAATATATGGAGAAGCAATACTTATCTTGCATCAAGGCTCAAAGTCTTGGTGTTTCTCTACGTGATCGAATTCTTATTACGGATACGGAGGTAGAACGTGAATATCCGACATAGCTCGCCGAGTGTGCATGCTGAAGTGGCAATGGACAGGCCATATCGCTCGACGAACTGACAACCGTTGGGGAAAAAGGTTCTCGAGTGGCGACCACGTATCGGACAGCGCAGCGTACTACCCACCAGATGGACCAAATATATGGTCAAAGCGGCAGGGAGCCGTTGGATGCAGTCAGCACAAGCCCGCTAGTTCTGGTATTCTCTTTGGGGAGGCCAATGTCCAACGACTTAAAGACTGATGGTTGGATGAATAGAAGGGGTGGCAGATTTACTTTTAAATAATCATTTTGATAAACGTTGCGATTTTCAATAAAATATTTGTTACGAAGAGTTTCTTATTTACGACCTAGTTACAGACCTCATTCTAACTATCGTTTAATTTGCCCAAATATGGTTAAATATTTGTTAACCTGGCAACATTTAAAAAAAATATTGCTGTTTCAAGTGCGGCCACGCCGTGGCTCCGTCTAGTAGTTCTTAGTCTGAGCTATAAATTGAATGTTGAATAATTTATTCATAAAATCATAGGTAGGTACATCGGTAAAAAGGTTGAATAAAAAGTATAAAACTATTTAAGTCCGGAGTACTCTGTGACATCTGTCAATTTCCCTAACAAATTACTGAGTGTGAACTTTTCTTTACATCGTAAAGGATTATAAAGAAAAAATATATTTTTGTAACACGTTGTTTATTTCGGCAATTTCAAAACTTCTGTTTTTGTTATTGCTTTTGGCACGTCGCCATCAACGAAGTTTCATAATAATCTCGTGTGTTGTCACGTTAAATACCACTAACACGCTAGGCAATCGCTTTTAAATGTCTGACAATGCTGAAATATTTAAGTCTTTAAGTAATAAAATGCAGAATTAGCGGAGTGGTTTAGATACCGGCCTACCGCCCGAGTGTTGTGGATTCGATTCCCACACAGGAGAACTCTTTGTGTGACCCACAAATAGTTGTTATGAGTCTGGGTAGGTTTGTGTCTCGTGAAATTTTATGTTTGTAAAGTCCCCCGCAATACGAGGATTACTCCTTAGCACAGAGTTCATGTCTTCAAAAAAAAAAATTAATATGATGAAAGTAAGAAACAACGGCGGCGCCATTCAAACTATTATTTCTTACAGAATTGGGAGATTCATCAGTACACAATGCATCACGTGTTTGAATTCCGCAAACAGTAATTCATATGTACACCTTTTGGCTGTAGGTTGTATATCTACCTACGCGAATTCTATACTATAAAGTAAAAATAACTTAGCAGTAGCTTAGATTGGGGTCTGAAATCTGCTAAGAAAAAGATGAGGCAAGTTTGACTCTTAGAATTCATGGTCTTTTTCTGTCTTTTTAAAATAAATACCATATTCACAAATTGTCACTGCCCCTCCAAAACAAAGGTAGTGAAGAAAAACTCATTCCTACGAAAATCTCAAGCACTTTTGAAAAAGGAGGAGCCCAGGGGATAGACGGAGCCCCACTGAAGGAATGTAATATGGTTCCAGTGGCCCGCTAACAAAGGCGGAGAGACGGCATACGGTGGGTTTATTTAGTGGGTGAGGGCCCCACACTACCCTGTTCATTGGCCTGAACGACGGGGTGTGCGGTTAGGAACATTATTTCCTGCCTTAACAAAAAAAGGGGGTTAGACGGAATCTCATATCTCACAATAGATATCGCACTGTGATTGGTTGAGAGATCACCGTGATTGGCCAACGGGTTATTGCGACATCACGCGTCGGTTTCTCTACCATTCACAAGCGAGAAGATACGATGTCAATTGTGAGATATGAGATTCCGTCTAACCCACAGGGAAAGCATGGGCTAATTTTCATAAAAAAAAAGAATGTTTCCTATGCTATACATAAAGATAATTAATGCGCCGTAGAGTATTACATTCTGAGGTCCACACGGACGAAATGACGGTCAGGATATAGTTTATTATTGTTATCAAATGTGAAAAATTTGCCTCCATAATGAATTTTTTTGTATGAACAGAAATTTGCTTTTAAAAGAACTGGCAACACTATAGTATATTATGTAAGATCGTGTTATTGAATTGGCCCTTCCGATATCCTTTCTGCAACGTGTGTGGAATATTTTACCGTAAGTTATAGATATCGTATTCAGCGATCTGTTTGCGGCTGATATAGCTGTTATTGTCAAAGTATGCACTTAATTGACAGGCCTCGTGGCGTAGTCGGTAGTGTAACCGACTTCCGTGCACGAGGTCGTGGGTTCAATTCCCACTCAGGACAAATATTTGTGTGATGAACACAGATATTTATACTGTGTCTGGGTGTTTTCTATCTATTATATGTATGTATTTACAAAACAAAATAATATTAGTATGTATTATATCCGTAATCTGGTACCCATAGCACAAGTACTAAGCTTAGTTTGAGACCAGAGGACGTTGTGTGAAAAATGTCCGACAATATTAATTAATTTATTGTAATTTTAGTTTTAGTTAGTAATTTCTACTTTTTTATGGATGTATTTTAAATAAATATATAATATTAAGTACTAGCAGAGGCCACGCGCTGCTGTAGCACACATAACACGTTCTTTAATTTTACAATAAAAATAAATCACACATTTTGGAAAGAGAAACTTTATTATTAGATAAGTAGTTTCGGAACATAAACTACTTTTCATCTCAGAAAAATGAATGATTACCGTAGGATAGCTATTTTTATATAGCGATAATTAATGTTCCGTAGAGTGATGTGAGTGAGTATTTATATTCTGAAGTACATACAGAGTCACGGGGTGAATATAGTTTCTTATAATTTAAATCAAAAGATAATTTAGCACCTTCTATTGTTAAAGAATTTGTTTTTAATACATCAGCTAATTAAGAGTTAATTAATTTTCGATTTCACATTTTTCACTTTGTGTTTAATGTATAGGTGCTAAGCATGTCCAATGCTAAAAATATATATAAAAATATCTAAAATAAGACTTTTAAGTTCTAATGACTATAGACAACACTTTCTTTTCGGACTTATTATTTTAGAGTTTTCTTTTTAAATAAGTATTTATTAAAAGTACCAGGGGGGTTAGGCAGAATCTCATATCTTACATGTCGATCGTATCGTGATCACTGTGATTGGTTGAGAAACCGACGCGTGATGTTGCAATAATCCGTTGGCCAATTACGGTGATCTCTCAACCAATCACAGTGATCACGATACGATCGACATGGTGAGATATGAGATTCTGCCTAATCCCCCAGTAACTGTTTTGATGTGATGCTCTTTTTATAATAAAACTTTTTTTGTAACAAAAAATTAAAAAAATAAACATTTTTTGCATTTCACTGATATAGAATTTTACCTGGGGGGTTAGGTAATAAAAATGCTAATATCTCTAATACTTATAATCAAAGAAGTATAAAACTCACGGCTTTCATTAGTAGGTTGGTACACTTCTTTACGTATCTACTGTCGTGACTAAACAATGAGAAATAATTACAATTAAAATATTATTATCCTGGAATAGATGTTGTAAGCGAAACTTTGTCACTCGCCCACATACCTATAACATACGCCCACACTACATTAAGTACTGACAGCACAATAATTTGGGGTGCCATATTTCCTTGCGATAAAACAACATTACCGAGTATTTAAAACATTAATAGTGAATAGCATAAAATGACGATAATACGTATTAAAGATTAAATGCTTCACAAAACTAACTAAAAACTGGTGTTTAAAAAAATCCTTTAATAGAAAGAGACAATAGCGTAGATAAAACTGTCCAAATTCAATTTCAACTCTCAGACTAATTAAAAAATATAGACGGAACATTACGAATAATCCAGTGAAACCGGATAAAACCATGCCAAACCTGTAATTACACGCGCTCACGCGCACAAATACAAACAAAACCATGCCAAAACGAAGTGTCATAAACTCCAAGTGTTACCAGAGTATGATTTAAAATTACCTCAAATTACTATACGATTTCGTACGTACGTTACGTACATGAATACGTCGTCAGCGCCATAATATTCCCTATTTGATTTGCTGTTAACTTACTTTAAACATATTACTTTTAAAAGTTTAACGAAATTATAGGGATTTTTTCTTTTCGGTGACAACAATTTCACGCACACATCTTTAAAAAAGTGGGTTCACTTTTTACTTGTCAGTGCGGTGTCTTTATTTTTTGTTAGTCTGAGTTTCAACTTTACATCTAAATCGATAATCAATAGAAGAATGGTGTATGTATTTACGAGTACGTAGTTCTTTGTTTCTCAAGAAAAAATTATAATCTTCTTTCACGAAGTTCACGTCAATGTTTAGTTCTTAATAAAACTATAAGCTATTTCTTTGTAACTCGGCCCAAAGTTCCCTACGAGACTACTCGTTTAATAAAGTCACGTCACAAAGAGCTAGTTTCTTCAATAATAAAGGCCCAACTAATACCCTCTTATTGAATTTATTTGACCTTAGTAGATATTTCACGGACAATTTAATATGGGTATCTTTTATTTTCGTAGACTTTTATTTACATTTACGTACAGGTTTTTTTTAAATATTAATAATTTGTCAATGGTAGAAAAAATTTATTTAAATAAAATTAATATAGATATATGTGGGACTGTTGAGGATGCAACGTGTTTTGGTGGAATGTGTCCGGTAGCAGACAGTTAGACATTTGTTTTATACTACATGGCGAACAAGCATACGGCCCACCTGATGGTAAGCGGTTAACGTAGCTTATAGCCGCTAATAACAACAGAGGCATCGCTCGCGCGTTGCCATCTTCAAGAAAAGAAATAAGGAGAGGATAAGTAGAAGTCCAAGGAGAAGATAGGCAGGATAATAAGGAGATACAGAACGACAAACAATCGTTATATGGGAACAGGTAGAGACGACAGTCGTTCAATGATAGATTTATCATCACGACATAGTGGTAACGTGATTAAAACAACAATTCAAAATAATAATGTCCATTATCATATCCTATAATGGACATTATTATGTACAGTGAACATCGTCACTATTTGAAGAAATAATGACGACTGTGTTTACTAAGAATATTAATAAACGTGTAAGAAGCAGACGTCATCTATTATTATCACCAAGTAATTGATCAATATTTTCGGCAATAGCAATATTTTTTCCAATATATCTGTTCTGAGGCACATTAATTGTGATCAATTACCTACTAAATATACAACGAAAATGGTATACTAAGAATATTTTTATTACATACGAGTACCCATTTCTCCTAACTGTCTTGGAAATAATGCTTTTCGATTTCAAGACGTAAGAACAGGTTCATTCATTTACAAGCCCACGCAATGTGTCGTTTCTATTAGATATAATAAATTTCAACAATTACCTACGCATGAAATAAATTAGAAGTTAGACCTTTAATTGATAGATTGATTTATAATTAATAAATATATTAAAAAATACTTTTACATAACATTTTGATCTATATTTTAGCACTTGACATGCTCAGCTAATCTTAAAGTACGTTGGTCGTTAAGACAAATGTGATGAGGAAATTCGGTATTTCTAGAAATGGTACGATAGCTCAATGGATTAGAGCACTTCCCCGGAAAGGAAGGGACGCAGGTTCGTGTCCCTTTCGTACTAAAATACTCTTTTTCCTTATTCACAAATTATACTTTTACATAAGTTAACATGAAGAAAATTACATAGTAAATAAAATAAAATACAATAATTATATAGAATGGCGTTACTTCTAAGTACCTATCATTTCATTTAGGCAACAATTTGCGGTCAAGGAAACAACCGGACAAGTGCGATTCCATACAAGATTATCTAAAATCTATTAAGTTTTTTTAATAATTTAGTAATGCTATAGACTCGTCTCATATTTTGCATATGTATGCAAAATATGAGACGAGTCTATAGCAAATATGTAGTCTGAAACCTAGAAAAGCACATTTTATTTTGGAAAATGAATAGTTCGCGTGAGGTTAAGTAATGTATTTATATTCTGAAATCCACATGGATAGACTCGTAGGCAGAATCAAGTATAATATATTTTTGGCATTTAAAAGATAATAAGAAAATAAGTCACGAGCATGATTTGAACCTGCATCTCCTGGAATACCGTCCCAGATCCATCCATTCATCCATCAGCCTTTTGACGTCCACTACTGGACATAGGCCTCCCCAAAGCCCCCCTTTATTTATAGTAGTTTTTTTATAGTGCCGTAATCGCCACGCTTGGCAGGCGGGTTGGCGATCGCAGTGGATGTTGTTAATACTCGAGGGAGTGCTGCTGCCCACTCCTCCGGTATTCCCTCAGTCGGCTCTTACGACTCCCATGGGTGGAGAGGGGTGGGACAATTCTAAAGCCAGCCCCACCGTCCCAGATGCTTTGCCAATTCAGCCCTCGTTACAATTGCTAGGGACTGTAAATTTTTAATAACACATTCATTCTTGACGTCTTGAGTCTTTGAAAATTAAAAAAAAAAGAAATTACAGGACTTCATACATGTACAAATATCAGGGTAAAATTAACCCTTTATTATTGTTTTATCCGGTAAAAAAAGGAAAATCGTTAAAAGTCGTGAACTTTTGGTGAAATATAAACGGTACGTCTCATTAGTAATGCTATACTTACCCGTCAAATAATTACATCTGTCTAAAGTTATTTAGTGTCTCCGTGGAGCCAAGGCAAGATAATAGCTCAAGCAGTATTCATTACTTTCTTCAGTGATGACTGAGGGAATACCGGGAGAGTGGGCAGCAGCACTCCCTCGAGTATTAACAACATCCACTGCGATCGCCAACCCGCCTGCCAAGCGTGGCGATTACGGCAATATCCCCCATTCTTGGGGAGGCCTATGTCCAGCAGTGGACGTTAAAAGGCTGATGGATGGATGTATGGAAGAGATATAGATTATGCTTATCTAGAAAATTTACTTTCATATTACTTACTTAAACTTACTTTTTCTTAATAATTTATTAATTTATTAGTAATCAAAAAAATCTTAAACTTGCAGCCAAAACTAAGTATCTAAATGTTAATGAATGATCATAAAAAACATAGCATCACGGCTGTATTTCCCGAAGGGGTAGGCAGTGGGTGTATTACACACCCATGGTTCACCAGCTATGTTTGAGTCCCACGTAATAGGGAGCGAGCCTATTGCCGTCTAATGGGCACAATTCCAAACTCCGTGCTGCTACTGAGAATTTTTCTTTTTACGAAAAAGCTCAATATGAATGATCATAATTTCAATAGAGCGATTCTAATTAGGCTATATAGGATACGTCACACCTATTAGCAACTTCAAATTAACCAAGATCCCTTGACATCATTTCTCTTCTCATAGGTTCTCTGGTCAAAGTGTATTTTTTTTGATATACCTAATCATTAAGTGGAAAATACTTACCTCCAGGCTAAATATCCAAATATGGTAATAAGTATATTACGGCAAATTTTAATAACGTATCTTCGTTTCGTTTGTTAGTGATATTCTAATAGTAAAACCAAGCACTGCAAAGACAATGGTGTTGAGTTCAATCCCCAATCGAAGGTACACACCTCTGACTTTGCGAGATTTTTGAGAATATTGTATAAATTATCTCTGCTCGGTGAAAAAAAATAAAACATCGTAAGGAAATCTGCATGCCCGAGAGATCTTCTTGATGACTTGTAAAGTCAGCTAATCTGCACAGGACCAGCGTGATGGACTACGTCCTGAATCCCTCACACTCTGAGAGGATAGACGTCTCCATAAGTTAGGGCAGTAATAGGTCGAAAAAAAAGCATTTATATATTTATTTTTAAAGTAGTGGTTAAGGTATAAATGAGTGCAAAAACAGCTATGGAATCTTGGACCATAATTACCCTCATCAATAGTTTAATATTTTTACTATACATCACACGATCCAGATGGAGGTCTGGACCGTGTGACCGCGGATGGAACCGACTTATTCCAGTCATAATAAGTTCAAATCAATAGGATCCAACTTCTAAGGTTTTTAATATAACTTTATTATTGAATCAAAATTTTGGATAGCATTTTTGATGAATTTACCCCCATGGCGCAGGCGGTTTTCCTTGTGCGGGATATAATAATAAATAGTTTAATAAAAACTTTAAAATATCTATCTGGACGGATCAAAATGATAAAATAAATTCATTTCAATCGGATTTGGTATCTATACCACCAATGTATGGCATTATCAAATTACAATTAGGTAGATAATTACCAAATTGACATCGAATTAGCGTGTGTGGTACTATAGCTATATCCGGTTATAATATGGGGGTATACTCTCTTTCTACAAAACGAAACTTCGATTAGACTATCTATATGTATTTAATGAGGATGCTATCTTTTAGTTGTTACATATCTTAAACTATATCTACTGATTTAAGTAACATAAACGGGTCTTTTTTCGCGTATAAATTAGGCCAAATTTTAACTACCTTTAGCCCGACGTATCAACTGCGTTGCAGCAGCCGTGGTCACGTTATTCCGTGACCACAACCTAATTTATGTTACTTTAAATATGTGTACAATTCGCGAAGCTTTAAAAGTTATATATGAGTAGATACTCATTATTTATTAACCCAAACTTTTGATTCTATAGAAATCTAAAAAATGTAATGTGTTAATTTAACTACACAACACTTTTAACTCTTTAGTGTCAATATATTCACTACCGATCATTTTACGCTATTGTGGTTGCGCATTTGTGTCGTAGAGTATCGTCGTGAAAATATTTAGTAAATGATCCTTCTTTCTTACAGTTTAATTTATAGGTAAAATAACAATATGAAAAAATCTTTACGCTTTGCGTACAATGAAATGAAATTCTTCCCGATTAATTTGTTATATCCGATACGTAGTCGCCACTCGAGAACCTTTTTCCCCCACTCGCAGTATCGTTTTCTATTTTCTAATAATCATTTCGGGATACTTGGAAATGATATGTGAACAACAGAACTGCTAAGCGAGCTCATTGGCCTAGCGTCTGGACCGGATCTGAAGGCGCGGTTTCTTTACGTGCTCAAAGTTATAATTTTATATTTCACATTTTCTCAACGTTTGTTCTAATATCATTTTAGTCTGCCAACAACTCTAGATAGATTAACTCAGTTCAGTAATGCCGAATAGAACTAAAATAACTGGAAGAAACTAGTACATAATTGCACTCGTTGCACTAATGCGTTCTCAAGGTCCTTTTAAGTCAATTCTAACAAACAATTCACAAAAGCGATTCAAGCGCAGCCACTCGGACGCAGTAGAACTCGAATTGCTTTGTAGCTTAACTATGGAAATTTAAATTGAAATGCTAATAGCAGTGAAATTGATACTCTACGGTCTAGCCTGATGATCTAAAGTGCAGATGGAATATTTATATTTATTATTTCTTGAACATATCTCAGGTTCCCAATATAGTAGCGTTAAGATCTATATCAATCGGTTCTTAAACCTAATTAATAACTATCAAACAAATACAAGTATCATAAAATATGTCTGTATGCTTTTGGCGTGATCCGCCAACGAAACAAACAGTCAAAAACTGAAAAAAATATGTTTATAAATAGTCTAACACAGTATGTTTTTTTCTCAATTATATTTAATGTACAGACATAGCTCTTTTACAGTTTTAGAACAAAACAGAAACAAACATAGCATCACGGCTGTATTCCCCAAAGGGGTAGGCAGAGGTGTATTACACACCCACGACTCGCCAGCAGCTATGTTTGAGACCCACGTAATAGGGGGCGAGCCTATTGACGTCTACCGGGCACATTTCCAAACTCTAGGCTGCTACTGAGAATTTTTCTCTTTAGGAAAAAGCTCAATAACATTGCCCGAACCCGGATCGAACCCGAGGCCTCATGATTAGCAGTCATATACACTACCGCTACACCACCGAGGCAGTTACATATATAGATACAGTTTTAGAATAGTGTAAAGACGTATAACCATTCTCTATAATTGTGCGAGGGGTTTGCAAACTATTATTCCCACACATAACATGTCTCGAGACACCCCACGTCTTCCTGTATGTTGCGAAAACTCACTAGGAAACATTTTACAAATCTGTTCACACATGTGAAATAGACAACGATTGCCACAAGTTGGATATGAACCAAACGCCTTCTGAATTCCATTTCAGAAGCTTTGCCGGCTGGACTACCCTGAAATTTACGTAAGACTGTCAATTTCCTTAACAAATTATTTCAAACGTTAGAGAATCCAATAACGAGGAGGATAGTTCCATTATCATTTTCTCATTTATTTAGTTTTTTTTATTTTTTTTATTGCATGTGACAACGATGTGCTTCATAGCGGGTCACACGGGGGATAGAGGTACCAACCCGCTCGGGCCCGATACCAAGTGAGTACTCCCATTTGGTACCCAGCCCTACCACCAGTCATGTAATGGATGATAATTGCTTACTTCCCTTAGTTGCCTCATACGACACCCGTGGGAAAGAATGGGGTTGTGACACTTGTATTCTTAATCCGTCACTGCCGAAAAGGTCATAATCCGCCACGCTGGCCTAGTGCGAGTTGGCAACAGAACTCTCAATAATAAGACAAACTGAAGTGAAAAATGTATCGGATCGAAAATAACAGTCACGAGCAGGATCCTGCTCGTAACTGTTATTTTCCGCCGCAGCCAATAGCTAATATCACATTTTTCAATTCAATTCAATTCTTGATTAATGGCGTTGTTAGACTTATAGACACAACTTTGCCAATGTCTCGTGTAAAATACGAATAGACCGTCAAACGAAGGAGATTGTTCGGTATATAAAGGTAAAAGGGCCGGTGATTATGAATCTAACTACTGTAATGAGTAGACCAACACTGAAACAAATAATATGATATTAAGCATCTACAAAATATATACACAAATAGTACTTAAATTACTTTTATTCTAAATTGAGAACCAGTTGTTCTCAATAAAAAAAAAATAATAATAATTACTCTGAGCTATATAAAATATAATATTTACAATCGAATCTTATTTACTATCACATTTTTCACTTTGTGTTTAATGTATAGTGCTAAGCATGTCAAATGCTAAATATATATATATATATATATATATATATAAATATCTAAATATTTATAGGGTTTGCGTCATTATTAGGTAAAAATCTTAATTGTAAAATTAAGTTTACCTGGTCGGTATAATGTATGAAAATACTTCCAACAGTTGGCGCAGGCGTCACTCAAAGACGTTAAGTATGAATGTGTTATCGAAATTAGCAGCCAGCAATTGTCACGATGGCTGGCAAAGCATCTGGACGGTATCCAGGAGGTGCAGGTTCATATCCTGCTCGTGACTGTTATTTTCGATTTCACATTTTTAACTTTGTGTTTAATGTATAGTTTTTATACACCTTTATTTTTAGCATTTAACATGCATATAAAAATATCTAAAGACAAACTGAGTTCTAAAGATAATCTTTCAGACTTGCAGTTTCTACCACGGCATTATCTTTGAAGCCAACTTGACAAAGTATCACTTGTCAACAAAATACACATATAAATTAAAATAAAACAACAAAATATTTTTTTAATAGAACAAAGTGTACTTGTAATGCCGCAAGACTGGCGATCGCGTCTACAATGTAATTCAAAACAGTTTTTTATAATCCAAACCAGACTTTGCCCGCGGCTTCGCCGCAGCCAAAAGCTGGTTTTTCGGTTATATCTCAGGTTCCCGATATAATAGCGGGATAAAATGCATACCAGTTTTTAAGTCTAATTAAGGCCTTTCAAATAAAAAAAGTTGCGTCAAAATCCATCCAGTAACTTAAGCGTGATGCGCGAACAAACAAACAGATAAGCAGACAAACAGACAAACAGACAAAAATTCTAAAAAAATTGTGTTCAGAGCCTATATAGCCTATTACAGTATTTTTTTCTAAAATATCTTAAATGTACAGACAGCTCTGTTACAGCTTTATAATAGTATAGATAGATAAAATCTTATGTTAGGTCACTAAAAAGGCCATTTTTGTTTAAAAAATGACGCATAAGGACGTACTTCAGACTTTTTTTTTTCTTTTAAAACTTCGCATTTGTAGTAGCTAAAATAGATTTTAATTTTAACCTAGTTCTAGCCTAGACTCATACTCGGTATAAATATTTGCCAGTAGGTTTATATGTAGACAACCACTGAAGTAATGTGACATAGTTCCAGTGGTCTGCCAATACAGGCGGAGAGACGGCACACGGCGGGTTTAATTAGTGGGTGAGGGCCCCACATTACCCTGTTCGTTGCCCCGAACGACGGAGTGTGCGGTTAGGTACTTTTTTTTCCCCGCCTTAACAAAAACAAAACATTATTGCCGCAATTACCACAACGTCACAAACAGACTGCAAACAATTTGATTAGCATTCCCCATAGATCAACGTTGCTGTAATTCTATTTTCCATTTGTAATTCAAATTTAGAAATGTTATTACAAATCGTTCATAAAATTTTACAGCTCTGTGAATTACGGAAAAAAATATGTAAAAACTGTTTATCAAGGGATAGGGTATCTATTCAAATATTATTTTTGAAAATAAGTGTCTTTACCTGATAATAATTTTGCACGACTTGTGTTTTATGATTTTGTACGACTTATATTTATAAAATCAAATGTTTTTCCGACAGTTTAGAGCATTTAGTTGTCAAAATCGATCAGCTAGCTGTTTGATACATATTCGTTGAGCATCGTTAAGCGATCTTCACTATGACATGTCAAAAAAGATACGAAATAGCCCTGCTGGAGATCATTATAATATGTAGACGCTGCGGTCGCTTCATCTGACCTATTTCTATATATATGTTTTTACATTTAAATTAAATACCTTACTAATAACATTGCCTTCATCCCCTCCCTCTCTGTTAATATTTCATCAGAAACGATCATCGGTTTTCAGAAGACACTATCCTATAATAATGTTATTCTTGTCACAACATTAAATCAAATAAGGAACAGCTTCTGAAACTGGTATTGTAATATTTTCTAGAACATAAAGCCGAAAACATTCCATCATCGGATTGTGTAGGATAAATATTTTTATTTTGTCATAAAATAAGGATAATATACATAAATAAATGTGGACCCATATCTTGCTCACGGATAAAGAACAAAAATCCTCACGGCTTCTAAAAATATAATGTTGAAAGAATCTTTTGTAGAAAATGTGAGATATTATATCTTTCACAATTTTGCTGTGTTTCGTTCAAAAATAAATGTTAGGGGATCGACATGATACTAACGCGGTAATATTTTTATCTTTATTTGGATTTTATTCTACAACAAAATTCCGCACGCGTCTACGTTCGCGTGGAATTCAGAATATAAATACGTCATAATAAATAGCCTATGTGCTTTTCCAGGTTTTAACTACATCTAATACTAAAATTAATAATGAATATATCAAAAAACATTTATTTTAGGTTTGTTTTTTATGTCTGTCTGTTTGTTTGTTCGCAAATCACGCAAAAACTAATAAACGGATTTCTTGTAACAGAGCTATGCCTATACACTTAAGATATTTAAGAGAAATTAACTGTACTAGGCAGCCTATTTAGGCACCTCTGAAGATAATAGAATTATTACTAGAATTTTTGTCTGTTCGTTTGCTCGCACATGGCGCAAAAGCTACTAATCGAATCTTGATGTAGCTTTTTTGTTTGACAGATTTTGATGCGACTTAAAACTGGTATACGTTTTATCTCGCTACTATATCAAGAACCTGACACATAATCTAAGAACCCGTTTTATATACCTGTACCTATGTGCTATGAGTAAACGATTGATATGAGCTTATATTAAAATTTAAAAAAAAGACAATTCTACTTTTTTTTGTTAAATTACATGATTCTCAAAATATGTATTATATAAATTAGTAGTCCCAAATAGATCTCATGATCGCTGAATTGATAAATAATCTATGACAATTTTCCAGGAGATGCAAATTCAAATCCTGCACATGAACTGTTGTCTTATTATTTCACATTTTTGTATTTTGTGTTCTAATAAATGGCCAAGCATGTGAAATATTTCAAATTTAATATACATCAAAATACATCCCTACTATCGAGATAAAATCTAAACTAAGTGTCAAGTTTAATGAAAACCTATTAAACAAAAAAAGCAAAAAAAATGTTACAAGTATCGCGTAGTTTTAAAGTAAATACTTCTAGTCGCCTTGAAAGTAACAGATCTTTTTTAGGAGGGAAGCATAATGGAAGTGACGTTAAGTAAAGTAACGTATAGTACCTTTACGGGGGTAGCCTAACTATAGTATGAGCTAATGTGTTATTTACACATTAATTTATAATTTTCAGTAATATATTCAAACGAGAATGCTAGGAGAAAAATTCTATCTAAAGTTTAAAAAATAATAATAAGAGATACTATGAGTATGTCGCCATGATGGTAATGACAGGTCCACGTTCCACCGTTACGTGATTTAACCGTTACGAAATTTATCAAATCGATCATCATTTAAATTTTATTATTGTTAGCATTCAAAGCATTTATTTATTACGTCGGCGACACTTCAACGACAAACGAATATAATAGGTAATTGATCATATTTTCTATTAAAACTTTTACTACTACTTTGTTTTTTATTATTTGTATATGTATATTACACACCGTTAATGCTATTGTAAATAATTTAAAAACTAATACCCACCAATCTAAATTCCAGCAATTTATCTATTGGTGTGATCAATCAGAAAATGCATTTCTAGGACAAAGTTGTTGCTCCCATAGTTTGATTTATTTTTAAAACACGATAGTAACTAAAAATTAAATCGATATTCTTAATTTTTCTAAACTAACTGAAAATGCAATTGGCATAATGGCATAACGCCTTTGCCTTTTCACTATTTTGAATCTGTTTTTCATTCATTCAATATCGTACATGATAAATATGCACTTTTTTGTTCTATATTTTTTAGCATTTGACATGTTCCACTACTTTTTAAAGTACAAATTATTTGTGAATAAGGAAAAAGATATTTTTTGTACGAGCGGAAATCGAACCCGCGTCTTTTCCAATCCGGGGAAGTGCTCTAAGCCACTGAGCTATCGTACAGACCTATTTGGTCATCCCAATTTCCTCATCGCATTTGTCTTTACGACCAACGTCATCTATCGGAATGCATTTACATGCATCAATCCAATATAGTAAGTTTAATTTTGCAATTAAAATTCATACTAATTGATGGCGCGATTTTCTAAACATTTTTGATCTATTTAGATATGTTTCTATATTTTTTTAGCATTTGACATGCTTAGCAACATACATTAAACACAAAGTGAAAAATGTGAAATCGAAAATAACAGCCACAAGCAGGATTCGAACCTGCATCTCCTGGATACCATCCAGATGCTTTGCCAATTCAGCCATCGTGACCCTTGCTCCTGACTGCTAATCTCGATAACACATTCATACTTAACGTCTATGGGTGACGCCTGCACCATCTGTCGGAAGTATTTTCATACGTTATACTGACCAGGTAAACTTAATTTTACAATTAAGATTTTACCTTATAATGACGCAAACCCCATAAATATTTAGATATTTTTATATATATTTTTAGCATTTGCATGCTTAGCAACACACATTGAACACAAAGTGAAAAATGTGAAATTGAAAATAACAGCCACGAGCAGGATTCGAACCTGCATCTCCTGTATACCGTCCAGATGATTTCACACACATCGGCCCCCAGTCACGGCAGCTCCGCTATTCCGTGGCCTAACGGTAGCGGGCCCGGTAACGGTGGAGCAGTGGGTGCTAAGAATCTCCGGTCGCAATCCAGCTACCAGAAACGACTTCTGGCCCTGGTAACACACAACGTCAGGACACTGAGGACTGACGAGAGGATCACCGCGCTGGAAGAGGAACTGAGCAAGATCCGATGGGACGTTGTAGGTTTATCAGAAGTGCGAAGACAGGGTGAGGGCACGATAATCCTCCAGTCCAGAATCTTACTCTTCCACCGGGAGGGCGACTAACAGTCCCAGGGTGGTATCGGGTTTATCGTTCGCAAGTCTCTCATAGGTAACGTGGAGAAAATTGAGAGTGTGTTGAGTAGGGTAGCGTACCTTATACTCAGAATAACCAAAAGGTATTCGCTGAAGGTCATACAGGTTTACGCACCGACTTCGACACATTCCGACGACGAAGTGGAGGCCCTTTACGAGGACCTCTCGAAAGCCATTCACGCGTCTAAAAGTTACTTCACGGTGGTTATGGGAGCTTTCAACGCAAAACTAGGCATAAGGAGAGACGATGAGCTGAAAGTGGGGCAATATGGATTTGGGCAGAGGAAACACAGGGGCCAGATGCTGTCTGATTTTCTGGAGAAGGAAGGCCTCTTTATCATGAATTTCTTCTTCAGGAAACAGCCCCAACGAAAATGGACCTGGATTAGCCCTGATGGTTCAGTGAAAAATGAGATCGACTTCATCTTAACGGACAAACGACACATATTAAATGATGTCTCAGTGATCAGCAGGATTAAAACTGGGAGTGATCACTGCTTAGTTAGAGGCATATTGAATCTAAATATGAAAATCGAGAGGTCACGCTTGATGAGGTCTACGCTCCGACCAATACGTGCTCAATACCAGAACCCCGAAAACTTTCAGCTCGAACAACAAAATCGCTTTCAATGCCTAGACGAGTGCGATTCAGTGAACGATATGAACAACAGGTTCGTGGAAACTTTCCAAGCGGTCGGATCGACCTTTTTTAAGACCAGTCGCATCAATAGAACTCAAAAGCTTTCGGACCAACCTCTTAAGCTCATAGCGATACGGACAGAAATGACGGTGCAGTCTTGGGCTGATTGGTTCAATCAGAGGCGACTAAACAGACAGATCTCCAAGTCTATGTGACGAGACATTCACCGATTTAATACCTTGCATATTAAAGAGGCAATACAGCGGAACCAAGGCTCCAAAGTGTTCGCAAGAAATCTGTCTGTTGGGAAAAGCCAGTTGACCAAGCTGAAGACCAATGATGGCACTGTTGTTTCTTCCAATGATGAGATATTAAGAGAGGTCCACGAGTTCTATGGACAGTTATACAGATCCCAGAACCCTATGGTCAGCTTGGTCCATGAGCGCAGATCCAAGCTAACTCGGCACTATACCTAAGATATCCCGGATGTCAGCCTGTAAGAGATCAGAATAGCTCTCAAACAACTAAAGGACGGAAAGACACCGGGAGACGACGGAATTACTATAGAGCTTCTGAGGGCAGGCGGAAAGCCGGTCCTCAAAGCCCTTCAGAGGCTATTCAATTCCATCGTTCTCGGGGGTGACGTTCCATAGTCGTGGACCAGGAGCGTGGTGGAACTGTTCTTCAAGAAAGGTGACAGAACCCTCTTGAAGAATTACAGACACATCTCGCTCTTGAGCCATATCTATAAGTTGTTCTCGAGGGTCATTATAAATCGACTCACGCGCAGGCTCGACGACTTCCAGCCTCCCGAACAAGCCGGTTTCCGAAAAGGCTATAGTACCGTAGACCACATACATACGCTGCGCCAGATTATACAGAAGACCGAGGAGTATAATCGGCCTCTGTGTCTAGCATTTGTGGACTACGAGAAAGCCTTCGATTCGATCGAAACTTGGGCGGTGCTGCAATCCCTTCAGCGGTACCAAATTGACTATCGATACATCGTATTGAAGTGTGTGTATAGAAACGCCACTATGTCTGTACGAGTTCAGGACAAGAGCACGAAACCGATCCAACTGCAGAAAGGTGTTAGACAGGGAGACGTCATGTCTCACCTTCGATTTGCAGATGATATCGTGGTCATGGCAGAATCGCTGGAGGACCTTGGTACCATGCTCAACGACCTCAGCCGTGT
Organism: Leucoma salicis; assembly: GCA_948253155.1. NCBI lineage: Eukaryota > Metazoa > Arthropoda > Insecta > Lepidoptera > Erebidae > Leucoma > Leucoma salicis. The sequence goes on along the minus strand of OX411805.1, from coordinate 6,119,765 downwards.
CTGACGACTAGTGGGTCTAAAAATGAACATGGACAAGACGAAAGTCATGTCTAATATCCATGTCATTTCAGCACCGGTTCTGGTCGAGAGCGCGCTTCTCGAAGTTGTCGACCACTATGTATACCTGGGACAAACTGTCCAGTTAGGTAGACACAACTTTGAGAAAGAGGTCGATCGACGAATCCAGCTCGGCTGGGCAGCGTTCGGGAAGCTGAGGGAGATCGTCTTGTCCAATATTCCACAGTGTCTGAAGACGAAGGTCTACGACTAGTGTGTGTTACCAGTGATGACTTACGGCACAGAGGCGTGGTCTCTGAATGTTGGCCTTATGTCAAGGCTTAAAGTCGCTCAGCGTGCTATGGAGCGGGCTATGCTTGGGATCTCTCTACGTGATAAGATCCGTAATACGGAAATCCGTAGGAGAACGGGAGTGACCGACATAGCCCGCCGGGTCAGCATGCTGAAGTGGCAATGGGCAGGCAACATCGCGTTGTGGCGTTCTCTTGGGGAGGCCTATGTCCAGCAGTGGACGATGAAAGGCTGATGGATGGATGATGGATGTTTAATTTTTGATCTATATTTTTTAGCATTTGACATGCTCCGCTACTTTTTAAAGTACAAAATATTTGTGAATAAGGAAAAAGAGATTTTTCGTACGAAGCTAGTTTTTAGGCTATATCTCAGGTTCAACTTCTCAAATATATTAAATGTACAGACATAGCTCTGTTACAGCTTTATAATAGTATAGATGTATACAAGAACTGAGTTTTGCAAGCCTTATTATTTTCAGTTACTAAATGAAAAAGAAATGTTCCACTCTCCAAAAGTTACCGAACGGTAAGTGTTGTAGAGTAAAACTTTAGTTTGTAAGCGTATACTCTGCGAATTAAAAACTTTGCTGAGTTGCAAAAATTACGGAAATAAAACGCACCAAGAACTTGTAAAATGTTCCGTACACGTTTCATTTTATTACATTGAGAGTTTTATTATTTATATTTTTACAATAAGTAAGAATTATTGAAATCACGAGTGAAAGAAACGAAAGGTTCTCGAGTGGCGACCACGTATCGGACGGCGCAGCGTAGACTCGCAAGACAGCCCCCCACCAGATGGACCGACGATCTGGTCAAAGCTGCGGGGAGTCGTTGGATGCGATCGGCACAGGTCCGCTCGTTGTGGCGTTCTCTTGGGGAGGCCTATGTCCAGCAGTGGACGTTGAAAGGCTGATAGATGGATGGATGGATGGATTGAAATCACATTATTTGTGTCACAAGATTAACTAATTTCTGCCTGAGATCGAATTGGGACAAATATTATAAATACGTCACTTTACTTTGTAGGGACGGACTAAGAATACAAGTGTCACCACCCCATTCTTTCCCACGGGTGTCATATGAGGTGACTAAGGGAAGTAAGCAATTATCTGCTGGGTACCAAGTGGGAGTACTCACTTGGTATCAGACCTGAGCGTGTTGGTACCACTATCTGCCATGTGACCGCCCATGAAGTACATCGTTGCGTTTTGGCTGTAGCAGGAGATAGCCGTTTATTCTTTCATTTCATATCGGTGAAATTAAATAGTGAGCAGCGGATTCACAATACTCCCGATATAATTGAGTATACGAGCGACGGTTACCATTTACCATCAGATGGACCGTGGCTCGTCTGCCAATACATGCAATTAAAAAATAACATTAAATATGTATGCATGTATTTTGCTGCTATGCACCTACCACTATCTCTCTGCTCTGTCCCAGGTTGACTGGTAGAGAATTCCAATGGTCCGCCTTGTGCCACTTTTTGTGAAAAATTGATAAATAAATATTTCCGTGCAAAAAAATGTTATCTCTCAGGAGCCATCCATTTTTTCGGTATAACAAGTAGCCTTTGTCTTTTTCGGGGTATCGTATTATATATATTATATGTATGCTAAATAAATTTCGTAATGATTCGTCGAGTGTTTGAGCCTGAAAACGTAACAAAAAATTAATGCACTTCAGTATTTCTATTATATCTTAGAAACTAGACTGCCCTCGCCCACGACTCCGCGGCAACCACTGCTAGTTTTTCTGTTATTTTTCAGGTTCCCGGTATAGTAGAGGGATAAAAGGTATACCAATTTTTAAGTCTAACCAAGTGCTACCAAATAAAAAAGTTGCATCAAAATCCGTTCAGTAGTTTTTGCGTGATGCGCGAATGGATAGTCAGATAGACAAACAGACAAAAAATCTAAAAAATGTTTTGTATTTAGACACGCCTATATAGCCTAATAAAGTAATTTTCTCTCAAATATCTTAAATTTACAGACATAGCCCTGTTACAGCTTTATAAAGGTATAGTATAGATTCGTGGCTCACACTGAAAGTTTTTAGAGTTTCTTACTGAAATACAGCCAATGACAAATTTATTGAAATTTCGAATTAGGAACTCTTTAAGAATCTGTAAATGTGTAATGAATTCATACCTAATATCATTTTAAGAAACTGGCGGCAATTTAAAAAGTGTCTGTCGTGCGTCAAAATGGATTTGACTAGACAACATTTTCACTCAATGGTTTATTACAACATTATTTGCGGTCTTACACAACAACAATGTTACGATAGACTTCGATTAGTATTTCACGATGAAGCCCCATCCCGTGCCACTGTTTACAACTGGTTTAATAAGTTTTGATCGAAGCAAACTCACTGATGATTCGCGAGAAGGACGTCCTTCTACGGCGACAACTGAAGATAACGTGATTGCTGTGCGGCTAATGATAGAAGCTGATAGAAGGGTGACATAATCTTAAAATGCTTAATAAGTATGACAAAGGTGACTCTAATGCTGTATATGACATCGTCACAGGTGATGAAAGCTGGATATATTGTTACGAACCCGAAATCAAAAGGCAATCTGCGTAATGGATCTTTCCATTCAAAGATTTGCTGACAAGTAAAGAAGGGCAGAAGTCAAGGGAAAAAGATGATTGCCATATTCTTTGGACGGACAGGTCATCCATCCATCCATCAGCCTTTCATGATACTGCTAAACATAGGCCTCCCCAAAATGGGGGTTTTACCATAATCGCCACGCTTGGCAGGCAGGTTGGCGATCGCAGTGGATGTTTTGTACACAGGGGAACGCTGCTGGCTGGTGCCCCGGTAATCCCTTAGTCGGCTTTTACGACTCCCATAGGAAGAGACGGGGTGCAACAGACAGAAAGATAATTTCGTAACAATTATCCTAAAATATAGTTTAAAAAAACTAAAAAAACACGCTTTTTATAGAAAACTAAACTAAAAAATAGAAAATAAATTTTAATAAATTTGAATTAATAATAGTGTAAAAATTTTTAATAAATATAAATTAATAATAGTGAAAATAAGGAAAAAATGTATTTTATTTTAAAAAAAGCGTGGGGTGCATGGTGTCAATCGTTATAAATATTTAGTTGACATCTGTCCATAGAATACTTATATCTATAAGTATAGAAGGATTATTATTTCGACAATATCTTAAAAAGCACCCCACGCTTTTTTTAAAATAAAATACATTTTTTCCTTATTTTCACTATTATTAATTTATATTTATTAAAAAATTTTACACTATTATTAATTCAAATTTATTAAAATTTATTTTCTATTTTTTAGTTTAGTTTTCTATAAAAAACGTGTTTTTTTAGTTTTTTTAAACTATATTTATTTTTAACTTTTTAGTTTGATTTATTGTCTATAGATTTTTTTTTCCAGTTCTACTTAATAGTATTATTAATTTCCAACAGAGGGTGCATGAATGTAAAATTCTTCTTCAACAACGCAATAAAATTTGAGGTGTGAAATTTTAAAATTTAAGGTTGATGCAGATAGTATATCGAATTTCTAACAGAGGGCGGAGAGTTGTAAAATCAGCTCTGACTGGAAGAGAAAATTTCAAGTATAGCTTTTTGATTGTCGAAAATATTCATACTGTCGTTCGTAGTGAATGTCGTCATCAAATTCGATATTTACAATTGATATCTGTGATAATTATGAATGACGACGTTTTTGATTAGAATATTGTAATAAGTAATATGGCTTATATCACTACCGTAAGTCCTTATTTATCATTTGCTAAACGTAAATATCCGATAACCACAAATAAATTTAGAGCTTTCAGTTTTATTATGTGTTTTTAAGTTCTTCTGCGACTTCGCGTCGATTTTTATATTTATTATTATTTTTTAATACTTAATTGACTTATCTTTATGAACTCGAATGTGTTTTATATTTTCTCAGCCCGTTTCACAATTATTCTATGGTCTAATAATTCTATGTCTTGCTACAAATATAAATGAAATCTCTCAATTAATCATTTTAGACACAGTTGTATCAACTTGTGCTTGATGATTTGTGAATCGATATTATATTATGTGCGAACAACTGATAATTACGACTCTTATGAGTTATTTCTTAGTCGTTCCATTTCATCTAATGCTTCAGTGTTACATGGGGTCTTACCTGTCAACTTTGAGCAATCAAGTTCTTCAATTCGAATACCATCCAAAGATCTGCACCGGCTAAGTGCTACATACGCTTGCCCAGCAGCAAACAGTCGAGAGCCCAGATAAATGACTGCATGATCAACTGTTGAGCCTTGCATTTTATGAACAGTCGATGCCCAACTTAGGATTAGTGGTAGCATACGTCTCTCAGCAGTTCCATAGCTGTACTTAGCTGGAAATTGAATCGATTTTGGGTTAATTACGTGTTCACCATCTGAACCGAAATTAATACGGACTGACGGGATGTCTTCCGCGTATACTTGGTCCCTGCGAAAATTTGGCCATATAATTTCTGTAATGAAACCCATATTGCCATTTACTAAACCTTTTGACACGTCAATGTTCGACCTTAACATCACTTTAGCTCCGACGAATATTTTCAATACATTAGGAAGACCTCCTGTTTTATTGATATCATTAGGTATCACAGAGCTTACGTCTTGATTACCTAAATTTCGTGTAGCATCAATGAGTTGGTCTTGTGCTTTAATTGTGTAGATAGTAGTTCCTTTATCCTCAAAATGCTGAAGAACTTTTTCATTATGTCTAGCAACTTGGTCATTTGTCGGATAAATTCTCAAAGCTTTTTCAATTGAGAATTCTCCATTAGTATCTGTTGACACTTTCTTCAGAAGAACTTCAGCATGTTTAGACGTTAATTCTCCAACTCTTAGAGCGTTAAGCACATCTATAAATGTCTTGTCTCCTTGTTGACGCATGTTTTGTTTGAGTTCAAACAGACGGAATTGCCGCCACAAATGTGTAGCGGGTTTCATGTGTTCTGGCTGTCGAAATACTTGATGTCCTCGGACAGGTGGTAACTGCATTAGATCACCAAAGAGTATAACGTTTATACCTCCGAAACAAGCGTTCGGGTTTTTCAGTTGACGCAAACGAGAGTCGATCATGCAAAGCATTTCATACGGTACCATAGAAATTTCATCTATGAACAGAAACTCGACATTTTGCCATAATTGGCGCATCACTCTCAGATAATTACCAGTCAGAAGTGGCATGCTAACAATTACTCCATCTTTTTGTACTGGTAGTTTTAGCAGACCGTGTAGTGTAGATCCACCGATCAGCCGTGCTGCGACTCCAGTAAGAGCACCAACTTTCACAACCGGTTTTGCATAACATCGGTTAACTTGGTTTTTCAGTACATTAAAGAGAAGAGTTTTTCCGGTCCCTGCTTGTCCAGTAACGAAAATTCTCTCTCGTATAACATCACCGTTAAGTTGTTTCTTAATGCTCTCTGTGACGGAGATGAATAATTGCTTTTGATCAGCATTCAGAGACTGCTTTGCCCTCTGGAATTGATCATTGCTCATTTCTACATCTGGTAATTCTTCTTCGTCAAGTTCAGGATTGACGGTTTCTGGCTGTTCTAAAATTTCAAATGCATGTACTTGATTAAATGCATTTTCTAGCTGTTGATCCCGCTCTCGAAATTGGCGCATATATCTACTCATTAGCTTCAAACGATCTTCGCGAGCTAAGAAGGCATCTTTTGCATTTTCAAAACCATCAAGTAGTTCAGCTTCCGAACGATACGGCATATATTGAATGAGTAAGCTGTAGAAAAAGTTTTCTGGATCTGATGCGGCTATAAAGTATGGCACTCTCACAACTGCGGGAACATTTCTCACGACCATTTGATTTTTACCATCTAACAAGGCGATGAGTTTGCGACGTGTATTTGGTTGTTCTTCATAGACATCATGATCTACACCTTCCTCAATATCGCTTACCTTTTTCGGATAGAAAGGTTCAAACAACATTGCAAATTCCGTGAGACTCATGTTCGCAAAATTGTAGTCAGGATGCTGTAATGGTCTGGACATCTTCAACCGCTCCTTCTTGATTACAGATTTTCCTGCCACATGCTGTAATAGTGCTTTTAATACGATAATATTCAAAGAAGGATAAAGCATAAAAGAGATAGTCGTTGCGTTGAAATCTTGTATCACTTCCCAAAATTCTGAACTGGAAGTAGTCTAACGCTGTAATTTTCACAGGTCTTTCTTCTTTAAAACCATTCTTTCCAAGAGGAAACAGAAAGTACCAGGCAAATTCTTCTGCTTTCAGTTCATGACCCACATTGACGATATTATCTTTCGTTTTGCGGGTAATCTCATTGAGATTTCGTGTAACATGTAATTCATCCTCCACATTAGGCTGCATTACATCAATCGCTGCCATTACTGAAGTCTGCAGTGGGATTACTTGATCAGTTAACTGTTGTTGAGAAGCGATTGTTACAAGCGCTTCCGTTACCGTCGCAGAACTCTGCTCAGGTTCGTCATTTATTATGTCAAAGACTTCGACGTCAATGTAATCAAGAGTGTACTCTTGGTTTTTACTGCCTGTTGTACGTTTACAAATCCTCACCATCTCTTCTAAATTATCGCATTCGATAATGCAAGCTTTTCCATTGCTGTCATTCGCTCTGGATCCCTTTGGACCACAAGAGTGAGAATTGCTGAAGTAATATTTGTCACTATAGTACATCACTCCGAACGACTGTCCACCTGTTATTAATATGCCGGCACTATGTGACAAGAATAAGTCTTCCAGACCTTGACAAAGAGTGCGACCAAGGTCTTCTGTATTATACTTATCACACAAGTTTCCATATATGTTCGGATCATCCTCGATGGTGATCTCAAACCTTTTACCAAATGCGAATAATTCATCTTTGATCACATTGAAATTTCGCACTTGCAGGTATCCCTCATTTCCAATAGGATACGCGATCAATCTTATTTCTGTTTGATATCTTACGTCACCGTAGATTTGGTCGCCTATTGTCATATTCAGATTGAGGGTGTTAGTCGACCAGTGTTGTGGTGTAAGAATACTGGCCCTTAAGATGTTTGACAGTGCCATTGCACAGCATTGGACGCCTGCAAATCCTGAAGTGAATATAGCATCATTTCCTTGATGCCATGAAGCACGTACTATTCTCGAGCTATCGCTGATACTCATATATGCACTAGTCTCCTCAATAGGTTCTTCACTAGTCTTCTCAGCGATTTCTGGTGCTGCTTCTTCTACTCTAATGATGTCCTCATTATCGATTACGACGTTTTGATCTATAGTGACGTCTTTATAAAGTGGATTGTTAGCAACTAACCAACGGAGAGCGGTATATACCTTTTCCCTATGTACAAAAAACTGTCGTGTTACATTGACATTTTCAAGACGCTCAGTAATGACAACTATTCCAGCATTTTTAGTGGTTCTTGGTAACATGTTCGGAAGATTTTCAGTGACTTCGAAAACATCCTGCGCGAACAGTACCGCTTGACCACGAAAACTATATTGACCAAATATGCCGCTTAATTTTATAATTTTAACAAATGGAATAATGCGTGAAATTAGCCTTTGTTCAGCTTGAGTTAATACTGAAATTACTTCTGGAATAGTACCTGGATCTAAATTGTTCCAGTAAGATTTTGATGGTGCTACCACTTTCTTTGAAGTCAAATGACTCTTGCAACGATTGCAAACAACCAAGCTATTCTTTTGTGTTAATTCGTCTGGCAGATAGGGTGCCGTTTTAGTATCAACAATCCAGTTAGAAATTTGATGTGTATAGCACCGTTTAGTACAAATTTCACATATCTTATCACAAAATGTGTTAATTGTCTTTATAAAGCCGGTTATACTGGCTCTAGTTAGTCTTCTGGACTCGGCGTTTCGTTGTTGCATTTGCTGCAAACGAGCCTCTCTAGCCTGATCAGATTCTGAGGTACGTTTTTCAGCTTTGTGCTGACGCATTTGCTGCAAACGAGCCTCTCTAGCCTGATGCAATTCAGAGGTTTGTTTTTCAGCTTTATGCTGACGCATTTGCTGCAAACGAGCCTCTCTAGTCTGATCAGATTCTGAGGTACGTTTTTCAGCTTTGTGCTGACGCATTTGCTGCAAACGAGCCTCTCTAGCCTGATCCGATTCAGAGGTTTGTTTTTCAGCTTTATGCTGACGCATTTGCTGCAAACGAGCCTCTCTAGCCTGATCAGATTCTGAGGTACGTTTTTCAGCTTTGTGCTGACGCATTTGCTGCAAACGAGCCTCTCTAGCCTGATCCGATTCAGAGGTTTGTTTTTCAGCTTTATGCTGACGCATTTGCTGCAAACGAGCCTTTCTAGCCTGATCAGATTCTGAGGTACGTTTTTCAGCTTTGTGCTGACGCATTTTCTGCAAACGAGCCTCTCTAGCCTGATCCAATTCAGAGGTTTGTTTTTCAGCTTTATGCTGACGCATTTGCTGCAAGCGAGCCTCTCTAGCCTGATCAGATTCTGAGGTACGTTTTTCAGCTTTGTGCTGACGCATTTGCTGCAAACGAGCCTCTCTAGCCTGATCCGATTCAGAGGTTTGTTTTTCAGCTTTATGCTGACGCATTTGCTGCAAACGAGCCTTTCTAGCCTGATCAGATTCTGAGGTACGTTTTTCAGCTTTGTACTGACGCATTTGCTGCAAACGAGCCTCTCTAGCCTGATCCGATTCAGAGGTTTGTTTTTCAGCTTTATGCTGACGCATTTGCTGCAAACGAGCCTTTCTAGCCTGATCAGATTCTGAGGTACGTTTTTCAGCTTTGTACTGACGCATTTGCTGCAAACGAGCCTCTCTAGCCTGATCCGATTCAGAAGTTTGTTTTTCAGCTTTATGCTGACGCATTTGCTGCAAACGAGCCTCTTTACCCTTCTTTGACTGCTGGGCTCTATAATTTCTCATATAGAGCCTTCTTTTCTCCTTTCTCTCTTCTAATTTCTCGCTTAAGGGCTTTGTAGGCCTTTTGACCGGCTTACGTTTGGTTTTTTCTAATACTTTTGTTGTCTTAACAAACAACGATCCTCGATTACTTCCTGTAACAGTATACTCTTCAGTAGCCAAGTTGCCCACTACTGAAGAGCTGCAGTCGTTTGATGACGACGCCTGCGAGCCTGCTTTGTCACTCTGACCAGACGCCGATACTGGGACTCCGTATCCCTGCATCGTAACGTACTCATTACTTGTACTTGCCATGACGGCGTACACTTCGTTAACCCAGGGGCTTTGCCAGACAGCTCTGTTGCCCACCGTCACCACGTGGAGGTGCCCTGGTTACAAACACAAGCTATGAAGTTTCTCTATGGATTACCCATTAACATATGGGTCATGACCCTTAACATTTGTATGTGTCTAGGATTTAACGATTCTTCTCTCGGTGTAGAAATCGTTGAAAGTCTGATGAGAGTACATAATTCCATATTCATTAAATGTTGAATGAAAATTGTATTTTTCATTTCGCACAAGAGTACGTAACAACAAATAAAGAAGAGTCATTTATTTCCGAGTTTCATTCAGTTTGCAACGACCGTAATATTATACCATCGTTGCTCAACCCTTGACTGGAGCTCAGTCGTGAGTGCCTTCTTATAAATACGAGCAACGACGCTGACATTTAGTGTGAGGAGGTCTAATACTATAGATCAAGCTCTCCGAGCATGTACCACATAAAGAGCCATTCAGTCAAAGACGAGGTAGCAGGTACTCTTTCCATATAAATACGAGCGACGAAGAGAACCTAGTACGGAAAAGCAGTCAACAGCAATAGTCTCTGCGGAGGAGGATAGTTCGGTAGCGCCACTAATAAAATTAATATGCTCAGTAACAAAAATAATCAGATCTCTCATGGGATACTTTGTTACGGAAGACTTCTTGTTAAACAAAAATTAAAACAAATTGTATCAGAAAATTACTAACTTATTTCTTATGAGTTAAGGCTTATGATAAAAGTATTGAATAACTTTTTAATTATTATTTTTATTGAATTATTGAATTATTAATTAATTAAATTATTATTTTTATTAAATTATGAAACTATTATTTTTATTAAATTATTAAATTATTATTTTTATTAAATTATTATTTTTATTAATTTATTAAATTATTAATTAAATTATTATTTTTATTAAATTAAATTTTCAGTAAATAATGTATTTATTTATTGAATAAATTAATTTATTTATTTTCCGAAGAGTCTGATCGAGCTTTTCTTTACCTTATCAACTGAGTGATGGTAGTTTTTTGAAAACTATGGTTGTAACGAGTGACTGGGAATCAGGATTCGATTCCGGAGACGGAGCCTGAGAAACGGCTACCACAATCAAGAAAGGCAGCAGGCGCGCAAATTACCTAGTCCTGTTTCATTGGAGGGCAAGTACGGTGCCAGCAGCCGCGACACTCTAGATCATTTTATAAGTGACGCTTCAGTGTTACCCTTTGTAAACTTATCATAGGGGAACAGTTACCGACGCTATCTATTACCATCTGAGGTAACTTTGTTGCAGCTGCAACATCACAAAGAAGGAATAAAGACTTGCCGAATCAATTGAACAGTTAAATGTACGGCTACAATCTTAGAATTTACCGGAAAAAAACATTTTATTTTTTTGGCGTAGACGGGAGTAGAACCCACGACCGGCAAATCCGAAGGCTGACGTCACAGAAGTCGCGCGCCTTAGACCGCTCGGCCAATGAACGCACTATGATGAGTGGGATATTCTTACAGTAATAAGGTACTGCTAAGCGACTCTTCTTTACCTTATCAACTGAGTGATGGTAGTTTCTTTGACGACCATGGTTATAATGGGTAACGGGGAATCAGAGCTAAATTCGGCAGAAAGAGTCTGAGAAACGGCGACCAGAACCAAGGAAAGCCGCAGGCACGCAAATTACCCACAGAGAGTTACATACTGACAAACTGACAAACAGACAAACGACAAACAGACAAACAAAAAAGCGTGTAAAAACATACAAGTGAAGCTAGTGAAAAGCGTGTAAAATTAAATTATGACAAAAGTAAGTAAAGAATACTAGTTTAATTAAGGGAAAAGCGTGGGGCGCTTGATATACGATAAGCACAGAGCACTGCACGCTTTTCCCTCAATTAAACTAGTATTGTTTATTTACTATTCTCATAATTTAATTTTTTGAATTATTTTCAACTTTTTAGTTCGATATTTTTAAAAGCATATTTATTAGCTTTTTTAAACTATATTTATTATTAACTTTTTAGTTCGATATTTTTCAAAAGCGTGTTATTTTAGATTTTTTAAATTATATTTATCGACTGAGTGATGGTAGCTTCTTTGACTACCATGGTTATGACGGGTAACGGGGAATCAGAGTTCGATTCCGGAGAGGAGCCTGAGAAACGGCTACGAGTGCCAAGGACGGCCGCAGGCGCGCTAATAACCCACGGAGAGTTACATACTGACATACTGACATACTGACATACTGACATACAAGTGAAGCTAATAAAAAGCGTGTAAAAAGATAAACGGACTATTACTGCAGATTGGTATGTCAGTCGTTGTTTACCAACTGTCTTGGAAAATATTTGACAGCAGCGCCCAAGAAGCAGGATCCTCCTCCACCACGACAACGCTCCAGCGCACTCACCAAACGGACTATCGAATATTTGTCTATCGAAGGTGTGGAGTTAGTAGGTCATCCACCTTACAGTCCAGACTTGGCACATTGTGACTTTATTTATTTTCAAAAATAAAAGATAAACGTATAGGAATTCGTTTTATAAGCCCTAAAGATGCTGTGACTACGTTTGAAAAGGCTTAGAAGAAATCCTTCAAGAAGAGTGGACCCACTGCTTCAATCAACGGTTCCATCGCAATCGATGGTGCTTAGAAAGAAACGGAGACTACTTCGAAAAGCAATAAAAATATTAACAGGCTTTTACGAGTACATCAATCCGTTTTTTATTTTCTAAGAACTTTCAGTGTGGGTCACACACGTATAGGGTGTTAATGGTGTCCTGATAAAAAAGGTTAATTAAGTTTACGAGTAGTTATAATAGACAATTGGATAGACCATTGTTACAAAAACGTATCATTCCAACAAAAGGTTACACCCTACCACGGCCGTGCACCTTTTACATTGAATAAAGTCCAATCAATTTGTCTGTATCTTATCCGAGTTCCTCCAACGATAATTTCAAAGCCCCTATAGAAATACGGTCCCAATATACGCACGAACACTCCCGAATAACACCGATCCTTAAATTGGAATTGATTATGTGAATCGCTCGTGCTTATAAGAATATAGTCTATATGGAAATAAACCTGAGTAATTATAATTGTATTCTTTTATCTGTATTATTTTTAATTAACCTCTTAGAGTGGATTCAACCAAACTCGAATATATAGAAGAATAACTAATAATCTATTCCACGATTTTATTCTCTTAGATAATCAACAGTCGTTTTTCCACGCCATCTGACGTATCGTTTATACTTGGAATAACTATTCGCGAATAGCGAAGTGAATGTAATACCCAGTAAAAAGAAATTGTTCTACAAACGGGACAGTGTATAGCTTAACTCTTCTCAACTCTTATTTGTCGTATTATAGCGTAAGAAAGTAGCTGTCACGCGCCTGAAACCGATATTGGTTTCGAAAAATGACAGCACAAAAAAGGTGACGCCATTTTTTTTATTCTTGGATTAACTCCTTATTTGATGCTTATCGGTGGTATAGTGACTATTCCGAAATAGGCTCGCTATTCTTGGAATTGTTGTTGGTAAAATGTAAAATTGATTTATTCTCGAGTAAGTAGCGATTTATTCTAGGAATAAAATGTATTCTTGTTTGGTCGAAGCCGCCCTAAGTCTAAGGCAGTTATCGTTACAGAGTAGATACTTTAATAACTACCACTAAAGGAATGTAATATGGTTCCGATGGCCGCCAATAAAGGCGGAGAGACGGCACACGGCGGGTTTATTTAGTGGGTGAGGGACCCACACTACCCTGTTCGTTGCTCCGAACGACGGGGTGTGCGGTTAGGTACATTTTTCCCGCCTTAACAAAAAAAAGGTACTTTAATAACTGTCTTCTTGTTCTAACAGTAGTGCAGGCGACCATCAAAAAAGCAATTGGGTTTTTCCGTCGAAATTCTCAAACGTACGTGTCTTTGCCTCGGATAGCCGTTCTCCAGTAGTGTCAGTATGCCGTCTCGTCGGATTATATACTATGAGAGTGAGGGAAAAGAAAGTGCGCTTATTTTTTCTAATCTTGCATTAATAATATCTTCTGCGTACATGGCGATACTGTGCCCGAAATTACGGTCTGAAAATAATTTTAAGAAGTAAGTAATAAAGCCGAAATCTGTATTTCAAGTATTTCAGTCCCACAGTTCAAACAGCTCAAAATTCTAAAAAAAATGTTTTTTTTTTATATTCTAAATATCTTTACTACAGTCAAAAAAGTTGCTCTCAAATATCTTAAACATAGCTCTATCACAGCTATATAACACAAATTAGACCTATTAGTCAGAAATTAAAGATATTCTAATCGAACTCCACTCTAATCTATCTATACTGTAACATACGAGTAGGTATGTTTGTACATTTAAGATAAATTTGAGAAAAAAATACTGTAATAGGCTATATAGGCGTATCTAAACACAAAACGATTTTATTTAGGTTTTTTGTCTGTTTGTCTGTTTATCTGTTTGTTTGTTCGCGCATCACGCAAATACTACTGAACGGATTTGGATGCAACTTTTTTTATTTGATAGCTCTTGATTAGACTTAACAAAAGGTATCCTTTTTATCCCGCTACTATATCGAAAACCTGAGATATAACCCAAAAACTAGCTTTTGGCTGCGGCGAAGCCGCGGGCAAAGGCTAGTATTAACATAAAATATTTGTTAGCAGTTTTAATTTTCTATGTATTCAGGTATCTGCAATTGCACTAGTATATTTTATTACAATATATTCCGATGCTTCCTCACAAATGCATGCAGCTGACATTGACATACAGTTAAGCAGACAATTTAGATTTACCGACAACATATTCCGTACAATTTTGAGATCTCTCACAGGAATTGGTGAATATGGAGTGACTTCCATATCTAATGTAAATATATGATCCTTGCATATATAACTTACTAAATATACCTAATTAATGTGAAAAGAAATGTGTAGAAGTACTCGAAATACCAATTAAATTCATAACTTTACTAGTCTCGATTTCATAAAAAATTGCAGTTGTTCAGTTGGTAGTTTTTGGGTCATTCTACCGAAACTCTAAAATTACGTTCGCTTAAAATTTCTTAAATATACTCAATTTTTAACTATTTTTAATACATTTTGAAATAAAACTACGTTTACGGAATCTATCGCGTTTACTTGATTTTACTCCTATCCCGACGTTTCGAATACTTTACAGTATTCATGATCACGGGTGGACTTAGATGATAGACGTCCAAGGTTGATATGTTATTTCAACGGTTTCATCTACCCACAGTATATGATTTTACAAAATTTTTGGTTTATTTATTTTAACCCACCTAATATTCGTTTAGAAACACAGTGAAAATGTCTACTTCAAATGTTTATGCTTACAATGTATGAGACTTTAAATTAGTATATTAAAATGAGTATAATACTCCTCTTTAAATTGTAAAATTTTTGTTTTTATTTAGTGCTCAAAAATTCTACCACAAACTACCAATTACTACCAGTAAGAAGACAATCTTGGTTATTAGTTTATATTATTAAATATATTGATTTTGCCAAAAGCTAAGACTAAGAAGGCTTCTTAGTCTTTAACTTTTTTTTTTCTTAGTTTCTTCTTAGTCTTAGCTTTTGGCAAAATCAATATATTTAATAATATAAACTAATAACCAAGATTGTCTTCTTACTGGTAGTAATTGGTAGTTTGTGGTAGAATTTTTGAGCACTAAATAAAAACAAAAATTTTACAATTTAAAGAGGAGTATTATACTCATTTTAATATACTAATTTAAAGTCTCATACATTGTAAGCATAAACATTTGAAGTAGACATTTTCACTGTGTTTCTAAACGAATATTAGGTGGGTTAAAATAAATAAACTAAAAATTTTGTAAAATCATATACTGTGGGTAGATGAAACCGTTGAAATAACATATCAACCTTGGACGTCTATCATCTAAGTCCACCCGTGATCATGAATGCTGTAAAGTATTCGAAACGTCGGGATAGGAGTAAAATCAAGTAAACGCGATAGATTCCGTAAACGTAGTTTTATTTCAAAATGTGTAACATTCGCGTAAATATCAGAAAGTATTATATTTTTAATACTTTTATTTTTAACTTTAAAATATTATCTAACTGCTCACATAGACGTCTTATTAATAATGTTGCTTTTTTTTAAAGGTACAGTACGTGATTGCTCACGTCCTGTCGAATGTTCGTAACGCAGGTTACAGATTTAGGTGTCACTTAAAAATAGTTAGAAATATGTTATGTAATTATTAAATTAATTTATTAATAAAGCACAGGTAGCAAATAAGCATCCGCAATATTTAATAAATATTATTACGATATTATAAACTTTATTAAATATTCTACAATGTTTGTAAAAAATAATCACTCGTGTAGAAATAAACTGCACAAATAGTAATATTTTATTTTTTAAGTTGGCACCCTATTTTCTATGTCCAGGCAACCCTTTACCATATTGTGTCAGCGTTAGTGTCAGCCATATTTCACCAAGTACATGCAGTTCGGAGAAAAATAATTTTAAAACCGCGTTCTACAACGGTGTCAAAGTTTAATCGTCTCCTATGTACTTAATAAAACAAAATAAGTAAGTGATTTATAAATATAAGTTCCTTATGGCATGATTAAATAGCTGATTTATTAGTAACGTCAAGTAAATTTAGTTCTCATAATCTCAAAATTTGTGCAGGTTATGTGTTTTTATGTTAAAAGTCACTTCTGTAGAACTCACTTCTATCGATATAGTTTTCTACGGGAGTGATGTTTTTCGACAAAAGTGGTGGTATGCTTGCTATGCTTATTACATTTAACTTATTATAAGATAGATACACTCACAATATAACCTAACCTACGTAAATTGCTGTTTATTATTATGATTTGATGGTTCTATGCACTATGTTGCGTTTTAATTACCTATTTCGTCAGATGTGACTTTTTGTCTACACAAGCGATTATTTGCAGGTATGGCGGGTAAAAAGCGACTGGAAAAAGAAAAAAAATCGATTAAGAGAGCAAAAGAAGGCATGGATACGGAAGAAAAGAGAAAGAATGACTGAGGCTGAACTGAAAGTAAATCGTCAAAAAGACAGAGAGAGGTACCTACAACAAAAGAAAGAAGCTGACAAAATAAAATCAATCAAAGAATATAGCGTGCATTTTCAAAGTGATGGTCCTGTATCGCAATATAGAGAAAAATATATGTTTGTTTTCATCCGTAGGGTGACGGACTAAGAATACAAGTGTCACCACCGCATCCTTTCCCGCGGGTATCGTATATGACGATTAAGGAAAGTCAGCAATTATCACCCATTGCATTACTGGTGGTAGGGCTGGGTACTAAGTGAGAGTACTCACTTGCTATCGGGCGCGAACGGATCGGTACCACCGTCTCCTGTGTGACCGGTCATGAAGCAAGTCAGTGTGTTTCGGCTGTAGCAGAAGATAGCCGTTTATTCTTTCATTTCATATCTGAGAAATGAAATGGTGCACAGCGGCTTGATAATACTCTCCGTATAGTTGAGTCCATGGGCGACGGTTACCACTTACCATCAGGTGGGTCGTGGCTCGTCTGTCATCATAAGAAATGAAAAAAAAAACGCAAAATATTATAAGCAGCGAACTTGGTGTTGTTAATATTATATGGCACTCAAGTAAAACCGTACATGGAAAGGCGGCTCCTGATGACATTGGATGATGCGTTAAAAGAACAGCTGATACATTTTTGATAATCCTAAAAGAATTTGAAGCGGTGATAAATTGTTTACAAGAGAAATGTAAGGGTATTCATATTATGCCAATTAACTATTACTCACGTTGATAATATCTCTAATATACTGAGTAGGTACTAGTACCACAAAACCATTTAATGGTACTCTAGCAATAAATTCATCAACTTACGCGGATTAAGACTAATCCTGATATCTTGCATGCCAGAAGATTAAGCTGCAATGTTTCTTGAAACACACCAAATTTGCTCACATCATGAAATTGGGCTTATTTACTCTAACTTACAAAGAACAACAAACTGATTCCATACCAGTTTTGAGGACATCAACTTATTTACAGCTGAAATCCCAACATTCAATGTCTGAGATATACAAGTACCCAATACCAACAACCTCACGTACCTCTAACGATTTTTATAGAAAGCATGGATCGGATAGTTCATCTGAAGACCTAGAGATTTTTAAGAGCAGGAAGCAGATACTTTTTAGGGAAAATGTAATTTATAGTAAAACTTTAGATAAACAAAAAGACCATCAAATAACACCTCATCGAATGAAGAAAATATTTTTTTCATTACTCATACTCTGAAAGTAGGCCTGAAGTTGCCTGAGGAGCGGATTGAAAGTAATACTTTTCAGCCCTAGGGAGAATTACTTTCAACTGACAGCTGAGTAATTATAAAAAAAAACAGTTCCATTTTCTGTACAGCCAGTCGTGATGTAAAATTGAAATAACATAAAGTTAAGTAAAGAATTTGTTTTTTTATATGACTTTATTTTAATATAGTTGCAGCTATATCTTTAAAATAACGAAGATTTATATTGTTTCAATGATTAAAATGAAAAATAATGGCTGAATAGCTGACAGGCCACAGAAAAAAAAACAAAATCGGCGAGAAAACGGCGATTCCAAATTCAATTTTTTAACGTCTGCCATTTTTTCTTTAGCTAATTCATGATTTTTATTTTTAGTTTCCTCGTATTCGTAAAGCACATTGTTTACCTCGGGATAAAGACTTATTTAGTCCCAAGACGGGGTTTGGCGCCCGAGCGTAGCGAGGGCTCCAATAGTTCGAGGGTTGTTGTTGCTTTCATCCCTAGGGTAACAATGTACTATTAATGTTCCTTTTCCTTAAGCGTAAATTTTTATTGGCTTATTACATTCGACAGGAATATTACGATAACGTCACTTCTGTGAAAAAAAATTGTTAATATTTTAAAATAAGTTTTATTGTGTTTTACTATTTGCATTAGACATAATTAAGAATTATTCACCAAAAGACGTTTCTTCTGTTGATTACTTTTATTTGATACTCTAAATTCATTAGTTTTCTGAAACTTCTTGTCACTTATGTTGAAATTAAAATCACTCCTGTCGACGCGGTAAAATCAAAAGGTGCAATTATTTCGTAAAATTGTTATGACTGATCTCTGATTATATTTTTTAGATACTTATGAGTTAATGTCTCTTTATAATAATACATTAAAAGTCAGTTTTTGTAAAATTTAAAAAGTATTTTATTTTTCTATCACTCGGTAGAATGACCCTTTTGTGTGATGTGCGAACAAACAAACAGACAAAAATTCTAAAAAATGGTTTTGTTTTCACGTTGAAAAGCCTAATACAGTCAATTATTCTCAAATATCTTAAATATGCATAGCGCTGTTACAGCTTTATAATAGTTAGAACACGCCTTTAAAGCATTAGCAAAGATGTGGACATACACATCCACATTTTGCGTAATTTCCCACCACATAAAAGATTCAGACTCTTGGCTTAATGAGGCGTGAATGAGTGTGACTAAAGCATAATATAGAAGTACTCAAAATACTAATTATATTTATAACTTTACCGGTCTTAAAAAAGTTGCATCAAAATACGTTCAGTAGGTAGTTTTTGCGTGATGTGCAGACAAAAAAACAAACAAGAATTAAAAAAAATGTTTTGTGTTCATCTGAACAAACCAGTGCCAAAATAGTTAAATAGTTTGTTTTCATTTCGAAATAAAACTACGTTTACTGAATCTATCGCGTTTACTTGATTTAAAGAGATTTTAAATTTTGCGTAATTTATCGCCGCATGAAAGATTCAGACTCCAATTGTCTTGATGGGGCGGATGGAGTCAGTACCAGGCTATGAGACCAACTTCAGTTATCATGGATACACTTGACTGCACAGATTGCGGAGTGGTTTAGACATAAACCTCCCGTTCGAGTGTTGTGGGTTCGATCCCCACACAGGACACCTCTTTTTGTGATCCACAAATGATTGCTCTAAGTCTCAAGTTCCCCGCGATACAAGGATTACTCTTGATTGCAAGGTGTAATAAAAATAATGCTTACAAAATTCTTTTGAAGAGCTTAATGATTTTTTTAAAGAGTGAAGTTATAATATGAAAAAATCAATATTAAACTAAGATATTTAACAAGATATTATGGGACTCAGCACGTATTACTAACGATGTAAAAAGTGCTATCCTTTTTTTAAATGTTCCTAACCGCACACCCCGTTGTTCGGGGCAACTACCAGGGTAGTGTGGGGCCTTCACCCACTAAAGAAACCCGCCGTTTGCCGTCTGTCTTCCTATACTAGCGGGCCACTGGAACTATGTTACATTCCTTCGGTGGAAGGGAAGTGCCAGCCTCCCACAAAAGATCAACGTCAAAGAGAGTGATGCCTCTGGTTCTGAACCCTTTTTACCACCGGACCACGAGACGTCGTAGTAGGGTTCATCCACACCACCTGGAAACGATCTCGTCCAAGACAGTTCGTTTCCAGCGCTCTTTTCTACTACGTACGTGTAGGCTCTGAAATGAACTTCTTGCTGCGGTATTCCCCCAGCGCTACGACATGTCCTTCTTTAAACGAGGTTTGAGAAGAGCACTTTATTCACGGTAGGCGGCGGCTTGGCTGTATCCCTGGTGTTGCCAAAGTCCATGAGTGACGGTTACCACTTACCCTTACCACTTAATGGTGGCAAACGCCCCACCTGATGGTGGGCCGTTTGCTCGTCTGCCACCGTTGGCAATAAAAATAAATAAAAAAATTCTCCATAAACTCAATCGCATGAGAGTCGCTGAGGACATGCTAGAATGAGTCAATTCCGACCCAACATTCATGAAACGCATTGTTACTGGTGACGAAACGTGGGTTTATGAGTTTGACATGCAAACTAGTCACCAAGCTTTGGAGTGGTGACTTCCAACTGAACCGAAACCGAAAATACCACGCCAAAGTTGATCAAAAGTAATAATACTTTCTAACATTCTATCAGCAAATTAACTTTTTATCAGCTTTGGACATCTACCATCTAAGTCCACCCATGATTTGATTGACTGTCGCGGTGCTGTGTACTAGGAATTCTTGGCAGAAGGTCTTAAATATTATTTAAGAGTTATGCGGCGTTTAAGAGAGCAAATTCAACGAAAAAGGTCAAATTTGTGGAAAGAAAATTCTTGAATTTTGCACCACGATAATGCGCCTTCGCACAAGGCCACCATTGTGAATGAATTTTTGTCCAAACACTTAACAAATACCATCGAGCAACCACCATATTCACCAGATATGGCTCCAGCCGACTTCTTTCTTTTTCCATTTGCATGCCATTGGTATGACACCTCTCATCTACAACAAGATTCCTACTAATATAGAACAAACTATAGTTAACATTAAAAAAAACTAACTGCCTTTTTAGTTAAAAAATGTTATTACTCAATGACAGAATTTTTAAATGATAGATCGCTTATTTAGTAGTTTTAAGTGTAATAAACTAATAAAAAATATTAATGTTGCATGCTTAAATGGCAGAATGTAAGGAACCTTTTATGTATTTTTTCCACCTTATTGTAACTACCTACATTATAGCAAATAAAGAAATATTATTATTATTATTCCTAAACTCAAATTACCACTTCGTGACACCCGTTTTCAATCGCTAGAAGACATAAAGGAGAATTCGCGGCGAAAACTGAACTTAATTCCGGAAACAGCGTTTAAAAAATGTTTTGATGATTAGATTTTTCGTTGGCGTAAGTCTATCGTTTCTGAAGAAGCATACTTTGAAGGTGATAAAATAAATTTTTCATTACTCATACTCGGAAAGTAGGTAAAGTTGCCTGAGGAGCGGGTTGAAAGTAATACTTTTCAGCCCTAGGGAGAATCGTTTTCAACAGACACCTGTCAAATTATTAAAAAAAAACTAGTTCTATTTTCACATTTCTATTGAACCTTATACTACAGCCACTCAATCACATCGCGATGTTTAATTGAAATAACAAAGTTAAGTATTAAATAAATATTTTTTTTAACGACCACCTATTATAATTTACTTACTTTCAAATATTTCTTTAAAATAATATAGATTTGGGTAAAATATTTTACCATATTTTTGAATAGAAAATGAAAAATAGTGGCTGTTATGCTGGCCGTGTGGGGCCGGCTTTAGAATTGTCCCACCCCTCTCTACCCACGGTAGTCGTAAGAGCCGACTGAGGGAATGCCGGGGGAGTGGGCAGCAGCACTCCCTCGAGTATTAACAACATCCATTGCGATCGCCAACCCGCCTGCCAAGCGTGGCGATTACGGCACTATCCCCCATGACAGGGGCGCTCGTTGTGGCGTTCTCTTGGGGAGGCCAATGTCCAGCAGTGGACGTTGAAAGGCTGATCGATCGATCGATGGATGCTGGCTGGCCAAAAAATAAAAACTTGAAATAAATAATTATCTCAGCAGTTGATGTAAATTAAAATTAATTCATTTTTGCATGTATTTATTTTTACTTTCCTTGTATTCGTAATGAAAAGCACAGTGTTTACCTCGGGTTAAAGTTTCACCCTTAAGGTAACAATGTACTATGGATGAATAACAAAAATTTTGTGTATTATTGATCTTTTCCCGGTACTTTCTTGACAGAGTAGTACATAAGTAGATTTTATTCGAATTACTATTAAAATTGTTCTTATACAATTTTAATAACTGTGTGTGCGTAATACACCTCTACCTATCCCTTCGGGAATACTGGCGTGAGACTATGCGTGTATGTATGTATAAAATTTCATATTTTTATACATAAACCTAAATTAATTATTGAAATTTTAGTAGGAATTATAATTATTTTCTAGTAACAAATATAGCCTATATTACTCAAGATTAATGTGGCGTTTTAATGGTGAAAGAATTTTTTAAGTCGGTTCTGTAGTTTTTGTTGTTCGTTACAAACAAACAAAAATACATATGTTTCCTCTTTATAATATTAGTGTGAATAGATAAAAAGACGGAATTACTTCCTGGAGTTATTAAAAACATTGCCTACAAACAAAATACTTCAGCCAACCTTCAGGATAACCTCACAGCAGCTATTGGTACTCAAAATTTTACTGGCATCATAAACATTCAGATGCGCCTTAATTTAACACTTTATAGGCTTAATGTAACAGAGCCAATATTTTGTTACATTTTACGATAATTTAACAGCCTGGCTATGCTTCTAATATTACGTCTAATGGAATTAATATACGTTATGCTAATAAATATCTCTACTTAGTAACATAATACAAAATGCAGTATAATCAGTTAAGAATATAGTCCCGAATTGCCAAAATGCATTATTAGATAAATCTACCTATAGTAAACCTACACTTGTTAGTATTTTGGTAAAGAAAGCCACACCTAATAGTGTATGTAAAATTTTAAATAGTCTCAATAGTCTAAAAGCGCCCGGTCAGGACGGCATTAAAATAATAGATATCAAGACAGTTAGTAAAAAAATATCTGTTGCTATTGCTAATCTTATTAATAAAAGCCTTAAATTAGGTATATATCCCAACGATCTAAAAATAGGATGTGTGCGCCCGGTATTGAAGAAAGGAAACCGTGATACAGTCCCATTACACTTCTATCGTCCATTGATAAAGTGGTAGAAAAGCATCTCAGTCAACAAATTCTAGAATTCTATGATAAACATGAGATTATATGTAAGAATCAGTTTGGTTTTCAACCACGTAAAAGTTGTACATCTCTTTTGTCAAAATTTTGTGATGAGATTAATACCCTTTTTTTTTTTATTTTAAGTGGGCAAAAATGTCCTACCGCACACCCCGCTGCCCGGGGAGACGACGGGGTGAATGGGGCTCTCACCCACTAAAAACCCACCGTGCGCCTCCACCCGCCCTTGCTACGGCGGATCACGGGTACCGCGTCGTTACGACCGCGATCCGCAGGCGGCAGCCCCTACGGGCACCCTCTCTTGAGCGACGCCTCGCGCACTTGGGCGTCGCACCTTCGCGGTAGGCTTCCGCGGACGGCAGGGTACTCCCCGACCCCACCGTCCGCAGCCTCGGCTAGGGCGGCATCAGGCGCAAGTAAGCGCGCGCACGCCGCCCCTCGCGCCGGCGGCGAATCGGGTCCGCGAAGTAGGATTCCTCACGGGCCCTCTCCGCCACCTCCTTCCGCGAGATGACAGCCTCGCAGAAGGCGGCGACCGCGGTCCAGGCCCTGTCACTGCCAACCATCGCTCGCGCAACGGCCGGCAGCGACAGGTCCACGCCTATGACTGCAACGAGTTCCCGGCGCTGCACATCCCATGCCGGGCACGACTCGAGCGTGTGCTGCGCCGAGTCCTCGTCGCAGTCGCAGTGGTGACAGCCTGGGGTCGTCTCCCTCCTTGCGATCGTGTGCAGGTATTTGCCGAAGCAACCATGCCCCGACAAAACCTGCACCAACCGGAAGGTGAGGATCCCGTGCTGCCGCCCTGCCCATTCTTCCAAGATCGGCCGGAGCGCCCCCACGGTCCAGAGACCGGCTTGAGGCGTCTCCAGCCGAGACTTCCACTTTAGGACGGTGGCGCGGCGGGCATCTTCCCGCCACGATGACATTACGCTCGGCGAGGGGCGGCTGCCCCCCGCCCGCGCCGTCGACGCCCGCCGATAGACGTCGGCGAGCACCTCCGCCTCCAGATCCCACGGGGGGGTTCCGGCCAACGCGCAGGCTGCATCGGTCGAGACCGTGCTGTACCCGCGTATTGCCCTGACCGCTACGACCCTCTGTGGACGCCACAGAAGGGCCCTATTGCGAGCGGCCAGGGACTCCGCCCACACGGGCGCGCCGTACAGCGCCATCGACCGTACTACCCCCGCGTAGAGTCGTCGACACGCAAGACACGGTCCACCCAAATTCGGCATCAGTCGCCTGAGGGCGGACGCCGTGTTGACGAGCCTTGGCGCAAGACGGCGGAAGTGCTCGTCAAAGTGCCACCGTCCATCCAATACCAGGCCCAGATATTTGATGTGGGCCTGGATTGGCAAGCCCACCCCATTGACCGTTATCGTGGCGCTGGAGGGCGGGCCCCGTCGGCGCCCATGGAACAGTAGGGCCTCCGACTTTTCAAGGGCCACCCTAAGCCCCAGCGCCTCAATACGCCTGACCACCTCCGCGGTACCTGAGGTGGCCAGCGTTGCCGCCTCCTCGAGGGTCCAGCCCCGGGCTGTGACGAGCGTGTGGTCTGCGTAGCAAATTACGCCCAGCCCGGGGGGGAGCCGGCCGTGGAGGACCCAGTCGTAGCCGATGTCCCACAGGAGCGGCCCAAGAACCGAACCCTGCGGGACGCCGCACGACATAGCCCTCCTTACAACGGTCCACGAAGAGGACGCTGCGGCCGTCGAGGTAGTCTGCCACCAGCCGCCTTAGGTAGAGGGGCACTCCATGGTACCGGAGTGCCTCCTTGATGCAGCCGAATGGCAGACTATTGAAGGCGTTGGCGATGTCGAGTGACACCGCCAACAGCACATCCCTCGAGGTGACGGCCTCCGCAGCCGCGGCCTTCAGGCGCAGAATGGCGTCGACCGTAGACCGACCCGCCCGAAATCCAAACTGGGCGTCGGACAGGTCGGGGCCGACCGCTCCTAGGTGCCGGACGATGCGGGCAGCGACTACCCGCTCGAGGAGTTTGCCCACCTCGTCTAGCAACACGATGGGCCTGAAGGCCGAGACTGTGTTCAGAGGCCGTCCCGGCTTCAGCAGGAGCACGAGCTTCCCCTCCTTCCAGCAGTCAGGGAACCGTCCGGACACCAGGCAAGCGCCGAACAGTCCCCCGAGGCGGGGCTCAAGGTGGTCGAGGACCAGGGCCAGCACTCGGGCGGGAACCCCGTCCGGCCCGGGGGCAGCGCCTCTCCGCATACGCGCTACCGCCGCCCCCATTTCCGTCGTCGTCACGGGCGGTACCTCCACGTCGTCGGCCTCCCGGTCATCATCTGGCGGAGCCATGACCGGGGGCGTGTGCACCGCCCGTGAAGGGAATAGTCCCTCAACCACCTCAGAGAGGAAGCCCGGCTGGAGGGTCTCCGTAAGGGGGGGGCCCTGGGCGCGGAGCTTGTTAAGCGCCGCGCGGTACGGGCGTCCCCAGGGGTCACGCTCAAGACCCTCCAGCATCTCCTGCCTTTTCGCATCTTTGGCGCGACAGATGGCCAGCTTTAACGCGGCGCGCGCACTGCTGTACGCCGCATACAGCCGGCCCTCCCGCTCTTCATCGCGGATTCGGCGACGGCGGCTGCGGGTGTAGGACCTCCGGGCACGAATACAGGCCGCACGGAGGTCCGCCAGCTCCGGGGACCACCAGTAGACCCCCTTCCGTCGAGGCGGGCGCCGCACACGGGGCATGGCCGCATCGCAAATCTGCGTAAGCATGCCGCGAATGCGGCCAGCCTCGGCGTCCACGTCTTCCGTCAGGGGGGGAGGCAGCCAAGATTGAAAAATGGCCGCCTCCACTAGCAGGTCCCGGTCGAGCCTACCCACAGCCCATCGCGGAAAAGCGGGAGTTCTGTCCGCCGCGTGACCCCTGCTGGCGCCCTGAAGGTTCCGGGAGACCTCTATCTGAATATATCTGTGGTCAGATAGGGTCTCGACCTCCTCCAGGACTCGCCAGCTCCTTACGCGTGCGGCGACACCAGGGCTAGCGAACGAAAGGTCCACTATCGACCCGCCCCAGGGCCGCACGCACGTTTGGGCGGACCCTCGGTTGAGTAACACGAGGTCCGCCGCTGCCGCCCACTCTTGGACCGCCGCACCTCGGGGGTCCGTCCTGGGGGACCCCCACGCCGTTGATTTGGCGTTGAAGTCCCCCAGCACGAGCACAGGGCTCGGTGCTATACGCCGTATCGAGGTCTCCAGGTTGTGCAGGAAGACCTCGAAAGCCGCCAGACTACGACTAGGGGAGAAGTACACGCCATACAGCGTGACCCCTCCCCATTCGGCCGCCACATATCCCGTGCCCTGGTCTTTGAGTGACAAGGGCGGGGAATGCGGCGCCGCCGAGCCGACGACCGCCACGGAGCCATCCCCGCTACCCACCCAATTGGGGCGATCCGGGACTATGTAGGGCTCCGCGGCTACGGCAACACCGATCGACCGCTCCGCCATGGATTGCAGGAAGAGGTCCTGCGCCCTGGCAGAATGGCCGAGATTCCCCTGGAGGAGGATAGCGTCGTGATCCGTTATTGGACCACTATATCCTCCTCCATGCGCTACGGCGGTCCAGCCACGCCGGGTTGGGCAGCCGGGGCCGATTGGCTGCCCACCCCCCTCTTAGGGCCCGACTTGGCCGGAGGCCTGCACCCCACCCGCCCCATACAGTGGTTGGCGGGGCGATTGCCCGCCGTGCACGCGGGGCAGTGTGGGGTGGCAGAACAGGCAGCCGCCTGGTGCCCTGCCTGACCGCAGCGGAAACAGAGCCCGCTGCAGTCGAAGCAGTTAGTGCACAGCGGCCGGGTGTGACCGACCGCCATACACTTATAGCACCTGGCAGGCCGGGGCTCCAGCGCGATTACCCGCGCGGCGCTCCAGCCCACCAGAAGTCTACCGGCGGCGACCAAATCCTTGGCCGCCGCGACAGGGCACGTGACCCAGACGGCACCCACACCACCTGGACCTGGGCGAATGGTGCCCACCCGGACGGCGCTGCTGGGAGACCCGGTTTTCGAGACAATCGCCTCCCGGATCTCTTCCGCCGTCACGGAATTGTCCAGCCCGGAAATGCGCAGTTCGGTGCACTTCACGGGTCTGGCGACTCGAACACCACTCTCCTCTGGGAACAGGCCCAGCAGCCTCGCAGCCATTGCGTCGGCCGTCTTGGCGCCCTCTGG
Organism: Leucoma salicis; assembly: GCA_948253155.1. Taxonomy (NCBI): domain Eukaryota; kingdom Metazoa; phylum Arthropoda; class Insecta; order Lepidoptera; family Erebidae; genus Leucoma; species Leucoma salicis. The sequence goes on along the minus strand of OX411805.1, from coordinate 6,092,334 downwards.
CCCCAGGTACTCGAAGATCCGAGCACCTGTCCGGGCTTGGCGGGAGCGAGCGGAAACGTCCCCGAGATCGGAGACGTTTATCTCCCGCCGGGCGCGCTTCAAGACGGCCTCGTAAGTCAGGCCCTTTTCTCTTCCCTCCGGCAGCACGGTGATCACCACCGCAGCTGCCTTCGGAACCTTTAACTTCCGCGACTTCTTTTTTTGCTTCGGGGCTTCCCCTCTCTGATTTATTGGCGCCGCCTCACGCTCCGAGGCAGCGCCGCGACCCTTGGCCCGGGATCGCCGGGGCCCAACCACCTGCCAGTCCCCGTCTGAGGACGTAGCAGTGGCAGGGGCGGGGGCAGGAGCACGGGGCGCGACCGCCGCGGCCCGTGAGGGTGCGACCGTTCGTCTCGGCACAGTAGGACGCGGAGGCGCAGCGGCGCTTGTCAGAGGCGGGAACTCCTCTCGGGGCTGACCCCTCGGGGCTTGTCCCGCCTTGTTCTTTTTTTTGGACTTCTTTTGGCCTTTTTCCTGCACGGGAGCCGGCGAAGGTTTTGCCGCTGGAGGTTTGGCCGCCGGTGGTTTAGCCGCCGTCGCGGCAAAAGACACATGCCCTCCCTGGCACGGCAGAGGTGTCGATGCCGAGGACGCTGCAGCCCTTCTTTTATCAGCCGCAAGCGGCGGCCGAAGTCGGGGCTCCGGCGGCAATCTTGCGGCTAGGGCCTCAAATCTCGGGCCAAAGACCGCATCCATGCGGTCGATAACCGCGCGGAGCATTTCGTCCTCCAGCACGGTTACAGGGCCCGACTGAGCGGCAGACGGAGCCGAGGCGGTCACCGAGGCGGTCGCCGAGGCGGACGCCGAGGCGGGGCGGAGGCGCGGCGGCGACGGCAAGGCGGTCGCGGGGAGACTAGGCTCGACCCGCATTACAGTATCCGAAGCACTCGGGATGACCTCTGGGAGCCCAAGTTCGGCTCTCATATTGGCCATCCCTCGGTGCAGCTCCTCGACCGTTGACTCCAGGCGCTCATTACGCGCCCCAAGGTCGGCTACCTCCGCCACAAGCCGCTCCACCACGTTTGACAGTTCCGTGGCGGCGATCTTAAGACCCCGGACGAAGCTACTCTTGAGGTTCCTCGAGCCCAGGGCCACCGTCGAAATTATGGCCACGCTGTCCGCGGCTCTCTCAGCAAATTTGGCCGCAGTAGGCGGCCCATTGTTGTCAATGGGAAGACGGAGCTTCTCAGACAGGAGCGCCAAGCGCTCCTCTGCGTGTTGCACCGTCTCCGCTCGTTTCAGGCACCGCGTCTCGGCCTCTTGCGCTGAGGCGGCACGTGGTATCGGCGTCCCGGGTCGGCTGATACCTCGACCCCTAGCCGCTGCGGGTATTTTTGGGGGAGGCATCTCTGTCGAGCTCAGGTCGGACTCCGAGGCAGCGCCCCCCTGAGACAGGGTGCGCTTGCGCCAGAAACGCGACTCCGAATGAGATTAATACCCAACTTAACTACAAAAAACATGTAGTAGCCCTTTTTATAGACTTTTCTCGAGCATTCGAAACATTAAACCATTCAAAAATAACAGAAAAACTTGCAAATACCGGGGTTCGCGGTCCTTTATTAAAATGGTGTGATAATTATCTTCAAAATAGAACTTTTAATGTCAAAATTAATGATGTTCTTAGTGATAGCGTACCTGTCACAGAAGGAACGGCCCAGGGGTCTGTGCTCGGGCCCCTTCACTTTATAGCTTATGTTAATGATATGAGTAATATATTGAAGTACTGCACTTCATATCAGTATGCAGATGATACCTGCCTATCAATTGCAGATCGCGATGTTGCCCTATCGAAACTGCAATTGGATTTTGATAATATAAACAAGTGGCGTCATGATAATGATTTAGTAATTAACGCGAATAAGACTAAAATCTTACATATTAGATAACCATATGCGGGCCTCGTGGCGAGGTCGGTAGTGTAACCAACTTCCGTGCACGAGGTCGTGGGTTCGATTCCCACTCAGGACAGTTATTTGTGTGATGAACACAGATAATTGTACTGCGTCTGGGTGTTTTCTATCTATGACATGTATGTATTTACAAAAAAAAAAAAAAGTAGTATATGTATTATATCCGTAATCTGGTACCCATAGCACAAGCGTAAAGCTTAGTTTGGGACCAGAGGACGTTGTGTGAAAATGTCCGTGAATATTTATTTTATTTTTTATTTTTTTATATGCTAAAGAATTTCAAGTGATAGATCTTAAAATAATAGCCCATGAACATTTATGTCTTCATAAACCTAGCAACATCACATGCACCTACCCTACTATAGAAAGTACCAATCATCACACATACCTTGGATTAATAATTGACCATTATATTTTGTTTAAAATCATCGTCTGGCTCATCGTCATCGTAAGCACATTTAAACAGTAGATATATAATGATAATAATTTAAAAATAAAATATAACTATAATATACAAGTATAATATACAATATGTAATACTAAATAAAACATAAAAAAAAAGTGTATATGGTGGCAGACTAGCCACGCCTCACCTAATGGTAAATGGTAACCGTCTCTCATATACTCAATTATACCGGGAGTATTGTGAATCTACTGCTCACCATTTCATTTCACAGATATGAAATGAAAGAATAAATGGCTATCTCCTGCTGCAACCAAAACATACTGATGTGCTTCATGCCCGGTTACACGGAAGATGGTGGATAGCAAGTGACTACTCCCACTTGGTACCCAGCCCTACCACTAGTAATGCAATGGGTGATAATTGCTTACTTCCCTTAGTTGCTTCGTATGACACCCGTGGGAAAGAATGGTGACAGTTGTATTCTTAGTCCGTCACCAGACGAACTAGTCGATCAATTTCTGCAAAATCTTTAACTGTGTAGTTCTCAGAAGCGTGTAAATAAACAGTTATCTTTATATTTTAGTATCTCAATATCAACGTCACTTAACAGATTAACGACTTAATGATAATTGCAATCAATATAAATATGATTGATTTTATTCATTCATATCTTAGGTACGGATTTTTTATGGTAAGGATACCAGTGCAAACATCGTAATTTTAATTATTTTTCACTACTAATTTAAAAAACGTATTAAAAAATAGTGTCTTCGAAATGTTTTAGAATGTGGAAATTGTGTTTGTAATACCTTCGTACTATCAACATTTGCTAAGTGATCGGTTGATATGTGATCGAATGTGGTTCACAATATTAAAATAATAACCTCTTTTTTTTCTTTAGCCTCTCAAGATGAAATTCAATGCTGCTTTCGCGTTACTTATCCTCCCTACCCTCTCTGGTAAATATATCTATACCTATTTAATTGGTACTGTTATAGGTACAACTATATAAATAAAATTATATCTTTTGGCCGCGCATCACGGAAAACCGCTGGATATATTTCAATTAAGTTTTCTAAGTTTTATTTCATAGATACTTGGTCTTATTTAAGTTTTTTATTATCACTACGTGTTCAGTGATGTGTATTTTCTTGCTGCGGAGAAGTGGGGGAGAGGGGAACTCTCTTCTACCTCTGCCTCATGATGGTAACATAATAAGCAAAGCAGACAAAGTCGTGCGTATCACCTCGCACTACATAAGGATTGTCTCCCAATACAGGTGTTACTGTCCTCTGTGGCTATATTTAGTTCTGGCCCTATACGAGTTAGTAATCTTTTCAAATAGTCTACTACCTATATTTTTCAAATAAACAGGTTTTGTCATGTTGATTTTCACCGATCAGTGATAGTCTGTGATCAATGCACGTAATATCGAAAAGAATTTTCACGATATGTGATCTTGCAAAGTCCTGATCTTAACAATTGCACTGAACATCTCTATCCTCTTTAAACATCTTAGCCGAGCTTCTCAATACAAAGATACAAAATTTCCAAAGAGGGCTGGCTTACGTCAGGCCAGCTTGTCGAATAACTTAGCAAAGATGGAGTAGTTAGTATATTCTCTTTTCTACTAGCGAAGAAGAAGATAGGCTACCTCACAAAAATATGAATAAGAATGCTCATAAAGCGCGACATTATATTTAAACCATAAAATATGTGACAGGTAGTGAGGGCTTCATCGTAGATCAAATTGTTGCTGATATTGAAGAATTCAGTCAGAACATCAAAGATAGAGGTCTAGATCCTCTGCACATCAAAAGAGAAGCAGGATATTACGCCCTCCCAGTACCTGTGTAAGTTTTTAAATTTTAATATGCTTTATTTTCAGAGTTCATGTAAATATGTTAGATATAAATGTGACTTATTCCACCACAACTTTTAAATGGTTAAACAGATTTAGAGGTGTGAGATATCCTTAGAATCTTTACATCATCCGGACTGACATTGGCTATAATTTTATTAAAATTAAAATTTATTGGGATTTCTTATTTTATAAGAGAAAAAAAAGTTCAATGGGAATATCTTTATTTTATTTTTATAAGCACTTGACCTGATCGGCTAGTTAATAAAATAAATTATTCTGTGTACAGATAAAAATAATTGTCTCACGACCCATGGAATGTCGTTCTTCGTATTTTACCGATGTAGATATTAGTTTTAAATAGCAATAGTAATATAGTAGGCTTAACTCTTACTAGCCAAGATCTCTATATAAATAATGATGATGCGGTCACTGCGGTGAGGCGAGGAAACAACTGTCGACATCAAAGTACGTCAGGACCAATCTTAAGGGACACTCACACGCTCATTATTTTGTTTAATCATTATTGTTTGAAGTGATTTGATCTTTATGACAATTGGTATCATTATCCCGACAAACATACGAGATAACGAAAACCCAATGAAATTTAAATATACAGTAGAATTCCAAAAACGCCATCGTTATAGTAAAAAGCTATGTTGAATTTATTATTACGAAAAATGTGAAAATTATTACAAATAAAATGACTACTTAAATATATTATACTAGATGAAGCTACAAACACAACATAAAAGTAATATTGATTCGTTGACGCCTATTTAGACATGACAAATGACTAAAATCTACCTTTGTTTGTGTTGAAAGATAGACTTTTGAGAGAATACCAAAGCGAATGCGAGATAGTAAAAATAAAAGCATTTCTGGCCAAAAAAATATTATATCTATAACACAATGACGTATGTAACACAATGACGTAATTAACCTCGACTCTTAAGTTTTAACTAAGAATACAAATTTCTTAGAGGATTGACCTTGAGATATTTCAAGTGACCTCATGTTGTGTCGAGGGAAAGTTGAGAAAACGTTTTAGAATATGTTGAACTATTTGTAGAAGTATTTGTCCTATGAAGCCAAAGCGAGTACTTCCAATTCGGAAGGTGACCTTGTTGTTTATATTTACTAACTGTCATTACATTTAACACAGGATCTTCGAAGCTGCCGGCTTCTGCGAGGATGTAATAAGCACCGGTCTTAGTAACATCGTCATCAACGATATCTACTATGACGTCATTGGTTTCCGTCTCACCTTTGATATTGAGATGCCACACATCCACCTTTCCGTCGGTAAGTAAATATTTGCAATTTATATTTTAATTGACGCGGGGATATCAGCAAATTAGAAAAGGGGCTCATTAGAAAATCAGAAGATTGGCGTCTGAACGATCATAGATTGATTTGGATTGGATTGCTCCTAAAGTTTAAAAATGATGTGTAATAAATTCTTAATTTTTGCCCATAGATACTTTTTGTATTAGCATAGAATCAATATTCTAATCTATACTATTATACAAACAATTTTTTTAGAATTTTTGTCTGTTTGTCTGTTTATCTGTTTGTCTGATTGTTTGTTCACGCATCACACAAAAACTATTAAACGGATTTTGATGCAACTTTTTTTATTTGAAAGGCCTTGACTAGACTTAAAAACTGGTAGACATTTTATCCCGCTACTATATCGGGAACCTGAGATATAACCAACAAACTTGCTTTTGGCTGCGGCGAAGCCGCTGGCAAAGGCTAGTGAATTATATTAGTATAACAAGAACAAGGTCTATCCAAGGGTTCTAGTGGTAAAGCCTTTCTAATCCCAGCATGAATAGGGCGGCTCGATCGCGGAAGGACCATCCTCTCACAGTAGATCAGCGTAAAATAACGATACTCCCACCATTGTACTTTATTTGGTGAATAAGAGCGTTTAGTCATTATTAGCAAAAAATCTTGATTGTAAAATTAAGTTTACCTGTACATTAAACACAAAGTGAAAAATGTGAAATCGAAAATAACAATCACGAGCAATGCTTGTGTAGTGTTTTCACTTTGTGTTTAATGTATAGTGCTAAGCATGTAAAATGCTAAAAATATATATAAAAATTTCTAAATATTTATATGCGTCATTATTAGGTAAAATCTTAATTGTAAAATTAAGTTTACCTGGTCGGTATAATGTATGAAAATACTTCCGACAGATGGCACAGGCATCACCCAAAGACGTTAAGTATGAATGTGTTATCGAAATTAGCAGTCAGATACTGTCAGAAGCTATTGTCACGATGGCTGAATTAGCAAAGCATCTGGACGGTATCCAGACTATCCTGGAGAAGGAGATGCAGGTTCAAATCCTGCTCGTGACTGTTATTTTCGATTTCACATTTTTACTTTGTGTTTAAAGAATAAGAGCGTCTTCAGCCTAAACCCCTCCCTTTCCTCTTCTCTCTCCTCTTTTTATCCTTACTATACTCTCCTTATTATTGAAGTTATACTTCTAATGCGACTTCCAACAAGGTTGCGTTATACATTTAACGCTACCATGGAGGGGGTATGATCAGACACCTAAACTCTTAACATCGACTTATAAGAAATTTCAAAATTTTACTAACGCCATCTAATGACGTTAAACATAATTACTTTATCGAACAAGGTATTAAAAACATAACTGTGACAAGTTTTGTAGTTACGAATTTAATAATTACTTTATTTATTAATAATGCCAAAGAAGTATAACTCCTCACGCGCGTACATAAGTACAAGCATTTTTATATATTTTTTTATTCTTCTTATTCTCTCCATAGTATCCTCGCTATTCTCTCCTTATTATCCTTCCCCTCAACCTCCTATCGTATTCCTTGAATATGGCGATGCATGAGTGATGCCTCTGGTGTTAATATCATCTCTAGGCCATGATAACTACATACCGTCAGGTGGACCGTATGCTTGTCTGCAGCCAACGTATAAAATAAATATAGTCACTTAGAGCTACTATCATTGATCATGGACAAGATGATCGCATAACATAATTTTTAGCTCTTTTATTATTCTCAGATTATTAGTGCGTACAAATAAACAAAAAGCTTTCAGTGTTATCTGGATAGATTAATTTATTAATAATAAAATATATTCTTTAATAAATTCGATTGAAATTAGTGATATTATTAGAATACTCTTAATTTTTACATTACAGAGACAGTCATCGGTGAAGCTGTAGTCTTCGATAATAAGCTATCGGCTGAAGGATTTGGCAGGTAAAGTATTATTAAACCTGATAACTTAATGATAAAATTAGTAGATGATAAAATGAATTTTATCAAAACAATTACAAACTTTACATCTTTTGACCGTAATTACAGGGTATTAGCAAGTCTTATAAAGTAGATTAATAAGATAACTTTATTTAGCTTTTACGTAAATATTTTAACGTTACACACAGCATCACTTCCAAGGATTCAGTTATGCCGAAATGTACTAACCCACAATAAGTACAAAAATTAGTTGCTGACACCAAACACTGTTGAGGATATTATACATTACTATTCAGCTATAAGATCCTAAGATCTCTTTACATTTGATATAGAAAAACATGTTTGAACAACCAGCCAATCAACATGACTATTGACTGACCATGGACGTATACACGTCCATGGGACTAACATATAAAAGTCAAACTTCAAACGTAATTTTCTCAAAATAGTTGATACATTTTTGCATAAATCTGATCAAATGTTAGGGTTGAAGATAATTTTAAAATACCTATGCCCTGCCTGTCTGCCCCCACTGAGCGAGTAGTGGATTTCCCTCATGGAAATGAACATTGCTTGGAGTTGAAGTACAAATTACTGCTCAATCTGTGAGCACATATAAACTCTTATCACCAGTTAATAGTAGTCTGCCAGCTGCCATCAGCAATAAAAAGGACAAGCTAGAAGTAAATACAATAACTATAAACTTGATATACATCCATAAATCCTGAATTGTGTGTGTGATCAATCCTAGACTTCACCAGTGTTAAAGGGGTATGAATATGTAATTATAATTATTGTTTTCTTTGTATCGACATGTTAAGTAAACAACGTTAAAATATACAAATCAATACTCTTTGTAGCTGTATAGTTGATAAATTAGGACAATATTGACATTGACAAAGTATACAACAACATTGACGCTTATATGTTTTGTGCCCTCTTAAAATCATTCCCTATGTAAAAACGTGCATTAGTTTTAAACAAATGTAAAATGTACATATTATTAATGTATCCAGCAGATGTTATTAGCCGACATTGTGTAGCGGCCTCTGAACCAACACTTAAAATGAAACTTAGTATTATTGCAAAACTAGCTGACCCGACGGACGTTGTCCTATCTTAGCTATGAATATTTAATTACTTGCAAACTGTCAAACGCACTAAGATAAGATTGTTGTTTTTTGAAATGTTTCAATTTTCTGCACAATTTTATTATTTTTTCAACACAACAATAACTAATTGAGAAATTGTTTCATCTGATCACGCGTGAGGCGATGACCAAGGGAAATAGAGATTTATTTTTATATATATAGATTGACAGTGACTTCTATCAGATATTGTTTTTTTTTTATAGCATCGATATCTACAATGCTCGTGTGAAAGGTGATGTCCGTATCGGCGTTTTAGGTGGTATCTCCGCCCGCGCTGTCAACGTTGACTCCAGCATCAAAGATATTAACGTAAGTTTTATTCGTGGATTTTCTGAAGACCAACTAAGATGTTCGTTGCTTCAATCTTTCTCTACAGATCCGAATGGTGGCGGACAAATGATATAATGGTCACCACCGAATTATTTGCCGTGGGTTCATTCATTTCCATAAGCAATATAAAATTTAGGAGTCGGTAGTGTTCTAAGTATTGTTGAATCCATGAGGAGTGGTTTGGTTTTGTACCATTTCATTGATTATATTACACAGATTAGACATATACAATACAATTTCCGTATATTTTTTCTTTCTTTTGCAGTCTAACATTAAACTGAACATCCAAGGCTATGACCTCTCGGATAGTTTGAACCAATTAATTGGGGAAAGCATCTTGGCAAAATTCGAGGCCTTCAAGGTAATTATATCCTATCATATCTTCATTTTACTCAATTTTGTTAATCTGTTACGATATGTATAAATTACAAGCATACCCATACACAAAAAACATGTTAAAAACACATTTGTTATCATGAATTCATCATTCATATTGCTACAATCTTAAAACTCGATAGGTAATATTAAGTAATTCAATATCGACACGCCCATATGTTTGGAAATGTGCCCAGTAGACGTCAATAGGCTCGCCCCCTATTACGTGGGTCATAAACATAGCTGGCGAGTCGTGGGTGTGTAATACACCTCTGCCTACCCCTTCGGGGAATACAGGCGTGATGCTATGTTTGTTCATATCTTGAAGAGTATCATATTAGTACCATTCTAATTTTTTTATTTAATATTTCCAGGCTGAGGTGGACGAGCTCATAGCGATCCTTCTGTTGGATTACATCAACGAAAACTTCTTGAACTGACCTGAAGTACTTATTTAATTAAACCGTAAAAAACGCTTGCAGTAATGTCATTATTAAATTATTATAGAAACTAAATCATATTTAATAACATAATTATCTATTTTTTTCTTATACTCGTTACGTCATTAAAAGTGTATACTAATTAAAAGTACATGGTAGGTTTTGTCCTGTCTGAACGTTGGCTTGCCTGCTATCAGCGGCTTCAGAAATCTATTACGAATTTGGAATAACAGCCATGGAGGTTTCAGGTGAAAAATTTTGGGAGGTGAATCATCCATTGTGAAAAATCACAAAACGATAAAAAAAACATTGCCTTAAAAAAATTAAAAAAATCCCGAAACACGATGGCTACTGAAGTAATGCACACAGTACCAGTGGTCCGCCAACACAGGCGGAGAGACGGCACACGGCGGGTTTATTTAGTGGGTGAGGGCCCCACACTACCCTGTTCGTTGCCCCGAACGACGGGGTGTGTGGTTAGGTACATTTATTCCCGTCTTAACAAAAAAAAAAGCCTACCCATTGTAGTTGTACATATAATTCAGCCAGGGACACAATATATCGGCTATGACTCAACTATACCGAGAGTATTATCAAGCCGCTGATAAATGCTTACTTCCCTAAGTCGCCTCGTACGACACCTGTGAGAAAGAATGGGATGGTGACACTTGCTTAGTCCGTCACCACATGGATAGAGTTTATCTTCTTCCCGCAAAACGAGTGTCTGCTAGGTATTTATATCTATGAAAACGTTTGGTAAAAAGTCGAAACTCACCGTTATCTAACTCATAAATAATTGGTTAAAAATTAAACAAAACCATTAGCGTAAATCATTTAATTACACCGTAGATTGCCTAAAAACGTTCCATCTAGAGGTATTGTTACTTCGCATGTACCATGCATAAAGAATAAATTAATTAAGTAGATCGAATAAATTGAGATTTTCTAGGAGTTCATTACCAGCATCAAATACGAGAGAGCTCAGAGTTTCATTTATATCATCCTGAAAACAATAGTTAAATGCGGAATTAGACCTCCTTTGTAATGATAGATTCCGCCCGCGTCTTCGTCAGCTTGGACCTCATTGTTGATGACATAATGTAAATATGTCATTCTAAGGCAGTAATGGTTTCTATAGAAAACAGAATTCTATAGAAGACAACTTTTCTGGGCTGCACACCATATATACTCAGTATATATATGAATTGGTTCATAATGTCAATATAGTAAATAAAAGGTCTTAAAAACCTCTTTTTTTTTCATCCATCCATCCATCAGCCATTCAACGTCCACTGCTGGACATAGGCCTCCCCAAGAGAACGCCACAACGAGCGGTCCCGTCATGAGGGATAATGCCGTAATCGCCACGCTTGGCAGGCGGGTTGGTGATCGTAGTGGATGTTGTTAATACTCGAGGGAGTGCTGCTGCCCACTCCTCCGATATTCCCTCCGTCGGCTCTTACGACTCCCGTGGATAGAAAGGGGTGGGACAATTCTAAAGCCAGCCCTACACCTTTTTTTTTTATTTTTTTTATTTCTCACCGGAATATCTTTCAACTATTCAATGCAATAACAAAACAAAATTCGGTTAATCATGTTAAACTTTTAAAAAAAATACGGCGTGACTTACCTCATACATTTGAATTAAATCCACCACTAAATATTGAAGGAATATATTTATAAAATCAGTGAGAGGTCCGTCTCCACCTAGTAATCCATTTATTTCTGGCTGGAAAAAAAGCAAATTTTTTTTACGTTCTTGCGCTCCACATTAATGAGCTTTTGCTAAAAAAGAAAAATTGTCAGTAGCAGCCCGGAGTTTGAAATATGCCCGGTAGACGGCAATAGGCTCGCCCCCTATTACGTGGAACTTAAACATAGCTGGCAAACTGCCTCTGTGGTGTAGAGGTAGTGTATGCGACTGCTAATCATGAGGTCTCGGGTTCGATCCCCGGGTTGGGCAAGGATATTGAGCTTTTTCCTAAAAAGAAAAATTCTCAGTAGCAGCCCTGAGTTTGGAAATGTGCCAGGTAGACATCAATAGGCTCGCCCCCAATTACGTGGGACTTAAACATAGCTGGCAAGTCGTGGGTGTGTAATACACTTCTGCCTACCCCTTCAGGGAATACAGGCGTAATGCTATGCTATGCAAACCTTGGGTGTATAATACACCTCTGCCTACCCCTTCGGGGAATACAGGCGTAATGCTATGCTATGCTCTCTACATTTTTGCTGAAGGTACAGTAATCTTTTTTACCACCCTCTCACAGAAGATCAGCGTGTAACAACGGTAGGAACTCCTACTGTTATTTCGTAAGGCGAGTGAGAGCGGCGGAAGTCTAAACACCCTCCTTAGCTTCTCCTTATCATCTTTCCTCTTAACATCCTATCCATTTTTTACCTCCCTCGGTATTTCCCTCGCCACTGGTCGAGTGTGTGGCCACAGGGTAAAGTACTCTACGCTGTTCGACACACTTTCAATCCTCTCCACGATGTCTACGAGAGACCAGAGAACTATAAACCCGACACCCCTTGGGACTAGTTGCTGCAGTTGCTCTCCCAGTGGAAAAGCAAGTCTTCGGATCGGAGAATCGTCCTTCCCTTACCATCTCTTCGGACTTCTAACAACTCTACAATATCCCATCGATGATCAATTCCCTATTCAGCTCAGTTATTCCCTCATCGGTTCTAAGTGCCCGAAAGTTGTGCGTTAATAGGGCCAGAGGTCATTGTTGTACTGTGACGTTCTTACGACACCCGCGGGTTGAAATGGTGTGGTGCTTTTCTGAGGTCGGTCCACACTGCAGGCGGTAAGTAGAGACAATGAATTGCCACTGTTCATAAAATTGCCCTCCACTACTTATCGTCCCTTGGGAATGAGACGTGATGGGTGGTGAATAATATCCCCACCATTCAAATGATTGCTCCTAAAACCTTCAATATTATTTTAACGCTTACCTTGAAATCTTTAAGGCTAAACTTAATTTCGCATTCTTGTAAGCGAAGGTATAGGGTACCAAGACCCAAACTTGGCCTTATTATCGCGGTTCCTGTGACCCTGGGCTCAATAATGTTTATCCTAAAAAAATGCGTTTACCAAGAATTCAATAATTAAGGCTGACCTACATTTCTATGAAGTAACATTTGCCCGCGGTTCCGCCGCAGCCAAAAGCTACTTTTTAGGTTATATCTCAGGTTTTCGATATAGTAGCGGGAATAATAAGGTAAACCAGTTTTTAAGTCTTATCAAGAGTTATCAAATAAAAAAGTTGCATCAAAACTGAACGGCAGTAGTTTTTGTGTGATGCACGAACATACAAAAATCTAAAAAAAAAATAATTTGTGTTCAGACACGCCTATCTGTATAGCCACAGTAATTTTTATACATCATCAAGAAGTAATGTAATATTATTTATATTACATTACTTCTTGATGATGGTATTATTTATATTACAAGTTACAAGTTAAATATTATTAAGTAACAACATAAGATATAATATATATATATATATAACATATATGACCAAAACATGAAATAGCGAAATAAATATGTTTATCATCGTCACCGGCTAATAGGAATAGAAACCTGTCATCTACTACCAAAATCCAATAATCCTTACCCACGATTTCGGGATTTTGCACCCGGACAAAAAATACAGTCATTTTTTCCCAAATATCTTAAATGTACAGACACCTCTGTTACAGCTTTATAATAGTTAGGATAAGAACTAACATATTCTCTTTCTAACTGAATTTTTTTCAACGTGGAAAATAACTGTATCAGCCATCTCCAGATACGTTTTGAGCTTAGAAATACCTGCAGTGCCTCATTCACTCTCTATTCTCACAACTTCAAAATGCGATGGCTCAAGAATTTGTCACGCCCAAAAAGAGATGTATCTTAAAACTATATCTTAGACTGGAGTCTAAGATATAGATTTAAGTGCTTTCCATGAGGTAAACAAGTATTTCACCATTAATTTTCATATCTCTGATCTGCTCAATAGCAGTTCAGGGTGTAGTTTTCAATAAAACAAATTTTGGTTTAACTTAAACATGAGACTGCACAGAAAAAAAATGCACAATAGGTATCATTACACCAAGGTACATCTATCTACCTTTACCTATATATCAGAAATTGAGGTTTTATTTTGTTTTTTTTTTTTTATTGCATGTAGTGGCAGACGAGCAACGGCCCATCTGATGGTAAATGGTGACTGTCGCTCATGGATTTAACTATACCGAGAGTATTGTCAAGCCGCTGCTCACCATTTCATTTCACCGATATGAAATGAAAGAATAAACGGCTATCTCCTGCTACAGCCAAAACGCAACGATGTGCTTCATTGCCGGTCACATGGGAGATGGTGGTACCAACCCGTTCAGGCCCGATAGCAAGTGAGTACTCCCACTTGGTACCCAGCCCTACCACCAGTCATGCAATGGATGATAATTGCTTACTTCCCTTAGTCGCCTCATACGACATCCGTGGGAAAGAATGTGGTGGTGACACTTGTATTCTTAGTCCGTCACCACACGGAAAAGTTTAATCATTAAACGAGTTCTTAAACTTAGAATAAGTACTTACTTTGCGTCACCGCTTCCAAAAATTGTTAAGCCATCTACCGGTACTAAAAGGTCGTAGTGGTCTAAAAATATCGAGTAAAACAATTAATAAATGTAAGCAACTAAATACCTTCTCAACACAATCCATAAATGTCCTACTTTTGGCGTTTACTCAATTCATAAAGTGACTTAAACGAGACAACCACGATTTACGTCGGTTCAAAAAAAACATTACAGTTTTTGTCCTCAACTGTCGAGGAAAGGGCAAGGGGGATAGACGGAATCGCATATCTCACAATCGACATTGTATTGTCTCGCTTATGATTGGTAAAGAAACCGACGCGTGATATCGCAATAATCCGTTGACCAATGACAATGATCACGATACGATCGACATGTGAGATATGAGAATCTGCCTAACCCCCCTGCTCTCAAAGTAAATCCTGCTCACTTAGATGGTAGGGCACGCTAGCCTACCAGACTGAACAAGTGTTCAGAAAATCTTTCAGACTAGGCATAGAGCCCAGCTTATCCCAGCATGAATGGGCTGGCTCGATCAGCGTGAAACAACGGTACGAGTACCTACCGTTGTGTTTCGTATTGTGAGTGAGAGCGCCGGAGGCCTGAATCCCCTCCCTATTCTCTCCTTAATATTCATCCTCTTCATCTTCTATTCCTTTACTTGGAGATGGTGACGTTCGAGTAATGCATCTAGTGTTGCTCGCCTTTATAGGCTACGGTAACCGCTTACCATTAGGTGGGCCGTATGCCTATTTGCCACCAACGTTACATAAAAAAACAGTCGATACCACTGTTTTTGCAATCCTCAGTATTTTTTTATACTAACCACTTTCAACTTCAATAACGGGGATATGTCCATTAATAGTCAGTCGATATCTTAATGGTAATAGTGTAGTTCTTACTATCGTTAACTCGTCCACAATAAACGTGCTTAACTTATTTACTTTTGTATGACTTAATGCTAAGTTTAACCTGGAACAAAAATTTATACATAAAAATTCAAGTAATTACTTACTTTTTTTAAAGACAACACCCTGCACTAAGGACTAATCCTTGTAACGCGGGGGACTTTACAAACATGCAATTTCACGCACAAAAAGTACACCCCACACTCATAACAACTCTTTGTGTGATCCACAAATGGTTGTCCTATGTGGGAATCGAACCCACAACACTCGACCGGGACGCTGTTATCTAAACCACTCCGCCATCTTCGCAGTCATTATTATAAATATTTTATGGAAATGGGTTACAATTTTAGCCTACAATAATTTTCTCCTGAAGATGATGCGGGCGAATTCACAGGTATAAGGCTTCTACTTCGTCCGCGTGGTTGGACGCGGTAACAGCCAGAATATTGGGGACTAGTTATTTAATAAGTAACATACATCCATATATCTATCGCAATACATAGATAGAACAGAAGAAATTTTTTTAAAGTGATCTCTCTCAATTTGTACTTTGTCAAGAGCTCCACAAACATATAGTTCACTGTTTTTTTTTTTTATTGCATGTAGTGGCAGACATGCCACGGTCCATCTGATGGTAAATGGTAACCGTCGCCCATGGACTCGACTATACCGAGAGTATTGTCAAGCCGCTGCTCACCAATTCATTTCACAGATATGAAATGAAATATAAACGGCTATCTCCTGCTACAGCCAAAACGCAACGATGTGCTTCATGACCGGTCACACGGGAGATGGTGGTACCAACCCGCTCGGGCCCGATACCAAGTGAGTACTCCCACTTGGTACCCAGCCCTACCACCAGTCATGCAATTGATGATAATTGCTTACTTCCCTTAGTCACCTAATACGACACCCGCGGAAAAGAATGGGATGGTGACACTTGTATTCTTAGTCCGTCACCACACGGACAGCATATCACTGACACAAACTTATTTTTTCTTTTCTCATCTACGGGGCATATTTCCAGACCCCATGTTATAATTTGGGGACATTATTTGCAAGACCATTCCGACAATCTATGACAATCTAAATTAATCTTCAATTTAGTAAATCAAAATATTTTTTTTTATACTTCATGAGTGACCAATAACTACCGTAACCTATAGACGCTAGCAATACTAGAGGCATCACCCGCGACGTCATCGTCATCTCCAAAGAAAGGAATAGAAGGTGGATAGGAAGAATGATAAGGAGAGGATACAAATTATAATTTGTGAATAAGGAAAAAGAGTATTTTTGTACTGCACTGAGCTACCGTACTATTCAGTGGATTAGAGCACTTCCCCAGATAGGAATGGACGCAGTTTCGATTCCCACTCGTACTAAAATACTCCTTTTCCTTCACAAATTATAATTTATACTTTAAGGGTAGCTGAGCATATTAAGTGCTAAAATATACACCAAAAGGAGAGGATAGTTAAGACACCAAAGAGAGGATAGGAAGGATAATAAGGCAGCCAGCGCTCTCACTCACCATACGAAACGCAGCGGTAGAATTAATTACGGTTTTGACACGCTGATCTTGTGCGAGAGGGTGGTACATCCCTGAGACGGCCCATTCGTAATGGGAAAAACAAGGCTCTATAACTAGAAAATGATATCAGACTAGTCAATATTTTATCGTATTATTTAGATATTTTTATATATATATTTTTAGCATTTGACATGCTTAGCATTTGACATTAAACACAAAGTGAAAAATTTTAAATCGAAAATAACACCCTGCTCGTGACTGTTATTTTCGATTTCACATTTTTCACTTTGTGTCTAATTGTATCGTATTATAAAATTATATGCTCACCCCGGCACGGGTAAAAGGTTCTCATCTGCCGCAAAATAGTCTACCTCAAGAGGATCCAAAACTGGGATATCATTGGATCCGGTTATCATCGTCTCTCTTAGACTTTCCAGTAGATCAATCAGCTGTTGTTCAAGAGCGCTGTTTCGAATGACACCTAGAACATCAAAAATAATTGATTTAATTATAGACAACAGATATTGAAAAGTTTTTTTATTAAACTGGTTGTATGTCTAGCGTTAAAACCAAGGACTGCAAAGACAGTAGTGTTTAGTTTGATCTTCAATCCCAGGTTCAAACCTCGCACAGGATAAACCTGTGACTCCTTAAGATTTTCTTAATTTATGAAGCGTATTTGTTTACAAACTCTCACTGCTCGGTGAAAGAAAATCATCATGAGGAAATCTGCATGCCTGAGAGATTTTTTCAGCAGCTTGTGAAGACTGCCATCCCGCACTGGGCCAGCATTATGACGACAGCCATACCTGTCACTATAAGAGGAGCCCCATGCCCAATAGTGGGACAGTACAGGCTACATAGGTGAAATAGATTGGTGGTAAGCTCTCATGTTTGCTAGACAGAGATGGGTTTATAGCACCGTATTATCATCTTGACCAGCTGAGAAGTACGTAATATAGGTTCGGTTGAAATACGACATACTCAATGCTATGCCCATACCTCCTAAGTATAACCATGGACTGTCTGGGTAGTTTAATGGGCAAGCTATGGCTGTGTCTACCTATACGTAACGATTATCGAATTACGATATATGTTCTTACCATGCCCTTACGGGATCGTAGCACATCTGACTGACCACCAAATTAACCCAGCCTGGTGTGAAGTGGCTCATTCTTATCAAATTTACTTAGACTATACCTATCTCTAAACAAAGGCCTTCTCAAAGATAAGGTACTATGCGCGGGCCGGGTCATAGCACCCGGACAAAAAAAAACCATTTTCGAGTAGAATCAGATGGAATTGTCACTACTAACATGAGAGTAAAATCAATGCGGTCGAAATGCTATCTCTGCGGAGAATCTGTGGAGTGAGGCTGACTGACTGCATTCGTAACAATGACGTAAGAGAGCAAATAGGTATAAAAGAGAGTATTGGTGTAAAGATGCGAAAGGGAATGCTCCGATGGTTCGGACATGTGGAAAGAATGCCGGACGAGCGACTGTCTAAGAAGATACACAATGCAAAAGTGGAAGGATGTAGGTACAGGGGGAGACCGAGACTCACCTACCTAGACAAAATTGGTCATGAATTGAAGGAAGGTGGAGTCCTGACTGACCTGTCTCCGAAACCGGCGAGCGTATATGAAGAGAGTTATGAATGTTGAGGAAGCGAGAAATGTATGCAAGAATAGAGCCTCTTGGCACTCGGTTCTCTCTGCCTACCCCGGAAGGGAAATGGCGTGATGATAAGTAAGTTAGCAAATATAAATTCATGCCAAAATTATTGGCATTTTTAAAAATGTCATATTAAGGTACAATTTATTAATGCGCTCGCATATTGCGATGCGGTGCGATGGGAATCGACAAAAATATTCTGAAGTACTAACTATTTGTAATGCGTTTTTTTTAATAGCTATTTAAATCATATGGCTTAATTATTTTTACGTTTAGATTGCTAAATAATTGTGTCGCTAACATTCCTTTATTATCACAAAATTTTTATCATTTGATTGTTCAACATAGATATTGCACAGCTGTTGAAATTGATTTGATTAGTTTTATAACTCCGATATAAAATAGTGATTGCTTGGGAAATTATAGTCACAATCTCGTTGCATCTTAAAACGAATTTAGTGTTATTTATGATCGAGTGTTTGACTACACCCAATAGAAAAAAGCAATTTGTCGCGAAAGTGTAATTAATACCTAGTTAGTGAAATCCTGTTCGTATTTACTTCCACGGCACTCAAGCCAGCAATTATCGCAAAAATAGTATCGCTCAGACTTTTCTAATATTATACTTACTTACTTATCATCACGCTATCTTTACATCTTTCGCTTACTCAACATTTATAATTCTCTTCATACAATCTCGGCACTTTCGGAGTCTCCACCGTCCTTAAATCATGACGAGTTTGTTCTGTCTCGTTTCAGTCTCCCCCTGTACCTACATCTCTCCACTTTCGCATTGTATACCTTCTTAAGCAATTGCTCGTCCGACATTCTTTTCACATGTTGAACCATCGGAGCGTTCCATTTCGAATCTTTACACAAATACTCTTTTTCAGACCTACTCCTTACTACTATATTATAGTACTAGTATATTATACTATACAATATATTTCACCATGTTGGTAGTTAAAATCTAATATATAAAATTTCCATGTCACAATGTTAGTTACCGTACTAGCTAGCGGTCTAGCGACCGACTTGTATGAAATTTTGTGTGCGTATTGGATAGGTCTAAGAATCGGCCAACATCTATTTTTCATACCCCTAAATGATAAGGGTGACCCACCCCTAAATATTATATTTTATTTTTTGGACAACATTTTCTATTTCTATTTTAGTATGATTCAGCATTAAAAAATACATACAACCCTAAATTTTCACCCTTCTACTGCCGATGTAGAAATAATTTATATGTCAAAACAACGTTTGCTGGGTCAGCTAGTATGTAAATAATACTTACCACCATCCAAAACATCTGTTTCCATAAATCTAATATCTACAGGCGAAGCTATCGCAGGTCCAAACATGGACAATAAAGCTAAAGACCACAACATCCTTTAGTCCTGAAAATAACAAAAAATAAAATAAGGATATATCTCGATTTTTTTAAATATATTTTCAAAATAGACGACAGGCAATAAGTAAACAGCTATCCCATGTCTATGCTATTAATGGGGCAGTTTGTCCTTGTGGTGACGGACTAATATTACAAGTGTCCCCACCCCATCCTTTCTCACGGATGTCATACAAGGCAACTAAGGAAAGTAAGTCATTATCATCCATTGCATTGCTAGTGGTAGGGCTGGGGATCAAGTTGGAGTACTCACTTGCTATCGGTTCCGAGCGGGTTGGTAGCACCATCTACTGTGTGACCGGCCATGAATCACATCGGTGTGTTTTGGTTGTAGCAGAAGATACCCGTTAATTCGTCCATTTCATAATTTCATATATGTGAAATGAAATGGTGAGCAGTGGCTTGACAGTACTCTCGGTATAGTTGAGTATTAGGATACCATTTACCATCAAATGGGCCAAGGCTCGTCTGCCACCATACGCAATAAAAAAATACAAAACTAGATTCTGCCCGTAACTCTGTCCACGTAAACTTCAGAATATACTTCTAAATATATCACTAAGGTACATTAATTATCTCTATTTAAAAATAGCTCGTCAATCCAATTATTTTTCTGTAATTCGTTACAGAAAAATAATTGGATTTAGGAGCTAGTTGTCTATATCCTTTTCAAGACTCTTTCATTATAATCGTACAAATTATAATTTATGAATAAGGAAAAAAAGTATTTTTAGTACGAGCGGGAAACGAACCTGCGTCCCTTCCTATCCGGGAAAGTGCTCTAATCCACTGAGCTACCGTAATATTTGTTAGAAATACCCAATATCCTTACCACATTTGTCATAATGACCAACTATATATATAACTTAACGACTAACTAAAAATACTCTTTTTCCTTATTCACAAATTATAATTTGTACTTTAAGAATAGCTGAGCATGTCAAGTGCTAAAATATAGATCAAAATGTTTAAAAAATCACGCCATCAAATAGTATGAATTTTAATTGCAAAATTAAACTTACTATATTGGATTAATGCATGTAAATGCTTCCGATAGGTGGCGTTGGTCATTATGACAAATGTGGTATTGATGTGGAGATTGGGTATTTCTAACTAATAGTACGATAGCTCAGTGGATTAGAGCACATCCCTGGATAGGAAGGGACGCAGGTTCGTTTCCCGCTCGTACTAAAATACTCTTTTTCCTTATTCACAAATTATAATTTGTACTTTAAGAGTAGCTGAGCATGTCAAGTGCTAAAATATATATCAAAATCATTATAATCGGTTCAGTATTTACAGCGTGAAAGAATAACAAACAAAAAACTTACTTTCGCTTTTATAATGTTACTAAAGATTTCTAGGCGTAGACCTTGTATACGTAGAATATCAGAAAGAGATGTATGTAATAATAGATCCTTTGGGCACTCTGTTCTATCTGAGATGGCGTACGAGGTAGTTACTTATTATCATTGTGAATAGTACAATGATTACTTATGCACAAGGATCTCCATTTCACGAGGAGAAATTAGAATGTAAGTACTGACTTAGAAATTGAACTCTATGCCCCTGCCTTGCAGTCAAGGCAATTTCTACCCTTTGATCGAAACCTCACAAGCCACAAACATACGAGTACCTCTGACTTTTCGAAATCCATCCATCCATCCATCAGCCTTTCAACGTTCACTACTGGACATAGGCCTCCCCAAGAGAACGCCACAACGAGCGGCCCCGTCATGGGGGATAACGCCGTAATCGCCACGCTTGGCAGGTGGGTTGGCGATTGCAGTGGATGTTGTTAGTACTCGAGCAAGTGCTGCTGCCCACTCCCTCGGTATTCCCTCAGTCGGCTCTTACGACTTCCGTAGGTGTAAATTTTATCGATGGCATGTGAAGTATACCAACCCGCAATGAAGGTGATGAAATATGGTCTAAATACATTTCATTTTGAAGGAGAAATCATGCCTAATATTGATGCAGTAATTGCTTGTAAAAGAATATAATCAAATTTAATACTCACCTTAATGTTACGCCTTGCCTACTGGAATGCCAACAAAAACGCTTCAATCATTGATAAATACATAACTAATTATTGACACACATATCGATTACAATTATCTCGAAAATCGGATGATTAAAGATTGTAATGTTTACATTTACTATTGTAATGATAATCATGTAATTTTTTAGCCATATGCCCATGAGTAACACTATTGCAGTGGAATTTATGGAGAAGGATCTACTGTTGCTGTTAAGAAACATGAGTCTGAGTCATACTCCAAGAAGAGTTGCTTTCAGGCAGGCTGTACTCATAAGCCAGGGCTTGTAGTCTTTAGCCATAGCAGGTGTAAAAGAGGGGTTTAGGCACCACTGGCTAGTGTTCTCAATTTATTATCATCCATACTTATTATAATTTCTCTACATTTTCTACCGATTCCTTTTTCCTTCATTGAAGTTAGCAACGCGCGAGTGATATCTCTGGTGTTACCTATGGGCTTATACAGCCCATAGACAACACCAGAGATATCACTCGCAACAGACATATTTATAGCATTAACTTATTTATTGACGTATCTTTTAATTACATCGAAATTGTTTTTATTACTGCGTGTGTATCGCTAGCTTATCGTGAGGGGATCTTCGTAAATTGTAAGTGACCAGCAAATAATTTATATTATTATAAACAAAGTTTCATTGTGCTAAAGTAGTGATAGATACGTACTCGTGATAATTTTATCTATTTTTTTTTTCAATATTAATCACTAGATTATAGCCCGTAGCTTCACCTGCGTGGATTTCCGAATTAGTTCAATATGTACTGTTCTAAAGCTGTAAAAGAGCTGTGTCTGTTAATTTAAGATATTTGAGAGAAAATACTGTAGGTTTTAAACTACCTCAGCATTTCTGTACAAAAAACTGTTTGTTTACACATCACGCAAAAACTACTGAAAGGATTTTTATGTACCTAACTTTTTTGTTTGATAGCTCATGATTAGACATAAAAACTTGTATGATCTATATCTATAGGTTATAAAGCTGTCACAAAGCTATGTCTGTACATTTAAGATATTTGAGAAAAAATGACTGAATTAGTCTATATAGGCGTGTCTAAACACAAAACGATTTTTTTTTAGATTTTTTGTTTGTTTGTCTGTTTAAAAACTACTGAACGGATGCAACTTTTTTGTTTGATAGCTCTTGGTTAGATTTAACAACTGGTATACTTTTTAACCCGCTACTATATCGGGAACCTGAGATATTAACTAAAAACCAGCTTTTGGCTGCGGCGAAGCCGCGGGCAAAGGCTAGTTGTGAAATAAAATTATTAAGAGAACTTGGGATATAACCTAAAACTAGCTTGTGCTACGTCAGAGCACTGGGCAGGCTCTCTATAACATAAAAAATGAAGAAAAGTGGTCTTGGACAAAGCAGTAGGTAGTCATTAAAAAGAAAATTTTAGTCACTTCTGATTTGAGCGAAATATATTGTATTACAATTATTATTTAACAAGTAGGTGCTATATTTTATTACAGAATTATTCAATGTATCTATCACTCTTGGATATAGGCTTTCCCAAAAGGGCGCTACAATGAACGTCACTGATGAAAGTCTTATACTGTACCATCCGATACGCGGTCGCTACTCAAGAACTTTTCTTCGCCAACGGCTGTTGGTTCGTCGAGCGACGTAGCCTGCCCATAGCCACTTCAGCGTGCCAATCCAGCGGGCTATGACCGTCACTCTAGTATCGCGTAGAGAAATACCGAGCATAGCCCTTCCCATGGCACGCTGCGCGATTCTGAGGACATTTAGGAGGCCGATATTTAAGAATCGCGCCTATGTACCGTACGTCATCACTGTCACACACTTTTTCTTTATTGCGTTTGTTGGCTAACGAGTCATGGCCCACCTAATGGTAAATGGTAACCGTCGCTCATCGACTCACCTATACCGGGAGTATTGTCAAGCTGCTGCTCACCATTTCATGTCACAGATATGAAATGAAAGAGTTAACGGCTATCTCCAGATGTGGAATTATTGCTGATTACTAACCCTTATCCTTATTAATATGATAAATACAAAAAAAAGTTTGTTCAACAATCATCGTGGATTTTCATACATGTAGCCTGAAGCTCGAGTAAGGGCATAGGCTATTTATCATCTAGGAAAAATGAATGTTTTCCGTAGCAAAGTTATTTTTACATAGTGATAATTGATGTGCAGTAGTTTTGTATTTATATTCCGAAGACGACACGGACAGAGTCGCAAGCAGAGTCTAGTATGTAAAATATCCTTTATTTTTTTCTGAATGACAACACTCAAAAAATGTCAAGATGTCTAGCATTTTGTGTACTCTTGTCCTAGGTAAACGACAAACGTCAATACTACGCGACGCGATACGAAAATATCAAATAAAGGTTGCGTGTACTTAAGGCCAACGGTGTCGCCTAATTTGAATGCGACGCAAAGCTGTTAAAATATTGCGTAGCATCGCGTCGTGTCGCGTCGCGTAGCTCACCTAGGACAACGCGAAGTTTAGTTGAGCCTATAGGCGACGCTTACCACCAGGTGGGCAGTGACTTGTATACTCCACAATAAGAGATAAAAAATGTAGAAGCATACCTACTTCTTACCAACTACGAAGCACAATTCTGGACTTTTTACTGCTAATAATAACCATCGAAAAAACGGAATAACACAGGAACTAAACCCAAGATCTCTCATCTCGACAATATGGTATAATACTATATGCCATAAAAGCTTGCTAGCAAAGAGACTTTTTTATGATTCGAAAATTAAAATACAATTCATAATTTGTAAAAGTATTTATTCAAAAGTAATTACATGCTCACAAAATGCACAACTTAGGTAAAAATGCCGAGCTGGTCACGGGTAAATAAAATAAAAGTAAGTCACTGATTTTAATCTACAGGGTTCCTACAGTAACTTTCACAAAATTATTATTAAAAGGAAGAATTATATTATATTACACTAGCCTTTGTCCGTGGCTCCACCGCTGACAGAAGTTAGTTTTTAGCTTATATCTAAGGTTCCCGATATAATAGCGAGAAAAAAAAAGTATATTTATATGTGCCTATATGCGGAAAATCATAGAAATAATTAAAAAGTTAACTGAGTCCATTTGTTAATCTAAACCATTCAGGGATTCACACAAAAAATGACATCAAAGTCGGTCGCGACCGACATTTTGGAAGAATTCAGTGACTAACACTAAACACATTACAGAAGAATTATATAAAGATAATTTAAATATGGCAGTATCATGAATCCGTGTGAAGACCTCCATCAGATGTATATGCGTTTTATTCATTTTCAAAACAATTCTCCAACTTGGCTGCAATACAAATAAATTAATGAACAAAAAGATTTTTTCATGGTGATCGTCTCAGCACCGCGTTCTTTCATGCAGGTGTCATGAATGAACTCAAAACAGGGAACTCCTTGGTTTCGGTATATAAGCACTCTCACCACACCTAGAGACATGTGCCCTTTTGCTGATCTACCTTGGTAATAGCACGTGTTTATGCTACAGTTCTTTCCAAACTCCTCTGTTGCATGTAGTGAAGTTTCTTCACGATATGCAGCAGAGAGGTTCACTATCCCACATTTTTACGTACGGCAATATTTTTTTTATTCATACCTGTTCACTTGTTATGCCAGAATCCTAGTGTAACTTGTCCACCTACTCAAACCCTGCAGTGTTTCCTCAGACCTTTAGCCAGAGACATATGCTCTACGTATGAGTTTCTCCCCTCCTGGCAAGCAACAGAAATAGAGGCCCAGGCCTCTATTTCTGGTGGCCCTTTCTGATTTGGATAACCTGGGCTAGGTTCCTCACCGCGAGGCCCTCACGGGAACACTTACATCACCATCTCAGACTTGCTTTTTCTGCTTACCATATAATGGTTTGATAACGACCTCCGGCCCGAGTGTTATGGATTCGATTCCTACACGGCCAAATCTTTGTGTGATCTACAAATGTCGCTTCGTGACGTGAACAGGGTGCTTTAAAAAAAAACACAAAAAACATAAAGGCTTTATCTTTAAATTAATAATTACCTTTTCTGCATTTCTTTTAAAAGATTGTTAATAAAATCTTTGATGGGTTCTTCCTGACTCTTGAATATTAAGTCCTGAAAGAATATATTAATATGTAAGCAGATTATAAAATCCCTCCATTATTTCTACATAATTTTCCCTTTGTCTAAGCTTTATTGGATTTTTTGTAATGTAAATAAAATAACACTCCTACCGATACAATAAAAGTGAAAGGTCGTGAAGATGGATGTTTGTTCGTCTTTTACAGTTTACATTAATCGAAAAAATTTCGTATATAATTTAATAATTGTAATCGATAATCATATTATTTATCGATCATACTAAAAGATGTGGACTTCTTCTATTTCTAGATTAAAGCTTATTCACTCTAATCGCTCGTATACTTTTTATTGACTCTAAAAATTATAAATAGAACCTGATATGAAAACATAACGATCTCATTCGATTATTTTGTTATAACATTTGAATTGGTCAGCACTAATCGTATGATTCCGTCACAATCCCCACATTTTGATCTGTGCCTAACTTCAGAGACACAAAGAACCGTTGTGACTACTATAATGAATTTTGATATCCTCGCGTATAGTTACGGGCTTACAGCAATTTGTCTATAATTTTTTGTTCAAATATTTTGATCCCTATATTGGTATAGATATGTCGATTGAAGGTTTGTTAATATTTCCACGACTGGAACATTAATTCCATCCATCAGCCTTTCAACGTCCACTGCTGGTCATAGGCCTCCCCAGGAAATGGGGAATAGTACCGTAATCGCCACGCTTGGCAGGCGGGTTGGCGATTGCAGTGGATGTTGTTAATACTCGAGGTAGTACTGTTGCCCATTCCCCCGGTAGCCGGCTCTTACGACTCCCGTGGGTAGAGAGGGGTGGGACAATTCTAAAGCCGGCCTCATACGGCTACATTAATTACCTTTTATATATTTTGCATTTTAAATTGGCAAAATTATGAAAAAGTGTTCTTACCAGAATAAAGTTTAACATAACGGGATCTTGGCTCCGTAAAACAGAATTGGCTGCCTCAGAACAATCTTTTTTGTTGAATATTACCTGTAACTCGGACTGTAATGCGAAATACATCCGTTAGATGGCGTGGATCTCAAAAAGAACAAAATGCGATGAGAAAATTGGGATATACTGTGTGGCATTTACGGATAACTTAGCTGTCTAAAAAATTATCACAGGGATTAGGAGCGAACAGGTTCGAAATCTGCTCGCAGATGTCTTTTTTCATATTCCCTAATTTGTTCTAGTACAGAATTCCGTGTTAGTCACCGTGTTCTTCGTTGGTTTCAAGCGTTGTGCATATAGAAGCTTCTACTGCTTTAAATGCGATTTTTAATTTACGGTTTAAAATAATCCTACACTGTGGTCGTGGTGGACATTTATCAGATATTATTTGTTATTTATAATTGCCAAACCTTACTTATTGTAATACAATAAAAATTTGAATCATCATCTAAATTTATTGTTTTATTTTGATTTAAAAAACATAGTTCTTGTTGAAAAACTCTATATTATGAAATCATTTTTTTGCCTACTGTTGGCAGCCAACACAATCACACGAAGTTTTGAGTAATTTAAAAAATTTCCAGCCAGTGCAAAGTTATTGAGGTCAGTGAACAGTGTCAGTTATTTATTAGGAACTAATAAATACATTCACAGTTACCAGAGCGCAAATGCGAAAATGTGAAATCGAAATATATAGTCACGATTATTATTTGAACCTGCGTCTGCCGGATAACCATTCCTGACGCTTTGCCAACTAAGCAATCGTGATATCTGCTCGAGACTAACATGATCGAGCATGTCATAAATATGAAAATATCAGTCAAATTATTTACTTACTTTAATTTCAGTTACTTTTGGTTTGATGGTAACATGATCCAATTTAATGTTATTGGTTATATTTGCTGCGATAGTGAGCGTGAAGTGGACGTCTACGATTTGAATCCTATAATAGAGTAAATAATTTGCATTTAGATATTTTACCTCCGGAATGAAGTAGTTAGTAAAACTTGACTGGTAATCTACAGGTTATCTGCTGATAAAATTTACCAAAATAACTTACGTGCCCTTCACATTACAGTAGAGTTCGGGGTCACTACAGCTGAATGACGCCCTTCCTGCAATAAATGAAGTAATTATATTACCATGATATGACGGCAATATTAACAAAACCTATTTATACTGAATTAAATATTATAGAACAGTAGAATCTGTATCTTACATTGAAGGTATGTATCAAAATGGAGGAGCCGTAAGAGAGAGATAATAAAACACAAACCTACGATTTCAACAGGGTAGTGTGGGGCCTTCACCCACTAAAGAAACCCGCAGTGTGCCGTCTCTCCGCCTGTTTTGGCGGGCCACTTGTACCATGTTGCATTACTTCAGTGGTCCGCCAGCGGCTTACCCTTTCGGGTACCCTCTACTGAGCCTGCACCTTCGCGGGAGGCCTTGCGAGTAGCGAACGTTCCCCGGTCCACCCACCCTTAGCCTCAGTTAGGCACTCAGTTAGGCGCAAGTACTCGCGCCTGCACCGCCCCAGTCACTGACGGCGGTTTGGATCAGCGGAAGAATCCTCCTCCCTGGCCCTCTCCGCCGCTTTCTTCTGCGAGATAACCTCCTCGCAGAAGGTAGTGACCACGGCCCAATTCCTGTCACTGCCGAGCATCGCTCTGACGACGCCCGGCAGCGAGAGGCCTATTTGTGCTCGGCTCAAGCCGGGCGTGACTCGAGCGTATGCTGCGCCGTGTCCTCGTCGCAGCCACAATGGTGACAGCCCGGAGTCACTTCCCTCCTTGCGACTATGTGCAGATATTTGCCGAAGCAACCGTGCCCCGCCAGCACCTGCACCAGTCTTTTCACCACCTCTACTGCCCCACTGTGAGGCATAGGTCTCCTTTCACAGCCAGAGGGACTGATGCTAAAGTTCAATACCATAGTTGGCCTCTTGCCTCTTGGCATAACGGACACGAATAGGTTTTTTCAATGATTCAATTTTAGTAAAATATTTTATGTCAGGCCTAAACCTGTCTCATTATCTTCTAGGGAGGAGTATTGTCGTTCATCTTCCTCTCCTTATCCCACATATTTATCACTATATATTCTTATTATTCTCAATCGATTACCTGGGGTCAGCAACGCACGATTGATGCTCTTGACTGCTATCTATAGATTACGCGGGAATTGCTTACGATAATATATTTTGTGTAGGCGCTTGCTGGCTATGTTCATACGAGCAACAGCGTGGCTAAGAAAAAATACATACCGATTTTCAGTACAGTGGTTGGAATTTTTAAATTTATATGGACTCGATTAGAGCCGTCTATAGACACATTCTCGATTGTAAATAGTTCCGCGGCACAAATCGATGTCTTCTTCATGGTCATTTTGCATTTTGGGTTGCTGTAAAATAAAAATATATTTAATTTACATTTTTTTTTATGAGGGCAGACGAGCCATGGCCCACCTGATGCTCGAACGGCCGAACATTTACGCTCACTCATTCGGGAGCGATTTTTCAGGGTTATCGAAATAAAATATTTTTAAATAAAAATGGTGCACACTACGTGTGCGATTACAAACTCGAAACTCGAAATAAGGAATTAAAGTTTCATCATTTTCCACGTACACAGGAAAGGTAAGAGAAATCTATTTTGTGTACTATTTCAATTTCGAAATGTTAAACAGTTAACATGAGTTACCATAATAATGTTAACAGTTTAACATTATTATGGTAACTCATGCTACTTTTTGAGAATATGCAAGAT
This sequence comes from Leucoma salicis, assembly GCA_948253155.1. Lineage (NCBI taxonomy): Eukaryota > Metazoa > Arthropoda > Insecta > Lepidoptera > Erebidae > Leucoma > Leucoma salicis. The sequence continues at coordinate 6,062,572 of OX411805.1, read as the reverse complement.
GTCCGCTGCGTACCTTACATTTTTTTTAAATATGAGTTTTGAGGCTTTGTACATTCTTGGATTTTGTTATTTATGTTTTTAGATATTTTCATATATATTTTTAGCATTTGACATGCTTAGCACTATACATTAAACACAAAGTGAAAAATGTGAAATCGAAAATAACAGCCACGAGCAGGATTTGAACTTGCATATCTGGATACCATCCAGATGCTTTGCCAATTCAGCCATCGTGACAATTGCTCCTAACTGCTTTCATTTTGTGTTTAATTTATGTTTTAATGGATGCTAGTCGAAAATTCTGTTATTTTTTAAATCTAAAATGGTAGTCGCGTAATTTGTGCTATTTTTCAACATGGGTGTCGATTATAGGGTTATAAAGGGTGCTTGGGTTGAATTTGTTTTTTTTTTTAATTTCATGAAATTTTTAACAGTCACGAGCAGAATATGAGCCTGCATCTCCAGGATACCATCCAGATGCTTTGCCAGTTCAGCCATCGTGATAATTGCTCCTGACTGCTAATTTGGATAACACATTCATACTTAATGAATTCACTTTCGCGTTTATAATATACCCCTCTCTACTCACGGGAGTCATAAGAACCGACTGAGGGAATACCGGGGGAGTGGGCAGCAGCACTCCCTCGAGTATTAACAACATCCACTGCGATCGCCAACCCGCCTGCCAAGCGTGGCGATTACGGCATTATCCCCCATAATGAGCACACAAAAAAAATAAAAGATGCAGTCGGCACAGGACCGCTCGTTGTGGCGTTCTCTTGGGGCGGCCTATGTCCAGCAGTGAACGTCGAAAGGCTGATGGATGGATGTATAATATTACTAAGGGTAAAGATGTTCAAAGGTATTTTCTGTCTCTATATAGGTATTTCTTTATCACATTCCTAAGATGAACCCTTTTAAATCTTTATTGAAAAATATGATTTAAATTCGGGCGCTATAAATCACTTATCTGTATTTACACATTTTTAACAAAAATCAATGGTTTAGAAAAAAGGAATGTATAAAAAATATTGCACACTACACAGTTCTATAGTGTGTTAACCTTAGAGCGTCTCCGATCCAGTTTTATACCACTTTATGAGCAACACCTACTCACATTACGCTCGAGGGGTTAATATTCTTTGAGCCTATACAATGTAAAGTTCTCTCCGCTGCCGACTTCACTCAGAGTCAATTACAAGGGTTCAATTACTTTAAAGATACGACATTTAGAAGATTTGCTCTCAAAATTAGAAGCTTATGATCATAGATCAAGCTAATCCAACATGAGTTGAGATTTCACAAACCGACGAGAAATTTTGTCCACACACATAGTGGTAGAGCCTTGGTTATTCCAGCATGAATGGGCCGGATCAATCAGGGAAGTACCACCCTCTCACTGAAGATCAGCGTCAAATAACGACTGGTACTCCTACCGTGGTATTCCGTGTGGTGAGTGAGAGTGCCAGAGATCCAAACCCCTTATTATCCTTGCTATTCTCTCCTTACTATCCTTTCTATCCACCTCCCATTCGTTTCCTTGGAGATAGCGATGTGCCAGTGATGCCTCTGGTATTGCTAGCGTTTAACGATAGCTATGGTTGTCTGTAAAGTCAGTTTACGGACGATAATTTTACGTGATAACATCATATATGCTGAGAGTCAAAAACAATGCATCGGTCGCCATACATTTTTCGAAACGACACCTTCTCTTTGTTGTCTGGAAAATCGGTTTGCGGACGATAATTTTACGTGATAACGTCCTAATTATATGTTTTCTGAGGGTTTCACAAACAATGCATCGGTCGCCATACATTTTTCGGAACGTGATACTTTTTCGTGCGTGCATCGATTTATAAGACGTTATCACAACAAAAAAACTTCTGAATTCCCATACTACAAATAATTAAATTATTATAGTCGTCAATTTAGACATTCGAAGCTACCTTAATTCCCACCAAGCTGAAAATCAGTAAGATTGTTTAAAATATTATTAAAAATAGAGCAAGGTCAAATCAACTCACCTGCGGATACCTTCAATAGTAAAATTGTTTTCATAATCAATATTGTAGGTGTGATATCCAAGACTTTTTATTTTGTTGATAATTTCTTCTGTTACAGCGCTGACGATAATGTTGAGAAGATTTCCCATTGTGTCTCTGTAAATTTTAATAACTGTATTTGCTAAAACAATTAACAAATATCTGGTACTACTGTGTCTTTGTAAATTTTAATAACAGTTTTTGCTAAACAACTGACAAACATTTTTTCTTATTTCTCTTTGCCGTGTGGGGCCGGCACCAAGAATAGCTCCACCCCGTCTCTTTCTATGACGTAAAAGCCGACTAAGGGATTATCGGGGGACCGGGCCACAGCGTTCCCCTGTGTACTAAAAACATCCACTGCGATCGCCAACCTGCATGCCAAGCGGGGCGATTATGGTAAAACTCCCATTTTGGAGAGGCCTATGTCCAGCAGTGGACGATGAAAGGCTGATGGATGGATGGATAAAATTTTAATTACCTACTGTATTTACGAAAACAATTAGTAAATGTCTGTTTCCACTGTGACTCTGTAAATTGCAAAAATTATTCCATCCACCCATCAGCCTTTAGAAGTCCACTGCTGGACATAGGCCTCCCCAAGATAACGCCACAACATGTGTTTCGCTCATATGGGGGATAGTGACGTAATCGCCACGCTTGGCAGGCGGGTTAGCGATCGCAGTGGATGTTGTTAATACTCGAGGGAGTACTGCTGCCCACTCCCCCGATATCCCTCAGTCGGATCTTACGACTCCCATGTTTGGAGAGGGGTGGGACAATTCTAAAGCCGGCCCCACACGGCAGCAAAAATAATTGACATATTATATTTCTTCCCATAGCGTCTCTGTAAATTTTAATAACTGTCTTTGCAAAAACAGTTGACAAATACCTATCTACCTCTTTGTGGAAGCTACAAGTTATAGTGAACAAGTTTATAAATCGTAGGTAACTCCCGCGCCGAATGTTGTAAGTTCGGTTTACGTATAAAGGACATGTGCCATTTACGGCCTGTGACGGACATAATGTTTTCAATATTTAAAATTAAACTAATAATTTATTAAATCCGTCAGTGGTTTTCTGTTCTTGATAGAACTTTAGAAAAAGATTATAGTTTAAAAAACTATTATTTTGGATATTTACTTTATCGTAATGGTTATTGGTCGATTATTGTTATCTGTTGACAATCAAATAGGATATTATCGCTACGCTGAATCGAACCCATTAAAAACTTTGGTACTATTATATTACAAAACAATATTATGTAGTTATTTCTTAAATAATTTCGTGAGAACAGTAATATGCCTATTTAATAAAATATTTTTTATAATTATTTGTTGAAAACTGATATTATCTCTAATCAAGAGTAGCAATTATGATTCAAAATATTGGCAAAACATTTTACATCTGTCGTGTCATGTCATTCTACTCATCTACTGTTGTTGTTGTTGTGTATCGTGAATAGTTTATTGTGATTTTATGAATTTAAGTTATATATTTAGTGATATTAAGCCTTATTATATGTAGATATTATTTTATTTATTTAAAATTATGGTGTTATTTTTGTTCAAATATTTGATTTTGAGGTAGGTATTTCAATTTCAAAATTATATCCGTCTTAGATGTCTTTTATCTCACCATTCAAAAGTTTTAGCGTGAAAAGAAATACCCAGGGCAAAAGGATAGTCAATTATTTTCAAAAAACATATTGTGTAACATGTATATCCTTTCCAGGCCGAGAATGTATAGGCATTTGGCGCATCTCCTTTAATATATATTTTTATTATTGCTAATGATGGCAGACGAAATGAAGGCGAATTGAAGAAGAAGCTAGAACGGACGTTAGAGTAGCAATAAGAAATGGTGTGCTAGAACAAGTGGATGAATTTGTATATCTTGGATGTGGATTCAGTCCCACCACTGATGTAGAGAGAAGAGTGAATGCGGGAAATAGAGAGAACGGAGCATTGGGACAACTTCTCGGCAGCCACCACCTCAGCCAGAAGGCACGTGTCGCAATACACAACGCATTGCTTGTCCCAACGTTATTATATGAAAGCGAGAGTTGGGTATGTAAAAAGGAGCATGAGAGTAAAATCAATGCGGTCGAAATGCGATCTCTGCGGAGAATCTGTGGAGTGAGGCTGACTGACCGCATTCGTAACAATGACGTAAGAGAGCGAGTAGGTATGAAAGAGAGTATTGGTGTAAAGATGCGAAAGGGAATGCTCCGCTGGTTCGGACATGTGGAAAGAATTCCGGACGAGCGACTGGCTAAGAAGGTATACAATGCGAAAGTGGAAGGATGTAGGTCCAGGGGGAGACCGAACTTACCTACCTAGACCAAATTGGTCATGTTTTGAAGGAAGGTGGAGTCAGGAGTCTCCGAAACCGGCGAGCGTGTATGAAGAGAATTATGAATGTTGAGGAAGCGGGAGATGTATGCAAGAATAGAGCCTCTTGGCACTCTGTTCTCTCTACCTACCCCGCAAGGGAAATGGCGTGATGATAGGTAAAGTAAAAAGGAGTAGGTTCTTTAATCGGCTGTTTTTTTTTTGTGTTTTTGTTACGCGATTATTCCGCCAATTATGACTCAATGATTCTTTTTTGTTTGGTAGGTTCTACATCAGAAGTGGTCCTAATAAAATTTTATAATAATCAGGCCAGCAGTTATTAAAAAAACAACAAAAATCTAAAAAATGGCATCTGGACATACATCAATGATATTTTCAGCCGATTCTCTGGCTCATTGGAGCGGTGCGTTTAGTTGGCATAGCATCACGCCTGTATGCCCGAAGGGATAGGCAGAGGTGTAACACATACCCACGGTTCACCAGCTATGTTTAAGTCCCACGTAATAGGGGTCGAGCCTATTGCCGTACATTGCCTAGAATTTTCCTTTTTACGAAAAAGCTCAATAATACTGCCCGATCCGGGGATCGAAGCCTCATGATCAGCAGTCACACACACTACCGCCGCACCACCAAGGCAGTTTTCTTTTTTTTTTATTACTTGTAGTGGCAGACGAGCCACTGCCCATCTGATGTTAAATAGTAACCGTCGCTCATGGACTCAACTATACTGAGAGTATTGTCAAGCCGCTGCTCACCATTTCATTTCACCAATATTAAAAAATTACTGTAATAGGCTATAGGCATGTGTAAACACAAAACGATTATTTTAGACTTTTTGTCTGTTTGTCTGTTTATCTGTTTGTTTGTTTGTGCATCACGCAAAAACTACTGAACATATTTTGATGCAACTTTTTTTATTTGATAGCTCTCAAGCAGACTTAAAAACTGGTACCTATACATTTTATCCCGCTACTATATCGGAAACCTGAGATATAACCCAAAAACTAGTCTTTGGCAGCGGCGGAGCTGCGGGCAAAGGCTAGTTGTAAAATAAAGGTACAGAGCCATGTCAGTATAATAAGATTTATTAGAAAATATGACTGTATTTCAGAATATTGTCTATTTGTTTCTTCATAGATAATGCAAAAAGTAGGTACTGAACGTGGTTAAAAACTAATATAGGTACGTTTTATCTCGCTACTATATTGTGAATCTGAGATAAAACCTAAAAACCAGGCTTTAGGTGCAGCGAAACCGCGGGCCATAGATAGAGTAACTTATATTTTACTGCCGCGTGCAAAGGCTGCTAATCGAACCTTTTGCAATTTATTCTAAAATAATATACTGAACTCCATTAAACACAAAGTGAAAAATGTGAAAATCGAAAATAACAGTCAGGAGCAGGATTTGAACCTGCATCTTCTGGATACCGTCCAGATGCTTTACCAATTCAGCCATCCTGACAATTGCTCCTGACTGCTAATTTCGATAACACATCATACTTAACGTCTTTGGGTGACGCCCAGGTAATTGTCAGGATGGCTGAATTGGTAAAGCATCTGGACGGTATCCAGAAGATGCAGGTTCAAATCCTGCTCCTGACTGTTATTTTCGATTTTCACATTTTTCACTTTGTGTTTAATGTATAGTGCTAAGCATGTCAAATGCTAAAAATATATATAAAAATATCTAAATATACTGAACTCCGTTTATTCTAAACTCAAAATACCTACCTACTCAAATCTCTCGTATGTAACCAATTGTTTTCTTTTGCCTTTTGAAAATTTAAATCCCGATGCCCGTGTGCATGGCATGAGTATCTTTCGTTTTTTAGGAAAATTATTCTAAAAAAGAACCCAAAATTTTTATTTATTTAAAAATTAAAATAAGTATATCATCTACCTATGGAAAACCCATATCGTATTTTTATCGACAAAAATAAAAACCACAAAAAAAAATCAATTTTAGGAACTGCCCCCTTACAATGAAGAACGAAACGTTAGACAAACTTTCGTTTCGAATCATTGTAACTCATCAACAGTACGATGCGTAATTTCTGATTAGTCGCGATTTCGACGCGTGATTCAGGTGACCAATCACAAATAATCAAAAGAAAGTGAAACGAAAGTTCGTCTAACGTTACGTTTTTCATTCTAAGGGAGCTGTAGAGGTTATCGAACCCAAATTAGCAAATTATCATCATCCAAAGAGTGTGATCTGTAATAACAATGTTTAACGTTATCTACCTACTCGTATATAAATGGAAATGTACGTTCAATATTTCCACAACACACTACGTTTCAACATTCTTGAAAAACCAAAGCAAACCAAATAACACGCCACGCCAATGGCCGTGAATCATCTGACTAGGTAGGTAAGTACCTGTATGGTTAAGAGTTAGATCTACTTACATTATTTTGCATTATCATAGAACTAAATCCCATTCATATGAGGAAATATAGGGACAAAAGAAGATAATTAATAATTATATATAATATGTAGCACCTATCTATTTTATAATGCTTAACAATAACACAATATCACTGACCCACTACTATAAGTACCCGACAATTATTTAATCAATGATAGGTACTTACTCACAAAACCGTAATCCGAGTTTCAATAGAATTGTAAACTATTATTGTACTTGTTTTGCAAAATACGGCTATACAAAATTATAAGTCTAGATTCACCAAAAAACTATACGATAATGAAATCGCATACGTGTTTTGCACAATTTGCACTCATACGAATGTAGTCACAATCAACTTCTGTAGACGGTAATTCCCCGTCGCAGACCGCGCAGTGTTGCACTATTGCATAATTATATTCGCGAAATACCTATTTGACCTTGCGTAAAATTTTCAGTTTCTTTTTTTTTAAATACTTTTTCTTTAAAATAGCTGACCATATCAAGTGCTAAAATACAGATCAAAATACATTTCTTTAAAAATAAATAATTATGCTAAAAGTTTTTATGACCTTGACTAGTTTTTTGGTGTTATAATATTTTTGGACTAGAATTCCTTTAATCTAAATGTTGATAATACTTTTCTACTGGTAAACAACGAACTACGTCTTCTGTCTTAGTAATTTATTTTATTTATCACCTACTAAACTTTTGTTTATCGTATTTTCTGTGTAATAACAATGATATTATTTAATACTTACAATTTTTTGTTATTTAGGTGTATTATTGTTGCCATAGTTGAAGTCATCCCGTCATAATTGAATAAAGCGCCATCTATTAGCAGCTAATGACACTAGTTTGTCTGATGAACTCTACATGGGCCGCGAGTGCTTACTTTTTTATTTTTTGTTTCAGCCGGCCTCGCTAACTATAAATTTAATTTCGTATTATAGGAGTACTATACCATATTCCTTATACTATGACTATAGATACATATATTAAAGTCTGCTAGCATTGTGTATTTTTTTGTATTGTATTGTACTGGAATGTATTCTTCTAATATATAAAATGCTCTTATCACAGTATTTGTCGCCATTCTCCTCCGAAAAGGGCTTGACCGATTCTTATGATTTTTTTTATGTATATTCAGTAGATCTGAGAATAGGATGTTAATTATTTTTTATACCCCTAAGCGATAAGGGTAGTGTAACCCAAAAACTTTTTTTAGTGGGTTTTTTTTTAATTTTGAATGTTTTTAAAATTTGGGATTAAAATATACATACAACCCTAATTTTTCACCCTTTTACTGCAAACCCCTATTTTTTAATAGCGATATTAGTACTTTAATCATTTTCATTACAAAATATTCATGAAAAAAAAATATGGCGGTACGAAGTTCGCCGGGTGAGCTAGTTTGAGTATAAGATTATTGTTTTTTATACTAGGTACAAGGCTACCGTAGCAACACCAGAGACATCCGAATGTCGCCAACTCCAAGTAAATGAACAGAAGGTGGAGAGGAGGATAGTACTTATGGGAGGTTTAAACCTTCAACCTTACCCTCAGGCCGTGTAGGGCCGGCTTTAGAATTGCCCCACCCCTCTCTACGCACGGGAGTTGTAAGAGCCTACTGAGGAAATACCGGAAAGTGGGCAGCAGCACTCCCTCGAGTATTAACAACATCCACTGCGATCGCCAACCCGCCTGCCAAGCGTGGCGATTACGGCATTATCCCACATGACGAGACCGCTCGTTGTGGAGGCCTATGTCCAGCAGTGGACGTTGAAAGGCTGATGCATGGATGGATGGAAACCATATGAATCATAACTGTTCGAGTACAAAATGTGTTTTCACACTGATCTTCTGTGATAGGGTGGTACTTCTCCGGTCGAGCCGGAACATTCATGCTGGGTGAAACGAAGCTCTACCGCCAATATTATTTTATTTACTAATTAAATTATAAGGATCCATAGATAATTATATTTTAAACAGCTGCTATCCGCAATCTCGTCCGCGTGGAGTTTATTCACTTATTATATTTTTTGTGAGGAACCTTTATTTATTTTCAAAATAAAATTAGCCTTATTTACTCCTTAAAACATCTGCTCTCAATGAAAGTCCGAACCGGTTCAGCCATTCCGGAGATTAGCTAGAACAAACAGACAGACAAAAACTTTAAACATTGGTATTTTGTTATACGTAACGTATTTATATACTTTCATAGGTATTATAATTATGCGTTTAGAGAAAAGCTGTTATTTAGGCATTTTACAAACAAATACTTACTTAAATTTTATTTATTTGTATAGATTTTTAATTACGTGCAGATAAAAAATATTATTGAGAGTACAATCATACATACATTATCGCTAATGGAAGACAAGCCAAGCAAGAATAAAAGCCTTTGATGTCATGAAAACTCTACATTAATGATTTTTGAAGTGAAAACTTCTGTAACCGCATTGAGCGATTTTATGTAGGGAAAAACTTTTTTTTTTTTCACTTCACCGATGACCTCGAAATGCTCGTGATATATTGCACTTGCACCAGACTAGCGACGTGTAGTATAGCGGCCTGTGCACATGTAAACGCTTATATACACTAATACATTGTATACACTTGACTGTGTCATTTTGTTAATAATTACAACATACATTTATGAAATTTAAATAATTCAGACTATAACTGAAAAATTCAAAAAAGAACGCAGTTATTCCCTTGTTTTTTCTCTTCTGTCAGCAGTTCTATGACTGCCTCTGTTTTTTTTTTAATTATGGCTAATCAATTTGGGCATTTGCCAATTACTTATTTAGGGTATTTATATTTATTTTTCACATGTAAGTGTAATTATGGAACAATTCACAATCGAAGTCAAAGACATATAAAATTAATCATAATCAACTCAAAGTCACGCCTCTGTAAAGAGCTATGGGGGTTTGCAGGCAACACGAAACAAGTTATGACGCATTACATCACTTGCCAAAATGTATGCACATACACAAATAATTAACCAGCAAAACACTTTTACACATTAATACTTGAAATAATACAAGTTTTGGAAAATAATGTAGTGCAACGTCATGTCCCTTTTATGTTCCCGCCAAAACTCTCCACATTAATGATATTTATGGCCAAACGTTACGTTGACGTTTAAGCAATATGGTCACTGGTCAGGGTGGGGTTGCGAACGTGCAACGCTCCGTGTGCGGATGCGTCGCTCAGTAGAGGGTACCCGAAAGGGTAAACCGCAGGCGGACCACCGAAGGAATGTAACATAGTTCCAGTGGCCCACCAATAAAGGCGGAGAGACGGCACACGGCGGGTTTCTTTAGTGTGTAAAGGCCCCACTGTTTGTTGCCCCGAACGAAGGGGTGTGCGGTTAGGACACATTTCACCAGAGAGATCACCGTGATTGGCCGAGGAATTATTGCGGCATCACGCGTCGATTTCTCTACCAATCGCAAGCGACGACGATATGATGTCGATACGATTTAGTGAGTTACATTCTATGGACCCCGGTCACCGGTCAGTCTCTCAGCCAATCACAAGACGTCTGCGGTTCAATAGCAACGTTCACAGTTTTATTTTAGTCCTGCAATGGTCACGATTTTTAATACCTAGTGCTAGTCGCTAGTGCCCATATAATGTTGTATGACTATGTAATGGCAGCTTGCCACTAAGCACTAAACTTGCCACTAAGCTAGAAAGCTGTTTGTAAAAAAAAAACATTTTAAATTTTATAAATTATATTAGAGCAAAAATTGTATACAAAACATCTATTAAGTCTTATGTATTCATTTAACATTGGTGTCAAGGGTCTTCTTATAAATTTGCCTCAATTACGTCGAATAGAATGATTTCCAATAGCTTGTCGATGTCGGACTGAAAGAAAATAATGAGGTATTATGAGTAAATATTAAACCTATCATTTATACTAATACTATAATAGTTTCCTGCCGTGACCTCATGTGTGTGGACTTCAAAATCTAATACATAAAGACATTTAGACATAGGATTCCATGGAAACTCCTTATCGAAGTAAAAAATATTCTAGGTACATATCCGTGTACCACCGAAGGAATGTAAAATATGGTTCCGGTGGCCCGCCAATAAAGGCGGAGAGACGGCACACGGCGGGTTTCTTTAGTGGGTGAGGGCCCCACACTACCCTGTTCGTTGCCCCGAACGACGGAGTGTGCAGGTCATTTGTGAAAAATAGTTATCCAACAAGAACTATTACTTTTTCGGGATAAAATGTATGCTATATATTAATCCAGTAGGTCATATATCTACCTATCAAATTCCATCCAATTATTTTTATTGCATGTGGTGGCAGACGAGCTACGACCCACCTGATGGTAAATGGTAACCGTAGCTCATGGACTCAACTATACCTAGGGTATTGTTAAGTCGCTGCTCACCATTTCATTTCACAGATCGATATGAAATGAAAGAATGAACTGCTATCTCCTGCTACAACCAAAACACACCGATGTATTTCTTGGCCGGTCACACGGGAGATGGTGGCACCAACCCACTCAGGCCTGATAGCAAGTAAGTACTCCCACTCGTACGACACCCGTGGGAAAAAATGGGATGGTGACCGGTATTCTTAGTCCGTCACCACGCAGACAAACCCGCTCTCTTGTTCAGACGTGATTGACGCATCATCCAAACACTTATAATATTAGTGGGATGTTTTGTATGCATTGTAGGTTATAATGTAAAAGTATTCATCCATCCATCAGCCTTTTAACGTCCACTGCTGGACATAGGCCTCCCCAAGAAATGGGGGATAGTGCCGTAATCGCCACGCTTGGCAGGCGGGTTGGCAATCGCAGTGGATGTTGTTAATATTCGAGAGAGTGCTGCTGCCCACTCCCCCGGTATTCCTTCAGTCGGATCTTATGACTCCCGTGGGTAGAGAGGGGTGGGACAATTCTAAAGCCGGGACAATTCTAAAGCCCCACACGGCGATGTAAAGGTATTAATTCTAATCAAATGTGTGTTCAATATTTTTTTGTCAACCTATCAATGTTCCACTGTCAGGGCACGGATTTCCTCTCAGAGTATAGATTTAGGCCGAAGTCTTCCACGCTGGCCCAGCGCGGGCTGATAGACTAAGGCGTCGAGAACATTTCTGAGCGACTTCTCAGTATGGTGTATTGACCGAAGCAGTAACAATTCGTTTCTATCCAAGAAGGCTGATAAAAATAAGTGGGATCTTACCTTGAAAGCTACAAGGGTATCCGGAATAATATGGCCCAAGAAGGTGTTAACATAATCAGAAAGATCCCGTCCTGCAATAGCTAACTTGAGGTTTGACTGAAAAGAAAATAAAAAAATATAATGACACGGATGAAATTTACTAATGAAGAATACCTTTCAGATTTTACTAGATATATTATTGAGTTGTGATTACAACTTACAACATTATTTTATTTAAATATTCAAAAAAAACGTAGCATTACGCCTGTATTCCCCGACGGAGAAGGCAGAGGTGTATTAGAATGTAATATGGTTCCGGTGGCCCGCCAATAAAGGCAGAGAGACGGCGCACGGTGGGTTTCTTTAGTGGGTGAGGGCCCCACAGTACCCTATTCGCTGCTCCGAACGACGGGGTGTGTGGTTAGGAACATTTTTTCCCGCCTTAACAAAAAAAAAAGGCAGAGGTACCTATTATACACCCACGGTTCGCCAGCTATGTTTAAGTCCCACGTAATAGGGGGCGAGCCTATTGCCGTCTACTGGGCATATTTCCAAACTTCGGGCTGCTACTGAGAATTATTCTTTTTACGAAAAAACTCAATAACCTCTTGATCAGCAGTCGCTTACATTGCCGCTGCACCACAGAGACAGTTACATATTTGACTATTTATTATTTTAATCACAAGAGAATCGATTAACAATTAGCCAGCGTGTAACGCAAATTGATTCTTTCGCACTTGAAAAATCCGTTAAAAAGTTTAGAGCCTTGGTTGTACCAGCATGAATATACTGAATCAACTCGGAAAGTACAACTCCGTCACAGGAGATCAGCGTGAAATAACGGTAAGTACTACGGTTGTATTGCGTATGGTGAATGAGAGTGCCGAAGGCCTATATTCCCTCCTCATCCTTTCCTTATTGTCCATCGTATCCATTTCCTATTTCTTTGTCTTTTGTCTGTTTTCCCCCGTGCCTCAAGCCCTTTGAGGGCTTGAGGCCCCTCAAAGTGTCTTCTGTCACTGAGCTTCTCGCGAAGTGTGGATCATGTACTTCGGACTGCGTTTAACATGATGAACACTTCGTCCACATAACTTCGCGAGTAGTGTAGGGCAGGCTTAAGATCACAGTCATGTTCGGTGTTGCTCGAGTAATTTTCCTCAATCATGAGGCTAAGATAAAGAATTCAAAAGTTTGTCTAAAGTTCACTTACGTCGATCGAGTTCAAAGTGAAGTCGATTCTCACACTGCGAACGGAAATACCCGAGATGATGCCCACGCTGACGTTCACCTGACCGATGATGCGGATGCTCCTGATGTCAATACTGAAGATAAAAAAAATATTGAATTACTATCCTGCTTCGTTATTCGCAACTATTAAGGTCAGAATTATTAATCTCTATGACCAAAATGCTATTTTATTCCTTGCCGGCTTCTGGGGTATGCAAAATTTCACGGTGATTGGTTCTGTAGTTACAGCATGGAACCGTAACAAACTAACTCACTTTCGCTTTTATAATGTTAATTTGTGTGTAATTTCTATATGTTATTTAAAGTATACGTGATTTTTGAATAAATAATAAATTGATTGTGAATGACATGTAAATTCTAGGTCCAACATCCATCATTCATCCATCTATCAGCCCTTCGACGTCCACTGCTGGACATAGGCCAGTGGAGTCGTGGGTCGTGGTCCCGTCATGGGGGATAATGCCGTAATCGCCACGCTTGAAAGGCGGGTTGGCGATCGCAGTGGATGTTGCACTACCCCGGTATTCCCTCAGCTCTTACGACTCCCGTGGATAGAGAGGGCTGGGACAATTCTAAAGCCGGCCACACACGGCCAAAAATTTTCAAAATGAAAATACGTAGAGTGAAATAGGATTGCAACATATTCGCGTTTCGCCCATGTGCTGATCGGACCAATGAAGTGGCCTAATCTGCAGGTTTTTTTTTAAGGCGGGAAAAAATGTTCCTAACCGCACACCCGTCGTTCGGAGCACCGAACAGGGTAGTGTGGGGCCTGCACCCACTAAATAAACCCGCCGTGTGCCGTCTCTCCGCCTTTATTGGCGGGCCACTGAAACTATGTTACATTCCTTCGGTGGCAATCTGCAGGTACCTAATCATTTTTCTGAACCCGTTAGTTTCTTACTATGAGGCTCGCGTTTCTTGTTAGAGCGAGAGGGATTAAGCCGTAGTCCACCACACTGACCCTGTGTGGGTTGGCAGACTTAACAAGTCGTCGAAAAAATCTTTCAAACAATTAGATTTCCTCACGATATTTTCCTTTCCCGAAATTATCACTGTAATTTATAAACATTTACAAACATGACATAAATTCGAAAAATCTCTAAAAATCAGAGATGTGTGACGTGCGAGAACCTCGGCCTGTGGATCGACCTTGCTACCATTATCTTTGCAGTCCCTGGTTTCACTACTAGACTATACTACGATTAGAATAATAATAAAAGTATCAAAACAATCTAATCTTATACCGAATCTGCTAGTAGTAACAATATAGTTGATATTGTTATTTTTTTTAATCATATTCGTAAGAAGAGATTTCAGGATTATAAACTCCATAAAAATTATCAAATTGATATGACGTTATATTTATCAGTATAGCATGATAAATTTGAGTATTTATAAAATAGCTTCACCTAATACCTAGAATTAATACTCTAAATATCAACATAATAAATCACAAATCGCTAACTGAAAAACTATTACCTTCCGGAAGCTTCACCTAGCAATTCATCACCGAAGAGAGTCACCTTGCCATAAGCATCACCTAAACAATATAAAATATGTAAATTATTAGGAACATATATATCCAGAAGATGCAGGTTCAAATCCTGCTCCTGACTGTTATTTTCGATTTCACATTTTTCACTTTGTGTTTAATATATATAACCTCTCCATTCTTATGGATTATGTATATATCTTTCTATACCTATACTGACGTAAGGGACAACGGCGTCACCCAAGTCATTAAGAATGAATGTGTTATCGAATTTCGCAGTCCCGAGCAATTGTCACGATGGCTGAATTGGCCAAGCCCCTGGGACGGCATTCCAGGAGATGCAGGTTCAAATCTTGCTTGTGACTTATTTTCGATTTCACATTTTCGCACTTTGTATTAATGTATATGGCTAAGCATGTCAAATACTCAAAAATACATAAAAAAAACAATTTATCTATACTGTTATGAAGCTGTAACGGAGGTTTTTTTTAATTTTGATCTGTTTTAGTTTTTCGTTAAATGTAGATACTTTAATAAGTAAAATGCTATTTATTAAATTTATCTACATCTAATACTATCTCATGTATATTGGATGAATAGGAACAGTGAATTATTAGCGAGCAAACGGACTTTAGATGAAGTGGGCTAAAGTTCGTTTAAGTGACAATCCACAGCCGGCATCTTGCCCAGAATGCTGGCAACATGACCCCACTGGATGGCGAGGCTGTACTTAAGTATTTTTTTAAGTTCGGTTTAAAATGCTTTATTTCCCATTAAGACAATATTGTCACTTATAACTCACTTAAGTTGCACACTGGTACCTCAAACACTACAAGATGTCGGCATTAAGATGTTTTAGTAAACGTTTTGCTTAAGCACAGATGGCGGAGTGGTTTAGATACCGGTCTCCCGTCCGAGTGTTTTGGTTCTATTCCTACACTAGACAACACTGTGTGATCCACAAATGGTTGTTCTGAGTCTGGGTGTAGGTACTTTGTGTCCGTGAAATTGTATGTTTGTATAGTCCCCCGCGATACAAGAATTTTTCCTTAGTGCAGAATATAATCTTTAAAAACAATAGTACCTTCTTTAAAAAACATAAAAATAAATGTATGTACCAGCAGAAATGTGAATGTGGGGCAGTTCCAGGTTAAAAGTTAGGCGGAAGAGAAGAACTGAGTAGTTCATGTCGTGGATGCGGATGTCACTCAGACCGAAACTTAGAACATCCTCGATGAATCCAACTGCATTAAAAAGTCTGTAAATAAAATAAAATACATGATAATTATGCATACTCACCACTAGACCCGAACAGTATAAATGAAACGTTTGGTCGAGCTTTTGTTTCTCTTTATATAAGACTAGATAACCCGGTGAACTTCGTATCACCTACAGTTTATTTTATCAGCGAATATCAATCCTACTCAATCTGCATCGTCTAAGCTAAGATTTGGATTTTGATAGGTTATTAAATGTAACTTGGTTGTAATGTAAATAAATTAGAAGAAAGAATACAGCTACTGGCTGTCATTTTCTCTGTTAGCCACATACCCATACAAAGTTATCAATAAAGAATTTTTAAATTTTTATACTTTTTTATAGAGCCTATTTCCCTTTTTTTTACTTTTAAACCACCCCTGTATTAGTGCGAATAAAACAAAAAAACAATTATTCAAATCGGTCAAGCCAGTTTTGAGTTTTAGCTAGATTAACGAACAGCAATTGATTTTTATATATAAGAAGATTCAAGATCTGTTTAACTGACTATAAAATAAGGTTATACTACTATGTTAAATAATATGTACTGGCATAATTTAGTTTAATCTTTACCTATATGTTTTCAATTACAAATTAACTCACGCACAAGCAACAACTTCCAGCCTCTCGAAAAAGCTAGTTTCCGTAGAGACTATATTACCATACCGCATACATACGCTGCGCCTGTGTTAGCCCGAATTCAGGACAAGAGTATGAAACCGATTTAATTGAATTCAAGTTGTTAAACATGGAGACATTATGTTCCTGAAACTCTTCAGCGCTATATTGGAAAATGCGTTGTTAGATTAAACCAGTATCACTCACCAAAGTATAGACGATATTTTTGTAAACATGTTTAAATGAATCTCACGACAAAATACAGGTACTTACACGGGTACTGGCAGAGCATATTCTCTTACTTCTCTTTTGATGATCAAGGGATCCAATCCAAGATCTTTGATAGACTGAGAGAGGTCTTCGATAGCTTCAATAATTGGCCCAGTGACGATACGCTCGGGATCTGTGTGAACAAAAATTTCCCTGTATTAACGGATAGCAAATAGACATAGGATAATTTCTGTTTCCTAGAGGGGTAGGCTGAGACAATAGACTATCACTTATCATGTCAGTAATAGCAGTAGGGTTGATCACACGCAAAACACGGTTAGACGTGGAGTCGTAGAGAACGGCCCGCCGAATCAAAACCACTTATCATGAAGCGGCCTTCCACTGCCTACTTTTCGCCCTCGTGGGAACGAGACGTGATGAGTGGTGAACCCCGTCGCCGTTATTCTAATGATTGTCAATACAAATCTCCATTACATTCCCACGGAATAGTAAGTAGGTGTTAGTATTTTTATTCCTGTGTCGGACAAGAATGTAGTTGGTCTTTTTCGTCGTTTTCTTCGTAGTCTGGAAATTTACCGATAGATGATAATAAGCTTGCTCTTCATTTAGGTTTTGAAAATCTACCTTTTTATTCGAATGGGATCAGGTATAATCTGGCAACAGACATCAATAATATCTAGTGTTTCACGCTCTTCTGAATGGAATACATAGGAGAATAGACATACTCACTATACCCTTCAGACCAAAACGTCACATGGTACTAACCCAATTGGGTCTAGCGTTAAAAGAAATCACACTTCATCCATCCATCCATCCATCACCCTTTTAACGTCCACTGCTGGACATAGGCCCCCCCAAGAAATGGGGTATAATGCCGTAATCGCCACGCTTGGCAGGTGGGTTGGCGATCGCAGTGGATGTTGTTAATACTTGAGGGAGTGCTGCTGCCCACTCCCCCGGTATTCCCTCAGTCGGCTCTTATGACTCCCGTGGGTAGAGAGGGGTACACAGTTAGTACCATGTAAATTATACATGACAAAATATCGGGGTAAAAAAATGTGTTAAACAAATTTGTAAACTTACTCGCAGACTGAGGCACGGCGTTAACGCCCGCAATGATCAAAACGAAAGCAATTATATACTTCATCTTGTCTTTATAAATCTGAAAAATTAACATGTTAGGTATAAACATACTCGTTAACAGAAACGTACAGACACAAAGTATATTTTAAAGACTAGACTTTGACCGCGGCTCCGTCGCAGCCAAAAGTTAGTTTTTAGGTTATATACGGGCGACGTGGCGTAGTCGGGACTTCCGTGCACGAGGTTGTGGGTTCGATTCCCACTCATTATTTGTGTGATGAACACAGATATTTGTACTGCGTCTGGGTGTTTCTATCTATTATATGTATGTATTTACAAAAAAAATGTAATATATGTATTATATCCGTAATCTAGTACTTACCCATAACACAAGTGTTAAGCTTAGTTTGGGATCAGAGGACGTTGTGGGAAATGTTCGTGAATATTTATGTATTTATTATTTATCTCAGGTTCCCGATACGGTAGTAAAGTAAGTAGGTATACTAGTTTTTAGGTTTAATCAAGAGCTACCAATTAAAAAAGTTGCATCTAAATCCGTTCACTAGCTTTTCGCGATGCGCGAACGAACAAGCAAATAAACCGACAAACAGATAAAAAATCTAAAAAAATGTTTTGTGTTTCGACACGCCTATATAGTAGTATTTCTTTCGCAAATATCTTAAATGTACAGACACAGCTCTGTTACAGCTTTATAATATTTTAAAGATTCGCGAATTGCACACATATTAAAACATAAACGGGTATTTTTAGCGTATAGAATCGGTCAATTTTAACTACTATTAGTCCGACGTTTCAACTGCGTTGCAGCCGTGGTCAAGAAAGGAAGCGTCTTCCCATGACCACGGTTGTTATAACGCAACCTATTTTATACGCGAAAAAAGACCCGTGTATGTTTTGATAGACATAAAGTGTACATAGACTCAAAACAATCATTTGTGAATCACACAAAGAATTGTCCTGTGTGGGAATCTAAGCTACAACACTCGGCAAGGCAGGTCGGTTTAAACCACTCTGCCATCTCCGCCATTCCTTGATAAAAAATACGCGATTTTTCTATTTCTTTTATACCTCTCATTATTATTACCGTATTACGTTGTTGAATACTTTTAAAACTTTAAGTTTCAGTAACTATATGAGCCAAAATATTTTGTGGAATATCTCTAAGTAATACTCACTTTTTGATTATTCTGTTAATTTTCAAATATTTTTACTTTGAATGACTACACAAACATACATACATATAAATATACACTAAGCCACTCAATTCAATCAAAATAATAAAAACTTTAAACTTTGTTCTTTGTAATTTTTGCTTTCAAATACTGACCCATTAAGACTTTACAACAAATAAAATCATATCGCTATTGAAGCTGATTCTGGTATTAAGAGGGATATATATAACAAATTTTGCCACAATCATTATCGCACTTATACCGATCGTAAAGGATTATCTTACTAATTAACACCTATGTAATCTATATAAACAATATTTACGCACATTTATTCGTTATCTACAAAATTTTACGCCAAGGCTAGATAAAAAATAACTTTATGGAATTATTTCATAGACTTCTAAATTCAAATCCAACAAGTAGCTTACGCATAGCTACTCCTTATACTATTCTTTTTTAATATACAGAATCCTAGTCAATATTTGTGTATCAAGCACGCGTGAAAGTGCCAATTTATCCCGCGGAAATGGTTGGTTTCACTGATCACCAAGATGGAATTTCAATTGTAAGAAAATTATTATTATTCTTTTAGACGATATCATATCTATAAAAGCGATATAATCATATTTGTTGATTAATACCCACCTACTACACCTGTTTGCTATTATCAAGGAACTTTGATTAGGTGTAAATACCTACCTACTTAAGATATTAACGATAAGTTACTTTAATTTTGAGACATTCAAATCAAATTAAAAGCAAAAATTATAATAAATTTACAGTCTTATTAGTGGATTACTTGAATACTTACTTTAATTTAATGTTTTCATATGAAAAAGTGATGTATGTATAAAAATACCATTTGTATGTTTACCTTTTCTTTTATATTACGTAAACAACTATTGCACGCCTCATAAGCGAAGCGTTGAGGTGGGTACTACTGTCACTTCACACAAAACAACTGTTTAATAAATATTTTTGATGTATTTCCTTGGGGTTTGACCAGCATAGGTAGTCCATAAAAATCCAGTTTTTGTGTTAGTTCAGTAGCCAAGTATTCCAACCCACCATAGTTCAGCATGGAGAACTATTATTGTCCGAGTTTCTCTCATTCTTAGGGAGTCTACAAAGCAAAGTTGCCGGCCCCATCGACATAGCCTGGTGACCTCGTGTCGGCGTCATTGTTTCAGAGAATCATGTCGGCGGCTTGCAATGCGTGCTCTCCAGCAACTGTAGGGACATGTTGATGATATGGCCGCGACTTGCATACGCAAAAAAGTTATTGATTTCATGCCGCCGACAATATTTTCCGAAGAGATGTGAAGCCACTGACAACAAAGCCTGTGGGCTGTGTCGGCGAGTCGGTAACTTTGATGTATACCCTCCCTTACTTCATTAGGAATGCAAGCCTAACGAAGAATAGTTTGGAAAAATATTATATACAATTGAATTCTCGAAGTAAATATTTGTGAATCACATTAAATATTGGTCTTGAAATTAGTAAACAAAACGTTAGTTAGTTATTCAAGTCGTATTCTATGTAGTAGCTGCACTACATAAAGTGATGATAAAAAAGGATCACTTAACAAAATAAAACATTTTATATACAAGCATTTATTTTTATAAATAAACACAAAAGTTGCAAACATTCAATAATGCAATCATAGCACTAACATTATTTAACTTGAATCACTATTAGAATTGAAAAAGATAATTTCGAATTTAAAAATAACAATACGGAAGTACTCGTAGGCCCCCTCATACCTTCTACAGTTTAGGCCTTTTATACATTGACTATATTATTTTATATTAACATTTTAGCCGAAGCGACATCCAAGCATAGTATCACGGAAGCAACGGAATGACATTCGGTCAAACAACGGAAGTAAGAAACATCATTGTACAAACTTTGAATATTCTGAAACAGTCATATATTATGTGACCTCATTTAACCAACCTCTATGTTCTTTTAACAACAAAATAATTAAAAAAAATGTGTTTTCCCGGTATGTGAACAAGAAAATACAGTATATTATACTTGGATATGGACTACGCAAATTTTTAGCTAATTTACTTGAAGGAATGAAACCTATTTATTGCAAGCATTACCAGCTTGTAGAACGTTATAGGAATAAAACATTAAGTTATTGACAGATCAGGAGCAATTTTTAATGAATATAGAGAAATAACTAAACATTTTTAATAGGAAATAGGTTATATACAACATATAAAATAAATAACACATAATATAATAATTATTAGGTATTTAAATTCCCTGATAATCGAACAACAAACATTCGAACTAACTAATCAAGTGTTTTCAATAATCACTCAATGATGAAATTATGATATACTTAGTAATAAATTGGAGCTTTATCAAATAATTTTCATTTATGCAAACACAACACATTATATTAAATCATATAAATAATTAATTTAAAGTATTTGAGACATATTTTCATCTTTGGTTCAATAGAAGCTTGTTTGTATAGCGAAATATACACTATTTAATCACATAAGATTTCACCCTTTCATTTGGCACTACGCATCATTGAAAATTAAAAAAAATAACAATACAGTGCTGAGAAAACGCGACACTACAACTACCAATATCAACTATGTATCAATATATATAAAAGTGAATAATAGGCACTATATAGGTTTACATACGCAGATTTTAAATAAGCGTAATCCTCGAAACTTGGAATTGGAAACATAGATACAGTAATTATACTCTAACTAACAGCGAATGAACCGCTTATACAAGTCGACGGTTTTAAATATGTAGCCTAATTAAACAATATAACCGAAGCTTCAAATACTACGTAAAAATTACATACATAGCATCTATATCTCATAGGTATCGTCCTTCACAACAGGTTTGTTTTTCAATATATACGATAAAGGCACCCGTTTTATCCGCCCTTCAAAAGAAATAGGGAGATACGAGTTCCTAGGATATACTAACATTAGTTTATTTACATCAATGAAAAAGTCTGTCTAGTTGACCGTTAAGAGAAATCTTACAGATTTGTATGTACTAGTATTTTATAGCTTAAATCTCGAATTGTAAAGACCCTTCTATCGTTTACCAATATTTGAAAGCTGAACCGCTGCGCTGGGCACTACAATCTCTAAGCTAGATGTATCGACCCTAAGCATTACGCTCTAATATCTGTATGTTCTAACACATTTAGTACACTACTTTTCTGTACATCATCCTTCCCATTTTATCCAATTTAATGTCCCAAACGCTTGACTTTATCAATCTCTGTTCATGCAACGTTATTTTATATAATGTCTTCTTCTATAATATGTTGTTTTTCTAAATATGCGCTACTGTTTTGTTTATTTATATATTTAAAAGTATTATTGTATTTGTTATCTATTTTTTAATTAATATTACAATCCACTTTATTCCCATCAACTGAATAATATCGAACCATTATACATGTACAACTTTCTAATATTGGTCCGCTACAGAGTTTGTGAAATGATCTAGCTTATATTAATCTTACCATCTAAGGCTAGAATGAACTTAAATTTTCTATAGCTTGCGTGATATGTATTGTATTAGAGGCGAGTTAAAGCTAACATTTTTGAGTTTTCTCATCTACGCCTTGTTCTCCATAACATATCGCAGACTCATTAAAGTGTCCTATCCCCTTCGACAAATCTCATAATGACGTTCATACCACATAGCTGAAGTTCTTTAACCTACAGAAGATATGTAGTTACTTATACTATGACAAAATTACGACTACTAATAAATCTATAATTTGTTATTAACAAGTGATATGTTGTTGGAGAAATCACTCCTTTTAAAATATAACATTAGAGTTTAAACAATACGTTTATATTGCTTATATTTAACTATTGAACTTAACGGTATCTAGACGAACATTAATGGACATAGCAATTCAACACTCGAGGTGGCTTATAACTAAAATACTCTACAATATAAAAATAACTCGATAAGAAAATATTTCAAATTTTTATTTGACGGTAACACAAATGTTTAAGATATTAAAAATCAAGTTTATATATGTATTTTATATTGATTGATATAATTAACCATAGAATTCATAAAAAGCTCACTGACTTATTTAAATCTAAATGAGGCTAGCAATATTGATTATAATTTAATAACAAAAACGAAAGTATGTAAACCGAGTACTTACGACTACAAATTCTTATTACTCTTCTATAAAATATTTGAACGACAATTTTCTTTAGTTACACCTAACACTGAATATCTTATACAGCAATTTAATATCTAGTGAAATCATTTAATTTATATTCTTCTTAAAAAAACTTTTTGTTAAAGAAAATTCACATGAACTATGTATAGTCTAATCATTAGCCAAAACATTTATGATTTTATTCTGAAAAAAAGATTTTACATAAGGCTTTAACCTTATATAGATAAGGAAGCATTTAAAAAGCAATTAACAAGACAATATTCCAGCTTAATTCATATTATATACTTGAAAAATGTGGTCTGAGTTAAGCCGGTAGCTATGACGAGTCCTAAGCCAATGATTTCGTACGGAATATAGATGGTAGTCCCACTGTTAGTGCAATTTCTCGGAGGATCTGGCTTATCTGAAATAAGATAAAAAAAATATCACGCTTGATAAAAATAATCATACTGGTATTAACTACTGCGTTGACAACTCATTAATTATATCAGACCCCACCAAACTGAATTGCGATAATGTTCATCACTACACACATAATGATGAAAAAAACCAGAAGAAAAGAATTGAATTGAATGATGAAAAAACAAAATAAATACGAATAAATGCAGGAATTGCCGTGTGGGGCCGGCTTTAGAATTGACCCACCCCTCTCTACCCACGGGAGTCGTAAGAGCCGACTGAGGGATACCGGGGGAGGGGGCAGCAGCACTCCATTGATTATTAACAACATCCACTGCGATCGCCAACCCGACTGCCAAGCGTGGCGATTACGGCATTATCCCCCATGACGGGACCGCTCGTTGTGGCGTTCTCTCGGGGAGGCCTATGTCCAGCAGTGGACGTTAAAAGGCTGATGGATGGAAATGCAGGAATACGAACGACAACGTATTACAATAGTAATTACTTACAACAAATTGTAAGACATCAACAAATCATTTCTATACTAATTATCAAAAAAAAATATGTGCGATTCTATTCCAAACCGATAAGGTCTCTCAAAATAGGTATAAGGGCTATAAAAATGGAACTATCTGTAGTCGAACTAGGGCAGAGCCTGGACCTTGATATAGGCACAGCCTCTTCAGAACAGGTATGATAATATAATTATAACAATAATCCTATTAATACTTAGATTTATATACCGTAACTATTTACTCGGATTAACACATGCATAGCCGAGGCTGTTTAGTGTGTGTAGACATATGAGCTAGTGTGTGTGTTTTAAATATTAATTAGGATAAGTAGGTAATTACGACATTTGATTTTAAACGCTAACTTGTTTCAGGAAAACATGGTTATAATTTTATTTATTTTAATATAAATAACTGGACCAACATAATATATAAAGAATCTTCTCGCGAATTATGTTTTTGGATCATTATCTGCGCGGACACACTTCATGGTTTTTGCGTTTGTTGATTACTTTTGGATCATTGGAAGTCGGTTCATTGTGTCATCTAAGTAAAACACTATGTAAAAATATGTCTATGTATAAATAAAAATAAGAAAAGGTAGTCTTTCGAGCCTACCTTAGGATAAAATGCAATATGATATTACAGACTGATGTAAGGTATGCTTGTTTCGTAAAAATTACGTCTGCATTTTAAAACCATAGATAAGTTTCTTCATTCTGGAAGACAACATCTTTAATGTTCTCTAAATGTGAGATCAAATATGACGCCAAGTTATTTTATACGACTAACTCTAACGATTTATAAAACATAAAACTCACATAGCATCACGCCTGTATTCCCCGAATGGGTAGGCAGAGTTGTATTACACACCCACGATTCACCAGCTATGTTTAAGTCCCACGCAATAGGGGGCGAGCCTATTGACGTCTACCGGGCATATTTCCAAACTCCAGGCTGCTACTGAGAATTTTTTGAAAAATCTCAATAACACTGCCCGACCCGGGGATCGAACCCGAGAGATGATCAGTAGTCGCTTAAACTACCGTTGCACCACAGAGGCAGGACAGTTACAGTTAGCTCTAGAGATACATTTATTTGGTACAATATGGTAACGACATAAGTTATTCACACTCTAACATACTTTTATCGGTAATGTATATTAAAACAGAGGTATTATCAAGCTTACTTGTTGCAGCCATTAATTGTGGCAGGTACTTCTGCCAGAAGGCGCACTGTTTGACGCGTAGGCCGTGACCCACAGCAGTAGAATTTAGGGCTAAAGTTAGGTACTCTCTACCAGTTGCTGTGTGGACGGGCCAGTGCACCTTTGTTGACTCTCCGCTTGGATTTATTGATGGATTCCTGAAATTCATATTATCATAGCCCTAATTCACGTGTACTTTAAAAATTTGTTTTGCAAAATAAGAAAGATACTCCCCCATTTCTATATTTGTGTATTTTAATTATTTTTATTGAATAGAAGAAGAAAGCAATTTTGTTTGAATAACTTAATAATTTTTTTTATTGTAATTAATAAGTACATAAATTTCTTACCCGCTTCTTGCAAAATTCGCCCAATATCTCATTAAGCGCTTGCTAAAGTCTACCTCTTCTGGTGAATAATTCTTGCCTGGGTTAAGGGGTTCTCCAAACACGTAATTTATTTCATCTGCGTGCATTACCCCTGTCCACGAAGGCCAAGGATTGTTCTTGCTCCTGTGCTTATAGTAATACGTGAATACATTATTACCAGTTTCTGCATATCGATGGGCAAATTCATTCACTCCACAAGTAAAATGATAATCTCCTACCATTTTATCTAAGCCATTACGATTTTTGACTGGATCCTCAGGATTTAACCAATCTGTATACTCAAAGACTATAGCTTGACGTGCAACATCATTCACATATGGATTTAGCTCTCTCACAGCTTGCAAAAACTGCTCTCTATTTATTCCCACATTTTCCTCTTTAGGAAACAATTCTGTTAAATAATAGAGTATAAAGTAATAACCCTCTTCAGTATTTGATCCCATTAAGAGACTGGTCTTTTTAAAGTTTTGATGAGCCAGCGAACGAACAGGTAACTCATCTAGGAAGGAACCGTCTATTATTGGAACAAAAGGAAATTCACATATTCCGAGAGTACCCCACTCATTATTCACTAATTCGTCTGCACTCTTTCTACGTAAACACTCAATCATAGGGCCCATATCCGTTCGTGAATGTGGGCAGTGAACTGCTTCAGCCAAGCGGATACCTCTCAATATACTTTCCTCTCTGGATATAATGGCCCATGGTGCAGTAGCTGCTCCGGATTGCATTATGGCTTGAGAAAACATGTTTCTTGAAAGAGGAGAAAGTAGATGTAAGGACACTGAAACAGCTCCAGCAGATTCTCCGAATAAGGTAATATTATGAGGATTACCTCCAAAGTAACCAATATTGTCTTTTACCCATTGCAATGCCATGAGTTGATCGAAAAGGCCAGCATTGCCCGGTACATCAGGTGTATCGAAGAATAGAAAACCAAGAGACGCAACTCGATACTGCATAGAAACATAAATTATTTTCTCCTCCGATACTAGTATTTTTGGATCGTAAACATCTAACGTAGCTGTTCCTGAATAAAAGCCACCTCCAAATACCCATAGCATGACAGCTGCATCTTTTGGCCTCGGTCTTGGCGTTACTATGTTAATAAATAAGCAGTCTTCCTGCATATCAGTATTAGGATTCCACATCATGGCCCCTGGGAAGTCACCGAAGACAGTATCTACAATTTGAACACAAGAGTGTGGCAGTGTTGTAGTATTTAATATTTCATCACCCCAGCTCTCTGTCGGTCTGGGGTGTCGAAACCTCAAATCTCCTACGGGTTTTTGTGCATAAGGGATACCGAACCAAGCGTCAACTTTTTTTCCAGTAGCGGCTGTGAGTGTTATACCCTTGACACGCCCTTTCCTAGTACGAACAATCAGTGGGTCATCATCATCAGGTCCAAGTTGTGGCTCGTCTGCCATGAGATCTTCATCGGCTCGCTCGTGGTTAGAGTAGAACCTTTCATCATACTTGGCTTTTTTAGAAGAAGTTTCTGCTTCGTCAATTCGGGCACGTTTGGAAGACGTTTCATGGTCTTCGAGTCGGGGAAGGATAGTGTCTAGCTCGGGGTTGTACCGGACTGCTTCGCCGTGGCCTCGGTACGGCTGTTGCGGTGCCGGCGCAGGGAAGTGTGGGGGATGATCAGATGCGTGATGACGTGCCCGATGCTCGTGCGGGCTGGCGAGCGTGCGCGCCGCCAGCGCCGCTAGCGCTGCCAACACCACGCGCATACCGCTTCAACCGCTCCCAATGATACCACCTGAAATTCACAACAAATCCTTCAGTATCAACTTTACTATAATTTAAGACGTGTCGTAGCAACCTAACAACACATACCTAATTATAGAGGTCTAGACTTCATGCCTCGAGGTACCTCTATTTATCACATAAATAATTTACTGGAAGAAATAGTTCCATTAATAATTTGGGATTTGTTTCTAAAATATATTAAATCATGTGGTTTCTGTAGTGTCCATTACTCCCCATAGTAAACTTATTTTAGTATATAGCCTAACTTTTGAATTATTTAAAAAAATAAGTTAAAGTTCATTCAATAGCACCTAGGTTAAGTATAAAGTTTACCACTGAAGTAGTATCACATAGTTCCAGTGGCCCGCCAATACAGGCGGAGAGACACCACACAGCAGGTTTATTTAGTGAGTGAGGTCCCCACACTACCCTATTGGTTGTGCCGAACGATGGGGTGTGCGGTTAGGAACACTTTTTCCCGCCTTAACACAAAAAAAATAATGTTAAGTATAAAGTTTACTGAATTCACTGCCAAACAGACAACTGTATTGCTAACAATTTATAACTTTTCAAGTAACTTTGAATACTTTGTGTATACGTTGTAGACGTAATAATAAGTTCCACTATTTCTTAAAAATCTAATAATAGTTTTACTAGGCTACACCTTTTTCCAAAGACAATAATGGATTAGCGTATATTTATCGATTAATACTTCCCGCTAAGTCGTAGATAAAGCTGTCGTATTATAGCAACTAGCTGATACCGTTGTTGTGTTTAGATGGCGTTGGTCGTAAAGATAAATGTGATAAGTAGATTGAGATGATCGAAAGATCTGTACTATAGCTCAGTGGCTTAGAGCACTTCCCCGGATTGGAAAAGATGCGGGTTCAATTCCCGCTAGTACAAAAAAAATCTCTTTTTCCTTATTCACAAATAATTTGTACTTTAAAAAGTGGCGGAGCATGTCAAATGCTAAAAAATATAGATCAAAAATGTTTAAAATACGCGCCATCAAATAGTATGAATTTTAATTGCAAAATTAAACTTACTATATTGGTTTCATGCATGTAAATGCTTCCGATAGATGGCGTTGGTCGTAAAGATAAATGTGATAAGTAGATTGGGATGATCGTAAGATCTGTATTATAGCTCAGTGGCTTAGAGCACTTCCCCGGATTGGAAAAGACGCGGGTTCGATTCCCGCTAGTACAAAAAATCTCTTTTTCCTTATTCACAAATGATTTGTACTTTAAATAGATATAATTAGAGTAGGTCGTACATGACAGGGAGGCCTCCCTAAACGAAAAAAAATCAGACAACGAAAAAATATCATCGATGTATACATTTTTTTTAGATTTTTGTTGATAATATAAAAACTACTGCACCGATTTCGATAAAATTTAAATGGGACCATTTCAGAATAAACCCCTTTCAACCAAAAAAATAATTTTGCAAATCCGTCATTATATGACGGAGTTATGCCCCAACATACATAAAACAATAATATAAACATCCGAATTGATAACCTAATAAGATAAAAACACAAAAAGATATCCTTTTTTTGAAGTCGGTTAATATATCTACGGAATAAAAAGAACCTAATAAGATAAAAACACAAAAAGAAAAAATGTATACTTACTTAATTGAAATTTATACTTGACTTTACAACGTTTAACTTGACAGCTATATTATATAAAGAAAAGAAAGAGAAACAAACAAGAGCACTAAACAAACTAATTATATTATATTTAGATATTTTTATATATATTTTTAGCATTTGACATGCTTAGCACTATACATTAAACACAAAGTGAAAAATGTGAAATCGAAAATAACAGTCAGGAGCAGGATTTGAACCTGCATCTCCTGGATACCGTCCAGATGCTTTACCAATTCAGCCATCCTGACAATTACTCCTGACTGCTAATTTCGATAACACATCATACTTAACGTCTTTGGGTGACGCCTGCGCCATCTGTCGGAAGTATTTTCATACATTATACCGACCAGGTAAACTTAATTTTACAATTAAGATTTTTACCTAATAATGACGCAAACCCTATAAATATTAAGATATTTTTATATATATTTTTAGCATTTGACATGCTTAGCACTATACATTAAACACACAAAGTGAAAAATGTGAAATTCAAAATAACAGTCAGGGCAGGATTTGAACCTGCATCTCCTGGATACCGTCCAGATGCTTTACCAATTCAGCCATCCATCATCATCATATTTTTTTTTATAAAGTAGATATTAAAGTGTACTTTTTGAATATGGGAGTTTAATAAAGATATATCTATGTGAAATACAATATATTTATGTATTTAATAATACACTTTGAAGAAATGCCTAACGATTAAACACGTTATTGTGGCTAATTTATAAAAGATAGATATATTACTATTCAGGACTTTTTTGTAGATCTTTTGAAGACCATTATCTTTGTAATGCATACTTTTGGTGTATGATCAACGTATGCGAGGATAAGAGCTCGAAAGCGCATTTTCATCCAACTTGCTTCAAATTTATCGTCACTGCTCAGCTCCTATGTATCTTAGCGTTATGTTATATAGCCTATAACCTGCCCAGAAGTATGGACTACAATCGTACTAAGTTTGGTTAAAATCCCTTCAGTAGTTTTTGACCAGTGCATATACAGACAGACAGACAGACAGACAAAAAATTTACTGATTACATTTTTGGCATCAGTATCGATCACCATTCATCCTCCAATATTAATTTTGAATATATATTCAATGTACAGAATTGACCTCTCTACAATTTTATTATAAATATAGATTATAGATTGATACTAGCCGACCTGGCAAACGTTGTTTTGCAATAAAGGGAATTATATCCCATATCTAGAGATTTTTTAGGGAGTTTCTAGCGTAAAAGAAATACCTAACTTAAAAAATTAAAATAAAATACAAAAAAATAAAATTTTGGGGTGGACCACCCTTATCACGTAGGGGTATGAAAAATATTTTACATCCTATTTCTAAATCAATTCAAATGCATCAGAGTACGTCATTTTTAAACTAGATGTTGTTATTCGAAACATGTTGCTTTGCACTCTCTAGTGTCTAGGACGTAAGACGCAATATATTTTTTTGGATAGCATACTATCCATGGACGTTCAAGTGGTTATATAATAATTTTATTTATACATAGTTGAACAAGGCCGTGTGGGGCCGGCTTTAGAATTGTCACACCCCTCTCTACCCATAGGAGTCGTAAGAGCCGACTGAGGGAATACCGGCAGCAGCACTCCCTCGAGTGCTGCTGCCCACTCCCCCGAGACAACATCCACTGCGATCGCCAACCCGCCTACCAAGCGTGGGGATTACTGCATTATCCCCCATGACGGGACCGCTCGTTGTGGCGTTCTCTTGGGGAGGCCTATGTCCAGCAGTGGACGTTGAAAGGCTGATGGATAGTTGAACATCTCTTTTTCCGATTTAAGTGGCGTCCAGCATATCTTAATCATGGTAAGAACTTGCTAGACTAAGGAAATAATGTTAAACAGTTAATAATAATGAACATTATGAGAGATCAAATATTCGAAAAAACTGCGATCTGATCATGAGCTCTCGGGTTCGATCCCCAGGTCGGGCAGTGTTATTGAGCTTTTTAGTAAATAGAAAATCCTCACCAGCAACCCGGAGTTTGGACATGTGCCCGGTAGACGGCTCGCCCCTCTTACGTGGGACTTAAACCCGTGGGTCTAATACACATCTGCGTACCTCTTCGGGGAATCAGGCGTAATGCTATGTTCAAATACTCGAAACATTACGAATGGTTATTCATTGTGAAACTGTGGATAATTTCCTTACTATTATATTAGAGCCTCGTGCCCAGCAAGGGGATAAATAATAGTCTGTAAAGGAAAGAAAGTGTGGATATCTACCAGACCAGTAGCAGTAGAACCTTGCTTATTGGGATACGGGAGATGGTGTGTGATGCTGAGGCATGAATAGGCCGGCTTGGCCGCGGAAGAACCACCCTCT
Organism: Leucoma salicis; assembly: GCA_948253155.1. Classification (NCBI taxonomy): domain Eukaryota; kingdom Metazoa; phylum Arthropoda; class Insecta; order Lepidoptera; family Erebidae; genus Leucoma; species Leucoma salicis. The sequence goes on along the minus strand of OX411805.1, from coordinate 6,030,950 downwards.
CACAAAAGATCAGCGTAAAACAACGGTAGATACTCCTACCGTAATGTCGTGTATGGTGAGTGAGAGCGCCGGAGGCCAAAACCCCTTCCCTACACTCTTTTTAACTTCATTTCTATCCTTTTCTATTCTACCTAAGCTCTCAAGCTCTCATTATTATCCTCTGCCTATTCACCTTCTATCACTTTTTGGAGATAGCGACGCGTTAGTGATGCCTCTGGTGTTGCCAGCGTCTATAGGCTACGGTACTGCTTACCATCAGGTGGGCCGTATGCTTCTTTGCTACCCACGTATAATAAAAACGTTACCTTTACTTATTTTAAGTGGCAGATGAGCCGCGGGTGGTTCGTGGTGCCGGCGGACCACAGAAGGAATGTAACATAGTTCCAGTGGCCCGCCAATAAAGGCGGAGAGACGGCACACGGCGGGTTTCTTTAGTGGGTGCAGGCCCCACACTACCCTGTTCGTTGCCCCGAACGACGGGGTGTGCGGTTAGGAACATTTTTTCCCGACTAAACAAAAAAAAAAGGTGTTTCGTGGTAACCATTGCTCAAGGACATAATCTTATTTTGTTTATGGGAAGTGAATAATTGGTCTACTATCCTTCATTACGGCCAATTATGGCCTATACTCCAAGGTGCTTCACAATCAGTATATAAGGTAGACGGTCTTGCCAACTCGCTCCGGCCTAACAACAAGTGAGTACTCCCACTTGTTACCCAATCCTATCACCAGTAATGCAATGATAACTGCTTACTTTTTTGCCGTGTGGGGCCGGCTCTAGAATAGTCCCACCCTTCTCCACCCATGGGAGTCGTAAGAGCCGACTGAGGGAATACTCGGGGAGTGGGCAGCAGCACTCCTTCGAGTATTAACAACATCCACTGCGATCGCCAACCCGCCTGCCAAGCGTGGCGATTACGGCACTATACCCCATTCTTGGGGAGGCCTATGTCCAGCAGTGGATTTTAAAAAGGCTGATGGATGGATGGATGGATGGAACTGCTTACTTTCCTTACAACAGCGAAAAATAATGAGATGGTGACACTTGGATTCTTAGTCCGTCACATTGCCTGTATGTTAAAATCTCAAAGATATAATAATCATGTATCTGTTCTATCTTAACACGAAAACTTTCTAATTTATAATATTAATTACAAATATAGCATCACGCCTGTATTCCCCTCAGAGGTTTATTACACGGTTCGCCAGGTACGTTTAAGTCCCACGTAATAGGGGGTGAGCCTATTGCCGTCTACCGGGCACATTTCCAAACTCCGAGCTGCTACTGAGATTTTTTCTTTTTACGAAGAAGCTCAATAGCACCGCCCGACCCGGGGATCGACCACCAGACATCTTGATCAGCAGGCGCTTACACTACCGCTCCACCACAGAGGCAGTTAGTGATTAGATTAAGTAGATAGAGGTTATTACAATAGCAAAGTGATTACTTAACCACGTTATTATTAATGTAATCCAATCTATAACCAGTAAATATTATTTTATATACAAATATAATACAAACTAAACTTATCCTAATATAATAACCAGTAAATGTTATAATATAAGGGGTTGGTTTTAATTCCATTTCTCTTTTGACTTACTCTCATAATATTTGCTCTCAATATTTTAACCGTTTGTTTGTATTGACATAAATAATACAAAACCAACCTCTGGTTATGAAACCTCTTTCTAAATATTCATTCTCTTTTCATTTTAATGGTTTTAACTCAGATACGTGGACTTTGGTTTTATTTATAAAATATCGGATCCTTGTTTTTTCACAGACCTCAGGATGGATGAGGCCCCTTAATTATTGCCATATCAGCATAAATAGCATAACCGATACTACCGACAATTATTATATTATGTGATACTGACTATGATATATATAACTTATTTATTGATTTCACGTGTGTGCCTATGAAAATATTAAAATAAATATCCAATTAAAACAATAGACGTCGCGGGACGTCTACCAGATGTGAAAACATCGAAATAATTTTGTAGAAATATAGTTCCTAGGCCCATCTTCTAGCTCCATCATCAAACCCTGGATACTATCTAAAGACAAAGTACTCGTCAAGACGAATCAAACAAGTCCAAAGTCGATAGGGTTGCGCTGTTTCTTTATAGAGTTCCTATGTACACCTTCCAGTTCCATCATCAGATCAGCTCCATGTCATCATAATATTGCATTGTCACGCGATATACATACCTATGCTTGTAAAATTTCAGCTCAATCGGAAACTGGGAAGTGTATCAAATTTAACTTACAAAATTTGAACCGGACAAGTAAAATAAAAGCGTCGCCACGCTAACAGCCGATTTTACCCTCCCTCTGCATTAGATGTTTCACATCAAATACGTTCACAAACAAGGGCTCATAACTTAGTTTTCCAAAGAATCGTGATTTTCGCAGTTTACTGCAACTTTAATAATAGCAATAGATAATTGGGAAAATCATACCCATCCCCCTTTTTGAGATTGCACATCAAGCTAAAAAGTCGTAGTGAGTGAGAGTTGAAAAAAGTGTGACAAAGTGTGACAATAGGAGGATAGTTCAAAAAAGAATTGTGCTTACTAGTTCACAAACAAGCTTTATTCATTTAGTGATCAGTGAAACAGGCAGTTTAGGTATGTCTTATTTTTCACCACCGAAGGAATGTAACATAGTTCCAGTGGTCCGCCAAGAAAGGTGGAGAGACGGCACACGGCGGGTTTATTTAGTGGGTGAGGGCCCCACACTACCCTGTTTGTTGCCCCGAACAACGGGGTGTGCGGTAAGGTACATTTTTTCCCGCCTAAAAAAAAAAAAAGGTATGTCTTATTTAATAGCCGAATAAAACCATTCAAAATATACGTGGTAGCATGTATATGTGACATGTTTTATTATGTTATGCCGATATCTGATCATCATTTGTCATGAATCGACGCTGTAAAACAATAGAAACATTAGCAACCCATCTGTTTGCGTGATTTCAATGTGTGAACTGATTCTACCGGAATTGTTACATTGCTATATAGAACTTATATCTGTTTTGTTTTTAAATGACACCTTGCACTTCGGAAAAACACTTTTTCCGTGTAGTGATGGACTAAGAATACAAGTGTCACCACCCCATTCTTACCCACAGGTGTCGCATAAAGGGAATTAACATCAATTAACAATTAACATCAATTGCATGACTGGTGGTAGGACTGGGTACCGACTGGGAATACTTACTTGGTATCGGGCCCGAGCGGGTTGGTACCACCATCTCCAGTGTGACCGGCCATGAAGCACATCGTTGCGTTTTGGCTGTAGCAGGAGATAGCTATTTATTCTTTCATTTCATATTGATGAAATGAAATGGTCAGCAGCGGCTTGACAATACTTTTAGTATAGTTGAGTCCATGAGCGACAGTTACCATTTACCATCAGATGGGCCTGGGCTCGTCTGCCACTACATGCAATAAAAAAAAAAAACGACATAGAATTGACGGACACTAGGTACACCTAGACTTAAAACGAATATTTTTTGGTAATACAAAGAATTTTCCTGCCTGGGAATCGAGCCCACAGCACTTAGTACAGATGATCAGCATAATGACCACTATACCATCTGTGTCAGTAGGTCAGTGATCAAGAACCAGAGAGCATGACGTCAAAGGAATGAAATACTATCAATTCTCCCAAGTTGAAACTAACTAAAAAAACTACTTCTAAAAATTGTTTTTTTAAACTAGCTCATTATTAACTTATAAAAACTCGATAATGTCGATGACTTGGTCTGCATGGAAATTTAGAATTAAGTAAAATAATATAAATACGTCACTATACGCATTAATTATATTATTTCTATGCAATAATTTCTATTCCAGAGAAACGTTTTCTGGGTACCGAGCTATATGTATGCTAAATTTCATAATAATCGGTAGAGTAGTTACAGCGTCAATAACAAACAAATGAATATTAGTAAGGGCTAGTAATCAAGCGTACCTTATTACTATTGCTATAGCAACATAGGCAGGCCTCAACTAATCACTGTAATTATGTACCAATTAAAGTTCTCCAAGGACAGGTATGAGACTGATAGCCGGTGCTGTCGCAGTGCCACTATTCACCGTCAGCGTTTGAATTGCAAATAGGCCCTATCTGCAGCGAGTCTGGCCTTCGACACGCAAACGGGCGATATCGTAGACTAATATAATTTAGAAGAATTGGAGTGTTTTCTTTTTGTGTTATTTCACGTGAAGTGTGGAGTTGCTATGCGGGAAATATTGCGGGAAATTATAGTTTTTAATTGAATATTATTAGAAAATTTTGCATGCTTTGGAAATTTTGCAGATATAAGTAGAAGAAAGATACGCCGTGACCACGTGTTCTTTGTTTCTTTTAAAAGTATAAGGTAGTACGGTGGCTAGGGAATACTCCATAGGTCATTTGTAAATTTACATTTAATGGACAGAAAATAAACTCGGACCAACTTCGTATGGTTGGCATAAACAATTATCCTGTATGGGAATTGAACCTATAAAATACTCGGCATGAGAGAAAAATCAAGATAACCTGATTTTTAAAGAGCTTTAACACTCTAATACATTATTTTGTGTCTAACCTACGTCAGGTTCAGCCAAGCTATGAAATTCACGACTTAATAACGAGACTTGAAACTTCTCTGCCAATAAAAATTTTTGTTTTTCATCCATCCATCCATCTCCCGTCCATCTGGTAGGAGGCTGTCCTACGTTGTTCTGTCTAATACGTGGTCATCATTCGAGTAACTTTTGTTATCGGTTCGTCGAGTGCCTTGCCATTTCAACATGCCAAGTCGATGGGCTATGCCAGTCACTCCCGTAATTCTGGGGATCTCTGTATTACGGGCCCAATCAAGTAGAGAAATATTTAGCATAGCCCGCTCCATGGCACGCTAAGCAACTTTGAGCCTTGATACAAGGTCAACATTCAGAGGCCACGTCTCTGATCCGTATGTCATAACTGGTAGCACATTGGTCGTTCCGTATTGAACAGTATTATGAATGCTGGCATTGTGCATCCTTACACAGTTTTTTGCAGTGATGTCTAACAGGAAGATACTTCTTTAGATTTTCGATGTGAAACATCTAATGCGGAAGGAGGGTAAAATAGGCTGTTAGCGTGGCGACGCTTTTATTGTACCTACTTGTCCCGTTCAAATCTTGCAAGTTAAATTTGACACACTTCCCGGTTTCCGATTGAGCTGAAATTTTTCACGCATGTGTATATCACGTGACAATGCAATATTATGATAACATGGAGCTGATCTAATGATGGAGCTGGAAGGTGGATATAGGAACTCTATAATAAAACAGCGCTATCCCATAGAGTTTGGGCTCGTATGATTCGTCTTGCCGAGTACTTTGTGTCTAAATAGGATCCAGGGCCTGATGATGAAGCTGGATGGTGGCCACAGTAACTCTATAATGAAATGACCCAACCCCGTCAAGTTTGGACACGTTTGATTCGTCTTGACGAGTACTTTGTCTCTAGATGGTATCCAGGGTCTTGACGATGAAGCTGGAAGATGGTCACAGTAACTCTGTAATGAAACTACGCAACCCTATCAAGTTTATACTCGTTTGATTCGTCTTGAGGAGTACTTTGTCAAGTTATGATCATTTTATTTCTACAAAATAATTTCGATGTTTTCACATCTGCTAGACGTCCCGCGACGTCTAGTTTTTTTTTAATACGTTAGGCTTAATTTTGTATTACAATTTTGCTGCAGTTTTGTGTGAAATCAAATGTTTGATACTAATGTTAAGTCATGGTGCAGGCGGATGTTTAATTCTTACTTGACGTACATGCCTGCTTGTCGTAAAGTTGGTTGGGTTAATCGTAAAGATTTATAAGTTTTCTTTCATTGAAGAATTTCATTACTTGGGGTAAGCGATGTCCAATCGATACTGTTCGCCTCTTCGCGCAGTTTCTCGATATTAATGTGACCGAAATTACGCTGAATTAGTTTTTAGGTTTGTATTTGTTCGAAGTTTAAAAGAAAGAAACATTAAAACACGATAAGGACGTATTGTACCTTACTTAGAAAACATCCTCATAAATATCTATATAACAAAGAAGACTTCCTTCTCTCTATATTATATATTTATTCCCTCTTATGTAACGAAATGTGCTTAAAAGAGACACGGCCTTAAAATTTAACTCTCATCTACTAATGTAAATTTTATTATTGATTAATCAAATCATCGCCTTAGAAGTTCACTTTAAAAATTTAAGATTTCATAGATCATAGAAAAAAAAAAGAAACATAGCATCACGCCTGTATTCCCCGAAGGGGTAGGCAGGGGTGTATTATACACCCACGACTCGCCAGCTATGTTTAAGTCCCACGTAGTAGGGGGCAAGCCTATTGACGTCTGCCGAGCACATTTCAAAAAAACTCCGGGGCTACTGAGAATTTTTCTAATTTTTTTTACGAACAATCTCAATAACACTGCCCGACCCGGGAATCGAACCCGAGACCTCATGATCAGCAGTCGCTTACACTACCGCTGCACCACAGAGGCACCTAGATCACAGCATTTATTAAAACTAAATTTTATGCCTAACCATTATATATTTCGATTAAGCTCAAAATCATCAACCAATCTCTAACGCCCCGCTGCACCCCAGGGAAATAAACAGCAATGTATTCATAGGCGCTCCTCCAAATTCACACGGTTTATTCCAAATATTCACGCCGTTACATCGCCAATATCTCTGTCTTCAAGGAAGGCTCGAAACGAAATTTATGCGAGATTTTATATCCCAAGGGAGCCTATTACAGGCGGGCTGGCCAACATAACAAGAACTCTTTGAACGTTCCACTTATTTAGGTCAAGAACGACACATTTAAATATTATTACTTGATTTAAATTTTAAAGATGTTTTTCTTTGAAGTGTTGTTGGAAAACTCGGCACTCAGTAAGATTAAATGTGTAAGTTGGTGCTTTGTTGTCAAGGTGCTTGCATATAAATATATTTTTATTTCATAATTCTGCCCTCGTTGTTGTAGATAGTGGTAGGTATAAGTGTTCAACTTCTACCTTTAGGTATAACTGAAGTCTTGAGTTTGAGTCTTGTGGCATTAAAAACCGATAGGTACCAATGCTAAAATACAGATCAGAATTTTAGATCTATATTTTTTACCAATTGACATGCTCCGCTACTTTTTAAAGTATAAATTATTTGTGAATAAGGAAAAAGAGATTTTTAGTAGGAGCAGGAATCGAACCCGCGTCTTTTCCAATCCAAGGTAGGATAGCTCAGTGGCTTAGAGCACTTCCCCGGATTGGAAAAGACGCGGGTTCGATTCCCACTCCTACTAAATATCTCTTTTTCATTATTCACAAATAATGTATACATTAAACAGATCAGAATGTTTAAAAAAAAATTAAGTAGTATGAATTTTAATTGCATAATTAAACTTACTATATTGGATTAATGCATGTAAATGCATCTGATTGGTGGTGTGGGTCGTAAAGACAAATGTGATGTGAAGATTGGCAATGGCCGTCGGTCAGTGCGATGGCTTAGCGGTCTAGAACACTTCCCCGGATTAAAAGGGACGCAGGTTCGAATCCCGCTCGCACTAAACATCTCTTTTTCCCCATTTACAAATATTTTTTTCTTTAAGGTACCTATTAGATTATCTCTAGAGTTCTAAAATGTACCCTATAGTATGCAATAGGCACTATTGATAGCCGAAATCGGGGTCTAACTTTAGCTTACTATTTTAAGTTAGGCGTGAAATAATGTTCGTATCCATGCACCCTGTGTTTGTAATGTGCCTTCATGCCGCCTGTATTGGTGGACCGCTGGAACTGTTTAATATTTCTTCAATGGTACCTTAGCACACTCCTAGAGAAATGATGATGATGCACAGTGAGTATAAAAGAATTATACAGGTCTCGCTATGCTTTCCCTTACACAGACTAGTATGGTATGGAGTTTTCTTTTCAACTCTATTTCTGTCCACTATTGGGCACGGGTCTCCTCTCATGGTGAGAGGATTAGGTCATAGTCCTTCTGCTGGTCCAGTGCGGTTGGCAGACTGGGTACCGACTCCTTGGCTTGGGTGTTTATTAAAATAAAAATAGGTAGAGCCTTGCTTGCTCCAGCACGAATGGGCCGGCTCTGTCGGGGAAGTACCACCCTCTCACAAAACATCAGCGTGTAACAACGGTAGTTACGCCTACCATTGTGTTTAGTGTGATGAATCAGAGCGCTGGAAGCCCAAACCTTCTCCCTATCCTCTCCTTATTATCCTTCCTATCCACCTCCTATCCCATTCCTTGGAGATGGCGACGCACGAGTGATACCTCTGGTTTTAATGGCATCTATAGGCTACGGCAGCCACTTACCATCAGATGGGATGTATGCTTGTTCGCCACCCATGTATTATAAAAAAAAGTATATTTAAAAAAATATATTTTAGATATTTTAGATATTTTTATATATATTTTTAGCATTTGACATGCTTAGCACTATTCACTTTTTTCACTTTGTGTTTAATAAAAAAATATACCTTAGAGATGACAGACATTTATTGGTTCAGACATCAGGCATATTGATATAGTAATTACAGATTACAACTTAAAATGGATATTATTTTTATGCATAGCATTGTCAAGACATATTTGATAAGTTAAATATAAATGGTCTGCGTGATATGTATTAAACTAAGTGATATGATATTCATCCTCCCTAGGAGAGCGATACAACGTGCGGTCTTGTGCCGACTGCATCCAATTGCTTGCGGGTGGTGACATGTCATCGGTCGACTTGATGGGAGGCCATAGCTTGCCCTGCGCGATATGTAATCGCCACTCAACAACCTTTCTCCCCAATCGGTAGTTGGTTTGTCGAGCAATGTGGCCTGCCCATTGCCATTTCAGTACGCCGACCCAGTGGGACATGTCAGTATCTCTAGTTCTCCTGTGAATTTCCGAATGCAGTACGGATTTTATCGCTTAAAAAAATACAGAGCATAGCCCTTTCAATTGGCACGCTGCGCAACTTTGAGCTTGATTTTCAGGCCAACATTTAAAGACCACGTCTCTGTTCCGTATGTCGTAATAACACACACCAGTCGTAGACCCTCGCTTTCAGACGCCAAGTAATATAGACTACCAAACTGAACCAAAATTAATTAAAGAAAGACAAAGCTTTTCAGCTGAATTAGTAGGTGCTTATCCCAGGGGACAGAATAAAAGTAGAAAAGAAAAATGATAGTGGGGATAACATGGTGTTGAGAACCGATGATAGAGAGACGATGATAAAGAGTTTGGACATCGGGCGCTCACATTCACCAATTTAAAAGTAACAGTAAAAATACCCACTCAAGTACTTCACGCTGATATTCCGTGAGTGGCACTTTACTTCCCTGATCCAGCCGACCTATTCATGTTGGTGCCCATATTTCTAGACCATCCCTGTTTAGATTTTGTATATTACTATTTTCACACAAACGAACATAGATTTTCTGGGCTTAATGCTAACTGATGTGTATACATATAGATAGACCTAGAAATATTATGTGTCACTGGTCTATATAATAAAACAGTCCGCTGTCAGCCATCGCGTTTTATTTACGTCCGAAAATACACATCACTAACAAAACAAAGATAAACGTATGATATGATAATAAGTAAATATGTTAAAAACATGTTTTGGAAAACCTACATCAATAAATAGCTATTTTAGTAATGGTGGATAAGATTAACAATAATCTTTTTTTGAAATGCGTTATGATTATTCTTCATTCATGTCTAACTTGATAATGTTTTTAAATAAAAAATATTTTATCAGTTCTTCAATATGACTGCCTCGGTGCAGCGGTAGTGTGAGCGACTGCTCATCATAAGGTCTCAGGTTCGATCCCTGGGTCAGGCAGTGTTATTGAGCTATTTAGTCAAAAATAAAAATTCTGAGTAGCAGCCCTTTTTTTTGTTACGGCGGGAAAAAATGTTCCTAACCGCACACCCCATCGTTCGGGGCAACGAACAGGGTAGTGTGGGGCCTGCACCCACTAAAGAAACCCGCCGTGTGCCGTCTCTTCGCCTTTATTGGCGAGCCACTGGAACTATGTTACATTCCTTCGGTGGTACATGAGTAGCAGCCCTGAGTTTGGAAATGTGCCCGGTAGACGGCAATAGGCTCATCCCCTATTACGCGGGACTCAAACATAGCTAGCGAATCGTGGTTGTGTAATATACCTCTGCTTACCCCTTCGGGTAATACATTAATAGGCCATTGTTGTCTCACATTTGATTGTGGCCCAGTCTCAGAGGAGGATTCAGGCCATAGGCCCTCACGCTAGCATAACACGATATCTTTTCACTCTATACTGTGAAATTGGGGCCTTAGAAAGGGTACCATATAGAATGCCTTTGATTTTACTGCTAGTTTATTTCTGATTGTGTTTTATATGATAAATTATTTTCACAACCTATTACTCTTCTATATATCTCTAATCCTAGTCTCTTCTCAAAGTAAGAGACAGGCAATTACCACACTGAAACAGTGTAGATTGATTGATTGACAAACTTCACAAGCCGTCGAGAAAATCACTCAGGCTTCCTTGCTATTTTACTGAGATTCGATCATTTGTCAAAAAACATAAACAGAATTTTGAAAATCACACGGACGGGGGGTCGAACTCAATACCCAGTGGTATCTTGGCAGTTGTTGGTTTTACCACTAGACTATAACTGCGCTTAATAACAATTACCAAAATATCTATAAAATACTAGCTGACCCAGCGAACTTCGCACCACGTTTTCCTGAATATTATACAATTCATTAATAAAAAATACGCAATAAAAACTCTCCTATTTTAACCACGCCAGCAAAACACACATTTAAAAAAAGTGAAAATCGGTTAGCTGGTTTCGGAGTTCATCGTGAACAGCAATGTGTCATGAGAATTACCTATATAGGTACATTTAGTCAAGAAAGTATTGGGAATGGATGATTTGTTTATGGTTCCAAATTCAAATTTTTGTTTTTTTTTTGTTGTTGTTAGATTAGCACAACTGTTATCCATTTTGGCGCGGAGTTTGAGTTGCATCTGTTATTTATATTAAATACAGTGCTGTTTTTAGTTATATCATATCTAGTGTGTATTGCGAATTTCATAAGGGACAAAAACATCGAACAAAGAGTTTATCTTAAATTATGCATCGCTAATGGAATTTCGTGTTCGGAGTCACTGAAAATGTTACAGAAGGTTTACGGTGAATCGACTTTATCAAAAACACGTGCTTATGAGTGGTACAAAGCGTTTAAAAGCGGTCGAGATGTGATGGAAGATTTGCCTCGCTCTGGTAGGCCATCAACGTCTGCAACTGAAGTTAACATTGCAAAAGTGAATGAAACTCCTCATGACTGAAAATCCTCATTCAACTTTTTGACAGATAGCCGCCAAACTTTCTGTGTCTCACGAGTCGATCCGTACCATTTTAAATAATCACTTGGGTATAAAACATGTTTCCGCTCGGCTAGTCCCAAAAGACCTGAATTTTCTCCAAAAACTCAATCGCATGAGTCGTTGAGGACATGCTAGAACGAGTCAATTCCGACCCAACATTCATGAAACGCATTGTGACCCGAACCGCTGCCAGTGACTAGGGCGGCGCAGGCGCGAGTATTTGCGCCTAATGCCGCCCTAGCTAATGCTGCGGGTGGATGGACCGGGGAACGTCCGCCACCCGCAAGGCCTTCCGCGAAGGTGCGACACACCGTGTGCGAATGCGTCGCTCACCCGTAAGGGTAAGCCGCCGGCGGACCACTGAAGGAATGTAATATGGTTCCGGTGGCCCGCCAAAAAAGGCGAAGAGACGGCACACGGCGGGTTTCTTTAGTGGGTGAGGGCCCCACACTACCCTTTTCGTTGCCCCGAGAAACGGGGTGTGCGGTTAGGAACATTTTTTCCCGCCTAAACAAAAAAGGTACTAAAGAATGTCTGTGATGGTATCAGTTAAAAACTTTATCAGAGTATTTTTACACCTCTTTGTGATACTAACTACCTCAACATATAATAATAATAATTCTTTTTTATTGACATCGTAAGCCTTATATAAAATAATAGTAAAAATGTATACACCACAAATAACAATAGGGCTTAAAACTAGGTACAAGATTTATGATCTCTGACTCCTAAACTAGGTTCAGGTACCTGTATCTTAGGAAGTCAGACGATTCCGATTAGGGTTAAAACAATTAAGCCAGCATATCATTATAATTGTAAATAAATGGAATAAGTGTGGTATTTCTTATATTTTTGTGTTAATGTGAGTGTGTGATTGTGTGTGTGTGTGTATGTTTGTGTATGTTTGTGTGTGTGTGTGTGTGTGTGTGTACACAAGTGTGTGCGCAAGTGTGAGTGAGTGAGGGTGTGCTTTTGTGTGTTTATGTGTACGCGCGCATGTGTGTGTGTGTGCGTGTGTGTTGTGTGTGTGCGTGCATGTTGTTTGTGTGTGTGTGCATGTTGTGTGTGTGTGTGTGTGTTAAATAAATAACCAAGTGACGTTATAACATACATCCTAACGCATTACGTTCTCTTCATTCATGTATGTTATATTTACCAAGTATTAAATCCTCTGTACTATCATAACTCAAATGTGTTAAAAACTATTTCAGTCTCTTTTTAATTATGTACTTTGTGAGTCGGAAAATATTTAATATTTTATTTATGGTTTTGTATATTATGGAACTTCTTATATAATATTGTTTTGCTGCAAAAGTCGTACGATGTGGTTCTGATTTAAATATATTGTATTTGATTCTACCGCTTGGCTCAAGAGTCCGTTGCTTACGGAGGACGATTTGAAGCAAATATATTACCGTGAGTACATTACAATCTGTAAAAAGTTTTGTGGTTGGATATTTGAACGGTCGACAGCAAATGACCTTTAGTACCGCTCTCTGCGCTCTCTCCAATCGAATGAAACTGGTTTTATCAGCACTACCCCAAACCGGCAAACAATATGTTAGTATGGATTGACACAATGCTGTGTATACCATCATAATAGTCTTACAATCTGCGGATTTTCTGAGCTTTTTAAAAATAACTATTAATTTTCGGATACGTGAAGCTTGGGAATCAATCTGTGCGTGCCAGTTTAGGTGTTGGTCTATCTGCACACTTAGATATTTAACGCAATTAGCTCTATTAAGTAAGGTACAATTACAATTATTGTATGTAGTGCAAGTTGGAGTATGTGCTTTAAGAGTAAATTTTATAGGAGCACAGAGATTGGATCTGATACCAAATGCAATATAAAATGTTTTTTTTTAATTGAGGGTCAGTAGATTATCTGATAAACAAGCCACAACATACTTCAGAGCCACTTCTACGTTAGCATACACTGATTACCAATTGTCTCCATCAAGCAAGAGGGCTGTGTCGTCTGCGTAAGTAAAAATCAGCATATGCAGTGTGGGATGGGCATCTTGCATAAACTATTTATGTATATGAGGAAGAGGGTAGGCCCCAAAATACTGCCTTGGGGCACACCATAATTAACAAAGACTGGGTCACTTTTACAGTTATTTACTTTAACTATTTGGGTCCTCTCACTTAAATAACTTTTGAATAATAATATAGGTATGTTACAACATAAGAAAATTTAAATTTAGAAAAGTGATAAATATATTCAAACTTATTACTCTTAATTTCACATTGAATATCGATTAATCAAATTTCCTATTATATACTACATCGCCACTATCATATTATTTATCGATGTTAGTTTTCCTTCAAGGCTCATAGCTAAGCTTTCTAGTTTCCATGAACAAAATAAAAAGATAATCGTTTTTCCGATTTATCAAATTGTACAACTAGCACTACTCTATAAGATACGATTAACTACGATATTGATCAACACAATAATGTTGTTTTTGTCGAATTTTATACAGTGTATTTATGTGTTCCTTTGTGTGTTGTCAAATAAATTAAAGTGGTTATACGACTATAACAATGCAAATATAAGTCTTTAAAATGCCTAACGCCATCTAGTTCTTAATCTCTCTCTCTCTCTACTTTACTTGACCCATAGTGGCTAATTGATATGAGAGTACCGATTATGGATGCCGCCCATTGACTTTTTTTCCTTAATCGCGTCATTGAAATAGTTCCAAGAAAGTTTGATCAGGTCATGGGGCGTGCTGGTGAGTTCTCTCTAACTAAGACGATTTGCCCCGAACGATGGGGTGTGTGGTTAGGTACATTTCTTTCCGCCCCAACAAAAAAAAAGTGTCGTTGACTCTGATAAGTCCCTCCACGGGTTCCCCGCTAGGTGAGCGGCACATTTGGAAATACATTGGACCTCAGAGTATGATAGCTAGTAGCTAGCTACATCATAGAGACAGAGACAAAACGCTATAATACGACGCGACGCGACGCGATACGAAAATATCAAATAGAGGTTGTATGTACTCATGGCCTATGTTGTCGCCTAATATGAATGCGACGCAAAGCAATTAAAGTATTAACCGCAATACGTCGCATTGCATTGCGTCGCTCACCTAAAAAACGAGTTAGGTAAATTTTTTCCCACCTTAACAAAAAGAGGGGGCATATGGGATATTCAGAGGCGATAGACAAAGATACTTATCTTTAACTATAATCACTAGCTACTCATTTTATTCAGAGACTCAAATACTTATGACTTGCTAGGGAACACTTATAGTACAGACAATTTTAGGCGTTTTAGTTGTATTTGTATGTAAAAGTATTTATTTATTACCATTGAGCTTTAGAAACAAACTACTGCAAATATTGACAGAACATTATTTCATTTCAATTTCATCCCACTAAGGGTGTATGGTGTCGTACCTCTTTCAGTTTTAATAACATTCCTTGCCTGCCCTAAGGGTGACACACTATAACTGAAGACCGAGAATAAATATTGCGCACGCTGAGCAGTGTTAATTCAGGAGAATCTTTTCATCCACGTGAATGAATTTGCTGAGCTGCTGGTTTATATTGCGCTATAATTAGTGTATTTTTTTGTTGTATTGGAATTTAAATTACTGAAGACTAAGGCCAAGAACAAAGCATAAAATTACCTAAAATAAATGTGCACTAAATAAAACCTTAAAGAAATTAAAGATTAAAATAGTCACTTATTTAATTAATAATGAAAATTAAGACCGGTTTGCAATTGTTTCGTCGCTTATAAGTAGTAGCCAAACCACTTCCAACCTTTAAGAAAAAAAATTTTTGTGGGTTAACAAAGAGCATATCCCATTAATTTCCTAATTACAGGCATATACCTACATTCCCAAATTAATCTAAAAAAGGTATAAACAGTCTCATTAAGCATGATCGCTTACAAAATTTTGGCAGCTCCGAGATCATATCAAGAAAATAGGTTAAACTCCATTTTAAGTCCCCTGTTAATGGAGCGTGGTGTAATCTACCCTTAATAACATCACTAATGAGTTTTCAGGTTTTCACCCTTTTCTCGCATCTGATAGTTTTTTTAATAGTGGCTACTCAGTTTGAGTATTTGCCAATAACTTATTTAGAGTATATTTTCACAAGTAAGTTTAATTGATTAAACAAGTCAAAGTGTTGCCACAGTAAAGTGGTGGCGACTTTACCGAGAAGCTTCTATGGAGTTTTGGAGGCAACAGGAAAAAGCACGTTACACTGCCTTACATTACTTGCCAAAACATATGGATACATACAAACAGTTAATTAGCGAAATACCACCACTTATACACATTATAATAATTGAAATAACACAAGTTTCGGGGGTAATGTAGAGCGACGACATGACTCTTTCATGTTTCCGCTAAAACTTCCATCTGTTAGTTCAAGGCATTTCAGATTCCCGAAGCATTTTGTTTCTATTCGAGAGAAAGAGAAAGCAAATCTTAGCTTGTATCGAAAAAGACAGAGATAGACGAATCATTTACATTCTTGGGATACAAACATGTCTTACATGAATGTCGGCTATGCGAGACTTTTGGTCATTCAATGTTAATGTCGTTCTCTTCATTTGATCCAATAGTTTATTTGTGCTTTCTATTTTCATGGCTTAGCTAAAACTGTTACTGAACATGTTTGTTTACACTCGATATTTTTCTTGTATGTAAACCTTCGATGATCAATACCAACAAGATACAGTGTCACGAACAAAATCAAGCTAAAAACTGTCCGTGTGAATATATGCATTATACAACTACATCTGTTTACTAACGAACTGAGACAAAGGTCTTAAAACAGTTTTAAATTCAAGCTTATAATCATGACACTTAATAATTAAGCCACAAATCTTTAAAATATTATCGTACATTTACGATCATTCGTCACAAAAAACGAGCAAAGCAATAATTTACTACTGCCACTTAAAAGTGATAAGACAAATAACATTTAATGTGAAATCTAGCTTAAATAGCAACAAATAAAGTACTTTTTGAACCAAACAAAATAAGAGCTCATTTCTCAAGTACGCAGTTATTTACTGAGGCGGATTTTTTGGGCCGACGCGATATCTATTGCATTGTTGATCGAAGATGTTAGCCTACGGGCCTACCATAGCTGAAATTATGTTAAAGTATTGGTAGCAGACTCTTGCTGGTTCTAACATCAATGGATAGGGCATTTATATAGCAACTGTAGGTATTCCTACTGTCGCGTTTCTTTCGGTAAGTGAAAGCGCCAGAGACTTAAATACCTGTATTAGAGTATTTCTTTTTTTTCAAAGAAATACTCTAATACAGATAATTAATTTATTGATATAAGTTTGTTATTTATATTGTTAACATTTGACATGTCGCGCTACTATACGAAGCTATAATATGTGAAAGAGTAATACAAGAGATTTACTACGAGCAGTATTCGAACCCATGTCCCTCCCTATCCGAGGGAATGGACCGCTAAGCTATTGCAGGCACCTACGGGTCCCAATCTCTACTTCACATTTGTTTTAAAGACATAAGTAGAGTATGAAGAATAATGTGAAAGCCCACTTTTTTTTTGTGGCCGTTTGAAGTTTTTGGTTTGTATTTGAATATCACCTTAATAAACATTATAAAACTATCCTGTTCTAATATAGAAGGTGAAACACACTGTTGACTTTTAACTTACGTCAAATATAACTTAGTAAGGTTACGTGACAAAATATACTAAAATATAACTACTACGTTATTATTAAAAACTTAGCCAGCGCTTGTTAAGTAGACACGCTGCTATGAAGACAACTGCGACTGACGAAGGGCATGTAAAATTAGAGATGGAAATGTATCGATATTAAGACTACCTTGTTGATTTAGCGGGATAGAGAGGGAACTTCTAATCGTAAAGTCGTGGACTCGAGTTGGCAGACTGTAAAAAGCGAAAATGAAATATTTAATAGGTTTTATTACGCACGACGATATTAAGGTAATCTAGTAACAGTATGTTTATCATAATCTTCTAATGTAGCAACGGTATATTATCAAAGCATTTCTAAACCGTATAAAAAACAGAAAGTATTAACGATATTTTTTAATAAAAAAAAATTTTTAGATGTTTTCTTATTTTCTTGGATTATAAACAAAAATAAAATCCTTAAAATGGCGTATCAATCATTAATTTTAATAAATTAATAAGGAAGATTTTTTAGGGACACAAAAGAACACCATTAAGAAATTATAACAAAACAAAAAAAAATGTAGAGATTTTTTTATTGCATCGGATAGAACGGAAGAGAACTTCAACGGAAACGTGAAAAAGTTTTTGTTCCAATGCAGTGGCGCCCTCGCCAATTTGGGTCGTACAAATATCAGACTCTGCGAAAGCGCTATGATTTCATATTTGCGTCATGTAAAATTTGTTATCGTTAATCTTTAAATTAATTATTATATTTTTTATCTATATTTATTCAGGTACGTGCAAACCTTTTCTTGTATTCTATACGCGTGTTGAAATTCTAGGACTGCAATATTTTTTTACTTAAACCAATAAGTATGCAAAATATTTAATGTTTTATTTGATAAAATATAAGAGCTATTTTTAGATATTTTTATATATATTTTTAGCATTTGACATGCTTAGCACTATACATTAAACACAAAGTGAAAAATGTGAAATCGAAAATAACAGTCAGGAGCAGGATCAGGAGCAGGAGGCCTGCTCCTGACTGTTATTTTCGATTTCACATTTTTCACTTTGTGTTTAATATAAGAGCTAGATAGAAGAACTTTAAAATATAATCGATGCCTATATCTCAACACTATGTCTCAACACTATCGTAAGCACTATAAATTCGCTGCACGGCTGGCTCCGTGACAGCACATACAAACGACTAAATTATATTTTCACCCTACTTATCCCTTTACAGGGACAAAGTTCTACATGACGGTTTTTAGTGCCACTCATCTGCGAAATTAATACGAAATGATGGACATGCAGTTTTATAAACCTTTTCAGTACTAAATATCTCCATAATACTTATTTTTTGCTTACATGGTCCGTAGTGATAATAATGATTCTCTCGAGCGCGCTATGAGCTAACAATAGGTCTTAACGAGGTAACCGATTAGGGTAGTGCGCGAAGGACATTGTGTCACTCAATAAAAGAACCAACTAAAGGAATTCTAAACAAGGGAAATATCTAAACTATCCACATATACATGTTATGTTTTAAAGATTGCTAATTTTCATTGTTTATTATTCTATTTTTTTTTATTGCTTGTAGTGGCAGACGAGCCTCGGTTCGTCTGATGGTAAATGGTAACCGTCGCCCATGGACTGGACTATACCGAGAGTATTGTCAAGCCGCTGCTCACCAATTCATTTCACAGATATGAAATGAAATATAAACGGCTATCTCCTGCTATAGCCAAAACGCAACGATGTGCTTCATGGCCGGTCACACGGGAGATGGTGGTACCAACCCGCTCGGGCCCGATACCAAGTGAGTACTCCCACTTGGTACCCAGCCCTACCACTAATCATGCAATGGATGATAATTGCGTACTTCCCTTAGTCGCCTCATACGACACCACAAGAATGGGGTGGTGACACTTGTATTCTTAGTCCGTCACCACACGGACAGATTTTTAGATCTATTTTTAAATGTTAGTCTTATTTAAAAAATACCTACTTCTAATAAAAAATACCTTGTTCCAATTACGACAGTATACCTCCATTATATCTACATAAAGAAAACTGGCAGAGAAGGGTCGATGGTGTTTATAATGGGCATCTAGCTAAAATTTTTGTAACATCCTTATGGAGTACACAAACGCTAAGGCGTTCCATACATATAGTTGTGCATATGTAAAAAGTTTAAACAAAATTATGAGGATTTAAGATTAACACACAATTATCAGGTCGGCACCAGATCATCGTCTCAACTCGAGCCGTTCAGCATTATTTGTATGAAACTTGCTGTGGCAACGCACACGAATCAATACTGTTATTGTAACATTATTGCCTCGCCTCGGCAGTGCCCGGATTGCCCACACCGTGGCCTTTCGACCAAGTGCTATGGCTAAGATAGCCATTTCACGTATTGGGAACTGGGACATACTGTGCGCAACCCTTCACATTCGACCTCAAACAAATTGGAAGGAGCACGTAACCGTAGCCAAATCGTTATACTCGAAGAGCTCATCTGGTTTGGTTATGTAGTTGCATTACGCCTGGTTGACGCTAAGGTAATAGGCGAGGCAGAGATGATCCGTTTCCGAGTTAGTTTAGATATGTGTGCGATAAACTATATATATATATGACGTCACCTGGCACTATCTCCGGGTCGCCATGACCGTAACAAGCTGCGCGTGAGCAATTAGTGGAGCACCACTTCACATTATCTTCGTCACCACCTGCAACCAAATGATAAAGATTTAAACTTTTACAAAATAACAAAAAGAAAATGTAAATTGCAACCCTCTGAAGCCGGAACAGTAGCAAATTGCCCTTTTTTTATTTTTGTTTAGGCAGAAAAAAATTTACCTAACTACACACCCCGTCGTTCGGGGCAACGAACAGGGTAGAGTAGGGCCCGCACCCTCTAAAGAAACCCGCCACGTGCCGTCTCTCCGCCTGTGTTGACGGACCGCTGGTACTGTGGATTACTTCAGTGGCAGTAGCAAACTGCCCAAGCGATTTTTCGTCTATTGACTGACAGGTCAACTTTGAAGCAGCCTGGAGATTTTTTTCACCGTTTATTATAATTATTTCGGACTAAATACATGCATTATGGCCTTTTTTTTAAAAAAAGATACTATTGTTGAACAATTTTATTATCTCCTAGCGTTTATCCCGGTTGCATTCTGCGTGGTCGCCTCGGACCCCGAGGTTTGCTCTCTTCACACAGTTTTCGGCATCCCTGTTGAAAAAATCATTAGCACACTTATCATTCATTAAGACGTCGAATCAGTACCTCTTGAGTTAACCCCTTTCTGTATAGGCCTGGCGGAAACGACAAAGCCAGTCATTAATTTTCCACGTAACTTGGCTTGGTTTCCGTAAAACATTTTTTATACTACGCGAGAGTCAAACAAAGAGATCGTAGTCTGGTTGTGCACTAACAGTTGGAAAGATCAGAAAGGTTAAATAACTTTCGCCCGGCTGTCAATTAGTGGATGACAAAAAATGTCACCTATTCGTGAACTTCCTTCTTCCGTCCTTCTAAAGGCAGGGGATCCCAGTTGACCGACCTTATTGTAGATTTATAGACCTTTAACCGGCATTTCCGAGTGGTGACTTACTAGGTATAAGATTCTTGTCTACGTTACATAATTCATTACAAATATTGTAATTTATAACCCAAATAAAGTTATCATATTCATATTAACTGCCTCCGTGGTGCAGCGGTAGTGTGAGCGACTGCTGATCATGAGGTCTCGGGTTGAAACCCTGGGTCGGGGAGTTTTATTGAGCTTTTTCGTAAAAAGAATAATTCTCAGTAGCAGCCCTGAGTTTGGAATTCCGCACGGTAGATGGCAATAGGCCCGCCCCCTATTACGTGGGACTTAAATATAGCTGGCGAACCGTGGATGTGTAATACACCTCTGCCTACCCCTTTAGGGAATACAGACGTTATGCTATGTTTATATTCCCGTATTACCATATAATAAATAATTAATCAACAGAAATGGTATTTAAGTGGATCGTGTAAAAAAAAGTCACATGATTATATAAAGGCATAATCGCATATTTATAGAAAGCTACATAATATACCCCTTTAATACCTCTTTAAACTATTATTTAATTTTCATCACAACACAGACTATAAACGATAACGAGCAAAGCTACTTAATATCAGGTATAATATAAACCTCGTTTTAATCGCACGAACAGTCTCCACCCATTACTCATAGAAGAAGTAGAACAACAGCAATAAATTCAGCAACAAACAATCCACAATACAAATTCTATAGTATACCAGCAGTTAAAAGCTGAAAGCTTCCGAAGAGCACTTGACATAAGTGTTACTTGACTCTAAAACATCAGAAAAGCTTTCAAACAATATAATCCTGGTATTTATATGCGTTTTAAACATCTATTAAAGCTCGATAGCGCATTTCTATGGATTAATTTTAAATGTTAATGGAATGCAAAAACGTTCCCAAATTGAACATGACCATAGACTTGAAGCGTTTACATTTAGTATGCTATAATTGAAAATTGTTTTAGTTGTTTGAATTGCTCCCTCAACTCATTCGATCGCTCTTAAATTTAGACTTGCTATTTAATTAGTGACCTAGATAAAACCATTTCATGTATGAACAATGTTGTTAATGTTTGGCTTCTAATACTGAGTTTATTTATTGGCTATGATGTAGACGAGTCGTGGGCCACCTGATGGTAAATGGTAACTGCCGCTCATGGAGTCAGCAATACTAAGAATACTGCCAAGCCGTTGTACATAATTTCATTTCACCGATGGTAAATAATATTCTTGTAATTCTCCGATTGCATTACTTTTTAAAACAAAAGTACATTTACGGACCTTGGCCGTGTTACGGACGTTACGGACTTTGCCGATCCACTGCGATCGCCAACCCGCCTGCCAAGCGTGGCGATTACGGCATTATCCCCCATGACGGGACCGCTCTTTGTGGCGTTCTCTTGGGGAGGCCTATGTCCAGCAGTGGACGTTAAAAGGCTGATGGATGGATGGATGACGTTTACGGAATCTATTGCTTTTAGTTGATTTTCTACTATCCCGACATTTCGAATACTTTACAGCATTCATGATCACGGGTGGACTTATATGTTGGACGTCCAATGGCTGATACATTATTCCAACGGTATCATATAACCCACAGTTGTATAATTTTGTTTTTTACTTTAACCTACCTAATATTCGTTTAGAAACAAAATTTAAGTACTTACCACCAGATCATAAAAAGGAAACTTAATTGTGTGTTCGTGGGATACCAAATATACTTTTGATAAAAAGCGCTCATCTTTTGATAACGATTATCATGCGATAAAGGTAAAGGTTACTGTTACTTGTTTGGGAAGTATAACGTCTTCCAGAGTCCGAGAGGTTCCGTAAACACAGTTTTTTTTTATTGCATTTAGTGGCAGACGAGCCACGGTCCAACTGATGGTAAATGGTAACCGTCGCCCATGGACTCGACTATACCGAGAGTATTATTAAGCCGCTGCTCACCAATTTATTTCACAATACATGAAATGAAATATAAACGGCTATCTCCTGCTACAGCCGAAACGCAACGATGTGCTTCATGGCATTGTGATACCAACCCGATCGGGCCCGATACCAAGTGAGTAGTCCCACTTGGTACCCAGCCTTACCACCAGTAATGAAATGGATGATAATTGCTTACTTCCCTTAGTCGCCTCATACGATAACCGTGGGAAAGAATGGGGTGGTGACACTTGTAGTCCGTCACCACACGGATAATGTTTCATAATTTTGTAATATTTGGGTAAATACTAGAAAGCTACCTTAATTATAATGTTACCTTAAAAAAATCAAGATATTATCAATAATACATTTTATTTTTTAACACGAAGTGTGAAATCAAAAATAATAGTGACGAGCAGGATTTGAACCTGCATCTCCCATCTCCTGGTATAGTCTCCTAGATTCTTTGCCAATTCAGCCATCGTGACAATTGCTCGGGACTGCTAATTTCGATAACACATGCCTTCTTAATGTCTTGGGTGATGCCTGCGCCTTTCCTTTATATGGCTAAGCATGTAAAATACTAAAAAAATATATATTATATAAAAAATATCAAAACATTTCATTTTTACCAGAATTTAACAATGACTGCCTAAAGGCTTTTTGAAAACATGGACAACTAATTAAAGACGCAAAGAATCGTAACAAGAATCATATTGAAAGTAATTAATTTATCAATTTCTCTTCGTTGTTTACAACAATTTAATTAAAGTGATAATCAATGTGTCGTTAGAGTGATGTAATTACATTCTGATGTCCATGCGGACGGCTATAAGTATACTTTTGTAAAGCTGTAACAGTGCAAGCTGTAATGTCTGTACATTTAGGATATTTGAGAAAAAAAATGACTGTATTAGGCTATATAGGCGTGCCTGACCACAAAACATTTTTTTTTAGATTTTTGGTCTGTTCATCTATTTCTTGATAAACAGACAAACTTTTTTCTTGGCTATGGATACTGTTGTCCTGCCAACACTGCTATATGGATGCCAGACCTGGACCCTTACCAAAGAAATTGTACAACAAATCAATGTATTTCAAAGAGCCACAGAGAGAAGCATGCTAGGAGTGAAGCTAAAGGATAAATTAAAAAATACTTATATTAGAAACTTAACAAATATAACTGACGCTGTTGAACTAGCTTGCAGATTAGTGCGCGGGACACACGGCAAGAATAAAAGACAATAGATGGAGTGAAAGGATTCTACACTGGTATCCGTACGACGGAAAACGCCCCCGCGGTCGAATCAAGCGGCGCTGGAATGAGGATATTTCCCAGGTTGCCGGACCGGCTTGGCCCCGCCTAGCAAACGACAAGGACCACTGGAAAAGGTTGGAGAAGGCCTACACCCAAAAATGGGTAACCCAATAAGTATTGACTAAAAACAGTTTAGTTTTAGCTAGATACAAATATGTAATTACTAACACAATTTTTACTAACACAAATTTTATTTGTGCTAAATTATTTGTTTAAATTTAAGATTGAAATGCATATAACATTTTCGTTTTCACATTCACATATTTCACTTTGTGTTTAAGGATAGGATACAATCATATTTATACTGAAATAATTATCAATAAATAAATAGGTACTGTTTTTTTAGTTAAAATAAATAATTTTTACTTAAAAATTATAATATATACAATGATAAATGCAAATGTTAATATTTATTATATGTGAATTAATTAAAATGAACAAAGAAAAAAAAACATAGCATCACGCCTGTATTCCCCGAAGGGGTAGGCAGAGGTGTATTACACACCCACGACTCGCCAGCTATGTTTAATCCCACGTAATAGGGGTGAGCCTATTGACGTCTACCGGGCACATTTCCAAACTCCGGGCTGCTACTGAGAATTTTTCTTTTTAGGAAAAAGCTCAATATCTTTGCCCGACCCAGGGATCGAACCCGAGACCTCATGATTAGCAGTCTGTATTTAATAAAGTTACAATAAAAAATATTCTGATGCATATCTCATCCACCCATCCATCCATCAGCCTTTCGACGTCCACTGCTGGACATAGGCCTCCCCAAAAGAACGCTACAACGAGCGGTCCTGTACTGTTTCGCTCATATGGGGATAGTGCCGTAATCGCCACGCTTGGCAGGCGGGTTGGCGATCGCAGTGGATGTTGTTAATGCTCGAGGGAGTTCTGCAGCCCACTCCCCCGGTATTCCCTCAGTCGGCTCTTACGACTCTCGTGGGTGGTGAACGGGGATACATATCTAACAGACCTAAACTAGCATTCAAAGGTCAAATGCCTTTGTAAACTTATAGGTCTGTGTGCTTTTTTTATTGCTGGCGAAACACAACCCACCTGATGGTCTGTGGTTACCACCACTAAGGGACTCAACAAAACTAAGAGTATGGCCGGATGGAAAATAACTGAATGGCTATCTCCCGCTACAACCAAAACACACTGAGGTGCTCACATCAGAGACGGTGGTACCAACCCCCTTGGACCAAGTAACAGGTGAGTACCACATGGTATTTAACCCTACCATCAGTTATACAATAAATGATAACTGTTTTGCGTTTCACGAAGTTTTATATTGAGTGTCGGACCTCCGTAGACCGCTGATATACTTTTTGAAGTAAATACTTCATTACGCAAGCTTGACTTGGGGAGTAAGCTGGTGAATGCGTGACGTGAGCGTTACGAAAAGTGTGATCGGGCGAGGTGAACGGAAGTTGAGAGGGAGATATAAGTTAGTGAAGATAGAAAGAAAGAGAGTTACGTTTCACTCACGAGAGAGGTGCACACATTTTCTTTGTCTCTTTCTTATTATTATTATATATTAACATTATTAATAATATGTATATTCATTGTTAAGTTTTACATCATTCATGTGGTCTAAAACACACTCGTTTTTTTTATATTTTGATTTACTTTTTACATTGTCATATTTAGATAGATAGAAAAATGGAGAAAATTATAAAAAAATAGAAATATATAATATTGCATAATAACTATTAATGTAGTCTAATGTAATATGTATCCTTAGATGCTGAATTAAAAGAAATATAATCAGGAGCCTTATTTTTACTAGAATAGCAGCTATTGCCATATATACGGTGTACCATGGTCGCTCAAACTACTTATTTTCCTTAGTCACCGGTTTTTCACACACACGGGAAAGAATAGGATGGTAACGCCTGTATTTTCAGTCCGTCACCACGTTAGTGAGTAAGTTAGATCTTGTCGCTCTTCAGCTCTTCATAGTACAAAGACAACGCAACAAGAACACAAACGGAAAAACACTTTGTTAGCTTACGGAAACAAAGTCACGGCCAAAAACTAGTCATCTATGTAAACAAACTACATGAATAAACATTTCTGAATTTCCGACGATGAGAAAAATATAGCACTTAGCCCTTGGAGAGTTAAAGCAGCATTTGAAATGTACACGAACGAATACGGAAAATGGTCCCAAAGAGAAAATACACGGGCGCAAAATGGGATACGTAAAAATTTACACAAAATTGAGACATAAATTAGCATAAAGTGTGAAAATTATATAAGATTTTTTAAGTACAAATTATTTGTGAATAAGGAAAAAGAGAATTTTTTGTACGAGCGGGAATCGAACCCGCGTCTTTTCCAAACCGGGGAAGTGCTCTAAGCCACTGAGCTATCGTACAGATCTTTCGATCATCCCAATCTCCTCATTTCATTATTATATTATATAAGATTTCTAAAAAAGACGTATTTTTTCGATGCCGCCATCTCTAGGCGAGGAAGGGGCCGCTGTGGTTTTAGTGGGTATTCTGGGCGCGACTAATACTACAAATCTGACTACAAGTAGTCTGAAAGAACATCGCAGCGTTTTAGCCGGTATATGTGAATCGGGATAACATTTTCACCCGATCGACACGATTAATTTCTTCGAGTAATAATTAAAAGGTAAATGCCAGTTTTGAAATCTGCTAGTAAATCAGTATTTATAATATAAGTAACAACCCCCGGCTTCGCATGGGTAGATTAAATTGTAGGGAAAATATATATAGGTATTCAAAATTGACAGAAAACCAAAAAAAAAATGTTAATACGATTGTCACCAAACATCGCATCGCTACCAAATACAGGTTCACTTGCATGGGCTAATAAAAAGTTGAAGATTGCCTGAACAATTCATCAAAAACGACACTGCCATTGTAAAATCCATAGGGGTGCATAGTAGGATAAACACATTAAATTTATATACCTATACAGATATAAGATTAAATAAAAATATAGTTTAGAATAATAGTAAATCTCTGTGGAGAATCTGTGGAGTGAGGCTGACTGACCGCATTCGTAACGACGACGTAAGAGAGCGAGTAGGTATGAAAGAGAGTATTGGTGTAAAGATGCGAAAGGGAATGCTCCGATGGTTCGGACATGTGGAAAGAATGCCGGACGAGTGACTGGTTAAGAATATATACAATGCGAAAGTGGAAGGATGTAGGTACAAGGGGAGACCGAGACTCACCTACCTAGACCAAATCGATCATGTATTGAAGGAAGGTGGAGTCAGGAGTTTCTCAAACCGGCGAGCGTGTATGAAGAGAGTTATGAATGTTGAGGAAGCGAGAGATGTATGCAAGAATAGAGCCTCTTGGCACTCTGTTCTCTCTGCCTACCCCGCAAGGGAAATGGCGTGATGATAAGTTAGTTGGTAACAATAGTAAAAATATAAAATAAATCTATTATTTACGTACCTAATAGCCTGTATATTGTTTATAACAAATAACGAGGCCAATATTACCTATACTTGTACTTCCACTGTGTGAATTAATCACAAAAAACGCCGTTTGGGTTCTCCAAATAATCTGCCGTATAACATCTCACTTGAGTGCTATTTGTCCAAGCTAGCCGGCCGAGTACCCTTACTGTTGAAACTAAGCCGAACTTGTAGTTTTGCCGAGCAACCCGCTTTATTGCCAACTTTTTGTAAACTAGCTTAAAAATACGTGGCTGGTGAAAATATTCCGCATTGCCTTTTCGAGTAATCGGGCCGTGGAAAGTGTCTGGTGAGGATTTTTATTTATATAAACGTGTCCTTACTATTTATGCGTTAAATAAGTATTCATATTAATTTTTCATCAAATTTATAAAAAAAGTTAAATAAAATACAAAACTGTAAGTTTTCCTTCTCTCAATAAAATTAAAGGTTTTTATCGAAGTGATATATTTGAGTCACTTTCAGTATGGGTACAGCCAGTTATACATCATCATCATCAATCATCATCAATCAGCCTTTTAACGTCCACTGCTGGACATAGGCCTCCCCAAGAAAGGGGGATAGTGCCGTAATCGCCACGCTTGGCAGGCGGGTTGACGATCGCAGTGGATGCTGTTAATACCCGAAGGAGTGCTGCTGCCCACTCCCCCGGTATTCCCTCAGTAGGCTCTTACGACTCCCATGGGTGGAGAGGGGTGGGACAATTCTAAAGCTGGCCCCACATGGCTATACAACCAGTTATACAGGGCTTTAGATTTAAAAAATAAAAAATCTTTTATTTTTTAATACCTGTGTGGTGGCAAACAAGCATGCGCTTCACATAACGTTAAGCGATTACGGTAGCCTATAGAGCATAGACGCTAGCAACACTATTACTTGCACATCGTTAACTCCAAGAAATGGGATAGACGGTGGAGAAAAAGGGTAATAAGGTAATTACGAGCACCTATCATTATTTTACGCTGATTTTCTGTGAGAGGGTGGTACAAGCAAGGCTTCACCGCTAAAAATTCATTAGCATTAGTATTTGACGTAGGTTAATTGGAATTTAAACTGGCCGGCTGGCTATTATAGGCCGTGTGGGGCCGGCTTTAGAATTGTCCCATCCCTCTCTACCCACAGGATTCGTAAGAGCCGACTGAAGGAACACCGGGGGAGTGGGCAGCAGCACTCCCTCGAGTATTAACAACATCCACTGCAATCGCCAACCCGCCTGCCAAGCGTGACGATTACGGCATTATCCCCTATGACGGGACTGCTCGTTGTGGAGTTCTCTTGGGTAGGCCTATGTCCAGTAGTGGACGTTGAAAGGCTGATGGATGGTAAGTAAATTGTTATTAAAATATTAATGCACACGCAAACGCAATAACACTTCTAATCGTCACTCGTGCTTATAGTATACCGATTTTTCATAACATATAAAATCGATGTGTACATATAAAGGATGTATGTGACGCTGGCCACCACTTGACAGTTATTGATTTTGGCCGCGCCCCCCAAAACGGACAAACACTCAACGATTTTTATTTGACTTACCCAGTTACCTACTTCAAGATCTGTTAGTCATGTTTACTCTGAAAGATTGATGAGGACTTGGTGAGCACGTGTAAGGAACTATAGATAGTATAGATATACGCTGTATGTGTACAATTTTGTTGGTTTAGTGGGGTGTAACAGAATTTGGATTTGGACTATTTTTGGTTATGCTTTTATTTCGTAGATAAACCCATGACAAACAAAATAAAAAAAAAATATAAATTAAATATTAAACTTGCAGAATAAATTGATAAACAAAAATATTTTTTATATTTCACGCTAAAACGCTCAATTACGTCACGAACCGCTGTCCAATAGTCGTGCATGTGTGGTGTCTAATATTTGTTTCTGTTAGTTTCATGCAAACACGGCCCATGACCTCATAGGGCGTTCGTGGTCACTTGATAATTTGTGTGATTTACAAAATTTTCAAATGCTACTATATAATTATCTTTTTTAAAGTAGTTTAGTAGTTTAAACCTAAGCCTGTTGGATATTTTACTATAAATATCAATCGTTTAAACATAGATTTACATTAAATTATATATAACTAAAAACAAAAAAATATAAATTAATTAAATTATATATACGAGCCCCGATGCAAAATAGTGTGTAATTTTCTCTGTGAGATTTTTTCTAACTTCATTATTTTTGTATATCTATATAAAATATTAAGCTGTTCTACTCGCTACGTCGCATTACTATGCCATTTTTTAACTAAATGGTGTATGGCTTGAATAAAGAATTAAAAAAAAAAACCAATAAACTATTTTAGCTTTTTAAATTTATACATATCCTGTTTTAAATTCGAAGAAGTTATAAGCAAAATAGTTCGTCTAATTGTTAATCGATGTAAAAGAGTTCGTCTATTGGTGAGTTAAATTAGATTATTCCTTCTTTGTACAATTATGTTGCATAATTTAAACTTGTAAAAGTAATTCTGTGTCATTTGTCAAGTGAGACAGTATAAATTCTGAAAATTTCAGTTTTTTTTCATTAGTTTTCTAATAACAATGGATCGTGGCAAACCTGTGTATGAAGAGCTTCGAAAGCGAATAATTTGTGGGGTCGATGCTGGCAAATCAAGTCTAAAGACTTGATACTTCCCAGGTCTACAGTCCAATCTATCATTCAGCACTATAAAAAGAATAGAACGACTTCTTGTTTGAAGAAAACTGGTCGACCACGCATCACAAGTGCAGTAGAAAACAGAATCCTGAAGAAAATTATCAAAAATAATAGTCGTGCTCGAGCTGGAGAACTCACGGCAATGGAAGGACATGATTCACAAAGACGTCTCAGTTGATACTTGCAGAAGAGTCCTAAAAATAATGGGTTACGGATTTTACACCGCTAAGGAGAAACCACTGTTGACTGCTGTACAAAAGAAAAAGAGGTTGAAGTTTGCTCGAGATCATTTAAATTGGATTTCCTATCAGTGGCGTAGTATCATTAGGAGTGACGAGTCCAAATTTGAAGTGACAGTCGGCGATGAAAAAAAAAAGTGATTCGGAACAAAAATGAGGCATTTCATACTGATTGTCTCAAACGCAAAGAGAAGTTTCCGGCGTCTCTTATGATATGGGGCTGCATGTCTGCACAAGGTGTTGGTGGTATGCAGTTTGTGGATGGTTCTATCAATGCTGCAAGGTATCAAAACCTTTTGGAAGAGAATTTACTGCCCTCTATTCCGTCACTTAAGCATCAAGATTCCTTCATTTTTCAATATGATGGTGCTTCCTGCCATACTGCAAGGACAACAAAGACGTGGCTACTGGCGAAAAGCATCTCTACAATCGAATGGCCATCTAACAGCCCGGTCTTGTGGCCGATCGAAACCCTATGGTGGAAAATGAAAAAAGTTCTCCGTAAAAATCCATCAAGATCGAAGAGCGACTTAAAGGCTAAACTCTTGGCTGTCTGGGAGTCAATTACGCCTGAGGAGTGTGCAGCGTTGGTTGCAACTATGCCTCTTCGCATTAAAGCTGTGATTGAGAGCAAAGGCGACACAACTAAGTGGTAGACGAACTATTTTGCGTGAGTGACAAGGGTAGACGAATACTTTTGTGTTATGTTTTTTTAGAATATTATTTTAAATTTTTTATGTTATGTAAAGTCATGAAGGAATTTCAGTTATTAATTATTTTACCAATATTTACTTTCTATATTTTACGCTTTGCACTACTTTCCATACTAGACGAACTATTTTGCATCGGGGCTCGTAATTATATATATTTTATTGTATCAATATCCATATTGTGCGTCTTTTTGGAATGCTCTTTGACGATGATAGCTCTCCTTTGACCATGGCGGGCATATACTTACAGTTTTTATGTAAGTAGGTACTATAAAAGCATTAGTATACGGCTTGTCTGATGGTAAGGAGTTACTGTATCCTGTAAATGCTAGCAACACCAAACACCAGGACGCGAGTGATAGCGCATTGCTATTCTCAATGAGTCGACAAGGAGTTGGATAAGAACGACAAAGTGGTAGAGAAGAATGATAATGGAGTATCATGAGGAGATGAATAGAATATATAATGTAGGATTGAGGGTTTGTACTTATTTGATTCTCACAAAAGAAACCAATACAAGTCATCACCTCATTTATCTTCCTGGCCTTGTCCTGATTACTGTCGCAATCGGCTACCGATATGTGCGGATTTAGCCGACCAAAAATATTCTTATTAGACATGACATCTAGATGTGTTTTGCAGTCTTATAAAAGTGAAAAAACTTAATTACATTGTCAAAAAGGAAACTCATTTACGACTCTATAATTTAATTAAATTAGAGGATCTACAATAAAGACGAATAAAAGTTTCGTGGGTTTTCCTAAGGTTTAATTAATCAAGGAAAATGGAACAAATTACTCGATAAGGCTGACAAAGACAGTCAAAGATATCTATATGACTTACTGATTCTACCCGTGCGGTTAAATGTAATGTCGATTCCACGCTGCTCAAAGCATCAGGCGGATTCAAAACATTCTTCTCGCATTTTATACGGGGTCTATATAGTACCCGCCTTCGTATAATAATTGAGAGCACTGGAGACCCAAAACCACCATTTTATCTTCTCTCTGTCCTCTTCACTTTCAATCTATTTCCCAGAAGTGGACAACGTCCACTGAAGTAATGCAACACAGTTCCAGTGGCCTGCCAACACAGGCGGAGGGACGGCACACGGGGAGTTTATTTAGTGGGTGAGGGCCCCACACTACCCTGTTCGTTGCCCTGAACGACGAGGTGTGCTGTTAGGTTTTTTTTCCCGTCTTAACAAAAAAAAATGAGCTTATCACGTGATAGTTATGCCTATGGTATTGCTAGCCTCTATATGCTTCGGTAACCATTTACCATCAGGTGAACCGAATAGTAGATTGCCACCCTAAAATAAAGCTATTCACGGCCAAGAAATATTGGTACATACATTTTTGGGTCCAATAACTTCAGAGAACGTTTACTTTGAAATTCTATCACTACAATGTAATATACTCCGTACGTTTCATAACCTAAAAAAATTCTGCCGTTGTCTGCACCGATCAACAAAGAGGAAAGAATACATGAATATTATTTATCTACCAACCCAATTTTTTGCCTCCCCGAAGTCGGTCGGCTCGTGACG
Source organism: Leucoma salicis (assembly GCA_948253155.1). NCBI lineage: Eukaryota > Metazoa > Arthropoda > Insecta > Lepidoptera > Erebidae > Leucoma > Leucoma salicis. The sequence goes on along the minus strand of OX411805.1, from coordinate 5,998,381 downwards.
TAGCTGTACACACTTCATCAAAATGTTAAGAAACGAGAAATATAATATAATCTATTTGGTAGGTATATGAGCACGTTCGATACTAATACATTTATGTAATCCAACGTAATAATACAATACGTAAAAAACATATAATTTGTGCTAACCACTGATGTTTCCACAGAATTTTCGCCGATATAATCGTAGCATTTTCTAAAAAATTTTTAGCGCTACGAGTAGGTACAATCATTAGTCCCGGATGGGTACGGATGGGTACCCGCCCGGGTGCTGGCTCTGACTCTGGACCACCTGGAGCCCCGCCTCAGGGGACTGTTCAACGCGTGCCTGGCGTCTGGACGGTTCCCTGACTGTTGGAAGGAGGGGAGGCTGGTACTCCTGCCGAAGCCGGGGCGAACGCTGGATACAGTCGGGGCCTTTAGGCCCATCGTGCTGCTGGACGAGGCGGGTAAGCTGCTGGAGGAAATCCTCGCTGCCCGCATCGTCCAGCACCTGCGCGACGTCGGACCTGACTTGTCGGACGCCCAGTTCGGATTTCGCGCTAGTTGTTCGACGGTCGGCGCGATTATGCGCCTGAGGGCCGTGGCCGCAGCGGTCGTCGCCGGCGGTAGAGTGCTGTTGGCGGTATCGCTTGACATCGCCAACGCATTCAATAGTCTGCCATTCAGCTGCATCAGGGAGCCACTCTGGTATTACGGGGTGCCTGAATACGGCTAGTGGCAGACTATCTTGAGGGCCGCAGCGTTCTCTATGAGAGCCGCATAGGGGACGTTGTGAGGAAACCCATGTCGTGCGGTGTCCCGCAGGGTTCGGTTCTAGGGCCGCTCCTGTGGGACATCGGTTACGACTGGGTGTTACGCTGTCGGCTCCCCCCCCGGGCTGGCGGTTATCTGCTATGCGGATGACACGCTGGTCGTGCCCCGAGGTGGAAACTTCGAGGAAGTGGCATTCCTGGCCACCTTAGGGACCTTGGAGGTGGTCAGGAGGATCGGGCCGCTATTGCTTAGGGTGGCCCTGAACAAGTCGAAGGCTCTACTTTTCCATGGGCCCCGACGTCGATCACGGTGGACGGGATCCGAACTGGGGTTCAGGCCCGGATTAAGTATCTGGGCCTGGTGCTGGACGGTCGGTGGTGCTTTCGCAAGCACTTCCGTCAACTGTCCCCGAGGCTCGTCGGTGCGGCATCCGCCCTTGCACGGCTCATGCCGAATATGGGCGGACCCAACAATGCGTGCCGACGGCTTTACGCGGCGGTGGTCCGGTTGATGGCGCTGTACGGCGCACCTATGTGGGTAGAGTCCCTGGACGCACTGAACAGGGTTCTTCTGTGGAGGCCACAGAGAGTCGTCGCGTCCAGGGTCATACGTGGATACCGCATGGTGTCGACAGAGGTGGCCTGCGCGTTGGCCGGAACCCCTCCGTGGGACTTGGAGGTGTAGGTGCTCGCCGAGGTGTATTGGCGGGCGTCGCAAGAGCGGGAGGGGGGTGCACGTCCCCTATTAAGCGTGGTGGCCAGATGGCAGGGTGACATTTGCCAAGCTGCCATGGCCAGCAGCATGGTAGGGGCGCTCCAGTCGGTGCTGGAAGAGTGGCTGGGGCGACGGCACGGAGTCCTTACCTTCCGACTGGTGCAGGTGCTGTCGGGGCACGGCTGCATCGGCAGATATCTGCACATAGTCGCAAGGAGGGAGGCGACTCCGGGCTGTCACCATTGCGGCTGCGACGAGGTCACGGCGTAGCACACGCTCGAGTCGTGCCCGACTTGGGCCGAGCAGCGCCGTGAACTCGTCGCGGCAATAGGGGGGGACCTCTCGCTGCCGAGCGTCATCAGAGCGATGCTGGGCAGCGACAAGAATTGGGCCGCTGTCGCTGCCTTCTGCGAGGAGGTTATCTCGCGGAAGGAAGCGGCGCAGAGGGCCAGGGAGGCTGATCCTTCCGCAGACCCAAACCGCCGCCAGCGACTGGGGCGACGCAGGCGTGAGTATTTGCGCCTAATGCCGCCGTAGCTGAGGCTGCGGGTGGAGGGACCGGGGAACGTCCACCACCCGCAAGGCCTCCCGCGAAGGTGCGACGCTCCGTGTCGCTAAGTTGAGGGTACCCGAAAAGCTAAGCCGCTGGCGAACCACTGAAGGAATGTAATATAGTTCCGGTGGCCCGCCAATAAAGGCACACGGTGGGTTTCTCTAGTGGGTGAGAGCCCCACACTACCCTGTTCGTTACCCCGAACGACGGGGTGTGCGGTTAGAAACATTTTTTCCTGCCTTATAAAAAAAAAATTTACAGTCATTAGTAGTAAGTTGATTGTGGAGAAGAAGAGTACTTCCCTCTGAATTTTATAGATATTTTAGTGTTGCCAGTCTACTGATAAATCATCATAATCTCCATAGCGTTATCCCAATCTTTCTTTTTTTATTGTGGCCGGCTTCGGATCTGTTCCGTTTTAGTTTTTTTATTTTTATTGCATGTTATGGCAGACAGCCCACAGCCCATCTGATGGTAAATGGTAACCGTCGCTCATGGACTTCAACTATTCTGAGAGTATTTTCAAGCCGCTGCTCACCGTTTCATTTCACAGATTCTGATATGAAATGAAAGAATAAACGCATTGAATAGCAAATAAATACTCCCACTTTTTACCCAGCCCTACCACCAGTATTGCAATGGGTGATCATTGCTTACTTCCCTTAATCACCTCATACAACACCCTTGGGAAAGAATGGGGTGGTGACACTTGTATTCTTAGTCCGTGACCATACGGACAAAAGCTTTAGCTGATCCACCAGTATTTACACGGAGCGACTGCCTATATGACTTCCACGACCCACCTAAGGGGCCACCTGGTAACCTTAGAACAGACGGAGTCAGATATTTTATTCAGGACTACCTCATCAATTTACTGATAGCAATAATATCACGGGAAAAACAAAACAAAATCTATATACTAATAAATGGAGAGCTGATATTTTTTGTTCGGTTATACTGCGTAAACTACTGTATCATTCGGAATAACACTTATACCATAAGATGCCGCGTGTTTCGGAGAAGGTTTTAGCATATGATATGTTGGTGATTACTTAACCGGAACCTATATTTTTGATGTGAAACATCTAATGAGGAGGGAAGGTAAAACCGGTTGTTAACGTGGCGACGCCTATATTTAATAATGGGAATCCTATCTGAAATTGATTTTTGATCGACAATACTATGACGGGAGCGTAGCCGCGGAGAATGTACTAGTAAAAATATATGTCTGTGGACAAAATTTTTATAAAAGTAAGTAAAGTATTTATATTGTATGTCAAGGTATCATAGTCAGAATTTTGTTTGATTGTTTGATGCGAGATATTTTATTGTTTTTAGAAATTTTTGTTTGATATATTCTAATCTTATTTAATTTAGTGTAATTAATTTAAACGTCTACTATACCTACCCTAATGATTTGAATTAAAATTCTTTATAGGTGCGGCGCAGATGACGTACTATCCGTGGCGCACTTTTTAATCTGTAAAAATAGAACCTATGTATTATATGCAGTAAAGCATACGTCCGGCGGATAAAAAATCCGCGTAATTCTTGCAGACCGCGACGCGCCGCGCCGAACAAAAACTGCACGGAAGAAATAGAACGTTTGCTTCAACGAGCGTTAACGCAGACGGCGCACACTTTCATCTGCAATCTGCACTCGTTAAGTGGTGGATGTAAAGTATGGCGCCAGAGATCGATGTATCGATGTTAATACAAGAAGTACAAAACAGCCCACCAATTTATTTATGATAAATACTTCTAAGCCAAAATATCATGATAGACATTTAAAGAGAAAAATGGGGGAAGAAGTGTGCCGTAATATTTATTACGCTCCTGTTTGGACTTATACTATACTTTAGGGGAATACCATCAGGATGTTAATCTCGTCGTCAAGTTCCCATGACTCGAATGCGTGCCCACGATACCTTGCTCAGTGATTACAATGTTTTGTAACAACCACACAATAAGAGGCAGATCGCACGATTATTACGAGTATATAAAATCACAACAATATCTGTTATAAAATGGCTCCCTATGTAAACACTGTTGAACACAACAACACAAACTGATAGAGAGATTACTTTTGTACCGGATCAGAGGGGTCCTTACAGGAATCATAGAACATCAATGAATAATATATATTAATCGATTCACGGCAGTAAATATATCTATGTGAGGAGGTTGAATGGAAAATACTACTATTCCCATAACTTCAAGTATAAAATAATACATCCCGATCTCTGCATTTCCACAGCGTATACGTCCCTACAGTTCTGCCGACAAAATTATCGTAGGTGTGCGTCGTGTGGGGTGCGGGTCGGGATACCTCCGCGTTGGTGCACCCCGGGCAACGTCGGCACTCTGGTGCCGGCGGCTGAATCCCGGCAGGGGACGGGTCTCCGCGTGTCCCTCTGACTAGCAGAGGGCACAGTGGATAGGCCGGACGTCCGCCGTGGAGGGTCAGCGGGGCCATAGTGGCCCCCCCGACTCTGGGAGGGGGACAGCGGGGTCACAGTGACCTCCCCGTCCCAGGAGACGGGGCTTATAGCCCAAGTGGCGACGGGCTCACTGCTTACAGTGGGCCGAACGTCTGCCGTGGAGGGCCAGCGGGGCCATAGTGGCTCCCCTGGCCCTGGGAGACGGAGACGAGGCTTTCAAGCCTGAGGGGCGACGGGCTCACTGCTTGCTTTGCGAGCGGTGGGCACGGTCTGATGCAGACCACCGTTCGGCCCGACCCGTAACCCTGAACGGACAGGACCGGGGGTCTTCGGACCACGGGGAAGAAAACCCCTATAAAAAATCACCCCAATCCAAGCTCTGCCCGCCCGGCGAGGGATGAATGGCTGGAGGGTATCCAGTCACGAGGGCGGCACAATAGTCGAAGGACTATAAGCTTAAAAATGGCGGAAAGTAAAAATACAATTATTCCTCAGGAGGGTACCGGGTGCAATGCACCTGGAGAATCCCTCACGGAGCCGCGTACCAAAACCGGCTCCGTCAGCCCCATGTATCTGAGGGGGGCAACCTACGCCAACGAAGAAAAAAAGACGGAGAAAGCAAAAAAGAGGAGGACCCGTGGGAGAAAAAGCACTCCCGCTGCAAGTCCTAAGGGGAGTAGTTCTGCCGCTGACACAGTGGAGACGTCGGACGCCGGTAGCGCTCTTGCTGCGGTCGCGGATGTCTGTCTGCCGGAGCCGTCGGGGTCCCGTACGGACGCAGTCGGTGTGGTGAAGCGGCCTTCGCGGCTCTTGAAGCGCTCGATTGCGTGCGAGGGCGACGCTTCGGAGTCCGAGGGCAGCTCTACGTCGATGCCCCCACCGGGCAGACCAAGTAGAACGGCTAAAAGAGGCCGAGGGGCTGGTAGGGGCCTGGGTTCGGTGCCGCGATCCACATCGCAAGCGGACGAGGCCGCAGTTAGGGGATTGGGAGCGGAGCTCTCGGTGGAGGAGAGGGTAACCCTCCTCACATCGAGGCTCCGAGAGGAGCCTCCGAACGAGGATGGTCCACCTACAGCGGACCAGGTTGCCCAGAGGGTTTCCGACGCTCTGGCCATCGTTTCAACGGTGGCTAATGCGTCGCGAGGCCTTCGGGGCGACCTCGCGGAGGCCCTCAAGGAGGCTACTAAGGTAGCCTTTAGCGCGGTGGAGTCCCTCCGGCGTAACCCAGCGCCAGAGGGGATCGGCAAGCTGGAGGCGCCCTGCCGCTGCAAGCACCTCGAGGCGGAGGTGGCAGAGCTCCGGAAGGAGCTCGCTGGCCTGCGAGCTAGGCCTGATCTCGCCAAGGCTGGGCCGGGAGCCTCTGCTTCAATGGCGGGTGCGGGGCCTGCGGACCCTGATCTCCTGACGGAGAAGCAGATGCGCCAAATCATGGATCGCGTCAGTGTGGTCTATGACCCGCGCACCGGCTCCCTAAACGCCAGGATGCCACCGGAGCCACGACTCCGACCGCCACTGGCCGCGGATGGGAAGAAGGTCGCGCCGCCTTCAGGCCCAACGCCGCTGCCCTGCCAGGGCGGCCGCGTGGCCACCTACTCCGCGGCTGCAACCACGCCGCCCAAGGGGCTGGGTAAAACTGGCCCTAAGGTAAAAGCGGCGCAGAAGGCTGGGCAGCGCCCCAAGGGCCAGCCCAGAGAGGAATTCCCTCCTCTTTCGTGTGCTGGCCAGCCCTCGCGGGCCCCAGTGACCTTACCCCGGGACTCTCGTAATTCACCTCCCGCACCGTCTAACCCTGCACGCTCTGATGAGGGATGGCAGACAGTGGATGGCGGGAGGAAGAAGTCCCGGGGCAAGAGAAAAAAGAGGGTAGCGACTGGGGCTGCTGCCCGGGCTGCGGAGCCCTCTGCGCCTGGGAGCAAGCCTGGCCCTAAAAAGTCGCGCAAGCTTAGAGCGCCGAAAACGGCAGCGGTGGTAATCACCATGCTGCCGGAGGCGGAAGCAGGCCTGACATATCAGGCCATCTTGAGGAGAGCCCGGGACGAGATTGACGTCTCTGACCTCGGAGTTATCGCTGCCCGGACCCGCCAAGCCCGGACAGGGGCTCGCATTTTGGAGTTCCCTGGGGCAGAGGGCCCCAAGATGGCCGACACGGTAGCCGAAAGGCTACGGGGTCTGTATGGAGAGGGTAGTGGAGTCCGCATCGCCAGACCCGTGAAGTGCGCTGAACTGCGCATTTCCGGTCTGGACGACTCGGTGACGGCTGATGACGTCCGGGAGGCCATTGCCTCCAAAACCGGATGCTCGGAAGCCGTCAGAGTGGGCTCCATTAGGACCGGTCCCGGCGGTGTAGGTGCCGTCTGGGCGAGTTGCCCTGTCGCGGCGGCCAGTACCTTGGCTGCCGCAGGCAGGCTCCTTGTGGGTTGGAGTTCTGCACGGGTCACCGTGCTGGAGCCCCGGCCCGCAAGGTGCTATAAGTGTATGGCGGTAGGACACACCCGGCCGACGTGCACTAACTGTTTTGACTGCAGCGATCTCTGTTTCCGCTGCGGTCAGGCAGGGCATCGGGCGGCAACCTGCACCGCTGCCTCTCACTGCCCCGCATGCGCGGCAGGCAATAGGCCTGCCAAGCACTGCATGGGGCGGGAGGGATGTAGACCCCCGACGTCAGGCCCAAAAAAGGGGGGGACCAGCCAATCGGCCCAGGCTGCCCCCCCTAGCGCGGCTTCGCCACCGTCTCGGGTGGAGGAGGATATGGTTACGGCTTAAAATTCAACCGTGACATTGTCCTCCTCCAGGCGAATCTCAACCACTCCGCCAGGGCGCAGGATCTTCTCCTGCAAACCATGGTGGAGCGGTTGATTGGTGTAGCCGTAGCTGCGGAGCCTTATTGCATTCCTGACCGTCCTCATTGGGCGGGCAGCCGCGATGGCTCCGTGGCAATCGTCAGCTCCACGGCGCTGCGCTCCCCGCCCTTGTCGATCAGAGACAGGGGCACGGGATACGTAGCAACCGACTGGGGGGGAGTTACGCTGTATGGCGTGTACTTCTCCCCCAACCGGAGTCTGGCTGATTTCGAGGTCTGGCTTAACAGCCTGGAGACCTCGATACGGCGACTGGCACCTAGCCACGTCCTGGTCGTGGGGGACTTCAACGCCAAATCTACGGCGTGGGGGTCCCCTGCGACGGACGCCCGTGGAGCAGCGGTGGTAGAGTGGGCGGCGTCAACGGGCCTCTGTTTGCTAAACAGAGGCTCCGTCAACACGTGCGTGCGGCAACGGGGCGGGTCGATAGTGGACCTTTCGTTCGCTAGCCCCGACGTCGCAGCACGAGTGAGGAACTGGCGTGTCCTGGAGGAGGTTGAGACCTTGTCCGATCATCGGTACATCCGGATTGAGGTCTCCCGGTCCCTTCAGGGCTCCAGTAGGGGTCACACGGCGCGCAGAACTACCGCGTTCCCGCGGTGGGCTGTGGGTAGGCTGGATAGGGACCTACTGGTGGAGGCAGCTATCGTTCAGTCGTGGCTGTCCTCACCAGCCCTAACTGAGGGGTTGGACGCTGAGGCTGGCCGATTTCGCGCTGCGATTACGCAGGTGTGTGACTCGGCCATGCCCCGAGTGCAACGTCCTCCTCCGAGGAAGGGGCTCTACTGGTGGTCCCAGGAGCTGGCGGACCTCCGTGCGGCGTGCATTCGTGCCCGGAGGTCCTACACCCGCAGTCGGCGGCGCAACTGCGATGGGGAGCGGGAGGGCCAGCTGTACGAGGCGTACCGCACTTCGCGAGCCGCGTTCAAGTTGGCCATCTGCCGCGCCAAAACTGAGAAAAGGCAGGAGATGCTGGATGGTCTCAACCGTGACCCCTGGGGTCGCCCGTACCGTGCGGCGCTGAACAAGCTCCGCACTCAGGGCCCCCCCCTCACGCAGACCCTTCAGCCCAGTCTCCTCACCGAGGTGGTCGAGGGCCTATTCCCACGACGGGCGGAGCACACGCCCCCGGTCATGGCATCGCCAGGTAGCGACCGGGAGGCCAACCTCAGTGTACCGCCCGTCACTGCGTCGGAAATGGGGGCGGCTGTTTCGCGGATTCGTTCGAAGAACACCGCCCCCGGCCCGGACGGGATACCCGCCCGGGTGCTTGCCCTGGCTCTGGACCACCTGGAGCCCCGCCTCAGGGGACTGTTTAACGCGTGCCTGGCGTCCGGACGGTTCCCTGACTGCTGGAAGGAGGGGAGGCTGGTACTCCTGCCGAAGCCGGGGCGAACGCCGGATTCGGTCGGGGCCTTCAGGCCCATCGTGCTGCTGGACGAGGCGGGTAAGCTGCTGGAGAGAATCCTCGCTGCCCGCATTGTCCAGCACCTGCGCGACGTCGGACCCGACTTGTCGGATGCCCAGTTCGGCTTTCGGGCTGGTCGTTCGACGGTCGGCGCGATTATGCGCCTGAGGGCCGCGTCCGCGGCGGTCGTCGCTGGCGGTGGAGTGCTGTTGGCGGTGTCGCTCGACATCGCCAACGCATTCAATAGTCTGCCATTCAGCTGCATCAGGGAGGCGCTCCAGTATCACGGGGTGCCTGCATACCTGAGGCGGCTGGTGGCGGACTATCTTGAGGGCCGCAGCGTTCTCTATGAGAGCCGCATAGGGGACGTTGTGAGGAGACCCATGTCGTGCGGTGTCCCGCAGGGTTCGGTTCTAGGGCCGCTCCTGTGGGACATCGGTTACGACTGGGTGTTACGATGTCGGCTCCCCCCTGGGCTGGCGGTCATCTGCTATGCGGATGACACGCTGGTCGTGGCCCGGGGCGGAAACTTCGAGGAAGCGGCGTTCCTGGCCACCTTAGGGACCTCGGAGGTGGTCAGGAGGATCGGGGCGCTGGGGCTTAGGGTGGCCCTGGACAAGTCGGAGGCCCTACTTTTCCATGGGCCCCGACGTCGGCCACCTGCTGGCGCCTCAATCACGGTGGACGGGGTCCAAATTGGGGTGAAGGCCCAGATCAAGTATCTGGGCCTGGTGCTGGATGGGCGGTGGCGCTTTCGCGAGCACTTCCGCCAACTGTCCCCGAGGCTAGTCGGCGCAGCGTCCGCCCTTGCACGGCTTCTGCCGAATATGGGCGGACCCAACAATGCGTGCCGACGGCTTTATGCGGGGGTAGTCCGGTCGATGGCGCTGTACGGTGCACCTGTGTGGGCGGGGTGCCTGGACGTGCTGAACAGGGCTCTTCTGTGGAGACCACAAAGAGTCGTCGCGTCCAGGCTCATACGTGGATACCGCACGGTGTCGACGGAAGCGGCCTGCGCGTTGGCCGGAACCCCCCCGTGGGACTTGGAGGCGGAGGTGCTCGCCGAAGTGTATCGGCGGACGTCGCAAGAGCGAGAGGTGGGTGGTCGGCCCCCACCCAGGGAGGTGGCCAGGTGGCATGGCGATGCCCGCCGAGCTGCCATGGCCAGATGGAGGACACGGCTGGAAGCGCCCCGAGCCGGTCTCTGGACCGTAGGGGCGCTCCAGCCTGTGCTGGAGGAGTGGGCGGGGCGACGGCACGGAGTCCTTACCTTCCGACTGGTGCAGGTGCTGTCGGGGCACGGTTGCTTCGGCAGATATCTGCACATAGTTGCAAGGAGGGAAGCGACTCCGGGCTGTCACCATTGTGGCTGCGGCGAGGACACGGCGCAGCACACGCTCGAGTCGTGCCCGGCTTGGGGTGGGCAGCGCCGTGATCTCGTCGCGGCAATAGGGGGGGACCTCTCGCTGCCGAGCGTCGTTAGAGCGATGCTTGGCAGCGACAGGAATTGGGCCGCGGTCGCTGCCTTCTGCGACGAGGTCATCTCGCGGAAGGAAGCGGCGGAAAGGGCCAGGGAGGCTGATCCTTCCGCAGACCCGAACCGCCGCCAGCGACTGGGGCGGCGCAGGCGTGAGTATTTGCGCCTAATGCCGCCCTAGCTGAGGCTGCGGGTGGTTGGACCGGGGAACGTCCGCCACCCGCAAGGCCTCCCGCGAAGGTGCGATGCTCCGTGTGTGGGTGCGTCGCTCAGTAGAGGGTACCCGAAAGGGTAAGTCGCCGGCGGACCACCGAAGGAATGTAACATAGTTCCAGTGGCCCCCCAATAAAGGCGGAGAGACGGCACACGGCGGGTTTCTTTAGTGGGTGAGGGCCCCACACTACCCTGTTCGTTGCCCCGAACGACGGGGTGTGCGGTTAGGTACATTTTTTCCCGCCTAAAAAAAAAAAAAAAAAAAAAAAAAAAAAAAAAAAAGGTGTGCGTCGTGTGCTTTAAGTCTGCGAAAAATCCGCGATGGACTTTCTGCTACCGACTTTATGGCCCATCAAAACGTAGGGCAAGTAGGTACCTGTACATATAGTGTGGTCGTGGGTTGACGTGGTACTCTGGTTTTTTCTGGAAAATGTATCTGATGGAGGATCTTGTCAAAATCGCGTGATTTAACACTAGAAAGAGTGGTGTAAGATAGGAGTCGCGAACTCACCGATAAAAAAAAATCACATCTGATTTTTTAAATTGAGAACGGCCGACAAAATTGTAAATAAACCGTACGAAATACTGAATACTTACCGTGTTTTGTGTTCATATGCAACACTTACAATGCCAGAATATATTGGGCAAAATTCTTGCCTTCCTTTTACTAGCTATATTGACCTCATTCTATGCAAAAGTCTATCAATAATATAGTAACGTATAAAGGAAAAAAGATGACCTACGCACAAATCAATAGCCGGATATTTTATGTAAGTGTCCTAATCTCGTAGTATCTCCTTCTTTGTAAGCCGAAGGTAGTATAGTGCAAGCAGTACAAATACTAACAAACCTTATAATTATAAAAATATAAAACACAGAAATTATAAATATGAATAAGAAAACGATAACTACGCGCGGGAATTGAAACATGTGTTTAGTAAATGGCGGAGATGTCACGTGCTTAAAATATATAATTATAAATATCCACATAAGATAAAATCAGATCTGTACTATTATAAAACTAATTAATTGAATGAGGCGACACTTGGCGGAAGTCCATTGTTACTATTATAGAATGGATTTTAGGAGGAGAGCCCACCACTCATCCACGGATGGTTGTGTCGCGTTGGTGAGTTTTTTGTCATTATCGTGCATGCTACTTTGCTATTATCATATTATCCTCTATCTGTGAGAGTGCGGATTGGGTATCGCATGGTTGTGTCGCGTTGGTCAGTTTTTTGTCATTATCGTGCATGCTACTTTGCTTTTATCACATTCTCCTCTATCTGTGAGAGTGCGGATTGGAAATGTATCGCATGGTTGTGACGCGTTGGTGAGTTTTTTGTCATTATCGTGCATGCTACTTTGCTATTATCACATTCTCCTCTATCTGTGAGAGTGCGGATTGGAAATCTTAGGTTATTCTGTCCAAAGATAACCGGGATTGACAATCCGTGGGTGAGTAGTGAGCTCTCCTCCTAAAATCCATTCTATAATAGTATTATAAACTAAAAGAGCTGTGTCTGTAAATTTATGATACATTAACCCTTGCCCACGGCTCTGGCACAGCCAAAAACTAGTTTTAGGTTATACTCGTATGTCAGGTTCCCGATATAATATCCGGATAAAATGTATACCAGTTTTTAAGTCTAATCAAGAACTATCAAATAAAAAAGTTGCAAACAAACTGACATTCAGACAAAAAAAAAATGTTTTGTGTTCAGACACGCTATTTACACTAATACAGTAATTTTTCCGCAAATATCTTAAATGTACAGACACAGCTCTGTTACATCTTTATAATATATGTAGTTAGGATTAGAATAATCAAGTAGGTAATTTAAGCGGCTATTAGGAACATATAACATTTTTATAAGAATTTTTATCTTTTTATTTGTTTGTCTGTATGTGTGTGAGCGGATTTTTATAAAACCTTTTTTTAAAGCTGATATATTTTTTATCTCGCTACTGTATCGGGAACCTGAAATATAACCTAAAAATTAGCTCTCGTCTGCGGCGAAGCTGCCGGCAAAGGCTAGTAATATATACGTAGATATTCTGACTAATTTAGAATTCGAAATGACACCACCTCATTCTTTACACGGGTGTCGTAAAGAACTACTACTAAGTACTTAATACTAACTGCTAGAAAACTCGAAAAAAAACCAGGTACGCATGTAATGTTTGGTACCACTTATTGTGTGATTTAACTGGTACATACTAGGTACCTTTGCCATATAAACTAGCTCACACGCACAAATAATTGATTTGATCCATCCATCAGCCTTTTAATGTCCACTGCTGGACATAGGCCTCCCCAAGAAATGGGGGATAATGCTGTAATCGCCACGCTTGGCAGGCGGGTTGGCGATCGCAGTGGATGTTGTTAATACTCGAGGGAGTACTGCTGCCCACTCCCCCGGCATTCCCTCAGTCGGCTCTTACGACTCCCGTGGGTAGAGAGGGGTGGGACAATCCTAAAGCCGGCCGCACGGCGAATTGATTTAATACTGGCTGTAATTTGTATCGTTAATTGAACATATGTAAATCCCAGCTTGAATAGGCTGGCTCGATCGGGGAAGTACCAACCTTTCACAAAAAATCATCATGAAATAATAGTAGGGGTACCAACCGTTTGTTTCGTATGGTGAATTCTTATTCACCGGCACTCTCGTGCCCAAACCCTCACCCTGTCCTCTCCTTGCTACCCTTCCTATCCTCTCCAATCCCCTTCCGTGGAGAAGGCGACGCGCGAGTGATGCCTATGGTATTCTATAAGCTACGGTAACCATTTACCATCAGGTGGGCCGTATGATTATCCCCTTAATATGTCATTGATGGCGTATTCAAAATACTCCTCGCGTTTTTACAGTAATCAACATTATTGATGATACAAGAATATTAATTCACTTGTCTATGGCACCGATGTATTTTCATACACTAGAGCGTTCTATAGCAATTGTTTTCTTAAGCACACACACTAATCATTACTTAGTGTAACTTAAAGTATGAGAAACCAAATAATATAAATAATAGACAATTTAAAAGCATTTTACAAAAAATATTATTGTTATCGTTTTCACAATCTATTAATTACGTACTCGTTACTGCGTATTGTTAATAATAACTGATACAATATAATAGAGCAAATATCTATATTCAAAGTTTAAAATCGATTTATACAATAGAACTGAATGTAATTGATATGTCGAGCGCTCGCCGGAGTCCGGAAATTGGCCGTACAGTAGGTTGCCTTTGCCTCATCCGATGCAAAGAGCAGTGTGGCTTGTCTTTTGACCCGTTGAACTATGCAAATGGCTGCTAAAGAAAGGTAGGTTATATTCGAAATATGAAAAGTTCTATTTCTAGATTAATCTAAAGTTGGTGGTATATATTTTTATCGTTTCGATCGCTTACTTTATTAATATTACATTCATACAATATTCAAATTCATAGCAAACTCTAGGTATTCATTAAGGGAAATATTTTTTGACTTTATCTCATCAGCGTATCTCGATGCAACATTTGAAAAAGTAGCTTCAGCCCACGACTTCATTTGCGTGGACTTTAAATATTGTATTTATTAAGATGATAATTTATCCGTAAGTATATCAAATTGCGTTCGAAAGGGTTTAGTCGTTAGGTCTATATAACAAAAATATATATCCTATGGGAGCTTTCCGATTAAATTAAAAATCTTTTTAGGAAAAAATATCATTAAAAAAAAGGAAAGGGATAGGAGGTACAGGGGATAGTAAGGATAATGAGGAAAAGATAGGGAGAGGGTTTGGGCCTCCGTAGTAATTGTTGCGATCATTTTATAGAGTTAGATATAGGTACAATCAAATAAATAATAAATCATAATGCTTACAGGCAACATTATAACACTCAATACCTAAGCTGAAATTATGATGTTCTTTACGACTAAACAATAATATTAAACTACACTAAAATACTACAATTATAATCATAATTTACCACCTACTAACAATATAAATCTAAAACAAAAGGTCCATTATTTACGAGGAAAACAATAGATGACCAATCATTTATAGCTTAGACTATTAATTATCAAGTAATTTGACAGCAATAAAATCCGTAGATTACTTGTATTAAGGAAAAACTGTTCATAATTTATAAATCACACCTGTATAGCTTGCGTGACCTTTCATTAGAACGCAACTAGCAATTTCGTATACAATTCTATTTATTCAACGATAAAACTATATTTGTTGACCTTATTTTTTAAGGAATATAGTCGACAGTGAAATAAAACTAGTCATAGACAATGATAAATACAGTGTTGCCAACATTAAATGGTGTTTTCGGAATTGTATATTGTCTGTGTCATTACATCGTATATTATATATTCATCGTCGTAACAAATTGTTGTTTGAAACAATTTGAACTTCATAATAAACTTATAAAGTATTTTGTATAAATTTTTAATAAAATTGCTGTAACAGTATGGTGGTGTTTAGGTACTTACTTCGCCAATCAAGTTTGATTATCACGCAGAACAAATATATATGGTCGTAAAGACATCTAAAACAAATGTGAAGTGGAGATTGGGTAACACCGTTAGGTTACTGCGATAGCTTAGCTGTCCAGAGCACTTCTCCTGATTGGATGGGACGCAGTATCGAATCATGCTCACAGTAAAACTTTCTTTTTCCACTTTCACAAATAATTTATTCTTTAAAGTAGCTGTGCATGTTTAGTGCTAAAATACAGATCAAAATAAATATGTATGGCTGTATAGAGAGCCTGGTAATTTTATGTAACTGTTATATTTGTAATACCCCAACGTTACGTGCTTATTTCGTAATACGTACGATGTATCGTGATTCTCAAAAAATTAAAGCAATTTATGGCCAAAAAGGGCCCCTAATATTGAACTTTCTGAACATCATATTCTTTTTCTTTATACCAGGATCCTTAACAAAAGCTTAAAAGATACTCAATAGCTTGTAAGAAAGTTGTTCAATTTGAAATTAATATTCTCGGGGCATCCTAAGACTTCCACCTTAATTGCTGAGCACCCGACTGTAGGCTTAGCGCGTTGATTTATATCAAAGAACGACCACAAATACCCTATTAATGAGAGACGGTAAATTGTACTGTTATAAGGGTATAATATTGAGATACGGCATTAATATCTTGATTACGGCATTAATATATAAGATTCTACAAGGTATGACTAAGGATTTGTATGAGCAATTTTCATTGACTAGATGCTACCTAATCTTATCTTAGCACTTGTAGTTGCCGTTGGTAAGTTGTTATTTGTTTATTTTACAATTGCTACATGAGTGTCACAGTGTTTGTCGCCATTCTCCTCCGAAACGGCTTGACTGATTCTTATGACATTTTGTGTCTCAGTATATTCAGTAGGTCAGAGAATAGGATGTAAACTATTTTTCATAGCCCTTTTTTGTCGCAACAATTTTTTTTTTTTTATGCTTCGGCATTACGTAAGTTATTTTTTCTACGCTAGAAATTCCCTAAAAAATCTTTAGAAATAATTTATATGGCAAAACAACGTTTGCCGGGTCAGATATTTCTTTATTATATTTTATTACATAATGTAAATTGCGCGAATTATACTGGGTGCATGCAAATTCACGATAGTAAAGTATAATAAGGTAGCATAAAAAAACACTTTGTAGAGAATAATCCTTTTTTTGTTTTTTTACACGCTTTTTAGCTTCACCTGTATGTTTGTATGTTTTTATATTTGTATGTTTGTAACCGACTCCTTTGGACGCGATTTTGACCCACTTTAAACGGCCAGATTTCGTTCAAACTTTGTAGATTTATCGAGAACCGATGACAATCCACTAATTTGATAAAATTATTCGGTATTTGTCGGTTTTTAGGGTTCCGTAGTTGTTGAATGTGGAAGTTTCTGAATCGCGATATTAAGATGTGCACCAGCGTTGTCCGATGTTTCTGAATCGCGATATGAGTGTTTGCGAAATAAGAATCTTTTTGCTTATATTTTAGTTTTTAGTATAGTTATTTATCTATGTTCTACTTTTATGTAGTTATTACTTTTACTTTACTCTTGTCTCTTTGCTTCGTACTTTTGAAGTTTTGATGCTATTTTGAGACTAAAAAGAAGAAAATAAATTATAGTTTAAAAACTCAAATAGCACGTTTATATAATACTATCTGATATTTACGCGAATGTTACACATTTTGAAATAAAACTACGTTTACGGAATCTATCGCGTTTACTTGATTTTACTACTATCCCGACGTTTTGAACACTTTACAACATTCATGATCACGGGTGGACTTAGATGATAGACGACATATCAGCCTTGGACGTCGTAAAAACTTAATTTAAAGGAAAATTTATTTGTCTTAGATTGGCAGTGTGGTGGAATGTTGTTCCAACACTTGGTGGCAGCATATTTGAAACTTCCCCTGAATGCGGATGTTTTAAACTGAGGAATGGATAACGAATTCGTCACCGTCCGGGGACAGTACCTAGAATAGGCTCGACGTCAACGTAATTTATCAAATAGATATTTTGGGTTTTTATTTGTAATGAGACCAAACAGTAGCGTAGCAAAATTAAGTTTTCGTCTGTTTTTCATTTTCAACATATTGGCTTCATTAAGGTATGGCGTGACATAGCTACGACGCGGAATTCGGAAAAGAACCTAGCGCAGGCATTTTGTACACGTTGTATAAGCTTTTCGGTTCGCGATAATAGACACGGACCATACACGATGTCATAGTAATTAAATTTTGATAATATAAGGCTATCGACTAGTCTTTTCCTTATTGCCTGAAATTATATTTAATAATTTTAACCTATAAAAACAATTTTTGACTATGTTACTAATGTGTTCCTCGAAACGTAGCTCAGGGTCAATACAAAGTCCAAGACTCTTAGTAGATTCAACTCGGTTCACAGACTTCCCCATTAGTTTTATATTCAGATTAGCGGATATAATAGAAATTATTTGATTCCTGCTACCCGCTACTAGAAACTTGGTTTTGTCAGGGTTTAGGACCAGAGAGTTCTGCTCGAACCAGGTGACAATTCCCTTAAGCTGTTCGTTTATTTTTTGTACTGATTTAGAGGTCTCACTTGCTTTAAATGACAAATATATTTGTATATCGTCTGCATACATGTGATACTTGCAGTCTCTGATACAGTTACCTATATCTGCACTTAATAGGATGTATAATAGCGGCCCGAGCAGGGAACCTTGAGGAATACCTCTGGGCACTAGCTTTACTGTTGAACATACTTTCGAGTCATCATTTGTCTGTGTTTCTACGTATTGTATTCTATTTTGTAAATAATCAGCGAACCATTTAACAGCGTTTGATTCAAACCTATAGAATGCCAGCTTGGACAATAAAAGTGATATGTTGATAGCATCGAAAGCCCGCGAGTAATCTAGTAATGTGAGTATCGTACCACGGTCCCGAGCCTCAAGGATGTTGCCCACGTCTGCCATAGCAGTCACCGTACCACGTCCCGACCGAAACCCCGACTGCAAATCAGGTAAAATATTATTGTCCTCTAGATATGACATTACCTGATCATAAACTACCCGCTCTATTATTTTAGACATACAGGGAAGAATACTAATAGGTCGCAAATCTTTATAATCAAGCGGGTTGTTATTTTTCTGTACTTTTTGGCTGTACGATTGCGCAACGCCAAAACGACGGAAAAGAATTAGAATCAATCGGAAACCGGGAAGAGTGTCAAATTTGAACAGTACAAGTACAATAAAAGCGTCGCCAGGCTAACAGCCGATTTTACCCGCTCTCCGCATTAGATGTTTCACATCAAAAGCGTGGGGTGCTTTTCACTATATAGGTGAACCATTTGTAACATTTGATTATGTACCTCACGCTTTTTTACAATCATTATTTATTGTAATATTATTTACTACTTTTTAGTTCCACTAGCTATTTAAAGCGTGTTATTTTAGTTTTTTAAACTATATTTTTTTTTGTTAAAACGGGAAACAATGTACCTAATCGCGTACCCTGCCGTTCGTGGCAAACAGGGTAGTGTGGGGCCTTCATCTACTTAATAAACCCGCCGTGTGCAGTCTCTCCAGAACTGGCGGACCACTGGATGTGGTATACATTACTTCAGTGGTTCGCCGTGTTTATCACAATCGTGTAACCTACCAACGGCATGTTCATGTGTTTCTTTAAAACTTGACTAATACCATAGTCATGTATTCGCTTATGATTCTGACTTCAAAGAAGAAATATGTTGCATGCAAAATGGTGTGTTATTACTGTTGATATAATTTTATTAATGGAGATATTTCAAGGGCACAAAAAGCACCAACACTGGACATGTGGAAAGAATGCCGGACGAGCGACTGGTTAAGAAGATATACAATGCGAAAGTGGAAGGATGTAGGTACAGGGGGAGACCGAGACTCACCTACCTAGACCAAATCGGTCATGTATTGAAGGAAAGTGGAGTCAGGAGTCTCCGAAGCCAGCGAGCGTGCATGAAGAGAGTTATGAATGTTGAGGAAGCGAGAGATGTATGCAAGAATAGAACCTCTTGGCACTCTGTTCTCCCTGCCTACCCCGCAAGGGAAATGGCGTGATGATAAGTAAGTAAGTAAAAAACTGTTTAAGAAAGTTCAGTCTTGGACGTCCGTGTGTTGTAGGTATTTTCGGAGAATGTATGTTAACACGATAACGGCCGAAATACTTTACTAATCGAGTCATTTTTTTTCTTTTACGATTCAGTATAATTATGAATAGAGCCCTATCACTTTTCACGGTCTGTTTCGATGTGGTTTAATTGTTATTAAATAAACAAAAAAAAATAGTGAATATTTACGCTCGACTCGACACTAAAACCAGCGCTATTCCTTATTTCGTGAAAACTACTTCTATATACCAATATAGTAATACTTCTTAAAATTAGCGCTAGATGGCGTATAAGACATGAGAACCACATTAATAGATACTTTTAGAAATTAGCGCTATCTGTTATACTAGTTAGGGCGTAATTAATTAATACGCTCTTTAGTATAAAACGGTTTTAATTTACCAAAAAAACCCAAATCAAACAACATAAGATAACTGTTCTCTCTTTACAATACAGAGTATATCTTGTCTACAACAAGTCTATTCTACTGGTAATCCCAGTGCTACCCTCTAGTTAGATATAATAATATATAACACTATCTATGTGATTTATTGAAAACTATTTAGTAAGACCAATACATTATTAGTTACTTATCAAATAATAAATTTTATTGTGAAAAATGAAGATTATGAGGCGTGCACTTTTGGATTTTCCAAAGTATTTTATTATACTACACGGGTGGCAAGTTAGCGGTTACCATAGCCTATAGACGCTGAGCAATACCAGAGGCATCACTCGCGCGTCACTAACTCCAAGAAAAGAGGTAGGAGGTGGGGAGAAAGGATAATAAGGAAAGCACTCACTAACAACAGTTTTGAGATCACCATTGGCCCAAATCCCCTGCCAATCTTCTACTTACTAACCTTCCTATCCTCTACTTAGTATCCTTTCTATCCTCTCATTATTAACTTTTCTCGACACCTCCTAACCCTTTCCTCGGAGATGGCGACACGTAAGTAATGCTTAGAAAGAAAGAAAGAAAATAATTTAATTGCCACTAGTAATAAAGGATAAAACAGAATTTAGACATATAATGTCGAGGTGACTATAAGGCCCGCATTCAGCAACTATGTCACAGTGCACCGTATTAAAACACACTGCAACGCTGGTTTTCAATGCGGCCTGCGTTAGTGACGTACGGACTTGGTACGGACTTACTTAGTACTTTATACAGACTGCTTCTGGTGTTGCTACCGTCTCTAGGCTGCGGTAAACGCTTACCATCAGGTGAGCCGTGTGTTTGTTTGCCATCCACGTAGTACAAAAAGAAACAATAGGATTACCTATCGTTGCTACTCGCTGGTCTTCTGTAAAAGGATGCTAGTTCCCCGATCAAGCTGGATATCCATTCATCCTGGTTCTACTAGCAAAATATGGGTATATATATATATATATATATATATATATATATATATATATTTTATTGCATGTAGTGGCAGATGAGCCACGACCCATCTAATGGTAAATGGTGACCGTCGCTCATGGACTCAACTATACCGAGACTATTGTCAAGCCGTTGCTCACCATTTAATTTCGCAGATATGAAAGGAAAGAATAAACGGCTATCTCCTGCTACAGCCAAAACGCAACGATGTGGTGATGGTGATACCAACCCGCTCGGACCCGATACCAAGTGAGCACTCCCACTTGGTACCCAGCCCTACCACCAGTCATGCAATGGATGATAATTGCTTACTTCCCTTAGTCGCCTCATACGACACCCGTAGGAAAGAATGGGATGGTGACACTTAGTCCGTCACCATACGGACGAATTTCAGATACCGAAGAGTCGATTTCGGTTTCAATAGAAAGTCCAATTTAGGTCAGACACCAAGAGGAAGATACAGAGGGGATTGGGCCTCCGGCGCTTTCACAAAAAAATACACGACTACTTACCGATTGATTTAAGATTATTAGCAACATTTTAAACAAAAAGAGGTAATTCTTTTATAGATTAAACTACCAATACTGTATACCCTAAATTTAATATGCACTGTACCTATTCACGCTAACCTCAACTACGTAATACCCAGCATAAAACACTTCAGTATTATATAGCTTAACATTATTTTCCAGTTATTACGTCAAGTGCAGTGGAAACTAAACGGGTCAGTGAGTTTCCCTGGCACCACGCCACACGGTACATTTTGTTAACAGATGTTCCACATGTTCAAATTGCACAGATGTTTATTTTGATAGAACATATTCTTTAATCTAAGATATAGGAGTTCGTAGTAGAGCCTTGCTTATCTCAGCATGAATAGGCCGGCTCGATCGAGGAATTGTCTGACAGAAAATCGTCTTGAGACCACGGTAGATACTAGGCCCGAACCACCTCCCTATCCTTCCTTGACGGGCCTCGTGGCGTAGTTGGTAGTGTAACCGACTTTCCGTGCATGGTCATGGGTTCGTTTCCCACTCAGGACAGTTATTAGTTAATGAACACTGATATTTGTACTACGTCTGGGTGTTTTCTATCTATTATATGTATGTATTTACAAAAAAGTAGAGTAATATATGTATTATATCCGTAATCTGCTACCCATAGTTCAAGCGTTAAGCTTAGTTTGGGACCAGAGGACGTAGTGTGAACTGTCCGTAAATATTTATTTATATTTATTTATTTCCTATGCCCTCTTTAATATCTATCCTATCCTAACATTATCTTCCTCTCCGCCTTTTGTCACTTTCCTTGGAGATGGCGACGTGAGAGTAATGCCTCTGGTGTTGCTAGCGTCTATAGGCTACGGTAACTGTTTATGTGAGCCGTACGCTAGTTTGGCACTCACGTAGTATTAAGAAAATATTCTTATTATTATAGAATGGATATTTTAGGAGGAGAGCCCACCACTCACCCATGGATTGTCAATCCCGGTTATCTTTGGACAGAATAACCTAAGATTGCCAATCCGCACTCGCCTTTCTGTTGCGCCGTGTGGGGCCGGCTTTAGAATTGTCCCACCCCTCTCTACCCACGGGAGTCGTAAGAGCCGACTGAGCGAATACCGGGGGAGTGGGCAGCAGCACTCTCTCGAGTATTAACAACATCCACTGCGATCGCCAACCCGCCTGCCAAGCGTGGCGATTACGGCATTATCCCCCATGATGGGACCGCTCGTTGTGGCGTTCTTTTGGGGAGGCCTATGTCCAGCAGTGGACGTTGAAAGGCTGGTGGATGGATGGATGGATGGAAAACTGTTTGTCTGTTTGTTTGTTTGGTTAATCTTTAAAATTATATATCAGCTGCTACTCACGACTTCGTCGACGCGGAATTTTGTTATTTTCTTTAGTTGTGCGGAACCCTAAATGTTTTTCCAAAATAAATGTAGCCAAGTTACTCTACATAATTATCTATCTGTAATTTAAACACTACAAACAGACACTTTAATTTTGTTTATCTGTATAAATAGCTTAGTAGGTCAACATTATGAAACAAAACTACGTTTGCCGTGTGTGGCCGGCTTTAGAATTGTCCCACCCCTCTCCACCCATGGGAGTCGTAAGAGCCGACTGAGGGAATATCGGGGCAATGGGCAGCAGCACTCCCTTGAGTATTAACAACATCCACTGCGATCGCCAATCCGCCTGCCAAGCGTGGCGATTACGGCATTATCCCCCATGACGGGACCGCTCGTTGTGGCGTCCTCTTGGGGAGGTCTATGTCCAGCAGTGGACTTCGAAAGGCTGATGGATTACGGAATCTATCGCGTTTACTTGATTTTCTACTATCCCGACATTTCGAATACTGTACTGTTAAAACTTACTTTTTTTTATTGCTTGTGGTGGCAGACGAGCCACGGCCCACCTGATGATAAATGGTAACCATCGCTCATGGACTCAACTATACAGAGAGTTTTGTCAAGCCGCTGCTCACCATTTCACTCACATTTCATCTATGAAATTAACAAATTACTTAATTCTTTCAACTGAAACAATACACCATCAGCCTTGGACATCTAAATCCACTCGTGATCATGAATGCTGTAAAGTATTCGAAACGTCGAGATAGTAGAAAATCAACTAAACGCGATAAATTCCGTAAACGTAGATTTATTTCATAGTGTCCAATTCGCGTAAATATCAGGAAGTATTAATAGGTCAACTAATAAAATAAGGTTAAATATACATATTCCAATGCACCTCTTTGACCCTGATTCCTTGACGCAGCAACGCTTCAGATAAGCCCAAATTCATTGCAGACCGCAATACAACAGTCTAATAAAGTCTAACTTGATTTGACCTCGTGGAGTTGAGGCTTAGATTTTTGGGGCGCGGTGCAAGGTCGGTAATAAATTAGATTGAGTAGTGTTTAATTATTTGGCTTTGAAGCTCGTGCAGCAAGTCTACCAGCGAATCGAGGTTTATTAAAATTGTTATTGTAAATAAGTTACCGAATATTTGGACTGAATTGTATAACGAATTATGAGTGACAGTACTAGTTCAAAAATAATATCTTTTATGGTAGCCACTGCCAACGTGATGGTACGTGGTAGCCGCTCATGAACTCAATAATACTAAGATATTAGTTTTCACTAACGACCCTTAGATTTTTGCCTGTAATTGTTTATGCTGTATAAAGCTAAGCTGGTACCAGCGGCAAAACACACGTGCTTTAGACAAAAAAAAATATTTATTCTATACTAGCCTTTGCCCGCGGCTTTGCCGCAACCAAAAGCTAGTTTTTAGGCTATATCTGAGGTTCCCGGTATAGTAGCGGAATAAAATGTATACCAGTTTTTAAGGCTAATCGAGAGCTATCAAATAAAAAAGTTACATCACAATCTGTTCACTAGTTTTTGCGTGATGCGCGAACATACAAACAGACAAACACAAAAAATTAAAAGAACTCGTTTTGTGTTTAGACACGCCCATATAGCCTATTACAGTCATTTTTTCTCAAATATCTTAAATGTATAGACACAGCTCTGTTACAGCTTTATAATAGTATAGATGTGAAATGGATATATACAGATTTTTTAAAAATTCTGTATTTTCTACAATAAACTTTCACCACCCTTCTCATCATCCTGTTATGTAAAAAATCAAGAAGCTTGAAAGACAACATTATTTTTATTTAAGTAGATACATTTCAAATGGTATATTTAAAATTTCCATGTTACCACATAAAATGTGAATCCTATACAAAAATCTGAAACATCATCATCAATCATATTAGTTTTTTTTTTATGCTACATGGGTGGCATGCAAGCATACGGCCCATCTGATGGTAAGCGGCTACCGTAGCCTATAGACGCTAGTAACGCCAGCGGCATCACTCGCAATTCTTCACGTCCAAGGAAAGGGACAGAAGGTGGAGAGGAACGATAATAAGGATAGGATGGATGCCAAGGATAATAACCGGCGATCTCACTCACTACACCTTTGTTTCACGCCGATCTTAGGCTCTAGTGGTAGAGCCTTGCTTATTGCAGTATGAATGGGCCGTCTCGATAGAGGAAGTACCATTCTCACAGAAGATCAGTATAAAACAGTAGTACTCCTACTATTTAATTTCGAATGTTGAGTGAGAGCGCTGGAGACCGAAGCCCCCTTCTTATTCTCATTTCTCTCCTTATTCAATAAGCAAAGACTTTCATACATAGTTCCGATTGTCCTGTACTACTCTGGTCATTGCCCCGAATGACGGGGTGAGCTGTTAGATATCTACATTTTGCCCACCTTGATAAAAAAGATAAAAAACGCTAGAAAAAAAAACAAAGAAAGAATATTATTATTACATACAAAATTACAAATGCTTGTAATACGGAATGCTATCAAGATCTATCACTGTAATTGGAAGTAGAATCTGCACGTGATGCAGTGATGTTTGGTGATTGACGCGCAATCATGACGCCCCACATCCGGGATCAACTGACATCTTTATGAGTGTGACTACGTTGATAACTGTATCGTTTCCCTGTACATACGGGAACAAAACTGTTTGGAAGTATGAATCTATATTTTTATAAACTTTTCGAAAATATAAATCCATTTTTGAGTGGCAGTTATTATTTTTGAATGGCTGATTTAGGTCTTTACGAAAATGATTAAAAATGTAAAAAATATATTATTCTTAAAAAAATAATTAAGGTAAGTATAAACATGGAATTCTGCCCGTAGTATATTTTTATTTTAGCCTTTTCCCACGGCTCCGCCGCAAACAAAAGCTAGCTTTTTGGGTTATTTCTCAAGACATGCTTTTGTGGACAAATTTTACATATTTCTAGGGCTCTTTTTGTATATCAAACTTAATAGGTTATTGAATATAAATAGCGTAAATCATAAAAAAAATAATTCTATTGTAACAATATTTGGAAAAGCTCAATTACGCAGAGAAATTGCTAGACATTACGAAATAATATATGTATTCCCCTAAATTCCTTATACTTCCTTAAGCTTGTTTCAATAAATTATAGTTTTATTCGGTTATATTAAATTATTTAGTTAAGTACTTAAATAGGTCACGATTTAAAATGTTCGGCAAAGCGATAGCCTGAAACACAGGTCTAACCTAGTTCAGGTAAGCTACCATAATTTATATCAATCCCTTTGTTTTTTATTTTTTGCTATATCACTAACCTAGTTCCTAACTATACTTTATAAAGATTTATATAATTTATGTGCAAGATAGTATAGTATGTATATTTATAAACATTATTTGTGAAAAATTTACTATAAATAAATCTATTATTATTATTAGTATACATTATATTATTATATATAATATACTGATTTAGTAGCATGATAAAATGTATTCCAATTTTTCCAATTTTCAAACAAAACATTAAAATCCGTTCAGTAGGTGTTGCGTGATGTCCGAATTAAACAGGACAAAATTTAAAAAAAATTGATTTGTGTTCAGAGCCACTTGACAGACACTTCGGATGTCAGCTGCATCCAGCCTGTACCTTAGCTTTTTTAGATCATCACCTAATATCGTAGACGCGATTCAATTCATATTTCGTCTTTTCCCTAGTCGGCTAGGCCTACAGTTTGTTCAGTTTTAACTGATGACCCACCAGTATTCACACGGAGGAACTACTTATTTCACCTCCATGACTCAACTAAGGGAAAAACTGACGACTTTAGAACAAGACAAGAGTCAGATTTTTTATTCAGGTCTTGACAACATATAACAACTGGCAGGATGTTATTTGAAAGCCGGAACCCACTGCTTAACATGCCTTTGGAAGTACGGTAGAGATCAGGTGTCCACAAGTAGCTGTCATTTTTGGTCACCCATTCTGATTACCAACCGAGTGAAATTTGCTTAAACTTGCCGATCGTTTTAAGTTAAGTTTGCAAGTGCACAAATAGGCTACGACCAATTTGTGGCCCGCCAATAAAGGCGGAGAGACGGCACACGGAGGGTTTATTTAGTGGGTGAGGGCCCCACACTACCTTGTTCTTTGCCCCGAACGACGGGGTGTGCGGTTAGGAACATTTTAACCTGCTTAAATAAATAAAAACAAAAGCTACGACCAATTTATTCATATGTATCACCCTGACATGATGACAGACTTGAATACAAAACAATATCGACAGCAATACGACAATAAGGGGTAAACTATAATATGAATTAGACTAATATGTATCTACGTTTAGATCAAAAACGTAAGTTGGTCGCACAGACAAGGCCATAACCGTGTAATAAAGTTAAACAACTGTTTTAACAGCACATTTTATTGAGTAGCGTGCGATTGTACCTGCCGCTGGTTGAAGTAGGACAAATAAATCATATCGCTCATATTAAATGGAAAACTTCGAATTGTATGTTACCAGAGTAAAAAACTGTTAATTATATTTTGTGACCCGATTACTTTCCTTTCAGAGTGTACAATTGTTCAAGAGAAAATAAACTTTCGTAGATTTATTTGCTTATAATATGTAAAATATTATAATCAAATAAATCTACGAATATTTCATTATTATGTCCGTGTGGTGACGGACTAAGAATACAAGTGTCACCACCCCATTCTTTCCCGCGGGTGTCGTATGAGGCGACTAAGGGAAGTAAGCAATTATCATTCATTGCATGACTGGTGGTAGGGCTGGGTACTGGGTAATCACTTGGTATCGGGCCCGAGCGGGTTGCTACCACCATCTCCCGTGTGACCGGCCATGAAGCACATAGTTGCGTTTAGGCTGTAGCAGGAGATAGCCGTTTATATTTTATTTCATATCTGTGAAATGAATTGGTGAGCAGCAGCTTGACAATACTCTCGGTATAGTCGAGTCCATGGGCGACTGTTACCATTTACCATCAGGTCTATCCGTGGCTCGTCTGCCACTAAACGCAATAAAAACCAAATGCGTATATAAATCCATCCATCCATCCATCAGCCTTTCAACGTCCACTGCTGGACATAGGCCTCCCCAAGAGAACGCCACAACGAGTGGTCCTGTGCTGACCGCATCTAACGGCTCCCCGCGGCTTTCACCAGATCGTCGGTCCACCTGGTGACGGGCCGTCCTACGCTGCGCCGTCCGATACCGGGTCGCCACTCGAGAGCCTTACTTCCCCAACGGTTGTCGGTTCGTCGAACGATGTGGCCTGCCCATTGCCACTTCAGCATGGCAACCAGGAGGGCTATGTCGGTCACTCTCGTTCTCCTATGGATCCCCGTATTACGGATTCGATTACGTAGGGAAATACCAAGCATAGCCCGCTCCATGGCCCGCTAAGCGACTTTGAGCCTTGATACGAGGCCAACATTCAGAGACCACGTCTCTGTTCCGTATGTCATCACTGGTAACACACACTGGTCCGTAGACCTTCGTTTTCAGACACTGCGGAATATCGGACGAGAAGATCTTCCTTAGCGTCCCGAACGCTGCCCAGCCGAATTAGATTCGTCGATTGACCTCTTCCTCGAAGTTGTTCCTACCTAACTGGCCTGTTTGTCTCAGGTAGACATAGTGGTTGACAACTTCGAGAAGCGCGCTCTCGACTAGAACCGGTGCTGAAATAACATGTACATTAGACATGACTTTCGTCTTGTCTATGTTCATTTTGAGACGGTCGCTAGTCGGGAAACCCTGCTGAGATCATTGAGCATGGTGCCAAGGTCCTCCAGTGATTCTGCCATGACTACGATGTCGTCGACATATTGAGGTGAATGATGTATTCGCCATTGATGTTGATGCCGAATCCGGTCCAGTTCAAGAGCTTGAAGACATCTTTCAATGCAGCGGTGAAGAGTTTCGGGGACATAACGTCTCCCTGTTTTACACCTCTCTGCAGTTGGATTGGTTTCGTACTCCTATCCTGAACACGGATTGACATGGTGGCGTTTCTATAAAAGCACTTCAGCACTTCGATGCACCGATAGTCAATTTGGCACCGCTGAAGGGACTGCAGCACCACCCAAGTTTCAATCGAATCGAAGGCTTTCTCATAGTCCAGAAACGCCAGACACAGAGCCCGATTTTATTCCTCGGTTTTCTGTATAATCTGGCGTAGCGTATGGATGTGGTCTATATACTATAGCCTTTTCGAAAACTGGCTTGTTCGGGAGGCTGGAAGTCGTCAAGCCTGCGCGTGAGTCGATTTGTAATGATCCTCGAAAACAACTTATAGACGTGGCTCAATAGCGAGATGGGTCTATAGTTCTTCAAGAGGGTTCTGTCACCTTTTGTTGAAGAACAGCACCACCACGCTTCTGGTCCACGACTCTGGAACGTCGCCCCCAAGATCGACGGAATTGAACAGCCTCTGAAGAGCTTTTAAGACTGGCTTTCCGCCTGCTCTCAGAAGCTCAGTGGTGATTCCGTCGTCTCCCGGTGCCTTTCCGTTCTTTAGTTGTTTGAGAGCCATTCTGATCTCGTACAGGCTAACCGTCCGGGATATCTTCGGTAAAGTGCCGAGTTAGCTTGGATCTGGGATCTTGGACCAAGCCGACAACAGGACTCTGGGATCTGTACAACTGTCCATAGAACTGGTGGACCTCTCTCAAGATATCATCTTGGGATGAAATGACAGTGCCGTCGTTGGTCCTCAGCTTAGTAAACTGGCTTTGGCCGACAGACAGATCTCTTGCAAACACTTTCGAGCCTTGGTTCCGCTCTATCGCCTCTTTAATGCGGATAGCATTAAATTGGCGAATATCATGTCGCACGGCCTTGGAGATCTGTCTGTTTAACCGCCTCAGGCAGGACCAATCGGATGAAGACTGGACTGTCATTTCTTTTCTCCTTTCCATGAGCTTGAGAGTATGGTCCGAGAGTTCACGAGTCCTACTAACGCGACGGGCCTTGGCGTAGGTCGACCCGACCGCTTGGACGAACCTGCTGTTCAAATCGCTCGCTGATTCGCACTCATCTAGACATTGGAAGCGATTTTGTAGTTCGAGCTGAAAGCTCTCAGGGTTCTGGTATTGCGCAGGTTTTGGTCGGAGCGTAGACTTCATCAAGCGTAACCTCTCGACTTTCGTGCTAATATTCAAGATGCCCCTGACTAGTCGGTGATCACTCCCAGTTTTAATCCTGCTGATCACTGAGACATCATTGAATATGTGTCGTTTGTCCGACAAGATGAAGTCAATCTTGTTTTTTACTGAACCATCAGGGCTGATCCAGGTCCATTTCCGCTGGGGCTGTTTCCTGAAGAAGGAATTCATAATGTAGAGGCCTTCCTTCTCCAGAAAATCACCTGTGATGACCCTGTGATTCCTCTGCCCGAAAACATAGTGCCCCACTTTCAGCTCATCGTCTGTCCTTTTGCCTAGTTTCGCATTAAAGTCTCCCATAACCACCGTGAAGTAGGTTTTAGACGAGTGGATGGCCTTCGAGATATCTTCATATAGAGCCTCCACCTCGTCGTCGGAGTGTGTCGAGGTTGGTGCGTAAACCTCTATGACCTTCAACGAATACCTTTTGATTATTCTAAGTATAAGGTACGCTACCCTACGCGACACACTCTCAATCCTCTCCACGTTGCCTACGAGAGACCTGCGAACGATAAACCCGACACCTCCTTGGGACTGGTGGTCGCCCTCCCGGTTGAAGAGCAAGTTCCCGAACTGGAGGATTGTCGTGCCCTCACCCTCTCTTCGGACTTCTGACAGCCCTATAACGTCCCAGCGGATCTTGCTAAATTCCTCTTCCAGCTCGGTGATTCTCTCGTCGGTTCGAAGTGTCCAAACGTTGTGCGTTACTAGGGCCAGAGGTCGTTGTTTGTGGTAGCCTTTCCGCGACCGGAGATTCTTCGCACCCCCTGCTCCGCCGTTACCGGGCCCGCTACCGTTAGGACTGGGGGCCATTTTATGTTGTGTGCATGTCATGGGGGATAATGGCGTAATCGCCACGCTTGGCAGGTGGGTTGGCGATCGCAGTGAATGTTGTTAATACTCGAGGGAGTGCTGCTGGCCACTCCCCCGGCAGTCCCTCAGTCGGCTCTTACGACTCCTGTGGCTAGAGAGGGATGGGACAATTCTAAAGCCGGCCCCACACGGCCAAAATATACTAGCTAAAAGCTGAGCTTTGTGAGGGCTCGCGAAGTTTTCTACTTAATTTATAATTTTCGACAGATGGCATTAGGAATACAATAAAATATTAATTAATAAAAATTGTTATATATTTTATATGTATAAAATACTATGTTTTATGATATATAACATATCTAGAAATAAATTGATATTACTATGTCAAAGCCCAAATCTGAAAGTGTGATAGTTTCTCAGTAAAGTGTACTACAATATGCATATATTGTGGATTAATACTAGGGCTCGCTCTGCTCGTCCTAATGATTATGTGTATATAAAGATAATAACTGCCCCGAAGGTGCAGCGGTAGTGTAAGCAACTGCTGATCAAGAGGCCTCGGGTTCGATTCCCGGGTCGGGCAGTATTATTGAACTGTTTCGTAAAAGAATACTTCCCAGTAGCAGCCCAGAGTTTGGAAATGTACCTATTAAAAAGCGATAGGCTCGCCCCCTATAACATGGAACTTAAACATAGTTGTCAAACCTTGGGTGTGAAATACACCTCTGCCTACCCCTTCGGGGATACCGGCGTGAGACTATGAATGTATGTATGTAAAAATAACAATATTATTAAATTGTTTTAAGGAGTCTGTTATTTTATATAACAAACAATCGTCCCACTTGACATGCTTAGCCATATAAAGAACACAAACTTCTTATTATTTCTTTTATTGTTTTATTTTTAATTTCAATTCTTTGTTGTAATTGTGATAAGTGAATTTAATAAATGATGACGCTTAAATGATACATGCTTTGTTAGTATTAACAGATAGGGTAGCGTTTTCTATGAAATCGCGTTGTCAGCATTTTTCTCCCTTGCTTCACTGTCGATGTTATTGCTTTGCTTCTAAAAGTGCCAGGGTGATATTAAATTGTCCTAAATTTCATAACATAAATACAGATAAACGTAAATCTGTTTAAAGGTTATCAATAACGCACATATAGGTTTGCGAGTACAGACGTAAACCATGTACGTATATTTAATCATTATAATAAAGATAATTCAAATTTACCCTAATGTTAGCGTATAACGTAATTAACGTATTCGAAGTATACCTTTTTTTGTTTTATGGACGACGATTATTGCTTAGTGTGAAATTATGTTTTTTCGGAATAGCAAAATGTTCACTAAATATTTTTTAACGCTATATCGTACAGTTGTATACCAGTATGCTAATATTTAATAAAAAGCTAGTAAGCCTTAAAGATTCATGAGATGGCGTTATAAAAATGGTTTTATTTCTTTTTTTGAAAAAACTATAGTATTTCTAGAATATACTATACATGTGTAGCTAAATTGAAGACGTACTATATAAATACATATTTCTATTCAAATCGTTAGAGCAATTTCTGAGATACGCAAAACTGACCGTAGCTTTGCCTGCGTTGCTTATTTATTTCTTAAAACTAAAATAACTATAGGTATATTAAAGTATAATATCGCAATATTAACAGACAGATTAATGATATGTAAGAATACATGCCGTGTGGGGCCGGCTTTAGAATTGTCCCACCCCTCTCCACCCATGGGAGTCGTAAGAGCCGAACGAGGTAATACTGGGGGAGTGGGCAGCAGCGTATCACTAACGTGCTCTGCACAAATCAAGCTTATTACTCACAGACTGGGTGAAGCCCTTATTATCCACACAAACGCGCCAATGAATTTGAGGATATAGAGTGTATAGCACGTTATTTTTTTAAATAGCTGTAATTTCAAACAAAAACATATAGGTGTATTTGAAATGAGGTTGAATTGGAATATTTAATTACACCAAATAAATTAAAATTTAACCAAATAAATTAAAAATGGCACAAAGTCAAATAAATTAAAATATTATACAAAATACTATCAGTTTCCCGACTTCATCAGCTATAATTTTTTACGTTTTAAATGCAATCCTGTCTTTTGCACCCTTGATATATACAATTTTGTAAATCACTGAAACACATTATTTTAAAATAAAAAAAATAAGTAAGATTCTTTATTCAAAAGTTTAACTGAAAGTTCATATCCCTAAAAGCTTACTACGGTTTTAAAGCTCCGTTTACTCTTCCGGTTTTTTGTTTTTTAAAGTATGATTACTATGCTGTCTTAGCACCTCTTTTGAAAAACTGCATAGATTTTTTTAGATACTATTCAGTAAGAAGGTTGTACATACAGTCAGTCTGAGTAACGAAGTATATGGGTTATAGCGTAGTCTATGTACTTTGAACGTATGCATACCTATTCTTACATAACCCAGAAAAAAATTATACTAAGTTATAATGCCAGCGCATAAGCAGCCAAATGAATCGTAATAGATAAATATCCGCAAGCTTGGCTTCTACGATTGGTCCGGATAGTAACGAAAAGTATTGAAATACTTGTCTCAGAACATACAATTAAAAACACCTAACCTGTAGTAATATTACGTTAATACTAAAGAATTTTACAATAAAAAAACAAACAAAAAAAATCAAAATCAAAAAAAAAGCAAACTATGACACTGACAGAAGTAATTAATGCGCTTGAACGCCTTAAACCTAAATATGCTACTGGTCCAGACGGTATACCACCTTTTCTTCTCAGGGATTATAAGAAGGTATTTGTAAAACCTCTTCAACATATCTTTAATACATCTTTAAAATTAGGAAAATTCCCAAGCAAGTGGAAGATTACGAGAGTCGTTCCAATTCCTAAAGGAAAGGCAGGCTCTGATTTTAGTGGTTATTGACCAGTGGCCGTACTATCTTCACCTGCTGTGGTATTTGAGTCTGTAATTCAGCGTAGTGTACAAAATCAAGTGGAGGGGTTATTGAC
Source organism: Leucoma salicis (assembly GCA_948253155.1). Classification (NCBI taxonomy): domain Eukaryota; kingdom Metazoa; phylum Arthropoda; class Insecta; order Lepidoptera; family Erebidae; genus Leucoma; species Leucoma salicis. The sequence continues at coordinate 5,965,027 of OX411805.1, read as the reverse complement.
GGACGCACAACATGGTTTTAGACGCAACTGTCACTAATCTGCTTAATTTTATGTCCATAGTTGTGCCGGCAGTAGATGCAGGGATTCAGATCGACAGTGTATATTTTGACTTCAAAAAAGCTTTTGATACCGTGGATAATGATATATTGTTAAAGAAATTTGCTGATGTAGGATGCACTGCTCATTTACTTAATTTTTTTATTAGTTATATGAGTGACAGACAGCAATATGTTGACTATAATGGGTGTGAGTCAAAACTTTATGACACTAATTCTGGAGTGAGTCAGAGTAGTAATTTGGGACTACTCGAAATTTTGTTGATGATAAATGATTTACCAGAGGTTGTGAGACACAGCTCCTGTTTACTATTCGCAGATTACCTTAAGTTATTTCTTGAGGTTCGGGATACATCTGATTGCGAACGCTTACAGGATGATATAAATAGAGTAGTTCAATGGAGTAACACCAACAACTTAAGCTTCAATATAGCCAAATGCTCTTCTATAACTTTTACATGCTCACGTTCCCCTGTAATTTTTGAGTATACACTGGATAGTACACCAATTCCACAAGTAACAGAGGTACGCGATTTAGGTGTAAAACTCGTAGCTGATCTTACGTTCCGGGAACACATTGTCACTATATGTAAAAAAAGCTTTCAGGAACTTAGGTTTTCTATTAAGACAGTCGCGGAGTTTCACTAATATTAAACCGATAAAAGTTTTATATGACGCACTAGTTAGGAGTCATCTGGAATATTGTGCGGTAATATGGGCCCCCAAGAAGTCAAGTATTCATGGGTTCAGAATAAATTTACACGCTATTTATATTTAAAGTTATATGGAGTATATCCATTTTATCCTGTGATGTATCCAACACTGTTTGTGTTGGGTATGGTGGGTTATAACAAATTGGATGTGCGGCGGGTTTTTACGCTTGCTATATATATTTATAAACTTTTGCGTGGTTATGTACATAACCCCGATTTTTTAGTTAGATTACAAATTTACGTTCCGGATCGGTATGTATGGAGGTAGCAGCATCCGCCGATGTTATTGGTACCATCTGCTAGGATTAACCTACTAGCAAAAAGTCCTATCAATGGCGCATTGAAAATACTAAATATAGTATACGAAAACGTTGAAATTTTTGGCACTTGTTGCAGTGAATTCGCAAATAATTTATTACATGCTTGTTGTAATTTGTAAATGTAGTTACAGTTAAATTTAGTTATTTTTTCCAGTTATAATTTGTATAATGACCCGGCTATTGCATTGGGTTTTTCATTTAACCTGTAAGATAGCCATAAGGGATGAAGAGTAAATAAATAAATATTTAGCAAAACATACTCGTAATTCTTTAAAATTGCACTTTAAGAAAAGTGAGTAATAATTTTAGATAATTTTTGATTCGATTGGTCCGGATAGTAACGAAAAGTATTGAAATACTTGTCTCAGAACATACAATTAAAAACACCTAACCTGTAGTAATATTACGTTAATACTAAAGAATTTTACAATAAAAAAACAAACAAAAAAAAACAAAATCAAAAAAAAAGCAAACTATGACACTGACAGAAGTAATTAATGCGCTTGAACGCCTTAAACCTAAATATGCTACTGGTCCAGACGGTATACCACCTTTTCTTCTCAGGGATTATAAGAAGGTAATTCTTTAAAATTGCACTTTAAGAAAAGTGAGTAATAATTTTAGATAATTTTTGAAATACCTGGAAATTATTCAATCCCAAAATTAATATTACTCAGTTGAAGAAGTAACCTACGAAATAGAAGGACTACAAGGTATATATAACCCATCATGTGTCTTTAACATTGATCTAGCTGATCTTTAGTTATAAAAGGACATACAGACAGATTTACAAACAAAATTTAGAAATTGGCATAGGCATCGTAATTGCTTAAAATGACCACCACAAAAGTTGAAAGAAAATATGATATTACAGATAGAGTACACAGATTTACATTGTACTAGTAGAGATAATGAAGTATTAGACTGATGAACTGAATTCATGGCCAAGAGTCAAGTCAAGATTTTTGAATTTTGGTAAATGAAACATTGGTGGAAAAAAAAATCAATGCAAGAAAATCGACTTTTTATTTTGGGGTTGTCAACAGTGTGTAATCTAATAAAATAATACAAGTATCCAGGAGTCAGATACTAAACAAAAATGTAAAAATAAATTACTTTGTCGAAATGGTGAGCAAATGAATGAGCGAAGAAGTAAAATTTAAAAAAATACAAATATGTCTACCATTTTCACACCGTTGGCAACCCTAAAATAAAAAGTCGATTTTCTTGCAGCTTGACATCAGGAATACCTCTAATTAACGGGTTATCCATTATTTACGACAGACCCTGTATACTGTGTTCCTATAAATTATTTTTTTATTGAAGTAAATAAACTTCAATTATTTTAAGTAAGCGACTGCTTACTTAAAATATATTTTTACATCAGGCTAGCGACACTAGAACACAATTTCCTAATATATAAACACAGGCCGTTACTACGACCGCGCCCGTTTGCGTAGGTAAAACGCCACTTCCGATTATTTGTACTACAAAAAGTATAATGTACCTATGTGTATTACTTTAGGCACGTATGGCACAGAGGCCTACACAAAATGTGCAATTTTACCTTCAGTTTGGCTGTACCTAAAAACATATATACACATATACTCAGCTGCCTCATTTTTCTAGTAATATTCTCGTAGTTACGCAACTTACAAATGAAATAGTCTTACTAGATTCTTCTATCAGCAAATTCTCAGTAGCAATACAGATCTTGGAACTGTGCCCATAGACGATAATAGGCTTCCTCCTTAATTACGGGGTAGTAATATATGCCAAATTATACCTTTTCGGAGAGAAATTAAAAAACACAACAAAGTTATGCTATATATAGGTGATAATATTTAATACATTTTAATATCAAACATAGACCAATGCAATAAGTAGCTGCGTGAGCTCCACATTAGTTTGTGGCTATATGATAATCAAAACCGGTTATAGGTAGGTACACACTTTGATGAAACCATACAAACCCTAAGTTTACTCTAGATAGCGTTATATTAACTTAGTATATTACAAAATTACCTTAGTTCATTATTTGAAATACATATTATTAACTAGGTTGAAACTTTGTCGTAATTGACGAACAGAAAATCGCATAAATAGGTAAATAAACTCTTATCAGAAATCATAGACAAACATATCTGAATATTTAAAATTAGAAGCTAATTTTAAAAGGTGAGCTGCAAACAATCCTAAATTGTAGAAAAAAGTCACATTAGTATTTTTAAAAGAGGTCTATATTAATAGTCGTTTGCCACGGAAATTGAAAGTTAAAGTAAAGATTAGTTAGCAAGATAATAATATTTTTCGTTACTTAATTAACCAAACATTGACTTAATTATTTTATTTTTAGTACAGTTGATTAAACCTTTCAAACGTCAACTTTTGAAAATTTATAAATTACGTTCGTCGTACGTTATTAATTAATAAAATACGTTCAAGTTATGATATAAATAAAAAAAATATTGGTTATTTGGTTTTCTTATGAGTGGAATTTATTCTTGAGCATGGATACAAAACAACTTATCAGTCAAATACAAATTTTTATTTATTATGAACTTCGTAATACAAAGTCGAGAAGCTAATATTGGTAGTGAACACTAGGCTTGGCAACGACAAAGAGAGATAATATTATAAACTTTTTCGAAACAACTTGGGTATTTACTTACAACTTAGTCTATGCATCACAAGTACCAATGCTTCTTCATTCACAATGAAGTAAAACATTGTGAGAAGATGCCTGCATAAGAACATTTTTAGACTTCTGAAGTCTTACAACTTAAATTGACCTAGCGTGGTGGAATACCCTGAAAATTCCTCAAGCTCTGAGAGAAGATCCATTCCAGCCATGATATGTATTATGAAAAAAATAACAATACGTCATATATATTATGTTGCAAACACGGAAGCAAAAGTCATGATATCAACATCTATCATTTAAATTCAAAAGTTTAACGTATACCTACTAATTGAATTGCAAAAAAAAAACGTCATTTGTTATATTTAAATTAAACACAAAAACAATTACAAATCCCGAAGGATTTGTAATTGTTTACCAAGGTACCCAGAGGACAATCCGCCTCTCCCGAGGTTGACAGATCTATGGAAAGGGACTTTTTAAATGCGGGAGTTTAAAAATTTATGAACAATTGTTTTAGGCTGAATAGCCTTGGACCCTTTTTGTAGAAATAGCAACTTTTTCATACTGTTTTGGTAACAAGCAAATCATATACTAAGGAATACACGATGGTGGGTAATAGACTGATATTGATGAGTTGCCATCAAACTGCACTTTGAATGTTGAAGTAATTAACTTTACGCTCCTATAAACAAGATAATTGATACAATTATATATAGCCTATTCTGAGGTTATTATCTATGATATCCATTCGTGAACAGAAACATAATAAATTATAAGATGATATCAATCTCATAACGAGATGATGATTTATTTTAAAAGCTGGTATAAAAATAATCTCCTTTAAGTATAATTTCCTCAAAAATAAATGTATTTATTTTGTTCAGTTAGTTGTCCGGACAAGCAGACGAACCATGTACCGCACTGCGACGTGCTGCGTCACGGCTGCGGTGACGCGAGACAACCCTAACTGAGAGCGGGAATGATTTTAAAATTAGAATTTCATATTTTTAATTTTTTTCTTGATATAATAATAATTGAATTATTTAATATTTATTTTGAAGAGAATAGGTTTTTAAAATAATTTTTAATTTAAATAAGGCAGCAATTAAAAGAGTACTTGTATATCTACTTCAACAATGTATTGTGTCTGAACATACACTGAAGCAGTAGGAGCACAAATCTTGCCTTTTTAATAATACATAAACCCTACTCTTTATAAAAAAATAATCACCATAAATATGCGTCAATTTGTTAAAATTATAATTTACTTAATACTTTCTAACATTAACGCGAATTTTACGCATTTTGTGGTCACGGTTTCATCTACCCACAGTGACCGTTGAAACAACATATCAGCTTTGGACATCTACCATCTAAGTCAACCCGTGATCATGAATGCTGTTAAGTATCCGAAACGTCGGGATAGTATAAAAAACAAGTATACGCGATAGATTCCGTAAACGTAGTTTTATTTCAAAATTTATAATTTATTTGTGTTTCTGTGATTTTATCCTGCCTTTTTTATACCTTTATTATTATAATACACTACATTTTATCGAAAGCTTCGTGTTAGCCTTTATATAATGTTAACGTTCAATTCCCGCATAAATCGACCTATTTCCCTGTGATTCCTTATGACATAGAATAAGAATAAATGGAAAAGTTTAACGGCTGTCAAACTCTGTTCTTTTTCTGCTGTCTGCTGCTGTTTTTTTTTCCATCAAACTCTTAAAAATGTTATCTCCAGCAATAAACTATATCAATTGGCCAGACACATTGACCTACGAACAAATTGACCTCGGGTCCGCAATCGAAAAGTGTCCAAACCAAAAGAGAGAGAAAATGCCAGAAGACAAACAATCGCACGCCAGTCTCGTGCCGTACTGTATTGTGAAAATGTCTAAACATTACTCAAATAAAGTGAAAAAATAATATTTTCAGTAATTAGACTATTGTTTTATCATTTGCAAGTATTCCATCAGCCTTTCAAAGTCCACTGCTGGAATAGCCTCCCCAAGAGAACGCCAAAAGTATTATTTTGTTGCAAGTATTATTTTGTTTAAAAACGAAGAATTTATTTAAAATTTGGAATATTTTTAAAAATAAATCATCAACACATAATATTCACTAGAAGCTACATAAGTTAAATCATGGCGCGTCCTATTGTTAGAAGCTACATAAGCTAATAAATTATTGCAAAAAAAAAACTTAACACTATTATAATGGTACGAGAGTTCAAATTAGCATGTTGATGTTTTTTTTTATTTTTTTATTGCGTGTAGTGGCAGATGAGCCACGGTCACAGTTCACGGTCGGTAAATGGTAACCGTCGCCCATGGACTCTACTATACCGAGAGTATTGTCAAGCCGCTGCTCACCAATTCATTTCATAGATATGAAATGTAATATAAACGGCTATCTTCTGCTACAGCCAAAACGCAACGATGTGCTTCATGACCGGTCACACGGGAGATGGTGGTACCAACCCGCTCGGACCCGATACCAAGTGAATACTCCCACTTGGTACCCAGCCCTACCACCAGTCATGCAATGGATCATCCATTCCAATCCAATTGCTTAGTTCCCTTAGTCGCCTCATACGACACCCGTGGGAACGAATGGGGTGGTGACACTTGTATTCTTAGTCCGTCACTACACAGATAAATTATATTATATGAATTAATATAGACTGTCTATTGACAAGCGATACTTTTTTCGTGAAATTTGTACTAGACCCGACGTCTATTTCTATTAGGTCAATGGCCATACATAAGAAATATTTTATTTAATTACAGGTGCGTACAGTGTCAGACTAAATCAGCGATTGCCGATATATATGTGCCCACTGCTCCAATAAAATATACTCTTGTTTTTTATCTGTATTTCAAATATTGTTCTAAATTTGACTAAACAGTCGTAAGTCTAAATGCCAAAAATAAGCGTCGTACGGGAATTATTTATTTTTCCTATATGTTAAATCCTTTTCCTGCCAAAAAAATATTATTTTAAATTATTCAACGAAATTCGATGAATAATTTAGGGGTAATCGACTAATTTGCTAACATCTCGAATAACGTTCGCATTTGTGCTACTAATATTATAAATGTGAAACTTTTCATATTTGAATGTTTGTATCATTGAAAACCACTGAACAAATTTGGATAATATTTGGAGCACAGATAGTTTATTGCCTGGATTAATGCATAGGAAACTTTTTATGCCGTAATAATTATAAGTTCCTGTGGGATGGCTATTTTTGCATAGAGATAATTTATGTACCTACCATAGAGTAAAGTACTTATATTAAAGTGATCCAACTCTGAGTTCCAAGCAGACGTACTCGCGAGTAGCAGCTAGTAATATATTGGTAGGATACTCTCTAAAGACTACAAACAACGTTGTGCTTACACTGAACATACATAGGTACATTTTTAACCACGAATTGTGAGAATTGTATCACCTGTCTTCCCCCTTTTACCCGGCCATATCAAGAGATTTTACATCTGGTTAAAACCGACAAGATAGATCTACTCATTCCCGATCAGCAAATGAACATTCTCATTCAATATGTGAACTTACAGCAATAATGCGTTGTGTTGCGGTTTTGTTTTTACTCACAGTGTTATTTAGATACTTGTTACCTATAGTCTTCTCGCAGGATATGTAAAAAAAGAGTGATGCTGAAAATGAATGTCTATGGTGAGAGATTGTTTTGGTTTTTAAATTGTTAGCGTGTCGCTTCCATTACTTCACTTATCATTGGTCACTTTCATAAGCAACACTTGACCTTTGATTTTCGTGAGTCGGGACCATACATCATTTGTACATACGGATAGTCGTTTCTACGTCTATATTTTATTTTTTATTTATTTCACTGATTCTGTTGTACTTTTTTGTTTCTTTTTTGTAGAAATAAGTTTTTAAGTACGTAGGTAATATGTTTGTGGTATTCGGAGTTACATTTCTATAAATTAGACAATATTTTGATTTGTATTTTAGCACTTGACATGCTCAGCTACTTTAAGCAAATTTATTAATTTTTTAGAACAAATTATTTAGTGAAACTGGAACATGATAGCTTTACTGCGAGCAGGATAAAATTGCGCCATCGACTAGTGTTAATTTTAATAGTAATAATTAAACTTTTTATATTGGAATAAAATATATGCAATTACATCCGATAGGTGGCGTGGGTCTTAAAGACATCTAAAAAAACAATAGACGTCGCGGGACGTCCACCAGATGTGAAACATCGAAATTATTTTGTAGGAATAATGAGTACAAATAAAAAGATCATAACTTTTTCAATGTGTGCTTGCATAAAATTATAACATGTGTAAAATAGCGGAAATGGACATAAATCATCATCATCAGGCTCTGGAAATCATCTAGGACGAAAGTACTCGTCAAGACGAAAAAAATAATTCCAAACTCGATAAGGTTGAGTCATTTCATTACAGAGTTACTGTGGCCACCTTTCAGCTCCATCATCAGATCCTGGATACTATTTAGAGACAAAGTAATCGTCAAGAATAATCAAACGAATATAAACACGATGTGGTTGCGTCGTTTCATTACACAGTTACTGTGGCGATCTTCTAGCTCCATCGTCAGAACCTGGATACTATCTAGAGACAAAGTACTCGTCAAGACGAATCATACGAGCCCAAACTCGATGGAGTCATGTCATTTTAGGACGGAGTTCCTATGGCCACCTTCTAGCTCCATCATCAGACCCTGAATACCATTAAAAGACAAAGTACTCATCAAGACGAATCAAACGACTCCAAACTTAATGGGGTTGCGTCGTTTCATTATGGAGTTACCGTGGCCACCTTCCACCTTCATCACCAGACCCTGGATACCATCTAGTGACAAAGTACTCGTCAAGACGAATCAAACGAGTCCAAACTCGATAGTGTTGCGCCGTATCATTATGAAGTTCCTATATTCACCTTCCAGCTCCATCATCAGATCAGCTCTTTCTCATCATAATATTGCATTATTACGCAATACACACATGCTTGTAAAATTTCAGCTCAATAGGAAATCGGAAAGTGTGTCTAATTTAAATTGCAAGATTTGAACGGAACAAGTAAAAAAGCGTCGCCACGCTAACAGCCGATTTTACCCTCCCTCCGCATTAGATGTTTCACATCAAAAATATGAAGAGGAGATTGGGTGTCACCATTAGGTGACTGCGATAGCTTAGCGGACCTGAGCACTTTCCTTTTGGATTGGATGGGACGCTGGTTCGAATCCTAGCAGTAAAACTCTCTTTTTCAATGTTGTGCATTGTTTTTCTTTAAAGAATATTAACATTTTATTTGATGAATAGTACCGATAGTCTATAATCCCTCGAACATTTTTGAAACTCATTACAATCAGGCTGAAACCATGCAATTCAATTTCTTAGAACTCTTTCAATTAAAAATGCCAATTACGATAATTTTCTAAAGATTTATTATTCTATTATTATTGCACGCCTCATAAGCGAAGCGTTGAGGTGTGTACTATTCTCGATTCACACAGAAAAACTGATTTTTCTAACTTAAAATGTCTCTATTTATCATATATTGCACTTATAAAATAATATATACACACACATATCAAGAAAAACACTATTTTTAATACTCATGATATGTTTGATGCCATTTTTGTTATTTAAACTAGAAAGAACTGTTTGAAAAAGATCTGTCTTGGACGTCCGTTTGTTGTAGGTAATGTATGTTAACACGATAAAGACCAAAATACTATACTAATCGAGTCTTTATTTTTCTTATACGAATTAGTATGATTACGAATAGAGCCCTATCACTTTTCACGGTTTGATTCGATGTGGTTTAATTTTTATTAAATAAACAAATAAATAGTGAATATTTACTTTCGATGCGACACTAAAACCAGCGCCTCCTTATTTCGTGAGAACTATTTGTATAGACCAATATAGAAGTACTTCTTATAATTAGCGCTAGATGGCGTATAAAACATGAGATGTACTTTTTGAAATTACTGCTATCTATGTGATTTATTGAAAACTACTTAGTAAGACCAATACATTATTAGTTACTTATGAAATAATCAATTTTATTGTGAAAAATGAAGATTATGAGGCGTGCACTTTTAGATTTTCCAAAGTATTTAAATAATATCCCAATATAGTAGCGGGATAAATGTATACAGTTTTTAAGTCTAATTAAGAGCTATCAAAAAAGTTCTTGAAAATCTGTTTAGTAGTATTTGCGTATTGTGAAACAAACAGAAAAAAATCTTTGGTATATAGCCCTACATTATTTTATTATTCAAATTCCCTATACCTACAAACATAACCTTAAATATTCCAACCTATCCTATTAATTGTACATATAATACAGAATCCAGAAAAGATTTTTTTAAAGACTGCACTCAGAAATAATCCTTGTATCGCGGGGGACTTTACAAACATACAATTTAACGGATACAAAGCACACCCAAACTCAGACGACAGAGATCCAACTAAAGAATACAACTCTCCATTACAATATTTTTAATATATATATTATAGGTGTGTTGCTGGCGTTTGGCCTAAATCAACATACTTAACAAACAGTTCATTACTCTACTTACAAATAAATAATAAGGAGGTTTATACATAAAAACCTTCGTTGGAAAATTATCTGAATATTCGAAAACCATTTCAAAATCCGTTGTAGTATTTAGAATAAGAAAGTGACAAACATACAGTCGCTATCTATGACTTTATACTATTTATAGATATAGATCGATAACGTGATACAAACACATCAAAACCAAATTGCTAATATCAACAAAAAGCACTATGCCACATCAAAATTGACACGAACCTCACACAGTCTTTAGGCTTTATTTGAAGCCGAACAAATCCTAAGTAGAATTACATGACTAGATTTCATCCTCGCCAAACCCACTCCTGAAATCTCGCACACTACTTGAATATACTTCAAAGCCTGTGATACAAAAACTAGGTCACTCGGGTATTAAAGTTTCCATCACGTGGCAATCAGCTGAGCGGCTGGTTGCGTGGGTGGCCACGAAAATAACATAGTGGAGAATCGTGGGCGTGACGGGTTCAAGGTTCGACGGCATTGCAAACGTGAGATGACTATCCTGCCTTTGTTTACTAAATATAGTTTATAATTTAGTTGCTATGCATCTACTTTCAAAATAATTTCTATGTCAAATAAGGATAAATATTATCCATCCATCAGCCTTTTAACGCCCACTGCTGGACATAGGCCTCCCCATGAAAGGGGGATAGTGCCGTAATCGCCACGCTTGGCAGGCGGGTTGGCGATCGCAGTGGATGTTGTTAATACTCGAAGGAGTGCTGCTGCCCACTCCCTCGGTATTCCCTCAGAGTCCGCTCTTACGACTCCCATGGGTGCAGAGGGGTGGGACAATTCTAAAGCCGGCCCCACACGGCAAAATAAATATTATATTTTCAAAAAAAAAGCAATGCGGTGCTGTCTTTGGGAACTGCCGATAGAAGTGAAAACTAAATAAATTGTAAATTGTATCATCGAGCTATTTGTAAAGAAGTTAATTACCAATTAATTGGTCATTATCTTTCTTACAAACAACGATATTGTATATAAAAAATTGCTTACAAACCAAAAATAATTAAAAAATAATAATCTAATAACGACGATATAATTAACAAGTTACTTAATTTTCACTTCTATCAGAGCGTTCGGAGACAATCATACGAGTTCCATGATTTTTGTTTGCCCAAAAAGTACTTAACACGCCTAAAGAAGGTCCGTGTGGTGACGGATTAAGAATACAAGGTCACCACCCCATTCTTTCCCACGGGTGTCGTATGAGGCGACTAAGGGAAGTAAGCAATTATCATCCATTGCATGACTGGTGGTAGGGCTGGGTACCAAGTGGGAGTACTCACTCGGTATCCGGCCCGAGCGGGTTGGTACCACCATCTCCCGTGTGACCGGCCAGCACATCGTTGCGTTTTGGCTGTAGCAGGAGATAGCCGTTTATGATGGTGAACAGCAGCTTGACAATACTCTCGGTATAGTCGAGTCCATGGGCGACGGTTACCATTTACCATCAGATGGACCGTGGCTCGTCTGCCACTACATGCAATAAAAAAAAAGAAAAAAAAAAGAAGTTTTTACTTCGATTGGTTTACCAGAAAATTCGGGTTAAATCCTAGCTCTCAATGATTATTACTTATTTCTTATTTTCACATAATTTGTTTTAGCAACTCGGGGTATGTCAAGGGCTTAAAATAATAAAAAAAAACATGCAAAAAAAAAAAAAAAGCATGTCATCAATGTCACCCAAAACATTAAGAAGGAATGTGTTATCTAAATTCACAGTCCCGAATTGACAAATCACCTGGGACGGTATTCCTGGAGATTCAGGTTCAAATCCTGCTTGTGACTGTTATTTTCGATTTAATATTTTCGCACTCTGTGTTAAAAATCATTTATTTTATTAACACAAAGTGTGAAAATCATTTATTTTATCTTGAAACTAGCACATTGAATAGGAACAGAGAATACAAAATATTCCTAAGAAAGGTCGCCACCAAACTACCGGCTGTTGTCCTTATTTGTCGATATGAGCAATTTTGTTTTGCTATGTTTTTGTAGCATCTCGCCTAGGAAAGTTATGAATAGATATACAGTGTCTATATTACATTATTTTATATTATTTGCAAGCTTGTTATGCACCTTTGACTTTTTACATTACATAGTTTACTAGCGTTGTTATCCATAGAAATATGAAAGTCAAAAAACTGTTCGTACCTTCAACTTTAAAAAGTTTCTTATAAAAAATATTTTTAAAAGTCCTAATCCTCCCTTCTTCCTTAAAATTAAATGTAATCTGTAACTATAATATTTCTTATCAAACGAACTAATCATATCCATCCATCCATCCATCCGTCAGTCTTTCAACGTCCACTGCTGGAAATGGGCCTCCCTAAGAGAACGCCACAACGAGCGATCCCATCATGGTGGATAATGCCGTAATCGCCACGCTTACAAGGCGGGTTGGCGATCGTAGTGGATGTTGTTAATACTCGAGGGAGTGCTGCTGCCCACTCCCTCGGTATTCCCTCAGTCGGCTCTTACGACTCCCGTGGGTAGAAAGGGGTGGGACAATTCTAAAGCCGGCCCCACACGGCCATCTACTACGATTAGTAGTATAATCATATACCGACATACATTCACACAATTTGATTAAAAATTGATTGGTTAGGTTTCGGAGATTAGTTAACTTGGTTATTTTGCCTAGTACAGAAACGCGAAAAAGCTTGAAATCTCCGCAAATTTCTTCACGATGGATGGATGGATGGATTTGATGGTTTGTGAAATCTGCTTAACCCCATTGGGATAGTGTGGACTATGTCCTAAATATCTGTCATGAGTTCCTTTAAGAGGTAAAAAAGAATCTTGTGATCATTGAAATACACCACCAACAAATTTTATAACAATACCAGCCATACAAGCACGGTCTATCTTAAAGAGGTAGACTGGAGGATGATTACAGCGTATGTGAATTACCATAAAAGTTAGTTATGCAGTTGTGGGTAGGTTACCAAGTGAGAGTACTCACTTGCTATCGAGTCCGAACGGGTCGGTACCACCGTCTCCTGTGTGACCGGTCATGAAACACGTCAATAGAAGATAGCCGTTTATTCTTTCATTTTTCATACCTGAGAAGTGAAATGGTGCGCAGCGACTTGACAATACTCTCGATATAGTTGAGTTCATGAGCGCTGGTAACCACTAACTATCAGGTGGGCCGTAGCATGTCTGCCATCATAAGCAATAAAAAAAAGTCTATGATGTAGACTGAAGCATGAGTAATGATTATAACGGCATACTGCATTAATTTAGCGGGTTTCATATTTCACAAATCAAAATTTCTTTATGGTATTTTCTTTTATTTATTTTTGAAAGTCGTTTCACATACTACAAGATTCCTTCGGGCCTTCCGGAAATTCGCCTGGCGAGGAATGGGTGTATTTTTGAACAAACCATTTTGAAAATTTCTTACCTCTGGGTGTGTCCTGAGCTTTTATTACAGACTAAAAATCAAACTGGATACCCGTGCATATACTCTATGCAGTCTTTGTTCTTACCGCTACTGCTATTATTTGTTTTTAATAAGAACCTTTGGCTCAAAACATACGCTCCTAAAACTGGAACCATAACTCTTTAGCCACTAACGGCCAGCGTAAATATTTGTGTGGCGCGGTCGTTAAGCAAATGCCACACCAGTAATACGAGGGCACAAGGACTGTGCAAACGACTATTACTGTGTTTACGTGTAGGCCACGCCTGAGCTTACTAGTACCTATGAGCTATGGATATATATTACTAGCTTCAGCTTCTGACTTCGTCATCAATTACTTCTGAAAAGAATCAAGACAGACAAAAAAAAATTTTTTTTTTTTAGATTACACCCTGCCCTGGAGAATGGTCGTTGTATGGCGGGGGACTTTACAAACATACAATTTCACGGACACAAAGTTTTTGTGGATCGCACAAACAGTTGTTCTGTGTGGGAACCCACTACGCTCGGGCGGGAGGCCGATATATAAACCACTCCGCTATCTGTGCATCACAGTTTATTTCAAATATTAAAATCCTACTAATATAGTACGTATCTGAACGTTTGGATGTTTGAGTGTTTGTAACTCAATCATGCAGAAACGGCTGAACAGATTTTGATAATATTTGACACACAGATAGCTTATTACCTGGATCACAAATAGTTTATTTCATTGGATACTTTTTGGCTATTTTTGCATAGAGAGTAAAGTACTTGTATTATAGTGACCCGACTCCGAGGGCCACGCAAGTGAATTCGCGAGCAGTAACGAGTTGATAATAAAATTATATTAACTATAGTATGGTGAGTGAGAGTACCGGAGGAAATCTAGAGGAATCTAAATGGGTAAGTGAAGTCAAATAACAATATTTTTTCATTGCATATGATGCAGAGGAGCTTTGGCCCACCTGATGGTAAGTGGTAACCGTTGCTCATAGACTTAACGTTACCAAGAATACTACCAAGCCGCTACTCAATATTTCATTACACATATATGACTTGTGTCGTAACTAGGGCGGTGCTAGCGGTGCCCAAGCTCTGGAGGGGCGGGGGCCTGTGCAGACCCTGGAGGGGCGTAAAAATGATCAGACGAGGACCAGAAACAATACTAAAATACGGTACATCATACTGCTGTGCGCTAATAACTCATAATTAAATATACAAAAACGTAGTTTTTAAATGATAGATTTATTTTTATAAACATTAGATTATATTGTCAGAACCAGATTATAGAAGCTAAATAGCCGCATAAAAGGCTAGATACAGCACTGTATAGGAAATGAAAGAACGCACGGTTATCTCCCTCAACCAAAACACATGAGGCGACCCCCTTTTTTTTTTTTTTTTTTTTTTTGTTATGGCGGTAAAAAATGTTCCTAACCGCACACCCTATAAAAGTAAGTACTGACACTTGAACCTAACCCGACCATCACAGTAACGTGATGGGGATCATTGGTGGTCCCTTAGTCGCCTCGTACGACAACCGCTGAAAAGAATGGTGTGGTGACACATGTGATTTGTAATTTTACTTCGTCACCACACGGAGATGATTGACGCTTGACGTAAGAAGAATGGACCAAAAAAATCTGATCCGTACGATTCTAGTAGACCCTTATTATTAATCAACATTATTTAATATGGGACCACCACTACTGTAACTATATTCCAAAGTTGATAAATCTATACTATTATAAAGTTGTAACAGAGCTGTGTCAGTACATTTAAGATATTTGAGAAAAAAATACTGTATTAGGCTATATAGACGTGTCTGACCACAAAACAATTTTTTTTAGATGTTTAGCTGTTTGTCTGTTTTTATGTTCGCGCATTACGCAAAAACAACTGAACAGATTTTGATGCAACCTTTTTTATTCGATAGATCTTGATTAGACTTAACAACTGGTATACATTTTATCCCGCTACTATATCGGGAACCTGAGATACAACCTAAAAACTAGCTTTTGGTTGCGGCGGACCTACAAGCAAAAGCTAGTAATAATATAATTATAGATATCTTCACAAATTATATTTTAAAGTACAATTTTCATTGAAGTTCATATTCAAATTTGGAACGCGTTAATCGTGTTACACTGACTCCTGTATGCCCCCTATAGTAAATCGTTCAAAATTATTTGTCTCGTGACACTGTATATTTCGGGGCCACTCAAGGGCAATATTGTTCCGGCCACGTGTATATTAAACTCAAACTCAAATAGTTTATTACATTATGTATAAAACCTGCAGAAATAGTTATCTATATATTATCAAGTTTACATCTATACTATTATAAAGCTGTAACAGAGCTGTGTCTGTACATCTAAGATATTTGTGAAAAAATTACTGTATTAAGCTATATAGACGTGTCTGAACACAAAACATTTTTTTGTAGATTTTTTGTCTGTTTATCTGTTTGTTTGTTCACGCATTACGCAAAAACTATGGAACGAATTTATATGCAACTTATTTCATCTCAATTACACTTAAATACTGGTAAACATTTTATCCCGCTACTGTATCGGGAACCTGAGATACAACCTAAAAACTAGCTTTTGGTTGCGGACCGAGCGATCTAATTTGGCAATTATTTCAGATAAGCCAAAAGTAAGACAAAGGAAATTTAGGTTTCAATTTCGGCTGCAAATCCTATTTCGGTTGGACTCTAATATACGAGTATATGCAGATCTTACTGCTTTTCTCACGGTGGTAAACGAGATATTAACACAACTAATAATGAGCAGTAACTGCTTCTTGTAGATTTAACAATAGACCCAGCTAAAAAGCTGGTTGTTCCCAAATAAAGAGCCGCTAAAAGTACAAAGTATGAAAATGGGTAATCAAAAATTCACATTTTTTATACCGTTCCAGATGGTTTGCCAATTCCGCTATCGTGACATGAGCTCAGGACTACCAATTTCGATAACACATTTCTTCTTAATGCCTTGGACGACTTCTATGACATCTGTCAGCTGTATTGTAATTTTCGGTTTAACATTTTCTTCCTTTATCCTTCATTTTTAATGACTGTGCATGTCAAGTGCTTAAAATATACATCAAAATATTAAAAAGTGTGAAGTATTACTAAAAATTTGCAGAAAATTGTAAAAAAATAATATTGTGAGTTTTTATTGGCTTAAGAAGTTATACCCTCGTACTAAGCCAGTGAGGATTATGAACACTCCCTTTTAGAAAGGCAACCGCTACCAGGAGAACAAGCGATGCCATAACAGAAGTTGAAATATTTTATATTTCACTAAGTATAACAAAATTAACAAAAGCGATTAACAATTTCTGTTTAGAAGAGCTTATATTTTGTTTTTAAGAAAAGATAAATCAACACTATACCCAATCCTCTTTTGAGCATATGTGGTTTATCAAAGTATGGAGCAGTTTGAATGTAGCACCAAATATAGCTAAGTCCATGAGCTGGGGTTACTACCATCAGAAACGTGGCTTATCTGCTACCTATAATAATATAAATGATCAATAATGTTCTCCAAAAATTCAAGCTATTAATATTCTCCTCCTCATATAAATTTGTATATACATACCGATATAGGGTGATCTGTGATGAAGAAGACCTGGCTGGGGAGTTGCAGCATGTAAAGAAAGTTTTACATGCTAATAAGCTGCAGGTTCCACGCCGCCGTCACAGAAACCGAGTGAAGCCACCCACAGTTGAGCGCCTCCCTGCAGTCCTGCCCTATGTTAAAGGAGTCACCGACAAGATTGGCTACATTCTCAAAAAAGCTTCAATCAAAACCTAATATAAGCCACTCAAAAGAATTAGTCAATTTTTACCACCTGTCAAGTGCCATATATCTTTACAGGATGCAGGAGTATACAAGCTGGATTGTGATTGTGGTCTCTCCTACATTGGGCAAACAAAGAGATCCATAACAACTCGGATCAAAGAACACATAGCTGATGTGAAGCACCGTCGCTATACAAAGTCTGCAATTTGTGAGCACACACAGGACCACACCCGCCATTACATTAGGTTTGACAAACCTCAAATCCTCGCAAAAGAACATCGATATCGCCCTAGAATGATACGTGAGGCTATTGAAATTAAGAAACATCCCAATTTCAATAGAGAAGACGGCTGGGTCTTACCATCAAGCTGGAATCCTGTGATAGGCCTCACCAAACAGAACACAAGAAGGCACACCACAAGATTGCAAGACACAGTTAGCGCTTATTGTGTAGACAAAACCCACAGTAGTGATTAGTTTTAGTTATTGCCTTTTAAAAAATTTTTAAACTTAATTAGCTTTCAGTAATTCCGTACAAAAATTTAATAATCCATAACAGTTGTTGCCTACTGAGTTTTCTGGCCGGATTTTTCTCAGTCAGGCCGCGTTCCGATCCGGTGGTAGCGTTTTAGACTTAGCTTTTGGCAAAATCAATATATTTAATAATATAAACTAATAACCAAGATTGTCTTCTTACTGGTAGTAATTGGTAGTTTATGGTAGAATTTTTGAGCACTAAATAAAAACAAAAAAATTTTAGTTTAAAGAGGAGTATTATACTCATTTTAATATACTAACTTAGTCTCATACATTGTAAGCATAAAAAATTTAAAGTAAATATTTTAATTGTGTTTCTAAACGAATATTAGGTGGGTTAAAATAAATAAACCAAAAATTTTGTAAAATCATATACTGTGGGTAGACGAGACCGTTGAAATAACATATCAGCTTTGGACGTCTATCATCTAAGTCCACCCGTGATCATGAATGCTGTAAAGTATTCGAAACGTCGGGATAGTAGTAAAATTAAGTAAACGCGATAGATTCCGTAAACGTAGTTTTATTTCAAAACCTTATTACCATTAAGGAAAAAAGGTTCTCGACTGATCCAACAAACGTTTCGGAGTTGGATGATCTCTCACTGGGTTTACTAACAACGTCGTCGATGCTGTCGTTGGAGGCAAGCGGCACAGGACGGCCGTTTATCATCTAGGTGGATGGATTGAGCTTTTTCGTAAAAGGAAAAATTCTTATTAGCAGCCTGGAGATTGAAATAGTGCCCGATAGACGGCAATTGGCTCGCCACCTGGGGCTGGGATGGGACTTAAACATAGCTAGCGAACCGTGGGTGTATAATACACCGCTGCCTACCCCGTCGGGGATACAGGCGTGATGCAATGTTTTTTTTTATTGGTGGATGGATGGATAAATAGGTAACACTATCTTTTCTCTTTTAACAAGTCAATGCATTTTGATGTGTTTCGGCGTATAAGTAGAAATTACTTAATTTAATATTTTTCCAACACTTTCCAAGTGTAGTAGTAGACCAGTGTCGATAATTTTCGAAACCAAAAAAAATTATATTAGGATGAAACCCATTGGGAAAGTAAGAAAATATAAAAAAAATAAACGGAAAAATAATTTACGGGTGAATTGACGTCGGGAAGGGGGTGGGGGTGAGCTTTTAAGGGTAAAAATCGGTTTATCACGATTTCTGGCAAAACTAAGAGTCCTATCGAAACAAGTTAAATCGCAAAATTATAGGCAATAAAAAGATCTACAACTTTTGTATTAACACTTTTTTCACATAACCTCAAAATTTTTGTGAAAAATCTAAAAAACCGACTTTTTGGTTTTTTACCGTCCTTCGATTATCCCAAATTCTTAATCACATTTGTCTTACGACTAACGCCATCTACCGGCAAGCATCAGTAGGGTAGCTCAGTGATTTAGAGCACTTCTCCGGATTGGAAAAGATGCATGGTTCGATTCCCGCCCCTACTAAAAATCTCTTTTTCTTTATTCACAAATAATTTGTACTTTATTATTAAGGGAATTAAATAAATATTTAAGGGAATTAAATTGCATAATTATGAAATGCTAAAATGAAATCTAACATTTATTGCAAGTTTGTAAAAAAAACTAAAATAAAGTAAAATAAACGGTTTGCAACATATATACGTATATGAGAATAATATTTAAAAATATACTTAGTATTAGGAACTACATAAACTTTCACACACGTTACAACAAACTGACTGACGGTACTACTGGTAGAGTGGCTTAGACGTCTCGCGCCGAGTTTTAAGGGTTTGATTCCCAAACAGAACAATTCTTTGTGTGACCTACAAATGGTTATTCTGAATGTGGTGCTTTATGTCCAAGACATTTTATGTTTTTGACCCATAGACACATAGACGTAGACTCAAGTCTCTTTCCCAGAAGAGTAGGCAATGATAATGAATTACCTCTTATCGTGAAGTGACCTTGCACTGCACACTTTTCCCAAAGTGATAGGCGTATGACAATGTATTGCCCATTATCATGCCACTGCCCACTTTTCGCCCCCGTGGGGACGAGAAGTGACGGGTGGCGAACCACGTAAAAGATATATACGAAATACGAAGTCATTCTGATGATTGTTCCTAAAAATCTCTAATGCGTACCCACGGGATGAGAGATCGTTATTTATAGTTCAAATCATTTCAAGGTTCTATAAGTTAACTAAACAATAGATATATTGAGTTTATTAATATTTTGTACCTGTGAATATTCTTTTATTAGATTATACGAGTATAGTTCCCTCGACTAGTACTAAACTATAATCATTAGCCTATCAAAAAATCGGATAAAGTATACTTTAAAAAATTTATGAAATTAGTTAAGTCCTAAAAACTTATAATTAAAATAAATTAAAATTTATTAAATTAGTTAAATCATAAAAACTTCTAAATAGAGGAGTTTCTAGATATCCTAATACCTCCAGCTATAAATAAATAACAGTCTTTTCTGTGATAAAACAGTCTAACAGTGCATGATTTGATAGAAGCACAATTTTTTTCAAGTATTTTAAAATAAGCAAAGTATGCATATAACCTTTATTCTCAAAAGGTTACGCAGAGGACTAAATTTCCTATAATCTGAAGATGCCTCTTACTAAATAGCCGGTGAGCATTTTGCCGTGTACCAGGAATACTTTCAAACTAAGCATGGCTAATACTTTTTTCAGACGCTAGAATTTGATATCAAAATCCCGCGGTTAGAAATTAGGCCACTAGTTGAAAAACGTTATAAAAGGAAACAATCTCGTATAAAGCAAAACTATCTAAAAATTTACATTTTCATGCTAATCTGTCCAGCCGTTCACATCAGCTCTCACATTTATAGCGTCAACTTAATATTAAAGATAATATGGATATAAGTAAATACGTAGTACAAGAATAATTATAATTTAGTGCAAATACAAAAACAATCCGTAGACACAAAGAACGCGTGGTTCGCTCACGGAGCAAGGTCGTTCAAGATAATTATAATAATATCCAAGTGACAACACACACAAACTTCAACTGTGGGACCGTAAATCCGTTTTCACCACTCCTTATCCTACCAACCAATCCACTCCCTATTATTTGAGACCTTGGATTGACCGTGAAAAATCCAACAAATTTTTACGCTAAAAGAAAATTAGCTTCCGCAAAATTCTATACTACACATTGTTTGCTACAAGACAGCTACGCCGCTACGGGATGCGTAGCATAATCGTAACAGGTAATTAGGAGATTTATTTCACAGATGCTACACGGTCCATCTTCATCTAACATTATTAATCTAATATAATTTTATTAATTTATAAGTAATATTTTCATAGATATTTGCGCATCCTTACTACAGTTCAAAAAAATCTTACCTGATATAGATGTCTCGTTCTCTTCGATTGAAGGTCGGAGTGTCAGTGTTTTGTACTGTAAGAGCACTGGTGCACTCGCGGTCACGTGCAGCTGCGGCAGACGCTGTCGACTGACTGACTGAGCCCGGCCAAGAGCCTCACCTCCCGGACTACATACCGCACCTCCGCGCCCTAGCGGATAAACAACGTGCATTGTGGGCCCGATCTGTGGGCCTACCCTCCTGTACACCTCTTGCGAGATACATTTATAGCGACCTCTCGATTGCTCGATTCAACCATTTAAACCAGTAAGCTTTATATCTAAAACAGCAATGTATTCGACGTTAGAAATCAAGCGATGCTATCATCTGGTAATATATGGTTATCAAATAAATTTGCCACCCAGATAGTAAGTCTAGCGTTATAGATTTTGGATTTAAGTCTCATGATTGTGCAGATCCGGGGCAATGATAATGCGGCGAAATGTTTTTGCGTGTCTCTTGGAAATCCGCTTACTTCAACATTACTTTATAATATCTACTTGTAGATAGAACAGTTTACGTTGAAATGCTGATAACTAGTTGTTGTAACAATAACATTACAAAATTGGTTCGAAAAGAGGGTGTGTCCGAGCGTGTGAGCGTGTGAGTGTGAAGAGGGTGTGTATGTACGTATTTGTTGATCAACATCTTATCGAGATCTTTATCGATAACAATCTTGGAGGCGTACAATGATAGCATAATAGTAAAACCAAGGACTGCAAAAACAATGGTATCGAGATCGATCCCCAGTCCAGACCTCGCACTGCACACGCCTCTGACGTTTGAAGATTTTTCGAAATTATATTTGTACTTGTTTACAAATTATCACTGCCCGGTGAAGGAAAACAACGTGAGGAAACCTGCATGCCTGACAGGTTTTCTCGGCGGCTTGTGAAGTCCGCCAACCCATTACTGGGCCAACGATGGACTACGGCCTAATTCCCACATACTGGGGACTCGTGACCGATAGTGGGACCGTTAAAGAGTTGGAAGCATTACTGTGAATTCTATGACAGTTATAAAATTGGAACCTAGCTTTACCTAGAAATTTATCTTCTATCTATCTATCTACACAATAGTATATATAACACCTGTAACAAAGCTGTATATCTAAGATATTTCGGAATAAATTAATGTATTAGGTTATTTAGGCGTCTATGAACACCAAACCATTTTTTAGAATTATGTTTGCCTGTTTGCTGGTTTGGGCTTCACGCAAATACTACTAAATGGATCGGTGAAGGTGCCTTCGTCTAAGAACGTCCTGCGGCCAAAATTGCTTATTTGTTTTATTATGAAGTAAATTAATTATTGAACCATTTAACAGCTATAATAGTTTTTCATTTAACAATTCTATTAGGAGCATTTAAGTTATTCATAGAACACATATTCTATTTCATATACTAAAAAAATAATTATTTGATTTTTGGTATCTTAATAGGAATCTTAAATAGTATTAATTAAACTTACCTGGTCGGTAATATATGTAAATACATGCGAAAGATGGTGCAGGCGTCATCAAAAAGGAATACTTTTTTTTGTCCGTGTTGTGACAGACTAAGAATACAAGTGTCACAATTCTTTCCCAGGGGTGTCGTATGAGGCGACTAAGGGAATTAAGAAATTATCATCCATTGCATGACTGGTGGTAGGGCTGGGCACCAAGTGGGAGTACTCACTTGGTATCGGGCCCGAGCGGGTTGGTACCACCATCTCCCGTGTGACCGGCCATGAAGCTCATCGTTGCGTTTTGGCCGTAGCAGGAGATAGCCGTTTATTCTTTCATTTCATATCGGTAAAATGAAATGGTGAGCAGCGACTTAACAATACTTTCAGTATAGTTGAGTCCATGAGCGATGGTTACCATTTACCATCAGATGGGCCGTGGCTCGTCTGCAACTACTTGCAATAAAAAAAAAGCTTATGTTATAGAAATTCGCAGTCCCGAGCAATTGTCACGATGGCTGAAATGGCAAAGTATCTAGGAACTTTAAATTTCACTGCACTTTGGCTAAACATATTACATGCTTAAAAAATGTATAAGAATATCTATAGTTTGTTTGGTCATTTTTGTTTAAGTTAAGAGCAAGCCAGTGTTGCGCTGACAGCCTCGTGGCATTATCTGGCATTGGAAACCTGAGATGTTACCAAATAACTAGCTTTTGTCTTTAGGAGCAGTAGACAAAGGTCCTAATAATATTATTATTACTTGAACCCTGAATCGACTTACCACTGAAGTAATGGCACATAGTTCTAGTGGTCTGCTAATACAGGCGGAAAGACGGCACACGGCGGGTTTATTTAAAGGGTGAGGGCCCCACACCACCCTGTTCGTTGTCCCGAACGATGGGGTGTGCGGTTAAATACAATTTTCCCGCCTTAAAGGGGGGGGGGGGGTGATTTGAACTGCCACTGAAGTAATGTCACATAGTTAAACTGATCTGACAGAACAGGTGGCACACAGCGAGTTTATTTAGTGGGTGAGAGTCCCACACTACCCTGTTCACTGCCCCGAACGACGAAGTGTGCGGTTAGGTACTTTTTTTCCTGCCTTAACAAAAGGGGGGTGGGTTTTGACCTACAATAATTTAGCTATTCATTTCATGTTTTCTTCAACTTGAACCACAACACTATACATTCGGATGTAAAATTTCATCAGTACACACATAAATGTATGCTTAGATTAGCTCTATAAGCCTCCACCTTGTTCACAGTCTACAACCGGCTTAAGACGTGTACATAAACAGCCTTTGTTATTTGTGAGCCCGTAATATGTTAAGCCGTTTTTTGTTCACGATTCGCTTTGATAATACGTTATTCCTGTTAACACTTAAGGCTTATTGTTACGTACAAGGTGGTTTATAGATGTTCACACTTTTTTAACTAATCTATGTATATAGAAACGTAGACCAATAAGATTGATACCTCATTTTTACACTTATGGCATCGAATCTCTGATCTTCCATTGGGCATGAATGCTACGCTGACCCAATTTGGACTAACATTACAAGCCGTAGAGTTATGATATGTATATATCTAATCTTTTTTATTGTACCTACATAAAAATTAATTGGCATGTTAGTCTCATAAAAACTCAAAATCGGCTGAACAGATTTTGATGAAAGTTTTTATATAATATGTTTAGTGGGTCTTTGGGCGGCTTAGATCAATAATTAGTTTAACTAGGCATGCATCAATTCCAAAAAAAACGTAATTATTTTTATTACTTAAGCGCGTATAATTTGTAACTTATAAGTTGTGAGAAATGCTTTTACACCCGAGAAGTAGTTCAGGTTCTTCGTTCAAATTGGTGAGTATCAATTGACTTCATGAAACTGAAGCATATCAGTCCAGTATTTTAGCCTAGCTGAAAGACCAAAGATCGCAACAAAAGCTTGAGGTTGATCCACTGCGAAACCTTTGACTTTTGGAATTTTTACAAGTAGGTAGGTGCTTGTTCATAAATTATTACCGCCCATTGAAGGACACATAATGAGGAGAACAGACCCGTGTCCAATAACGGGAGCGTAATGGCATGTGGAAAAAACAAGACATCCAATTATATTAAAAGCTACGAGTAAGCACGTAAGGTATTCTATGTTTTAATAAGATATTACTCAAACCTAGCAGATCTATATGTAATGGTTTAATCATATTTATTTATAAACAGACAAGCTAAACTTATATTAATAACCAATTTAACATGACTGAGGATATTATAATTATTATATGATAATTAATAGAGCTAGAGATTACTAGATGGCACTTATTTCAATTTATTCAGCCGATATCAGAATAAATTACTTTCAACAGACAATGTGTAATTAAAACTTTTTTTCACAATACGATATTGTCACGCAGGGGGGTGGGTTCTCATTTCATACTAAAAGAGGTTTAGGCCATAACCCACCTCATTCTCATCCATTAAGGGTTGGAAGACTTCACAAGCTGTCGAAAAAATGACTTAAACTAGCTGGTTTTCTCATGATGTTTCCTTCACCGAGCAGTGATAATTTGCCAACAAACACTCACTTTACTCTCATGTTCCTTTTACATTATCAACTCTCGCTTCCATTTATTAACGTTGGGACAAGCACTGCGTTGTGTACTGTGACACGTGCATTCTGGCTGACGTGGAGTAATATCGTCGCCTTTATTAATTTTACGAGCGCGAGAACAGTTTCGATTTTGGTTTTACACATATTCACTACTTTCACGAAGCCTCTTATTTTTTTAGTTATATAATTCTGATCTTAATTACTTTGAGTACAAACATCTCATCTAACAACAGGAAGCTAGTAATACATGAATAAAGCCTTTCCATCCATCCATCCATCAGCCTTTCAACGTCCACTGCTGGACATAGGACTCCCCAAGAGAACGCCACAACGAGCGGTCCCGTCATGGGGGATAATGCCGTAATCGCCACGCTTGGCAGGCGGGTTGGCGATCGCAGTGGATGTTGTTAATACTTGAGGGAGTGCTGCTGCCCACTCCCCCGGTATTCCCTCAGTCGGCTCTTACGACTCCCATGGGTAGAGAGGGGTGGGACAATTCTAAAGCCGGCCCCACACGGCCAATAAAGCCTTTATAACAAGAGAAAGCTCTATAAGAAAAACAATGGTCCGCTCAAGTAGTGCCTCGTGCATGAATTCTATAGGCACCTCGGACAGTGTGCATCACAACACAATTATCTTTGTACTGTAAATGGGATATCGTGAATATGGAAGTAATATGTCCATATGTGCTGTAATAGCCTAGTAGTGCGACCAAGGGCTGGAAAAATAGTATATCGAGTCGAATCCTCGCTAAACACACACCTGCGTCAGCAGGTGTGTGCTTAGCCACCTCTGATTTTTTGAAGATATACTTCTAATGCGACTTCCAACAAGGTTGCGTTAAATATTTAACGCTACCATGGAGGGGGTATGATCAGACACCTAAACTTTTAACATCGACTCATAAGAAGTTTCAAAATTTTACTAACGCCATCTAGTGACATTAGACTTAATTAGTTTATCGAACAAGGTATTTAAAAACATAACTGTGACAAGTTTTGTAGTTACGAATTTCATAATTACTTTATTTATTAATAATGCCAAAGAAGTATAACTTCTTACGCGTGTATATAAGTACACGCATTTTTTTAAATAATATGTTTTATGTCAGTTCAGCCCCCTTAGAATGTGATTCACATAATCGTATCGACATCGTATCGTCTTATTTGTGATTCGTAGAGACGCCTAATGTCGTAAAAATTGCTCAACCAATCACGATGATCTTTCAAAATCTCTCAACCAATGATGATACAATGTCAATACGATTTAGTGAGTTACCTTTTACGGGTGACGAAAACACTGACTATAAACCTGCATGCTTGAGAGGTTTTCTTGACAGCTTGTAAAGTCTGATAACCCGCACTGGGCCAGCGTGGTAAACTACGGCAAAAATCTCTCTCTCAATCTGAAAGTAGATCTGTAGACCACAGGATAGTAAAGCTATGCGTGCATTTATCCGCGCCGTACGCAACGCAGGCACGCATTTTTGTTCGCTTTGTATGAAATTGTTTAGCACTGCGTTCACTATTCCGCAAGCACGCGCCGCAGTCAGGCATATATTAGCTATCTGGTTAAATGCGGATGACGTCATCAGCATTTTCGAAAAATGCGGATGATGCCATCCGCATTTTTCGCTTAGGTTCTCCTAGGGTTGTTGTTGTTCTGATATCCAGATGGTTTTTTTTTTTATTTATTTATCTCAATGACATAGTACATATTGTAAGCTTCAATGTACTCGCCAAACTTTAACGTTTATTGGTGAGACGCGCCCATAAACTTAATAATTAGTTTATAATCTAGGCCATGGGTCTGCTATCTTTTGGCCGCCAGGGGACACAGGGGGACTATATAAAACAGGGGGACTTTTAAAGACATTTTATTGTAATTTTATTATGAGAAATGACGAAAAATAACAAGAAACAAACAAATAAAAAAAATGCAAATTTAACTTTATGCTTGGTATCATAATGGTGTTTCACGTTATAAGTACTATTTTTGTATAGCAAGGGTTTATTGGCATATTAAGCTGGTTTCCAATTACAATTAAGTACCATAACAATTTAAACATTCTAAGAAAGGAGAACGGGATTTTTGAGCCTTTTTTTTTGTTAAGGCGGGTAAAAATTTTCCTAACCGCACACCCCGTTGTTCGGGGCAACAGGGTAGTGTGGGGCCCTCACCCACTAAATAAACACACTGTGTGCCGTCTCTACGCCTTATTGGTGGCAAGGCCACCACTGAAGGAATGTAACACTGGAACTATGTTACATTCTTTCAGTGGTGGGATTTTTGGGCCTGAAGTTAACAAGTTGGCAAAATTGGCAATATTTTTCTAATATAAAATTCAAAAAGCTAGCTCGTTTTGCAATCTAGGAATCAAAAAAACATTAAATGAGAAATGATGAAGGAAATCGATTACTTTAGTCGATTCATAATAGAATTAATGCTCATTTGGATTGATAAATAAAATTAACACTAAATGTTTAGTTTCATTATTAATCATTTATTAAAAAATAACGAATTAATAAAAAAGAATATTTGAGGAAAAATAATATACAACATTTTTATATTAGTATATGGATTGATATACTAAATTGATACACAAGTGAAATCCTCTTTTTTGAACGCTACCACAGCAACACTACATTTGGCAGTTTAACTTTTTCGTTTCCAGCTTTACTAACATTATTTATTATACTGTTTTGCTTATTTTATTGACCCTTGCTTCGTTACTGGACTCTGAGAAAATACAATAAAAAAAAAAAAAAAAAAATACATAAAACTACACAATGGTCCTGGCCTTGTTATTTTCGAATAATCTATCTGCTTGACGACGGTTCGGTTTCCATCTCCATTGAAATTTAAAAAAGTGGCTCATGAGTTTCTTGCCAGGCTCTTCTACGGAATCCGTCCGCTTGTGGCGTTTGTAATCGTGATATTGCGGATCCACTTGCCGCAAGCTCTCGTGTTAGTTATTAGTAACTTTGACAATTTTAAGTGCTACCTATATAACAAGCCTATGAAATAAAGGTATTTTTTAATTTGAATTTAAATTTATGGAGATTAATGACCTCGAGCGGGTTCAGCTGGCGTGTTTCTATAACTTAAGTACAGGAACCGAGCGAGAGAGAAATTAAAAAGTAATAGTCACGTAGTCTGATTTGATACCAAGTACATAATTAGTGTTGTTCATATTTTAATTTTTAAAAATAGCTATAAAATAAAACAAGTCAAAAGAAGGATCGATTTTGGAAGTTCGCCTTTTTAAACTCTATTGTTTTGGGTATCCAACCTTATTTAATAATTTACACAAAAATCAATCTTTCTCCAGAAGAATCGCCAACCCTAAACCATACAAACTTGACGTGTACCATCTAGTGTTGCCATTTACATGACAATTGCCATATTATACGGTATTTGGTGCCATTTGAAAAAAACACGGTACAAGGCATTATAATCGTCAATCAGGGGACCCTCACAAAACGCATTAAGTCGCGGGATACAGCTAATCAATAATGTAATTTAATACAACCTATATAGCACCACTGGACTTCACACTTTAATTGATTATTGAATTTACATCGCTAGTATGATAAGTTAATAATGGACATGGCACTAGTAGAGAATTCCCTGGAAGATTTTAGATGTTCTTCAATCGAAAGTTTTCGTTCTTTCATACGTACTTACGATATTCATTCTACTGTTACGAGACTTACAATCATGAACGAAAATAGTGAAAGAAGATTGTAATATAATATGCAGAGGAAAAACAGTGACACCTAACAGCCTACTACCCCTAAAATCTGTCTGATAATCTGAAATATTTTTATGAATTTTGTAAGGATATTACATATTTGTATTTTATATCCTTCTTATATATTTGTATTTAATATCCTTTAATCACTATAACTATAAGAACCATATCCAATTGTGTTTTTAAGTCTACATTTTGATTAAATTTGTATGAGACACGGCAATTTTTCAGGTTTTACCACAAAACACGGCAACCAATTTTTAATTAATGGCAACCTCATCAGCAAAACTTTGACATCAGCATAATGCTGAAGCAATGGACGCACCCTTTCGATAAATGCGTTCAATGACGTCCACCATGATGGGCTATAGAAGAATCCATTTCGTCCCATGAGGGACTAAGACCATTTCATGGGTGTCTTAAAAAGAGACTTAGTAAGGGATTCAATATCCACTATCATGATAGAAGATATATTCAAAATACAACCTGTACCAACCTATTTGGCTAAAGATGAGAGCCTTTCTCAGCTATTATGCGAGGATTAAAAGAATAGCTTCTTCTTTCACCCGTTAACGTCTCATCACTACCGCCGTAGATATAGTGTAGCGTTATATAACTTACTAGCGCATTACTTGCGGCTTCGGTGTTACGATGTTCTTTATGTGATGGGGCATGAAAATCTATTTTAGATTTACGTAAAATCATTTCTTAGTGACATTCTGACTGACATATCAAAATACAGTGTCGACTGTATTTTGATATGTCAGTCAGTCAATCAGTTATTCTTTTATATATATATGAACTAGCTGACCCGGCAAATGTTGTTTTACCATATCAATTATTTCTAGAGTATTTTTAGGGATTTCAAAAAAATAACTAACTTATTGTATGTGTGTGGCGAGAATAGGGTATATAAGTGAAAGAGGCATGGAGCGCTGTGTACAATGATGAATTATAAAAATAACAATACTAATATCGCTATTAAAAAATAGGGGTTGGCAGTAGAAGGGTGAAAATTTAGGGTTATATGTATTTTTTAATGCCGAATCATAAAATAAATAAATATTCACGGACATTTTCACACAACGTCCTCTGCTCCCAAACTAAGCTTAACGCTTGTGCTATGGGTACCAGATTACGGATATAATACATATATATATTACTTTTTTTTGTAAATACATAAATATATAATAGATAGAAAACACCCAGATCCAGCACAAATATCTGTGTTCATCACACAAATAATTGCCCTGGGTGGGAATCGAACCCACCAAATAAAAAAGGTTGGGCGAAAAATAAAAAATAAATATTTGGGGTGCACCAGCCTTATCACTTAGGGATATAAAAAATAGTTTACCTACTATTCTGAAACCTACTGTACATACACACAAAATTTCATAAGAATCGGCCAAGCCGTTTCGGAGGAGAATGGCGAGAAACACTGTGATACGAGAATTTTATATATGATATAGATAGATGTTCATTTGGCTTTTTAATAGTGTAGTAATTATTAAAATAAGTTAAGTGGTTTTAGAGATTATCTATCAAACAAATACAAATCATGACTCTCATTAATATTAGCATATTTCTGCCGAGAATTTATCCTAATGATGCTTCGTGCAGAGGCGAAACACGTGTCCCATTGTTTTGTGTGCTTGCCCCACATTGCACGTTTTTGGGGGGATACCGCATCGTTTCCTGTATCGCATTTATGAATGTTGTATCTCGTTGCATTATTTTCTTTAGTAACCTTCTCTTCTATCCTTAAGGGTTCAGTATGACACTCCCTAGTTTTTGCGTACTAAAATATTGGATTGAAAATCCATGGTCCATCCATTCTAGTTCTTCTAGTAATTTTTTATTTAATATTAGTTTTGAGGCGAAGGTTTCCATACTATAATAGCACAATAAAACCAAGGTCATGGGTATTTTTGTGTGGACATAGTTTTCATCCAGTGGAGTTTCTGGGATAAAACGTAGTCCATGTCCTTGTTTAAGCTCCTAATATGCAAAATTTCATGATGATTCGTTCAGCAATTACTGAGTGAAAGCGTAACAAACAAACTTACTTTCGCATTTATAATATTAGTAAGTATTGTAGTGCGACCATTATGCAATTAATTTACAATAAACTATTTATTTAGATATTTTTATATATATTCTTAGCATTTGACATGCTTAGCACTATACATTAAACACAAAGTGAAAAATGTGAAATCGAAAATAACAGTCACGAGCAGGATTTGAACCTGCATCTCCTGGATACTGTCCAGATGCTTTGCCAATTCAGCCACCGTGACAATTGCTCCTGACTGCTAATTTCGATAACACATTCATACTTAACGTCTTTGCCTGCACGATCTGTCGGAAGTATTTTCATGCATTATACCGACCAGGTAAACTTAATTTTACAATTAAGATTTTACCTAATAATGACGCAAACCCTATAAATATTTAGGTATTTTTATATACCTATATTTTTAGCATTTGACAGGCTTAGCACTATACATTTATGTTCTATTACTCTCTATCGTTAAAATATCATCAACTTTGCAAGATTACGCGGGAAATTTAAGTTCATAAACTGGTATCACATAAAAAAATACGAACTAAAATTAATTTATGTTCGGAAGATTTAAATGACTTATTTAGCTAGTTATTGTATGAAATAATGTTACTAACCGATGATGAGATATCTTTAGTGCTCATTTTCCGATTTTTGTAGTTTCGGCACACTTTAAATACACACGTTGACATTTTAATTTACACACTATTACCCCTGGATACGACACTGTCAAGTGACGTCACGATTGACACTAACAGCATTGGGGTGAAAAGTTCACCCAAATTTTTTTTGACGCGTTTACAATGCCTAGGGTCCATCTAAATATATCATTAATCTAAGGTTTTAATATCAGTTGGACAGCTATTTTCATTTCCTTTATAGCAAAAGGCCCTAAGCCTTCTGCTTCATCTTTCATAATTTCTACGCAGATCAAGGTAATGTAATTTCTACCAGCATTTATTGATCTTATACAATTATAATTTAGCTGTCTTTAACGCCCGAGTTAATTCTAAAACCAGAAGTCATCGTAATGCTTTTAGTTATGTTACCATCAAACATAATGTTAAGATTGGTAGTCTGACCTCTAGACATTTGCGATTGTCTACTATCACGTCTTAACCTTCGATAGCATTAATATAATTCGGTGTATAATCAATAAGAACTTCATGGTCAGCCACGGTTAGATAAACCGTCTTCATTATTATTATTTTTTTAATAATAATAATAATTTATTTATTAACATAAAAAATAGACACTAAAGCATATGGGAATCTCTGGCTCCTACGCTAGTTATACACTGTGTTGCAGGAGCCAGCGTCCTCCCCCATTATACATGACACATTGTAATGTTAGATTACATTAAACACAAAGTGAAAAATGTGAAATCGAAAATTTTCACTTTGTGTTTAATGTACTCGTATGTTGCTAAGCATGTCAAATGCTAAAAATATATATAAAAATATCTAAATGCTAGATTAGTAAACATAGGAAAAAAAAATACGAAATCGTGTGTGTGTGTGTGTGTGTGTGTGTGTGTGTGTTTGTATGTGAAGTGTGTGTGTGTGTGGTGTGTGTAGTGTGTGTGTGTGTAGTGTGTGTGTGATATATATATATATATATACTCAAATATGTGTGTTAGTATGTTGCGTGTATGTGAGCGTATTATAAGTTTGTGTATATAAGTGTGTGTGTGTGTGTGTTGTGTGTACCCAAGTGCCTTACAAGTACTCATCAAGTGATCAACCTGAGAAGATTCTCAGTTTCATTATAGCTAAGTCCTCTCAGCCATGTAAGTATCCTCATAAACTTATTATTATTGAGGTGCCTTACCTTTTGTTTTTTGCTCAATATATTGTAAATATAGGGTGCAATAAAATGAAAATGTTGCTGCCCAAAGGTTATCTTTAATCGTGGAACCGGACATCGTTCTACTCGTCTTGTTGTTACCGGCAAGTGAGGCACATATTTTTTGTGTTACCTACGTAGGACTTCATAAGCGTACATTTGCCTCACAGACAGTACGCCAGCTTTTTCATATACCGCAGATGTTGGATGCCTATATGGTAAGTTCATGAGCACTTTTAAGACCACCCTTTATGCTCTCTCAGCACACATTAAAATGTTCTTGCCAGCGCCTCCCCATGCACAAATACAATACCTTATAAGGCATTCTCCCAGAGCTCTGTAGGTCTGAATTAAGAGAGTGTTATCTCCAATTACTCGTAATTTTTAGAAAATGTAAATCAGCTGTCTTACTCTTGCAGCGATGGCCATTATGTGGTTATTCCAGTTGAGCTTATCATCAACAATAACACCTAAGTACCTCAAGGAAGTAACCCGAGTAAGGACCTCGCAATTACAATTTAAATATTTCGTTGTTCTATTGCACGGATAGGTATGTACTCTGAGATTTATATCTACAGACGGTTTGTCTGAGTCTTTCTTACTGAAACACATATGTTTGGTTTTAGTAATATTTAGTGTGAGTAGACTACTCTCCAACCAGCCTGTTGCTTTGGCTAGACCAATTTCTGCTTGCCTAAACACTGCTTTCCAGCTCTTCCCATGAAACAATAAGACAGTGTCATCGGCGAACATAATAATATCTGAGCATAACGGGGCCATTATATGGCATAAATCATTTATGTATACCAAGAACATCGTGGGACCAAGTGTGCTACCTTGCGGTACGGCGTATTTAGAAACAGCACAATCGCTTTCCAAACCATCAACTTTATTGTTGGAGAGACTGTATCAAAAGCTTTTTGGAGGTCCAAAAAGACGCTTAGACACTTGTCTCCTTTATCTAGATATCTTACTATCTTTGCTGTCAATGATAGAACTGCATCTTCAGTTGATTTTTTGCCACGAAACCCATATTGATTATTATTTAATAGATTTTTTTTTCCAAGTAATTCATGAATCTCTGGTTAACAACCTTTTCTAATATTTTCGAGAACGTTGGAAGCAGAGAGATAGGTCTATAATTTGATGGCTCTGTTCTATCACCGGACTTAAATATAGGGCACACAACAGCTCTTTTACAGCATGTTGGAAAAACACCGCTTTCAAGACTCACATTGCATACGTAAGCTATGGGTGCAGAGAGAACAGCTATGTTTTTTTCTTAAAATTTTAGCGCTTAATTTATCCCAACCCGGTGCGCTGTGCGATTTGAGACCTAAGACAACGTTACGTACCTCAACAGGATCAGTAGGCATAAATGACATTGACTGTAAAGGAAACCTGCTTGATTTAGCTTTACGTGCCAACTCTTGTTCAGACAAGTTCATTCTATTTAGTATCTTACTAGCGAAAGTAACACCTATAGAAGTGAAGTAATTATTAACTTTGTTAAGTGATGCTTTTGAGGAGTTATCAATGTATAGCAAATCTGCAGGCACTTCATTGACAGTATTTATGTCACATATATCTTTTATGATTTTCCATGTGTTATATTTCCTTTATTAACATTTAATTTTTCTTTATAATAATTGACTTTTAGATTTTTTTTAATGGAATTGCATTGATTTCTATATTTTACATAAATGCATTGTTGTTCCATGTTATTCGATTTAGCAGCTATTTTATGTAAACGATCTCTTTTTCCGAATACATCTGACTATCCCTCTAGTAATCCATGGTTTTATTAGTGTGTGTCGATTTGAGGTTTTGCGCGTCGTGGAAAAATCCGTAATAATATTTTTTAATTTGGTTGTTATGAAATTAAAATCATGATTTGTTTCTTTTATTTTATATAGTTTATCACAAGAATAATTATTTAGCCGTAATGTAATAGCGTCATTGTTTACTTTTAGCCTATTTAGTTTTATATATTTTTTTAATATCTGCTGTTTTTATATATAATAAGATTGGATAATGGTCCGTTAAATTATATTCTAATATTATTGTCTTACAAAGTGTGGAACATTTTATCATAAAGTGATCAATACAAGATTTAATACGTGTCGGTTTATTAACAGCTTGTTTGAGTTCATGTAGGGCCATTAAATTTAAATAATCTTGCGCTGCAGAGGATAAGTAATTAGATATGGTATTTATGTTTACGTCACCCGTCAGTATAATATTTTTTGTACATATGGTATTTATGTTTACGTCACCCGTCAGTATAATATTTTTTGTATATATATTGCTAAGAATATTGTCGAGTGATTCCAAATAGGAGTGCACACTTTTAAATCCTGGAGAACGATAAACACATATTAATGTGTAGTCAGGTTTAAGTTTAATAATGAGACAATTACCATCGGAAAACTGTGGTTCACAACATTCAACCTTCAAAGCATTATTTACATAAACAACAACTCCATCGTTTTGATTATGGCTCACTGTCGTCCAATATTTATTGTAGCCGTGCATATTGGGGCGTGGATTGTTGATATTTGTCCAGCATTCTATTAAAACTATAATATCAATAGAAATATCTAGTGCAGTTATAAACACTAAAAAGTTTTCAAAATTACGATTGATACTTCTTATATTAAAGTTAATAATTGTTGAAGAATTACTGTCTGGGTCATAGTTTAATAATTCAGGACACAAGTGTAATTTGCTAGTCGAAAAGCACTCAATTCGATGAACGTTCTCTAATTCAGTAGAGATATATTCGTTATTACGATCGAATTTGACATCTATTTAATGTTGACATCATGATGTTCCCATAGTGTATATAGACATTACATATTTTCAGTGTATTTTTATAGTATGTTCTAACGTACAAAAAGTGTATGTTACATTTAATTCCGCTCCAAATGGTTGGAACATACAGGGGGCATGTAATAATCCCAATGGCATGGCAATATGCGTGAGTATTTAGTATAATATAAATGGACTCGTAACATTGAGTGTGTACGAGTGCATGTGCCGAAATAATTATTGAAGGTGATTTAGTACAGTTATGATAAAATATGTATAAGATTATAGCTAAGATGCTGTAGGAATTCGGAATAAGTGTGTATATCGCGTATGCAAATATATAAAAGTTGATTTTATAAAAATATATAACAGGTTTTGAGTGTATATATGAGTGAGTAGTTATGCACCATTTTTTTTTTTTATTTTAGGTGGGCAAAAATGTCCTACCGCACACCCCGCTGCCCGGGGAGACAACGGGGTAGTGTGGGGCTCTCACCCACTAAAAACCCACCGTGCGCCTCCACCCGCCCTTACTACGGCGGATCACGGGTACCGCGTCATTTCGACCGCGATCCGCAGGCGGCAGCCCCTTCGGGCACCCTCTCTTGAGCGACACCACGCGCACTTGGGCGTCGCACCTTCGCGGTAGGCTTCCGCGGACGGCAGGGTACTCCCCGACCCCACCGTCCGCGGCCTCGGCTAGGGCGGCATCAGGCGCAGGTAAGCGCGCGCACGCCGCCCCGCGCGCCGGCGGTGAATCGGGTCCGCGAAGGAGGATTCCTCCCGGACCCTCTCCGCCACCTCCTTCCGCGAAATGACAGCCTCGCAGTAGGCGGCGACCGCGGTCCAGGCCCTGTCACTGCCAACCATCGCTCGCGCAACGGCCGGCAGTGACAGGTCCACGCCTATGACTGCAACGAGTTCCCGGCGCTGCACATCCCAGGCCGGGCATGACTCGAGCGTGTGCTGCGCCGAGTCCTCGTCGCAGCCGCAGTGGTGACAGCCTGGGGTCGTCTCCCTCCTATCGATCATGTGCAGGTATTTGCCGAAGCAACCATGCCCCGACAAAACCTGCACCAGCCGGAAGGTGAGGATCCCGTGCTGTCGCCCTGCCCATTCTTCCAAAATCGGCTGGAGCGCCCTCACGGTCCAGAGACCAGCCCGGGGCGTCTCCAGCCGAGAGCTCCACTTTAGGACGGTGGCGCGGTGGGCATCTTCCCGCCACGATGACATTGCGCTCGGCGAGGGGCGGCTGCCCCCCGCCCGCGCCGTCGACGCCCGCCGATAGACGTCGGCGAGCACTTCCGCCTCCAGATCCCTCGGGGGGGTTCCGGCCAACGCGCAGGCTGCATCGGTCGAGACCGTGCGGTACCCGCGTATTGCCCTGACCGCTACGACCCTCTGTGGACGCCACAGAAGGGCCCTATTGCGAGCGGCCAGGGACTCCGCCCACACGGGCGCGCCGTACAGTGCCATCGACCGTACTACCCCCGCGTAGAGTCGTCGACATGCGAGACTCGGTCCGCCCAGATTCGGCATCAGTCGCCCGAGGGCGGACGCCGTGCCGACGAGCTTTGGCGCAAGACGGCGGAAGTGCTCGTCAAAGTGCCACCGTCCATGCAATACCAGGCCAGTAGTTATGCACCATAGTTTATTATGACAATCGAGTATATGTAATATTATTACTAAAGTGGTATAAGTATATTGTACATATATGTATTTCAATTTTTGATGCTTATAGTTATGTGGTGTATATATGTATATGTGTATATATGTATAAGTATTTACGTAAATCATTGCTATATTTTTCGTCATTATTCGCAAAAAACTTTTGCTGTACCAAAAGTTGAATAAGACTGTAATTGAGACACTGCATGTATACTGTGCATACGAGTATATAATATGTGTACTTATAAACAATAATTTTGTTTGTGTAAGAGAGTGAGTTTTTGTGTATATATATAAGCTTGTTTTTGTGATTAGTAATATTATAATATAACTTTCTATTTTTAAATTGCAATTATTATTGACATAAATATATTTTAGTACTAATAGTCATTCCACTTGATTTTTTGTATCTTCAAGATCCGATGCATATACAATACTTTTCGCAGGGGCTCCTTCTTCTCTTCTTCATTACAAATTACAATACATTCTTAAAAAAATTGTAATCGTTATATTGAACTCCTTCTGCCTTGCCTCCCCCTCTCTTCTCCCGCCCTCTTCCTTCTAATATCAATAAAAAGTAGTCATTAAATATTTAGGTACAGTAGTCACAACGGATCTTTGTATCTCTGAAGTTGGCTGCAAGACGTTGCGCAGTAGCCATTTTTGTGACGCAGGCATGTGCGTCTTCTATAGTTTACATTAGTTGAAAAATGTTCGATCATAATTTAACAATTGTAATCGATAATTAAGTATATAATTTATCGATCGTACTAAAAGATTTGGACTCTTCTAAATCTAGATTAAAGCTTATACACTCAAATCGCTCGTAGGTATACTTTTTATTGAAAATAAAAAATAATAAATAGAACCTAAATACTAAGATATGTTAACATTATGATCTCATTCGATTGTTTTGTTAATCGAGTAATAAATAATCGAGTAAAATGTAAAAGTATACATTTGAATTGGTCAGCACTTATCGTATGATTCTGTCCAAATTCCCACTTCGCGCTCTGTGCCCAACTTCAGACACACAAAGATTCGTTGTGACTACTATAATATCTTTACAGGGAGCATGGGATCTTCCAGCCTTCTGATTCACTTCTAAGAATAAGAAGGCTACATTTAAAGTAGTCAGCGATTACTACAGCAGTTACTGTAATAATCTATCAACGAATTAATTAATGGCTGGTTTTTCGCTACGATTGCCTACTTGTATTGGAACTTCCTAGAAGGCAAATCTTAAATGATTAATTTTAGTTTCAAGTGTTGCTGAAAAAGATTTTCCAGGAAGCTTTTGACCTCTTTTGAAGAGATTGATTCTGGTTAATGTCAACTTGAAGTGGAGGCATTCGCGTTAATAAGTGTTCATTTAAAATCACTTTTTAGTTTAGATAAATTGAATTTTTAGTTGATAAATTATAAATAGTTGTATGAGGTGTGTCACCACCCGATCCTTTCCCGGCACTGGTAGCTACTACTCATTGTATTACTGGTGGTATGATGGGGTACCAAGTGGGTAGACCTACTCCCTTGTTATAATACCCGAGCGGGTCAGTACCGCTGTCTGTCATATGGCAGATTATTGAAAACACATTTATATGCAAAATCATGGTAATAATTAGCAAATTTTGATCAGATGAATTCAATTACTTCCTCGACATGGAACAAATCAACCATTCTGTATTTCCTAAATTCATATGCTAATAGAAATCGAATGAAAACTGCTCGCATAAAGGGACAGGGAGAACAAATGACTGTCCAATATATACTTTATACGTGATTCAAAAGCTTTTAGTGATGGCTGTCGTTTAGAAAATTAATCTTGTTTTAAATTGGTACTAGTACCATATATTCAAATTAGATTTTTTTCTTACACGAGAAAAGCTTTTAATGATGTGACTGAGTGAATGCAAAAGCTAGACTGAAAAGATACATAAAGTTATTCTTTTCCTTATTAATATTATAAATATGAAAGTGAGTTTGTCTATTTATCTATTACGCTTTCACGCTGTATAGTCCAGTGCAATTACGGAAATAAATAAACATAAAATTATGTAGTTTGGGGATTATGAAGGATCGATAGGGGGGTGTATTCTGAGCAAATATTCCAATTTAAGGGAATCTGGCAAGGTCAGCTCAAGGTAATTTCGATGAAAACGCGTTTAATTCGATATCTCGAGAACTGTTAGTATTAGGCAAAAAATTGTAGAGACGATTTCTCTTCTAAATTAAATTTACTAACTTTTTTATCTGAAACTTTTTTTTTAATCAATATTTTTCAATTTATTGCTTCCGAAAGGCAAAAATTTTACTTTTTTTCAATGTTATCAACGATGATATTTTTGACGCAATGGACGAGGACGACGAATGCCCCGATACCATCAGGGCCTTTAATATTAATGAATCACTTCCATCGACCTCGGGTGCTTAATTTTACGAATTTTATGACCAATTTTTTCATAATAAGGAATTTTTATAATAAAATAAGGATTAGAAAAAGAAGTAAATGAATAATTAACACTGTTTCACATATTTATTGATAAAAAAATTGGTCATAAAATTCGTAAAATTAAGCACCCGAGCTCGATGGACGTGATTCATTAATATTAAAGGCCCTGACGGTATCGGGGCACACGTCGTCCTCGTCCATTGCGTCAAAAATATCATCGTTGATAACATTGAAAAAAAGTAAAATTTTTGCCTTTCGGAAGCAATAAATTGAAAAATATTGATGAAAAAAATAAGTTTCAGATAAAAAAAGTTAGTAAATTTAATTTAGAAGAGAAAACGTCTTACAATTTTTTCCCTAACACTAACCGTCCTCAAGATATCGAATTAAACGCGTTTTCATCGAAATGACCTTGAGCTGACCGCGCCAGAATTCCTCAAATTGGAATATATGCTCAGAATACACCCCCCTATCGAACCTTCATAATCCCCAAACTACATAATTTTATGGATTTTTTTTCATTAATTTCCGTAATTGCACTGGACTAGTAATTACTGTACCAATGATTTTTCTCCGTCATGATTTTTGCACATGTATAGGTGGGAGCGCAAAAAATACACAGGCACACACTTTATATCGAGGAAAATTGGGTAGTTCCTAAGAAATATATTTCTTTTCCTTCCGTTTCTATCTATAATGGATTTGAATTTTATTTCTTGGGGCTGCTGTTCTAATTAAAATATGGAAGAAAACGAGAATTACATCAACTGCATTCACTGCAATAAAACATTTCACTGCCAGTGTCTATCTATATTAGAAATTGCTAATGACTCTGAAGAATACTACAGGTGGAAATGTCCTAATTGCATGAGTCTAATAATCCCTACAACCACCAAAAAAGACTGTACTCCTAGTCGAAATGTCTCAACCACTAGAGGAAACAAAAGATTGGCCCTGAACTCTCCTCCTGGAGTGAGTGCTGTTACCGTTGAAGATGTTCGATTAGTTGTGCAAAACGTCATTGAGACGGAACTAGCAGTAATGCTCCGAGAGATTAATACCACGATGATGAAGATTATCAACAAGGAATTAGAGCTAATTAAAAAGGATGTGCAAGAACTGAAAGCTTCGCTAACTTTCCATACAAAAGAATTTGACAAACTTCAGTCTGAACAAGTTACGGTTAAGAGTACAAAATTTAATCCAGGAAAATAAGACCTTAAAAACACAGTGGCCGACTTAAATCATAAATTAAATTATTTGGAACAGCAGGCGCGTTCCAATAACTTGGAACTACTGTGTTTACCCGAAAACAGGCAGGAAAATTTGTACACAGTCGTTAAGCAGTTGGGCTCAGTGGTGGGTTGCCAACTAAAATATAGCGATATTCTTCATACCACACGCATAGCTAAAGTTAACACTAGTAGCACTCGCCCCCGCTCAGTGGTTGTCCAGCTGGCTTCTCCAAAGACGCGGGATCGGTTTCTAGCTGCTGTTATCGAGTACAATAAAAAGAACAAGGGTAATAAATTGAATAGCTGTGACTTTGGACTTGCTGGCGTAAAAACTCCTGTCTACATAGTTGAGCATTTGTCACCTGCGAACAAAACCCTACATGCCGCGACAAGACTTAAGGCTAAGGAAAAGGGATACAAGTATGTTTGGGTGCGGAGCGGCAGGATTTTCATAAAGAAGTACGATGACGCTGATCATATCCTCATAAAGAATTTGGATACTAAAGAAACTTGTGTAATTTTTGTAATTATGATTATTTCAGTTCATTATGCAAATTCCCCTTTTCATATTAAAATTCAATAACTTGCAAATTTACTACCAAAACGCTCGTGGTTTGAGAACAAAAACTTGTAATTTTTATCGCAAAACTATGCTGCAGTGACTACGATGTAATAGTTCTAACGGAGACATAGCTTAATTACTCTGTACTGAGCAGTGAGTTATTTGACAACAGGTACAAGGTTCATAGGCGAGATAGGGAAACATCTAGACTACAGTGTGGTAAAGAAGGCGGCGGCTGCTTGATAGCCGTCAAAAGAAATTTTAAATCAAAACGCATTCAAAGCTGGGAGAGTGAGTGCGAGGATCTGTGTGTATTTATTGAATTGTCTGTTACATGTACTGAGCGTCAGATCACTCTCTGCGCAGTGTACCCGCCTCCTCCTGTGAATTGTTCCTCTTTAGAATTATTTTTGGACCACTGTAATGCTGCTTTCGAGCAAATAACAGATTCTCATGTATTTATTCTAGGGGACTTTAATATTGGTAAGATTGACTGGAAATCCGAACGAAACTCATCTAATAAAACAGGCTCAGGCAAAACGTATGACTTTTTGATAGATTTTATAAATGTCAAGAAATTAAATCAATTTAACTTTGAAAGGA
This sequence comes from Leucoma salicis, assembly GCA_948253155.1. Classification (NCBI taxonomy): domain Eukaryota; kingdom Metazoa; phylum Arthropoda; class Insecta; order Lepidoptera; family Erebidae; genus Leucoma; species Leucoma salicis. Next base: position 5,922,464 of record OX411805.1, on the reverse strand, counting down.
ACAATGCAGGTCGCATATTAGATTTGGTACTGTCTACCTATTCATTATGTAACGTAACCAAGTGTCTTAGTCCTCTCAGTAAAATTGATAATCAGCATCCTCCTCTGTACATAGTTATTTCTCTGGTTACGGAAGCTAGGCTTTTATATAACACGGTTAATGCTAGGCCCAACTTCCACAAAGGTAACTGTCCGGCTATCTGTAAATATTTAAAAGAATTAAATTAGGATGAGTTGTTGAACGAACACTGCAGGTCGCATATTAGATTTGGTACTCTCTACCTATTCATTATGTAACGTAACCAAGTGTCTTAGTCCCCTGAGTAAAATTGATAATCAGCATCCTCCTCTGGACATAGTTATTTCTCTGGTTACGGAAGCTAGGCTTTTATATAACAAGGTTAATGCTAGGCCCAACTTCCACAAAGGTCCGGCTATCTGTAAATATTTAAAAGAATTAAATTGGGATGAGTTGTTAAAAAAACAGCGTGATGTGAATGGTATGCTAGCAGTCCTTTATGACATTCTAAACGACGTCATTACTTCAATTAAACTACAAAAGTATCCACCTTGGTTTAATCATAAATTAATCAAAAAGTTAAATGAAAAAAATAAAATAAGGTAACGTTACAAAAAATATCATAACCCGTTGGATGCAATAGAGCTTAAATATATAAGTAAGCTTTGCGATGGTATGGCCACTGAATGTTACAATACCTATACTGATCTCTTGGAAGTCGAACTAAGAAAAAACCCCAAATTACTTTGGACCTACGTAAAGACTAAACGTGGAGGATCCAGTGCATTCCCTAGGTCTATGACATATGGTTTGATTGCCTCGACTGATGGTACCAAAATATGTGAGATGTTTGCGGATTATTTTTCCTCTGTTCACGAGTTTAATCATAACATCAATGCTAATTATAGTTCTGATTACTTACAACACCTAGAAAATTACAGCTTATGTCTGAATAGTCCAGTTCTAAATTAGGATATACTGTTGAAAAAATTAAATAGCTTAGACATCAATAAAGGTGCAGGACCTGACGGTATTCCACCTAGGTTTATTGCCGCATGTTCAGCCGAGTTAGTTCGACCACTTATGCTTATTTATAATAAGTCCTTAGAGTCGGGTATATTTCCCTCGAAATGTAAAATTGCGAAAGTGGTACTAATTCATAAAGCTGACAACAAAGCAACTATTTCAAACTACAGACCCATCTCAATTTTATCATCATTTGCTAAAATATTCGAATCACTAATTTACCCTTACAACCAAAACCATCTTCGGCTTTATTTAAGTGATAGTCAGCACGGATTTGTTGCACGCCGATCAACGAGCACTAATTTAATACCTTTCACTGAACTAATAACGAAAGCACTAGATTCAGGACGGCAAGCTGATGTCATATATACTGATTTCAGCAAAGCTTTCGACAAAGTCTCTCACAAAATACTAATATCCAAATTAAAGGCTTATGGTATCTTCGGCTCCTTGCTTCGGTAGCTTGACTCGTATTTGGTTGATAGGTATTTTTTCGTTGTAGTCAATGGTTTTCAGTCAAACTTACTAGAAATTACTTCCGGGGTACCGCAAGGCTCACATTTGGGCCCCAACTTTTTTATAAATTATATTTCTCACTGTTTTCTCAATTCAGATTTATATATGTATGCTGATGACTTAAATTTCGCAAGAATAGTCAAGTCCGATGAAGATAGTAAACTTCTTCAGAGTGATCTCGATAGGCTTGTGCATTGGTGTGACGACAATAGAATGAAATTAAATACAAAACAATGTTACAATATAAAATTTACAAGAAACCAAAAAATTATATCTTTCGGTTACCATATCGATAATGACAAAGTAGGTGAAGCAGATACTATTCGTGATCTTGGTGTTGTATACGATAAAAAGTTAACTTTTACACCACATTTAGACAATGTTATAAAAAAAGCATCTTTGGTTTGGCTTTGTACTACGTAATTGTAGATCCTTTCGTTACAATAAAACAAAAATATTAATTTATAACAGCCTTGTTTGGACAATCTTAGAATATTGTAGTATAGTCTGGCGGCCACACTATTCTGTACACTCACTACGTCTTGAATGAGTTCAAAAGCGTTTCCTCTGGCATCTCGCATTTTACAACGGTTTACTTAAAAAGAAACATTTCTACAAATCTAGATTGAAATATTTTAGTATCAAATCTCTTGCCAATCGCAGATACTTGAATGATGCTATTACTGCTAGTAAAATTTTCAAATACAGACTTGACTGCCCAAAATTATTGGCATTATTTAAGCTGCGCGTTCCTTCTAGACTGCCCCGCGTCCCTATCACACCGCTCTACTCACCTTTGAGAAGGACGGTTTTAGGGGCGAACTCTCCCTGTGCAAGGATTTGCAAGGTTATTAATGAATGTGGCGATAAAATAGATTTACACTCTCATTCTCTCACTATTCAGTTATCAATACTCACGAATTTAGTTGACATTAATAATTATAAATGTAATAAAACACTCCTTCTTCTCCTAATAGTAATTAAATTAGATTATTTAGGTATTACTTTGTAATTTTAACTGTTTGTTTTATATACATGTGGTGTTTACCTATAAATGATTGCTACATTGTTATTCCACTTTTGCATATCTTCATTTTAAGTTTATATGTGTAAGCAATTGTTGGTGAACCTTAAAAAATAAATATATTTTTGCAACGAGATAATTACCGTGCCGTAAAGTTATTTATGTACAAGAATCTATTTTGATCTGTATTATGTCAATTGTTTTACTCAACTACTTTCAAGAACGCATTATTTGTGAATGTGGAAAAAGGGAACTTTAACTTTGAACTTAATTGCCTCGGTGGTGTAGCGGTAGTGTATTCGACTGCTAATCATGAGATCTCGGGTTCGATCCCCGGGTCGGGCAATGTTATTGAGGTTTTTCCTAAAAAGAAAAATTCGCAGTAGCAGCCCGGAGTTTGGAAATGTGCCCGGTAGACGTCAATAGGCTCACCTCTATTACGTGGGACTTAAACATAGCTGGCGAATCGTGGGTATGTAATACGGCTCTACCTACCCCTTCGGGGAATACAGGCGTGATGCTAAGTTTTTTTTTTTACTATGAAAGGGATTCATACTTGCGTTCCTTCCAATCCGGGGAAGTGCTCCCGCTTGCAGTAACGCTCTCTTTTTCCACTTTCAGAAATAATTTGTTCTCACAAGAATCTAGAAAAAAATAAAATTGCTTAAAATTCTGAGAGATTTCTTCAAACCAATTCTTGGCTGAGTATTTATTTTTCCAAAGATTATGCCCGGGACTTACCATTGGGTAAGAGAGTTTATGCAGAGAACAAACAGGGTTGTTTTCTAGTTCGCCAAGAGAAGCAACAGAGAGAAGGGGCCCGCTCAGAACAACTATAGATTAAAAAACATTTCACCTGTGTGAAAATCAAGCACACAAAACCTATAATTATATATAATTATATTTTATATTTAATTAGGTTTATTTTAAGAGCGAAGGCAGACGACAACAGATATGTGAAATATCCTTAAAGCGCCTCTCTCAAGGGTCTCTAAGGATGCCAAACAAGCATTCTGCTTGCCTGATAATAAAACGATTACCATAACCTATAAACGCTAGCAATACCAAAGGTGTCACTTCTCTTATAGGATAACTGTATTTGTTATGTAGAGCTAATGACTATTGTGTTTAAATAAAATTTAGTACCTATACGATAAATTTTAGCCTGAATAGACACATAATATAATATTTTTATTCCAATAAGGAGTATTTCTTGATGGATTAAAATTTCGTGATGATTTAAAGGCAAACAAATTTGCAAACAGACTCTAGTATCCTTTTAAATTTTCTTAACATCACAATTGATCGTGTTATTGTTCTGAGACTTTTAGTAGAACGTACCACTACATTATATTAAAACTTTTACCACATTACACAAAACAATGACAAAAATAAACAAAACTTGACACTACCAAAACTAGGTAAACAAACTTATTTGCTTCAATACCCTGGGGGTATACACTCAACATATTATTTTGTCTACAACTTTCCTCTAGCCTTCAAAATGATAGCTCAGTGGGGAGAGAAATAAACTACCACGCAGACTCGCTCAATTCAAACTCACTGACTTTAAAATTTATCGCATACTCGTACTACGCGGAGTCGCGAGCACAAGCAAGCTACCACTAATCTAAATACGTTACCCTCTGCCACAAAAATAATCTGTACAAAAAATAACGATCTCTTAGGACACCATAATTTTCCGAAATAAACAGAAGCCTATGTTCTTCTCTATAGCATTGTAAAAGTCTATACTCCGGACTATATGTACCTATACCATACATGTATAATATACTCCATAGATTGGCAATGTCAACTATCGAATGAGACTGAAAAGCAATTATTTCTGTGTGTGTGAGTTGCCAATGTGTGCATTAAAAGTGCTGCGCATTAAGTGGATTATCCTTCTTTGAAGAAATACAACCTGGTACTGCACAAGTAACCATAGTAATAATGTTATTATTAAACTGGTTTAGACTTTAATTCATTAAATAAAGGCCAAATCATCCAGGTGTATACCGAATTTGGTTATAATCGGTTGGTAATTACGGTGTCAAGAGGTAACAAGCAAACTTGCTTTCACATTTATAATGTTAAGTTATTATTATCGTAATTGGGATTGCCTAAGTCGCTCATGCAAGAAATTACATCCTGCCCTACCGGGAACACTTACGCATGAAAAGCATATAAAAAAGCAGTTTACATCCACACAAAACTGCTATAACTGGTATATTTATGTAAAGGCACATCCCTACTTCAATTAAAAAATACAACGGGCTACAGTGAAATGTTAAATATTCCTTTTATAACCAACCTGCACCTGAGATTCGTCAACTGATTCTTGTTTTATATTCGTTCAGTTCGTCATTCATTCAATTTTTTATTACACTGCGAGCTATGCATATAACTTGGATGCATGCATTTATAATCATTACATTTCTTGAACGTAATATTCTTTGATAGTAGTACACACATCCCTCCATTGATTATATTTCGGCTCTAACAATGGCATTTTCTGATTAACCTATTCTTTTTTAAGGACTAAGGAGTACAATTAAGCTACCTATTTTAAAAATGTATTCTACTATAGAAAAATGGGTGCTAATACTCTGTATTCTTAAAAATAATAACAACTCAATTTTAGGGCCTTTTTTTTGTTTATTGGGAAAAAATATACCTAACCGCACACCCGGTCGTTCGAGGCTGTACTGGCAGATCACTATGTGACATTACTTCAGTGATAACAATTTTCAGGCCTGGGTTTGTTATTGCATCATGTTTCTGTTAATTGTTTTTTATTGCTTATGGTAGCAGGCGATCCACGGTGCACCTGATGGTAAGTTGTAACAGCTGATTGTGGACTCAACAATATTAAAAATACTGCCAAGCCGTTGCTTCTACATTTCATTTCGCGGATGAAAAAATGGACGCCTATTTTCCATTACCACAACTACACACCGAGATGCTCCACATAGCAACCCGCTCTTGCCATATCATAACTAGTGAGTACTCCCACTAGGTACCCAACCCCTACACCCCTAAAATCTAATGGGTGACAACTGCTTACTTCTCTTAATAGTCGCCTCGTATGACACCCACACAATTATGCTATATACAAAAAAAGTAGATATCGCACTAGCGCGCGGCAATTGTTGCGCACGAATTCAGGCAATGGCTGAATTTGTTTTAGTCGGTGATCTTCCGTCTCTTTCTATATTACGCGTTCCGTATTATATATTGCGTAATGTATGCTATAAATTAATGCTTTGCCATAATGCAACAATATCGGTAAGCCTAAACGTATTGGTTAATTATTCTCTTTGGGTAAGCCATTTAGTATGAACGTAACTCATCTTTACTTAAATATCATTGTACTCACAAGAAATAATTGCCGTCTTATGGTCTTATTCATAATAACTTATCGGAGGTTTAAAAGCTCGCTAAAAGTAGATTGTCAAAAAGTGTTATTCATAATCGTTCGATAACGCTAAAACGTTCATTAACTCTCCGATATATTCTCTTTGATTTATACAAGCTAGTAGCCTACTATAAACCTTCGATAAGCGTATATTAGCAAAAAAACATGGCTGATTTTGGTCAGCTGATTATGATTTTTGAAATGACAATTTATTGTGTATATAGTTATATACTCTTTGATTGTGTATTGACATTAATTTCTAATAGGTACATGCGACACGCATAATCTCATTTTTATTGTTATAAGAAGTTTACGTTTACGACTTTACGTTAATTTTCTTTTTGAAATTCAAATTCAAATTCAAATTCAAAAATATCTTTATTTCATAGGCCTATTAATTAGCACTTAAAATCGTCAAGAATACACTAATAATCAACACGAGCGCCTGAGGCGAGTGCATCCGCAATAACAAAGTGGCGATTGCAATCGCCACAAGCGGCCGGATTCCGAAGTAAAGCCTTTCATGAGAAGAACCCGGCAAGAAACTCATGGGCCACTTTTTTAAATTGCCAATTTATTACAATTTAATATAATCTTTATAACTAAAATGACATTATATCATACAAAACAATTTTGAAAAATAATGAATGAGGAGCAACTCAAGCCCATTTTGTTTTGTCCTCAAGATAATCCGAAACAGTGTAATAACCTTGATTACAAAGTCTAATTTTTATGGCTTTCTTAAACTTATTTAGTGGCATGTTTCGGACATTTTCAGGAATCTTATTGTAAAAGCATATACATTGCCCCATAAAAGATCTACTAATTCTGTGGAGACGAGTACTGTGTGCAATAAGATTGCCTTTGTTCCTAGTATTAATGTGATGAACATCGCTATACTTATCAAAACATCCGATGTTTTTCTTGACATACAACAGATTTTCGTATATAAATTGAGACACAACAGTTAGAATATTCATTTCTTTGAATTTCTGTCTAAGGGAAACTCTCGGGCCCAGATTATAGATTGCACGAACAGCCCTTTTCTGAAGTACAAATATGGAATTTAAATCGGCGGAACATCCCCATAGCAGTATGCCATAGGACATAATACTATGAAAATAACTGAAATAAACTATTCTAGCCGTTTCAACATCAGTCAATAATCTAATTTTTTTTACCGCATATGCCGCTGAGCTTAACCTACCTGACAATTTTTTTAATATGGGGGCCCCATTGGAGTTTGTTATCTATAGTGATACCTAGGAAAACCGTGGACTCCACAAGGTCCAGTTTAACGCCATTCAATTGTACATTGGTTTCTACATGCCTTACATTGGGTGTAGTAAATTTTATACATTTAGTTTTATTTTCACTTAAAACTAGGTTATTAGTATTGAACCAATGAACAACTTTAGATAGTGCGTTGTTCACATCGTCATAATTAAGCAGTTGCCTTCTTAGTTTAAATAATAAAGATGTATCATCTGCGAACAACACAATACTTCGATTATCTCCTACGTAGTATGGTAGGTCATTAATATAGACTAGAAACAGAAATGGCCCTAAAATAGACCCCTGTGGCACACCCATTGTCATGACAGACCCAAGCGATAACGTACCATTAACATCGACCCTTTGAATTCTATTGCTCAAATAAGAAGTCAAAAGCTCGAGAGCCCTGTTCCTGATTCCGTAATGGTATAACTTTTTAATGAGGGTTTCATGATGTACACAGTCAAATGCCTTAGACAAATCGCAAAATACGCCTAACGCATCATGCGAATCTTCCCAGGCTCTAAATATGGTTTTTAACAATTCTATACCTGCATCAGTAGTAGAGCGATTCTTTGTGAAGCCGAACTGGTTTTTATGGAAAATTTTATGATTGTCAAAATGATTAATCATTTGTTTGAGAATAAGCTTCTCAAATACTTTACTTAGTGTCGGTAGTACAGAAATTGGACGAAAATTATTAAGTTCTGAGGTACTACCAGATTTAAACAAAGGAATTACTCTACTAAACTTCAGAAGGTCGGGGAATACACCATTAACAAAACAACCGTTAAATACAGATGTCAATTGGGGAGCAATAATATGAATGATTGAGTTAACTAACTTAACAGACATACCCCATAAATCCGCCGTTTTTTTAATATTGAGACTTTTAAAGTTATTTATAACACTGTTTACATTGACATCCGAAAATTTAAAGGAAGTATTACATATCGGAACACATTGCCTAAGGAGCGATTCGGCTGCAGTAGGAGACAACGTCAGATGTTTTGTTGTTAAAACAGGAATATTAGTAAAGTAATTTTCAAATGCCGTTGCCACTTCTCGATTCGCTCTTACATTTTTGTCATCTATTTTCAAGTTAAAGTCCCTCTTGCGCACTGTTTCTCGACCGGTTTCACTGTTTATCACCTTCCAAGTCATTTTAATAATATCGCCGGATTCTTTGATTTTATTTTTCAAATATAGTGATTTAGCACAGTAACAGGCTCGTTTGAACGTTTTGGAATATTTTTTTACATATTCTAAAAATATTGGGTTATGATTATATGATTTTTCGTTATAAAGTTCATACAACCTCAGTCTGCTTTTATAAATACCACAGGTTGCCCATTGACTAAAGCCCGCGCGAGCGCCAATAGTTACAGTTTTAGGTTTAAACTTCTTGTTGAATTCATTATTGATCAACTGAAATAAAGCAGTATACAAATCGTTAGGGTTGTCATGAAAAGGCAACCGCGGTACTTTCTCAGATAGATTACATTTAAAAAGCTCTAAGCGGCTAGAATTCATTGGAACAAAGGTAACCTTTTCTTTATGGACCCTACTAGTTCCAGGAAATACCACCAGTTGTCCACAATGATCAGATTCTAGTTTATTTATGATAGATTTATTGATTGGTTTTGCATTAGTAAATATATTATCTATACAAGTTGCGCTCAAAGAAGTAATCCTAGTAGGTTCCAAAAAAACATTGTACATGTTATAAGATTTCATAATAGTTATAAATTTTTGAGTGATAGTACTATTTTCAAGTAAATTTATATTAAAATCTCCACAGATCACAATTGTTTTATTTGAACTAGAGGTTTTAAATAAAATGTCCTCTAAATGTCTTTCAAAATCATCATATGGTGAACATGGGGGTCTATAAACACATGCGACAATGAACTGCTCAGACTCAATACAAGCAATTTCAATAACCCGTTCAACAGAGAGGCTGACTATATCATTACGTACTTTATATTTCATTTTATTATCTATAATAATTAGGGCACCACCCCGTATACTAATGCCTCTGTTGAATGAGCAAGCAACCTGGTGATTGGGAAAATTGAACATGTATTGATTATTTTTCAGCCAATGTTCTGTAATACAAAGAATATCTACAACACAATCATTAATAAATAATTCTATTTCCAATTCTTTACCAAGGATACCTTGAATATTCTGATGTACCAGATTGATTGGCTTTAATTTCTTATTATTACTAGAGCAAGAGGGTGTCTCTTTTGTCTTTATTAAATTATAATTACTTGATAAACTATTTTTTAAGCAAGAGGATATCTCTATTGTCTCGTATTGTAAAACCCTAAAACCCTTTTTTTTTTGTTAAGGCGGGAAAAAATGTTCCTAACGGCACACCCCGTCTTTCAGGGCAACGAACAAGGTAGTGTGGGGCCTTCACCCACTAAAGAAACCCGCCGTGTGCCGTCTCTCCGCCTTTATTGGTGGGCCACTGGAACTATGTTACATTCCTTCGGTGGTCTGCCGGCGGCTTACCCTTTCGGGTACCCTCTACTAAGCTGCTAAGCATCGCTCTTACGACGCTGGGCAGCGAGAGGTCCCCCCCTATTTTCACGACGAGTTTACGGCACTGCTCGACCCAAGCCGGGCACGACTTGAGCGTGTGCCGCGCCGTGTCCGCGTCACAGCCGCAGTGGTGACAGCCCGGAGTCGCTTCCCTTCTTGCGACTATGTGCAAATATCTGCCAAAGTAACCGTGCCCCGACAGCACCTGCACCAGTCGGAAGGTACGGCCCGCCCACTCCTCCAGTACCAGCTGGAGCGCCCCTACGGTCCAAAGACCGGGCCGGGGCGTCTCCAAACGTGCCCTCCACTTGGCCATGGCAGCTCCTGGCCACCTCCCTGGGTAGAGGGCGTCCACCCCCCTCCCGCTCTTGCGACGCCCGCCGATACACCTCTGCGAGCACCTTCGCCTCCAAGTCCCACGGGGGGATTCCAGCCAACGCGCAGGCCACCTCCGTCGACACCGTGCGGTATCCACGTATGACCCTGGACGTAACGACTCTCTGTGGTCTCCACAGAAGAGCCCTGTTCAGTGCGTCTAGGGACCCCGCCCACACGGGTGCGCCGTACAGCGCCATCTACCGGAGCACCCCCACGTAAAGCCGTCGGCACGCATTGTTGGCCATGAGCCGTGCAAGGGCGGACGCTGCGCCGACTAAGCTTTACAAACCCTGCAAAGTATTGCGGTGATTGAAAATCATGTCATCAATCGGCGTATATAGTAAAGAGTAATAATTTTATTATTTTTGTTAAAGTAACACTATCAAAAATTAAAACATTTGACAATGACAAGTAACAATCCATAGATAAACTTATGAAAATAATTTTCTACCATTCACATTTCACCATTTTTTCTACGAAATTGCAAAATTATGTACATTAAAGACATTTTAGTTATCGGAGGTTTATCAAACGATTATGAATAAAGATTTTTATCGAACGTTTGATAGGCTTAAAAGACGTTTTAACTAATATAGGTTTATACCTTCGATAAGCATTTTGTTATGAATAAGACCATTAGTCCGTCGACACTACACGGATCTATTACAATACAGTTTTTGAAAATAAAAATAAAACAATTGAAAATCATAATTTTATCATGAAGCAATAATTTTCCTCGCTCTACGTAATTATAGGTATGCACGTACCAACGAGAATGAAACAATTCTATTTCAAAATCAAATTAAATTGCGTTTTCCAGGTGAGAGATGGACCAGTTAGTTTAGACCTCAGCTATTTCATTAGCGATGCCTTCAGGGCTTAGAAGTTCGCTTTGTGCGGGGGGCGGAGAAGTCGAAGCTGTGATGGACACTCATTGAATCAGGGTTCGCCTATTAGTAGGATTCTCTTATTATAAACCAATGCATTCATTTGTTATTTTTTTTAATAATGAACGTCAGCAATAACTCAAATACTTAATTATGCATGGATTCTACTTTAGGCTGTTCGTTTTTTTTTTAAACTACATGGGTGGCGAACAAGCATACGGTCCATCTGGTGGTAAGCGGTTACCGTAGCCTATAGACGTTAGCAACACCAGAGGTCTCACTCGCGCGTCGCCATCTCCAAGGAAAAGGATAGGAGATAGGTAGGAAGGATACTAAGGAGAGGATAGGAAGGATAATAAGGAGAGGATAGGGAGGGGGTTTAGGCCTCCGGCGCTCTCACTCGCCGTACGCAACACAACGTAACTACCGTTCAACACAAAGTGTGAAAATATGAAATCAAAAATAACAGTCACACAGCAGGATTTGAACCTGCATCTTCTGGATACCGTCCAGATGCTTTACCAAATGAGATTTATATATATTTAATGTTATTTTCGATTTCATATTTTCACACTTTGTGTTGATTGATATGCCGTGTGGGGCCGGCACCAAGAATTGCCGTGTGGGGCCGGCACCAAGAATAGCTCCACCCTGTCTCTTCCTATGGGAGTCGTAAAAGCCGACTAAGGGATTACCGGGGGACCGGGCAGCAGCGTTCCTCTGTGTACTAAAAACATCCAATGCGATCGCCAATCCACCTGCCAAGCGTGGCGATTATGGTAAAACCCCCATTTTGGGGAGGCCTATGTTCAGCAGTGGACGATGAAAGGCTGATGCATGGATGGATGGATGGATATGGCTAAGCATGTCAAATGCTAAAAATGTAATTAAAAAATCTAAGTAACTACCGTTGTTACACGCTGATCTTTTGTGAGAGGGTGGTACTTCCGCGATCGAGCCCACCCATTCGTGCTGGGATAAGCATGGCTCTACCACTGGAACTGGCTCTTCGTAAAAGTCATACTCACCTTTTCTGTTTTCAATTCAATGACGACGGAACTTAATAATATATAAAAGATTTAATTTATTCTCGAACCCAAAGGCTGCACTCCTTGCGAGCGTAATGGTTCGTTTTCTTCCCCACAAAACCACAACTTACTTTACTCATTCTACTTAAACATAAGAATAAAAGTAATCACGAAGAATCTCATTCCAGATTCTATTAACTCAAGCGGTTATTACGTCATTTCCATTTGACATTTTAAAAAAAGCTAGCGGTAGACGGAATCGAACTTTGCCAGGCGTCTTAAGCAAGTACTGTATTTTTGGAGCGCTTGATAACATTAGAGATCCGTTGACCTTTATAAAGTACATAATTAATTTAACTTTAGCTGTGAGATTTTGGGCTAAAATAATAATTTTGTGACAGTTGATTCAAGCGTCTTTAGGATTAAAATGAAGACATAAGATATAACTTATAATTTCCCGGCTTTTTCTGTGTGACATTATAATGTTGATGTTCGGATGAAATGTTAGATAAATAGTCCTTACTTATCTATTATATATAATTCCAGTGTCACGATGTTTGTCCGGGATGAACTCCGAAACTACTGAACCGATTTTAACTTTTCTTTTTTTTTAAATGTGTATTTTGTTCCAACTTAAGACATAGGATACTTTATATCTCAATTTATAATTGCAATATTTATTCATGAAAAATATATGGCGGTACGTAGTTCGCTGAGTCAGCTAGTAAACATTATAAAAGGCAAAAGTGAGGTTTTTTGTTACGCTGTCACAACATAACTACTTAATCGATCATACACACATACACTCGCTAATGCGCACAAAGCTAAGAGCGCACATGCGATCCTTATTTTTAAATTTGGTTTTCACTTATTTTTGCTTTTTATAACTAACTTATCATCACGTCATTTCCCTTGTGGGGTAGACAGAGAGAACAGAGTGCCAAGAGGCTCTATTCTTGCATACATCTCTCACTTACTCAACATTCATAATTCTCTTCATACATCTAATATATGAAATTCTCGTGTCACACTGTTTGTCGCCATTCTCCTCCGAAACGGCTTGACAGATTCTTATGAAAGTTTGTGTGTATATTCAGTAGGTCTGAGAATAGGATGTAAACTATTTTTTAAATGATAAAGTTGGTCCACCCCAATTTTTTTTTTTTAATTTTGTGGACAAGATTTTTTATTTTATTTTTTTATGATTTGGCATATATTATTTACGTTATTTAGTTATTTTTTCTACGCTAGAAATTCCTTAAAAATTATCTAGAAATAATTTATATGGCAACACAATGTTTGCCGGGTCAGGTAGTGTTTATATATATTCTTCTCTATTTGCTTATTTGCTTTTTATACTTTCGTAATTTTCCAAATTTTTTTTATCTTATTGAACCTGGGAATTTGTCTCTCTTTAATAACACATTTTTGTAACTAACACATAGGATAGTGTACAAATTTTTAAATAACAGCATATCTAGAATAAACTGACAATAAACATATTTATGAAAATAAAATAAAATATATATATATATATTATATATTATTGTGCAGCATTCTAGATATGCTGTATTGTATTTGATCACCATGAAATTTTGCATTCATAATAATTCGGAGCCCAAAAAATGGTATAAAGTAATTTTTATCCCAGAAAAATGATAGATTCTTTCGAGATAGTTATTTTTGCATAAATTATAATTAATGTACTAGATGTGACGTATATATGTTACAGGACAGAATTCTGAAGGTTCAGGAACCTGAAACGACTGCCAGTATTTTATTTGACAGTTTGGACCCAATGCTTTACGTGCCTTTTGAAGCATGAAAGAAGTCAGCCGTTTGCTCCTATGTGTCATCCAAAAATGATGCCAGCTGAGCGAAAGTTGCTTAAACTTGTTGATCGTTAAAGTTAAAGTTCACAGCTGCCCTAAGACCCTCCTCATATATTAATATAGAATAGAATCTATATTATTATATAGAAACATAATATACGGATTTTAATATGATGAAACATATCGTAGGTAAGTACGAGCACTTAAAATTCAAATAAATTATAGCGACAATAGGAAAACGAGTGATGTTCCAATCGTCGTATATGTCCATGTTTTCCTGCTAAGCATGTGGTAAATCTTGCACCAAATTTTCTTTGCTCTCTTTTAATAGGAAATACCGAGCATAGCATAGCATCACGCCTGTATTCCCCGAAGGAGTAGGGACAGGTGTATTACACACACACGGTTCGCCAGCTATATTTAAGTCCCACGTAATAGGAGGCGAGCCTATTGCCGTCTACCGGGTACATTTCCGAACTCCGCGCTGCTACTAAGAATTTTTCTTTTTACGAAAAAGCTCAATAGCACTGCCCGGCCCGGGGATCGAACCCGATAATAATACTGAGCAAATTAGTAAAATTATTAATAAACTTCTGTAACCATCTAATAGTGACGTTCTCTCTATTATTCTTCCTCTTCATCTATTATCTCCTTCCCTGGGGAGACAAAGCGTGAGTTCTGCTTCGCTACCCCCGTAGTATAAAAAACTAAACAAGTATAAAGTAATATCTACTAAATATTATCTACCGCATTGCTGGTACTTGGCATAGCGCACTGCCGTTGCTTAGATGTTAGTTAAAAAACGTTCAGATTTACAACTCATTCATTCCATAACTGTCCATAACCAAAATAGACTTATGCTGGCTGGCTGTGAAAAATAAGACGAATTAGTGTAAATTTATTTGGATTGGACCCTAAGTATTTACTTGAATAGAAAAGTAAAAATTTATCGTGACTCGTAAACTAGTAGGAATAAGGAATGCATCGCGTGGCGTTGCATAAATAAAGTGACATCTAGTTACTCTCTAGTTTTGTACTGTAAAAATAGAGGTCACTACTGGTGACTATGTGTGCTACAGCAATAAATCAGGGTGTCCTCTTCAGTAACTATCTAGAATCTAGAATTCTATCTTAGCATTGACCTGGCGGAGATCTGTTCCGAATCAAATATTTAACTGCGCTAAATATTTAATTTAAAAAAAGCTATTCAAAACTAAAACAAAAATGTAGTCTATAATAATAAATGTATGTCTGTTTCTGAAGAACTTTTGAATAAACTCGAACGTATGCAGAATTTGTGCATTCGCTTCATTTTCGGCCTCCGAAAATATGACCACGTCTCTGATTTCAGGACTCAATTGAAGTGGTTACCCATTCGGCAGCGTCGGGATACTCATATTTTAATTTTACTTTTTTCTATCCTTAACAATAAAAAAATTCCTATATTCCTTAGTGAACGTTTTAACTTTCTCTTTCCTAGGGACAAACCTTGCCGTACTAATTCTTCTCTTCTTCTTTTAATTCCGAACCACACATCTTCACGCTACGATAGTTCTTTCACAGTGAAAGCTGAAAAGCTGTGGAACACTCTTCCTCATTTTATAAGAAATAGCTGTTCATTGCGTGTCTTCAAAAGAAAGATAAAAGTTTAAGTACTTTCTCACTAATCAATAATAAATATATATTATAAGTATGTATTGTATTGTATATATTTTGTTATGTTAAATTAGATATTTAAGTATTTATTATATCATAATTTAAAATATATATTTTATTAATAGGTAATAATATCCTCCTATCTTGTTGTTGTACAATTGTTTACTCGATTTTTAAAAGCTCCGATTTTTATGGATTAGCTGGTAGAGAACTCAAATTTGAGTTAAGTTCGCCCTATTGTATACATAGCATCACGCCTGTATTCCCCGAAGGGGTAGGCAGAGGTGTATTACACACCCACGACTCGCCAGCTATGTTTAAGTCCCACGTAATAGGGGGCGAGCCTATTGACGTCTACCGGGCACATTTCCAAACTACGGGCTGCTACTGAGAATTTTTCTTTTTAGGAAAAAGCTCAATATATTTGCCCAACCCGGGGATCGAATCCGAGATTTGATTTATTTTTATTTATTGTATATATATATATAAATAAATATAAATAAATAAAAATAAATAAATAAATATTCACGGACATTTTCACACAACGTCCTCTGGTCCCAAACTAAGCTTAAGCGTTAAGCTATGGGCACCAGATTACGGATATAATACATATACTACTTTTTTTTGTAAATACATACATATAATAGATAAAAAACACCCTGACGCAGTACAAATATCTGTGTTCATCAAACAAATAATTGTCCTGAGTGGGAATCGAACCCACGACCTCGTGCACGGAAGTCGGTTACACTACCGACTACACCACGACGCCCGTCAAAATGTAGTGTATGTTTTAATATTAAATCTATACTTATAATAAAACTGTAGAGAGGTCAATTCTGTACATTGAATATATATTCAAAATTAATATTGGAGAATGAATGGTGATCGATACTGATGCCAAAAATGTAATCAGTAAATTTTTTGTCTGTCTGTCTGTCTGTCTGTATATGCACGCATGGGTCAAAAACTACTAAAGGGATTTTAACCAAACTTGGTAAGATTGTAGTCCATACTCCTGGGTAGGTTATAGGCTATATAACATAACGCTAAGACACATAGGAGCTGAGCAGTGATGATAAATTTGAAGCAAGTCGGATAAAAATGCGCTTTCGAGCTCTTATCCTCGCATACGTTGATCATACACCAAAAGTATGTATTACAAAAATAATGTTCTACAAAAGATCTACAAAAAAGTCCTGAATAGTATATATCTATCTTTTATAAATTAACCACAATAACGTGTTTAATCGTTAGGCATTTCTTCAAAGTGTATTATTAAATACATATATATATATATATATATATATTGTATTTCACATATATACATCTTTATCAAACTCCCATATTCAAAAAGTACACTTTAATATCTATTTTATAATAAAAAAAATATATAGAAATCGATTTATAAACACACAAGATATAGATGAAATAAAACTTCCAAATCTCGCCGCGCCAGTATGGGTATGGCTATACGATTGATTTTTGTTTAACGCGCGAAACGGCCATCCGCTGCATCTATAAAAAGGCGAGGGCGCTCACGCACCGACTTCAAATCATAAACGTGGGAAAACCCACTTTGCCAACAACAGCCCGAGCCGAGGTTCTTACCCCACAGGGGGTGCCCTTGGGCAGCGTTGCCTAAATGTTGGTTTGAGAGCCCTCTGCGCTCACCAATTATCCGGGTAATGTTGCCATAGCCATCTGAGGCTAACAACAAACGTCTCACACAAAAATAAAACGCGCCGACTTCACTCACATTGTCACTCTTAATGCGAACGGACGTGGTTCTTATTGACTCTTCTCGGAGTAAGCGCGTTCTAGATTTTAAAAATACATAGATAGGTACGTGGTTTTTAGATAAGTTTAAAGTAGGTATTAGTAGATAATAATATAATTCCCTCTCCATTAAATCTAAAGCGGTTGGCTACGATGAAGTCAGCCGCCGGATGATTATAACTTTCCTTGATGTCCTATTGCATCCCATCACACATATGCTAAACTTTTCTCTTGAGTGTAGTGTCTTTCCCACTCTATGGCGTAAAGCATGTGTCCGTCCCTTGCCCAAAATATCTAACCCCATTGTTCCTAATGATTACCGTCCTATCTGCATCCTCCCTTTCCTTTCCAAATTACTCGAGCTCTGCGTCCACAAACAATTATGCAAGTTTGTCTTTTCCAATAACCTCCTGAGTGACTTTCAGTCTGGTTTCAGGCCTGGATATAGCACAGTCTCAGCTCTCCTAAAGGTTACTGGTGACATTAAGGTGGGCATGGAGAATACCAGCATCACAGTATTGGTGTTGGTAGATTTCACAAACGCCTTTAATGCTATCGACCATGATATCCTGCTATCCATCCTCTCCCATCTTATGATCTCATCAGATGCTCTGGATTGGTTCTCGTCTTATATTCAGGGGCGCCAGCAGTCTGTCCGCGTTAATGACTCATCGTCCAGTTGGAAGGACTTAGATTCTGGTGTCCCTCAAGGCGGTATACTTTCTCCTCTTCTTTTCTCTCTTTTTATCAATCTTATAACCCATGATCTTCAATGCTCGTATCATTTGTATACCGATGACTTGCAAATATACACTCAAGCCAAGTCAGGAGATCTCCACCTGGCAATTGCTGCAATTAACCGTGACCTTGCAGCGATTAAGGATTGGACCGTAAGGTTTGGCTTGAATATAAATCCGCACAAATGCCAGTCCATATTAATCGGTAGCTCTCGTATACTCAGTAGATCTAATGTTACCAGTCTGCCACCAATTTTCTACAATGGATCTATCATTCCATACAGTAAAGTCGTCAAGAACCTTGGTCTATTTGTGGACAGTACGCTAGAGTGGAGGACTCAAATTACAATTATCAGTCAGAGAGTTACGGGAATTCTTCGCTCTCTTTATGGACTTAAGAACTTTCTTCCCATTGAGACCAAGGCAATGCTGATTCAGACCTTGGTTTTCCCTATCATCGACTATGCTGATGTGTGCTACCTCGACCTGAATGCAGATCTGCTCAATAAACTTGACCGACTTCTCAACAATTGCATTCGATTCGTTTTTAGTCTTCGTAAATTCGATCATATTTCCAAATTTCGCTCTCAACTAAATTGGTTGCCCATCCGGCAAAGACGTAGTTATCGGGTGCTCTCACTTTTATATTCCCTCTTATACTCCCCTAACGCTCCTACTTACTTAAAGCCTCATTTTGAATTTCTATCTACCACCCATGACCGAAATCTTCGTTCCTCTAATAACCTTCTTCTACACTGTCCATCTCATTCTTCAAGTCTTGTGCATTCTTCTTTTAATGTACAGGCTATCCTTCTTTGGAATGTGCTGCCTCTGGAGATCAGGATGGCTACAAGTCGTGACATATTTAAAGCCCGTGTACATGAACTGTATCTCCGTCGTTTGGCAGAGTCCCCTTAATGATACTTCTTATCAACTCGATACTTATTATATATTTATGTAAGTATATTTATCATATATATGTTTCTTATATTATTTTAGGTGTGTACATTATGTAGGTTTATCATAGTATTAGTTATATGTATTGGTATATATGTATATATTATTATGTATTGATATTTCTTTGTCTATTGCACCTACCATTGTTAATTTCTGCTCCACCTCAGGTCGACTGTAAGAGAATGCCTAAGGCATTAAGTCCGCCTTGTATCTTATATAAGTGCAAAAGTTTTAAATAAATAAATAATTAGTTTGTTTAGTGTTTTTGTTTGTTTCTCCTTCTTTTCTTTATATAATATAGCTGTCAAGTTAAACGTTGTAAAGTTAACTATAAATTTCAATTAAGTAAGTATACATTTTTTCTTTTTGTGTTTTTATCTTATTAGGTTCTTTTTATTCCGTAGATATATTAACCGACTTCAAAAAAAGGAGGAGGTTATCAATTCGGATGTTTATATATATTTTTTTATGTATGTTCGGGCACAACTCCGTCATATGTTGACGGATTTGCAAAATTATTTTTTTGTTTGAAAGGGGTTTATTCCGAAATGTGGGACAATTAAAATTTTATCGAAATTGGTGCAGTAGTTTTTATAATATCAACAAAAATCTAAAAAAAATGTTTACATCGATGATATTTTTTCGTTGTCTGATTTTTTTTCGTTTAGAGAGGCCTATAATGTACGACCTAATATAACCTATTTTATAAAAAATCACTAAAAAGCACAAAATAAAACATTTTTTGATAAAAAAAGAAAACTGCCTTCAAGTGCACCCAGGAACTAAAAAGCTATAAATTATTGGTATTTAGATACGTTTCCGTGCTAGACACCTACTGATGTGTTTGAAGCCGGTGCCAAGTCCAAAAATATCAAAAACAATTCATAGTAAATACCTACTTAGATAACATTAAGAACATTTTTGGCACCGGTTTCAAATACATCAGTAGGAAAAAAAAAGGAAAATCGGAAATCGTATCCAAATACCAATTATTTATTGCTTTTTAGTTCCTGGGTGCACTTGAGCCTTCAAGTGCACCCAGGCTAGGTATTCTTTTTTTATCAAAAAATTATTTATTCTTTTTGTGTATTTATCTTATTAGGTTCTTATTATTCCACCTACGATGCCACCTAAAAAATGGTCTTTCTTATCTCGAAATGCCAAAAGAATGAGAGATGCGCGTTCTCAGGAATCGTCAGAGGAAAGAGCGCATCGTTTAACCTCTATGAGAGTTAATAATGCAACTGCACGAGCACATGAAAGCAGTTCTGAGAGAGAGATGCGATTAACTTTTGATAGGGAAAGAAGAGCTAGACAGTCAATGAGTTTTTAAGAAGAGATTTTGGTATAATAATACCCTAATAAGGCATATTGTTACGTTGCAGAAAACAATACTAAATGAAATGAGTGCAGGAAAGCCTAATCTGCACTAATTTAAAGTGCACACATTTAGTGCCTAATTGTGGATTTTCTCTGTTTTATACTTCAACTGCCTCTTTAGTGCAGAGGTAGTGTAAGTGACTGCTGATCATGAGGTCTCGGGTTCGATTCCCGGGTCGGGCAGTGTTATTGAGCTTTATCGTAAATAGAAAAATTCTCAGTAGCCGCCCGGAGTTTGTAAATGTGCCTGATAGACGCCAATAGGCTCGCCCCCTATTACATGGGAATTAAACATAGCTGGTGAATCGTGGGTGTGTAATACACCTCTGCCTACCCCTTTGGGGAATACATACGTGTTGCTATGTTTTTGTTTATACCTCAATGTTTATAACATATAATTATACTAGGCTGTACGGCTTGATGGTGAGTAAGACGGTAAGTTTGCCACCCCATGGCGTGGTAGCCTATAGACCAAAAGCAACCTTCGCGAGTAATCCACCCCAAGAAAAGCTATAGGATATGAAGAGGAATGATGATATAGAGCAGATGAGGAAGTGGTCAGGTAAAATAATAAGAAGGAATTGTGGGGGGGGTTTGGTAGGTTTCTAATTGGGAGATAGAAACACACATATTTGACCTTTTTTGAATTAAGAATGTTAAATTTCATTTTATATTTGATACTAGCTGACCCGGCGAACTTCGTACCACCATATATGTATTAGCCTATGACGGTAGACGTCAATAGGCTCGCCCCCTATTACGTGGGACTTAAACATAGCTGGCGAGTCGTGGGTGTGTAATACACCTCTGCCTACCCCTTCGGGGAATACAGGCGTGATGCTATGTTTTTTTTATATATGAATTTTTTCATGAATAAATATTGCAATTATAAATTGAGATATAAAGTATCCTATCTCTTAAGTTGGAACAAAACACACATTTAAAAAAAAGAAAAGTTAAAATCTATTCAGTAGTTTAGAAGTTCATCCCGGACAAACATCGTGACACTGGCATTATATATAATAGATAGGATACACATACATTTCAATGGTTTTATAAAATCGCGGGTAAACTAGGGGTTGAATTTAGAAAGTAAACTTTAACGCTGACGAAGTCGCGGGTATCAGCTAGTCTATAATAAGTTTCTATGTACAATTAAAGTATTAAATAAATAAATAAAACAAAAAAATAAAATGTTTATGTGGTTAACACTCATTAATTGAGAATAGTAGCGGTTCATATTATGTCTTGTACAAAATGGGTATTTTCAACACGTTAGGGTTAACGTATTTGGAGGCGCAGACTGAGTACTAGCGCCAGATGCCGCCCTAACTGGGGCTGTGGGTGGATGGACCGTAGAACGTCCACCACCTGCAAGGCCTCCCGCGATAGTGCGACGGTCCGTGTGCGGAAGCGTTGCTCAGTAGAGAGTACCCGAAAGGGTAAGCCGTCGGTGGACTACTGAAATAATGTAACATAGTTCCAGTGGCCCGCCAACACAGGCGGAGAGACGGCACACGGAGGGTTTATTTAGTGGATGAGGGCCCCACACTACTCCCTTCGTTGCCCCGAACGACGGGTTGTGCGATTAGTTACATTTTTTCCCGCCTAAACAAAAAAAAGGAGTAAGTAACTACCGTCGTTACATGCTGATTTTTCCGTATCTTCGGTCGGTCACGAAGCTGGTGGTACAAACCCGTTCGGGTCCACTTACAAATGAGTACTCCAAGTTGATACTCATCCACCCATAATACAATGGGTGATATTTATATGCTTACAACTTACCTTAGTGACCTCGTACAATACCTGCAAGAAAGAATGGGATAACACTGAAGTAATTATGTGTCTTCTAGTTCCAGTGAAACAATAGTGACTTTTTGCCAGAATCTCATTTGTACATTCGTAAGGTTTCAGGTTGAAATCCTAGGATCACCGTACCTAATAGCAAAACGAAATTTAAAATTACAGCCAGATATCCTTACTTGATAATAATTTTAATATAATACTTACTCGATAATACTGACTCACGAGCATGTATGAAGAGAATTATGAATGTTGAGGAATTGTACGCAAGAATAGAGCCATTTGGCCTCTGTTCTCTCTGCCTTTTTTTTTTGTTAAGGCGGGAAAAAATGTTCCTAACTGCACACCCCGTCGTTCGGGGCAACGAACAGGGTAGTGTGGGGCCTTCACACACTAAATAAACCCACCGTGTGCCAGCTCTCCGCCTTAATTGGCGGGCCATGGGAACCATATTACATTCCTTCAGGGGTTCTGTTCTCTCTGCTTACACCGTAAGGTAGATGGCGTGATGATAAGTAATTTAATAATACTTAATCTTTCAAGAATAAGAAGAATGCGGCTCTATAAACTAAATTCTTTGTTATTTTATAGTATTGATATTTTATAGTTTGGAGGAAACATAACGCTTCACCTCAATAACTCACAACGATGGTGAACGCAAACCGTGATTTTCGTCACTTACTTTGCCCAATTAATTTGCCCAATTAGTACCAAAACTCCGCCAGTACAATACATCAGTGCCAGTATCTGTACATAATACACACGATTTGCATATTAATGCGTTGTGGCGCATTGCGAACCAAATTGCATCTACTACGAGAATATAATATATTATGTACGTTTCAGGGCAGAAATATATATAATCTTAATCTGTACATTTAACACATCTATACTATTATAAAGTTGTAACAAGCTACGCCAGAAACTGACTGGAATAGGCTATATAGGCGCGTCTAAACACAAAACGATTTTTTTTAGATTTTTTGTCTGTTTGTCTGTTTATCTGTTTGTCTATTTGTTTGTTCACGCATCACGCAAAAACTACTGAAAGGATTTTGATGCAACTTTTTTTATTTGATAGATCTCGATTAGACTTAAAAACTGGTATACCTACATTTTATCCCGCTACTATATCGGGAACCTGAGATATAAGCTAAAAATTACTTGGTTGCGGCGGAGCCGCAAGCAAAGGCTAGTTACATTATAAAGCTGTAACAGATCCATGTTTGTACTTTTAAGATATTCGAGTAAAAATGAATGTGCTGCATGAATTGCTTGATTAGGCGTCTTTGAAAACTAATCAATTCGTTTTTGGTGGTGACGGACTAAGAATACATGTGTCACCACCCCATTCTTTCCCACGGATGTCGTATGAGGCGACTAAGGGAAGTAACCAATTATCATCCATTACATGACTGGTGGTAGGGGAACTGAGTGGAACCAGGTATAAGTATTCACTTGGTACCCAGCTGTAGCAGGAGATGAAATGCAATGGTGAGCAGCGGCTTGACAATACTCCCGGTATAGTTGAGTCCATGAACGACGGTTACCATTTACCATCAGATGGGTCGGGGCTCGTCTGCCACTACATTCAATAAAAAAAAAGAATGTTTGTCTATTTGTTTGTTCGGGCTTCGCAAAAAGCACTAACGGGATTTTAATGTTTTTTTGTGAAACTTTTATTAGATCGTCTCAAACTTTTTGGTCTGTGTGTTGCATGTCGCGTGACGGTCGGCCGCGGAGTAGGGATAAAGTGAAAAGCGCTCGCCAGAGCAGCCAAGGCCAATATGGCGGCGTCTATAGTTCGCAGCAACTGACCGTGTAGTGTATAGACTATTACTTAATGGAATATTATTCCAAAAATTTTTAGTTAAATGTCTATAATGTGAAAAAAAGTTTCACTTTTACCGTGGTTTCATAAAACCACACAATTTGCTTTTTTTGTTTGATAGCTTTTTATTAGACTAAAAACATTATCTCGCTCCTATATAGGGAACCTGAGACAAAGCTAGAATTAGACTGCGACGGAGCCGCGGGCTAGGGCTAAAATAAAGTCGTTTTTGTCTGTTTATCCACTTACTTCTCCTAAGCTACGCAACGCATATTTTTCAAGTCAGGTTTGTGATTACTAAGAGGATAACGGAAAATTACCACTGAAGTAATGTCTCCCAGTTCCAGTGATCCGTCAATACAGGCGGATTATTTAGTGGGTGAGGGCCCCACACCACCTTGTTGCCCCGAAAGACGGGGTGATAGGCAATGATATTTAAATAATCTTTTTTGTATTATAACATCATTGCTGCTAGGATTTTTTTTCCGCCTTAACAATTAAAAGGTCTGTGATTACTTCAAACTAAGAAGCATAGTATAGGTATTATGATATGCGTAAGACAATCGGTATCGGTGGAGGTAGTAGTGGAATATTAGAAGATAGTCGTGCCTTGAGAGTTCTATATCCAGCACTCGGCAGTGGAATATAATTAGAAGATGGTAATGATATTTGTGAAATAGTAATTTATATGATTTCTTCTATAATGGACATGCGAATTTTAAAGGGAGAAAAGACTACCAATTGTTTTGTTTTTATTTATTTCGCCTTCTCTAAGTATAAAATATCTCTTGGGACTATAGGCATAACATCGACGTAACATAGTCTTAACTTTTGTAAAAAAAAGTTTCCTAAGTTTGTCCAATTACACATTTAAAAATATTGGAGTCTAAATTAATGTTCAAGGAGAATAAAAGCTTTCAATCTTCAATTTATTAACAAAAGATATCTCCGAAAAAGATATTTTAAAAACACCTGTGTCGAAATTACGTCATAAATTGCCGGATTTTTCGGTTTATATACCTACTCTGTGGTTCAGTATCTACGAAAAGCGTTTTCAATTATCGATAAATATCAGAGAGTTGTCCACTGTGGCTTATTCTGCGGTTGGTCGACATAATTATTGGAATTAAAAGACGGTCTCGTCCTGCATATAATTAATTATATGCTTAGAGCAGCCCCTTAAAAATATAATTCATTATAATTTCGTTTGGGGGTTTATTAATTAAAGTTAGTTATTATTTATATAATGGACGGTAGGTAGGTATCATCTAAGTATAAATCATTATACGACTAGAGTATTCCAAATTTAAACTACTTGCGATAATTCCATACAGGAATATAAGTAGATCTATATTAGTTACGATTATGAATTGAATTGAAATTTTATTATAATATAATAACAAAATTTAAGTAACTTGAATAATGTTGTTCTAAAGAAAAACATCGGAATTCCGAACTCGATTCGATTTTATGGAAGATCGATCTTTTAGAACCCTACTTTCAATTTTATGAATTGATTTTTTACAAGCCATGGGGGGGTTTGATGGAATCTCGTATCCCACAATCGATATAGTATCGACTCGCTTGTGATTGGTAGAGAAACCGACATGTGATGTCGCAATAATCCGTTGGTCAATCACGGTGATCTTTCAACCAATCACAGTGATCACGATACGATGTCGATTGTGAGATGAGATTCCGTCTAACCCCCCAGATCGATCTTAAGATCGTAACAAAGTAAATAGATCTAAAATCGTAATCAACTATTATCTATAAAATAATATTTTATTTTCATCTTGACCTCGATATTTTACCCGGATTGATCTTAGAGAATACGATTCAAATCGATTTGTTTGTCATATAGATCAGAAACCCCAGTAAAAAATAGCATGAACTACATATTTTTTTTATGTTTTTCTATATAATACGGGGTTGGCAAATAAGCATATGGCCCACCTGATGGTAAGCGATTACCGTAACACATCAGAAGCATCACTTGTGCGTCGCCAACGCCAAGGAAACGCATAGGAGGCAGATATGAAGGATAGTAAGAAGAGGATAGGTAGGATACTAAGGAGAGGATTAGGAAGGATATTAAGGAGAAGATAGGGAGGGGTATGGACCTCCGGCGCTCTCATTTACCTTATGAAACACAACGGAAGGAGTAACTACCGTTGTTACATGCTGATCTTTCCGTATCATCGGTCGGTCATGAAGCTGGCGGTACAAGTGAGTACTCCAAACATTTTGATCTATATTTTAGCACTTGACGTGCTCAGCTACTCTTAAAGTACAAATTATAATTTGTGAATAAGGAAAAAGAGTATTTTAGTACGAGCGGGAATCGAACCTGCATTGGATGGATCAATGCATGTAAATGCATTGCCGATAGAGCGCGTTGGTCGTTAAGACAAATGTGATGAGGAAATTCGGTATTTCTAGAAATGGTACGATAGCTCAATGGATTAGAGCACTTCCCCGGAAAGGAAGAGACGCAGGTTCGATTCCCGCTCGTACTAAAATACTCTTTTTCCTTATTCACAAATTATAATTTGTACTTTATGAGTACTCCAAGTTGATACTCATCCCTACCACCCATAATGCAATATTTAAGCTTACAACTTACCTTACTCACCTCGTACAACACCTGCAAGAAAGAATAGGATACCATTGAAGTAATGTCTTTTAGTTAGGCGGAGAGACGGCACACGCCGGGCTAATTTAGTGGGTGAGGGCCACACAACTCTGTTCGTTGCCCCAAACGACGGGGTGAGGGTTACGCTAGTTTTTCCCGCCTTTTACTGCTTATTCTTACCTAAAATAGAAATGTAACCCAACAACTAAAATGTTGATACTTATCAAATCGATTTCAAATTTATATAAATGAGCTAGAAATAAAATACAATCACTCCCTAGCACTCTTTGTTACAAGTGCATCCGTATTTCACAGCGCTCTTTTATCTCGCAACATCTTTATGGCGAAAATTTTGCGAGAAGTCTAATTAAATTTCTTTAAGGTGGGTACTGAGTCCCCGACGATGCGCCCCCTAGGTACGAAGGCATACGCTGTAAGATGGAGCGATGCCAATCTTTTACATTGTTTTAATAAAATTATTATAAATTTAACGGTGGAATTGATTAAAATATCTTTATGATTTCCGAAGAACTTCAATTCTCTATTGCGGTATTATTTTATAAAAAAAATTATAGACATCGGTTTATAAACACACAAGATATAGATGAAATAAAACTTCCAAATCTCGCCGCGCCAGTATGGGTACGGCTATACGGTTGATCTTTGTTTAACGCGTGAAACGGCCATCCGCTGCATCTATAAAAAGGTGACTCACGCGCCGAATTGAAATCATAAATGTGGGAAATCCCACTTTGCCAGCAACAGCCCGAGCCGAGGTCCTTAACCCACAGGGGGTGCCCTCGGGTAGCGTTGCCTGTTGGTTTGAGAGCCCTCTGCGTTCACCAATTGTCCGGGTAAGGTTGTCATTAGGAGTGTTCGTTATATTAAATAACTAATAAAATCACTTGCTATTTATAAATAATCTATAACCCCATTATTTATTACACCAGGCAAGCGTTATTTTCGATTATTTTTATTATATATAAGCGCTACCACAACCGCTATGCCACGACGTCGACGACACACTACACTACACACTAACAAAACATCAGTCACATGCACACTTGAACAGTCAGTCACTTCAGTCAGTCATACCGCGAAAGAAAGGGACAGAACGGAATGACCCTGACCCGTTCATATCATTGTCACATGCGAAATTATGCTCTAACTTTACCACTTATGAACTATATTTCTGTCAATTATAAAAAATATCGTGCAAAATAATCTAAGTATCTAAAACATCGCTTGGTTATTTGATTTTATTTCGTTATATTTTTGAACGATGATATAATCAATCAGTACGGATAACTCGCTTAAGCTGGAATAACGTATGATTATCCTGAGTTTTTGAGCGATTGCCGGGCGTTATTTGTTTAGATGTAAGTAATTATAGCTTTTGATTTTAAATTATTCGTGGTGTTAGTTTGTTGGGTCTGTTTGTTTAGTGTACCTATTATAAAACTGTAAATAAAATTTTGTTGTAGTATAAGTGTAAATAATTTTCGGTTAGATAATATTTTTAAAAGTCTACTTAAATTTAATCAAAAGTGTCATTGGGTCAGTAGTTATGGAGATTTTAGTGTATAAAGTGTATTAGTAGGGATTGACCCAATTCTGAAGTCCACGCAGACGAAGCCGTGGGCAGAATCTAAATACATATTTATATCTTAGATCACAATTTCAATTCACTTAGTAGACAGTAATCTATTGTTAAGATTGTTAATATTGGGGCCGTATGGGGCCGGCTTTAGAATTGTCCCACCCCTCTCTACCCACGGGAGTTGTAAGAGCCAACTGAGGGAGTACCGGGGGAGTGGGCAGCAGCACTCCCTCGAGTATTAACAACATCCACTGCGATCGCCAACCCACCTGCCAAGCGTGGCGATTACGGCATTATTCCCCATGATAAGCACACAAAAATTGGCCCCCAGTCACGGCAGCTCCGCTATTCCATGGCCTAACGGTAGCGGGCCCGGTAACGGCGGAGCAGGGGGTGCGAAGAATCTCCGGTCGCGGAAAGGCTACCACAAACAACGACCTCTGGCCCTGGTAACGCACAACGTTCGGACACTTCGGACCGACGAGAGAATCACCGAGCTGGAAGAGGAATTGAGCAAGATCCGCTGGGACATTATAGGGTTGTCAGAAGTCCGAAGAGAGGGTGAGGGCACGACAATCCTCCAGTCCGGGAACTTGCTCTTCCACCGGGAGGGTGACCACCAGTCCCAAGGAGGTGTCGGGTTTATCGTCATACAGACCTCGACACAGTCCGACGACGAGGTGGAGGCCCTATATGAGGATATCTCGAAGGCCATCCACTCGTCTAAAACCTACTTCACGGTGGTTATGGGAGACTTTAACGCGAAACTAGGCAAAAGGACAGACGATGAGCTGAAAGTGGGGCACTATGGTTTCGGGCAGAGGAATCACAGGGGCCAGATGCTGGCTGATTTTCTGGAGAAGGAAGGCCTCTATATGATGAATTCCTTCTTCAGGAAACAGCCCCAGCGGAAATGGACCTGGATCAGCCCTGATGGTTCAGTAAAAAACGAGATAGACTTCATCTTGTCGGACAAACGACACATATTCAATGATGTCTCAGTGATCAGCAGGATTAAAACTGGGAGTGATCACCGACTAGTCAGGGGCACCTTGAATATTAGCATGAAAGTCGAGAGGTCACGCTTGATGAAGTCTACGCTCCGACCAACACCTGCCCAATACCAGAACCCCGAAAGCTTTCAGCTCGAACTACAAAATCGCTTCCAATGTCTAGATGAGTGCGAATCAACGAGCGATTTGAACAGCAGGTTCGTGCAAACTGTCCAAGCGGTCGGGTCGACCTACTTCAAGGCCCGTCGCGTTAGTAGGACTCGTGAACTCTCGGACCATACTCTCAAGCTCATGGAAAGGAGAAAAGAAATGACAGTCCAGTCTTCAGCCGATTGGTCCTGCCTGAGGCGGTTAAATGGACAGATCTCCAAGGCCGTGCGACATGATATCCGCTAATTTAATGCTATCCGCATTAAAGAGGCGATAGAGAGGAACCAAGGCTCGAAAGTGTTCGCAAGAGATCTGTCTATCGGCCAAAGCCAGTTGACTAAGCTGAGGAACAACGACGGCACTGTCATTTCATCCCGAGATGAGATCTTGAGAGAGGTCCACCAATTCTATGGACAGTTGTACAGATCCCAGAGTCCTGTTGTCGGCTTGGTCCAAGATCCCAGATCCAAGCTAACTCGGCACTTTACCGAAGATATCCCGGACTTCAGCCTGTACGAGATCAGAATGGCTCTCAAACAACTAAAGAACGGAAAGGCACCGGGAGACGACGGAATCACCACGGAGCTTCTGAAAGCTGGCGGAAAGCCGGTCTTAAAAGCTCTTCAGTGGCTGTTCAATTCCGTCGTTCTCGGGGGCGACGTTCCAGAGTCGTGGACCAGAAGCATGGTGGTGCTGCACTCGAAGTTGTCGACCATTATGTCTACCTGGGACAAACGGTCCAGTTAGGTAGGCACAACTTCGAGAAAGAGGTCAATCGACGAATCCAACTCGGCTGGGCAGCGTTCGGGAAGCTAAGGAAGATCTTCTCGTCCAATATTCCGCAGTGTCTGAAAACGAAGGTCTACGACCAGTGTGTGTTGCCAGTGATGACATACGGAACAGAGACTTGGTCTCTGAATGTTGGCCTCGTTTCAAGGCTCAAAGTCGCTCAGCGGGCCATGGAGCGGGCTATGCTTGGTATTTCCCTACGTGATCGAATCCGTAATACGGAGATCCGTAGGAGAACAAGAGTGACCGACATAGCCCGCCGGGCTGCCAAGCTGAAGTGGTAATGGGCAGGCCACATCACTCGACGAACCGACAACCGTTGGCGAAGAAAGGTTCTCGAGTGGCGACCACGTATCGGACGGCGCAGCGTAGGATGGCCCCCCACAAGGTGGACCGACGATCTGGTCAAAGCCGCGGGGAGCCGTTGGATGCGGTCAGCACAGGACCGCTCGTTGTGGCGTTCTCTTGGGGAGGCCTATGTCCAGCAGTGGACGTTGAAAGGCTGATGATGGATGGATGAAGATTGTTAACTGCTCAACGCGCGTACATAGCTATATTAAATAGTGTAACCTCAAATAGCGCACGATGTGCTATACGACGATAGTCAAAAGATATCGTTTAATATATTAAAACGTAAAAAATAATAGGCGTTTTAAAAATAGCACTTCGTTATTTAACGTTTTTAATAAACAGCCATTGCGAACACTCCTAGTTGTCATAGCCATCTGAGGCTAACAACAAACATCACACACAAAAGCAAAAAAAAAAGCGCGCCGACTTCACTCACATTGTCACTCTTAAACCGAACGGACGTGGTTCTTATTGACTCTTCTCGGAATAAGCGCGTTTTAGATTTTAAAAATACATAGATTTATACGTAGTTTTTAGATATAAGTTTAAAGTAGGTAATAGATAATAATATAATTAGTTTGTTTAGTGTTTTTCTTTGTTTCTCCTTCTTTTCTTTATATAATATAGTTGTAAAGTTAAACGTCGTAAAGTTAAGTATAAATTTCAATTAAGTATATTTTTTTCTTTTTGTGTTTTTATCTTATTAGGTTCTTTTTATTCCACCTACGATGCCACCTAAAAAATGGTCTTCCTTATCTCGAAGTTCGAGAAATGCCAAAAGAATGAGAGATGTGCGTTCTCAGGAATCGTCAGAGGAAAGAGCGCATCGTTTAAACTCTATGAGAGTTAATAATGCAACTGCACGAGCACATGAAAGCAGTTCTGAGAGAGAGATGCGATTAACTTCAGATAGGGAAAGAAGAGCTAGACAGTCAATGAGTTTTTAAGAAGAGATTTTGGTATTATTAGGCATATTGATACGTTGCAGAAAACAATACTAAATGAAATGAGTGCAGGAAAGCGTAATCTGCACTAATTTATAGTGTACACTTTTAGTGCCTTATTGTGGATTTTCTCTGTTTTATACTTCAACTGCCTCTGTAGTGCAGAGGTAGTGTAAGTGACTGCTGATCGTGAGGTCTCGGGATCGATTCCCGGGTCGGGCAGTGTTATTGAGTTGTTTCAGGAGTTTGTAAATGTGCCTGGTAGACGGCAATAGGCTCGCCCCCTATTACGTGGGACTTAAACATAGCTGATGAATCGTGGGTGTGTAATACACCTCTGCCTACCCCTTTAAGGAATACAGGCGTGTTGCTATGTTTTGGTTTATACATCAATGTTTATAACATATAATTATACTAGGTTGTACGGCTTGATGGTGAGTAAGACGGTAAGTTTGCCACCCCATGACTGGTTGGCGTGGTAGTCTATAGACCAAAAGTAACCTTCGCGAGTAATCCACCCCAAGAAAAGCTATAGGACATGAAGAGGAATAATGATATAAAGGAAATGAGGAAGTGGTCAGGTAAAATTATAAGAAAGAAATGTGGGGGTGGTTTGGTAGGTTTCTAATTGGGAGATAGAAACACACATATTTGACCTTTATTGAATTAATAATGTTAAATATAATTTTCTATTTGTTACTAGCTGACCCGGCGAACTTCGTACCACCATATATGTATATTTTCATGAATAAATATTGCAACTATTAATTGAGATATAAGGTATCCTGTCTCTAAGTTGGAACAAAACACACATTTTAAAAAAAGAAAAGTTAAAATCGGTTCAGTAGTTTCGAAGTTCATCCCGGACAAACATCGTGACACTGGAATTATATATAATAGATAGGATACACATACATTTCAATGGTTTTATAAAATCGCGGGTAAAATAGGGGTCGAATTTAGAAAGTAAAACTTTAACGCTGACGAAGTCGCGGGTATCAGCTATACAAAATAAAGTTTAATGAACACTATACCCACACTAGGATTCCCTGTGTTGTGGGAAGCTGGTACTAGAAGTATCTATGCTAGATGACACATGCAAAGTTTCCAAATTAAGTCATAGCAAATTACGAGCTCATTTAGCTTGTCAACGGTTGGTAAGCAATCATTTACTTATTAACAATCACAACATGAGTTCTGCAATATTCAATTGACGATCCTAAACTAATACGATAACCTAGCAAACAGTATTCTTATCAAAATCCTGTAACTTCCAATTATTTTAAGGCAAAAAAATGCACTTATCCGCACACTCCGTTGCTCGGGGCAACGAACAGGGTAGTGTGGGGCCCTCACCCACATAAACTCGCCGTGTGCCGTCTCTTCACCTGGAACTGGATGACATTACATCAGTGGTAAATCCTCTCTCCTCCTACGTTACTGGTTGGATTGGATACCAAGTGGGAGTAGGCACTCATTTGTTTTTAGGTCTGAGTAGGTTAGTACCACCGCTCCCCGACCGTGAAGAACCTCAGTATGTTTCAGTGGTACCTTGAGATAGCTGTCCATTTAATAATTTTCCAGCAGCGATATGAAATGGTGAGCAGTAACATGGCAGTACTCATGGTATTGTTCAGTCCACGAGCGGTGGTTACACTGTACCATCATGTCATGTCATGGTGTAATGTTAGCGATTTACTCGCATTTGTTGACTCTTATAATATCCCTAGGAATTACCCCTCACAATTCAGAGATTTCGTCTCTAGAATAGAACATTGTGGTTTAAAAATGTCTTACGATACAAATTATAATTTATGAATAAGGAAAACTGACTTGTACTTTAAAAGTAGCTGAGCATGTCAAGTGCTAAATTATAGATCAAAATGTCTTACGACCCAATACTCCAAAATCACTCATTTGTAAGCGTTATTTATTCCTAAATCTAATAATGATCTTCAATATTCGTGGTCCAATTTATAAGGCTTTATAACTCATCTTATAACTGTCAATACAAATTTAGAATCAATTTTCTTTAGAAGACTAATAACTGTCAATTCCAATTTTGAATAAATTTTTAAACCTAGAAAGCTTAATATAACTGTAAGATGGTCGACCGAATGTTGTGGCTTTCTAATTTTAAAAAGATCTTGAGTGACTTTGCATTAAGCGACGCAGCGATTGGACCGTAGGGGAGTTGCGGCCGGTGCTGAAGGAGTGGGTGGGGTGACGGCACGGAGTCCATACCTTTCGACTGGTGCAGATGCTGTCGGGGCATGGTTGCTTCGGCAGATATCTGCTCATAGTCGCAAGGAGGGAAGCGACTCCGGCCTGTCACCACTGCGGCTGTGACGAGGACACGGCGCGGCACACGCTCGAGTCGTGCCTGGCTTGGACGGAACAGCGCCGTGAACTCGTCGCGGAAATAGCGGGGGACCTCTCGCTGCTGAGCGTCGTCAGAGCGATGCTTGGCAGTGACAGGAATTGGGCCGCGGTCGCTGCCTTCTGCGAGGAGGTTATCTCGCGGAAGGAAGTGGCAGAGAGGGCCAGGGAGGAGGATTCTTCCGCTGAGGCAAACCGCCGCCAGCGACCGGGGCGGCGCAGGCGCAGATACTTGCGCCTCATGCCGCCCTAGCTAAGGCTGCGGGTGGATGGACCGGGGAACGTCCGCCACCCGCAAGGCCTCCCGCGAAGTTGCGATGCTCCATGTGCGGATGCGTCGCTCAGTAGAGGGTACTCGAAAGGGTAAGCCGCCGGCGGACCACCGAAGGAATGTAAATGGGTGAGGGCCCCACACTACACTGTTCGTTGCCCCGAACGACGGGGTGCGTGGTTAGGAACATTTTTTCCCGCATTAACAAAAAAAAAACCATTGCGGCTGCGACAAAGACAAGGTGCGGCACACGCTCGAGGCGTGCCCGGCTTGGACCGAGCAGTGCCGTGAACTTGTCATGGCAATAGGCGGGGACTTCTCGTAGCCGAGCGTCGTCAGAACGATACTTGGCAGCGACATAGGAATTAGGCCGCGGTCGCTGCCTTCGAGGAAGTCATTTGACAGAAGCAAACGGCGGAGAGGGCCAGAGAAGTAAATCCCTTCTCGGACCCGAACCCGCCAGCGACTAGAGTGAATGCAGGCGCGAGTACCTGCGCTTGATGCCGATTCGTGCATGGGCTTAAACTTGACAACTATCTCTTCTCTTCTTTCTACGAAAAGTGATAAAAGGGGGAGGATTGGTTGAAAAGAAGGTTAATTAAAGAGAGATAGTTTTGGAGGGAACACGAAGAAGATCATGTATCGCTCTGCATTATTTTCCTAAACTTGTGTTATTTCAAGTTAATGTGTAAAAGTGGTGGCCTATTGCTTATTGACTATTTGTGTATGTGCATAAGTGTCGGCAACTGAAGTAATGCGTCATAACATGTTTTTTCCTGTTGTTTCCAAAACTCCATAGAAGCTTCGGTAAGATCGCCATCGTTTTACTGGGGTGGGACTTTGACTTGACTGACTAATTTTATATGACTGACTTCAACTACGACTTGTTTGATGAATTAAACTTACCTGTGATCAGAGAATAACGATGTTTATAAGTTACTCTTAGGCTGATGGTTCTGTCAATGCCTTTAACAAAATAAAATAAAAATTAAGAGAGGGCGCAGAGGTGGTCTGGGCTGTCGATTCGCTTGCTCATCAGAGAACAAAACGCAAGTGTAGGAATTCTTGCTGTTCCTAAGTGTGTTATAAAAAAGTGAAAAAAAAAATCTGCGTAACTTTTTGTCTTATTTACAGTATTCGCTTAGTCTATGACTTGGAGCGTAGACGGACAGTCCAATTTGTTGAGAAATGTTATTCATAGAACTCCAGCTACAGAAGTACACACACTAGTACGATGTTATTATAATGTTATGATATGAAATACTTAAAAAGTTAAAGTCCTAACATTTTATCCTCTAAGAAGGAATACAGAGTAACGTAACTACAAAAAACCACTATTGGGCACGGGCCTCTCATAGTGATTTAAGTCGTACTCCACCACGCTGGCCCAGTGCGGATTGACAGACTTCACAAACCGTCAAGAAACCTTCAGGCAGTCTTTGCTTTGTCCTTGGTTTTACCGCTAAGCAAATCACCGCTCTCGCAATTTACGCCATAACTTTCAAGCATGCAGATTTCCTCACGCTGTTTTTCTTCACGGAACAGTGATCATTTGTAAAAATACAATTTCGAAAAACCTTGAAACGTCGGTGGTAGGTGTCGTGTGAGATTTGGAACTGGGACTCGGAAGCGGACTTTGCAGTCCTCGGTTTAACCACTAAGCTATCACCGCACTCGGAATTTACGCCATAACTTTCGATTCTCCGGGTGCCATATCCAGTCTATTCCCAAGCAACACCGCCTTTATCAGGTCACTAGTCTTCTTACCAAGACCTCTTGGTGCGTATAAAGAAATTGTACCCACTTGAGAGGAGTATTGTGTGTTTGATTTCTGAGTGCACCAATGACCTTGTGGCTTAGAGACTGACCTCTCGTGCCGAGTGTTATGGGTTCGATTCCTACACAGGACAATTCATTATGTGGTAAACAAATAGTTTTTCTCAGTCTTGATGTATTTTGTGTTCATCTATTGTGTTTCTAAAGTCCCCGGCGATGTATGGATTATTCCCAAATAAGTGTTATTTAAAAAAAATACTTTGTGTAATCCCCAAATTACTTTTCTGTGTCTGGTCTGGATCTACATACTTACTTTTTGCCCGTTAAATTGTATGTTCGTAAAATCCTCCGTGATATGGAATTAGGGTTATTTACTAGTATAGGATTTTTCAAAAGAAATCACGTTATAAGAGTATTTTATACCTATGTTACTTTGTACTAATATTATTATAAGAAGAATTAATGTTTAGGTAAATAATTAAGTATCTTATACTTACCTACTATTCTTATGTCTCCAATTTTTAAAGACAGCTAATTAATACTCATCAAAATATTTTAAAACTATTTATTTTACACGATAAAGCAATTGCACACGGAAAAATAAAATACTGTATTCTTTCCCGGTTTATTACTACACTGTTTGTCTACTGGCAACACTCGTCAGTGCATTTCAGCATTTACGATAAAAGCTGTAATTACCGGCCGACCTTTCCCGCGCTGCCGATGACACTTAACTTTTATTGCCAGTAAAAATAATGTCGGTCCGAGGATCGATCGCATTACCTAACTGTTTCGGCGTTACCGACTTCTATGTTATACGTTAGATTGTTTCATGGCAACAAATCTGTAAACAACAAAACAACTAGCTAGATAACTTAAGTGTTAGGCTAAAAATAATCCCACCACTGAAGGAATGTAATATGGTTCCAGTGGCCCGCCAATAAAGGCGGAGAGACAGCACACGGCGGGTTTGTTTAGTGGGTGAGGGCCCCACACTACCCCGTTCGGTGCCCCGAACGACGGGGTGTGCGGTTAGGAACATTTTTTCGATTTGTGCACCAGTATATAGTCAAATATACTCTTCTCCTCTCTTACCGCACTCATTTTTATACAGTACAAGTATCACCACCCAATTTTGACCCGCGGATGTCGAAAGATGCGAGTAAGAGAAGTGCTAGAGCCTTGCTTATCCCACCACGAATGGGCTGACTTGATCGGGGAAGTACCACCCTCTCACAAAATATCAGCTTGTAACAACGGTAGTTATTCCTATCGTTGTGTTTCATACGGTTAGTGAAAGCGCCGGAGGCCCAAACCCTTCTCTATCCTCTCCTTATTATCCTTCCTATCCCTTTCCTTGGAGACAGCGACGCGTGAGTGATACCTCTGGTGTTGCTAGCGTCTATAGGCTACAGTAACCGCTTAGGGTTGGGTACCAAGTGGGAGTGTGATCAACCTCGGTACCTTTTATTTGAAGCAAGCGATAACTGTCCATTCATTACCTAATTTTTCATACACGGGAATCTATAAAATCTATTTGTTGGCCTCAGATTTGTTACCATCTAATAAAGTGACGCCACCATTCGCATATATTGTTACAATATTTACGAAACCTTAGAATTAGGGCTATCTACTCTCTACAACGATGCTCCCTAGCCTTGGAGTTTCTCACTATCAACTAATAGTTGTAAATTTCGCAAAACATTGCCTTTCCACTTTTGAACACAGGTCTCCTCCCAAAATAGGTATGCCATAGTCTAGCTTGCACGCCTGCCACCAGCCTGTTGCTAGGCAGCCTTCAGGATTACTAAAAAAATCTCTCTGGCATCTCTCTGATTTTACAGTCACGAGTAGCATTACAAAATCTGCTCGCTCCCTTTAACACGTTGTAACTAAATTGTATTGCCGGGATGTACATTTATTACAAATCTGCATGTTAGTCTTCGAAAACATGAAATGACAATAAAAAAATAAATTGTAGATTTATTCACGTGAAACTGGCATCATACTCGTATAATATTAAAACAAAAGAAGAAAATTTGTTCTATTTTCAAATAAATTAAGTCTTACTAAATTTTGAGGTACGGTATCAGTGTTGAACTTAATAACATACCAAACAGAATTTTATTGGAAAACTAAATCACGTAATTCGACATAACACGAGTTAGTTCGACAGACTTCATTGCCTCAGATAAATAGGTTTTCTGTCTGAAAGTTGATTCTGTGCGACAGAACCCGACCGGCGGTCGGTGCTTAACTCAATTTCTTTCGATTTTAGTGCAGAGTTACTGCAACCTCGTTTGGGTGAGCTTAGAGTAATACTGAGTATTTTATATCTTGCTGTATTTTAATGTGAAAATTACTGTGTGCTGTTTCGACACACTATTTTAACGAAGTTAAGAAGTTTTAGTGTGTGAAATAGCGTAGAAATCATATCTTATTAAATTAAATTACGTAATAAATATAACACACATTCCTTTATTCGTTTTTTATCCTCCTCTCATTATGATTAAGGATACTTACTAACCGAAGACTGAGGTAAAGCACCTCGCGTCCACTTCCCTTAGCGAGGTGACCCACTGGGAGTGGATCATGCAGTTATTCATGTAGCGATAAACTACTATGAGTACCTCCTTCAAAACATGTGGAAAGCTTCCGGCTTTCATCATCCGAGCTCGGGCCGAGACGTCTGAGTAGAGCCTAGATGACGCTAACCGTAACGCCCCACAAGATCAGCCCTAGAACTCTCTAGAGTCTGTGTGTCTAGAGTCTAGACACTTCACGTCATTTACGTCAAAGTAAAGAAAGCTTCGGCTCGGCTCATAGTGAAGTGGAGATTGGGTATTTATGTGTGTATATATTATGTTACCATTAGGTACCTGCGATAGCTTAGCAGTCCAGAGCACTTCTCTGGACTTGAACTTCCCTGGATTAGATGGGACGCATATGCTCCCAGTTGAAAGAAGTCAATCGTAAATTGTTTCTTTCCATGAGGTCCTTGAGGAGGTTACGTAACTTTCTACAAATTAAAACTAAGACACACATTTCAATTTGTGTAATTATGTGGTAGATAATGCTACTTGCATTTCATTTAATACTTTTCGTAAGTACCAAGAACAATCATAAAGACCAAACTGGCGGATATTTGGTTAAGTACTACAATTTATCTGGCTATATACTCTGGCGTTTAAAACATAGAAACATAGCATCACGCCTGTATTCCCCGAAGGGGTAGGCAGAGGTGTATTACACACCCATGATTAGCCAGCTATGTTTAAGTCCCACGTAATAGACGAGCCTATTGACGTCTACCGGGCACATTTCCAAACTCCGGGCTGCTACTGAGAATTTTTCTTTTCAGGAAAAAGCTCAATAACATTGCCCGACCCGGGGATTAAACTCAGTGTCATTATAATTTTGTTTGGGTGAAGGTATGCGTTTAAAGTAAGCCAACGTATATATATATATATATATTTAACG
Organism: Leucoma salicis; assembly: GCA_948253155.1. Taxonomy (NCBI): domain Eukaryota; kingdom Metazoa; phylum Arthropoda; class Insecta; order Lepidoptera; family Erebidae; genus Leucoma; species Leucoma salicis. The sequence continues at coordinate 5,882,978 of OX411805.1, read as the reverse complement.
GGCCTCGTGGCGTAGTCGGTAGTGTAACTGACTTCTGTGCACAAGGTCGTGGGGTCGATTCCCACTCAGGACAATTATTTGTGTGATGAACACAGATATTTGTACTGCGTCTGGGTGTTTTCTATTATATGTATATATTTACAAAAATAAAGTAATATATGTATTATATCCTTAATCTGGTGCCCATAGCATAAGCGTTAAGCTTACTTTGGGACCAGAGGACGCTGTGTGAAATGTCCGTGAATATTTATTTATTTTATTTATTATCCTATAGGTTTTGTTATTCAGACTGGCTGTGGGTATGTTACCTACCTTTTCGCTGAATAGATATTATATTCTTCAATAGAGATGATTTCTGAGGAACGACGAGTACATAGTAAAAAAATAAAAAACTGGATGAGTTAAACCAGGGGTCTCCAAACTACGGCCCGCGGGCCAAATTTGGCCCGCCAGTGCCATCAGTCCGGCCCGCGACTGCTTAAGACTAGTGTCATCAATCTGACCCGCGACAGCCAATGTCTTATTGTTGTTACTATTGCTGTGATAAGTTGAAGAAGAAAACACAGAATGATAATTACTCGGTTTTAATAAAACTTGCAAAGTAAAACTTAACGTCAGAAATGATGACGCAGAAAACATAAGTATCTAAGCTTTAGCATATTAATAACTAACAAATAATTGAAATTAATCTCACTAATCACAGTAAAACAAAAAACACTAATGAGATTTATATAAATGTGTTTTGGCCTTTAGAACATACTGAAAAAACCATTATGGCCCTAAGGCTTATAAGTTTGGAGGCCCCTGAGTTTAACTGAGCGATGACATTGTGTGTAAGCTTCAAGGGACAGGAACATTATACTTTATATTTATTTTGGAAAAAATGTGTTTCAGTGATTAACAAAATCGTATCTCAAGTTCATAAAATAAGAATATGATTTTAAAACTTAAATAAAATATTGCTAACGAAGTCAGCATTCATCATTCAATAAAATAGCTGACATTATCAAGCTTCTTATTTAATTAAAAAAAAATTAAAGTACAAATTATAATTTGTGAATAAGGAAAAAGAGTATTTAGTACGAGCGGGAATCGAACCTGCGTCCCTTCCATTCCGGGGAAGTGCTCTAATCCACTGAGCTATCGTACTATTTCTAGAAATACCGAATTTCCACACTTGTCTTAACGAAATAGTACGATAGCTCAGTGGATTAGAGCACTTCCCCGGAAAGGAAGGGACGCAGGTTCGTGAGAGTGTAAGAGCAAAGTATGTAGAGGATGTCCGTGAACGGCTGACAATGGCAAGTCAGCCGGGATCTGACATAAAAGAATGCTGGAGAGTATTGAAAGATAGTATGGTAGATACAGCGAAAGAAGTGTGTGGATGCTCATAGAAGCATAGGAAAGTGAAAGGTGATGCATGGTGGGATACGGAAGTAGCAGCTTCCGTAGACCAAAAGAAGAAAGCGTGGCTGGACTATGTATCTTCTTTGAACCTGAGTGCGAGTATGAAAGAACAGAAGAAGGAAATATACCGGCAACGTAAGAATGACACCAAAGCCTTAGTGAAAGAGAAGCGTGATAGAGCAAATATGATTTCAGAAGAAAGGCTGACCAAAAACTTCGAGAGCAACACCAAACTTTTCTGGAGGGAGGTGAAAAAATCTCGGAGTGGTTGGTCAGCTTTCAGAATGAATAAAATAAGGTCTAAAGGTGGAGACATTCTTACGCAAACACAAGATGTGTTAAGCCGATGGAGTGAATATTTTGGAGATATGTATGCGGATGTTCAGGATGACCCTGACCCTGTGCCACATGTGGTCTAACAGATCAGCATTCGGTACCAGCATCCTCTGATGACATTAGTATGGATGATGTTGAATGGGCGATTTGTAGTTTCAAAAATGGTAAGGCAGCGGGTATTGATATGGTGTCTGCTGAGATGATCAAGCTTGGAGGCTCATGTGTCTGGGAATCCTTCCTGATGCTTCTCAATTTATGTTGGAGCTCAGGAATGGTTCCCAAGGACTGGAGAAGCGCAGTCATCGTGCCCTTGTTTAAAAACAAGGGTTCACGATATGACTGTGCAAACTACAGAGCCATAAGCTTGACCAGTTTGGCAGCCAAAGTGTATGGTAAGATTATTGAAAGGAGAATGAGGATGGTGTCTGATGAATTTTTGTGTGAGGCACAAGGAGGTTTCAGGTGTGGACGAGGATGCATGGATCAAGTGTTTTCTCTGCGCAACATTGTGGAGAAGCATCTGGCTGTAGGCCAGAGGGTTTTCTGCAGTTTTGTGGATTTGGAGAAAGCATTTGACACTGTTGTACGAAAGGAACTTTGGGATATTTTTCCGGAGTATGGTAGGCTACTACAAGCGGTGCAGTCCAACTACATGGACTGCAGAGCTTGTGTGCGGCTGGATGATGGAATGTCACCCTGGTTTTATGTCAATATCAGCGTTAAACAGGGCTGTGTTCTATCAGCCAGACTGTTTATCATTTATCTGGATAAATGTCTACAAAGGTTGAATGAAATGAATGTGGGAGTTCAGATGGGCGACTCAGTGGTTAACTCGCTGCTATATGCAGACGATGCGGTCCTATTAGCGCAGTCTGCGGCTGACCTGCAAACCGTAGTCGACGTAATGGCAGAAGATTGTAAGAAAAGGGGCCTTCGTGTGAATGTGAGCAAAACCAAAGTAATGGTTTTTGAAAGAGAAGAAGCCAGACCAGATGTTAGAGTAGCAATAGGAAATAGTGTGCTAGAACAAGTGGATGAATTTGTATATCTTGGATGTGGATTCAGTCGGGATGGAAGATACACCACTGATGTAGATAGAAGAGTGAATGCGGGAAATAGAGTGAACGGAGCATTGTGGCAACTTCTCGGCAGCCATCACCTCAGCCAGAAGGCACGTGTCGCAATACACAACGCAGTGTTTGTCCCAACGTTATTATATGGCAGCGAGAGTTGGGTATGTAAAAAGGAGCATAAGAGTAAAATCAAAATGCGATCTCTGAGGAGAATCTGTGGAGTGAGGCTGACTGACTGCATTCGTAATAATGACGTAAGAGAGCGAGTAGATATGAAAGAGAGTATTGGTGTAAAGATGCGAAAGGAAATGCTCCGATGGTTTATTTATTTATTCACTATGGACATCCAACAAAAGATACACACAGATAAATTACAATTAACATTAAAAAATAACGAGATATTGTTTATGTGCGCTCTCTTAATTATAGGATATCACAACTTGCCTAATCTTTAAAGTAAACACAAATTAAACTAGTTATACAATGATTAAATGAAAACAATCAGTGATGATGATAAGTAATGAAACAAATTAAATTGAATATGGTTTACATAAAATTTTTAAACATTTCTTAAATTTAGTGAGATTATTGCCAAATAAGTGTGAATCTAAGGAAGATAATGCGTTGTATTGCCTGCAGAGTCTAGAGACCGGGGCGTAGAGACCTGAGGTTTGTTTTGGACTGGGGAATTTTGAACAGTTTATATTTGCCTTTCCTGGGTAAATGTGTAGGAACGTTAATTTTAAATTTATCTAGTAAGTATTTACAATCTACGGCATTGTTAAAAAGCTCGTCAGTTAAGATGTCATGTTATCACGATAAGATAAGTTGTAGAGAAATAGCTTCTGCACGCTCTATAGGCGTTTAGAGTAAACTTCGTAGTAAGGATTCCATATTATAGAACAGTATTCTAAGATGGGTCGAACCAGAGTATTAAAAATGATTAATTTGGTAGATGTTTTTTTAAAGTCTTTGCAGTTACGCAAAACAAATCCTAGTGTGCGAAAACCTTTGGCAGTGACGTTTAGAATGTGTGTGTCAAATTTTAAATGTGCGTCAAAAAGGACACCTAAATCACGGATTTTCTTTACTTGTTTAAGAAATGCACCATTTATATAATAATTATTGGGGATAGTATTGGTGTTTCGTGTAAATTGTATGTAGTTACATTTATTTATATTTAAGGTCATATTGTTATTGTTTGGCGAAATTGTGCTCACACTGCCACAACAAGAGCCATTAAACAAGAAGTTATTGTTGCACCATAGCGCCAGTCTATTAAGGTCATCTTGCAATAAATATTGGTCAATTGTGGATTGAATAGGTTTCAAAATTTTTAGGTCGTCTGCAAAAAGGAAAAAAATGAGTTTTGGAAACAACATGAAATATCGTTAATAAAAACGTTGAAAATCATAGGACCTAGATGAGAACTTTGAGGTAGTCCTGAAATTGCAGTGTAGACTGAACTGAGTGAGATAAGAACCAAACCATTTGATAAGATTGCCATCTATGCCAATATCAGCAAGTTTTTTAATTAAGAGGTGATGATCAACTTTATCGAAAGCCTTGCTAAAATCAGTGTAAATGGTATCGACTGGAATACATTTGTCGAGGTTTTCCGTTAGAATAGATGTAAAATTCATAAGGTTTGTTGTAGTGGATCTTTGCTTGATGAAACCATGTTGAAAATCGGATACATAGTGCCTAAGATGCCATGTCAGGCGCTTTGTCAACAATTTTTCTAATACTTTCCCAAATATGGCAAGTATTAAAATGGGTCTGTAATTAGAAATCAGATTTTTTTGGCCAGATTTATAAATGGGTATAACTAGTGCCTTCTTCTAATCATCAGGAAAGATACCCTCTTCGAGCGATTTGTTATAAATAATTGCCAATGCTGGTGTAAGGTCTTTAGCGCAATTTTTTATGAACATTGGTGGAATATTATCACTGCCACCCTTACTTCCGTCAAGAGCTTTGAGAGCTTGGAAGATTTCATCTTTAGATATTGATATAGCGCAAAGAGCAAGAAGACAAGCAAGAGGCATTGTAGAGGGAACGTTATATGTAGTGCTGTTTATATTAAAATCAAGTGCAAATTTATCAGCAAATAAATTGCATATGTCCTTTCCATGTGTTGCAGTTTTGCCATTAAATTGCATCTGAGTAGGGTATGTACAATTCCCTTTTCGTTTTTCTTTCATAAATGACCAGAAGAATTTTGAGTTCTTGGTAATGGCAGATTCTATAGTTTCGATATATTTATTATAACATGTTATGCTGAGGGATCTACATTTATCACGGAGCCATTCGAAAGATAAACGATCAAGTGGGTTTTTGAATTTTTTAAACTTTCTATGAAATTTGTATTTTTCTTTAAGCAAATTAATGAGTTCGTGAGAGTACCACTTTGGATAATACTTGTGTTTTACTTTATTGATGGGGACAAATTTATTTATCACTTCTCTTAGTACTCTATAAAATACCTTAACCATTTCATTCACTGTTGAACAATGTTCAAATTGAGTGGTCCAAGTAATAGATGATAATAATTTAATAATAGTATCATAGTCTGCTTTATGGAAATTCTGTTTACTTTGTACACTTACTTTTAAGAAACAGTTATTGGAGATGATGTTTCAAATGTAAATGAAGGATGATGAAGGTCTTCTATTAAAAGACTGTGGTTACAGCGAGATACATTTAGAACGGTAGTATTGCTAAGTAATAAATCAAGAATTATCGAGTTATGATTCGGTATGTTGTTAAATTGGTACAGGTCGTTTATGGTGATAAATTCTAGAAAGTCTATGTTTAATTCTGAACTATTGAATTCAGGGCTAAAATGGTTACTATTTTTGTCTGGTAACCATATAATATTGTTGAGATTAAAATCACCAATAATAATGGTCGGTGTATGTTTATTCAATAGTTTCTGTGAAGATGATGTAAATAAATTTAGAGTATCGAAATCTAATGGGGGTGGCAGATATACTGCGCAGATATTAAATACATTATATTGATTAGTTCTTATACTTACCCATAGATCTTCAATAATGCTTTCAAAATTATTTAAACGATACGAATTAAGTTGTTTTGATACAGCTATAAGAACACCTCCACCATCTTTGCGTGTATTATATTTAGTAGTCTCCCTATCACGTCTGTAAACAATAAATCTTTGGTCAAACAATTCAGAGTCAAACACGCTCCTATTTAACCATGTCTCTGTGAGTACTACAATGTCGTAATTCTGTATAGATATATTATAAAAAAGTCAGACATTTTAGTCCTTAATCCTCGTACATTTTGGTAATATATTTTGAGTTTACGATTGAATGTGATTATATAAGTATGTGAAAATCGAACAAGATAGTATAAATTATTATTATGAGTAAATATATCTAAAATTATATGAATCTAAAGATTTAAGTATTTCTAGGCTGTTGACAACAAAACTTGCATGGTTCGGACATGTGGAAAGAATGCCGGACGAGCGACTGGCTAAGAAGATATACAATGCGATAGTGGAAGGATGTAAGGTACAGGGGGAGACCGAGACTTACCTACCTAGACCAAATTGGTCATTTATTGAAGGAAGGTGGAGTCAGGAGTCTCCGAAACCGGCAAGCGTGTATGAAGAGAGTTATGAATGTTGAGGAAGCGAGAGATGTATGCAAGAATAGAGCCTCTTGGCACTCTGTTCTCTCTGCCTACCCTGCAAGGGAAATGGCGTGATGATAAATAAGTAAGTAAGTAAGTGTAAAAAGAGAGCTTTACTGCAGGCAGAATTCGAACCTGTGTCCCATCCAATCCGGAGAAGTGCTCTGGACCGCAAAGCTATCGCAGTCACCTGATGGTGACACCTAATCTCCACTTCACATTTAGACGTCTTTAAGACCACGCATGCATTTACATACATTTTATTCTAATATAGTAAGTTTAATTTTGCGATAATTCATACCAATTGATAGCGCGATTTAATTTCTGCAACTTATAATGCGTAGTTAATAATTCGCGGGCACATTTATCTGGTTGTATAGGTATGTTTCGTGGATAGTGTAAATAATCAATATTAGAGTGTTAACACATTTGTCGTCCTCATAAATAGACTATACTCCAGCCAAATTCGATAAAGAATAAATGTAAACAAACCAAATTAGTGTCATCACAAATCTTGGAAAAAAAAATTAGGTATAGGGTGGTACTTTTCGTAATATTTACTTGATTAAGTACTGCATTTTACATGGAAATTATTGTAAAATTTATTAATATCATAACACTTCTCACATAAATCAGTCACGCAACGTCGATAATACAGTAATAATATGAAGAATGTGTGTCTGCCGCAGGTAGCCACTAACATTAAAAATCTTAAGCTATATGTATATTTTCTCTAAAGCTAACTTTGTATTAACACTGCTGACTTACGTTGGCTATTTAAGTACCTTCAGTACAATTCCATACTTTTTACTTAAATATTTCATCCTCTGCCTACTTTCTTCGGAAATACAGGCGTGCGACTCTGATTTATTTATTTATGTGTTTTCAAAACAATCTTTTCAGTTGTTCTACTGCAAAAGGTTGTTAATACATGCCTGTCACTGGTTGCTAGGGAACGCTTTGTTAGTAAACATTCTTTATCGAATTTCGCCATATTATAGTGTGACAGGAGTCCAACCAACAGAATTAACAAGAAGTGGTCACCATCGACTCTGACGGAAAAAGCGATTTAAGCAATGTATCGCAATCATTTGCAGTCAGGTTCCCTCCATTGATCACCACTAATCCCGTACGAGCTCCCAAACAAATCCTTCCCGATACCAATGTGGATCTCCCACCATATAACACTGCAATTTCGAAATTTGCTTGATTATATCCGTCGAAGCTGAACAAAATAGTCATCTCCGCTAGTAGTACGCCGTTTTGTGTGCTATCCTGGTCTTCTCACGAAAGAATTTGTCTCCATCTACCGTTTGATACTGTGATCAATTGTGAAATCCAGTCTACGAAGAATTCTGGCAATCTCTTTGTAGGTTTGTCCATTTTTGCATATCTCAAGTGCCCTGGCAATATCAGTTGAGATGAAATCAGGCATAATGAAGTCCTTAACTTCCAAAACTTTTCAAATAATGTGAAAAAACAATTCAAATTTAAAATTTTACAAATTTTCAAATTAGCATTTTGAAATAACTTGGGAGGGAATTTTGTTCAACTGTGCACTAAACAAAACAGAAAGCAATATAATGAATAGTGATGTTGAATTGTTTAACCAATTTAGAACATTTTGGTGGTATTACGGCAAGAAAAATATTTTTCATTACTCATACTCAGAAAGTAGGCCTGAAGTTGCCTGAGGAGCGGGTTGAAAGTAATACTTTTCAGCCCTAGGGAGAATTACTTTCAACTGACAGCTGAGTAATTATAAAAAAAAAACAGTTCTATTTTCTGTACAGCCAGTCAATTACAGCGCGATGTAAAATTGAAATAACATAAAGTTAAGCACCTATTATACGGGCAATGTTATTGAGCTTTTTCCTAACAAGAAAAATTCTCAGTAGCAGCCCGGAGTTTGGAAATGTGCCCGGTAGACGTCAATAGGCTCGCCCCCTATTACGTGGGACTTAAACGTAGCTGGCGAGTCGTGGGTGTGTAATACACCTCTGCCTACCCCTTCGGGGAATACAGGCATGATGCTATGTTTTTTTGTTAAGTACCTATTTATTAAAGAATTTGTTTTTTATATGACTTTATTTTAATACAGCAAATACCTGCACACGATCGCTAGGAAGGAGACGATCCCAGGCTGTCACCACTGCGACTGCGGCGAGGACTCGGCGCAGCACACGCTCGAGTCGTTGCCGGCCTGGGATGTGCGGCGCCGGGAACTCGCTGCAGTCATAGGCGTGGACCTGTCGCTGCCGGCCGTTGCGCGAGCGATGGTTGGCAGTGACAGGGCCTGGACCGTGGTCGCCGCCTTCTGCGAGGCTGTCATCTCGCGGAAGGAGGCAGCGGAGAGGGCCCGGGAGGAATCCTCCTTCGCGGACCCGATTCGCCGCCGGCGCGCGGGGCGCCGTGCGCGCGCTTACCTGCGCTTGATGCCGCCCTAGCCGAGGCTGCGGACGGTGGAGTCGGAAGCCTACCGCGAAGGTGTGACGCCCAAGTGCGCGGGGCGTCGCACAAGAGAGGGTGCCCGAAGGGGCTGCCGCCTGCGGATCGCGGAGAAACGACGCGGTTCCCGTGATCCACCGTAGAAAGGGCGGGTGATGGCGCACGGTGGGTTTTTAGTGGGTGAGAGCCCCACACTACCCCGTTGTCTCCCCAGGCAGCGGGGTGTGCGGTAGGACATTTTTGCCCACCTAAAATAAAATAAAAATAAAAAAAATAAAAAGGGTTCTACTCCCGCAGCGCCGCGGGGGTAACTGCGTTGGAGCCCCGGCCTGCTAGGTGTTACAAGTGCATGGCGGTCGGCCACACCCAGCCGCTGTGCACCAACTGCTTCGACTGCAGCGGGCTTTGCTTCCGCTGCGGTCAGGCAGGAGACCAGGCGGCGACCTGTACTGCCACTCCACACTGCCCCGCATACGCGGCGGGCAACCGCCCCGCCAACCACTGCATGGGGCGGGTGGGGTATAGGCCTCCGGCCAAGTCAGGCCCTAAGAGGGGGTTGGGTAGCCAATCGGCCCCGGCTGCCCAAGCCAGCGCGGCTGGACCACCGCAGCGCATGGAGGAGGATGTCGTGGTCTAGTTTATGGAACACGACTCTATCCTCCTTCAAGGGAATCTCGTCCGTTCCGCCAGGGCGCAGGTCTTCTTCCTGCAATCCATGGCGGAGCGGTCGATCGGTGTTGCCGTAGCCGCGGAGCCCTACAAAATCCCCGATCGCCCCAATTGGGCGGTTAGCGGGGATGACTCCGTGGCGGTCGTCTGGTCGGCGGCGCCGCATTCCCCGCCTTTGTCAGTCAAAGACAAGGGCACGGGATATGTGGCAGCTGAATGGGGAGGGGTCACGCTGTATGGCGTGTACTTCTCCCCCAATCGTAGTCTGGCGGCTTTCGAGGTCTTCCTGCATAGCCTGGAGACCTCGATACGGTGTATGGCACCGAGCCATGTGCTGGTGCTGGGGGACTTTAACGCCAAATCAACGGCGTAGGGGTCCCCCAGGACGGACGCCCGAGGTGCGGCGGTCCAAGAGTGGGCGGAAGCGGCGGACCTCGTGTTGCTAAACCGAGGGTCCGCCCTAACGTGCCTGCGGCGCGGGGGCGGGTCGATAGTGGACCTTTCGTTCGCTAGCCCCAGTGTTGCCGCACGCGTAAGCAGCTGGGGGTCCTGGAGGAGGTCGAGACCCTATCTGACCACAGATACATTCAGATAGAGGTCTCCCGGACCCTTCAGGGTGCCAGCAGGGGTCGCGCGGCGGACAGAACCGCTTTTCCGCGATGGGCTGTGGGTAGGCTCGACCGGGAGCTGCTGGTGGAGGCGGCCATTTTTCAATCTTGGCTGCCTCCCGCCGTGACGGATGACGTGGGCGCCGAGGCTGGCTGCATTCGCGGCATGCTTACGCAGATCTGCGATGCGGCCATGCCCCACGTGCGGCGCCCGCCTCGACGGAAGAGGGTGTACTGGTGGTCCCTGGAGCTGGCGGATCTCCGTGCGGCCTGTATTCGTGCCTGGAGGTCCTACACCGTCGCCGGATCCGCGATGAAGAGCGGGAGTGCCGGCTGTATGCGGCGTACAGAAGTGCGCGCGCCGCGTTTAAGCTGGCTATCTGTCGCGCCAAGGACGCAAAAAGGCAGTAAATGCTGGAGGGTCTCGAGCGTGACCCCTGGGGACGCCCGTACCGCGCGGCGCTTAACAAGCTCCGCGCCCAAAACCTCCCCCCTTACGGAGACCCTTCAGCCAGGCTTCCTCACTGAGGTGGTTGAGGGACTATTCCCTTCACGGGCGGTGCACACGCCCCCGGTCATGGCTCCGCCAGATGACGACCGGGAGGCCGACGACGGGGAGGTACCGCCCGTGACGACGACGGAAATAGGGGCGGCGGCAGCGCGCATGCGGAGAAGCGCCGCCCCCGGGCCGGAAGGGGTTCCCCTGAGAGTGCTGACCCTGGTCCTCGACCACCTTGAGCCCCGCCTCAGGGGACTATTCGACGCTTGCCTGGTGTCCGGACGGTTCGCTGACTGCTGGAAGGAGGGGAAGCTCGTGCTCCTGCCGAAGCCAGGACGATCTCCGAATACAGTCACCTTCAGGCCCATCGTGTCGAGGCGGGCAAACTTCTCGAGCGGGTAGTCGCTGCCCGTATCGTCCGGCAACTAGGTATGGTAGGCCCCTTCCTGTCCGATGCCCATTTCAGATTTCGGGCGGGTCGCTCTACGGTCGACGCTATCCTGCGCTTGAAGGCCGCGGCTGTGGAGGCCATCACCTCGAGGGAAGTGCTGTTGGCGGTGTCGCTCGACGCTAGGCCTGGTATTGGATGGACGTTGGCACTTCGACGAGCAATTTCGCCGTCTTGCGCCAAAGCTTGTCGGCATGGCGTCCGCCCTCGGGCGACTGATGCCGAATTTGGGCGGACCGAGTCTCAGGTGTCGACCACTCCACGCGGGGGTAGTACGGTCAATGGCACTGTACGGCGCGCCCGTGTGGGCCGAGTCCCTGGCCTCTCGCAATAGGGCCCTTCTGTGGCGTCCACAGAGGGTCGTAGCGGTCAGTGCAATACGCGGGTACCGCACGGTCTCGTGCGATGCAGTCTGCGCATTGGCCGGAACCCCCCCGTGGGATCTGAAGGCGGAGGTTTCGCCGACGTTTATCAGCGGGTGTCGAGGGCGCGGGCGGGGGGCTGGCGCCCCTCGCCCAGCGCGATTTCATCGTGGCGGGAAGATGCCCGCCGCGCCACCGTCCTAAAGTGGAGGTCTCGGCTGGAGACGCCCCGGGCTGGTCTCTGGACCGTGGGGGCGCTCCAGCCGATCTTGCAAGAGCACGGCAGGCGTAGGGCGGCAGCACGGGGTCTTCACCTTCCGGTTGGTGCAGGTTTTGTCAGGGCATGGCTGCTTCGGCAAATACCTGCACACGATCGCTAGGAGGGAGACGACCCCAGGCTGTCACCACTGCGACTGCGGCGAGGACTCGGCGCAGCATACGCTCGAGTCGTGCCCGGCCGGGAATGTGCAGTGCCGGGAACTCGCTGCAGTCATAGGTGTGGACCTGTCGCTCCCGGCCATTGCGCGAGCGATGGTTGGCAGTGACAGGGCCGGGACCGCGGTCGCCGCCTTCTGCGAGGCTGTCATCTCGCGAAAGGAGGTGGCAGGGAGGGCCCGGGAGGAATCCTCCTTCGCGGACCCGATTCGCCGCCGGCGCGCGGGGCGGCGTGCGCGCGCTAACCTGCGCATGATGCCGCCCTAGCCGAGGCTGCGGACGGTGGGGTCGGGGAGTATCCTGCCGTCCGCGGAGGCCTACCGCGAAGGTGTGACGCCCAAGTGCGCGGGGCGTCTCACAAGAGAGGGTGCCTGAAGGGACTGCCGCCTGCGGATCGCGGTGAAACGACGCTGTATCCGTGATCCGCCGTAGTAAGGGCGGGTGAGGGCGCACGGTGGGTTTTTAGTGGGTGAGAGCCCTACACTACCCCGTTGTCTCCCCGGGCAGCGGGCTGTGCAGTAGGACATTTTATCCCACCTAAAATAAAAAGAAATAAAAAGGGTTCTACTCCCACTTTACACAGAACAACTGATTTTTCAAACTTAAAATGTCTTTACAAGTGCAATATATGATAATATATTGCACTTGTAAAATAATATCTACACACACATATAAAGAACTAACACTATTTTTAACACTCATGATATTTTTGATGCCATTTTTGTTATTTAAACTAGTTAAAAATCTGTTTGAAAAAAATCTGGCTTGGACGTCCGTGAGTTGTAGGTAATGTCCCTATGCTAACACGATAACGGCCAAAATACTTTACTAATCGAGTCTTTTTTTTTCGTTTACGAATTAATATGATTAGGAATAGAGCCCTATTACTTTTCACAGTCTGATTCGATGTGGTTTAATTGTTATAAAATAAACAATAAAATACTGAATATTTACGCTCGAAGCCAAAACCAGCGCCTTTCATGAGAACTACCTTTTTACGTACGCATAGCCACCGGTGGTTTTACAATCGTCAACAGAACGCCGTTCGCCCGGCCGGTACATTGTTTTTCGTTAAAAGAAAGTTCTTACCTTTGCTTGCCGAACTGATGATATTTGTCAAGTATAATAACTATTTTATCCATAACAATAATTAAAAACACTAAACACACGTAAGTAATAACACACCAACGGAATATTTTTAGTGGCGCTTTTTTTTGAGTGGCCTTGGCGTGCGTGCTGCCCGGAACTGAGAGGTAGACCAATATAAGACCGTATAAGACATGAAACCCACATTAGTACTTTTTGAAATTAGCGCTATCTATGTGATTTATTGAAAACTACTAAGTAAGACCAATACATTATTAGTTACTTAGCAAATAATCAATTTTATTGTGAAAAATGAAGATTATGAGGCGTGCAGTTTTGGATTTTCCAAAGTATTTTTACATTGAAACTATCGTGAGATTGATACATATATAACTCACGATGTGGATTGATTTTGTCGACCCGGGTTTCAAGCATATTCGATGCTCATCATCAGAGCGAGCGCGCAGCGGTGTCAATGAGTTCCCGGCGGGCACTGCTACTACACATTTTTTATATTTCGCTAATTTTTCCGCCCTTTTGTGCATAAACTCACAACTAATGAATAAGATTTCATACGATGATATAATTGATTTTACGGATATAAAATCACGCAAAAGGGCAATATAAAACTTTCTTATATTGATTTAATTGTCCTCATCAACCGGATTATTAATACCTAGATATTTAAAATACATTGTTCGTTAAAATTTTAACGAATAAATTGAATTTATATGGTTAAAAAACACTTACATAAAATGAACACAGCATAATGTATATTCGGTAAACAATGTTATATTGGTTTATGCACAGATTAATAAGATAATATTAATATGTAAGTACTTTTTATTATACTTGCAGTTTATAAACAATACAAGTACTCGTAATATCTCATAAAGATTGGATATGATTTTGTTTTTGTTAAGATGCTGGTTCTGCCAAAGCCTTCAATAAATTAAAAAATTAAATGACATTTTTTGCTACAAATTGATTACAACTTGACAGGTGACAAGCAGGCGAATTATTATTTATGAAAATTATTTATATTTCATAATTTTATAGTGAGCATTTAGCGCAATAAAATGACGTCCATACCCTTAATGTTTGCTCAGGAAGATTGCGAATTGGGTGGCAAGGAATCTATTGAGGTAAAATTTCTCATTAGCTTGTAATGAAGTGAAAGTTTCAATGTTTGTCTGTCAATATGTCCCTCAAAATATACCTTTATGTATTCGTGTTTATCTCATTGTACCAGAACAAAAATAAAAGAGAGAGTTGTAATACTTAAAAAACGAACATAAGATTACCTTACTTTCCGCGTAAATACTACAAAGTATTGTTGTCTTCGTCATTGTTGTTATACCACGTATTACATTTTTCAGACACCATAGATTAAGTTTTAATTTGATCTTTGCTTTCATCATTCATCATTCTCAAGAATGTAGCTTATATAAACTTAGAAATGTCCAGTTAGCAACTAAATGTAAATAATAGAAATCACATGACTAATATTGTTGTTCAACATTCTTAGAACATTATACTTACCTACTAAATAATGTACATAACTTTTGATCTATATTTTTTAGCATTTGACATGCTCCGCTACTTTTTAAAGTACAAATTATTTGTGAATAAGGAAAAAGAGATTTTTTGTACGAGCAGGAATCAAACACACTATCACATTTGTCTTTACAACCAACATATATGTCAATCTATAAAAATAGGTATAGTATTTTACAAACTTTCGAGAAATTTCCTAAATTACATGATATACTTATGTACCTACCTCTGTAACAGCTTGCTACTCTTTAATATAAAATAAATTAATATGAATATACATAAATAATATTGTGTAAATAATATCTATTAAGTAGGTACAAATTTAGAAGGTTATTGCACAATTCTAGGCATTGTAAGCACTACATTTTTTCCCGCCTAAACAAAAAAAAAGCATTGTACGCACAAATACTAGTAAAGCCTATCTGAAAACTTTGGATTTAGCGGCATTATGTGTGTAGTATTTAGCAACTGCTACCTTTTAACCTAAACAATTTATATTATCACTGTTATAGTAAATATATTTGACATTCTGTATATAGTAACGAGATATAAGGTATACCAGCTTATAAATCTTAATAAGAACTATCAAACAAAAGAAGTCCATTTAGTAGTTTTGCATGATATCTGAACATACTGATAATAATTGTAAAAAAAAATTTTGGGTTCAGAGACCTAACTACTGTTCCTAGGCTTACATTACTATAATAATGGCCAAGACACTGGTACCATAACAATCTCCCTCTATGGTCAGGGGAGGAATAGAAATGGTCAGCTATCATCTCCTGTCAACCAAAATATAGATACCTACTTCATATTTGTGAATATGTTAATGATTCAATTAAATATGATCAAAGAAGAAATCTCTTAAATTGCAGTAGGTGTAATAATCAGGTGACCTACCAGAATATACACACTACTGCAATAAAACAATAATAATAATAAATATTCACAGACATTTTTCACAGAATGTCCTCTGGTCTCAAACTAAGCTTGACACTTGTGCTATGGGTACCAGGTTACGGATATAATACATGTATTACTTTTTTTTTGTAAATACATACATATAATAGATAGAAAACACCCAGACGCAGTAAAAATATTTGTGTACATCACACAAATATTTGTTCTGAGTGGGAATCAAACCCACAGCCTCGTGCATGGAAGTTGGTTATACTACTGACTACGCCAGACCATGAGGAGGTTTGGTAATATTAAATTATTAGATTCTGCAAGCAAATCGGTGTGCATAGACTTTAGAATATAAATCTATGGCACACTAATTATCTCTATATACAAATAGGTATCCCATGGGAACCATTCATTTTTTCGGGAGGAAAAGTAGCCCATGCTCTTTTCTGGGCTTCAGACAATATGTATGCTAAATTTCATGATAATCAGTTCAGTAGTTACACTATAAAAGCGTAACAAATAAATACACGAACAAACTTACTTTCACACACCGTGACTGGTTAAGAGATCACTGTGATTGGTTAAGAGATCACTGTGATTGGCCAATGGATTATTGCGGATTATTGGTTTTGGGTGGTTTTGGTTTGTTGGTTTTTCAACCAATCACAGTGATCACGATACGATCGACATGTGAGATATGAGATTCTGCCTAACCCCCAAAATGTCTGTAATATTGCACGCCTCATAATCAAAGCGTTGAGGTGGGTACTACTCTCGTTTCATGCAGAACAACTGATTTTTGTAAACGCGGGCTTATTTTTCCGCAACTCGACGTCGTAAGCCTATTTTGCGCCTATTTTGCGTGACGGGTTGCTGGCACTACGCACTACTCTTGCCGACCCAGCATCACCAGAAATCCTAGCAGACCCTTGAGGTTGCCGACGACTTCTGGGAGCGACCTCGGAGAGCCGAGGTATAGTGCCCGGTATTCTGCCACCCCCGGACATTCAAAAATGACGTGGGCGGCCGTTTCGTCTGCCTCCATGCAAGTTCTGCAAAGAGGGCTGTCTGTAACACCAAGAGTAAATAAGTGTTTATTCCATAAAGCATGTCCAGTAAAGGTTTCCATTAGGAGCCGGAGCTGAGGCCTCTTCAAACGCCGTAGCTTTAGTGACAGTCCGGGGTAGATTGTCGGAAGGGCCTCTCTGGCTTGCCCATGTACCTAAGTTAGACCAGTATTCTTGGTGTTCTATCTTGGTGTTTTGTCGTAGTGTGTTTCGGAGCCAAGCGAACGGCACGGGTAGAATGGGCTCTGGTCCTTCCACTATCATCTCCGAACCCCCCCTTGCCAATTCATCGGCAGCGTCATTACCGCGTGAGTTGCTGTGTCCTTTGATCCACTGTAGGGTTATATCGTTGTCGATACATACCTGTGACAGGGCTCGATGACACTCGTATATAAGACCCGAGGTTACAGTGTACCTTTGAAGGGCCTGTAGGACTGATCGGCTGTCAGAGAATATACGGATCAGGTGGTCCTTTACCTATTTAGATATTTTTTATATATATTCTTAGCATTTGACATGCTTAGCACTATACATTAAACACAAAGTGAAAAATGTGAAATCGAAAATCCTTCCTTTACCTTTCTAGAGTCGATTGCATACGCTGCCATTAAGATGCCCACACATTCTGCCTGGAAGACCGTGTTATGAGCTCCTAATGGTGTAGATATCTGTATGTTCAGGTCCTCGGAGAATACACCCGCACCAGTACCTAACCTTGTTTTAGATCCATCTAAATAATCTAGTAAATGTAGGTCAGTCTTGCATAAATGGCTCAGTTCCTTAAACTATGTAGAAATGGAAAATTTTTTCAAACACACACCTAGTATTTAAATAATAAATTTCACATTTAGGTTTAAGATTTTTTCATTTAATTTGGTTAGCGTTAATAGCTACGACAGTTTTTTTTTTTTTCTTAACTAATGTAGCTGTTAATGTACACAAAGTTTGTTTCCAATAAAGTTATCTTATTATCTGTGAAGATCCTCAACTCTCGTGGGTTAAGACCTTCACCCGGTTGTTCTTGACGTTTCTTGTACCTAGACTTAGTTGACTTATAGTTATCCCAGTCTTGGTCAATACCTGTGTTCATTGCTCGGTTAAGTTGTCGCCTCATCCTTTTCCTGAGTCTATACAGGTCGGGTCCCCACCAGTCGGCTTTTTTGCCTCGACTGGGTGGTGGAGAGGACAAGGGACACGCCTGGTGATAGCAATCCAGCATGGTATTTGTGAGGACGCTTACCTGCCTCTCTATTTTTGCAGAACCTTCCAGTTTTGTGGGAACCTCTTGTCTGCACCAGGGCTAGGCACATTTGTTACGCGTACCGGATACGATCAGTTTTGCGGGGGTTCCTCCACGGGGTTTAACGCTACCATGGAGGGGGTATGTAAGCACTGTTGCGTTAAACGTTCAACGCTCCTGGGGAAGGGGAATAGAAAGAGACAGAGCGAGAGTGAATGCATGGCACTCGATGCGCGTAGAATACCTGTTACAGGCCAGCGCGAGCGTTTGCAACGAGTAGCGTCCAATTTCCACATTACGAAGTTTCACTTCTTCCGCGCGGAGCCACTCCACGCACTTTTTTTTCTATCGCTGCCTTACACAAATATTATTATCAGATAAAACTTAGATAAATACTACTTGTAAATAAGACTCATAACTATTATGACTTATTTACAAACTTAACAGCTCATATCGTTTTAGCTTATCACTAAGAAATAATGCTTTTAATAGGATTTTTTGTGTTGGATTATTTGTTTTTTTTTTCTTATTATTCGTAACTGGTCTTATTCTTTTTGATCTGTATTTTAGCACTTGACATGCTCAGCTACTTTAAAGTAAAAATTATTTGTGAATGTGGAAAAAGAAAACTTTAGTGCGAGCGGGATACGAACCTGCGTCCCTTCCAATTCGGGGAAGTGCTCTAAGCCACTAAGCTATCGCATTGACCAACTACTTTAAAGTAACTGAGCATGTACGAAATGCAACGAAAGTTTCATCAAAATCTGGTCAGTAATTTTTGCGTGATTTGCGAACAAAATAACTAAAGAAAATTCTCAAAAATAATGTTTTGTATTCAAAGACGCCAATCTATCACTTCAACAACTCTACAAACCATAGACTTAGTATATACAAGGCCAGCAATCGCTATAATAAAAAAATCCAACGTAAGCAGTTCCTATTTGAACAAGTTAGTTATCAATACGACCTTCCCAATGATTTCGGCAAACAAATTACTATTTAAATTAAAACCCACGTCATAAGGAAATTTAACATTTATTCAAATACTAGCCTTTGCTAGATTTTAGGTTGTATTTCAGATTACAGTATCGGGACAAACACACAGATGGCGGAGTAGTTTAGATACCGGCCTCCCGCTCAAGTGTCGTGAGTTCGATTTCCGACAACTCTGTGTGATCCACAAATGGTTGTTTTGAGTCTAGGTGTACTTTGTGACCATTGTATGTTTGTAAAGCCCCGCGATACAAGGATAATTCCTTAGTAAAGGGTGCTGTGTGTTTTAAAAAATAAATGTGGCTCTAGGTGCTAATATCAGTTTTGAAATCTAATCTATTAAATAAAAAAAGGTTTCAAGGTTCAAGGGACAGAGTTTTAAGTCTCCGGCGCTCTCACTCACCATGAGAAACAATGGTTGGGGTGCCTACTGTTATTTCAAGCTGATCTGTGAGAGGATGGTGGTAGTTCCCCGATCTAGCCGGCCCATTCATGCTGGAATTAGCAAGTAGGACCTTGCTGCCATACATAAAATAAATATTAACTTTTTACAGGATGACTTTGCATACCGCAACAATGTCGCTAACGCTGCTAAGGAGATCCGATTGGGCTTCGTCCGCAAGGTATATGGACTGCTTACTATCCAGTTGCTGGCCACAGTTGCCATCGCAGGCACATTCCATTTTGTGGAGCCTGTCAAGATGTTTATACATGCAAAGTAAGTCTAAATGTATTTGGTATCAATATTTTTTATTTTTGGTCGGCTGCCTGCCTGTTGTACCATTAATTCGTCAGAATATCATATATATTTTTTTTTAAATATATTATGATATATTTTTTAAATTAAAATGCAAGTGAGATTTTTAGCAACAATCATCCGAATGGCATCTTCTTATGGTTCGCCACTCGCTACGTCTTGTTCCCATGGGGGTGAAAGGTGGGCAGCAAAATGGCGTTTTATGACAAATAGCGATCCATCCATTGTATATGCCGATCCCGTAGGGATAAAGATCTGAGTTTATGTATTTATATTTATTTTCCAAAATTATGAGGAATTCTATCTGACTTCTATAATTTTCAAAATACAATTGGATGTTTCAGTGACTGGATGGTGTTTGTAGCCTTTGTGCTTAGTATGATAACTCTATTCGCTCTTATTGCGAAGAGAAGAGACTCTCCCGCTAATCTCTATCTCCTGGCTACTTTTGTAAGTATTTTGTGCAACATTAACCTTACGTTTAGGTATAGCACTCCCAACGCAGAGTATTATTATTTTAAATCTGATTAAAATTACGAAAACATATCCATGATCAAATTAGTTTCAAAACACTGACACCACTGAAATCTATGATAAAACTACTTTTAGAAACAATCGCAATCAATTTACTAATCAGGTAATCAAGTCATTTTCATATCTTTGAAAATTACGCAAATAATACTTTTAAAATTAATGTATTTCTGTTAAGTTAATATTAGTAAATAAAATCTGATAAGATGTTTTTTAGAAAATTGTGTTGTGTTATTACGTGGAAATGTAGGTAACAGCTTATAGATACATTGATATTTTTTACTACAAAGGTGACAAATAAGCTTATGGGATGCCTGATGGTGGTAAGCGGCTATTTTAGCCTATAACGCTGGTAATACCAGTCTTCGACCAAAATAAATGAACAAACGGGCCCAGAGGAAGCGCATTTTTGAAGACAAACTTCTATCAAAAACATGCTTTCGTGTGCCTATGAAAAACCAAAAACCAGCCGTCTCATTTCATTCGTGAATAGATCTTTTTCATTCTATTTCTTTAAATGTCAAATAATTTCAACAAATAGGTACAGTTTGGTAGTCATCACCATCTTGTTACTCGATATTTCTAGCCGGCTGCTGTCATACGGTTCGAGAGCAACGTACTTAGTTAAAAAACTTAGCTTAGTTAAAATATTCGCTATCTCTTTTTTATAAATAATTATTAATATTTAATGTTGATAAGATTTATGCGGGTAGGTTGAACGCCCAATAGTTCCGATTTTGCCCGAAATTGAGACAGAGGCCGAAGTTTCGATCTGTGCTAGAAACGGGCGATTCTCGTGGCGTAGTCGGTAGTGTAACCGAGTTCCGTGCATGAGGTCGTGGGTTCGATTCCTACACAGGACGATTATTTGTGTGATGAACACAGATATTTGTACTGCGTCTGGGTATTTTCTATCTATTATATGTATGTATTGTATTTACAAACAAAAAGTAATATATCCGTAATCTGGTACCCATAGCACAAGCGTTAAGCTTAGTTTGGGACCAGAGGACGTTGTGTTAAATGTCCGTGAACATTTATTTATTATAATACTGTTTCAGTTGGACTCTTATTATAAATTAGTAAATATGTTCGATTGCAGACGGTGATACAAGCTTACTCGATAGGCGTAGTCGTCTCGTACTATAATACCGCTGTAGTACTTCAAGCTCTGGTTTTGACTTTCGCTGTCGTATTCTCACTCACCATGTTCACTCTCAACACCAAGATCGATTTCTCGTTTGTTGGATATGGGTAAGTTTCTATACTACCCTAATTTTTTTAAAGATAAACATTAAAATATTTTCATGTTGGCAGCAATTGTAGTAGCGTTAGCAACATCAAGTAATTAATGAAAAGGTCCAACAAGGAAATCCTCATTTGTGAAAACTTAACTGATATTTAATTACCGATCACTTCGCCAAAATATTAACTATCAAAAATTTATTTTTAGCTTATACGCCGGGCTTTGTGTGCTGCTTCTCGCCGGGATAATGCAACTCTTCATACAGAGCTCCGCTTTCGAATTCGCAATTTCCCTTGTCGGAACAGTACTGTTCAGTCTTTTCCTCGTTTTCGACACACAAATGATGATGACCACACTCAGCGCGGAAGAATACATTCTAGCTACCATCAACCTTTACTTGGACATCCTTAACCTGTTCCTATATATTCTACGCATTCTCAATGAACTCAATAGGAACTAACTTACAGTATTCGTCACCATTATATTTAGTTAAAACATTCTACACTGTTATTTAACGGCTGTGAATTCAAAATAATATTTTTTTTGGAAGCTACTTAATCTGTGGAACCTATTTATATATCCTATCTATATTAGTATTTTCAATTCCGCCATATGGTTTTAACCTTTTCGACACCACGAGCTTTAATATAAATTAAATGTTTGCATTACTATTTTATCACACCTGCAAAACGAGAATATTTTTAGTGCTATTTATATATTATGAACAAGACCACTTTGAGGCTCTGTGTCTTACTAACACTTGCGTTTTGTCGACCGTGGCGCCCAAGAGTATCTGTGGTCATGTGACCACAATGAAGCACATGCACTGAATTACAATTTAATCTATATACTGCCGTGCATAAATAATGAATCTATCTGATCTAGAATTCAAACCTATGAACAGATAACAACTAATGACCGACCGAATCGTTCCGGGCCGAAATAGACCAAAACCGAGTTTTGGTATGGGCTGCAAATCCTGTTTCGCTCGGACTCGCCAACAACAATATTGCATTTAAAACTTAACAAATATAAAAACTTAACAATAATAAAAATTTAGCAAATAAATCATATATTTTAAAGAAATTTGTAGTTAACGTCATATTTTTATGTCTGCTAGAATATTTTTAAAGGCATCTGATCTAGAATTCAAACCTATGAACAGATAACAACTAATGACCGACCGAATCGTTCCGGGCCGAAATAGACCAAAACCGAGTTTTGGTATGGGCTGCAAATCCTGTTTCGCTCGGACTCGCCAACAACAATATTGCATTTAAAACTTAACAAATATAAAAACTTAACAATAATAAAAATTTAGCAAATAAATCATATATTTTAAAGAAATTTGTAGTTAACGTCATATTTTTATGTCTGCTAGAATATTTTTAAAGGCCGATGTACCTTTTTGGGCCTTAGGATTTTGAGATACAGAGACATCTTTACCGCAAGTTATAATATATAAAAAAAGAATTGTTTTGCTGCTGTTTATTCTTTTTATATTATGTATATTATCTAAAGTATAATGTTATGTCA
Organism: Leucoma salicis; assembly: GCA_948253155.1. Taxonomy (NCBI): domain Eukaryota; kingdom Metazoa; phylum Arthropoda; class Insecta; order Lepidoptera; family Erebidae; genus Leucoma; species Leucoma salicis. Next base: position 5,860,108 of record OX411805.1, on the reverse strand, counting down.
TTTGTGTCTGTCTCTTAATATTTTCACTAAGCAGCACAAATAATGAAAAAGAAAATTGTATTATTATATTAAACTTATTTATTCGACAAATTTTATTTTTTATTCTTATGCTACGGCCACATTATCGGGATTCGGCGAAGGTCCGCGTTATCGTGACATGTCTGGCCTAACCCATTGTCCTAGGTGGACGACAAAATACGACGCGACGCGACGCGATACGAAAATATCAAATAGACGTTGTATGTACTTTATGTTCTACGTTGTCACCTAATATGAATGCGACAAAGTGCGGACTTGTTTTTTGCTCGACAAGACGCGACGCAGTATGACGTGACAACTTGAAGACAATATAATAGGTAACGTAAATGCACATTACCTGCCCACATTTAAAACAATAATGAACTGAGATTGCAGTGTTTGTCGCTCACGAATGCCACAATACGTAGCATCGCGCCGCGTCACGTCACTCACCCTTTTTTTTTGTTTAGGCGGGAAAAAATGTACCTAACCGCACACCCCATCGTTCGGGGCAACAAACAGGGTAGTGTGGGGGTCACGTCGCTCACCTAGGACAACGGGTTAGTCTCATTACGTCGCGTCCCTACGTGTCGCGTACCGCCGCTCGCCTAGGACTCCGGGTAATAATTCGTTATAGCGCGATGTATTCTGAGAACACGAATGACGGTTTTGCCGCGACAAGCTTCGCACTTGCAGTTGCAGTGTAGATGTAGACTTGAGTGCGTTTGACGTATATGTATATTTTTAGCGGGAAAGATCGATGACACGAAATGTTGAATAATGAAAAAGGGTTGGAGTTTAATTTATAGTAGCCATCTACCACCTTCTTTGTCTTTTTATGTTTCAAATGATATAGATTGTAATAAACAACTATTGACTGACATATAATACAACGCAAACACTTCCTCCATTTTATTTCGCACAAATAATCAAGTCAAGTCTAATAGAATGACCAAGGTATAAACTTCACAATAATCATACATGCATAAAATACTGCCCCAGGAAAAAATTCAACAAAAAAACTTCCAGTGTTGCCAACTGCAGCCATATATTTAGCAGAAACATTATTTTTACATCAACAATCACAACTTAAAAGTATCGCAAAGTATATACATATTAAAACGTAATGACTATAATACAAATAAAAAGGAAATATGAGGAAAACACAAAATCTACAAATTACCATTCTGAGATTACAATATTGTCTGTTATTATTGAAAATATTTAAATTAATACATATTTTTGATCTAAATTAAAGCAATAAATTATACGTTTATTATAGTCACTTTAAAAATCCCTTATCTATAAGATTATGAAGTACATAAGATAATGGTGATCAAGGGAGATCCAATTACTTGTGCTCGTGAATATTTCCAGGAATTTGATAAGTCCTTGCTTCAATGGGTAAATACAAGCTAACAAAAGGTCATCATCAGGAAGGAGGTATCTATGAAAACATTGAGCACATTATCTTACAGACTAAGTGATACAGTCGAGAACCTTGACAAATTGTCCACATATCTTGTTGGATGTTACACATTAAACCGCAATATACAGCGTAAGTACTCGCAACAACGCATTATATATAAATTTGTGTTTGTATGTTACGTGGAAACTATAAACCGAAAATGAAACTTTGCTTAAGTACATTATATTCCGTAATACAAAAAAAGGACATGGGAAAAAGTATTTTTATCCTAGATAACAAATTATTTGTGAAAGTGGAAAAAGGGAACTTTACTGCAAGCAGGATATACTGCAATAGCTTGTGGTCTAGAGCACGTCCCCGGATTGGATGAGACGCAGGTTCGTATCCTGCTTGCAGTTAAGTTCCCTTTTTCCACCATCACAAATATTTTTTTATGTCAAATGCTAAAAATACAGATCAAAATAGTTTTCTCCTATGTTTGATGTGAGAAAATATTTTTGCATTATGAATATAGATAGGTCAATTCCAAGGCAGTAGAGTGAACCTAATATAAATGATGAGTTTATATTAGACTAGCTGACCCGACAGCCTGTCTTAGCTATGAATATTGTATTACTTTGCAAACTGTCTACAAGTATTAAAAAACTTAAAAATAAAACATGAATGAAATTGGTAGTCGTTCTCAAGTTATGGCGTGGCCAAGGGAAATAGGAATTCATTTTTATATCTTTTTATTTTCTTGGTAAAATAAACCATGGGATTTTTATTTCGACCCAGTATAGGTACTGTCCAGGTGGGGTATCCTGTCCACTGATGGCCACTGCGGGCTGTCAGATGAGATCTATTACCTTAGTATGGAGTCAGTAAGGTGTGACAGTAACCAGTAGGTACAGCAGTAAGGGTATTAAAGGCTGATTAATTTTATTTAGGGTTCATTAATATGTCGAGTACTCGCTACAAATATATAACGGTTTAACCCCTCAACATACAGAAAGAATCACGTTTTTAAAAATAATAATAACAAAAACTTAAAAAATATCACCTGTACATTTAAGTTCCCACTGATGGATCGAAAGGTTGGAATATGACCTAAAATTTATATTCTACTAGCGGACCCGACAGACGTTGTACTGTCCAAACATTGGCAATTGGTTTGGATTCAAAGGATTATTTTCATAAAAGAAGTAGGGTTGTTGGCGTAGGAAATTTTGTTATTAGGTAGGTATGTTTTTACATTGGAATAAATTGAAGAAAAAATACCGAAATCCTATTGCGGCGCCACCTACCGGGTCCAAACGTAAATCTAAATCATCCCGGTACTTACTCAAACATACACAAAAAAAACATCAAAATCGGTCCAACCGTTTAGAAATTCAATGACTAACATACAAATATATATAATAGATTTCCTTTATAATACTAGTGGTGCAACAACTACTAGTAATAATGTTTAAAAATTATCTTTTGATGACAGCGAAACCGGTTTACTACCCAGTTAAATTAACACTATTTTATAACTTAAACTAGTACATCGAAATTGACTAGCAAAAAAAAAGGCTATTAAAAAATAAATATGAATTGCTTAAAAACATCAACAATGAGCTATGTTCGGACATACATGAATTTACCAGGTGAGTTTCAATTTTGATTTTTTTTATTTCGTTTCCCAAAAAAGTTATATTTTGGTAAACATTTTCGAATGACATTATTTAAATTCGAATATAGAGTAATATTAATATTAGCAATAAAATTGTACTCGTTGCATCACTAATACCAATATGCTTTCTTTTGGATGAATAAAGTAACATTAAAACATTGAGTAGATCATCCAATTAATTATAATTCGGTAACCAATTCATTATTCACAATATTTAAAACTAAACCATACACAGCATAGTTACATTATTTATACATTTTCGCTAATACCTAAACATAACAATCAAAACAATTCAAATATAAGTACCAAAAATCAATTTAGTACAAACAAATTTTGCGCAACCAGAAAATTACTGGTACTTGACAGTTTTCAAACCACAAGGCTTACAACAACTTCATTTTGAATCTAAATTTGCTACAATAAAACTCCATATGATTTGTTTGAGGACAAGAACCAAAAATATATAATGTCCACATACGACATCGAACTTGGGACTTCGGAACGTGAACAGTTGACATCAAAGCAAGAAAGGGCAGACTCGGTGCAGAATTCCGGAACATTTTGATAAATAGCCGGCTGGACTGGGCAAGTACCACCACAGAATATCAGATCCTTAATTAATCAAGCAACTCCAATTACCAAGCAACTCATCAACCCTCTATCATCTTTCGTTTCCATCTCCTATAATTTCCCAGGGGACCTGCGAGTGATGCCTTAGATATTGTTAACATGTATCGTCATACTATAGGGTAGCAGCTCACCATCAGGTGGGTCGTGTATCTGGAGAGGACGTGCATCTAGAGGTAATAACATAACCCAGCTACAGTAAATTCATTTACCATTGGCCTACTGTTACCCTAAGCTGAACCAGACAATCAGTGAAGTGCTTTTGTTGTTCCAAATTCAACAGCTGTTGACTAGAATAAGGGAATAATATCTATTCACTTTTTCTCTGTGACAAGTGCATCATATTGTACCATTTTCTCTAGATACAATAGTACAACCACGGTAATGTTATCTATCCAGTATTGTGACCGAGTCAGCTGTCCTTAAAATAATCACCTACAGCTGCGCGGTACGTAAAGACACGATAGGGCTGCTCGCCTAAAGTATTTTTTTCAACTACCTACTACTTTTGTTCGTGTGGTGACGGACTAAGAAACAAGTGTCACCACCCCATTCTTTCCCACTAGGGCTGGGTACCAAGTGGGAGTTGGTATCGGGCCGACATGAAGCACATCGTTGCGTTTTGGCTGTAGCAGGAGATAGCCGTTTATATTTCATTTCATATCTGTGAAATGAATTGGTGAGCAGCGGCTGACAATACTCTCGGTATAGTCGAGTTCATGGGCGACGGTTACCATTTACCATCAGATGGACCGTGGCTCGTCTGCCACTACATGCAATAAAAAAAGAGATTTTTTCTAGTTTTATGATTGTAAATTGTTTATTTAAAAAAAAGTCGCGAATGAAATAAGAATTGTTCAATAAAAAACAAATGTTGTGTTTTTAATTAGTAGATTTAATAAAAAAAGAATACCCTTATAAATTTGAGACTGAAAAATATTTGCGCCTGACTGACGTAGGTACAAAAAATCCGCATTTAGATAAAAAGTTTAATTAGTTTTGGGAAATGGTCTATAATTCCTCTTTGCCATATTATGTATAAGTACTTGTATTTATTTAGATCAAATATTCACAAATCACAAGCTTAGTGCTTTAAAAAACATCATCACCCACATCGTCCGACGTCCGTTCGTCACAGGGCAACTGCCGTTCATTGGCTCATCAAAAAGATAGTTTTCTATATAGCGCGTCTGGTGGTGCAGGAACAGTACTACCTTAGCAGTTTAGTGTCTAGAAAAGAATATAGATGGCGCTTTTCTCAATAGAGGCGCATTATTTCATTAAATATTTCCAAAAAATACTTTAAAATGCAACAATTTTATAAATTAAATAACAGTTTGCAAAATCCCTATTCAAATGTGAGCTCAGTTATTGTGTGATCAGTTTATTATTTACGGACCGCGCAATTCCTAAAACAAAAATATTAACTAGAGCGCCATCTAGCGGCGCGTGGTATCACCGCGTTTCATGCATTGTATACAGCGCCATCTAGTGACCACGGAACAAAATCTCCAAAACTATCCAGTGGCGTATATATTCCCAGTAGTTATTTGTCTATGGTTCGCCACTTGCGAAAAGGTTGCGCACCGTGTATACCAAACACGAGGCGCGTAGGACTACTCCCGTTCCGATCATTTATATGAAGATGGAATACTGATAGATAACATTAGCGTGTTACAACTTAATCTGAGTTGTGATCTCTGTGGATTATAACTCTCTTTTAGTTGCAAAAGACTTAAGCCGGGTCCGCACCGCCATGTTATCGTGTTTGCAAACACAATAACATGATAATATAACCAAGGTCATGTTATTGGGAGCGTGGCTTTATTTTTTTGTTTCTAAAACCTCGCTAACAAGTTTGCAAGCTCAAATGAATAACTTCCCCCGCGTTCGCCTGTGGGGTATATTATTCATTTCGTGTTTGCGCTCGCTAGACTCGTCTTGTGAAATCTTTTTAAATAATGTGTATGTTTGAGTTGTACTAGCAATAATGGAGTGGAATGAAGAAAATATCTAGTATTTTTTTTTATATTTTTTAAAGCAAATTGTCTTTAATTTTAAATTTTTGATAAATGTTGAAAGAATGTTGCTGTAGGTAGCTAACAAAAATATTCCAGACTCAAAAATCACAGTGGACGGTTTGTTTGCTATACATATTTTACTAACATGTTAGTAAAACAATGTTTTGTTCATAGCATTTCGCTGCAGACCCGGCTTTAGGTCAGCAATGGGCATTGTTTCTTGTCTGATAAATGGAGATCAGTTTTCCTAATTTACGGTGTGTTATTATCTGCCCGAAACCATAAAATTATTTTAAACCTTAAATATATCACTACTCACTTGAGTCTCACACTAATTAACTAATAACTATCCGCTAAGTAGTCTCTTCTTTAATAGTATAAGGTAAGTCTGCAGTACTACTTAATTCAGTCTTCCAGTTCAATTGGTTTTTGTTATTAGAATGTATTTCTAAGAGCAACTTCATTTGACTATCGTTGGAATCCTCTTGGCTGCTATCCGCATTTATTTTTTCATCTTTCATTGGTCTGGTAATAATAAAATATATATGTGTTAACTCTTGTTGTAATATAAACGCAAAGGCCTGCACAAATAGTGGAGTATTTAGAAAATTACCCACACAGGACAATTGGACCGTGTTATGCAGAAATGATCACAATCCACATAAAAGTTAAGCTGATTTAAACCACTTCTGCTTTATTTTTTCAGTGTTATTCGTACTACGCCCAAAACTACGAATTTCGTAGTTTGGGCTGGTATATCCTACCATAAAAAAAATTGTAGTTGGCAGAATAAAACGAGTCTTCGTGACATAAAAATAGAGATTATTTTCGATTGTTTGGCATTAAAACATTAATTTTGTCCAGTTTGTGGATTGGATCATTTCTGCACAACACGGTCCATTATTCATTGAGTGATCCACAAATGATTGTTCTGAGTCTGGGTGTACTTTACGTCTGTTAAATTGTATGCAAAGATTATTCCTCAATGCAGGGTGTTAACCATCCCTCTATTGGGCATGGGCATCCTCTTGTTGTGAGAGGAATTTTAGCCATAGGCCAACACGCTGGTGTGGCGTGGCAGACAAGTCATTGAAAAAATCTCTACATGCAGGTTCCCTCACGATGTTTTCCTTCACCGAGCAGCGATAATTTGTAAACAAAAAATACACATAGTTTCGAAAAGTGAAAGGTGTGTGCCGTGCGAGGTCTGGACATTAGACTTGAAAAAATGTTTAATACCACTGCCCTAGAGAGCCTAGCGTAAAACAGTGCAGTCCACGGTTTTACCGCTAGGCTCTCACTGCTTTAAGGTATGGAATTCAGCAATTGATTACCAGTTACCACAGGTGCTTGCAGTTTTGGTCCACTAAGTATCCGTGACGCTCGCATTTGCAGCTATTTACATTCCATAGAACAACTTTTTAATAAGGCAAGAGACTAGAACATAACACTAAGGACTCTTAAAATGTGAAAATAAAAAAAACAAAGGATGTGATAACGTCATATATGTCGATAGATGCGTCACAAGCTGAACGCTAAGGCAGAACGTGCCTCTCTCTCGCTTGCACGCTCGGCTCAGGCGGAACAAGACACTTTTTCGTGCGTGCAGTCGGCGTTCGACGATTTATAAGACGTTATCACGTTAAAAAAAGCAATATTAAATAAGAGTATCTGGCCTCACAAAATTAAAACTGAATAGTATATAAAATTTATATTGCACACTTCTAATATAACAAAATAACCACAAGCCGCTTATAAATAATCACATTTCTTTTAAATTAAAAGGCGGATGAAACCGCAGCTCGCAACTAGTTTTTTAGGAGTGTCCCATTATGATTTTAATTGAATATGTTTACCTTTACAACTACTAACTTACCTAATAACATCATCTAAAGTCTTAGGCTTATTCACAGGGAGTGTGAGCGAAGCAGTGCACCGTCTGCGATGATTTGAAAGTTGCTTGAATGAATCGAATTTTCGTGAACAACCGTAGCACGAGTGCTTATTGTGGCAAGTCTCGTGCACCATTAAATCCGTTGATGTTACGAAGCCTGTATATAAAAAATAAGTTGACAAGCGACATTTTTTTTATACCTATGATGGCAGATGATCCTTGGCCGCCATGATGGTAAGTGGTAAACCGCCACTTATGGACGACCATAGCGTGTATGATAGTGGTCTCGTCTATCTATCTCGCTCTAACATACGCGTATACTATGTTCTTACTCTTTTGCATCACCGATCTATCTAATACTACATCTATGGACGTCCGTGTGTTGTAGGTAATGTATGTTAACACGATAACGACCGAAATACTTCACTAGTCTTTTTTTTCTTTTACGTTTCAGTATAATTACGAATAGAGCCCTATCACTTTTCACGGTCTGATTCGATCGGTTCGGATTCGGTGATATTTTCGCTCGACTCGACACTAAAACCAGCGCTATACCTTATTTCGTGAGAACTACTTCTATAGATCAATACAGAAGTACTTCTTAATTTATTTTTTTTTTTGCCAACGGTGGCTGACGAGCAGACGGCCCACCTGATGGTAAGTAGTAACCGCCGCCCATGGACTATGGCAACACCAGGGGCACAGCCAAGTCGCTGCCTACCGTGAGTAAAGTGCTCTTCTCAAACCTCGTTTAAAGAGGGACAAGTCGTAACGCTGGGGAAATAACAAACAAAATTAGTGCTAGATGGCGTATAAGACATGAAAACCACATTAGTCCTTTTTGAAATTAGCACTATCTATGTGATTTATTGAAAACTACTTAGTAAGACCAATACATTATTAGTTACTTATCAAATAATCTATTTTATTGTGAAAAATGAAGATTATGAGGCGTGCACATTTGGATTTTTTAAAGTGTACTTTGTTGTAGCCTATGGATATAGCCTATGTGCCTGCAAATTAACTTGAGGGATTAAAAACTTTACCTAAAAAAAAAAGCAAGTAAATAAATACTTACGTCTTCTGCAGATTTCACATCTATAATCATCTTTTTGCTTTTTCTGTGGAGAATCACCACTGCCCAACTTTCTCTTAACAGACTTGTAGGAATGATGTGCTATGACGTGGGCCTGTTAGACAAATCATTTATTACATGAATCACTCAAATATATCAAATACTACTTGACAATAACCTTTATGATTGGTATTTTTAGCATTTGACATGCTCAACTACTTTACTAGAACAAAGTGTTTGTGAATGTGTAAAAAGAGTACTCTCCCTCGGATAGGGTTGGTTGGAATCCTATTTACAATAAATCTCTCTTCTATACTATTATAAAGCTGTAACAGAGCTGTGCCTGTACATTTAAGATATTTAAGAAAAAATGACTGTATTAAGCTATATATAGGCGTGTCTGAACACATAAGCAAAAACCACTGATCAGTACAACTACTGAACACAAAAAATTTTGATGCAACTTCTCTTTAATTAAGCTCTTGACTAGACTTGTATACATTTTTTCCCGCTACTACATTGGGAACCTGAGATATAACCAAAAAACCTAGGTTTGGCTGCGGGGACGCCGCAAAGGCTAGCCTCTCATAAATAACTTGTACCACCGGCCATTTTTTTTGTTGCCAACACAAGGGCACCATTTGAGGCACAACCCTTGGCTAGATTTAAATGTATTGATCTGTATTTTAGCACTTGACATGCTCAGCTACTTTAAATTCGGCATACCCAATCTCCACATCACATTTGTCTTTACGACCCACGCCACCTATCGGATGCACTTACATGCGTTAATCCAATATAGTAAGTTTTAATTTTGCAATTAATATTCATACTATTTGATGGCACGATTTTTTAAACTTAGAGCACTTCCTCGGATTGAAGTGGATGCAGGTTCGATTCCCGCTCGCACTAAAACTTCAGCGGCTTAGAGCACTTCCCCGGATTGTAAGGGACGTAGGTTTGATTCCCGCTTTTTTTTCCACATTCACAAATAAGTTGTACTTTTTAAATGTACCTAATTAAAATAATAATATCAAAATAATCACCTTCAGTCCTGAAATACTGTTGAAAGACTTCATGCACAACATACATTCTAATGGCAAGTCTGGAACTTGTTCGTCATCATCACTCTGAGGTTCCTCTTTAATAGTCGCATTCAAGCACTGTAATAAAAATCAAGGATTAATCATAGCAGAATTTGCCATTATATAGACATAAATTCAATAAAGAAAATTACTATGTCGCCTAACTTGTCTTTTTCCGTACACACGTTTCAAGCACAATATTTTGTATCCTAACTATTATAAAGCTGTAACAGAATTATGTTTGTACATTTGAAAAAGGTAAGGTAGCTAGGCTATTTAGATGAATCTCAACACAATACAATGTTTGACTGACTGCATTCGTAATGACGACGTAAGAGAGCGAGTAGGTATGAAAGAGAGTATTCATGTAAATATGGGAAAGGGAATGCTCCGATGGTTCGGACATGTGGAAAGAATGTCGGATGAGCGATTGGTTAAGAAGATAAACAATGCGAAAGTAGAAGGATGTACAGTAGAATCCGTTTATTATGACTCCGCCTATATTGACCAACCGCTTATTATGAAGTAATTACACAGCGAAGTTTGGTTTTCATATAAAATTCTTTATAACTAAATCGGATATAATGACTTCGCTTATAGTGACATGTCGCATATTGTGACTCATTTTTAACAAAATTGCGTCCAGTTATAGTGACCGACATGATTCCTTACATCTCCGGCCGTGTTCGGGAGAGTCACGTGATACCTACCCGACGACGTTCGGCGCGTGCATGGCTTTTTTTGTTTTGAGTCTCAGTGGGTAATTGATAGTTGAAGGTCACGCCTTGTTCGTTGGTGATTTGTGAAAAAAAATTACTCCCTCAACCTCATCGTAAAGCATTTAGGATTGAAGAGAAAGGTGCAAAATGCTTTGTATGACGTCCGCTTAGTATGACGTATTTGTTATTTCCCTGCGATGTCATTATAAACGGATTCCACTGTAGGTACAAAGGAAGACCGAGACACCTACCTAGACCAAATCGGTCATGTGTTAAAGGAAGGTAGAGAGAGAATTATGAATGTTGAGGAAGCAAGAGATGTATGCAAGCATAAAGCCTTTTGGCACTCTGTTCTCTCTGCCTACTCCACAAGGGAGCACTCTGTTCTCTCTGCCTACTCCACAAGGGAAATGGCGGGCTGATAAGTCGTAGTAAGTATTAGTATTATTATATTCCAAATTATTATTGTCTCTGCCTTCCCCGCGAGGGAGAGGGCGTGGCGGTAAGTAAGTACTATGTCAAAAAAAACTAGATGTAACCTAAGAACTAGCTTTTGCCTGACCAAGTTTGCCACACTTAACTGTAACTTTTATTTCATGTATTATTATTATTTTATTGCCAACGGTGGCAGACGAGCAAATGGCCTACCTGATGGTAAGTAGTAACCGCCGCCCATGGACTATGACAACACCAGGGGCACAGTCAAGTCGCCGCCTACTGTGAGTAAAGTACTCTTCTCAAACCTCGTTTAAAGAAGGACAAGTCGTAACGCTGTGGAAACACCGCAGCAGGAAGTTCATTCCAGATCTTACACGTACGTGGTAGAAAAGAACGCTAAAAACGAACCGTCTTGGACAAGATCGTTTCCAGGTGGTATGGACGAACCCTAGTACGGCGTCTCGTGGCCCGGAGGTAAAACGGCAATGTTGGTACCACCTCAAACAGTTCCTCAGAGCTCTCCCCGTTGAAGAGTCGATAGAGCACACAGAGAGCCCCAAAGTCACTCCGCCGCCCCAACGACTCCAGCTCATCCATGAGATTGGGATCGTCGACAATTCGAATAGCGCGTCTTTGCAGGGAGTCAAGTGGGTCGAGCTGGTATTTTGGTGCGCCTGCCCAGAGATGTGAACAGTACTCCACGTGAGGGCGGACTTGTGCTTTATACAGCACAAGTCGCTGCCTCGTTGTGAAGTACCGCTTGGATCTGTTCAGGACGCCCAGTTTTCTGCTCGCCAATTTGGCTTTGTCCTCCAAATGACTCCCGAACTGGACTTTACTAGATATGTCGATACCAAGGATCCCAATACTCTCGGAGACCGGGACAGTTACCCCTTGGAACTGGGGCATCACGACAAATGCGTCCTTCATTGCAGTGAACCCGCAAACCTATGTCTTCGTAGGGTTGAATTGAACCAAGTTCTTTTCTCCCCATTCCGAGGCCCGCCCTAAAGAGCGCTCGACTTCAGACACAAGTTGGATCCGCCTCTCCTCCAGCATGTTCCGAGGGACTTTCTAATGGCCGGTATATCGCGCATCACCCGTACTGTCATCCGCATAGCAATGCATACTCTCTATTGAGAGCAAGTCATTGATATGCAGGACAGCGTTGGGGAGAGCACCGAGCCTTGAGGAACGCCAGCATTACTCTCCATGGTATCAGAGCAGCATCCGTCTACAGCTACTTTGATGCTGCGACCATGGAAGAAGCCGGCGATCCATTTGCAGAGCCCCTCGGGGATTCCATACGATGCTAGCTTCGATAGAAGGGCCCTATGCCAGACCCTCTCGAATGCCTTCGCGATGTCCAGGCTGAACGCCAAAGCTTCACCCCCACCCTCCAAGGCCTCTGCCCAGCGATGAGTGAGGTACACGAGAAGATCACCGGCAGATCGACCTTGACGAAAGCCGTATTGGCGATTGCTGATCAGCTGGTGATGCTCAAGGTCATCTATTACTCTTAAACATCTCAAAGCTTCACTATTACTTGTAGTATAATGAATTATAAAAATAAATATGAAATAATAATAATCTCCAGATTGTAATATCAGTCATAGTGGCTAGTGTCAACAGCCATGTAACAAGGAGATATAAATAATTAAAATATTCACGGACACTTCACACAACATCCTCTGGTCCCAAACTAAGCTTAACGCTTGTGCTATAGGTACCAGATTACGGAGATAATACATATATTATAGTAAATAACATATAATAGATAGAAAACACACAGACAGTCCAATATCTGTGTTCATCACACAAATAATTGTCCTGAGTGGGAATCGAACCCACAACCTTGTGCACAGAAATTGGTTACACAATCGACTACCGTCGTAGGTATCATAGTGCATGAATGTGAAATATTACCTGTTCTGTTATGGATCCATTAAAAATAGGTGTACTCTGCACACTATCTGTAATTATAGCATCATATTCTCCAGTGCCATTTAATATTGTTCTATTTTGAAGGGTTATGGGATTAAGTGATATAGTATCTGTAAAGAAATGGTATATCTTGTTTACAATTTTACCAATGTGCATTGTTAGTAAAATAGGGGTATATATACTATTGATATAACAATTTGGGTGATCATAGTCCGGAGCGTGCTCGTCGCGAACCCTGCCAGCCTGTAATGCACAGGCTGCAATCCGGCTCGAATGCGTACCGCAGTGCGGGTTAGGGCGTGCCTCAGAGGGGACGCGTACCGACCCGCCTCCGTCGGTACGAACAATGGCAGATACGGCGATGGGGGCCGCCACCCATCACGCCTTGCCCAGTTTGGCGAGTCGAGGGGAGCAGAGTGTCGAGTAGGCACGTGGAATGTAAGAGGTGGTGTGGAAGGTAAGTTACACGAGCTGGTAACCGTCATGTCGGACAGACAGCTTGATGTGCTCTGTGTAACAGAGGCCAAGCGAAAGGGTAGCGACGCCTGTGATCTTCCTGGTGGCGGGTTAGCTCTGTGGTCTGGTGTACCGTAGAGCGATCGGGCCAGCATGGGACTGGAGGTGTTGCTGTCCGCTCTCTTGGCCTCAGGTGTGAAAGACTACGGAATGTTCGATCCCAGACTTCTATGGTTCCGAATAAAACTAGGTGTCACCAGGGTCTTCATGGTCACAGCTTATGCTCCCATAGGCTCTTTGGTGGCATCGGATCTAGAGAAGTTCTGGGATAATGTAAGGGAAGTTCTGGATTTGGCAGAAGCTAGTGAACGCGTGATCGTATGCGGAGACTTGAATGGATGGGTGGGACCAAGCGTCCAGACTTCGAGGACGTGCTTGGTTCATTTGGTGATAAAAGAGTGAACGATGCAGGTAGGCTCATTGCGGATGTATGTATGGAGAGAAACCTTATTGTGTCAAACACATTTTTTCAACATAAGGACATCCATATGTATACATGGAGAAGGAATGAACAGAGAAGTATGATAGATTTAATTCTGGTAGACAGTCGCCTCCAAAGTAAAATTTTGGATACAAGAACCTACAGGGGTCCCACTGTCGACACCACTATCTCGTCATTGCGAGATTTAGTGGTCTGTTCAGAAAGTGGAGACACTGGCGAGAGCGTGTCCACTTCGGAGGGCTTGAAAGAATAAAGATTGAAAAGTTGCAAGAAGAGAGTGTAAGAGCAAAGTATGCAGAGGGTGTCCGTGAACGGCTGACAATGGCAAGTCAGCCGGGATCTGACATAGCAGAATGCTGGAGAGTATTGAAAGATAGTATGGTAGATACAGCGAAAGAAGTATGTGGATGCTCAAAGAAGCATAGGAAAGTGAAAGGTGATGCATGGTGGGATACGGAAGTAGCAGCTTCCGTAGACCAAAAGAAGAAAGCGTGGCTGGACTATGTATCTTCTTTGAACCTGAGTGCAAGTATGAAAGAACAGAAAAAAGAAATATACCGGCAACGTAAGAATGACACCAAAGCCTTAGTGAAAGAGAAGCGTGATAGAGCAAATATGATTGCAGAAGAAAGGCTGACCAAAAACTTCGAGTGGTTGGTCAGCTTTCAGAATGAATAAAATAAGGTCTAAAGATGGAGACATTGATGGAGTGAATATTTTGGAGATATGTATGCGGATGTTCAGGGTGATGCTGGTGCCACATGTGGTTTAACAGATCAGCATTCGATACCGGCATCCTCTGATGACATTAGTATGGATGAAGTTGAATAGGCGATTAGAAGTTTGAAAAATGGTAAGGCAGCGGGTATTGATATGGTGTCTGCTGAGATGATCAAGCTTGAAGGCTCATCTGTCTGGGAATCCTTCCTGATGCTTCTCAATTTATGTTGGAGCTCAGGAATAGTCCCCAAGGACTGGAGAAGCGCATTCATCATGCCCTTGTATAAAAACAAGGGTTCACGTTATGACTGTGCAAACTACAGAGCCATAAGCTTGAACAGTTTGGCAGCCAAAGTGTATGGTAAGATTATTGAAAGGAGAATGAGGATGGTGTCTGATGAATTTTTGTGTGGGCACAAGGAGGTTTCAGGTGTGGAAGAGGATGCATGGATCAAGTGTTTTCTCTGCGAAACATTGTGGAGAAGCATCTGGCTGTAGGCCAGAGAGTTTTCTGCAGTTTTGCGGATTTGGAGAAAGCATTTGACACTATTGTACGAACGGAACTTTGGGACATTTTGCCGGAGTATGGTATTTACGGTAGACTGCTACAAGCGGTGCAGTCCAACTACATAGACTGCAGAGCTTGTGTGCAGCTGGATGATGGAATGTCACCCTGGTTTGATGTCAATATTGGCGATAAACAGGGCTGCGTTCTATCAGCCAGACTGTTTATCATATATCTGGATGAATGTCTACAAAGGTTGAACGAAATGAATGTTGGAGTTCAGATGGGCGACTCAGTGGTTAACTCTCTGTTATATACAGACGATGCGGTCCTATTAGGGCAGTCTGCGACTGACCTGCAAACCCTAGTCGACGTAATGGCAGAAGATTGAAAGAAAAGGGGCCTACGTGTGAATGTGAGCAAAACCAAAGTAATGGTTTTTGAAAGAGAAGAAGCCAGAACAGATGTTAGAGTAGCAATAGGAAATGGTGTGCTAGGACAAGTGGATGAATTTGTATATCTTGGATGTGGATTCAGTCGGGATGGAAGGTACACCACAGATGTAGAGTAAACGGAGCATTGGGACAACTTCTCGGCAGCCACCACCTCAGCCAGAAGGCACGTGTCGCAATACACAACGCAGTGCTTGCCCCAACGTTATTATATGGAAGCGAAAGTTGGGTATGTAAAAAGGAGCATGAGAGTAAAATCAATGCGCTCGAAACGCGATCTCTGCGGAGAATCTGTGGAGTGAGGCTGACTGACTGCATTCGTAACAATGAGGTAAGAGAACGAGTAGGTATGAAAAAGAGTATTGGTGTAAAGATGTGAAAGGGAATGTTCTGATGGTTCAGACATGTGGAAAGAATGCCGTACGAGTGACTGGCTAAGAAGATATACCATGCGAAAGTGGAAGGATGTAGGTACAGAAGGAGACTTACCTACCTAGACCAAATTGGTCATGTATTGAAGGAAGGTGGAGTCAGGAGTCTCCGAAACTGGTGAGCGTGTATGAATGTTGAGGAAGTGAGAGATGTATGCAAGAATAGAGCCTCTTGGCACTCTGTTCTCTCTGCCTACCCCGCAAGGGAAATGGTGTGATGATAAGTTAGTTAGTTAGATATAACAAGCACAGATTCCAGAAGATGTCTTAATGATAATAAGAATTTCCGAATCATGAACAAAAGTTGGAAAACAAAGTTATTCATTATTCCACCCCTAAAAGCAAACCATTTTAAAAAATCAATAATAACATTAAACACAAAGTGAAAGTTTTTCACTTTGTGTTTAATGTATAGTGCTAAGCATGTCAAATGCCAAAAATATATATAAAAATATCTAAATATTTAAAAGGGTTTGCGTCATTATTAGGTAAAACCTTAATTGTAAAATTAAGTTTACCTGGTTGGTATAATGTATGAAAATACCTTCGACAAATGGCGCAGGCGTCACCCAAAGACGTTAAGTATGATGTGTTATCGAAATTAGCAGTCAGGAGCAATTGTCAGGATGGCTGAATTGGTAAAGCATCTGGACGGTATCCAGGAGATGCAGGTTCAAATCCTGCTCCTGACTGTTATTTTCGATTTCACATTTTTCACTTTGTGTTTAATGTATAGTGCTAAGCATGTCAAATGCTAAAAATATATATAAAAATATCTAAATATTTAAAAGGGTTTGCGTCATTATTAGGTAAAACCTTAATTGTAAAATTAAGTTTACCTGGTTGGTATAATGTATGAAAATACCTTCGACAAATGGCGCAGGCGTCACCCAAAGACGTTAAGTATGATGTGTTATCAAAATTAGCAGTCAGGAGCAATTGTCAGGATGGCTGAATTGGTAAAGCATCTGGACGGTATCCAGAAGATGCAGGTTCAAATCCTGCTCCTGACTGTTATTTTCGATTTCACATTTTTCACTTTGTGTTTAATGTATAGTGCTAAGCATGTCAAATGCTAAAAATATATATAAAAAAAAATATCTAAATATCAATAATAACCTAAAAAATTATACATCAATGATATTTGTTTGTTTCCTCTGAAACCTCACTGTCTCATTGGAGTAGTGAGTTTAGCTGGCAAAAATGTTTTTAAATGTTATTTTTTTAAATGTATTCTGTTTATTTAGATATTTTTTTATATATATTTTTAGCATTCTGCATGCTGTGCTACTATACATTTTTCACTTTGTGTTTAATGTATTGTGTTTGTTATTATATGAGCATAAGTATTTTTTTTGTTACTTTTGGACTCGGCACAGACTTCAAGCACATAAGTACATGTCTAGCACGGAAATTGTATATACTAATAAATTTTTGTAAATACTAATAAATTTTTGCTTTTTATTTCCTGGGTTATTTCGGAAGGCAGTTTTCTTTTTTCTTAAAATAAATTATATAAAAATACTAGCCCCACTATCCTATTTGTATTTCAAATAGAAAATATTCATTTGAAAAAAAATCCAAACACTAATAGATACAAGAAATGTACACTCACCATTTATGGTAATTGTCAAAGGTGGAGGCTCCACAAAGTCCTCGGGTTCAGTTTTAATGTCCAAATTCTCCATTCCTACATCTCCATAACTGTTATCGTCTTCTCTAAATGCATCATCTGGAGCATTGTGCTCGTATTCTTCATCTATAATTTCCTGTTTAATTTCTACTCCAAATTCGGGTAATACATCACCATTAAGATTCTTGTCCACTTGTATAGGTTTAGGCCATATTTTATCTGTATTATTTAACTCTGATATATGCCTTTGCCTCAGTAAACTATCACTAACACGGACTCTAGCAGCGAACATAGCTGCATCTAACAGATGTTGATAGCACGGTTCACATATGATGTTAGGATGATTATCTGTGTCTGATATCTATAAAAATACGCAATTTTTATAAAGACTTGCAAATATATCACTAAAATAGTTATAAAATAATCTAAATTCCACCAAAACATTATATCATACAATGATGCGATTTGCGAAGTGTAAACAATTTTCTAACCTCAACATATGCTAGTTTTGATAAATCTTCTGCTATAGACGCTCCCATACCAGTCCATGGAGGAGCCCAACTTTGGAAAATATTACATACACTGGTTTTATCTTCCATCATCTTCAAACAAGCGCGACATTCACGAATAACCACTTTATCATCAGCATTATTTTCTGGGCACAGAACCTCTGTCCGCTCTGTCATCTTCTCCACCCTATTCCATTGTAAAAAAATAATACAAAAACTATTACTATTTATATAGAATATAAAAAAAGCTTACAAAATTCAAATGTTATCATTATTTGACAATTACGCTGACATTTTGACGCATAGATTTTTATAATAGGTATAGATAAAAATGCAATCCGCCCTAATTTTGCAGACGTAAATAATTTAACTATTTGCATGTATTCTCATTTCGTTTTTCTTACACTGAATATAGGTTTTTACTTTTATACAATAAAAAAAAACTGCAAATGTATTACACTAAATACAGATTCCACAAATCCACAATGATTGGTTTCGCAACTCTATGTTTGAAGTCCCTGGTAATTGACAAAAAAAAATGAATCGATTTTAGTCAGATAGCTAAATATTATATTGAACGTACTTAGAAAAAAATATTTGTGTTAGAAACTAATAATAAAATCCCAAAGTTGCTTCATGGAAAATGCAACAAAGAGCAAACTAACAAGGCCAGTTGCAAAGAGTATGTAAAGCCAATTCTATAACTACCACAGACTAAAAGGTAGAATAAGATCAATAAGAATACTTCGAACTAGCGGAAAGAATGAATGAATCGTATTGAACATCTCAAGACAGACTGACACCTCGCTTGAATATTACCACCTCATCATTCCGTACTGGACACATCACTGTCCTTATTGATACGTGTCAACAACCCAAATAATTTCAGTGAGATTTCGGCATATCACCGGCCGAAGAATAGAACCCCGTCGTATTGACATCAGTATTAATTAATACTAGAGATGGCCGTTTTTGTAAAAACGTTTTTGAGCAACGATGCCAGTATACGATGCCGGCATCCGATGCCGATTTATTGAAAAACGGATGCCGGATGCCCGCACACACGATGCGAACATGAATGGTGATTGACAGTAGGTACCTACTCTCTTTAGTTGAGTACATGAGCGACGGTTACCATTTACCATCAGATGGGCCGTGGCTCGTCTGCCACCATAAGCAGTAAAAAAAAACTCCTTTACAGTTCTAGTAAAGATATATATGAATTTAGGTCGTAACGTTAAACATCGTATCTAATAATATTAACAAAACTATTGTAAAGTAGGCAACCAAAAATATGCGGCAACGTTAATCATCTTATCTAAGACTATTAACATTAACAAAACTATTGTAAAGTAGGCAACCAAAAATATTGTCGTTGCCGACTAAGCGATGCGCAGACATCAGCCGGATCGGATGGCAATAATTTTATTAAATCACATCTGATCTGATCTATAGTTGATTGGCATTGATGCCGAAAAAAACGATGCCGGCAACGGATACGGTTTAATTATTAACGATGCGCATCGATGTCAAAATTTAACGAAAACGCCCAACTCTGCTTACTACTATACCCTAGGATGTTAAAATGTTACTGAATCAAAATAGTAATAGCAGCGAAGTTGTGTGTAAATTACTAACTTTGAACAACGGTGAGATAGGCCCGTTACTATCGTAAATGTCGTAATAGTACTTTGAAGTAGGGATGGCGATCTCAAATCGATTAATCGGAGAATCGATTACTCGGATCAAATAAATCGATTTTTTAAATCGATAGTGAATCGATTCAGTGAACCGATATGTTACGTTTGAAAATCGACATTGATTTTTTGTTTTGGTAAAAAAAAATATCCAAAATTAGCTGAATGTACTTGCAATATTACGGCATTGCCAGTTAACCGATTGAGGCGCATTAGACTCCCGGGACACCTAAAGTATGATCCTATACTTTACTGGCAAGAACAGAAAAACTCTATTTGTCACCATGTTCACTCTATAGCCGTGATGTATACGAGTATCGTATTCGTAGGATCATCTGTTTCTTGTGAGCGCCTTTTTTCAATTGCCGGCAACATCGCAATTGATGAGCGGAACCGCATGGATCCTAGTAGACTTGACAGATTGTTGTTTAAAAAGCTTAGATATGAAGCATTGGGAACTATAAGCTATATTATCTATTTTCTTAACTTTTTAATGTAACAAATACATTTAGAAAATAAATGTCTTCTTTTATCCCTGATCTGATATTTTGATATGGTAATAAAAATAATTGTAATTATCGAAGTCCCTGAACTGAAAAATTCCTGATTTTACTGATAAGAGATCCCAAAGATTGTTTATTATGGCATCATTCTGTTTTTCATTAAATGGATTTATATGTACATTACAAAAAAAATTTGAAAAAAAATAGATTTTTTAGCAATCGGTTTTTAATCGATTTTTTAAAATCGATTGTTTAGCAATCGATTTTTTAGACCTCGATTTTTTTACGAATTGATTCATCAGGTTACGATTCGAATCGATGTAAAAATCGATCTTTTTTTGGAAAGAATCGACATCCCTACTTTAAAGCAAACAATAACACCATAGATAATATAGGTACTAATAAAACCTGTCGCAGACTAAATACGTCGACATTTGACTAGGATAGGAATAAGATAGCGGTACACATGATTATAATTATTATTTTCTGAATCGATGACAAAATTACATTATAATATTCACGGTAAAGGGATAATAACTCACCTAAAAATACATAACGACAGATTATTTTAAAATTTTATCCTCGAGTTATATGTACTATAGAGCTGTGCTTGTACATTGAAGATTTGCTTTAACACAAGAGTCTCTGAACTGAGGACTATTTTTTTTAGAATCTATCAGTGGGTATTACAAACATGTCTACTGCATAAATATAGTAGACAACAAATGGATATTTAGTATCCCAGATAAAAAAAATATTTTATATCAAAAATATTAATGAATAGACTTTCTTACAACATATATAAATTAATCAGTCTGTCAATTCTCTCAATTCAATTTATTCATTTGCGAAGATTGGGTACAGAAGTTGTTACAAATTTATAATGGTTTAACCCAGCTTTACAGCAATATAAAGGCATATTACAATTACTTTTATATATTTGGTTACATTACAATTTAGACAAATTCTGCAAAAATCTATTAAAATAAATAGGTATTTTATATTTACCTAAATTAGATAGAATAAGTAACATAATCATCTGAATCATAACAATATAAGTGTTAATATTATGTTAATTCTATTATAAAATGTTATATATTTAGTATCGTCAAAATTAATTTATTAGTCAGATAAGGCTGTTTTATTAGCTGGAAAGCACATTTTTAACTTGTGTCTTTGACTTTTTAATGTTTCAAACATGTTTATATTTTTCTTAACAAACACAACAACCTCAAATATATATAGACATGGAAGCGTAAGCAGATTCAGTTTTAAAAATGTGGTCTGCCACTATCAAGAGGTTTTAACTTACAGATGGCCCTAATGCATTTTTTTTGGGATATAAACGCTGCTTCCTTATTTGTAGAATTACCCCAGAATAATACTCCATATCTCAGCAATGATGTCACGTGGCCATGGTAAGCCATTAATACGGTTGATGTGGAAGCTGACTTTGACAGCATATGTAGTGCATATGAAAATTTATTGAGCTTAGTACATAGTGAATCAATATGCGCTGAACAATGCAAACTTGAATCCAAAACTACTCCCAAAAATTTAGCCTCATTTACATGTTTTATCTTATATTTTAAATAATTAATGTCAATGGTTTTCAATTTATCAATTCTATTATAAAATGTCATATATTTAGTCTTGTCAAAATTAATTTTTAAATTAATTATTGTTAGCCATTGAATAAAATTAGATAACGTATTATATATGTCTTGTTGCATTTGTTTACTGTCATTACCGGAAAATATGAACGTAGTATCATCAGCATATAATATAGATTTATAATGAGTAACTTTAGGTAAATCGTTTACATATATTATGAACAGTAGCGGACCTAATATGCTCCCTTGTGGAATTCCATACCTTACTGTATTAGAATCAGATGAATATTTAATCAGGTTGTTTTTAAAAGGACACACTCTAGTGATTTCAGTTGATTGTATTCGATCACTCAAATAAGATCGTATAAGATCAAGTGCGTTACCTCTGATCCCATATGAGTATAAGCAAGTTTCTCATATAAGCAAGTTTGTGTAACTTTCAGACTAAACTAGGTACTGCCCACAACTTCATCCACATGGACTTCAGACAATAAATAGTGAGGTATTACCGCACACTGATGATCTTTATGCACATATTGCTTTACTACATGAACTATTCATCTTTCGGGATAAAAAGTAGCCTGTGTCATTCTCAGACCCTAACCTATACAAAAAAAATCATTTGTATACCTTGCTCTAAGAAAATAAAATAAATCTATCTTACGGGAACTGTTCATTTTTGTGCTATTCCACACTATAATTATAATCTATTGCTATGCTAGATCCGAAAAATTATAATATTCAGAATCACATACCTTTTGACAACCTTTTGTTTCTTCTTTGAATGTACTTTTTTTGTTGTCACACAATTTTTCACTCTTAAAACTCTTGTAGTCCTTGGTAGCTTTTGCGAGGGTATGGCATTTTGTCTTAATACTCTAGTTTCTCCACTTTCTACAAGAACAATAAATGGCTGAATAAATTAAGCGCAATATTTTTCTTAAACTCATATCTTTTACCTATCCCTGAGAGATTTAAGCAGAGCTATATATGCAGATTTACTACCTGTAACCTGTACCTGTAACTTAACTTCACACATTCGTACCTTGCCCGCTAGGAAGCACACAGTGCCAGGCTACACTGGCGGTTAGTACTCACTTGGTAGCGGGGCCCAAGCGGGTTGGTACCACCATCACCCGTTGTGACCGGCCATGAAGAAAATTGTTGCGTTTTTGGCTGTAGCAGGAGAAGGTCATTTATTCTTTTATTTCATATCGGTGAAATGGTGTGCAAGGTTTGACAATTTTCTCGGTGTAGTTGAGTTTGTGAGCGACGGTTACCATTTACCATCAGATGGGCCGTGGTTTGTCTGCCACTACATGCAATAAAAAAAAAACATTTACCTGACCTTTGATTCAGTTGGGCTTGATTAAATTAAGTACATGTAAATCCACCACATTAAAAAGTAAATTATACATTTATAGATTCTTTTTATACATACTTGAATTGAGATAGTCACTTTTCAAAAAATGTTCGCTACATATCAGCATACTTTTCACAACATCCCTATTAACTTTAAATACTTCAGCCCATTTTCTCCTTATTCCTTCCAAATTGGGACATGAATGAAGTATAATATTTTTTGCAGATCCTGATTTGCATTGTAACACTGAGCATCGTTGATTTGATCTGAGGAATATTTGATATTCATTATTTAATATATCCCCTACATGCTACGAAAGTAAATTTTTCATGCAATATCAAGAAGGAAGCACTACTCCCGAAATCAGCTGATTGAAATAGTACCACTGGGAACTACAAGTAAAATAACACAATATCACATACTTTGTAAATAGAAAGAGTTGCATTATATTGAAAAATAAAGTCTATAGATATTTCACAACTTACATTGTTCCTGAATTTATCTTTTTTTTCTGTTTTCCAGAGCCATTTTCATTCCACGAAAATAGTGATGGTACTGAATCCTTTTTCAAAACGAGACCAGCTATATAAATAAGGAGCACCGTAAAATTTTAGTTCTTATTTGTAACAGATCATGAAACATAATAGCAATAGCCAAAACCCCAAGCGCTCTCTGGCGCCTATGTCTGGCGCTCTAAACTCGATTTGATAAATTTGACAATAATGATGACATGTGCTATTTTATTACTAGACATTAGGTATTTTTTTACTTACGATGTCTTAGCGAGGACTCCTTTGGCAACCCATAATCATCTTTTGTAAAGTGTTTTTTACACACTTTAGAATACTCTGTAGGAACGAAATTTATACGACGAATTGCTGCAATCCACTTTTGCCTGAGTATTTTATCCCTTGGAAATTTATGACCCCCGCATTTTTCTTGGCAAAACGGCACAGAACATGTTGAGGGCATACTAGGGTACGACACTAATAATATTCAATATACACATAACAAAATTATTCATAAGTACTATGAACCTACGAATCAACAATAAACAAATCGTTACGCGCCTACTTCATAAAACTTAAAAACATTGTAAAATTTTATATTTTTGACATACAGCTGCCGACTAATGCTAATGTGCTGCCATCTGGTAAGGTTATCGTGGTATTGTGGAGTATAAAGATAAGGAGTCATACTTTCGAGTCTTGGTCTGAAAAATATGAACCAAAATGTGTTCGTAATTTTTTAACTATTTCTGCCCATGAATTCAGATTGAAGTCGATTTGAGATAGTTATTAAAATGAATAGTCGATTGGATAGATATTAAGATTCCGCATAGTAGTTAAAATAGTTAAATTTTTCCACATTTCACAAATAATTTGTTATTTATAGTAGCTAAGAATGTCAAGTGCTAAAATACAGATCAAAAATGTCTAAAAAGGTTCCCTTATTTTTAACAAAAAAAAACTATATGGTTCTCTTTAAAATTGATTTATGGACGATAATTTTACGTGATAACGTCATATATGTTTTCTGAGATACATTTTTCGGAACGTGACACTTTTTCGTGCGTGAAGCCAGTGTTCATCGATTTATAAGACGTTATCACGTCAAATATATATTTTTGGACTAGCAACTTTTAAAGATTCGCGAATTGTACACATATTTAAAGTAAAATAAACGGGTCTTCTTTCGCATATAAATTGTCCCGTGACCACATCTGCTGCAACGCAGTTGAAACATTGGGCTAAAGGTAGTTAATAATTTCACTTAATTTATTCTTGGTCTATTAAATTTAGATACCATCTACATCGTGTTAGCAAGGTGAGTATCCATCCATCCATCATCCATCCATCAGCCTTTCAACATCCACTGCTGGACATAGGCCTCCCCAAGAGAACGACACACCGAGCGGTCCCGTCATGGGGGATAATGCCGTAATCGCCACGCTTGGCAGATGGGTTGGCGCTCGCAGTGGATGTTGTTAATACTCGAGGGAGTGCTCCCCCGGTATTCCCTCAGTCGGCTCTTACGACTCCCGTGGGTAGAGAGGGTTGGGACAATTCTAAAGCCGGCCCCACACGGCCACAAGGTGAGTATAATATAGATAAATTGTGGGGCACTGCCCTAATTTAAAATACCGATTTCCTACCTTTTTATATTCTTGTCCGTGTGGTGACGGACTAAGAATACAAGTGTCACCACCCCATCCTTTCCCTAGGTGTCGTACAAGGCGACTAAGAGAAGTAAGCAATTATCACCCATTGCATTACTGGTGATAGGTCTGGGTACTAAGTGAGAGTCCATCCATCCATCCATCAGCCTTTCGACGTCCACTGCTGGACATAGGCCTCCCCAAG
Source organism: Leucoma salicis (assembly GCA_948253155.1). Taxonomy (NCBI): domain Eukaryota; kingdom Metazoa; phylum Arthropoda; class Insecta; order Lepidoptera; family Erebidae; genus Leucoma; species Leucoma salicis. The sequence continues at coordinate 5,834,454 of OX411805.1, read as the reverse complement.
AGAACGCCACAACGAGCGGTCACGTCATGGGGATAATGCTGTAATCGCCACGCTTGGCAGGCGGATTGGCGATCGCACTTAATGTTGTTAATACTCGAGGGTGCTGCTGCCCATTCCTCCGGTATTCCTTTAGTCGGCTTTTACGACTCCCATGGGTGGAGAAGGGGTAGGACAATTCTAAAGCCGGCCCCAAAAGGCTCAAGTGCGCTAAAGCGGCTAAGTGAGAGTACTCACTTGCTATTGGGTCAGTACCACCGTCTTCTGTGCCGGTCATGAAGCACATCAGTGTGTTTTGGCTGTAGCAGAAGATAGCCGTTTATTCTTTTATTTCATTAGTCATCAGATGGGCCGTGGCTCGTCTGGCATCATAAGCAATAAAAAAATACTATCTTATCTTATCTTCTTGTTTAATGGCTCTTGTTATGGCAGTGTAAGCACAATTTCGTCAATATCGAGTATTAATTTAAGGTAGACCATCAAACGAAGGAAATTTGTTCGGTGAAAGAGAAATAGACGGTGAAAAATGGGTCCAATATGACAGATTACCATGAGATAAAAATACTATTAACTAGAATTTATGTGCCAACTGAAATGTGTGTTCATAACATGAAATAAAAAAAATTGTGAGTCCTATCAGCGTTAAGGGACATTTCAGATTACTTGTACTAATTCTTTCCATACACATAATATTTAAGGTACTATACTGTGGTATGGGGATGGGAATAGAATTTATTCTCATTGAACGGGAGACTGACGAAAAATTGGAGCAGCGTCTATACATGGAAGTTGTGATCCTTGGAGAAAAGAAGCTGGTGTCCCAGACCACTGGCCTCCTGGATCAGCATTGGCTATTGTTTCTCCAATAAGTGATTTATCATATCCTTCCCTAAATATTGAAAATAATAAGAAATAATAAATATTTACGGACATTTTCACACAGCGTCCTCTGGTCCCAAACTAAGCTTCATAGCACAAGCGTTAAGGTACCAGATTACGGATACAATACATATATTACTTTTTTTTTGTAAATACATACATATAATAGATAGAAAACACCCAGACGCAGTACAAATATCTGTGTTCATCACACAAATAATTGTCCTGAGTGGGAATCGAACCCACGACCTCGTGCACGGAAGTCGGTTACACTACCGACTACGCCACGAAGCCCGCCAAAAATCCATCCTTATTGGAACTTCTGCTGACTACACGTACGGATATAGGTAGATGTAGGTGATGCTCGAGTTTCCTCTGGGCCCACAGCCTAGCCCCTGTTTTGTGAGTCCAATCGTTCATTTGCGTATGGGTCTCACAGCGTCTAATAGTTTAAGCTCTCAACGTCGCTTAGAGTCCCGACGCATAAAACGTCACAAGCCCCGCTATAATGTTTAGATACGTAAAACATGTAAAACGTAACAATATTAATTTTTCATAGGGTCCAATTTTGCGTGCTTTAAATTTTGACAACGGGACCATCGATACAAAGGGACTGATAAAGGTGTCAGTAGATTGGGAATATACTAAGCAATTATTTCACATTGTATTGCTCACTTGTACATTCTCTTGGAATTGACTTTTCTTCTCTTCTTGGCACCCTTACATTTTTTTCTATGGACTGAATCATGAGGCTCTAGCGTTCGGCTTGAATATCGAAGGAGTACGACAGGATCTGGCATAGGACCCTTAATCCAAAGTTGCCAGGGGTTACGTAAACCCCTAGAGGCGCTCAGTAAAGTTATCATTAGCTACATTGTCAGACCATGAAAGTTAACGTAAATAGTAGATGGTTCGAAAATTTGACGGTCCCACAAGGTTTGGTGCTCTCCCAAATGCGGATCACACTGCTTATGACAGACAAGATGTCCGCTTTATTACTTACACCAAATCAAATCATTTCTTAGACTCTGATCTCTAAGCAGGTGCGCCCAAGTACCAGCCTGTTCCGATTGACTCGCTGCTAAAGTAGCTAAAGCGTTCTATTTGAATTCTTAATGTTCCCAATCTCACGTAGGTACGGACTGGACTCATTGAAGTGGTGGAGAGACTCCTTCATTTAGAGTACTCTGAGAAACTAAATTTAAGTAAAACCAATATCACCTTGTCCCAATCGATTGATATCGAACTACAAAACGTCATGATAGGATCCATAGCACCTGGAAGCTATGTAATCTAAGACGGTATTTTTGTACCACGTACGTATAAGCTTGGGAACGGAAATCTTTTTTGGTGTTTCCCCAGCACTATAATGTTCTTCTTTAAAGGAAATTTGAGAAGAGCGTTTTCTTAGTGGTGGCTTGGTATCTTTGGTGATGCTAAACTTTATGAGCGACCACTAGCCCACTAGGTCATCTAACACCGATGGTAATAAAACAAATACATCGAGGGGTTTGTCACCTATTTGCTTATTTTTTGCAAACTTGGTGAACACACTTCCGTGTATCTAGAAATGTATTTTTAATTATAACTTCCATCCATCCATCCATCCACCAGCTTTTCAACGTCCACTGCTGGACATAGGCCTCCCCAAAAGAACGCCACAACGAGCGGTCCCATCATGGGGGATAATGCCGTAATCGCCACGCTTGGCAGGCGGGTTGGCGATCGCAGTGGATGTTGTTAATACTCGAGAGAGTGCTGCTGCCCACTCCCCCGGTATTCCCTCAGTCGGCTCTTACGACTCCCGTGGGTAGAGAGGGATGGGACAATTCTAAAGCCGGCCCCACACGGCGACTAACTTCCACCCAACCTGTAACAGCTACTGCTATAAATTTCTAATACGGTCCTGTACATGTAAGCTCTGTATACCCAGTACGAACGGTGCTTCTCTAAAATATCAAGTGTCAAATTTTGATCTATTGGCGTGAACGTGACGCTGTTCGTAATGTCACTGTCAGTCAGTTGCCAATGTCATAAATAAATAATCCTGCATGTGCATGCGGCCTCCCTTGCAATGGGGGTTTTTATATACATGTGATTGTATTTATTGAATTTACGTGCTTTGCTTTTCAGTATGGAGGAACAAACGCCAACAGTTAGTTTAATTTCTTGTATGCACTTTGTGCGTCGTGGGGTGGCCAAGGCTGTTCCTGAAAAAGTAATATAATTTTTTTTTAAAGTTTGATTATTGTATTTATGGTTGTGTATTTAATTGAGTAAAAATTTGCAGATAGAACTAACTGAGAAGGAATTAGAGAAGATTATCAAGCAGACAGCTAATGAGTTACGGTAAGAGTTATCATAAGTAACGCAATATTTATTGCAGAACTGTTATAGTATTTTTTTAAAGACCACAGCCTGGGAATAAATGCAATCTTTTTTGTCTGTAGAGTACTAAGCATGGACTACAGTCCAGTTAGATATACTATTTACTATAAATATTTATAGGTTAACAGAGGCAGGTGATGATGAAAGCGGAGACGAAGAACAAGGAACTAGCGGAGTTCCAAGAGAGCCGCCAGCAGATCCTAATGATGAGTTCAATTTTGAAAAATATGATGAAGAAGATAATGGTGAGCTTTTAAATATGTTGACATCACAGGCCTTTAACTGTCTGTATAAGGTTTGAGTCCTATTTCAGTATTTGATCACTACTTCTGTAATTATAGGTAAAATTAATTATAAGAGTTATTTTTTCATTGAGTACACAACAAATAGTTTAATCATTATGGATTTTTCCTGGAATATTTTTATAATAGAGGTGTCACAGGGATTGCAAATAAGAAAAAATATGTTAAATTAGAAAATGAGATATCTGTGTATCGGATTACTAACAAAATTCAGGAGCCCCTCCCATTCCCGGAGGGAATTCTCTGGATCGCTAAGCTATCACAGCAAGCCTATGTAAAATAGCTAAGCATGTGAAATGCCTACTTGTTAATATATCATCGTCAGGGCAGACCAGAGGGGTTGGAAATAATATTTACTAAAACTTGGTAAATAAATAAACAATATCGATATTTAGATATTTTTATATATATTTTTAGCATTTGACATACATTAAACACAAAGTGTGAAAATGTGAATATGATTTTGTTTTTCACATTCTAGGTAAAGCCAACTTAGTTACATATTTAATATTATTGAAAATACCCTTCTGTAAATACTTAAATTTCTTTCACTTTTTATAGTTGGAAATCCGATTGGCATTGGTACTGTGGCTACACTTCCAAACTTAGGAGATTTAAGTGAAAACGTACAAATCAGGGTAAGTGATATTTGTTGAAGAAAATTTCCTTGTGCATTGTACCCTATGTATACTTATTATGGCGATATGCTTAGTAAGTTTTTTAACAGGTTCCCTGTCTATGAATCACATTATGATACATGATAAATAAATTCCTATTGTGTCTATGCACAGACAGGGAATGGGTTAATTTTAACTATCTGGCCAGCCAGTCAGTTCGATTGAACAAGACTGTATTAACAGGAAAAAAATAACAATACTATATTTTATTTTTGCCACATGCAACACATCACTTTTGTATTTACCTGTTCTAAATGGGTATTATATTTTTTTATAAAACACAATTATTCATAAATATTGTGTTGTTATATTCTTTTTTAGACAGAGGGACCAGACAGTGATGAAGAGGATGATATTATAAAACCTACTGACAATCTACTCCTGGTGGGTCATGTTGAGAGTGATGCCAGTATTCTGGAAGTATACAGTGAGTGTAATATTATAAATAGTTTACTTATTTAAATAAAAACTTTTTTAGAAGAAAAAGTGCGCAAATGTCATTTAAATTTTTTTGCCATGACTGGGGTTTGAATATTTTCAGTTTCCTGGATTACCATTTAAATTGATCAGGAAATAAGTGAAAATATTCGATTAGCACCAAACTAGCACCAATGAGTTATTATATATTTATATAAGTATATCAAAGTAACTATTACTATTAATAGGATAAAATATATAACAGTTTTTAGGTCTAATCAAGAGCGATCAAACAAATGATCAATCAGGAGTTTTGGGTCATGTACAAACAATCAGACTGTAATACTTACATTTTTTATTCATTATAACACATGGGTCTATACGCGCATTAAACTTATCAAAATACTATTAGTTTGACTAACCTCAACGTTTTGGCTGAGTTGCACCAGCCGTGGTCACGAGTAGACTGGTGAGAGCAGGTGTTCGTTGGTTATATTGTGTGAGAGTATCTTCAACTACCCTCACGGTCAGAAAACCGCAAATTATTAAGGTCCCTACACACAACACTAACAGTGTCGACCGTTTTTCTGAGACACAAATCGACGCGGACACTTGATACTTTTTGATTTTTATCGCCTCATGGACCAGCCTTGGGTAGAAATGGCGTTCCATGGAGAGGATTTTAGGGTCGTGAAACGCTATCAGTGATTTTTACCGGATTCCAGTAGATGCTCTGCAATTGCTTACTTGCCGGGCACACACAACGGGCCACAGTTAGAACTAATATATTTGTATTATTTTCAGTTTACAATAAAGAGGAAGATTCATTTTACGTTCATCATGACATCATACTGCCTTGGTTTCCGTTGTGCATAGAGTGGCTCAGTCATGACCCGACTGATCCCAATCCAGGTAAATTCTTTGGAGATGTGCTCATAGTTTATTATATTACTGGCTTATACCTGTGGCAAAAGCTAACACACATAATATAAAGATGTTATCGCCTATAAATGATCTGTCCCTAGCCTAAGTCAGTAAGTCGTTTCACAGATATAATTTTGGTAGGGTTCTATCCGCTCTTGGTTCTCACAAGTGCAATTTACCAATGAAGAAAAGTTTTAGGATGACTTGTTTGCTTACTTTCATAGTCCTATGGCATGGCGTCTGAGGGTCTGACACGATGGCAGAGATCAGGTGCAGGCTGATCATGAGTTCTCAGGTTTGATGCCCAGGTCGGGCAGTGTTATTGAGCTTTTTCGTAAAAAGAAAAATTCTCAGTAGTAGCTTGGAGTTTGGAAATGTGGCCGGTAGACGGGAATAGGCTCGCCTCCTATTACGCGGGACTTAAACATAGCTGGCGAATCGTGGGTGTGTAATACACCTCAGCCTACCCCTTCGGGAAATACAGGCGTGATACTATGTTTTTTTTTTTACCAACATCGTTTTATAATATAGGATTGATTAATTGATGATAGTTATTTTTAGGTAACCTTTGTGCACTGGGTGGTATGGACCCAGTGATCCAAGTGTGGGACCTGGACATTGAGAACTGTTTGGAGCCGGCGTTCAAATTGGGCAAAAAGCCTAATAAGAAAAAGAAAACTAAAAGGATTGGACATAAGGATGCTGTGTTGGACTTATCGTGGAATAGAAATTTTACGTAAGTGGAATATTAATAATTTATTTTTTACAGTGATATTACGAATTTTCAAAATTTGTTAATGTTTCGGAATCTTGTTTGCTGTTCTGTGTTAAGACGTGATGAGATGTACCGTTTAATGATGGACTCAGTATAAAAGTATGAACAATTATCCACGGATGCCGTACGAGGCGACTAAGGAAGTAAGCTTTTATCATCCATTGTCCTACTGGTGGTAGGATTGGGTATCAATTTATTAAGTTGGTGGCACCGTCTGCTGTGTAATCGACCGTGAAGTACCTTTGTGTGTGTTTTGGAGCGTTGTGCATTAATTAATTTCTAGTCTGCAAAATTGAATTGATCTGTGTGGGTAATTGAGTTTTATTGAAATTTTAGTAATGTTATGTAGTTTTTATGATTTTATTTATTTTGTAGGCACGTGTTGGCAAGTGGGTCAGCAGATAGAACAGTATTACTGTGGGATCTAGATCAGGGCAGGCCTCACACCAAATTGACTTATTTTGAGGATAAAGTAAGTTATTTATTGCATTTAAACGTTTTTTTTTTTTCTTTAAATAAAACTGCTATATTTTTAAGTCTTTTTAGTAGACTCCGTCTGCCTCGATTTCAGAATATAAATAATATATTATTTTTTATGTGTTTAATGAGTCATGTTTTTACTACCACAAATAAAATTTTTTTTTTTAATTTTATCTGCTATTGTTTAAATAATGTTATAAACAAATGCGTCGTTTATGACAATTAGTACTGGTTACTTTCAATAAAAAAAAAAATATCGTTATTATAAGATAATCGAATGAAAGTTTTTAAACGAATGATGTAACGTCAGGTGCAGTCGCTGGCCTTCCACCCGCTGGAGGCGCAGACGCTGGCGGCGGGCGCGGGCGACGGGCGCGCGCGCGTGTGCGACTGCCGCGCGCCCCGCGCCGCGCGCGCCTGGCCCCTCGCGCCCGAGGTCGAGCGCGTCGCCTGGGACCCACACCACCCCTTCTGCTTCGCGGTAACTCTCCACAGACTAAATTATACAACAGTTGCCCTTTTTAACAGCTATGTAAATATTTGAACGTGATTTTCACCTACTTCAAAACGTCGGAATAAATTGAAACTTTCCACTGTTATCAAGGACCGATGCATTTTTTTTTTTGTTTTTTTGTTTAATTACATACCGGTACCATCGTTAACACTTACCTTAAGAAAAGGAATATATAGGGTTATTTAAATAGAATTACTTTTGATGCCGTTTTGAGACTAATAAAAAAGAAAATAGATTAGTTTACAATTACTTTTGATTTTATAATATTTAAAATTATTATGCACCCCACACTTTTTTTAAATAATGAATATTCATTAAAATATTATTTTCTGCTTTTTATAATACTTTCTGATATTTACACGAATGTTACACATTTTGAAATAAAACTACGTTTACGGATTCTATCGCGTCTACTTAATTTTCTACTATCCCGCATAATCACAGGTGGACCTTGATGGTAGATGTCCAAGGCTAATAATTCCGCTTCTTAGTTCATAGTAAGCGTTTTTTATAAACTAAACGCGTGGTTAAATTTTAAAGGCCGATGTTGATTTTGAATAAAACACAAGTTATTTAGGAAATTATTGTCATTGCTTTTTATTATGATAATATTGGTATGGTTCAATTATGTATGGAACAAAATATCGGCCAAGTGGCCGCCGCGACCTCATCGACACACCTCCATCCAATGGTCCAAATTTTCGATGACGCTGAGGCATAATTGAGGTTCTATGCCGTTAATATGCCGAATTATCTCATCCTTTAGCTCTTGAATTGTTGCTGGCTTATCGACGTACACCTTTTCTTTCAAATAACCCCAAAGAAAAAAGTCAAACGGTGTCAAATCACATGATCTTGCGGCCAATTGCCATCGCCACCACGTGAGATAACACGGCCATTGAATTTGTCGCGCAAAAGACCCATTGTTTCGTTAGCTGTGTGTCAAGTGGCACCGTCCTGCTGAAACCACATGTCGTCCACATCCATATCTTCAAATTCGGGCCATAAAAAGTTCGTTATCATCTCACGATAGCGAACACCATTCACAGTAACTGCCTGACCGGCCTCATTTTGGAAAAAATACAGCCCGATGATGCCGCCAGCCCACAAACTGCACCAAACAGTCACTCTTTGACTTGGGTGCATTGGTTTTTCGACAATCACTCTTGGATTATCATTCGCCCAAATGCGGCAATTCTGCTTATTGACGAATCCACTGAGGTGAAAATGTGCCTCAACACCGAAGATGATTTTCTTCGAAAATTGATCATCCACTGTTGCCATTTCTTGCCACCATTCTGCCATTGATGACGCTTGGAATGGTCAAAAGGCTTTAGTTTTTGAGTCAATTGCACCTTGTAAGCGAGTAAATGCAAATCTTTATGCATAATGTTCATCAACGACGAGCGTGAGAGATGCATTTATTGGGCACGACGACGAGTTGAGGTGGACGGCTCTTCAGCCACATTATCGCGAACAGCAGCAATATTTTCTGCAGTACGAGCATGCACTGGTGTTTTCACATTTCCTACAGACCCGGTTTGCTCAAATTTTTGCACGATTTTTCCAATTGTACGCACATTTGGACGATTAAATTGACCGAAAAAATCACGAAGTGCATGATATGCATTTTGATTTGAACGCCCATTTTCATAATAAGCATGAATAAATTTAACGCGTCGCTCGATTGTGTATCTTTCCATGGTTCAAATTGAGTTACGTCTGAAATTGAGAAATGTCAAATGAAATGCAGAAAAAAACTTGACATTTAGGTGTGGTTCACATTCAACATCGGCCCTTAAAATTTAACCACCCGTTATAATTTACTGTTATGTAAGTAACCCCGTCGTTCGGGGCAATAAACAGGCTAGCGTGTGAATCATCGTGCCGTCTCTCCGCCTGTACTGGCGAACACTAGAACTATGTGAGATTATTAAACACAAAGTGAAAAATGTGAAATCGAAAATAACAGTCAGGAGCAGGATTTGAACCTGCATCTTCTGGATACCGTCCAGATGCTTTACCAATTCAGCTGAATTCATTTTTTTCTCACTTTGTGTTTAATGTATAGTGCTAAGCATGTCAAATGCTAAAAATATATATAAAAAATATCTAAATATTTAAAGGGTTTGCGTCATTATTAGGTAAAATCTTAATTGTAAAATTAAGTTTACCTGGTCGGTATAATGTATGAAAATACTTCCGACAGATGGTGCAGGCGTCACCCAAAGACGTTAAGTATGAATGTGTTATCGAGATTAGCAGTCAGGAGCAAGGGTCACGATGGCTGAATTGGCAAAGCATCTGGACGGTATCCAGGAGATGCAGGTTCAAATCCTGCTCCTGACTGTTATTTTCGATTTCACATTTTTCACTTTGTGTTTATTGTATAGTGCTAAGCATGTCAAATGCTAAAAATATATATAAAAAATATCTAAAAATATATATAAATATGTGAGATTACTCCAGTTCCGAGAGGTACTCTAGTTTACCTACATAAAACAATGTATATATTTTTACTGAACACGACATTACCTGAAAGACATCATGCCCAACCACAATACGTGCTTTCCGAGGCCACGGGGGCGAACCACCGCCAACTTCCTAACTCCAGGTTGCTATTGGGAACCACTGATGCTGTTAGGTTAGATTTTCATTTTTTCCCGCCTAAACAAAAAAAAAGGCTGCTATTGAGAATTTCTTAACAGAAAAACCAATAACTTTTAATAGACAAATAATATATAAACTATTATTATATTTATATTTTTAGCGAAGGAATGAAGGCTTTCCGTATTTATTTTTTTAATAACCTGCTATTATTTTCAGATGGGTAGCAATAGGGGTGAAGTGGCATACGTAGATTGCAGACAAGATGAACCTTTATGGACGATTACCGCACATGAAAAAGAAGTTACAGGTAACTAATATTTTTTTTAATATCTCTTAAGTATTTGGGCAGACCTGTGGTCTCTCCACCACTGAAGTAATGCAACATAGTACCAGTGGCCCTTCAAAACAGGCGGAGAGACGGCGGCTTTCTTTAGTGAGTGAGGGCCCCATACTATCCTGTTCGTTGCCCCGAATGACGTACATTTTTTTCCGCCTTAACAAAAATAACTTGTGTATGGGAATCGAATCCAGAACATTTGGCACTGGAGGTCGACGTCTAACCACTAAGTACTATTTTATATTTTACAGGTTTAATATTAAGTGAACAAGTCCCCGGCCTCATGGTGACTGTCAGTATGGATGAAAAATTAAAGACTTGGGATATTTCAAGGTAATGTAAGGACTAATAACAAAAATAACCCGCCTTTTATTATAATAATGTTTAAATTGCTTTCAAAAATAATTATTGGGTATTGAAAAAGGTAAACATTGTACTCGCAACGCGCATAAAGCTCATCACACACGTAGCTATATATATATATATATATATATATATCAATATAAACCATAGCAAGGCATATTACGATATATTTTCTATATTTTTCAGTGACCAAGTCAAGTGCAGCTATAATATTCTATGACGTCACTAACTTATACCGTAATTTATATTATAGTATGGTACATAAATTAATATATATTGTAGCTACGTGCGTAATGGGCTAATAATATATATAATTATTTACTATTTATCAAAATTATTCAGTTTATTTAATGAAATTGTATAGTTTGATTTTTAATATTTAACTTTAATGATGTTTAGTAAAATTCTATTTTATTTTAATTTGCTATGGATTATTTGTTATCCGAAATTAATAAATTATTATTATTATTATTTATCGGAAGGTGTGTTGTCTACTCTGTGTAGATAGAATATAGCAATAGCAGTTATCTGCTATTCCGTCGCCATAACAAACATAATAATTTGACGCGACCCATATACAAGTAATGTATAAAATCGTGATTTTTAATTTTTTTTTCTTCTGAAACAATATTATTTTGAACATTATTTAAATATTAAATTTAATCCAACAGTTCTCCGCCAGTACAAGTGAGCGAGCGAACTTGTCGCGTGGGACAGGCGCTGTGTGCCGCGACATGTCCCGAGGCACCGTTCAGCGTCGCTGTGGGCGGCGACAACAAACAGAGCTGTATCGAGGTGCTCGACCTCACTAACAACGAGCAGGGTAATTAGTGTTCATTTTTTAAAGTTCCGTAATTTAATATTATCTGGTCTTTTTTTATAATTCCGGCCATGGCGATTGATCCATACTGGGCCCGCAGACTCACTAAATCGTATCGGCATCGCATCGTGACATTGTCATGTTGCGCGATTATTGCGACATCACGCGTCTATGTCTCCACCAATCACAAATAAGACGATCCCATCCATCCATCATCCTTTCGACGTCCATTGCTGGACATAGGCCTCTCAAAGAGAACGCAACAACGAGCGGTCCCGTCATGGAGGATAATGCCGTAATTGCCACGCTTGGCAGGCGGGTTGGCGATCGCAGTGGATGTTGTTAATACTTGAGGGAGTGCTGCTGCCCACTCCCCCGGTATTTCCTCAGTCGGCTCTTACGACTCCCGTGGGTAGAGGGGTGGGACAATTCTAAAGCCGGCCCCACGGCCCGAATAAGACGATACGATGTCGATAAGATTTTGTGATTCACATTCTAAAGGGGCTGGCTGGTCAACAGCCCAGGCCATATTATAGTGTACGGAAACACTAGTGCACTCTCGTAACTCACTCTTATAATCAGATGAGACTGCAATCGGTTTCGACCGAAATGCGATCAGACGCAGAACTGACATATTAATGTGCTCCTCTGAGGCACGTGGATATTAAAGCACCAATTTTTTATGCCGAATACAGCAATTTCTCTCAATTATACAGCGTTATTTATTCTTATCGATTAATTTTGCTTATCATTTAAGACACAGCATTTCTGGGTCAATGCGGTGATGTATTTTAAATTTTAGACGAATAGCCCCAACTTTTCTTATACCAAGCCTCAGTTTTAGGGTTAAAATATAAAATGTTTCATTTCAGTTTCAAATCGTTTCGGCTCCCGACCTCTGGCTGCTGTACCTACGCCATCCAACGATGATGCTATGGACACATAACTATTTCCATAATATAATATTTGTATTAATAAAATATATGAATAATGTTACTTATTTGTTATTTGAACGTTAAACATAATTTCTTTTGTTAATTAATAATTTGTAAGGCTGAACTTACTAGTTCTGTTCCTGAATGGACGTACATACAACATACCGTATCTCTTGTCCGTCATTCGCGGGATGTGTGATGTGAAATTCCACTAAAAAAGGTAAAACAGACAGAATGCTCTATTGATGAGTTATTCGATGAACTTTGTTTAGACTAAATAGCGCCATCGTGAGTTATCCCGACGCCTCTAAAACATTGCTAACATACAGCAATATACAAAATGTTGAATAAAACGGTGTATTGATATCAAAGGTGTTTAATATACATAAATCTATACAAATAAATAACATTTATGTGTCTGTTTGTAATGTCTAAATAACAGCTGTTTACTAAATGAAAAGTATATACATTAAAATTTTCGCTTCTGTTTCGGTTAATCTCCGAAACGGCTGGACAGGTTGTGACGAAATTTTTGACAGATAGCTGATTTTATAAGGAGTATCTCTTATTATTGGAAGGATACTTAGGATACCGCGCCGAAACAAATAACTAAATTCCATGCAGACAAAGGCGCGAGTAGGAACTAGTTACAATTAAAAAGCAAATTGTTTTCCCATCACCTAATGTCAACACATACCAAACATGTGCAGCAACTGTGATCTACCCTCAGAAATCCATTTATAATTTAGACCGCGTATCGCTGTAAAAGAAATCACTTTTTAGTGGTCTCAATTTTCTGCAGGACTTCGTAAGATATCGAATAAATTTCAATAAAATACTATTATATAGTTCTAGCTGTTATCCGCGACTTCGCCCGCGAGGAATTTCATAAAAATCAATAAAGCAACCCTTGAAATGACAAACTATCTTTATCTTTTTTTAAATTTATTCTTTATCTTTTTTTAAAAATATCTTTTTTTAATAAAAGGTATCCTATGTTACTTCTAATACCTCCAAGAATATATGTACAAAGTTTCATGATGATCGGTTAAGTTGTTTTCACGCAACAAACAAACTTACATTCACATTTATAATATTAAGTATGACGTTTACCTACAATAATTTTTTTTATAATACTTTGATATTTACGCGAATGTTACACATATTGAAATAAAACTACGTTTACGGATTCTATCGCGTTTACTTGATTTTCTACTAACCCGACGTTTCGAATACTTTACAGCATTCATGATCACGGTTGGACTTAAGATGGTAGATGTCCAAGGCCTAGCCTGAGGGATAGTAGAAAATCAAGTAAACGCGATAGATTCTGTAAACGTACTTTTTTTATATTCTTATAGCACAACCACCGAGTTGGCAACACTATCCATGTACCTAGAGAGCCTAAAGACAAACTCATTGCAGTTTATTTTAATCAGGCTTCTAATAAACCATTGTTTGTATCACTATATTGGGCAGTAAATAGGGACTTTAATTAAACAACTAATTAGGTAACAATAAAGATATTGTAATTCAACATAATTTTACAAATTCAACATAATAAATAGCTTGTCATTATTAAAGCAACAAACATGTTCAATTAAACGACATCCAGTTAAACTAAAAGCCTAATACTGAATGAATAAAAAAATAAGCAGCTATCTTTTTTTAAATTACTAATTTAAAGCAAGTGATATTTTTTTTAATTAAAGCAATGGCGTTTTCAAACGTAATTCTATTTGGCGGTATTTTATTAATATAATGCCTATAAATATAAAATATATTTTTATATTCTATAAAAATATTAACGAATATTGCTTATCATTGATTGCTTTTTTGCTAAGGTCTTACGTTGTTGTGCAAACTGAGCAATATATAAATGTATATCAAGACTAAATTCCCACCCTAATATTCCTAACTGCAGGAAAACTAGTTTACATTTTCCAAAATTAAAGACATCCATTTCAATCTATACAACAATATAAAAATAAAAACGATAAAAAAGCTTCGAATATGCAACCTTCTTATTCATTTTCGACACATGCAAGGTTTACTGCAAATGGAAAATATTAATATGATTATTGCTTTTATAATTACTTTGCTCTCTAGTAACTCGGTAAAAACATTACTATACTTCTTGGGTCTTTTGTAGGTTTTAATTTCATATTGGGTAAATTATATTCATATCTATTTTAGTGATTAAATAAAAAAATATACAACAAAAAGTTAATTGTCAAAAGTTTACGAATGTAAACCATCACAGCCAAATGCTTTATTTATTCCGTGTTATGTAGATTGTAAAAAATACTTATTATTTTTTAAATTGGTGGACTGCACTCCGTAAAATATTTTTTTCGTAATCATTATTAGATTTGACTCAGTAAGACTTATGAGCAATATTCAGATCAAAACTTAAGGTGTCGTTAATAAACTAACTTTATTTGTGCCGTATTTAACAAAAAAAAAAATTAGGATGTCATGTTTTTATAACCATAAAAATATATGTATAGGTTCGTTCTTAGTCTGAGATGTATAGTGAACATAAAAAAATATAAAAAGTTTACAACTTCTTGCTTAGTGTGACAAATGCTGAGTTGTGTTCTTCTATAAAAAAAAAAAATTAAAAAAATAATTCAGTATGTAAACTTCTTGCTCAGTATGGACAGACGCAAAGTTTACTGTAAACGGGAAAAAATTGAATAAGTATTGTTTTTATTTAAATATTAGGATTTCTTTTCTTGTACTTTTACGACTTTACGTTAAAATAATTTGAAGGATTTGCAGCAATTGCACACACATTACATACCCGCATATGCATTAGATGGTAAATACCAGCTACTTAATGGTGGCGGTTCTGCCAAAAGAAAAGAAGGAGTTGAATGGTTAAAACTTTTTTGTCGCAAATTTCATAGGCTCTAGGGATCTACTAATATGTTAAATAGGTAAATCTATGATTATACCAACTTTTAGATATATTTTTCAAATAATTCTACAAATAAATACTTCTAGTAGGTTGCCACAAGATGGCGTACAAATTTAATATGCGCCATATTCTAAAATAGATAATGCTACAAAGTGTGATGAAGTTACACTAGTCAGACTAACTAAAAGGTAACTGAAGATCTATGCCGATCTTGTTAATCTACGAGAGTATGAATAACAAGATAATAGAACATTTACTCATCATCAGGGAACTTGTTCACCGCATCATTAATAGCCCGGGCAACATATTGGACGTTTGTTGGATTCAGTCCACACACGTTAATACGGCCGGATTTTAGCAGATAGATGTGGTATTCCTGGATCAAGTACTCCACTTGCTTTAGGCTCAGGCCAGTGTAGGAAAACAGTCCAATTTGATTTACAATGTGGTCCCAGTTGCCTCGAGTACCAAGTCTGAAATAAAAAAAAATGTGTTATTGATGAAAATGATCTACGATTAATGAATCTCTATTTTAAAATCCAAAAAAGATCTTTATTTCATAGGCCTATTTATTATATAGCACTTATAATCGCCAAGAATTCACTTATAATTAACACGAGCGTCTGAGGAAAGTACATCCACAACAACAATGTGGCGATTGCAATCGCCACAAGCGGCCGGATACCGTAGTAGAAGCCTTTAATAAGAACCCGGCAAGAAACTCACTCAAAGTCACCCACTTTTATAATTCACCAATTTATTACAGTTTTATATAATTCTTAAAACAAAAACGACATGAAATTATGCTGCAATACTTGCTAAAAGGGCGCGGGATATCTTTAAAAAAGTAAACTTACTTGATAAGTTCAGCTCTCAAAGCTTCCCTCATTCCGATCACTCTGGTTGCCATGGTCTTGATATGCTCCCTCCTGAAGAAGTCAAAATACAATGCAATTAATATTTCCGTGAAAGCTAAAGAATCTAGAAACACTGACTGCTTCAATATGAATGACAGGGATCTATTCTATTCAAAGCGCCACGTAATCCAGGTTTGACATACGGGCATCTCTGAAACTACAATTTTGCAAATGGCTGCTGAGCTTATCCATAAACAAAAAAGTCGGGTCTAATACAAAATTCACGAAAAAAGTGTCTAGTCGACCTATAGAAACGTAGGTATATTATATTAATACATACAAGCTTCAATATTATAATTTGAAACCTTGTAAAATTAATAGTGTTGAAATTTCTTTGCAAAGACTGGCGCGCGATTGTATCTCTTTTTGAAACCTTGGGCCATTAAAATAGTGTTGAGTTTTTTTGCAAAGACTGACGCGTAATTGTTTCACTTTTGGTTCGGACACTTGAGCGCGGCCACGACACGAGGTCCATTTGTTGGTAGGTCAATGGATAGAGCGTTATTTTTGTAGTACACTTAGTTTATTTTTGGATAGTGTATTAATATTATAGTTTATACCTATATAAATTATTTAAAATCAAGAAATGTATCTTATAAAATTAAATTATCAATGTGTACGTTCGGTATTAATTACTTGAATAGCCTTTAAAACGCCAAAATGGCGAAAACTACTTGTGCATTGATATAAATAGTGTCACTAACACAACGATTAGTCGATTCTGGAAACTAATAAAAAAAAATAAGATAAAATAAATACCATTCGTCGAAGAGTTGCTTGTTGGAGAGCACGTTAGCGACGACTCTCGCGCCGTGAGCTGGTGGGTTGGAGTACATCCCGCGTACTACCCACGTGAGCTGAGACTTGGTCTGCGCTACGTGGGCTGCTGTGTTCATCACCATTGTCAAGTTGCCCACTCGCTCGTCTATACAATAAAATAAAATTCTATAGGTCCAGTTCTAAATGGGAGGCTGCTTCATCTGCCCTTGGCTGGTGAAATCCGGTCGAAACGTCAGATATTGAAAAATTGACTCACTGCTAAATATTACGGTGCACATGCCCATAGTTTAGTCAGCAGAGTAATACTGTCCGACTAAAACAATTTCTTTAAAATTTTCTGTTATAAAACAATACCTAATATTACATTCTAATATTTTATTTATTTTAAGTATGTCAGCTTTTGTGGATAGTAGATGTGAACAACCGTGTAGGGCCGGCTTTAAAATTGTCCCACCCCTCTCCACCCATGGGTCGTAAGAGCCGACTGAGGAAGTGGACAGCAGCACTCCCTCGAGTATTAACAACATCCACTGCGATCGCCAACCCGCCTGCCAAGCGTGGCGATTACGGCACTATCCCCCTTTGGGGAGGCCTATATCCAGCAGTGGACGTCGAAAGGCTGATGGATGGATGGATGGATGGAGATGTGAACAGAATTTAACAGTGTTCGGGAATTGTGCTTAATTTTGAATTAATTATTATCTTTTTCAAAAACTGCCCTTGAATCACTTGCAAAACATAATAAATATGATACTAACTATAAAGTCCAAAGTTCTTGGCGAAAGATTGCGCGCAGAATATTTCAAAGCCTCGCTTCACGAAGTAGCGTACCGCAAATGCGTCGCGATCCAGGTCCCCAGAAGCGAATCCCTGGTAGGCGCTGTCGAAGAACGGGAATAATTTGCGTTCCTAGGACAAAAATATATTCCAGTTGCTTCATCGATCATATTGTTATATCACTTAAGATTAGGTCTTTTATATCTATAAACTGATTGACGAGCCCCAACGTACATGAAAAAATGGCAGGCTCATTGGCTCCGGAGCCAAGCTAAGCCGCTGCTTACTGCTTACCCACCTTGAGCCATGACCAGATGACTTAGTGCTAGTGAGCAGAGCCAATGAGTCCACAGACCGAAACTAAAGGAGGCGTTACATGATGGGTAAGAACGAACAAGAGTATGGTCTACATATCTACATAATCCTTACTTTATCGTCTGGCAAGAAGTGGTATATCTTGGAATACCAAACATTGCCATCAGTGGTTTTTTATCATTTTCCTTTGAGAGTTTATTAACTACCTACTTATTTTTGATCTATATTTTTTAGCATTTGACATGCTCAGCTACTTTTATAGTACAAATTATTTGTGAATGAGGAAAAAGAGAACTTCCCGCTCGCACTAAATGCTTCCGATAGGTGGCGTTGGTCGTTAAGACAAATGTGGTAAGGAGATTGGGTATTTCTAACAAATAGTACGGTAGCTCAGTGGATTAGAGCACTTCCCCGGATAAGAAGGGACGCAGGTTCGATTCCCGCTCGTACTAAAATACTCTTTTTCCTTATTCACAAATTATAATTTGTACTTTAAGAGTAGCTGAGCATGTCAAGTGCTAAAATATAGATCAAAAATGTTTAAAAAATCGCGCCATCAAAATGAATTGAATGAATGCACTTTAATTGCAAAATTAAACTTACTATATTGGATTAATGCATGTAAATGAATTCCGATAGATGGCGTTGGTCGTATAGAAAATGTGATGAGGAGATCGAAACACCCGAAAACGGCCGAAAGGTCGGTGCGGTATCTCAGTGGCATAGAGCACTTCCCCGGATTGGAAGGGACGTGGGTTTGTTTTCCGCTCGCACTAAAGTTATCTTTTTCCTCATTCACAAATAATTTGTACCTACTTATTTCCATAATCATCAAATTAGTCGTACCAAGCTAACAGACCCCCATTACGACTACTGATTAATGAGCAAAACTGCCTATCAGTGTATCAAACAAGCAGACAGCATGTAAAATTATCCTGTACTTAATCAGGTCCTTTGGTCAACCATTTATATACACCCCGATCAACGAGCGCCTCGAGCATATCCCGTTTTTTAAATCTTATATACATACCTCCATAACATCAGCAATTTTCGCCCATTGTTCATGAGTGGGGTCGATACCCGTCGGATTGTGCGCACACGCATGGAGAAGCACCACTGAATTCTCGGGCGCTTTGCTCAGATCCTCAATCATACCATCAAAGTCAATGGCGAGGGCTTTCGCGTCCCAATAGCGATAGGTGCGAGGGGTTGTGAAGCCGGAGTTCACAAAAACTAAGTGATGATTCTCTGAAGAGAGAGATATTTCGATTTGAAATTATTGCGCAGCTGCTACTTGCCAACTTCTATACATAATTATGTAGAATCTCACGACTGTTGCGCTGCTGTCGCGCCGCAATTTATAGGCCGTTGCACTATAGCAGGGACACAATTTAATATAACGTTTCAAACTGTTATGGTCGCTAATAATACAAGATTCACTGACGGAATTTCTACCATATACTTTACTTACGAATTTCCTATATTTCGACATTGTGGCAATAAAAAAACTATTTCACCCGCAAATACTTCAGTTGCTCCGTGATCATGGCGCTTGCAACAGTATCGAAATATAGGAAACTTCTAAGTAAAATATATGGTAGAAATCCCATCAACAAATCACTAGATTTGTTGTGTGATTGTGATACTGATCACAATTCAATAGCCCTGTTATATTTGAGTGTGGAATATTTTTACCTAATTGGATATTTACGACAAGCGGAATACGCGTAAGCGTTGTTTACGCCGTATGACCAGATAAACTCACTTTAGAAATAACTCCTGATTAAATTTTTTCGAAGACGCTGATTCCTATTTTTAGCTGAACCAGCGTATTCTTGCATCTAGCATGATCACCCAAGGCAGTAAAAAGAGATGTAATGTCGAAATTAATGGCCCCGAGCGAATGTCACTATATCTCAATGCCCTGTTACTGTCTGAAGGGATAAAACGCAGGTTTAAATCCTGCTTGTGGCTATCATTTTCATTTTATGTTTCTGCACGTTATGTTCTGATCGGATATCTAGATCGAAGTTACTATTATTTAGTCGTGGTAATTATTTCGCAAAAATATACAACATCCCCTCGGTGAGAGAGGAGAGCTGTGCCCGTCAAACATTAAAAGGATTTAAAAAAAGATAGATACAACTTACCCCAAGTAGGTGTAGAGTAATAAAAGGTGGTATATTTAAGATGCTTGTTGAGGAACTCGGCACCAACACGCAAAGCACCAGTTCCAGATAGAACCTGGACTCCAAAGGCCTGCAAACAGAAGGACATCGTGGTAAAAAAACTAATTGAACATATTTAATTATTCTTTTTAACTAAAGCCTCAGAGATCCAGTTACATAAATATAGAGCGAAAGGTTTGGTGTATCAGATCGAGAACTGTGTTATTGTGGCGGTTTTTCAACTTTTCACTATACAACTGTCCCACCAATGATGTTATACCTGAACCAAAAAAGAGTAGATATCGCATTAGCACCTAATTGTAGCGCACGAATTCAGTAAATTGTCTAAATTCAATATATATATATTTTTCTCTCTGCCGTGTGGGGCCGGCTTTAGAATTGTCCCACCCCTCTCCACCCATGGGAGTCATATGAGCCGACTGAGGGAATACCGGGAGAATGGGCAGCAGCACTCTCTCGAGTATTAACAACATCCACTGCGATCGCCAACCCGCCTGCCAAGCGTGGCGATTACGGCACTATCCCCCATATGAGCGAGACACATGTTGTGGCGTTATCTTGGGGAGGCCCATGTCCAGCAGTGGACTTCGAAGGGCTGATGGATGGATGGATGGATATATATTTTTCTGTAGCATGCGTTCCGTATTATCTATCGCATATTCTATGCATGTATGTATTAATTAGTACTTTGCAATACAACAATATCGGCACGCCATTTAGTATGAACGTAACTCATCTTTACTTAAAATATCATGGTATCCCTCCCACCCGTAACTTATTTTTTGTATGCCATAACTTTTTATTATTCGTAATGGTGTGCGAGGAACCAGCAGCCTACCTAATGGTAAGTGGTAACACGTCGATCACAGTCATTGCGATTGAAGTGAAAATACGTGTTGAACTGCGCACGTCAAGTCTCCTTAGGCCCTCGTCCTCCACACGATAAACTCTTTCCCCTCCCTCCGTCTTAAAGCTGAACGCATTTTTCGCACAACCCTGGTGCTGCTAAGGAAGGATATATAAAAATTGTTAAGAGAAGTTTATGACGAAATAAGACTTACGCGTCCGGCAGCAATAGCGGGGTTGTCTTCACCGAGCAACATGGAGGTGGCGGCCGCCGTGAACTGATCCAAACCTGTATATATCAGACGAAATCAACTATTTGATTCAAGGGCCTACGAAGTACCCTTGAGAATTAAGCCATAGTCCGCCACGCTAACCCAGGGCTAGATAGTAGACTTCAAAAGCCGTAGAAACAACCTCCAGGCATAGAGGTTTCCTAATATTTATGTTTGCCTTCACAGAGGATCTTGGACTGGGAATAGAACTCGATACGAATGACTTTGCAGTCCTTGGTTTACCATTAAACTAATACTCATGATAGGTGTACTACAACCTCTTGTGTCCGTGTGGTGACGGACTAAGAATACAAGTGTCACCACCCCATTCTTTTCCATGGGTATCGTATGAGGCGACTTAGGGAAGTAAGCAATTATCATCCATTGCATAACTGGTGGTAGGGCTGGGTACCAAGTGGAAGTACTCTCTTAGTATCGGGCCCGAGCGGGTTGGTACCACCATCTCCCGTGTGACATGAAGCAAATCGTTGCGTTTTGGCTGTAGCAGGTGATAGCCGTTTATTTTTTCATTTCATATTTGTGAAATGAAATGGTGAGTAGCGGCTTGACAATACGAGTAATACCGAGAGGTATAGTTGAGTCCATGAGCGACGGTTACCATTTACCATCAGATGGGTCGTGGCTCGTCTGCCACTAAATGCAATAAAAAACAAAAAAAAAACCTCAATGACCCCTTAAAATTCTATACAAAACTACTAAAAAGGTTTACTGTATTCAATATAGTTTTCGTTCTTTCTTCTTTTTAATAACTGACGGTGCTGTATTAGTAATGGTAACAGACGAGCCACGGCCCAATTGATGGTAACTGATAACCGCCACTCACTCAGCAATACTAAGAATACTGCTAAGACGCTGCACAATATTTTATGTCCAGATTGGGAAATTAATTATTGGATGGCTGTCCTACACTACAACCAAAACACAGCGAGTTTGTTTACAGAAATATGGTACAGACACGCTCGGGTCCGATAAAAAGTGAGCACTCCCACTTGGTACCTTGAACGGGCTACCATTATAAATACCACTAGCCTTTGCCCGCGGTTCCACCGCAAAACTAGTTTTTAGGTTATATCTCAGGTTCCCGATATAGTAGCGGGATAAAATGCATAGCAGTTTTAAAAAGTCTAATCAAGAGCTATTGAAAAAAAAAACACCAAAATTCGTTCAGTAGTTTTTCCGTGAATTAGACAAAAATTCTAAAAATATTTTTTTGGGTTCTTAGACACATAAATAGCCAGTAATTAATTTTTTCTCAAAAATATCTTAAATGTACAGACAGCTCTGTTACAGCTTTATAATAAGTAAGAGTAGAGTAGTACTATATAACTTAGATTTTTTGCCGAAGTGAAATAGTTTTTACTACTCATTTGGATAATTTTTATAGGTGCTTAACCTACAGATATGCGTGTTTACTTATAAAAATATATGAAATAGATTGAACAAAACATTTACGTTGTACTTGTCCATTTACACAAAAGAGTAATTTTAATCTAGAATTACAATTAACGTGATGGATCCAATTAGCTAGTTTGCGATAATAACGAGCTGGCTTAACGAATGTCGCAACATTAGAATGGAAAATAACATGCAGAGGAACTTATACAAACAACAAAAACTACACAACTCTAGCAAGTGGCATTTTTTTAGCCTAAAAATTTCCTACCCTAGACGAGATTCTTGTCTTTAACGGAGCACAGGCGAGCGTAATATATGCCAGTTTACTAATACTAACCTGATTTAATGTAATTAACAGACTTTATAATTTATTTATTTTTCTAATGTGCATGCAGGTTTTTTTAAGGAGTTTTTCTTCATAGGGCATTAAATTTATGAGCAAAACAGGCAACAGGTTCTTGTAACTATAATCTTAATTTTTTCAGAATTAGTTGAGACAAGCCGGGGTCATACACGAAGTATGATAGAGATGTTGATGTGCAAACAATTGAACCACGACCTTACAAAATTATAGCATGATAACCTTAAATTGAGCTCAATTTATCAGTGTTTTGTTTGCATCGTCTATAAATCTATATATACATTACTATTTGATGGATTTATCACCGCCCGAAATAGCAGCATAAATATTAAAATAATGGACAAATTAACGAGAAAAAATAATTATAAAGAAACATTCTCATGAATGATTGATCATGAAAATATTCTCATAAATAACATGTTACTTAAAAGATGATGGTTGGTTGGCTATATACACGTGTCTAACACAAAACATTTTTTTTTAGATTTTTTGTATGTTTGTCTGTTTGTTTGTTCGCGCATCACGCAAAAACTACTGAACGGATTTTGATGGAACTGTTTTTATTTGATAGATCTTATCCATAAAAAATAGAAAAATATCACAATTAAGATTTATGAAGAAAGTTTATTTTCCCATGCGTTGTGTATGCTTGCGGCTTTTATAATAGATGTCAAGAACGGATTTACTGATTTCGATGATTTTTTAAATAAATTCAGCTTATAAGCAAAAACAAAATTTATCGATTCTGAAGCAGTACGAGGTGCGCCGGGTCAGCTAGTAAATAATATAATAATTATGTCGTATGTTTCAATATTATATAATGGCGTAGATACAAACGATGTTATTATTTTTTTCGATTTTATAACTAAGTAATTATTTTTTGAGCCTATAATAATATTGGAAGTTTCTTACATAGGAGATTACGCTATCTAAGGAAAAAGTGTACACAGGTACTTACTCGTAAGTATTGTTAAGAATTCATCCATATGAATCTATTATAGTTATTACGCAAGTATTAGAAAACAATGACGTCATATCCTGAAAATAGCGCAAGTGTTCAAGGTCATTGAGTTGCATCATATAACCACCAACCAACGCACCTTTTTTTTAGAGCGACTTATTTCGTCACATCTTCGTGTCATGTCATGTTGCTCAAAACAAAAGATGGTCGTCCAACTTTAATACAAAAGATACAATCTTTAAGTAGGTACATTTAACTTGTCAGTCATGGTGGTCAGTCATGCCGCGTTACGAATTTAGCATTATGCTTTAGCTCTCATAATGTACTACAGTATCCCCACAGTAAGTATAGTTGCCGTGTGGGGCCGGCTTTAGAATTGTCCCACCCCTCTCCACCCATGGGAGTCGTAAGACCCGACTGAGGGAATACCGGCGGAGTGGGCAGCAGCATTCCCTCGAGTATTAAGAACATCTTGGGGAGGCCTATGTCCAGCAGTGGACGTCAAAAGGCTGATGGATGGATGAAGTATTGTTAGCGTGGATATGAAAATGCTAATAAGTGCCTTTTTTATACTCTACAAGAGGACGGCAAAAAATTCGCACGGCCTGCCTGTTGGTATGTGTTTACTGTAACCTATATAGACGCTAGCAACATGAGAGGCATTACTCGGGCGTTGCCAACTTAAGGAAAAGGTATAGGTGATGGAGGGGAGTCTACAGAGTGGTTGAGAAGGGGGTTTGAGCCACCAGCATTTACACTCACCGAACGTAAAAGCAACCGCTCTACCTACAATTACCAGACATCGATTTTCTATGAAAAGATGGTAGGTACTGCTACGATTGAATCGCTCATACTCGGCAGACAGAAATAATAATAGAAAGTACTCTTGCTACTTTCTGCCGTTATATCGACGCTGGCAATCTTCCTGTACCAAATGACGTAAAGACATCTAAAACAAATGTGAAATTTAAAGGAGTTGCCGTTGGGTGATTGCGATAACTTAGCAGTCCAGAGCACTTCCCCGGATCGGATAGGACACAGGTTCGAATCCTGGTCGCAGTAAAGCTCTCTTTTTCCACCTTCACAAATAATTTGTTTTTCCTATACCTCCCATAGTTAATATGGAAATATAAGAGATCTGGGAAAGGGGTATTTTATAAATAATAATGGTAGACGAGCCACGGCCCACCTGATGGTAAGTGGTAAATGGACTCAACTATACCGAGAGTATGGTCAAGCCGCTGCGCACCATTTCATTTCTCAGATATGAAATGAAAGAATAAACTGATATCTTCTGCTACAGCCAAAACATACTGACGTGCTTCAAGACCGGCCACACACAGGAGACGGTGGTACCGACCCGTTCGAGTCAGATAGCAAGTCAGTAATTTCACTTGGTACCCAACCCTAGCCCCTACCACCAGTAATGCAATGGGTGATAATTGCTTAATTCCCTTAAGAGAATACCACACGGACAAGTATGATGCTTAAATTGATAAAGGAGTTCATAAGCGCGCTTCTTATCAGTATATCAATAAATAGATTACCTTGACGAAGGAGCATTAAGGCAGATAAGGTTGAACTGTGGATTACTGCGGAATTTTTAATCGTCATGCTCAGAATCTAAATATCTCATCTATCTATATTTTTTTTTTACATGGCAATACATTGTGAGTAGGCTTGCTATTATTTTTTTATCACATGCCTACCGTGCAATTGCAGTTGGAATGATCGGCAAGGTTAAACATCTTCCACTCTGTTTTCATCAGATGAGTGACTAATGTGGACGCTTGGGCCCGTAGAATGTAACTCACTAAATCGTATCGTCTCGCTTGTGATTGGTAGAGAAACCGATGCATGATGTGGCAATCACGGTGATTTCTCAACCAATCACTGACACGATGCGATGTCGATACGATTTAGTGAGATACTTTCTAACCTCTTGACCTCCTCAGTGCTTCGGAAGGCAGGTTGAGGAGTTGGTCTCGTCTCCGTCAAAACATCCTGACAGACGTTACAGGTGTCAGTCCTAACTAAAAAATCTGACTCGGTTCTTGTTTAAAGCTCGTCACACACGTAGCTATAATATATACAGGGTCCGTCGTAAATAATGGATAACCCGTTAATCGGAGATAACCCTGATGTTAAGCTACAAGAAAATCGACTTTTTATTTTAGGATTGCCATCGGTGTGAAAACGGTAGAATATTATGTATTTTTTTTTAATTCTCCTTTGCTCATTCATTCGATCATCATTTCGTGGAGCAGTTCAGATACTGATAAGTGATGTCAAGATGACATTGTTCCGAGCATATTGTATATGCTTCTACACGTGTCAGCTCTGGATCCGGTATACCCAGAGGACAATGAGGGTTATCAGGATACAATACAATGACGCATATCGTATCCTGATGAAACTGCCACGTTTCTGCAGTGCGTCTCACATGTTTGCTGTGGCCGGGGTCAACGATTTTTTTGGGATCATCAGATCCCGAGTTGCGAGATTCTGGGATCGGTTGCAAGCGTCCGAAAATACGATACTGGCATCGTTGACCGGGCGCATGGACTGCTACATCTTTGAGCATTGGGCTCGCGTGCACCACGCCAAAAATCGTAAATGACGAGGTTATTATTGTATAACTGATTACTTAGTTTTTTTCCGACATTAGGTACTTTATTTTATATTATACATTTGTTTCTTTCTCTATTTGCATGTGTCTACCTATAACTAATTATTGCACACCTTGTGATATGGGATTTTATGCCTGAAATAAGGAATTTTACTATAGCTGCATTTGCGGTCAATCAAAAATTTGTAAAGAAAATATATCGTAATATACCATTTTTATTAATATAAAAAAAGCCATGCGTCATGTAAAAGGATAAATAAATTTAAAATAATCAGTTTCTTATCAGTATGTTGATAAATAGATTACATTGAATAAAAGCAGATAACGTGAACTCTGAGAGATTTAATCGCCATACTTATAATTAGATAATAAATATCTTGTTTTGTATCTACATTTTCGCTGGTCAATTTTTTTTTGTGCAATGAACTTTTCAACAAAATTATTCAATTTTACATAATATTGAACAACAAAATAATATATAAATAAAACCGTATATTATCTTTGCTCCTTATTAATATAATAAATATGAAAGTGAGTTTGTTTTTTGTTACGCTTTCCCTCTGTAACTATTGAACCAATAATCATAAAACTTTGCATATGTATAGTCTGGAGCACAGAAAAGGACTACTTTTATCCTGGACCTATGAATAGTTCCCATGGGATAACTATTTTTATTGAGATAATTATTGTGCTGTGGAGTGATGTTTTTATATTTTGAAGTCTATGTGGACAGTGACAGACAGAATTTAGTTATATATCTAGAGGAAAACATTATGAGAAAACCTACCTGAATAAGCAATTTTCTTAATGGCTTGTAAAGTCTGCCAACCCATACTGGGCCAGCGTGATGGGTGGACCAAGTCCTTCTCACTATGTGGTTGTGTATCCAATAGTGAGACAGTAAACGGGTTAAAAGAAAAGAACATTGAAGTAAACTTAGCATAATATCACATTTCTTAAAACTTCCAGTCCCGCTTGTCACATTTAGTCACAACAAGCGTTATTCTAACCTTAATTGCCAACATATTTTTTGAGCATACATAAGAGTGCCTCTATCTGTTGCAACACAGTTATCCCTAATAATATATTTAGTTCTAAAGATTCCTTCTCCAAACAAATGCCTAAAAAGATAATTTTTATATTAACATACCTAACACAGGCAGATATTCATGCAGGAGTGTGTCGTCTGCAGCCATCTGTTTTTCCATCTTCCTGACGACTGGCAAAACCCATGGCTTTCCCGTCTCATCTCTGTATGCTGTAAAACCATAGATTAATGGTTAGAAGAACACAAATAACAAACCGATATTGGGTTGAAAAAATTTAAGCACACAAAATCGGTTCTTATGACAGATATTAATGATGTGTTTCATTGCAGAGCTTACGACGTTTTATGCGACGGACTTAGAAGGATTAAAATTTGCATGCTCACATGTAAGTTTGAACAATAATTTGGGGTGTACTCATTTCTCATTTTGGAAAACTAATTTCTTTAGTGCAATTTAGTCCTGTCTTCATTCTTTTTGTTTCAATTCATTGTTCTTCATTATCAATGATATTATGGTGGTTTATAAAAGCTTAATTCATGTGGGAAAATACTACAAAAATAATTCTGTTCAATATGAAAGGAACTTATTTCTTATTAAAATAATCCCTTTTAAAAATGCAATATTTGTGAATAGTGAGTCCCGATAACAATTACCAAAGCTATAGTGGGAAAAAATGTCTTAAACATATTTTTCAAACTTGAGATAAAGGTGCACCCTATGGGAATAATACCTACTAGAAACTTCTGTGGCACTAATGCCAGTTTATTTATATTCCCACAAAATAATTTTCATTACAATATTTAAAAAATATTGTTTTCTTAAAAAACTTTGTTACATCTACAGATGTATGCACACATTGAAAATATGAGTAGTAGGCATAATTTAAAATCCAAGTTTTGTATAATACTTAATTACAAAGAATTTTCAAAAACCTAATATTTTTATAAAATGGAAACTGTATTCGGTATACTTACCACCCACAGTTAAATTAACTTTATTTTGATGTGTATCATCTAAGAACATCTTATTTAACTGGAAAACCTCAATAGGGGGACCCTGTTGAACAACTTGGAAGCGGGAACCCATTTTATTAATATAAACACGACCAGTGAAACAGAACTACAAACAATTAATTAAATACGAAGCTGATACTACTGCTTTTATGATAATAAATATTTACGCTGCCCTAACCAACTCAATTCACATGTAAATTTGATTTAGGTAGGTACTAAAATAAAAACACAATGACCTTTACCAATGACAACTATGTCAAAAAAACCGATCAGTGAACGTCAGTGATCAGATGTCACATCACATCACTTGCTTACTCAAGGTTGCCAATTTGTGGGGAATTCCCCGAATTGTGGACAACTCCATCTCGATTGAGTATTGTTGTTTGGGGATTGCTTCTATGTGTGGAAAACACAAACAACGTGTCAACAACAAACAACAGCAAAATACGAATCAGCCCAGAAATTAAATGATGAATGCTGACCCCACGCTGGATTTCGCTCAGCACGGACTTGAGCTACGACGCCGAAAGCTACCGCGGGCGAAAAGTATTCATTTGTAAAAACGACGCAGGACAAGATTTGTTTCCAAATTTAAATGTTGTGAAAATCTACCATTCGCTAACGCAACAGTGGAGAGGAAGTTCAGTGAATTAAGAACTTTAATATTAAGACAGTAAATAGAAAAAGACTACACGCTGACACGATAGACCAGCTGACTGACAGATTGACCAGCAGTGGGCAATGACGATTAGTTAAAGTAGATTGTTTCGATTGTGCAAACATCTCGGTGACTTTCGATTGTTTTATTCGTAGTTGATGGTTTTGCGTCAATTGTTCAAACTATCGCACGTTAAGGAAATGTCCCCATAACGCGCAATTGTTTTCACTCGTAGTAGATGGTTTCGAGTCAACAAAAGTGCTATGCTTAAATCAAGAATGTTTTGCGTTATTTGTGTAAAAAATTTTGCAATATCAATAAAACAATAATATCTCCAAATTACTAAGACACAATAAAAAAGGATGGTATTGTCAAATATACATTAAAAAAAAATTAAATGCGAAGATATGGCAAACGCCCCAATACACTTAAATAAAAACTGCATGAATTTTCCTTTTTTCTTTTATTTCTATAAGTGGGAAAATTATGGGGAATTCGGATAAATTTTCTCCCCAAATTTGAGGAATTAAGATTAAATTTTTATGGAATTAGGAAAATAGGCATTGGCAACTACCCCAGTCTCACTGTCAATTATATTTTTAAAATTTATTTTTAGCAGTAAATACAAGGTTTTAAGAGGGAGTTTTGGCAGGAACATGAAGATCATGTCGTCACTGCATTATTTTCTTACTATTGTATTATTTCAAGTAATGTGTAAAGCCGGGTCCGCAGCTAAATGCCACGAACAAAACTTTGTTTTGCTAACATATTAGTAAAACATGTATAGCAAACAGGACATCCACTGTGATTTTTGAGTATGGAATATTTTTGTTAGCTACCTACAGCAACCTTCTTTTAAAATCTATCAAAAATTATAGACAATTTTGCAATGCGGGTTGGCAGGCTTCACAAGCCGTCGAGAAAATCTCTCAGGCATGAGAGGTGTGTGCAGTACGAGGTCTGAACCTTGGACTAAGGATCAAATTCGATACTACTGTTTGCAGACCTTGGTTTTACCGCTAGGCTATCATTACGACTACTTCTGACATAACCGGCCTTAAGAAGGTCTCCTATTTGTTTAGAGAATTTTAAGGAAGAAAGTGGATGGAGAACGTATGTATGGGTGGTTCCTTTTTTTAAAGATAGATACTTGAAATTTGAAATTCTTGTATGTAGTAGCAACTCTAGAAACTTTTTAACCTGTGTACGTGCCTTGAGTGAGTGCGGGTTGCGCTTGCTGAATACACCACCACGGCTGCTAAGTCCGGACAATTCCCGTGTCCATCCATCCATACATCAGCCTTTTGAAGCCCACTGCTGGACATAGGCCTCCCCAAGAGAACGCCAAAACATGAGTTTCGCTCATATGGGGGATAATGCAGTGATCGCCACGCTTGGCAGGCGGGTTGGCGATCGCAGAGGATGTTGTTTATACTCGAGGGAGTGCTGCTGCCCACTCCCCCGGTATTACCTCAGTCGGCTCTTACGACTCCCATGGGTAGAGAGGGGTGGAAAAATTCTAAAGCCGGCCCCACACGGCACGCCCATTCCCGTGTAGGTATGTGGAACCCGCTACGCACAGTATTTAACTATTTATTTATTCCCTTTGTGTCCACCAAATTTCAATAACCCTTATAAATGCCCTATACTCGTATATGGCTCAATTTAACCACGTATTTTTAGACTACTCAAGAGTAGACTAATTTAACATCCATTACGGAGAAAGCTTCAAGTCAATAGTGGGACACTTACCGCGACACATAACCTATTCATTTGTTCTTTAATGTGTAAAGATTTGTGATTAGGTTGAACTTAAAATTATTTTAAAACTTTTATGTAGCTGTTTAAGTATATATTCACACGGACAGTTTTTAGCTTGATTTTGTTCGTATAGAATGGATGATGTTCATATAGAAATATAAGCTTATCAAGCTTATTCCGTTCGCGCCGTAATTTTTTTCTAATACTTTGGAAAATCCAAAAGTGCACGCCTCATAATCTTCATTTTTCATAATAAAATTGATTATTTGTTGAGTAACTAATAATGTATTGGTCTTACTAAGTAGTTTTCAATAAATCACATAGATAGCGCTAATTTCAAAAGGTACTAATGGGGTTTTCATGTCATATATGCCATCTAGCGCTAATTTTAAGAAGGACTTCTATATTGGTCTATAGAAATAGTTCAAGTAGTTCTCGCGAAATAAGGTTTTAGTGTCAAGTCACAATTTTTTTTGTTTATTCAATAACAATTAAACCACATCGAAACAGACCGTGAAAAGTGATAGGGCTCTATTCGTAATCATAATAATTCGTAAAAAAAAAAGACTCGATTAGTAAAGAATTTTGGTCATTATCGTATTAACATACATTACCTACAACAAACGGACGTCCAAGACAATACTTTTTTAAACAGTTTTTAACTAGTATAAATAACAAAAATGGCATCAAAAATATCATGAGTTAAAAATAGTGTTTGTTCTTCATATGTGTGTGTAGATATTATTTTACAAGTGCAAAATAATTATGATAAATAGAGACATTTTTGAGACTTATAAGGCGTGCAATAATTACACCTTTTTAGTTTTTTTATGAAACATTGAAAATATAGCTGAACGCTGGTTAATTTTGATATTTTTAAATTATTTTTAAGTTTTTTTTGGTATTTTAAGCCTCTGAGCCCTCAATTTATCAGAACACAAAATAAGAAAAAATGAAATCAATTTTTTAACTTCCCGTTAAGAAAATTGAAAATTTTCAAAATTATTGTTATTGGTTTAACCCCGTTTTTCGATAATCGAGTTTTCTACGGATGTTGATATTTTGAGGTCCTAGGAAGCTTCACCGAATGTTTCCGCGATGATGTGTGTGTGTGTGTGTGTGTGTGTGTGTGTGTGTGTGTGTGTGTGTGTGTGTGTGTGTGTGCGTGCGTGCGTGCGTGCAAGCATGCGTGCGTGCGTGCGTGTGTGTGTGTAAACCTCTCATAACTTTTGACCAATTTCATCGGGGTTGGCGTCATTCGAAAGGACTTGACCAAACTTAGATTTTGAATACAATTAGGACCGGTTTGAACCGGTAGATCTTGAGAAATCTTAAGAAAACTACAAAATATTTGTTATTTTTTCGGAATAACTTTTAAACGGTTTTACTGATCGATTCCAAATCTATTGAAAACGGTTGATTTGTTCGTGAGATATCGTTGTCGAAAAAAATTGAAAAAAATGTTTTTTTTTAGAATTTCTGTGAAATTTTAAGTCTGACCAGTTCGAGCTTTAAGATTCTTCAAAGAACTCAAAAATTATCGTTGAATGCCGTAAACTACAAGAAAATCGGTTAATTAATTCAAAAGTTATTGCGATTTGAAAATTCAACCAATAGTGCTTTATTAAATCTCTATCAGACTTTTGAGCTCCAAGAGCTCAAAATCATAGAACAGTTATCTCTTTGAGCTCGGAGAGATCAAAATGACACGAAAATTATACTTATGAGCTCGAAGAGCTCTGAAATGTAATAAGTGCAATTTTGAGCGCTTAAGTATCAAATTAGTGGGAAGTTGCAGGGATGGCCTTTAGGGTCAACTGTTTTCCAGATTTTTTATTTTGTGTTCACTCGTGATTTGGTAACGTCTAATAAAACCTGTTTGAAATAGCATAGTGAAAACTACTTATGATATTAAAAACTACTTTTTTCTAAAATGTCATAGGTATAATTTTTATTGTCACAAGTTCTAAATTCTTATGGCGAAATTGTGCTCACACTGCCACAACAAGAGCCATTAAACAAGAAGATAAATTCTTATATTGAGTTGCTGAAAGTGCAGCAAATATTTTCAACTAGCCGTTTCACGGAAATTATTAGATCTTAATTGTTCCGAAATGCGAGAAGCTAAAGAACCTGGTCATGCAGTCAAATTTGGTAATCATTTGGGCGGCTTAATTAGAAAAGGACTTTGGCATATACCCGAAGTAATGGCAGCTTCGGTTATGGCATTAATTGGTGTAGGATTAGCTGCGGCTGGCGGTTACCGTTATTACAAAAATGATGGTGATAATAGGGAGTATAAGCAAACTTTTTTAATTGTTAGACAGGGTGACCCAAGAGAATGTAAAATTAAGAACCCAGTCTTTACCGAGTATCTTTGTTAGATGTTGTAGCATGTGTTTGGAATAAACTATCCGATCTTGGTACTTAATATTTTAATGATACGTACTGGTTAATGCTAACCACCAATAATGATCTAAGTAACAGTTAAACAAATGTCCAACGCAAATCACCACGCCAATGCTCTGAAAGCGATTCAGGATGGGATCAGCTGCATTGCTCGTAAATTGAGTTAACCCGTAATCTAAGTTCACATTTAACGCGGGTCAACGCACGATAAAATGACATGACGAGAGTTCACATGACGATCGCTAATGCGCATTGCGAGGGTACCCGTCTACTCGTACCGAAACTATATTCAAAAATCGCTGGCCTTTTTTGTACTTCATGTATTAGTTGGTCGATGTTAATATCTTCAGAGGCCGTGTGGGGCCGGCTTTAGAATTGTCTCACCCTTATCCACCTATGGGAGTCGTAAGAGCTGACTGAGGGAATACTTGGGGGAGTGGGCAGCAGCACTCCCTCGAGTATTAACAACATCTACTGCGATCGCCAACGCGCCTGCCAAGCTTAACGATTACGGCACTATACCCTCAATTTGGGGAGGCCTATGTCCAGCAGTGGACGTCGAAAGGCTGATGGATGGATGGATGGAATATCTTCAGATTCACTCATTTTTAATGTGAAAACTATATATAATTACGAAACTTATTAGGATTGTAAAAAAGTACGTATAATCACGATGAAAGGGCGCGCTCAAGAGTGGAATAAATAAGACATTGGTATCAAATCGTACCCGTTTGCCGTGTTAATCGTAGTGGTTATATTCTCTTTGGCCTGCGTCTAGACTGTTCTCGGAACGCTGCGTTAACGCTGGCTGACGAGCCTTAACGCGCGCAGATGTAATCAGTTATAGGATTATAAGCTTATTGGCTTACCCGTTGTCCTAGGTGAGCTTCGCGACGTCCATGGCCTCCTTATGTGAGGCTGTAATTTCGCGGAAGGAGGCCGCGAAGCGGGAACGCGAGGTACTAGCCCACGCAGACTCGTTTTGCAGGCGGCGGCCGGGGGGAAGAAGGCGTCGTTACGCCTACCTCCTCCCACCAGCTTGATGACGACAGGGCGTGGCCAGTGTGCCATTCGCTGGGGCGGCGGAGTAGAATGTCAAAGTCGACCCGTGTGGTTTTAGTGGGTATTCTGGGCGCAATTAAGATCTGGGCGCCCAGCGAGTCCTACATACCCTTCTGTCTGTCACTGGCGGGAGGGATGAATGCATTTCCATAGCGTCAACAAAAAAATGTTGATCGCAAATATAAGATAATATTTTAAGATTTGTGACTTTATTACAAAGTGAATGATTGTAATTAGATTGAACTTAAAACTGTTTTAAAATCTTTGTAAAATTCGATCCATCCATCCATCAGCCTTTTAAAGTCCACTGCTGGACATAGGCCTCCCCAAGAATGGGGGATAGTGCCGTAATCGCCACGCTTGGCAGGCGGGTTGGCGATCGCAGTGGATGCTATTAATACTCGAAGGAGTGCTGCTGCCCACTCCCCCGGTATTCCCTCAGTCGGCTCTTACGACTCCCATGGGTGGAGAGGGGTGGGACAATCTTAAGCCGGCCCCACACGGCAGAAAACGGTAAAATTCGTTAGTAAACAGATATAGCTGTATAAGTATATACTTACACGGACAGTTTTTAACTTTTATTTTATATGGGACTGGATATCTGTGGTATTATTGTACGAAGTTTTACATATATTATTTTTTGTAATAATCTCTTCCCTATGGACCTCGACTACGAGCTAACGTGTCTCCAAATCTGTGCAGATATTTTAAATACTTTTATTTTATTTTAATTAAATAAATTAAATCAAGTAGTGTACTAGGAGTGCATAAGACGTTACAAGTATACCTATGCAATTAAATGCTGTGACAAGTCCATCCCACAATCGCCGTAGACCGTCCTGCTCATTGGCGAAGCCCCGCCCTACTGGTGTGGTCATCGGATAATCTAGGAAGATCGTCGCCTGCGTGTGCGCCATTTTTTTAAGCCTCAAGCCAATTAGAACGCAACCCTTACGGTCATTGGTGTTTACTGCGATGTGAGTGGCCATTTTATATTAAATAATTATTTATTTACCTACACTTCCTAGAACCTACAATAATACTGTTCGCCTGGTACTTTGTAACAGTGTAAGTATACCTACCCACTATAGTTTATACTTACTATAAAGTTTAAACTTGCAAGTGTACATCATGCTTCACTCGCCACCCTTAAATAAAATACAATCGTCGTCAGATACCGATATTACGATAAAAACGTATGAACAGGTGAAACAAAAACAACTAAGTGGGAAAGACAAGGTGAAGCGTCGCCGAGTCTCGGACGACAGCTATGAGGAGTTGTCTGCTTTTAAAAATGAGATTCGTGAGATGTTTGAAAGCCTGAAAGATAACCAAAATAAAAGGTTTGATTTGATAAACCAACAACTAAGTGATGTCACTTACCAGATGTCATCGCTTTGTATTACTAATCAAGATATGGAGAAGTCTTTAGAGGATATGTCTGAGCAGCTAAGATCTATGCAGACCAAAATAGATGGATTAGAAGACCAACGAAAAGCTCTAACTATACAAATTAACACCATTGATGAGAAGTGCGATTATCTTGAAAAATCTCTGAAGAAAACTAGCATTGAGTTAAGATATATTCCCCGAGTTCAGAAGGAGGACAAAAATACTCTATTTGAATATATTATGAATCTAGCGAAAACTTTAAAAATCGCCCTCCAAAGAAATGACATACGTGATATATATCGAGTGCCTAACAAAAAAGATCCGGCCAAGTCGACAGTTGTTGCTGAGTTTTCTAATACTTTAACTAAGTTAGCTTTCCTGAATTCTACAAGAAAGTATAATAAAACCACTCAATTAAAAGTAATGGACTTGGGAATAGAAAATAACTCATCAGCTTTGTATCTATCGGAATCTCTCACTGCCATGTCCCGACGTCTCCACTTCCTTGCAAGAGATTTTGCAAGAACGGAAAAATACAAGTATTGCTGGACCGCGAATGGCAATATCTATTTAAAAAAGCAAGAAGGTTCGGAGTATGTACTGGTCAAAAGTGAATCGCAACTGAACAAACTTAAACAGTCTAAATGACTAACAAGTTTTAAAAGTTTTAATTTTTTGATTAACTTATTCTATGTGCGTTTTTGTTCCTACTGTTATAATATAAGGATAATTATTTTGTTTGTCTACCTACACACCTCAACAATACACATATTTATGCAACCTAATACACATTTATGTATAAGAATAATAATTAAAACCACCATCTACTACAAATTGCTACTGTGCGTTCAAAAACATATTTTATATTCTACTCAATTTGCTACTCTGCGTTCAAATCCATTTGTTATCTTAAATAATGTTAAATGCTATATGGGATCCACTTGTTTGATGCTCAATTACACGTATACTCCAGATCTGTCCGTATTGAAACAATACTACATACATAATATATATAAAATAATACTTATAGAAATAAATACCCTGCTCTGCCTACAAGATAGCACTAAGTTTTTTACCACTCCGTTACTGCATGCTTACAAAGGGGTACTGCTTAGGGGTATACTGATACTGTTGGTATTACAATTTATCCAATTTACTTTAATAACTAAGAACAACCGATACGTACACTATAATTTACCATACAATTTTTATTACAATCTTTATATAATTAATGCAAAGTTCAGAAATACTCTAACACCACTTTTATCTAAAAATATAGCTACTTTCGCCTATGTACGTGTATTTCCTCTCTCATATTTTAATGTTAGATAAAAATAAACAGCTATTAGATGATATTGACAGCACAAAGCTATGTAGCTGTATAGAGTTGACTAACCCTGAACTTTGTAAACAACACATATTTACTACTCAGAATAAACTTACAATATTATCTCAAAATATACGCAGCATAAATAAAAACTTCGACTCCCTGCTGATATTTTTGCACCGCTTGCAGTTCAAACCGGACCTTATTGTATTAACTGAATGTTGGCTAAATGATTCCTCTAACATTATCAATATAGAAGGTTATAGCTGTAATTATTCGAAAAGATATATTAACAAAAATGATGGAATTGTGATTTATTATAAATCGGACCTTAGTGTATTAGTTTCAGAGCCTCCGTTTAATGATGCAAGTTGTTTACAAATTGATATACTTCGGACCTGTTCAATTTTAGCTATTTATCGATCACCATCTATTTATAACATTAGCAACTTTCTGTTGTCATTAGAAAATGTCTTACGTGGTTGCAAAACACAAACCTGTGTACTAGTTGGTGATATAAACCTTGATATAAAAGAAACATCCACGGATCAGCGAGCAGATGAGTATCTCGATCTCACAGCTCATTATGGTTATGTGCCTGGGCATACGTTTCCGACGCGAGGACAGAATAGCATAGACCACTGCCTAATTAAATCTAAGCTGACTTCCAATACAGTTGTTTGTCACTCTGATATTACTGATCATAGTACTATATTATGCAGCATTGGAGCTACTTTTCGTAGAAATATTAAGAAAAATCAGTGCACTAAAATAATTTATAAAAATCTACTAAATGATCTAGCTAAAACCAGTTGGTTGGATATTTATGATAATAAAGATATAAATGAAGCAACTTCAATGTTCATTTCAAAAATAAATAATTTAATTGACCGAAATAAAACAATTGTTAAATGCCGTAGTTCCAAAGTTATAATCAAACCGTGGATTACACCGAGTATATTGAGATCTATAAGATTTCGTGATAAACTCCATACTATTACTAAAAATAATCCAAATAATATCGCTGCTCGAGAAAAATATAGGTTATATCGAAATATTTGTAATAACATTGTTCAACAACAAAAATGGAAATATAATAAAACGCTTTTATATGAAAATAAAAATAGCACTAAAAAGACTTGGGATACAATTAAAAACATTTGTAATATAAATAAAAACTTGGATAAAAGTGACAATCTTTTAAATACAACGAAACATCCATCGGAGTCTCTAGCAGTGGTAAATAACTATTTTGGTTTAATTGGTCATAACTTAGCAGATGCTATGCTGCATAAAATAGGTATGACGGAAAATGAATTATCTAATAACATAACTTACGCACCGAACTCGTCACCTAGTTCATTTTTCTTTACGCCTACGGATGAAACTGAAATTATTAAACTAATAAGTACTCTGAAGCCTAGTAAAGCAGTCGGTGAAGATAACATTAGTAATGATATTTTAAAACTAATTAAATTTGAGATAGCGGCACCTCTAACCTATATATGTAATCTTAGCATCTCAACAGGTATAGTCCCGAATAGCTTAAAAGTAGCTACCGTGATTCCAATATTAAAATCGGGAGACGTATTACAACCCAGCAACTACAGACCAATCTCACTTCTGAGTCCAATATCTAAAGTTGTTGAAAAGGTGGTTAATGTTCGATTGCTCAAATACCTTGAAAGTAGTAGGTTCTTGGCGGAGAACCAATTCGGGTTTCGTGCTGGTGCAGCTACGGAGGATGCAGTCACAAAACTTGTCGATCATGTTATTGGCAAAACGGATGCAGGCCAAAAATGTGTTGGTATCTTCCTGGATGTTACCAAAGCATTTGACACTGTCTCTCGATCGATACTATTAAAAAAACTGGAGAGGGCTGGAATTAGGGGTCTTGCGCTAAGTTGGTTCAAATCGTACTTACAGCAACGAAAACAGCGTGTACGTATAGGAGACAATGCTAGTAATTATGCAGAGATTTCTTATGGAGTACCCCAAGGTAGTGTTCTTGGTCCTACTCTCTTCTTGGTCTATATAAATGATCTATGCACTTTGAAACTCCCTAATGCTAGTATTTTTACTTTCGCGGATGATACAGCCATAGTTTTTTCTGCTGACACTTGGAGTAGGGTCATTTGTATGGCCCAAGATGGAACTAGAGAGATAATAAGCTGGCTGCAAAAAAATCTATTAACGGTAAACGCAACTAAATCAAAAATGATTGCATTTCGAATATCAAATCGATCTGCTCCTGAGCAAGCACTACAAATTAAACTTCATGCGTGTGACCCTAAGCTTGAACCAAGTTGCCCATGTGCTCTCATTGAACAGGTTTCCCATGTCAAGTACTTGGGAGTACTGATTGATGAGCGGCTTACATGGAAACCACAAATAAATGCACTTACAACTCGTATTAGGAAGATGTCTCATATATTTAAGAAATTGCAGTCTATCGCCGAACCCGATCTAATCCGAATAGTATATTTGAGTCTTTGTCAAACAATATTAAGTTATTGCATAGTGGTTTGGGGAGTTGCAAATAAAACATTTTTGCTTAAACTGGAGCGAGCACAAAGACGCATACTAAAAATAGCATACAAAAAACCTTGGCGTTACTCTACAGATGCCTTGTACTCAGACTGTAATCTTCTCCGTGTGAGACAGCTGTTTATTTCATCGACACTATTACGATTTCATAAAAAAGCCAAGGCTCTGGCTCGTACGTCTTGTAGAGCTCTGAAATGGAATAGTCCAAGAGTACGTACTTCTTTTGCACGCAGATGTTATTCTTTTCTCGGGCCTTACCTATATAGTAAATTTTATAAAACTGACAAAGATGTAATTCATAGCACCTCTTTTCATTGTAAGCTTGAAATATTTAGATGGTTAAGACTTAAAAATTATGAAGAAACCGAAAATGTAATACTTACTGGATTATAACGCATAGATTCAGACACACAGTCTTAACAACACACACGCACGCACTATACACACACACACAGACACACACACACACACACACACACATGCACTCACACACACACACACACACATGCACTCACACACATAAACACATACATGATCATAAGTATCTTTGTAAAACATAGTTATAATTACTTTGTAACTTGGGAAGAGACTGGCCCTCACGACACAGGGAATCCTAGTGTGGGGTACAGAGACATTATTGATGGCTTATCTGCTAATAACTATGTAAATTAATTTATATTGTAAAATTTTGGTACTCATGTTGGTTAAATAAAGATTATTATTATTATTATTCTCTTTATTTATTTTATATCACATTATATACACTTTTAAATATATTATGAATAGAAACAAACACTCACACAAACATACTTATAAAAATACAAACAAAAACACAAACGAGTAAACATAACAAATTTAAAAATGTATAAAATAGATAGACCACCGACATCGGGTGCTGGGACCAAGTTGCCGGTGGTTAGGGCTCCAGAGTAAGGAACCTCCTCACAATACGTGCCGTGTCGAGGAGTACTGCCTTTTGCATCAAGCCCTTAAGCCAGCCGTCCAACGAGAGTCTCAATAGGTGTTGGTCGAGACTCTTGGCAATCAGTCCATTAACCGATATGACTATCGGAACAATAATTGTTGAATCAACATCCCACATGTCGGTAATCTCGTGAGCTAAATCCAAATATTTCATTTGCTTTTCTTTTTCAGCTTTCACGAGATTCTCGTCATGCGGAATAGTGACGTCAACAATTATTGCACGGCGCTCTGATCGGTCTATCACCACTATATCAGGCTTGTTAGCAACAATAGTCCTGTCAGTAATGACAGACCGATCCCAGTACAACGTGGCACGGTCATTTTCGAGAACTGGGTCGGGCACATATTTATAGTATGGCACTTCAATTTCCACCAGATTGTATTTAAGAGCAAGTTGCTGGTGAACAATCCTGGCTACCTGGTTATGTCTGTGCAAATAATCGCCGTTGGCAAGACGAGTACAACCGGAAACAATATGCCTAAGTGATTCTCCGGGACGGTGGCATGCCCGACAGATGTCAACCGTACCATCTTTCAGGATATATTTTCGGTAGTTATTCGTCATCACAACTTCATCCATTATTGCAAAGACAAAACCTTCAGTTTCTCCGAAGAGATCACTGAATTGCAGCCAGGAAACAGATGCTGCAAAATCAACATCAGGCCCATGTAAGGCCCGATAAAAACGTCCATGCAGCTCCTTGCTCCTCCATACCTCCCGGCGGTCTTCAATGCCAAGCACTATAGGCTTGTGCCAGTTCTCTTTAGCCAAAGCAAGCGGGGTAAATCCTTGATCCACTCTAACTACATCACGATGCACGTCCATGTCAGTATTGAGAAAATATTCTCGGAGGTTGTATACCTCGCGGTTATGAAGAGTTTTGATGTTTAAAAAACCACGACCCCCACATCTCCGCGGGATATACAACCTCATTACCGATGAGCGCGGGTGGTGCATTCGGTATGCAGTCAGAAGTGAGCGGACCTTTCTATCAAGGGTATCAAGTTCAGCCTGAGTCCATCTGAGTATGCCAAAGGAATACATCAAGACAGGCATGACCCAACTGTTACAGGCACGCACCTTGTTGCTGCCAGAAAGTAGACTATTAAGTACTTTTCTTAAGCGGCAAAAGAAGCGCTCCTGCAACTTTTGTTTCATGACTGCCTCAGAGATGCATAACGCCTGTGACATACCCAGATATTTGTAGGTCTCGGTAGCAGACAGAGACCGGAGTTGTGTGAAATCTGAAAGTTGCATTCCTTCAGATTCCACAACGACACCTCGCTTTACATGTAAGACTGCACATTTATCCACACCAAACCCCATTCTGATAGACTTACTGAAGGTTTCAGTTACCCTAAGTAATGCCATCAGTTGGGGTCTGGTGGGGGCAAATAACTTTAAGTCATCCATGTAAAGGAGGTGGGATAGACCCCGACTCTCTCTCCGCAACCGATAGCCTAGGCCTGAATTCTCTAGTAAAGTACTAAGAGGATTCAGGGCCAGGCAAAACCACAATGGACTGAGGCTGTCCCCCTGGAATATACCCCGCTCAATTTTTATTGGTGCGTCATGTACCTGAAGCCAGCGACGATCTGGATAGTAAAGGGCCGTTCTCCATTGCCCCATACACGTCTTCAAGAAGGCACGTAGAGTTGCATCAATTTTATACAACTCCAGTACCCTCAAGAGCCATGTATGGGGAACAGAGTCATAGGCTTTCTTATAGTCTATCCAGGCCATCACCAACTCTTTCCGGCCGCGACGAACCTGTTGGCTTATGACCGTGTCAATAATAAGGAGCTCTTTAGTTCCACGTGCCCCGCTCCTACATCCATTTTGAGATTTGGCCAAAATAGAATTTTTCACAATATGTGAAGAAATTTTTACTGTCAAAATGGATGTAAGGAGCTTATATATTGTAGGCAGGCAAGTAATGGGCCTGTAATTTTTGGGGTCCGCGGAACTACCACTCTTATAGAGAAGGTAGGTCGTACCGACAGTTAAAAAACGTGGTAACGACCTCGATGTCAAACACAACTGAAATTGAGATGCCAAACGAGCATGTGAACTGCGTAACCATTTGAGCCAAAAATTGTGCAGCCCGTCCATTCCCGCGGTTTTCCAATTAGGTAACGAACGGACTGCACTGGTTACATCACTTGTTGTTATTAGTACTGCTTCCATATCAGTAATATGTTCACATGATCGTTTGACATCTCGCATCCAGCCACATTCCTCATGAATGACAGGCCTCGACCAGATGTTTTGCCAAAACGTAGTAGTGGCATAAACATCTGGAAGATCCCTGACATTCAGATCTACATTGGGCCGTTCCCAATTACGGTAGACCTGCCTCTCGTCTCTCTGGAATGTACGGTTCACAGTGCATCGACCTACTCTCCGTTTGTAGCGCCTAACGCGATTTGCCCACGCATAAATTTTCTGCTTCAGGAAGTCTATGCGTTCTGTGACGTGGGACATATATTCTCGGGGACTTATTTCAGTCCCCGAGAAAGCCCGATTCACAAAACGAATGACTTTCGGACGGGTGTTGCCTGACCTGAAGCAGATAAGCTTACCGATGATTACCCTGGTTTCGGCTATACGTCGCTCAATCCTGGATTGCCAAGCCGGTACGGCTGTACGTGGTCGAGTAACAGGACCTTCTTCAGAGATTTTAATTCCTGCTACTCGACATGCCGCAACGGCTGCACAATACAGAATTGAGTGTGTATCCGCCAA
Source organism: Leucoma salicis (assembly GCA_948253155.1). Taxonomy (NCBI): domain Eukaryota; kingdom Metazoa; phylum Arthropoda; class Insecta; order Lepidoptera; family Erebidae; genus Leucoma; species Leucoma salicis. Next base: position 5,790,702 of record OX411805.1, on the reverse strand, counting down.
ATTTTCGCTGCTATCTATATAAACAGATAACAGCGAATCCAGGGTCTTCACCAGCGCTATATTCTTTTTATGAGTAGGCAAACGCGGTAAACGTGGTCTACACTCAGGGGACATAGTTCGATACTTCTGTAAAGCGCATTCCAAAGCGCTCCTTAATTGATCATTGTACTGGGTACTTACGGTTAAGGTTCCATTGTCCTCCACTTCCTCAGCTGGGTTCAGCTGCGGTATATCTCTGGATATATGCTCCACAGTTTGCGAGAAAATGGGGGATACAATGTTACCCCGCACGTCCGAGCGAATCCGTTCAAGTACGGTTTCATTCAACAATTGACAACGTTGAATAGCCCGTACTTGATCCGACAATCTCTGTGCCGTGACGTTGACAGCCGGCTCAAGCACCTGAAACAAAGGCAGCATACGATCACGGTACGCTGTGAGGTTGCTTCCTCCCTCTGTAGCCACATAATATGCCCGCATGACATTTTCGTTCATCTGTTGAGACCATCTCATGCGGCGCACATCACCACCGGCAGCGGGGGCCCTATTTGAGACCTGTTGGTCTCGAGGTCCCAAGCGTGTCGGTGGCCGGCCTCTCCTCTTCCTGCGTACTGGTGGCGGCGACGTAGGTGGGGAGAAGTACTCGTCGCTTGATGTTGAACTCAACACCTCAGCAGTAACCGCTGTGACTGAAACTGGATTAGGTAGTTGCGAGGTGGAGCTGAGCGACGAGTCCGGGGTTGTTCCTAGTGCAGCAGCGAGTCTGGCTTTTGCCCGAGTTAACATTTTCTTTCCGTTTATATAATTTTCATATTACACACAAAATGTTTCATGACATCTGTCATTTTTCACATATAGGTAGATATTGTATTTACGAATTCATTGTGGTTGCGTTATTTAATTTTTCCATTTTTCATGGTTTTCTATTGCACAGTTTGTAAATATTGTTCTAAAATGATTATCAAAAGCAATATAAACTGATATTTCAATTAATTTTGGGAAGTGTAAGAAAATGTGACTCTTGGCGTGTAGTGTTGCCAGTTCTTTTCTTTTATTATTATTATTATTAATAAAGTTGTGTGCAATTATCTATCACGCGGCTATTCGTAAAAAAACATTTACATATCTTATGATTTAATTTTAATAATATAAACACATCATAAAAGTCTATTAATTTCTATTTTAACTAAAGGTACTCATGACATATTATTGATTCCCAATTCTATGAGAGCAATAATCGTATGGGTTTGGATACATTATCGATTATACACTACCCTTAGACGAAGAATAATATAGACTCGCTACTATTTTGACATTAAGGATGAAGAAAAGGATGCACATACTAGGTTTTACCAAGAGTGAGAGAAATACAGGTATAAGTATATTTATCCTTTTCACGTATGCGTCAGTTGTATTTGGACCCAATGAACTGGGTCCAAACAATAAGGTGGCCAACCGTTCCCATCATCAGTATGTAAGCTTGTTTTTGTATTGACGTAAAAAAAACCTTAATTAATCGCGTTATATACGCTAATATTACATGTTCTAATACTTCTAATACATTTTAAGCAAAATATAACCATAACTGCAATTTCTTTTGTCCTGTCATTCTTTTATCCATCTTAAACAGGTAGTACATTTTTAGTTATAATCATAGTTATCTTTTAAAATTATTCCGGTTATCTATTGCTATCCGACACTGCATACGCTGATAGTTTGTCTATAATATCCTTCGTCTAAGACACTACCCCATCCTCCCTGCTGTAAGCTGTCAAATTTGTCATCTGATCTGACAATGACATCCTAAATTTGACAGTCAGCATAGCAAAAATAGCAATCACTTGTTTACAGAGATGCGCAAACTAAATCACCATATCACCAATGAGATCAGGGATTTATAAATCTTTTTCTTCGAAAGATTTAAATCTTTGGTTACGAATGACGTTATTCATTCAGTTGATCATAAGTGATGCAAATATCTATTGATTCATGTAGTTATTCTCTCATTCCCTCAAGTCGCAACTGGTTTTGAGCTTTTTACTAAAACGACAGAGAGTCTAAGTTTCTGTGTACCTATCGTCATTGTATTTCAAGAGTACGTTTGTGCGTGCCTACAACTTATCTCTTTTCAATTCATAATATCCTTTATCTATTGTCTCATTCTAAATCTACGTCCATCATTCTATCCATTCCATCTATTCAATCCTAACGTAGTGAGCTAGTGAGTTAAAGATGTATTTTCGAAACCAAAAATTTAAAGATTGATTACGTATTTTGAAAGATTATACATCTTTTGTATCAATCACTCCTGAGTTACACATATCTACTAGTTTAACTTCTTGTTTAATGGCTCTTGTTGTGGCAGTGTGAGCACAATTTCGCCATACTTGTTTAATCAAGAATTGAATTAGCAATCACTTGTCATAGTTGTCATTCTTGTCAAGCATAAGTACAAGTACACAGTGGTTATAAAAAAAACACTGAATCTGATCCGAATTTATCTGTTAATTAGTTGAAATCAAATGGCTGCTGCATCGAGACGCTCACTCGGACAACTCTTTCAGCAGGGATGGAATGAAATCCCTGAAGTCTTAGGCGCAACTGGCATGGCACTTGTAGGCCTTGGTCTGGCAGCAATAGGAGCCTACAATTATGCAAAAAATGATGGAGATAATAGAAGATACAAAGGTACTTACATCATAATGCGACCAGACGACCCTAGAGCCAAATTAGTCCACAAAAAAAACCAGACTTCATAAGTTTGTATCAAAATAATACTTAGTTCCAATCATTATGTAATAAAGGTATCTATTATCTGATTGTTATTGTTTATTTTCCTTTTACAATATAACGTGTTAATCTTCCCTCTTTACTATGTTAGGTTTTCAAAGCAACAAAACCTTTGTAGTGTGTAGTTATTTTATGCTTTATTATTATACTAAATTAGTCATATCAATGACAATATCTGTGTTTGTAGTTTTGTATCTACTATAATTTTAGTAGTTTATTGTCCAAAAACGAAAACATGCCAATAGAAGCAGCTGTAAACATTAGTAAAAAAATATTGTGATGGTAATTACGGTAGGGTTACAAAACTGAAGTAATGTAACATAGTACCAGTGGCCCGCCAATAAAGGCGGAGAGACGGCACACGGCGGGTTTATTTAGTGGGTGAGGGCCCCACACTACCCTGTTCGTTGCCCCAAACGTTGGGGTGTGCGGTTAGGAACATTTTTCCCACCTTAAGAAAAAAAAGGGGGTTACAAAAAGCAGAGTTTAGAGTAGCCCCTAAGAGTATTTGGATTGAAATACACTAATAATAGTTCATTAAAATTGTTTAAAACAGAAAATGGTGCTACCATTATGGTACATACATGGTGTTCCAGCTGTAAGTCCAACCGAACACTTGTTATCAAATCTATTTATAGTGCACTTTTGTTTAAAAATTTATCCTTCTGTTGCAATCTCATGCTGTAATAAAGTGACAACACACATACACTTAGCCCAGCCACACTACATTTTTTATAGAGGCTCTTGTATCTCTGATAAAGTGCTCATCGCATCATAAAAATGCAGTTTTTTTTTTGTTTTATTTTTTTTATTTATTGCTTTATTTATACACTCCAAGTGGGTTACAACAGCAGGTTGAGAGTATGAAATATAATTTTATCTAAGTGCCATAAAACCTCCCTGGTGCAAAGGGATTGAGAATTTCAAATTAAATTGTATCAAGCGGAATTCTCACTGGATCATATGGATTGGTACCACCGTCTGCAATACGGCATCTTGTCATGCATCCCAGTTTGCTTTGGTTGTTGGAGACTGCCAATTTTTCATTCTTTCTAGATGCAAAATGAAATGATGTTAAGCAGCTTGTCAGTTTTCTTATCATTGTTGAGTTCATCAACAGTGGTAATCTTTTACCATCAATCAGGCAATAAAACTCAATCAACTCTCTTTTCTTATACCTTTTGCTTCTAGAGCTGGCAGCATGCAAGTGATGCCCCTGCTTCGGCTATTGTCTATGGACTGTGGTTGTAGGTAGTGTCACCACCATAAACGTGATAAAAGTACAACTTTTGGTCCTCTACATGAAGTCCATTTTTCTAAGCAATGTACATCAACACAAATAGGTACTTACAGATAGTACCAATTGTCATTTGTGAAGATGACATGAGTCAAATGTAGATTTGAAGACAATTTTTTTTAACACCTGCACTAAGTAATACGATTATACTTGTATCGCAGAGGACTTTTACAAACATACAATTTCAATGGATACAAAGTACACCCAGACTCCTCTCTCATGTAAGTTCAAAATGTGCATAAATGTCTAGACATGATTACAAAGGCTTTTTCTGTTTATCCACCCTCTAAAACGAATATGTTTGGACATGACAACTTTTAGAGCTTTTATCAAGTTTCTATTGACTGTACTGAAAGGGAAAAATCAAAAGACCATTTTTAAATTACGATAATGCACCTGTGATGGACAGCTGAACACGCGTTTTCAAGCATTCACACTATAAAAGACCTGTTACAGATTTTATTAATCACATTCCGCGATTAACACAAACAGGACAAAAAAAACAATATCAGTAGCTGGCTACTACAACAATCGTTATATTAATACAGTAACAAATATTATTAAAAAGAAGATACAACATAATATCTACAATAACGGTGGGTAAACTATACTAGGTATCATACCTATTGATAGGCAGTTTTAGTAGGTCACTAGATTCCTTATAAAAATATGATTTTAATATAGCTTAGTTAGCTCATTATTATGCTCAGTACACAGATATATAAAAAAAAATGTACAAGTGATATAATGGTTGAGATTTTCAGTAATAAACATTCGAATAGGGGCCCCCGTCAGGACCCACGGGGAGCGAAAAGCACTAAGACAAGTGACATTCCGTTGTCTCTAGTTTGCCCTCTGCGAATAAAAACGTGTGATATTTATGATAATTACGTACTTAAGGCGTGAATTCTTTGTGGTAGCCGGTGCAAAGTCCAAAAGTAACAAAAACAATACTTATGCTAATATAATTTTTAAAACGTTTTTGGCACCGGCTTTAACACATCAGTAGGTGTCTAGCACAAAAATCGTATGTAAATATTAAACACAAAGTGTAAAATACCAATTATTTTTTGCTTTTTAGTTAAAAAACACCCTTTTTTATTTTTTACATTTGAGTTTTTTTCTTTTTATAAAATAAGTGCGTTATTTGGAGTGGTACATGATGGGGAGGCCTTCCTTGAATCTTATCTGAGAAAGCCTCGAACAAAGCGCAATAAAGAAAAAAATAGAGCACAGAGTCTCGGTGTCTTCTGAAGACCGTGAAGAAAGACTTTATATATAATATGGGTGCGCCAACTAAACGCACTGGTCCAATGAGACAGCGAGGTTTCAGAGTAAACGAACAAATATCATCAATGCACTAAACGAACAAATATCATCAATCACTTATAGATTATTCTTGATTTTTGAAAAACCGCTTCACCGATTTTGATAACATTTAATGGGACCATTTCGAAATAAATCCCTTTCAAACAAAAGATTTTTGTAAATCCGTCTATATAATTATGACGGAGTTCTGCCTAAACATACATAAAAAGAAATATAAAAATCCAAATTGAGAACCTCCTTTCTTTGAAGTCGGTTAAAAACACGTCATGTCAAGGATTTTAACCCTTATTTTTTTTTCTATACTAAATACTTTAGTTGTTGAGCTACCTATTGCTACCATGAATCTGCCTAGACTCTTATTTTCATATCTGATATTTTAGTAAGATCTACGCCATGTATTTGTATATATTTTATACCAATGTAGTAAGTCTCATTATTCTAAAACTTAAAGGCTTCGCCCTTTAACAAATATTATAAACAAAGAAATATTAATATAATATTTTCCACAAAAAAAAAATACAATTCTAGTTAATAGCTAAGTAAGTATATCAAATGTAAAACATACAAATCACCAAGTTTCTCGTCATAATATAAGGTTATACCCCCGCGGGTATCCTACATTCATTGGAAAGGAGTTTTGTTGCGACTTTGGGCCTAGTACATATAACATACATATAATAGATATAAAAATACCCAGACGCAATACAAATATCTGTGTTCATCACACAAATAACCTCGTGCACGGAAGTCGGTTACACTACCGACTACGCCACACTTATTTAATTATTCGAGATATTATACAGGGTGTAAATGACATCGTACCGATAACATTGATACCATGAGTTCAGTACCCGATTCTGAACCAACAGATGGTGGAAATTTGCATCGGACTTTTCATGAAAATTGCAATTTATTTTTCAATGTTTTAAATTGAATGTGATACAATAAATCGTTATTATATTTTATCTAAATTCGATTTTAGCTAATAAACCCTAATCACCGAAACATAGCATAGCATCACGCCTGTATTCCCCGAAGGGGTAGGCAGAGGTGTATTACACACCCGCGATTCGCCAGCTATGTTTAAGTCCCACGTAATACGTAATAGAGGGAATAAAAAAATAATAATCACCCAATTACTTCAAATACTACAATGGATAGAAACCTTCGTCATGTTTTTAGTCATTGTTAAGGAAGCGGCGGCCAAAAAATTGCTAACTTTGTAACCCGCCGTTGTCCACGAAAATGGTATGGGGAATATTATTATAGCTATTTGGTGCCATTTTTGCCAGGAGTCATAGGTATGATGTCATTTACACCCGGTATTTAAAGGATCTCATTCAGATCTGAAGTAACGCAACGCAAACATTAAATCCATCAGTTTATAAAAAGTAAGATATACGTTCTAATTTTTAATTACCCCGGCGTCATGGGGGTTGGGTCTGTGCGACCCGTCACATTTTATTTCGCTTGTAGTTCGGTTACTATGCGTGCGACGTTGCCGGTCTTCTCAATAGCTGGAGCTGTTGAGTTGTTCTATGCGTCGCAAGCAACACGTTAGTCATGCCACAGCCGCAGTGGGAGATACAGGTGCACAAAGTTGAAAAGGGTATGTGAGACCCATCCCCGCAGTCAGTGTAACAATTTTGCGCCATTTTGTATAGATATTGTTTTACTTATTATTTGTGTTTTTATCCTTTTTATATTTGATTTTTTGTTGTTATTTACAATTATAGCTGATTATATATAGTTTAATGTATATAACCAGCTATAATTGTGTGTGTCTCATTTATTCACATAAATACCCAAAAAACGAACACGAATAAATATAATCTTTATTATTTATAAAGTATTGGAATAAATTTGACATTAATGAACGGGTCGGTGAGACCCTTTTTTATTTTTTATTTTAGGTGGGCAAAAATGTCCTACCGCACACCCCGCTGCCCGGGGAGACAACGGGGTAGTGTGGGGCTCTCACCCACTAAAAACCCACCGTGCGCCCTCACCCGCCCTTGCTACGGCGGATCACGGGAGGTGAGACCCACCCCAACGTCCGTGTAACACTTTTCCACCCCTATGACGCCGGGTTAAAATTGTCTACCGTTTTCACATTGCCATCGGGGCAATCCTAAAATAAAAAGTCAATTTTCTTGTCGCTTGACATCGCAGTGCTATTCAGTTAGAAATCATTTTCGATTTCGAATTCATATTTCGAATTCACTCTCGCTTCGACAGTCACTTTCAGTGCGAAAATTTTGGCATTCTGTAACTACACAACGTCGCGTGAAGTGAAGTGAGCATCCAAATCTCTGGTGACATCGTCTGATGACTACTAGTCTCGGCCTCTCTAAGTTACGGTTTTGATCAACATTTACGATTGCATTTTTCTAATAATTACGACACAGTAAAATATTGTTTATTAGTATTTTAAACAATACTCAACAAACTTAATATTATAACTTTATTTTAAGTAATTATAAGAAAACACACTCCTTCCTGAGTGTAGAGGGAGTAGAGGGTACTCCCCCCACTTCATGTTATTCTATTGTTAGCAGCATGCGAGTGATGCCCCTGGCGTTGCTTGTGAATATGGTAATTATTTACTCACACACAATAAAATCACACAATAAAAAACCATCAAATATGCTGATTGCATGTGACCACACAAGCTCTAATTTCACATACGATAAATGATTATACATACGAATAGTTCTGGAAATCGAACCTACGATGTTCGGCGTGGTTATTCATATTAAACACAGAACATTTATCTTCGCACTAAACTAAACTATAAGAGATATCACATAATTGTAAAAATACTTCAATATGTTCATAATATCACTAGTTCATTTAAGGCAAAGGTCCTTGTTCACTAGGCTCCTCATCTAAAGAGGAAGGCCATGACTGATCGCCGATGCTATTTCTCCTTTTTTTTCTTACTCGTTGAAGCCTTCGAGGTTTTCTCCTTACTCGGGCCGGGTCTGTCTGCGTCTTTAGTTTTCTTTTTCTAAAAAAAATATTGATTAATTACAACCAATGGCGAATCCAAGGGCAGGGACTTAGGAACATCACCCCGTGAACTGTGTGTGATACTAATATTTTCTGATCTCTTCTAACAGAGTTGTCTGTACACTTAAGATATTTGAGAAAAAAAAATAGTATATGGGTATTTGTGTCTCTGAATACAAAATATTATTTTTAGAACTTTTGTCTGTTTGTTTATTCGGGCATCACACACAATATGTGAAACACAAACGTTTTTGTTTGTTAAGACTTAAAAACTGGTATACATTTTATTCCGCTACTATATCGCAAACCTGAGGTATAACTTAAAAATTAGCTTTTAGCTACGGCGGAGCCGCGGGCAAAGGCGTGTCTCATTGATGGTTTAGTACCAAATTTTGTTGCTGGATCAGTATCGTTAGATACTAGTCTCTTGCGTTTAAAACCACTTTCCACCTCCAACTTGATGTATTTCGGCTCTAGAGGGGGAAAATAAAATAGGTCCTATCTTCACTGCTCTCAATCATAGTGGTAGATCATTAAAATAGGCAGCTTCGATATGTCCCTTACGTTTTTAAATCCATGAACGGTTCTTGACGCCACTTGATGTTTCGCACTATACTTTGTATTGTTGAGTTTATGAGCAGCTGTTACCGGTTACCATCAGATGCGCTCTGCCACCACAAACAATAAAACCATCTGACATAACATCATACCTTAATGAATGCATCGTTTTCAGGATCGCTGTCAGGCGGTTCTTCATCCTCTATGTCTTCTTCCGCCATGTCGTCGTGGTCACCTCCCCGCCCCTTCCGCACCGCAATCATGGTATAGGGCAGAGCAGCCGCCTTCTTGTTATACGTGCGAGTCATCGCCGCCTTGACCTGTACATATATAAATGAATCTTATATTAAAGTACAAATTATAATTTGTGAATAAGGAAAAAAAGTATTTTAGTATGAGCGGGAAACGAACCTGCGTCCCTTCCTATCCGGGGAAGTGCTCTAATCCACTGAGCTACCGTACTATTATTTAGAAATACCGAATCTCCTTACCACATATTTGTCTTCTACCTAACGAACAAAACTTCCCGCTCGTAGTAAAATACTCTTCTTCCTTATTCACAAATTGTAATTTGTACTTTAAGAGTAGCTGAGCATGTAATTTTTTTTAAAACCCTTTGAGAACGATGATTTTGCAAAGTAGGTTAAAAGATAAAAACTAAACATTTTGAATTTTATTACAGTACCTTAGGGTCTATAAGTATAGTTGGATTCCTCTGGCCAGGCCACACAGACAGCTCGACCAAAGAATCTAAGTCTTCTCTCAGCAGGTGGTAAGACTCGAGTACTTCCAAAGACCGTGGAATACCATCCGCTTTGTCCTTGATTAAAGGGTTCACTATCGCGTCACGGATATGTGTCGCGTAATCCAAGAATATCGAAGATTTTGAGCCTGATGTGCTGTTGAATTACGTAGATATTTTAACAGGTTTAATTGAAAATAAATTAATATGTTGTTAACATAATATTTTGTGATACGGGAATTCACATATTTTGAAATAAAACAATTTTTTTTTATTGCTTATGATGGCAGACGAGGCACGGCCCACCTGATGAGGGTATTGTCAAGCCGCTGCGCACCATTTTATTTCTCAGATATGAAATGAAAGAATAAAAAGCTACTTTAGTGTAAATTGTTATAAGTTATTACGGGTGGACCAGTGACAATGAATCACGGAGTACAGAAAAATAGCGGAGATGCCGCAAGGCAATTATATAGGTCATGTCGCCTTCAACTAGGTCAACGACATCACAGTGGGCGGGGCCTAAAACCGTAGTGTCGAATGCACCGTCACTGCGATCGGTTCGCTCTTTTCTCACGTTTATATAGGTATTAAATTCTTTTAACAATGAAGTGCGTTGTTAATGAGCGTAAAAATTGCTCAAGAGCAAAATTAAAACAAGATGGCATATCATTTCATGTTGAAGTCGTTTAAATTTATATATATTTATATTTTAAAACAAATTTTCTTTGTTTCATTACAAAGAGACATCTGTCGTTGAAAAGTGCATTATACCTACAACTCCACAATGTCGTCACTCTAATATTATAAAAGCAAAAATATAAGAATTTTAGTCACAAATAAGTAAATATAGCTTTTATAAAGGAAAATCCTTTATGAAATATAAATTATTTCAAAGATTTATTACTTAATTACATGAAATGTGAGAAAAAAATATTAAAGAATTACATATTGTCGGTGAGTATTCGGAAATAATTGATAGCAAAAAGTGCATCATACCAGTGAACCCATTATCGAATATAAGTATTAACGTCATGTTATTTATTAAATTGTTTTTTTTTATTTCATCGTGTTATTGATTTATTTGTTATCATTTTAAATTCCCTGTTTATACAGAAATTATGACCGCATGTATACGTTAGGACTGCGTGACGGAAATTGTGCTAATAGGGTTGGTTCATTTATCCCAATCACCAAGTTACCCGTCAGCGGTCGTACCCGTCCCTAGTTTAACAGTACCTGCAGGGAGGCTGCACGTCAGAAGCAGTTCGCCTATTTGGCCAGGAATAAGGCCAGGAGGTGTCAAGACCTGAACGCAAAAGAAGATAAGCGAAAGTATAACGCCGCTTATAGATCTAATAGGAAAGTAATCGCCTATATTACAGGTGCATACGAATCCACCTGATCCTGATATACATTGGCATACGGAATTTTGTTTCGCAATCTCTGTTACTCTCGCAGCGGTTTATACTTGATTAAGATCTTTCACTCCAACGCTTCATTGGTCTTTTGAGCGTAGCGAAAAAAATCCTACGATATTGTATCATTGCGTCTATGCCCAATACTGATTATCTATACATTATAAACAATGTGACATAGAGTAGAGTATAATAGAGTGAACGGAGCATTGGGACAACTTCTCGGCAGTCATCACCTCCGCCAGAAGGCACGTGTCGCAATACACAACGCAGTGCTTGTCCCAACGTTATTGTATGGAAGCAAGAGTTGGGTATGCAAAAAGGAGCATGAGAATAAAATCAATGCGGTCGAAATGCGATCTCTGCGGAGAATCTGTGGAGTGAAGCTGACTGACTGCATTCGTAACGACGATGTAAGAGAGCGAGTAGGTATGAAAGAGAGTATTAGTGTAAAGATGCGAAAGGGAATGCTCCGATGGTTCGGACATGTGGAAAGGATGCCGGACGAGCGACTGTTAAGAAGATATACAATGCAAAAGTGGAAGTATGTAGGTACAGGGGGAGACCGAGACTCACCTACCTAGACCAAATCGGTCATCTATTGAAAAAAGATGGAATCAGAAGTCTCCGAAACCGTCGAGTATGTATGAAGAGAATTATGAATGTTGATGAAGCGAGAGATGTGTACAAGAATAGAGCCTTTAGCCACTCTATTCTCTCTGCCTACTCCACAAGGAAGATGGCGTGGTGATAAGTAAGTTAGAATAAACAACTTGGTCCAGCCATACTAATGTATATGGAATGTTCTGGAACAAGCTGTTGTGCTTGTAAAGCCGTAGCGGTGAATAGACAAACTAAATTAATGAAAAATTTTCTCTATTACGCTGTAAAATACATTTTACCGCTAGACGGATTTTGATCTAGGGGTGAAGCTATTGTTGTACCTCGTCCCCCGAACACCCGCATTTAGCGACGCTTCGTTCTAAAGAGATTTTGCCTTAAAACACCTCCGCTATTTTTCTGTACTCCGTGCAAGGAATACTTTATAGAATTCACGGTGTGAAGTAAACAGAATTTCTGGAAGGTTTTCGAAACGTAGTGATAGTAGAAAATTAAGTAAACGCGATAAATTCCATAAAAGTAGTTTTATTTCATGTAAGTTGTTTTTTTTTCTACAGTATTATAAAACTATAACAGCGCTGTGTCTGTACACTTAAATATTTGAGAAAAAATTACTGTATTTAGGCTCTATAGGCGTGTCTAAACACAAAACATTTCTATTTAGATTTTTTGTTAGTTTGTTCGTTCGCGCATCACGCAAAAACTACTGAAATACTTTGAAAAATCCAAAAGTGCACGACTTATAATCCTCATTTTTCACAATAAAATTGATTATTTGATAAGTAACTAATAATGTATTGGTCTTACTAAGTAGTTTTCAATAAATCACATAGATAGCGCTAATTTCAAAAAGTATGTATGGGGTATATAATGTGGTTCTCATGTCGTATACGCCATCTAGCGCTAATTTTAAGAAGTACTACAATATTGGTCTATAGATGCAGTTCTCAGGAAATAAGGTATAGCGCTGGTTTTAGTGTACCACATCGAATTGAGCGTAAATATTCAATATTTTTTTTGTTTATTTAATAACAATTAGACCACATCGAATCAGACCGCGAAAAGTAATAGGGCTCTATTCCTAATTATACTACAGCGTAAGAGAAAAAAAAAGACTCGTAAAATATTTCGGTCGTTATCGTGTTAACATACATTTTCCGAACATACCTACAACACATGGACATCCAAGACAATTTTTTTAAACAGTTTTTTAACTAGTTTAAATAACAAAAATGACATCAAAAATATCATGAGTGTTAAAAATAGTGTTTTTTCTTGATATTATTATATTATTTTACAAGTGCAATATATGATAAATAAAGACATTTTAAGTTTGAATAATCAGTTGTTTTCCTCGAAACGAGAGTAGTACCCACCTCAACGCTTCGCTTACGAGGCGTGCAAAAGGATTTTGATGCAACCTACCAAACTAATTTGATAGCACTTGATTACACTTAAAAACTGGTATAGTTTTTATCCTGCTAGTATATCGGGAACCTGTGATATAACCTAAAAACCACAGTTCGCATGCGGCGGAGTGGAGCAAAGGCTAATTAAATACCCCACTCACAGCTATCGTATTCTATTACACAGATTGGATCCAGTAAATAGTTGAACAGATGAATAATTACCATCAAGATAAAGTGGTAAAACACAATCTTTCATCCATTTGCCGTTTGCTGCAGGACGTCGACCAAGTGAACGCCACAACGAGCGGTCCTGTGCCGCCTGCATCCAATGATTCGGTATGGCTTGGACTAGATTATCGGTATCCTAGTAGGAAATCATGGTATATTGCGCCTTCCAATATGTAGTTGCCACTCAAAAATCTTTCTACCCCAACTGTGTAAGTTTGCCGAGCGATGTGCTATGCGTTTGCGCAAGCCTTATTATAATAAAAAAATAAATATTACTAGTCTACTCACCTAAGTCTTGTATGAGCGTGTATCTCCTGACACAGACGTCGCATCTTAGTGGCCCTGGAGTTTTTACCCAGCCAGCCTGGAAACTGGATCTGTCCAGCCACATGTCCCGACATCTCGTGGCCTGGTATCACTGATGCATACATAGCCTGTATACAAAGTTTGTTTGTAAACATACGCTTTTAACTTAGAAGAGATAAGCAGAGGTTCTATTCATACATCCATCCATCAGCCTTTCAATGTCCGCTGCTGGACATAGGCCTCCTCAAGAGAACGCCACAACGAGCGGTCCTGTTATTGGCGATAATGCCGTAATCGCCACGCTTGGCAGGCGGGTTGGCGTTCGCAGTGGATGTTGTTAATACTCGAGGGAGTGCTGCTGCCCACTCGAGAGAGGGGTGGGACAATTCTAAAGCCGGCCCCACACGGCCAAGCAGAGGTTAGTTGACGAATTATAACTAGTAATGTGGAGGAGGTTGGTTAACGCCCGATGTCAATAGCCAATCCTAATCGAAAATTTGACATCTAAGATCATATTACAATCCATTTTTAGAGAAATATTGACAATAGTCGATTCATGGCCAATCTTTAAAATTAATCTATCTTTGAGAACGGATTGATGATTAAAGATTGCCCTCTGAACGAAAATGACAGTATGCACTTGCCAATATTCATGATGCGATTTATATAATTCGTGGACCAAGGATAAATAATAGACACGTTCTCAGAGTATGCAGTGTTGAGATGGCGATAGTTTGACATATGATAACCGGAATAGATAACTATGATTATAACTTTGTAGACTAAAAATGCACTACCTGTTTTAGCCGAATAACTATAAAAGAAATTGCAGTTACGCTTCTATTTTGATTAAAATGTATTAGAACGTGTAACATTAGCGTATATAACGTGATTAATGAACGTTTTTTTACGCAAATACAAAACAAGCTTACATACCGATGACGAAGAAAGGGTTGGCCACCTTATTGTTGGGACCCAATTGAAATGGGTTCCAAGTTAAAAATATATATTCCAAATTTACTTAAACATAAAAATTTGTGACGTGTTATGAGATCGTATCGCATCTTTAGACTGGCTTTTATAGGTAGTAAACCTATAAAAGCCAGTCTAAAGATGTTTCAGATTAAAAGTTCTCATAATACTATTTGATATTTCATAACATTGCTAAGCTGTCAGCAATACCTGCAGCGGCAGTAGACTCCAAGCCTGGCTACCTCGTATCCTCGCGTCAACCAGATCACCCATACTAATGCTGTCTGCGGCGTTACTTATTCTATGACGCACTTCATGCCTATAGACAAAAACCTCCGTTGCGTTATTTAGAAGAAACAAGCAGACAACGACTTTATACTATCTATAGATGGCTATTATTTAAAATGGAACACTCACTTAGCACAATGCGGCGCAACCTGGAGGTAGTTCTCCTGCACGAAGAGAGGCGCGAGACTGTAGTCGTAGAAGAAAAGGTCGCTTTTGTCGTTTATAGACATTGTCTTGTGTTCCTCCGCAGAGAACACCTTGCGGATAGCCTCCCATGAACCCTGCAATTAATTGTAACACTGAAATCATCAGAACAAGTTTAATTTTTTTTGTTATTAACACCAGTGGCATCACCCACATTGCCAATTTGGGAGATATGAGGTGGAGAGGAAATAGAAGGGGTGAGAAGTAGTAGATTCAAGCCATAGTCAACCACTGTGGATCATTAGACTTCGCAATTACGTTAAGAACATGTCTTAGGGGTTTATTTTTACTACTGAAGTAACGTAACATAATTCCAGTGGCCCGCCAATGCAGGCAAAGAGACGGCACACGGTGGGTTTATTTAGTGGGTGAGTGCCCCACACTACCCTGTTCGTTGCCCCAAACGACGGAGTGTGTTTTGATGTCCACTGTTGTATATAGCAACACCAACTATATTTTGAGTATGTACATAAGTGTTGGTAAGTGATATAATGCTGCGTAACGTATTTTTTCGTATCGCCACGAAAACTCCATAGAAGCTTCCAGTAAAGTACTTTACTGAGGCATGACTTTAACTTGACTAATTATAGGTATATGACTTTGACTTCAATTGCGACTGGATAAAGAAAACTTAATGTTGGTTTTCAGTGCCTATAAGGCTAGTCCAAAAATACTATATCTGCTGTAAGTTACTGGGTAAAGTATTCCGCAGATTAATGCCCCACTATCACCTCAAGGTTACCATATCTTAGGAATACCACTGAAGCAACAGTACGCCAAAATTTAAATCATTTGAATCTATAAAATATGTTAAGGCCATTTTGTCAAGTAGGGAATAATGATCTTCAAGCGTTTGAACTGATCCTACTAAATTATAGCTAAGAACAATCTCGATTAAATCATATTTCAAACAATAAATCCACTACAATCACAGAAAATTAGTCCATTCGTTTGGGAGCTACGATGCCACTGATGTCCACGTTAAACTTATAACTCCTCTTGTGGCAGCGTCGGGGAAAAACACAGGTGACTACGAAGTCTACGCAGAGAGCTCAAATTGGATATCTGCATAATTATCGAACCAGCCCCCTGAGGCAGAATGTCATATTTCACGTGTCGACGGTATCGAGATCACTGTGATTGGTTGAGAAACCGACGCGTGATGTCTCAATAATCCGTTGGCCAATCACGGCATGTGAGATATGAGATTCTGCCTAACCCCCATGGTATCCTGTCTCGTCGTCGGCTTTACCATTATGATAAAAATATACAAATATGTTAAGTAAAAATAAAATTCCTTACCAACTTGACATCTTTCTTGCTAATCTGTGCGTCTTTCCGGAGTCTGTCGGCATCAGCGAGGGAAGGGTCCACGGCCCACATGGACAGCAAGTTGATGGTCTGTCGCACGTCTTGGTTGGCCGAGGTGATGAGTTGCGACATTACATCCGGAGGTACCCTGATGCCTTCTTTGAAGCATATCGACATCATCGCTGCCTAGAATAAGTTTAGTATACAGTAACTATTAGCAATAGTAACCTACATTAAAGCTACCATTCGCATAGATTTTAACCATAGTTACGCCGCTTTGGCTTATTCTACAATAGGTAGGCAAACCTACCAACCACTGAAATAATATCTATATAAATAAAAATGAATCTCCGAAATGTATGTACGCTCATGATTTCTGATCAACTGCACCAAATTGGATATTTTTTTTTCCTTGTAGTCATTATTATAAGAACAATTTTATATAACAAAAAAATAAAAAAAAAATTCGTGAGATGAAAAATGAGTGACTGAATGAGACAGCACATACAGAAGCTAATTTCAATACACCAAACGTGTATGGAATTATCTTGATAATGACCGATTTGAATTTACCGAAAGTGTCACATTTCCTTAGTCTGTACACTACCCGTGTGAAGCCGAGACGGGCATAAATAGTATATATACGTCTTTCAGGATTTTATAAAATTATCAAAAAATAGAAATATGACGGTACGAAGCTCGGCGTGTCAGCTAGTAATATAATAATATTCACGGACATTTCACACAACGTCTTCTGGTCCCAAACTAAGCTTAAAGGGTGGGTGGGTTCGATTCCCACCCATGACAGTTCTTTGTGTGACCTATGTTAACGGTTTTTCCGAGTCTGGGTGTACCTTTTGTACGTTAAATTGTATGTTTGTGAAGTTTGCCGCGACACAAGGTATTGTTTCTTTATTTTTTTAAATCTATTTTTATATTATACTAGCCTTTGCCAGCGGCTCCTCCGCAGCCAAAAGCTAGTTTTTAGGTAATATCTCAGGTTTCCGATATAGTAGCGGGATAAAATGTATACCAGTTGTTAAGTCTAATCAAGAGCTATCAAACAAAACAAGTTGCATCAAAATCCGTTCAGTAGTTTTTGCGTGATGCGCGAACAAACAAACAGACAAAAAATCTAAAAAAAAAACGTTTTGTGTTTAGACACGCCTATATAGCCTAATTCAGTCATTTTTTCTCAAATAATATTTTAAATGTACAGACATAGCTCTGTTACAGCTTTATAATAGTATATAGATAGGGCCGTTCGTGCAATCTATAATCTGGGCTAGAGTTTCCCTTAGACAGAAATTAAAAAAAAAAAAATATTCTAACTGTTGTGTCTCAATTTATATATGAAAATCTGTTGTATGTCAAGAAAAACATCAGAAGCTTTGATAAGTATAGCAACGTTCATCACATTAATACAAAGAACAAAGGCAATCGTGTTGCTCACAGTACTCGTCTCCACAGAATTAGTAGATCTTTCATGGGGCAATGTGTAATTATGCTTCTACAATAAAATTACTGAAAACGTCCGAAACATGCCACTAAATATGTTTGCCATAAAAATTAGACTTTGTAATCAAGGTTATTACACTGTTTCGGATTATCTTGAGGACAAAACTAAATGGGCTTGAGCTGGTCCTCATTCATTAATTTTCAAAATTGTTTTATATGATATAATGTAATTTTGGTTATAACGATTATATTAAATTGTAATAAATTGGCAATTATAAAATGTGGCCCATGAGTTTCTTGCCAGGTTCTTCTCATGAAAGTACTTTACTACGGAATCTGGCCGCTTGTGGCGATTGAGAGGAGAGGATCTCCTTGTTATCTCTCTGAATGGACGGGGATGCGACCTCCGGCGCTCTCACTCACCATACACAACACAACGCTAAAAGGAAATAGCGTTGTTAGACGCTGATCTTTTGTGAGAGGATGGTTCTTCACCGATCGAGCCAGCCCATTCATGCTAGGATAAGTAAGGTTCTTAAAAAACTAGAGACTACGAGGATTGCTCTCACATCTTCTGGAACACTGGTCCAAGGCGATGCTTATATATATATATATAAAATAGTACTGCTGATTTGATGTTTAACAAAATTACCTTTATTTGATCAACTCTAGGTCTGTTGAAGCGAAGGTCGTAGCAGTAGTTAACAAGTGATCTCATTTTCTGGCTGTTACGATCATTGCACATACATATTATAGGCACTGACGCCGACTTTATAAGACCTATCAGCTCTTGAAGACCACCTGAAATTAATACAATTTATAACCACTCGGCTAATTATAATCATGGAGCAAACTTTATTGGTTATCAAGCCGGTGCTCACTTTATAATTTCGCGTATGTGAAACGAAGAAATTGACAGCTATCTCCCCGCAACAACATGCCCAACCTTTTTTTTTGTTTAGGCGGGAAAAAATATATCTAACCGCACACCCCGTCGTCCGGGACAACGAACAGGGTAGTGTGGGGCCCCTCACCTAGTAAAGAAACCCGCCGTATACCGTCTCTCCACCTATGTTAACATTCCCAACCCTTCCAATACTTACTGACTTAGTATACTCGATAGAGTAATTAAATCAGGGGACTGTCATTTTTTTTACAACATGGATGGCAAACAAGCGTACGGCCCTCCCGACGATAAGCAGTTACCGTAGCTTACAGACGCTTGCAACACCAGAGACATCATGAGTGCGTCGTCATCTTCAAAAAAATTTATAGGTGGACAGGAAGTATAACAAGAGCATAGAAAGGGCAGTAAAGCGAGCATAAGAAGGATAATAAGGAGACAAAAGGGAGGGTGTTTGGACCTCAGGCATTCTCACTCACCATACGAAACACAACTGCTGTTGTTACACGCTGATCTTCGGTGAGAGGGTGGTACTTCGCCGACCGAGCCAGCCCATTCATGCTAGGGTAAGCAAGGTATAATATATCTGGTAAACAAATTACTTTCACAAGATTCTTTAAGAGTAGGGGCCGATGGCATGAGAAAGTGTACCTTACCTCTGTCTTCATTGCCAGCCATCCCGTCAACTTCATCCATGACCAGTACATGTTTTTTGGTAACAGCTTGTTTACCCTTCTGGCCTGAAAATAAAGTCAAAGCCTAACAGTAAATAATCAACACTGAGCTGTGTTGAAATATACTGAGCGATGTCAATTGGCTTCCTTTAGATAAAACCAAAGAAATGAATGTGTTGTAATGCCTTATGCGACTGGACTTTGTTGAAAACATTTCAGCAATCCGAAGGTGACAGGCTCTTCAGCATCACTCACCAGCTTGGTCTGTCAACAGTCATACATAGGCCACAATGTGTCTTAGGGCGAGTTCAAAGCGCAAGCAGCAAGTTTCTTTGTTATTCTGTCTGTTTCTTGTAGTTCTCACTTCAATTACCGTCCGTAGTGAGAATTCGAATTCGTAGCGTAATTGAATGGGAGCCCACAGAGCTCTCGCCTAGCTTTATACTCATTCACAAACCATCAGTATAATAAAGCCGTTACTTTTGTTCGGAAATATACGAAATCATCTGTAATTACGATCTGAACAACCTATGTAATGTGTATAAACAATTTTAGTGTTTTTTGAATTGTTCTAGATTGTAAAACTTTTCGAGTTATAAGCTATAATTACCTTTAGCAAAACCCGAGAGTGAGGTAGTGGTAAGCAGTTCGCCAATCTGCTCCTTGATGAGCGTCTTGCTGCGGGTGTCGGAGGCGTTGAACTCTACCACGTCAAACCCTAGCTCCTTGCACACCAATGACACCGTTGTTGTTTTTCCTGAAGTATGGATTAACTGTGTTATTGTAATTATAATAGACCTGAAACTTCTAATCGGCCACAGTTAATCATCCTCACATACACACACACTAACAATCGTTCATATAATTATAGACTCCCTGCAACTAATGTAATATAACACATAATATATCCTCTTGTAACTTTATGATCCGAGATAAAGTAAGTAAGTAAGTAAGTATTTATTTGCTGAAACACGGTACAGAGGTTGCAAGTTAAATAATTTAAAGTTCAACATGTTTCGCCGACACAGCGGCATGCAAATGAGCTTAGTGTCTAATTAAATTACAAAAAATTAAATTATTTGACTATAAATACCGTAACATCATGACATACACGATATACATTATTCCCAAACAGTCCAGTCTTATTCAGATAATGACTTAGTGCATATTATTTATTTTAATTTTTTAAAGAGTACACTTAGTATGGCCTCCGGTCTCCCGTCAATTATATTTATTACAAGTTGGGATATTTAAAGACAGCATCACGCCTGTATTCCCCGAAGGGGTAGGCAGAGGTGCATTACACACCCACGATTCGCCAGCTATGTTTAAGTCCAACGTAATAGGGGGTGAGCCTATTGACGTCTACCGGGCACATTTCCAAACTCCGGGCTGCTACTGAGAATTTTTCCTTTTTTTTTTTTTACGAAAAATCTCAATAGCCGTTGCTTACACTACTGCTGCACAGAGGCAGTAAAGTGGGATATTTATGTTCTAGAAAATATGATAAAATAATATGATTATTAAACAAATATATCAGTGTCCTACTCACCGACTCCAGGGGGTCCCGACAGTAAAGCAGCTTTATAATAACCACCATCGTCATTCTTCGCCCATGGACTAGGTTTCGGCAACTTGGCTTTTCTGTTCACATACCATTTTGTCAACCAATTTATTAGCCTGAAAAGCAATAATTAAAAAAAATGATGCTCGAAAAAAAAAACTAACTTTTATTAATTATATCAGTCTTTTTTGTTGGCGGTACCTTCCAAACCAACGGCCACCTAATGATAAAATATCCCTATTAAGGTACAAGTCCGAGAAAGGCCGCAGGCTGCAGCTGCAGCCGCAGGCAGCATTGCGACCTCGACTGCAGTCGACCGCATTCTTGAAAACCGAGTGTAGTTTTGTTTGTAACCCAGAACGCAAACACTCGCCAAAGCGCAATATATATCGATATAACCGCAACTAAATCGCGTAACCCTGTTGCTGTAATCTAATGCAGAAATGCAATACAGTATAGATGCATCTGAACGTTATACAAAAGACGCATCCATCCATCCAATAATCAGCTGAGTCTCCCCGAGGGAGAGCATCAAAACGAGTTGCTCCTGTGCCGACTGCATTCAACGGCTCCCTGCGGCTCTTACCAGCTCGTCGTTCCATCTGGGGGAGACCTTTTTTCACATTTCGGTTCGCCAAGCGAGGATTGTGAGATGTTGCATGATGAAAATAGTATATTTAAGTATAAATAACATTATAATTACTTTTTAACATTGCTAGCATCTCCTTGCTGTCCGATAATCTGTTTTATATTCTGAGGTTTGTATTTATCGACCCACATCGACGCATTTGTTGATAGTTTGTTATCTTGTTTAGTACCTGTAACACATTCACATTTCTTTTCACAACCTTTTTTTTATTTTTTTTAGATTTGGGATTGAGTGGATTCCCCTTTCACTTTGTGTTTAGTGGATTCCTCTCTCAGAATGAGAGATATTTAGGCTATTGTATGGTCAGTTTGGATCCCATAGGTATGTAGGTTTCCTCAGCATGTTTTCCTTCGCAGGGCAATGATTGTATGTGCACTAGCACCCATAACACAGACACTGGCCTGTGGGAGTTAGTAGTCTATAAAAAAAATGTATCTAGTTAAGTAACTTAAATTGTATAACTGTATATGCTCACTTCGTGTTGAATAAATATTATTATTATTCACTTCTGATTGACGAAATACATAATTTGGAAAATTCATTCATTTATTTTATATATTTTAGGAAAACTAACAGCCATGTAACACAATTAATTATATATCTAAGCATATGCAACTGAGGTGCATATGTATGAAGGCCAATTGTAACATTAAACACAAAGTGAAAAATGTGAAATCGAAAATAACAGTCAGGAGCAGGATTTGAACCTGCATCTTCTGGATACCGTCCAGATGCTTTACCAATTCAGCCATCCTGACAATTGCTCCTGACTGCTAATTTCGATAACACATCATACTTAACGTCTTTGGGTGACGCCTGCGCCATCTGTCGGCAGTATTTTCATACATTATACCGACCAGGTAAACTTAATTTTACAATTAAGATTTTACCTAATAATGACGCAAACCCTTTAAATATTTTAGATATTTTTATATATATTTATTTTCGATTTCACATTTTTCACTTTGTGTTTAATGTATAGTGCTAAGCATGTCAAATGCTAAAAATATATATAAAAATATCTAAAATATTTAAAGGGTTTGCGTCATTATTAGGTAAAATCTTAATTGTAAAATTAAGTTTACCTGGTCGGTATAATGTATGAAAATACTGCCGACAGATGGCGCAGGCGTCACCCAAAGACGTTAAGTATGATGTGTTATCGAAATTAGCAGTCAGGAGCAATTGTCAGGATGGCTGAATTGGTAAAGCATCTGGACGGTATCCAGAAGATGCAGGTTCAAATCCTGCTCCTGTTATTTTCGATTTCACATTTTTCACTTTGTGTTTAATGTATAGTGCTAAGCATGTCAAATGCTAAAAATATATATAAAAATATCTAAAATATTTAAAGGGTTTGCGTCATTATTAGGTAAAATCTTAATTGTAAAATTAAGTTTACCTGGTCGGTATAATGTATGAAAATACTGCCGACAGATGGCGCAGGCGTCACCCAAAGACGTTAAGTATGATGTGTTATCGAAATTAGCAGTCAGGAGCAATTGTCAGGATGGCTGAATTGGTAAAGCATCTGGACGGTATCCAGAAGATGCAGGTTCAAATCCTGCTCCTGACTGTTATTTTCGATTTCACATTTTTCACTTTGTGTTTAATGTATAGTGCTAAGCATGTCAAATGCTAAAAATATATATAAAAATATCTAAAATATGGCCAATTGTAAGTTTCCGCAGATAGGAACAATAAAAAAATAAAAAATAGTTTAAGATAGTAGACAAAAGATAAAGAAATTAAAATAAAAGATACATTCGAAGCAAAACAGAAAAGAAAGTACACACATGTCACATAGGTTACGAAAAAGTTAATTAATATTAAATACAATTGAAATAAGTGTTGCTCAGTGAGCTTTTAAGCTTATTTACAGAAATGTTGAATAAATCTATATCAAAGTTTGTCTTAGTTAAATTGTTAAACAAAGTAGAAGCTCTTAAAATAAATGAATTATAATACATATATTACTTTTTTTTGTAAATAGATACATATCCCATCTATCCATTCGAAGTCCACTGCTGGACATAGGTCTCCCCAAGAGAACGCCACAACATGTGTTTTGTTCATATGGGGGATAGTGCCGTAATCGCCACGCTTGACAGGCGGGTTGGCGATCGCATTGGATGTTGTTGATACTCGAGGGAGTGCTGCTGCCCACTCCCCCGATATTTCCTCACTTACGACTCCCATGGGTGGAGGGGTGGGACAATTCTAAAGCCCACACGGCAGATACATACATATAATAGATAGAAAACACCCAGACACAGTACAAATATCTGTGTTCATCACTCAAATAATTGTCCTGAGTGGGAATCGAACCCCACGATCTCGTGCACGGAAGTCGGTTACACTATCAACTACGCCACGAAGCCCGTCAAATGATGAGTACATAGTCTAATATAAGTACGTTCATCTGCGTAGACTTCATAAAATAAGTACGTTAGTCTATGATACATTGATTATCTCTATGTAAAAATAGGTATCCCACGGAAACCATATATTTTTCCAGGATGAAAAGTTTATGTCTTTATGTGGACCCCAGACTATGACTGTATAAAATTTTATTATTTAGAATGTGCAGTAATTACAGAGTGAAAGCGTAACAAACAAACAAACTCACTTTCACATAACCGAAAATCTAGTAGTATCTCAGGTTCCCTATGTAGTAGTAGGATAAAATGTATATCAGTTTTTAAGTCTAATCAAGGCCTATCAAATAAAAAAGTTACATCAAAATCCGTCTAGTAGTTTTTGCGTGATGCGCGAACAAACAGATAAAAATTCTAAAAAAAAAATTGTTTTGTGTTTAGACAAGCCTATTACAGTATTTTTTTCTCAAATATCTTAAATGTACAGACACAGCCCTGTTACAGCTTTATAATAGTACTAGCATTTGCCAGCGGCTTCGCCGCAGCCAAAAGCCAGTTTTTCGGTTATATCTCAGGTTCCCGATATAATAGCGGGATAAAATGTCTACCAGTTTTTAAGTCAAATCAAGGCCTTTCAAATAAAAAAAGTTGCATCAAAATCCGTCCAGTAGTTTTTGTGTGATGCGGGAACAAACAGACAAAAATTCTAAAAAAAAATTGTTTTGTGTTTAGACAAGCCTATTACAGTATTTTTTTTCTCAAATATCTTAAATGTACAGACACAGGCCTGTTACAGCTTTATAATAGTACTAGCATTTGCCAGCGGCTTCGCCGCAGCTAAAAGCCAGTTTTTCGGTTATATCTCAGGTTCCCAAAATAGTAGCGGAATAAAATGTATACCAGTTTTTAAGTCTAATCAAGGCTTTTCAAATAAAAAAAGTTGCATCAAAATCCGTCCAGTAGTTTTTGCGTGATGCGCGAACAAACAAACAGATAAATAGACAAAAATTCGTGTTTGGACACGCCTATATAGCCTAATACAGCATTTTTTTCTCAAATATCTTAATGTACAGACACAGCCCTGTTACAGCTTTATAATAGTATAGATGTGACTTTAAACACTAAACTGGGGGGTTAGGCAGAATGTCATATTTCACGTGTCGACCGTATCGAGATCACTGTGATTGGTCGAGAAACCGACACATGATGTCACAATAATCCGTTGGCCAATCACGGTGATCGTACAAGCGAGACGATACGATCGACATGTGAGATATGACAGTCTGCCTAACCCCCCTGGTACTGAAATATTCATGCAAACCTTGTCGAAAGATGATAACAGCAGAATGAACTTAAATACAAACATAACAGAGGAACGAGAAAATCAAGTTGCAAAACATTCAGTAATTGAGAACAGGACTACGAGGGCGGCAAACAAGCACACAGGTCCAGTGGTCCGCCAATACCGGCGGGGAGACGAACACCGTCAGTTAATTCAGTAGGCGAGGACCCCAAACTACCCTGTCAAGATACAGGGTAGTTAGGGTACCTAACCGAGGTGAGTTTAATGTACCTCACCGCACACCCCGAACGACGGGGTGTGCGGTTAGGTACATTATTTCCCGCCTCAAAAAAAAAAAGCTTGCAACCCACAAGCAAGCGACCACCTGTGATGGTTAGCAGTTACCGTAGCTTATAGACGCTAACAAGGTGTAGAGGCAGGATGATAGATAGGATATAGGAAGGGGATGTTCTCAGGCCCATACTCACTATTAACTTGAGGTGCAGTTTTACTTGAACTGGTTTCATTGATTTCAGGTTTCTTCTCGCTCTCAGCTTCTTGAACAACTTCTTCCTTAACTTTCTTAGGGCTTTTAGATTTATTACGAGCCTTATGTTCATTTGTGTCTAACTTACTCTTAGATGATCTGTGTTCAGTTTTAATTTTTTCATTTGTTTTCTTTTGCGAGTGATTATCTACACGATTATCTTTTCTATCTCTTTCCTTTGAATTTAAGTCTAATTTTGCATCTTTACTATCCTTACGTGGAGATCTCTCTTTTTTTATTTCTTTTTTAGTCTCCGTCATGTTTTTCTTAGACCGCTCTGTGATCATTTTGAGAAACTCATCCTCGTCTATGATTTTTATACCTAATTCTTGCGCTTTGGCTAATTTTGCGGGCCCAGCGTCTTCGCCGGCTATGACATGTGTTACCTAAAATAAAATCCATGCTGGTGTTTTTTTACAATGTATTATATTGTTACTGAATACGCTGTTCAAAATGTTGATATATTTATTTTTGTTATATATATATAGATACATACACTATGGAATAAAACTCATATAAGTATATATTTATTTTAAGCATTCATTATATTATACAGTGATTACTTAAACTGTGGCATATGTGTACAACTTTTAACACTACAATGTGGGGTCAAAAGTTGCATCATGTGTACTAAAAATGTAATTAGATTTTTTCATCAGGAAGTTCTCAGAAGTGGCACACAATCTGCACCTGTGCCCAGTAGATGGTAATAGGCTCATCCATATTGCATTAGAATTTAAATACATTGACAAAAATATTAAAAAGCCTAAAGGCTTAATAAATATGATAAACTACTAAAAATAAAAAGAGTGCTTCCGGAATAATAATTGTTGTTCAATTGTCAACTAAAAACAAATTTTTCACCTTTTTTGTAACACCGCTCTTCACACATCCTCCATATTTATTAATGGCTGCCGCTATTTCATCCTTTTCAAATGAATCTAACACTCCCGTTAATACAAAGGAACAATCTTTTAGACAGTCTGGTGTGCCCTGTGAATTTTTTTTATACACATTAAAAACTTTATACTGGACTTTGCCAGAACTGGCTGTTAATAAAGAGCTTTACAATCTGCAAAATTATTTCATGTTCTATAATTGACCGGGAAAAATAATACAGGTGCTAATTGAAAAGTCCAGTCTCAGTCTTAGAAAAATCATAATGTACTAGCTTATACTTACAACTTCGCCCCGGGCATAAAATAATTGTTTTCCTCATAAATCAGTTCATCCATTAGTAAAAAACGCATACAAACTGTTCCATAGTTTTAAAGTTTATTACATCCAAACAGACATAGGCTATGGGGAGACTTTATAGTATGTAGGTATAGATTATGAAATATGTACATATATAGTTTACTCTATAGTAGGGGAGCCGCAGAAGGAAGTTTGGCATTTACTCGAGCGCGGCAGATTAACATAAGGGAGGATACCTTGCATCCTGCTGAGTAACTGTACCAAGCCCTCTATATAGTGACGTGCGTCTAGGGCAGCCCATCAATTAGTAAAAAAATCGATGGTCAGAAATATTAAAGCGCGTCAGACTTAAGATAAGGTGAGTAAATTATGAGCTAATAAGAATATATTTTGAAAATCTAACGATTTGAGCGTGACGAAAGGGAGTGGGAGGGTTACAAAGCTTCAAAAAAAAAAAACGATGCCTTGACATTATCGAGCGAGGCAAATTTTTTTTTTATTTTGAAGGATGTAATTCAAGTATAACGAAAAATATATAATCTGACGATTTCTACAAGCCGAAGTAACATAAATTCGTTGTCGATGGAAAGTTCAAAATGATCTGGTTTGCAGGTGATCAATTTCCGAAAGCGCATGAAGATGTAGTCATAACCCCTGATAATCTTGAGGATACGCCAGAATCAGGTATATCTTTTCTCCAATAATTAAAAAACACGTTATTCATAACTAATAAATATTGTTAAATATTTTAATGATTTCTTGTTACAGATACGCAATCTGAGGATGAAATCGAGCCAGAAGAGGAAGATGTTTCTACGGATCAAGATCACGATTAATCAATCAATTAAATATTTAAAAATATATTATTTTTTTCGATTTTTTTTAGTTATTTTCTTATAAAAACAAGTATTCTACTTAAAAAACATACACTTTTTTGTTTGCATGGTATTTCCTGAGCTTTTCAATTAATTAAGTAGCGCTAGAGTATGTCCATGCAACAGTTTTTTTTTACATATTTGAAAATCTATAGCTGCTTACCCCACTAATGAAAAGGATACATTATATCAAAATTTTTTCTTCTTATCATTTAAGCTTTGCAACCCAATAGGTCTCCATGACGCTCGAGTAAATCCCCAATTAGCATCGTCGGCTGGATTACTACTACAGTACTAATAGTAATGACAATTATAAACAAAAATGTCACCTCAGGAATTTCTTTAGCTCCCAAATGTTTAGGCCCAGATCTGTTCAAATAACTTTTATACAATGCAGCTGATGCAATTTTTCTCTCGTGTTTCTCTTCATCTGATAAAACTGGAAATGTCAAATACTTAATATAAAAAAGCAGATACAAACAAATCTATAAAAAGTGTAAGTAAATTAAATTTATAGATCCACCAACAAACATGCTATCTAAGGATTTTCTGAAGAATAAAGTGAGTCAAGTCTAGCTTACGCAAATATGAGGCCTCGGTCACAGACTCAGCGGAAGCAGCGGCGGCGGCGGCGCGGCAACGCTGTACCCGGTCTAGAACCCAGCGGGCAGATCGAACGGCGATAGAGCGGCGTAGTGTTGTGTTTCGAGAAATTTGTATCTTTGTTCGGGAACGAAATGTCTAAACAGCGATAAAAACATCTTTTTGATACTAATTCCTTCCTAGTTTGATTTATTGTGGGCAATAGGTGTAAATTCTACTACGTCACTACGTCAATGCAGACACGTGGGTACCGCTAGATCGGTACGCAACGCTCGCACGCCACTCGCCGCCCGCTCCCCGCGCCGCTGCCTTTGAGGCAAGTTCCATATAAATGTATACATTGGAATGCACCGCTCCCCGCACCGCCGCCGCCCCTCTGCCACCTGAGACTGACGCTGCCGCTGAGTTTGTGGGTTTCATGGACAAGTTTAGGCAATGTACCAAGAAGTGCAAATATTTCTGTTACAATCTAATAAAACTGCATAAAAACAATAAACTCTTACTGGACTTATTGAGACTTTTATTTAATTTCTTCTCATCACTGGTTTTCTTATTATCTTCCATAGTAGAGGCATTGTGTTCATAATCGGGTTGATTGATTGATTGACTTTTTTCTCCATCATTATCATTTAATTTCTTCTTTTTGCCACTGCCATGATCAGAACTAGCATTGTTATCTATGAATTCAGCAAATTTTCTTTTGCTACTATCTAATTTTTTATTGCTGCTTGATTCATTTTCAATTGATTCATATTTTTTCTTGTCATTCTTAAGAGGTTTATCGCTATTAAATTTCTTTTCTTTATTTAGATCTGAATGGCCTTTATGTTTGTGATTTCTTTCCTCAGATACATCATTTGTAGACTTGTTAACTTTGTCTTTAGATGACACTTCTTTTTCTGATTTTGTAGGCGATTTTTTTGTGATTAATTTTGTTGATGACATTGTAGTATCTATTTCCACAGACACATTTTTCTCAGAATTGGGAACTTGAATACCATTTGTTTGTGATTCCAATTCCGAACTATCAATTTCTAACAAACTCTTTTCAAATTCATCATCAGAATGTATACCTGTTTCAGTTTTTTTCTTTTTTTTGACTAATGGTTCAGTTCTCTTGATGGGCCCACTACCGAAAAGATCTATTGGTTTAACTTCTTTAAGGGCAGGCTTAGATTTCTTATTTTTAATAGATCTCTCTTCTGTTTTGGGTTCGTCATTTATCTTTTTTTTACTTGAGAAAATTTCTTCATCAGAATCATCATTTAGGACACGCTTCTTTTTGGATTCTTTTTTCTGCAAGTTAAGTAATATTTAATGCATTATAACTCACTTACTTACTTATAATCTCTCTTGCGGTGTAGGCAGATAACAGTGCCAAAAGGCTCTATTCTTGCATACATGAGAGATTCATTTTCATACCATAGGAAAACCATAAAAAAGTGCGGAAAATTTGTTCCAAACAGCAGAGCTGAGCCTTTACCTTTTAGTTTATATCGTTTTTACTTTCTTTTATTAAAAATTGTGTTGTTGTAATTATTAAAAAGCAAGCTCTTGCTTAAAATAAAATAAATAAAAGAAGATTTTTAGTGACCACAGCTTTGTAAGAATTAATGTTTCATATGAGGTGCTATTTGTACGGACTTTGAGGGTTCTCCTCAGTTAGCACTGGGCTGCTACACTTACCCTGTTTTTTATTTGTACATCAGGCGACTCTGGAATAACATCCTCATCATCATCTTCAATTTTCGGTTGCAGTGGCTTTTTTGGCCGAAAGAATGATCGGATATCCTAAAATTTTGTTTATAATTTTTAGTACCTAATAAATAATAGTTTAATATAATCGCATGATAATATTATATTGAAAATGATAAAAACAAATTTTGTTGTTGATACATAAAAAGATTTAAATTGCGACGTTACAACCACAAATTTTATTAACTTTAAATACGTACTGGCCAGAGGCATTTGCTGAAAAAGCTTGATACCTTAAGAGTAACAACAGACTAATAAAATTATTGTGAGATACCTCCAAAAGGTTAAATAAAAAGAAAATAAGTAAAACCATATGTATTGTCTTTCACACATAATTTTCAAACTTACTTTAGACATATTGCGAGCGAATCGTGTATTTTTTAAACAAAAATATCAATAATTATTTTTCTGAAGCTATCACACATTTAGTTTTGGATAGTTTATTATTTATTTTTGTAATAAATATTACCGCCGTTAACTCGTAATTACAATTACATCCACAGACTACTATTGATTACATCAAAGAGTAATACGTGAATTACATTTTCACCACAGACTACTATACTACTTTTTGATGATTTTCACAGCCAAAGAGCAAAAGAGTATATATTCACCATATTCACTCAAAGCATCTTAGATAAAGGTTACTATCCTTTATCTAAGCACAGCATACTTTGAGCATAGTTATTTATCTATGCACAGAACACTTAGACGAAGAATAATATAGACTCGCTACTATTTTGATATTAAGGATGAAGAAAAGGATGCACATACTAGGTTTTACCAAGAGTGAGAGAGACACAGGTATAAGTATATTTATCCTTTTCGCGTATGCGTCAGTTGTATTTGGACCCAATGAACTGGGTCCAAACAATAAGGTGGCCAACCGTCCGCATCATCAGTATGTAAGCTTGTTATTGAATTGACGTAAAAAAACCTTTATTAATCACGTTATATACGCTAATATTACATGTTCTAATACATTTTAAGCAAAATATAAGCATAACTGCAATTTCTTTTGTCCTGTCATTCTTTTATCCGGCTAAAACAGGTAGTACATTTTTAGTCAACAAAGTTATAATCATAGTTATCTTTTAAAATGATTCCGGTTATCTATTGCTATCTCGACACTGCATACGCTGATAGCTTGTCTATAATATCCTTCGTCTAAGACAGAACAGGACATTTTTACTCTATACCTACGAGAAGAATGACGACTTCATATATTTTTTGAGGACATTTATTCATACCGACCTGCGCCATCTGGGTCGAAACCTTAGAACTAATTAGAACCGCTAGGGCGGTAAATACATGCTACTAAGATTGTTTAATTATTATACTTTGTTTAAATATTAGGTGGGTGATAAATAACGTCAAGACGAAAAAGTCACTTTGATCAGTCGTTAAAATATGTCGCTGTTACTTAGCGCGAAGTAACAACGTTCCAAAATCACGTATAATTGTTCCTACGTTCCCCAAGAACGTCAGTAGTATAACCAATAGTTGTCTTTGTCACTCACATCACGACAATACATAACATGGAACGACCTTGTAACGAACACGAACAAACTGCCCGAAGGGCCAATGCAATAGTATCGGTGAAAGTCTGAGGGTGCCTCATTGCAACTGTTTAAGTTGCTCTTTAGTAATATTGTTCTGTGTCGAGATGGCTCGACGACGAGTGAAATAGAGGATGAATTTTCTTAATTATTTTTGAGAATTGAGTTCTAGATATGGCTGGCGATAATGATGCGTGTACTTAATTATACAATTAATATTGTTATTTTTTTTTCTATAGTTTTATAAATAAAAAACACGGGTAGTATTTTTAAAGAGTGTGAAAGTTATTTTGGATCACCTATATTGTGTCTATTGCTATAGTACCTAAATCAAACTGACTACAAGCAATTAATATATTTAAAAAAAATATCAAGCATTATCTTATTATGATTAATGATTGATACTAAAAAAAACAAGTGTGATTTTCCGTATATATTATATTACTCTTTGGTCGTGATCGTGCTGTGTGACAGACAAAGAGTAGTACGTATAACCAGAAAGTGACAGGTGTGACCGAGTAATCGACGTGACAAAATCACGTTGATTTGTCAATGTGACTTAATTGTCACAGGAACGACAGTCCCGACGATCGAAAAATAACGCTTTTTCCCAAGTCTATTAAATATTTCATATTTATCCAAAAAGATGGCGTAACTCGAATCAATCAATATCGCTAGTTTCCAACTGTAAAATCACAATAATCTGGCTGTATCTAATAATTAGCTTACTGCATACAATGATAGCGACATTTAAAATTGCCACTAGCGACATCTAGGGCCATATATGTTAATGACTGTTGCCTAGTTCCGGTGCAGACAGCGGATATATCTTTTACTTTGATATCATTGTCCCTTTTTAATAGCATTGTCTCTTACTAATACCGAACCAACCTATAAACAGTTTATAGAACAAAGCAGACAGGGCCTGAATAACAGACTAATTAGTGATTACATTTAAAGGCCCAGTCCCTCAGACTAAGAACCTTAGATAAAGGATAGTAATAGATATAACATACGCGTACACCCGTTAAGTACAGATATAAAGTACATGCAAAAACAATGATGCCAGGTTATGATAAATTTTCCCCATTCATAATTATTAACTACTAAATACGCAGTTATATATTGACTAATGTGTCGTTACAGATATTCACCATCCATCCATCAGCCTTTCGACGTCCACTGCTGGACAAAGGCCTCCTCATGAGAACGCCACAAAGAGTGGTCCTGTGCGCTCATATGGGATGATAGTGCCGTAATCGCCACGCTTAGCAGGCGGGTTGGCGATCGCAGTGGATGTTGTTAATACTCGAGAGAGTGCTGCTGCCCACTCCGCCGGTATTCCCTCAGGCGGCTCTTACGACTCCCATGGGTGGAGAGGCGTGGGACAATTCTTAAGCTGGCCCCACGCGGCCAGATATACACACAGAGCAAACACTCGTAGCCATCACGCAACTATTTATCATGGCTTAGAATCAAACAATCTCCAGTTTCGTAGTCAGGGTCACTATGTACTAGACCGCCAGGCCGGTTAAGGAATGAGTAAACTATACACAAATAAACACATTTCTCGCGTTACAATATCTGCGATCATAACTTGACCACTGCTTGCTGCCAAGCGTGGTCTAGTGCCATGCTTAACGGCGAAAGTGTAAGTGGAAACACAATGCGGATATATGGTGGATATGGAGGAAGGAGGTATTTTGCCCTCTTTTCTCCTCCCCCATAGGTGAGATCAGCGAACAGAGGTGGAGTCTATTAATTTTAAAACATATAATTTGGCAGGACTAGGGTGATATAGTAATACCACCGAAGGAATGTGATATAGTTCCAGTGGCCCGCCAAGAAAGGCGGAGAGACGGCACACGGCGGGTTTCTTTAGTGGGTGAAGGCCCCACACTACCCTGTTCGTTGCCCCGAACGACGGGGTGTGCGGTTAGGAACACTTTTTCACGCCTTAACAAAAAAAAAAAAGGGTGATATAGTAAGGTAAATTAATTTGCCGTGTGAGGAATTGTTCCACCCCTCTCCACCCATGGGAGTCGTAAGAGCCAACTGAGGGAATACCGGGGTAGTGGGCAGCAGCACTCCTTCGAGTATTAACAACATCCACTGCGATCACCAGCCCGCCTGCCAAGCGTGGCGATTACGGCACTATCCCCCATTCTTGGGGAGGCCTATGTCCAGCAGTGGACTTTAAAAGGATGATGGATGGATGGAAATTAATTTATAAGTTGTTTATTATCGTTTATTAACCATCTATTTTCCATCCTAATAATTTTGCCATAGCACAATTTGTTGAGGTGTTCAGGAAAAATAATATAAAGCTTAAAAGTAATATTGAAAACTTCAAGTCCATATTCACTGACCATATTTATCGACATCTTTACTAGGGATAGTGTTTGTTTGACCCCTCAGGAAATTTCCAGCTACTGTTTAAACAAGTGAGCATGAATACTTAAACTTTTCTGGACACAGGTTGCACATCATCTTCTACATGCTGGCCATCAATATCTTCTTCAATCTCTTGAATTTCTTGTAGTTCTAAAATACATATAAAATAATTGAATTAAAAATATAATTTTGTGATATAGTTGATTTTACTAATATTATAAATGCGAAAGTGAGTTTTGTTATTTGCTTCACAAGCCATCAAGAATGTCTCTTAGGTTTACAGGCTCACAAATAATCACTCCACCACTTATATCGGGAGTATTGTCAAGCCGCTGCTCACCATTTCAAATATGAAATGAAAAAATTAACGGCTATCTTCTGCTACGACCAATACACACTGATTTACTTCATGGTCGACACGTGAGTTGGTGGTACAAACCCGCTCGGGCGCTATAGCAAGCACTCCCACTTCTTACCCAGCCCTACCACCAGTAATGCAATGGGTGACAACTGCTTACTTCCCTTAGTGGTCTGGTACGAAACCCGTGGGAAAGAGTGAAGGGGTGACACTTATATTCTTAGTCCGTCACACGGAGTACAGAAAAATAGCGGAGGTGTTTCAAGGCAAAATCTCTTTAGAACGAAGCGTCGCTAAATGCGGGTGTTCGGGGGACGAGGTAAAACTATAGCTCCACCCCTAGATCAAAATCCATCTAGTTGTGAAATGTATTTTACAGCGTAATAGAGAACATTTTTCATTAATTTAGTTTGTCTATTCACCACTATGGCGTTACAAGCACAAGAGTTTGTTCCAGAACATTCCATATGCGTTAGTAAGGCTGGTCCACATTGTTTATACTAACTTACTCATCACAACACCATCTTCCTTGCGGAGTAGGCAGAGAGAATAGAGTGCCAAAAGGCTCTATTCTTGTGTAAGTACATCTCTCGCTTCCTCATCATTCATAATTCTCTTCATACACACTCGACGGTTTCGGAGACTTCTGACTCCATCCTGTTTTCAATAGATGACCGATTTGGTCTAGGTGGGTGAGTTTCAGTCTCCCCCTGTACCTACATCATTCCACTTTCGCATTGTATATATTCTTAACAGTTGCTCCTCCGGGATTCTTTCCACATGTCCGAACCATCGGAGCATTCCCTTTCGCATCTTTACACTAATACGATCTTTCATACCTAATCGCTTTCTTACATCGTTGTTACGAATGCAGTCAATCAGCTTCACTCCACAGATTCTTCGCAAAGATCGCATTTCGACCGCATTGATTTTATTATCATGCTCCTTTTTGCATACCCAACTCTCGCTTCCATACAATAACGTTGGGACAAGCACTGCGTTGTGTATTGCGACACGTGCCTTCTGGCTGAGGTGATGACTGCCGAGAAGTTGTCGCAATGCTCCGTTCACTCTGTTATACTCTACTCTATCTCACATTGTTTATAATGTATATTGATAATCAGTATTGGGCATAGACGAAATGACGTAGGATCGTAGGATATTTTCGCTGCGCTCAAAATACCAATGAAGCATTGGAGTGAAAGATCTTAATCAAGTATAAACCACTGCGAGAATAACTGAGATTGCGAAACAAAATGCCGTATGCCAATGTATATCAGGATCTAGTGGATTCTTATGCACCTGTAATAAAGGCGATAACTTTCCCAATTAGATCTGTAAGCGGCGTTATACTTTCGCTTATCTTCTTTTGCGTTCAGGTCCTGACACCTTCTGGCCTTACTCCAGGCCAAATAGGCGAACTGCTTCTGACGTGCAGCCTCCCTGCAGGTACTGTTAAACCAGGGACGGGTACGACCGCTGACGGGTAACTTGGTGCTTGGGATAAATGAACCAACCCTATTAGCACAATTTCTGTCACGCAGTCCTAACGTATACATACGGTTATAATTTCTGTATAAACAGGGAATAAATTATTTTAATAATAACAAATAAATCAATAACACGATGAAAAAAAAAACAATTTAATAAATAACATGACATTAAACACAAAGTGAAAAATGTGAAATCGAAAATAACAGTCACGAGCAGGATTTGAACCTGCATCTCCTGGATACCGTCCAGATGCTTTGCCAATTCAGCCATCGTGACAATTGCTCCTGACTGCTAATTTCGATAACACATTCATACTTAACGTCTTTGGGTGACGCCTGTGCCATCTGTCGGAAGTATTTTCATACATTAAACCGACCAGGTAAACTTAATTTTACAATTAAGATTTGACCTAATAATGACGAAAACCCTATAAATATTTAGATATTTTTTTTATATATATTTTTAGTATTTGACATGCTTAGCACTATACATTAAACACAAAGTGAGAAAAAAATGATTTTCCTTTATAAAAGCTAAATTTACTTATTTGTGACAAAAAAATCTTATAATATTATGCTTTTATAATATTAGAGTGACGATTTTGTGGAGTTGTAGGTATAATGCACTTTTCGACAACAGATGTCTCTTTGTAATGAAACAAAGAAAATGTGTTTTAAAATATATATAAATTTAAACGACTTACACATGAAATGATATGCCATCTTGTTTTAATTTTGCTCCTGAGCAATTTTTACACCCATAAACAACGCACTTCATTGTATTTAATACCTATATAAACGTGAGAAAAGAGCGAACCGATTGCAGTGACGGTTCATTTGATACTACGGTTTTAGGCCCCGCCCACTGTGACGTCGTTGACCTATGTGAAGAAGACATGACCTAGTTGCCTTGCGGCATCTCCGCTATTTTTCTGTTCTCCGTGGTCCGTCACCTCACGGAAACCAGCTAATAACTTAATAATAACCAAAATGAGGCGTTATTCCTGATCCCGTGCCAATAACGAGATAAAAAGTATCCTACGTATGTGTGCCAAATACTACCCAAATCCATCTAGCCATATTTGCGTAATTAAGTAACAAACAAATAAGCACTTATGGATTAGTAGTATTTAGTTTAAAATGTATGTTACATTTAAATTTAAACTATTTTTTTTAAATATCAATTTCATAGAACTTACATGTTTCAATAATTTTGGAATTGCGGACTTATCCAAAAACACCTTGCGTTGAGTTTTGCAAATAAGTGACCCTCAGTGCTTTGAAGAAGTGCCAGCTCATCTTTATCCATAGGTCGGGCACTTTCTTATCTATATGGAATCTGAAAAATACACAACGAACTATTGTAAAATCTCTAGAAACAAAGTCTTCACACTGGTGGCCCGAGCGGGCTAGTACCACCATTTTCCGTGTGACCGGCCTTGAAGCACATCGTTGCGTTTTGGCTGTAGCCGTTTACGCTTTCATTTCATATCTGTGAATGAAATGGTGAGCAGCGCCTTGACAATGCTCTCGGTATAGTTGAGTCGATGAGCGACGGTTACCATTTACCATCAGATGGCCCTTGGCTCGTCTGCCACTAAATGCAATAAAAAAATATGGTTAATATAATTTATCCTTAACCGCTATGCATAAAATGCTGGATAACTTGCCTAAACTGGAGAAGCCGCTTACATTGACTTTAGACGGCCAACTTCATTAGTCAGTTATTACTATAAAAAATTAGCAATCAATTATATGATTTATTCAATGTATTACACTATTTTGCGAGGAATATAAGACACCATTTCGTATATTTTTGTATTTAGAATTAAATTATTTTCCCCACATAGATGGGTAATAGAATTCATCTTAACCGGTATCCCTTAAATACTAGATAACCGGGCTAAATTGAATTTACGTAAGAAATAGCCGTCACTTTAACTTCGATGACAAACTTCATTAGTGGGTTAATACTATTAAAATTTTGCATTCAAATATATAATTTTATCAATATTTAGCGTGAATTTTGCACAACATTTAATATATATAACTGCGGCGCGGCACGGCCGTGTACGGACGTGTCTACGCTGCCCGGTACGAATATATTATTTCACGTTCGGCGTGGCTATAACCACTTCCCGTTTTCGTAGCTATGAGTTCGCAAACACTCGTAGTAAATGAGCTTTTGGCATTTATCAACCATGCCATCGATTTTATGGACGAGGTCAGCATCTTGCAGATCTGTGGATCTACCTTCAAGCAGGAGGAGATAAGCAGTGCCAAGCTGTTGCTGTTCCAATTGCTCGGAAAAGTTGACCAGATGCCGTCCCGCCGGAGGGATGGAGACGAGAAGAGTTGCTGAAGGATATAACATCTTTAAAAGTGAACCTCGCCGAGGTAAAGTCAAAGCTGGAGGTGAAAATAACACCATAGGGGAAATACGTACCGAAGTAGAGTTGTTGCGTAACGCTGTTTCGGTAAGTAGGTCACCTGACGCCTCTAATGTGAACACACGACGCGGGGCGCAAAACGTTTCCATCGGCAGTTTTGAGTCAGCGAGCTCCCCTACGTCACCTGCCGCTGATATTGCTTGCGCTGCATCGTGCCCCAGCGCCATCGCTGCGTCAACTCCGGTTGAAGGAGTGACACACACAGGAGTGCAGGTACATCGACCCCAAAACGTGCCTACGCTACTATCGTCGCCGCACATAAACCTGCAGTATCTAAATGGCAAGCAGGAAATAAAAACGGGGACAAGGGCTGCTGTGAATCCACCAAAGTTTTGCAACAGCACAAGATTGACAAGGATGGCTTCGTAAAGGTGAAGAAGAAGAAGAAGAGAACACCGCCTTGTCGGAACCAGTGCGGTACCGCGCTGGCAGGATCTAATATGCTTCTGCGTCCAGCGATACCTACGACGCAGTTGTACGTGTCCCGGCTGCATCACTCCACAAAGGTTGAGAAGATTGTTGAGTATATGCGGGTGAAGACCAGCTGGACTTTGAGGGCTGAGAAGCTCGAATCGCGCCACAACACAAACTTCAAGTCGTTCGTGGCGCGAGTTCCAACTCAGCACATTGCGACCTTCCTCAAGGAAGAGTTTTGGCCGAAGGGTGTCGTGTATCGAAGATTTCGCGGAAGGTTACGCGACACCACACAGCGCAACATGATGCCGACACTTCGTGTGCAGTGGTTTTAAGTTTTATTTTAAACTAGCTATTTCCCGCGGCTTCGCTCGCGTAAATTAATTAATACGAGTATAGGTTACTGCAAAAAAATGAAAAACTATGTTCCACGTGAATGAAGTCGCGGGTGTGCAACAAAGTTTGTTACTTAAACTTTATATAAGATAGCTGTTACCCGCGACTTCGTCCGTGAGTAATTTCATAAAAATAAATAAAGCAACCCTTGAAATTGTCGGTAATACAGTGCAACGGTATTACAGTACTCGGGGTTGGAACTTCATTACTGAATTGCTAGATAATTTTTTTTTTTTTGCGTATTTTTTTTAATAAAAAGTATCCTATGTTACTTCTAATACCTCCGAGAATATGTGTACAAAGTTTCATGATGATCGGTTAAGTAGTTTTCACGTGAAAGCGTAACAAACAAACTTACATTCACATTTATAATATTAGTATGAAGTATGATAGCATATTTATTAGTTTATAATTAGTTAATATTTATGTATATTTTTTTTATGGGCCATAGTTGCCTGAAATAAAGGAATAATAATAATTATTATTAATCCAACAAACCTGATATTGTCGTGATTGATCGATCTGAGCGCCGAGCAATGATTGTTGATATCACCATTCCGCATGACGAGAATCTCGTGAAGGCTGAAAAAGATAAACAGATGAAGTATCTGGACTTGGCGCACGAGATCTATCATTGTACCTATAGTTGTTACAGTTAACGGACTGATAGCCAAGAACCTCGATCAAAATCTCAAGAGGCTCGCGTTAGGTGGCTGGGTTAAGGGTCTGATACAAAATGTGGTACTTCTGGACACGGCACGCATCGTGAGGAAGTTCCTGTCTCTGGAACCCTAACCACTGGCAGTTTGGTCCTTGTACTCGCTGCCGGTAGGTCTACGCAA
The DNA here is from genome assembly GCA_948253155.1 of Leucoma salicis. Classification (NCBI taxonomy): domain Eukaryota; kingdom Metazoa; phylum Arthropoda; class Insecta; order Lepidoptera; family Erebidae; genus Leucoma; species Leucoma salicis. Next base: position 5,750,425 of record OX411805.1, on the reverse strand, counting down.
TTTTTATATTTTTAAATATTTTGTTATTTTTTATAATATATTTATATTTAAAAATGAATTAAGTGGAAAAATAATTGTAAATAAAGAATAATAATATAATTAACTGTTTTTAATATTGTATTACTTTATTATTTCGATAAAATAATATTTTATTGTACTTACGTGTGAAAGGATATATTTTCATATTTTCGTTCGCTGCGATTTTTACAGCTGAAAACACAACACTGTACCATGTTTATAAAGTTTAGATAGGTGGAAACAGTCCAAATATTTGAATTAATTCACTAATTTTAGTCTTAACCGCAATATTCAGCAATAATTCAAAATCCACTTTTCTCTCTGCTTGGAACTTATGACAAGTGTCAGACAAATAAAAGCATAAACGATAACAAGGATAACATGCACTATACCTATCTTTACCGCACTTAGAGAAACTTTGTATTTTGTATCTCGTTTAACCCTGGTATTGTCATTGGCGTGCCATATCTATTACTATCCTTTATCTAAGCCAAGAACTTAATAGACAGAGCCACGGCGTGCCCGCTCTTGAAACAGCAATATTTTTTTGAAATGTTGCCAGGTTGACAAATATTTAACCATATTTGTGCAAATTAAACGATAGTTAGAATGAGGTCTGTAACTTGGTCCTAAATAAGAAACTTCGTAACAAATATTTTATTGAAAATCACAACGTTTATCAAAATACATAATTATTTAAAAGTAAATCTACCACCCTTTCTATTCATCCAAGCGTCAGTCTTTAAACGTCCACTGCTGGACATTGGCCTCCCCAAGAGAGCATCAGAACTAGCGGGCTTGTGCTGACTGCATCCAACGGCTCCCTGCAGCTTTGACCAAATATTTGATCCATCTGGTGGGAGGCCATATTAAGCTGCGGTATCCGATACGTGGTCGCCACTCGAGAACCTTTTTTCCCAACGGTTGTCAGTTCGTCGAGCGATATGGCCTGCCCATTGCCACTTCAGCATACAATCCCGGCAGGCTATGTCGGATATTCACGTTCTACGGATCTCCGTAATAAGAATTCGATCACGTAGAGAAATACCAAGACTTTGAGCCTTGATGCAAGATAAGTATTGCTTCTCCATAAATTGTCGTTTTGTTCGATATCTCATCTGATAAATAATAATAAGTTATATTCAATAAAAAAATAGTACATAAGAATACAATTAAATTATCTTTTCTTTCTTTTCTAGATCAAGTAAGTAAAGAATTATCATCACAATGGGACAATTCTAAAGCGGGCCACCCACACGGCAGGACGAGTACCACGACCTTATGTGTTGCCACCTACCATTTGGGGTTTGAATATATCTTATTTAATTTTGTTTTATTCCTGGGTTTTGTTTTGAAACCCTTAAACCGCAGGCAGGTGTCACAAGAGGGAGATCAAATCAGTTTCTAGATTATGACTACAGAGGTACAGCGGTAGTCATAATCTAGAATTGAGATTTACTTACAAAGTTGAAGTATAAAGACTTTAAAAGCTATACTTACATGAACTTTCTTATTATGTATAATGAAACATCAATAAAATGTCGTGAAACATATTTTGGGTATTTCGTCGGTTGCCTCGTTTTCCCGTAACATCCACCCATTTTGATCTTGCATCTGGATTAGAGGAAAACCTAAAATGGTAATTTTTTATAATCATCTCATAAATAACCTATAATTTATTTGTAATTAAGCGAAAACTGGGCAAATTAAATTCGCAATAAGGCAGCACCGAAACATTCTCAGTAGGTAATAACCATAGATATAGTATAATATCTATGGTAATAACAACTGCCTTGTTGGTGCAGTCATAGTGCAGCGGTAGTGCGCTGTGGTGGGCGAAACCGTTATATTTTTATTTTTATAACTCGTTATACATTATACTATATTTTTATAACTAATGTTTGACAGAGTCATAATATAAATTATAATTGCATACGCAGCTAGAATAGGTACGCTTAAAAAAAAGCCGGTTCAAGACGTTGGTTGGTTGTTGGTTTATATGTACAAGTGTCCCCACCCCATGCTTTCCCACGGGTGACGTATGAGCCGACTCGACATCAGATGGGCCGTTGCTCGTCTGCCACTACATACAATAAAAAATAATTTGGAAAATCCAAAAGTGCACACATCATAATCTTCATTTTTCACAATAAAATTGATTATTTCATAACTAATAATGTATTGGTCTTACTAAGTAGTTTTCAATAAATCACATAGATAGCGTTAATTACAAAAACTACTAATGAGGTTTTCATGTCTTATACGCCATCTAGCGCTAATTTTAAGAAGTACTACTATATTGGTCTATAGAAATAGTTCAAGTAATTCTCACGAAATAAGATATAGCGTTGCGCTGGTTTTAGAGTCGATCGTAAATATTCACTATTTTTTGTTTATTTAATAACAATTAAACCATATCGTATCAGACCGTGAAAAGTACCTAAAAGGGCTCTATTCGTAATCATACTAATTCGTAAAAGAAAAAATAAGAATCGATGAGTAAAGTATTTTGGTCGTTATCGTGTTACCTACAACAAACGGACGTCCAAGATAGAACTTTTTCAAACAGTTTTTTAACTAGTTTAAATAACAAAAATGGTATCAAAAATATAATGAGTGTTAAAAATAGGGTTTTTTCTTGATATGTGTATGTATATATTATTTTACAATTGCAATAGGATATATGATAAATAGAGACATTTTAAGTTAGAGAAAACAGTTTTTCTTCGTGAAACGAGAATAGTACACACCTCGACGCTTCGCATATGAGGCGTGCAAAAAAAATCCATCAATCATAATATTTACACTTAGAAACAATATTATACAATTATTATTTACAGACCTACACTAATTTAAATTATTTACAATAACTATAAAAAGAAAAAATAAGACTCGATGAGTAAAATATTTTGGTCGTTATCGTGTTACCTACAACCATGAACTTAATAAAAAGAACGGACTGAGCCTTGCTAACAAAAGATTGTGTCACGCAGAGTCGGCCAGTTCGCTGTACGTATATGCCGACACGCACACATTCACACCTTAGTCGGCCATTGCGCGAGTAAACGTTATCACAGTCGGTACGTCTACGCTGCAATAAAATATCAAAATACAGCATATCTTGTGTAGTAAAATGGTGAAAAACCCTAGTGACAGACGGAAAAAAATCCAGGAGTCACGTTTCATAGGTAAATGAATAATTTAATCACTTAGTTCCCGATTTTATACATTAAAATTTATATTAATTCACCAGAACAAAATAATTCATCACAATGCCGGTATTGCACATATTCGCTAGTGGAAATTACCCGAAATATGGGAATTTTATAGTTTATATTTATGAGGTACTATTGTCTAGGTTAAATTACTATACTTTGATTTTTTATTTTGTAGACTAAAATGATATTTGATTGCCACGTATCATTAATAGTGTTGTTGTAGTCTGAGTATATCGAAAACACATAATTAATATATTTTTTTTATTATAATAAATTTTCTGATGGTTTATTAATTTGAATTTGCGTTGATCAGTAGTATAAGTAGCATGAATTTATTATTGTAGCATTTATAAAATCTAAATTAAAGTAAGCATACCTATTTTAATATGTTTTCTATACTATTATAAAGCTGTAACAAAGCTGTGTCTGTACATTTAAGATATTTTAGAAAAAAATACTGTAATAGCCTATATAAGCGTATCTAAACACAAAACGATTTTTTTAATTTTTTGTCTGTTTATCTGTTTGTTTGTTTGCGCATCACGCAAAAACTGCTGAACGGATTTTGATGCAACTTTTTGTTTGATAGCTCTTGTTTACACTTAACAACTGGTATATATTTTATACGCTACTTTATCGGGAAGCTGAGATATAACCCAAAAACTAACTTTTGGCTGCAGCGGAGCTGCGAGGAAAGGCTAGTAACGTAATAAAATTGCATTTGCGAGTGTTATTTATGTTCATAAGAAAATCGCATTTAACGAAAGCGACTTAAAATAAGGTGATAGATGCCCACCGTAAATGTCTATTTGTCTGCTTATTATCATTTTAGTCAAAATGGAAAAAATAAAAGCCGAACTTTCTTAATCACAATTTATTTCTGAAATATTATTTTCAGAATCTACATTTACTAAGAATCTTTCTGTTACATTGTCAATAAGGTGAACGAGTAGCATCATTTTATTTCGTTACTTTAAGTATAATAAAATACTCGATATATCTCAACTACCATTGCAGTGTCAACAACTTTAGCCCTCAGTAAATAATTATTTAATTTCAGCCATTTTAAAACATGTTATTTCTTGCGACACGCCCCTTTACCTGTTATATGGGATTTGATTTACAGTGCTAAGGAAGTCTTTTGAGATGCTGACACCATATTCAACAGTGAACTCCTCAACTACATTTTTTGATAATAAGTCTTTTCTTTTGTAATGATTTACAGTGATTCTGCTTTAATCAGTGTATTAATTTATTAATTGTTTACATTCTTTGAGTTTAGCCACTTTCGAACTGGGCCTTACACCACCCTGTAGTGGCAGTTTTATTCTACCTTATGGGAGCGGTAAGAAGAGTTATCTAATACCAAAACGAAATCATCAAAATTACCTTTAGCCACTCTTCAGAATATTCTATTTTAATAATACTATATCTGCTTACAATTAGAAACTGTAGTTATTTTTGCACTATTAACCTTTTCAAATAGTACGGTATATTTCATATACATTTCCAATAAATTTATCTGCCAACCTGTTTTTTTTAATATGTATAATAAAAAGGGTAAATTTCATTCAGACATAGATAGCCGCCGTCATTAAGTATCTTCAATTTTGTCTTAGCGAGGCGCTGTCCGTTCCTTTTATACGTCCATGCCTACAACAAACGGACGTCCAAGATAGAACTGTTTCAAACAGTTTTTTAACTAGTTTAAATAACAAAAATGGTATCAAAATATAATGAGTGTTAAAAATAGTGTTTTTTCTTGATATGTGTATGTATATATTATTTTACAATTGCAATATATGATAAATAGAGACATTTTAAGTTAGAGTAAACAGTTTTTCTTCGTGAAACGAGAATAGTACACACCTCAACGCTTCGCTTATGAGGCGTGCAAAAAACATCCCACAATCATAATATTTACACTTAGAAACAATATTATACAATTATTATTTTATACCTACACTAATTTAAATTATTTACAATAACTAATCGTTGTCACTATAAGACCAACTTGCGAAAGGCTCGGTTCGTAAATCGTCGTCGTGATAGCAGTTAAAACTTTAAATCAAAAGCATACAGTTTGACTAACAAAAATAATATATAATATTTATATAACACAACCTATTTCAACAACACTCGTCTTTTTTTTTTAATTTTTTTATTATAGACTTTGGCAGTGCCATCAGCCTAAACGGATCTTAAAAACTATTTACAAAATTTACATAAAAATTATTGGACAAAAACGATACAAATAAAAAAAAAAATTGTCTAACAGCAAACTAAAAACTAAATAGTTTCTATCGTATTTATAACAAAATTATAAATTGAATTATATAATGATGGAAATTTTAGTAAATTTTGTACAGAATTCGGAACGTGGTTTACAATGTCTAGGCATTGATTTTTTTTTTTATTATAGGCTTTGGCAGTGCCATCAGCCTAAACGGATCTTAAAAACTATTTACAAAATTAACATAAAAATTATTGGACAAAAACGATACAAATAAAAAAAAAAATTGTCTAACAGCAAACTAAAAACTAAATAGTTTCTATCGTATTTATAACAAAATTATAAATTGAATTATATAATGATGGAAATTTTAGTAAATTTTGTACAGAATTCGGAACGTGGTTTACAATGTCTAGGCATTGACAAAATAATAATAACCTATCTAAATTGAACTTATTACAATTATAAAAAATGTGATGTGGGTCACAAAAATCGCAATTATTACAATATGTGCATGATGCATCACGAATAACATTAATTTTAAACAAATGAGAAGGAACTCTGAAGCTCTACTACTAGCTCTACTCTATACGCAATCTAGACATAGTAACTATATAATGTCTACCATGGAATTTAGAGTCCTTTTCAAACCATGTCTTAAGAGACGGGGTAGGTTCAATCTCTTCTAACCATTTGCCCTTAGTAATCCTACTATGACTTAAAAGCATATTCCAACGCTTCATCACAATCTGTTTCAGGAATGGGACTAGATCAGTAAATGGAACCTTGCAAGTGCAAGAAGAGCAGTTTTGAGACTTCGTCAAACTATCAACGAATTCGTTGCCCATGATTCCAGAGTGACCTGGAACCCAAGCAAATTCTATTGTAATTTCTGTCGCTCAGAATGCTGACATAATGTCTTATTTTGTATAATAAATAATTGTGAGAAGCTGATATAGTTTTGTTTTTGAGTGCTTGCAATACACTCATAGAGTCTGTTAATATTAAGTATTTATCATTCATTAATTTATAATTACATATAACATATTCTAGAGCATGTATAATTGCGAGAGCTTCAGCTGAAAATACAGAAAATAAATTATGACAACAATATGCTCTGCTTAACTTTAAACAAGGAATATAAAAAGCAAAACTAGTCCTATTTGAAGTTTTAGATCCATCTGTATATATAGCAGTAAAATTGCTTTTGGTTTGTAAGAATTCTAGAAAATCAAATTTATGTGTATATTTGTGTATAATGATATGAATTTCCTTGATAGTATCACAATATCTGAGAGAGTAACATGGGAGAGTTTTTGACCAAAATATGATGTCTTGAAATTCATAGTTTAGAAAAGAAATTGATTCACTTAGAGATGATGTTACCCGTAATGAACTGTGGTTATAATCAGGGAAAGTGAAGTTTTCCAACCATCTTGAAACAACTTCATTGTCTCTGCTCACTAGTTTAAGGCAGTATTTGTCAGTAATATATGAAAGTCTAACTGTTAAAGGGACAATGCCAGCTTCAACTTCTAAAGAGTTAATTGGAGATGAGGACATGGCACCCAAGATTATACGTAGTGCTCTGTTTTGAATAAGATCCAATTTTTTAAGTAAATGAGTAGCTGCATTGTAGTAAAACATGCAACCATAGTCAAAATAGCTGCGCACTGTAGCTATGTATAATTGTTTTAAAACTTTGGGATCAGAGCCCCATTTCAGCCCTGTTAAAGACCTCATGATATTTAATGTAAGTTCAGCTCTGCTACTTATATAATTTATATGTTCTACCCAAGATAATCTATAATCCAGAATAATACCTAGGTATTTATAGCAACTATTCACTTGTAAAATTACATTGTTGTATAGTAATCTAGGCTTAAATTCACCATTTCTAGAAAAAGCAACCACAAGACTTTTATTTGTATTAATATCTAACTTTAATTTAGAGCTGAGAGTAGTGTGTAAAACTTTTAAACAACTATTCATTACTGATTCTGCTTTTTTAATATTGGAATCCTGACTGTATACTACTAAATCATCAGCATATAATATGTACTTAACAGATGTAGGTATATTTTTCATTAAAGAAACTAAACTTAAAATAAAAATTAATGGTGAAATTACAGAACCTTGTGGACTACCCTTGTAAGATATATTTGGACCATAAATCTGATTTTTTACTTTCAGTTTTACTTTGCGTTCATGGAGGAAATTGAATAGCCATTCAAGTAACATTCCCGGCAACCCAAGTTTATACAGACTCTTGATTAAGAATCCATGATCTATGTTGTCAAAAGCTCCTTTTATATCAAAGAAAACAGCTATGGTATGCTTATAATCATGGAAACCATTGTAAATGTCACCAATCAGGCAACTTAAACTATCTATAGTGCTTTTCCCTTTGCGAAAACCAAACTGATTATCTGGTATTATTACATTTTTTTCTACATACCATTCTAATCTGGATTTTAACATAGTTTCAAATAATTTTGAAAAACATGAAGTCAGTGAAATAGGTCTATATGAATCTAGATTTCTAGGATTCTTATTAGGTTTTGGAATAGGAACTACATGTTGTTCTTTCCAACTATCAGGAATTTTTTTAGAAACCCACAATTGGTTGAAAATTTCTAATAGCAATTGCTTAGAATTATCTGTAAGATGTTTTATCAAAATATAAGAATACCCATCAGGGCCAGGAGTTGTGTTTTTTTTTATTTTCTAGAGCGGTAGTAAATTCAGTTATATTGAAAGCCTCTAGTAACCATTTTGCTGAATTATGTCCAGTACTGTCAAAATATTTTTTTAAGTTTAAAGTACTGAACTGTTTCAAAGGGCATATTTTATCTAAATAATTTCGAGCATTGTCACTGTCTTGTAAATAATAAATGTTACCTAGTATATTTTTAGAAAACTTAAATTTGCGAATATGATTCCAAATAATTTTAGCTGGTGTACACCTGTTAAATGTGGAGCAAAGAGTACTCCAACTTAGACGCTTTTGTTCCAGAATAATAAGCTTTTTCTTGGCATCAAGTTTTTTATATATTATGTAGTTTTCATAATTAGGAAATCTTTTATACGAATCTAATGCAATCCGGGCCTCAAAAACTGCTCTTTTACATATATCATTCCACCATACAGATTTTTTCTCTACCCTTTTATAATTAAAAGCAGAAACAGTCCTTTTTGTGGTAGATAATACTAGAATTAATTCTATATTCTTAATGAACTTATTGTAATCGAATAAAGTATCACCTGTGAGGTGAAATTTTGAAAATATGTTATTACATTCTTCTTGGAATTTACTCCAGTCAATTTTATTGTAATTAATAGGAGGTGTAACACACGAATTAAATTGATTACAATTTTTGTTTAGCTTGTGATTTTGATTAGGATATATCAGACTTAATTGAACAGGGTAGTGATCACTGCTCAAAGGATCATCTGATACGGAAAATTTGCAGCTAGAATTTAATGGAGTTGATACAAAAACTAAATCTAAAACACTGGCATTTTTACCAAAGGGTGCTAAAGTAGTGGGGTTATGATCGTTAACGCACACAGTATTGTGGTTTTCCATAAACTCCTGTAATAAATTACCTCTTTTATCGTTTCTGTTTGAGCCCCAAGAGGTGTGGTGGGCATTAAAATCACCAATAATAATATAATTACGGGATTTGATTTTAGAGAAAGCATTACGTAACAAGTCTAATTTAAATCTTCCAGGTGGACAGTAAACGCATAATATATCAATAGAGAGAGTGCTAAGATGCAGTGTTATTAATATATTTTGAAATGTATATGAAGATACAGTTCTAACAACATCTACTGAGTATTTATTTTTAACAGCAACAAGTACTCCACCATGAGGTCGTTCCGAATCCGCTCTAACTATATTGTAGCCTTTAAGTTTAAATGATTTTGTATGATTTAGCCAAGTCTCATTTAGTAAAATTATATCTATATCCAGGTCAAGAGAATTAATGTAGTTGATAAATTGATCTAGTTTGGAGTAGATACTTCGAGCATTCCAATGTAATATATTAAGTTGTGAATAAAACATAAATGTTACTTAAAGTTAGCTATTAAGGACTCTTTTATTACTCTGGACGAAACAGTAAAACCCTCCTCTTCCTTTCTTTGTAAAATGTCTATTATAGTTTTTGTAATACTATTTAATACAATATCTGAATTAATTATCTCTGAGATGGTGGCTCTTTTCTGGGGAGAAGGCCCCGTTAGTGGTGTAGGTCTGTTATGCTTAATAACATTACTAATTGTATTCGGTAAGGGAGGAAAATTTGTTTTAATGTTTTTCCCAGTAACAGTTGCATAAGTCATATTTCCTAAGATTTTGTTTTTTAATGTCAGATAATTTCGCAGACTTAACAGGACATGAATTAGATATAGCTACATGGGAGCCACTACAATTGGAGCATTTAACATTAGTTTTATTAGGACAATCTTTATAGTTATGGTTTTGTGAACAGATGGAGCAAATCTGGGCGTTTTTGCAACTTCCACTGCCATGATTGAATTTATAACAATTAAAGCATTGTAAAAGTGGCCTTACGTATTCACGAACGTCGAACCAAATGTTGTCGTAGGTCACGTGGTCGGGTCTTGACGTAGACAAGAAAGTTATCAGGACAGTTCTAAGGGGGAGGAATGTGCCGTCTTGAAGCTTCTTTTGGAAACGTTTGACACCTATTACTTCGCAGCGAGCTTCCAGGTTACGAAGGAGATCTTCTTCAGAAATATCAATTGGAACAGTTATGATGCCTTGAGATTCTATATGGTCAAATGGAATTTTGGCAATCCACTTATTTTGTTGTAATAAAGACTTGTTTAAGATAAAGCTGTTAGCATCTGTTTTTGTTTTAAAATAAATTTTTATGAAGTAATTGCTGGTTTGTTTCACAAAACTGATACCGGAGACTTTGTTCTTCAATATAAAATTTACTTTAAAAATATCTACCTTGCATCTTTCATCACCAGCATCAATTGATAGCAAAATGGGATATTCTTGTCTTTCCTCGGTGTAAATATGATGACAATCTTTAAACAGGCCCCTTTTAGTTGAAATAAATTTGAGAGACATCTTATTCAATGGTGCAGTTTCGTTGTCGGAAGATAGTAATTTTCTTTTTAAATCCTTACCGCCACTTGATTCATTCATATCGAATTATAACTAATTATAAAACAACCCAAGCGCTTATAATTAATTAAAAACAGCTAATGTTAAGCAATTAAAATTTAAATAATATTATTTAATTCAAAAGACGCGCCTACTGGATTCACAACACTCGTCTCGTCAATGCGCATAGAGTAAAGTAATCATACTAAAATCGTCAATGCGTCAATACATTATATGCAAGAGCCATTAAACAAGAAGATAATACATTATATGATTATACAACAGTACAACTTGATAAACTACATAATTTGTGATTCTCATTATGAACGAACTTCACGCAAATATCAATGTTGTAAAATATATGTTTTGTAAATGTTATATTTTAATGTAGGTAATATTAGTTTTTATATCTATTCATCGAGAGCTCATATTAGTATAAACAAAAAACCGCTCGCTATATATTACCATGAAGTACGCTATGATTGTTGCCCACGCGTCCACCCAACGATGAATGACTCCGATTATTTCCGAGCATTGCCGAGTATTGACGATTCGGTGGGAAGACAAACTATTTTTGTTAGACGCAGTTAGATATCGCTGCTACGTTAGTACCTCTTGAGTAATATTGTTCTGTGGTTAGTACCCAAAGAGTATGTAATAACCTACATGTTATTCTGTGTCGCTGCTGTGTAATAATAAATATTATAACTGTCATGGTTGATTTATGATAATTTGCTGTATGGTTAGAAATGAATAATGAGTTTTATAATTTCTTGTATGTTATATCGCCCACCTGTGCCGGTGCAACTGCTGATCATGGGGTCTCAGGTTCGATCCCCGGGTCGAACAACGTTATTGGGCTTCTTCGTAAAAAGAAAAATTTTCAGTAGCAGTCCAGAATTTGGAAATGTGCCCGGTAGACAGCAATAGGCTCGCCCCTTATTACGTGGGACTTAAACATAGCTGGCGAACCGTGGGTGTGTAATACACCTCTGCCTACTCCTTCGGAGAATATAGGCGTGATGCTATGTAATAGAAATTTAGTTATAAAACATGTTTTGCGAGTGTATTTTAGCAACAATTATAATTTCAAACAATTACCTATAAATTTTTATATCACCATAAATCACGGATTTTGAAAGAAAAATGTGTGTCAGCTTCGTCGCATACGAGTGTGTTTGAATATGCAATAGGCAAAGTTATACCTACTACTAAAACCATGTATGTAGTTATTTTTCTTCTATTCTATTTTTCTTAGTGATTCGATAAAAAATTATACGTCAAACATATTCATGCAATGGGATGGGAATATTCTGTTACCGTCTGTAAGGAATGGTCAAAGTAAAAGATGTGCAAGATACGTTGCGCATAAAAAGATAACGCTTGTATTAATTTCATATTCAATAGGTACTATAAATACTTCAAATTCAATAAATACTAGGGGCCTTATATGAAAATTGATTTCAACTCCAAAAACGTTAAATTCGGATAATTCGTTTCAGAATTCATCACGGACAAACACTGTGACGGGGAATTTTATATTATGTAGATTTGCACTAAAATTGCTTGGTCATTTATAGGTACAAAGCGCTAAAATGTGAAAGAGAAAATATAGTACCGATAGGCAAAGTGCAAGCATAGGTGGGGTTTGAACCAGCACCTTTCGAGACGATCGCGCTCTGAGTAATTAACTGAAAGATAATATCAAAAATTACAGAAATTCCTAACGTAATGGATGTATTAAAATTAGTGTTATAATTATTGTTACCTACTATTTTCAGTACCTAAATAAAACCTACATAAGTGTTACTTTTTCCATGAACTTATAAATTATAATGTTGAAGTTGTGTTGTCATTGAATTGAATTGACATAGATACCTACAGTATTGACGAACATGTTACATTTTAAAATCAATGCTAATTTTTATGGTGTTTCTAATATTTTATAAAATAACATATGTCACAAATAAAAATGCAGGCAGTGCAATATTTAGTAGTGCTCAAATTTATTTGGATTGTTGGACAAGAGACGACATTGCCAAATTGCAGGCTAGAAGATCATTTGAAGAAATAGTACCACCCCCTGTAAACCCCGAAAAAGTTAATAGACAATATGTAAAGGATAGTCTTAAGTATTTCAGAAATGCATTGATTTCTGTACAAAAGGGCGTGGATCGTCACACCGCTGAAATACTCAAAGAAGCTGTAGCTGATACTTTGGGGGCTCATCTAAGATGTGAAATTCTGCCAACTATTCGATTTGCATACTACGCTGGTTACATACCTTTGAGGACTGCGAGAGAACTTCATGATTTCTACGATCAAATCAAAGTTATTTTAAATACTCAAGGGTTGGGATGGAAACAGCCGCAACGAATACCTGAATGGTCAAACTTGACTGTTTCTAAAATATTGATAGGATCCGGAAAGCTCTTAGACCCTTGTGCTTGTCTAGTCATTAGACGCGATGCCAACAATTGTATTCATTTGCCATCTCCACGGTTAGACGATAGCAAAGAACCCTCAGCAATCGCATTGCCATTTAAAAGTGAAGGTCTAGTGAGTCTTAGTTCCCCGAATGCAGAAAATATTCTTTTAAAATATTATACAACCGTCTCTAGATGTTTGTTGCATAGTTCTCCAGTTAATTGTCGTCATGCAGATGTTGTTAATTTTAACAACGAATTATGGCATTGGATGAAACGTGACATAGCCCCACACTTAGTAGATGAAAAGTTGTACGCAGCTTATGGCGGGGTTTTGAGAATAGCTGCCGCTGTACAAACATATGGGAAAGGTTTGTCTCGACGTAATCTTTTTGAATACCAAGAGGCTGATGTAACTAAATGGAAACCGTGGAAATCATTAACGGAATCTTATGTTTATATCAATGCTGATTGGACTCCGACTTTGTACGTCAGTGTAGTTATTTTGACTGCAATAGTCATATGCTTTTTGCAGATTTGTTATAACTATATGTTTGGAGATGCAAATCCTTGTAGTTGCAGATCACGGAGACCTTACTCAAAAAAAGCTTATGCTAGAGTAAACACTTCCTTTCCTGCAATTGTACCACAAGATAGTGCGGTATTTTATAATAATGAAAAGCGATCAAAATGTCTTGATAAATCCAAGCCATCTTCAATGAATTCGATAAAAACACAGAAAGTTTATGATTTGAATGATAATAAAGAAAAAATTATGTCTGTCCTTTTAAGTGATAATGAAAACAGTTCTGCTGACTCTACAACGTCGAAGGGTGAAAGTGAGGAAGAATACAATCGTCGAATTGATGTTAATTTAGCAGATAGTAGGTCAAAAAGTCCCCCAAAATTAGAGACATCTATAGATCAACTAAAAATTGAGAAGGTGCGAACACCACGATCTGAGAAAAGAGTCACAGCGCCTATGTATTCAACGAGTACTTTGACACGTTCAGATGTGACTTTCCGCGAACCAGTACATCAGAGCGAGTCAGCGTGGTCAGCAACTACTTCTAGTACATCGGGCAAGAGTGCTAGTAGCACAAGTTCAAAGTCTCATAGTCAAAGATCAAAGAGTTCAAGAGATTTAGCGTGGGCTCGTAATGTTATCGCCCGAAATTCTCGGAGAGGAATGCAGTCGTTGGGTACGGAACTAGATTCGTACATTACACCTTCATCACGTAGGTAGCGTAGATAACCTTTCTGATGTAAGTATTGTATTGGGAAAATGTTTAATTTGTAGAATATTTAGTTAGATAATGGTATTGTGTAAGACATGTTGCATATTTAAGATGTTATGATTTTTAAGAGAGAGTATTATATTGTTAGATTAAAGACTGTTTTATTTAATTACGAGCTTCTTCTCGCGGTTTCGTCTGCGAGTACTTCATAATTTGGTCCATATAGTCGTTTAGGCATATCCCAATCCCTTATCAGGGTAAAAATATTCAGGGTAATAATAATTTATCTGTAAGTACCCATATCAAATTCCGTTGCACCCCGTTTAGTTGTAAGGTTTATATGCCCAAAATAGCTAAAATTCTACGGGAACTATATTTTTTTTCGGTATAAATTCATATACTACTCTGTCAAGAAAGTACCGGGCAAAGATCAATAATACACAAAAATTTTTTTATTCATCCAAATTTATTTTATCACCTTCAAAGTATGCTCCTTCAGATCATTCATCCAATCATCAAAACATTTTTTTAACGCTGTTTCCGGAATTGAGTTCAGTTCTCGCCGCGAATTCTCCTTTATGTCTTCTACCGATTGAAAACGGGTGCCACGAAGTGGTAATTTGAGTTTAGGAAAAAGAAAGAAGTCGGCTGGAGCCATATCTTTTTTTTTATTGCATGTAGTGGCAGACTAGCCACGGTCCATCTGATGGTAAATGATAACCGTCGACTATACCGAGAGTATTGTCAAGCCGCTGCTCACCAATTCATTTCACAGATATGAAATGAAATATAAACGGCTATCTCCTGCTACAGCCAAAACGCAACGATGTGCTTCATGGCCGGTCACACGGGAGATGGTGGTACCAACCCGCTCGGGCCCACTTGGTACCCAGCCCTACCACCAGTCATGCAATGGATGATAATTGCTTATTTCCCTTAGTCGCCTCATACGACACCCGTGGGAAAGATTGGGGTGGTGACACTTGTATTCTTAGTCCGTCACCACACGGACAAAGAACAATATATACAACAATACACACCAATATCTGGTGAACATGGTGGTTGCTCGATGGTATTTGTTGAGTGTTTGGACAAAAATTCATTCACAATGATGGCCTTGTGCGAAGGCGCATTGTCGTGGTGCAAATTCCAAGGATTTTCTTTCCTCAAATCTGGCCCTTTTGTCGAATTTGCTCTCTTAAACGCCGCATAACGCTCAAATAATATTCTTTATTTACCGTTTGATCTTCTGACAAGAATTCCGAGTGCACAACACCGCGATAGTCAAAGAAAACAGTCAACATGACTTTGACTTTTGATCGACTTTGGCGTGGTTTTCTCGGTTTCGGTTCAGTTGGAAGTTGCCACTCCGAAGTTTGTTGACTAGTTTGCATGTCAAACTTGTAAACCCACATCTCGTCACCGGTGACAATGCGTTTCATGAATGTTGGGTCGGAATTGACTCGTTCTAGCATGTCCTCAGCGACTCTCATTCGATTGAGTTTTTGGAGAAAATTCAGGTCTTTTGGGACTATCCGAGTGGAAACATGTTTCATACCCAAGTGATTATTTAAAATGGTACGGATCGACTCGTGAGACACAGAAAGTTCGGCGGCTATCTCACTCAAAGTTGAAAGAGGATTTTCAGTCACTATTTCCTTCACTTTTGCAAAATAGCACGTGTTTTTGATAAACTCGATTCACCGTAAGCCTTCTGTAACATTTTCAGTGACTCCGAACACGAAATTCCATTGGCGATGCAAAAGACAAACTCTTTGTTCGATGTTTTTGTCCATTATGAAATTCGCAATACACACTAGATATGATATAACTAAAAACAGCACTGTATTTAATATAAATAACAGATGCAACTCAAGCTCCGCGCCAAAATGGATAACAGTTGTGCCAATCTAACAACAACAAAAGAAAAAACAAAAAATTTAATTTGGAACCATAAACAAATCATCCATTCCCGGTACTTTCTTGACAGAGTAGTATGTTAATCCAGTGTCTCATCTATTTACCTACCAAATTTTACCTCCATTCGCGTAGTCGTTTAGGCATGATTGATGGACAAACATCCATACATCTTTATAAACTTTCACATTGTCAAATGTCTGTACATTAAGTAGTATATATAATGTACAGACAGTTGATAATACAGATAGCCCATTAATCACGTGATGTTTTTATTAAGCAATTTTTTAAGCCTCCCCCTGGTAATACGTCACGCCGTTTTTCGATTGTTTAGAAATCGCGCGTTCAACCACAAAATAAACGCACGTGATATGCCACTAAATCCCCCTTGTTATATTTCGTGATTTTGACGACCCCTTATCTGTAGGCACCACAAATAGTACCTAGATACCACAGAACATTTTTACTCTATGAGGTAGGTACTCGACTATACCGAGAGTATTATCAAGCCGCTGCGCACCATTTCATTTCTCAGATATGAAATGAAAGAATAAACGACTATCTTCTGCTACAGCCAAAACACACTGACGTGCTTCATGACCGGTCACGCAGGAGACAGTGGTACCGACGCGTTCGGGCCCGATAGCAAGTGAGTACTCTCACTTGGTACCCAGCCCTACCACCAGTAATGCAATAAATCGTGATAATTGCGTACTTCCCTTAGTCGCCTTCTACGACACCTGCGGGAGAGGATGGGGTGGTGACACTTGTATTCTTAGTCCGTCACCACACGGATAAAATTTATACTCAGAGACTCGCTTCCGTACGCGAACATGCTTTGTGCTTACCTATGTTATAAATCTCTACAATAAACAAGGAGACAAGTCTTTGTTAGGAGACCTGCTCTAGGGATTTCTTTTGCGTGGTGCTTAAAAGTAGGCAGGTATACGCATAATCTCACTTCGACAATTTGTTTATATTTATCTCGGCAAAAACGTAGCTTAATATGCGCTCCTAAAACTTTCATTAGATTTTTTCGTTAGTTAAGTATTATCATGCACCCCCTCCGGAAGGCTTCTTGAAACAAATCGGTCTTAAGTTTTAATTCTTGTATCATAGCTAAATTAAATTTTAATTATTTTCACCCAGTTAAGATACACTACCTATTGGTCACCAGTCACCACGCAAAATAAGGGAAGTACTGATCTATATTCTAGCTAGAGATTACTTTCCTGCGCCATTTATCAAAACAGTAGGTAACAATTATTTTTTGGAATAAAATTGGCTAGGCTTGAATCTTCTAGCCACTGAAGTAATCCAACACAGTAGGTACCAGTGGTCCGTCAACACAGGTGGAGAGGTGGAGAGACGGCACACGGCGGGTTGCTTTAGTGGGTGCGGGCCCCACACTACCCTGTTCGTTGCCCCGAACGACGGGGTGTGCGGTTAGGTACATTTTTTGCCGCCTAAACAGAAAAAAAAGCTTGAAGGCTTGAATCTTCTAAAAACTTCTCTGACCCTGAAAGGTAGATAGAGTAGTGCAAAGGAGTAGTGTGTCCTAAATAGAGAGGGTATAAGCGGCTTAAAATTGACAATGTGTTTAAACGTTATGCTTATTTTTGTAAGCGCGCTTTTAAAAGAGCTTTTCACTTAAGACGCTTTTTTCATAAAAGCTTCTAGTCGTTGAAGAATACGTTACTTCGACTTCCGTTATATTTATTGAAAAAGCGTACAATGTTGTGTTACCTATATACGTTAAGAAACACAATAAAATGATAACAATAAATGTACTTACCAAAAAACATACGTAATTAACCGTTTATTTATTATACTTAGTCGTTTTTAAATGGAGTCTTATCAATATTAATATAAGGTTACTTTTCAATTATAGTAGCATGGGTGAGACCAAAGAAAGAACTGTT
Source organism: Leucoma salicis (assembly GCA_948253155.1). Taxonomy (NCBI): domain Eukaryota; kingdom Metazoa; phylum Arthropoda; class Insecta; order Lepidoptera; family Erebidae; genus Leucoma; species Leucoma salicis. The sequence continues at coordinate 5,732,307 of OX411805.1, read as the reverse complement.
GTTGCAACTAGATTAATTACAAAATGTTATCCTGCTTCATGTACCTATAAGCACGTGCGAAGCTGGACCTTTATCTATACTACCCTTTCACCGCCGTAGGCAAAAGCTGGTGCTGCTGGTTATTTTAGGTTCCCTATATAATTGTGAAATAAAATGTGCACCAATTTTTGAATCTAACCAAGAGCTATTAATAAAACGGTTTCATCAAAATTCGTTCAGTATTTTTAGCGTAATGCGAAAACAAACATACTTATAGACAAAAATCATATAAAAAGTCATTTTGGGTTCAGGAGCACCTTTATTTTTGTTAAGGCAGGCAGAAATGTTCCTAACCGCACACCCCGTCGTTCGGGGCAACGAAAGTAGGGTAGTGTGGGGCCTTCACCCACTAAAGAATCCCACCGTGTGCCGTCTCTCCGCCTTTATTGGCGGGCCACTGGAACTATGTTAGTATGTTACATTCCTTCAGTGGTGGGTTCAGGAGTACCTAAATAGTCGAATGCAGTTATATTTTCCCATAATGTCTGTAGTATAATTATTGAATACTGTATAAATAACTCTGTTTCAGTTTTATAATAGTACAGATTTTGATTAAAAAAACGAAGACCCTGAAATCATGTCAGAGTTATGGGCGTATTGCCTTTGGACCATCCATCCATCAGCCTTTTAACGTCCACTGCTGGACATACGCCTCCCCAAGAGAACGCCACAACGAGCGGTCCTGTACCGACCGCATCCAACGGCTCCCCGCAGCTTTGACCAGATCGTCGGTCCATCCAGTGGGGGGCCGTCCTACGCTCCGCCGTCCGATACGTGGTCGCCACTCGAGAACCTTTCTTCCCCAACGGTTGTCGGTTCGTCGAGCGATGTGGCCTGCCCATTGCAACTCAGCATGGAAACCCGGCGGGCTATGTCGGTCACTCTCGTTCTCCTACGGATCTCCGTATTACGGATTCGATCACGTAGGGAAATACCAAGCATAGCCCGCTCCATGGCCCGCTGAGCGACTTTGAGTCTTGATACGAGGCCAACATTCAGCCACGTCTCTGTTCCATATGTCATCACTGATCAATGATAACACACACTGGTCGTAGACCTTCGTTTTCAGACACTGTGGAATATTAGATGAGAAAATCTTCCTTAGCTTCCCGAACGCTGCCCAGTCGAATAGGATTCGTCGATTGATCTTTTTCTCGATGTTGTGCCTACCTAACTGGACCGTTTGTCCCAGGTAGACATAGTGGTCGACAACTTCGAGAAGCGCACTCCCGACTAGGACCGGTGCTGAAATGACATGGACATTAGACATGACTTTCGTCTTGTCCATGTTCATTTTGAGACCCACTAGTCGAAAAACCCTGCTGAGATCATTGGGCATGGTGCCAAGGTCCTCCAGCGATTCTGCCATGACTACGATGTCGTCGGCATATCGAAGGTGAGTGATGTATTCGCCATTGATGTTGATGCCAAATCCGGTCCAGTCCAAGAGCTTGAAGACATCCTCCAATGCAGTGGTGAAGAGTTTCGGGGACATAACGACTCCCGGTCTAACACCTCTGTGCAGTTGGATCGGTTTCATACTCCTGTCCTGAACACGGACTGACATGGTAGCGTTTCTATACAAGCACTTCAGCACTTCGATGTACCGATAGTCAATTTGGCACCGCTGAAGAGACTGCAACGCCGTGTGGGACCGGCTACGAAGTGTGGGACCGGCTTTAGAATTGTCCCACCCCTACCCACGGGAGTCGTAAGAACCGACTGAGGGAATACCGGGGGAGTGGGCAGCAGCACTCCCTCGAGTATTAACAACATCCACTGCGATCGCCAACCCGCTTGCCAAGCGTGGCGATTACGGCATTATCCCCCATAATGAGCACACAGTTCTCTTGGGGAGGCCTATGTCCAGCAGTGGACGTCGAAAGGCTGATGGATGGATGGATGAAGGGACTGCAGCACCACCCACGTTTCGATCGAATCGAAGGCTTTCTCATAGTCCACGACAACGCCAGACATAGAGGCCGATTATATTCCTCGGTTTTCTGTATAATCTGGCGTAGCGTATGGATGTGGTCTATGGTACTATAACCTTTTCGGCAAGCGGCTTGTTCGGGAGGCTGGAAGTCGTCAAGCCTGTGCGTGAGTCGATTTGTAATGACCCTCGAAAACAACTTATAGACGTGGTTCAAGAGCGAGATGGGTCTATAGTTCTTCAAGAGTGTTCTGTTACCTTTCTTGAAGAACAGCACCACAACGCTTCTGGTCCATGACTCTGAAACGTCGCCCCCGAAAACGACGGAATCAAACAGCCTCTGAAAAGCTTTTAAGACCGGCTTTCCGCCTGCTCTCAGAAGCTCTGTGGTGATTCAGTCGTCTCCGGTGCCTTTCCGTTCTTTAGCTGTTTGAGAGCCATTTTGATCTCGTACAGGCTGACATCCGGGATATCTTCGGTAAAGTGCCGAGTTAGCTTGGATCTGGGATCTTGGACCAAGCCGACAACAGGACTCTGGGATCTGTACAACTGTCCATAGAACTGGTGGACCTCTCTCAAGATCTCATCTCGGGATGAAATGACAGTGCCATCGTTGGTCCTCAGCTTAGTCAACCGGCTTTGGCCGCCAGACAGATTTCTTGCGAACACTTTCGAGCCTTGGCTCCGCTCTATCGCCTCTTTAATGCGGATAGCATTAAATTGGCGAATATCGTATCGCACAGCCTTGGAGATCTGTGTGTTTAACCGACTCAGGCAGGACCAATCGGCTGAAGACTGGAGTGTCATTTCTTTTCTCCTTTCCATGAGCTTGAGAGTATGGTCCGAGAGTTAACGAGTCCTACTAACGCGATGGGCCTTGAACTAGGTCGACCCGACCGCGTGGACAGTTTGCACGAACCTGCTGTTCAAATCGCTCGCTAATTCGCACTCATCTAGACATTGGAAGCGATTTTGTAGTTCGAGCTGAAAGCTCTTGGGATTCTGGTATTGGACAGGTGATAGTCGGAGCGTAGACTTCATCAAGAGTGAACTCTCGACTTTCGTGCTAATATTCAAGATACACCTGACTAGTCGGTGATCACTGCCAGTTTTAATCCCGCTGATCACTGAGATCACCATTGAATATGTGTCGTTTGTCCGACAAGATGAAGTCCATCTCATGTTTTACTGATCCATCAGGACTTGTTTAGGTCCATTTCCGCTGGGCAATAATACCAAAATATCTTTTGAAAAAGTTGTTATTATTTTATAAAATCATACATATATACATATTGTCGCGCCTTTTTCCCGTAGGGATAGGCAGAGACCACTTCTCTCCACTTGCTACGATCCTGACACGCATCTTTCGCTTCATCTTCTTTCATCAGTGCTTTTATGCATGCTCGCTGGTTTCGAGTACTCTTAACCTGGCCTTCCTTAAGAACGTCTCCGATCTGATCAAAATACAGTAAAGACAATTGTGATGTGGAGATTACGTATGGTCGTTGGTCAGTGCGATAGCTCCCGCTCGCACTAAAGTTCTCTTTTTCCACATTCACAAATAATTTGTAACCTAAATTATAAGTCTTTAAAAAAAACTATTAAACTAATGCAAATTGAAATATTATAGAAATCGGAATATCTAAAATAAGTCTTTAAAAAACTATTAAAGTAATGACAACTCTCTAACTCATAAATATAAATAACTAAAATTATTTTGTTACAAACAACTTTTAGTATGATGTTACTTTAATAACCACATCAATAGTTACCATAGCAACGGTTGACATGTTATTGTGTGATAGTAGGTGTTATTATGATAATGAGTGTAGAAGTCTGAATACAATAGCAGATAAAAATATATATTTTGGATAGGAGTTTCGTAAAATCCTTTCTTAGTGAGCGTCTACGTCGCGAAAAGAGCATCTATGCAAAATTTCAAGTCAATCGGACGTACGGTTTCGGAGATATCGTGATGAGTCAGTGAGTAGTAAATCGCTTATATATATATATAGATGCCGTAATCCCCACGCTTGGCAGGCGGGTTGGCGATCGCCGTGGATGTTGTTAATACTCGAGGGAGTGCTGCTGCCCACTCCCCTCGGTATTTCCTCAGTCGGCTCTTACGACTCCCGTGGGTAGAAAGGGGTTGGACAATTCTAAAGCCGGCCACACACGGCAGGACCAGGTACAAAAAAAATAAAACAAGTTCTTATAAAATAATATAATTAATTTACAGAACATATTTATTATTTATCTTGCAAAAACAACACTTAATATACATATATACATCGAATAAAGATAAATATCTATACATACTTATATCACATTTTGTTTAACATAATTTGTACCTTAATCGAAAATAATAAAGGTATTGTCCAATTTTTTAAAAACGTGCAACGCCAATTAGATTGAACAGGGATTTTGATTTAAAGAACGATGGCTTTAAAAACAACTTTACTCGTAACATACATAAGTATATGCACAGTATTATTACAAAAACGGGCGTATGTAAAAGAAATGTGTCGATTAGTGTGATGTATATTTATATCATATTAGCATTAACGATTTCTACTATATATTTCATATGTGCAACATTAGTCTATTAAATAATAAGTATATATGATAGAATTTAGATTAACTAGAATATATTTTTTTATGTACACCGATTAGCAACTTTAATAATGGTGATAAAAACTATAATAAAATATAACACATGACTGTTGATTAAAATGTGTTTACATGTCATTGTTTGCGATAAAGTGGTTTCAGACGATTTCGACAAATGTGCAATGTCACAAAATTAAAGCGTATTACGCAGTTTGTAAACGGGTACCAACATTTTACAAATTTTTGACTGAATGTAAGCACCAGATTCCTACACAGATATATAACCCGGTGTTTCAGTTTCTTTACTCAAAGTTTATTGAGTACCTACTTTCAATTTTCTCATGTGAACACATTTATTTTTCCAGTGTCTGGAGACGAAGGTCTACGACCAGTGTGTGTTACCGGTGATGACTTATGCCCGGTTCCTATAATAATAAAACTGGTGGTTTTACTTACAATCGGTAGAATATTCTACCAGGCGTAAGTAAAATCTGTTCCTATAAAATACGAGTCGTAAGTGAATTAACTGACAGTTTGCGACTAACGGATGGGAGGGTTTTCAGTTACGATCCGTAACAACAATCTATGGAAACGCAGATTTATGGTGCTTCTATAAAAAAAAAACAACCGATATTTATGTTGTCAAATATACCAACCGTAGATGACATGTTTACCGGCCAATTTCGGACGGTTTTTAGAAGTCGTGTGCTGGTATATGGTTATTGAGGCTTAAAAGGGAAAATATATCGAACTCTGAGATTGAAATGGAGACTGTATTATTTTACTCTTCGATACTGATATAAGAGCGATTTTGATTCAGATGAAATTTGTTTTTCATTTTAGTTGTTGGGTTTAAAGATAATCTCGAGCCTTAAATTCGGGTGGTTCATTGAATCTAAGGCAAAAGCAGCGGCAAGGAAGCTTGGCGTACTTGCGAAAGTGTGACAGTATTTTACGTCACGGCAGCTTTTAATGTTATATAAAACCTAAGTCCACTCATGCATGGTGTAGTATATTTTCTAGTTATACGCATTTCTCTTTGGGTACTTAGTTGTCGCGTTTGAACCGATGCTGCTAAATATCATCTATATTTTTACTGACCATCAGGAGGGTTATAGTCAAGCACTCGCTTAGAACAAGTTAAAAAATTTAAAATCGATCATTAATAAATACTACGTTGTAGGTGGTATTATTACTTCCATGAGCTTTATATAAGGGCCATAGATTATAGAAAAGAGAATCCTGTGACTATGGTTGTTGTCATAATTATCTTCTTCTTATTTAATGGCTTTTGTCATAATTATGATTGTTGTTCAAGTCGACAGTAGTATTTAGTGCGTTAGCGTTTCGTTTAGATGTAGGCATTAAATAGTTATAATGTTAACATAAATTATTAAGATGTAAATAGTGTCTAAACTATTTAATTGTTAATAAACAATAATTTTATTATTTTTATTAAAGTTTTGTATATAAATAACTACATTTATTTTTAAAACACACCTTTTTTCTGAACATAATGTGAAACGATTGATGTAATAATGAAACGCAAAGAGGGACATCGGTATTCTTAACTGACAGTTCTTCGTTACTGCTAGACATGATAATAATGTTGTGAAACACCTGTGAAACCTCGGTATCGGTATCTTGAAAACTTCTGGTAGCTGTCATACAATGACGATTCGTTGAATATAGGAACCGGGCATTATGGAACAGAGACGTGGTCTCTGAATGTCGGCCTTATATCAAGGCTCAAAGTCGCTCAGTGTACCATGGAGCGGGCTATGCTTGGGATCTCTCTACGGGATAAGATCCGCAATACGGAAATCCGTAGGAGAACGGGAGCCTACCGGGTCAGCATGCTGAAGTGGCAATGGGCAGGCCACATCACTCGACGAACCGACAACCATTGGGGAAGAAAGATTCTCGACTGGCGACCGCGTATCGGACGGCGCAGCGTAGGACGGCCTCCCACCAGGAGGACCGATGACCTGGTCAAGGTCGCAGGCATTCGTTAGATATGTCCAGCAGTGGACATGGATGGATGGATGGAACACATTTGATCGAGACACACACATTTAAACAATTTATTGTAGCCACAACGGATTTTTGTGTATCTGAAGTTGGCTGCAAGACGCTGCGCAGTACCCATTTTTGTGTCGCAAGGGATGTGCGTCTTCTACAGTTTAAATCAATCGATAAATGTTCGATATAATTGAACAATAATTAAAATTAATAATTGTATTATTTATCAATCGTATTAAAAGATACGCACGCTCTTCTACATCTCGATTAAAGCTTATTCACTCAAATCGCTCGTATACTTTTTATTGAATCTAAAAATAATATGTAAATAGAACCTAAATATTCATATATGACAACATAATGATCCCATTCGATTGTTTCGTTAATTAAGTTAACATTTGAATTGGCTAGCACTAAGCGTAATATCCCGGCGCAATTCCCACTTTTTGCTCTGTGCCTAACCTCAGAGACACAAAGATCCATTGTGACTACTAAACAACAAGCTTACATAAAAGGGTTCGCTAATGTCTATGGAATCGTTGCTCTTACAAACTAAATTATAGATAAAAGTTAATCACAGATAAAAAAATCTCAAATATAAAAATAAACTACAAAACAAATAAACTTTAAAAAAAACCATCTTGATAGTGATGCATTCGTTCCTATAATTTATTATTATTAATAAAAAAAAAATATATATAATGTAAATTTTTAATGTAAAATAAAAGTATTGACTAAATAAATATTTAATTTATGTTACTCTAAATACAAATAAATAAATATTATGCATGTGGACTGACAATCCTCCGTTTAATATTTCTTTGTAATAGGGATGTTGAAATGATGTCGCTTGTGCTATGGGTACCAGATTACGGATAAATTACATATATTACGTTTTTTTTGTAAATACATACATATAATAGATAGAAATACCCAGACGCAGTACAAATATCTGTGTACATCACACAAATAATTGTCCTGAGTGGGAATCGAACCCGGTTACACTACCGACTACGCCACGAGGCCCGTCAAACACAATAACATCCCTATATTATCGGTACAAAACGCTAATATCATTGCATAACGCGACGTAGAACTTATTATATATTGATGGATTACATGTTACTATTCTGTATATACACAGCCTTAAAAAAAATTAAGCAAGGTCTTTCCAATAACACTTATTTGTCATTTTGGAAAAAAATACAATTGTTTTTCTTTAAGAAAATTCGATCTCAATTCCAATTTCTTGACGATATTGAATGATATTATGCAATAACAGCTTATTTTCTTTACAAAATTCCCTACAAAAAGTACACTGTTCATAAATTTGTTTGTCCATTCAATCAATTTAAACTATAATTGATAACATTTACATATATTTTGGCAGCTAACATCTTCGTTAGGTGGATATTTTAATATATTTGACGAAACGACTGTGGTATAATATCAAATAAATTCATATTTAATTTATTCTTCCATTGCTTTAAAAGTTTAAGTAAAGCCAGACTCTTTACATAAATATACTACTATACATAAACACATGATTCCCAAGTTACTAATATAATTATTTAATTAAAAATATGTATTAAACTACTATAACTATTTATTAGACTTTAGGTTATCCAATATTTGAATAACTATAAATCTTTAAAGAACAAATTATTTGTGAGTGTAGAAAAAGAGGCGGGATCCTAACTTGCGTCTCTTCCAATCCGGGGAAGTGCTAAGCCATCATACTAGACCGCTAAACCATCACACTGACCGACGGCCATAGGCCATTCGATCCCTCTCGCACTAAACTTATCTTTTTCCACATTCAAAAATAATTTGTTCTTTAAAGTAGCTGAACATGTCAAGTGCTAAAATACAGATCAAAATGAGTAACTACAAATCCTTAATTTATTAAATTAATTAATTCGGAAAGTATTATATATTGATTTTGTATTTATAGATGTAAGATATCTATCTTCTTTGTATACTTTTACTTTTTAAAAACAAGTAAAAGTATTTTATCGTATGTCTAACAATTTTCCACAAGGATGGAGCTAATGTACCACAAATTAAAATCTGACTTTAATACATTTTATATGGCTATTCTAACATAGCAATAGTATTGGAATAGTTATTCGGACATAATATAATCCCCTTAACTACCTATATACATATAATTCACTTTTGTAAATATCACAATTGTCTACAATAGTAACACTTTTCATATTAACAGAAGCATAATTTTAATCACAATAACAAGATAATATCACGTACAAGTTTTATTTAATGAATGCAGACAATGAGGATTTAGAAAATATGTTTTGTTCACCTATTTTTAATTATTACTATAATATATTTTAAGGTCCTTGTCTGTATCTGAAGTAGCCCGCAAAGATAATATTTATTATTATTTTAGTCAACAATACATAACAATATATATATATATACATAGTCATACATATAGAGACAAACACAACTATTCAATTAATCAAATATCAATATTATTGTAATATGTTAAGGTAAATTTTTAGTTGTGACAGTAATATAGATTTATGTTAGAGGTCATTACACTGCACAGTCTTTAAGTGACAAAGACAAAAAGTTTTTTTTATCAAAAATAAGAATCACGCCAAAAATAGAGATACTGATCTGCAAGTAACCACAACTAAGACTTTCAGTTTTTAAATCATATATTTTGACAAAATTTAAAATTTTTATTCAGTAATTAATACATTTAATAATCATCTTGGTAAACAAGGCACCTACGTTACTGTACAGCTTGTCGGTGTTCAAAGGCCATCACAACGTAGCTATAACATATATTAATATAAATTATAGCAAGGAATATTACGATATATTTTCTATACAAATGTTCGACATTGACCGTACATGTAGCTATAATATATATTTCTATAACGTCACTAACTTATACCGTAACTTATAGCATGGTATATTAATATATTATAGCTACGTGTGTAACGGGCTTAAAACTGTAGTATCAAACAAAAAAAAAAATTCTGATGAAAAGCCGGATCCTTGTGTACTTTATTATTTATAATTATATAGAAAAATCATTTTGAACTATTTCTATATTGATAAAGACTTAGCTGCAGTTATTTGGAAGGAAATATAGCTCTATTCCACACCTTTAACTTTTACAGCAGATATCAATTAGCTATAGCAAATTAAACTATTTCTATTAGCTAGATCAAGATTGGTTGCTCGAATATCATGAAAGTACTATAATGTTTCTATGTTATGTGTCGAAGTCAAATTAGCCCTTTTCTTTAAAAGTCGATAATTGAGCACATACAGCGTGGTTCACAATGTTTGGTAAACCCTCAGTAAAGCAGTCTCAATAAGCTCTTTTAGTTTAATTGAACTTTTTAGAGTTAATGGCGTGTGCGTGAGGTTCGTAAATTCCTAACCATTCGGACGGAGTGGATAGTTTCATTAGAAGATATTGTATAACAACAAGAAGCCATGAATGGATACCGTTATGTTGTTTGGCACATGGGCCCACGTACTCGTGGGCTCATGTCTAACATTGGCGTCTACACCAAAAATTATATAAAGCAATTTCAAATTAACCCAAATGATTCCGGATGTCCCTTTTTAGTCAATTGTCAGATTCTGGTCAAGCTGATAGTTTAGCAGAATTTTTTTAAATCATAGTTAAGAACACTCGAGCAAATTACCTTCCAAAAACAAAAAACTAATTCAAAATTTGTTCAGACGTTTGGAAGCTGTGATGCCATTGATAGACATACTGATACAGACACGTTAACTTATAGCTGTTTACATAGGGGATTAAAAAAATAAATTGATGATACACATTGTTATATTAACCTTAATACCTTATAGTTAAAGATCATTTTCTTATATTTTTGTACTGTCGTGCGCTCCACTTCCTGTGCATGTACTTGACTATGTATAGCGGTAGACAGGAGACTAACGTTATGACGATGACCTTCCACCAAAAGTCCCAGTGACGTATGAAATCGGCGTCTGTAGACGATCACGGTAACAATATCAATTACTTGTGAAAAACAGAAAATATGAACATCTAAGCTCTACCTCATAAGTCCTGAGTTATTTATTAGTAACATTAGGTAGTTTTTTGCGTTGGTGGTTTTTCAGTCGTTAATTTGAATACAATAGTTAAACAGTCCTTGCAGGGGTGGTTACAGAGAGAACAGAGTGCCAAAAGGCTCTATTCTTGCATACATCTCTCGCTTCCTCAATATTCATAATTCTCATTAAACACAGTGGAAAATGTGAAATCGAAAATAACAGTCACGAGCAGAGCGTATAAAGTTATTTTCGATTTCACATTTTCCACTTTGTGTTTAATGTATATGGCTAAGCATGTCAAATGCTAAAAATATCTAAAATATTCATAATTCTCTTCATAAATACTTGCCAGTTTCGGAGACGACTCCACCTTTCTTGAATACATGACCCATTTGGCCTAGGTAGGTGAGTCTCGGTCTCCCCCTGTACCTGCATCCTTCCACTTTCGTATTATATATCTTCTTAACCAGTCACTCGTCCGGCATTCTTCCCACATGTCCGAACCATCGGAGCATTCCCTTTCGCATCTTTACACCAATACTCTCTTTCATACCTTCTCGCTCTCTTACGTCATCGTTACGAATGCGGTCAGTCAGCTTCACTCCACAGATTCTCCACAGAGATCGCATTGATTTTACTCTAATAAAAAAATTTACTCATATAAACATATTTTAAATGCACACAAAAGGCTGAATTTCTCCAAAGCCTACTACTGCTGGAAAGATATATAAAACTCATACTATAATATTTATATAGCTTTCTTTAAAGAACAAATTATCTGTGACTTTTTTCGGTTGTAAAGACATCTAAAACAAATGTGAGGTGGAGATTTGAAGACACCTTTGCGTGACTGCGATAGCTTAGCGGTCCAGAGCACTTCCCCGGATTGGATGAGATGCATGTTCGAATCCTGCTCGCAGTAAAGCTCTTTTTCCACTTTCACGAATAATTTGTTCTTTTAAGTAGCTGAGCATGTCAAGTGCTAAAATACTACAACATATATAGCTTTCTTTTTCATTCTTTCTTCAGTCTCATGTAACGAAAGGGGCCTAAACGTGACGCGTTTTAAAAAAAAAATCACTCAATTTTCATAAAATATTAACTGTCGATCTGCCGTCTAAAAAGTTCAGAAAATATGACTCACCAAAATATGTGGTAAATATGAGCAGTGTGGCGATATACATAAGGAGGCTGACGAGTTCTGCCACTACCATGAGCCAGTGCCACGTGACCACCGTGAGCGCCACCATGATCAGCTCCGTGAGGATCAGCGCCGTGTAACTGATCTCCACTATATGGATCAGCTGGTCCTCGAATAGGACTAACGCGCCGTACATTATCACGCCACCTGAGGTATAGGAAACGAATCATCTAGAATACTGGTGTTTTTTACAAATGCTTTTGGAGCCCCGGTACTCCTGACGGTAAGTGGTAACTGCCGTATAGTAATATAGCTAGCCTATAGCTCATATTCTGACTAGGTGTTGCAGCGGTACTCATCATGAGGTCTCGGGTTCGATCCCCGGGCCAGGCGGTATTATTGAGCTTTTCCTAAAAAGAAAAATTCTCAGTAGCAGCCCGGAGTTTAGAAATGTGCGCGGTAGATGGCAATAGGTATGCCCCCTATTACGTGGGACTTAAAACATAGCGGGGGAATCGTGGGTGTGTAATACACCTCTGCCTACCCCTTCGGGGATACAGGCGTGATGCTATGTTTTATATGATGCTATAGCTCATATAGTTTGTCAAAGGACACAAACGAGCCATGAAAACTAAGCTAAAGATAGCAACAAGGACAGGTTCGACTAACCAAGTTTTTAATCGTCCGCAATGGGGTTTGGTTATTCTTCTGTCTGTAGAAGACAGAAACACCAGGAGTATCACTTTGCATTGGCATGTAGCCAATGAGGAGGAATGGTTCCACATTCCAGCGCCCTTACTCACTTAAACGAAACAACAACGGGCATCTCAACGGTTGTATCACGGTAATATTCCGGTAGAGTAGGTACTTCGCTGGTCGAGCCGGTTCATTTAAACTAGCAGAGGGGCTCTGCCCCACATAGTCAAATTTTCCATCTAACTTCAGTAGCCTAAAATGATAATGATATTTGAAATTGAGACATGATGGACCTCCTGACGTAGTCGGTAGTGTAACCGACTTCCCTGCAGGAAGTCGTGGATTCGATTCCCATTTAGGACAATTATTTGTGTGATGAACACAGATATTTGTACTGCGTCTGGGTGTTTTCTGTCTATTATATGCATGTATTTACAATAATAATAATAATATATATATATATATATATATATATATATATATATATATATATATATATATATATATATATATATATATATATATATATTATATCCGTAATCTGGTACCCATAGCACAAGCGTTATGTCAAATGCACTAACTTCTGACATCGAAAGACATAGCTGTACTCAAGAGGTCGTTCTAAAATAGGTTATGGAATGAGGGAAACTTTATTTCTTATTGTGAAAAAATTCGATAAGAGTCATCTAAAAAAACATGCCGCTCGCAGTTTAAACCTTATTTTAATTAATCATGGCAAGAAAACAGGAGGGTGTCTAGATTTTGCGACGTAATATTACTAATAAAAGTGACGTAATTTATGAAAATCCCCCGAGTAAGAATCTTAAAATAAAAAAAGAGTGAACACAAACTTACCTTGGTAAATAGATATCCCGGTCCATATATAGAAGGTTTTGTACGATAAATGCCTGCCTTTAGTAAGCTGTTTGTACAGCTGAGGATACTGGAGCGCCGTCGAACTTGGTATGTCCTTGTCAAGCACCTGTGGGAAGACACCGACTGTACTCTACTTCTTCAACTTTTGTAGGCTATTAAATTATTAAATATAATACTCATTGTGGTATTGCCTGTAATTTTTATTGCCAAGTCACTGTGTGTCACATCTGATCGCAAGTAACCGCGCATTATGCATCTCTATCAAAAGGGCATGCAAGGTAGGCCCAACTAAAATTACCACGACACCTTGTCACGTCTGAGATGCTTACCATATGATATCTGACGAAAACAAGAATGAAAAAAACGCGGTGAATTTTCAAATTGCACTAAATTACCCGAAACTATAGAATTACTTTTTAGGACAGGTAGCGCCACGGTATTAATAAAAAAAAAATTAGCACCGTGGTAATGGGTCTTGTATTGTTGAATTAGCAGCAGTTATCACTTACTACAAGAGAAAACACTTAAGCGTACATATACCCCCGTACGCGTGATATAAAAACTCTACAAGAAATAAAAAAATGCTAATTTCGATAACACATTCTTTGACGTGATCACGCGTCACCATACGGTGACGCCTGCGCTAATAGTCGGATGTATTTACACAAGCCGCAGTCCCATCATGATGGCTGAATTGGCAAAGCAACTGAGACGGTATCCAGAAGATGTATGTTCAAATCCTGGTCGTGATATACACCCACATTTTCGCACAAAACAAAATTTAATTACCGTGATACCTCTATTGTCAAATATAATTTATCCTACCCCTATCGGAGACAGGTGTGAGTCTATGTATGGATGTTATAGTGCCGCTCATACGCACGTTATAATACATCTATAACGTGCGTATGAGCGGCACTATAACATCTTTATATAAACGCTCTTTTTAACTCGAAATGTAAAGCTCCCTTTATACTCTCCGAGGTGGGCGAAACTGAAGGAATGTAATATGGTTCCGGTGGCCCTCCAATAAAGGCGAAGAGACAGCACACGGCGGGTTTCTTTAGTGGGTGAAGGCCCCACATTACCCTGTTCCGAACGGCCACCTCGGTGTGCGGTTAGGAACATTTTTTCCACCCATAATAAAAAAAAAGGTGGGCGAAATAGGCTTTCTTAACATTTCATTTACAACTCTTATTCAGTTATAGATTATCGAAACGCTGCCTAAGAAGTTTCACTTCAATAATACCACAAGTACCTATCTACTCTACACTATTTATAAGTACTTACCAATGAGAATACTGGTAACATCGTAAACAGTGTTCCATAGCCGACCATCAGGAAACCAGGATACAGAGACACAGATGAGAAGTAGAAAACCACGGAGAACACAGCCTGAAGAAAATAAATTAAATATAAGAAATACTGAAGTGTCAGCTTATAAGTCGCTAATATCACAGCTCTAGTAAAATAACGATATATTATATAAGTCAGGCACGACAGGCGCCGCGCGCAGTAGAGCCCTAGTGCTACCGACCTGCATGGTGGACACGATGAGGCCGCGGTGCACGATGAACAGACAGAGCGCGGCGGAGCGCAGCGCGGAGCGGCGGCCGTGCACGAGCAGCAGGCGCGCCAGGCACGACAGGCGCCGCGCGCAGTAGAGCCCTAGTGCTACCGACCTGCATGGTGGACACGATGAGGCCGCGGTGCACGATGAACAGACAGAGCGCGGCGGAGCGCAGCGCGGAGCGGCGGCCGTGCACGAGCAGCAGGCGCGCCAGGCACGACAGGCGCCGCGCGCAGTAGAGCCCTAGTGCTACCGACCTGCATGGTGGACACGATGAGGCCGCGGTGCACGATGAACAGACAGAGCGCGGCGGAGCGCAGCGCGGAGCGGCGGCCGTGCACGAGCAGCAGGCGCGCCAGGCACGACAGGCGCCGCGCGCAGTAGAGCCCTAGTGCTACCGACCTGCATGGTGGACACGATGAGGCCGCGGTGCACGATGAACAGACAGAGCGCGGCGGAGCGCAGCGCGGAGCGGCGGCCGTGCACGAGCAGCAGGCGCGCCAGGCACGACAGGCGCCGCGCGCAGTAGAGCCCTAGTGCTACCGACCTGCATGGTGGACACGATGAGGCCGCGGTGCACGATGAACAGACAGAGCGCGGCGGAGCGCAGCGCGGAGCGGCGGCCGTGCACGAGCAGCAGGCGCGCCAGGCACGACAGGCGCCGCGCGCAGTAGAGCCCTAGTGCTACCGACCTGCATGGTGGACACGATGAGGCCGCGGTGCACGATGAACAGACAGAGCGCGGCGGAGCGCAGCGCGGAGCGGCGGCCGTGCACGAGCAGCAGGCGCGCCAGGCACGACAGGCGCCGCGCGCAGTAGAGCCCTAGTGCTACCGACCTGCATGGTGGACACGATGAGGCCGCGGTGCACGATGAACAGACAGAGCGCGGCGGAGCGCAGCGCGGAGCGGCGGCCGTGCACGAGCAGCAGGCGCGCCAGGCACGACAGGCGCCGCGCGCAGTAGAGCCCTAGTGCTACCGACCTGCATGGTGGACACGATGAGGCCGCGGTGCACGATGAACAGACAGAGCGCGGCGGAGCGCAGCGCGGAGCGGCGGCCGTGCACGAGCAGCAGGCGCGCCAGGCACGACAGGCGCCGCGCGCAGTAGAGCCCTAGTGCTACCGACCTGCATGGTGGACACGATGAGGCCGCGGTGCACGATGAACAGACAGAGCGCGGCGGAGCGCAGCGCGGAGCGGCGGCCGTGCACGAGCAGCAGGCGCGCCAGGCACGACAGGCGCCGCGCGCAGTAGAGCCCTAGTGCTACCGACCTGCATGGTGGACACGATGAGGCCGCGGTGCACGATGAACAGACAGAGCGCGGCGGAGCGCAGCGCGGAGCGGCGGCCGTGCACGAGCAGCAGGCGCGCCAGGCACGACAGGCGCCGCGCGCAGTAGAGCCCTAGTGCTACCGACCTGCATGGTGGACACGATGAGGCCGCGGTGCACGATGAACAGACAGAGCGCGGCGGAGCGCAGCGCGGAGCGGCGGCCGTGCACGAGCAGCAGGCGCGCCAGGCACGACAGGCGCCGCGCGCAGTAGAGCCCTAGTGCTACCGACCTGCATGGTGGACACGATGAGGCCGCGGTGCACGATGAACAGACAGAGCGCGGCGGAGCGCAGCGCGGAGCGGCGGCCGTGCACGAGCAGCAGGCGCGCCAGGCACGACAGGCGCCGCGCGCAGTAGAGCCCTAGTGCTACCGACCTGCATGGTGGACACGATGAGGCCGCGGTGCACGATGAACAGACAGAGCGCGGCGGAGCGCAGCGCGGAGCGGCGGCCGTGCACGAGCAGCAGGCGCGCCAGGCACGACAGGCGCCGCGCGCAGTAGAGCCCTAGTGCTACCGACCTGCATGGTGGACACGATGAGGCCGCGGTGCACGATGAACAGACAGAGCGCGGCGGAGCGCAGCGCGGAGCGGCGGCCGTGCACGAGCAGCAGGCGCGCCAGGCACGACAGGCGCCGCGCGCAGTAGAGCCCTAGTGCTACCGACCTGCATGGTGGACACGATGAGGCCGTGGTGCACGATGAACAGACAGAGCGCGGCGGAGCGCAGCGCGGAGCGGCGGCCGTGCACGAGCAGCAGGCGCGCCAGGCACGACAGGCGCCGCGCGCAGTAGAGCCCTAGTGCTACCGACCTGCATGGTGGACACGATGAGGCCGCGGTGCACGATGAACAGACAGAGCGCGGCGGAGCGCAGCGCGGAGCGGCGGCCGTGCACGAGCAGCAGGCGCGCCAGGCACGACAGGCGCCGCGCGCAGTAGAGCCCTAGTGCTACCGACCTGCATGGTGGACACGATGAGGCCGCGGTGCACGATGAACAGACAGAGCGCGGCGGAGCGCAGCGCGGAGCGGCGGCCGTGCACGAGCAGCAGGCGCGCCAGGCACGACAGGCGCCGCGCGCAGTAGAGCCCTAGTGCTACCGACCTGCATGGTGGACACGATGAGGCCGCGGTGCACGATGAACAGACAGAGCGCGGCGGAGCGCAGCGCGGAGCGGCGGCCGTGCACGAGCAGCAGGCGCGCCAGGCACGACAGGCGCCGCACGCTCACGTCGCCAGCCAGAGACGCGGCGCGACCCTCTGCGCCCTCGATTCCCACGCCTGTGCCAAAACGTTTTTTTTTTACAACTTATTACTGAGCACGGGCACTAACTTGAACATACCACGTACAATTCAAGATCATTCTGAAGTCTCATTTAATGTTGGTTTGTCGAAATCAGTGAAATGGTTTTTAAAAAAATCAACAAAACTAAAAAATTGTATACATCGATGATATTTTTTAGTTTACTTTGAAACCTCTCTGTCTCATTGGAGCAGTTTCAGCATTTAGTTGGCGTACCCATATTATATGTATATGAAGTCTTTCTTCACGGTCTTCGGAAGACTCTCCGAGACGCTGTGCTTTATTTCTTTCTCTGTTACGCTTTAGGCGCGCATCTTTGTCATTTTCAGACTCCTGTGCTCGACGACGACGACGATGTATTCAAGGAAGGCCTCCCCATCATGTACCACCTTTTTTTTTATTTTTATTTTAGGGTGGCAAGAATGTCCTACCGCACACCCCGCTGCCCGGGGAGACAACGGGGTAGTGTGGAGCTCTTACCCACTAAAAACCCACCATGGGCCCTCACCCGCCCTTGCTAAGGCGGATCACGGGTACCGCGTCGTTTCACCGCGATCCGCAGGCGGCAGCCTCTTCGGGCACCCTCTCTTGTGCGACACCCCGCGCGCTTGGGCGTCACACCTTCGTACCGCGAAGGTGTGACGCTTTCGCGGACGGCAGAGTACTCCCCGACTCCACCGTTCGCAGCCTCGGCTAGGGCGGCATCAGGCGCAGGTAAGCGCGCGCACGCCACCCCTCGCGCCGGCTGCGAATCGGGTCCGCGAAGGAGGATTCCTCCCGGGCCCTCTCCGCCGCCTCCTTCCACGAGATGACAGCCTCGCAGAAGGCGGCGACCGCGGTCCAGGCCCTGTCACAGCCAACCATCGCTCGCGCAACGGCCGGCAGCGACAGGTCTACGCCAATGACAGTGAGTTCTCGGCGCTGCACATCCCAGGCCGTGCACGACTCGAGCGTGTGCTGCGCCGAGTCCTCGCCGCTGTTGCAGTGGTGACAGGCTGGGGTCATCTCCCTCCTAGCGATTGTGTGCAGGTATTTGCCGAAGCAACCGTGCCCCGACAAAATCTGCACCAACCGGAAGGTGAGGACCCTGTGCTGCCGCCCTGCCCATTCTCCCAAGATTGGCTGGAGCGCCCCCACGCTTCAGAGACCAGCCCGGGGCGTCTCCAGCCGAGACCTCCACTTAAGGACGGTGGCGCGGCGGGCATCTTCCCGCCACGCTGTGATTGCGCGTGGCGAGGGGCGGCTGCCCCCCGACACAGACACATTCGGCATCAGTCGCCCGAGGGCGGACGCCGTGCCGACGAGCTTTGGCGCAAGACGGCGGAAGTGCTCGTCAAAGTGCCACCGTCCGTCCAATACCAGGCCCAGATATTTGATGTGGGCCTGGATTGGAAAGCCTACACCGTTGACTGTTATCGAGGCGCTGGCGGGTGGGCCACGTCGGGGCCCATGGAAGAGTAGGGCCTCCGACTTTTCAAGGGCCACCCTAAACCCCAGCTCCTCAATCCGCCTGACCACCTCCGCGGTACCTGAGGTGGCCAGCGTTGCCGCCTCCTCGAGGGTCCCGCCCCGGGCTGTGACGAGCGTATCGTCTGCGTAGCAAATTACGCCCAGCCAGGGGGGGAGGAGCCGGCCACGGAGGATCCAGTCGTAGCCGATGTCCCACAGGAGCCGCCCTAGAACCGAACCCTGTGGGACGCCGCACGACATAGCCCTCCTTACAACGTCCTCTTCCCGGTCCACGAAGAGGACGCTGCGGCCATCGAGGTAGTCTGCCACCAGCCGCCTTAGGTAGAGGGGCACTCCATGGTACCGGAGTGCCTCCTTGATGCAGCCGAATGGTAGACTATTGAAGGCGTTGGCGATGTCGAGCGACACCGCCAACAGCACTTCCCTCGAGGTGACGGCCTCCGCTGCCGCGGCCTTCAAGCGCAGGATGGCGTCGACCGTAGACCGACACGCCCGAAATCCAAACTGGGCATCGGACAGGTCGGGGCCAGCGCACCTAGGTGCCGGACGATGCGGGCAGCGACTACCCGCTCGAGAAGTTTGCCCGCCTCGTCCAGCAACACGATGGGCCTGAAGGCCGCGACTGTATTCGGAGACCGTCCCGGCTTCGGCAGGAGCACGAGCTTCCCCTCCTTCCAGCAGTCAGGGAACCGTCCGGACACCAGACAAGCATCGAACAGTCCCCCGAGGCGGGGCTCTAGGTGGTCGAGGACCAGGGCCAGCACTCGGGCGGGTACTCCGTCCGGCCCGAGGGCGGCGCTTCTCCGCATACGCGCTGCCGCCGCCCCCATTTCCGTCATCTTCACGGGCGGTACCTCCCCGTCGTCGGCCTCCCGGTCGTCATCTGGCGGAGCCATGACCGGGGGCGTGTGCACCGCCCGTGAAGGGAGTAGTCCCTCAACCACCTCAGAGAGGAAGCCCGGCTGGAGGGTCTCCGTAAGGGGGGGGCCCTGGGCGCGGAGCTTGTTAAGCGCCGCGCGGTACGGGCGTCCCCAGGGGTCACGCTCGAGACCCACCAGCATCTCCTGCCCTTTTGCGTCCTTGGCGCGACAGATGGCCAGCTTAAACGCGGCGCGCGCACTGCTGTACGCCTTATACAGCCGGCCCTCCCGCTCTTCGTCACGGATTCGGCGACGTCGGCTGCGGGTGTAGGACCTCCGGGCACGAATACAGGCCGCACGGAGGTCTGCCAGCTCCGGGGACCACCAGTAGACCCCCTTCCGTCGAGGATCATGTACCACCTACTCTAACCTACGAACCTATTTTATAAAAAAAACACTAAAAAGCAAAAACTAAATAATTAAAACCGGTGTTTTTGAAGGCGGTTTTTTATTATTATTTTGTTAAGGCGGGAAGAAATGTCCCTAACCGCACACCCCGTCGTTCTCGGCAATGAAACGGAGTAGTGTGGGGCCCTCACCCACTAAACAAACCCGCCGTGTGTCGTCCCTCCGCCTGTATTGGCAGGGCTATGACAAAAAGTAAATTATGCCCCTGGTGATACTAGCGTCTATGGGCTACGACCCCGGGTCCTATGATCACTTATAATATAAAAATACGCGCAGATGCGCCACTAAATTGTATGTCGATACTCTTAGACTAGATGGAGTGTCACTCTTACAAATGTCAAAAAAACGGGCGGGAATTATTATGCTAGTGTGCACGACAGCTATGACTACGCTTATGGAATTTGTAATAATGTGCGTGCGTAATAATACCAGTTACAGTGGCAGTTCTATTAAATTACGGGAGAAGTTATGAAATAGATTCAACGTCACAATTGAGTGTCAATTGTACAACATAGGGATGAAAAGTTCACCTTTATTATTTTAGACGCGGTCACAACTCTGAGTCTAGACATATAATAAATCAAAGTCGATACTGACCAATGTCGGCCTCCTGTATCATGGCAACGTCATTCCCGCCGTCGCCTACGGCGGCGACGACGAGCCCGCGCGCGCGCAACAGTCGCGCGACAGTCGCCTTCTGTGTGGGCGAGCACCGCGCCACCACCACGCTGCAGCGGCACAGCGCCTCCACCGTCTGCTCCTCGTAGTGCTGCAGGCACACCTGCGCACCACCGGCCGCTCTTAACTTGGCGCTTATATGTTTAGCATGCTTGTACAATATGTTTTGATATCAAAACATATTATTTAACATCAAGTCTATACTACTACATAGCTGCCACATTTAAGATATTTGAAAAAAATAACTGTATTAGGCTTATGGAGTCTATGCACAGTAAACATTTTTTTTAAATTATCTGTCTTCGCATGTCGTAGGTATCTAAGCATTCACAAAAAAAATTATTAAGCATTAGGTATGGTACCTACTTCATTTAACACGCCTGTATAGGTAAAAAAATCTTTTCTTCATCATCACTTGAACCTACATTGCTAGTTTTACCACAGAATGTAAGTAGTTAATTAACCTTTAATGTACGTTTAAAATGCGTTGACGTACCTGCTTAATATTGTTATAGAACCTACTTAGCATACTTATAGCTTAAATTTTAAAAGGGGTATTTACTTAAATGTAAGTACCTAAAACCTGTAAGTACGTGGCCGTGTGGGGCCGGCTTTACAATTGTCCCACCCCTCTCTACCCACGGGAGTCGTAGGAGCCGACTGAGGGAGTACCGAGGGAGTGGGCAGCAGCACTCCCTCGAGTATTAACCACTGCAATCGCCAACCCGCCTGCCAAGCGTGGCGATTACGGCAATATCCCCTCTTGGGGAGGCCTATGTCCAGCAGTGGACATCGAAAGGCTGATGGATGGATTGGAAGTTAGTTAGCGGTCGCGACACTGCCGACCCATCCCCACTCCCTGTCGTTCAGGTTGTAGGCTGGTAGGTAGGTCTTAGAAATTGTAATTTTTAATATTAAAATT
This sequence comes from Leucoma salicis, assembly GCA_948253155.1. NCBI lineage: Eukaryota > Metazoa > Arthropoda > Insecta > Lepidoptera > Erebidae > Leucoma > Leucoma salicis. Next base: position 5,710,324 of record OX411805.1, on the reverse strand, counting down.
ATCTTTTCATTAGCAAGGAGTGATAACAAAATAAACGAGCACGCCGGTTTAAACTGTTTGATGATGATGAGAATCTGGTGTCGCACTCCTGTATTTGAGTGAAGTTCTTTTTAGTAGAACTTATAGTAGAATTTGGCATAAAATGTGGGATCAATAAATAGACGTTAAACGACATTTCACTTTTATTTAAATCTATCCATCAGCCCTCGATGTCCACTGCTGGACATAGGCCTCCCCAAGAGGGGATATTGCCGTAATCGCCACGCTTGGCAGGCGGGTTGGCGATCGCAGTGGATGTTGTTAATACTCGAGGGAGTGCTGCTGCCCACTCCTCCGGTATTCCCTCAGTCGGCTCTTACGACTCCCATAGGTGGAGAGGGGTGAGACAATTCTAAAGCCGGCCCCATACGGCCATAAAAATTAAATAATAATGTTAAAGCCTTGCTTTTCTTATAAAATGGAACAAAGTATGGTTTTACAGTAAGTCAAGCAAACTACACACTTCTGGTCTAACACGAGTAAGCAGATAAGGTATAACTGACAGCCCTAACGACTTCCGTACACGACTGCAACCGAGGTTTGGAGGGTAGAGGGGAAGTAGATGTTTAAAAAATGGTTTTGTGCATGCATAGAAGAGAGTCGCTTCTATAGTATTATTTATTCCTATGACGCTACTATATCAGAAACCTGAGATATAACCTAAACCTAGCTTTTGCCTGCAGCAGATCCGCATGCAGAGGCTAGTTTATTATAAACATCAGGCATTGTTGTGGCGACATACAATGGTCATTATGTTAATACTGTTGCGAATTGCAGATATGATAGTAGGGGAGCCGCAGAAGGAAGTTTGGGATTTACTCGAGCGCGGCATGTTAACATAAGGGGGGATACCTTGCATCCTGCTGAGTAACTGTACCATATATAAGCCCTCTATGTAGTGACGTGCGTCTAGGGCAGCCCATCAGAATAGTAAAAAAAAATCGATGGTCAAAAATATTAAAGCGCGTCAGATTAAGATAAGGTGGGTTGATTATGAGCTAATAAGAATATATTTTGAAAATCTGACGATTTGAGCGTGACGAAAGGGAGTGGGAGGGTTACAAAGCTGCAAAAAATAAACGATATCTTGAAATTTTCGAGAGTGACAAATTTTTTTTTTTTGAAGGAATTAATTTAACGGTAAAGAAAATTATATAATCTGATGATTTCCACAAGCCGAAGTAACAAAAATTCGTTGTCGATGGAAAGTTCAAAATGATCTGGTTTGCAGGTGATCAATTGCCGATAGCGTATGAAGATGTAGTCATAACACCTGATATTCTTGAGGATAATCCAGAATCAGGTATATCTTTTCTCCAATAATTAAAAAACATTATTCATAACACAAAAATATTGTTAATTATTTTAATGATTTCTTGTTACATTTCTTGATACGCAATCTGAGGATGAAATCGAGCCAGAAGAGGAAGATGTTTCTACGGATGAAGCATGATCTTCATGATTAATCAATTTTATATAAAAAATATATTTTTATTTCAATTTTTTTTAGTTATTTTGTTATAAATACGTATTCTACTTAAAAACAAACTTTTTTATTTGCATGCTATTTCCTGAGGTGTTCAATTAATTAAGTACAATTATTAAAAAATAAAAACTAGACGTCGCGGGACGTCTACCAGATGTGAAAACATCGAAATTATTTTGTAGGTATAAGATCATAATTTGACAAAGTACTCCTCAAGACGAATCAAACTAGTATAAACTCTATAGGGTTGCGTCGTTTCATTACAGAGTTACTGTGACCACCTTCCAGCTCCATCGTCAGACCCTGGATACCATCTAGATACAAAGTACTCGTCAAGACAAATCATACGAGCCCAAACTCGATGAAGTTATGTCGTTTTATAACGGAGTACCTATGGCCACCTTCTAGTTCTATCATCAGACCCTGGATACCATCTAAAGACAAAGTACTCGTCAAGACGAATCATACGAGCCCAGATTCGATGGGGTTGCGCCTTTTCATTATAGAGTTCCTATGTCCACCTTCCAGCTCCATCATCAGATCAGCTCCATGTCATCATAATATTGCATTGTCACGCAATATACAGATGTGTGTAAAATTTCAGCTCAATCAGAAACCGGGAAGTGTGTCAAATTTAATTTGCAATATTTGAACGGGACAAGTAAATAAAAGCGTCACCACGCTAACAGCCGATTTTACTCTCCCTCCGCATTAGACGTTTCACATCAAAATATTAAAAAAATTTTTTGTTAGTTGTCAGATTAGGCGAATCCCTCTAGGTAATCGTCAGATTATGAGACAGCACGTCTAGGACATAAAGATGAACCATATATATCATAATCTGACGCGCTTAAGTATTTCAAAATGGCGATTTTTTTTGCACATTATATTATTATTAGTGACCGCGAGTTTGCGTCACATCGAAATCGTCAGATTATTGAATGAGAGCTTTTTTTTAGGTTCACTTAACATGCCCTTAGAAAATCTGACGCGCTCGATTAATTTTTTTATGTCATTTTCAGCCCTTACGTACGACCACCCATATCATGCAAATGGTCAGATTAACATACATACATTATTAAAAATACGTAGGACATTGATGATATCAATATCTGCCGCGCTCGAGTATGTCCAAGCAACAGTTTTTTTTACATATTTTAAAATCTATAGCTGCTTACCCCACTAAAGAAAAGGATATATATTATATAACATTTTTTTCTTCTTATCATCTAAGCTTTGCAACCCAATAGGTCTCCATGACGCTCGAGTATATCCCCAATTAGCATCGTCGGCTCCCCTATTATGATATGATGCACACTGGAAAAGGCTAATGTTTTTTTTTTTAAATACCGAAAACTGAGTACGTATTTAAACGACAGACCCTACATCCGTCCACAAAGTCTGATTCTTTACTACAAATCATGCTCGAAGGTACCTCTATTTCCACTTTCCTAGTTACTATCCAATAGAGATCATGTTCACAATTCTATCATGAATAAACCTGCTCCACCCGGAAAGTACCACATTCCCACAAAATATCAGCGCTAAAGCCCTCGTCACACAGAGGCGGGAGCCGCGGGAAAGCGACCGCGATCCGGGACGGGATTTTTTTGTAATATTCGAATTTGTATGCAACCTGTCACATAGCAACGGGCGAGTTCCAATGTGACAGGTTGCATACAAATTCGAATATTACAAAAAAATCCCGTCCCGGATCGCGGTCGCTTTCCCGCGGCTCCCGCCTCTGTGTGACGAGGGCTTTAGCAACAGTAGGTATTCTTATTGATTATTTAATTCGGGAAGGTAAAATACAGCATGGCCAAACGCCCTCACCTGCTTTCTTTTTACTCTCTGATTCCTTTTGCCTAGATCAGCAGAGCGATAATAACGCCTCTAGAGGTTACAATAGTCGATTACTATCAGATTTATTTACTACAAAGCATAAAAAATATCGTTACATCTCAGCATGAACCTCACCTCAAGCGTCTCCCCCTCTATGATGAGGTCCATATTGTCGACGGCAGTGTGTAAGGTGTGCAACAGATTGTGCGCGTCGACCCTCGTGGCGCACTCACGCGCCGTGTACCATTCCATGCCCCGGCCCAGCTGCAGCGAGCGAGCTATACACAGAGCTGTTTCCAGCTTGTCTCCCGTCAGCATCCACACCTGTACCACATATTGTATTTCATTATCATGGGCCATGGCCTGTTCTAGGTTTAAATATTGCGAGATGCCAATAGTCATCCCTAATTATTACTTTACCTTGGGAACACTCTCGTCGCTCTCTCTCTATCCATTTTCATTTCCACCTTCTATACCATTCCCTGGGCAAGTGATTTGGTATTGTTATCATCTCTATTCTACGATAACCGCTTACTATGAGACGGTTTTTTTGCCATTCGTTTGAAAACGCCACTGATATTACTTATTGGATCAAAATATATTATTAATTTTAATTATATTTGGATATTTACCTTAATACCAGCTGTCCGCAACATGCCCAGGGTCCTGGGTACGTCCTCAGCTAACCTGTCTTCAACCCCCGTGACGGCCAACAGGGTCAGGTCACATTGAATCTTAGCCATAGCGGCAGCAGTGAGTTTGTTGCGATCTACCACTGCTAACCTTGCTTTTTTATATTCGTTCTGTGTAGTTAAATTATGTTATTAAACACAGAGATAATAATTATGTAATACAACGATTACATCATGTTTTTGTGTGGATATGTGAGCTGGAGTGTGTCTGAATGTGAACGATTGCAACGGCAAATGTTCAACAATAATAATAACAAGATCCCAGGTCGAATGATAATCAGCCCGTACAATTTAGCTGTAATAGGCGCTTGCCTCGGATAACACGTAAATTCATCGTCAGTACAACATTGTCGTGTATTTACAGATTATGTACTTTTGACGGTTTTAGATGCCTATTATTCCTTTGCAGAGTTTAATACTAGGGTTATTCAATAGATTGGTACTATGGTAGCTCGTTTATCGCTCACAAATTACAGATGAATTAATAAAAAAATACACACTGTCAGCTGTCGTAAGCTGATAATGGAAGGAGTTTAAGCCGGGAAGACTACTCACAGTAGATAAGCATCGTAAAGGACGTGTGTGATGTGGTGTGGTCACCGGAAAAAGCTAATTAAAGAGTTATTATTAGACATTTAGTAAATTTCAGAGGGAAAGTACGTAGACTCTTAGGGCACATGAGGAAAGACACGGGATTGCCACAAGGATAAAGAAATATGTCAACTAATTACAAAGATGTTACCTCAAAATCTAGGAACTGCTGTTCAGTTAATGTCTTCTTGCACATGACGAGAGTCCTCAGTCCCTCAGCGGCGAGCATTTTACACTGAGTGCTGTGCCAGACCTGCGAGCGCAGGTATCGGGAAAGCGCTACGTCGGCGCCCTTAACGTAATAAGTGATCTCGCCCGACTCCTCTTCCTGAATATCAATCCATCCTATTTTCACAATGTTGCCAGCAAATAATATCATACGATAGCAAAGGCGGCAAATCGTAAACAAAATTTTTTATACATCTTGGAAACCTGCATGTTTCTTGTGACGTTTCCTTTCACTAATTTGTAAAAGTGGTAAAATAGTTTCCCCGCGAGCAGGATTCGAACCTGCGTTCCATGTAATCCGGGGAAGTGCTCTGAATCGCAAAGCTATCGCAGTCACCTAAAGGTGACCCCCAATATCCACTTCACGTTTGTTTTAAATGTCTTTACGACCCACACCATCCATCGAATGCACATGTATGTGACATATTATTCCAATATAGTAAGTTTAATTTTTGATAATTAATATGTAAAACATAAAACAGAGGAGGCTCTCGCATGCGATAGCGAATTCTCGGCCTAATAGTGGTAACAATTCAATGCTAGTAGTTATACAGAAGAATTTCTCCTCAACAGTGTGAGAACCTGGTTACATGGGTCAAACGCGTTCGGTTGCAAATCAAAAAGCCATCCATCACAGAAGAGTCATCGTTAAACAAATTATGTTATTTATTAAATTTTCCACATCCAGTAAATAGACAATTGGTTTGCCATATGAACAAGTTCATACAATGAATTCAAACTTACTTGCACAATAATGCCCATCATCTTGCTCTCGCTAGTGAACGGAAATATCTGTTTTATTGAGTAATGCTTAATATAATTCTCGGCTCGAATCTTCAAGGATATATTGTGTAGGTCTCGGTGGTACAGTGACACGCCCATCTGTAATGATCGTGACCAATGTAAAAATTATATATAGCTACGTACAGATTTTAAGCTTTTACATCTAGTACACAATTTACAGTAGTAGTCACAATATCAGTTTTCGAGTGAATAAAGGACATTGCTCTGTGTCCATACATAGTTCGCCCTGAAACCAACCGCGGAGCAAAAATATGTGTTGTATTAAAACATATTACTGAATTCCCATACAATCATCATTTTATAGCGTCAATTCCCATACAATAATATTCTCAAGCGACTAGCTTCGTACTATCACAAAAAAGTCTCCGATTTTGAGGTTATAATCAGGATGTCTTAACTAAAAGAATAAAGCTGGAATATAAATGAACCAGTTTACGTATACCAGTAGATTGGTGTTTCACGACTTCTTGTCATAGTTTTCAATTAAGTTGGACTATTATCCTTTGAGAGTTACGTGTGTTGCAACACTAGATTACTCTGTTAAGTTTTTACGTGTTTCAAAAAATATTTAAATTATTCATTTTATATATACAATAAAGATTGGAATACTTTGTTATTTTAATTCAGTAAGACAATTTAAGTTTGTCTAATATTATCAATTAAAAGTAAGTCTAATAAAAGAAGTGACATCTATTAAATAATCTTTTTATTTATTGCATGTAGTGGCAGTCGATTCACGGTCCATCTGATGGTAAATGGTAACCGTCACCCATGGACTCGACTATACCAAGAGTATGTCAAGCCGCTGCTCACCAATTCATTTCACAGATATGAAATGAAATATAAACGGCTATCTCCTGCTACAGCCAAAACGCAACGATGTGCTTCATGGCCGGTCACACGGGAGATGGTGGTATCAACTCGCTCGGGCCCGATACGAAGTGAGTACTCCCACTTAGTACCCAGCCCTACCACCAGTCATGCAATGGATGATAATTGCTTACTTCCCTTAGTAGCCTCATACGACACCCGTGGGAAAGAATGGGGTGGTGACACTTGTATTCTTAGTCCGACACCACACGGACATCTATTAACTATACCAATTTTATTGTGAGATCAAAAAGCTTTTAATAACAAAACCATATGTTTTTTTGTCTAGATTTATTATAATGTAACTAATAATATTAGAACCGATCTTGTTTATTTATTGGGACATTTTACACACAATTTGTAAATCAATACCAAAAATGTAATTCAATTTTAAAAATAACCTAACAATGCTTTAAATAAACAAAAGATCGTTTATATTGACTTAAGGCAAACATGGCAGGTGCATCGGATGTACAATAGTCCCTTCGAATACTTATTTTTCTTCATTGAATTGATGCCATGCAGCTGGTCTGTGTTAAACAGAAATATGCAACTAATATAAAAAAAATACTAAAAGTAGTAGTAAGTTTGGTCGTTAAGACAAAGGTGATAAGGAGATTGGGTATGTCTAAAAGATAGTACTGTAGCTCAGTGGATTAGAGCACTTCCCCGGATAGGAAGGGACGCAGGTTCGATTCCCGCCTGTACTAAAATACTCTTTTTCCTTATTCACAAATTATAATTTGTACATTGTCCTTTGCAATCATTTTACTATTATTCAGACAACATGTCTATAGTCACAAATGCCGTGTGGGGCCGGCTTTAGAATTGTCCCACCCCTCTCCACCCATGGGAGTCGTAAGAGCTGACTGAGGGCATACCAGGGGAGTGGGCAGCAGTACTCCTTCGAGTATTAACAACATCTACTGCGATCGCCAACCCGCCTGCCAAGCGTGGCGATTACGGCACTATCCCCCATTCTTGGGGAGGCCTATGTCAAGCAGTGGACTACAAAAGGCTGATGGATGGATGGATGGATGTCTATAGTATAATATCCATTTATTTGTGGAAACTTAATTGGCCTTTAACTTCAAATCTTTATGATACTTGTAAACTAGCTGAAAGTTTTCTGTACCAATAACATAAAAATAAAATATCAAGCATATGAAGTCCTTGCATAATACCTAATACATTCGAGGGCTCATCATCTCATAGGGTTCTTTTTTATTGTCGTTTTGGAGACTTAATTCAGAGACATAAAAATTCTCGGTGGATTAAAATAATTAAGGCTGATTCCTAGTAATCTTCTTTCTAAAGTACAAATTATTTGTGAATAAGGAAAAAGAGATTTTTTGTACTAGCGGGAATCGAACCCGCGTCTTTTCCAATCCGGGGAAGTGCTCTAAGCCACTGAGCTATAGTACAGATCTTTCGATCATCCCAATCTACTTATCACATTTGTCTTTACGACCAACGCCATCTATCGGAAGCATTTACATGCCTTAAACCAATATAGTAAGTTTAATTTTGCAATTAAAATTCATACTATTTGATGGCGCGATTTTTTAAACATTTTTGATTTATATTTTTTAGCATGACTGTTTTTCAAAATCTATTCTATGATATTCAAAAGTATCTAGAATAATAAGTGAAAAATATATCATATATATGTAAAAATAATGTTTTTATTTATGCAATAAAATGAAATTTAAATTTTAAACTCACATCCAAATGCACGCAAATGTCATTCCGTTTTTCATAACGTCACGCCTCAGTACGGCAACAGTAAACATTATAATAATAATATAATAATAATATTTTATTACTTACTATAAAAACATGTTACATCTATTACAAATACTCTGGCTTCTGTGCTAGTATAAACTGTATTACGGAAGCCAGTGTCTTCTCTTATAAATATCACAGTATTACAACATTAACCAAGCGATTTAGTAAAAAAAAAAAATAAACAAATTAGAATAAACAGAAACTAAATTAACTTACATAAAATACAAAAGGTGGGTAAATAAAGAACAAAATATTATGGAGGTAATCTAATCCTTAAAGGCCAACAAAGCTAATAGTGTGTATGTGTGTGAGTGAATGTATATTTGGTGTGTGGTGTAAGTAAGCGCATATGAGCGGAAGATGTTTAGTCGTGCATATATTTCAGAAGATGTTCGGTTTCTTCATAAGTGAGAGTAAGTAGCCAATTTTTTAATATATTTTTGCACCTAAATCGGGAACATGAGTAAATGTGTAATAATTTATTAACTTTATTGTACAGATGTGGCGCAGTCACATAGTATTGGCGTCTCGCCATTGTTGTTCGGTGAGATATTATAGGGCAAGCCTTTACTCGCCTACTCAATAATAACGTTGAACAGAATGTCAGAGAAGAATGTGTTTTTAATATCACTCTTAATATATAAAGTTGTCTGACTGTTAATAATTTACATTCATTATACAATGCTGTGGTGGGGTACCTACGCGATTTTTTTAACATAATCTTTAAGATTGCTCTTTGCGCGCGTTCTAATCGGAGTATGCACGTGGTGTCGGTTCCCCCCCACGACACAATACAGTACTGTAACAATGATTGTACCAGCGCGGAGTACACCATAGTTAGGACGTTTGGTTTCGCACAAATACGCAAGAGTTTAAAAATAGGAAACAGTTTCCTTATTCGTCGTACCAAGAAATCTGTTTGTGCATGCCAAGTAAAGGTGCTGTCAATTATGGTGCCTAAATATTTTATGTCACGTGCTCTTGCAAGTGATTGACAATTAATACAGCTATAATTCGGTGTAGTGCAAATATGTGCTTTAATGTCAAAGACACCGTAAGCTGGTTGTGTGTAGGCTCTGTTAGAAAACGTAATATATTTAGTCTTCGATGCGTTTAGAGTTAATAAATTCGAACTGAGCCAAGCCATCACAGAAGAGATAGCGTGTTCTGCAGCAGAGTGGACCTGATCCCAGTCACCACCATGAACTATTAGCACAGTATCATCTGCATAAGATATTATGCTGCAGTTAGGTATTTTGGCTAAGCACAGATTATTAATATAAATTAGGAAAAGCGTAGGGCCCAAAACACTTCCCTGAGGCACACCGAACGTGGGACTTACAGGATCACTAATGACATCTCCTATTCTCACCATTTGAATACGATTTTTTAAATAACTATGGAAAATCTGCAGCGCCAGGCCCCTTACTCCCAAACTCTCCATTTTGTCCAAGAGTAAAGGTATAGACACAGTGTCAAAAGCTTTGGTGAGATCGAGAAATATACCTATAACTTTTTCTTTATTGTCAAGAAGTCTCACGACTCGTTCAGTAAGATCAAGTACTGCATCCTCCGTGGACATTGATTTCCTAAATCCATACTGATTATTTGCAATGATTCTATTACTTTCCAGATAATTAACTAGTCTAACATTTAAAACTTTTTCTAGTATTTTGGACATCGACGAAAGAACAGATATTGGGCGATAATTGCTGACACTGTGTTTATCCCCACCCTTAAATATAGGAGTAACCAGAGCTTTTTTAAAGATATCTGGAAAGACACCGGTAGATAGGCAAAGATTACATAGAACAGTTATGGGACGAACAAGTATATGACGTGCATCTTTGAGTATCAGAGCCGGTATTCCGTCGAATCCAGTGGCACAGTTCTTGAGACCTAAAATTATACCCTCTATTTCAGTTTCATCGGTATCTAGTATGGCCATAGACGTTTTAGGAGTATTTCCGTTTAGGACAGGTATATCGGTTGTTATACCGCTAGGGATATTAGAGGCAAGATTAGCTCCAATAGTGGCAAAATAGTCATTAACTCGCTTAGCCGAAACCATACTATTTTCTGCAATCTCAAGTAATTCTAAAGGAGTTGCCGACTGTTTACTTAGGTTGGCAATATTTTTAACAACTTTCCAAGTACCCTGAGTGTTGTTTTTATTTTTTTCAAGTTCCTTGGCATGGTACTCTGCCCTAAGGGTTTTTAAGAGATTGTTGCAGTAGTTGCGATATCTACAGTACGTAACATGTAACAAGGTATCATTTGGCATGCGTGTACACTTTCTGTGCAAATTATCTCTATTTTTGATACATCTAAGTAAGCCCGGCGTTATCCACGGTTTGAGACATCTTTTTCGATTTGGAACGTTAGTAATTTTTGAGTTTTTATCTATGACATTAGTGACTATTGATACAAGTTCCTCTGCTGCAACGTTTGCATCAGAAGCTAAATATACCGAGGTATAGTCTTTTTTAGATAAATCGTTTATTACAGCAGGAATGTTAGTCCGAATTTTAGTGCTTTTATTTTGTCTGTAGTTTATTTTTAAATTAGAGCAGAAAATAACTGGGGCGTGATCTGTTATTAGAGAATCGAGTATTATAGTAGTGGAGCTTTTATTAGTTTTTAACATCACGTGGTCCAGACAGGCATTGCCACGAGTGTCAATAGTGTGAGCTGCCAATAAACCATGAAAAGCCAATACATTCAGATACGTGTCAATATTGAAATTGCTGTCATTTAAATCAAGATTCAAATCACCAATTAATGCAACTGTACTAAATGAAGACAGCGACTCCAGGGCTGCGTCCAAACTATCAATAAAATTTTGAATATTTTTTTCGGCAGGTGAGCGATATGCGGCTACGATAGCAATATCCGCACCTATATTTAGTATTAAACAGTTTGCGTCCTGAAAAGTAGGTTGTTTGACCGTATGCATTATATTAGACTTAACATACAAGATGACTCCGTCATTCTGATTTGTGTGCTGTGATTTATATGAAGTGTATCCTTCTAGCACAGGGACATTTGTAATTTTACTAAGCCAACACTCACTTAAAACAATCACATCACATTGTGTATTTAATTGTGTTAGGAGAGCAATTAGAGATTCATAATTACGGCTAATGCTTCTAATGTTCGTATGAATGACTTTAAAATCTTTTTCATTCACATACAAATGAAAATTTTCCGGTGAACACACCAATGAATTACATATTGTATGATTATCAATGTCATCAATTGTATTAATCAAGGTATCCATAAATTATAATAATAAAGTAAACAAAAGCACGATTTCGTGAAAGTCACAGCCATGGCAATCAATTAAATACTATAGGTGCTATATATATCATGTTTTCTCCGCATATGCGATATGAATTTAGTATGTATGGTTTTGTGGGAGATGTCTGTCAAGTTGTGTACAATTAAGTTTTCGTGATTGATTTTAATGTGTAAGTGTAGATTGCGTATGTCTGAATGTTTATGTATGATATTATCATAGCCTTTAAATAAATTAATTAGATATACGGTAACATATATTAGAATCATTAATAACAACATCTTAAATACTAGTCATTTTGTTTTAGCGATAGAATTTAGCTGTTCCTCATCTTTAACCAATATGTATGGGAGACCCTCTTTTTCCCGAAGAAATACTCGTCCATTTGAAGTCCAGCAGTAATCAAACTTCCAAGTATGTGCGAAGTCTCTTGCCAAAAAGAAAAGACGTCGTCCTTTCGAAGTGAGGCACTCAGATATAAATATAGGGCTTGCATTACCTTCTAGTCCAAGATGGGATGCGCGTAGTTTATTAGAAGGGAAGTCTTTATTGTATTTTCTGGCCTTAGCTATAATAGTTTGCTTTAGAACCGTGTTTGAGAATTCAACATACAAAGTGCCAAAATTTCGGTCTTTCTTATTTGTGATACGATATACATCTCGAATATCACCAGATGTCAAATGAGTGTTCAAGGTATTGCTTAACTTTTCCACCATTTGAAATAACTTTGATTTGTTCTCCTTAATAGTTTTCGGGACATTTCGCAATTCTATGCTAGTTTTAAGCGAGTTACGTTCAATTTCCTCACATTTATCGCTCACCGCGCATAAATCAGACACAAGCGTTTTGCGGTCTTCCTCCAATACAGTGATCTTATTCTCAACACTAGTAATCTGATCAGAAACAAATTGAATACTTTTATCAATTTCTTTATTTTCATTAGAGATCGTAGTAGAGGATAGCTTAATTTCATTAATTAGATTTTTGATCAAGGCCATTTCTTCTCTTTGATCATTTGAAAATTTCTCAAATAGTTCCTTCATTTCTAGTTTGAATGCCGTTAAATCATCATGGGCATCCTCTGACAAACGTCGGCGCTTCCTTTCCTCCTTCTGTGTTCTAAGCGAGAATTCATCATAACTTTGCTTATTTAATTTAACCAAATCTGTGTCCGAACCAGCACGTGTGTGAGGTGGAGAGCGCTGCACTCGTAGCATATTTACTGTGTAGTATTTTAAAATTATAAATAGTAACTCACGAAGATTTGTTTTGATAAACGCTGCCGCTTTTGAATTATAGCAAGCGGCAGTTGATGCACGCTGTGATGTCACTATGACGTACTCGTCAGCTCCGCCTTTTTAATCTTGCTATCACTTTCTTTCATTATCACCGAATCGCCACTACGTTATGTGCGCCTGGTAGACCGCGACTTTAATTAAGTGATTAATTTAAATTTGTATGTAATAAAAATATATTTAGACACGACTGATCGCTTGTGCTGTCCAAGGAGAAGGTTATAATCAAAGATAATGTAAGACACTACAATAACGTTTACTAAGGTGTGACGTCATTCACTCTGATTGATGTTTAAGCTATCATGGCGGATTGTTGTATTTTATAGGTTTATTTTATCAAATATATTATTAATCTCACAATTAAAATAAGAATGAATACATTTTTCGAAATCCTTGAATCGTATTTCATTAGATCACTTCAATATTTTGGCGATACTTGATTACTGGCATCAAGCCTATTGGTTAGGTTTTGATAGGTTAGGTTCCATAAAATATTTAGTGATAAATTCTGTGATCTGGTCCACATCCCTAAGTGATCAATTCTGTGATCTGGCTACGATATATATACCTTTTTTTTGTTTAGGCGGGAAAAAATGTACCTAACTGCACACCCCGTTGTTCGGGGCAAAGAACAGGGTAGTGTAGGGCCCTCACCCTCTAAAGAAACCCGCTGTGTGCCGTCTCACCGCCTGTATTGACGGACCGCTGGTACTGTGTGGCACGATATATATACCTATATATAAAAAAAAACGTAACAAAGGACATTGCGGTGTATGCAGGCACTTAAGGTTTTTCATTGTCCGTTTAATCATTGATACTCACGCGATCGGTCCACTTGACGAGCGCGACCTCATCAGGGCTGGACGCTTGGTAGTCGCATAACTGTTGCTGAGGGACTGTTCCACCACAACTCTCTGACATTACAGAACTACCCATATCTGTAAACCAAACAAATAAATTACACTTCTCAGATATTAGAATTTGTGATAGAGCGTTTTCCACATGGCGCTCACAATTCTCAAAACGATACTGCACCGCCTATTCCTTTGCTTGGAGATGGCGACGCGCTAATGAGGCCTCTGGTGTTGCTGCGTCTATAGGCTACGGTAATCGCTTACCATAACGTATGCTTGTTTGCCACCCACATAGTATAAAGAAAATTTGGAAAATCTAAAAGTGCGCGCCTCATAATTTTTCTTTAAATAAGTAAATAATAATGTATCGGTCTTACTAAGTAGTTTTCAATAAATCACATAGACAGCGCTAATTTCAAAAAGTACTAATGTGGTTCTCATGTCTTATATAGATGACGCTAATTTTAAGAAGTACTATTGGCTCTATAGAAGTAGTTCGCACTAAATAAGGTAGATAGCGCTGGTTTTAGTGTATGATCGAACCGACCATACATATTCAAACTATTTTTTTTTTGTTTATTTAATAACAATTAAACCACATCGAATCAGACCGTGAAAAGTGATGAGAGAAAAAAAAGACTCGATTAGTAAAGTATGTCGGTCGTTATCGTGTTAACAAACGTACAGGATCCGCACATACAGACACACGGACGTCCAAGACAGAACTTTTTTAACAGTTTTTTAACTAGTTTAAATAACAAAAATGGCATCTAACATATCATGAGTGTTAAAAATAGTGTTTTTTCTTTATATGTGTGTGTGTATATATTATTTTACAATTGCAATATAATTATGATAAATATAGACATTTTAAATTTGAAAAATCAGTTGTGTTTCGTGAAGTGACAGTTCGCTTGAGGCGTGCAAAACATTTTCACCCGAAACAGGAAACTCTTGCGACGTAGATTTATATTCTGATTCTTAGACTGTAGATTGATCCCGTTAATATTTCTAAAATTGAACTCAAACTAACTCAAAAAGACTAGACTAAGACTAGATTGAAATTGACACAGACACTATCAATGTTCAAAAAGATTGATCTTTTGATTGTAGTTTCATATAACGGAATCAAGTAATACCTACACATGTTAATGTTTTTTTCAAATCGAATAAGTTGTAGTCAAGCTTACCAGACTGCGCTTCATCGTTTTCAGTGACGTCATACACGGGAGTGACGTTGTGACATAACGCTATTGCCAGTACCGCATTCCACACCTCGCGAGGGCTAGCGCCGAACTCTGTACACGTCGACGTCGTTGGTGTATTGGGGAGGGACGGGGCGTCATTTGTTACGTATTGAGTTAGAAGAGATTCCACCTAAAATATGTTTATTCTATTATCTTCTGACGATTCATTTATATGATAGCAGTTTTTCGTCAGTATAAATGAAGGAAAAAGTACTACAGTAGTAAAGCAACATTTTGGTAAAAACCAATGTGTCCTATACAAATTGTTGCAGAAGACACTAATGGTATGGTATAATTATACCAAGTGGCTTATCTACAAAGGCCGCGACTTGAAAGTAACTCAAGATCCTTTTTCGGACCAAAACTAACGGTTTAGAAGTGACGTTCAGTAAAATAATTTCTCCATCGGTATAGACGTTATCAATTTACTTAGTCGATTGTCAATGTAACAGACTTAATTTCTACCGAAATATTTATACTGTGTATGAAAGCCTAGGACGTGAAGAAAAAAAACAAAAGCACAACGCAACTCGTTCGCGCTTTTTGTAGTAGCAATTTTAGTGTGCGAGCGCAGTCAGTCAGTAAAAACATTTGTAAAAATTAAACACAAAGTGAAAAATGTGAAATCGAAAATAACAGTTAGGAGCAGGATTTGAACCTGCATCTTCTGGATACCGTCCAGATGCTTTACCAATTCAGCCATCCTGACAATTGCTCCTGACTGCTAATTTCGATAACACATCATACTTAACGTCTTTGGGTGACGCCTGCGCCATCTGTCGGACGTATTTTCATACATTATACCGACCAGGTAAACTTAATTTTACAATTAAGATTTTTACCTAATAATGACGCAAACCCTATAAATATTTATATATTTTTTAGCATTTGACATGCTTAGCACTATACATTAAACACAAAGTGAAAAATGTGAAATCGAAAATAACAGTCAGGAGCAGGATTTGAACCTGCATCTTCTGGATACCGTCCAGATGCTTTACCAATTCAGCCATCCTGACAATTGCTCCTGACTGCTAATTTCGATAACACATCATACTTAACGTCTTTGGGTGACGCCTGCGCCATCTGTCGGACGTATTTTCATACATTATACCGACCAGGTAAACTTAATTTTACAATTAAGATTTTTACCTAATAATGACGCAAACCCTATAAATATTTATATATATTTTTAGCATTTGACATGCTTAGCACTATACATTAAACACAAAGTGAAAAATGTGAAATCGAAAATAACAGTCAGGAGCAGGATTTGAACCTGCATCTTCTGGATACCGTCCAGATGCTTTACCAATTCAGCCATCCTGACAATTGCTCCTGACTGCTAATTTCGATAACACATCATACTTAACGTCTTTGGGTGACGTCATTATTAGGTAAAAATCTTAATTGTAAAATTAAGTTTACTTGGTCGGTATAATGTATGAAAATACGTCCGACAGATGGCGCAGGCGTCACCCAAAGACGTTAAGTATGATGTGTTATCGAAATTATCAGTCAGGAGCAATTGTCAGGATGGCTGAATTGGTAAAGCATCTGGACGGTATCCAGAAGATGCAGGTTCAAATCCTGCTCCTGACTGTTATTTTCGATTTCACATTTTTCACTTTGTGTTTAATGTATAGTGCTAAGCATGTCAAATGCTAAAAATATATATAAATATTTATAGGGTTTGCGTCATTATTAGGTAAAAATCTTAATTGTAAAATTAAGTTTACCTGGTCGGTATAATGTATGAAAATACTTCCGACGGATGGCGCAGGCGTCACCCAAAGACGTTAAGTATGATGTGTTATCGAAATTAGCAGTCAGGAGCAATTGTCAGGATGGCTGAATTGGTAAAGCATCTGGACGGTATCCAGAATAAGCAGGTTCAAATCCTGCTCCTGACTGTTATTTTCGATTTCACATTTTTCACTTTGTGTTTAATGTATAGTGCTAAGCATGTCAAATGCTAAAAATATATATAAATATTTGTAAAAATGTCGTGGAAGTAACAGCGGTAAATAAATAGTATAATAATCTTTATATAATAATCTTTTGACAAATGTGTGTAGAATGTGCTGAAGGCGTTATATATGTGTGGAATGTGTTAAAAGCGTTCTATTATGTGTTCGTTGTGTATTTTTGAAAGGCTAAACTTTTGAAGACCTTCAGAGTCAGTTCATATCAAGAATTGTGTACATAATACAATTCGAAGTGTAGATTGAAACGTCGTAATTACATGTCATCATCAATTCCAATTATTTTATGATTAATCTTTTTAGTAACATCTACGCTAAAATTCAAAGAAGTTTTACTTTAACCGCGCGTAAAGGTTACACGCACTCATTTTTTGATTTCATGATCATTATCATGATGACGAGGTGATTGCATGTAAAATTGTTAATAATTATCTGACAACGTTAAAATTAATAGTTTACTATTTTATGTGATTTATAAATCATTTCTTCTAAATAAGTTTAATTTTTGGCTACTTTCCGTATGCAATACAGATCAATTCCTTTCAAGTTTCAAGTCAGTTGCGTGACTAGTTCGTAGTTCAAAGCACCGACCGACGCGCGACTTGCTTTGATGGGGGCCGCTATGATTTCCCATCCATCAGCCTTTCAAGGTCCACTGCTGGACATAGGCCTCCCCAAATGGGGGGATAGTGCCGTAATCGCCACGCTTGCCAGGCGAGTTGGCGATCGCAGTGGATGTTGTTAATACTCGAGGGAGTGCTGCTGCCCACAATTTACAATTCTAAAGCCGGCCCCACACGCGGCTATGATTTATTAGTGCAAAAATATGGTTTTTATGTAGTGGTAGTGTGCGGTGTGTTGATAAAAAAACTAATGTGATTGGTAATATGATCCTACTGGTAGGTAACTCTTATGTTAAAAATGTGAAATTCCATTTATTTTATGTAATGTTTTTAACATCTACTTTAAAACTAAAGGAGTTTTATTTCAACCGCGCGTAAAGTTTACACGCACTTATTTTTTTCCAATAATTTCAAAACAAAATAAAGGAGAAAACACTTCACATACTATAATTTATAATTGTATTTAGTCATTATATTTATTTTCATTTAAAATAAACACATTTAGGTATATACAGTGAACCTTGTGTTCACATCTTGTATCTAGAGACTTACCTCATGAAAATTATTATTGTCGAACAATGCACTCCCTACATGAAGTTTCTGGAATACCATCTCATTCTTAGTGAGTGTGCCAGTTTTATCAGCCAGCAAGTACTGAATCCTGCCCAGCTCCTCAGGTATAGTAGTGGAACGCATCACGGTACCTTCAATCTTTTTGTCCCGTTGGATTGTCCACGAATAGAATGCTTTGCCAATGTCGAGGTTTACTCGCAAACTGTCAAAATTAAGGCGAAATTATGTACTAAGCAAGTGGAAATCCGCAATCTTTGCCTACCCCTTAGAAAACAAGTCATGTGTGTTAAAATAAACATGCCGACACAAACCGCTGATGGTTGATATAAATTTATAACGGTATTAACTTTTTAATATTTTTATATATTTTTTAGCATTTGACATGCTTAGCTATATAAACTAATACAAAGTGTGAATTGGCTAATCATCTAGGACGGTATTCCAGGAGATGCAGGTTTAAATCCTGCTCGTGACTGTTATTTTCGATTTCACATTTTCACACTTTGTATTAAAAAACTTTGTTATTTTTCTGTATTCAATTGTTTGTGCTATATTTTTGTATTAGATTTTATGGTGCAATGATAGCATAGCGGCAAAACCAAGTACTGTAAAGACAGTGGTATTTAAAAGTTTAGACCTAGTGCGGCACACCTCTGACTTTTTGAGATTATTCGAAATTATGTGTTTATGTGTTTACAATTTATCACTGCTCGGTGAAGGAAAATATCGTGAGGAAACCTGCACACCTGAGAGATTTTTTCAACGGCTTGTGAAGTTTGTAAACCCGCATTGAACCGGGTTGGTGGACTATGACCTAATGCTCCATTAGAGGAGACTCGTGCCCAATAGTGAGACTTAAAAGGCTTGAAAAATAAAGGCTTTAATTTACTGTTATTAACACAAGCCCAGATAAGCTAATTCATAATTTTTTTACAGCTTTACTGACGTCAGGAAAGGTCCCAGTCGGTATAATTCTTTCCGAACTACATACTTAATACTTTAACCAATTTACATAAAACCTTCATGGATTATATAGGTACTCCAAGAAAATCCGTCCAGTAGTTTTTGAATTCATTGCGTTTAGACCGACGCACCTGTCTTACTTTATTTTATAAGAAAATTTAGAGGATATGCTTCATTTCACTGAAATAGTATATCAGGAAACTTTATCCTTATTTAAATATATATATAAAACTAAATCATGACTACGAAAAAATAAATTATTCGCTTACCTAATAGGTATAATATAGGAGAACAATAAGATAAATCTGAAGAGGAAGCTGAACCATGGCCCGCTGAAGCCCTTAAGTGTAATCAGCAGTAAAGATACGAGTATGGTGGCTACGAAGAGCAGTTTGGTGAGGCTGTTTATCTGCAGGTCTAGCCTGCCCATCTTGGACCGAGGAGTCGCGTTGTTCATCACGCTGCGTGTTTCACTACCTGTAGATAAAGTATCTAACGTTGTATCCACATCATGCAATTTATTGGACCCATCACTGCCTTCTGGACCAGTGTCTCTCTCAGTGAAAGGACACCATACAGGCGCAATCTTGATGTGCAGATGTAAGAATTCTCTCAGACGTGCAGTGACACCTAGTTAATGCGACTGTTTTTTTATACTACGTGGATGCGTGTGGGGCCGGCTTTAGAATTGTCCCACTCCTCTCCACCCATGGGAGTCGTAAGAGCCGACTGAGGGAATACCGGGGGAGTGGGCAGCAGCACTCCTTCTAGTATTAACAACATCCACTGCGATCGCCAACCCGCCTGCCTTCCTTTTGAACTTCCTGCTGCGGTGTTTCCCCAGCGTTACGACTTGTCCCTCTTTAAACGAGGTTTGAGAAGAGTACTTTACTCACGGTAGGTAGGCGGCGACTTGGCTGTGCCCCTGGTGTTGCCATAGTCCATGGGCGGCGGTTACTACTTACCATCAGGTAGGCCGTTTGCTCGTCTGCCACCGTTGGCAATAAAAAAAAAAAAGAGCGCTCACGCTGATCTTCAGTGAGAGGGACTCCACCCTGATCGAGCCAGACTATTCATGCTGGGGTAAGTAAGATGGCTACCACTAGAAAAGTGCTGAAGTGCTATAGGAGTAGTATAAGCAAGACAAAATAAGAAAATATAACTATGGAGAAAAAAAATGTGGCAAATCCCCGTGTCTTACTATATGACCAGTGAGAGCAGTTGGCTAATATATATGGCAGTCAAAATATAATTTCTTACCAGTGTAAATAACAAGTCCCGTGGCTTGGCCAGAAGCGACGACACTTCCACTCCACAGTGTATTCTCAATATCCAAAGAGTCAATCTCTTCTTTATCTAAACTTGTACAATTGCCAATGAACGAGTGTATGTCTTTCTCTGGTTTCTCAACGAAGATCTTCGCATTGATATCTAATAGGTGTGCGTCAGTCTGTAGCTTTTGTGTTGACGGAAGTGGTATTCTGCAAGGACAATTTTTTTTAAGTCTTTATCGTAGGACTTGGTTCACAAATAGAGAGCGACCATGCTGTCCTCATAAAGCTTCAGAAAATAGATTAACTAAACAAATTATACTCTTAACGCTACACCGACCTTAACTAATTTATATAAAACCTTGGCACTGCTAGACATGGGATCAGATAGCACAATAGTACATCCTCCTACGCCACTAAATATAGGTTTATCAGATATGTGTATGCTGAATGAATCGTTCCGGTAAAACTACATAAATCGTTAGCGTATAAAACTACATAAAAGAACAAATTATTTGAGAAAGTGGAAAAGAGGGAGCTTTACTGCGAGCAGGACGCGAACCTGCGTCCTGTCCTATCCGGGGAAGTGTTCTGGACCGCTAAGCTATCGCAGTCACATAAAGGTGACTCCAAATCTTAAGTCAAAATGTATGAATTATTTTACAAGCCATTACTGTACATGTTTTTCTGTTTGCATCTTATGGTCAATATTGAAAAGAGATATGTTTGTACCAGGCTCTTACTAACACCACTGAAGTAATGTCTGTCCGCCAATGCAGGCGGGAAATAGCACATGGCGGGTTTATTCAGCAGGTGAGGTCGGGCCCACACTACCCAGCTCGTTGCACCGAACGAAGGGGTGTGCGGTTAGGTAAATTTTTGCCTGCCTTAACATGCTAAGAAATGGTGCACATAATATTTTTTTTCACCGAATGGAAACTTTTGTGGTTGTAGAGCCCCGTTAAGGATGGCAAAAATGTGCCAGCTGAAACGGGACATGAGCAGATAATCAGTTTAAAGTAATCATAGGTATTTTTTATACCATTTTTCCTCGGGTGGCAAAAATTTATTATAGTATTCTACTGTTATTCCCAGTTGCGTTACGTTCTATGAGTGAGAACGACTGAGGTCCAATCCCCCTCTTTATCCCCTCTCTATTATCCTTTCTCCCCAATTCCTATTCTGGGGAGTTGGTATCGCCCGAGCTATGCACCTGGAGTTGCTAGCTGCAGTAACCATAGTGAGCTTTACCAGTAGTTAAATTGGTTTGATAAAATATAAAACTACAGATTTGGAGATATGTTCCTATACCGCCGGAGAAATTACAAACACACAAGTCACTCTGATCCAAAACAAGTTTTTACACAGCATCAAGTAGATAGCATATTCAGTTTTAATAACAAACGTGTATATTTGTGTATATCTACTACACGTATGTTTACAAGCGTTTGCGAGAAAGCCACGGTGACTAATATAAAAAGCAGAGATAAGAATCATTATGTTTAAATATATTTTTAACAACAATGAGCTACAAATTTCATTGAACCTAAAAGATAGTAGATATCGGTTCCAAGAATTTCATAATTTTATTATTTGCATTTTTAGACTGCCTCTATGGTGCAGCGGTAGTGTAAGCATCGACCGCGATCCGCAGACGGCAGCCCCTTCGGGCACCCTCTCTTGAGCGATGCCTCGCGCACTTGGGCGTCGCACCTTCGCGGTAGGCTTCCGCGGACGGCAGAGTACTCCCCTACCCCAACGTCCGCGGCCTCGGCTAGGGCGGCATCAGGCGCAGGTAAGCGCGCGCATGCCGCCCCGCGCACCGGCGGCGGATCGGGTCCGCGAAGGATTCCTCCCGGGCCCTCTCCGCCACCTCCTTCCGCGAGATGACAGCCTCGCAGAAGGCGGCGACCGCGGTCCAGGCCCTGTCACTGCCAACCATCGCTCGCGCAACGGCCGGCAGCGACAGGTCCACGCCTATGACTGCAACGAGTTCCCGGCGCTGCACATCCCAGGCCGGGCACGACTCGAGCGTGTGCTGCGCCGAGTCCTCGGAAGGTGAGGATCCCGTGCTGTCGCCCTGCCCATTCTTCCAAAATCGGCTGGAGCGCCCCCACGGTCCAGAGACCAGCCCGGGGCGATAGGCTCGCCCCCTATTACGTGGGACTTAAACATAGCTGGCGAATCGTGTGTGTGTAATACACCTCTGTCTGCCCCTTCGGGGAATACAGGCGTGATGCTATGTTTTTTTAACTGCCCTGCTATTCTGTAAAAATCATTCTCGAACTCGAATTCACATGTCGAATTCACTGTCACTTCGACAGTCACTTTGACGTTGTGTCAAGTTACAGAATACCAAAATTTGGTATTCTGTAACTTGACACAACGTCGCGTGAAGTAAAAGTGACCATCGAAATCTCTGGTCATCTGGATCGTCTGATGACACTAGCATCGGCCTCTCTAAGTTACGGTTTTGATCAACATTTACGATTGCATTTTTCTAATAATTTACAACCAGGAAAAATTTTGTTTATTGGTATTTTAAGCAATACTCAAAACACTCATTATTATAACTTTATTTTAAGCAATTATAAGTTTTTAGATATTTTTATATATATTTTTAGCATTTGACATGCAGCAACATACATTAAACACAAAGTGAAAAATGTGAAATCGAAAATAACAGTCACGAGCAGGATTCGAACCTGCATCTCCTGGATACCGTCCAGATGCTTTGCCAATTTAGCCATCGTGACCCTTGCTCCTGACTGCTAATTTCGATAACACATTCATACTTAACGTCTTTGGGTGACGCCTCCACCATCTGTCAGAAGTATTTTCATACATTATACCGACCAGGTAACCTTAATTTTACAATAAAGGTTTTACCTAATAATGACGCAACCCTATAAATATTTAAATATTTTTATATATATTTTTAGCATTTGACATGCTTAGCAACATACATTAAACACAAAGTGAAAAATTTAAAATCGAAAATAACAGTCACAAGCAGGATTCGAACCTGCATCTCCTGGATACCGTCCAGATGCTTTGCCAATTTAGTGCTCAGTATTTCCCTACGTGATCGAATCCGTAATACAGAGATCCGTAGCGTGACCGACATAGCCCGCCGGGTTGACATGCTGAAGTGGCAATGGGCAGGCCAAATCGCTCGACAAACCGACAACCGTTGGGGAAGAAAGGTTCACGCGTTCACGAGTGGCGACCACGTATCGGACGGCGCAGCGTAGGACGGCCCCCCACCAGGGCTATGTCCAGCAGTAGACGTTGAAAGGCTGATGGATGGATGATTTTTGTAATTTTCAGTAAATAAATAAATTTACTGGAGTATGTGACAGAATTTCATCCACTCGCCATGACGTCCCGCCAAAAACCCATGACGACCTCAGAAGTGCTATTCAAAACAAACTTTGTTTGTTTTCGTTTGTTTGTGTTTGTTCGCTAGTTATTCTTCGTTATGTGACTATAGAAATATACAGTGAATAATAGTTACAATGGAATAAGTGTTCTATTAATTTCTTGTTGACTTATGACGTAAAAATACGTGGAAGGAATTTTATTTTAAATAAATATTGCGAATTCATAATAGATTTATTTTATATTTTATAATAGATTTTTTTAACCTAATATTATATAGGTACCTTTATAACAATTTACAAGCAATAGAGCAAGCTTTGTGGTATTTAAGTGCCTGCTAATTGAATACCATGCACCTTATTGTAAGCCCTCTCCTCTGCCGTTTATTTGTTACTAACAAAGTAATTAGTTCACTATCCATATCTTGGATCAAGTTTTCCGTAATTCTATAAATATTGAAGAATTCGTCACTGGGACTGATAGCTTTCTTATAATTTGAGCTTATCGACGGCTGCTATTCTTTTTTTTTATTGCTAGTGTTATATGCTCTGTGTTGCTAATGATGCCAGACGAGTCACGGCCCACCTGATGGTAAGTGGTAATCGTCGCTCATAGACTAAACACCTTTTAATGTTATGACATTATTGTTGTTGTATCTGGAACAGATTCCTTCACACCATGTAAACTATGTATGTCAGTGGAATACTTCATTACCCTTAAAAATTTCTGTAATGTTTAGTCAATTAATAAATTTACTGGAGTTTGTGACAGGATTTTAAAGGCTTGCCATGACGTCCCGCCAAAAAATTTCGAAATTATATCATATTATTATAATACCAGCCTTAGTTTAGTAAAGCAAATTTATATAGACAAATCGTGGTTTGATTATTAATGAATACACAGATGGGGTAGTGAGTTATCAAGTCTTGATATAAATTTGATTTTCCATTGATGAGATTTCGATCCGAAAATATTCCCTGATTTTTATGTACCTATATACTTTATTGCAGTTACTTAAAATGATGAGCGGTCTATATGATACAGATATACGAGGAGGGATCAAAAAGTAGTGAGAAAAAAAAAATACTGGCAGGCATAGCTCAGATACATATTTGTAATATTAAAAAATAAAAAAATATTCGATTCTTTTTTGTTTTTTTCTGAAAATAGTCATTTGTTTGCTTCGTGTCGGAACGTGTTCTCGAAAATGGAGAAAAACTAAGTGCGAGCCGTTATTAAATACCTCTGTTTAAAAAAGTTAACGACGCAAGAGATTCATTGCGATTTGGAGGCAACATTAGGAGAGTCTGCTCCGCCGTATTCCACTGTTGCAAGGTGGACTTCTCAATTTCGAGTAGGGAGAACTACCGCGGAAGACGAACATCATTGCGGCCGTCCATCGACGTCAGTCACCCAAGAAAATGTTGCGAAAGTCAAGAAAATTGTATTGAACGATCGAAGAGTTACCATCCGATACTTAATTCAAGAAACGGGCATTTCATATGGAAGTATTCAATCCATATTGAAACAATTTTTTAATATGAGAAAAGTCTCCGCAAGACGAGTGCCGAGAATGTTAACTGACAGTCAGAAACAAAATCGACTTGACATTTTGAAGATACTGTTGGACAAGTTTCAAGAAGATTCTGAAAACTTTTTGTCTCGTTTCGTAACAATGGATGAAACATGGGTCCATCATTTTGATACCGAGACAAAACAGCAATCTTCGCAATGGAAACGGCCATCATGACCGACCCCGAAGAAGCTTCGTGCCGTGGCATCGGCTGGCAAGGTTATGGCCTCAATATTTTGGGACTCAGAAGGGATATTGTCGATAGATTACATGGAGCGTGGAACCACTATTACAGGCCAATATTATGCAGCTTTAGTTCCCAAGTTGAGGAATGCCATCAAAGAGAAAAGCAGAGGGAAACTTCGAAGTGGCGTGCTGTTTCATCACGACAACGCACTCGCGCACAGGTCAGCAGTTGCGATAGCTGCCATTCAGCAAGCTGGCTTCGAATTGGTTGACCACCCCCCTTATTCACCAGATCTGGCGCCTAGCTATTTTTATCTGTTCCCCAAATTGAAAGAATACTTAAGGGGAAACAAGTACGAAGACGATAACGAGGTAATGGATGCCGTGGAGAATTGCTCTATTGTATCCGACAGGCGAATCAGACTCGATTTGTTTTTTAAAATTCACGTATTGTACAATATTACATTCATAATGTTATCTATAATAAATGGTAAAAAATGTACGATTAAACGGTCCGTCTGTACGATTATATTCCCCTACACGTACCTTAATTTCCAATCGATTTCTCCATCCAACTGGTCAGTCCTTATGAACACTGTGCCCATGGTTTCATTGGTCCTCAACAGGATCATGTCTGCGGGAACCCTTTGACCCTTGTGTAACATCACGATATCACCGACGCGGAGCTCTGAAGCAGCCACTTCTTCTGTCACGAAGGGCCGGTACCCGTCCGTAGGGGTGTCGAGAACGATACGCTCGTAGCATTGCCTATTAACCTCTTTATCTCGTCTGCAATAAAAGTAAACATACCTCTGACGTTTCGTGATTTTACAATATTATGTTTTTTTTTATAAATTATATCATCTGGTGAAGGAAAACATCGTGAAGATACCATCCATGGCTGAAAGATATTCTCGTCGGCTATATAAAATAACGGCCTAATATAGCATAGTGGTTACTATGAGATGAGACCCGTGCCCACCACTGGGACAGTAAAATGGAGAAAAACATTGAGCGGAAACCCTGAAAGATAGTCTCGGCGGCTTCGTTAAGTCTGCCAGTACACATTAGGCTAACGTGGTGGGCTACAGCCTAAAATCACTGAGAAGAGACCCGTGCCCCCCACTAGCACAGGAAAGAAAGAAGGGTTTACAAGAGTTGAAAAAAAGAAGCTCCCGCACGATACTTAAATACAAGGCTATAACTTTAAATATGTGTGAAAATGGACTCGTTATAATATTTAATGAACCAAATCCGGCTCATTACCAGCGACCTTTAATATAACGGAATATTAACGATAAGTTAACATTATACAATAGAAACACAATCATATGAAGGCCACGTAACAGATATTACAAAACTGCGACTTTAGCATTGAGAGTCCTCAATGGTAGGTTATGTCTGAAACAGAAGGTTTTTACCAAGTAAGTTGCCAAGGCAACTGTAGAAATATAATAATGAGATCCAGGGATCAGGGAGATACCAGGTTTTAGATCTAATTAAGAGGCTTGTGTTGCTGTTATAACATTAAAAATCGCCAGATATCTTAGGGGTACCTACAGAGATCGGCCTGTAGCAATTTCATTATAGGTACATATTGTACTCATATACTAGATTCCGCCCGCACTTTTGTGCGCATAGACTTCTGAATAGATAACACATCAGTCTATGGCATACTAATTATATATTATGTAAAAATAGCTATCCTACGGGAAACATTAATTATTCCGGGATGAAGAATAGCTTATGTCCTTTTCTGGGCTCGAGACTATATACATGCAAAATTTCATGGTGATTGGATCAGTAGTAATGGTGTGAAAGCGTAACCGCAGCCAAAAGTTAGTTTTTAGGTTATCTCAGGATCCCGATATAGTAGCGGGTTAAAATGTATACCAGTTGTTAAGTCTAATCAAGAGCTATCAAATTAAAAATTTCGGTCTATATCCGTTCAGTAGTTTTAAAAAAACAATTGTTTTTTGTTTAGACACGCCTATATAGCCTATTACAGTCATTTTTTCTCAAATATCTTAAATGTACAGACATAGCTCTGTTACAGCTTTATAATAATACATATTAGTAAAGATTACAATTAGTCTATTTTAGGAAATAAACTGAAAACTTACCTGTATCTTCTAAAATCATCCACAGCCTCTCTGATCAGCGTCACAGCTAGTACAACGCACAGCGGTCCCCAGTATGTATACAGGTACCCTATTCGAATGCTAGGAATGAATTGACTGACGGCCATCACTAAGAAATACATATTCAGGAAAAAACGGAACTGCTCAAAGAGAACCATAGGAAGGAATGTCACAATGTTGTATTTCTGAAACAAAATATATAGTTAGGCTACTCATTAATGTACCACTGAAGTAATGTAACATAGTTCCAGTGGCCCGCCAAGAAAGGCGGAGAGACGGCACACGGCGGGTTTATTTAGTGGGTGAGGGCCCCACACTACCCTGTTCGTTGCCCCGAACGATGGGGTGTGCGGTTAGGAACATTTTTTCCCGCCTTTACAAACAAATAAGGCTGTTCATTAATGTGTCTGTTTGAAAACACAATAAGGATAGGTGCACATTATCGTCACTAGCCCAGCCACATAATATATTACTTATTATGAAGTATATTTTCAAAAGAGTTCAGGTTTTTTTTTATTTTTTTTACTATACTATGTGGGGATGATACTTCCTCGATCGAGCCATCCCATTCATGCTAGGATAAGCAAGGTGCTACACT
This sequence comes from Leucoma salicis, assembly GCA_948253155.1. NCBI lineage: Eukaryota > Metazoa > Arthropoda > Insecta > Lepidoptera > Erebidae > Leucoma > Leucoma salicis. The sequence goes on along the minus strand of OX411805.1, from coordinate 5,681,996 downwards.
AGAGAATTAATGTGGATTGAAAGACAAATACAATAAAAAGCATGTCTCTGATACAGAACATACCTAATACTGTTTTTGAGATGATTTTCTAGAGGGAAAAAGGTGTTAAAAACCAACATTACACAACGCAAAAAAAATTAACATCAAAAGGGTTAGATAAAATAAGCAGTGTTGCTTAGTGGTAAAATCAAATTTATTTGAATTGCAAGCACCATAATCTTAAAACATCTCAATCTACTGATAATGGGTAGTCCACAGTTGACCACTCTTGGCATTACAAGAATATTACAATTTTCTATTAAACCTATATGTATATTATGTATCATGAAAAGGTAACATCCATCACAGAGACTTAACATGTAATTCATAAATTCTGATCAACCATGTTTTAATCAGACCAGAATTTTCATGACTTACATAAAGTTAATGTTTTAAAAAGACAAAAAATATTTTTCCATTACAATACAAGCATCATAAATAGAACTATTGAAATTATTATTACTATTACCTAAGTAGCTATTATTAACATTTAAAGTAGCTATTATTAACATTTATTATTCTAATATTTGAACAAAAATAACATTGCCAACAAATATCTCGGTGAATCTGATTTTTCTGCAGCACCTGGTATAAACGACGACCTAAGAGAGTGAGTAGGTATGAAAGAGAGTATTGATGTAAATATGCGAAAGGGAATGCTCCGTTGCTTCGGACATGTGGAAAGAATGCCGGACGAGCGATTGGTTAAGAAGATATACAATGCGAAAGTGGAAGGATGTAGCTACAGGGGGAGACCGAGACTCACCTACCTAGACCAAATCGGTCATGTATTGAAGGTAGGTGGAGTCAGGAGTCTCCGAAAACGGAGAGTGTGTATGAAGAGAGTTATGAATGTTGAGGAAGCGAGAGATGTATGCAAGAATAGAGCCTCTTGGCACTCTGTTCTCTCCCCGCAAGGGAAATGACGTGATGATAAGTTAGTTAGTACCTGGTACAAGTACATTCTTTTAGCAGGGGCTTAAATCGGCCCCCCGCCAAGACCGATTTACTCGGTAGCTACGAACTCCCCTAGTACCTGGTATAAATTCATGCATATGAGATTATGAGATGTGCATTACTTTTTTTTTTTTTTTTTTTTACTTTGTTTAAGTCATTGGCAGAACCATCAGCCTAACAGTAACTTATAGACATCGATAACATGTCTGATCACAGGTAAGTTTAATTCATAGAACAAGTTGTAGTACTTGTAGTCAAAGTCAGTCATATAAAATTAGTCAGTCAAGTCAAAGTCCCGCTCTAGTAAGACGATGGCGACCTTACTGAAGCTTCTATGGAGTTTTGGAGACAGCAGGAAAAAACACGTTATGTTGCACTTCATCACTTGCCAACACTTATGCACATACACAAATAGTTAATAAGCAAAAGGCCACCACTTTTACACATTAATACTTGAAATAACACAAGTTTAGGAAAATAATGCAGAGCGACGACATGATATTCTTCGTGTTCCCGCCAAAAACCTTATTTTTACATATGATTATGTGTGTCAAACTATGACAAGCATGCAAAAATTGAAATATAAAATATAGTAATACTCATTGCTACAGTTATAACGACTCATTAGACTCAACATACATAATGATTGGGTGTATTGTTATGGAGAGCTTAAGGTCCAACACAAGTTAAGACGAGACCACTTTGGATCTACTTCGGATCTTGAAGCGCGTTAAGACTCCCGGGAGTCTCGTATCAATGACCTCGACAGTTGAAAAAAAAGTCAAATAGAATCTCCAACGCTTGCAATAAGGGTCAGCATCGCAAAAAAAGACCCGAGCCGCGCGCGCAGTCACTAAAAAATTTGGCACTAAAAATTTATTTCCTACTCCTTAACTTTCAATGCAATCTACTCTAAAATTTTTGCCCGATACAGTCTGTTCATTCTATAAGCTGTTCATGATTTTTGCCTAAGCCTATATATACTGTATCAACGAGAAATAAATCCCAAACGTAAACGTCAGCCAGTTGCGTCTATGGACTCGAACGGGACGGTAATAAAGTCGAGATTTCAACGCGAAAGTGAAATAAAATTAAAGTTTGTGAAAAGTTTTCGCTTTATAAAGTCAGTGTTATTATAATAATTAGTGGATAGTGTTTTTAAGTGTTTTAGTGCATAAAATAGTTATTATACTTCACAATAAACATGGATTTTTCAACAATGGGTAAGTAGTTTTTTTTTAGATTTTCTTTAGGAAAATACGGCCACCCGTTGCGGCGCGTGGCCTCTCGCGGCCCCGCGTGGCCTTGGCGCGCTATTGGCCGGCACGTGTAAGACTCCCGGGAGTCTTACGCTCGTTTAGAACTTGTTGAAATAATAATATATAATAATCAGTTGACGGGTTAGACTGTAAACAGAAACAATTTAAGAAAACAATAAGACATCGCTACTTTCCTTACAAAAAAAGCAATATTGTAGCTCTATATATACAATAGCAACTAAATACAATGATATCGACATCTAAAATTGCCATTAGCGACATCTAGGGCTGCATTTGTCAATATCTCTTTTACTTTAAAACAGCGACATCTATCAATAGAAAATTGCAACTTTGGACAATATTATACGACTTATTTAAAAATCAATGAGTTCAACAAGAAATCTCTAAACCATTTATCTTCCTAACTTGGTTGCCTTATAATTTTATACTTTGTTCTAAGTGAAAACACCGTGACGCCAAGGCCACGCAAAAAATATTGTGGAATGTAAAATATGTTTTTTTCGTGTTTTATAACGTTGGTGTGTTATTATTTACGTGTGTTTAGTGTTTTTAATTATTGTTATGGATAAAATAGTTATTATACTTGACAAAATCATCAGCTCGTCAAGCAAAGGTAAGAACTTTCTTTTAGCAAAAAACAATGTACCAGCCGGGCGAAGGGCGTTCTTTTGACGATAATAAAACCACCGGTGGCTATGCGTACGTAAAAAGGTAGTTCTAATGAAAGGCTCTGGTTTTAGTGTCGCGTCGAGCATAAATGCCGTAAATATTCTGTTGAACTATAATAAACAATATCTACTAACGAGGTTTTAGTTGAAGTAATGTATCTAAGCAACTATCTTGTTATTGCGTTTATTCCTTTTAAGTTGTCAATAAGTTAATTAAAATATTATACATTATTTATGTATATTTTACTAGTATTATTTTAATACTTTCTAACATTTACGCGAATTTCACACATTTTGAAATAAAACTACGTTTACGGAATCTATCGCGTTTACTTGATTTTTATGCTATCCCGACGTTTCGAATACTTTACAGCATTCATGATCACGGGTGGACTTAGATGGTAGATGTCCAAAGCTGATATGTTGTTTCAACGGTTTCATCTACCCACAGTAATATGACTTTACAAATTTTTGGTTTATTTATTTCAACCCACATAATATTCGTTTAGAAACACAATTAAAAATATCTACTCTTGAGTTTTATGCTTACAATGTATGAGATTTTAAGCTAGTATAATACTCCTTTGAGTTTTAAAATTTTTGTTTATATTTAGTGCTTAAAAATTCTACCACAAACTACCAATTAGATTTTTTAAGTAATCAAAAAATACCATTAAGAAAGACAATATTGATTATTAGTTTCTATTATTAAATATATTAATTTTAATAGAAGCTAAGACTAAAAAGCTACCACCGGCTCGGAACGCGGCCTGACTGAGAAAGATCCGGCCAGAAAACTCAGTAGGCAACAACTTTTTATGGATTATTAAATTTATGCGGAAAATACTAACTAATCACTACTGTGAGTTTTATCTACACAATAAGCGCTAATTGTGTCTTGCAATCTTGTGGTGTGCCTTCTTGTATTATGTTTGGTGAGGCCTATCACAGGATTCCAGCTTGATGGTAAGACCCAGCCGTCTTCTCTATTGAAATTGGGATGTTTCTTAATTTCAATAGCCTCACATATCATTCTAGGATGATATCGATGTTCTTTTGCGAGGACTTGAGGTTTGTCAAACCTGATGTAATGGTGGGTGTGGTCCTGTGTGTGCTCACAAATTGCAGACTTTGTATAGCGACGGTGCTTCACATCAGCTATGTGTTCTTTGATCCGAGTTCTTATGGATCTCTTTGTTTGCCCAATGTAGGAGAGACCACAATCATAATCCAGCTTGTACACTCCTGCATCCTGGTATATGGCACTTGACTGGTGGTAGTATTCTTTTATTATGCTCCATATCACTGAACTCTAGCTTACTTCAGGTTATGGCCCAATGCCCAGTTAAGATTTGATAAAGTAAAGTAGATAGATTGGTACGTATTTTAGAAATGCAATCTCAATATAATATGGCTGTCGCTAATTTTGAAAAACTCTCAGGCTAGGCTAATTATGGCACATGGCAATGGAGATGTATTTAATTGATATGGATTTATGGCAATGTATAGATGAGAATTTCAAAGCAAATACGGCTGAAGCTCAAAGAAAAGATTCTAGATCTCGTAGCAAAATTTGTCTTATGTGTACCGAAAAAATCTACCCATGATCATAAATGTCAAGACAGCGAGAGATACATGGATGGCGCTGAAGCGAGCATATGCTTATGGTGGATTACTGCGACGGCTTTATCTGTTGCGTAAATTATTTAACGTTAAACTAACAGCGTTCAACACTATGAAGGATTATTTAAACGACATTTAGACCACGAGTCAGGCATTAATAAGCATAAAAGCGGGTCTTGATAATGAGTTCGTCGGGATTATAATGTTAGCTGGTTTGACTCATGCATACAATTCCTTAGTAATGACGCTAGTGCATTCGAGTACTAAGATTTCAACCGAATCTGTTACTGCAGCGCTATTGAAAGAAAGTATGAGAAGGAACACAGTAGAAGAAGACGACTCTGCACTGATGTCAAAAAATGACAAAACTAAGAAAGTAGTTATATGTCATCACTGTAATAAGAAAGGTCACTATAAATGGCAGTGCAAGGAAAGGAAACCTAAGAAAGATTATACAACTCGCAAATCAAATGATACTAAAGAGACAGTTGGACTGATAACTGTTAAGTTATTCCTATGACACTCAGGTCTACAGTACTAAAAGATTTATACACAGCACACTTTGGAATTAATAGAATGTTAGCTTTAGCTAGGCACTATTGTTGGTGGCATGGTATCGATAAAGATGTGCGTGAATTAGTGGCTAATTGTGTACAATGTTGTTTGCAACAGCGGAATCCTGTTTCAGTGTCTAATAAACATTGTTGGGAATACCCTTCAAAACCTTTTGAAAGGGTACATGTAGATTTTGCTGGGAAGTTCATGGGAGCTTATTTTCTTATTTTGGTAGATGCATTTTCTAAATGGCCTGAAGTGTACATGCTTGACCGGATTACTACTGAAACCACTATTGAAACTTTAGGAAAAATATTTGCTACCTTTGGATACCCTAAAATTCTAACAAGTGACCCACAATTCACCCATTACAAGTTTCAGGAATTTTTGAAAAAACATAACATTATGCATAGACGTTCTGCTCCATACAATCCTGCTACAAATGGCCAAGTAGAACGCTATGTTCAAACAATAAAAAATAAATTGAAATGTTGTAATGCTGGGAGGGGTAACATTCAGCATTTCTTAAATAATATTCTACATATGTACAGAATTACACCACATCCATCTACATCCAAAGCTCTATCAGAACTAGTTTTTGCTTATCAACCTAGCAGTAGTTTTTCTTGACTGATACCCAACAATACTTTTCTGTCAGGAGGGAGTGGAGTGAGAACATTGTCTGTTGGTGAATGGGTAATTGCTAGGAATTATACAGGCTCTGAGAAGTGGAAATTTGGAACCATTGAGAAACAGTTAGGTAGATTACATTATTTGATAAGAATGGATAGTGGATTGATCTGGAAGCGACATATTGATCAGTTAAGAAAAGTTGGAAGTAAAATACAGTATCAATATGATGATTGATGATTGATATTCCTGGATTTGAGGTACAGAGTACCCCAGATGCTTAAGATTCTAATATTAGCTGTAAGAACCAAACATTGTCCTTACCTAGTAATAATAAAAATAATTGTACAACTAATTAATAAATATAATTCCAGCAGATGAAAATTATGTCTCAACATCTGCTTTGCCTAATGTTAGGATTGAGGATTGTGTTCCTACTGTTGCACAGGAAATCATTGTGCCTAATGATCCTGTTGGTGCTACCCGTAAGAGCAGCAGAATCGGGAAACCTGTGCAAAGATTAAATTTGTAAGATATGTAAGATAATTTTGTTAAGATGGGAGGAATCTATTATGGTTGCACCTTTTATACTCTGTACACATGTTCTGTCTGATATATTCTGTGGTTCCATCTCTCTGGACACTAGCTGATTGATTGTACTGGGAATGCGTCGTTTCATACTTTATGTAAAACTAATTACCTAGTAATAAAGCTAATGTGCAATGTAACTGCGTGTGCATTATTTCGGGCCGGACCTCAACACTCAGGATACTTCAAGTGCTTCTAATGCCTTCGATTTATAGCATAGAAGGTTAGGTCATTTGAGTGGGCCTTTGATGTTTAAACTAAAAGGTATGACAGATGGTCTGTTTTTTGGAGGAGTGAATACGGAGCCTTGTGAAGGCTGCTGCCGAGGAAACGAGGAAACGGGGAGGAAGAGTGCGTCAAGAAATTTCCTAAGAGAAATGGTCATAAAGGTAAGAGAGCAAAAACATTGCTTGAATTAGTACATTCGGATTTAGCGGGCCCTATGGAAGTGGAATCCTATGGCGGAAATAAATACTTTTTAGTTTTTATAAATGATTATAGCAGAAAAACGTTTGTATATCTTTTAAAAACTAAAGCTTGTATTAGCTAAATTCAAGGAATTTAAGGTTTTATTGGAGAACCAGTTGGGTAAGAAAATTAAGAAATTGCGTAGTGATAATGGGACTGAGTATACAAACGGTGATTTTCAAACTTTTTTAAAGTCTCATGGTATTATACACCAAAAATCAGTACCGCACACTCCGCAACAAAATGGAGTTGCAGAACGTACAATTCGTACGATCACTGAAAAAGCGAGATGTATTATATATGATGCTGGTCTTGGTAAAAGAATTTAGGGAGAAGCTGTTGCATGTGCAGTTTATCTAAAAAATAGATCTCCGACAATGGCTTTAGCAGACAAAGTCCCTGAAGAGGTGTTCACAGGAGAGCGGGTCGACCTGTCGAACCTAAGAGTGTTCGGGTCCAGGGCTCAGGTAAAGAATAATAAGCGTAAGAAATTTGATCCAAAGTTCATTAATATGATAATGGTTGGGTATTCCAGTTACCAAAAGAGATACAGATTTATCAATTTCGAGGGCAGTCCTACCAAAATAATTAATGCACGACACGTTTAACGCATTAATGCACATATTTTTTTTTGAAAATTTTCCCGTGGTTAGCCAGAACCATGATAATGGTGCACAAAATAAATCTGTTAATACATATTTACAGAATGACATTGATCAGTCTTGTCCTCCTTAACAATTCAACAAGAGGGTCAGAAATTAGATGACCCTGTTGCAGTGGGGGTACCGACAAGTAGACTTAGTGTCCTTTTCGAAGAGCCTGTAGAAGAAACCGAAACACTGAGACCAGTTGCGGATGTACGAGTAGATGTCCATGATAATACATCAACTGGTGAGTCAGATTCCGGAGAAAATTTCTTCAACTCTTTGCATGATACGGGTATCATAAATATATCTGAACCTGCAAATGATAGCGTGGTTGTTCGACGTTACCCTGTTCGGGATAGACAACCAAAACGAGATAAGGACATGATTTATAATTTTCATTTAGTGGATGTTCCAGACCCTGTATCTGTCCAAGATGTGATGGATGGCTCAGACAAGGAATTATGGTTAGATGCAATGAAGGATGAATATGATTCCCTGATGGTGAATAATACCTGCGAACTGGTTGAACGACCGTTAGATTTAAATGTGGTTAAATGTAAATGATCATTCAAGCTTAAGGTTGGAGCGGATGGTAGCGTTCAGCGCCATAAGGCCAGGCTAGTCGCTAAGGGCTATTCGCAAAAACCAGGAGAAGACTATTTTGAGGCATTTGCACCAGTAGTCAAAATGACATCAATTCGTCTTTTACTAGCTCTCGCCGTTGAAAAGAATCTAGGTATATATCACATTGATGTTACAACTGCATTTCTGAATGGGGATTTACAGGAGGATATTTTTATGGAACAACCTGAACTTTTCATTCAAAGAGGGGAAGAGCGCAATGTTTGCAATTTAAAGAAAGCTCTTTATGGTTTGAAACAAGCAGCTCGTTGTTGGAATGAAAAAATTCATGCTCATATAATCAAAATTGGTTTTATGCAATCAAACTATGACCAATGCGTTTATACCAAAATTAATAACAAAGTTTTTATTGCTATTTCTCTGTATGTCGATGATTTCTATATATTCACTGATAATGAAGTAGAGGGTGAACACATGAAAAAACAAATAGGTAGTTCTTTTAAAATAAAAGGTCTTGGAATAGCAAGAGAATGTCTTGGGATGCAGATTGAGCGGAATATGGTTAAGCAAGAGCTTCGTCTGTCACAACAGACATACGTAAGGAAAATACTTCACAAATACGGTATGCAAGATTGTAAGCCTGTAAATACTCCGATTGAGACTAACATACATTTGGTACCAGGAATGAAGTCGAATAATACGGAATATCAAGAAATTATTGGCTCACTTATGTATTTGGCATGCTGTACAAGACCCCATATATCTTTCGCAGTTACGATGTTAAGTCAATTTAATAGCTGTAACGTTTCTACTCATATGGCAGCACTGAAACGCGTACTGTGGTATCTCAAGGGGACAGTAGAGTTATCAATATGTTACAGGAAATGTAACAAACCATTGATTACTTACGCAGATTCTGATTGGGGTAATGGACCTGATGGGAAATCTTTCTCTGGTTATACTATTATTTTCAGTGGTGCTGCGATTACTTGGTAGGCTAGAAAGCAACAATGTGTTGCGTTAAGTACTGCGGAAGCAGAATATATATCAATTTGTGAGGTAGCGAAGGAAGTAGTATCTCTTAACGGTTTATATGCTGAGCTAACAAAACGGCAAGAGACTATTACTATTTATAGTGATAGTCAAAGTGCCAGCAAAATGGTATATACTCCTGCATTAGGGAAACGCTCAAAACATATAAATATAAAATTCCATTATGTTAGAGATTTAGCAAAAGTAGGGTTAATTAGAATTATTTATTGTGATACTACTCTTATGGTGGCAGATATTTTCCCAAAGGGTGTTGCTCGACAGAAACATGAATTCTGTAGTAGACATTGTGGATTAAGTGGGGGTGTTGAACTATAATAAACAATATCTACTAACGAGGTTTTAGTTGAAGTAATATATCTAAGCAACTATCTTGTTGTTAAGTTTATTCCTTTTAAGTTGTCAATAAGTTAATTAAAATATTATACATTATGTATATTTTACTAGTATTCTTTTATTGTGTTACATACCACTGAACTCTAGCTTAATTCATATTGAGTATTTTTTGTTTATTTAATAATTAAACCACATAGATTCAGAACGTGAAAAGTAATAGGGCTCTATTCCAAGTCATAATAATTCGTAAACGAAAATAAAAGACTCGATTAGTAAAGTATTTTGGTTGTTATTGTGTTAACATACATTACCTACAACTCACGGACGTCAAAGCCAGATTTTTTTCAAACAGTTTTTTAACTAGTTTAAATAACAAAAATGGCATCAAGAATATCATGAGTGTTAAAAATAATGTTTGTTCTTTTTGAGTGTGTAGATATTATTTTACAAGTGCAATAAAAAGAGACATTTTAAGTTCGAAAAATCAGTTGTGCCGTGTAAACCAGGAGTAGAACACACCTCAACGCTTCGCTTATGAGACGTGCAATAATCTTATTGTCTGGGACTTTACATACATGCAATTTCACAGGCACAAAGCACACCCAGACTCATAACAACTAATTATTGATCATACAAAGAATTGTCTTGTGTGGGAATTGAACCCACAAACACATATAGTAGGTTGGTATCTAAATCATTCTGCTATCTGTTCATCATAATTCTAATAATGTAATTATTAATACAGATAAGAGTAAAGACAATCTGGAAGTTTAATACTATATATCACTTATCATCATGTTATAATTTTTAAAACAAAAACACTAAATGTACAATAGGATTCAAAAATACTGACCTGATTACAAACATAATTAGGTGGAAAATCATTCTCAGGCAGCTGTCCTACGTGGATAGACCTGGAACTATACTTCTTGCGAACTCTCCAAGATTGTAGTCTAAAATAAAAAGCCAAAATGAGTTATTCTGGGTTCTGTGCCACACAAAGAGTAAATTATAATATTCACCTTGACCATAAGGATTGTTTGTTAGGTCTTGACAATAACGGTGTGGTCTCCATGATAAAAATGTGACTACGATAACGTTATTGGGCTCTTTTATATGACATAATGTAGAAAAGTCGATTAACAATTTTTAATTCTCTGGTTTTTCTATGGTAGGTAGCCACAATCCACAATATTTACGCCTATTTAAACACAAATAAAATACATACAAAAAAAATAATTTAACACAAAGAGTAATACGTATAACCAGAAATTTATTTATTATTTTGATTTAACACCTTTTGATAATTTTGTATCAACCTATCAACTGCACAGACTAGGAAGGAATAATCAACTGTCATGAACTGTCAGTGTCACATCTGGTCAAGCGATGGTAATTCTTGAGAAAAACAGAGCACGGTCGATAGCTGTCACACGTATTAGTGAGATTTCGTTTATTATTTAATAAATTCTGCTCAAAATTTTTAAAATTGGTCTGAAATCATCGTCATATTTGTGTAGAATTCATTATATAGTGTAGATACTATATAGTGTAGATGTTATAAATAATAGGTAAGTTGTATTTAATTTCACAATTCATCTTTTGTTCAAATTTCATTTGTTTTTTTTTCCCTTGTAACTTTCGTGGTGGCCTAAAAGATGGAAAAGGAGATATGGTTAGATCCGCAGGACCCTGAGCCTTCTGATCCTCCAGATCCTCCTGACCCACGATCTGGTGCTTCATCACCCAGTCAAATCCCAGGGACTAAACGCCGTTTTAATGAAGGACAGACAAATGAAAAATTTGATAACCCTAAAAAAATAATAAGAGATCAGGAGCTTGCTGTAGCATCGATACAAAATTTATTTGTACATCCTAGATTAGTAGTAGGTGTGAAATCATACACAAATTCCGACAATGGTCCATTTATCGTCCACGTAACTCGAACTGAGCCAGACCCTGTCGTTGGAACTACCATACGTCCAATTAAGTTTGGTCAGTTCCTTTTTCGAAATAAAATTAAGAACATCTGCACAGATGGCATCAAGAAAGTTGGGAGAAATAAAATCTCTATCGAATTTAAAACGGCGGTTGACGCCAATAACTTTTTAGACAGTAAAATTCTGGAGCTTGCTAAATTTGTTGCTGTTGTTCCTACATATAATATTACAAAGATGGGTATAGTCCGTTATGTTCCAGTCGATCTTTCCATGGATGAATTTGTTGAGTCTGTTGTACTCCCTAATGGTTGTGGTCCTATTCTCAAGGCCCGCAGACTTAATAGAAAGACCAGCACTGATGGTAAAGTAACTTGGATCCCTACCCAGACAGTAGTTCTGACATTCCAAGGCCAGTTGCTTCCCAACAAAATTTTTAGTTTTCATACATCCCTTCCTGTAGAGCTTTATCAGTTTCCTACTATTCAATGTCACAACTGCTGTAGATTTGGACATGTGAAGGGTCAATGCAGGTCTGGGCCTAGATGTTATCGCTGTGCTCAACCACATGCGGGAGACTCCTGTGGTATAATTGAGGCGGAAGCTTCTTGCTTGCACTGTTTGGGTCAGCACTTTGCAAATAGCAGGGATTGCCCTGAGCAAGGCAGGCAGAGTTCCATTAAACTTCTTATGTCAAAAGACAATATATCATACCAGGAAGCATCACGATCATATCCAAAATCAGTGAAACCATTCGCAGAAGTTACACAAAGCTCTGCAATTATTAATAATCACCCTTCATACTCACAATCATTATCCAGTAATCAACCATCGAGTTCCTCTTATAGGAAAACTGTATACACCGCTCCCCGTACTCATGCACCTCTGGGTAAATCCTTTGATAAGTCCTCTCATCAGGCTATTGTCAGTAACCCAGCTTCAACCATTCCAAATGGTTGGGCGTTATCATCCATTTCCGACTCTTCCAATTCTTCACCGGTTCTCCAGGATGATAATATCCTGGAAATTCTTTTTAACATGTTATTTAATTTACTAGCTAAATCAAACACAAACATACCGTCCCACGTTGCCCAAAAACTTACACAAATTATTTCTTTAAAAAATCATGGATCAGGTACCTATCCTTCAGTGGAACGCGAAAAGCCTACGTCATAAAAAGCATGAGATTGTACATTTAATAAATCAATTCCAGCCATCTGTCATTGCCATCTCGGAGACATGGCTAGTGCCTGGTTCTCGTTTCTGCGTACCGGGTTACTCATGTCTTAGGGATGATAGGGCAGATGGATATGCTGGATGTGCCTTGCTTGTGAGCCGTTCATTTTCATTTTCACAAATTCATCTTCCACCTGTCTCTCCTGACATTAATGTCATCGCTGTAAGTATGTTTAATATATCCTTTATATCATTGTACATTTCCCATCCACATTCATCTATAGTATCAGATATTTTGTACATCATTTCATCAGTTCCGCCTCCTATTATATTAATGGGGGATTTTAATGCTCATCACTCCTCATGGGGCTCGAGTCGTGATGACTCCTTTGGCCTCTCCCTTTTAGAAATTTTTGATGAAGCAAATTTATGTGTTGTTAACAACGGATCTCCAACACGTAGGGTCCTTCCTTCACAGGACCCTAGAAGTGCAGTTGACCTTTCCATTTGTTCTCCTTCGCTGGCTTCTATTTTGTCCTGGTGTCTCTTGGATCACACATATGGAAGTGACCACTTCCCTATTTATATGACTATCTCTAATAGGATTATCCCACCAGTAAACTTTTGTCCTTCTTTTAAATACAGATTAAACAATGCAAATTGGAAGTTATATGCTACATCTTTAGAAAACAAATTAAGAAACCTTCCTTTTTCGGATATACAAAATGTTTCCGTGTTATATTCTAAATTTGTAGAGTGTATTATCTCGGTTGCTGATGAGGTTTTCCCATTAAAAAAATCATCTAAATCCAAAATTTCTAACCCCTGGTGGGATGCAGAGTGCTCAAAAGCAGTTAAAGATAGAAAAGAGGCAGAAAAGCGATACAATGCCAATATGACAGTCAATAATTTTATTATTTATAAGAAAACAGCCGCACAAACCACAAAACTTTTGAAAAAGAAAAAGATTTTGGGTTGGGTTCAGTTTTGTGAGCAAATGTCTCCGGGGACCCCATCTGCAATAGTTTGGCAACAATTAAAACGATTTAGAGGATCTTACAATAGAAACAACATATCTAGTAATGATACTTCCTCCTGGCTTGAGGCATTTATTGACAAAATGTCTCCCTCATATGTCCCTAATAAAGATTTGTTCCCTTCTAATCCAAATTTTCTGTCTTCCTCTGATTCATTTGACTCTCCTTTCACATTCAATGAGCTTCAATTCGCACTTGAGGGCTTAATAGATTCCTCTCCTGGTGCAGATGGAATTCCATACTCTTTCTTAAAAAATGCCACAGAAACAAGTAAAAAGCATATCTCAATCTAATTAACAACTTTTTTGAATCTGGATCAATTCCCCAAGCCATGAAACATCAAGTAGTTATTCCACTTCTTAAACCTGGAAAAATTGCATCTGACTCAAATAGCTACAGACCAATAGCCCTTTCTTCCGTTTTAGCCAAAATTGCAGAACATATGGTGAAACACCGCCTTGAATGGTTTGTTGAAAACAAAAATTTACTAGCAAATTCTCAGTTTGGATTTAGAAAAGGTATGAGCACAGCAGATAGTCTTAGCATATTAACTACTGATATACGCATTTCCTATGCAAAAAAGGAATATCTAGTAGGAGTTTTTCTAGATATTCAATCCGCATACGACAATGTATTACTTGCAGTACTTAAAAATTAATTAATTCGTCTCAAAATTCCTGTAAAGTTAATCCATTTTATATGCAATTTATTTATGGAAAGAACAATATCCATAAAACATCAAAATTCATTCTCCTCCCCTAGAACTATCTGGAAGGGTTTGCCACAAGGGTCTGTTTTAAGCCCTCTTTTATACAGTTTATACACTAGTGATTTAGAGCTTACAGTTCAATCTTTTTGTGAAATTCTACAATATGCTGATGATATTGCTCTATATGTATCTGTTAAATACTTAGATGAAGCATCAAGTCGCTTAAATTCAGCCCTTAACTACTTAACCGATTGGCTCCAGGATCATGGGTTATCACTCTCAGCTTCAAAAAGCAATTTAGTAATATTTACAAAAAAAAAGTAATTCCCACTGTTTCAATTAGTGTTAATGGGGAGGTAATTCCCCAAGACAGCAAAGTAAAATTTTTAGGTGTATGGTTAGATTCCAGATTATCAGGTATAGCTCACGTTGAATATCTGGTTCGGAAATGTGAGAAAAATATCAACATTCTTCGCTCTCTTTCTGGAGTCTGGTGGGGTGCTCACCCGTTTACTCAAAAGATCTTATATCAAGCAATAATCCGTAGTCATATGGATTATTGTTCTTATTTTTTAGACCCGTGTAACAAATCTGCAATTACAAAATTAGACAAAATTCAATCCAAGTGCTTACGTATTATACTAGGTGCTATGAAATCATCACCAATAAACGCAATGCAAGTTGAGTGTGTTGAACCTCCTCTCTCATTGCGTAGACAATATCTTTCTAATATATTTTTTTTAAAATAGTCCAGAATAGCAACCATCCTCTTCTCCCCAAATTAAGCCAGCTGTTCTCACTTTATAATTCCCTTTATCACCAGCTGCCTGATCATCTCCCTTGCATTCTCCATTCATATCGTTTATTTACCCAACTCCCTAACCCTTTATTTCAGAAACCTACACTGCCATTATACTATACAGACTACAATGTGTTAGTTTTCCAACCAAAGATAATGCTCGACTTTGATATTGATAAGAGCACTATTGAACCCAATAATATTTTTAAGAACAAAATTTATAGTGATTATAAAAACTGGTATACATTGTTTACAGGTGCTTCCAAACTGTCTAATTGTTCTGTAGGTGCGGCCGTGTGGATTCCCTGTACCAAAATCTCCTTAATGTTCAAATGTCCCTCTAGCTATTCAGTATTCACTGGAGAGTCAGTAGCCATCTTAGAAGCAATTTTATTTGTAAAATCACACAATTTAAATAATTCAATCATATTTTCGGACTCTAAAAGTTGCCTTCAATCTATTTTGTCTAACCCCTTTCGAACAAAAATCAGATCTCCTATTATATTTAGAATAAGAGATGAACTTTATGAATGTAATAGACTTGGCATTAATATTGTGTTGGCTTGGATACCTGGTCACACTGGTATCACAGGCAATGAATCTGCTGATTTATGCGCCAAATATGCCACTCATATGGGGTCCCTTGAACATTTTCAAATTTACTCTCAAGACATTCGCTCAAGTTTGAAATTGGTTTTATTTCAAGATTGGAATAAAGTATGGATGGTCTCTAAGACCTTAAAAGGTAAATTTTACGGCGATATTCAACCTGAGATTCCCCATAAACCCTGGTTTTCAAAATTCAAAAATATGGATAAAACCGCCGTTTCTACTTTATGTCGACTGAGATTGAACCACTCTTGTACACCTGTATTTTTGGCCAAACTCAGGATTAGGGATAGTTCCATTTGGGAATGTGGACTGGCCGAAGGTAATGTGGACCATTTATTTTTCTGCTGCTCCAAACTAATTTTCTCTTTATATGACGTTTTACCACCCGAAATTCCTCGTCCTGTATCATTTAAATCGTTACTCACCCTTGTATTCACTCCATTCCTTCATACTATTTACAAATTCATAAAAGTAAATAAGATTCGATTGTAAATACTATATTTTATATAGCTCAGAGTAATTATTATTAATATTTTTTATTTTTATTTTTTTATTGAAAACAACTAGTTCTCAATTTAGAGTAAAAGTAATTTAAGCACTATTTGTGTATATATTTTGTAGATGCTTAATATCATATTGTTTGTTTCAGTGTTGGTCTACTCATTACAGTAGTTAGATTCATAATCACCGGCCCTTTTACCTTTATCTACCGAACAATCTCCTTCGTTTGACGGTCTATTCGTATTTTACACGAGACATTGGCAAAGTTGTGTCTATAAGTCTAACAACGCCATTAATCAAGAATTGAATTGAATTGAATTGATGGTAATTCTTCTTCTTCTTCTTTATTTATTGGCTTAGGGCCCTATCCAAACGACCCGATTCCGCCAGTGTCCGTGATGGTAGTGTCGTAAACAGTAGAGAGTAGAGATGGGGAATTTGTAAGAATTTAATTCCATGGCCCATGCTCACATCGTTGATGATCATCATTGATGTAGCCTATAGACGCTAGCAACACCAGATGACCAGAGGCATCACTCGCGCGACTCCTGCTCTAATGCCCGCTCTACACTTAGTGCGCGAATCGCGCGTGAAAGCCGCGACAGAGCGCGAACGTTAAATGTGGAGTCGATTCGCATATTCTTCGCACTTTCACCATACGTTCCCCGATATCTGTCGGTTTTTTGTCCCGCGTCAAAGGGACCGCAAAGCGCGTACGTGGCGCGAAAACGCTTTGACTCCACACTCGCGCTCCGCGGCGGTCAGTGTTAATTGAGACGTCATCTAAGTAAGCAGTGCCGAAAAAATGAGCGTTACATGGACGAAAGAGATGGAGATGCAATTTCTCGAATATTACCAATCGGAACCTATTTTGTGGGAACGCGAAACAAAAAGATCACAAAAACAAATAAAAATGTATGATGCATGCGCTTCAGCGTAATTATGGATGATCGATGGATACTTGTAATCCACCATCTTCGCTTTCTTCACCGTTTCTTGATTTGCGTTTCCTTTTTGATGAATACATAATTATAGTACGCTAATGCGCACAATGCAAGAGTAGCAGCAATAGTCGTTTCAACGTCCATACATGTCAACGTTGCGAATTTCACTGTGGTATTACCGCGAACTGTTGAGAGTGTGGATTCTTGCCGATCACGCTGCAAGTCTTCGGCAATTTTGCGCCGTGAAGTCGCGCCGTGAATCGCGCACTAAATATGGAGTGGCCATAGGAAAGTAATAGGCAGTGAAAAGGAAGGATAACAAGGAGAGGATAAGGAGGGCCTCAGCGCTCTCACTTATGCGAAACAATAGTAGGAGTACCTACAATTGTTTCACTTATTAGTTTTTGTAATTTTCATGTAACATATCACCATGGTTGGAAAAACTTTGAGATTCAATGTTAACAGAAAGAGTACGAGCTAGTTTTCTAGTTGGTTTGAAAGAGAAACGCTAAAAGCGATAGTTGTTATGTATCTGACACATACAACGACCACGCTATGCTACCAGACTAATAACTACAATTCTGCTCATATTACTAAGATTCCTTTTTATAAAAATAAACCAATATAAAGTAGAAATTCTGAAATTATAATTACTGTAAACAATTAAACATTTATTTTTGATAAGTAAATGGTTAGTATTATTATTTTTAAAATGCTGTCATCTGTTATTCATCCATCCATTCATCAGCCTTTCAACGTCAACTGCCGGACACAGGCCTCCCCAAGAGAACGCCATAACGAGCGATCCCGTCATGGGGGATAATGCCGTAATCACCACGCTTGGCAGGCGGGTTGGCGATCGCAGTGGATGTTGTTAATACTCGAGGGAGTGCTGCTGCCCACTCTCCCGGTATTGCCTCACTCACATCATCTGTTATTATTTACCCTAAATAATTTATTTAAAAAACGGCAAGGAAAATGTGACGTCATTATTACGTAGTCATGGCAATCTGTCAACGATTTGAGCAGGCCTGTATTATTGGGCCATGACTAAACCACAGAACAGATACTAGTCCTACGGACAGAAACATCACTTCCATTAAAACTTGTCCAAAATCTCTCTCTAATAGCCTACCAAATCTTAATAATAATACTAATTGTTCGTAGCGAGAAGAAATGTACCTTATGTATACAGAAATACAGTTGAGATTGTTTTGCCCGCCGCATGATTATCGGGCAACCGCGTCATTCAACAAATGTGCTAGGGTTGCACCTATGATCCGCCGGCGGACCACCGAAGGAATCTAACATAGTTCCAGTGGCCCGCCAATAAAGGCGGAGATACGGCACACGGCGGGTTTCTTTAGTGGGTGAGGGCTCCACACTAACCTGTTCGTTGCCCCGAACGACGGGGTGTGCGGTTAGGAACATTTTTTCCCGCTTTAACATAAAAAAAAAGAAAAAAAGGTTTGCACCTATGATGATTTTACTTACTTACTTATCATCACGCTATCTCCCTTGCGGGGTAGGCAGAGAGAACAGAGTGACAAAAGGCTCTATTCTTGCATCTCTGGGGACCAGATGTGAAACATCGAAATTATTTTGTAGAAATAAAATGATCATAACTTGACAAAGTACTCCTCAACATGAATCACACAAGTATAAACTCGATGGAGTTATGTTGTTTTATAACGGCCTTTCTATGGTCACCTTCTAGCTCCATCACCAGACCCTGGATACCATCTAAAGACAAAGTACTTGTCAAGACGAATCAAACGATTCCAAACTCGATGGGGTTGAGTCGTTTCATTGCAGAGTTACTGTGGCACATTCCAGCTCCATCATCAGACCCTGGATATCATCTAGGACTGGAGTACTAGTCAATATATTTCACACGAGCCCTAACTCAATGGAGTTCCGCCATTTAGGTCATTACAGTTCGCATGGTCACCTTCCAGCTCCATCATCAGACCCTGGATACCATCTAAGCGCAAAGTACTCATCAAGACGAATCAAACGTGTCCAAACTCGATAGGGTAGTGACGTTTCATTATAGAGTTCCTATGTCCACCTTCCAGCACCATCATCAGTTCAGCTCCATGTCATCATATTATTGCATTTTCACGTGATATACACATGCGTGTATTTCAGCTCAATCAGAAACCGGGAAGTGTGTCAAATTTAACTTGCAAGATTTGAACGGGACAAGTACAATAAAAGCGTCGCCACGCTAACAGCCGATTTTACCCTCCCTCCGCATAAGATGTTTCACATCAAAAAATATTTCCGATCCATCCCAAGCTACTCCATCTATACAAGATACATACTCCGTCCCGGAATATGAGACAAACAAAATAATTTATTCGGATTCTGACGAAGCACCCTTTTTAGTACACGTTAGCAGATTCTCAGACGATCCTTCATCTGGTATTTCCCTTCATACAATCAAATTCGGTAATTTTCTATTCCAAAATAATATTAAAAATGTGGTTCGTGGTGGAGTTAAACGCATCGGTAGAAACAAAGTTTCAATAGAATTTTTAATTAAACACAAAGTGAAAAATGTGAAATCGAAAATAACAGCCTCGAGCAGGATTCGAACCTGCATCTCCTGGATACCGTCCAGATGCTTTGCCAATTCAGCCATCGTGACCCTTGCTCCTGACTGCTAATCTGGATAACACATTCATACTTACAGTCTTTGGGTGACGCCTGCACCATCTGTCGGTAGTATTTTCATACATTATACCGACCAGGTAAACTTAATTTTACAATTAAGATTTTACCTAATAATGACGCAAACCCTAGAAATATTTAGATATTTTTATATATATTTTTAGCATTTGACATGCTTAGCAACATACATTAAACACAAAGTGAAAAATATGAAATCGAAAATAACAGCCACGAGCAGAAAAATGAAAATACTACCGACAGATGGTACCTTCATTTCACAGATGAAATGAAATATAAACGGCTATCTCCTGCTACAGCCAAAACGCAACGATGTTTTTCATGGCTGGTCACACGGGAGATGGTGGTACCAACCCGCTCGGGCCCGACACCAAGCGAGCACTCCCCGCACCGGCACCCAGCCCTACCACCAGTCATGCAATGGATGATAATTGCTTACGGGAAGTAAGTTAGTCGCCTCATACGACACCCGTGGGAAAGAATGGGGTGGTGACACTTGTATTCTTAATCCGTCACCACACGGACAGAAGATTAGATTCCTAGAAAACAGAAATATACTGCCAAGAAGACAGTTTGGTTTTAAAAGGACTAAGTACCATGGATAGCCTAGGCACACTTACTACAGATATCCGTATAGCTTTTTCTAAAAATGAATATTTGGTTGGAGTGTTCCTTGATATTGCATCAGCTTATGATAATGTCCTCCTTCCTATTCTTAGGCAGAAAATGCTACAGCTGAGTATCCCTATGAAGATCGTAAATTTTATATCAAACATTTTTTTTCGGCAAGGTCTATTATACTCAATTTTCAAAATTCATCACTTCCTCCAAGAAGAGTCAGTTTAGAGGTCTACCACAAGGCTCCATGCTTAGTCCTCTTCTATGCAACATATCGTCGGCCTAATTTGTTAACCTGCTAAGTCAATTTTTTCATAGTTTACAGGACGAAGAAAACACTGAATAATATCTTTATTTATCTACCAATCAAAATTCTGAAAATCCCGTTGGTTTCTATAATATTTCTTAATATTTTAAAAATACAATTAATAGAATAACTTGCACACAATTCAGAAAATTCGCGAAAACAATTATATGGCAGCTTTTCGAAGTGAAGTTTAAATTTGCTTGAGGACTTGGCAGTTTTTGACTTAAGTTTAGTATGGTTTATAGATTATTTATTGTGCAGTGAAACAAATTCAATTAGAAATCAAATCTTTATTATTAAAAATTAAACAATCAGCCTTCTTTATTAGAAAACAGTGTTAAAATATCTAAGATATATAGACCATTTTCATAGACAAACTGTAATATATGTATTGGTTTTTGAATAAAATAAAATAAAACAGAAAGGTTTCTCCAAAAATCTTAAATTAACAATATTTATTTATATATATATTTTTAGCATTTGACACGCTTAGCACACATTAAACACAAAGTGAAAAATGTGAAATCGAAAATAACAGTCACGAGCAGGATTTGAACCTGCATATCATCGTCGTCACCCAAAGGCGTTAAGTATGAATGTGTTATCGAAATTAGCAATCAGGAGCAATTGTCACGATAGCTGAATTGGCAAAGCATCTGGATGGTATCCGAATTAACAATATTTATAAATCAATCTGAAACTGGTAAAATGTAAAGTTGTAATTAAACTTAACTTGTACATATTGGTTCTTCTTATTCTACTCATGAGGTAGGTTGTCATAATATTTATGATAGTCAGAAGGAAGGGTCTTTTTTATTTGTTGCAAGTCTTCAAATTTTCCTGCAGTAATTTTACGTCGGTTCTGGTGCAATTATTGCAAGGATCGTCTTTGTGGTAAATTTCGCCATTCATCCTTAAAGCAAGTTTTATAAAGAATTGATCCATTGCTTTCGTAACGTAGTGCATGAATGTCAGTCACCTTAAGATCCCCTTTAGATCTTCCTGGATGAATAATTTTATAAAACTGAATTTTGTCGATATTTTTGAAGTAAGTGTGGTCCAAATATGTTACAGAGTAGGGTACTGGGCATTTACGAGCATGGTTAGCAATGGATATGCATTCAAATTTTAAAAACGTATCTTCTGAAGGCACGTCATTGAATGTAGTATTGGAATTAAATGTGATGTTACAACAAATTGTATGATCTATGTTTTCTGTAATTAAAGTACTAGGTCGATCTAGATCGGTCAGTGATATTATATTGATATCGTCATTTATTCCATTAGCATCTAAATCTGAAGGTCTTGTTATAAACTGTCTTGATTCTGAATATTGTAACTGAATATCTTCTAAAACGTGTATTACTTTATTTGAATTATAATCTGACTTCGAAGCTACATGTTCAGGTCTATCCTATAAGTTACGTGCCTCAGAAAGCAAAGCCACAATTTTTTTTCCTCGATACATTTTGAAAATATCGAAAAAGCATTAAACACAAAGTGGAAATATAAAAATTTCTAAATATCGAAATAAAATATTTAACATTATGACAAAATAAATTAAATTTAAATATTATGTATAAACCTAAAACAGATTTTAACAAGTGTTTATTTGTACATATATTATATACTTTGTTTTATAATTTACTAAAGCCAGTTAGTCTCAGGTTCCCGACAAAGTAGCGGGATAAAATATACACTAGGTTTTAAGTTTCATCAAGAGCTACCAAATAAAAAAGTTGCATCAAAATCCGTTCAATAGTTTTTGCGTCAAACGAACAAACAGACAAAAATCTAAAACAAAAATTGTTTGTGTTCAGACACGCCTATATAGCCAAAACAGTTATTTTTTCTCAAAAATCTTAAATGTACAGACACAGCTCTGTTGCTGCTTTATAATAGTATAGATTTCATGAGTTACATCTTTGCAATTATATTTAATAAGCAATAAATTAATAGAAAATAATTAATTGACAAAATGCTTAATCCGTGTTCAAATAAAATATAATAGTGCGTAAATCTGCTAAGTCCCTAATGCTTAGGTAAGGAGTTGAAAGTGATTAAAAACATTAAATTTAGGCACTAAACGACAAAAAAACTTACAGATAAATCAATATAAACTTACCTAGTTTATAATTAGTTGCTTAATTGCCTCAAACATTTGACTAAAACAACACAAAACTTGACGCATCACAAATGGCACGTAGGTTTGGGAACATTGTCAGTGCAAAATTGAGGCCCCAATAGGATTTAGCAGGTTTGCATTGTGGAGATTAGCTGGTCGTCAGAAAGCAGTTTTTCGGGCATAGCATTTGTTACCTTTTTAGGCTAATATTGCCGTTATTCTTTTAACGGTACGGTAGATAATGTACTGAACTGTGTGACTGGTATAAAAAGTAAATTTTGCCAAAAAATGGACTTAGCAGGTTAACAACTTAGGCCGACGATATATACTCTCTGTCAAGAAAGTACCGGGAATGGTGATTTGCTTATGGTTCCAAATTTAAATTTTTGTTTTTTTTGTTGTTGTTAGATTGGCACAACTATTATCCATTTTGGCGCGGAGTTTGAGTTGCATCTATTATTTATATTAAATACAGTGCTGTTTTTAGTTATATCATATCTAGTGTGTATTGCGAATTTCATAATGGACAAAAACATCGAACAAAGAGTTTGTCTTAAATTTTGCATCGCTAATGGAATTTCCTGTTCGGAGTCACTGAAAATGTAACAGACAGGGGTAGGCTTACGGTGAATCGACTTTATCAAAAACACGTGCTTATGAGTGGTACACAGCGTTTAAAAGCGGTCGAGATGTGATGGAAGATTTGCCTCGCTCTGGTAGGCCATCAACGTCTGCAACTGAAGTTAACATTGCAAAAGTGAAGGAAATAGTGACTGAAAATCCTCATTCAACTTTGAGAGAGATAGCCGCCGAACATTCTCTGTCTCACGAGTCGATCCGTACCATTTTAAATAATCACTTGGGTATGAAACATGTTTCCGCTCGGTAAGTCCCAAAAGACCTGAATTTTCTCCAAAAACTCAATCGCATTAGAGTCGCTGAGGACATGCTAGAACGAGTCAATTCCGACCCAACATTCATGAAACGCATTGTTACTGGTGACGAGACGTGGGTTTACGAGTTTGACGTGCAAACTAATCAACAAGCTTTGGAGTGGCGACTTCCAACTGAACCGAAACCGAAAAATCCACGCCAATTTCGATCAAAAGTTTAAGTCATGTTGACTGTTTTCTTTGACTATCTCGGTGTTGTGCAATCGGAATTCTTGCCAGAAGATCAAACGGTAAATAAAGAATATTATTTGAGCGTTATGCGGCGTTTAAGAGAGCAAATTGGACGAAAAAGGCCAGATTTTTGGAAAGAAAATTCTTGGATTTTGCACCACGATAATGCGCCTTCGCACAAGGCCATCATTGTGAATGTTTTTTTGTCCAAACACTCAACAAATACCATCGAGCAACCACCATATTCACCAGATATGGCTCCAGCCGACTTTTTTCTTTTTCCTCAACTCAAATTACCACTTCGTGGCACCCGTTTTCAATCAGTAGAAGACATAAAGGAGAATTCGCGGCGAGAACTGAACTCAATTCCGGAAACAGCGTTTAAAAAATGTTTTGATGATTGGATTATTCGTTGGCGTAAGTCTATAGTTTCTGAAAGAGCATACTTTGGAGGTGATAAAATAAATTTGGATGAATAACAAACATTTTGTGTATTATTGATCTTTTCCCGGTACTTTCTTGACAGAGTAGTATACTTATGATTTAGAATTATCCCTGAACTGCTTTTGCAATATTCTCCAATATGCCGATGACCTAGCTTTATACGTTGCAACGGCTGATATAACAGAGGCTTCCTTCCACCTTACCACTGCTATTTCATATTTACAAGGATGGTTATCTGATCATGGATTATGTATATCTGTCCCCAAAAGTAACATGATAATCTTAACTCGGCACAGGTTGGTGCCCAATATCACAATCAAATATGCAAATCAATTTTTTCCAATCAAAAACTATGTTACATTTTTAGGCATAATCCTTGATTCTAAATTAACTGGTACTCACCATGTTAACCACATTATCAAGAAATGTGAAAGAAATATTCATATCCTTCGCGCTTTATCTGGGGCATGGTGACTCCACTCGTACCCATACTCCCAGAAACTTTTATATAATGCTCTTATCCGTAGTCACTTGGAATATGGGTCATTCCACCTGGAGACATGTAACAAATCTGCTTTGGTCACTTTGGACAAATTGCAATCTAAATGCTTACGCATCATTATTAGTGCTATGAAGTCTTCAACTATCAACGCCCTACAATTGGAATGCGTGGATCCCCCACTAAAATTAAGAAGACAGTATCTCTCTGATCGCTTTCTTTCCAAAGTTTTCCAATGCTCTTCCCACCCTCTCATTTCCAAATTACATCTGCTTTCAGAATTTATATTATCTAACGATTATTGGGCTCTCAAAGATCCTCCTTGTTTGTATACCAGCCTAATCTCACTTCGCCGTCTTCCCTGTCTTGTCTTTCAATGCAGGCTGAACCCCCCTTTCAACACAGCTTATGAGGCCTTAATCTATAAGCCGAATATTAGGCTTGATTTGGGCATCAGCAAAGATACTCATGGTTCAGATATGCTTTTGAAATCAGCAATTAACAACAAGTGGAAGGACTGGCTTATTATGTACAGTGATGCTTCAAAGTCAATTGGTCAAAGCTATGTTGGTGCTGCAGTTTGGATTCCAAAGTTCAAAATTATCCTCAGCTTCAAGTGCCCTCCTCAATGCTCAGTCTTCACTAGTGAATGCGTTGCCATTCTGGAGGCTTTGATATATGTAGAGTCATAACCTCAATAAAACAGTCTTATTTACAGATTCTTTAAGCTGCCTAACAGCTATTAGGGCTAATGCATTCCATGCCAAATCCAGAACTCCTATAATCCTGAAAATAAAGGAAATTCTGTATCGCTGTCACACTAAAGGCATTCTAATTCACCTCGCATGGATACCCGGACACAGTGGTATTGAAGGTAACGAGATGGCAGACCATTTTGCCAAAGAGGCTTGCCACATGGGATGTATGTCGAACAGTCCAGTCTGATCACAAGACCTATTACCCTTAGCTGGTTTGATGTTACGCTCTAGTTGGGATAGATCTTGGAAACAGTCGAGCATAATAAAAGGCAAACATTACAGGTCAATTCAGGAAGACATTCCATTAAAACCATCGTTTACTAAATTTTGAAACATCAATAAGAGAGCCACGTCAGTCATTTGCCGACTTCGCCTCGGTCACTCATGCTCACCTGTCCACTTAGCGAATATCAGGGTTAGAGATTCCTCGCTTTGCGAATGTGGTTTGGATGAAGATAGCCCAGAACATATATTTTTTAGCTGCCCCAACACCCCATCTTCCTTATACGATCTTCTTCCTCCTTGTTTTCCTCGCCCTTCAGACTTAAAATCACTTCTTTCCTGTATCCCATTTACTTATTTACTTTGTAATTTTATTATAAGTAACAATATTAAACTATGATAATATTAAACCACCCAAACGAGTATTATATTCTTAGATAAATAACCTATAGATGTAGCCATGATACATTAGGAAGTGTGGAAGTGAGACGGGCTTATACGAAATATACCTAAGAAAATTGAGACAAAGTATCGTATCTTCCTGTCTCATATGACGTGCAGGTTTTTCAACTGGCGAACTTTAAAATAGTTCGCCATACAACTTAATCGCCATGACTACCAGGGATGTTATTAAAAGGAAAATTGGGTGTCGTGTTTTAGGTTTGAAAAAATGCCGTGTCTCAAACAAATTTATTAAAAAGCAGACTTTCGCGCCTGATTATAATAATAAATATTATAATAAAAAAGAATAATAAATATAAATAAATATTATAATAAAGAAGATAGAAAGGTTCGTATACTTATGACTACATACCGAATGCACTACCCGTGATCATCGGTTATGAGGTTGAACTGTGGAGGTCGGGGTTTGCTTAACATCAAGACCCTTCATAACCGCGAGGTATACAACCTTAGAGAATATTTTCTCAGCACTGACACGGGTGTGCATCGTGATGTGGTCAGAGTGGACCAGGGACTAACCCCGCTCGGTTTGGCATAAGAGAAGTGGCACAAACCTATGGTACTTAGCACTGAGGACCGTCGAGAGGTATGGAGGAGCAAGGAGCTGCATGGACCTTTTTATCGGGCCTTACATGGGCCAGATGTAGACTTTGCAGCATCTGTCTCTTGGCTACAATTCAGTAATCTCTTCGGAGAAACTGAAGGTTTTGTTTTTGCAATAATGGACGAAGTTGTGATGACGAATAATTACCGGAAATATATCCTGAAAGATGATACGGTTGACATCTGTCGGGCATGTCACCGACCCGGAGAATCACTCAGGCATATTGTTTCTGGTTGTACTCGTCTTGCCAACGGCGATTACTCGCACAGACATAACCAGGTAGCCAGGATTATTCATCAGCAACTTGCTCTGAAGTATAATCTGGTGGAAATGGAAGTGCCTTACTATAGATATGTGCCCAACACAGGTCTCGAAAATGACCATGCCACGTTGTACTGGGATCGGTCTATCATTACTGACAGGACTATTGTTGCTAACAAACCTGATATAGTGGTGATAGACCGATCAGAGCGCCGTGCACTAATTGTCGATGTCATTGTTCCGCATGACGAGAATCTCGTGAAAGCTGAAAAAGAAAAACAAGTAAAATATTTGGATTTAGCTCACGAGGTTACCGACATGTGGGATGTTGACTCGACAATTATTGTTCCGATAGTCATATCGGTTAATGGTCTCATCGCCAAGAGTCTCGACCAACACTTAAAGAGGCTGGATTAAGGGCTTGATGCAAAAGGCGGTACTCCTCGACACGGCACGTATTGTGAGGTTTCTTTCTCTGGAGCCCTAACCACCGGCAGCTTGGTCCCTGCACCCGATTTCGGTGGTCCACTATTTTATATATTTTTAAATTAATTATATTTTGTTGTGAATGTTTTTTGTAATAGTGTATTTGAGTGTGTGTTTGTTTTCTTTTATAATCTGTTTAAAAATATATAAAATATGATATTAGAAAAGTAATAAAGAGATAATTATAATAATAATAATTACATATTGTTCCTATTGTTACAGTGATTAAAAAGGTTTCCGTACAAAATCTATAAAAATATTGATAAAAATTTACTAAGGACATGAATAAAATACATCTTTATTGAGCTACCATTTTATTGTTATTTCTTGACATAAGTAATGTATATAGATGCCCACCGTAGATGCTTACTATCATTGTAGTCAAAATGGAAAAAAATAAAAGCCGAAGTTTCTTAATCACAATTTATTTCTGAAATATTACTTTCAGAATCTATTACATTTACTAAGAATCTTTCTGTTACATTATCAATAAGGTGCACGAGTAGCATAATTATATTTCGTTAGTTTAAGTATAACATACTCGATATATCCCAACTACCATTGCAGTGTCAACAACTTTAGCCCGTCAGTAAATAATTCTTTAATTTTGGCCATTTTAAAACATTTTTTATTTCTTGTGACACGCTCCTTTACATACTATTTTGTTTTACAGTGCTAAGGAAGTCTTTTGAGATGTTGACACCATACTCGACGGTGCACTCCTCAACTACATTTTTTGTTAATAAGTCTTTTCTTTTGTAATGATTTACAGTAATTCTGCTTTAATGAGTGTATTAATTTATTAATTGTTTACATTCTTTAAGTTTAGCCACTTTTGAACTGGGCCTTACGCTACCCTGTAGTGGCAGTTTTATTCTACCTTATGGGAGTGGTAAGAAGCGTTATCTAATACCAAAACGAAATCGACAAAAATACCTTTAGCCACTCTTCAAAATATTCTATTTTAACAATAATATATCTGCTTACAATTAGAAACTGTAGCGGCTTATATAGATAACATAAAACTGTTTAAAACAACAAGCTTTGTGTATTCCGCACACCTCAAAAAAGAACAATAGTTTCCTAGAATTCTGTGAACTCCATCTGCGCTAGAACAATAACTCTGCCGATTACAACTACGTCGGATTCCTCGGAAACACAGTAATTGTCAAAGCAATAAAGACACCTTGGCCATTGTAGTCCCGACAAACATGCAAGTTAATCCCGTTTTATCGACATAATTATGTTATCCTTTATTACCCATTATCTGCCGATGATTTATTTTAAGTTTTAAATAAATAAATACAGTTAATTAGTGTTTCTTGCACTATTAACCTTTTCAAATAGTACGTTATATTTTATATACATTTCCAATAAATTTGTCTGCCAACCTGTTTTTTTTTTAATATGTATAATAAAAAGGGTAAATTTGGCTAACATGGCAACCCTAAATTCATTCGCACATAGAATAGCCGCCGCCATTACGTATCCTCAATTTCGTCTTAGCGAGGCGCTGTCCCTTCCTTATACGTCCATGGCCATATAGTATAGTTTCTTTAAGATATCTCAAAACTCTTTTAGCTGCCGTCCACAAAGTTTTTGTTGGTCTTTCTAACAATCTACTTAGATTATGCTACTGCGTAACACATATCTGGTCGACTATTTGTTGCGATGTACAACAGTGAACATATTAACTCTCTGTATAGTACTTCAGCGATACCTGAATCGTCCGATCTATAAAAATTTACCTGCCATACAATCTACTTAGATTATGCTACTGCGTAACACATATCTGGTCGACTATTTGTTGCGATGTACAACAGTAAACATATTAACTCTCTGTATAGTACTTCAGCGATACCTGAATCGTCCGATGTATAAAAATTTACCTGCCATAGGTGTTTTGCTTCCTATGCAGTTCTGCATATTGAACCTTTTAAGTAATTTTTCGATCATTTTGGTTTGTCTTATCTCTATTTTATCTTCTACTCTTGTAACTTCTAGTCCTTGACAATCAGTCACTTTTCCTAGCAATTTTACTTGAAATTCTTTCTGTAGTGCTTTCTGTAATAATGTCTTTATTATGATCTAAAACTAAAATACCATCTACTTACTTACTTACTTACTTATCATCACGCCATTTCCCTTGCGGGGTAGGCAGAGAGAACAGAGTGCCAAGAGGCTCTATTCTTGCATACATCTCTCGCTTCCTCAACATTCATAACTCTCTTCATACACGCTCGCTGGTTTCAGAGACTCCTGACTCCACCTTCCTTCAATAAATGACCAATTTGGTCTAGGTAGGTAAGTCTCGGTCTCCTTCTGTACCTACGTCCTTCCACTTTCGCATTGTATATCTTCTTAGCCAGTCGCTCATCCGGCATTCTTTCCACATGTCTGAACCATCGGAGCATTCCCTTTCGCATCTTTACACCAATACTCTCTTTCATACCTACTCGCTCTCTTACGTCATTGTTACGAATGCGGTCAGTCAGGGTTTTACTCCACAGATTCTCCGCAGAGATCGCATTTCGACCGCATTGATTTTACTCTCATGCTCCTTTTTACATACCCAACTCTCGCTTCCATATAATAACGTTGGGACAAGCACTGCGTTGTGTATTGCAACACGTGCCTTCTGGCTAAGGTGGTGGCTGCCGAGAAGTTGTCCCAATGCTCCGTTCACTCTATTTCCCGCATTCACTCTTTTTTCTACATCAGTGGTGTACCTTCCATCCCGACTGAATCCACATCCAAGATATACAAATTCATCCACTTGTTCTAGCACACTATTTCCTATTGCTACTCTAATATCTGTTCTGGCTTCTTCTATTTAAAAAACCATTACTTTGGTTTTGCTCACATTCACACGTAGGCCCCTTTTCTTACAATCTTCTGCCATTACGTCGTCTAGAGTTTGCAGGTCAGTTGCAGACTGCGCTAATAGGACCGCATCGTCTGCATATAGCAGCGAGTTAACCACTGAGTCGCCCATCTGAACTCCCACATTCATTTCATTCAACCTTTGTAGACATTTATCCAGATATATGATAAACAGTCTGGCTGATAGAACGCAGCCCTGTTTAACGCCGATATTGACATCAAACCAGGGTAACATTCCATCATCCAGCCGCACACAAGCTCTGCAGTCCATGTTGGACTGCACCGCTTGTAGTAGCCTACCGTTAATACCATACTCCGGTAAAATGTCCCAAAGTTCCTTTCGTACAACAGTGTCAAATACTTTCTCCAAATCCACAAAACTGCAGAAAACCCTCTGGCCTACAGCCAGATGCTTCTCCACAATGTTGCGCAGAGAAAACACTTGATCCATGCATCCTCGTTCACACCTGTCAAGAAACCTCCTTGTGCCTCACACAAAAATTCATCAGACACCATCCTCATTCTCCTTTCAATAATCTTACCATACACTTTGGCTGCCAAACTGGTCAAGCTTATGGCTCTGTAGTTTGCACAGCCATAACCTGAACCCCTTTTAAGCAAGGGCATGATGACTGCACTTCTCCAGTCCTTGGGAACCATTCCTGAGCTCCAGCATAAATTGAGAAGCATCAGGAAGGATTCCCAGACACATGAGCCTCCAAGCTTGATCATCTCAGCAGACACCATATCAATACCCGCTGCCTTACCACTTTTCAAACTTCTAATCGCCCATTCAACTTCATCCATATTAATGTCATCAAAGGATGCCGTTACCGAATGCTGATCGGTTAGACCACATGTGGCACCGGCATCACCCTGAACATCCGCATATATATGTACAAAATATTCACTCCATCGGCTTAACACATTTTGTGTTTGCGTAAGAATGTCTCTACCTTTAGACCTTATTTTATTCATTCTGAAAGCTGACCAACCACTCCGAGATTTCTTCACCTCCCTCCAGAAAAGTTTGGTGTTGCTCTCGAAGTTTATGGTCAGCTTTTCTTCTACAATCATATTTGCTCTATCACGCTTCTCTTTCACTAAGGCTTAGGTGTAATTCTTACGTTGCCGGTATATTTCTTTCTTCTGTACTTTCATACTTGCACTCAGGTTCAAAGAAGATACATAGTCCAGCCACGCTTTCTTCTTTTGGTCTACGGAAACTGCTACTTCCGTATCCCACCATGCATCACCTTTCACTTTCCTATGCTTCTTTGAGCATCCACATACTTCTTTCGCTGTATCTACCATACTATTTTACAATACTCTCCAGCATTCTTCCATGTCAGATCCCGGCTGAGTTGCCATTTTCAGCCGTTATTATTTTCTCTACCATATAAACATGAATTATGTTTTGATTGTTTGAAGCCTTTCTTAGTAATAAAATTGTGAAATCTTAAGTTCCAACACTTAGGTGCTTCTTTCAACCCGTATAATGCCTTTCGAAGTTTCAATACTTTTCCTTTACTAATATTTAAGCCTTTTGGACATTTGATATATACCTCACTATTCAGAGTTCCATTAAGAAAAGCTATTGGTACATCTAATTGGTAAAGTGGCATTCCTTGTTGTATTGCTAAACTCATTAATAATCTTACCGTTGATAATTTAGCCACGGGAGAGTAATGATCATCACTTTCTTGTGGAAAACCTCTAACTACAAGTCTTGCTTTCTTTGTACCGTCTTGCTTGGTTCTAAGAATCCATTTTGTGTCAAAAGCATTTATCATATTTTTCAATATAGCTTCTTTCCAGGTTTTCATATTCATCTGTGAATCTAACTCTTTCTGTATTGCATTTTTCCATTCATCATCTCCAATTGCTTCCTCATAACTCTGCGGATCTCCTGATAACAAACAATATGCTGCGTAAACTTCGTAATCATCTAATCTTTTTGGTGCATTTGTGACTCTACATGCTCTAGTTATAGTATTAGGTTTTTTGTCTTGTCTTATGTTTTCATATTCACATTCTTCGTATTCCTCATCACTTTTTCTTTTTTCATACTCTTTTTCTCGTTCTTCGCTACGATCTCTTTGTACCTCAGTGTTCATCTCTTCTTTTCCATTAAAATCTTCTTCATAATATTGGTAGACCTGTTCGTTACCCTTTTCAAACTTCTATTCGTAAACATAATCATTTTAATCGAATCTTAAGTCTCTTGATACTACAATTACATTCCTTTCTGGATCTCATAGTCTATAACCATTTGGAGCATAACCAACCATTCGTGTCTTAGTAGCTCTAATATCAAATTTATGTCTTCATGGTAAGTTAACTTTCCATGATTTGCTTCCAAATGTTCTCAGTTTTGACAAATCTAATTTACCTTTCATTATCTCTCTCTTTCGTAAACTGCTTTCAGCAACTCCATTTGATTGTGGAGAGAATGGTTTCGTATACTGAATTGTAATACCTCTGAAACGACATAAATTATCTATTTTTCGGTTTTTAATTTCACCCCCGTTTTCAAATCTAATTTATTTTATCTTCGTATCTTTTTCTGTTTCTAACCTTCTTATATAATCTAACAAATTCTCTGTAGCTTCGCTTTTATTTTTAAGTAAATATGCAACACAAAAATATGAATAATCATCTATGATTAATTGGTAATACAGCTCACCATGTATCCCAACAGTAGACATTGGTCCTGCAATGTCTGTATGTAAAAGCTCACCAATACTATATCTAGATCTTGGCTTTTCAGTTTTTTTAAAAGGTAATCGAGTAGCCTTACCTTCTTTACATGGTACACAAATATCTTGACTAGTTGAAAGATTCATCAATTTAAGATATTTGTCATGCAGATGTCCCAGACGCCTATGCCATGAGAAATAACAAAAAATTCTACATATTTTAGTTAGTAAAATAAAAAGATTGATGCTACTGGTACCTAGAGCTGGCTAGAGCTTGCTTATTAATTTTATTTAATATTTTAACATAATCTCTACTAAAAGTGACATAATATTTGTTTTCAATAACACGTTTTACTGATATTAGATTAAATTTCAAATCATCAACAATGACTGCCTGCTTTATTATATTATAGCCACTACAATTTAATTTAATTTTACCTTTCGTATTGGCTGTAATCAAATCTCCATTCGCTAAATATATTTTCATTTCAGTAATAACGGTAACGTCAGTCATATATTTTTCTAATTTTCTTTGTATAAGATGATCAGTACATCCTGAATCTATAACCCACTTTATATTTATATAATTAAAAATGTTATAACAAATTTATCCT
Source organism: Leucoma salicis (assembly GCA_948253155.1). Classification (NCBI taxonomy): domain Eukaryota; kingdom Metazoa; phylum Arthropoda; class Insecta; order Lepidoptera; family Erebidae; genus Leucoma; species Leucoma salicis. The sequence goes on along the minus strand of OX411805.1, from coordinate 5,648,058 downwards.
TTGCACCTGGATCTAAGGACCATACAATTTTCTGCGTCTTCCTCTTCTATAGTTGCTGTTACCTGAGCCCAAATTTTGTCCTTGTCCTCTCCGTCCTCCAAATCCTACACGACCATAACTGTTCGGTCTTCGTCCGCTTTGACTTTGTGCGCTGCTAGGAACGTGTGAAGTTCCTCCTCTAATACTTTGCCCTCTTTGATGATGATTCCAACATTAATATAGACTTGTGACCTTCTCGTCCACACATGAAAGAACGCTTGTTTCCCTAATATTCGAATTATCTCCCTTTCATTTTATTTCTGCATCTAACAATCTTGTTTTCACAAAGTCTATGTCTAAGTCTCTTTCATCGGTCATTGTCTCAAGAGCAGTTATCACGTTCTCATAGTCTTTCGGCATTGCAAGTAATAGGTAGCAAACCTTGTCACTCTCTTCTATCTTTGTACTTGTAGCTTCTAATTCAGTCACTAGTTCATCAAATTTAATAAAAAAAATCTTGTAGATAACCAGTGCCATCATATCGTAGTGCTAATAATCTTTTCTTCAAAAACAGTTTGTTAAATATGCCTTTTCTTTCAAAATTTTCTCTAGTTTTAAAAACATGACAACCGCAGTCGCACATTTTATAATTTCTAAATTCTTATCCGCTATAAGATCAAGAAGCGAAAGACCTTTAGAGATCAAGCGAAAGGGCAGCGACGCTTGTGATCTTCCTGGTGGCGGGATAGCTATGTGGTCTGGTGTACCGCAGTGCGATCGGGCCAGCATGGAATTGGGGGTGTTGCTGTCCGCTCGCTTGGTCTCAGGTGTGAAAGACTACGGAATGTTCGATCCCAGACTTCTATGGCTCCGAATAAAACTAGGTGTCACCAGGGTCTTCATAGTCGCAGCTTATGCTCCCGTAGGCTCTTTGGTGGCATCGGATCTAGAGAAGTTCTGGGATAATGTTAGGGAAGTTCTGGATTTGGCAGAAGCTAGTGAACGCGTGATCGTATGCGGAGACTTGAATGCATGGGTTGGGACCAAGCGTCCAGACTTCGAGGACGTGCTTGGTTCATTTGGTGATAAGAGAGTGAACGATGCAGGTAGGCTCATTGCGGATGTATGTATGGAGAGAAACCTTATTGTGTCAAACACATTTTTTCAACATAAAGACATCCATATGTATACATGGAGAAGGAATGGACAGAGAAGTATGATAGATTTAATTCTGGTAGACAGTCGCCTCTGAAGTAAAATTCTGGATACAAGAGCCTTCAGGGGTCCCACTGTCGACACGGACCACTAACTCGTAATTGCGAGATTTAGTGGTCTGTTCAGAAAGTGGAGACACTGGCGAGTGCGTATCCACTTCGGAGGGCTTGAAAGAATAAAGATTGGAAAGTTGCAAGAAGAAAGTGTAAGAGCAAAGAGGGTGTCCGTGAACGGCTGACAATGGCAAGTCAGCCGGAATCTGACATAGAAGAATGCTCAATACTCTCCGTATTGAAAAATAGTATGGTAGATACAGCGAAAGAAGTATGTAGATGCTCAAAGAAACATAGGAAAGTGAAAGATGATGGATGGTGGGATACAGAAGTATCAGCTTTCGTAGACCAAAAGAAGAAAGCATGGCTGGGCCATGTATCTTCTTTGAACCTGAGTGCAAGTATGAAAGAGCAGAAGAAAGAAATATAGCGGCAACGTAGGAATGACACCAAAGCCTTAGTGAAAGAGAAGCGTGATAGAGCAAATATGATTGCAGAAGAAAGGCTGACCAAAAATTTCGATAGCAACACCAAACTTTTCTGGAGGGAGGTGAAGAAATCTCGGAGTGGTTGGTCAGCTTTCAGAATGAATAAAATAAGGTCTAAAGGTGGAGACATTCTTACGCAAACACAAGATGTGTTAAGCCGATGGAGTGAATATTTGGGAGATATGTTTTTATGCGGATGTTCAGGGTGATGCCGGTGCCACATGTGGTCTAACCGATCAGCATTCGGTAACGGCATCCTTTGATGACATTAATATGGATGAAGTTGAATGGGCGATTAGAAGTTTGAAAAGTGGTAAGGCAGCGGGTATTGATATGGTGTCTGCTGAGATGATCAAGCTTGGAGGCTCATGTGTCTGGGAATCCTTCCTGATGCTTCTCAATTTATGTTGGAGCTCAGGAATGGTTCCCAAGGACTGGAGAAGTGCAGTCATCATGCCCTTGTTTAAAAACAAGGGTTCACGTTATGACTGTGCAAACTACAGAGCCATAAGCTTGACCAGTTTGGCAGCCAAAGTGTATGGTAAGATTATTGAAACGGGAATGAGGATGGTGTCTGATGAATTTTTGTGTGAGGCACAAGGAGGTTTCTTAACAGGTGTGAACGAGGATGCATGGATCAAGTGTTTTCTCTGCGCAACATTGGGGAGAAGCATCTGGCTGTAGGCCAGAGGGTTTTCTGCAGTTTTGTGGATTTGGAGAAAGCATTTGATACTGTTGTACGAAAGGAACTTTGGGACATTTTGCCGGAGTATGGTATTAACGGTAGACTGCTACAAGCGGTGCAGTCCAACTACATGGACTGCAGGGCTTGTGTGCGGCTGGATGATGGAATGTGACCCTGGTTTGATGTCAATATCGGCGTTAAACAGGGCTGCGTTCTATCAGCCAGACTGTTTATCATATATCTGGATAAATGTCTACAAAGGTTGAATGAAATGAATGTGGGAGTTCAGATGGGCGACTCAGTGGTTAACTCGCTGCTATATGCAGACGATGCGGTCCTATTAGCGCAGTCTGCGACTGACCTGCAAACCCTAGTCGACGTAATGGCAGAAGATTGTAAGAAAAGGGGCCTACGTGTGAATGTGAGCAAAACCAAAGTAATGGCTTTTGAAAGAGAAGAAGCCAGAACAGATGTTAGAGTAGCAATAGGAAATGGTGTGCTAGAACAAGTGGATGAATTTGTATATCTTGGATATGGATACAGTCGGGATGGAAGGTACACCACTGATGTAGAAAGAAGAGTGAATGCGGGAAATAGAGTGAACGGAGCATTGGGACAACTTCGCGGCAGCCACCACCTTAGCCAGAAGGCACGTGTCGCAATACACAACGCAGTGCTTGTCCCAACGTTATTATATGGAAGCGAGAGTTGGGTATGTAAAAAGGAGCATGAGAGTAAAATCAATGCGGTCGAAATGCGATCTCTGCGGAGAATCTGTGGAGTAAAACCCTGACTGACCGCATTCGTAACAATGACGTAAGAGAGCGAGTAGGTATGAAAGAGAGTATTGGTGTCTTTACACCAATCGCATCTTTATGCGAAAGGGAATGCTCCGATGGTTCGGACATGTGGAAAGAATGCCGGACGAGCGACTGGCTAAGAAGATATACAATGCGAAAGTGGAAGGATGTAGGTACAGGGGGAGACCGAGACTTACCTACCTAGACCAAATTGGTCATGTATTGAAGAAAGGTGGAGTCAGGAGTCTCCGAAACCGGCGAGCGTGTATGAAGAGAGTTATGAATGTTGAGGAAGCAAGAGATGTATGCAAAAATAGAGCCTCTTGGCACTCTGTTCTCTCTGCCTACCCCGCAAGGGAAATGGCGTGATGATAAGTAAGTTAGTATGTATCCGCTATACATTGTACTACTATTGAGCGTGCCTTTGCCTCTTTTTCTCTCAATTTTTCCTCATCGCTTCTATCCTCAGATAGTACCTCTGACAGGCCCCTTTCTTCTAACAACAATCTTACTCTAAATTTCCAATTCGCGAAACCGGCTGCATCTTGTAATTTAGGTAAACTCACCAAACTAGACCCAGGCGCCGTTATTTTACTTTTAGGTCTTAACCACGCTCTGCTGATAAAAATTTACGAAGGACATTAATGATATCTTCATTGAGCTACCATTTTATTGTTATTTCCTGACATAAGTAAATGTACAATTACTTTATAAATATAGGAGGCGCCAAAGAGTATATACTACAGAGGAGGCGCTGCAATCAGTTTATTCTAAATACAAATCTTCAAAAACTTTATTTGAATTTTCCTAAATTCATCGAACGCACAATGACACACACGGACGTTGCAAGAAAAATATAATGGTTGGTATACTCAGACTAACTAGACGGAGCTACGGCGTGGCCGCACTTGAAACAGCAATATTTTTTTTAAATGTTGTCAGGTTGACAAATATTTAACCATATTTGGGCAAAATAAACGATAGTTAGAATGAGGTCTGTAACTTGATCGTAAATAAGAAACTCTTCGTAACAAATATTTAATTGAAAATCACAGCGTTTATCAAAATAATTATTTAAAAGTAAATCTACCACCCCTTCTATTCATCCAACCATCAGTCTTTAAACGTCCACTGCTGGACATTGGCTCCTCAAGAGCGCACCAGAATTAGCGGGCTTGTGCTGACTGCATCCAACGGCTCCCTGCAGCTTTGACCATATATTTGGTCCATCTGGTGGGAGGCCATATTACGCTGCGCTGTCCGATACGTGGTCGCACCTCGAAAACCTTTTTCCCCAACGGTTGTCAGCTCGTCGAGCGATATGGCCTGCCCATTGCCAATTCAGCATGCAAACCTGGCTTTGTCGGATATTCACGTTCTACGGATCTCCGTAATAAGAATTCGATCACGTAGGGAAATACCAAGACTTTGAGCCTTGATGCAAGGTAAGTATTGCTGCTCCATAAATTGCCGTTCTGGTCGATATCTCATCTGGTAAATAATAATAAAATAATAGTACACAAGAATATAATTAAATTATCTTTTCTTTCTTTTCAAAAAAAAAAAATTTCTCAGTATCAGTTTGTAAATGTGCCCGGTAGACGTCGATAGACTCGCCCCCTACTACGTGGCACTTATACATAGCTGGCGAGTCGTGGGTGTGTAATACACCTCTACCTACATCTTCGGGGAATACAGGCGTGATGCTATGTTTTTTGAAGTTACAAAGACGTTAAAAGCTATACTTACATGAACATATTCACTGGCAATGGTTTTGCTCCCAACGTTACTATTTTCTTATTATGTATAATGAAACATCAACAAAATGTCATGGAATAAATTTTGGGTATTTAGTGGGTTGCCTCGTTTTCCCGTATCGAAATGGGTATGCCCATTTCTATCTCGCATCTGGATTAGAGGGAAACCTAAAATAGTAAATATTTATCATCATCTCATAAATTACATATAAATTTTAGTAAAGTGAAAACTGGGCAAATTCAATTCGCAATAAGGCAACACCGAAACAATTCTCAGTAATAGAAAGTTAGCTAGAAAACGTGTTTTGCGAGTGTAATTTAGTAGCAATTATGAATTTTGAGTAAAAAAGCCCATTTTATATCACTTTATAGCATTTAATCATCAATTTTTTTCATTTTCGACTACCTACATATGAATGAAATGTTATATCTGTATTTTTTCGGTCGCTGTAGCTTTTGTAGCATAGTACACTATTTTACAAGCACTATTATCACGACGTTTTCTCAAAACACTCACACAAATTAACTGTTGAACTATAATAAACAATATCTACTAACGAGGTTTTAGTTGAAGTAATGTATCTAAGCAACTATCTTGTTATTGAGTTTATTCCTTTTAAGTTGTCAATGAGTTAATTAAAATATTATACATTATATATATTTTATTAGTATTCTTTTATTGTGTTCCATACCACTGAACTCTAGCTTACTTCAGGTTATGGCCCAATACCCAGTTAAGATTTGATAAAGTAAAGTAGATAGATAGGTACGTATTTTAGAAATGCAATCTCAATATAATATGGCTGTCGCTAATTTTGAAAAACTCTCAGGCCAGGCTAATTATGGCACATGGGCCTTTGCAATGGCATCTCCATATTTAATTGATATGGATTTATGGGAATGTATAGATGAAAATTTTAAAGCAAATACGGCTGAAGCTCAAAGAAAAGATTCTAGAGCTCGTAGCAAAATTTCTCTTTTGTGTACCGAAAAAATCTACCCCATGATCATGCATGTCAAGACAGCGAGAGATACATGGATGGCGCTGAAGCGAGCGTATGCTGATGGTGGATTACTGCGACGGCTTTATCTGTTGCGTAAGTTATTCAACGTTAAACTAACAGCGTTCAACAATATGGAGGATTATTTAAACGACATTCAGACCACGAGTCAGGCATTACTAAGCATAAAAGCGGGCCTTGATGATGAGTTCGTCGGGATTATAATGTTAGCTGGTTTGACTGATGCATACAATTCCTTAGTAATGACGCTAGAGCATTCGAGTACAAAGATTTCAACCGAATCTGTTTCTGCAGCGCTATTGAAAGAAAGTATGAGAAGGAACACAGTACAAGAAGACGACTCTGCACTGATGTCAAAAAATGACAAAACTAAGAAAGTAGTTATATGTCATCACTGTTATAAAAAAGGTCACTATAAATGGCAGTGCAAGGAAAGGAAACCTAATTACAACAAAGATTATACAACTCGCAAATCAAATGATACTAAAGAGACAGTTGGACTGATAACTGTTATGACAACAGCAGCTTCGGTTGGTGACAATCATTGGGTCATAGATTCCGGAGCAACATCTCATATGACATCGGATAAACATATCCTAGAAAACAAGAGAAACATTGACTATAAGGTGGTAACTACTGCTAACAATGATAAAATTATATCGAATTTGAAAGGTGATGTTTATTCCAAAGATGGTACTTTAAGGTTTGAAGATGTTTTGATGCTACCAGGTTTGATGACTAATTTAATATCAGTCAGTAGAATGTGTAGTAAAGGTTGCGTTGTTATTTTTGATAATAATTGTTGTAAGGTTTATAAGAAAAAGGATGTCACTATAGCTGGTAAGGTATTATTTACAGCACCACTGAAACATGGTTTATATGTTTTAGATAGGGAAGCAGCAATAGTATTAATGTCTCCTCGGGATACTTCAAGTGCTTCTAATGCCTTCGATTTATGGCATAGAAGGTTGCGTAATTTGAGTGGGCCTTTGATGGTTAAACTAAAAGGTATGACAGATGGTCTGTTTTTAAGAGGAGTGAATACGGAGCCTTGTGAAGGCTGCTGCCGAGGAAAAGAGTGCGTCAAGAAATTTCCTAAGAGAAATGGTCATAAAGGTAAGAGAGCAAAAACATTGCTTGAATTAGTACATTCGGATTTAGCGGGCCCTATGGAAGTGGAATCCTATGGCGGAAATAAATACTTTTTAGTTTTTATAGATGATTATAGCAGAAACACGTTTGTATATCTTTTAAAAACTAAAACTGAAGTATTAGCTAAATTCAAGGAATTTAAGGTTTTAGTGGAGAACCAGTTGGGTAAGAAAATTAAGAAATTCCGTAGTGATAATGGGACTGAGTATACAAACGGTGATTTTCAAACTTTTTTGAAGTCGCATGGTTATTATACACCAAAAATCAGTACCGCACACTCCGCAACAAAATGGAGTTGCAGAACGTACAATTCATACGATCACTGAAAAAGCGAGATGTATGATACATGATGCAGGTCTTGATAAAAGAATTTGGGGAGAAGCTGTTGGATGTGCAGTTTATCTAAAAAATAGATCCCCGACAATGGATTTAGCAGAAAAAGTCCCTGAAGAGGTATTCACAGGAGAGCGCGTCGACCTGTCGAACCTAAGAGTGTTTGGGTCCAGGGCTCAGGTTCTCTTAAAGAATAATAAGCGTAAGAAATTTGATCCAAAGTCCATTAATATGGTAATGGTTGGGTATTCCAATTACCAAAAGGGATACAGATTTATCAATTTCGAGGGCAGTCCTACCAAAATAATTAATGCACGAGACGCAATTTTTTTTGAAAATTTTCCCGTGTTTAGCAGGGACCATGATAATGGTGCAAAAAATAAATCTGTTAATATATATTTACAGAATGACATTGATCAGTCTTGTCTTGTCCTCCTAACATTCAACAAGAGGGTCAGAAATTAGATGACCCTGTTGCAGTGGGGGTACCGACAAGTAGACTTAGTGTCCGTTTCGAAGAGCCTGTAGAAGAAACCGAAACACTGAGACCAGTTGCGGATGTAAGAGTAGATGTTCATGATAATGCATCAACTGGTGAGTCAGATTCCGGAAAAAATTTCTTCGACTCTGTTGACACAGAGGCTCCTGTGGCAGATGATTTGCATGATACGGGTATCATAAATATATCTGAACCTGCAAATGATAGCGTGGTTGTTCGACGTTACCCTGTTCGGGATAGACAACCAAAACGAGATAAGGACATGATTTATAATTTTCATTTAGTGGATGTTCCAGACCCTGTATCTGTCCAAGATGTGATGGATCGCTCAGACAAGGAATTATGGTTAGATGCAATGAAGGATGAATATGATTCCCTGATGGTGAATAATACCTGGAAACTGGTTGATCGACCGTTAGATTTAAATGTGGTTAAATGTAAATGGGTATTCAAGCTGAAGGTTGGAGCGGATGGTAGCGTTCAGCGCCATAAGGCCAGGCTAGTCGCTAAGGGCTATTCGCAAAAACCAGGAGAAGACTATTTTGAGACATTTGCACCAGTAGTCAAAATGACATCAATTCGTCTTTTACTAGCTCTCGCAGTTGAAAAGAATCTAGATATATATGACATTGATGTTACAACTGCATTTCTGAATGGGGATTTACAGGAGGATATTTTTATGGAACAACCTGAACTTTTCATTCAAAGAGGGGAAGAGCGCAAAGTTTGCAAATTAAAGAAAGCTCTTTATGTTAAACACAAAGTGAAAAATGTGAAATCGAAAATAACATAGCATGTAAAATGCTAAAAATATATATAAAAATATCTAAAGCTCTTTATGGTTTGAAACAAGCAGCTCGTTGTTGGAATGAAAAAATTCATGCTCATATAATCAAAATGGGTTTTACGCAATCAAACTATGACCAATGCGTTTATACCAAAATTAATAACAAGGTTTTTATTGCTATTTCTCTGTATGTCGATGATTTCTATATATTCACTGATAATGAAGCAGAGGCTGAACACGTGAAAAAACAAATAGGTAGTTCTTTTAAAATAAAAGATCTTGGAATAGCAAGAGAATGTCTTGGGATGCAGATTGAGCGGAATATGGTTAAGCAAGAGCTTCGTCTTTCACAAAAGACATACGTAAGGAAAATACTTAACAAATACGGTATGCAAGATTGTAAGCCTGTAAATACTCCGATTGAGACTAACATACATTTGGTACCAGGAATGAAGTCGAATAATACGGAATATCAAGAAATTATTGGCAATATATAAATACATAAGTGAGTATTTGGCATGCTGTACAAGACCCGATATATCTTTCGCAGTTACGATGTTGAGTCAATTTAATACCTGTAACGATTCGACTCATATGGCAGCACTGAAACGCGTACTGAGGTATCTCAAGGGGACAGTAGAGTTATCGCTATGTTACAGGAAATGTAACAAACCATTGATTGCTTACGCAGATGCTGATTGGGGTAATGGGCCTGATGGGAAATCTTTCTCTGGTTATACTATTATTTTCAGTGGTGCTGCGATTACTTGGCAGGCTAGAAAGCAACGATGTGTTGCGTTAAGTACTGCGGAAGCAGAATATATATCAATTTGTGAGGTAGCGAAGGAAGTAGTATCTCTTAACGGTTTATATGCTGAACTAACAAAACGGCAAGAGACTATTACTATTTATAGTGATAGTCAAAGTGCCAGCAAAATGGTATATACTCCTGCATTAGGGAAACGCTCAAAACATATAAATATAAAATTCCATTATGTTAGAGATTTAGCAAAAGTAGGGTTAATTAGAATTATTTATTGTGATACTACTCTTATGGTGGCAGATATTTTCCCAAAGGGTGTTGCTCGACAGAAACATGAATTCTGTAGTAGACATTGTGGATTAAGTGGGGGTGTTGGAACTATAATAAACAATATCTACTAACGAGGTTTTAGTTGAAGTAATGTATCTAAGCAACTATCTTGTTATTGAGTTTATTCCTTTTAAGTTGTCAATAAGTTAATTAAAATATTATGCATTATTATATTTTATTAGTATTCTTTTATTGTGTTCCATACCACTGAACTCTAGCTTACTTCATTAACATTAAATTTTAATTAAAATCTGTATTTTCATACATGTGTTCGATTATGTCAGTTGAATCGTGACAGACAAAGCATTTTGACATCGTGACAATACCAAAAACTGGCCACGGTGACAAAGACAAAAATCGATGACTTTGTCTGTTTTTTGCACCAGTAAATTGTATCTTGTGTTCTCACTCATACATGTCAAAGAATTTTCTTCGCTCTGTCTAGATATATTTAGTCTTAGTTGGCATACAATATTTATTGAGCTGCATTTTAAATTCCTTTTAAAATGCAGCTCAAGCTAAATTCCTTAAAAATAGTGGAAGTTTTAATGTAAATGCTTGTAAATATAATGTCAGTGGAGTTGATGTGAGTTGATTGCGGTCTCGGTGGCACTAACATCATATTTATCTTAGTCTAAGTATACATGTTCTCATAGATTAGACAATGTAGTTATACTTAAAGATAGCCAAAGTTCTCTACAATATATGGCTTGTTGAACCTCTGGAGACAGAGGCGTACCGATAGCGTATGAAGTGTTGAAAAGGATCTACGATTTGCAATCGAGGGGATTGTCTTTGAGACTGCAGTGGATCCCAGGATGTATCGGAATTGGGGTAACGCAAAGGCAGACCAACTTGCTAAGTCAGCATCTTCGAGTGTGACATACTATGAAATATTTCCTCATTACAGCGAAGTAATCCCTAGATACAAAAGGAAATGCTGGGATGGTAGGAATATTTTGATTTAAGATCAAGAGAAAAGGGTATTTGATATAAAACCACACAGTTCTCAATCTTTAGTAGCCCCTGGTCCGGCGATGTCGGAATTAACAAGCAATATATTAAAATTGTTTTCAAACTCCGATCCGGTCACTATCCATCAGCAAGTATGCATTTCTGTTAAAAAAATGCACCTCACCCAAATGTGAGATATATGTGATGTGGTGGAGGACGTACATCATTTGTTAATGGAGTGTGATAGGAACTGGAGTCATAGCGAGGTGTTGCTGAGAGAGTTTGGGCTGATTAGAAGCAATGTAGGTATTTTCCAATCCATTCTGGCAAAACCCGCTTTAGTTGCTGCTAGAAGGGTATAAGAGATGGTGGTTGCTTCTCAGCAGCTCCTCCCTGCTGCTTAGATTAGATTAGGTAGATTGTTATTATAAGTTAAGAGTACAATGGGGCTGGCATATCCATGTTCGATAAAAGTCCCGAAACTAAATAAAGAATAAAAAAAATATAAAATATATATAAATTGTCAAATGCTAAAAATATATATGAAAATATCTAAATAAATAAATATTATACATTTTATTTATCACATTATCCGATGTGAAATCGCTACAATACATTTATTAATAATTTTATTTAAGGCAGTAGAGGAATTGTATCCACTTTCGTAAAAAATAAAAAAAAGGTATAATAAAATTAAGAAATGGTAACATTGAGTAGGTAAATAAATATGGCGAAGTTGTGTTATTGGGGCGTTATAGAAGGCTTTCCGATATTATTTACGTGGTGTTTACTATTAAATTAACTGGACCGGACCTTATTTTTATTTAATAACTTCAGTGTTAACTATTCATTTGTTGGTGAGAACAAGGTATGGATAAGTAATGACCAATTAAATCAATGACTTCAGATATTGTACAGTGGTTGACTTGACTTGACATCTAGGGGAGACGGGGCTTTGCTGCGTCGTCGTCTCGTCGGTTCTCTCTTTCTCATCAGCGTTTGTTAGAAAGTAAGAAGAGATGTGTTTATAGTAATAGTAATGTTTATTTCTACGTTTTAGTAAGAAAAAAATGGGGGGTGTCTTTATATTATACCTACTACGGTACTTGTTTGGTGCGGATTTTTCGTATTAAAATTAATTAAGTTTGCTAAGGATTTTAGTATTCTTATACGCTACGCTACGAGGGTTGGAGGCGTTGGAGCCAGTGCGTCTGTTATCTCTGTCGCGATGACCGGGCACACCTCCGTTGACCTATTTTCTGACTATTGCATTCGACCTAACTATTTACGTCTAGGGGTGTAAACTGGGCCGCCGGTTTTGCAGCGGATATGCATTCCTTTATTAATTTTCGCTCATTTCAATCACTGTACATAATGTTTTTGATTTTATTTTTGATTATTTAGTTATTTACTTACTACAAAAATTAAAGTGACATTTATTGAGTGCTGGAATGTTTAAAAATTGCAGATATCATAACTTAAGTGAATATAAACAGTGATAAATGTGTAGTTTATTTGGTACAATGGTATTGTATATGCCAGCCTTTGGTTTGTCTTTGGATACTGATGAACTAACTGCACTATGATGGACTCAGAGTTACCACCAGGCAGCTGTAACTCCACTGGACATCTGTCCACCATTGGATATCATACCCTGCCTGGTAAGTTTAAATTTATCGTTCTTCTATATTATTTATGATAAATATGGAACTAGTAAAAAATGTTGTGCTCCAATAAACTATGCTTAGTTAAAGAATATTGTAGCTTTAACAGAATCATGTAAGAATATTAAAAAACAGTAAGTAGTACATAGTGATATAGGCATAGAAATTTTTATTATTTCTTTATGTAATATGTAGAAGTGTATTGCAGATTTTTAATTTAATTGATAATCTTTATCAAGTGTTTTATGCAAACATGTTATTTTATAATTTCATTTTTAAATAAAGTTCCATCCATCCATCACCCTTTTAAAGTTCACTGCTGGACATAAGCCTCCACAAGAATGGGGGATAGTGCTGTAATCGCCACGCTTGGCAGGCGGGCTGGCGATCGCAGTGGATGTTATTAATACTCAAAGGAGTGCTGCTGCCCACTCCCCCGGTATTCCCTCAGTCGGCTCTTAAGACTCCCATGGGTGGAGAGGGGTGGGACAATTCTAAAGTCGGCCCCACACGGCATGAAAAAATAAAGTTGGGAGAAGACTCATATTAGAATGTTATGATTTTTTTATTTTCATTCACATCTTGTAAGTAATGGTCATATGACCCATTTAGTAGTAACATTTGCCTCTTGATAAGTTTAGAAGAGGTTTTTAGTTAACTTTTGTTTGTACTACATAACTCCAGGCCCCCTACCATTTGTGAAGAAGGTATCTGACTAGAAATAGCAATATGTCTGCTTTGTATTGTGCCCCTGATATCTATAATATTAAAAAACTGTAACAGAGCTGTGTCTTTCTTTACATTTAAGATATTTGGGAAAAAATTACAGTATTGGGCTATATATAGGTGTGTATAAACACAAAACAATTTTTTTTAGATTTTTGTCTGTTTGTTCGTACTACTGAATGGATTTTGATGCAACTTTTTTTATTTGATAGCGCTTGATTAGACTTAAAAACTGATATACGTTTTATCCCGTTACTATAAATGGGACCTGAGATATAACCTAAAAACTAGCTTTTGGCTGCGATAGAGCCGTGGGCAAAGGCTAGTCTCAAAATAAATATAAAATAGAATGTGATAGGTAGATAGTGATAGTGATACACGGGCTTATTTTCCGCAACTCGACGTCATTCAATGCGCCTATTTTGCGTGACGGGTTGGTGGCACTACTCTAGCCAACCCAACTCTACCAAGAAGCCTAGCAGACCCTTAACGTTGCAGACGACTTCTGGGAGTGACCTCGGTGACCCGAGGTATCGTGCCCGGTACTCCTCCACCCCTGGGCATTTGATGATGACATGGGTGGTTGTTTCTTCTGCCTCCGTGCAGGCTCTGCAGACGGAGTTTTCTGTAACACCCAGTATAAATAAGTGTTTATTCAGTAGGGCATGTCCAGTTAACGCTGCGACTAAAAGTCGTAGCTGAGGCTTATTCATTAGCCGTAGCTTACGTGACAATCCGACAATCCGGGGCTGATTGTCGGGAGGGCCTCTCTAGCTTGCCTGCATGTACCTAGATTAGACCAATATTGTTGATGCTCTACCTTGGTGTTTTGTCGCAGTATTTTCCCATGAAAGGCGAATGGTAGGGGCAGAATGGGCTCAGGGCCCATCGCTGTCGCCTCCGAGCCTCCTCTTGCCAATTCATCAGCCGCGTCATTACCGCGTGATTCGCTATGTCCCTTGATCCACTGTAGGGTAATATCATTGTCGATACATACCTGTGACAGGGCATTCGTATATAAGCCCTGAGGTTACAGTGTAGCTTTGGAGGGCTTGTAAAACTGATCGCCTATCAGAAAGTATGCGGATAGGGTATTCCTTTACCTTTCTGGAGGCGATTGCGTGCGCCGCCATTATGATGCCCATACATTCTGCCTGGAAGACTGTGTTGTGGGCTCCTAATGGTGCAGAGATCTGTATATTTAGGTCCTCTGAGAATACTCCCGAGCCAGTGCTTGACCTTGTTTTAGATCCATCTGTGAAGATTCTCAATTCTCGTGAGTTAAGACCTTCACCAGGTTGTTCAGTTGTATGTTGTACTTCTTGTCAAACACGAATTGCTTGGGTATCGTCCCAGTCGCCGCCTCTATAAGCAGCTCCTTACCTACTGTCTCAATTAGGATTTCGGTGTGCGGTACCCTTGCCAGCTTCCAGAGATTCAGTCTTTTAAGACTTACTGCTGAGGCTGCTGCTTCTTGTTTTATAAAGATATGCAGCGGCGGCAGGCCAAGAATAGCTTCCAGGGCTGCAGTTGGGGTTGTCCTCATGCATCCCGTGGCCGCCATACAGGCCAACCTCTGGAGTCGTTGTAATTTGGCTTCGACGGTGGACAGTAAGGTCCGTGGCCACCATACCACTGCCCCGTAGCTGATCATTGGTCGAATGACTGCTTGGTATAGCCATAGGGTGATCTTAGGGTTTAGCCCCCACGTTTTACCCAGCATTCTACTGCATTGCCAGAAGGCGACTGTTGCTTTGTCGATTTTGTTGTTTAGATGACTACTCCAATTTAATTTGCTGTCAAGTACTACCCCTAAATACTTTAACTCTGTTGACAGCTGGAGCTCTGTCGTGAACAATTTGGGCAGTCGATAGTTGCCCAGATTACGTGTGTGTGTTGGTGAACATTACCAGTTCTGTCTTTCGTGGGTTAACTGTCAGTTCATTGTTAGTGCACCAGCGTTCCACGATAGCCAGCGCAGAGCGTGTAACATCGCATATCGTACTAGTGCTGTTACCGCTTG
This sequence comes from Leucoma salicis, assembly GCA_948253155.1. NCBI lineage: Eukaryota > Metazoa > Arthropoda > Insecta > Lepidoptera > Erebidae > Leucoma > Leucoma salicis. The sequence continues at coordinate 5,632,828 of OX411805.1, read as the reverse complement.
TCAGTATCACTATATCGTCAGCATAACCGATTGTGTAATAGTCAAAGATGTAGTATATAGATAGATCGGCTATAGAGTAATTGTGACGAGACCAGAACTGACACGTACCAGTGTGCGTGTCATGTGCATGTGTGCACTTCAAATAGTGCTGGGATGTTCAGTAAACGCGACTATCGACACATTGTGTTGTTTTAGTGTCACGAGGTGCAAAGTAAATTCAAATAAATTGTATATTCGGGCGCTTATTGTGTAGATAAAACCCACAGTAGTGATTAGTTAGTATTTTCCGCAAAAATTTAATAATCCATAACAAGTTGTTGCCTACTGAGTTTTCTGGCCGGATCTTTCTCAGTCAGGCCGCGTTCTTCCTTAATGGTAGTTTTTGATTACTTAAAAATTTTTATTGGTAGTTTGTGGTAGAATTTTAAATAAAATAAACAAAAATTTTAAAACTTAAACGAGTATTACACTTATTTTATTATACTAGCTTAAAATCTCATACATTGTAAGCATAAAACTTAGAGTAGATATTTTTAATTGTGTTTCTAAACGAATATTATGTGGGTTGAAATAAATAAAACAACATATCAGCTTTGGACGTCTACCATCTAAGTCCACCTGTGATCATGAATGCTGTAAAGTATTCGAAACGTCGGGATAGCATAAAAATCAAGTAAACGCGATAGATTCCATAAACGTAGTTTTATTTCAAAATGTGTGAAATTCGCGTATATGTTAGAAAGTATTGTATCCCTTTCAGCTGATATGTTATTTTAGGGAATAAAAAGAACTCACACGGTGCCAGATCAGATAAGGAGGGTGACCCAAGACTGACCGGTGTGGTGTCCAGGACACACAGACGCTCGTTTTGAGAGCTGAGTGTGCGGGCGCGTTGTCATGGTGAAGCAGTACCCTGTAGAGCCCGGTGTTCGGTCGCTTGTTGCTCATTGCAGACAAAACTTCTGGCAGGCATTTTGTGGTGTACCATTCGGCATTGATGCTGCTTTGGTATGGAATTGAAACCAGATATCAAAGTGAAGAAACTAGCGATCAAAATTTTCCCTGCGCTTCTCGATCGCCTCACTTTCGTAGTCGTTTCGTAGCGTTGGTTCGTTTTAAAACAGCCAAACTGTCGACTGAAGCTTTGTTTCAGGATCGTATTGATAAATCCAGGATACGTCACCTGTTACAAAGTCCGGAAGGTACACAAGGTACGTTAGTGAAATACAATAAATTAACAGAAACATAAACAAACAGCAGTATTGGCCAAGTGTGGTACACAATTGATATTGAAATTCTAAAATGACGTACCGGCATGAATAACGTGGGTATATAACCGGAACGTAGCTTTACTCTCTGTGTGCCTCTATGAGAAAAACATTTTTGTTCAAAGTGCTTGCAACTTCGAATAATTCTAAACGTTTTTACGGGATTTATACCATGTAAATTTTTACTTACGAGTTTCCGATATTTCGGCACTGTTGCAAGCGCCGTGATCATGGCGCTTGCAACAGTGCCGAAATATCGGAAACTCGTAAGTAAAAATTTACATGGTATAAATCCCGTAAAAACGTTTAGAATTATAAGTGACCATGAAAGTTTGAAATTCTAAACTTCGAATAATTTTTGGGAATCCAGTATGAAAGAGAGTATTTACTTATTTTATTTCTACAAAATAATTTCGATGTTTTCACATCTGGTAGACGTCCCACGACGTCTAGTTTTTTTTGTGTACTGACCACGTCATATGTCTGGTGCCACTCCTCTTCCGAGGGGGTGGTTTCCGCATCCGTCCAGTTGACTAGCTGCGTCAACACGCAGTCAAGTGCGTCTGTATCAGGACACGTTCCACTTCCTCCACTGATCTGGTAAGAGTGTCGTCTGGCTTGCGTAGGGTTCCCAGGGCGGTTGTGGCCTGATTGGAGAAAATCTTCCTTACCCTATTAGCCTGTTTGCCACACTCAAATTCGGAACAAATGTGATAGGTATTTTAATTGTTTAGTTTAATAGATATTTGAATAGTTATAATACCATTGCCACTTGTGCTGTGAGTGTGTTATTTTTTAGATTATAAATGAATTAATGTAAAAATTCTTAATTTAAATTACCCATATAAGTGATACAGTTTGTTGATATGACATTTAGGCAAGGTCTACTACCCATTGTCACAACCTTAGAATGAAATCCTTACTAATATAATAGATGCGAAAATGAGTTTGTTTGTTTGTTATGCTTTCATGCTGAAACTACTGCAACAATCAACATAAAATTTTGCATACATATGAGATATAACATTTTGAGTTATTTCTCAGGTTCCTAATATAATAGCGGGATATAAGATGTACCAGTTAACATAACGTGTGAAAATGTAAAATCTAAAATAACAGTTACAAGCAGAATTTGAACCTGTATCTCCTAGGAAACCGTCCCAGATGCTTTTCCTATTCAACCGTAGTGACCATTACTTGAGACTGCGAATTTCAATAACACATTACTTCTTTATGTATTGGGTGATGCCTCCCCAATCTGTTGAATGTATTTGCATTATTCAGACCAAATATATATTATCTAGTTTTACTTATCACATATTTTGTGTAATTGATGTGCATGATAAAACTTAACCAACACTTCATGTCAGTATCATTAAGTAAACACAGTGCAGACAGTTTATTTTTTAATAGGTTAGTGATAAGAATACTGATAAGCATGCAGCCCAAACTTTTCAGTAAAGCTATTAAATTGAGACCAAGCCATTATCAAAAACGGTAGGTACTTGATCGTTTTTAAATACAGTGTAATAAATCATTCATGTATTACTCACAGTCTCACTTGTGTTCTAATTATTTTTTTATTAATAAATTACTTTTATACATTTATTGTTTATAAATCTTATTTTGGCAGGAGTAATTAATTAAACACAAAGTAAAAAATGTGAAATCGAAAATAACAGTCACGAGCAGGATTCGAACCTGCATCTCCTGGATACCGTCCAGATGCTTTGCCAATTCAGCAATCGTGACCCTTGCTCCCGACTGCTGATCTCGATGCATCCTGTATCTGGACGGTATCCAGGAGATGCAGGTTCGAATCCTGCTCGTGACTGTTATTTTCGATTTCACATTTTTCACTTTGTGTTTAATGTATGTTGCTAAGCATGTCAAATGCTAAAAATATATATAAAAATATCTAAATAGGAGTAATTAATTTATTAACTACAATGATAATGCTACCCCATTTTCTTGATTACATTTTGCTTCTACTTTTTCTTACGTTGCAGTGTTTAATTCGGTTTGTTGCTATCAGTGGCAAACTAGCCAATCCCTCCTGCTGGTATTACCACTTAAAGTGGTTACAGCGATTCATGCTTCAAACCCCCCTGTATATACGCCTTTCCAATGACGGTGTGGGTTGGCGATGCGCAGGGTCGCCGGGGGATCACTGAAGTAATGTGCGCAGAAATGCAGAAAGTATAGTCCTTATATCGCGGGGGACTTTAAAAACATACAATTTCACGGACACAAAGTACACCCAGACTCGCAACAACCATTTGTGGATCACACAAAGAGTTTTTCTTTGTGGGAATCGAACCCACAACACTCAGGCGGGAGCCCGGTATCTAAACCACTCCGCCATTTGTGCAGTCTCCATTATAAACGTTCTCTTGAAACAGTTTTAATAATACAAGAACTGGAGTTAGTAACCACCCGTCATCCTCCATAATCGCCGGACCTTGCCCTAACCGACTACCACTTGTGCTAAAAAAAAAAATCTTCTAATGAACCGGTATGCACAGTTTGTGGAGTTTTATCGGAAAGGTTATAATGATTTTCCTATTAGATGACAGAAATAATAGTAAACGAGGATAGTAACCTACTTTGATTAAACAAATATGTTAGATCCAACAAAAATATTTTAAGTTTTCGTTAACGAATCGAACATTTCATACTTTAACCCCCAATATTATAAAAAAAAGAAAAGAAATCGTATGTTTAACAATCCACTGTACGTATAAAATACAAACACAGATTCATAGTTCATCTTTTTTTTTGTTAGGGCTGGAAAAAATGTCCCTAACCGCACACCCTGTCGTTCGAGGTAACGAACACAGTAGTGTGGGGCCTTCACCCACTAAATAAATGTGCTGTCTCCGCCTGTATGGACGGATAACTGGAACTGGAAGACATTACTGCAGTGGTTTTATATTCTGTTTACCCTGGATGTTTACGATGATCTTATTATTTTTATGCTTCGCACTTTGTGTTCTGATGATGACGTATTCACTCTCGTTTGTCCACCAGGCCGGATGCACCACTCTGCCAGTACACCGGCGGGGGTGGACGGCGCAGGTGGGGGCTCTCGGACGCCCCCTGTGACACCAAAGAAGGGCGGCAAGATGTTGGCCGTTAGGGTGCAGATGTTGGACGACTCGATATCGATGTTCCAAATACAGGTACGTGACTTAATTATTGAATTGCCTTGGAGTACTGAAATTGTCCTAAAAAAAGCTAAGCCGAGGAATACACTACATAATATTTTAATTATTTGTGATAAGTGTGGCAACGTAACATACTTTATAATATATCGAGTTGTGAATGTGGTATTGAATACCTATTTGCTTTTTAGAAATGTGTTGATCACCTCTATTTTAGGGTAATCGATAGTGAGAGTAGAGATATCATAGGGTATACTGAAGGCCGAACACGTTGTATCCAATGATGTTTTATTTACAAAAAGAGTAGATATCGCACTAGCGCGCGGTAATTGTTGACCACGAATTCAGTCAATTAGCCGAATTTTTCAGTCGGTGATTTTCCGTCTCTTTCTGTATCTTGCGTTCCGTATTATCTATATCGTAATGTATGCACACATCTATAAATTAGTACTTTATCATCACGCGCCGCCATTAAACCATTTAGTATGAATGTAATTCATATTTACTTAAATATCATTGGTTTTATCACGCAAAGTTACAAACATTCTTTTTCACCACCTATTACAGATTGCATTATTAGGCTCAGGTCCTCACAATGACATAGATTTAGGCCTTCACACTTGTCCAATGTAGGTTGGCAGACTCGGTGTTGTCTTTCACAGTGCGGAGATGATTCGTGATTAAATACGAGGGGTGATCCAAAAGTAATGATAATTGGTTACTTCAGGTCCACATAAAAATCCAAAAAAAATTTTTTTCGCTAGCCTATACACTCACTACGTCAGCCTAAAAAAATCATATAAATAGGTCAGGATTTCCGGGAGATACATTCATTTGAATACGAACTGTCGAAGAGATAACATCAACATGGAGAAAAACGAAATTAGAGCTGTGATCAAGTACCTCTGTTTGAAAAAAATGTCTACAAAAGACATACACTGTGACTTGGTGGAAACATTGGGGGACTCTGCTCCTCCATATTCTACAGTTGCACGCTGGGCCAAGGAGTTTAAGCTGGGCAGAACATCCACTGAAAATGAACATCGCGAAGGACGCCCATCCACGTCCCTCACAGAAGACAACGTGAAAAAAGTCGAAGATGTTGTGTTGGCAGATCGAAGAGTGACCATCAGGCATGTAGCTGAGGTCACAGGGATCTCATATGGAAGCGTTCAAAGAATCATTTCGAACGAGTTGCATATGAAAAAGGTCTCTGCGCGTTGGGTTCCCAGAATGTTAACCGACGAGCAAAAGAAAAAACGAGTTGACATTTCGAGGGTCAATCTCGAAAAGTTCCAAGCAGATAAAGAACATTTTTTGTTGCGTTTTGTGACTATGGACGAGACCTGGATCCACCATTTTGATCCTGAAACAAAAAAACAATCGATGACTTGGAAGCGAGCCTCCTCACCGACGCCAAAGAAATTCAAAGTCTCAAGTTCGGCGGGAAAGGTTATGGCGTCTGTTTTTTGGGACGCTAAAGGAATAATTTTGGTGGAATATTTGGAAAAGGGAGCCAATATTACGGGCTCTTACTACGCAGACCAAATAAGAAGATTACGGGAGGCCATTAAGGAAAAAAGACGTGGCAAACTGCGAGCTGGAGTGCTGTTTCACCAAGACAACGCACCGGCTCACAAAGCCGCAGTTGCGATGGCTGCCATTCAAGAAACGGGATTCGAACTGGTCGAACACCCTCCCTATTCGCCAGATCTGGCTCCTAGTGACTTTTACCTCTTTCCTCGGCTCAAGGAACACCTCCGAGGCAAGAAATTTGAAGACAATAGCGAAGTTATGGCCGCTGTTGAGGCGTTTTGGGAGGGTCAAGAAAAGGAATTTTTTTTCAAAGGGAATCCTGGGTTTAGAAAAAAGATGGACTAAATGTATTGATTTGTTAGGAGACTATGTAGAAAAATAAATTATTATTTTAACTTTAATTACCGTGTTTTATTTTCATTATCATTACTTTTGGATCACCCCTCGTATATTCATTATGTAAGTACGTAATTTCGATAAGCCGGAAGTGCCTTGCTACGTCTTGACTTCAAAACTGGGAATGAAACTCGATGCTACGGTATTAGCAGTCCTCTATTTGACCAACGAGCTCTTACTAGTTTCTAACACATAATTATTGTGTCTGAAAAGGATGTTGCTATTAAAGCACTGAAATCACAATTCAATGCTTTAATAGCATTCATATTATTTGTTATGTTAGTTACAGTCATATAGAATTGATTTGTTTTTGTTTTATCTAGCACAACTTCTAAAGAATTATCCTAATAACTATTATAAAACTGTTACAGAGCTGTGTCTGTACATTTAAGATATTTGAGATAAAATGACTGTATGCCTAATACAGTATTTTTTTCTACATAGGCGTGTCTGAACACAAAATATTATTTTTTAGATTTTTGGACTGTTTGTCTGTTCGTGCATCACGCAAAAACTACTAAACGGATTTTGACACAACTTTTTTTGTTTGATAGCTCTTGATTAGACATAAAAACTGGTATACATTTTATCCCGTTAATATATTGGGAATCTGTGATATTACCTAATAACTAGCTTTTGGCTGCGACGGAGCCGCGGGCAAAGGTTATTATAGTATTTTAATACATTAATACTTGACATGATTTTTCTGGTCCTGGGTACACCACAAGAAATGATTGATTTTGTATGCAACAAGGCAGCAGATACTTGCTCGCGATAGCTGTTTGAGTGTTTACACGCCGCCGAACCATATCACGAATAGATCGATAACCATTTATTGTTATACATGATACAGTCGAGATAATAACTTGTTTTTATCGCAGTGATTATAGGCCCGACCAGGAAGAACTTGTGATTAACGAGACAGTTTGTAAATCAATTTTTAATTTAACTAAATAATGAACTACTTTGAATGGGTTGATGTGAAATAAGAATTATGTTTATTACACAGAATATTAATTGAAATGTTAACGAAGATTTTGATGGTTTTATATATTTTTTAAGCGTATCCATGCTTATAAGTAAATGATCCAATTTAATATTTTGAACGTGTTATCAAAAAAATAATAATTAATAGGTTTAGTAGTATATATTGAACCGGGGGAGTGGGCAGCAGCACTTGAGTATTAACAACATCCACTGCGATCGCCAACACGCCTGCCAAGCGTGGCGATTACGGCATTATCCCCCATGACGGGACCGCTCGTTGTGGCGTTCTTTTAGGGAGGCCTATGTCCAGCAGTGAACCTTGAAAGGCTGATGGGTGGATGGATGGATTAGTAGTAGGTAACATAGAGGTGTCAACTTGTAACTAAAACATATTTTCCTTGTCGGCTTTTCCACTGCCTGATAAATAATAGGTAATAAAAGGATGATGAGGTATTTCATCACTCTTTTATGCGGATGACGAATATAATTATATAATACGATAAATCTTTATCACACTTTCTGTAGCAGCCCATGCATCGTTACGAACACCGTGGTTCTTTTCGTAGCAATGCAAAGCGCAATCTTTTTCGTACACATTCTCGTAGTAGATAATATTATGAAGTATAGAACTTTAGGGAGTAACAATAAGCCAGTGGACCACTGAAGTAATGTCACATAGTTCCCGTGGTCAGCCAGCACTGACAGCTCATCACATGAAAAAAAAAAAGTCCACTGTCATGAGTAAGATGGTGCACCGATCGTGCGCAACCAGAAGGTACCCTAGGTACTTCAAAAATAAATTAGAATAATGTTTGATTCCAAACTTCTAAAAGTCTACAATTGAAACTGAAATTGTTAATGATATCATTCAACTACCAAATAAATATAAAACTGTCAAACCATGAGATACACATGAGGTTACGAAAATCCAATATATGCCTGCCATACTTTTTTGTTTGAATGTAAAACATCTTCTAGAAATCTTGAACAAGCGGGTGAAATCGAATATTATTTTATTTATGAATCTTAGCGGAGTACAAAATTTCAGCAAGGTAAGCTGATGCAGTGATATATAACTCAAGTTCGATATAAAATTATTATTATTATAAAGTATAAGAGTAGACTTTAGTAAGAGCTCCTTAATAATAAAATTCTCGATTGTATCAGGCATCCGAAAACATTAGTGACTCGTGTAAAACTTTCGTCAATCTGGAACGAGAGGTAATGGAGCGACATTTTACGGAAAGTTGACGTCTTTGAATATCGTCTTTCAAGAAACACGATCTTGGCTAATGAATGCTAATTTACAATTAATATCTCAATGTAAACTTTATCTTCAATCTTGATTAGCTTTTGGACTACAAATAAATTCAGAACCTTTTTAAGGATCAATAGTTGGTTGGGCCCTGTCAATGTATAGATAGTATAATTATTACAAGTCTTTATTCGTGTCTTGTCTGTTTGTCCGCTTTCTTCTAAATCTCGTAAAGGATTTTGAAAAAACTGTTTTCACTAAAGTTTAGATAATTTTTCCAGGAAGGTTTATCTATGATAGGTACATCCAAAAAGTTAGTATTCGGAATACTTTAAAATAATGTAATAGAGATTTTGGTATTTTATATTAAGTATTTGAAATGCTTAGCCCCATATAAATGAACACAAAGTGCAAAAATGTGTAATCGTAAATAATAGTCACGAACAGGATTTGAGTCTGCATCTGCTGGGAAACCATTCAGATGCTTTGCCAATTCAGCATCATCCTACTTGTGACTATAATTTTCGGTTTCACATTTTCGCACTTTATGTTCATGGAGAATTGTAGTTCTTAATAAAAGTATCGATATTAATTTGAATTGTGCGAAACGAGGGCAGATCTCTAGTACCTACTACAATAATTTGGAATCGGTCAAGAAAGTCGATGTGCTATACGATGAGCTCCAAATAATCGGAATAGTATATGGCACGCGCACGTTTGCCATTTATTCGCTTTCTCTACGGCGGCTGTACACACGTAAATTTGTCTCGCCAACCTCTCGTCCACTCTCGTCCCGTGGAAGTTCGACACGAGAGCACACCATGTACACACTCGTTGTATCAATTGAACTTCGGATGCCCGTCGCGATGGACGTGGAAAAAACAGTTGCGGCGTTTATTTTTTATTGGTTATTGTAATTTTTTAATCATTTACCATAAAAAAAATTAAACCATGGGAAAAAGAATGTTTTAACTTTTCAACAGGAATATATGTTTTTTTAAATCTTCCACGGGGATATCAAAATCGTTGCTTATTCGCAACCAAGCGTCGTGTAATAGTTGCTTATCCTTGTGCCTGACATTCTTAGGATTCCATAACAGTGATTGCCTTTGGTAGGCTTCTAAAAATCGTTAGAACACATCGTTGTCGCACGCAGAAGCACGTCTTTACGCGAACGCAGTAGGCGGGCAACTAAGCAAACGAGTGTGTACAGGTGCGGTCTCGTTATATCGCGAGGCTCACTACTATCTGTCTCGGGGTGTCTCGACGAATGTGTACAGCCGCAGTTACAAACTAGCTAACAGTCAGAGAACAGTTGCACGAATATGGCCTAGGGGGTTAGGCAGAATCTCATATCTCACATGTCGATCGTATCGTGATCACTGTGATTGGTTGAGAGATCACCGTGATTGGCCAATGGATCTGGTGCATTTGTTTTTGGTCTGGTACATTTGTCACTGATCTGAATTTTGTTGGCACAGCGGATACTCTAGATGACTAGATATCCAATTTTGTCAGCTACTAGTTGACCCGGCAAACTTCGTATGCCCTCAGAATCTATAAATGTTGTTTAAATTTGTTGGCTGAATTAAATCCAGTTTTTTTAAGAAATATATACTCAAAATATCTCGAGGCTGAAAAGAACAAAAAAAAATTAAATCGAAGTCAGTCAATCCGTCCTTGAAGCACAAAAACCGTTTCGCGCAAAATTTATGAGAACATTAATTTTCTTACGATTTTATTAATTCGTGATTTCTTCATTTTTTAGTAGTTATTCCAAGCGGCCCAGCCATTTTTTAGTTATAAATGGTGTACTTACCCGGCTTTGTTTTATAGTATAATTATGGGCTAACTAAAAAGTTTCGCACACTCGGAACACTGCATTCATTATTCGTCGATAAAATTAATGTAAGTAAATCACTTTTTAAAAGCTCCGTAATAAGTTTGCCTCCATTCATTTTCCAGATGGATCACAATAATATAGTAGGTGCACCGGAAAGTTTTATCCTATTGTGAGTATGTTTCAAAGTTGTGCGATAAAAAAATGCTAAGAGATATCGGTTTAGCATTAATGTACAAAAACTATATTAATTTCCGGCCTGCATAATATTCTAATACTTTCTATATCTCGCTCAATTTATAGCCCAAAATTAAGTGTGAATGTGAGAGCTCTTCTTGTAATTTTTATTAATAGATAAAGATGAGATAGCATTTTTAAAACGGGATAATGCCACAGTTATACAATTTTTACCAATTCAGTGTCGATGATTAAGCGAATGTTCCAGCGGCTAACGTGAATAGTCTGCGCTTATGTAATATTAAAAATTATCTTAAACATCGTTAGGATATATGCGATAACGCTGTACATGCGTATTTTAATTAGAGCCTAAATGTGAACCACTGTTACTATGTAGCACATATTTAGTGAATTATCAGGACATTCTCAAAATAAAATTTAGGTGGCATGAAACAGAAGTCTCGATAATTAGTTATCGAGAAGATTATTGTAAGTGTTGTTATGTAAAGGCATAGTGGCAATGATAATATTGGATATAGTTTCTGAAAAACGTTCCAACCCGCAATGTCAAGTTTCGAGAAAATTGAGTTTGTAGTTCAATTTTGTATTACTATCTCACATCTTGCATAATCGAGTAATGTATTCGATTTTTTTAAGTCCATATTATTGAGTCCGTGAAAACTTCTAAGGCGTTTCTTTATTCAAAAAATAGACTAAAATTAATGTTTCCCAAGTTAACACCATATAATAATTTATTCAATCAATAAGTTCATCAATGTAGGTTCTATTTTGCACGTTAAGTACCTACCTACCTAAAATCATGCAAACATCATTATTACGTTTTCATAAAGTTTTTACTTATACCTATGATGTCACACATTGTTATCACCTTATAGAAAAACAATATACACTGTATTTTATTGTGTGGTGACATTTGTATTCTTAGTCCGTCAGTTCCGTCACCACACGGACGTTAGTGTGGCCCGATCATGAGCACCTTATGTCTAATTTCTTGACGATTGTTCAAACGGTCAAAGTCAACTAGTACACAACTAACTACTCGACTATATATTATCAGATGTTATAGTTATATAGATACAAGTGAATTTATTTGCACTCAATTCTCTGCTATGTAAATGTGGCTCAGTAAACACCATAATTTGTAGCAACATAGCTGCAATATGTCCCATTGAGCAACTACGATTCTCTCCTAATTTTTACACAATACGAGTATATAGACCGTTTCATTTAGAAACCAAGTCGACGTCGAAACTACAAGTTTTCCCTCGAGTCACATTGAGGCTCCAAAGTTAGCCTTTTGTATGTTTCTAGTTAAGAATTTATAGAAATTTATGTCTGCCTCTGGTATTAGCCGTACTTTCATAAAAAACAAAACACTAGCGTGCAATGTATACAAGGCTGTGCTTAAGGAAACTTTATTTTTGAAATTACTAACATCTTCTAAATAGGTACTCATTAAAATAGCCTTTTGTGATAATGGAAAATTTTAAACACATTATATTTTAGCACTTGACATGCTGAGCTACTTTTAAAGTACAAATTATAATTTGTGAATAAGGAAAAAGAGTATTTTAATACGAGCGGGAATCGAACGCGCGTCCCTTCCTTTCCGGGGAAGTGCTCAAATCCACTGAGCTATCGTACTATTTCTAGAAATACCGAATTTACTCATCACATTTGTCTTAAGGACCAACGCCATCTATCGGCAATGCATTTACATGCATTCATCCAATGTAGTAAGTTTAATTTTGCAATTAAAATTCATACTATTTGATGGTGTGATTTTTTAAACATTTTGATCTATATTTTAGCACTTGACATGCTGAGCTACTTTTAAAAGTACAAAGTACGTAGGTACACTTGATTATGAAATAAATGCACACACAGAGAGATGATATTAGTTTTTTTAAATATTTTTTTTACGTTTTGTTATAGAATTTTATTCAATGTATTGAACATAGAGCGATGTGGTAAACACATTACTTTTAAAATGGTGTTTGTCTTTATTCATATGCGCGCAGCTATGTGGCAGTGACGCATAATGAGTGACTTAGCTCCTGCTAATTTCGACGCTATTTTGAATGAATGAGGACATGTATGGCACGACCTCCATGCATAATGCGACCGTAGTTCACAAGCCGCGTTTGATGCCACTCCCAAAGGACAGACAGGCTTTCCAGTTTAAAGTTTTCTACTATCATTATGGCTTTGAATGTTTAATAATGTTATTTTTAGCAACACACGCGTTTCGCTTACTGATGAATTAAGTTAGCTTCGTCATTGGCTTGTTGTGCAATAACTGATATTTTTATTTATTAGTAATTGTCCTCATGGATTAATAATGTGATTTAGTACATCAGTTAATTCAACCGTGAATCCTCAGCAAATACAATATCATTATCGAGGACGCGCTCAATAACAGCAGTCATCAATTAAATCTATTGCTACGATCGCGTTGACAGCTAGCTGTTAATTATTTATTTTTAGTGAAGTATATACATTTTGCTCGGTATCGCTGCATTTGTTGGAAACTTATGAAATACTATTCAACAATGAACGCTCCGATACATATTTTATATAAAAGTAACCGACATTGAATTAGTTTCTCCGTTGTGTTCTGGCATAGTTGAGTTGATACGAGAATGAAACAATTTCATTGTAACGACTAGACTGATTTAAATTTAATATGGGTTCTTGGATAGTTTAGATTCATAATAAGACTTTATAGGTGGCGCTACGGTCATGTTCATAATTTTTAACATATTGGAACACACATTCAACTAAATTTTATATCAAACATTCGCCTAAATTCGAAAATCGAAAAAGATTTCTGGAGTCGCTAATAGGAGGCAAGCCAAAGGTCGGGCAGGACAGCATCTGCCATTTTCGCTAGTATATACTCGTAACAACATCGGAAGGAGTACCCAAACGGCGAATTGAGACTTTTGCCTATTGAAATCTGAATGTGGTGAACAAAAAAATATAATTACTTTAATTTCCTTACTCATGTATATTTTATTAGGATGTTGGCGTTAAAGATATTTCGTTTATTAACATTTTTTTTACTGAATTATATGAATCCTTGTGATAATACCTAAAATTCACGTTTAACGCGAAAAAACCTTAATCCCTTTTATTCCACTGCTATATAGTATATAAAATCAATAATCGTAATATTCAGGATTTTTTCTAATTCTCTTTGGACCATTATATATATTAGAAGTAAACTGGCAGAATCCTTTAATACACATATTTTCCTAGAATTGACTTCAGTCGCGTTCAAAGAAATTTGGCTTACCTCAAAGGAATTTCCAAGGAATTGACTGCAGCAGCACAGTCTCAAGTGCCGCATCCCGATCGTTATTCGTTCGCCAAACTTTGATGACACTTATCTTTGTCGTGTTTTTAGGTTACGACACGAGTCTGTTGCGGAACTGAGCAGAACCCGTGCCGGCTGCCCGTGACGTCATTCGATCTTATCCGACTACTTTGGAGCTTTTATATTTCTTTTGTGAATTTGGTTTAGAATTAGGTATTTAAGATTTGTCAGTATAATTAACTGACCATTGGGGTATTGGCCGAATTCAATCTACGACAGCTCGGTCACAGGTCTATACCTGCCCTATGGCAGGGTAGTCTACCATCTACTACTCAAGTAATGTCAAATAGTGCCAGTGGTTCGCCAGTGAGTGCAGGCGGAGAGACGACACACTTCGGGTTTATTGAGGGCCCTTCACTACCCGGTATGACGGGGTGAGCGGTTAAAGAAACGGCTAAGGTAGCTTCTCGATTATTATACCTAAATATTTAGGTGTAGGTACAGAATTTACACGATTCTTAGTTCTTATGTTGCAAAACAAATATAATGTATATAAATTTGTCGCACACAAATTGAAAAATACATGAACGATATACAAAACTTCACTAACACAACTCTATAATCTCTACTTGTATAATGTTTTTCTACTTCAAAAGTAATTTTATTTCGCCCGGGTTCCAAGGTTTATCTACCCAAGAGTCGAGGGTTGAATGCACTCTATTACCACAGGTGAGTTAACAAAATAATTCAGAGAGTGCATAATTTTCTCTTGGGTATTTTCTTAACAGTTTGAATTTCATATCTTTTGAAAACTTTCGCTCGCGATGATCTTTAAAATATCACTTTCTGTTTTCTATGGACATCTTATTTAAATGAAATAAAACCTGTATTTTGTTTAAGCCAATCTGTATTTTACCTTGAAACGTTTAAATCTGTCTGTCAAACACGAACTGCCAAACTATCTTATCAATGCTTCCAAATGATTAATTACATAAACAAATTCAAATTAAAAAATATCTTTATTTTATAGGCCTATTTATAACACTTAAAATCGTCAAGAATACACTAATAATTAGCACGAGCGCCTGAACAAATTGTATATAGGTACATATTTCAAATATGTACATGCATATTTACAGCAAAATATATATCTCACATTATACTAGGTAAATGTTATATCAAGCTCGTATAATAATTTGTAATTTCCTCCCCAGACTCGGCAGTCGTCAGCAAGTGATTTTAATAAATCTGAGGAAACAGGTCGCCTGTTAGGACGAGAGCCGTTGAATTTTGAATTTCCGACTCGAATATTCGACATTATATATTATGCTTTTCACTTACTTCATTGCTTTTCGTTACATGGAACTCACGAATCGTAATCAGCGTTGTTTAGCTTATTTTAATAGGTATGTGTAATATGTAATTTCTCAAGGTCATTCATCCTTTGAGAAAAGCCGATATTTTCCGGTGTTATAATTAGGTAGATGAAAAAAATTACTACCAAAATAGTCAATCTAGGATATACGCTATCATCATTTCGGCTTACCTTGATTGCGCCGTTACAGGCAGGGAAAAGACTTGATGGTCTAGTAGGGGGCCATTGCTTTACGATGGGCCATGCCTGGTGTTTTCATGTTGAAATCAGGAAGGGTCTACCAATATCTCATCAGGTTTGACAAACGTAAGCCGTTCTTAAATATACTTTTTCGCCGCATCATTATAAAAAAAACATGCAGGGCAGTCTTTGGGGACTGCCTATAGAAGTGAAAACTAAGTACCTAACTTGTGAATTGTATCGTCTAGCTATTAGATTATTATTTTTGCTTTGTAAAGATTTTTTTATTGACCAACTTTGGAGCGTTCGGTGACGATAACGCGAGTTCTATGATTTGTTCACCCAAAAAGTACTCAACGCGCTTATAGAAGATCGGAGCGTTCTGTGAATATGACGATATTCCATGATTTTTGTTCACCCAAAAAGTGCTCAACGCACCTTAAGAAGTTTTCACTTCAAAAATGAAATACTTTGGAAAATCCAAAAGTGCACGCCTCATAATCTTCATTTTTCACAATAAAATTGATGACTTATTTGAGAAGTAACTAATAATGTAATTGGTCTTACTAAGTAGTTTTCAATAAATCACATAGATAGTTAATTTCAAAAAGTACCTATTAATGTAGTTTTCATGTCTTATACGCCATCTAGCGCTAATTTTAAATTAACCACAATCAAACCACATCGAATCTGACCGTGAAAAGTGATAGGGCTCTATTCGTAATTATACTGAATCGTAAAAGAAAAAAAAGACTCGGTTAGTAAAGTATTTCGGTCGTTATCGTATTAACCTACATTACCTACAACACACGGACGTCCAAGACAGAACTTTTTTAAACGGTTTTTTAACTAGCTTATATAACAAAAATGGCATCAAAAATATCATGAGTGTTAAAAATAGTGTTTTTTCTTGATATGTGTGTGTATATATTATTTTACAAGTGCAATATATGATAAATAGAGACATTTTAAGTTTGAAAAATCAGTTGTCGTGCGTGAAGCGAGAGTAGTACACACCTCAACGCTTCGCTTGTGAGGCGTGCAATAATCAGAATAAGAAGAATATTCAACTGAAGTTACTCCAAAGGTACACCATTTTTTTTTATTTTAACAAAGAGAATACTATCTTTTGTATTACCAAGGACACGTGGTACATTAACTAAACACAATTATTTAGTCGTAGCGTTTTGAAAGGTCTTAAATACTCCTTAATTATTCGAAGATGAAAGTAGCTTGCGCTAATTACTACTCGTAGTTCCGCGCGCCACTGTAATAATTATTTCAGGATTCGGAACACACATAACATAGATTATTTAACTAATTTAGGTTGCAACAAGTTTCGAATTGTACGACTTGATTAATTTTAGATTTGTTTGATTTGTGATATATCTAGTAAAATGTGTAGGTAGGAGAAAAGCGACAGAAAAAAAGTTCTAATAGTTGCTTGACATTATGTTGTATTTAAAAAAATAAAAATCTGTATTTTAGCACTTGTCATGCTCAACTACTTTAAAGAACAAATTATTTGTAAAAGTGGAATAAGAGAACTTTACTGCGAGCAGGATTTGAACCTGCGTCCCATCCAATCCGGGGAAGTGCTCAGTCCGCTAAGCTATCGCAGTCACCTAAAGGTGATACCCCAATCTCCACTACACATTTGTTTTATATGTCTCAAGTCCCACGCTACCTATCGAATGTATTCCATACACTTTATTTCAATATAGTCAGTTTAATTATTACAATTAAAATCCATACTGATTGATGGCGCGGTTTTTATATTGTGTTCAGTGTTTTAGGACTTGATATGCTGAGCTAAAGAACAAATTATTTTTAATAAATATTTGTTTATATATAAGTACTCGTATATATAAAAAAGGGAGGCTTTTCAATTATGTTATTAATTCTAGATAATAAATAGTGATGTCATCATAGTTTGCCAATGTGTTAATTACAATAAAATTAACATTCACGTATAGGAATTGCTTTACACTCATTAATAAGTGATAGTTATAAGTGGACACATTGTCTGTATGTAGGTGATAACAGTTACGAGTGCCGTTTAGCTTCGACATTCATGATTTTGTTTTCCCACGATCGCGACTCGCTTTGTTTAACTTTGATAGTCTATTGATTGTTTTATTTGTACGCCTAATTTATTTGTCTATACTATTATAAAGCTGTGCGTTTAGACACGCCTATATAGCTTAATTCAGTCAGACACTAAACGATTTTGTTTAGAATTTTTGTCTGCTGTTTGTCTGTTTATCTGTTTGTTTGTTCGCGCATCACGTTAAAACGAGCCAGTGAGGGTATCAAGAGGATGTGACACCCTTTTTTTTTTTTTGTTTAGGCGGGAAAAATTTTCCTAACCGCAACCCCGTCGTTCGGGGCAACGAACAGGGTAGTGTGGGGCCCTCACCCACTAAAGAAACCCGCCGTGTGCCATCTCTCCGCCTTTATTGGCGGGCCACCGGAACTATATTACATTCCTTCAGTGGTCCGCCGGCGGCTTACCTTTTCGGGAACCCTCAAAGTATGTGACACCCTAGAAAGATACGTCTGGCAGTGGCCAGATGAAACAGATACCTACATAAACTGGGAGTTACTTAGCCTGTGTTACCTGCTCATGCTACAGAACAGGCAACCGACAATTCTATCTTCATAAAGTCCATTTACGATTTACGTATGGTCACAAACGTTCATACCTTCATTATTATTATCAACTAGCTGATACCCGAGACTTGGTCTGCGTTGCTTAGTATATGCTCATAACAATTGCTGTTTCTTAAAACGTTAATAATTTTCAAATGAGGATATATTTTTTTTATAACTGCCATCAGTATGTATAATCAGTTCAGTTGAGGTGAACAGGATGATATGGGTTTTGAAGGCCAGTGCCTCAACCAACCACCACTTATTACATTACAAAATGTGTTTCTCTTTACGCGATTCACTGCCTGTGTGCGATCAAGTAACTTGATAGCCAGTTGATTTGGATGGCACGTGGTGCAGCGGTAGTGTAAGCGACTGCTGATCATGAGGTCTCGGGTTCGATCCCCGGGTCGGCCAGAGCTATTGAGATTTTTCGTAAAAAAAAAAATAAGAAAAATTCTCAGTGGCAGCCCGGAGTTTGGAAATGTGCCCGGTAGACATCAATAGGCTCGCCCCCTATTACGTGGGACTTAAAAATAGCTGGCGAGTCGTGGGTGTATAATACACCTCTGCCTACCTCTTCGGGGAATACAGGCGTGATCCTATGTTTTTTGATTTGGATGACACGTAAGTCGGTCGATATGACGTTTAGTGTATGCACTGATTTCCTCCTTTACGGTAGGCATGGTGACGTATTCGTGTATTTCTTTGTTACGAGGAAACCAGGGCGCTTTGGTGCGCACTGTGCAGGATGGCATTTTGCGCTCTTTGGAGACACATTATGTTGCTGTCATTAGCATAGTTACCCATAGTTGAATACCATACGTCCATTGGTTGATACGTCCATATGGGTTTAATAATACCGTTTGAAGATAATTTAATCTTTTTTTGATGACGCTAGAGAGCGATTAGTTTTGAAAGAGTGTATTGGTTTAAAGATGCGATACCTAGCGAATTCTCCAATGGTTCTGACATGTGTAAAGAGTGCTAGGTGAGCGATTGGTTAAGAAGATAAAAGCGAAAGTGGAAGGATGTAGGTACAGCAGAGACCGAGAATAACCAACCTAGACCAAATTATGTCTCGATGGAAGGTATAGTCAAGAAACCGGCGAGCGTGTATGAGAACAATTATGAATGTTGAGAAAGCGAGAGATGTATGCAAGAATAGGGTCTTTTGGCACTCTGTTCTCTCTGCCTACCTCGCAAGGGGATTTAGCTTATTGTTTTACATTAATCTTGAACAGTTTCAAAAATCTTTTCAATATTAAATTTGCTATATTTATGGACTGACTTAGTTTTAAACCAGTCATGCCAGCCAAGCCAAGACTCAAATAGTCTGACAAGGTTTGCGAGTATTTATAAAATACTTTTATTTCATTTTATTAAAAAAAATATATTTCTATTGGAAACTCGGAAGAATGCGGTACTTACTCAAATCAAATCTAACTTGTATTTGTATACAAAATATTCTTTAAATTTATTATCCTACAAATTCTCCTATCCTATAAAAATCATATATAAATTTATTCCATCCATCAGCCTTTTAACGTCCACTGCTGGACATAGACCTCCCCAAGCATGAGGGATAATATCGTAATCGCCACGCTTAGCAAGCGGGTTGGCGATCGCAGTGGATGTTGTTAATACTCGAGGGAGTGCTACTGCACACTCCCCCGCTATTCCCTCAGTCGGCTCTTACGACTCCCGTGGGTAGAGAGGGGTGGGACAATTCTAAAGCCGGCCGCACACGGCTTTCTATAAATTTATTATATCTATATATATTAAACACAAAGTGAAAAATGTGAAATCGAAAATAACAGTCAGGAGCAGGATTTGAACCTGCATCTCCTGGCATGTCAAATAAGCATGTCAAATGCTAAAAATATATATAAAAAATATCTAAATATCTATATATTTTGAAAATACTTTTTTAGCATTTGACATGCTTACCTTCAAAGTGAAAACGCGTCACCCAACACGTTAAGAATGAATGTGTTATCGAAATTAGCAGTCAGGAGCAATTGTCACGATGGCTGAAGTGGCAAAGCATCTGGACGGTATCCAGGAGATGCGGGTTCAAATCCTGCTCGTGACTATTTTCGATTTCACATTTTTCACTTTGTGTTTAATAAATTTATTATGTTGAAGAAGACATAATATTTACCAACATAAATATGTAAGCAATGTTTTTAATGCATTAATCGTCATTAACAATATGACGTAGAGATTGTAAAAAAGAATGAAAAACAAAAGGTAGCCACCGCTCAGCCACCTGTTACCCTTTATAAATATTGCCAGGCGGTATTACATGTATGTTATTGATGTAAATTCGCGCCATGTGTTGTAAAAATATATAGTACCTACCTATATTATTAAAATTTAATGTTATACTAACAGTCTGTATGGTGACGGACTAAGAATACAAGTGCCACCACCCCATTATTTCCCACGGGTGTCGTATGAGGCCACTAAGGGAAATAAGCAATTGTCATCCATTGCATGACTGGTGGTGGGGCTGGGTATACCAAGTGGGAGTACTCACTTGGTATCGGGCCCGAGCGGGTTGGTACCACCATCTCCCGTGTGACCGGCCATGAAGCACATCGTTGCGTTTTGTCTGTAGCAGGAGGATAGCCGTTTATATTTCATTTCATATCTGTGAAATGAATTGGTGAGCAGCGTCTTGACAATACTCTCGGTATAGTCGAGTCCATGGGCGATGGTTACCATTAACCATCAGATGGACCGTGGGTCGTCTGCCACAACATGCAATAAAAAAAAAAAAAGTTAATATGAAAAAAAGTTAAATCGTGGAGCTGACAATTCCCGAGTGGTGTAGGACAATATATGTTGGCAATAACTGGGTTGATAAATAAATAACTTAAACTTGAATAAAAAATGCCTCACGTATATTATAGAAAAAACTTTACATACAAGAACAGACGAAGCGACAAGACAAAAAAAGGTATAGCCAATATAGTTGGTACAAAATCAGTACTGGCAACATAATAAATATGGGTGCGTTCTCACATTCAAACAATATATGAACCATGTAATAATAAAAAATATTATTTACAGAAAAAAAGCTGGTAAGTAATTATTTTACGACCCCGTCATTGGTACATGTTGGTAGTGTGGGGCCCTTCATCATAGCAGTAATTTTGTAGGACAACAGTTTCGAATTTCAAAATTACCTAGTAGTTTCACACACTACCTTCACCATTACCTGAGGTACCTACCAATATAAAGAATTGTTATAGATGTCAAGTTAGGCGTCTCTTCAAAACGGAGCTAAGTTTCAGCTTTATTGTGATCATTTTGCACGCCTAATAAGCGAAGCGTTGAGGTGTGTTCTACTCCCGGTTGACACGGCACAGCTGATTTTTCAAACTTAAAATGTCTCTATTTATCATATATTGCTCTTGTAAAATAATATCTACACACACATATAAAGAACAAACACTATTTTTAACACTCATGATATTTTTGATGCCATTTTTGTTATTTAAACTAGTTAAAAAACTGTTTGAAAAAAATCTGGCTTAGACGTCCGTTTGTCCGAGTTGTTAGGTAATGTATGTTAACACGATAACGACCAAAATACTTTACTAATCGAGTCTTTTTTTTTCGTTTACGAATTATTATGACTAGGAATAGAGCCCTATTACTTACATATTTTTATATATATTTTTAGCATTTGACATGCTTAGCAACATACATTAAACACAAAGTGAAAAATGTGAAATCGAAAATAACAGTCACGAGCAGGATTCGAACCTGCATCTCCTGGATACCGTCCAGATGCTTTGTCAATTCAGCGATCGCGACCCTTGCTCCTGACTGCTAATTTCGATAACACATTCATACTTAACGTCTTTGGGTGACGCCTGCACCATCTGTCGGAAGTATTTTCATACATTATACCGATTTTTTTCACTTTGTGTTTAATGTATGTTGCTAAGCATGTCAAATGCTAAAAATATATATAAAAATATGTAAATATTTATAGGGTTTGCGTCATTATTAGGTAAAATCTTAATTGTAAAATTAAGTTTACCTGGTCGGTTACGAAATGGTTTAGAGATTTCTTGTTGAACTCATTGATTTTTAAATAAGTCGTATAATATTGTCCAAAGTTGCAATTTTCTATTGATAGATGTCGCTGTTTTAAATTTAAAGAGATTTTGACAAATGCAGCCCTAGATGTCAAAAGTGGCAATTTTAGATGTATTCAGTTGCTGTTGTATATATAGAACCACAATATTGCTTTTTTTTGTAAGGAAACTAGCGATGTCTTTTTGTTTTCTTAAATTGTTTTTGTTTACAGTTTAATAAATTATTAAATTTTACATGTTTATATTTATTATATGCACTTATGCAGGTATATATATGTAAACTCATGGATTCTTGTTCTTACTAATTGCCGTTCTTACTAATTGTATATATAGGTACGAGTAGAACCACAATATTGCTTTTTTTTGTAAGGAAACTAGCGATGTCTTTTTGTTTTCTTGTTTCAAAATTGTTGTTTCAAAATTGTTCTTACTAATTGTTGTTCTTACTAATTGTATATATAGAACCACAATATTGCTTTTTTTTGTAAGGAAACTAGCGATGTCTTTTTGTTTTCTTAAATTGTTTTTGTTTACAGTTTAATAAATTATTCAATTTTACATGTTTATATTTATTATATGCACTTATGCAGGTATATATATGTAAACTCATGGATTGTTGTTCTTACTAATTGCCAGATGGCGCCTTGCAAAATGACAGAAGTAGACCAATATAGAAGTACTTCTTAAAATTAGCGCTAGATAGCGTATAAGACATGAAACCCACATTAGTACTTTTTGAAATTAGCGCTATCTATGTGATTTATTGAAAACTACCTAGTAAAACCAACACATTATTAGTTACTTATCAAATAATCAATTTTATTGTGAAAAATGAAGATTATGAGGCGTGCAGTTTTGGATTTTTCAAAGTATTTGAAAATGTGCGCGTGATCCCAGAACAGTAGGTATAGGTAAAGTATGAAACTCAACAACATCAGCTGACATTCTCTAATTAAAAGAGAAGCTAGTACTCAGCAGCGCAGGAGATGAGTGTAGATGTGATCAATTACTCTACCACCAATGGTGATATATCTATGTCTATGTACATAAGTAACAATATAGAGTACCTCTTTCATCTACACAGCAACGATAAAAAATATCCTGTTTTTGCAAAATGAAATGACGGAAGGTTACGCTGGGTTCTTTTCAGAAACGAATTCGACCTGATATTCTATTCTATAAACAGATACCTTTTTTGGTTAAGGCGGGAGAAAATGTTGCTAACCGCACACCCCGTCGTTCGGGGCAACGAACAGGGTAGTGTGGGGCTCTTACTCACTAAAGAAACCCGCCGTGTGTCGTATCCGTCTTTATTGGCGGGCCACTGGAACTATATTAAATTCCTTCAGAGGTCTCTATAACATATACTTACTATATCACTGTGACTTTCCTTGAGGAAAAATAAAAAAAAACGTTATCATAAAGACACCAGAATCTGTATAAAAGCGTTACTTCTAAAAAAGAATAAGTACCTCCTACTAAAAGTATAAGTACTAGCTGAGCTGGCGACCATCGTACCGTCATATTTCTTTCTTGAATACTTTGCAATTAATTAATAAAAAATACGTGATAACAGCTATCATATCTTAGGCACGCCAGCAAAACACACATTAAAAAAAACCGTGAAAATGGGTTCGTTTTGGAGTTCGTCGTAACAACGTAACACGAGAATTAGATTTCAGTCCAATCATTTAGGAGATCTACGTACTTTAAAAAAAGGCAAAAAAATAAAATCGTTGTTTTGTATTCTGTTACTTTTCTTTAAAGTCTCCTTTCTATTTTTGAGTCACACCTTCAATGTACAGAAGACAGACTGGGATATAGTCGGTGATCGTGAATGGATGTTACATTTGTGAAGCATCTGATCCTGACTGGGCGAAAGTTGATTAACCTTGCTGGCCGTTTAAGCAGCAATGCACAATTAAGCTGCGACCTCTTCATTTGGCAAAAAATTATGAAAAATAATGATGCTGCTTACATTTAACTATAATTATACGATGTAGATAAGTAATTAATATCCAAACAATTAACTACGGCGTACAGCTCGCTAAAATATTTATAGTGAAACCTCCGAACCAAAGCGTATATTAAAATATAACCTTGACACAAAAGGTCAGGTCACGATGAACATGCCTACTCAAATGAGAGTTCATTTTGCATTTAACGTTTTTTTTTTAACTTGTTTCTTTGTTGATGTGCATTACATGAAATAGAATCGATTCAGTTTAATCACATCCACGAGTCAAGGACTGACCTCTTTATTACATTTCCAATGTATTCTAATATCAATGTAAATTGTTATATTTTCGAGAATTGTATAATCTCATGCAGCTACATAAAATATTATGCAAATAATTTCTGCATCGATAAATCATGGCATAGTCATTTACTACTACATATCTGGTGATGATATAACTCAAAATCTCAAGTGTTCTAAAATAAAAAAAAACTGTTCTTAACAACTACCTATCTTTACAATGTTTTCCAAAATTGCGTAGCACATTTTCAGATGATATTAAAAATAGAATAGAGAATAGAATTAACAACTAAACTTTTTAAACTACTAGTTTATCTTTATCTTGCCACTTCTGAACCTATTGAAACTCAAGTCAGGCCTCATCGTGAACACGTTGCCAATGCAACGTTTGCACAATTTTGCACGGCCTTTTGCACGAATTCTATTATCGCAAAGCGCAGACGGGCGGGTGCTCCAACTCGAGAATATAGTTCGCGATCTTACTTTATGTAGAGTCGACTAATATTACGAATTATTATTTTCTTATTAATGATGAGATTTAACGTATACTTATGCTCAAATGGGTTAGCAAAAAATGTCATAGCGTATTTGGTATCAACTGCCCATATTTAAATTATGATCTAGTTAATGAAATATTTCATTAGTCACACACATCCTAACAATATTCGGCAGTCCTCAAGGCTCATTCTTCCGCGGACCGCGGTCTAACCTGCATGCCCGAGTTATATTTTTGACGGCTTGTGAAATCTGCTAACCCGTAACAAAGAAGTTGTCAAGCCAAAATGTTTTTGTCCGTGACGTTAGTCTCGTGCTACTGTAGATTACTAGTCACATCGTCGTCGATTAGGTAACGTTCACTCTATGTATCGGATATATGTATTTTACATATTAGTAGTTGAAGCGACTTAAGTTTTACTAAGTGATTTGAATGGCTTTTATGCGTTTACGAAATTAAATGTTAAATTAAGATTTGAAGTTAAAAACCAGTCATTTATTTTGGCATAACTTTTGATGTAACATTGTTACCAACTTAAAATTAAAGTTAACAGACGGCGAGGAAAGGCTAATGATTTTATAAAATATTTAGAGAGCTTTTAAGGCTTGCTGCCGTAACGATGTCATTGTGTAAATATGTACTGAAATCTTATTTGACTTCAAAATTATAGTGCTTACATATATATTAAAAGATAAAAGCTGATTACTTTTTTGAAATTATTATATTTTTATTACCCCTTTTGTTTATATGCTTTCTATTATCATTAAACTTATTGTAATTATAAACCTGGTTACAAGGCAAGGTTCCAGTATCTACCACTATCTAAATTACTAGCCTGTGCCCGCGGCTCCGCTGCAGAAAAAACTTAGTTTTTAGGTTATGTTTCAGATTCCTAATATAGTAGCGGGTTACAACCAACATACAAGTTTTTAATACTAATTAAGATGAACATCGAATAAACAAAGAAAGCTGCATCAAAATCTGTTCAGTAGTTTTAGTGCAATGTGCGAACAAACAAATAGACAACCCGACAAACATAAAATTATAAAGAAATTGTGTTGTGTTGGGCCTTAGGCATTTTTGGCGTGAATCAATTAACTCCCGGCTGCACGCACGAAAAAGACTCACGTTTCGAAAATGTATGGCGATCGATGCCACAACAGAGCCGCGGGCTGCATAGCGTCTGCGGGAGGGAGGCGGCCGGCCCACCGACCGACATGACACGGACATTTTTCGCCCGAACGCGTCCCGGCCAACACGCTTATCTCAATTATTGTATATTAGCACGCGCGATCGTACCTTTTTTATATGTACCATTCGATTTCTATCAGTATTACATTGTTTAAAAGTACAAGCCTAATTTCTTCATGACGTTATCACTTAAAATTGTCGTCCGTAAACCGACTTTACAGACAACCATATTATAGTTTTTTTTCGCAAATATCTTAAATGTACAGACAGCTCTATATATTTATAATAGTTGTAGATAAGACCGCAGAAATTATTTAGCTTTCTAGCATTTCTGGGGTTCCTATAGTAGTTTAATCTGTAACTTTATTATTCGATGGCGCGGCGGCTGCTTTGCTTTCTGGGCGTGCATGACACGACAATCTATGGCCATTAACAAAAAAAAATATTTGTCGTCTCTTCCTATCATGTTGTGCGAACAAAAATCGTTGTTGAATTTATATTTGTGACAACCCTTATCTGCCAAGTTGGCGTACTGCCAAGAATTTGTCGTGGAAACCCTACGCCAACCAGTTTCGATCGCTTCAATGAGCTTATTGTTCCCGTCCCGTCTCCCGCTTTGGTCAATTAACTCAGTAGTAGTAAGATCGAGCCGTATTTTGAGTTATATTATAACCTCGTTTATTCTGCGCATTTTTGTTTACGTCAGCATATTTCGTATTTCAGTAGTGAATCGTTAAAAACTATATGTAATATTAGTGTCTATAGTTAAATTGTCATTGTTATCGTTTACTATAATTACTCTGGCACAGGGCATTATATTATCAAATAATTGTGCGGCGCTGTTTGAACCGTGTGTAGTAATAGAAATTTTCTTTTACTAATAGAAACATAATTATGCATTAAACCCGCTTGCAACACATTGTAGCTTTCACCAATAAATAAAGAATAGTACATTGTTATCCTAGGGATGAAAGCAACTTTATCCCGAGGTAAACACTGTGCTTTTCATTACGAATACGAGAAAACTAAAAATAAAAATCATGAATTAGCTAAAGAAAAAATGGGAGACTAAAAAATTGAATTTGGAATTTGGCCGATTTCCCGCCGATTTTTTTTTTTCTGTGGCCTGTCAGCTTTTCTGCCATTATTTTTCATTTTATTCATTGAAAAAATATAAATCTTCGTTATTTTAAAGATATAGTTGCAACTATATTAAAATAAAGTCGTATAAAAACAAATTCTTTAATAAATACTTAACTTTATGTTATTTCAATTTTACATCGCGCTGTAATTGACTGGCTGTACAGAAAATAGAACTGTTTTTTTTTATAATTACCTACTCAGCTGTCAGTTGAAAGTAATTCTCCCTAGGGCTGAAAAGTATTATTTTCAACCCGCTCCTCAGGCAACTTCAGGCCTACTTTCAGAATATGAGTAATGAAAAATATGTTTCATTCGACGGGCGTTGTGGCGTAGTCGGTAGTGTAACCGACTTCGATACCCACTCAGGACAATTACTTATTTGTGTGGTGAATACAGAGCGAGCAAGCTTAAGCTTAGTTTGGGACCAGAGGACGTTGTGTGAAATATCCGTGAATATTTATTTATTTTTTTGAAATACGAACTGAAAATTATTATTGGATTAGTGAATTCAAACTTTCAAACTGAATAAAAGGAATCCTTCTCTGTGAGTCGTAGTCCCGATTAATGGGAGTCATGATCCCTTTTTAGGAGGCCATCCTTTATTATGGAGCGCCATCTTGAGCTGCTGCCGGCGGTTTTTAGGGCTTCATGTGCTGACGTTTTGAGTCTGGTGCATATCTGGTCCAACTTACGCCATCGAGGTTCGACCTCGGGATGTCTCCTTCAACGTTTTCTTGGACCATGATCTTTTCCAGGCTGTTAGTTGTTACATTCCTTTCTTGTTATATGGCCGAAGTATTCGAGTATCTACTGGAGGCATGTAGTCGAAAGCCATGTCATGATTTTTAGTTGTCTCAATATTTATGGGTTTGTGCAGTCACAATGTGTTGGTGCAACATCTACTGTTACTACCTAATAGTACCTCCTATTCGTTTTCAATACTTCGAATCGGGGTGCCACTTCTCCGGTTGAGTCGACCTATTCGTGTTGCAATCAGTTGCGAAAAATCTAAATATTTTAGATTTACTTTATGATGACTTGGTCCCCTAGGCCAGGGGTCTCCAAACTAGGGCCCGTGGGCCAAATCCGGCCCGCCAGTGCCATCAATCCGGCCCGCGACAGCTTAAGACTAGTGCCCTCGACAGCCACGGCCCGCCAGTGCCATCAATCCGGCCCGCGACAGCTTAAGACTAGTGCCCTCGACAGCCAATGTCTTATTGTTGTTACTATTGCTGTGATAAGTTGAAGAAGAAAACACATAATGATAATGACTCGGTTTTATTTTCTTGCAAGGTAAAACTTAACGACAGAAATGATGTCGCAGAAAACTTAAGTTAAGCTTAAGCATATTAATAACTAACAAATAATTGAAATGAATCTCACTAATCACAGTAAAACAAAAAACACTAATGAGATTTATGTAAATGTGTTTTGGTATGTGTTTGGAACATACTGAAAAAATCATTATGGCCCTAAGGCTTCAAAGTTTGGAGACCCCTGCCCTAGGCTATCGTTGCGCAGCATCGCCATAAATGTGTTTAATGTGATCTATTATGCTGTTTATAATAGGCGCTAAGGCTGCTGTTGCCGGTTGTTAATTATAAAGCTTATTAACGTTCCATTACGCTGTGCTCCCTAACGAGCCTTCGGAATGGTGGTGTGAAATTAATTACAGAAATCATTTGTTCGTGCTAATTTTCTTTTGCAAATTTCGTACATTTGTGTAAGGTAATTTATTTATTTTTATTATAGTATGACTAAAATTTAACACACACGAAAGATTTTTCTACAGTATGTGACTTAACCGTCTTTAAATTAGTCCCTATCCCTTTCTTTGGAGATGGATACGCGTCGCGTGAGTGAAGCCTCTGGCGCTACTAGCGTCTATTAGCTACGGTAACCGATTTTAATCAGGTGGGCCGTATGCTTGTTTGCCACCCAACTACGATAAAAGAACACTCATTAAAGTATGATCAATTTTTCACGTAGGTATCAATTTTTCACGTAGGTAATATAGGTATTAAAACGCTTGCGAAGCCTATTAAATAATGTAACCCGTCGTTCCATGTTACGTATTGTCGTGATGTGAGTGACAAAGACAACTATTGGTATTTATACTACTGAAGTTCTTGGGGAACGTAGGCGTCGTGACGCTATTTATCACCCACCTTTAAACTGCGTTCGCGTAGACGTGCTTTCTGCGTGCGACAACGATGTGTTCTAACGCTTTTTAGAAGCCTACTAAAGGCAATCACTATTATGGAATCCTAAGACTGTCAGGCACAAGGATAAGCCACTATTACACGACGCTTGGTTGCGATTCCTCTTGAATAGTTAAAAAGTTCTTTTTCGCTATGGTTTAATATATTTATTTTTATGGTAAATGATTAAAAAATTACAATAATAAAAAAAATAAACGCCGCAATTGTTTTTTCCACGTCCATCGCGATGGGCATCCGAAGTTCAATTGATACAACGAGCGTGTACATGGTGTGCTCTCGTGTCTCTCATGTGTCGAGCTTCTACGAGACGAGAGTGGACGAGAGGTTGGCGAGACAATTAGACGAGTGTGTAGAGCCGCCGTAATAAAAGTTATTACTTATACAGTTTCGGATTATGTTGGGGATAAAACAAAATGGGCTTGAGCTGCTTCTCATTCATTATATTTTGTTTATGTGATATATACTATGTCGTCTTCGTTGTAGCATATTTTCATATCAGTTTAGTTATAAATTGTACCTAATAAATTGGCGAATTAAAAAAGTAGCCCATGAGTTTCTTGACGGATTCTTCTCATGAAAAGCTTTACTATGGAGTCCAGCCGCTTGTGGCGACTCCCATCGCCACTTTGTTATTGCGGCTGCACTTGCCTCAGGCGCTCGTGAATTTTTTATGAAATTTTGAAGATTTTTAGTGCTATAATAAGCATATGAAATAATTATATCTTTGAATTTGAATTAAAACAATCTCTATATAAAATACCCGACATCAAGGCATATGAAATAATTATATCTTTGAATTTGAATTAAAACAATCTCTATATAAAATACCCGACATCAAGGCATATGAAATAATTATATCTTTGAATTTGAATTAAAACAATCTCTATATAAAATACCCGACATCAAGGCATATGAAATAATTATATCTTTGAATTTGAATTAAAACAATCTCTATATAAAATACCCGACATCAAAATCCCAAAGAAACCCTTTTAACAGATTAACCCCTTTGGATTAAGATTCGCTCTATAAAACTCTATTATTTATAACTTAAGGCTTATTTAGCAGTGAGCGTACATAGACTACGTATGTGACCTTATGCAAAAATAAAACGGGGTGGCCTAATTGTTTACTTTAAGAATGGGGCTGGTATTTATGTGGCATGATATTACGTCAAAGTATTTGATTATATAATTATAACATAAATCAAAGAAAAATAACAAGCCTATCATACAATAAGTTTATTAAAATCTACGCTCTAGTATCTATGGTATCCCTTTTCTAGGTGAGAATTTTTTTTGGATACCATCCAACATACCTATAATATAAAAATATTTACGTGCGTGCTTGCTTACTACTTGTTATTATAGATGTCTATAACAATCTGCAAGAATATAATATTATGATCGAATGTACTTGTATTATGATCAAATGTATTTGGATGACTCTAGGGGTCGTCGAAATTGGTTTGAGGTTTAATTCTTTTTTCTTCTATGAAAAAGGCTATGTTAGAGAATAGTTACTACTTGTTATGATGTATAGGCTTCCAAAAGGCCATTACTGTGTTGTAAGTGAAATATAGTTTGAACGTGGGTCGTGTCGGTTGCCAAGATTATGCCAAGACATGGTAGAGCCAAAAATGTAATGTGGTTCGCAAGCCATTCATGTACAATGTGCCATTTATACGGTCAGTGGCTAGAAGCACCTACTTGAAACTATGGCGCATGCCACAGACACCCGTGTCCAGATACAAAGTCAATTAAATAATTTCATAATAATATTAAATAGGTAAAACATTGTCCCCGTTACTAATAAACAAAACACTGAATAACCATTTAGAGGTTATACGAGTACGAGCCCCGATGCAAAATAGTTCGTCTAGTATGGAAAGTAGTGCAAAGCGTAAAATATAGAAAGTAAATATTGGTAAAATAATTAAGAACGTTTAATAAAAAGTAAACCACAATTTGAGGAACATTTTAAAGTTTATTTTAACTTAACTGAAATTCTTTCATGACTTTATGTAACATATTTTTTTTTTAAATATTCTAAAAAACATAACGCAAAAGTATTCGCCTACCCTTGTCACTCACGCAAAATAGTTCGTCTACCACTTAGTTGTGTCACCTTTGCTCTCAATGACAGCTTTAATGCGAAGAGGCATGGTTGCAACCAACGCTGCACACTCCTCAGGCGTAATTGACTCCCAGACAGCCAAGTGTTTAGCCTTTAAGTCGCTCTTCGATCTTGATGGATTTTTACGGAGAACTTTTTTCATTTTCCACCATAGGTTTTCGATCGGCGACAAGTCCGGTCTGTTAGATGGCCATTCGATTGTAGGGATGCTTTTCGCCATTAGCCACATCTTTGTTGTCCTTGCAGTATGGCAGGAAGCACCATCCTGTTGAAAAATTAAGGAATCTTGATGCTTAAGTGACGGAATAGAGGGCAGTAAATTCTCTTCCAAAAGGTTTTGATACCTTGCAGCATTGATAGAACCATCCACAAACTGCATACCACCAACATCTTGTGCAGACATGCAGCCCCATATCATAAGAGACGCCGGAAACTTCACTTTACGTTTGAGACAATCAGTATGAAATGCCTCATTTTTGTTCCAAATTTTTCCTTTCATCGCCGACTGTCAAACTTCGGACTGTCGACTTCAAATTCGGACTCGTCACTACAAATGATACTACGCCACTGATTAGAAGTCCAATTTCAATGATCACGAGCAAACTTCAACCTCTTTTTCTTTTGTACAGCAGTGAACAGTGGTTTCTCCTTAGCGGTGTAAAATCCGTAACCAGAATGGGTTTTTAGGACTCTTGCAAGAAATTTCACACTAGACGAACTATTTTGCATCGGGGCTCGTGCAACATTTATTAGTAAGGCAGTGTATGTTTGTAAGTTTGCTACTTAATGCTACCTAGACATAATTTATCTGTTAAAATGATAACCCCTTTAAATATTATATAACTTCCGACTGTTTTCCGAATTTTCCGAATTTATGCAATTTTTTTTCGGTCTAACATTCTACTTTAGTAGTAGTACTATTAGTTAGTACAGTCTCAAAAACAGATTTTGTCGTCTGATACTGTTCCTATTTTACTCATATTATATTGTTAAATTACTCACGCATTTTTTATTTTTATATCGACCTAAATTCCCACACAGAAACTAGTGTTATCAACAAAGAAGATTGTCATTCTGCTCGTGTTTAGCGACATGACATTTTCAACGCTTTTAGGCACGTATACATTGTGCTTGCCTGTGTATATTTGTACATTGTGTACTAAATTTGATTCGTGTGAGCGGAAAAACATGGTTTCCATTTTATCTCAATGGTGTTACGTAAGGTCTTGGAATTGATACTATGTATGTTTTTACTGTTAATATTTAAAATAAAATATCCCATTTATTAATTGTAGTGCAGTTACCAACATACTAGCAGCTAATAACAAAAATGAAAATTACTGTGTACTTATATTTCGCTAATACAGCTGGCAGCAGTGATAGCTTAGTGGTAAAACCAAACACTGTAATAACAGTGGTATCGAGTTCGATCCAGGGCCCGTAGAATGTAACTCACTAAATCGTATCGACATCGTATCATCTCGCTTGTGATTGGTAGAGAAACTAACACGTGATGTCGCAATAATCCGTCGGCCAATCACGGTGATCTTTCAACCAATCACAATGAAAGGATGCGGTGCCGATACGATTTAGTGCCACACGCCTCTGACTTTCCGAGATTGTTTGAAGTTGTGTGTATTTATTTACACTTTATTACTGCTCTGTGAAGGAAATTAAGAAAAATTAAATAAAAAAGAATGTGTCGACTTGTAACGAATTTAAAATTCTTTGGACAGCTAGACAGCTACTGAGCGTTCAAGATTATCATTCGATATGGGCAGTAAAACAAGAGGTTTATTACTGTATTTCTTTAACACGTATTACATTTAGAAAAGATTCCATAACTATTCAATCATCATAAATAATGACAGATTTTGCTGACGTAATCTTAGATCGGCCTTGTATTCTTATTATGTAAATGAGTACTTATTTAAGTACACATACTACTGTGGTATGTTTATTACTTGGAGCTACGAGTAGCTACGGCCACAATATACCTAAAAACTCTGTGTACTAGGGACGTAAGAATTAGAGCTATTGTAGAAACTCGGCTAGGGCAGAATTGAAACACTAGAAGTAGAATTTGTTTTATACTGTTAAAGAAACAATAGACGTCTCGGGACGTCTGCCACATGTGAAAACATCAAAATTATTTTGTAGATGATAAAATTATAACATATGTGTAATAACTGAAATGAACATAAAGGCAATGAGCTTATAAGTATGTGTGAATGTATCCTATTACTATAATATATTATATAATAAATGAGAATATTGTTTGAGTCTTATATAATTCTTGGTAAGCGCCCTCTCGTTATCTACAGACAAATTAAAACTTATTGGTTTATTGATTGACGTTATGCTTCCTAGTTACATGTTTTTGTCAGATGGCGTTAAAAACAATTAAATTGGCGTGGCTACGTCGCCATTTCGACGATAGCACAGGCATCACCCAGGAGATTAAGAACGAATGCGTTATCGAAATTCGCAGTCTCGAGCTATTGTCACGATGGCTGAATTGGCAAAGCATCTGGGACAATTTTCTAGGAGATGCAGATTCAAATCCTATTCGTAATTGTTATTTTCTATTTCACATTTTCGCACTTTATGTTCATTTATAAGGCTAAGCATGTTAAATGCTTAAAAAAATACAAAAGACGTCAAGTTAGGAGATACCCTTAATTTTCGATACTATCGATACTAAATAAAAAATATTTCATTTCATATCTGTGAAATGAATTGGTGAGCAGCGACTTGACAATACTCTCGGTATAGTCGAGTCCATGGGCGACGGTTACCATTTACCATCAGATGGACCGTGGCTCGTAAGCCACTAAATGCAATAAAAAAAAAACATTGTTACAAAGTTTTTACAACAAATAAGCGATATCCAATTCTGGTAAGTGCTCAAATACTTTTTTATATTCAATAGATGACGCAGCTCTAAGTTGGGTAGTTTGTAATTATATTAGTCATGCGAGAATAGACTATCAATGTTGCAGTGTTTTTTTTTTACGGAAAAGGCGATACTGATAAACAAAATATCGTTATAACTATTTTGAAATAAACGTCGTTATAACTAGTACGGATATAGATGAGAAACTCGATTTATATCCTTTTGGATAACAAAACCATGAAGACAAAGCTTGTCTAATTTCTAGAGTAGAGCCTTGCTTATCCCAGCATAAATGGGCCGGGTCGATCGGGGAAGTACCACCCTCTCACGAAAGATCAGGGTGAAAAACGGTAGGTAGGTACCGTTGTGTTGGTATCGTGAATGAGAGCGCCGGAGGCCTTAAACCTCTCCATATCCTGTCCTTATTATACTTCCTATCCTCTCCTTAGTATTAATATTCTTCCTATCCACTTTCTACCTCTTTCATTGGATATGGCGACGCGCGAGTAAGCGTTTCGATGTCCAATGCTAGACATAGGCGTCCGCAAAAGCGATAGCCACAACAAGCAGTCTTATGCTGACTGCATCAACGGCTCCCTGTGGCTTTGATCAAATCGCCGCGATCTGGTGGGAAGTTGTCCTATGCTGCCGGATAGGTACTTGGTCGCCACTCGAGAACCTTTTTCCCCAACGGTTGTTGGTTCTTTGAGCGATGTGGCCTACCCATTGCCACTTCCGCATTCCCGGCGGCTATATCAGTCACTCCCGTTCTCCTACGGACACAGTGTGCAAAATTTGTTCGTTAGTTGGATTTCATCGCGGACAAATAACGTGACACATTTTTTTTATACATATATAATGCGCAGCAGCAGAAAGTCTCAACACAACAACAAATAAAAATGTTTACAGTGTATAAAATTAACGAGGTGCTTGTTGTTTATACCGTTAGTTACTAATATATTTAAGTTTCATATCAATAAATATTCACAGTACTAGCGTATGTAGATGTGGATCTGCATATTAAATTGCTTTACCTACTGACCGCATATTTTATGTACGCCGTTATAGGTTCCCATGGCAATAAGTCCCTTCCGGTAAACTAAATATGATTTACGTTATGCATTTAATTAACGCTTGAAAGCAACTGCTATGTCTGGCTCGTTGTTAAAAATTCATATAGGTACCTACACGGTACATCGTGAGTAGTTTATCAAGACCATATTTTTATATTACATATATGACATATTTTTTGCTTTAGTCGTTAGGTTTATATGCCAAAAATATCTATCCTCCGTAAAACTATCCAACATCTTATTCCGTTCAGTCGTGGTTGACGGCAAAATCATCGAGATTAGTAGTCCCGAGCGGATGTCACGGTGGCTGTATTGGCAAAGCACCTTCGCTCCAGGAGATGCAGGTTCACCTTTAATGCACTTTGTGTTCATTTCTATGACTATGCCTAGTCAGTGAGGGTAGTATAGGTCAATATTTAAGAATCATAATATGTATAAAAACTATCGCATTACCACAGAATAGATACTAGTCCCATTACTTTACCGGCTTCATTCGCGTCATAGTGATAAATCCATATAGTGCTCACCCACAGTATCAAAGCAACCCATATGTAAATTTTCACGGTCCTAGCCCCAGGAGCTTGGGCTGTGCTTTGATAATATGTCAGTCAGTGTTTAATATAATTAATAATTACCTATATCGATATGAGAAGATAGACACAAAATACTGTAACAGAGTTGTGATACATTTAAAATATTAGAGAAAAATCGCTGTATTACGCTATATTTAGGTGTGTCTGGACGGAAAACAATTTATTTTTAGAATTTTTGTGTTTGTTTGTTTGCACATCATAGAAAAACTACTGAACCGATTTTGATAAACTTTATTTGATAACTCTTAATTAGACTTAAGAACTGGTACATATACATAGTAAAACTGGTAAAATAGAATATCGTATTTCTAGAAATAATAGAGACCATTGGTAACTGATAAGAGACTTGACTTTTAAGAAAGAAACTGGTAATGTAAGGATGAATTCAAACTATAAGTAATAAATAGATCCAAGCTCCTAAACCCTGAATAATTACGCAAAAATCAGCGCGATTTGTGGATATAACCAGTAATAGTTACTCGGCGTCTCCGAACAAAGTTCATTACTGTTTCATTGCTGGCATAGAGAAGACGGTGGAATCATTTCAACTCCATCATCAAAAAGATCAGTTTCAGTTTAGTACCCGTATTATGTTGATTTGAACATCCATATTCCGTTCGGCTTCATGACCTTGTTTGTTTATCTGTTAAACCAATGAAAATAACTTGGGAGTCAGGAACACTTTATTTATAAAATGGGTGTTAGTCCCCTCGTACATTAACGGACACTCCGGTCTCGTTTGGTGATGTACTCGAGGTCAATCGTCTGTTGTTAAAGGATACGGTATAGAATCTTAATGACTTTGCTCTTGCATTGTATTTGCTCTTCAGGACATGAGCCAGGCGAATGACTGCAACTCATTTGAACACCATCCGTAACAAAATAATAATAACATTCATTCATATGTAAACGGGACTCATGGTTCGTGGTTTAGAGCACTTCCCCCGATTGGAAAAGACGCGGGTTCGATTCCCGCTAGTACAAAAAATCTCTTTTTCCTTATTCACAAATAATTTGTACTATAAAAAGTGGCGGAGCATGTCAAGTGCTAAGAAATATAGATCAAAAATGTTTAAAAAATCGCGCCATCAAATAGTAAAAATTTTAATTGCAAATTTAAACTTACTATATTGGATAATTGCATGTAAATGCGTTTCCGATAGATGGAATTGGTCGTTAAGACAAATGTGATAAGGAGATTCGGATGATCGAAAAATCTGTACTATAGCTCAGTGGTTTAGAGCATTTCCCCGGATTGGAAAAGACGCGGGTTCAATTCCCGCTAGTACAAAAAATCTCTTTTTCCTTATTCACAAATAATTTGTACTTTAAAAAGTGGCGGAGCATGTCAAATTCTAAGAAATATGGGACAAGTTTTAAATAAAACTGGCCTTTGCCAGCGGCTCCGCCGCAACCAAAAGCTA
Source organism: Leucoma salicis (assembly GCA_948253155.1). Taxonomy (NCBI): domain Eukaryota; kingdom Metazoa; phylum Arthropoda; class Insecta; order Lepidoptera; family Erebidae; genus Leucoma; species Leucoma salicis. The sequence continues at coordinate 5,595,112 of OX411805.1, read as the reverse complement.
GTTTTCAGCTTATATCTCAGGTTCCCGATATAGTAACGGGATAAAATGTATACACATTTTTAGGTGTAATCGAGAGCTATCAAATAAAAGTTGCATCAATATCCGTTCATTAGTTTTTGCGTGATGCACGTATAAACAAACAGACAAAAAAATCGAAAAAAAATTGTTAAGTGTTCAGACACGCTATACAGGCGTAGTACTACAGTATATTTTTCTGAAATATCTTAAATTTACAGACACAGCTCTGTTACAGCTTTATAATAGTTAGGATTACATAAATCGTGAAACACTATGACCGTATACTGCTGAAGTTTGGGTAAAATAGCGCGCTCTATTTTATGCCATGCCTCCGATTTATTGCGCGCTTCTGTATTGGCATAGAGGGTTATTGCAGCATCGTTTACTTTATGAGTCTGTGTAATATGTATCTTTTAAAATATTAGTAGACGTTCAAACCGTAGACCAATTACGGTTAGCATAAATTAATTAATTTGGATCTTGTTATGCGGTTGGAGTCTTTTTATACTACCTAGGTGGTAAACAAACATACGGCCCACCTGATGGTAAGCGGTTAACGTAGCCTATAGACGTTAGCATCAACAGAGGCATCGCTCACTCGTCGCCATTTCAAGGGAAAGGGATAGGAGGTGGATAGGCAGAGGATAATAAGGGGAGGATATGTAGGATACTAAGAAGACAGGGAGGGAGTTTGGGTATCCGGCAATCTCACTCCCCATACGCAAGTTTGTTGTTGATTTAACTTAAAAACATACATTTTATCTAACCACTATATCGGGAACTAGGTTTTTTTTTTAATAAGGATTCATAAAAGAAATATAGTTATTTAGATATTTTTATATATATTTTTAGCATTTGACATGCTTAGCACTATACATTAAACACAAAGTGAAAAATGTGATTTGAATTGGTAAAGCATCTGGACGGTATCCAGAAGATGCAGGTTCAAATCCTGCTCCTGACTGTTATTTTCGATTATTTTCGATTTCACATATTTTCGATTTCACATTTTTCACTTTGTGTTTAATGTAAGAAATATAGTTATTATGATGTTATTATAACACTGCGGAATAATGTGGTTTAAGGATATTTCTAAACTTACATCATTGCATTATACTCTGTATACTATCCTCGGTGCTGCGGCGAAATCCATTTACCGGTATCTAAGAAGGTTATCTTTTGGCATAATACATATTAGATGTAGGTTAGATAAACGTAGTTCTTGTCGCTTCCCATTGGTTAAGATCATGTGCGATCATTTTGACATTAAAAGTTGTACTATTGCATAGTGTATTTTTTGGATCCCATAAATTTTAATGGGAGTTGATTGGGTATGGTTACACACACCTACATCACCCAAGCAGGCGAACAATAGTTAGAATATCAAATATTATGTTCAAAACGATTCTATTCTCCATATTATAGAGTTAATATATTTTATAACTCACTCCTATTACTTAAACAAGGAATGTATCAACATAGGGTTACCCTATTTAAGTATGTAGCAAGTTTAAGTTACGAGCCGAGATGTATGGAATATAATATGTATATAATGTTACATGTATTGACTTACCATTTTGAAACCGTTGTTATAGTAAATATATCAATACAGTAGAAGACAGTATAAATAATACTTACGATAGTAAATATTTTTGGTTGTATTTATTGAATAAAAAAAAGAGGCATGGTGTTTCATCTAATATGACATATAAATCAAAATTTTCAAGTGATCCATCTGACATTTGTGACATGTTCCGTGATTTTTTCAGCTCTGTTTATGAACCATCAACTTTAAGTGACAAATGGTCACCAATTGTAAATGATTCTTGTAATAACATAATACTTTCTGACATATCTATCGATTATAATAAAATCTTAAGAGCTCTTAAAAATATAGACTCTAACAAGGGACCTGGCCCAGACAGCATTCCTGCCCTTTTTCTAAAACTTACCGCCGGTAGCATAGCTCAGCCTCTTTACATTATTTACAATAAATGTCTCAATGAAGGGATTTTTCCAACAGTATGGAAATCAGCTAATATCTGTCCTGTTTACAAAAGCGGATCTAGAAACGACGTGAAAAACTATCGACCTATCTCAATTCTTAATTCTATGTCTAAACTTTTTGAAAGTCTTGTTTACGATGAAATATATCCGCATCTTCACAATATTATAATACCCCAACAACATGGGTTTGTCAAACGTCGATCTACGACCACAAATCTTATGTGTTTTACCACCACTTTATTTGAAAATATGGATAATAGAATTCAAACTGCCGCTATATACACTGATTTTCAGAAAGCTTTCGATAAAATTGATCATAGTATACTAATGAACAAATTATGCTTCAACGGAATTAAAGGCAATCTTTTACGATGGTTCGCTTCTTATATCTCTAATCGTACTTAAAAAGTAGTCATTAATGGTTATCATTCCAGTAATATAAAAATTACCTCTGGTGTTCCTCAAGGATCTATTGTTGGGACATTACTCTTTATTCTTTTTAATAATGATATAGATAAATGCTTCCAACATTCCAAATTTCTGTTATATGCGGACGATCTTAAAGCATATCGAAGCATTAAAACTTTAGTTGATTGTAATCTCTTCCAAGAGGACTTAGATAAACTATCTATTTACTGTGAACGTAATAACCTACTACTAAGTATACCCAAATGTAACAGCATTAGCTTTACAAAGAACAGAAACGTAATAAACTTCACATATAAGTTAAATAATACGCAACTCACAAAAGTGACATCTCTGCGAGATCTGGGCATTCATTTAGATTATAAGTTACATCTTAACACTCATATAGATATTATCGTAAGCAAAGCATTGCAAATACATGGATTCGTAATGAGGGCAAGTAAAGACTTAAAAAAAAAGCACATTTATAATCCTTTACAAGACAATTATTAGACCACAATTAGAATATGCCTGTAGTATTTGGAATCCCATATACAGCAAATATGTGAACCAGATCGAAAAAGTTCATCGTAAATTCCTCCGATCTCTATACTACCGCTTCCACCGCAGACGCCTTGAATATCAACAATTATTAAATTTATATAATATAATATCTTTAAAATCTAGACGGATTCAATTAGGAGCATCGTTGCTCTATAAAATATGTAATAATTATATCGATAGCATAGAAATGGTAAGCAAATTATGCTACTTAGTTCCTAGAACTATATATCGTCGTGAAGTGAAGACCAAGACATTATTTGCACTTGGAACATGCAGAACTAATGCGGGATTACGCTCTCCCATACGCATGCTAGTAGAACAATATAATATTATACTTGTTGATGTTGATTTTTTCGCACTGACTGTAAGTCAATTTAAAAATCAAGTTTTTAAACTGCTTAGTGAATACGTGGATGATGATGCAACACATACACATTCAGTTCAACAGCTGTTTTAATATTTTTTATTTTTTTATTTTCTCTTCTGTCTGCATTATCATAATTCATTTTCATCATTTTGTTTCTTTTAGGTATACCTAGTATCTAGTTAACATTATAATATTAATAAGGGGAAAACGGTGTTGATTGTACATTTTTTTATGTTTGAATTGTTAACTATTTTTTATTTCCATTACTAGCAATGTACAATTGTTAATTTTCCTGAATAAATAAATAAACAGATATGCTGTGGTTCTGTCAGCTACAGTTGTATACTTTATTAGGGAACATAACGGAATACTATTAATGTGTAGGGTTTCAACCTATTCCTGTTATTCATGACTTGTTTATTTGAAGTACAATTCTCTACATACATTCACAGAAATGTAACCACAACAAACTATATATCTCCCTGGCTGGCTTAAACAGTTTCAAACATATCCCAAACACGAAAACTTTACATTTGGGAAAAGGATTACTCGAAATTGGTGACGTAAATAAACCCTAAGTCCCGTTGCCCGTTTTATTCTGGATAATTTGTTATTTTTATAAAACAGAAAAAAATTGTGGAAAAGAAAACAATTTTTTTTGGTAACAGTTTGTTAATATTGTGGAGATAAAAAGTGATTCTGATGGTATGTAATAGAAAGTGTAAAAAGTAGAAAAAGTATTAATAATTATTTTAATCCCTTAAATTTTTTTATCGACCCGTTTTGTTTATCGATGCTTATTTACGCGGTAATCGAGTTATTTATCGAATAGCGCTCGATCTTAAATGTTATAACAAATCGTATAAACGAACCTTAAATTAAGCGACACTTGTATATCGTAAAGTACAAATACAAAGAGTATCTATACTATTATAAAGCTGTGTCTGTACATTTAAGATATTTGAGAAAAAATTAGTAATAGGCTATATGTCTAAACACAAAACAATTTTTTTTTAGAATTTTTGTCTGTTTGTCTGTTTGTTTGTTCGCGCATCACGCAAAAACTACGGAACGGATTTTGATGCAACTTTTTTGTTTGATGCTCTTGATTAGACTTAACAACTGGTATACGTTTTATCCCGCTATTATATATAACCGAAAAACTAGCTTTTGGCTGCGGCGAAGCCGCGAGCAAAGGCTAGTAGGTATCTACTATTTTTACTATTTAAAAGACAAATACAGCTGTCTCTTTCTACGTCATCTGTCCACTAACAGACCTTATAAATTTTAATAATTATTTGTTACAGTCGAAGGCGTTAGGCAGAGTATTGTTTGATCAAGTATGTCGCCAGCTACACCTACTTGAAGCCGATTACTTTGGGCTGGAGTATCAGGACGCCAGTGGGGCAAGGGTATGGGTAAGTATGTTTACTGTTAGCTTTTAATAAAACCCAGGTTTGCTCCATTACCACTGAAGTAACGTCAGGCAGTTCCAGTGGTCCGCCAATATACAGGCCGAGAGACGGTATACGGCCGGTTTATACTTTATTTAGTGGGTGACGGCTCTACACTACCCTGTTCGTTGTTGCTGGGTATGCCCAGTCGTTCGGGACAACGAACGAGGCGGAAAAAATGTTTTTTCCGCCTTGTTTAAAAAAGTTTGCCCCATTATCTTAAGTCAACTACAGATTGTTATTCTTCCATTTCAATATTGGTTGATACATCGTATTTTGGTCTGACGTGTAAAACATTTGTTTAAAGCCTACATTGTAACAATATGTTAATTATTTAGATATTTTTATATATATTTTTAGCATTTGATATGCTTAGCCATATACATAAAATACAAAGTGGAAAATGTGAAATCGAAAATTACAGTAAGTGCCTCTGTGGTGCAGCGGTAGTGTAAGCGACTGCTGATCATGAGGTCTCGGGTTCGATCCCAGGGTCGGCAGTGCTATTGAGATTTTTCGTAAAAAAGAAAAGAAAAATTCTCAGTAGCTGCCCGGAGTTTGGAAATGTGCCCGGTAGACTTAAACATAGCTGGAGAGTCGTGGGTGTGTAATACACCTCTGCCTACCCCTTCGGGGAATACAGGCGTGATGCTATGTGTTGTTTTGTGAAAATAACAGTCATGAGCAGGATTTGAACCATACACCTCTGCCTACCCCTTCGGGGAATACAGGCGTGATGCTATGTGTTGTTTTGTGAAAATAACAGTCATGAGCAGGATTTGAACCTGCATCTCCTGGATACCGTCCAGATGCTTTGCCAATTCAGCCATCGTGACAATTGCTCCTGACTGCTAATCTCGATAACACATTCATACTTAACGTCTTGGGTGACGCTTGCGCCATCTGTCAGAAGTATTTTCATACATTATACCGACCAGGTAAACTTAATTTTACAATTAAGATTTTTACCACTCGCTTCCTCAACATTCATAATTCTCTTCATACACGCTTGCCGGTGTTGAAGACTCCTGACTCTACCTCCTTCAATAAATAACCGATTTGGTCTAGGTAGGTGAGACCCGGTCTCCCCCTGTACCTACATCCTTCCACTTTCGTAATTAACCAGTCGCTCGTCCGGCATTCTTTCCACATGTCTGAACCATCGGAGCTTTCCCTTTCGCATCTTTACACCAATACTCTCTTTCATACCTACTCGCTCTCTAACGTCGTCGTTACGAATGCGGTCAGTCAGCCTCACTCCACAGATTCTCCTCAGAGATCGCATTTCGACCGCATTGATTTTACTCTCATTGCACGCACTTGCATACTCAACTCTCGCTTCCATATAATAAATAACCTTGGGACAAGCACTGCGGTGTGTAGTACGACACGTGCCTTCTGGCTGAGGTGATGACTGCCGAGAAGTTGTCCCAATGCTCCGTTCATTCTATTTCCCGAATTTACTCTTCTCTCTATGTCAGTGGTGTACCTTCCATCCCGATTGAATCCACATCCAAGATATACAAATGCGTCCACTTGTTCTAGCACACTATTGATACCTACTCTAACATCAGTTCTGGCTTCTCCTCCTACGAAAATCATTATTTTGGTTTGGCTCCTTTTCTTGCAATCTTTAGTCATTACGTCGACTAGGGTTTGCAGGTCAGTCGCGGACTGCGTATAGTAGAGAGTTAACCACTAAGTCGCACATCTGAACTCCACTGGACTGTACCTCTTGCAGCAGTCTACCGTTAATACCATATTCCAGTAAAATGTCCCAAAGTTCCTTTCGTACAACCGTGTCAAATGCTTTCTCCAAATCCATAAAACGTCAATAGGCTCGCCCCCTATTACGTGGGACTTAAACATAACTGGCGAGTCGTGGGTGTGTAATACACCTCTGCCTACCCCTTCGGGGAATACAGGCGTGATGCTATGCTATGCATAAAACTGCAGAAAACCCTGCGACATACCGCCAGATGCTTCTCCACAATGTTGCGCAGACAAACACTTGATCCATGCATGCCCCTTCCACACCTGAAACCTCCTTGTGCCTCACACATAAATGGAAATTATTTATTTCAAACAATTTTATACGTATACAAAATAAGCGCCAAAATGAATTGAACCTTAATTTTTCAGTACAGTGTCTTGTAAAAGCAAGATAATTTGTAACCTTATACACGAGATCCCTTTCTTGCGCTGCTGTAATTGGATACTGTAGATTTTTACGATTATAAGCCGCAATATCCTCTCGCAGAGAGCTTTGTTAATGAGGCTAACTTTGTACATTGAGTTTTATTTCATTTTTAACTGTACCCGTAACAGTTGTTCGCAAACAGACCTTATGTTCTTCATTCAGGTCAGGCGAAAATAATCACTATATAAAATTATATTTACTTTGATTTAGATGTTTTATAAAGGCAATATAAATGTATCGATATACGCCATCTCCTTCGCGGGGTAGGCAGAGAGAGAGTGCCAAAATGCTCTATTCTTGCACACATCCTTAGCTTCCTCAATATTCATAATTCCCTTTATCAAGCTCACCGGTTTCATAGACCTCTGACTCCACATTTCTTCAGTACAAGACCCATTTGGTTTAGTTGGTGAGTCTCGGTCTCCCCCTATGTCTATATCCTTCCACTTTCACATTGTATAATCCTAACCAGTCAGTCGCACATTTGTATAGTTCTATATGTGTTCCGATGGTCGGAACGGTACGGTGGACGGTATGGGTATGAAGTGGACACTGGTTACTGCGAATATTATCTGCGTTGCTTAGTGCTACCGTAAAACATATGGAATGGAATTTAATGTGGTGGAATCATCTTCTATTATTTAACGTCTGTTACTATTAATAATAAGACGAAACTATTATGTCTTGTGTCTAATATGGAATCTTAAATTAGTACTTTGGTCTACTTGAACTAACTATCTGTGTAGTCAGCTATTATTTATTATTTTTTCTTTTTCGCAGTATTGGTTAGACTTGGAGAAGCCAATGTGCCGGCAAGTGGGCCTTTCAATGCTAGAGCCGACGCTTAGGTTCTGCGTGAAGTTTTACACCTCAGACCCGGCGCGGCTGGAGGAGGAGTTCACACGTTACCTGTTCTGTTTGCAAGTGAAGAAGGACCTGGCCACGGGATGTATACAGTGCAATGAGAACACAGCTGCACTTATGGCCAGTTATATAGTACAAGGTAAGATTTTATATTCTACTAGCGGTTTGGCTAGAAGGGCTGGTCTATTGTTTTACATAAGTATAATAAAACAGTAGAACCCGGTTTGTATAGATTACGTGGAAAATGGCTAACCAATTATAATATTAATATTTATCGTACGGGTGCCTAGTTTAGTTCAATATGTAAGAGTATAATTTTTGTTGAAATATCTAATATTCTAATAAAACATGACTTCGATTTACAGCTGAGTGCGGGGACTTTGTCCCAGAGGATTATCCGGACCACACCTACCTCAGTAGTTACAAATTTTTCCCCGGGCAGGATTCGGAATCGGAGCGGCGGATCATGGAGAATCATAAGAAACATCTGTAAGTATCCTAATAGATTAATTCTCGCCACATTATGTAGGTTTGTTTTATCATTAATGTTTTATATAGATAAATTCCCTTATTAAGTACTTAGTAAGTAGTAGTTGAGTAATTAGCTACTATGGCGAGTGCTACTGGTTCGTGTCTCAATAGTTGCGATCATTTTATCATGGTATTTTTTGAATTTGTACCACAGTTAACGTTAACAAAATTGATAGCGTTAGTAATTAGTTTATTTTTATTTAGTTTTTTAAGTACTTAATACATTTAACCTTTTTTCGGTTAAACAATCAATAGGGAAAAGTCACGGTGATTTCGAATTGCTAAAGCAAAATCTGTCCCCGGTGTAAAAGCAACGTTGGCTCTTTTTACAAAAATGTCGTCTATATTTTCAAGCAGTTTGCAAGCCACAAGGTGTGATTGTCTGTATTTATATATTTGAGTATGGGAGGTGAGGTGGACAGCGATCGAGTTTATACTTTGGATACTATAAGATTACAAACGTAAAGTAGTAGGATGCGTATTGTCAGATTTAATTAATTTTGATTGAAGTCACTTTTCTGACAAAAGTATCTGAGATACTTACTAAGTTAGGGTTTTCTTAGAATCCATCCATCCGCCTTTTAAAGTCCACTGCTGAACATAAGCCTCCCCAAGAATGGGGGATAGTGCCGTAATCGCCACGCTTGGCAGGCGGGTTGGCGATCGCAGTGGATGTTGTTAATACTCGAAGGAGTGCTGCTGCCCACTCCCCCGGTATTATATTTCTTAGAATAATAATTTTAATTATTGTAAATTTTTTCCAGTGGCCAAAGCCCAGCGGAAGCAGATTTAAATTTATTAGAAACAGCACGGAGATGCGAGTTATATGGTAAGTGTGGCATTATATGACTCCAAACTAGATAATTAATATTGATACTTCCGTAAATTTTTATGATGGATCCGTTGGATACATAAAGTTAGTCCATATTATATGGTTGCTATAATAATAATAATCGGTAAATAACTTGGCCTAGTAATGTTCACAATTTTAATCTTTTGACTTAGACCTCGTCTAATATTCTATAACCCATCAGTCGAGTGTCGAGTATTTCGAAGATATATACAATGACGCTTATTACGTTAAATTCATTACTTAATTAGCCAGTTATCTTTTTATTGGCTATAGTGCAGACGAGCTACGTCCACTTCTTGGTAAGTAGTAACCACCTCTCTTGGACTCGACTATACTAAGAGTATTGTCAAGCCGTAGCTACTCCCGTTTGGTAGCCAACTCTGTCACCAGTAATTTAATAGGTGATATTAGTCACCAATTACGACATCCACGCTAAAAAATCGAGTAGTGAGTCCATCACCACCGACATAATTATAATAAAATGGAAAAAAACATATATGTATATAAAGTTTTATTATATTTTCTTTTGGCTCCAAGGAATTAAAATGCACCCAGCGAAGGACCACGAAGGCGTACCACTGAACCTGGCGGTAGCACACATGGGTATCATAGTGTTTCAAAATTATACGAAAATAAACACCTTCAGCTGGGCCAAGATACGCAAGATATCGTTCAAGAGAAAAAAGTTTCTTATCAAACTGCATCCAGAGGGCTATGTGAGTTTGTTTATGGCTCTTTTAAAACCACAATAGCTATTTTGTAGCGCGACGGCTCTCTTAAACAAAGGATATCAGTGACACACATTAAACAAATATCAGTGTTTTGATATTTAATTTTATATATATTTTAAAAATAAAATTTGAAATCGAAAATAACAGTCACGAGCAGGCGTCACCCAAGAGGTTAAGACGGGATGTGTTATCGAAGTTAGTAGTCCCCGAGCGGATTTACAGTAGCTGACTTGACAAAAAAAAAGCATCTGGAACGGTCTTCCAGGAGATGCAGGTTCAAATCTTAATTGTCACTATTATTTTCGATTTAAAATTTTCGCACTTTGTGCTCACATATCAGTATTAGTTGTGGTCGACAATCATCGGGCACATACAGCAAAAAGCATTAATACCATCCATCAATCATACCCGAATCCCGATCCAACGCCGAAACTGGGGGTTAGGCAGAATCTCATATCTCACATGTCGATCGTATCGTGATCACTGTGATTGGTTGAGAGATCATCGTGATTGGCCAACGGGATTATTGCGACACCACGCGTCGGTTTCTCAAGCAATTACAAGCGAGACGATAAGATGTCGATCGACATATGAGATTCTGCCTAACCCCCATGATTAGTGATTTGTCACTTAAAATATTAACTCTCGCTCGGGCTTAAATAGCTGCACCAACAACTGTCCCGTGTGAACACCACGTGCTCAGCGACCGCCGCAGTGTCTTGGTGGAATTGGTATCAAACAAAGTAAATGACATTTTCTCTCTTTTGGGTATGTGCTCGATGTCGGCAATACTCGTAATTATTAGACTTTGGTACTTCATATATCGTCAACCTTTTATATTTATATAAAATAATAACTGACTGGTATATCAACGTAGGTACAGCCCAAACTTCTGGGGATAGGTCTCGTGAAAACGTACATACGAGTTTCTGTTGAGCACTACAGTTAAAGGATTTTCATTTGCACGTCGAGCAGTTCTATATTTTTGGTTTTTTGTATCAGGGTTACTATCGTGACGTAGTGGAATTCTTCTTCGACGGCCGTAACGAGTGCAAGAATTTTTGGAAGAAATGCGTGGAGAACCACGGCTTTTTCCGTTGCTCAATCGTGCAGAGACAATCACGACACAAAACTCGAGTCATTTCTAGAGGATCCTCATTTAGGTGAGTCGCAGTTACGTTCTCAACAATCAGTCATTAATGCTTTACACTGACACTACTCGGATTAATTTTAATGAATATAAAAGTACCTGCTCTATAGGTGACGTCTGGGTGAAGGATAGGACAATAATATAAGGTTTCTCAGGGGATTTAGAATGTATCTCACTAAATGGTATCAACATCGCATCATGCCATTGTTATTGGTTAAGAGATCACCGTGATTGGCTGAGGGATTATTGCGATATCACGCGTCGCTTTCTCTACCAACCACTAGCGAGACGATACCATGTCTATACGATTTAGTAGTAGTAAAGTTATGTTCTACAAGCAGGTGGCTATGTGCATAGACTTGGTGACCCTCGGGTTACTATGGAGTCATTAAAAATACCTTGGCAAACAAGGACGGAAGCGATAACTCAAAAGTATTAATACTAGTTTCCGTATAATGTTTATTTCATTATCAAAATCAAGTGATACTGATAATTTAAATACTCACCTAATTTCCATCTACATTGCACTACATCATTACATTATCTCGATGATCAAAGATGGCGTAAGCTTAGCTTGGAACGGTAACCGAGAAGACGCGAGTTCAAAATCCGCTCGTGGCTACCATTTTCTATTTCACTTTTTTTTTATACTACGTGGGTGGCAAACAAGCATACGGCCCATCTGTTTGTTAGGGGGTACCGTAGCCTCCCACCTAAGGAATGTAACATAGTTCCAGTGGCCCGCCAATAACGGCGGAGGACGGCACACGGCGGGTTTCTTTAGTGGGTGAGGGTCCCACACTATCCTGGTCGTTGCCCCGAACGATAAGGTGTGCGGATAGAAACATTTTTTCCCGCCTAAACAATAAAAAATAAAAAGGGGGTACCGTTACCTATAGGCGTTAGCAACACCAGAGGTAACACTCGCGCGTCGCTATCTGATAGGAGGTGGAGGGGAAGTATAATAAAGATAAGGTGAAAAGGATAACAAGGAGTTATCCTGGGGAGGGTGGATAGGAGGAAGGATTCCTACTGTTATCCTCTCCTTATTTATTTAAATAAATAAATAAATAAGGAGAGGATAACAGTAGGAATGCCTGCTGTTGTTTCTAGCTGATCTTCTGTGAGAAGATGGTACTTCCCCGATCGAGCCGGCCCATTCGTGCTGGGACAAGCAAGGCTCTACCACTAGAAAACTAGTTAATTGTATGATATTCTTTCGCTTACAGGAAGGAGTAGTTAACTAGTTGATTGTAGTTTACTTTCTTTTTTCGGATTTATTTCTATACGGGACACTGCCCTTTCTTTTTAGTCAATGGTTATCAGTACTTATTAAAATGTAACAAAAATGTTTATAGCAAATTTTGCTTGTCTTTCGCCAGCGCATTAGTGCAGAAGATATGCTATACCTGTTCTTATACGCGTAGATTGGTATTATTATTTAATTATGGTATAATCTGGAATTGTTCTCAAACAGGTATAGCGGTAAAACACAGAAACAGATCGTCGAGTACGTACGAGATAATTATGTGAAACGACAAACATTCCAAAGGTGCGTATGTTTAATGTTTTTATATCTACGCCTATAAGCTTAGCTACTATGTTAATACGCAGCTGTGTATTGATTTAGATTTACTAATGACACGAGACAAAATTTTCTTATTATTTATTTTTAATAGTTAGTTTTTGGTGTAAAGAGGGCTCTGTATTAAAACAAATTGCAATAATAGTAATATCTCTATGATTCTCAATATTATTGCCAAAAGTGTCTGCCATTCAAATGAACGTGTACGTTATATATATATATATATATATATATATATATATATATATATATAACGTATATATGGTAAATTGTCTGCACGAGCGCGTGCTTTGCAAAAGAAGTTTCAGATTTAAAACGCCCTTGTCAAATTTTATCTCGTGTTATTATTTGTATATGTATACAGCATGAAATACAATATATTGTTTGACAGCTTAAGCTCTAGTCATTACAAATAGCTTCCATATTCTGAAACTATATCTAATTCAATATTAGGTTGTAGCTAGACGCTTATATGAGTAGATAAAATTAATTTAGATGTTTGTAACAAAATGTACAAGTATTATTCAAGGAGTGTGTATATTTTGTGGCATCATGATAGTAAGTGATAAAGTTAATTTTAGCTAATATAGGTGAGTGGGAAGCATGGGCCGGGAGACACTAGCTTTTGGTTTGTACTGTGGGCGTGCGACGAGCTCGATGGGTCTTGCATGATATAACTACGACGTGTACTAAAGTCGATTAATTAAAAACGAATTCGTTAGAGTGAAGCTTCAGTATAGTTTGTATTTATCGATGGTGACTAGCATAATTTCGAGCATGCGCTAATATCCGTTGACATTCCGCTTCTTCCAAACGGACGAAAGTAACATGGTGTAGTTGGCGAGTGCGTTACGTTGCGACGCTACTGTGACTATCGGTCGGAGGATGGTGTTGTCGGTCTAGCTCGAATAGGAACATACTTAAGTAAGGGTTTGCCCTTCGTTGTTAAAGAAGTGCTATATTTGGCATCGTATATCAATATTTGATGGCAATATACCGCGATTTTTCTATATTAAATTTTATATATTAAAGCTAAGTAATGATTGCACTTTACAAATGACGCTGTATGGCCGTAATAGCGTGAGAGCACCTACTAAGTGTACACGCATTAGTTGTTTGGACACTATAGACTAGTCGATTACACGCCGCCCGCATGTACTGAGTCTGAAGAGAGCAGGTGCAGACACTCGCTCGTTACTGTCAGACATCGAGACGGGTCGCACACTAACTTTGGCACGCCCTGCTATATTTTTGCGTATTAACACATTTTATAGAAAATATTCTCTCAAATTATTTGAAGAGAAACTGCATTAAATTTTAACAGTTTTAACGATATTTTTGTTATAAGTAGTTAAATATGGTGCTGTAAAGTTATTACAAGTTTTTTTAAAAGATTTTTTTTATAACTATTTTTGGTTGATTTTACTTTAGAATAATTTCGCTGATAGGTAAAAATGGTAATTAATATTTATTTTTAGTTTATTTTTTACATACGGGGCTACGAATATTGCTAAAATAGATGTTTTTATAACACGTAAGGTGAGAGAATGGAATAATTTTCCCATCCATTCAAATTTCATTTTAAATCAGGAGCGAAAGATTCATGCGGAACGTTCGTATTAAAGCTAAGGCGACACAGTCAGTCGAGGTCAGGTAGAATATAGTGAAGCGCAGTGACGTTCGAGGGTGTGTCGTGTGCGGAACCAAAAGCTGGTGTCACCATCCTCTGCCCGATGTCGGCAGGTCGCGCTCGGCCCGCGCGTCGCGCTCGGCCGGCGGCTCGCGCGCCAGCGTGGCCGCGCCGCCGCTCGGCGCCGCGCTCTCCGCGCACCCGCTGCTGCCGCTGCCGCCCGGCTCCGACGGTACGTACTGAGCCGAGCCGCAAGCTGCCCTGTCCACGCCGATCATTATTCATTTTGTTTTGTTAAGGCGGGAAGAAGTGTCGTTCGGGGCAACGAGCGAGGTAATGTGGGGCCCAATACCCGCAAAAATTATTCGGCGTGTGCCGACTCTGTCTATGTCACATTACTTCAGTGATCCATAAGTCCAATATTATTTTGTATAAACGCTGTACGACACTTTCTGATATTTACGCGAATGTTAGAAAAACACATTATGACATAAAACTACGGTTACGTATCATATCATGGTCTACCCGTGAATGCTGTGAATTATTGAAAACGTCAAGATAGTACAAAATCACCACTGAAGGAATGTAATATGGTTCCAGTGACCCGCTAATAAAGGCGGAGAGATGGCACACGCGGCGGGTTTCAAAAAAATAAGGATACATTAAACACAAAGTGAAAAATGTGAAATCGAAAAAATTTTTCACTTTGTGTTTAATGTATGTTGCTAAGCATGTCAAATGCTAAAAATATATATAAAAATATCTAAATAAAAATAAGGATAGTACAAAATCAAATAAACGCCATAGATTGTGTAACCCGTTGTCCCAGGTGAGCGACGCGACGCGACGCTACGCGATGCGACGTATTGCGGCTAATACTTTAACCGCTTTGCGTCGCATTCATATTAGGCGACAACGTAGGCCATAATTTCATACAACCTCTTTCGTGTTGCGTCGCGTCCCGTAGTATTGACGCGTTTGTCGCTCACCTAGGACAACGGATAAACGTAGTTTTATTTCATAAACGCTGTACGACTTCTAAACAAATATTTGCTTTTTTGAAATAAAACTGCGTTTACGGAACTTATCACGCTTACTTGATTTTTCTACTATCCCGACGTTTCGAATACTTTACAGTATTCATGATCACGGGTGGACTTAGATGGTAGACGTCATATCAGCCTTGGACGTCTTGAATTGAAAAAATGCGCAACATTCAGAAATATCAGAAAGTATCAAATATTTGCTCTCAAATATCTTTAATATTCAAACACAACTGTGCACATGTTTACATATCACCTTCATCAATTAAAATAATATAAATAAGTAGGTACAATAATCACAACGGATCTTTGTGTTTCTGAAGTTGGCTGCAAGACGCTGCGCAGTAACTATTTTTGTGTCACAAGGCATGTGCCTCTTCTACACTTTACATTAAGCGATAAATGTTCGATTATAATTAAACAATTGCAATCGATAATCATATCATTTATCGATCGTACTAAAAGATGTGGACTCTTTTATATCTATATAAAAGCTTATTCATTAAAATCGCTTGTAGGTATACTTTTTATTGAATATAAAAATAATAAATAGAACCGAAACAATAACCCATGAAAACATTATGGTCTCATTCGATTGTTTTGTTAATCCAGTAATTACATTTGAATTGAACAGCACTGATCGTATGATTCTGTTACAATTCCCACTTATTGCTCTGTGCTTAAATTCAGAAACACAGAGATCGGTTGTGACTACTAAATCTATTGTTTAGTAAACTTAGCCATTCGGTCACGAACGAGTACCGCTACATATCATATATTTTCTCAAATGTCTGGAACCAATCCTTAAGTCAATTTCTCTTAATTTAACTACATCGTACATTTGCCGCGAAAAAGTTCAGGTAGTTTTATATAGAACTTAGGTGTAATCCTAATGTCTCGCATTTCAAGCTCGCCTATGAGAGGTGGGCTCGTACTGAGCGTGAGTTGCAATTGCAGCGATTTCCCTGGAGTGGGACAAGCAACCTCACTACCTGGAGGCTTCTCTGATGATGAAGGGCTACAGCGCGGAGGAGGCGCGCGCAGTGGCGGCGCGGGCGCGCCCGGCGCTTGTCGCCACGCGGGACAAGGTACGTACGGCTGCCACCCGCCGAGCTTTGACTCTATAGGGTGGGCATTCGCTTTACCTTGATAAAACATGGAAACAAAATATGTTTCTCAAAGAGTCCAGGTTCATTGATGTTTTAAACTATACTCTATTCCAATTACGAAGTCCCATTTGACAGATGTCAATAATCAAGTACTAGTAAAGTACCGCCATAGTCGATACTCGACGATATTGATCTTCGATTACTATAACGAACAAATTAAAATCGTATTGACAGATAAAAATTTATAAAACTTTGTTTTTTAAATTTAATTAGATAATATTACATGATATTTTTATCAAGATGGAACTTATTCATCATCACTAGCCGAAATCGATATTTCATGGTCGGCATCGTCGTCATCACCATGAGGGTCGCCGACCATCGTCTGTAGAGTCCCCTGTATTTATTATAATTTGGTTATCTATGACGGCATCGATATGTGTGTCTCTGTCCCAATCAGCAAAAATCAAATTTTTTGTTCGTAAAACTACACTTTCCCAATTCGCGGCAGTAACACTATCACAAGCTTCTTGCAACAATGACAGCATTTTGTTTGCAGTAAACGGTGGGCTGGTATTTTTACGAGCCGCATAACCTAAAGACGCCGTGTGGGGCCGGCTTTAGAATTGTCCCACCCCTCTTTACCCACGGGAGTCGTAAGAGCCGACTGATGAAATACCGGGGGAGTGGGCAGCAGCACTCCCTCGAGTATTAATAACATCCACTGCGATCGCCAACCCGCCTGCCAAGCGTGGCGATTACGGCATTATCCCCCATAATGATCACACAGTTCTCTTGGGGAGGCCTATGTCCAGCAGTGGACGTCGAAGGGCTGATGGATTGATGGATGGATAACCTAAAATAAAGGTTTGCGTGTTAATATAGCAACAGATAAAATGTTAAAATAGGTAAAATTAATTATAAAAAAGATCGTCGATGGCTCATTCAAGTTGGTCAATAAGGTACAGAACCATTCCTTAAATTTTACAAAATTCACCTCTTCGTGGTATTCCACAGTTTTCTTAGATTTAAACGCCAAGAGGCAGTTCGGAATAAATCCCTTCATAGAACCCGCATGACAAATAATTAAGCGTTCGCCTTTGCCACTAGGTACTTTTGTGGAGGAGTGAGGAGTGTCGTCTGTCCATATCTTGCCAACTGTATGATTAGCGTTTAGCCACGTCTCATCTAGAAATATAACATTATAATTCCAAACGGCAATGGACTTTGCTGATCTTAGAAAATTACATCTGGCTAAAGCTATATCTCTACGTTCCGTCAAAATCCGCCTTTTATCCCATTTTTTATAAGAAAAGCCAACTTTTTTTAAAACGCTCCACAAAGAAGTTCTACTGCCGTGAAACAATCCAGATTCTCGTAAAGTATTTGACAATTTATCGAGAGTCGGATATTGATTCCTATTATAGTAGCCATAGATATGGTTTCTAATGGCGTCGTTATCAAAATTGGCGATATGTGTAACTATCGATCTGAACTGAACACGCGTATTCGTATACAAGGCTTCTGCACTCGTACTGAAGAGACAAACAAATTGGCGGGTCGTGATCACGAGGTGGACGCAGTGTTGACAGATTTTCACTCGCGAAAAGAATCTGTCTATAATCGATTTTATACGATTATTTTAGTCACGTTACTATGTAAAAAAGTAAAAATAAAACTAAAAACTGCAGTAAAATATTATTATCTTTTAAATTTTTAATTATTTTGAGCACGATGTCTAAAAACAATATGTCACACACATGTCAGAATTAATTGTATAATGATTTAGATTGATTGTGTATTTATTAAATGACGATTTACGACCATGAAACCTGAAGAGTTACGTTCTAAGAAGTGTCAAAAGGGAATTGGAATAGAGTATACGTAAACTTCGAATACCAAAATAACTAAAAGACAAAATAAGAAATTACCGAAAATATTTAGAAACAGCTTTCGTATCAGAAAATTTATCAATAGTAAAAGTTATGGATATAACCCAATCAAAGATGAAACGTCACTTTTCAATGTAAAATGTTTGCATTATCTGTACTCTATAATTTGGAAACATTACAACTTTGAGAATTGTGTCTTATTTAGGTTTACTTGCATGTCAACAAAGAAGTTTGTTATAGACACTGACATTCAAATACAAATTAATTTGAAAACATAATTAGTTCTGCATTAATAGTATCATTAAATACTATTTACAATGTTATTAAATACTTCCATACTTATATTTCATTTAATATTTTTAAATAAAGAAGACATAAAAGTACTCTTTTTATGTTTTCTTTACATGTTGAGTCAGGGCATCAAGAATAGACTATAGTCATCTTGTGACCTCTTTCACAGTGGACGAGGGGTCCAGTCCTTTTTCTAACAAAATATATTATTTATATAATTGATTTCCGTCCACTAACCATTACGACTTTATATATTCGGATATTTTTATCTAATAGATGTTCGGATATAGCTTCACTTCAATACAATTTTTATTTGTTTCTTTCAGCTGACAAAACTGTACTGCAATCAAATAGTAAGGGCCCTTATTGGCATGTCGTTATATTACAATGTCTAAATTTTCGTTTATTAATTTTTAACTAATATATCTGTGTCTCATATTATTGCGGTTGTACCTCACTTAGCCGATGTTATGTGCAGGAAGGATACATTATCTCCCAATAGACACGCATTGTTATTATTCAATATTTCTTAATGCTTCTTGAAAAAAAAATTTAAATGGAATGTGATCCTCGTTATATTTGGCTAAGAGAGATGCACTCACGTTCATTTGGTCATAATAATCATGAAAATTATTTAACATAATAATTTACTAGTTGTCACATTCTGATTTTTGTGTAACCAAAGTACAAGGATCAAGCATGGTTAAGCGAGTCATGGGCCCTAAATTGTTCACTATATCATCACATCACACTAAATGTATTTTCGTGTAATTTTCAAATGTGAATTCACCTGTGTACCTGACGAAACTTAACTAATATCGTCTCCAAAGTAGAGCGAACCTGCGGAGTCCAATCGTTATTTTTTCAGCTGTGTCGATAAACAATGTTAACAAATATATACCAGATACTCAAATACCTTATTTCGTAAGTTAATCGCGTGTCTGTTTACTGTGCCATCAAAAGCACGCATAATGACTAATGGCTCGCGCTAGCTACTATATACCTATATATATATTATATTTAAATGAAGTCAGTACAGTACACCTTCAATACCATTAATATGGACTTCTTAACTGTCGACCTAATTATATTTTCGCAACAAAATGACATATTGCAAAATGATATATATACATAATTAATAAATAGATTATTGAAACCTCTAGGTTTAGTGGTGTGGAAACGTTTTTCGGTGTTTCTATGTATTCACATTCCTTTTATATACAGCGAGGTAAAGGATTGAAGAAGCGTTTCCAGCCACGTCTTGAATATAGTAACATCCCGATGTTTTGTTATCAGGTACTACTAATATTTGGTGGTATGAGGGTTAAATATATGATATATTTAATGCACAAACTGGTCACATCGCACATCAACAGTTGAGGCACTTACAGCATGGGGTAACTTTATCAAATGTGTTTGTGTGTAAATCTTATCTAAACCTTTTTTTAATTACTTATTTGATTGTTTGAAATGACTTGTTTGATATTGTTTAAATATATAGCTATTTAAGTATTTGTACGATAAATTATATACAATGTTATTATATAATCATTTTTTATCCCCCTAGGCCTTACAATAGTCGGTTGTTATTGAAAGGTCTGGTGGGCTAAAAGCGATTTTGGTATTATTTTATTGCGCGATTCACAGGCGCCCGAGCTGGTGACGCATGCCGAGGTCAATCATTATCCGGATACGGAGGATTCGCCTCTGCCTCATCGGACGACGACACCATTGGTTAGTAGATAAATAATATTTAAGTTATTTAGCTGTCTGTTCTGCTGACTGCTCTTTTGATATAAATAATCCTCGCAGGTTTCTCCGGAGAGTATATGGAGCCAAACGAGTTTGTCCCGTGCGAGTGGTCGCGGCCGCGCGCCCACTCCGCCGCCTCGTGCCCCGCGCCCCTCAGGTCAGAGCCCGCCCCCCGCCTCGCCCCCGCCCGGGGCCCGCCCCACCATCGCCTCTAGCGGTTACCCGGACTTCGTACTGGCGAAGCATTCCTCGAGCTTTAAGAAGTCGTGCGAACGGTTAGAGTACGAGCTGTCGCAGAGCAACATCTACTCGGCGTGCCCGTCCGCGCGCTCGTCGCGCTCGGGCTCGGCGGCGGCGGACGCGGCCGAGCCGGCGCCCGCGCGCGGCGCGTGGCGGCGCAGCGCGTCGTGCCGCAACCTGCGCGACTTCAGCTTCGACTCGGCCGGCCGCGCCAAGCGCCGCCGCGACACGCGCTCGCTGCTCTCCTCGCTCGACGCGCTCGCCCGCCTCGACTCCCCTGTCACTCGCTATGACGAAGCTCGGATGCGCGCCTTCGTATTCGGTGATCGGGGATCTGTGGAATCTGCTCGCGAAATGCTCGGCCGCGCTTATTCCTCGTCGTTCCCCGGCGCTGTCGGTGAGTCACGCCTCGATGTGCCGTTTGCTCGCACGGGTTCCCAAGATGATATCTCTCACGATAGCTATGAGTTAATCGAGCGATCAGACGACGAATCGGAGCGGCGGTACGCACGGGTGGTACCGCAAAGTCGCGCACATACACGCTCGTGTTCTTTAGATTCCGGTAACGATCTTCCGTCCGATGACGATCGGTCATTGTCGCATATGTCCGAAAGCGATGATCATGAACATGACATGGACGAACCTGTACCTCGCTATCGTAGCGATAACGATATTCCGCTAGATCCTTTTCTCATCGACGATCCGAGAGTGCTCCCCCGCGAGAAACTTTCAGTACGTTCAGATGGTAATTTCTATAAAGAAATCAAAAGAGCTCTCGGTTCGCGTACCTCTAGTCAAGAATCTAAAAGTGAAATTTATGATTCAAAACATTCCAAAAGCAGCGCGGAATCCAGTAAAAAGTCTCGTGATAGCGTTTATCACACCGATAGTAAAAAGTCTCGCGAGACGATAAAGAGTAAGAGCTCTGATAGATCCGGGTCACGAACCTCGAGCCAGGACTCTAAGTCCGATTATTACGATTGTAAAAAGAACTTGTACGAACCTGAGGAAATCAGCGTAAGACGACGTAGTATTACTAGCATCCAGAACGCGTATGCAGATCCATTTGAACCCATTTCGCCTTTATCTAGTCCCGATTCTGAAAAAGATTTCTACGATACTCAACCTACATTTATTGGCATGGAAAAACCTGAGTATACGGAGAAGACGTTATTCGATAAGTCTCATGAAGACTTGATTGCAAATTTGGCAAATTCACCGAATTACTTTCATATTTCAACTCCTTATTCAACATTCCCAAGTAATAGTAAACATTACAAAGAACCTAGTCCGATGCATTCTGCTAGTTTACAGCATGTAGAATTGGACCAGTTTTCAGATACAAGTCCTCCGAAGAAATGCGATGAACTATCGACAGAAGACGAGGACATGCATCCTCAAACGACTCATATTTGGCCAGAGAAAATTGTAGGTCTTGATACGGAAATTGACAGCAGTAGGGCAGCTAAAATACACAGCTATCAACGACGTAGATCTTCGGATACTGTATTTAGTTTCGATAAAGAAAAAATAGAATCATTGACGCGTTCGATTAGTAAAGAAAATGCTACTTCATCACATCTTGTAAAGGAATCATCTAATGAGTCGGATGTTAATGTGAGAACATTGCCAGCAATGGATAGTATTGAGTACGCTAAAAATAGAGCCAAAGCAGCTGCCTTGCAATCTGGTACGGCATCGATTCTTCAATCAGAATTTGATAAGCGAGGAAAAGTTCATACTCATATTGTTCGAAAAGAGAATTTAAAAGAAGAATTGATGGCTAAAACTCATTTCGACGAGTATAATCCTAAACTTATACTAGAGACTAGTTCTAGTAGTCGGCTTGCCGATACTAATGTTCCTTATGCTCATCCGACAGTAGAAAGAACCAAGAGTGACCCAAATAGTTTAGCCAACAGACCTCGATTCACGAGTGTTAACTCTCGTAGACATGTTTTAATGCATCAGAAATCCATCGACTTGACTCCAGCAGAGTCAAGTGATGAAGATTATATTTTCCGTCAGATACCTAGTGCTCCTCCAATAGCTACAAAGCGATCCCACTTTGAGCTGCCTTCTAGACTCCCAGATCTTATGAGATCGCCTTTTGACTTGCCTAAAAACTATTTTAAGGAATTTGATGCATTTAAAGCTGGTTTTAAGGATAACAAGAAAAATGTTGATGATGGTTACGATATACCGTATGTATTGCATAAGCGGCATGTGATGAATGGAACTGCACCGTCACCCCATGAGGATAATAGACAGCCACCTGATATCATAATGATGCCACCCCAGAATGGACGATGTCATGTAGTTAGTGCGCATCCTAGATGTAAGTATCATGATCATCCGAAATCCCCACGCTCGCCAAAGTCACCGAAGTCGCCAAAGTCTCCTAAATCGCCTAAATCACCAAAGTCTCCTAAATCACCTAAATCACCAAAATCGCCACGTAATAGCATACAGACAGACCATACTTCTAAGTTTTTAGAAGTTGAAAATCGTGACTTTTTGTTCACCCAAAACATTGATTTATCTAAAGTGGATCCAGTTACTTTAGAAGTAGATAAAAGTGGTCAGCTGCAACATCTACCGAGTCCAAAGAGAGATATTACTAAGAATTTGGATCCTATTTTACTTGAGGCATTGAATTCCAAGTTGAGCCAAATAGAAAGTGATTCTGCTACAAGCTCTAAAACTGATAGCATTAGGCAAGAGCCTATATATCATGACATAAAGTTTGCAATTAATGGTCGCAATGTTCAACAACCACCAATTTGTAAGGATCCAATGCCAATGTCTGCAGCAGAAAAATTGCGAGCTGACATTAAATCTAAATCAGAAAAGTTACCACCCAAGCGAGGTCAGAAGTCTCGGGGTCCTGGAAAGAAAGGTCCTGGTAGTAAAATTAAAGGCAAAAGTGATAATAAAATAAGAATTACTTCATTTTCTTCTGATGATGAAAGCGTTGATTCTGATGATGTGTTCGGTACCACTGAAGCGGCACCTAAGCTAGAGTTCTCACCGCCACAATCTCGCAAAGACTTAGAACCAATTTTACAACACGAATATGACAAGATTACATCTGGTGCGTGGCATAGAGGACAAACTATGAGCTCAACTGAGATCGAAGGCTCTCCTCCTCAATGTAGGAAACTAGCTGAGCTCGAAGCAAAATACAATCCACAGATTCTTGATAGCATTACTGGTAATGCGACGGAGTTACGCCGTATTTCTGAACGTTCCATTTCGATTCCTAGCTCCGAAGATGATATTGCTATGAAAGTGCCAGAGGTAAAACAAGAACCTTCAACTTGGGAATACAATGAAAATATTCCCTCACCGATATTAGAGAGTACAGAATTCCTTAAATCTGACGACGAATATTTAGCTGATTTGGAAATCGCTAATGTTACTGGTGTTAGAACGCAAACTGAAGAAGCAAGTGATGCCAAAGAGGAGAAAAAAGAAACTTTTAAGTTGGACATAAAGAAAACTTTAAGAGATGAATTGATCTCTCCCTTGTTGAGAAAACCTGGTGGCACGCCAATATTGTTTGCTCACGCAAGATTAAATCTCTCCGAAGGCTCCGTGTTTTCTCTCCAGCGTCAAAAAGCTACTCAAGATTCACCTACGGCTAGTCGCAGAGCAAAAAGCCTGGATACACCTGTTATTCAATTACACAGATTACCTCCAATGAATGCTTTTTCATCTAAGGATGACACTGTTGAAGATATAAATGAAGAAGGTGAAATACTTGAGGAAAAGCCGTTAATTGATGATAAAGCAAAAGTAGTGCCTAAAAAAGATGCAATTGATAAAATTGAGGAAGTGGAAGAAGAGTCTGCCCCTGGTGATTTAAAGTCTGTTATTATTGACAATGAAGAGCTGGCTTTATTAGAGAATTTAGTAGAGCAACGACGACCTAGATCGTTCAAACGTAGATATGATTTAACTAAAATAAAATCGCAATCGTCTCGGTCTCCACTTAGTAGATCACCATTATCTCGTTCTCCTAATTCTAAGTCACCGTCAAGGTCACCGACTTCTTCCCTTAATTCTCCTAGAGGTAGTATTAGGAAATTGTCGGATTTAAGTGAGGACCAAATAGTGCCTGACATCGAAAGAATTAAACGGAAAGAGAAAAAGAAGTTAACTGTTAAAGCTAAACCTGATGAAAAACAGAAAATTACCAATAAGTTAAACAAGGGAGGGTCTTTGGATACAAACGCAACGAAAGTAAAAGCGCTACAAACCCAAAAATCATTACCATCTTCACTCAAAGAACGTCCTGATTTCTTGACAGTTCCTCCTTTGGATATAGCACGTGCAAAGAGTCAGGAGTTAGAACAAAGTACGAAAAAGATTGCCAAAGAAAAGTCCAAATCTCTAGAAAGAATGGATGTAAAGCGTGGAGGTAGCAAAGAGCGAACTAAATCTCAAGAATATAGTGATACGGAGATAGCAAAGCGCAAAGAGAAACAACAGTTATTATTTGAAGCAGCATTAAAACAAACAAAAACTCTAATCAGTCCAGTGAAGGATACTATGCCACCATTCCCGCCGCCAGAAGACAAAATCGTAGTAAAAACGGAAGGTGATAAAATAATAATCGAAACAAAAATCAATAGTAAAGCTGAAGATCACGTCTTCATTGCTAAATCACCAAAGAAACTGGATAATAAACTAGGTGGCAAAATAAGCAGGAGTTTTGAAGATCAGCAAACTCCTAAAAGTAGCAATAAAATGAATAAAAGTATGGATGACAAGTCTAGTCAATCGTTAGAAGATAAGTTTGATGAAATTGCAGCTTTACAAAAATCTCCTAAGACATTGTCTAAGAAGCAGGAGATCAAACAACAAATAGAAGGCAAGGTTGTATACCAAAAAATGAGCCCTGGAGCTAAGTCTAAAAGCTTAGATAGAAAAGCTGATGTTCATTTAGATTCTAAAGTAAAATCAAAGAGCTTGGATCGGAATTACGTAACGCCTGTTTCTGCGGAGAACATGCCGAGATCTCCGGAGAAAGAAAAGTATTTTAAACAGGAAGTTGTCAAAGTGGATGTTCACCCGACAGTAGCAGAAGAATCAGACACATTAAGAAAAGAACCAGATATCGAAGAAATTAGGGGCACATCACCGTCTAATAGTATCAAAGATAAAACTGAAGATGACTCTTCAATCGAATGGATGACAAGTTCTCAGTACACTGTGATCGAGAACGATACTCAGACAATTATAATGGAGCGACGTAAAATTGATATTTATAACAAACAGAGGCAGAATGAATTACAAGAAAGTAAAAGTAATCAAGATGTACACGAATTAGTATCATCAACATCAGAACGGAAGCCGGAAGTATCACGTTTAACTAGTGAAGAAGAGTCGCTCACTGAAGTCTCTGAATTAAAAGTTTCAGATGACAGTCACATGCTTGGCGTTACTCTACCGTATATAGATGCAGATAGTTCTTCTGATCAAGATCTAGCTTCGAAAAAAGCAAAGGTTCTTCGGGGAAAGAGTTCCGACTCTGATTCATGGATTACAGTCGACTACGAAGAAACTACCTTAGATACAGAGCTACCAGTTTCGGATGCAAGCAGTAAAAGTCGGCGAAGAAAAGTATTAGATCCTCAAGGAACATTTGATGAATCTTCAACTAGTTTAGCTGAATTTCTGCGTCAAGAATCTATTTCACAACATATGTCAGATACTGAAATGGAACATAAAATAGCCCGTGACCCACCTAAATCTATAGACCTGTCACGAAAGTGGACTAACAAAAACAAAATAATAGTAACTCCGCCCCAAGAAAATAGTCCTACTACTGAAAATATACCCTTTATTGATTCTAGTACATCTAAATCTAATAAATCTGAAGGAGAACATACAGGCAGTTCTGGCAGTGATAAATCACCTACTGACCAGAAACCTGACCAAAGGACATTACTGACAGCTAAATCCAAACGTAGTGAACTTCTTAAACTGAGCGCAGAACGTTCTAGAAGCTCCGAGTCTACTTCATGGACTAGTATCGAAAAAGACGCTAGTCCTTCGAGTGCTATTAAGGGCAGTTCGATTGATGATGAGTCGAGTGTAAGTTGTTCGATTGCAAGACCTTTAGGGATTTCACAAGATATCGAAAAGCTTAATAAGAAAGATAGAGAATGCTTAGAAGAACTAAAACAAGCAATGGAATATGGAGAGGAGCACTTGCTGTCACAACAAACTTTGTCTAGTGAACATTCTAAATCTAATTCTAAGTCACCTTCACCAATAGCTGAAATTAACCGTATAGAAAGCCCTAGGAGCCCATCGAAATATGCGCAAAGAAAATCGCCTACGCCGACCTTAGAAAAGCAAGGACAAGTAGATTCGCAGAAAGCTCCATCTGATTCAGATTCTACATCAGAAAGTATTGATAAAACCGTTGAGCAACTTTCAAAACCCAACGTCCGAAAGAGTGGCATGGTCAAAATAGGAAAATGTGTAATAGAAGAATCGGAATCTAGCCAGTCAGCTGCTTCCAAAGCATCAGATATTGCCAAAGAACTTCAAAAGACTGTCAAAAAGACCAAAATTGCAATCACGATATCTCAGGAAGACCAAAACACAACAATAGATTTTGATGACGATGGTAACGTTATCACTTCTTCATTCGAAAGAGAACTTCGATTGAAAAAAAGAGCACTCAAAGAAGATCAGAAAAGTTCTTCAAAATCGAGTGTTGACACAACAACTACTACTACGCCTTCAAAGGGTTCTCTTAGCGTTGACGATTCTTCGTCTAGAAGAAAACGTCTAGACGATCAAAAAAGTTCATCAAAATCCAGCATGGATTCGAGGGGATCTCTTAGTGTTGAGTCAAGAGGTTCTTTTGAAACTACTGAGTCTACCTCAGGTTCGCTAGGCGAAGCTTATCGTCGTGGTGAAGAACTTAAACCAACATGGCGGCCGTTCTTCGGGGCTTCGGGTAGCGAAAATAGTACTAGTATAGAAGAGGCTTGGATTCCTCAAGATCAGGAAGGGTATGAGAGCGTGGCTATTAATAGAGATGTTTTTGAATATAATAATCAACAAATGTTAGATGACTTCCAGACGTTTTCGAAAAATCCTCCACTTTCTGCCAACACTTCAAAAGATTCCACTGAAGCTGACTTCACAGATGATTTAAACGATTTTCCTGTCAATTTCCTATACCCAGCCACATCGTCCAGTAATGCTAACGATGTTGTTATAGGATATGGACAAACTTTCGGTCGTACACTATCGCGTATATCAGAGCGTAGTACCGCTTCTGAAAAAACTAGCGCTGATGAAGATTCAACTAAAGCCTGCTCGCGTTCCGAAAGCATCAATGAAGAGTCCTTAAACTCTAGCGATCATCAAGCTAGCCTTAGTTCTGACCCTCCCAGTAATGCAAATGTTGCTTACATA
This sequence comes from Leucoma salicis, assembly GCA_948253155.1. Classification (NCBI taxonomy): domain Eukaryota; kingdom Metazoa; phylum Arthropoda; class Insecta; order Lepidoptera; family Erebidae; genus Leucoma; species Leucoma salicis. The sequence goes on along the minus strand of OX411805.1, from coordinate 5,566,983 downwards.
TCAGATACAGATAGACGAACGTCTGCTGAAATGCCTGATATACCAATAGATCAAATTAAAATAAGCGAAATGTACGAATCAAAAAAGGACATTGAAAAACCTAGTAAATTATTAGATAATACATTAGATCTGTTGAAGTCTACTGAAAATCCTTCTAGACCAGAAACTCTTTCACCAAAAGGGGTATCAAAGCAGTCATCAGCCAGTGAAAGTCAGGAATCTGATGATTGGCCATTACCAGAGTTGCCTCCGCAAGCAGTTAGTAAACCTTCCATGGGTGAACTAGGTAGAAAAGAATCTAGTGATTTTGACCAATGGCCTTCGCTGCCATCTAGTCTATTAGAAACTCCTATAACAGACAAAGTGCATGTTTATTATATGAGCAATGAACCAGAACAACCAATGAAAGTGACTTTACAATCAGAAAGTTCGAAAGATCAGCTAGGGGGCTCTGACGATGATAGCGATACTTTGAATAATGATGAAGAATTGGAAAAGGATATACCAGAATCGAAATCTGAGAAATCGAATGAACTTAGTGAAGAAATTTCACCAAAAAGTCCCAAAGTTATTCCATACGACCAGTCAGGATACATGGTGGAACCTTTAGAAAAAACAGAGGAATACACTTGTCATAAAAATGTTGTTCCGAACTATGATAAATCGTGTCTCAGTGGGACGTTAAGTAAAGCAACTTGTTTGATGGGTGATTCGGGTTCTTGTTGTTCGCGTTCTGAGCATAAAACGTTTAATAATAAAAGTAATTTTGGTGATAAAGTCATAATAAGCCAGCCTCAACGATCTCCAACTAACCATAGCCCTATATTCGAAGATGACCTTTTATATGTTGATGATGTTTTTGGTGGTGACAGCAAATCACTATCTCCCGATTTTGAAAAAGGATTTTCACAATTGGGTACTCAAAAATATTCTGTCGGATCAAATAATTCAGATACGTCAATAGACGATCTTCTATCTCAGACAAATGCCGATGACACCGTTCGTGCAGTAAATAAGCTAAGTACTGGTAGTACCAGCACATGTAAGAGGTGTAGCCATAGTAGTCATTCGGAAGAAGAAACAAGTTCATTTGGCACTGATTTGGATGGCACCGTCAAGATCGGTCTGCCACCAAAGAAATGTACGCATAGCTCCCATTCTGAAGATACTTCTATTTGTTTAAGTATTTCAGAATGGTCAACTGGCACGAATACTGTACGCCAGTATGCAAATCTGTCAGCTTCGGAAAGCATATCGGCAGTATCGGCGAATAAAAGTGATAAGTCTGAAAAAACTAGTGCAAAAGTATATTCGCAAGCTAGTAAAAAATCTGATCATAAACCAAAAATGAGTTCTCAGGCTGAAATGAGCTCTAAAAGCAGCAGTCTTGAAAAAAGTTCGGATAATATAATGTATGACAAGTTGTGTAGCTCAGAAACTACTATTTCAAGGAAAGGGATGGACAGTAGTTCTGGCACGAAAAGTGATAGTACTTTAACTCTTGCTCAGTCGATATCTGACTGGTCAGCCAGTACGAGTCATACACTAGTTCCAACTACTCGTGAAGACCATCACGAAACTGATAATACAAAGTCTGAAAATACTATAGTCATTGAGATTGAAGATAAGCCTTATACAGACATTATTATTACCAAAGTTACTTCACCACCTTCTGAAACTAAAGACGATAAAGAACTAGTTTTGAGATTGACAGCCTCATACACTAGCAAGACAGATAAGTCATCCTCGATAAGTTATAGCGACAAATCCGATAAGTCCAGTTCCAGTTCTTTAAGCAGTTTACAAAAACATGCTACCAATGTGTTGAGGTTTGACAACGGTTTTCAGCTTCCAGGAACTTCTCACGAGCGTTTTCAGAAAGTACCATCAAAGAGTATGAGCTACGAGGAAAAAACGCATAAACACTTAAAGCCCCTGCGATGCCAAAGTGAAGATAGCGCTTTTAAACCTTACGTCGGCCCTCAACCGGAACTAGATATAGATATGCCCTCACAACTTTACAGTCAAGAAGAAAAACACAGTGAACGTTACCAAAGTCAAGAATTTTCAGCCATTATACGGGATGATGCCGGTAGTAGTAAATTTATAAAATCAGATTATAAACCTTTAGCTAAACACGCGAGTTACGACGACAAGACGCTTTCTAAACACCAAATAAAGGAATATAAAACTTCTCAACAGTACCGCAGTAAGCCTAAGAGCTGGTCTTTCCATGAACACTATCTTGCATCTTCTGATTTGCCAACAATTTCTGTTCCTGAAATACCACTAGTTCATAGAGAGTTTTCTGAAAAAAAATCTGCAGAAAGGTCAGGTAAAACTCCTTTATCGCGTTGCTCGCCTTATTATTCCAGCAGCCTGAGTTCAGAATCCCCGCCTATACAACCTTTAAAAGCACCCGTTAAGAAATCTCTATTAGTTCGTAATATTTCGCTAAAAAGTCCCCCGAGTGGTAATGACACTGATAGCTCATTAGATGTCATACGAGATCCACGAGAACGAATGAAAACGTTTAGACGAAAGAAACAAGTTACCACCGCTCGCAAACGTCAAGAAAGAATTCAGGACGTATTGGAGGAAGATTCGACCAAGAGTCAATATTCATCTGAGAGTGATAAACTTGGATCGCATTATTTGGTAGTAGAGGAAGGTTTACGGCGCATGGAAAGTTCGGAGTGCTCCGACAGCTATCTTCCTGAAGTAGAATCAGGTTCTTCAGAAATGTCCAAAGGTGATTCTAAAAATTATGACATCCAGGAGGCAAGTTATTCCGAGGATGAAGGTCAAGACGAATACGAAAAATATAAGACTACTAACTACGAACCACAACAATACCCGACAAATATTACACCTATGCAATTCCAAGGCTTCGGCTCATCTGCGGACGAGGATGAAATGGGCTTTCCACGATTCGATAGGCTAGGTCGTTTGCGTCACCCTTACCTTGACTCCCAGGAGCCGCCGTATGTGTCTGAAGACAGTCCTCCTCGAGTTTCTTATTCCAATAAAAGTAGTCGCCAGTCATCTTTGAAGAAGGCTAAGTCTACTGGCTATCGTCAGTCTGAGGATGGGCTTGGTGAATCATCTGGACAACATCAGAAGAGAGGATTCTATGAGGAACAGAGTGATAGGGATGACTCGGACGATTATGCTTATCCGATTGATACTATAAAGCGAGCTCCTAAAACATCTAAGTCAGGTAGTTACTTGTTCGAGCGTGGAGGTTCCGTTGCTTACTCTGATACGGAGATTCCACCAGATAAGGATGAATACGAACAGTATAGAGGTAGTCCTTACCCTGAACATTATGAAGAAAGAGGTATGTTCCAGACACAAGAATGTTTTCCACAATATGAGCACGAACTCGGTGAGAGAAGAGATATCAACCAGGATCATTATGATCGGGATCTAGACCAACGTTTTAGTCTGAACAACGTAGAGAGGTTCTACTCCAGTCACTACGTAGACTCACAAGCTTCTAGTGACAGCCCTGAGCAGAAGTTCGATGTATCCACACTGCCACCACCTCTTTGCTCTGACGATGAAAACAATTGAATCGCGAGGTGTTAATATGAGATTCGTTATTTCATTTAGTCGTTTTCATGTTTCGTCTTGTCGCGTCGGCTGATAGACCGAAACTTAAATCCTAAATAATGCAATTATTGTTATATTAATATTTGATAATAGCATGTACTCATTATATCGAATATTCACATCGTCACTTTCAATATTTAGTAAATAATTATTTAAAGATATATAGTGCCAATTACCGGCAAGCCCGACCCCTTTCGACTACTGTGTGTATGCGAACTTAAACCCGTAGTTTGTTAAGAAATTAACTTGTAATTGTATGTATTGATCCACATTTTTAGAGGTCATGCGGAATACTGGTTTACCTAACGTTAAGTCAGCTAAACCTTCAGTACTCTTCATATTATTTAGACCCTAGAGCTGAAGCTTCCAGGTAATGAAATACAGGTACAATAAGAACGCAGTGCCAAATATCTTCTAGTCAAATATTTTAGTGTTTTCAATCTTTATACAAGTTATATTTGTTGGTAAAAATATCCTGTTAATAGTATTACTGTAACGGCTGTGATTTAGTTTATGTCGTGAGATCCTAGATCTTGGTTGTTTTGTTAGTGTTTACTGCTCATTTGTCGTATACAGCATGCCGTTGTTTACGGATATACTATTATTATTATGAAATTTATTGCCATTCACATTGCAGTTAAAATATTGGCGAACTCAAATATTGATACTATAAAGGGTATACAAGATCTGACAGCTAATACTTTTTATTTAGATTTATATTATTCTATTCCCTTTAGTTACAACTTTCATTTCATATCATGTGAATTGGTGAGCAGCGGCTTGACAATACTCCCGTTATAGTCGAGTCCATGAACGACGGTCACCATTTACCATCAGATGGGCTGTGGCTTGTCTGCCACAATAGCCAATAAAAAAAGAAAATACAAAAGTTACAAAGTGCATAAAGTGAAAAAACAAAATTTAAAGAGGTATTATTGTACCCAAGTGATGTCCACGATGGGCATTAGATTAACAAAGATTACGCACAAGCACTTATGATAGGGAATTATATAAGTATCTAGTTATATTATCCGCGTAAAAAAAAAATGAAGTGGAATTTGAAGCCGCCTATGGGCGACTGCGATAGCTTAGCGGTCGAGAGCATTTTCCCGGATTGGATAGGGTTCGAATCCTGCTCGCAGTAAAACTATCTTTTCCACTTTTACAATTAATTTGTTCTGTAATATACGAGTAGTTATATTTTCATTAATTTCCTCTGACAATATTTAACAGAATTGCTATGCATTATAGCTTACATGACCCACTTGATTGGATAATAATCATTTTACGAGATTAGTTCTGTAAGTAAATGACGAGCAAAGATAGTTATGTCAGTCATTTTACTCTTGCAAATAAAACAATATGATTTCGCTTTAATACATTTTGTTGCCTTTAGTTAAAAGCCTTTGAGACATACTCGTGTCATAATGTTGAACAAACTAATTTACATGCATATTTTAAAATAAGTTCCCACTTAAACACATGTATTAGCCTTAAAAAAACAAATTAGCTGAAGTATTAGAACCTGAAGCAGTGAGTAGCTGAGCATGTCAAGTGCTATATAAAGATCAAAACACGTTATTAAATACGAATTAAGTGCCCTTTATAGCTGCCATTGCGTGTGAATGTGTTGCCATGTATTATCATTTGAGGTTGCCAATAGTACACTTATAAATAAAAGTGGATACTATATTTATGTCATATATTTTATGCTCAATTTCGACACATGTTGATATTATATTATTTACCGTGACTGAAAATCTTAGACGTTATAGTTAATATAAGCGAGAATGTTCGTGTGTCGTGTGTGTGATTTAATAGCGCAGTTTATTAATTATCATCGAAGCTAATGAAACGTCAAGTTTATTAATATAAAGCGATCCAAAGAACATTATGATATAAAGGTTATCTTATAGTATTACAGTAATTTTTTTTCTACGTCTTATTACAATTTCTATAAAAAAGCCTTTATAAAGTGTTTGGTAACGCCCTCTCTCTATTGCGGATAAAACATTTATTTTAAGAAGGTGATCCGAACCTACGAAAAAAAAAATCTTTTCTTATATTTCTTTTATTATTAAAAATAAAGTTTATACGACGATTAAAAAATCTTTATAATCGGAATTTAGAGAAATACTTATTTTTGATTTGTATAACCAACTAGTATATTATAATGTTTTCTCAATTGACAACTTAATGTTTTAATTGATTTGAAGCGCGGTAGTTAAATATTTTTAGGTGTGCCTTTAAATTATACTCTATTGAAGTTGTTTAATAATATTGACTAAAGTCTTCACAGGTATTTCTTGTATGTTATGGTTATATAAAAATTAGTAAAACTAAAACAAGTTTGCATCGACTATTTTTGATTGTAGTAATTGTTTATTGTTCTTGGAATTACGTATTTCATTTGATGTTTATTAAATATAAGTTGACTAAAAAATGTGCAATAAATCGCTTGTTATTATTATATGTTATTATCACGTACCAAGGGATTTATTATAGATATTCAAAGCTCTCGTAAAATGTTTTCGTGACATCCCTACGAAAAATATGTAAGGCCGCGTTACCACTATGTCGACGACATTTTTATCGTGGCAACGATAGATATATAGTTTCAAAAATGACACTGGAGTTGCTTGCTGCTTTGATCGTGACGTTTTTATCGTTTTATGACTGTCGTACCATTCCCATAGTCGCGACACTCGTCGTTACAGCAAAAAGAAGTCGTGAACGACAATTGATCATGTCGTCCTATATGTGAACACCTCCATTTAAGTACCTATAGGTACCACGACGCTTTAAACTGCACGACGATATGTCAACACGACATAGTGGGAACGCGTCATTAATAAAAGTAACTATATGAGTAATTTTCTAGTTAGACCTGGCAGCATAAATACTCAGAAGCGTGTAGGCCACATTCAATTTATATTAATTTATTTTCGTTCGAGTCTTCTATTATAAAATTTAAATGGATTAATCGGAATCTCGCGTAAAGAACCTCGTCGTAGAGAAATACTTATAGTTCTTTACCAATATATAGATACATAATATTTACCATATATCGTTTAAATAAAGTAAAAAAAACATAATAGATTTTTTAATTGTTTTATATTATTCACTTTATTTTTCTATTATATAAATACTATTTCACTTTTGCTGATAATAGTACACTAAATAATTTATCCATAGCATATACAGTTAACCAAATAATAGTTTAGATAGGAATAAATTATGGAACAAATAGATGAACTGTGTGTTGGTGGTAGAATCGTCGTGACGCTTATTTCTAGTCGTGAGTCTGTTGGAGTAGTCGTTACTATACGAAAAAAATGAAAAATCGATCCATACACCCCATATATAAGACAAAAGTTAGAAAAATAAAAATGAAGTATAGTTGTGGCAATTATCATTTATAATAGGTATATCTTTTTTTTTATTTTTAGCCTTTATATATTTTATTTATTTAACTTATATTATTATTGTCTCCGGCCCTTTAAATAATTCGAAATCGAAATATAAAACTTAGTAGCGTAACTGAGAGGTAAGGTCAACACAAGGCGCGAAGAAGAATGCGGGTGTATAGTTGTTTTGTAATATATAAATTCCCTCTAAAGTTGAGTTTGTAACGTTATTACTTACTAATAATATATAAATTAAAATATTAATTAAACCTATCAACGTAAAATGTTGATCATAAGCATTCCTAAACGGTTACATATATACTTAACATAGAAATGTTCTTTAGTCGTCAAACGTCAATATTTTATTTTTGAAGACAACTGTTTATTTATTGTAGTACCTAATAGTGTGTGTAGACTTTTTAAATCTTGTTCGGAAATAACATACATTAATGGTCATTTAATTAATCAATATATTGATGTAATAAATATCAACCTTTTAATTTATATTATTTAATTGTGTAATTGTAAACTTAAAAGAAGAGATGTTTGAAATATTTATTTTAGCATCAAAATCATATCTCAAGCCTATGATGTAGTTCTTTGAAAAAGAAAATGTAACAGCATACATTTTATTTCTATAGATAGTTTGTGTATTTATGTATCAACTATAACAATATATTATTATATATTCTTATTTACACTACATTTCTGATATGCATTTCAATTATTATTATTTAATATAAGTAATGATGAAAGCATAATAAAGAATCACAATATTACTCTTATTATTAATATATATTGTTCTCTTTCGACCACTGCCATATTTAGGCATTTAAAAAAGAGACGGAAAGTCTGTATGTATATTATAGGACAACAATATTTGGAAGTTTTTTAAAAATATACCACATCCTAATAAACCAAGATGACTTGCATACCAGTAATGCTGCAGTATGTAATTATGAAATATAATGCAATAAACCATGTGTTAAATAGTGTTCAATTATAATTGTATTGTATCTAATAATATAAAAAGATCGATGTGAGCACGAAGCAATTTTAGACTATTAGCCTATATAAGGTCGTACGACCTTCGTAGTTAGCGCAATAACCTTCGGTACGATAAAACAATCTTAGCGTTTAAGTATTTCGACTTTTCGATTAAGAGTGTACAATCCGAATAGACTGTAATGTTACGATCTCATTCAATTGTTTAATTTATGTTTCACATAGTTATAGCGACGCAATCGTTACGTATTTGCACGCACAAAATGTATGTTACTATATAACTAACGATTGTTCACCCAATATATACCAATGTTGAACTCGATTCCAATATATAAAATATTAAAAAATACAAAATAATAGACAAACGTATGGTCTAATATATAAAAGAAATTTGAATCGTTTCGATTCAGAATCGATTAAGCAGATACCGATTCGGTAGTTACGTGACTAGATTTAGATTTACCCTCTTATTCATAAAAACTAACACATCTCTATAGCACTGTTTTAACTAAAATACTGTTTTGTCCGTTTTCAACATAGTACAATGAAAGGGACAAACTATCTTAGCTTAAAAACAGTGTTATAAATTGTGTCATATTATTTTTATGAATAATGGCCATAGAGTATACGTTTGCATTGCCGTAACCATGTGTAACGGACGCGTTTTTGTCAAGTAATTAAAAATTATATTGTTTCGATTATTGAAACGTCACTTCCTTTTTGAATTTATATGTAAGTGTACTGTGTACCTACATTACACGACACTACCCCGCTATGGTTGGGGATAGTTAAACAATAAATAAATAAAAATAACACGCGTTTCAGTCCGATATTATTTTTGTTCGCTCTCCGATTCTCTACGACCACATGTAAGAAACAAATAATATGTTTTGTTGTCTTTATGTATGTAAAATATTGAATCTCATTTATAAAAATTTGAATATTCTATTTAGGAAATTTTCTTAATTTTCTTCTAACAAAATCTTTTTTATGTAGGGTGCCTAGACACCCATTGAAGTAACGTAATACAGTTTCAGTGGCCCGCCAATACAGGCGGAGAGACGTCACACGGCGGGTTTATTTAGCGGGTGAAAGCCCCGCACTACCCTGTTCGTTACCCTGAAAGACAGGGTGTGTGGTTAGGTACATTTTTCCCGCCTTAACAATAAAAAAGGGTCCCTAGAGACGAAACGCATATCCGTTATCTATGAGACCTAAATTTAGTATCCGACCAGGCCAAGGCCAGCACATTTGAACATTTTTTTATATTTACCTGTGTATTTTTCAATATGTAGGAGTAATAAAGTTGCCATTTATTGGGCATGATTTGAATCTAGAAACTTGGCGGAATTACAACCTGCTTCGATTTTAGTTACCCCTTGAAACTAAAAAAAAAATTACATGGAAGTATTTCTTTATTGTGGTTGTAGGAAACATTTTAACCGTTTTTTTATTAAACGAATACTCATACAAAAGCAGCCAGGATTATTTATGTAAGTCGTAAAAATTGCAATTATTGCTTGTAGATGTTACCTTATTATTTTAATCAAATTTTATTTATTTAATAGGTTCTCGACTTGATTTGATTTACATTAATTTATTTTTTTGCAGATTTTTTATTTGTTCACAGATTGACTTTTCTGCATGACACAATTTTCTTACTTTTATACACGATCGGCTTTTATATATTATTTTAAATGTCTTCTGGTTAAACATCAATAATGAACATGCTAGCTAAAAGTCAAACTTAATAAAAATATACCTACTTAAGATAATTAATAATTTATGCGAGACTGGTATAGTATTTTCATATTAATCAATAGAAGTTGATGTTGGACTGGTGGTATATTCAATGATGGTTTTAAATTTGAAGTTTTATCACATGAATTGTTTATAATTAAGTGAATTCTATAATCGTAGCTATTTAACACTACTTCTCAAAGACTGAGAGGTATTCAGGCCACCAAGTGTTCCGATGCGGGTTAACTGACCTTACAGGTCGCTGACAAATGTAGTGATGATCAAAATTGGTCTCGCTAGACCATTTGGCAAGACCAAGTTCATATTCACATCAAGACCAAAACTAAATGAAGATAGACCAAGCACATTATTTACTTGATAAATATGTTATATATGCAGTTTCTCAAGATATTGTTCTTGATAAAATAGTGATAATTTATTATCAAATAAGCAGCGATAGCCTAGCGGTAAAACCAAAAAGACAGTGGCATCAAATTCGTTCTCCATGTTGAAATTCTAGCACGGCACATACCACTTTTCGAAATTGTGCGTGTTTGTTTACAAATTATAACTGCTCTGTAAAGGAAAACATTGTGAGGAAGAGATTTTCTCGATGGTTTTTGTAGTCTGTCAACCTGCACTGGGCTATCATGGTCTATGGCCTGAATTCCGTGCCCAATAGTGGGACGGTATTGTGTTGAAAAAAACTCATTATGCACTTAGAAAACTTGGATCACTAGACAAGCAATTAACGAACTGATGTTTGTCTACACAACATCGGACTGTCTCATTCTATTCGTATGTAATCCTGAAATTTTTAACGCTTATATTTTGCGAACAGATGACACGTCGCCGGAAGAGGAAGATAACACGGTGTCGTCCGCGAGTCTGTGCATGTCGCCCAGTACTGTTAGCGAACGCCCTGTGGGCGAGCCCGTATGCGCGTCTACGCCTATCGTGCACAAAACTCTTACTAACGGACACGACGTTCTTGATCACAAGCCTACGAATGAAAATAATAATGACACTGTCAATGGTAATGTTAGCGGTGAGTATATATTTTTTTTATTTTTTATTGCATTTAGTGGCAGACGAGCCACGGTCCATCTGATGGTAAATGGTAACAGTCGCCCATGGACTCGACTATACCGAGAGTATTGTCAAGCCGCTGCTCACCATTTATTTCACAGATACGAAATGAAATATAAACGGCTGTCTCCTGCTACAGCCAAAACGCAACGATGTACTTCATGGCCGGTCACACGGGAGATGGTGGTACCAACCCGCTTGGGCCTGATACCAAGTGAGTACTCCCACTTGGTACCCAGCCCTACCACCAGTCATGCAATGGGTGACAATTGCTTACTTCCCTTAGTCGCCTCATACGACACCCGTGGGAAAGAATGGGATGGTGACCCTTGTATTCTTAGTCCATCACCACACCACATATTCTTTATTTAATATTTTATTTTATTATAATCCGTATTAATATTATAAAGACTTAAGAGTTTGTTTGTTTCTTTGTTACGCTTTCACGCGGTAACTAATGAACCAAGCATATATATAGTATTAAGCTCAGAAAAGGGTAGATACTACTTTTCATTCCGTAAAAATGAATGATACCCGTGGGATAGGTATTTTTCTATGGCGATAATTGATGTACCCCTACGGTGATGTATTTATTTTAAGAAGTTTACGAGGACGGAATCGCGAGCAAAGTCTAGTGTTATAGTAAGTAGTTGTCCATCCTTGTGCTGAATAGTGTAATCGCTAGTTAAGAAAATACTGCACAGATGGCGGAGTTGCTTAGATACTGGCGTCCCGCCCTAGTGTTGTGGGTTCGATTACCACACAGGAAAACTCTTTGTGTGATCCACAAATGGTTGTTGGTTGGTGTACTTTGTGTCCGTGAAATTGTATGTTTGTAAAGTCCCCCGCGATACAGGGATTATTCCTTAGTGCAGACACCCTGCACTAAGGAATAATCTTTGCAGTTTATTAAACAAAAAATTAAACCACGATAATTATATGATACGTTTAAATTTTTTGCTGTAAGGGGACGTTCATTAATCACGTGAGGCTCGAAAGGGGAGGAGGCGTTTTCGACAAAAATCACGAAATATCTCAGAGAGGGAGGGGGTGTAGTGAGATATCACGTGTATTTATTTTGTCATTAAACGCGTGATTTCTAAACAATCGGAAAGTGGCGTGTGAGCTTGAATTAGATTATATTTAACTGTATTTAAAGATAATATTCTGAAATTTTAAGTTGAGGTATATGACAAGACAAGCAAAACAATTGAAACTGTTCAATCTAACTGAGAATGTCACATTGGGTGTGCCGCAGGGCAGCATTTTGGGCCCATTATTATTTCTAATGTACGTTAATAACCTTCCTAATACTGTTGAACATTTATGTGTAATGTATGCTTATGATGCTACTATTTTTATACCAAATGACAATTTAAATGATAATGAGTATGAACACGAAATAAATAGAACTTTGAATATTGTAACGAACTGGTTAAAATCCATAAATTTAAAGTAAATTCAACAAAAACAAAAGTAATGCAATTTAGAAATTATAAATATAGACCACCAATTTTACAAATAAGAGAATCAAATGTACAAATTGAAAAAATTGAACAAATTAATTTTTTAGGAGTATCCATAGATCAACATTTAAACTGGAAGAGTCATATAGAAAAAATAAATAAAAAAATATCAAGCTATTGTTACGTTTTGTCCATTCTTATAGAAACAACATCCACAAATACCGCAAAATCTGTTATGTGTACCCCCAATTAACATTTATGGGTTTATTTACTGGGGTAATTCATGCAAAGTGCAATCTACGTTTGTTTTGCAAAAGAGATGCTTACGCATCATTTGTAAAATGAAGACAAAATAATCTCTTAGATCTGTTTTCAGAGAGAAAGGTTTCCTGACACTTACAGGCATTTATATATTCGAGTACTGCTCATTTGTTAAAAGTTATTACATAGTTATTTACATTATTTCACTCAAATATCAGAATGTAAACTAAATGTACGCAGTCAATATAGATATAATTTACGTTTTCCAAATGTTAATAACACAATGTTCTATATGTAGAGTACTTCAGCAATAAGAGTTTATAACCATTTACCGATAGACTTAAAAAAACTAGATGGTGAAGTATTTAAAAAAACATTAAAAGAATGGTTAACTCACAAAGTATTTTATAGCTTATTTGAATATTTTGAAAAACTTTAAATTACTAATATTTTAATTTGAACATTTATTTAATTATTATAAGAAATGTTGCTATGCCCGCCTGGTTAAACTGTTGATACTATTCATCTTAACGCCTTTGTAACTACACAGTTCCTGCAATAAAATGTCTTTGTCTTTGCCATCCCTTTCTAGCGCTATTGCCCCGGGCCTGCTCATTGGTAGATAATATTAAGTTCTAGAACTTTTCCTATCTATACGCTTGCGATTGGAGTAGCCATAGAACGTTCTCGAACCCTGGCATACTCTGCTCGCATCCGGGATCGCATTTTGATTCTGGCCTTTGTGGGAGTGGAGTCATGCGACCCATTGGCGATAATCTAACTAAGTAGGGGGTCTAGGCAAATGTGTGCATTTTAAGTTTGCGGATATCGTATCCGGTATCAATTGAATATGCGACTTTACAATTTATTTGATTATTTGATCGGTTACATCGTAACAAAAGTCATTGATACTACTCAGAAGCTTACAACGTAATTAATGTGTGCATATCGCCTTGCTTTTCATAAAACGAAATTTGTTGGTCTCAAAGGAGTAAACACTAAGACACTTGTAGTTTATTTATTTTTAGAGAAGCTTACAGACTAATAAAACATACAGATAATCATATATAGATAATTCTTATTCCTAATTACAAGCTTCTCCTTTAGATCCGTATCATACCGAATCTAGAGGTTAATATCAAAAGAGTAAAACGAACTGCAATAGTGCCTTTAGATATTTTATTGCATTATTGTGAGGTTTGATACCAATGATTTTTCCTTCGCAGTTCCCGTAGTTTCGGAATCAATAAACAATATGGACGTGCTAAGTGGAGGCGAAAGTGATGCTGGGGACACGCTTTCAAGACGAAATAACAATAGGTAACATATTTGTATTAAGCATCTGAGCTAATGCCAAAACTACAGTTTTTGTTTATCTATTATAATTAGAATAGAGTGGAAAAATTTAACAAATATTTTTATTTTTTCTGGAAAAAAAATTAAGAAGCTTGTTTGCTATTTTTTTAATGTTTTGTATATCTTTCAAATTCTCAGTATAACGTCTAGTGTGCTCGGTACGCTCCGTGAAGTCAACGACGGTCCCAGACGTCGTAACATGGATATTACATATTACGTAGCCAAAGAGTTACTGATGACGGAACGCACTTATAAACGGGACTTGGAGCTTGTTACTGTGGTAAGTGTGTATTGTTGTCATGAGCTGTTTTTTTAACAATCCCTTATTGGACATAAATGGTTTGAACATCTTCAGAGCCCCTAAAATGTAACTCGCTAAATTCGTATCGACATCGTATCGTGTCGCTTGTGATTGGTAGAGAAAACGACGCGTGATGTCGCAATAATCCCTCGGCCAATCACGGTGATCTCTCAACTAATCACAATGATACGATGCCATGTCGATACGATTCAGTGAGATACATTCTAACCTTCCAGGGGGGTTAGGCAGAATCTCATATCTCACATGTCGATCGTATCGTGATCACTGTGATTGGCTGAGAGATCACCTTGATTGGCCAACGGATTATTGCGACATCATGCGTCGGTTTGATATGAGATATGAGATTCTGCCTAACACCCCAGGGGGTTTGGTTATCATATCACACATGTCGATCGTATCGTGATCACTGTGATTGGTTGAGAAACCGACGCGTGATGTCGGAATATTTGAAGATATAAGATGCTGCCTAACCCCCCTGGATATTATTAATTGATCGAACGATTGTCGACAAATGGCGCAAGCGTACCGTGCCTAAATAAAAATTGTTGTATAATAATATTATAAATATTATATAGAGGTTGTGAGGGGATAAAGGATCCTTGTTTATTGTAAAGTATAATAACTATTTTAATCACTATAGAAAACAGCAACTACTATAAGCCTGTATACGAATACATAATAAATATAAAATTGGATAACATAAAGTGATATTGTACTCAATAACTGTAATATGATTTGAGCTAAAAGTCACTTAAAAATGTCGTGGTCGTTATTTTTAAACCAGTTTTTAAATAAAATAAAACTTCAAAATCCATTTAGTAGTTTTAACTTGATATACGAACAAATAAACAGACTGTCTGTTTATTTTTGAATTACGTTTGCTGCCGCCGGATGATCGAAAAAAAAAACAAATTTACTTAAAATTACTTTAATTAATAGAAATTACAATATGATTATTAACTACCGAATCCTATCGATATTAGAATAGAATTGATATAATGTTACACAAAACTGCATAAAGTTATTGTTGCGAAATATTCTTCGTCGGGGGCTCGTGGCTAACCGGACGTTGACGACCTCAATTTATGTGTATTGGGGTTCATGCGGCGTCGGCGATATACCTTGTGGTTCCGTACGTAACATTTGTGTAAAACGATGAAAATACAAAAAAAAAAGAGTTTAATTTAGAAATGCATAAATAGCGTCATTTTTTCCTTAAATATCTTATATGTACATACACAGCCCAATTCGGCTATATATGAATCTTTAGATATTTTTATATATATTTTTAGCATTTGACATGCTTAGCAACATACATTAAACACAAAGTGAAAAATGTGAAATCGAAAATAACAGTCACGAGCAGGATTTGAACCTGCATCTCCTGGATACCGTCCAGATGCTTTGCCAATTCAGCCATCGTGACAATTGCTCCTGACTGCTAATTTCGATACCACATTCATACTTAACGTCTTTGGGTGACGCCTGCGCCATCTGTCGGAAGTATTTTCATACATTATACCGACCAGGTAAACTTAATTTTACAATTAAGATTTTTACCTAATAATGACACAAACCCTATAAATATTTAAATATTTTTATATATATTTTTAGCATTTGACATGCTTAGCACTATACATTAAACACAAAGTGAAAAATGTGAAATCGAAAATAACAGTCACGAGCAGGATTTCAACCTGCATCTCCTGGATACCGTCCAGATGCTTTGCCATTTCAGCCATCGTGACAATTGCTCCTGACTGCTAATTTCGATACCACATTCATAATGTTTGACGGTCAGTCACACGGGACACTGGTACAGACCAGCTCGGGTCTGATAACCAGCAAGTAGGTACCAGTAAAAAGGTAATGTGTTGTGTCCTACCTCAGAAATGGAGCGGGTGCGTGTCCGAACTGGCGACATCAGGCGCGGAAGCGAGTGCGGCTCTCGCGCGCGTGGCGTTGGCGCTGGAGCCGCTGGCACTGCCGAGCGGCAAGCTGCTGGCGCGCCTTGACCGCCTGCTCGCCGCGCCGCCGACACACGGTACTGTCCGCCGCCTGCTCAGTGTAGGTGCCAGTGTCGGAGCGCGGCGCTGGAGCCGCTGGCACTGCCGAGCGGCAAGCTGCTGGCGCGCCTCGACCGCCTGCTCGCCGCGCCGCCGACACACGGTACTGTCCGCCGCCTGCTCAGTGTAGGTGCCAGTGTCGGAGCGCGGCGCTGGAGCCGCTGGCACTGCCGAGCGGCAAGCTGCCTGTGTCGGAGCGCGGCGCTGGAGCTGCTGGCACTGCCGAGCGGCAATCTGCTGCCGTGACAACGATAGTAAATAGTTACAAGAGTGAAAGAGACGGACGTCAACGCGTGCTATTTGTGCGCGCTGATGTCCGGTATAATTTGTTAATCGATCCATTAGTTTCATGATTTTTAATTCGAAGATTATTTGTGTGTGGAATGTTTACCATCTTGGTGATAATTAGATGTTTTAGACCTTTCACACCATTTCACAGCACAGATTGCCTTCGTATTTTACGTGAATTATATTTTAGGCATTAAACAACTCACTCTCAACTCAACACTGTTCAAATACCACACGCGTCTATAGATCACAGACTTGATCGATATTGATGTTGACATAGTTTTATATAAATAACCTGAAACACATATGTGTTGTGCGCGTCGACTACTCAGTATATGGTATCTATTAGAAGAGTATCTGAGTACGCAGGTAATAACTCCTAATAAAATGAAGAATTACTGTAACAGTCGTTTTTGTTTCGTTATTTAAAGATGGTGAAGAACCGGAACATAAGAAAATAGCGGACATACTTTATGAACATTTATCGAGTACAGCTGATGTAAGTAACAAATAACTACTTACTTCAATTACGAGTATCATTATACTCAAAGTGTGACTGTTAGAATTTGGCTTTTCAATCAACAATTATTTTTTATTTAATTTTAAGCACTCGATGACAGTTATTTTCCACAAGATCAAGCCAGAGTACTTCCGATGCTAAGTTGTGATCTGCATTCATGAATTTAGCTATATCTATCATACTCAGAATAGTGAGGATCATAACGGCAACCTCACCGAACAATAGAAACATTATTAAACATTGATAAATTACTTTAAACTGTCGAAGAACGAACATTTATTTAATTTAGAAGGACTTTAATGCGATGCCAAATTGAGGAGCGTTCTATTATATGAACATAAGATAGACATAAGAGTGCGCGTCGTGAGTGCTGACGCGTAGTGTGCGGCCGCAGGCGTACTCGTGGTACAGCAGCCGCGCGGGCTCGCTCGTGGGCGTGCTGGAGAGTGTGCGCCGCAGCAGCTGCAGCGCGGCGCGCGCCGCCGCGCACTTCGACGCGCGCTCGGCGCTGCCGCTCGCCGCGCTGCTGCTGCGGCCGCTGCATCGAGCGCTGCACTACCACAGGCTCGCCATCGGTACGTACCTGCTGCTATGTCGCAGAACGAACTTACATGCCGTCTAGATCTCTAATGGTACACCTCAAGTGACTTATAAAGTGCACTAAATGTGCCGGCGTAAACGTAGTGGCACCGTGGCAATCGCCCGCTGCTGCAGGCTGTCCAGACTAAAGTAAATTTATTTTTTAATTAGCACGTGAACTAGTGTTTTGAAACTGCTCCATTATGTAAGAAGTTGTCAGAAGTACGACGCTGTAAGCGCAATTTTTTTCACTGCAGAAGTTCAATCGCTTTTAAGCTTTGTACACTTAACGGCGCATGTTGTTTGCAGAGCTGTACAAGGCGGTGTCGAGCGAGGCGTCGCTGGGCGCGCTGGAAGTGGCGAGTCGCGTGGCGCTGCAGGCCAGCGAGCAGCTGCAGCACGGCGAGAACCACGCCGCGCTGTGTCAGCTGCAGCGGGACGTCGCCGGTACTCGTAGCGATACCACTGTCTTGTTGTGTCTAATCGTAACACGCTGGACGTACACTTTCCTATCTAGACATTAAAGTGTTAACAATTAATGTAGATACATAAAGGTTTTACCATAATTTTTTGATTTCTTTTATGTATAGCTATCCTAAATCAAGTAATTAAACCAAGAATATTATCCTGGAAATGTAATATTTTAAATCTCAGTTATATCGTTCTCAGGTTACGATAAAATACTGGTCGCTGAGAGAGAGTTTATCAGAATGGGCTGTGTATATAAACATTCGTCGAGAGGACTCCAACAGCGGATGCTATTCTTGGTGAGATATTGGATTTCATTCAAAGTCAAAAACTAACGTTATTTGCCGAAATCTGGACTTGAATAATAATTAGTTTGTACTGCTAGAATAGCGGAGATGGTAAAGTTTAATTTCTTTTAAAATAAAATCGATTTTGTACAAGGATATATTAAAGGATAATCTCTATATATATAAATTTTGTGTTATGTTGTTTAATCGTGATGAACTCGGATCTAATTATTTGATCTTAACGTTTTTTTTTTCAAAATGTGCTATTTTTTCAACTTAAAGGAGTCATGGTTTTTATTGACTATTTCCTTTTTTTTTTACTGCAAAATTAAGAAACGAATTATGCGTGCCGTGGCTACGCGTGGCCGGGTCTATTATTAATGACATATATTGTAAAGGTTTATGGACAATTGCTTATTGCTCACTTGTATTATTGTCAGGATACGATAAAATACTGGTTGCCGTCATAGGAACGTAAATTCACATGAGGAAACAAATAATAAATTCAAATCAAACGGAACAGGAATTACGCGATACGCACTGTCTCTCGTTCGGCTCGTTCGACTCGCTCATGTACGGGCACCACCCCGCTTGTACGTTTTCGTAACGAGAAGCTCGCGCAGCTCAAAGTTTTAAAAAGTATGAGAGCGCAGTACAGGTCGGTACAGTAGCGCGACGTACGCGGTGTGACTGGTGTGTCGTGTGCGCAGTTCACGGACGTGGCGCTGGTGACGTCACGCGGCGGCAGCACCTTCCGCGCGCACGCGGCGCTGGCGCTGCGGGGCCTGACCCTGCGTGCCTCGCACCTGCCGCACTCCTTCGAGCTCGCCGGTCAGTCGCACACCACACGTCGCCTCACCTCCGCAGATCACACACACACACTCCGCCTCACTTCCACAGATCACACACAATCCGCTTCATCTCCGCAGAACACACACACACTCCGCCTCACCTCCACAGATCACACACACAATCCGCATCACCTCCCCAGATCACACACACAATCCGCCTCACCTCCGCAGATCACACACACATTCCGCTTCACCTCCGTCGATTACACACACACTCCGCCTCACCTCCGCAGATCACACACACACCATCTCAACTCCGCAGAGCACACACACACTCCGTCTCAACTCCGCAGATCACACACACACACTCCGCCTCACCTCCACAGATCACATACAATCCGCTTCACCTCCGCAGATCACACACACACACACTCGCCTCCACACCCGCACACTCGCCTCCACACCCCACAGACCTACTAGAGTATTGCTAACTCGCAAAAAACTTCTTCAGGGTGTCTTGAGCCCGGTTGCATGAACCGACAACCATTGAAAGTCGACTGGGGTAACTTGCCTCCTTAGAATGTGATACACAACATTGTATTTTCTCATTATGATTGGTTGAGACACTGACACGTGATGACGCAATAATCGGTCTTCCAATCATGGTCATCCCTTAACCAATCACAAGAACACGATTCGATGTCGATACGATTTAGTGTGTTACCCCTTGAGCAGTTTCTTTACACTCGCCTATATAGCATACGAACACGTAGTAGGGTTAATCTCGCGTGTACACTACACAGTGAGAGCTTAAAAGACTTATTTAAGCTTTATGTATAAATTGAATGTTTATGAAATCCCCCACGTTACAGAAATTATTCCTAATGCAGGCAAGCAGTAGAAGTTCTTATTGCATACTAGCTTGTAAAACATCTGAATAATAATTATCGTCTATACTATTTAGCTAGATTATTTTGCCTATTATTTTTGAAATAAATTTATGTAAGAGTTGCTGTTCGCTATCCATACCCATGTCGCTAACAAATGATATGCTGTGTCAGTTCTACAATGATAAATAAATTGTGTAATAAAATGTACATATTTATCTACTAATTTTGTATCCTTAAGTAGATGTAGTGATCTACAGCGTCAAAATGGCGCCAATAATGAGGTTCCAAAACAAATTGTAGACCTTTGTGTATGACTGATGATATATCACATGAGATCAGCACAACATGATTGTACTCTACCCCTAAATATAGGTGCAATAAAGTTGAATATACTAAGATATAAAAGACTTTCGAAACCCGCTCATGGCTATCATTTGCTATTTAACATTCGCACTTTGTGTTCAGTCAACCCTTTGAAAAATTTAAACTGGCTCAGGTCTGTGTAAAGTTCTTGAAGACTCCATACGATGCATAAGAGGAATAACTCAAAGTAATATACGCGTGTTTGTAGGAGAAGACACAAACCTTATACTAAGCGCCCCCAACGAGAGCGAGTACAACGGCTGGTGCGACGCTCTTCAGCAGACAATAGAGCTGGCGCGGGAGCTGAACGCCGACGTCGACACAGAACTGACGCCTTACGAGCAAGAAATAGGTGAGAGCAAAGAAAATTTTACATATTTTTAGATTTTACCCCTAAATTTAATAGATTAACCATATCATTGATGTAATACGACGCACATGGCGTGTATTGTATTTTATTTCGATAATATCTGTGCTCTTAGCACATGATCATTTGTCGTGCAGAACTAATGTCAAATGCGTCATTAATAAATTATCGTCATTATATCTTCTATTCTGTGTTGTAGAAGGACACTTTTTTATTTAATTTTTTCGTATTTTTTTTTCAATAATTACTTAAAGAAAACGCTCAAAATATTATTTCGTTTAAAATTTAAACCATAGTATTATTGTAGGATTTCAAAACTGTCAGAAAAAGTATGATAATAATGGTATCCAGACCGATATTGGCCCACGACGACCAGGCTGTACGCTTGTCGAGGCACGGGTGTGAAACACCGCTATTAGCGGGAAGTTAAACTTCCTAACTGTGAGCTGCTATTGAGCATTTCTTGACGGAAAAGCTACATAATATTTTAGGACCCGACCTGGGGAGATAATTATCGAGCGCAATCTAATAATTTTTTAACACAGTTGTTGTGTAACGGTTATTTTATTTACAAACTGATCTTTTATAATTATCGGCGCCAACGTTGTGCGGGGATACGACTTGTTATTTTACGATTATGAATGCGACAGAGTCGAGTCAGTGCGGCGGCGGGGGCAGCGCGCTGGCTCAAGTGTGCTGGCACCGCGTGACGTCACTGGACCGCGGCCATCTGCACCTCGCCATGCGGGTACGTGCACCACACGCCGGGACATTGGTTACAATATCTAGTGTAATGTGTACACACTACAAACATTTTGTCTATAGACATTTATTAATCACATCGCTTCTGTTATTTTGGCTACAAAAGAAATTCTTCAATGATCGTCTCCATACATTGTGTAATAGTAGCTCCTTGAGTAGCTGGACCTCTAGAGAGTTCTCCTCCCGCTAAAGTAAAGTGTAGCTATGTATATGTATGTTGGCCAAATTGAGTCTGAACGATCTGCAGTAATAACTCAACACCAAGATAGCTCATTTAAAGATATGTTAAAGAATAAATTATTGGGAAAGTGGAAAAAGGGAACTTTACTGCGAGTGGGACCAGTTTCCACTACACAATTGCTTTTTAGATGTCTACGACTCACTTTCTTACACTTTGGGTGTCGCCGTCAGCTACTGCGATGTCTTAGCGGTCTAGAGCACTTCCCCGGATTGGAAGGGACGCAGGTTCGAATCCAGCTAGAATAGCTGAGCATATCAAATGCTAAAATACAGATAAAAATATCAAAGATATGTTTGTATAATTAATGTTATTCTTTGATACGCTTGTAACCAAAAATGTAGATTAGTCTCTTTTTTCTTTGACAGCCAATACCTGTCATCCATAATATATCCATCCATCCATCCATCAGCCTTTTAAAGTCCACTGCTGGACATAGGCCTCCCCAAGAATGGGGGATAGTGCCTTAATCGCCACGCTTGGCAGGCGGGTTAGCGATCGCAATGGATGTCGTTAATACTCGAAGGAGTGCTGCTGCCCACTCCCCCGGTATTCCCTCAGTCGACTCTTACGACTCCCATGGGTGGAAGGGGGTGTGCCAATTCTAAAGCCGGCCCCACACGGCTAATATATAAATTATGATAATGTTACAGACGCAACTATCAGGGTACCTGCTACGTAAGTTCAAGAAGTCTCCGGGCTGGCAGAAGCTTTGGGTAGTGTTCGCCGTGTTCACGCTCTTCTTTTATAAGAGTTGGCAGGACGATACTCCTCTGGCATCTTTACCTCTGCTCGGGTTAGTCCATCATAAATGTATACTATGTGCTTTATATACCCATCCTCCACCCTTTATGACATTTGACTTCAGTGGTATGGGGTCTCGGTATTTGGATAATAGTTTTCTTTAAGAAAGATGTGCTCTATCAATCAGATGGACCTGTGTTTGATGAAAGAAATCTTTCCTTCGCTTATATAAATATAATACTTTCTGATATTTAAGCGAATGTTACACATTATGAAATAAAACTACGTCTACAGATCGCGTTTACTGGCTATAACAGCCATGGACGTCTAACATCTAAGACTGCCCATAATCGTGAATGCTGTAAAGTATTTGAAATATCGGGCTTGTAGGAAATCAAGTAAACGCGATAGATTCCGTAAACGTAGTTTTATTTTATAATCATATAATGTTGTGTTGTTCATATAATGTTTTGACGGGCCTTGTGGCGTAGTCGGTAGTGTAACCGACTTCCGTGCACGAGGTCGTGGGTTCGATTCCCACTCAGGACAATTATTTGTATGATGAACACAGATATATGTACTGCGTCTGGGTGTTTTCTATGTATTATGTATGTATTTGCAAAAGAAAAGTAGTATACGTATTATATCCGTAATCTGGTACCCATAGCACAAGCGTTAAGCTTAGTTTGGGACCAGAGAACGTTGTGTGAACAAACGTCCGCGAATATTTATAAAAATGTCCGCGAATATTTATTTCGTTTAGTGAGTTGGCAGGACTTAGCGCCATATTTGGACATATATATAAACTCCCTAATTCTTCTTCATCTTCCTTCTCTATCTTCCTTTGTCTCTTACTTTTTAAACACATTCCTTGGTGTTGGTACGCGAGTGGTAGTGGTGGTCTACTTACCATCATGCATAATGTATACTTGTAAGCCACCCTTTTTGCATGAAAAAATAAAGATACTAGTTGTTTTTAGCAAGTTTTATCCAAAGATACACATTTCTCACTTCAGGTACGGCGTAGAATCACCGACACCAGACGACGGCATTGACAAGGAATTTGTGTTCAAACTGCAGTTCAAGAATCACGTCTACTTCTTTAGAGCAGACAGCCAGTATACATTTAATAGGTGTTATATATTTTTTTGGTATTGTTATTGTAATGTACGATGGTCCGTGGACAGAGTTACAGGCAGTCGTTGGATGCTAGCGGCTTAGGACCACTCGTTATAGCACTCTCTTGGGGAAGCCTTTTTTTATTGCTAATGATGGCAGAAGAGCCACGTCCAACCTGATGGTATGTGGTAACCGTCGCTCAAGGACTCAATTATACCGAGAGTATTGTCAAGCCGCTGCTCACCATTTCATTTCTCAGATATGAAATCAACGAATTAATGGCTATCTTCTGCTATAGCTAAAACACATTGACGTATTTCATGACCGGTGGTACCGACCCGTTCGGGCCCAGTCCTCTCACATGTCTCACTGCCCCAGCCCTACCACCACTAATAGCCCTATATCCAGCAGTGGACGATAGAATGCTTGAGATAGATGGATGGATGATAGACATGGGAATGGATGCAGTGTGGTGACAGTACTCGCATGTAATCTTCTCCTCGCTACACTGTCCGCCACCGCCGTCCCGTAGCTAGACAGCTCGCCAGAGTACATTGTTTGTTTCATTTTCGTTATGTATCAAAGAGTTAATTAAACAGAGAGTGACAATGTAATACAGTTCCATATTGATTGTTATTTCCCATGTTGAAGTTGTTTTAAGTTCTTTGAAACCACGAGTATGTGCGTTGCTCGATTAAGGAATACGTCGTGAGGAAATCTGCATGGGCCGAGAAATTTTCTCGAGGGTTTGTGAAGCCTGCCAACGCCTAAATCCCTCAGTCTGAGAGGAGATCGTTGCCCAATAAAGGGAGCAATAATGGGTGCCAAAAAGGCGGCTTTTAATCTAATAACTTAGGGATAGTCCATAAATTATGGGATGGTTTTAGCATTTTTTAAAAAACCTTCCCCTCCCCTGGTGATTGTGAATAACTACCCAAAATCTCGTGTATTTTTTTAGTACAAAGTATGTTAAAAAATCTGAATATTATATTTATCTATGACTGCAGTGAAGTCGGAGTGGCTTAGATACCGGCCTCCTCCCACACAGTATAACTCTTTGTGTAAACCACAAATGGTTGTTCTGAGTCTTTTTTTTTGTCCGTGAAAATGTATGTTTATAATTTCCCCCGCGATCCAAGGGTTATTGCTTAGCGTAGGGTGTTGTCTTGTCTTAAAAAAAATACAGGTAAGTATAATCTAATTCAAGCTCACACGCCGATTTTCGGTTGTTCAGATATCTCGCGTTCAACGACAAATAAATACACGTGATTTTTCTCACAACATCCCTACTCTCCCTCCTTGCGTTTTTTTGTGTTTTTGTCGAACGCCCTCCCCTCCCCTTTCGAGCCTCACGTGATTAATGACCGACGCCTTATAAAGTCATAATATAACTACTATATTAATTCTCTCACAGATGGACGGAGGTTCTCCAAACTGCGATGGTGCGTCCCGTCTCCAATTAGCAATACTTAATTTATTTAGCTAATCTCTCATCTCAGTGTACATAATGTAAACAAAATTTATTGAATGAGTATAACATTGGTGCCATATCATTGTGCCCCATATATTTTATATTTTTATACGATTTTACAAGCGTTTACAACATATAACGATATGATTAAATTATCTCGTTATTTTTGGTAGCTGTTTATATAAATACATCTTAAAATATATACAGTTGGATAATTTTAGCCAGTCAGCAGTTCGGGCATATTTATCTGCTTAGTGGACTATCGGTAAGTGTATGCCTGCTGATAGTTTGCTGAGAAAATATTGAAAGTTATCGTGTAAGCATGTTATTTGTACATCGACCGGCCTCAAATCGTAATGTTTGCACTTACATGCATACTTTAACTCTATTAAGGGCTTGACGAAATCTGCCTAAAAGGCCCGAAACTCAGTGGTCTGCGGTGGGCAAAAATATAACTATTTCAAAATGTTACTCAAATATCTTAAAATTGTGAAAATTATTATATAAATGATGATCGTTTAGCATGTATGAATGAATGTATCTTATGATCGATATTATTATATCGCAATTAATTGTGTTGTGTGATAGATATTATTTAATTAATTACGTATGAAGCAAAGAGCTCTTGCCTGTATTTATTGTATGTGTTTGTGTAGAATTAGTCAGAATTTGTTGGTAATTTATTAATAGGTGAAAGATTGGTACTGCACCGTTGAAACATATTGTACAAATATTATTATCATTAGCTTAATCTAAAATGATCACGCATCAATGCTATTATTTAAAACAAGAACATAGTTTACTTGAAAATTATTCATGCAAATTTAATGATAGTCATATAATATTTCATGTGCAATTGTATTTCTTTTAGGTTTTGTGATCAAATTGTATTTTACAAATGACAATAAGGATAATACTAATAAGATTGTATTGTTAATAGCTCATTTTATATTAGATAATATATTTATAGTACAGTCTAGATAATTGTGGAAGATAATTATGAGTCTGGATGAAAGCAATAATCATTTTTACATGTTTTAGATAGTGTAGGTTCCAATAGATTGAGGTTAAGCTAACATTTTGTATGTTATCTTAAAAATAATTTCCAAAATGTTTGTCGGCTGTGTTTTCTAGACTTTTATTAAACCTTTAAGTAATATCTTTGAAATAACCTGATTTTTAATCCGAAAATATTTTTGCAAACAAAGAAATTGACGTTTCTGAGATTATAAACCTTATCCGTAAGGGACAATTTTGTAAAATAGTTATATTTAGAATAAATTAAATTAATAATTGACTTATGTAGTACAATCAATTGAACAGTTTTATATTTTAATCAATTTATTATGTTGTACTGATGACCTACCATCACATTATCATGTATCATTAGTATGGCATCACATTAGTGCAATTCTCTACTTTTTTAAAAGGCATATTATATTAATTATGTGCATGCACATATGTGTAAAATAAAATGTCAAATATTCTTCTAAAAGACGCTTATGCGTGTCGGTCACGTTCCCAATAAAATAACAGAAAAGTAAAAAACAAAGTGTTATGGGCGCACGCCATGCATCATCTTTTTAACAAACCGTAATTCGAAAAATAAATTTCGACATGTAGAATAATTTTTCGTTGGAATTTGTGTTGCATTTATTTGAAATTGTTTATTTGAAATTAAAAAAAAAATATTTAGTTTTTTTTATATATATTTTTAGCATTTGACATGCTTAGCCATATACCTACATTAAACACAAAGTGGAAACTGTGAAATCGAAAATAACAGTCACGAACAGGATTCGAACCTGCATCTCCTGGATACCGTCCAGATGCTTTGCCAATTCAGCCATTGTGACAACTGCTCTCGACTGCTAATTTCGATAACACATTAATACATAACGTCCTGGGTGACGCCTGCGCCATCTGTCGGAAGTATTTACATACATTATACCGACCAGGTAAACTTAATTTTTCAATTAAGGTTTTTACCTAATAATCACGCAGCCCTATAAATATTTAGATTTATTTATATATTTTTAGCATTTGACATGCTTAGCCTATACATTAAACACAAAGTGGAGTCACCCAGGACGTTACGTATGAATGTGTTATCGAAATTAGCAGTCAAGAGCAGTTGTCACGATGGCTGAATTGGCAAAGCATCTGGACGGTATCCAGGAGATGCAGGTTCAAATCCTGTTCGTGACTATTATTTTCGAATTCACATTTTCCACTTTGTGTTTAATAAATATTTTTGTATACATTGGTCACAACTTTATAAAAATATTTTCCTATTAAAAATCAGGGTGTTTATGAATGACTGAAAGTGAACTATGGCTGTATAATGTGGTGGCAGATTAAGAATACAATGACGCGTCACCCATCTTATGGGTGTCGGGAAACACGATTAACATACATAGTGTAGGGTTACATGGCTTTTATTTTTTTACATAAAATTTTCCGCAGAATACTGTTGGGAAAATATCACCATAGGTAAATAGTTGATATTTTAATATTAAGTTACTGTGTTAACTAGATCGATGGAAGAGTGTCTTACAGATGATGGTACACATTATCTTCTATGGTTAAATTATAACGTTATGAATGGCACATGAATGAACGATTTTGATCGTATTGCAGTAAAGAAGCAGTATGATTTATCGAAAATCTTAATAGCAATACACTTGGTGACCAACAATTTTGGAATACCACAGGAAATTAAGGTTATACCGAGTTTTTATTTGGGTTGTTCCCAAATTTTATCACGTTTATCACGTATTTTTTAACACGAAAATGGATTGGAAGCAAAATTTATTTATTAAATTTATGATATAATTTATGTGAATAATATATAAAAATAATATTTTAATTTTTATTCTTAATATGGACAAAATTCGTTATCATTTTAATATGTCCATGTCTGATGAGCAAGATACGTGCAGTGAGAGATTATTGTATTAGAGAATAGGAGATAAGAAGGAATAGGGAGTGGGTTTGTGGCTCAGGCGCTTCCACTCACCAAATGAAGCGCATATCTGCTGTTACTTTACGCTGGTATTCTGTGAGAAGATACGGGTTCTTTTTCGTCTACAATTAAAATTTTTAATGACCCAAGAAATTAAAGTCCCAAGCAAGTTTTACGATAGCTCAATTGTCAGAATGTCTGCAATAGTAATCCTGGAGACTCAAGTACAAATATCTGCTCGTAGGTCATTGTTTTGGCGCATTAGTGGTGGCAAATATATGTATAAAAAATATCTCATGTTGTTTTGGCGCATTGTTTCAAATGTAATTCAGTAAAAAATATAGAAAAATAAAAAACACTTAAATTCCTTTGTTGTTTTATTTAGAGTTCGTCTAAAATGTTAAAAATGTACTTAAAAGTAATTTGGCTTGTTTATATTAATCATAAAGGCCTGTTGCAGCATATCTAACACATATACTAACTGTTGACAATTACCACGATGTACAATAATACTAAAGGTTATAAGAATAAATATTTTTAGGGAAATCTAACATATTAATGGTGAATGATGATATGATTATGGAATCATGAATGAAAATTCGAGAAAAACATGATTTTGCAGTCTTTTTAATAGATACGACTAAAGAGAAAGTGCTTAAAAAATGGTTGACAATCAGGGACAAAGCTACTATACTGTTTAGTCTTACTCATGTAAAAAACTTAAATTTTCTTTGTTGCTGACAGGCTTCAACAAATGTTAAAATATATTTTAGATAATCTGATTAGGCCTACATTATAAAATCAGATCTTTAACATTGTTGAATAAAATTTACTTAATGTATTTAAATGCTTTCTGAGATCAACATAATCTTTGGCATAGGTACTGATCTACGGATTAAAGTGGCACATTGAATCACTAACTATAGTTACACGAAGTTTGACTCCTTAATAACGTAAGTGTTATAACTAATAAGCATGTATAGTCGCCAGTCAGAACTGATAGGTCTAATGCCTAATCCGCTACTCATTGGATTTAAACAGAAAAAAAATATATAAGGATAAGCAAACTACAAATATTTGTCTATTTTGTATTATATGAAACTTTTAAAAGAAAAAGTGCAAGCTATAATAAAATAATAGAGTCTGTCCGGTCTTTAACGATATCTATAACCTTAAATCAATTGACGTTAGAGATATCAAAGTACCATACATTTTAATAGTTTTCTATAGCGTTAACGATCATAGAATGGAACTTGGCTAGGCCCACAGTTGTTAATTGAAGTAAGCGTTTGTTTTTTCTAAGAACACTCGCCGGAACGAGTTCTTGCATTTGAGATTACACAAGCTTGGAGTGAACATTCAACATGACTTTTAATGTACGGTTAGTAAATAACGTACTAATTGTGCTGCATGTCACGTTTCGTATTAGCTTGTCGCTGGTACCTATTTTTTATTAGCTCCTAAATAAACCTTAAATTACTATGTAAAATACATCCGTATTTTTAAACCAAACTTTCCCCATTTATGGTCTATAAAGGTTTGGTCCCTTACTTAGAGTTTATCAGCTATGACTGACTCTATAAAAATATCATACAGTATTTACATTTTCAGCTTAAAGTAATACTCATAATAAAATAGATAATCACGTAGGTAAATACTACACATTGTGCCACCGATAATAAATATTTTAATCTAAAACATTAAGACAATAAAATTATATTATAATAGTATAAATAAAATCATAAATAATAAATATTATATGAATAAATTGATTCAAAAAAGGTTAAATTGTGTACAATATGTATGTACGCACATTATTTATTAAGTTATATACTTTATAACTTTTTGTGCTAGATGTTTACTTGTGTAGTATATAATGTATAAAACTTACTATATCCATATTATTATACACTCATCTAACTGTAGGGCTAAGTTTTTCGTATCCTTGATGATTCGACTGAGTTGCATCAGCCGTATCCACGAGAGATGTTACATGGTACGTAAAAACAAACTAGACCAAAATTTATTATATAGGTTTAACAATATATTTTCCAAAACATTTTTATTAGTCCCATGATCTCTTATATATTAGAAAAATAATAGTTTATCGGCTATTTATCTATTTTTTTTTAATTATCGTTGATTGAGTTAGCTAAATGATTCAAACACAGCTGCGCTGCTGACTTGGTAAATTATAATAAAACATGTTGCACAATTTAAGATTGGTCTTTGGTAGAATATCCCTACCTCCCTACTATTTTTCTTGATTATAACTGTTGATTTTAGTAGACAGTGTCCGTGCCTTAAATGTTGCCAACGTAATTATGAATTCCGTACAGTAAATTACTGACAATGCATATTTCCATCTCAAATATGAGAAAAATATCCACTTATGTTGTCCTACATTCTAGTAGAGAGAACGTCACCGTTTTCCTTTTCGTCGTTTTCTATGATTTCTTTGTTCTTTTTCTTTCTGAAGAAGGAGGCCGCGGTACTGGACCTTATGCGGAAGGAACCCATCAGGCCGTTCCCGAAGGTCGGGGTTGATCCTTCGTTCGGTTGTTCTTGGATCTTTGGGGATTTATCCCTAGGGCGTGTCCGAAGAGAGAAACTAGACGTGTGCAGTCGAGTCCCTGTAATAAAATAATATGTTTCTTTAATTCTTTATTGTACACACACATGAGTAAATAGATAAAGTACAATAAATATAAATGATGTACAAAGGCGAGCTTAGTTCAGTACTGAATTTTCTACCAGCAAACCCTTAAAGTAGTAGAGGATTATCTAACACACAAAGAGTAAAGAAGTGTACAACACAAGAAAAGTAAATATTTGATTTATTATAAACTACATAGGTAAATACAAATAAATAAATAAACATACACCTGAGTATATATATATATATAGATGTATAATGATGTGAATATATATCAATATACTAAATATATACTTATTGACAGTTAACAAGCGATAGAAAATGATCTTTTAATTTCGTCTTGAAAACGCACACAGACGTGCTTTCGCGTATATTTTGAGGAAGATTATTCTAGAGCCGAACTGCTTGGACCGTAAAAGAGCCATTGTACCGACTAGAATTGTGAATAGGAGTGCATCATAAGAGAGAAGAAGAAGTGCGGCAGGGTTTACCCCGAGGAACAACATACTCGAAGCGGTCACGCAGGTAGGAAGGGGAATTAGGATTGTGTAGAATAGAAAAAAGGAAGGAGAGAATGTGAGAATCCCGTCGCTGCCGAATAGGCAGCCTCTAATTTTATACGATACTCAGTGACGTGATCGTATTTACGGAGACCGAAAATGAAACGGATGCCTAAATTTTGCAGACGTTAGAGTTTATTAAGATGTTCCTCCTTGGCATCCAGGAAACAGATATCAGCATAATCTAGTAGTGGTAGAAAGAGGGACGGTGCAAGCATAACTTTGGTTTGAAATGTTTCTTATGATTAGGTATATTTACTTGCGTAAAAATTCGCTTCAGAAGGCTACATGGGTTTATCTTTATGAGAGTTGTCGTAACGTACCTGAGAAGGAGTTCCTATGTTTTTTGTTTGTTTGTTTAACCGGGCTAATTTCTGGAACTACCAGGCCGTTTTAAAATCTTGTTGTAAATGATAGTCACACTCCTGAGGAATAGCTTACTTAATCCAGCACTAGGCAACACCTCTGCTAGGCTTTGATACTGATTTTTGTTAATGGATTCAAACCGATTTTATTGCAACGACACAAAAGAAAGCGGGGGTCGCCTGCTACCATAAGTAATAGAAGGTGTAGAGCGACCTGTGTGCTTGTGCAGCGGCGCGTGCGCGTGTCCAGTGGGCGTGTGCGGCGCGGACGCAGTGGCGGGCGCGGGCGGCGGGGAGCGCCTGCTATCATAAATAATAGAAGGTGTAGAGCGACCTGTGTGCTTGTGCGGCGGCGCGTGCGCGTGTCCAGTGGGCGTTTGCGGCGCGGACGCAGGGGCGGGCGCGGGCGGCGGGGAGCGCCTGCTATCATAAATAATAGAAGGTGTAGAGCGACCTGTGTGCTTGTGCGGCGGCGCGTGCGCGTGTCTAGTGGGCGTTTGCGGCGCGGACGCAGAGGCGGGCGCGGGCGGCGGGGAGCGCCTGCTATCATAAATAATAGATGAAGGTGTAGAGCGACCTGTGTGCTTGTGCGGCGGTGCGTGCGCGTGTCCAGTGGGCGTTTGCGGCGCGGACGCAGAGGCGGGCGCGGGCGGCGGGGAGCGCCTGCTATCATAAATAATAGAAGAAGGTGTAGAGCGACCTGTGTGCTTGTGCGGCGGCGCGTGCGCGTGTCCAGTGGGCGTTTGCGGCGCGGACGCAGAGGCGGGCGCGGGCGGCGGGGAGCGCCTGCTATCTTAAATAATAGAAGAAGGTGTAGAGCGACCTGTGTGCTTGTGCGGCGGCGCGTGCGCGTGTCCAGTGGGCGTTTGCGGCGCGGACGCAGAGGCGGGCGCGGGCGGCGGGGAGCGCCTGCTATCATAAATAATAGAAGAAGGTGTAGAGCGACCTGTGTGCTTGTGCGGCAGCGCGTGCGCGTGTCCAGTGGGCGTTTGCGGCGCGGACGCAGAGGCGGGCGCGGGCGGCGGGGAGCGCCTGCTATCATAAATAATAGAAGAAGGTGTAGAGCGACCTGTGTGCTTGTGCGGCGGCGCGTGCGCGTGTCCAGTGGGCGTTTGCGGCGCGGACGCAGAGGCGGGCGCGGGCGGCGGGGAGCGCCTGCTATCATAAATAATAGAAGAAGGTGTAGAGCGACCTGTGTGCTTGTGCGGCGGCGCGTACGCGTGTCCAGTGGGCGTTTGCGGCGCGGACGCAGAGGCGGGCGCGGGCGGCGGGGAGCGCCTGCTATCATAAATAATAGAAGAAGGTGTAGAGCGACCTGTGTGCTTGTGCGGCGGCGCGTGCGCGTGTCCAGTGGGCGTTTGCGGCGCGGACGCAGAGGCGGGCGCGGGCGGCGGGGAGCGCCTGCTATCATAAATAATAGAAGAAGGTGTAGAGCGACCTGTGTGCTTGTGCGGCGGCGCGTGCGCGTGTCCAGTGGGCGTTTGCGGCGCGGACGCAGGGGCGGGCGCGGGCGGCGGGGAGCGCCTGCTATCATAAATAATAGAAGAAGGTGTAGAGCGACCTGTGTGCTTGTGCGGCGGCGCGTGCGCGTGTCCAGTGGGCGTTTGCGGCGCGGACGCAGGGGCGGGCGCGGGCGGCGGGGAGCGCCTGCTATCATAAATAATAGAAGAAGGTGTAGAGCGACCTGTGTGCTTGTGCGGCGGCGCGTGCGCGTGTCCAGTGGGCGTTTGCGGCGCGGACGCAGGGGCGGGCGCGGGCGGCGGGGAGCGCCTGCTATCATAAATAATAGAAGAAGGTGTAGAGCGACCTGTGTGCTTGTGCGGCGGCGCGTGCGCGTGTCCGGTGGGCGTGTGCGGCGCGGAGGCGGAGGCGGGCGCGGGCGGCGGGGAGCGCCTGCTATCATAAATAATGGAAGAAGGTGTAGAGCGACCTGTGTGCTTGTGCGGCGGCGCGTGCGCGTGTCCAGTGGGCGTTTGCGGCGCGGACGCAGAGGCGGGCGCGGGCGGCGGGGAGCGCCTGCTATCATAAATAATAGAAGAAGGTGTAGAGCGACCTGTGTGCTTGTGCGGCGGCGCGTGCGCGTGTCCAGTGGGCGTTTGCGGCGCGGACGCAGGGGCGGGCGCGGGCGGCGGGGAGCGCCTGCTATCATAAATAATAGAAGAAGGTGTAGAGCGACCTGTGTGCTTGTGCGGCGGCGCGTGCGCGTGTCCAGTGGGCGTTTGCGGCGCGGACGCAGGGGCGGGCGCGGGCGGCGGGGAGCGCCTGCTATCATAAATAATAGAAGAAGGTGTAGAGCGACCTGTGTGCTTGTGCGGCGGCGCGTGCGCGTGTCCAGTGGGCGTTTGCGGCGCGGACGCAGGGGCGGGCGCGGGCGGCGGGGAGCGCCTGCTATCATAAATAATAGAAGAAGGTGTAGAGCGACCTGTGTGCTTGTGCGGCGGCGCGTGCGCGTGTCTGGTGGGCGTGTGCGGCGCGGAGGCGGAGGCGGGCGCGGGCGGCGGGGAGCGCCTGCTATCATAAATAATAGAAGAAGGTGTAGAGCGACCTGTGTGCTTGTGCGGCGGCGCGTGCGCGTGTCCAGTGGGCGTTTGCGGCGCGGACGCAGGGGCGGGCGCGGGCGGCGGGGAGCGCCTGCTATCATAAATAATAGAAGAAGGTGTAGAGCGACCTGTGTGCTTGTGCGGCGGCGCGTGCGCGTGTCCGGTGGGCGTGTGCGGCGCGGAGGCGGAGGCGGGCGCGGGCGGCGGGGAGCGCCTGCTATCATAAATAATAGAAGAAGGTGTAGAGCGACCTGTGTGCTTGTGCGGCGGCGCGTGCGCGTGTCCAGTGGGCGTTTGCGGCGCGGACGCAGGGGCGGGCGCGGGCGGCGGGGAGCGCCTGCTATCATAAATAATAGAAGAAGGTGTAGAGCGACCTGTGTGCTTGTGCGGCGGCGCGTGCGCGTGTCCGGTGGGCGTGTGCGGCGCGGAGGCGGAGGCGGGCGCGGGCGGCGCGGCGCGCGCGTCGCTGCGGCGCACCACCAGCGACTGCGACGTGCGCCGCCGGCCCCCCGCGTCCGCCTCGCTGCTCGTGCTGCCGGGGCAACACGGACTATTAGTCAGGGTAACCTTGTACAACACAGTACCTACACCCTACTCGGGTGGGAATTTGTATTACGTAAAACAATTTCATGAATTTACGAAATATTTCCAATAATAGGCTAATAGTAAAACCGAGGACTCGCTTCGAGGAGGAGGAAGATTTATTTATAAAGATGAAGAAAGCATCGTGAAGAATCCTGCACGCCTCAGAGATTTTCTCGACGACTAGTGAAGTCTGCAAACCTACACTGGGCTGGCCTGGTGAACTATGGCCTAAACCTCTCTCGCTCTCAAAAGAAACTCGTGCCCAACAGGTAATAATGAATTATAAAAACAAAAATATTATTTTAGCGGTGCTTAAAGTTGGTCCCTCCGTATTAGAAAAGCGCAACATCAATACTAGTCCAGGAGCCGCCGCCTATTTTTTTTAGTGAATAGTTGTAAGTAGGTTCTGTTCGATGAGACACGCAAATTTTTCTCAGCTAAAAATGTCGATAGAGGTAGCTATTAAAGTATCCGTGGAATCGAAAACTTCCAAGCGTGGGAAAGAGAAAAAGTACCACTAAATTTGTAGGACTATATGGCTATTTCATTATTCAAATATTGACAAAGCTGCATTG
Organism: Leucoma salicis; assembly: GCA_948253155.1. NCBI lineage: Eukaryota > Metazoa > Arthropoda > Insecta > Lepidoptera > Erebidae > Leucoma > Leucoma salicis. The sequence goes on along the minus strand of OX411805.1, from coordinate 5,531,523 downwards.
AAAAACTCACATGGTTAATAATTAGAATGACCTCTTTATTTATATTTGTCTCTATATTTGTAGTGGAGCACGCTCCGGTCAAACTACCCATTTTGTAGGACAATTGTTATTCCGAGTTTATTATCCAATTATCTTAACATTTAAACTTACTGTTAGTCAGAAAATATCGACACCCCACCTAATCGAAATGTTTTATACCTGCGCACTTTATTAGCTACCTCTATTGAGATTTTTCACATAGAAAAACTTGGGCGCCTACTCACAAAGATTGAACCTGTTATTAATCACTTAAAAAATAGGCGGCGTCTCCTGGACTGGACTATCATCTTATTCTAAACAAAATACATTAGACACATGATAGTAAATATTGTGTGCGGCCATACTTAGTTCTCTGGCGCCTGGTCTTAGCCCGACGCAGATCCCGCGGCCGCTGCGAGCTGCTGGGCGCCGTGCGCGCACGAGACGAGCGCATGCTGCCGCCGTGTTCCGCTGTGCAAAGTATCACATTAAATTAGCATGTTCGCGTTTAAAAAAACGGAGTACCATTGAAACCAAACACGAATCTTTGCATGTTATTGGGTTTTTAAATGTAGATAAAGGCACCTATTGAAGCTCCAGGACGATCGTTGCGGTGTTACAGTCCGCACTACATATCCTGGGTCTACAACGCCCCAGGTTAGTAGGTAGTTTTAGTTACCTTTTTTTTGTTTAGGCGGGAAAAAATGTACCTAACCGCACATCCCGTCCTTCGGGGCAATAAACAGGGTAGTGTGGGGCCCTCACCCACTAAAGAACCCGTCGTGTGCCGTGTGGTGTTCTTGGAACGAATCTGCGAAACAGCCGCCCCCATTTCCGACGATCTCCGCCCGTCGTAGGAATAGGCCCTCGACCACCTCGGTGAGGAGGCTGGGCTGAAGGGTCTCAGTGAGAGGGGGGCCCTGGGTGCGGAGCTTATTCAGCGCCGCACGTTACGGGCGACCCCAGGGGTCACGGTTGAGACCATCCAGCATCCTGCCTTTTCTCGGTTTTGGCGCGGCAGATGGCCAGCTTGAACTCGGCCCGCGAAGTGCGGTACGCCTCTTACAGCTTGCCCTCCCGCTCCCTATCGCGGTTGCGCCGCCGACTGCGGGTGTAGGACCTCCGGGCACGAATACGCGCAGCACGGAGGTCCGCCAGCTCCTGGGACCACCAGTAGTAACATCCACCCCCTCGGTTAGGGTTGGTGAGGACAGCCACGATTGAACGATGGCTGCCTCCGCCAGTAGGTCCCTATCCAGCCTGCCCACAGCCCACCGCGGGAACGCAGGAGTTCTGCGCGCCACGTGACCCCTACTGGGGCCCCGAAGGGACCGGGAGACCTCAATCCGGATATACCGATGATCGGACAAGGTCTCAAACTCCTCCAGGACACACCAGTTCCCCACTCGTGCTGCGACGTCGGAGCTAGCGAACGAAAGGTCCACTATCGACCCACCCCATTGCCGCACACACGTGTTGACGGAGCCTCTGTTTAGTAAACAGAGGCCTGTCGCCGCTGCCCACTCTAGTACCGCCGCCCCGCGGGCGCCCGGACTTCGGTTGCGGCGCTGCTCAGCCAGCGCCGTCTTCGCCTTGCAGGTAACTTTTCCCTGCCCCTTGGGCGGTGCAGCCGCAGCCGCGGAGTAGTTGCTTACGCGGCCGCCCTGACTGGGCAGCGGCGTTGAGCCTGAAGGTGGTGCGACCTTCTTGTCCGCGGCCAATGCTGGATGGAGCCTTGGCTCCGGCGGCAACCTAGCGCTTACGGAGCCGATGCTTACGTCATAGACCACGTTGACGCAATCCATTACCTGGCGCATCTGCTCCTCCGTCAGAAGACCAGGGGCCGGAGGCTCCACGCTCACCGTTGTGGCAGAGGCTCCCGGCCTAGCCTTGGCAAGCTGGGCTCGCTGGCTGGCCAGCTCCTTCCGGAGCTCTGCTACCTCCATCTCGAGACGCTTGCAGTGCTTGCAACTCCTTCTTTTTTTTCTCTTCATTGGCGTTGAGTGCTCCCCCCATATACTTGGAGCAGACAGAGCCGGTTTTGGGACTCGTCTCTGTGAGGGATTCCCAGGTGCGTTGCACCCGGGACCCTCCTGGGGACTTGTAGTATTTTTATTCTTCGCCATTGTTGTTTAAGGCTTAAGTGCTTTGACTATGGTGGTGCCGCCCTCGCGACTGGATACCCCCCAGCCATTCATCCCTCGCCGGGCGGCAGAGCTTGGATTGGGGTAATTTTTTATAGGGGTTTCTTTCCCCGTGGGTGGAAGACCCCCGGTCCTGTCTCTTCAGAATTACGGGTCGGGCCGAACGGTGGTCTGCATCAGACCGTGCCCACCACCCGCAAGGCAAGTGGTGAGCCCGTCACCCCTCTGGCTAAAAGCCCCGTCTCCGTCTCCCGGGGCCGGGGCGGTCACTATGGCCCCGCTGGTGCTCCATGACAGACGTTCGGCCCACTGCAGGCACTGCATAGGGGCCGAAGCCACTCGGGCTGAAAGCCCCGTCTACGGGGACGGGAGGTCACTGTGACCCCGCTGTCCCCACCCCAGGGTCGGGGGGCCACTATGACTCTGCTGACCATCCACGGCGGACGTCTGGCCTATCCACTGTGCCCTCTGCTAACCAGAGGGACACGCGGAGACCCGTCCCCTGCCGGGATTTAGCCGCCGGCACGATAGTGCTGACGTTGCCCGGGGTGCACCACGCGGAGGTATCCCGACCCGCACCCCAGTTTTAGTTACCGTAGGGTAATCGGCAAATTCCAGTATTTTATACGCAATTTATCGTTAATTTGATGCGGTGCTCACGGAATAAATGTCCAACGAGATTTAAATTAATGGAATTTTGGAACATACATTGCAGGTTTGCTTCCAAATAAACTATAACAAATAAGTAATACAGTCAAAAATTGCGCTCATTCTAATTCACCGTCACATATAGCATACTCTGAGTATCTATCTATTGTCGCACTTTGCCTACTAACTGTAAATAGGTATAGGTAAGTTACATCAAACTATAAGCTGTTCATAGGCGTATAGTATTTCGCATGATTGACAGTAGTACCTACTTCGCCTAACTTCCCTAGGCAAGCACTACTAAGAAAGAAATAGTTTTAGAGGTATATTTTTAGTGAAAACTTAGAAGAGTCAGTGGAGTAGTGAGTAGTACAAGTGACTCACTGTTGTCGGTGGAGTCGAGCGGGTGCGTGTAGATGCGCTTGCGTGCCTGCAGCATGGTGTACACGAGCGCGGCCAGCGAGCGAGTAGTGAGTAGTACAAGTGACTCACTGTTGTCGGTGGAGTCGAGCGGGTGCGTGTAGATGCGCTTGCGTGCCTGCAGCATGGTGTACACGAGCGCGGCCAGCGAGCGAGTAGTGAGTAGTACAAGTGACTCACTGTTGTCGGTGGAGTCGAGCGGGTGCGTGTAGATGCGCTTGCGTGCCTGCAGCATGGTGTACACGAGCGCGGCCAGCGAGCGAGTAGTGAGTAGTACAAGTGACTCACTGTTGTCGGTGGAGTCGAGCGGGTGCGTGTAGATGCGCTTGCGTGCCTGCAGCATGGTGTACACGAGCGCGGCCAGCGAGCGAGTAGTGAGTAGTACAAGTGACTCACTGTTGTCGGTGGAGTCGAGCGGGTGCGTGTAGATGCGCTTGCGTGCCTGCAGCATGGTGTACACGAGCGCGGCCAGCGAGCGAGTAGTGAGTAGTACAAGTGACTCACTGTTGTCGGTGGAGTCGAGCGGGTGCGTGTAGATGCGCTTTCGTGCCTGCAGCATGGTGTACACGAGCGCGGCCAGCGAGCGAGTAGTGAGTAGTACAAGTGACTCACTGTTGTCGGTGGAGTCGAGCGGGTGCGTGTAGATGCGCTTGCGTGCCTGCAGCATGGTGTACACGAGCGCGGCCAGCGAGCGAGTAGTGAGTAGTACAAGTGACTCACTGTTGTCGGTGGAGTCGAGCGGGTGCGTGTAGATGCGCTTGCGTGCCTGCAGCATGGTGTACACGAGCGCGGCCAGCGAGCGAGTAGTGAGTAGTACAAGTGACTCACTGTTGTCGGTGGAGTCGAGCGGGTGCGTGTAGATGCGCTTGCGTGCCTGCAGCATGGTGTACACGAGCGCGGCCAGCGAGCGAGTAGTGAGTAGTACAAGTGACTCACTGTTGTCGGTGGAGTCGAGCGGGTGCGTGTAGATGCGCTTGCGTGCCTGCAGCATGGTGTACACGAGCGCGGCCAGCGAGCGAGTAGTGAGTAGTACAAGTGACTCACTGTTGTCGGTGGAGTCGAGCGGGTGCGTGTAGATGCGCTTTCGTGCCTGCAGCATGGTGTACACGAGCGCGGCCAGCGAGCGAGTAGTGAGTAGTACAAGTGACTCACTGTTGTCGGTGGAGTCGAGCGGGTGCGTGTAGATGCGCTTGCGTGCCTGCAGCATGGTGTACACGAGCGCGGCCAGCGAGCGAGTAGTGAGTAGTACAAGTGACTCACTGTTGTCGGTGGAGTCGAGCGGGTGCGTGTAGATGCGCTTGCGTGCCTGCAGCATGGTGTACACGAGCGCGGCCAGCGAGCGAGTAGTGAGTAGTACAAGTGACTCACTGTTGTCGGTGGAGTCGAGCGGGTGCGTGTAGATGCGCTTGCGTGCCTGCAGCATGGTGTACACGAGCGCGGCCAGCGAGCGAGTAGTGAGTAGTACAAGTGACTCACTGTTGTCGGTGGAGTCGAGCGGGTGCGTGTAGATGCGCTTGCGTGCCTGCAGCATGGTGTACACGAGCGCGGCCAGCGAGCGAGTAGTGAGTAGTACAAGTGACTCACTGTTGTCGGTGGAGTCGAGCGGGTGCGTGTAGATGCGCTTGCGTGCCTGCAGCATGGTGTACACGAGCGCGGCCAGCGAGCGAGTAGTGAGTAGTACAAGTGACTCACTGTTGTCGGTGGAGTCGAGCGGGTGCGTGTAGATGCGCTTGCGTGCCTGCAGCATGGTGTACACGAGCGCGGCCAGCGAGCGAGTAGTGAGTAGTACAAGTGACTCACTGTTGTCGGTGGAGTCGAGCGGGTGCGTGTAGATGCGCTTGCGTGCCTGCAGCATGGTGTACACGAGCGCGGCCAGCGAGCGAGTAGTGAGTAGTACAAGTGACTCACTGTTGTCGGTGGAGTCGAGCGGGTGCGTGTAGATGCGCTTGCGTGCCTGCAGCATGGTGTACACGAGCGCGGCCAGCGAGCGAGTAGTGAGTAGTACAAGTGACTCACTGTTGTCGGTGGAGTCGAGCGGGTGCGTGTAGATGCGCTTGCGTGCCTGCAGCATGGTGTACACGAGCGCGGCCAGCGAGCGAGTAGTGAGTAGTACAAGTGACTCACTGTTGTCGGTGGAGTCGAGCGGGTGCGTGTAGATGCGCTTGCGTGCCTGCAGCATGGTGTACACGAGCGCGGCCAGCGAGCGAGTAGTGAGTAGTACAAGTGACTCACTGTTGTCGGTGGAGTCGAGCGGGTGCGTGTAGATGCGCTTGCGTGCCTGCAGCATGGTGTACACGAGCGCGGCCAGCGAGCGAGTAGTGAGTAGTACAAGTGACTCACTGTTGTCGGTGGAGTCGAGCGGGTGCGTGTAGATGCGCTTGCGTGCCTGCAGCATGGTGTACACGAGCGCGGCCAGCGAGCGAGTAGTGAGTAGTACAAGTGACTCACTGTTGTCGGTGGAGTCGAGCGGGTGCGTGTAGATGCGCTTGCGTGCCTGCAGCATGGTGTACACGAGCGCGGCCAGCGAGCGAGTAGTGAGTAGTACAAGTGACTCACTGTTGTCGGTGGAGTCGAGCGGGTGCGTGTAGATGCGCTTGCGTGCCTGCAGCATGGTGTACACGAGCGCGGCCAGCGAGCGAGTAGTGAGTAGTACAAGTGACTCACTGTTGTCGGTGGAGTCGAGCGGGTGCGTGTAGATGCGCTTGCGTGCCTGCAGCATGGTGTACACGAGCGCGGCCAGCGAGCGAGTAGTGAGTAGTACAAGTGACTCACTGTTGTCGGTGGAGTCGAGCGGGTGCGTGTAGATGCGCTTGCGTGCCTGCAGCATGGTGTACACGAGCGCGGCCAGCGAGCGAGTAGTGAGTAGTACAAGTGACTCACTGTTGTCGGTGGAGTCGAGCGGGTGCGTGTAGATGCGCTTGCGTGCCTGCAGCATGGTGTACACGAGCGCGGCCAGCGAGCGCGGTGGGGCAGGCGGCGCCGGCGCAGCAGCGGGGGCTGAGCCCGCGCCGCGGCGCCTCGCCACCCACCACGTCTCCATGCGACCCTTGCCCTTCACCTCCACCTCGCCGCGCCGCTCCAGGCCATACCCGCGCGGCTCCAGCAGCTAGAATCGACATGACAAAATTTACAAATAAGCAAATGGACTGTAATTACAAAGAGGAACATAATTTTTTTGAAAAAGTAAATGCGCATGCATTACCTTGCACGTGATAGAAGAATCACTTCTTAATAATTTACTAATATTTTACTCACAAATGGTAAATTTTTCAGACCACTAACGTACGTCACGCATAAATTAAAAAAACATATGTTTTCATTCAAATGTAGACTTTATTACTATAAAATTACAAGGGGTGATAGCGGACAGTCCCGAGGTTGCCGCGGTGCTACACAATATAAAAACAGAATTTTAATAGCGATAATAAAATGTCCATTTGTATGCTAAAATTCGTCTATTAAATTTATCTTCTCTCATGTAAGGAAATGTGCTTAAACATTACACATCCTTAAATTTCACTCTCAATTATCATCCAATTAATAATTATGAAAGTGCTGCCTCAAAAGCTCCACACACAAGAAAAGTCTCACCTGTTTGGTGTATTTGGTAACTTGTATCTTGTCCATGGCGCCGGTGCTCTCCATTCGCGAAGCCTCGTTTACAGTGTTGCCCCAAATGTCGTACACCGGCTTACGTGCGCCAATCACTCCGCCCACTAGCGGCCCGCAGCTTATACCTGGACAGCGCATAATATACCACTTTTTCCTGCTTGCTTAAGAGCAGGTTACCCACTTGTCAATGGCAACTGTTGCTGACAGTCTTAGGAAAATTTTGTCACTAGCTATTGCTATTATTATTGCAGGGAGCAAATTAAATGGTAATAGGCTAACTCTTATTGCGAGCAACATTATCTGTTGGTGCACCAAAACGTTTGTGAAAATTCCTCTGCTTAATTCGTCTAAAGACTATAAAATATTAAATAAGAAGACAAAACAAGAAATATTAAATATAGCATAGCATGTATGTATGTATCCTCTTGTTTTATGCGTCTTCGCTATCTGTTACAAATGTACTAAGCGATCGCCAGACACTCTTGAATGAAGATCTATTACACTTTTAATATACATAACTATTAGGTATGCCGATGAGAACTGCATGGTTTTTGAATGAAACAATTGAACGTCCGTTTTTGTCTGTGTAGTGACGGACTGGATGGAATACAAGTGTCACCACCCCATCCTTTGCCGCGGGTGTCGTATAAGGCGACTAAGGGAAGTAAGCAATTATCATCCATTGCATTACTGGTGGTAGGGCTAGGTATTAAATGAGAGTATTCACTTGCTATCGAGCCCGAAAGGGTTGGTACCACCGTCTCCTGTGTGATCGGTCATGAAACACGTCAGTGTGTTTTGGCTGTAGCAGAAGATAGCCGTTTATTCTTTCATTTCACATCTGAGGAATGAAATGGTGCGCAGCGGCTTGAGTATACTCTCGGTATAGTTGAGTCTATGAGCGAGGGTTACCACTTACCATCAGGTGGGCTGTGGCTGGTCTGCCATCATAAGCAATAAAAAAATGTCTAAACTATTGTTGTGTTTAATGTATTGATCCTGCATAAATTTCCACGGAAATTTAGATTGTAGGTAGAAATAGTATCTAGTGTTTCTCACCTACTCGAAGTCGAAATTTGTTGAAGCTATGCTTATTTATATCTTCAAGCGCTTCTTTCAGTGCGAATGCATAATCTACTAAAGCGCAGAGATGCTCGCAGTCATCCTCGTCAGTCTGTTAAAGAAAATCCGTTTTCAGATAGTTAAAATCCACGATGAGAAAGTAAGTCCGAACAAAGTCCGGGGGCCTACTCAAGATTATTTTTACTACCTATCCTGTTTTTTTGTGATAATTGTAATAGATACCACCCAAACATGAGTACCTTATTTTGATTAGGGTTCAATCCTGAGGCAGCCATGTACGTGGCTGCGATCGTCTTGATCTTCTCAATGCTCTTAAAACGTTGCTGCATTAGTAACTTGTCGAAGTCAACTGTAAAAAGATGTAATTACTTATTCGAAGTCAGTATGTGTAACTCTAATTTACACAATAACTAGAAAAGGCGAATGGGAGTAGCAATCAAATACTTACATTTTAAATGCAGGACTAAGGTTTTACGTGAGGTAATAATGAATGACTACCTTATTTTGGTAAAATTACATAACTGCACACCCTGTCGTTTATATGCGCCGGGGTGTTATCTCTCCGTCTGTATCGGCGGATCAATGGAAATGTGAATGACTACCCCTTTTTTATTTTTTTTGTTAAGGCGGGAAAAAAATGTTCCTTGCCGCACACCCCGTCGCTAGGGGCAATGAACAGGCCCACTAAAGAAACCCGCCGTGTGCCGCCTCTCCGCCTTTATTGGCGTGCCACCGGAACCATATTACATTCCTACAGTGGTGTGAATGACTACACTACCAAATGTAAATTCCGAATACCCAATCGAACAATTGTGTACGTTAAGATTATAACACAATCATAACCACCTAAGTAATTGTGAGACCCCTAAGAGTATTTATCAAAAGTTTTTGCCCCTATTCCACTCTTCCTAGAGTACAGCGGTGGTTTTCCCGGTGCACTTTAGTTTGGCAATGGTGCTGGTATAGTGGAGTCCATTACCAGTCACTAGTTAGCCTCTAACTTGTCTGTCACTTTTAGGAACTATCCGACTGTAAGTAAAGGTCAATAAAAAAGTGGTATTCGGTTGGTACATTACAAATGATCTCGTTGAGCACCCGCATGCAGTCGATAGCCTTCTCCTCAGAGTAGAACTCGTGGAAGTTGGGAATGCCCGCGAACATCACCCCTACCTCGTCGCGCCACTGGGAATATAGTTCCTGTAACAATGTCGGATTAATACCACATATGTTGGCATCATTTTTCTTGCTTAACTTATAATTAACTAACTCTCAGTTTTAACAGCGTTTAATTCTCAAAGTTTTAGAATTAGGTACACAGAATCCAAACGAAAAAATTAGTCTTTCTAGCCTGCCTGCATTTCTCACTAATTTCTGAAGCAGGGATGTTGCGGATGCATATTTTTTCACATCCGCGGATTCGGATGCGGATGCGGATATTTGAAGGCTAACATCCGCAGATGCGCATGCGGTTGCGGATCTTAGGATATTTTATGAGAACTAGCATCTGCCCGCTACACCGTTCACGCTAATGATCCCACGGAAACCTTGGCCCTAAGTTCTATTTCAATTGTGTCACAATGGCCTCACAATTACTTGATTTTGACAGTTTGATAATAACACAGCAAAGTTCGTTATTCTGAAATGATAATAATAAATAAATATTCACGGACATTTTTCACACAACGTCCTCTGGTCCCAAACTAAGCTTAACGCTTCTGCTATGGGTGTACCAGATTACGGATATAATACACATATTACTTTTACATACATATCATAGATAGAAATACAAAAGTCTTATAATGCTCGGTCGGGGTTTGTTGAAATGAACGTAAACCATGAGCTCAAATAATTATTATATGCAAACAGTTTGATTGCAACTGATAGATCTTTGGGTGCTATTACACTTGCAGTCATCATGCAGAGTGAGGCTTTAAAAGCGGGGGTATCTGAACCAGGGATCATCAGGGAAATCTTCGTTACTATTGGTCAATACACACGTGCATAGTGCTCGTGGACGTCGCCGGCTCCGCCTATTTGCTTTCTTGTCGCGACTTGTGGTATATCTGCATCCGCATTAATATCCGCATCGATTATTGACGATGCGGATGCTGATGCAGATGTTTAAATCGATGCGGAGACTCCGCAATTGCGGATGCGGATGCGAATATTCGCAACATCCCTATTCTGAAGTTATCACATTAATTTAAGACACTGAAACAAAATTGTACAAGCAAGCCTAAGTAACCGTTGGCTCTAGCTACCAGGAAGAGCCACGACAATCTATATGGATACCTGGTGGGTAAAAAAAATAAATGTCTAATCTAGACTGACGGCAAAGCATAATTAGAAATTTTAAGAGCTAAGAGAAGAAAGCAAGTAAATTATGGCACTTACATCAACACACCAATCTTTACTCAGGAAGTGGTTGACCACGTGGTCGGGCAGTATATGCTTGAGCAGATGCCTGTTGGTTCGCTGGGTGTCCTCCATCTCACAGAGGTCAGTCTGCGCTTGGAGACGCCATATGAAGTCCAGTCGCGACGTGCCCTCCACCAGCCGGGCATGGTACACCACCACCACGAGGAAGACCATCATTAGGATTATCATTTGCACGTATTCCGGCAAATGGCTGCAATAGTTTTTAAGAACCACTGTATTGAATACCAAAAGAGGACATAGTGGCTCCAGTCATATGTAGTGGATACGATCTTCACTTAGAATGAAATAATGCTTCTACAATAACAATTTTTGGTCTTACTGAACGGAATTTCCCTATCCTTTGCACGTGTCTCATAAGATAAAACATTAAAGGAGGAAAAATAGGTGGAGTAGTTTTATTATGGTCATAGACTTGCTGCTCTAACGATCAACAAAGTTAGTTTACCTTCGTCCAGCATAAGATGGGTAACCACATGACCTACTTGTGAACACCTGACCTTCAGGGTTCACATCAAGCAGTGGGTCCCAGCTGTTAAATAACTTAATAATAATTATAAAGTAAATAACTTCCTGGCAACTGACTGTAATAGCTGAGCGGTCTAGAGCACTTCCCTGGATAGGACGGGGCGCAGGTTCGGATCCTGCTCGCAGTAAAGTGCCCTTTTTCCACTTTCACAAATGATTTGTTCTTTTATGATCGTCTTCTTACAAAGAAAATATTTGTAACAATATTTATAATAAAACTAGGTAAATATTATGGGCTGTGTAATAAATTAAGTACTAACGTGTTAACCGTATTGCGCGTGTAGTTAAAATACCGCAGTAAGAGTGCGCAGTACATGGCGACGTTGACAGTGGCCAGCAGCGTCTTGATTAAGTAGTACAGCTTCAGCACCGACGTCAATGCTACCAGACATAGCACCCACGTGAACACTATGTATTCAGGGTGGTAGCACTCGCCTGAACAAATATATCATTATGAGACCTGAGTTTGATTGTATATTATTTATTTATTTATATGGCACAGCTACAGAGAACAAACTGAATTACAATACATAAAATAACAATCTGATCTATCGTTAAGTCTGAGCTCCAATAACAGCTGGGCACAGCATTCACATAAAACAATATGAATATGAAAAAAGGGCTTTTACAAACACTAAGTACTATCTTCATTCAACTTTTCCATACTAGCTTTTGAGTAAGAATGAATAGATTGACTGAAAAGGTCCAAATCCTTACTAACACTATTGTGGGCTCTGCACATGCGGTAGATAGGGTCATTAAATGTGACATTATTGCGAGTAACAGGTAAAGAAAACAGTCTTTGTGTTCTTGCACTACCATTCTTAAGCGAGAATTGGTTTAGCAACTCGGTTCAGTCCCATTTTGCATTCATTATTTTAAACAAAGTAGAGAACTAAACACAAAGTGAAAAATGTGAAATCGAAAATAACAGTCAGGAGCAGGATTTGAACCTGCATCTTCTGGATACCGTCCAGATGCTTTACCAATTCAGCCATCCTGACAATTGCTCCTGACTGCTAATTTCGATAACACATCATACTTAACGTCTTTGGGTGACGCCTGCGCCATCTGTCGGGAGTATTTTCATACATTATACCGACCAGGTAATCTTAATTTTACACTTAAGATTTTACCTAATAATGACGCAAACCTTTTAAATATTTTAGCTATTTTTATATATATTTTTAGCATTTGACATGCTTAGCCATATAAATCAACACAAAGTGTTAAAATGTGATATCGAAAATGATTGGGTAAAAATCTTAATTGTAAAATTAAGTATCTTAACATAACAACTGTTTATTTATTTCTATTTTAGGTTTAAGTTTTCACTTCTGTCGGCAGTCCTCATGATTGCTTTGAATATTTTTTGTAGGTCCTTTAGATATTTTTTTTGTAAAGGAGTACATACTTATTGCCCAACCCTATCACTAGTAATGCAATAGGTAATAATTGTTTACCTCCTCATGTCGCTTCGTAAGACTGAAATAATATAGATACCTAGATAGATAGACATCTTGGCGATTTGGTTCAGTAGTAAATCGTGGATAGCCAGGAAGAATTCCTGTGGGCCTAGCCAAGTTGCATTCTATGATCGCTAACGCTAATAGCTATTAGAATGTATGGAAATTTGACATCTCTAACGTTAAGTTGCGTGACTTAGCGTTATAGATATTGTTAAAGATTTATAAATATAGGTTCTTTATCTATGGTTAAAGATGTCAAATTCCCATGCATTTAAATCGTTTTCTATTAGCGTTAGCGATCATAGTATGCGACTTGGCTAGGCCCACTGGTTTTCCAATACTATACGTGAATAGTTGTATTTAATAACTGACCTGGATCATAGTCATCACTCGGCACAATATCTGTGGTGTCACACGTGATATTCGAAGCAGTGAGGTCCTTAAAGTTATTTTCACAAACGTACAGTTTTAACGTGCTGGAATTAAAAATAGCACATAATTTGATCATTAAATCATTTTTATATATTATAATAGGAGTAAATAATCGCGAAGATAAAAAAGCTAATTATTTGAATCCATGAATTCTGGAAATCCATTCAACCTCCAACCTCCAATCCTCTTGAGCGTGGTGGGTGGGTACATGCGGAGGCTGCGGGTGAATAGACCAGGGAATGTTCGCCACCCGTAAGGCCTCCCGCGAAGTTCTGACGGTCCGTGTGCGGAAGCGTCACTCAGTAAAGGGTACCCGTAGGGTAAGCCGTCAGCGGACCACTGAAGTAATGTCAATACACAATTTCAGTGGTCCGTTAATACAGGCGGAAAGAAGACACACGGCGGGTTTATTTAGTGGGTGAGGGCCCCATACCGTGTTTGATGCCCCTAAAATTTTTTTGATTTTTTTCCGCATTAATAAAAAAAAAAAAAATATATATATATATATATATATATATATATATATATATATATATATATATATATGTATATGTTCACAGACATTTTCACACAACGTCCTCTGGTCCCAAACTAAGCTTAACGCTTGTGCTATGGGTAACAGATTACGGATATAATACATATATTACTTTTTTTTTGTAAATACATACATATAATAGATAGAAAACACCCAGACGCAGTACAAGTATCTGTGTACATCACACAAATAATTGTCTTGAGTGGGAATCGAACCCACGACCTCGTGCACGGAAGTCGGTTACACTACCGACCACGCCACGAGGCCCGTCAAAAAATATAAAAGAAATACATAATAATTTTAAATAAAAAAATAAAGATAAATCATAACCAAAAAGGTGGTTACATGCGCACTACGCGGTAGTAACGTGGTACAAAACCAGTTCAGTGGAGCTCGAAGGTTAGCCATCACTTGTTGTTAGACCCGGATGTAGGTACCACCATATTCTTTGTAACAGCCGCGAAGCACCTCGATGTCTTTCAGTTATAGAAGATAGCCGTTCTGATACCGATGAAGCGTAGTGGTTGATCCTTATGATGGGCAGTGGCTTAGTACCAAGTTGCTCTTGGTACCAAGTCCATGAGCCCTGCTTATCATTTACCATCAGGTGACCCGTAGTTGTCTCCAGGGTAAGCACTTAAAAAATATATCATCATAGTAAAAAAATAAGGGATTTTCAATAAATTTACCTAGATATTGACATGGTTGTGATGAAACAACAGATGTGGATGCTCCTTTGTCTCTTAGTGCTGGAGAGGAAAGTGGAAATCTTGGAGAGGCGTGGCAAAACACCTGGGAACTCCTCCAGCATCACCAGAAAGAAAGTGAGAGCCAGAGGGATGGTCATCACGACGTGAACTACCACTAGTTGCCAGCAACTGTCAAGAGGAAAGTTGACCTTTAGATACACCCAGGCGCCAACCATTCAGAGTTTTCGTTCTAGATTGATTATTGTAAAACACTAATTTAAAAAAAATAAACACAAAGTGCTAAAATGTGAAATCGAAAATAACAGTTACGTGCAGGATTTGAACCTGCATCTCTTGGAACACAGTCCCAGATGCTTTGCAGCAATTCAATTCAGCCATCGTTACAATTGCTCGGAGCTGCGAATTTCGATAACACATTCCTTTTTAATGTCTTTGGTGATGCCTGCGCTATCTGTCGGATGTGTTTGGATACTTTATTCCGACCAGGTAAACTTAATTAGGTACATCACAGAATGTTATTGTCTATGTTACATGTAGAAACTTACTTGTAATGAATAACTAACTGCACAGCGACGATGAACAGCCACAATACAAGACAACACATCACGTTTGACTTAGAGGTCTTCTCGTTGAGCTGACCGTATCGTTCCTCTAACGAAGGTCTTCTGAACCGCAGCGACCATAAGTGCATGTTAGTGTCACGCATGCGACGATTCGAATCAACCTCGATTAAATGATTTATCAAATCATCCTCCTGCGATTTTAAATACTTTTTAATTATTTAGCGACAACATGGCGTGCACTTATTGCAATGGTTTTTGCTACTGGTTATATGCTTCAATCAACTCTCATTAAAAATATATTTTACGAAACACTACGTGGAATTATCCCGGATATTGTACAGGTGTAGTGTCTTTTAAGATACCTTTTACCAGGTGTTCGTGAAATTAATAGGCATGATATGTCATAAAATATGTATTTACGTCACAGAGAGTATGATAATTTTATTATAAAACGAATTTTACCATTTCTATGTAGAGAAGAGACCTATGGTTCAGTTTAACCGTCGCGGGGTCCACCAATAATCACGTATCACAAAGATTGGAAATTGGAAATAGTATGGTATTGTTTACAATACATAATTGTAATTTAATATCCAGTGGGGTTTGTCATTTATGAACAGCTTTAGATAGTTTGTAATACCGCCAACTTTCTATTGATAATTTTTTGACGAAATATCCCTATAACTTTTTGAAACTCGGGAATCGAACCCGAAATCATATGATCCGCGGTCGTATACGCTACCGCAGGTAATTATAAAATAGACAGAGGTGTATTACACACCCTCGGTTCGCCAAATATGTTACAGTCCCATGTAATAGGGGGCGAGCCTATTGCCGTTTACTGGGCACATTTCCAAAATCCAGGCTGATACTGACAATTTTTCTTTTTACGAATAAGCTCAATAATACCGGGCGAACCAGGGATTGAACCTAAGACTTCATGATCAGCAGTCGCTCACACAATATAAAATTTTAATTTAAAATTCATAAAATTTTTGTTTTAGTCGACAGAAGTATGGCGATAATATATGTAGATACAATACTTACGTTTTAATTAAACTTTCTACAATAGATAATTTAAATGCTTTGTAAACAAGTCATCCTAAAATAATTTCTGTAGTAAATTGCACCCGCTAGTCAGTAATATATGAAAAAACGACTCCACGGTACTTGTAGACTTGCTGCATGGGTTTAGTATTTAGGTAGGGAAATAATTTTAATGATTTTATCTGGCCGTTAGGTCCTAAAAATACTTTAATAAATAATGAAAATAATTGGTAATGCAAGTTGGTATCAAGCAAGCTTGTTAATAAATGTTAGTATGGACAGACAAAAATAAAGTGAAAGTGGAAAGAAAAACAGAAACAAACAGTGAGAGTCCCATCGTCAAGCGTGGAGCTAACCTCTACATCGGACAGAGCGGTCACATCGTCGAGGTCTTCCGGACTGGGGTCCTCACCGCCTCGCCGCAACCTGGGCACTCCCTCCGACCCGTCGTAATACTGTAACACACATCATTATAATACTATACTCTATTCCAATTACGAAGTCCCATTTGACAGATGTCAATAATCAAGTACTAGTAAAGTACCGCTATAGTCGATACTCGACGATATTGATCTTCGATTACTATAACGAACAAATTAAAATCCTATTGACTGAAAAAGGATTAGCATTAAATTAAAATTTATAAAACTTTGTTTTTTATATTTAATTAGATAATATTACATGATATTTTTATCAAGATAATATAATGGAGATCTTTACTGCCATTGTTTGACGGCAGATGGCGTATTATCGACATGGACTGTAATTGGGTGAATTTTAATTTTCTCGTAATATACCTCTGTGTGCTGTACGAAGAATAAGACCTCGCTAGGCACACACCTCTGACCTTTCTAATTCATGTGTATATTTTCATTTATTTTGAACACAAACTATCCTCTGCCCGATGAACGTATGAAATCTACGTGCATAGGATTCTCTCGACGGTTCTTAGTCTGCTATTCGTATTGGATCAATACGGTACACTATGGCCTAAATGGGTCTTTCTTTCAAGAAACCGGTACCCAATAATGATGGGCTGTATCTATAAAAAACCTCTACAACAAAATTTACTGTATACTACTACTGCAGTATTAAAAATACGAACATTATTTCGAAAAGGCTCGAACTGAATTTATAATAGACTATTCCTGCGTTTTTCGCACTGTTTCTATTTAAATTTATATTATAGAGTATACAAGGTGGCCGCTGAAGATATAACATACAAAATATGCATCCAAATTGGGGATGATACGTGTAACTGGGTGACATGGGACTGGTTTTGGCCATTTTGTTGGACATACAATTAGATCATTATCATCCTCCTTTAGCAGTATACAATGGGATTTTGGATATATCATAATCAACCTAATGTAATCATAATGTATCATAATCACCTACATGTTGGAAAGGCATCTCTGGTGTCCAATCAGCCGTTAACTCGTCTTCAATAACGCTTGAATGCCGCTGTGATGACTCACTTGTCTGCTGCGTTGCCATCGGCAAGCTGTAAATATTGCTTATACTTTTTAAATAGAAAAGGGAGACGATAAGAAATAAACAGAGCTAGCTTTTTAAAATTAGCAGTTTATAAACCTAATCTTCATCAAGACGAATAGTCATTCAATGGTTAAAAGCAAAAAGTTATGTTTGGGTCGTACAAAAAGTGTTAATATTAGGAATCTGAAAATTTTGGTTTTTTTTCTTTTTCACGGACACAAAGTACACCCATTGACTAAAAACAGCCATTTGTGGGTCACACAAAGAGTTGTCCTGTGTGGTAATCGAACCCACAACACTCGGTTGTTATCTAAGTCACTGCGTCATCTGTGCAGTTCGTTGTATATTGCATTGCAGCAACCTGCTTGTGTGTATTATGTGAAAAATTGAGAATATTGAATGTAAAAATACGTACCTGTTCCTAGATTTGAGCTTGGTAGGTAGTTCGGTGCATTTAATGAGGTAGGTGTTGAGGTTGAGCTCCCGTAGGTAGGGGTCGCGGGACCCACCGTCCCCCGCCTCTACTTCGAAAGCTCCGTTAAGGCACTCCAAGGTAGCTTGCGATATGTGCACTCGCCTGGGAAAATATTCTTTTTAAAAATTCTTGTTAAAAATCCCATATTTAATTGGGAATACACTACAGGAAATTGGGAACACAATACTTACTTCTAGAATAAAATGTAAAAAAGAAATAGAGCTATGCTTCTTCTAGCAGAAATGAATCGGCGTCACGGTGGAGGTACCAATCTCTCACAGAAAATCTTAGTGAAGCATTGATAGGTACTTACATCTTCTGTGTTTCGTACGGTAAGTTAAACCCTAACCCAGGGAGATTTGGGTCATTCTCACCGTATCCTATTGCTTGGGGTTGGCAACATGCGAATGATGCCTCTGGTAGAGTTAGTCAAGCGGGTGCCCTTACAATTATTAAAAAATCCCTTTAACAATTACTTGGTTAGTAATTATATAAGTGAGTGTGTACCCAGGCAGGCCACCGCTCTCCATGTGGTTGGCGAGCGTGACGTCATGTGACCACAGGTCGAACTGCCACTTGAGTAGACCCAGTACGCCGCATAGCACTGTTCCGCTGTGAATACCAATGCGCATGTCAAGGTCCACCTATAAAAGAAATAAATATCAAACTTATCGAAGATTCTATCAACTGCCTCTGTGGTGCAGTGGTAGTGTGAGCGACTGCTGATCATGAGGTCAAGGGTTCGATCCCCGGGTCGGGTGGTGCTATTGAACTTTTTCGTAAAAAGAAAAATTCTCGGAGTTTGGAAATGTGCCCGGTAGATGGCAATAAGCTCGTCCCCTATTACGTGGGACTTAAACATAGCTGCCGAATCGTGGGTCTCTAATCACACCTCTGCCTACTCTTTCAGGAAATACAGGCGTGAAGCTGCCTTTCTTCTTTTTTTTCGTTTCTTATCAACGAAAGGTTTTGCTATATAGCAATATTTCCTCATCTTCTCTTATAATAGTTCACTCAGCTCCTACCATTACTAATATTATACTAGATATAATTGCAGTTTATTTGTTTGTCACTTCTTGACGCCGTAAATATGCAATCAATCAAAATTAAATTTGCCATACACGTAGTCCAGAGTATAGAGGACTAATGTGAGAATAAATTGTAGGTATACTTGTACTTTTTACATATTTTCTTGACAAATACTGATCATAACAATTAAAACTACATTTTCTCTGAAATTATATTCAAGCCTATGGTCTATACATACTTAAAGATGCTATATGATGACTATAACTTACTTATTTTATTTTAGACTCAATTAACAATGATATGTGCAATGAGATATACTTACAATGATGAGAATGAGAGATCAACGATAGAAAATAAACGCTAAAAGTATTTTCTGCTGTACTATATCATGCAGAAGAAGTAGGTAAGATGAATATTTTTGGTAGTTATTCTAAACATTTACGAAGTTAATATTACATTATCTGTACCTATAGCTATTATAATTAAACTAAAATTAATATTATCTACCAAAAAGGCTACTATTACAAATCATGAGTTTTACGCTTAATATGAAAGATAAAATTATACTTTTACAGTAAGAATACTAAAGAGTTCATGGTCACTGATGTACCAGTAATTTGTGGTCATGTTAGGTGACCATGGATGCTGTTAAGTATTCTAAACGTCGATTAAGTAGAAAATCAAGTAAACGCGATGGATCCATGAAAGTAGTTTCATGTTCATAAACTAAAATTACTAATAATTAGTCAACCCGTGCGGAATTCTGCATCCATTAAAGGACCTCTTAGATGATTTTAAATCTCAAATTTAAGAGAAGAGTTACATTTTTAGACCTTTGATCTATATTTCGTCATTAGCCGGCACGATAAGCTTTTTTAATGAGGGGTAAATTATGGATTTTGATAACCGAATAAGGAAGTTCCCGCGCGACTGACAGAAAAACAGTCTAGAGAAATAATATACAAGATACTCGTAATTATGTATTTTATTTATATATAGGTATACCTGTGCGTTGTACCGCACGTCTCTGATAGCCCGGATCATGTGCAGGCCCATGTTGACGCAGCAGTGCGCGTGGTCGGCACGTTTGTCCTTATCCAGCCCACTCACGCAGAAGTAGCAGTCGCCCAGCAGTTTGATGCGTAAGCACTTGTTCTCCTGTAATAGATAAGTAATGTATGTTTAATAAACAAGCCGAATACTGCACTCCAATTCTTCGCGATTACTCTCCCGTGTGACCGGCCATGAAGCACATCGTTGCCTTTTGGCTGTAGCAGGAGATAGCCGTTTATATTTCATTTCATCTGTGACATGAATTGGTGAGCAGCGGCTTGACAATACTCTCGGTATAGTCGAGTCCATGGGCGACGGTTACTATTTACCATCAGATGGACCGTGGCTCGTCTGCCACTACACGCAATAAAAAAATAAATAATAATAATACTGCAAAACTGCTCAGAATAAACATATATTATGTTCATATACACGTAAAGGTATCTACACTTTATTACGTGTTTGTTGTACTTAATTTATAAATGCAGATTAATATATTATTATTTAAAGTTTATAGAATCACGCCTGTATTCCTTGAAGGGACAGGCAGAGGTGTATTACACACCCACGTTTCGCCAGCTATGTTTAATTCCTACATAATATAGAGGGCGAGCCAATTGCCGTCTACCGGGCACATTTCTAAACTCCGGGCTGCTACTGAGAATTTTTCTTTTTACGAAAAGCTCAATAGCACTGCCCGACTCGGTAATCGAACCCGAAACCTCATGATCAGCAGTCATTCACACTACAGTTGCAGAGGCAGTTTATAATCTTTATTCTCAGATTTAATATTTAATTTTCAAAACGACTCAGCTATCCCTTTGGGTTGATATTTAACCTATAAAATAGCTTTATAGGATGTTGACAAAATAAATAATAAATATTAATTTAGCAAAGTCCTGAAAAAATAACGTCATATTTTATCCCCAGTAAAATGTACCCACACTTGTATCTGCCGTATACAATAACTAACTATATTTTCTTGTGATTTTTATAATACTTACGAGAAACGTAGATCATTTATCAATATTACTTAGAAAGTTCAATCAAAACTTAAAGCTTACCGATGCCAGCCTGTCGAAGCGAGCAAACAGTTCGTTTAGCAACCTCACTAGCTCTTGTGCACTGCATTTGCTTGACAATTCTGAAAAGAAATATACTTAGTATTAATTTTACAGTGCTATAGCGTTATATAAATGCTCTAATATTAATAATTAAGTAGCATTATTTTATACATATTGGAGTAAAATAACTACCATTCGTATCGAAAGCCAAGCTTTAATAAGTAATAAAAGGATATTCGTTTCAATCTATATAAATAAAAACGGGCCAAGTGCGAGTCGGACTCGCGCACGAAGGGTTCCGTACCATTGACTAGGTAAACAAAATTACACTATTGTAACTTCTACCTGTTGCCGTTATCAATAGCGAGCAAAAAAGGGCAAAAAATTCACGTTTGTTGTATGGGAGCCTTCATAAATATTGTTTTTTTTTGTTTTTAGTATTTGTTGTTATAGCGGCCACAGAAATACATCATTTGTGAAAATTTCAACTATCTAGCTATCGCCGTTCTTGAGATACAGCCTGGTGACAGACGAATGGACAGACAGACAGACAGCGAAGTCTTAGTAATAGGGTCCCGTTTTGACCCTTCGGGTACGGAATCCTAAAATGTATCGGTGATATGTATGTAGGTACGCCCATAACTTCCGAACGACTGCACCAAATTGGATAATTATTTTTTCTTTGTGTTCCTTATTGTCAGGATAAGGTTAAAAGTGAGTGAGTGAATGAGATAGCAGTCTGTGAGAGATCTTCAATATATTGACAAAACGTTGACAAATTATTGACGTTAAGGATTTATTCACGAAAAAAATATGGCGTTACGACGTTCGCCGGGTCAGCTAGTCTATAGGTACTATTATAAAGCTGTAACAGAGCTGTGTCTGTACATTTAAGATATTTGAGAAAAATATATTTTTTTTGAATTTTTGTCTGTTTATCTGTTTATTGGTTTCTCTGTTTGTTTGTTCGTGCATCAAGCAAAAACTACTGAACGGATTTTGGTGCAATTTTTTTTATTTCATAGCTCTTGGTTAGACCTAACAACACACACATTTTATCCCGCTACTATATCGGTAACCTGAGATATAACCTAAAAACTAAGCTTTTGGCTGCGGCGGAGCCGCGGGCAAAGGCTAGTTTATTATAAAGTTTTAAGAAACACTTATAAATAAGGGTAGCAAGTAGGGCTAGTTTATAATAATAATGATGTTTATCGATGTCAGCCATGGTGGCCAGTGTCAACAGACACTAGCTTTTTTTTCTTCTACGTGGGTAGCAAACAAGCATACAGCTTACCTGATGGTAAGCAGTTACCGTAGCCTGTAGACGCTAGCGACACCAGAGGCATCACTCGGGCGTGGCCATCTGCAAGGAAAGGGATAGGAGGTGGAGTGGAAGGAAAATATAAAGAGGATAGAAAGGATAATAAGCAAGAAAGGGAGGGTTTGGGCCTCCGGTGCTCTCACTCAAGATACGAAATATAAAGGTAGGGTTACCTACTATTGTTTCACTCTGATCTTCTGTGAGTGGTTGGTACAGGCCTATTTGGTCATCCCAATTTCCTCATAACATTTGTCTTCACGACCAATGCCATCTATCGGAATGCATTTACATGCAACAATCCAATATAGTAAGTTTAATTTTGCAATTCTAAATTCATACTATTTGATGGCGCGATTTTTTAAACATTTTTGATCTATATTTTTTTAGCACTTGAAATGCTCCGCTACTTTTTAAAGTACAAATTATTTGTGAATAAGGAACAATAGTGATTTTTTGAACGAGCGGGAAAAAAGAAAAATCTATTTTTCCTTATTCACAAATAATTTGTACTTCATAAATTAGCGGATAATTTGTAATTTAGAGTATGCATGTCAAATGCTAAAAAAATATAGATCAAAAATGTTATATCTTTTTGTTAATCGAACTATCTATTGTATGAGTGTAGATGACTCTTTAAAAACGCGCTATTACGTGAGACTACACAGAGTAAAATTGCAAAGAAAAATATAAAACATAAAGCTTTGTTTTGTTACTTCAACAGAATACAAGAAAGGTTCTACCAACTCCATTTAAATAAACACAAATTTGAATTTAAATTGGCTTACCAGTGAACCCTTTGATGTCAGCGTAGAGGATGGACACGTCTGTGTGTCTTTGTATGTAGAGGTTATTAAACTGTTGCTCCTGAAACTCTCCCTTTACTTTGTTCACGTGATTGTATATCTCTTTCGCTAAGAAGTCCGGTATTACTGCGGGTATTGAACATTATATTAATAAGCATTCAATTCACACGAATAAATTAAAAGTATCTTTAGGTATATAATATATATACCAATGAATTTATATCTCGAAATACTAGACAGCGCAATTTATGAAGATTACAAAGTCTTATTGATAACGATTGAGGGACAATCGGCTTACAGATACAGTGGGATTTGTGTTAGAATTTGTTAGCAACGTTGCATTTTTCAACTTTAGTCTTTTTTTTTTTCAACCCATTGAGTACTGTTAAATTATTGGGAGCAGGTACCGTGTCAAAGTGTGAGGGTTTCAGGCCGTAGGCTACCACACACCATGTACGGATTGGTACGACTTCATAAGTCGTAGAGAAAATCTCTCGGGCATGTAGGTTTCCTCACGATGTTTTGCTTCACCGAATTACGAAAAGTCCGAGTTGGGTGTCGTGAGCTTGGACTGAGAATCGAACTCGATACCATTGTATTTACAGTCCTTGTTTTTACCGCTAGGCTATCACTGCTTTATAATTTTATTCCGAGTTAATCTGATATGATCAGTACCTATTATAAATATACAGAAATATTTTTTTATTATATTCATACTGAATGGACATTTATTCATTAGAATTGGGTCAATATCTATTCTATATACATATAATTGCTTGTACCGACTGACTGACGATCAACGCAGAGCCTAAACCGTTGGGGCTGCAAATTTGAAGTTTTGGTATTTGATACCTTTTTTGTTGTAGAGATCCACTATGAAAGGATTTTCGAAAATTTCACCCCTAAGAGGGTAAAATAAGGTATAAAGTGTTGGAGGTGGAACTTTGTAAGAAGCACGAAATTTCAAATACCTATTTCTGGTTAAAAATAAATGAACACGTATATCAGCAATTTTATAATTTTTACACATAAGAGCGTGAATTAGGGGTCGAAAGTTTGCATAAAGTATGTTATTCTTAAAAGAAAAAGTAAAGGGCAGTACTATATTTTATATAACGTTCAAGTCTTGGCTAGACAGGTGCGGGAAGAGATGGGCGGCGCATGCGCCAGTACTTGCGCCTGATGCCGCCCTAGCTGAGGCTGCGGGTGGATGGACCGGGGAATGTCTGCCACCCGCAAGGCCTCCCGCGAAGGTGCGACTCTCCGTGTGTGGAAAGGGTAAGCCGCTGGCGGCCCACTGAAGTAGTGCACATGGTACCAGTGGCCCGCAAACACAGGGAGAATTAAAGGGGAATCCTACAAAACTTCGCAGAGCTACAGTAATTAATTATTAATAAAACCATCTACAGGTACACAGAATAGCTATAATTAATTACCTGAATAACCACCCAAATGTTCACAAAGCGGTCGTTTGTAGGTACGAAGACGATCGAAAAGGCGATTGCTTGCATCGAAGGCTACAGCATTTTCTGGTATGAAGTATGATTCTAGGATACTTTACGAAACGTATAGATATCTAAAAGCAATTGTGAGGTGGAGATTGGGAGTTGCCGTCGGCGACTGCGATAGCTTAGCGCTCTAGGGCATTTCCCCAGATTGAATACCGCAGGTTCGGATCCCGCTCGCAGTAATGTTCTCTTTTTGCACTTTCAGTAATAATTTGATATTTGTTATTTAGTTAAAGTACCTAGCTGAACATGTCAAATGCTAAAATACAGATCAAAATACTTTAAGTAAATGATAAATCCGTTTTGTAGAGCACAATGAGTTAGGAATACGTAAATTGTAACGCCCTTAATATTTAAAAGAAGAACCGTCTGGTATGTAGTTAGTGACTGTGTTTCTCACAGAAAATTCACTCTTAAATTTGGATCACCAGTAATGTTATTAAGAAATCTTAATCACCTAAATTTTGCAATTAAACAAAGTTACAAGTCAAAGCTCTTTATAAAAATGTCGTAGGAGCCACAGTAATTACCGAACGTGGTGAAGGAAATATTTTCATTCCACGAATACTGATAATTCCATCAGAGTATCCTGAACAAATTTAAATAATATAAAAGAATACAGATCCCTCTTAATGTGTGCTTTCCCATAACAATTAACAAGCCCCTAGGCTAGTCACTGAAAATGACTGCCATCGATTTTTACTTAAATCGATGGCAGTCATTTGGACTGCTTTTCACACAGAGATTTATGTTGCATTCTCCAGAGTGAGTTTTAAACGCACAAGGAAACACTGCAAACGTCGTTTACAAAGAGGTAATACTATTGTAATTAAACCTAAAATTTTGATGAATACTAATATTAATTTCATTTAGAGACAGTATTTTTAACAAAATCGTTCCTGTTTCCATCCATCCATCCATCAACCTTTCGAAGTCAACTGCTGGACATAGGCCTCCCCAAGAGAACGCCACAACATGTGTTTCGCCCATATGGGGGATAGTTAATACTCGAGGGAGTGCTGCTGCCCACTCTCCCGGTATTCCCTCAGTCGGCTCTTACGACTCCCATGGGTGGAGAGGGGTGGGATAGTTCTAAAGCCAGCCCCACACGGCGTTCCTATTTCAATATTCATTTATTTGCGCGAGCGAAGCCGCGGGAAACAGCTAGTAATACATATAAGTACGTCACTCTACGTAATTTTCTTTATGCCATACGTTAATTTTCTTTATGCAAAAATTCAAGATACTTTGGGATAAAAATTATCCTAAGAGTTAATTCAGGATACAAACTTAAATCTGTTGAGCAGTTTTGATGAGAATAGCAATAATAATTTTCACTTTTATATTATTTAGGATGGACATTTTTGTCACTCTTTTAAATACGGTTTAATTAGTTTCACTTGTATGTTTGTTTGTTTGTAACCGCTTCTTTGACTTCAATTTTGACTCATTTTCAACGATCAGATTTCGTTCTATCTATCGAGGGCCGATGGCAAATTAACAATTCGATGAGATTATCTTATTATCCTAATTAGGATCGTCAGGATTAATTATAACGGAATCTTCGAACGCGATTTTTTGAGACTAAAATGAAGAAAATAAATTATAGTTTAAAAAACAAAAATAACACGCTTTAAATAGCTATTTTTTTTTATTACATATAGTGGCAGACGAGCCACGGTCCATCTGATGGTAAATGGTAACCATCGCCCATGGACTCGACTATACCGAGAGTATTGTCAAGCCGCTGCTCACCAATTCATTTCACAGATATGAAATGAAATATAAACGGCTATCTCCTGCTACAGCCAAAACGCAACGATGTGCTTCATGGCCGGCCACACGGGAGATGGTTGTACCAATCCTCTCGGGCCGGATACCAAGTGAGTACTCCCACTTGGTACCCAGCCCTACCACCAGTAAGTAAAAAGTAACTAAAAAGTAGTAAATAATATTACAATAAATATTGATTGTGAAAAAGCGTGAGGTGCATAATCAGATGTTACAAATAGTTCACCTATATAGAAATTGTTACTTGGTGGTTCATACTTGCCACATAAGACGTATTAACTAATATTATGTCAAATAACATCGTAATTCGCACCACTTTGAAAAAGTTTCCACTGTCGTTTGCTCTCTCTCTTAGTCCGTTCTCTGGTGACCATGGATCGTCGGATCTCGAGGAACTCGTTCCTTTGTCCCCAATCAGCCAGTGACTTTGCGTACATGCCAGCGAAATTAACAGCGACATATAACAATGCGTTGCCGACCAGCAACCGTAATGTGCAGGCACTCGACTGAAATAGTTATCAGAGGTCTTAGGTCAGAAATAAACATACATACACCCACGCCTGTATCCCCGAAGGGGTAGACAGAGGTGTATTATACACCCACGGTTCACCAACTATGTTTAAGACCCACGTAATAGGGGGCGAGCCTATTGCCTTCTACCGGGCACATGTCCAAACACCGATTTAAAAAAAAATTAATTAAATTAGGTCAAAAATATCTGAGATAATTCGGTGGAGTGGTTTAGATACCGGTCTCCCGCCCGAGTGTTATGGGTTCGATTCCCACACAGGACAACTCTTTGTGTGATCCACAAATGGTTTTTTTGAGTCTGGGTGTGCTTTGTGTTAAAATTGTATTTCCCCGCGATACAAGGATTATTCCTTAGTGCAGTGCAAGGAAAGGGATACAAAGAGTAGAGGAAGGATAATAAGGAGGGGACAAGGAGGAGGTTAAGGCCTCCGGCACTCTCATTTACCGTACGAAACCCAACAGTAGGAGTGCCTACCGTTATTTCACATAGATCTTCTGTGAGAGGGTGGTACTTCCTCTATCGAGAAGGCCTATTCATGCTGGACGGGACAGACACGACTCTATAACGAAAATTTTGATTGATGTGTCAGAAATAAAACTTACGTTAATAGTACAGTGGACGGCTCTTTTAGTCGTATCCATGATGGTCTTAACATCTGCAGCTGTGGCTACTATATGCGAGACGAACGACAGCATTCCTATGGCGATGCACCAGCACAGGGATAGTGGTAGCATCGCGTATGGCACGAACACGATGAACAGCATATACCACACCTGGCTCTGCGGCTCTTGGAATCCTAAGCTCTGTCCACTCAGAGCTTGTGATAGAAAACTAAAGTATATATTTGAAGCTTCTCAGAAGAGGACATATTGTGTAGTTATAATATAGTTATAAACTAACACAAAGTGCGAAAATATTTAATCGAAAATAACAGTCACGAGCAGGAGGATCGTGACTGTTATTTTCAATTGTGACTAAGCATGTCAAATGCTTAAAAATAAATCCATCCATCCATCCATCAGCCTTTTAACGTCCACTGCTGGACATAGGCCTCTCCAAAGGGGGATAATGCCGTAATCGCCACGCTTGGCAGGCGAGTTGGCGATATAAACTCTCGGTAAATGTAATCACAAGATTCGTGATCGATTGAGGATAAGTCCTTATCCGAATGCAAATGGATCGCTACTTAGTTGTAGCGTTTATATTGTGGGAATGTCATCTCTACATTGATATTTGGCAGCGTTCGAATCACAACTTATTATCCCATTATTCTATCACCAGACAACATCGGACATTTTTTGCAGTAGTAGTGCCAGTGTTTCGTGTGGCGAGCAAAAGCGCCGAGACGCAATCCCCTCCGCATCTCCACCTTTTTCATTGATTTTTCCCTTTTTAATGTTTTTGCTTTACACCTCCTCGACCCCTTTAATTCTCTCACGCTCCACCTTCTACTCCTTACACATCTATTTGTGGATGGCAACGTGCAACCGGTATCTTTAATAAGAAAGAAAATATCGCGAAGAAACATTCATACCCGAAAATAATTTACGGTTTGTAAAGATTACCAACCCGCACTGGGCCAGCGTGGTGGACTATGGCCTGAATCCCTATCGCTCTATGAGGAGCCCCGTGCCCAACAGTGGTACAATAATGGGACGAAAAAATTAACACTAGCAACACCATACCTGGTATGGCTAGTGTTAATTTTTTCAAACCGTAAATTATTTTCGGGTATGAATGTTTCTTCGCGATATTTTCTTTCACCGAGTACTGGTAGCTTGTAAACAATTACACACATATTCTCTTAATCTGAAAAGTCAGAGGTGTGTGCCAATTACTTACTTTTCAGTTCTTGATTTTACCACTAAGATATCCCTGATTAGCTAGTGTCTACAGCTGCAGTTTAAAACAGTGTGACGTAAATACGAATATATTCACATTCACAGACCCATCCCTCTTTAAAACATACCTTGGGCAATAAGCAGTATCCACGAGGTCGCAGCCGCCCAGTGCAGATAATTATTAGCGAAACATCTCCAACAGCCAAGGAAACACACTCCCACGTTTAGCAGCGAGAATGCTGCTGTCCACGCTATCTGATACTGCTTATCCTCCACTGAAATTAAATTTTAACATTATTCCTTAAGATTTTTTTCTTAATGTTATTTCAACAGAATAAAAAGCAATGTTTTCACTTACTATTGTTGTTGGTGAGTATATAAATGATCGCCAAACATACCTGAAAATTAATAACAGTTGTTATACTGACTTTTTAGCTTACGCATTATTTGAGTTAACGAGTCGTTAATTTAGTTAAATACCTACAAAGCTGTGCAATAAGGAAGTTTTTTTTATATTACGTGGGAGGAAAACAAGCATACGCCTAGCTATCGAAGCTTATAGAGGATGGAGACATCAGACGCATCACTCGCGCGTCGCCATAGCTAAGGTAGAGCATAGGCAGAGAGGAAGGATAATAAGGAGACGATAGATAGGATAATAAGCTTTGAACCTCCCTAACTCCCTATATAAATAAAAAAAAAAGATCGCTAAATACTCGGGTTTGTTGGTAAGGGTAACAAAAAATGAATTAGGCAATTCGCACACTGACACGCACCACGGAGAGTAGCGCGTGAATGCGTGTCCTAACGTTGTTTGTAAGTATCTCCGTTTGTATAGAAAACACGCACAGCTCAACACACAGAAAATGCATCCACGCGCGTTCATGCAGATCACGCGCCTACAAGCGGAAAAACATGCAACCCCGCGCGTGGGTGCGGGCAAGACGTAAGGTATGGTACACCGAGTTCCGCCCGCTGCAGTGCCACAGCCAACAGCATTGAATGAAATAAGTCAGAGCCGCCGTGAATCCACAAAACGCAACAACGCGCGTGAGGGCGTAAAAAACCCGCACGATGATGCAAATCTGCACTTCCGCAAGTACGCGCGTAGATATGCGTCAACATGCAACATGCAGCGTGGTGCGTGGCAGTGTATTAATCGCCTTAGGAACGATATTCTGATAAAGTAATAATCTAGTCTAATATTATTTAGCATTTTAGCTTTGTTTTGTAATTTACAATTTATTCCACGAATAACTTACTTTGAGTGCTAAATCTACAACATTTACAATAATGAGTGACTTCTGGCGCTGCCGCTGCGAGTATCTCTGATAGGATTTTTCTACTGCCGGGTTCTGTAAAACAAATATTATGTTCAGGATGACACTAAACTTTAACTACGCCATGTTTCGAAAGATGCTAAAACACGAAGCACCATACCTTAAAAGTATTAGTGATAGAAGGCCAATATATTCCTCGGTAGTACCGCGGCGCTCGCAGCATGCCATCTCTGTCTGATAGAATACAAAGTTTCTGCTTAAAATATACAAATATTTACTCATAAAACAATAATAATTATAATATTACACCCCGTAAATGGCATCGTATCGATAATTGATACCATGGGTTCAGTACTCGATTCTGAACCCCCAGGTATTGAAAATTTGCATCGATCTTTTTCATGAAAATTGCAATTTATTTTTAATTTTTTGATAAATCGTTATATTGTCCTATTTTTTTATTAATCACCGAAATTCTCCAAAAACTAGAAAGGATTGAAACCTTTGTCGTGTTTTTTAGTCGCGTTGTTAATGATGGTAGTAAAAAATTTCAGCCGACCGAAAATCGTATGGGGCATATTACTACAGTTATTTGGTGTCATCTTTGCGAGTTATTACCGATAACCCGATGTCGTTTACCCGTTGTCATAGGTGAGTGACGCAACGCGACGCGGCGCGATGCGATGTATAATGCTAATACTCTAACCGTTTTTCTTTTAACTGCCTCGGTGGTGTAGCGGTAGTGTATACGACTGCAAATCATAAGGTCTCGGGTTCGATCCCCGGGTCGGGCAATGTTACTGAGCTTTTTCCTAAAAAGAAAAATTCTCAGTAGCAGCCCGGAGTTTGGAAATGTGCCCGGTAGACGTCAATAGGCTCGCCCCCTATTACGTGGGACTTAAACATAGCTGGCGAATCGTGGGTGTGTAATACACCTCTGCCTACCC
Source organism: Leucoma salicis (assembly GCA_948253155.1). Classification (NCBI taxonomy): domain Eukaryota; kingdom Metazoa; phylum Arthropoda; class Insecta; order Lepidoptera; family Erebidae; genus Leucoma; species Leucoma salicis. The sequence goes on along the minus strand of OX411805.1, from coordinate 5,500,734 downwards.
CTTCGGGGAATACAGGCGTGATGCTATGTTTTTTTTTATGTTTTTCTTCGCATTCATATTAGGCGACAACGTAGGCCATAAGTACATACAACTTCTAATTGATATTTTCGTGTCGCGTAGTATTGACGCGTTTGTCGTTCACCTAGGACTACGGGTTACACCCGTTACACATTTTGTATCATAAAACGAGTTATCATTTCTATTATAAAGAACCTAGTTAAAGTAGTTTTTATTAAACGTTTGAAATTATTTATATAAGTAATGATTAAAAAAAGAAATATCCAAAGTTTTTTTTACCAGAATCTTCTTCGGGAAACGGGTTGGCATACTTAGTAGAACCACAATCGACGCTGACAGCACGGTGCTGTGGACAAATGACACTTTTGTAAAAATAAATGTTAATATTTTATTCATGCGAGGCTATCTAAGGAACTTTGTCTGCTTTTTTATGGCTCCAGATGGTAAGTGGTAACCGTCGCTCATGGACTCAACTATAGGTACTAAGAGCACTGTCAAGCCGCTGCTCACGTACAAATATCTCCCACTACATCGAGGTACATCATGACCGACCATCGAAAGACGGTGGTATCTATACCCGCTCGGGCCTGGCAACAAGTGAGTACTCCTACTTGGTACCCAGAAATACCAGCAGTAATGCAATGGGTGATAATTGCTTACTTCTGCTCCTTGTAGGACCGCGGAAAAGAAAGGGATGATGTGTACTCTTGGTCCATCACCACATGAAGATCAATTTTATGTCAAGAACCAGAATTATTATTATTTACTTCAATATTATTACTTTTTTTGATCTGTATTTTAGCACGCCATGCTCAGCTACATTAAAGATCAAATTACTTGTAAAATGTGGAAAAAGAGAACTTTAGTGCGAGCGGGAATCGAACCTTCCCTTTTAATCCGGGGAAGTGCTCTAACCGCTATACAGCGGTTAGAGCATCCCCTAATAGTTACTTGAATACTAAAGTTCTCTTTTTACACATCTCACAAATAATTTGTTCAATATTACTTTCTACTTTAAAAAGTAAACTAAACTAAAGTTCAACTAGCTATTTATGCGTATTTTTTATAGTTTTAAAACTATTATTTAAAACTATTATTTAAACTAAACTAAAGTTCAACTAGCTATTTATGCGTATTTTTTATAGTTTTAAAACTATTATATAGTCGGTATAATGTATGAAAATACTTCCGAAAGATGGTGCAGGCGTCACCCAAAGACGTTAAGTATGAATGTGTTATCGAAATTAGCAGTAAGGAGCAATTGTCAGGATGGCTGAATTGGTAAAGCATCTGGACGGTATCCAGGAGATGCAGGTTCAAATCCTGCTCCTGACTGTTATTTTCGATTTCACATTTTTCACTTTGTGTTTAATGTATAGTACTAAGCATGTCAAATGCTAAAAATATATATAAATATTTATAGGGTTTGCGTCATTATTAGGTAAAATCTTAATTGTAAAATTAAGTTTACCTGGTCGGTATAATGTATGAAAATACTTCCGAAAGATGGTGCAGGCGTCACCCAAAGACGTTAAGTATGAATGTGTTATCGAAATTAGCAGTAAGGAGCAATTGTCAGGATGGCTGAATTGGTAAAGCATCTGGACGGTATCCAGGAGATGCAGGTTCAAATCCTGCTCCTGACTGTTATTTTCGATTTCACATTTTTCACTTTGTGTTTAATGTATAGTACTAAGCATGTCAAATGCTAAAAATATATATAAATATTATTTTTTTTTAGTTTCAAAATAGCATCAAAAGTACTTCTATATAAAATACCCTATTTCTTTTTGATCGTAGGTGTGTTGATAGTACCGATTTGTAATAATTTTTTTTATTGCTAACGGTGGCAGACTAGCAAACGGCCCACTAAGTGGTAACCGCCGCTCATGGACTTTGGCAACACCAGGGGCACAGCCAAGCCGTCGCCTACCGTTTGTAAAGTGCTCTTCTCAAACCTCGTTTAAAGAGGGACAAGTCGTAACGCTGGGGAAACAACGCAGCAGGAAGTTCATTCCAGAGCTTACACGTACGTGGTAGCAAAAAAACGGACAGTGCTCTTAGATTGTTAGTGAATTTTGTCATCTCCAGTTAGCCCAAACTGCACACATGTGCAAAATTTCATTACAATCGGTTCTTTAATTTAGAAGTTCATCGCGGACATATACAGGCGAAGCTAATATAAAGCGTGTTATAAACTGGTAAATTACTTGGTCGTCTGGTGCCGAACAGCTGGCGCCGTCACCTGGTACCCTCTCACCATCCGGAGTGTGGCTGCGGCCGCAAGGTCGGATATTACCACAGCTGTGACACTAAAACAAATCCATTTGGTATATAATTTGCTTCAAGCCTTACTTTTGAATAAAAATTCTCACTTATAAAAGTAATTTTTGTATGCTCATCTTAACCAGCCATGAAACATTACGAGGATTTCCATAGAGTTAGAAAATAACTGGTTTTAGACCTTTCTGAGCTTGTGAGCAGTTCTTACAGTAAGCAGCTTGGCTGCGTGAAATCATAATGCAATTTACATGTCAGCAATGAAAAATCGCTAATGGTAAAAATAATTTAAATCGAGCATAACGTGACATGCAGCATGAAAGCCTAGTTGAATGTTCACAACGTAGCATCCCTTCAATTCACCAATTTAAGTGAAAAAAAGGACTATGATCATTTGATCCTGTAATGCACAGACTGCAATCCGGCTCTAATGCATACCGCAGTGCGGGTTAGGGCGTGCCCCAGAGGTGACGCGTACCGACCCGCCCTCGTCGGTACGAACAATGGCAGATGCGGCGATGGGCGCCGCCACCCATCACATCAGTATATAGTAAAATCAATGCGGTCGAAATGCGATCTCTGCGGAGAATCTGTGGAGTGAGGCTGCCTGACTGCATTCGTAACAACGATGTAAGAGAGCGAGTAGGTATGAAAGAGAGTATTGGTGTAAAGATGCGAAAGGGAATGCTCCGATGATTCGGACATGTGGAAAGAATGCCGGACCAGCGACTGGTTAAGAAGATACAATGCGAAAGTGGAAGGATATAGGTACAGGGGGAGACCGAGACTCACCTACCTAGACCAAATCGGTCATATATTGAAGGTTGAGTCAGGAGTCTCCGAAACCGGCGAGCGTGTATGAAGAGAGATGAATGTTGATGAAGCGAGAGATGTATGCAAGAATAGAGCCTCTTGGCACTCTGTTCTCTCTGCCTACCCCGCAAGGGAAATGGCGTGATGATAAGTAAGTAAGTTTATGTATATTTTAGTGTATCTCTACTAATACAAAAAATAGGTAAACCTTGTTTATTTGCAACGATTAATCTCTGGAACTACTAAACCGATTCTAATGATATCATGTTGGACAATATTAATAGACACAAGTTGGACTTTCATCACGTCATTTTCTTCACGGACCTAATCAGCCGTTCAGGCTGAATTCTTTCCCAAAATACATGGCTCTTCATCAGCTCATTCAAAGCGGAATAAATCACGGACAAACACCAGTCTTACATACATATAGTGAAGCCCATCTCAAAGTACAACGCAGTGACTAGAATTGACGTAACGCTGAAAGCACATCGCTAATAGCTTTCATGTATAAACGCATTAAGGCCGCCCTTATCGTTCACTTGTTCCGATAACAGCTTGAGCGACACCACTTTTATACAGGTACGAGTATTTCGGTTGTGATTCACAACAAATACTGTTTGTATAGATGACATTGATAATATTATTGCGCGTTGTTCGAGAAATTATGATCCTTACATTAGTGCGTTGGTTTGCTAGGATTTCACGCCTTATTTACATAACCTTGCCGTGCGGGGCCGGCTTTAGAATTGTCCCACCCCTCTCCACCCATGGGAGTCGTAAGAGCCGATTAAGGGAAAACCGTCCGGAGTCCAGAAAATGTATATAATATCAGAAAAAAAAGAAAAAAAAAAATTAACAAATTAACATTTCAGAATGTTGGTATCCGGTGGCCCCACACTAGGCAAGCCTGTCCTGTGGGTACCTGTTACGATTTACAATTTCTCGGTACCATTACAATCTTGACTCGATCGACATCAAATGACTTATTGATAGAATTTATCATGAAATTAACAATTATTTATTTATTGATAGAATTTATCATGAAATTAACAATAATTTACTAACAACAATTTACTAACAATAATTACAACAATATTATGCCGGAAATTACTAATTAAAATTGAACTATTAACTAAATATAACATACATACATACCTAAATATTCATATATTAATAAAATATAGACACATAAATATATACACAGACAGCCGGTAGATACAAAATAGATCCGTAATTCCATTATTATTATATTATTATTATTAAAGTAGCTGTACCAAGAGACTTTCGGTGAAGTCATATGATAATGACAGCAACCAGCCGGTGATTTTTGATTTTGCTTGATTTACTGAGCACTGCTTAATGTCACACGAGATTACTATTTTGTTATAAATGTAACGTTCTATAAATGGACTGAAACGTCTAGCAAACGATGTATTAATTTTAGGTACATCAATTTTGTATACACGGCGTTCTAAAAGTTGTTTATAGTCCATGGAGCTCATAACTATTTGATGTACATTTAGAGATGACTTTAATATAAAGAGCTGACGAACGTTAAGTACATTACTATCACTGTAGAGTTTTTTGGTGGGGTACCTAAAGGGTTTTCTATGCATAGTTTTGAGAACACATCGCTGAGCTCTTTCAAGCTGTATCATGACAAGAATTACTTATAACAAATTATATTTTGAGGAAGCGATAGGATATAACTAAATAGCTAGCTTATAAGGTAATTTTAGACATGCTTCAAATATTTTATTCATGAATCGCCAATAGATAATATAAAAGATGATTTTAAAGTTTGTCTTTTAGGCAAATTTGTCCTGGGACATGGGCGGTACGTACCCAAGGGTTGCGCCTTAAAAGTTTTCAACATCCCAACACTCTCCCAAACCAGATTACGGTCTGACGTGTGCCGAGTCGAACTTTGTTAACAAAACCCTAGCGTATTTTGCATATTTGATTGACAAATTCAGATTCTAATTACGACCTTAGGCTCTAGGGTTGAAAGCTTGATTTATTTATACTATGTGGGTGGCAAACAAGCATACGGCCCATCTGATGGTAAATGGTAACCGTCGCTCATGGACTCAATTATACTGAGAGTATTGTCAAGGCGCTGCTCACTATATCATTTCACAGATATAAAATGAAAGAATTAACGGCTATCTCTTGCTACAACCAAAACACACCGATGTGCTTCATGGCCGGTCACACACACGGGAGATGGTGGTACCAACCCGCTAGGTCTCGATAACAAGTGAGTACTGCCACTTGGTACCTAGCCCTACCACTAGTAATGCAATGGGTGACAACTGCTTACTTCCCTTAGTCATCTCACACGACACCCGTGGGAAAGAATGGGGTGGTGACACTTGTATTCTTAGTCCGTCACCACACGGACTTTTTGTCAAGGCGGGAAAAAATATATGCCTAATCGCACACTCCGTCGTTCGGAGCAACGAACAGGGTAGTGTGGGGCCCTCACCCACTAAATAAACCAACCGTGTGCCGTCTCTCCGCACGTACTGGCGGACCATTGGCACTGTGTGATATTAATTCAGTTAAAAAAAAAGTACTATTACTTCAGTGGTCCACCGGCACCACCGAACGAATGTAACATAGTTCCAGTGGCCCGCCGATAAAGGCGGAGAGACGGCAGGCGGGTTTCTTTAGTGGGTGAAGGCCCCACACTACCCTGTTCGTTGCCCCGAACGACGGGGTGTGCGGTTAGGAACATATGTCCCGCCTAAACCAAAATAAAGGTGCAACATCTAACCTATACATTTATAAACTATAGATTGATTGTCTCTGTCTCTGGTATACCAAGGTATACCTCACTCACACAAGTGTGATCGGCCTGTGGTTGTTCTGAGTCTGGGTGAGATCAAAGTATGATCTTTTAAATTATATGTATGTAGAGTCCCGGGATACAAGGATGATTCCTTAATGCAAGTTGTTCTCTTTTTTTAAACCCTTTTCCTTTACATATAAATCCCATTTTGGGCACAAGACTCCGTCTCAATAAAAGCGAAAGTTTAGCTCAAATTTCCACTTACTTTCCACCTTTCGTCCCTTTTCCTAATGCTAGGCAACGCGACAACTGAGACTGAGTTGTTAATTTCTATAACATATAATTATTGTCACAATACATAGTGAGCTAACATAATCTGACAGATGGGGGAAGTTGTAGAGCCTTGCTCATCCCAACATGAATGGGTGTCCTCGATCCGGGAAGTATCTTTCAGAGAAGATCGGCGTGAAACAACGGTAGTTACTCCTACCGTTGTGTTTTGTAAGGAGAGTGCGAGCGCCGGTGGCTCAAACCCCCTCCATAACTTCTCCTTCGTATCCTTCCTCCATCCATCCACCTATCAGCCTTTTAAAGTCTACTGCTGGACATAAGCCTCCCCAAGAATGGGGTATAGTGCCGTAATCGCCACGCTTGGCAGGCGGGTAGGCGACCGCAATGGATGTTGTTAATACTCGAGGGAGTGCTGCTGCCCACTCCCCCGGTATTCCCTCAGTTGACTCTTACGACTCCCATTTACAATTCTAAAGCCGGTCCCACACGGCTATCCTTCCTATCTTCTCACTATTATCCTTCCCCTCCACCTCCTATCCCTTTCTTGAAGATGGCGACGCGCGAGTGGTGGCTCTGGTGGTATTGGCATCTATAGGCTACTATAACCGCTTACCATCAAGTGGGCCGTATGCTAGATTGCCACAAAAAAAAAATCTTGCTCACCTGTGGATTTTATGACTATACTAGCCTTTGCCAGCGGCTCCGCCGCAGCCAGCAAAGCTAGTTTTTAAGTTATATCTCAGATTCCCGATATAGTAGCGGGATAAAATGTAAACCAGTTTTAAGTCTAATCAAAAGCTATCAAATAAAAAAATTTGCATCAAAATCCGTTGAGTAGTTTTTGCCTGATGCGCAAACAAACAAACAGATAAACAGACTAAAAATCTAAAAAAAATGTTTTGTGCTTAGACACGCCTATATAGCCTAATACAGATTTTTTTTCTTAAATATCTTACTTCATCGTCAAAGCCTAATACAGACACAGCTCCGTTACAGCTTTATAATAGTTAGGATTCCATGTGTGCTTATCCCTCGTGAAACCATTAAAACATGTATTTTTTATTATTTTATATCTGATGTACAGAGCAGTATTTGTTACATATAAGCGGGTATACGAAACTTCGCCAATGACGCAATTTATTATTTAAAAACAGGCAGATGATTGTAAAACATTCATTGGAACATTACAAAACAAAATGCGAGGATGTCATCATCCATCGGGAAATCCATTCAATGCCAGTGACCCTTCTGTTGACTGATAGTATTTCTTAGAACTATAATATAAACTATAAATAGAGATAATTTATTGAATGTCTTAGCGGTAGTCCATTGTTATCGAATAAATAAAAATAAAATAAAATAAAAATATTTATTTTAGAAGGAGAGACCACCATTTGTTTAGGCGGAAAAATATGTACCTAACCGCACACCCCGTCATTGGGGGCAACGAACAGGTAGTGTGGGGCCTTCACCCATTAAATAAACCCGCCGCGTGCCGTCTCTCCGCCTTTCTTGGCGGGCGACCGGAACCATATTACATTCCTTCGGTGGTACACAAAAAAATATAACCTAAGGTAGGCGCATTATTCCGCAAAACTCCGAACACATATTTGACACATTTTTTGCCTCTATACGGGGCATCCTCAGGACCGCTCGGCAACATCGTGATGCACAAATGAGCTGATTAACCGGATTAAACGATATTATATTATTATTACCGTGGACGGACTGTTAGCGGTAGGTAGGCCATACCACTGTAGTAATGTAATATAGTTCCAGTGGTCCGCCAATACAGGCGGAGAGATTTAGTGAGCGAGGGCCCCACACTACGACAAACAAACGCCCACCTTAACAAAAAATATCCATATGTGTGCAATTCACACACGGCAGAAGTAAAACTTCTGAAAAGTAGCCTACGAGAGATTGAGCTGGATATAGAGTATCAGGAGTATTAAGATAAATGTAAGGTTTATTATTTTTTACCAAGCTAAAAATTACCTCTCATTAATTAAATTTAATGGAGCATTAAAATTCATTTAAATTTTGTTTTCTGCAACGATATAATGGATCCCGTAGGAATTCGTGGGACAACTTTGGTAAAAGATCTTGTGAACTTCACCATAGCAACATAAATAGCAAAAGTATATGATTCACTTCGGGGGTAGGTGAGAAAAATACTTTAAAACTGGCATGGGAATACCAAGTGAACATAGCAAAACAGAGATATTAAGTTTATTATTGAATGCATATCACTTTTACAAACTTAATTTTATGTAGGTACACCGTGGTCATATGGTTTAAATATTGATCACGCAAGCCAGAGACCGAGGTTTCAAATCAACTACCAAGGAATACTTTTTGTGACAAAAAAATATTTCAAAGTTAAAATAACTTTAATGGACTTTTCTGCAACTGACTGTTAATCCTATACATTTATGTGTTTGTTTCTTTATCGTGACGCATTTTCGTTTCATCGAGTTTCAAATCACAACGACTCTAAAGAAGTATTCACTTCAAAAGGTAGGCCATGGAAAAGATGGATAGATTGTATAAATGAAGACATAAAATAGAAAAGGTTCAATGCTTAGACGAGGTGTGGTAGAGGGGAGTGCAGAGAAAAAAACATGTAATGCGGACTCCATGTGAATTGGAAAAAGGGGCAAAGGAAAGTAGATTTGTATTGTACCTACTTGGTGAATTTATTTATTAACTAGCTGCTTCCTGCAACTTTGTCCGCGTGGAGTTTTTTTTAATTTCTCTGACCAATTCGACGATGTTCTCGAGAAAGGCCAGGGCAGGAGTACCCTTAACCGACGTGCATGTATGAAGAGTGTAATGAGAGTAAAAGAAGCAAGTGGAAATCGAGTAAAAGTGAGCAAGGACCAGGGCAAGTGGAAATCGGCTGCCTAAGTGCCTAACCCTCTAGGTAACAAGCTTGAGCCTATGTATATATGTTGGGTATAAAATCCAACCTCAGATATATCCAATAAACCTAAATCTAATACAGTATATATTATGTCGCTCTATATGGTAATACTTACATTACCGTAAAAGCTGCAATAACGTGGATCCCGGACGGCATTAAATCTATTTGCGCTTATTACGACAACAGCGGGACCTATAAAAATATTATCTGTTGTGATAGCTTCCCGAATATCTCAAGGAGAACAAAAAAATCTATCAAATTCACCTTAGAAGGATTGTAAATAATATTAAGTGAACAATACTTGTTCTCACTTGATGTCAAATGTGGCTCAAATGATTATTTTGTTTGGTACATAAATGATGAATTATATTATCATCAAGACTACACTATTTACTTTTTTTGAAAAAAAAAGACATTTATGTTTATGATTGTATATATATTCTTATTTCCTTTACTTTGAATTTTCCGCTTCCTTGTTGGCAGAGGCCCCTGGATAACTTAATTCAGCAGCTACGTCACCACCGAGGATAGTATTTTGAAGGCTCTAAACATCGGAATATGAGGGATCTCGTGGCGTAGTCGGTAGTGTAACCGACTTCCGTGCACGAGGTCGTGGGTTCGATTCCCACTCAGGACAATTATTTGTGTGATGAACTCGGATATTTGTACTGCATCTGGGTGTTTTCTATCTATTATATGTATGTATTTACAAAAAAAAGTAATATATTATGTATTATATCCGTAATTTCATAATACCAAGTCCCATAGCACAGGCGGTAAGCTTAGTTTGGAAAAATAATATATATATTTATATTATTATGCCGTGGAAACGTAATTTAGATTTTAGTAACAATAATCAGAATGGCGGCCTGGTTTTGGGAAACATAAGTCTATGTATGTACATTATGTCAAGAAAGTATTGGAAATGGATGATTTGTTTATGGTTCCAAATTAATTTTTTTTCTTTTTGTTGTTGTTAGGTTGGCACAACTGTTATCCATTTTGGGGCGGAGTTTGAGTTGCATCTGTTATTTATATTAAATACAGTGCTGTTTTTAGTTATATCCATATCTAGTGTGTATTGCGAATTTCATAATGGACAAAAACATCGAACAAAGAGTTTGTCTTAAATTTTGCATCGCCAATGGAATTTCGTGTTCGGAGTCACTGAAAATGTTACAGACTGAGGTAGGCTTACGGTGAATCGACTTTATTAAAAACACGTGCTTATGAGTGGTACACAGCGTTTAAAATCGGTCGAGATGTGATGGAAGATTTGCCTCGCTCTAGTAGGCCATCAACGTCTGCAACTGAAGTTAACATTGCAAAAGTGAAGGAAATAGTGACTGAAAATCCTCATTCAACTTTGAGAGAGTTAGCCGCCGAACTTTCTGTGTCTCACGAGTCGATCCGTACCATTTTAAATAATCACTTGGGTATGAAACATGTTTCCGCTCGGCTAGTCCCAAAAGACCTGAATTTTCTCTAAAAACTCAATCGCATGAGAGTCGCTGAGGACATGCTAGAACGAGTCAATTCCGACCCAACATTCATGAAACGCATTGTTACTGGTGACGAGACGTGGGTTTACGAGTTTGACATGCAAACTAGTCAACAAGCTTCGGAGTGGCGACTGAGTGACGACCAACCACAGCGTACTTTTTTGCGACTAACTGAACCGAAACCGAAAAAACCACGCCAAAGTCGATCAAAAGTCAAAGTCATGTTGACTGTTTTCTTTGACTATCGCGGTGTTGTGCACTCGGAATTCTTGCCAGAAGGTCAAACGGTAAATAAAGAATATTATTTGAGGGAACGAAAAAGGCCAGATTTGTGGAAAGAAAATTCTTGGATTTTGCACCACGATAATGCGCCTTCGCACAAAGCCATCATTGTGAATGAATTTTTGTCCAAACACTCAATAAATACCATCGATCAACCACCATATTCACCAGATATGGCTCCAGCCGACTTCTTTCTTTTTCCTAAACTCAAATGACCACTTCGTGGCACCCATTTTCAATCGGTAGAAGACATAAAGAAGAACTCGCGACGAGAACTGAACTCAATTCCGGAAACAGCGATTAAAAAATGTTTTGATGTGCCTGTACGATAGATGTAACGAAAAAATCCTACGCCTATGGTCTGCATTAGGCTAAGGCGTCTCTGAATAAAAAACATTCCTTTAAAAAGTTTTGAACAGACTGAACAGATTTTGATCTAACTTTTTTATTTGATAGCTTTAGATTAGACTTAAGAACACGTATGCTTACTATTGATCCCACTACTATATCGGAAACCTGAGAAGTAACCTAAAAACTTGTTGTTGATCTAACCGCGCCCGCGGCTACAACTAAAATATAATATATACATATATTTAAACATAATATTATAACTAGCTGACCAGGCGAACTTCGTACCGCCATATTTACCGAAGTCCTATTGTGGCGCCACCTACCGGGCCCAAATGTGAATTTAAACCATCCAGGTATTTACACAAACATACAAAAAAAAATTGTCAAGATCGGTCCAACGGTTTAGGAGGAGTTCAGTTACTAACACACGGACACAAGATATATATATATATATATATATATATATAATAGATATAATTTGGTTGACATCATTAATTCCTAGCGTCGCATACAGATCTTTACGTTGCATACTGCTTAGTCGTTATAAAATACTGTAAACTTACAGAACTTTTAAAATAGTTGTGTCTGTTTTGATACAAAACTTTTTGTAACTATCGTTTTAGTTTACCAAAAAGGCAAATTTATTGCTACTGTGAGTTGCAAACACGCTCTCTAAAAACAAATATTTCACGGGTGTTACTTTGGTGGAATGTGAGGAGCGTGTTTCATAAGAGGCATGACCTTGCATTTCTGAATGAAAACAAACCCCTTGTTTGTTCAATAGCTAAGACTTGGCCTCATGTCTCAAGCAACATTCACATCTCTCATCAATTATCATCCTTACCCTCTAAACTCTAAACGATATTAACATTGAGTCTTATTGTGATCAAATTATCATTTGTTACTGATATACACTCGAGAGACACGTGTCTCCAATAATAAAATGTCTCTATTTATCATATATTGCACTTGTAAAACCATATATACACACACATATCAAGAAAAAACACTATTTTTGACACTTGTAATTTTTTATGCCATTTTTGTTATTTAAACTAGTTAAAAAACTGTTTAAAAAAATTCTATATTGGACGTCCGTTTGTTGTAGGTATTAACACGATAACAACCGAAATACTTTACTAATCGAGTCTTTTATTTTTGTTTTAACTTGAGTATTACTACGAATAGAGCCCTATTACTTTTAACGGTCTGATTCGATGTGGTTTAATTGTTATTAAGTAAACAAAAAAATACTCACACTCGACTATTACGAATATTTACGCTCGACGCGACACTAAATCCAGCGCCTTTCATGAGAACTATTTCTATAGACCAATATAGAAGTAGGTACTTCTTAAAATTAGCGCTAGATGGCGTATAAGACATGAAACCGCCTTATTGTCATGTAATTATGTTATGTTTAGCTTTACCTAATATGTAATATTGTTCTAATTGAGATTCGTGACAATAAAACTTAGTTTTATTTATTTCTTTCTTTCTTTCAAACCCACATTAGTACTTTTTGAAATTAGCGCTATCTATGTGATTTATTGAAAACTACTTAGTAAGACCAATACATTATTAGTTACTTATCAAATAATCAATTTTATTGTGAAAAATGAAGATTATGAGGCGTGCAGTTTTGGATTTTCCAAAGTATTTAATCTTGCCATCTCTAGAGGGAATACGGTGATAGAATATTAATATAAGTTTAGTATTTTCGTCCCAATATTCAATAAAATAAAAAGTGGGAACTCTCCTTTGGTATCCAACCCTACCAACAGTAATGCAATGGGTGATAATTGCTTACTTTAACGATATAACCTTGTTCAAATAAAAAAAAAAGCTAACTTCCTTAAAGCTTACGTTACGGCACCTGTGGGAAAGAATGGGGTGACAATTATATTTAATGGTAGAGATTCGATTATATAACTACATGTTAAAACACGAGTCACATCTGTAACTCTGTTTAAGGCCGCGAGGTGACAGATAAAATACATTATATTCACTGGACGTGTGCCGTAAGAATCGACTAAAGAACCAGTCCCCGAGAGTACCCCGCTCATCATCCCGAAGGACAAATTGTGCTATTAGGTACATTTTTCCCGACTTAACAAAACAGCGATGGTCAAATTTATACGGTTAATCTGTGTTCCACGGACTACTTACTCGATCAACCTTTTAATTCTCTGTATTTGGTAAAAATAATAAAATATGGGTCACGGCCTTCATTCTGAAAGAGTGAAACTATTTCACAGCCGAGTTGTTGTTAAGCCCAGATTAAGCTCAGTGAGCATATCGTTCCAGTGAGCGTGGAGCTCACAGAAGTGTGCTTGTACATGCGTTCATTCATAAATAATTTCATAGTGCTGTTTTAGAATTTTGTTTTGATGCAATAATAATATTTATTCTTCATTTCACATCTGCGAATGGCAATTCAGAAATAGGCCAAAAATAGCCCAGGTTTTTCGAGAATCCAGAGTCGAATTTTGCGTGTAAAAGTTTATAAATTAGGTATCACTGCTCGATTAATGCCTTCCATTGTGAAGAAACCTGGATGCCTGAGAGGTTTTCTTGGCGATTGAAGGCAACCTGCACTGTGCCAGAGTGGGCTATATACAATACGGCCAAAATCCTTCTCACTATGAGAGGAGATCCGTGCCCTATAGTGGGAGAATAATCCGAATAATCGGTTGGAAAAAAGGTTTCTTTTGTTGAGTTATTGGGAATAACTCGAGTAAAAATGTTTTGAATTAAAAATGTTTCAAGTAAAAATGTTTTTGTATTTAGCGAGTAAACATTTTATTGATCTGAATATAATTAATATTATTTTCTTCCTTAGGCAACATATTATATATATATTTATTATTACTTGAGTAAAGGAGTTGAATCCCTGATTCAATAATGGCGTTGCGTAGGCACGTAAGTGTGTTAAAACAACGAATGCATTTCAATCAAATATAGGTAATAGTTGGATCGGTGCCAGAATGCAAAATTCACAATGACGTCATGAAATCTTTTATATCGAGATCACTTTTATAGTAAGATTTATTACTTAACTAGCAGCTCCGGCCGCGCGTTGCTGTGGCACACTTTCTTATATTATGTACATATTTAATTGATAGGGTAACCCTTTCTCAGGTTCATTCTCTGGATATACAATCATTGTATGCAATAAAGAACGGAAATATTCGGGATAAAACTATGCTATCTCTCAAGCTGGACCAAACTCCTTAAAATCGGTTCATCGCGGACAAACGTGACACGGAATTTTTATATATAATTATACACTATGAAAAAATGGAATAAACCAATTCTAGGATAATTGATAATTTAGGCATTAATTTATTTTTAGACATTTTTAAGTCTAAACAATGTTTTATTTGTACGCATAACTAACCGGTACCGGTATGCAAACTTTATTCAATTAATTGTAATTGTGTGTGCCTAATTTTAAATTTATTACCTATCTACATTGCACTTTTAATGTGTACGTCTTGCTAATATAGTAGTAGGTTGGACTAGAATGAAAATGGGGACAATGGAGGCTTTAATAAATCCTAGTGGGGTACTTCGTTGTGAGAATTCAATTATCTCTTTAATTAGAATTTATTTGAGCTCTTATTGTTTAAGATGTTACGTACGCCTCTGGGTTTTTGTGACATTTCAATCCAATAAAAAATTTGTAACAGAATTATTACCCCTCTCCACCCATGGGAGTCGTAAGAGCCGACTGAGGGAATACCGGAGGAGTGGGCAGCAGCACTCCTTCGAGTATTAATAGCATCCACTGCGATCGGCAACCCGCCTGCCAAGCGTGGCAATTACGGCACTATCCCCCATTCTTGAGGAGGCCTATGTCCAGCAGCGGACTTTAAAAGGCTGATGGATGGAACAGAATTATTTACTTATTGTTTTACCACAGCATCATCACCTCAGACAGAGGGCACGTGTCGCAATACACAACGCAGTGCCTGTCCTAACGTTATTATATATGGAAGCGAGAATTGGGTATGCAAAAAGGAGCATGAGAGTAAAATCAATGCGGTCGAAATGTGATCTCTGCGGAGAACCTGTGGAGTGAGGTTGACTGACCGAATTCGTAACGACGACGTAAGAGAGCGACTAGGTATGAAAGAGAGTATTGGTATAAAGATGCGAAAGGTAATGCTCCGATGGTTCGTACATGTGGAAAGAATGCCGGACGAGCGACTGGGTAAGAATATATACAATGCGACAGTGGAAGGATGTAGGTACAGGGGGAGACCGAGACTCATCTACCTAGACCAAATCGGTCATGTATTGAAGGAAGATGGAGTCAGGAGTCTCTGAAACCGGCGAGCGTGTATGAAGAGAGTCATGAATGTTGAGGAAGCGAGAGATGTATGCAGAGCCTCTTGATACTCTGTTCTCTCTGCTTACCCCGCAAGGGAAATGGTGTGATGACAAGTTAGTTAGTTTTATCAAGCTGCAAGCGGTGTACCTACAGATACTTATATCAGTAATTCACATCCTTCTTAGATAAGACTAGATACCCACGATTCGGTCCTTTTGGCATCTAGTTTATTCTTTTCTGCGTAGATCTTTAATATCTTTTTTTAAATATAACTAAGTTACTTCTTGTAACTTCAGCTATCGGCCAGTGAAAGTCCCGTTCAAATCGGTTCAATTGGCCGGATAGCTGTAACAGCCAAACACAAAAATTAATAAATACGTTTTTTCTTAGGCTCAGGCGTTTGCTCACCCAGAATGCTTTTAATTGAATCGGCGAGTACACGAAAATGCCTATATTAATAAGTAGTTGACAAATGTTATTGCATTATTTGTTTAATGTTATTCTATAATACTTTCTAAAATTTACGCGAATTTTACACATTTTGAAATAAAATGTTATTCTTCTTCCTTTCCTTATTTCCTAAGAATATTAAAAATCTTATAACTATTGACACTAAAGTATTATTAAAACACTACACCCTACAACCACTTAATTAAATAATTACTGTTGTTTTTTTTTTATTGCTAATGATGGCAGACTAGCCACGGCCCACCTGATGGTAAATGGTAACCATTGCTCATGGACTCAACTATATCGAGAGTATTGTCAAGCCGCTGCGCACCTCCAAATCCTGCTCGTGACTGTTATTTCCGATTTCACATTTTTCACTTTATGTTTAATGTAACATACATAAAAATACTAATTAATTAGCATTCTTCTTTATGCACTATACTTCCCAACGTTAGACAAAAGGGAGGATCCAGGGCTGGCATGGGGGTCTGACACTTACATTTTTTTAATGACATTGATAAAATAATTTTATGAAAATATGTCTTTCCATAAAATTATTTTCGGAACAGAGGCGTGGTCACTAAATGTTGGCCTTATAGCAAGGCTCAAAGTCACTTAGCGTGCCATGGAGCGGGCTATGCTCGGGATCTCTCTACGTGATAAGATCTGTAATGCGGGAATCCGTAGGAGAACGGGGGTAACTGACATAACCCACTGGGTCAGCCTGCCGAAGTGGCAATGGGCACGCCACATCGCTCGACGAACCGACAACCGTTGGGGAAGAAAGGATCTCGAGTGGCGACCGCGTATCGGACAGCGCAGCGTAGGACGGCCTCCCACCAGGTGGACCGATGACCTGGTCAAAGTCGCTGGCAGTCATTGGATGCAGGCGGCACAGGACCATTCGTTGTGGTGTTCTCTTGAGGAGGTCTAGCAGTGGAAGATGAAAGGAGGGATGGATGGAAGTCTTTTCAATGGCTAAATACTGTTATTATTTTACCACGTGCGTGGCAAACAAGCATACGGCACACCTGGTGGTAAGTGGTAACCGTAGCCTATAGACACTAGAGGCATTACTCGCGCGTTTGCTATTTGCTATCTCCAAGGAAAGGGATAGGAGATCTATAGGAAGGATACTATGGAGAGAATAGGGAGGGGTTTGGGCCTCCGACGCTCTCACTCACCATACGAAACACACCGGTAAGTACTCCTATTTAGATATTTTTATATATATTTTTAGCATTTGACATGCTTAGCACTATATCATTAAACACAGGTAAGCACTCCTTTTTTTTGTTTAGGCGGGATAAAATGTACCTAACCGCAAACCCCGGGGCAACGAACAGGGTAGTGTGGAGCCCTCACCCACTAAATAATCATCCCGCCGTGTGCTGTCTCTCCGCCTTTATTGGTGTCCGTTGCTTCACGCTGATTTTTATGAGAGGGTGGTATTGAGGAAATGATCGAGCCGGTCCATTCGTGCTGGAATAAGCAAGGCTTATTATACAGCTAGATGCTTACACAGTTGAATAATGATTGCGACTTTTTATTCGCTTTTACTTGTATCCTCCTTAACATTAACTCCTTCCGCTGAATTAAACGTGGCAATGTTGTCTCAAGAATTATGATTCAAGATCTTTTGCCGTAAAATTGTTTGTTTGCTTTTACGTAAATACTTAGATCCAAAGAAAATGAGCAGTTTTGAGATTTATAGTTCTGTTATTGTAATGCTGATGGGTTATAAAAATATTATTCGCTCAGTTATTCATAAGAAGTAATTTTAGTCCATATCTGATTGGGACAAAATCGCGCATAAAGTTGAGCCATTACGCGGTTATCAAATAAATCTATATATTTTACGATTATTGACAGTTTTTAAATTTAATTTGGTACTTTGATATGTTTCGCTTACTTTATTAGAAGTTTGGATTCATTGTTATTAGTCACTCAGGTTTTTTTAAACAGATCTACCTTCATGCGTATTAATTTTTTCAATCCATTACTGACCTGCTATTGGGCACAGGTCTCCTCTGGGTTAGACATATGCCGTCATAAGCCGTTGAGAAAATCTCTCAGGTATGCAGGTTTGCTTACAATATTTTCCTCTTTTTTTCCCACATTCACAACTAATTTGTTCTTTAAAGTAGCTGAGCATGTCAAGTGCCAAAATACAGATGTTTGTAATTTATATAATGTGTATTTTTTATGTTGTGAAATATAAATCACAATAAAACTAAACATAACACGTTGTATATAATTCTGTTTTTTTTAAATATATTTATGTATAAAGATACAACACCTTCCACTAATGAATAATTAATGCGAAAGACGACAAACATATATAATTTAAGGGACACTTAGACTAAAAACAAACATTTTTGTGGATCACACAAAGAATTATCCTGTGTGGAAATTGAACCTATAATACTCCTCACATGAGGTACCTATCGCCATAAGAGCAGAGAGAGAGAGAGAGAGAGAGAGAGGTCTTCAATAAGTTAGGTAGGTAATAACTATCGAAATAGTTTCTACACAAAAATATAATAATAATCAAATAATCAACAGTAGGTAACTTCAATATGTTACTAACTATCGAGATAGTAATTACTTTCTACACTAAAAGCCTAAGACCTGATAGCTCTGATAAGTAATTGTCTGTCGCGTAGAAAAGATGAATTGGGGACAATTTGTTTGACGTTTATAGCGCCTCGGTACCGACACTAAATTTACCGAAATTTATAGACAGCATTTTGTATCAATTTTTTTTTAATATGTAGAGTGAAACTTGGCCTAACAGACAGGATCGATTTTAGACAACTGCCCGTTTGGATACAACCATTATTTTTCAGATACGAAGCAAACTACGACCCAGGAATCGAACCCGAGACCTCATGCATGATTAGCAGTCGCATACACTACCGCTACACCACCGAGGCAGTTAAATAACAATAACAGGAGTTAGGAAGTTGGTGTTTCGCCCCTGTAAGGCCGTTTTTCCTGCGCTTCTCTCTCCAGTCGTGTCTGAATGCCATACCATCGCACTATAAGAGTGAGGGAACAGACAGTGCACTTAAATTACGGCGTGGATATCATAATTATTAGTGAAAGAGCCCACCTACAAATACACGTTACTTAAACTCACCCGGTACAAATACAATTAGTTCATTGATCAACACGCCTATCTTCATTGTATTAGGGTTGCTACTAGTAAAATAATAGTTTTGATTTTGGATTTCCCTCCAAAACATTGTTCAATTCCGAATTGGCAAAGCATCTGGGACGATTTGCCAGTATATACAGGTTCATATCCTGCTCGAGACTATTATTTTCGATTTCATATCATAATCGAGTAAGATTATAAGCCCTTTTTTGTTATGGCAGGAAAAAAATTACCTAACCGCATACTCCGTACTTCGGGGCAACGAATAGTGCAGTGTTGGACCGACACCCTCTAAATAAGCCCACAGTGTGCCATCTCTCCGCCTGTACCGGCGGTCTACTGGAACCGGTAGACATTACTTCAATGATAGGATTACAAGCCCTACAAAACCTCTCAGTCTTGCAGTTTTTTTTCACGGCATCTTCTTTCACCAGCCAGTAATTTTAAGCACATGATATCTGAAAATCAGAGGTGCTTTGCAAAGTTTGAACATCAGACGAACGCACTAAGTTCGTCTATGTCACACTTTAACAAAACACAAAATGCGAAAATGTAGAGTTGACACTTGACATGACTTCTACAAGCGGGGTATGAACCTGGGGGGTTAGGATGTATCTCACTCGATCATATCGACGTGAAATTGTGTCATGTGATTAGTTGAGAGATCACCGTGATTGGCCGAGGGATTATTGCGACATCATGCGTCGGTTTCCCTACCAATCACAAGCGAGACGATACGATTTCGATACGATTTAGTGAGTTACATTCTACGGGCCCTGCACCTGAATACCGTTTAGACGATAAGCCAACTAAGCTATCGTGACTATATAACAAAGAAGGCCTTATCCTGCATCCCCTCCTTATTATCTCTCTTCTCCACTCCTATACTTTTCCTTCGAGTTGGCGATGTGCGAGTGATGCTTCTGGTTATGTTTGCTTCTATAGGCTACGGTAACCACTTACCATCAGATGAGCCATATACTTGCTTGCCACCCGCGTAGTATAGAGCTGACTGAGGGAATACCGGGGGAGTGAGCAGCACTCGCTCGAGAATTAACAACATCCACTGCGATCGCCAACCCTCCTGCCAAGCGTGGCGATTACGGCATTATCCCCCATAACGGGACCGCTCGTTGTGGCGTTCTCTTGGGGAGATAGGTCTCCCCAAGAGAACGCCACAACGAGCAGCACAGCAGTGGACGTTGAAAGGCTGATGGATGGATGGATAGATGTAGTATAAAGAAGAAAAAATTACTTCGTATCTACGATCTTTAATAAAATGTACTTCATACAACGAAAAACATCAAGTAATTAATTAAGCTTTTATTTGATTTTATGCTTTTTATATAAAATATTTTATAAATTTAAGAAGACAAGCATGAAGTTTAGAGATCTGATTACTTGAGGGAATCCTATCAAGTTCCATGCCACGGAATATTTCCGTAAAACCCTTTACTGTTGTTGTAACCCAATCTTCATTTTTATTACGTAGAAAATCAAATCTACAATTCATTTTTGATGTAGGTATAATGTTACTGATAGAAACGATACTATATTTTTAAGTCACGCGTCACCTAATGGTAAGTGGTAATCCAGCATGTACTCAACCTCAGCTCACTATTTCAATTCGCTGGTGGGAAATATAAGAAAGGGCTTCTCCCGCTGCTGAGGTGTTTTACGTTTAGTCACACGGCAGATGGCGGTGCCGACCCACTCGGGCCTGATAACAAATGAGTACTCCCACTTGGTACACTGTTGAATTCCTCGTCAACACCGGCGGGAAAGAATGGGGAGGTGATACTGGTATCATTACATACTTTATTTATAAGGATCTTTTTAATATAGGTATGCATTCTTGCATTAAAGTCATACTTTGTAAGTAAGATTAAAAGTGAAACATTTTGTAAATGTGCTTTTTACGAGTGACATATACTTTTTTAGAATGAAAGGCCTATTAATTTTTTTTTTAATATGCTACGATAGGAGCTGGTAATGAAGGATAATCAGTAGAGGAATTGGGCTCTGGTGCTCTCACTCACCATACGAAACACAACAGTACCGTTTTGACGCTAATCTTCTGTTAGAGGGCGGTACTTCCCCGGCCGAGCAGTCCTATTTCTTAAAGACACCGCATTTAACTAAAAAGTAAACCCACTATTTTAAAAATGTGTGCGTGAAAGTGTTGTCGCTGGAAACAAAATATCCCTATAATTTGGGTAAATTTTTAAAAGTTCTATGTTCAAAACATAAAGAAATAATAACAGTATAAAGTAAGTTTACGGAAATTATAAAGGGAATATTACGGTGCTGACGACGTACCTATTCATGTTTTTAACGAACGTACGAAATCGTCGAGTCATTTGGTGAAATTTTAAATCATAATCTGACAACACTTGTGGTTTATGTCACTTTGTTTTGGCATAGTTTTGTTTGTATTTGTGTGCGTGAGTACGTGTAATTACTATTTCACGCATGGTTTTATATGGCTTCACTGGATTGTTCGTAATGAACTAGAACAAGCAAGGGTTCTGGTTCTAATACCACTAATAAAACTCTTCATTTAAGGGTCACGCAGTAGAAATCGCCGGCGACAGCTAGTCTAGAATATAATTCACTAACCACTCCAATAATGTAATGACCGCTCACTAAATATTTGGATGAAAAACAGGGGTGAGCAGTGTACACAAGGCTTTAATAAATCGAACAGCAAATAACAGACCCCCTTGCTTCGACGAATGGGGTCAAGTGTGGGGCCAACTATAATCTAGGGTTGTAAAGTAGAAAAATGCTTGTTACCGCCTTTATTGCAACAAAATACATTTAGATCGGGTAATATGATTGAGCTTTACAGCTGAACATAGGTGCATAACAGGGATAGGTATATACATTCAGTCAAGAAAGTATTGGGAATGGATGATTTGTCTATGGTTCCAAATTCAAATTTTTGTTTTTTTGTTGTTGTTAGATTGGCACAACTGTTATCCATTTTGGCGCGGAGTTTGAGTTGCATCTGTTATATATCTAAAATAGAAACTATATGGATATGTAAAATCAAGTAAACGCGAAAGATTCCGTAAACGTACTTTTATTTCAAAATGTGTAACATTCGCGTAAATATCAGAAAGTATTATAGAAACTATAGGTTCATGGTAACTAAAATAGGAAATAAACAATTTTGATTCGAAGTTATTTAAATATCTCGTGAATACTGCATCAATTGTACTTTTATATCTCGTAGTGCTCATATTGCGTTGATTGGACATAGTAAAATCAAATTCTCTATTCAAAAATTCAATTAATCGCGAGTCCAGAGATTTTATCTCATCTGAAAATATGCGTAACGCGCTAAAAGAAGTTTTCACTTCAAAAAAAGAAATTGAAAAATAATATTTTTATTTTGTAGGGTTTTTTTTATTGACTTATTAAAATTTAAACGCCACAGTACTATTGCATATGGATCAAATAACAAAGCATTGAAACATATACTACCCTTTCTGATTCACGTTGTATATGCACACACTATAGCTACGTCTCGTAACGGTGTCGCGAGTCCAGAGATTTTATCTCATCTAAAAATACGCGTACCGCGCTAAAAGAAGTTTTCACTTAAAAAAATATAAAGTTTCTTTTCTAGACTCTGAACTATATATATGTAAGGGAAAAAAAGAGGGACTCGAACATGCGTCCCTCAAGAGTTGTCTGTGGCTCGTAGAGTAAAAATAATATGTGGTCTGTGGTCGCATTCAATACGCGAAAGTGCTCCGAACCATTAAGCCTGGCCATCGCAATCACCCAACGGTAATAACCAATCTGCACTTCACACCTGTTTTAAATGTCTTTACGACCCACTTTTACAATAAATTTGTTCTTTGAAGTAGCTGAGCATGTCAAGTTCTAAAATACAGATCAAAATATATCTATGTATGCAAAATTTCAATATTATAGGTTAAGTATTTACGGCGTGAAAGCATATTATACAGACTAACTTTCACATTTACATTAGTAAGTACGGTAAGAATTGATTTCATCTAAGTAGTTGAAATAAGTAACATCCAGATCCATCCACTAACAGAGACAATGCTAAGTCCCTGTTATTATTACTTACCAATTCATTCTTACTATATTTTCAACATGAAATATAATGTATTACTAGCGTTTTTTGACGTGAAACACCTCAATGATACAAATAAAAAGTACACAATTTAATAAACATAATTAAATTATACAATAAAACGGAAGTAAATGCAAAGTCTTACTATAGAATGAGATAAACTATTAGATAAACAACGGTCGCGAGGTGTAAAGCAGTTGGGTAAATTGTCATACAGTTCCATCCATCCATCCATCAGCCTTTCAACGTCCACTGCTGGACATAGGCCTCCCCAAGAGAACGCCACAACGAGCGGTCCCGTCATGGGGGATAACGCCGTAATCACCACGCTTGGCAGGCGGGTTGGCGATCGCAGTGGATGTTGTTAATACTCGAGGGAGTGCTGCTGCCCACTCCCACGGTATTCCCTCAGTCGGCTCTTACGACTCCCGTGAGTAGAGAGGGGTGGGACAATTCTAAAGCCGGCCCCACACGGCGTCATACAGTTATGCACGCGTTATAACAGATGTATACAACAGAATTGTCAAAATACAATTGTTATTAATAACATTGATGTTATACATCTTGTATACGCAGTGTATAAAATTTTATAAGTAAGACGGTATGAAAATTATTAACAAAAGTAGGTCTGTGTGTGTGCGTTTATGTGTGTATATCTATACTATTATAAAGCTGTAACAGAGCTGTGTCTGTACATTTAAGATATTTGAGAAAAAATTACTGTAATAGGCTATATAGGCGTGTCTAAACACAAAACAATTTTTTTTGAATTTTTGTCTGTTTATCTGTTTGTTTGTTCGCACATCACGCAAAAACTACTGGACGCATTTTGATGCAACTTTTTTATTTGATAGATCTCGATTAGACTTAAAATTGGTATACATTTTATCCCGCTACTATATCGGGAACCTGAGATATAACCGAAAAACTAGCTTTTAGCTGCGGCGAAGCCGCTGGCAAATGCTAGTATTACATATATATATTACACATTCTTACTTTGGTACAATTAAAAGTTGTTCAACACTATTGTAAGTCTGATTCAAAAGCCAGTTTGTGACAACTTGTTTACATTTGTTCTTAGGAAGGGAATACTTATATTTGCAGAATGGCGTTAATCTTATTATACAGGTAGCTACCTAAGAAACAGTAAAAATGGTGGGACAAGCTGATGATGATGCTGATGCTATGACGTTATCACGTTAAAAAATTATCATCCGTAAACCGACTTTACAAACAACCATGTAGTTTTGTTTTGTAGTACGAGGGTAGCAAACAAGCATACGGTCCACCTGATGGTAAGAGGTTAACGTGGTCTATAGACGCTAGCAACACCAGAATCGTCGCTACCTCTAAGAAAAGGGATAGGAGGTGTAGAGGAAACTGTTAGTAGAGGGTGTTTTGGTCTCAAGCGCTCTCAGACACCCTACAAAACACTACGCCAAGAGTAATTTTTTTTTTTTAGGAGCGATAAATTGTACCTAACCGCACAGTGACAAGAGTATTCATAAGGTATATAAGTTAGCAATTTCGTCACGTGTAGACTCTACAAGGCTCTTCGCTAGCTCTTTATATATTGAAAAGCGCGAGGTCCGCAAGGCCCAGGGCAATATTTGATTTTTCTATTTAACATTTTCGGACGTTGTGTTATTTTAATTTATATAATATTATCAGTTTTGTGCACTTATTTTGAGTATTTTTTTTTATTGCATATAGTGGCAAACGAGCCACGGCCCATCTGATGGTAAATGGTAACCGTCGCTAATGGAATCAACTATACCGGGAGTATTGCCAAGCCGCTGCTCACCATTTCATTTTACCGGTATGAAATGAAGGAATAAACTGCTATCTCCTGCTACAGCTAAAACGCAACGATGTGCTTCATGGCCGGTCACATGGCAGATGGTGGTACCTACCAACCCGCTCGGGCCCGATACCAAGTGAGTACTCCCACTTTGTACCTACCCAGCCCTACCACCAGTCATACAATGGATGATAATTGCCTACTTCCCTTGGTCGCCTCACACGATACCCGTGGGAAAGAATGGGGTGGTGATATTTGTATTCTTAGTCCGTTACCACACGGGCACGGTATGTATTAATTAGCACTTCTGTTATTTGTGAGTCAATATTCTTATTAAAATATGTCTTGATACGGCTACTTACTCGTATATGTGGCTAGAAGACACTAGTAGATACGCCCACACTAAGACAGAGCGTGTAAACGAAACATTAAAATTCTCGTGGAGAATTAACTCCGCAGACGAACAATAAACATAAATGGCACCAAACGGTCTCGATGTTACTTCTATATGTTTACACAAGCTGTGTAAATTATTTTAAAAGCAACGTGGATATCAATTACTTTAACAAGTTTTAAATACATTTAAAACTTATTTGAGTTAGCAATGTTGACGAGTTTGTTTTCCAAGTAGTAGGTACATACATACACCTTGTTTATCTAAGGTGAATAGGTAACTAATATTTTGATGTTTACGTAGTTAGATTAAGTCTTTAGAAATGAGACTGATAATACAAAAGAGAATTACCAACTAGTCTGATCAAATTCCGTAATTAGAGAAAGAAAGAAACATGATTCTGCCCTAGACTTCGTCTTGTGAACTTCAGAATATAAATGGGAATATGGGATGTTCTTCTTTTTCATCGACAATTATTGCTACTCTGAAAAAAAAATTGTTATTAAACAATTATTTTTTCATAAAAATTATATTGATATAATTGGTTATCAATAGAATTTTTATCATACAGCTGTTATTATTTTACAAAATTATTACAAAACGTTTGTGACACAGTATGCAAAAAGCGTGACGGAGGTGTTTTACATACAGATAAAGTGTGTCCGAAAAAATGTGTTGAGATGTCTAATGATACAAAATGCTCTCGTAAAAAATCGTATAGAAACTTTTGATACAAAAGCATCTTTTGAACTACATCTGTTCTTATAAATTAACAAGAAAAAAGATAAATATCAATATTTATATTAAATAAAGAATATTTTATTGGCTGTCTCCGGTGTTATATAATATTTGTTCCTACCTTACTCCCTTTATAAAACTAAATAAACGTAAGCAATTTTGGCCAGGATCGCTAAGAAAATTAGTCTTTACCACTGAAGCAATCTAACATAGTTCCAATGGCCCGCCAAAAAAGACGGAGAGACGGTACACGGCGGGTTTATTTAATGGGTGAGGGCCCACTACCCTGTTCGTTGCCCAGAACGACAGGATGTGCGGTTAGGTACATTTTTTCCCGCCTAAAGGAAAGAAAACAAAGTATCGCTAAGAAACGGTACGGTTCTCTCTCCCCTTTACACCCACGCCATTCGTCCCTACACCCTCGCAAGCTAAGTCAGTCATACCAAGATAGTGAGTGTATTGATTCAGCAACCACAATGTCACCAAGTTACTACTTTCTTTGATTATAATTTCTGTTGCGTAACATTATGTTTAGGTTTCCTAGTAAATATTTCCTATGCGCCCGATTTGAACGAGATTTTCACTGGCATATAGCTGATGTTAAGGAGTAACTTAGCTAGATACTTTTATTTTGGAAACGCACAAAAGAAGAAAATAACCAAATTCCACGCATACGAAGTCACGGGTACCAACAAAATTTTGTGCCTCGGTGAACTAACGGTAGTGTATGGGACTGGTGATTACGAGATCTCGGGTTCAATTCCCGGCTCCGTAATGCAAATTGTTATATGTTCACGAAATTACTAATAACAGCTCAAAGTTGAAGGTGTTTCACATAAGTGTCTCGAAACGAGCATATAAATGTTGGTCCGATCTTTTTGGTTTCATTTTTTTCAATTGTTGGTTTCATCGGAATGCCTGCCCATCGGGTTTATGTTGTGTGCCGTTCGAAGGTTAGAAATTGGACTGGGGATCGAACTCGATATTATTGTCTTTGCAGTCATTAGTTTTACCGCTAGGCTATCACTGCAGAAGCCCACTAAAGTAATGTCACATAGTTGCAGTGGTCTGCCAAAACAGGCGGAGAGACGGCACACGGCGGGTTTATTTAGTGGTTGAGGGCCCCACACTACCCTGCAAAAGCGAAACGTTAAACGAGCTTTCGTTTCGATTCTTTGTGATTGGTCGCCTGAATCACGCGTCGAAATCTCGACTAATCAGGAATCACGCGTCGGACTGTTGATCAATCACAATGACTCGAAACGTAAGTTCGTCTAACGTTTCGTTTTTCATTCTAAGGCGGCTGTTCGTTTCTGCCAAACGACGGGGTGTGCGGTTAGGTACATTTTTCCCGCATTAACAAAAAAGGCTATCACTGCACGAATATATATGTGGGACTTAGAGAAAACAAAATAATAAAATAAAAAGGCTGAGGCAATATTTTTACTGATAACCTAATACGAGGCGAGTTGGTGATAAGGGCTTACACACTCCCTATTAAGTAAAAGCATACCTAATATTTACACATCACAGTTTTATTATTAAGATTAAAGAAAACCTAAAAGAAATTACTATACTCCTTGAACCTGTCTAAATTAATCGGAGATAGTAAAAAATACACTAATATGATATTAACTAGCCTTTGCCCGCGGCTCCGCCGCAGCCAAAAGCTAGTTTTTGTATTATATCTCAGGTTCCCGATATAGAAACGGGATAAAATGTATATCAGTTTTAAGTCTCATCAAGAGCTATCAAATAAAAAAAGTTGCATCAAAATCCGTTCAGTAGCTTTTGCGTGATGCGCGATCAAACGAACAGACAAAAAATCTAAAAATAAATGTTATGTGTTTAGACACGCATATGTAGCCTAATACAGTATTTTTTCTCAAATATCTTAAATGTACAGACACAGCTCTGTTACAGCTTTATAATAGTATAGATATGTACAATTTTAATAGGTTATTAAACAATATTTTTTTAAGAATATAAGCACTACAATAACTTAACGAGTCCAGTTACAAGTTCAACGAATAAACATAACATAAAAGAAAACATTTTCTGAAATAAAACTACTTTACGGAATCTATCGCGTTTACTTGATTTTTATGCTATCCCGGCATTTCGAATACTTTACAGCATTCATGATCACGGGTGGACTTAGATGGTAGATGTCCAAAGCTGATATGTTGTTTCAACGGTTTCATCTACCCACAGTAATATGATTTTAAAATTTTTGGTTTATTTATTTCAACCCACATAATATTCGTTTAGAAACACAATTAAAAATATCTACTCTAAGTTTTATGCTTACAATGTATGAGATTTTAAGCTAGTATAATAAAATAAGTATAATACTCCTTTAAGTTTTAAAATTTTTTGTTTATATTTAGTGCTTAAAAATTCTACCACAAACTACCAATTAAAATTTTTAAGTAATCAAAACCTACCATTAAGAAAGACAATATTGATTATTAGTTTCTATTATTAAATATATTGATTTTAATAGAAGCTAAGACTAAAAAGCTACCACCGGATCGGAACGCAGCCTGACTGAGAAAGATCCGGCCAGAAAACTCAGTAGGCAACAACTTGTTATGGATTATTAAATTTATGCGGAAAATACTAACTAATCACTACTGTGGGTTTTATCTACACAATAAGCGCTAACTGTGTCTTGCAATCTAGTGGTGTGCCTTCTTGTATTATGTTTGGTGAGGCCTATCACAGGATTCCAGCTTGATGGTAAGATCCAGCCGTCTTCTCTATTGAAATTGGGATGTTTCTTAATTTCAATAGCCTCACGTATCATTCTAGGATGATATCGATGTTCTTTTGCGAGGACTTGAGGTTTGTCAAACCTGATGTAAGTGGTGAGTGTGGTGTGAGCACACACAGGAGTGTGTGCTCACAAATTGCAGACTTACTTGTTGGAAAGTATTATGAAAACACTTTCAATATACAATTTATATTTAGATGTCTATAGATTTATTTACACTGTTATATATTAAAAGCTTAGACAGCTTTCTAATATAAAAGTCCCATGAATCGAACACTTCATAAATAATTTGTTTTATTAAAGTAGCTGAGCGTGTCAAGTGCTAAATTAATACAAATCACAAAAAATCCTTAAAACCCATTAAATATGTTTAGCCCCCTTAGAATGAAAAACGAAACGTTAGACGAAATTTCGTTTTCAGTCATTGTAATTGATCAACAGCCCGACGCGTGATTCCTGATTAGTCGAGATTTCGAGGCGTGATTCAGGTGACCAATCACAAATAATCACAACGAAGAGAAACGAAAGTTCGTCTAACGTTTCGTTTTTCATTCTAAGGGGGCAGGGTAATTTACAGGTAGGATACTAAGGTAGATAGGAATAATAGGAATAACAATAAGGAGAGGATATTGAGGGGTTCTCTCACTACACGAAACACAATGGTACGGTAAAAAATAAATAATAAAATAGTAACTACCATTGTTTCACGCCGATCTTTTGTTGAAGGGTGGATCGAGCTGGCCCATTCATGCTGGCATAAGCAAGGCTCTACCACTAGATATGAGGATAGCGAAACTTGAAGATTTATTTAATTGAACGTATAAATCTAATATTGCTGAGTATGGGATGCTGCTGGTGCTGGTCAAAAATCCATCAATCCATTAGCTTTTTGTCATTTACTACTAGACGTAGGCCTTCCTACCATAGATGGCACCACAACCATTTGGTGACGAACTAAGAAAACAAATGTCGGTCCATCTGGTGTTAGGGCATCATATGCTACGCCATCTGATTGTTCGCCACTGAAGAATCATTCTTCCACAACGGTTATCAGTTCGCTGAACAATGTTGATAGTCCAAAAAAATAAAAAAAAGTAATGAATTTGTAATGTTCATTCTTTATTTACACCACCTAGTTTGTTGAACTTTAAATATTATTAATATTAGATTAATACTCGTAACGTGTGTAGCGTGGGCTTATAATAATAATGTCGTAACGTCGAGAATATAATTGGGCCATAATAGTTCAAGTATTTCATTTATTCGGGATTACCAAGGTTAGAAGTGGTAATACTGATGTAGTAATTAAAGATTCAGTGCGCGGAGGAACAACTAACTTTCACATAAATCAAAATGTTGGTTGTGGTGACGGACTAAGAATACAAGTGTCACCACCCCATTCTTTCCCACGGGTGTCGTATGAGGCGACTAAGGGAAGTATGCAATTATCACCCATTGCATGACTGGTGGTAGGGCTGGGTACCAAGTGAGAGTACTCAATTGGTATCGGGCCCGAGCGGGTTGGTACCAACACATCCCGTGTGACCGGCCATGAAGCACATCGTTGCGTTTTGGCTGTAGCAGGAGATAGCCGATTATTCTTTAATTTCAAATCGATGAAATGAAATGATGAGCAGCGGCTTGACAATACTCTCGGTATAGTTGAGTCCATGAGTGACGGTTACCATTTACCATCAGATGGGCTGTGGCTCGTCTGTGCCACTACATGCAATAAAAAACTATATTCATAACGTTCTGCACAGTCTATAATCGATGCACGTTGTTAAAACAGTTTAAAGCAGGCAACTAAGTTGATAACGTGGGGTAACTCAGTTAAGGGTATGGAAAGCCACTTGTGACGTAGCATAATTTCATAGTAATTGCATTTGAGCTCGTCGATGTCGACGTGGGTGACCAATAAGCTCTTCTCTCCAGCAGATTAATATCGAAACACGAATTATTTTAAACGCTGCTTAAATTTTAATATTTTTTTATTATTTTCGAATTTCGAACTAAAGACTCTCGCGCTTAATTTTTAAATATTATTTTTTATTTTCTAATTTCGAACTAAATATGAATTGACCAAAGAGCCCAGAAATCAGCATACTATTTTTGTGTGTTTTATAAGTATCAGATTGAAGAGTCATCTAAAGTCTTATCGCCGGACGGGAATATGAATAAGATCATGTCTTCGCTCTGCATTATTTTCCTAAACTTGTGTTATTTCAAGTATTAATGTGTAAAAGTGGTGGCCTTTTGCTTATTAACTATTTGTGTGCATAAGTGTTGACAAGTGATGTAGTGCAGCATAACTTGTTTTTCGTGTTGCCTCCAAAACTCCATAGAAGCTTCAGTAAAGTCGCCACCGCTTTACTGAGGCGACCTTTGCCTTTGACTTGACTATGGCTAATTTTACATGCTTTTGACTTCGACTACGACTTGTTTGATGAATTAAACTTACCGTGAAGAAAAACTGCACCTTAAATAAGTCATTGGCAAATATTCCAACCGAGTAGCCATTATTTTAAAATTAAAATAAAAGTCTTACCGCCTTTACCGAATTGTATATAATATTATCTTCTCTGCTTTAGTTAGATAGATACTAATGAATCTAATTTTAGCTTAAGTAGAGGCACGTATACTTACATTACTAGCTGACCAGTTCTCGTCATCTTCGCCGATAGCAGACGGCAGCTCCACCATCGTCTCTAACCGACCTGGCAACAAACACAATATACTCGCTTATAAATCTATTTATAGATAGCAAGAATTACAGCAGACTTCTGTCCATTCGTTATAGTCATGGTAGTAGACCAGCTTTGGCTGACCTGATCCTAAGTAGCCTCTGTTGATGGACTCAAAAAATACTACCAAGTCGCTGCTCACCGTTTTATTTCACGGATATAAGTAAGTTAGTACTCTCCACTTGGCACCCAAGCCAGTAATGCAATGGATTCCATAACAATCCTATTTCCCTCAGTCGCCTCGTATCACACTCGCGGGAATTAATGGGTGGTGAAGCGGATACCAACTTTTAGTCCGTCACCACATATAGTATAATAATCACTAACCATTCCACTCCTATCCATAAGATAGTACCTTGCTGTTATGTGTTGTAACTAAAATTAAAAAATATCTGGCAAACGGTTGACCCTAAAGGCCATCCCTGCAACTTCCCGCTAATTTGATACTTAAGCGCTCAAAATTGCACTTGTTACGTTTTTGAGCTCTTCGAGCTCAAAAGTATAATTTTCGTGTCATTTTGAGCTCTCTGAGCTCAAAGAGATAACTGTTCTATGCTTTTGAGCCCTTCGAGCTCTCTGTCTGATAGAGATTTAATAAAACACTATTCGTTGAATTTTCAAATCGCAATAACTTTTGAATTAATGAACTGATTTTCTCGTAGTTTACGGCATTCAACGCAGCTTTTTGAGCTCTTTGAAGAATCTTAAAGCTTGAACTGGCCAGACTGAAAATTTCACAGAAATTCCGCAAAAGAACATTTTTTTCAATTTCTTTTGACAACGATATCTCACGAACGAATGAACCAATTTTAACCGGACAGGCGGCGAGTTTAGTTTTTGGAATCAATCGGTATAACTGTTAAAAAGTTATTAAAAAAAACAACTAAAAAAAAATGTAGTTTTTTGAGATTTCTCAAGATCTACCGGTTCGAATCGGTCTTAATTGTATTTAAAATCTAAGTTTGGTCAAGTCCTTTCGAAAGATGCTAACCCCGATGAAATCGGTCAAGTCGTTCAAAAGTTATGAGAGGTTTACATACGGCCACACACACACACACACATACATACAGATATCATCGCGGAAGCATTCGGGGAAGCTTCCTAGGCCTACCTCAAAACGTCAACATCCGTAGAAAACTCGATTTTCGAAAATCGGGGTAAAACCAATAACTTCCCGACTGTTGAAAATTTTCAATTTTCTAAGCGGGAAGTTTAAAAAAATCACAAGTCAGCGTTATATTATTCGAGCTTTCCTTTTTTCAAAGTGAGTGATAACGCTCCCTTGTGGGCGCTGAAGCCGTAGGACTAATCTAAAATAAATCTCTTCTATGGCTGAAGGCTATCAAATGGGTAATTAAGTCTCAGATTTAAAAAACTAAAAAAGCGCTTACTTGTGGCTTAACATCAAATTAATCAAGATTATAGTTAAAAGCATCACATGTCTTTTTACAATCATTATTACTAATTAGGATCCGTAACGTTTTTACCGCCCGCGTACATTAAGTTTTAGCAGCAGGAACGCCATATGTTTATTACTTAATATCTTCGAGAGCAATTTTGTCTGATTTGGATAATTCAAAAAAAGTATATTATAGTTTGAATTTGCTATAACTTTAATCAGTAAAGTTCCTCATTGTGACATTATTTTTTATGTTCGTGTATTTTTTAGTTTCTAAACTATATTATGTTATTTTGTTCTTTTTAGTCTCAAAACAGCGCCAAAAGTACCTACCTACTTCTATTTAAGACCACATGACTTTGTTTTTATCGTAGGTGTGACGATAATACCACCGAAGGAATGTAACATAGTTCCAGTGGTCCTCCAATAAAGGCGGAGGACGGCACACGGCGGGTTTCTTTAGTGGGTGAGAGCCCCACACTACCCTGTTCGTTGCCCCGAACGACGGGGTGTGCGTTTAGGAACATTTTTTCCGCCATAACACAAAAAAAAGGTGTGACGATAATAATACAGTACCGATTTGTAATAAATTTAAAAAAAAATAGGCTAACTTCTCAAATTATAGTATTGTCATCGGTCCTTGAGTAGTGTGCAGTTTCAATTTAATACGACATTTTGAAGTGGGTGAAAATCATGTTCAAAAATTCCGTTAATTAAAGGTACACCTTTAATTAACGGCATTTTAAATACAGACAAAGCTGATAAAAGCTAAATCTGGCTTTAAATTTCATATATAATATATATGTTATAATATACCTCTACCTACCCCTTCGGGGATGCAGGCGTGATCCTATGTTTATATGTTATTTTTTAATTTCATCACAGGAAAAAACATTACAGCAATATTTTATGGTGAAGACTAGCTGTGCCCTCGACTTCGTCCGCGTGGAATTTAGACCAAAACACACCGACGTGCTTCTTGGCCAGTCACGCTGGAGACGGTGGTACCAACTCAGCACCTGAGTACTATCACTTGGTATCCAGCCCTACCACCTGTAAGTCTAAAAAGTCTTACAAGAGTTCTTGTAAACTTTCAGATCAGAACTTATTCGATTTGTATGGTTATTCAATACAGACAGCGCAGCGATCAAGATACCGACTGTGTTGTAGCATCAATTTTCACAAAGGACAAACATTCCAACTATTCACAAAAACTTGTTCAAAGCTTGGATGAGCTTGTGTAACGTCCCCTCATACGTCACGCGTGAAGGATAGTAAATAATATTTATTCTCAGTTCACGCGAACAATAGATATCTTAGAAAAAGTGTATATAAATACTTATTTGACCGTGCCCCAGAATTATCTTCCTCCCACCGATATAATATTAGCACAGTTACGTTTTTATACTGACGGTGGGCCTATTTATTCGATAGGTACAATGAAACGACGTCGTAAAACTAACTATGGCTTCATTATACTCTAGCTAGAACGTTCATAGAAGATTTATAACAGGCTAATATAGGCGTGTTTTTATTTATATAACTATAATCCCAACAGAAAAAAATACGATAGGGAATGCTCCGATGGTTCGGACATGTGGAAAGAATACCGGACGAGCGACTGCTTAAGAATATATACAATGCGAAAGTGGAAGGATGTAGGTACAGGGGTAGACCATACCTAGACCAAATAGGTATGTATTGAAGGAAAGTGGCGTCAGGAGTCTCCGAAACCGGCGAGCGTGTATGAAGAGAATTATGAATGTTGAGGAAGCGAGAAATGTATGCAAGAATAGAGCCTCTTGGCACTGTGTTCTGTCTGCCTACCCCGCAAGGGAAATGGCGTAATGATAAGTAAGTTAGTTAGTTCAGGGTTTCCCAAACATCCGCGTCAGAAATGAGGGCGGCTGTGTCGCGGATTTGTTCCAAGAACACCACCCCTGGCCCGGACGGGATACCCGCCCGGGTGCTGGCCCTGGCTCTGGACCACCTGGAGCCCCGCCTCAGAGGACAGTTCGATGCGTGCCTGGCGTCCGGACGGTTCCCTGACTGCTGGGAGGAGGGGAGGCTGGTACTCCTGTCGAAGCCGGAGGCCCATCGTGCTGCTGGACGAGGCAGGTAAGCTGCTGGAGAGAATCCTCGCTGCTCGCATCGTCCAGCACTGCGCGACGTCGGAACCCACTTGTCGGACGCCCAGTTTGGTTTTGGAGCTAGTAGTTCGACGGACGACGCGATTATGCGGCTGAGGGCCGCGGCCGCGGCGGTCGTTGCCGGCGGTGGAGTGCTGTTGGCGGTGCCGCTTGACATCGCCAACGCATTCAATAGTTTGCCATTCAGCTGCATCAGGGAGGCGTTTCGATATCACGGGGTGCCTGCATACTTGAGGCGGCTAATGGCAGACTATCTTGAGGGCCGCAGCGTTCTCTCTGAGAGCCGCATAGGGGACGTTGTTAGGAGACCCATGTCGTGCGGTGTCCCACAGGGTTCGGTTCTAGGGCCGCTGCTGTGGGACATCGGTTACGACTGGGTGCTACGCTTCCCCCTGGGCTTGCTATGCGGATGACACGCTGGTCGTGGCCCAGGGTGGAAACTTCGAGGAAGCGGCATTTCTGGCCACCTTAGGGACCTCGGAGGTGGTCAGGAGGATCGGGGCGCTTGGGCTTAGGGTGGCCCTGGACAAATCGGAGGCCCTGCATTTCCATAGGCCTCGACGTCGGCCTCGATGCCTGACGCCTCGATCACTGTGTCCAAATTGGGGTGCAGGCCCAGATTAAGTATCTGGGCTTGGTGCTGGACGGGTGGTGGCGCTTTCGCGAGCACTTCCGTTAACTGTTCCCGAGGCTCGTCGGTGCGGCGTCCGCCCTTGCACGGCTCATGCTGAATATGGGCGGACCCAACAATGCGTGCCGATGGCTTTACGCGGGGGTGGTCTGGTCGATGGCACTGTACGGCGCACCCGTGTGGGCGGGGTCCCTGGACGCACTAAATAGGGCTCTTCTGTGGAGCCCACAGAGAGTCGTTGCGTCCAGGGTCATACGTGGATACCGCACGGTGTTGACGGAGGCAGCCTGCGCGTTGGCCGGAATCCCTCCGTGGGACTTGGACGTCCCCCACCCAGCGTGGTAGCCAGATGGTAGGGCGACGCCCGCCGAGCTGCCATGGCCAGCTGGAGGGCGCGGCTGGAGGCACCCCGGGCCGGTCTTCGGACCGTAGGGGCGCTCCAGCCAGTGCTGGAAGAGTGGGCAGGGCGACGGCACGGAGTCCTTACCTTCCAACTGGTGCAGGTGCTGTCGGGGCACGGTTGCTTCGGCAGATATCTGCACATAGTCGCAAGGAGGGAAGCGACTCCAGGCTGTCCTCATGCCACCCTAATTGAGGCTGCGGGTGGATGGACCGGGGAACGTCTGCTAGGCCTCCCGCGAAGGTGCGACGCTCCTTGTGTGCATGCCTCGCTCAGTAGAGAGTACCCGAAAGGGTAAGTCGCCAGCGGACCACCGAAGGAATGTAACATAGTTCCAGTGGCCCGCCAATAAAGGCGGAGAGACGACACACGGCGGGTTTCTTTAGTGCGTGCAGGCCCCACACTATCCTGGCCGTTGCCCCGAACGATAGGGTGTACGGTTAGGAACATTTTTTCACGCCTTAACAAAAAAAAAAGGGTTTCCCAAACATATTTTAACTGTGACGCCCTTGGGAAGTTGCCATATTTTTGCGACACCCTGGCCTTCTTGCCATACATTTACCTACTAGTTGTAGTTCTAGCCTAATAACAATTTGTCAGAAAAACTCCAAATAGCATCTTAATTTTTTATTATAAAATAATGAACATGTTCGGGACAACCGAACACTATTTTACTGACGCTGCACATAGCACAATTGGCACAATTCGCAGTTACGTCAATATGTTAGTTTTAAGCAATCATTTTAAACAGTGTTAAAACAATCCGCGTAGCACTCACACGTAATCAATAAATATCATCGGCAATAATCATTCTATCACCTTATTAATCAAATCAAGTATTTGGGATGCTGTCCCCAACATGGGGTCAGCACCCCAAATTTATGGTTGCCCACAATTTATGGTCCTTCGACATCAATAGGATCTCGCGAGCTAGTTAAGCAGATTAGTCTGGCGAGGTGCTTGAACCAGTTAACCAAAGTGAACATTATCAGTGCGTAAATTAAGACTATATATCATAATTATTATATCAGAGACAATATCAGGGGCATTATCAAGTAGTAATATCAGGGGATATTTTTAAGTGAAGTGCGGTTGTAGTGTTATCGGAGTTATCGGAGCGAAGTAGCGCAGTATCCAGCAGCAGTATCAGACAACAAAAACATCTTCCATCAAGCGCTGACATCAATATTGAGTAAGATCGTTTCAAGTTATTTATATTTTTAGATAAAAATGTCGCTAACAATTGAAAATTTCTATGAAAATCAAGTGGAGATTTACGAATCCATGGTGAAACTTCTAACGAACATCAAAAAGGAAAGCGCAGACCGGAAGACTTTAGAAAATTTCAAGCGTCGTCAGGACACACTGGTAGCTTATTCGAAGGAATTTCAAGCAAACCATTCAAAGCTGCGTGAATTTCATTTCAGTAGCGACCACTCATATTTTGTCAACAAAGACTATGAAAAGGCAAGGGAGCTTTATTTTACTATCAGGAACGTGGTGGAGAAATCTATGGATCAATTGAGATCATTAAAGCACCGTCCACAGCAAGAGGAAGAGCAGCGAACAGTTTCATTGGCAGAAGAAAGGAGAACTGCGAGTTCTACAGGACTGAGTAAACTGGATGTCATGATCAAAAAACAAACAATTAATTTCCGAGCATTCACTCGGACCATTGAAAATATGGATTTAGAGGTATTAGAAAGCAAGTGGGAATTCGAAGACGCTTTAAGAACAGTGCAGTCACGTTGGACGGTTATAGACAACCTACATTAGGAAATCCAAGGGGGAAACTGATGAAGAATATTTCTGGTACGAGGACGACTTTAAAACTTATGAGAAGAAGTTCAACGATATCAAGAAAAAACTGAACAGCAAAATGTGGCCAGTATCATATCGCGCTAAGTCCTCCCCTCAAATGGACATTCCATCGATCAACGGCAATTATCATCAATGGGTGTCGTTTAAAGATTTATTCAACGAAGCCATCCACAACAATCCTTCATTATCAAACGCTCAAAAAATGCAGTTTTTAAAGAGCAAGGTCTCCGGTGAGGCTGAGCGTTTGATTCATCATTTACAAATTAGCACAGACAACTATATCGTGTGTTGGGAAATCTTAAATCACAGATATAATAATAAACGACTAATATTTACATCACACGCTAATATTCTACTAGGGCTACCCACTATGCAACAAAAATCATTAATTCAAATCAAAAAACTGCATGACGTAACAAAGGAGTGCGTTTTTATAATGAATTCTTTAATCAAAAACCTGCCTAACAAATCAATGGGTAAACAGTCTTGGCCACACATCGAAAATATCAATTTGGCGGACCCGGATTTTAACATCAGCCGCCCTGTAGGCCTCCTTCTTGGAGCAGATATTTACTCAAAAATCATTTTAGGGGGATTACTACGCGGGGCAAATGATCATCAGCCCATCGCTCAGCAAACACATTTAGGATGGCTGCTATGTGGCGCAGACATTTCATTGTAATGTCATCCTACACAACTATGAGGATCTTAAAAAATTCTGGGAATGCGAGGACATAGCTCAAAGTGACGTAATGTCAACTGAAGACAATGAGTGCGTGCAATATTATTTATCAACCACCAAAAGAACAAAAGATGGAAGATACGAGGTGCGATTACCATTTAAATCAAATTCAAAATAACAGCTCGGATTTACGAAATTAAAAGCTTTAGATCAATTTCGAAGCATGGATCAAAAGCTGCAATCAAATAATCAGTTAGCCTTAGAGTATAGACAGATTATGAACGAATATAAACAATTAAATCATATGATTCCTGCTGAAACAAACATAGGGTCAGAATGTTATTTACCACATCATGCTGTCACTCGGGCTGAATCATTAACAACTAAGCTACGCGTCGTATTCAACGCTTCGGCGATATCATCAAACGGGAATAGTCTCAACGATATTCTCTACAAAGGCCCGAATTTACAGCAGGACCCTCAAGAACTAATTTTGAAATGGAGACAATATCGTTTTGCCTTTACAGCGGATATAGAAAAGATGTACCGGCAAATACTTATACATCACGAAGATCAGGTATATCAAAAAATTCTATGGAGGTACTCCATAAATGAACCAATCAGGTCATATCAACTCACCACCGTCACTTATGGTACTAAACCTGCCCCATGCATCAGATGAAAGACAGAAGTACCCAGACGCAGCAAAAGCATTGGAAGAGCAATATTACATGGATGACTACTGTGGAGGCTGTCATTCAATTAAAGAATGAGAAAATCTGATTAAAAATATGATTATGCTTCTAAAATCAGGGGGATTTAACTTACGGAAGTGGTGTTCTAAGGAACCAAAATTATTAACAACACACAGTAATCACAGTACCAATCAAGAATATCAGTTTAAACAATCAGAGTCTGCAAAAACCTTGGGCCTTGGATGGAACCCGCGAACTGATAACTTTTATTTTCAATCAACACTGGATAAATCCGCATCAATATCAACTAAACGGTCATTACTTTCGGACATATCGAAGATTTTCGACCCTTTAGGGTGGGTGGTTAGCAGCGTAGCACAACACTCAAGATACTTTTTCAAAGTGTTTGGCTATCAAAGATTCAGTGGGACCATGAGCTCCCAGAAGATATCAAGAGAAAATGGCTAAGCCTACGAGAAGAATTCAAAAATATTAGCACACTAAAAATCAATCGCTGGTGCGGTACAAAACTAGGAGATAACATCGAATTGCATGGGTACTGTGATGCTTCTCAAAAGGCCTACTCATGTGTTATTTATTTTAAAATACATGGAAATGAACCAACCATAGAGCTAGTGACTGCCAAAACGAGAATAGTTCCCCTAAACAAAGTCATATCAACTCCTAGACTAGAATTAATGGGCGCTCAGCTTTTATCAAGACTGGTACAAAAGGTTCAGCGGTGTTTCTCGAACTACAACTTAAAATTATATGGCTGGGTAGACTCAACTGTAGTCTTGGGTTGGATTCAAGGCGATCCAGCTAAATGGAAACCTTTCGTAGCTAATCGAGTGAAATTAATTACTGACGTCATACCAGCTGCGAATTGGAGCTACGTCAACACGAAGGAAAACCCCGCGGTTTGTGCGAGTCGCGGGCTCACATTAGCACAACTCAAAGAGCATACGATATGGTGGAAAGGTCCAGCATTATTGCAATCAATTAAAATGCAAAATAAATCTCAATCAACCTTTGAAACGAACCTAGAAGTCAAATCAACATATTATAAACAAACAAACGTAGTCATAACACAATCAAATACATCAGTAGCAGAAAACATTGTCAGTAATATGATTCATACAATAAAATAACACGTATATTAGCATGGATATTACGTATACCTACGCGGAATAAGGTCGGTCGTTTACCCTATCTCTCCTTACAAGAACTACAATGCGCTAAAACGCTGATAGTTAAAATTGTCCAACAGAAAGAATTCGTAAATGACATCAATTATTTACATAAACACCGAACGGTGCATTGTAAAAGCAAAATTTTAAATTTAACCCCTTTCTTAGATGAACATGGAATATTACGAATAGGGGGCAGACTTAATAAAGCGTACATCAGTGAGGAAATGAAGCATCCTATTATTCTTCCGAGTCACAGTCGATTAACATATTTAGTTATAGAACAAGCACATCAATGAACTCATCATGGGGGACCACGTATGACATTATCCCATCTACGGCAAAAATATTGGATCGGAGGGAACAATGTAATTAAACAGCACATCAGGAAATGTATCATTTGTAGAAAACAAGAGAGAAGTAAGCAGCACCAACTCATGGGAGATTTACCAGCATACCGTATAAACCCTGAGAGTGCATTTTATCATACCGGGGTAGATTTTACCGGTTTTGGTGAAGTTAAGGCAAATAAGGGGCGGGGAGTCAAGACAACGAAAGGTTATATCATGGTATTTGTGTGTATGGTAACAAAAGCCGTGCACTTAGAACTAGCGTCGGATTTAACTAGTTCAGCTTTTCTAGCAGCACTGAGCAGAATGGCCGCACGCCGCGGAGCTCCTCGCCATATCTATAGTGATAATGGCACTAATTTCGTGGGGGCAAACCGAATGCTTCAAGATCATCACGAACATTTAAAACATATTTTTTCTAATAACTTCTTCGCTGAGATAACGGAATTAGGCATTGAATGGCATTTTAATGCACCGTCTTGGCCAAGCGCAGGAGGCTTATGGGAGCGAGCAGTGCGTAGCCTCAAACATCATCAAATCATATAACAAAGACTCATATATTGGTCAATCATCTGCACCGATCCTTAATCTGCAACGTGACGATGATTTCTGTGAAAAAGACACTTTAACAAATAAATGTATTACTCAAAGAACACCGTTTTTATTTTTGCTGCAACATATATCCCATAAAAATTATATGCAATGACAACATTTCCCAACAATAATTAAGCCAAGCTGGCATAATAACGACAAGTCAAAACTGTAGGTATCATAAAAAGTAAAGATTTTTCACTACATACTGTTCAGCAACATTCCAATTACATGAACTTATCGGCAAATATATTAATACCTCAGCTGGATGTGATCCGCGTAGCACTCACACGTAATCAATAAATATCATCGGCAATAATCATTCTCTCATCTTAGCATAGTAATCAATTAATTGTAAATAACTTAATACATCCATAAAAACTCAATTCTCTGTTTTACTTATTCTATCAATCTATCAATCATCCAACGTGGGGACACCACCTCACAGAACAAAACATAAAAACTAAAATGAAAGCAAACAAAAAAGATAAAAAGACACACCCTTTTTATCTCTTTTCGTTTGGTATTAATGAGAAGGATGTGCTTGCATTTCTGAGCATAGGTTCTCAAAACAAGGCTCAAGTTTCGAAATTGCCACTCGTCTCTGTCTCTAAATTTATTTTCGATATGTACTTGTTCTTAATTACTGCAACTGCAGAGAACGCATGGCGCTCACTCGACTCGGACGCATCGACACAGACAGCCAACCTATTTAGATCATCTCACAACGCCTATGGGATAAAACCGCGGCGCCCCAGGGCATCGCGACGCACAGTTAGGGAAGCCCTGAGTTAGTTAATACCTAATGTATTAATATTATCCTTGAAATACTTGCTTTCTGTAAATTATTTCACTAATGAGCCGTTAAACACATGATAACATCATTTCAAACCTTTTGTTGGTGTTGGATCAGATCTGTTCGGTTTTAGCTGGTTCATCAGTATTTATGCGGAGGGACTACCTATGGCCTCCACGACCCCACTAGAGGGACAACTGGTAATCTTAGAATAACACCAAAGTCAGATATTTTATTCAGGACAGACAACCTATTGCACAACGAATCTTTGTGTCTCTGAAGTTAGGCACAGAGCGCGAAGTGGGAATTTTGACAGAATCATACAATAAGTGCGGACTAATTCAAATGTTATTACTCGATTAACAAAACAATTGAATGAGATCATAATGTTTTCATATATAATTATTTAGGTTCTATTTTTTTTATATTCAATAAAAAGTATACGAGCGATTTGAGTGAATAAGCTTTAATCTAGATTTAGAAAGAGAAATCTTTTAGTACGATCGATAAACTATATAATTATCGATTACAATTGTTAAATTATAATCGAACATTTTTCGATTAATGTAAACTGTAGAAGACGCACATGCCTTGCGTCACAAAAATGGCAACTAAGCAGCGTCTTGCAGCCAACTTCAGACACAAAATAAAAATCAATATCCGTGCATTAGTCTCGCTAAAACTCGAAAACTCGTGTAGTTACATTCACATTTGGACTAACTTTAGATGATATTGCGATCGACTAATTGTTTATTATAATTTTATTATTATGGGAAATTTGATTTTTTTCTTTTATTTGTTTATAATTTTTTTGCACATCATAATATATTATGTAAAAAATATTCTGGGGCCGTTACAGCAGGCAAGTTAACGTTTGGGCAGGACAGCGTCTGGTTTAACTAGAACTAGCGCAAAAATATATAAAGTAATCAGTACTCCATCATACTCATAAAAGGGACTTACCCTTTTATAAGATTACTTGCAATAGTAGGTATACTAATCTGTCAAGAAAGTACCGGGCATGGATGATTTGTCCAAATTCAAATTTTTGTTTTTTTTTGTTATTGTTAGATTGGCACAACTGTTATCCATTTTGGCAGCATCTGTTATTTATATTAAATACAGTGCTGTTTTTAGTTATATCATATCTAGTGTGTATTGCGAATTTCATAATGGACAAAAGCATCGAACAAAGAGTTTGTCATTTGTTTTGCATCGCCAATGGAATTTCGTGTTCGGAGCCACTGAAAATGTTACAGAAGGCTTACGGTGAATCGACGTTATGAAAAAAAACGTGCTTATAAGTGGTACAAAGCGTTTAAAAGCGGTCGAGATATGATGGAAGATTTGCCTCGCTCTGGTAGGCCATCAACGTCTGCAATTGAAGTTAAAATTGCAAAAGTGAAGGAAATAGTGACTGAAACTTTCTGTGTCTCATGAGTCGATCTGTACCATTTTAAATAATCACTTGGGTATGAAACATGTTTCCGCTCGGCTAGTCCCAAAAGACCTGGGGGGTTAGGCAGAATCTCATTTCTCACATGTCGATCGTATCGTGATCACTGTGATTGGTTGAGAAACCGATGCGTGATGTCACAATAATCCAT
The DNA here is from genome assembly GCA_948253155.1 of Leucoma salicis. Taxonomy (NCBI): domain Eukaryota; kingdom Metazoa; phylum Arthropoda; class Insecta; order Lepidoptera; family Erebidae; genus Leucoma; species Leucoma salicis. The sequence continues at coordinate 5,456,655 of OX411805.1, read as the reverse complement.
TGGCCAATCACGGTTATCTTTCGGTTGGCTCCAGCTGACTTCTTTCTTTTTCCTAAACTCAAATTACCACTTCGTGGCACCCGTTTTCAATCGGTAGAAGACATAAAGGAGAATTCGCGGCGAGAACTGAACTCAATTCCGGAAACAGCGTTTAAAAAATGTTTTGATGATTGGATTATTCGTTGGTGTAAGTCCATCGTTTCTGAAGGAGCATACTTTGAAGGTAATAAAATAAATTTGGATGAATAACAAAAATTTTGTGTATTATTAGATCTTTTTCCGGTACTTTCTTGACAGAGTAGTATGTAGATAAATGTTATAATATACTAGCCTTTGCCCGCGGCTCCACCGCAGTCAAACGCTAGTTTTTAGGTAATATATCTCAGGTTCCCGATATGGTAGCAGAATAAAATTTATACCAGTTATTAAGTCTAATCAAGAACTCTCAAATAAAAAAATGCATCTAAATCCGTTTTGTAGTTTTTGCGTGATGCGCGAACAAACAAACAGACAAACATATAAACAGACAAAAATTCTAAAAAAAATTGTGTTGTGATTAGACACGCCTATATAGCCTATTACAGTCATTTTGTGTGTGTGTGTACAGACACAGTGTCTAGTTAGCTTTATAATTATAATAGGTATATATGTATGTACCATTTCCTGGCTTGGTGTAGACATGTTGACCACTAGATTTATTAAAGTAATGTCACATAGTTCCGGTGGTCTACCATTATAGACGGCACACAGCGGGTTTACTTAGTGAGTGAAGGCCCACACTACCCCATTTCGCTGCCCCGAACGACGGGGTGTGCAGTTAGATATGTAGACGTGTTATGAAAGAGACGAATGACATGTAACGAAAAAAATTGTGCATGCAGCTCCGTGCACATGATAGATCTGTACCTTATTAACCTTTTACACAACAGAGCAACTTTCAGTTATTTTCATTAAGGTTTATTGAAATGGAAAATTTATTGGGACGTTTGATGTGCATGATGGATAAAATCTTATGAGTTCACACCGTTCATCTTGTTCACATCTTATGAGACACTACTAAAGGTCTTCCAGGAAAAGGGGTGACTTTTACAGAGGATTTGACCAATAGAGCTGATAATACTTTACAAAATCACATTTATATTTTGTTAAAAGAAATTTGTTTGCACTACGTAAACATTCCCAACAGGGCACGTTCAAGATTCCAAATTACATTTTTCGCATTATTAGCCCTGGGTCACGTTTTATAAGATAATGATATTTTCTGGATATCGGTAAGATGATATGACAAACTATAGGTACTTACTCGTTATGTACTACATTCCTAGGGAATAGGGAATCATCCCTGTTCAGTTAAATCTAATATAAAATTCTCGTGTCACAGAGTTTGTCCCCATTCTCCTCCGAAACGGCGAGACCGATCTTCTGAAATGTTGTGTGTATATTCAGTAGGTCTGAAAATAGGATGTAAACTATTTTTCATACCCTAAGTGATAAGGATGGTCCGCCCCAAAAAAAAATATTTTAATTTTTGGCCAGATTTTTTATTTTTATTTTTTTATGATTCGGCATATAAGTTAGTTATTTTTTTCTACGCAAGAAATTCCCAAAAACTCTCTTGAAATAATTTATATGGCAAAACAACATTTGCGGGGTCAGCTAGTAGTTAAAAAATCTAGCTAGCTTCAGTACCTACTTACCTATTCGTAATTCACGTGAATAGCTAAAAATATCTGGTTTAAAACTTATACTCGTAATATGTATACCTACATACTAACTTCTGCTCATAACTTCCTCTACATGGTCCATAAGGGAAGGGATATCTCACAGGAACTCAGGGCAAACAATATCCTAAGTGTTGATCCAGGTTAATATTACCACGTACAAATCCATTTAGCGATAATTTGCGAAAAATATATCCTATATTGTAATAGAAGCTCATCTATCTGTTTACCAAATTTTATCGAAATCAGCTCAGTCGATAAGGTGAAAATGACGGAGAAAAATGTAAACATCCACACATCTAAAACATCTTAACAAAATTTCACATTTATAAGCGTGGACCTAACAACCTCTTGGTAGATAGATGTCTATAATATACTAGCCTTTGACGGCGGCTTCGCCGCAGCCAAAAGCTAGATTATTGGTTATATATAAGGTTCCCGATGTAGTAACGGGATAAAATGTGTACCAGTTTTTAAGCCTAATCAAGGCCTATCAAATAAAAAAAGTTGCATCAAAATCCGTTCACTAGTTTTTGCGTGATGCGTGAACAAACAAACAAACAAACAGATAAAAAGACAAAAATTCTAAAAAATACTAGACGTCACGGGACCTCTAGCAGATGTGAAAACATCAATTTTTTTTATTTTTAGAAATAAAATGATCATAACTTGACAAAGTAGGTACTCCTTAAGACGAATCAAACGAGTATAAACTCGATAGGGTTGCGTAGTTTCATTACAGAGTTACTGTGGCCACCTTCCAGCTCCATCATCAGACCCTGGATACCGTCTAGAGACAAAGTACTCGTCAACTGTGGTCACCTTCCAGCTCCATCATCAGACCCTGGATATCATCTATGACTGAAGTTCTAGTCAGAACATTTCAAACGAGCCCTAACTCGATGATGGAGTTGCGCCATTTAATTACAGAGTTTCGCATGGCCACCTTCCAGCTCCATCATCAGACCCTGGATACCATCTAAAGACAAAGTACTCATCAAGACGAATCAAACGTGCCGAAACTCGATGGGGTTGCGTCATTTCATTATAGAGTTACTGTGGCCACCTTCCAGCTTCATCATCAGCCCCTTGATATCATCTAGACACAAAGTACTCGGCAAGACGAATCATACGAGCCCAAACTCGATGGCGTTGCACCGTTTCATTATGGAGATCCTATGTCCACCTTCCAGCTCCATCATCAGATCAGCTCTATGTCGTCATAATGTTGCGTTGTCACGTGATATACACATGGGTGTAAAATTTCAGCTCAATCTGAAACCGGGAAGTGTGTCAAATTTAACTTGCAATATTTGAACGGGACAAGTACAAAAAGCGTCGCTACGCTAACAGCCGATTTTACCCTCCCTCGCATTAGATGTTTCGCATCAAAAATGTTTTGAGTCTAGACACGCCTATATAGACTATTACATTATTTTTTTCTCAAATATCTTGAATGTACAAACACAGCTCTGTTACAGCTTTATAATAGTATAGAAGTAGAATATTTAAATATTTATGTAATTCTTCTGTGAGAGGGTCCCGGGATGGCTTAGATTCACAATTAGACCTGGTAGGTGGCACTGCGATCATGTTCCAGGACTTTTATCTCTTTTATTGACATAAATTTGTTTTTTTTTAAATTAATTTATTACTTTTCGCATATGAGAACTACAAAATTTCATGTCACAACAATTTTTATTTGTTACTAAATAAAGTGGCTAAACAAATCTAAATAAAATAATCGAAGATCATGATCATGTGCAATGCATCCAAAGAAGGTCTTGTAAATAAATTACATCGTAATCAAATTTAGAGGAGAGTTGTGCTTCAGCAACAGTTATTAGCAATAATGCTTTATTTTCTTCGCTTAAATTCATGTTAGCAAACCAAAACTAATATTTTAATATTTTGTGTCTAAGGTTTTTAGTAAGCACGTTGCGTTTTAAATTTATCTGTATGTTCGGAAAATCTCCGGCAAAATTACCAACACCGCGCGCAACTACTCTCACGAAAGTTATATGATACTGGTGGACCCCGAGTCATTGTTCTGTCCGAAAGTTGACATTGGGATATCGATAATTAAATTTTCGATTAGGGTTGTGACATGGCAGCGGAACACTGAAGGAATGTAATATAGTTCCGGTGGCCCGCCAATAAAGGCGGAGAGACGGCACACGGCGGGTTGCTTTAGTGGTTGAGGGCCCCACACTACCCTGTTCGTTGCCCCAAGCGACGGGGTGTGTGGATAGGAAAATTTTTTCCCACCTTAAAAAAATAAAAGGTACTAATATAAGTGCGTACTTATAGATATTCGTAGTTTGATAACTATAATACGAGTACATGAGTAGATTATAGAGCTGTCAATCGCATTTGTGGCGCAGTCAACAGACGTCGGTTTGGATTTTCGCGTTATAAGTTAGTTGATAACAGTAGAAGCTAGAGCGACGTGTTAAATAATAATATATTAGTTGTCTAAACGTATCTTGTAGACTATTGTTAATAATGTATTATTACGAAAGTGTTGTATCTATGTATAGTAGAATGCATTACTGCTGTAGGTAAATATTATTTTTTTGACTAAAACATCTCTGACTTACTTTGAGCCCCGAAATAATTTTCTAGTGGTTAAAGACCACACCCTGCTTATCCCAGCATGAATTGGCAGGCTCGATCGGGGAAGTACCATCCTCTTACAAAAGATCGGCGCGAAACAACGACGGTAGTTACTCCTATCATTGTATTTCGTAAGGTGAGTGAGAGCGCTGGAGGCCTAAACCTCCTTATCCTCTCCTTAGTATCCTTCCTATCCACCTCCTGTCCCTTGGAGATAGCGACATGATGAGTGATGGCTCTGGTGTTGCTAGCTACAGATGTCTATGGTAACTGCTTACCATCCGGTGAGCCGTATGCTTGTTTGTCACCCAAGTAGTATAAAAAAGCATGAATAAAAATTTCTTGATTTATTCTGAGCCGAGATAATTTATTATACCCAACTTGATACTCCAGTTGCTGTGTGGGGCCGGCTTTAGAATTGTCCCACTTCTCTCTACCCAAGGGAGTCGTAAGAGCCGACTGAGGGAATACCGTGGGAGTGGGCAGCAGCACTCCCTCGAGTATTAACAACATCCACTGCGATCGCCAACCCGCCTGCCAAGCGTGGCGATTACGGCATTATCCCCCATGACGGGACCGCTCGTTGTGGCGTTCTCTTGGGGAGGCCTATGTCCAGCAGTGGACATTGAAAGGCTGATGGATGGATGGATACTCCAGTCATGTTTCTGGTTAATAAAATAATAAAGTGGATGAATGTTTAGTTTCATCCAAATGTGTGCATCTTTATCGTGGAATTTAGTGTTATAGACATACATATAGTGTGGAGCCCAGCATTTTTATTCTGAAGTATGGTTCCTGTGGTACATCTAGCTATTTTTTTTCAACCCTTTTTCTGTTCCCACTGTTGGGCACATAATATCTCCTTTCATGGTGAGAGGGTCTAGGCCACAGTCCACCGCGCTAGCCTAGTGCGGGTCGGTAAGCCGTTCAAGTTTATCAAGCTGATACTCGTTAAGATCAAGATGTGATGCTGACGTCAGCGTAGTCAAGAATGGGAAGTCAAAAGCCGTTGAGGAAATCTGTGCCTGTGATTTCTTTCACCGAGCAGTGATAAATTGTAAACAAATAAATTCGAAAAATCTAGAAATTTCAAAGATGTGCCTACTAGATCTGGACTGGGAAATGAACTCGATACCACTGTCTTTGCAGTTTGGTTTTACCAATAGGCTCTCAGTGCTGACTATTTTACATAGAGATAATTAAGTATTAATGTGGCGTATTGTGACGTATATATTCTGAAGTCGACGCGGACGATGTCACTGGCAGTATCCATTAAATAAAATAATAATTAAACAGGCCAGTGAAACTTTTACAACGCGCCCTTAACTTGAACAATTAAGTAATGTGATTGTTTTGTAGGCTATATTCTCGTATATCGTAAGCAACTTTAATGAATACGCATTAATTCACCGTCAAATAATGTGTGTTTGTTATAAATTAATTACTCTTCGCTTCAATAATAAATATATTGTTTTTTCTTAATTTTGTCTGAGGCGTGAAGTCATGACAAATGGCTTGCGATTTGACATGAGTTTGAAATTTAAAATTTTAATTTCATTTTATTGCGTAAAAACCAATATTTTTACAGAAATATGATATATTTTTCAGTTATTAGATACTTCTGAATATCATAGATTAAATTTTGAAAAACAGTCATGATGCCTATTACTCGTATAATTGATAACCACTGCTCATAGACTGTACACTAGTCCAATCCGTAACTTATTCGCAGATAGGTAACGAATGAAGGTCTTCGTGTACGGTAGTAACATCGATAGGTAGTAAATAATTAAGACTATCCGTTATTGGTATTTGACTGATGGTGACTGCGCAGATGGGTTCGATTCCCACACAGATAAAATCTTTATGTAATGAAAAATTGTTGTTCTGAGTTGGTGTGTACTTTGAGTCCGTCAATGGCATGTTTGCAAAGTCTCCCGCGATACAGAGATTACTCCGTAGTGCATAGTGTAGTATTTTTTTGTTGTTCGGGTAGGCTTATTATTGTATTCAGGACTGACAACCTGTAACCACTGCCAGGATGTTTTTCGACAGCCGGGTGGGAACGTAAAGTTAACGTGCTTTCCGAAACACGAATGAGGCCAGGTGGCCGCAAATAGGTGTAACTTTTTGATCACTAATCTGATTGCCAGCCGAATGAAAGTTGCTTAACCTTGCCGATCGTTTGAACTGCAAGTGAACTAGGCTACGACCTCCTAAAAAGTTTATACTTACTTTGATTTACCTGTAAGCATGAACGCTTTATAGTACCTATTCGAAACGTTGCGATAGTAAAAAATCAAATAAGTAATTGCAATAGGTTCCGATCTTTTTTTTTGTGGCTTATGGTGGCATGTAATGGTACGAGTAAGTGTTAACCATCGCGTATAGACTCAACAATACTAAAAATACAGCCAAGCCGCTGCAGGCCATTTCATTTCGCTGCTGTGATGTTTTAATGAGAGCAATATCAACAATATTACCCATAGTGAAAATAGCGATGTATCTTACTAATTTAATACTTATATTCTTAGATCTTATAAGTAATCCCCTAAGCCTATTACGTGTTATTACCAATTAACAGATAAGTATCATCGCCTGTACAAACAGCAATCACGAAGCCTGCGTGTGACTCTGCCATATCGTATGTGTGACAAGTGATATATTGTTTGGAGTATTAACACATTAGCTTCTGCCACATAAATTATCTTTATTATTTAATAGCCACAGGACCCAACCAGCCGTTAATCTAGAATAAAATGACGACAGGTCTTATGGCGTAGTGTAACCGACTTCCGTGCAACGAGGTCGTGGGCTCGATTTCCACTCAGGACAATTATTTGTGTGATGAACACAAATATTTGTACTGCGTCTGGGTATTTTCTATCTATTAAATGTATGTATTTACAAAAAGAAGTAATATGTGTATTATATCCATAATCTAGTACCCATAGCACAAGCGTTAAGCTTATTTAATTATTTACTAGCCTTTGCCCGTGGCTTCGGCGCAGCCAAAAGCAAGTTTTTAAGTAATATCTCAGGATCCTGATATAGTTGCGAGATAAAATGTACACCAGTTGTTAAGTCTAATCAAGAGCTATCAAACAAAAAAAAATGTATCAAATCCGTTCAGTAGTTTTTGCGTGATGCGCGAACAAACAAACAGACAAAAATCTAAAAAAGTCATTTGTGTTAAGACACGCCTATATGGTCTAATTCAGTATTTTTTTTCTCAAATATCTTAAATGTACAGACATAGCTCTGTTAGTATAGATTTACTAGCCTTTGCCAGCGGCTTCACCGCAGCCAAAAGCTAGTTTTTCAGTTATATCTCAGGTTCCCGATATAGTAGCGGGATAAAATGTCTACCAGTTCTTAAGTCAAATCAAGGCCTTTCAAAAAAAAGTTGCATCAAAATCCATCTAGTAGTTCTTTTAAATAAATTCTAAAATAAATTCTAGTTTAAATAATTTTCTAGTTTTTCGATTACATCTCAAGTTCCCGATATAGTAGCGGGATAAAATGTAGTGCCAGTTTTTAAGTCTAATCAAGGCCTTTCAAATAAAAAAAGTTGCATCAAAATCCGTTAAGTTAAGTTCTTGTGTGATGCGCGAACAAACAAACAGACAAACAAATAAACAGACAAAAATTCTAAAAAAAAATGTTTTGTGTTTAGACACGCCTATATAGCCTATTACAGTCATTTTTTCTCAAATATCTTAAATGTACAGACACTGCTCTGTTACAGCTTTATAATAGTATCTATAGATTAGTACAGACACATTGTATGTATTCACATATTAATAACTAAAATATTATATAGTATTGCACCTGATACATAAGACAATTACGGTGTAGGTACATAACATTCTCTGAAAGTTTATTTTGGGACCAGAGGACGTTATGTGAAATGTCCGTGAATTTTTTTTATTATTTATTTATAAAATGTTCTTCTCTGGTCTCCGAACTATAGATATGCATTTCATTATGATCGGCTAAGTACTTACGGCGTGAAAGTGTAACAAACATACAAAAGCACACAGGAATTTATCAGCGTGGACATTAATAGTACATTGTTACCCTAGGGGTGAAAAAACTAAATAAGTCTTTAACCCGAGGTAAACACTGTGCTTTTCATTACGAATACAAGGAAAGTAAAAATAAAAACATGAAAAAATTAGTGAATTTTAATTTACATCAACTGCTGAGATAATTATTTATTTAAAGTTTTTTTTTGTGGCCGGCCAGCATAACAGACATTATTTTTCATTTTCAACATTGAAAAAATGGTAAAATATTTTACCCAAATCTATATTATTTTAAAGAGATATTTGAAAGTAAGTAAATTATAATAGGTGGTCGTTAAAAAGAATCTTTATTTAATACTTAACTTTGTTATTTCATACTTTCTAATATTTATGCGAATGTTACACATCTATATCTATCTATAGGTACTTATAATAAAACTGTAGAGAGGTCAATTCTGTATATTGAATATATATTCAAAATTAATATTGGAGGATGAATGGTGATCGATACTGATGCCAAAAATGTAATCAGTAAATTTTTGTCTGTCTGTCTGTATACGCACGCATGGGTCAAAAACTCCTGAAGGGATTTTAACCAAACAGTACGATTTTAGTCTATACTTCTGGGCAGGTTATAGGCTATATATCGTACCTATCTATGTATTTTTAAAATCTAGAACGCGCTTATTCCGAGAAGAGTCAATAAGAACCACGTCCGTTCGCATTAAGAGTGACAATGTGAGTGAAGTCGGCGCGTTTTTTTTTTGTGTGTGACGTTTGTTGTTAGCCTCAGATGGCTATGGCAACCTTACCCGGATAATTGATGAGCGCAAAGGGCTCTCAAACCAACATTTAGGCAACGCTACCCGAGGGCACCCCCTGTGGGGTAAGGACCTCGGCTCGGGCTGTTGCTGGCAAAGTGGGATTTCCCACGTTTATGATTTGAAGTCGGTGCGTTAGCGCCCTCGCCTTTTTATAGATGCAGCGGATGGCCGTTTCGCGCGTTAAACGAAAATCAACCTTATAGCCGTACCCATACTGGCGCGGCGAGATTTGGAAGTTTTATTTCATCTATATCTTGTGTATTTATAAACCGATTTCTATATTTTTTTTTTATAAAAAAGATATTAAAGTGTTCTTTTTGAATATGGGAATTTGATAAAGATATATCTATGTGAAATACGATATATTTATGTATTTAATAATACACTTTGAAGAAATGCCTAACGATTAAACACGTTATTGTGGCTAATTTATAAAAGATAGATATATACTATTAAAGACTTTTTTGTAGATCTTTTGAAGACCATTATCTTTGTAATACATACTTTTGGTGTATGATCAACGTATGCGAGGATAAGAGCTCGAAAGCGCATTTTCATCCGACTTGCTTCAAATTTATCGTCACTGCTCAGCTCCTATATGTCTTAGCGTTATGTTATATAGCCTATAACCTGCCCAGAAGTATGTACTAAAATCGTACTAAGTTTGGTTAAAATCCCTTCAGGAATTTTTGACCCATGCGTGCATATAAAGACAGACAGACAAAAATTTACTGATTACATTTTTGCCATCAGTATCGATCACCATTCATCCTCCAATATTAATTTTGAATATATATTCAATATACAGAATTGACCTCTCTACAGTTTTATTATAAGTATAGATAGGTAGACTAGCAGACCCGGCGAACTTCGTACCACCATATATGTATTAGCCTATGACGGTAGACGTCAATAGCTCACCCCCTATTACGTGGGACTTAAACATAGCCGGCGAGTCGTGGGTGTGTAATACACCTCTGCCTACCCCTTCGGGGAATACAGGCGTGATACTATGTGTTTTTATATATGTATTTTGTCATGATTAAATATTGCAATTATAAATTGAGATATAAAGTATCCTATCTCTTAAGTTGGAACAAAACACACATTTTCAAAAAAGAAAAGTTAGAGTCGGTTCAGTAGTTTCGAAGTTCATCCCGGACAAACATCGTGACACTGGAATTATATATATAGATAGGATACACATACATTTCAATGGTTTTATAAAATCGCGGGTAAAATAGGGGTCGAATTTAGAAAGTAAAACTTTAACGCTGACGAAGTCGGGGCTATCAGCTAGTTTTGAAATAAAACTACGTTTACGGAATCTATCGCGTTTACTTGATTTTACTACTATCCCGACGTTTCGAATACTTTACAGCATTCATGATCACGGGTGGACTTACATGATAGACGTCCAAAGCTGATATGTTGTTTCAACGGTTTCATCTACCCACAGTATATGATTTTACAAAATTTTTGGTTTATTTATTTTAACCCACCTAATATTCGTTTAGAAACACAGTGAAAATATCTACTACAAATTTTTATGCTTACAATGTATGAGACTTTAAGTTAGTATATTAAAATGAGTATAATACTCCTCTTTAAACTGTAAAATTTTGTTTTAATTTAGTGCTCAAAAATTCTACCACAAACTACCAATTGTTACCAGTAAGAAGACAATCTTGGTTATTAGTTTATATTATTAAATATATTGATTTTGCCAAAAGCTAAGACTAAGAAGCTACCACCGGATCGGAACGAGGCCTGACTGAGAAAGATCCAGCCAGAAAACTCAGTAGGCAACAATTGTTATGGATTATTAAATTTTGTACGGATTTTACCACCAGTCAAGTGCCATATACCCTTACAGGATGCAGGAGTATACAAGCTGGATTGTGATTGTGGTCTCTCCTACATTGGGCAAACAAAGAGATCCATAACAACTCGGATCAAAGAACACATAGCTGATGTGAAGCACCGTCGCTATACAAAGTCTGCAATTTGTGAGCACACACAGGACCACACCCGCCATTACATTAGGTTTAACAAACCTCAAATCCTCACAAAAGAACATCGATATCGCCCTAGAATGATACGTGAGGCTATTGAAATTAAGAAACATCCCAATTTCAATAGAGAAGACGGCTGGGTCTTACCATCAAGCTGGAATCCTGTGATAGGCCTTACCAAACAGAATACAAGAAGGCACACCACAAGATTGCAAGACACAGTTAGCCCTTATTGTGTAGATAAAACCCGCAGTAGAGATTAGTTTTTGCCTTTTAAAAAATTTGAAACTTTATTAGCTCTTAGTAAAATTAAGTTTACCTGGTCGGTGTAATGTATGAAAATACTTCCGACAGATGGTGCAGGCGTCACCCAAAGACGTTAAGTATGTATGTGTTGTCGAGATTAGCAGTCAGGAGCAAGGGTCACGATGGCTGAATTGGCAAAGCATCTGGACGGTATCCAGGAGATGCAGGTTCGAATCCTGCTCGTGACTGTTATTTTCGATTTCACATTTTTCACTTTGTGTTTCCTGAAAAGTATTACTTTCAACCTCTCTCCTCTCAGGCAACTTCAGGCCTACTTTCAGAGTATGAGTAATGAAAAATAAATAACAAACGTTCCAAACAAATAAGTGATTAAAATACATAGGATGTCTTTTATACTAAAAAATATAATTTCATTTTTTAGTATAAAAGACATCCTATGTCAGGGTCCCGTCTATCTCGATACCTATGTCACATCGATTAATCAGTTTTTTATTATTTCAGATTAATCAAATCTGACTAATCGTAAAGGCGTAATTAATGGAAAATAATTCAAACATATTAATGGTAGAATTATTAACAGCCCCTAGACAAGTGGCATAAATGCTTAGAATAGAATAATTACTTAATGTATGACATAAGGCTACGACAACGTAAGCGTAACCGAACGTCAATCCCATACATTGATTATTCTATTCTATTCTGCAACGTATATATGCAACTTGGCTTTAACGAGTTTTATAGGTTCGATTCCCACACAAGTCACATTTACAGAAATGTTTTCCTCCTCCTAAACAAATTATTAGTTCAGAGTCGGGATATCCTTTCATTATGTTTATGAGGCATACCTATAATGTTATAAGCTGCCGGTGTCGCAAATCGAATCACTAATTATTAAAATTATTAACAGATTATTACTGGCAGAGAACAAAATTAATCTGTACTAATAAGCGATTCTAAATTAGATTTATAAAATAAAAATAAAATAAGACCACACAAAAAGTAAAATATAATTTTATCTAAATAATGTGTGGTGACGGACTAAGAATACAAGTGTCACCACCCCATTCTTTCTCATGGGTGTCGTATGAGGCGACTAAGGGAAGTAAGCAATTATCATCTATTGCATGACTGGTGGTAGGGCTGGGTACCAAGTGGGAGTACTCACTTGGTATCGGGCCCGAGCGGGTTGGTACCACCATCTCCCGTGTGACCGGCCATGAAGCACATCGTTGCGTTTTGGCTGTAGCAGGAGATAGCCGTTTATTCTTTCATTTCATAGCGTGGTGAAATGAAATGGTGAGTAGTGGCTTGACAATACTCGCGGTATAGTTGAGTCCATGAGCGACGGTTACCATTTACCATCAGATGGGCCGTGGCTCGTCTGCCACCAAAAGCAATAAAAAAAAAAAAATATATGTATCTGATCCATTGATGGGGATAAATATTTATAGTTTGTGTAACCGTTGCTAACTAATAGCACTAGCGTAGTGTAACGTCATGACGTTAGTTTCTACACATCACTATAATTCTTGCTAATAATCAATATAAAATATTATCTCATTCGCAGTAATAATCCAATTGTGGCAGGAAAAATAATATTAAAAAAACATATTGAAATTAGACATTGATAAGAATCAACCGTTCCCTTACTTAATATACATATTTGATCAAATCCATGGATCAAATCATTTTGGTGATTGACAGTTATCCTTATAGCTGTCTTTTACTGTCATATGTCATTGGATTAAAATGTCAGATTCCAACTGGAAGAACTTCTCTCCATTTATATTTTGAAAAGGATGATCACAATAGTAGATTCGTGTTTCATTTGAGCATCCAAACTGGCGTATTATCACAGCACGATATTCTTCAGCGGGATCTTCCTTTGCAGTTAATCAAATCAGTTCGAACAAATACGTATGCAGGTCAATGCAACAACATATATTACCTCTTTGAGGCGTTCAACGCGTAATATTTATATAATACTAGCCTTTTACCGGCGACTCTAACGCAGTCAAAAGCTAGTTTTTAGGTTATATCTCAGGTTCCCGATATAGTAGCGGGATAAAATGTATACCAATTTTTAAGTCAGAGGGAATTTGGCGTCTGGGTGTTTTCTATCTATTATCTATTTATATCCGTAATCTGGTACCTATTGCACAAGCATTAAGCTTAGTTTGGGACCAGAGGACGTTGTGTGAAAATGTCCGTGAATATTTATTTATTTAATATAAAGGCATTAAAATACTTACCTTGTTTTCTGTTATCCGGAGATGGCATGGCGGGCTGTGGCAACACTCACATTGGCCTGAAAAAAAGGGATCTTATAAATACAAGTTATACGTGATAAAGCACACTTTTCTCCTCGATAACAATTGGAAAACGTTTGCTACGCGATAAAAAAACATTAAGGAGCTACTAAGTGATGGACGGCATGGTCATCAATCATGCACAGATGGTGTAGTGGCATAAGAATTGAGCTCCCTCAATCGAGACTAGTGATGTGGAGACGATTGTCGCACTGGATAAAATTTATATTTTACCATTTTGATATTTTTATATATTTTTTTAGCATTTGACATGCTCAGCCATATAAATTGTGAAAATGTGAAATCGAAAATAACAGTCACGAGCAGGATTTGAACCTTCATGTCCTGGAATACCGTCCCAGATGATTTGCCAATTCAGCCATCGTGACAATTGCTCGGGACTGCGACTGCTTTCGATTTCACATTTACCATTGGTTTACTGTTATGGGTCGCTACTTTGCTTATGATGAGTGACTATTGGTGTACGGTTGGTATAGATGACAGGTTACTTGATCAGAAGGTTATTTTTTTTCATCGCATGTAGTGGCAGACGGGCCACGGGCCATCTGATGGTAAATAGTAATCGATTCATTTCACAGATATGAAATGAAATATAAACGGCTATTTCCTGCTACAGTCAAAACGCAACGATGTGCTATATGGCTGGTCACACGGGAGATGGTGGTACCAATCCGCTTGGGCCCGATATTAAGTGAGTGCTCCCACTTGGTACGCAGCCCTACCACCAGTCATGCAATGGATGATAATTGCTTACTTCCTTTAGTCGCCTCATACGACACCCGTGGGAAAGAATGGGATGGTGACACTTGTATTCTTAGTCCGTCACCACACGGATAAACACGGTTGGCAAAGAAATGAAAAAGCTTGTTCAGCGTGTGAGATTTACAGGCAATTGATTGACTTTAATATACTCAAAGGAATACAGTATAATAGGGCTTGGTTTAATTACATTACGTGAGAATGAGAACTCTTATCGCCATGTTAATAATATTAGGAGTGTTTACGCGCTACAGTATGATCCGAAATAGTTTGTTTGAGAATGAGTAGTTTATGAAGAACTTCACACATCCATCCACTTTTTTATGGTCCACAACTTTATAGAGTCTCGGAGAGTAATATAACGAGCTGCAGTTTTAATTGCTATAAAGCTTCTGATAACTCTGGGGTTAAATATCGGCAAAGGACTTCTGTCTATAAAAAAGATAAAGCTAAGCTGCTTAGCTGATAAATCTTTTGTGCCGTGTGGGGCCAGCTTTAGAATTGTCCCACCCCTCTCCACCCATGAGAGTCGTAAGAGCCAACTGAGGGAATACCGGGCGAGTGGGCAGCAGCACTCAGTGTAACTCACCAGTGAAGTAATGTCATCCAGTGGTTCGCCAGTAAAGGCGTAGAGAGGGCACACGGCATGTTTATTTAGTAGGTGAGGGCCCCACACTATGGGGTGTGCGGCTAGGTACATTTTTTTCCGCCTTAAAAAAATACTTTTTAAGTTCTTTTCATGTGAGTGAACATTGTAAAGTTATTTATTTTTGAGGAAATAAATATCTTAAACATGATGTCTGCATCCATTGCTTTCGGAAATTATCGACGGTATAACTCAGTGCATACCTAATCACATCAAAACTAATTATTTAAATTTTTATCTGTATATCTGGCTCTTTGTTTCGGCTAATTTCCGAAACAGCTGGATCGATTTGAATGGAATTTCACTGGCAGATAGTTGATGTCCTTATAACATCTCGTCGTTGGTTAGGCTACTTATATTTTGGAAAAATAATTAGGTGTCCGCCCAAAAATATATCTAGAAAATCCCACGCGGACGAAGTCCTGACTCCTGATATGGACCAGCACCAAAGCTCTGTACGATATTTAGGAACATAATAATATTCGATCAACAATATTGTTGATCGAATGTAATACCGGAGCAAGTATAGAGTTGATAGCACGGCTCTTCTGACTTATCTATATAAATAAAAATGTATCGCTATTTCCCTTGGTTACGCCAACGACTTTACCGATTGTATTCATCTTTAGTTTTAGGTTTTCTAATACTTTGGTTCTTAAGGAAAGACAAATTAATAATTAAATAATTACAAATTATAGCGCAAAAAAATATAGGCAAAATGCAGAAGAAAATAACTATTTTAACTTTGACGCGCGTTTGACAAATTGCAAGTAATTGAATATTCATAAATAGATACACAATACAGTACGTCTGTCGGATCAGCTAGTAAATCAATGCAAGCTGTAACATAGCTATGTCTATACATTTAAGATATTTGAGAAAAAATGAGTGTAATAGCCTATATAGGCGTGTCTAAACACAAAACATTTTTTTTTAATTTTTTGTCTGTTTGTCTGTTCATCTGTTTGTCTGTTTGTTTGTTCACGTATCACGCAAAAACTACTGAAAGGATTTCCTTTCAGTAGTTTTTGCGCTTTTGATCGTATACCGGAAACCTGAGATATAACCCAAAAACTAGCTTTTTACTGCGGCGAAGCCGCGGGCAAAGACTAGTAATATATACAATCTATAGCGAATAAATAAAAAACAATACGTATGATAAATATAGTAAAAAAATTAAAAATGAAAACGGGTATATTACCCGTGTAATCCGAAAGGATCTTAACAATCCTTTTAATACGCTATAAAATCCCTAAAATTAGTTTCATGTAGGTTCACGATATTTTCGTAGACAATTACAAGCCCTCTGTTATGCGATGGGTCTCCTCTTACAATAAAAGTCATATCCCTATGCGGCTCAGCAGACTTCATAAGACATCAAACTGTATTTGTATTTCTATGTATACCTGCACAGGGCTGTATTAATATAAAAATAACTAAGCATAAAATATGCCGTGTGGGGCCGGCTTTAGAATTGTCCCACCCCTCTCTACCCGCGGGAGTTGTAAGATCCGACTGACGGAATATCGGGGGAGTGGGCAGCAGCACTCCCTCGAGTATTAACAACATCCACTGCGATCGCCAACCCGCCTGCCAAGCGTGGCGATTACGACATTATCCCCCATGACGGGACCGCTCGTTGTGGCGTTCTCTTGGGGAGGCCTATGTCCAGCAGTGGACGTAGAAAGGCTGATGGATGGATATAATTTCAAAAAAAATATTTTAATCACCTCAAGAGGAAACTCATTATTATATCTGACCAGTACCTGTATTGCCCTCGAGTTTGTACGCGTGATCTTCGAAACGTACTCGCACATACGTCAATCTACGGCGTATCTACACCATGATCTCAATTTAACAATGACTAGCCCACATAAATCGTTTTTCCGGGATTAAAGGTAGTATTTCTGGGTTCTGAATTATATGGATGAACACATTATTTGTGAAAATGTGGAAAAAGAAAACTTTGAGCCGGACCATACGTGCTGTGGTATGCAAAGCGCTACCAGTAGAAGTATGGTGGCAGATGAGTCAAGCCGCTGGTTTATTATCATCACCATTTGATTTCGCAGAAATGAAATGAAAGAATAATCTCCTGCTACAACCAAAACACACCGACGTGCTTCGTTGTTGATCACACAGGAGACAGTGGCACCAACCCGCTCAGGCCCCGATAGCAAGTGAGTACTCTCACTTAGTATCCAGCCCTACCAGCAGTAATGCAATGGGTGATAATTGCTTACTTCCCTTAGTCGCCTCGTACGACATTCGCGGAAACAATGGCTTGAACTCTTAGTCAGTCACCACAAGGATTTCTGGCGTAAAAGCGTAACCAACAAACAAACGCACTTTTTTATTTACAATATTAAGTAAGAGTTAATTATTATATAGTATATTAGATACTATCATTTCATATAATGGTTAGAAAATAAATTACATAGACTCTCATCATCACATTTACACATTGAAAGTTAATTGGAAGGCGATCCACATTTTCCTTCAATTAAATTAATTGTCGCTCGATAGCTAGCAACAAGCGATAGCGGCATAATTAACAATACGAACGACTCACTAACAATTAGTCATGTCGAGGCACAGTGGGGGTTTCGAGCCTGTCCGACGACGAACCAGCGGGAGCTTAGACTATAGATGACGGAGGCGTTTCAATAACACACTTGTACTTACTATGTTCGCAATTGAAAATTAAGTGAAATGCGGTAACTAAAGTGGATTTTTGATAATAATAATCAATAAATAATAAATATATTCACAGACATTTTCACACAACATCCTCTGGTCCCAAACTAAGCTTAACGCTTGTGCTATGGGTACCAGAATACGGATATAGTAGATATACCTACTTCTTTTTTCTTGTACATATAGAAAACACCCAGACGCAGTACAAATATCTGTGTTCATCACACAAATAATTGTCCTGAGTGGGAATCGAACCCACGACCTCGTGCACGGAAGTCGGTTATACTACCGACTACGCCACGAGGTCCGTCAAATAAATAAGTACAACTTACTTCTCCTCCCCAAAAGGAGTACGTCTTATACCAGAAGTACTTTATTTTTTACCTTTTGGCGCTTACATATTCAAATGACAATAAAATTCTCCGAAATATTATTATCACGGCCTGGGGATATACCTCGACACATTAGTCACTCAGATACTGCCCCTAGGCTAAAACTTCTACAAAACATTGGGATTCAGATACATTCACGACACAAATATTAAAAAATAATCAAATTATTCCCTTACATATGGGACGCGGAATATTAGATTTGTTCAGCGTTAATATCACACATGCTATGCGTGTTCCTCGTAATACGTCATAAGGACATTATTGTTTATTTATGTTTACAATATATTATGACTTTGTCCAGGAAACATTATTTAAATAATATGTGTAGGTAGTTCTTTTTGATTTTTCCTGCCTAGTAAGAGTCTCTCATGGTAAGAGGGACTTGGCCATAATCCACTATGAGTTGTAGACTTTGCAATCAGTGGAGAAAATTTCAGAAGCATACAAGTCTCCTCCCGGTGTTTTCATTCGCCTTTTTGGCTTCAAAATTACTTATTTGACACCATTAATGTATATAGATCAATGTTTGACACACATAATTTTGCAGTTGGACCCCAGTGTAAGGTCTTGTAAATAGGATATTAGGGAGGGGTTTGGACCTCCAGCGCTCTCACTCAGTGTATAAAACAACGGTAGGAGCATCTACCGCACACCGTCGTCGTTACGGATGTGTTGGATAAGCAAAGCTGTACATCCTACTTCAAAAATTCAAGTAAAACTTCTTAGAAAATTGGTCACATTTAATCGATTCAGAAAACTGTCTCAAGCTTTCAAATATTTTACTCGCTAAGAATATAAATTTTTAAGCCTTTTGCGGCTTTACAATGACAATCTCGCGATTCAAAGGCACTGAGAGATGAGACTTGCCCACGCAGACTTCAACTGCATCAGACTTCTCGGAATGGCGATTGAAAAAATAAAAAGTTGCAAACGATCTTTTCTTGTTTTTCATGGTAGACTTTTTAGTAGTTTTTAGTTTTCCTGGTTATACGCATTACTCTTTCACTGTTAATCGCGATACTCGTTTCACATAGACGCCGCCATTTTAGTTTCGCCGATGGTAGAGAAACGACATGCCCTGCCTTTTTTAACAGAATAACGCGGCGAAAAACGCTCAAGTGACATGTTGCATTGAGTAGGACATGCGAAATACCGAATTGGTGTGGAAACGATGGCTTAAATATCGCTAATATTTTGCTGTTTCTTGTAGGAACGCCTGTCGCTACCGCGGTTTGCCACGTCAGTTAAATAGCGTTAGATCTGTATATATTTGCTCTTTCTGTCCGAGGAATAAAGTAAAACTAGATAGCGAATACTTCATACTATGTATATTAGGTATGCTCGCCCTGACCACTGAAGTAATCCAATATAGTACCAGTGGTCCGTCAACACAGGCGGAGAGACGGCACACGGCGAGTTTCTTTAGTGGGTGAGGGCCTACACTACCCTGTTCGTCGTCGTAAACAAAAAAAAGGCATGATCGCCCCATGAAGCATATACTTGGCCCACGTAAATGCACTCACAGTTGTGTAATCTAGCAACTTGATAGAGAGGACATAAGGAGGTAGGCATTAAGGATAATAGAAAGGAGATGAGGAGGAGGTTTGGGCCTATGGCGTTCTCACTCACCATATTTAATACAACAGTAGGAGTCTATTGGTGTCAAGTCTATTGGTTCCTGTCTATTTAACTTAACAAACTGCCGAACAATGCTTTGCACACCACGCTTGTACAAATATTTTTTTCATTACTCATACTCGGAAAATTGGTTTGAAGTTGCCTGAGGAGCGGGTTGAAAGTAATACTTTTCAGCCCTAGGGAGAATCGTTTTCAACTGACAGCTGTCAAATTATTTAAAAAAAAACTATTTTTATTTTCACATTTCTATTGAACCTTATTCTAACTTACTACAGCTACTCAATCACAGCGCGATGTTTAATTGAAATGACAAAGTTAAGTATTAAATAAAGATTTTTTTTAACGACCACCTGTTATAATTTACTTACTTTTAAATATTTCTTTAAAATAGGTAATATAGATTTGGGTAAAATATTTTACCATTTTTTCAATGTTGATAATGAAAAATAGTGGCTGTTATGCTGGCCGGCCACAAAGAAAAACTTTAAATAAATAATTATCTCAGCAGTTGATGTAAATTAAAATTCACTCATTTTTGCATGTTTTTATTTTTAAATTCCATGTATTCGTAATGAAAAGCACAGTGTTTACCTCGGGTTAAAGACTTATTTAGTCCCTCGACCTATAGGCGCCAAACCCCATCTCGGGACTAGAGGTCTTTGATAGACGAGTATATAGATCGCACATCAAACGATATAGGTGATCAAGTTTTGGTACTTGTTTTTGCGTAAAGTTGTGTGTTTGAAAACACTTAGTTATGTATACTGGTATAGGGGTAGTCAATGCGACTTGATCACGAGGTCTCGAGTTCGAATCCCGGGTTGAGCAAAAATGTATTGAGTATTTTGTTATCAATACTCTAATCTCTTTAAAAATAAATACACAAAACAATGTTATGTAGACATTACAAACAGATGAAATGTCTGTTTGTACCTAATGTCTAAATTACAGTTTTTTTTTACTAGGTTAATGCATATGAGAGTTTTTACGTTACTTATAACAAAACACCACTTATTAAAGTTTATTTCTGATTAATAGGCACTAGCACGCTTTGCTAACTAAGCTATCGTGACATTTGCTTGGGACTATCAATTTCGATAAGACTTTCCTTTTGAATGTCTTGGGGGACACCTGCGACATTTGTTGGATGTAATTGCATACATTGTTCCGACTAGGTAAGCTCATAGTTGGTGAAGCATGTGGAACGATTATCCAGGAGGCGCAGGTTTAAATCCTTCTCATTTTCGAACACACATTTTCGCACTTCATGTTCATATATTGAGTTATTCCTTCAAAAAATCAGTAGCAGCTCGGCATTGGTAGGTTGGCGGTGCTTTATCCCCATACCGCGAAAAGCACGTAATGCCGACCACCGGAATTGTGTGACATTACTACAGTTGTCCGCTGGCGGCTGAACTTGGCGGGGCCTTCCAAATTTAACCTTATTTTTTAGGCGGTAAAATATGTTCCTAACCGCACACCCCGTCGTTTGGGGCCACGGACAGGGTAGTATGGGGCCCTCACCCACTAAATAAACCCGCCGTGTGCCGTCTCTCTGTCTTTAGTGGTGGGCCACCGCACCATATTACATTCCTTCAGTGGTTTCCAAATTGAACCTGCCGATTCATAACTAAGTTTTAGTACTCGTACTTGAAAACCCCAGTAATAATGTCTAATACCTTGTTGGTTATGTTTAATACTAAACGAAAAGGCCTAACCGTCAAAATGTCGGGATGACGTAATAGACGTCTAGATATGTCCGTCAATCTTTTAGCATGACGAGCATCGCCATTAGTACTAAATAGTTAAGCCAGTGAACTTCGCTAACTGTGACACTTAGATTGTGGTTGTGGTATTTAAACGTGTTTTTGCCGTCGTAAACGGTGTAGTGCGGTGCTGAAAATATTATCATCATTTTCTAATAATTAATTTTGTATATCTAATATCTTTAAACGAGCAATTCTTGTACCTGTATATGTATATTATTGTATATATATTTATATAATCTGAATCTCGGAAACGGCTCCAAAGATTTTCATGAAATTTAGTATGCAAGGGGTTTCGGAGGTGATAGCTAAATTGATCTAGCTAGGTTTCATTTTTAGTTTTATCCGTGTTTTCAGGCAATGAAAAAGTAATCACCAACCATTTTTTTACCTATTATATCCGTAAAATCGAAAAATATTATTCCTATTTCATCAGTAGATATTTAATTTGTATCTAAACATAATTTCCAAAAATCACGATCTACCAAAAAAAATACCGAGTAAAGCTCGGTCATCCAGGTACTAATAAGTTATTAAAGCTAGCTATAAATATTGTCAACAATGTACCATAAAGCTATATTACGCACACTACACTGCTCGTTGCTCAGAACGATAGCTTTTCCCGCCTAAAATGGTGTAATTTTTAAGTTTATTTGAATTTAGATTCTGCCGCTTCAGAATGTAAGCATTCTACGACACACTCATTATCTCTAGCTATGTAAGAAGGCCTATCCCAGAGGAACCATTCATTTTCCGTGATGAAAAGTAGTTTATAATATCATTTTCTGGGCTATATTTACGCAAAAGTTCATGATGATTGATTTCGTAGTTACAGCGAAAGCAAACAAACAAACCGACTTTCGCATTTAAAATACTAGTAAGGACTACATAAGTATGTGCCAACTAAGTGTAATCTAACATTCGGTAATACCAAACATTATAACAACATTAACAATCCATTGTTATTTTTATTTATTAAGGCAAAAAATGCACCTAATCGCACACCCCGTCGTTCGGAGTAACGAACAGGGTTGTGTGGGGCCCTTAACCACAAAATAAACCCACCTCTCCGCCAGTATTGACGAACCGCTGGAACCCATAGTTATTCCACTGAGCGGAAGCCCACGAGACGCAGACTGCTAGCAAGTGACATAATATTACCTAAATGAATGAAAGCTATCTGTATATCAATATTGGATCTAAGATTCTTTAATCCATACATGCTCTTTTTGGAAAGTGTAGCACTTCTACATGTTTCGTAGCCAGTGCTACAAGAATATAGATTATTTTATAAGTGGCACTTATTTATATAGCTTATTTGTAGTTTTTTGTATAACATCGTTCTCAATACATGTGCCTCTAGAAGAGATTATAGGTCGCCCTAGGATTTGAGGTGAAGTAAGGAAATTGTAAATTACAGTAATTAAAACTAGGGTATGGATAATAAAACATACAAGAGATCTTTTTTTTATTTTATTAATTATTATTAGGGGTTATTATCCATTCGGATATGGCAACCCCATCGTTACTTAAGCTATTCATAAAGAGTATTTAAGTTAGATTATATTTAAATTAGTTTTTGAAGTAGATATAATACATCACTCGGTTGTGTTGGATAAATTTTAAATTTTGGACAAAGATCATTATTTTGTCATGGTAAGATTATACTTTTATATTCTCAGATTTTTAGGCTATATAGATATGTAGCGGGATAAAATGTATACCAGTTTTTAAGTCTAATCAAGAGCTATCACACA
This sequence comes from Leucoma salicis, assembly GCA_948253155.1. Lineage (NCBI taxonomy): Eukaryota > Metazoa > Arthropoda > Insecta > Lepidoptera > Erebidae > Leucoma > Leucoma salicis. Next base: position 5,433,199 of record OX411805.1, on the reverse strand, counting down.
CAAAAAAACCACATCAAAATCCGTTTTTGCATGAAGCCCAAAGATATAAACAGGTTCTAAAATAAAATATTGTGTGCGCCTTAATATTCTAAAAATATTTTTCTCAAATATCTTAAATGTACAGACATAGTTCTATTATAGCTTAATAATAGTAATTATAGATTATGTATGTATACAATGGTGTGAAGTTTTGTATATATTTGTAGATATATATTATAATTATTGATGTGTTCTATATTTATACACCGCAATATAACAGCATAGTACAACTACAACTTCTCAACTACATCCAAAGGTTGTCTGGCAGACATTGCTATTAGCAATAAGACTGTCCATACATACCTGTTAATAATTTTAGTTAATTGTAAATTTGATGTACAATAGGTAAAGTGTACTCTACTATTTTCTTTAGTTTTGTATAAGTGCTAGTACCTACTAGATACCTTCATCCGGACATAAAAACAAATACCTGAACGCTAATTTTATTATAAATTACAATTTAGATGATTGCATTATAATATCAAGGAATATTGTTTGTCTGTATCTAATAACCAATAACTCAACAAGCACTCGACTTTCGTGGGTATATCGATTATTCGTTTTGCTCTATATTGAAAGTCTCGATTTAAATGAAACAGTCATGCAATATATTAGAAAATCTTTGTACAGTTGACTTGCACAAAGATTTTATAATGTATTATATGTTATATTCTCGTATAACATGAGTAGGTAGAGTGCGCAGTTACAAAGAGTACCCAATGTTTGTAACGTAACAAAAACACGATTAACATTTAGAAGCTAAATGTAAGCAATACTAAGGAAAAGTAGTTGAAAGTATTTTATCGTAGCAAAAGGTAAGGCAACTATTAGTGATCGATGAGTCGACTCAAGCGATTTTAAGAGCCCCTTTATCATATAAGCTGGACACTTTGTTTTATTACCTTTAAAAAAACACTTCGCACTTGTAATCATTACTGTATAGGAAAGATCGCCACTCACACTGACAGTATTTATGAATTGCAAAAATGTTTATGTAGGTCGCCAACCCATACTACCGAAGTAAGTAAGTAAGTATTTATTTGAAATGTAACACAGTTCCAGTGGCTCGCCAATAAAAGCGGAGAGACGGCACACGGCGGGTTTCTTTAGTGGGTGAAGGCCCCATTCTACCCTGTTCGTTGCCCCGAACGACGGGGTATGCGATTAGGAATTTTTTTTTCCGCCTTAACAAAAAAAAATAAAAAAAGGTAGACTGATATATATATGACACCTATGCAGCTCATTCTGGCCGTCTATGCTAGGTACGAAAAAAGATACATTATAAGTATATTCAAAACAATCTAATATTTTTTTTTATTGCATTTAGTGGCAGACGAGCCACGGCCCATCTGATGGTAAATGGCAACCGCCACTCGTGAACTCAACCATACCAAGAGTATTGTCAAGCCGCTGCTCACCATTTCATTTCATATCGGTGAAATAAACGAATAAACGGCTATCTCCTGCTACAGCCAGATGGTGGCACCAACCCGTTCGGGCCCGATACCAAGTGAGTACTCCCACTTGGTACCCAGCCCTACCACCAGTCATGCAATGGATGATAATTGCTTACTTCCCTTAGTCGCCTCATACGACACCCGTGGGAAAGAATGGGGTGGTGACTCTTGTATTCTTAGTCCGTCACCATACGGACAATATGAAGTTACAATAAACGTACCACATCTACACGGGCCACACTAATGGGAAACGCCGTTAATTATCGCGATGATGGACGTTTAACGTTGGTGTAGCCACAACTTATTGCGAGAATTCACATTGCCGTTTACGTTAGGCGATAACTACAGTGGCAGTACTTTTTGGAATGATTTTTCGCTTCTGATTTGTTACTATCGGCTATATCGGCCTATATAACTGCTACACCGAAATCCTTCATGGCTGTACAACCGAGCAGACCGTGGCAGCTGATGTGATAGCTCCATATTCAGATTATCTCATTCGTTTATCACTTGTCATAACAATGAAGGTACGACATATACTATCACCCAAACACTCTGCAGGTACTGGTGCTTAAGTTCTATGACCTCTATCGCTTTAACGATGGAAAGAATGCATATTATTTTTGGCGGGAAAAATTATACCTAAGCGCACACCCCGTCGTTCGCGGTAACAATTCTGGTATTGTGGGGCCCCAGCCACTAAATAAACCCACCGTGTGCCGTCTCTCCGCCTGTATTGGCACTAGAACATTACTTTAGTGTTTCGGAGAGAATGTATGAGTTACAATTATTGTATACTAATCGGACAAAAGCCCAATTTTGAAAAAAAAAAACCAAATGTGCACCTTCAGAAAACTAAACACAATAACTAATGCAGTATAGCGTAAGTTATAAGAAACACTGTAAATATATCTTATTCTCTTGCAGACGAATTCATATTTATATTTGTCTCTTAGTGTCACTTTTTGGTTTCATCAAGTTTCAAACTACATAAGGAAGTTTTTACTTCAAAAGCTAAGTAGGTACAGGAAAATGCAACACGCGGAAACATGCGTAGTCGTGACATATGCTTTATCAACTTCTGTTCCCACGATTATGTGATATTAACGCATTTATTAATGCATTACTGCCTACCTCTTTTTATTTTTTGCCGTGTGGGGCCGGCACCAAGAATAGTTCCACCCCGTCTCTTCCTATGGGAGTCGTAAAAGCCGACTAAGGGATTACCGGGGGACCGGGCAGCAGCGTTCCCCTGTGTACTAAAAACATCCACTGCGATCGCCAACCCGCCTGCGAAGCGAGGTGATTATGGTAAAACCTCCATTTTGGGGGGCCTGTGTCCAGCAGTGGACGATGAAGGGCTGATGGGTGGATGGATGGATGCCTACCTCTTCCATCCAAGCTAATCGTCTTATTGTGTATTTGTGATTTGTTACATAATGTTGCCATATATAAGTTCTTCCTATTTTATAATGTAATTATATCATTGCCCAATGTAATTATTATCAGTAAAGGTAAATATAGTGAAAGCCTAATACCGGGATAGTTTGTAGAGCCTGCCAATTAACAGTTACGACTGTATTAATCAAAATACAGTCGTAAGACTTTTTAGACTATAGTACCTCTCAATTTCAGTTACTATCCTTTATCTAAGATTTGAGGGGAGACTAATAAACATAATTAGGCTCTTTTCTTTATGAGTTATTCATTATATATCTGTGTACCATAGAGAACAAGGTTCCATAACGCTGCTGTAGCTGTATTCATTCTCCTTTTATGTTCACCCATAGTTTTATGTGTCCTGACTCGATTATATTTTATTACTAAAAGGATGACAGGAATAAAATATGCTTCCTCATCTAGTAGCTGCTGTTATCGTAAAATATAAAACCAGCGATTAACATTATTTTCTTTCATAAAAGATTGTAGAAATGAACGTATACTTAAACTATATTACATGCTTTGGGATTTTTCTAAGTTCTGGAAACAACGAAGCAGAAAGTTCGTTACAGAATCCGTACGTGGTCGTTAATGGCGCTATAAACATACTATAAACAAGACTAATTTGTCTTTAGTCACTTTCTTTTTTGTTAGCCATGATGTGACAGTATCCCACCTTTTGTGTTTTTTATTTTTTGTTAAAAAAATGTTCCTAACCGCACACCCCATCGTTCGGGGTGACGCACAGGGTAGTGTGGGGCCTTCACCCACTAAAGAAACCCACCGTGTGCCGTCTCTCCGCCTTTATTGGCGGGCCAATGGAACTATGTTACATTCCTTCGGTGGTGACTGTATCCCACCTAACAAAAAGTCACGCTATAATATATTGTCTTGTCACTCGCGTAGTGTGAAAAAAAAATACTGACAGGACGCTTCTAACCTTTTTATTGCTGGTGGAGCTACTTCCTTGTCAGTCATACAAGAATTAAGGCAGATGGTAGTACCAACCCGTTCGGGCCTTGTGATAGCTAAACCTTGAGAGATGCGTGAAAATAATTTACTAGAGATTTATGGAGTGTTGTTTCAAAAGAGCAAGATTCTTAAGTGGTTTGAACGGACAGAAACTATAAAAAGTGTTATTGATGCGGAATAGAATGCTGTTTGGTAATATGCCCAGTAGACGGGAATAGGCTCGCCCTCTATTACGTGGAACTTAAACACAGTTGGCGAACCGTGGGTATGTATTACGCATCTGCCTACCCCTCCGGGGATACAGGCGTGATGCTATGTGTGTGCGTGTAACAGAATACTGTTTATGTAAATAATTTCCTAGAGTAAATAAGCTGTTCTAAACCAAGATAGTATCATTGAAAGTTATTGAGAATGTGAACTTAAGTCCCATTTTCACAAATAATTTGTTGTTCAAAGTAGCTGAGCATTTCAAGTGATAAAATACTAACTACAAAGAGCAAGCCCTTTTGAAGAGACAGTCCTCTCTTCAAAAATCTAAGACGTTAGATGATTTAGCGAGTGCCTATATTTATACATTCTGAATATCCATCTAACTCCTCAGAATCTAAAAACGTCATCATTATGATTATAAATATTTCACACATTTTTTCCCACCTTAACAAAAAAAAGGGGTAGTCCACTAATCACGTAAGGATCGAAAGAGGGGGAGGTGATTTGACAAATATCACGAAATATCACAAGGAGGGAATTTGTATTGAGATGATCACGATGGCATGAGAGATCACGTTTTGGTATTTATTTTATCGTTGAACGCACGATTTCTAAAAATTTGCGAAAATCGGCGTATGAGCTTGAATTGGATTTGAAAATTTTAAGATAGGTACTTTGTATTAAAAAAATACACATGATTTTAGGTAGGGGAGGGGGAGTTAGTCATAAACTTCACCACGCATCACCAGGGGAGGGTTAAAAATTGAAAAAAAACTAGACTATCTCTTATCTTAATAACCTAACACAGTTCCAGTGGTCCGTTAGTACAGGTGGAGAGACGGCACACGGCGGGATTATTTAGTGGGCGAGGGCCCCACACTACCCAGTTCATTGCCGCGAACGACGGAGTGTGCAATAAAGGACATTATTTCCCTCCTTAAAAAAATAAAGGTCTTACTACTAACCTATTACTAATAGGTACTTTGCAAACGCTTAAATATATTTATTCGGGAACGTATGTAATAACAACAATTAATTAATATTCATTAATTCGTCAAGGAGCTTAACAATGAGCGAAGTTAATATCATTCCGTCAACAGTATCAGCCGGCTCGTGATGTTTCACTTCCAAAGTGGACTATGAGTACTCAATTACCGTCCGTCAAGCATTATCTGCGAATACAATTTATTTTACAACAAATGCCTGAACGATAAGCCAAAAAGCTTTTTATTTTATAACTTTCCAATGGAAAAAAATAATACTGTTTATGTTTTATATCAAAACTCGTTTGCTTGCATTATAATAATACTGTACCTTATTACTACTCCTTCTTTAAGAATAGGTTTCATAAAAAGACAAGTCTCAAAGAAAATAAATTATTTATTGCATCGCCTCATAAGCGAAGCGTTGAGGTGTGTTCTATTCCCGGTTGACACGGCACAGGCATAGCTGATTTTTATAACTTAAAATGTCTCTATTTATCATATATTGCACTTGTAAAATAATATCTACACACACATATAAAGAACAAACACTAATTTTAACACTCATGATTATTTTTGATGCCATTTTTGTTATTTAAACTAGTTAAAAAACTGTTTGAAAAAATCTGGCTTGGACGTCCGTGAGTTGTAGGTAATGTATGTTAACACGATAACGACCAAAATACTAATCGAGTCTTTTTTTTCGTTTACGAATTATTATGATTAGGAATAGAGCCCTATTACTTTTCACGTTCTGATTCGATGTGGTTTAATTGTTATTAAATAAACAAAACAATACTGAATATTTACGCTCGACGCGACACTAAAATCCTTTTTATTGCGTGGCCTTGGCGTGCGCGCGGCCCGGAACTGAGAGGTAGATCAATATAGAAGTACTTCTTAAAATTAGCGCTATATGGCGTATAAGACATGAAACCCACATTAGCACTTTTTGAAATTAGCGCTATCTATGTGATTTATTGAAAACTACTTGGTAAGATGAATACATTATTAGTTACTTATCAAATAATCAATTTTATTGTAAAAAATGAAGATTGTGAGGCGTGCAGTTTTGGATTTTCCAGAGAATTTTAAATTTGAAATCTCTCGAATCTCGAACGTCAAGTCCCGAGAAGCTGTGTGAATGATCATCTCGGGTAGAGTTTATGTTCTGTTGTTCTATCCGGTGTGTCTGTGTGTTTGAAGACCAAGCTCTTACTAAATACCTTTCATCCAGTTACTGGTGAAATGGAACGGTGGGTAGTGTATCCTATACATTACATCGAGGTATGAGAAAGACATATTAGTTACCATACAGCATCATTTTATGTTCTCTCGCTTAATTTCAACTGAACTCTATTCTAGGATTAATTATTCTTATTGGACTCTTAATATATCGTAGTTCTTATATTTTCTATTAGCCTAGCCCGCGGTTCCGCTGCAGCGGAAAGCTAGTTTTAGGTTATATTTCAGATTCCCGATATAGTAGCGGGATAACATATATACCAGTTTTTAAGTCTAATCAAGAGCGATCAAATAAAAATAACTGCAATTTATTTGTGAAATGTGGAAAAAGAAAACTTTAGTGTTAGCGGGAATCGAACCTGCGTCCCTTCCAATCCGGGGCTCTAGAGCACTCTAGAGCACACACTACTCTTGGCTCCTGAGGAAATACCGCCCAGTGTTAGACTGATGGCTGTTCTGACTGGTTACCATTACTTTATCTAAAAAGCCGCTTATCTACTTACTTGCGATTACTTTAGACGTGAGTGACATTCATGTCCGGTTAGCCTCGAGATCGATATTGATTATGAAGGACAACAAAAAGCTACACGTAACAAAGCTATTTTTTTTACTCTATTGATCTAAGCTGGTGGCAAACTTAAGTATCTTCTAGAAGATATTGTGTTTAATAAAGAAAAATATAAGGGAACCAGTTGTTTTTATAACTCTATTCGTTTACGCGAGGCACGTCAGTAAGGTCGATATAAATTTTATCGATGACTTTGACAATTATCGTTATATTTCTGCCAATTTACAGAAACACTTAATGAATTAAACACTTAAAATTTTCTAGTGAATCACTCCATCTATTAGTGAAAACCGTATGACGATCTCTTGGGTAGTTTTTGAGTTTATTTCGTTCAAACAACCAGATAGATACCTACTGGACTGTTGTCCAGTTAGGTAGACACAATTTTAATAATAATAATAATTTATTTATTTCCAAATTAGAAGTACAATGAATATGACGTTGAGATTTTCTAACAAATTATGTACAAATTACATTCAATAATGAATCCTACACTAGGAAAACCCTGTGTTGTAGGAAACATTCTTCCTCCCTTCGTAACACATACATGATGTGGGTTATAATGCCCTTATAAGCATAATAAAAAGATAATAAATAAGATAAAAAAAAAATCGTAATATCTGTGCTCATGTTTGTATGTGTGTGTGTTGGTCTAAGTACATAATGTGTGCATATATAAGAATGTACGTGCATGCTATAATGTTTGATTAATATTGTGGTGTATAGCCGAGTATGCTTTTACGTGTGATGCTTCTGATTCATAATCATTTAATTTGAGGAGGAAAGACTTTAATTTGGATTTGCATTGAAATGTATTTAGGTTATGTAAGTGTAATGACTTGTTTAATCTATTGTACAATATGGTACTTTGAGTATTTATTATGTCTTTGTGCGAAGGTTGTGTTTGTGTGTAAACTGGGGTAAACAGGAGTCAATGTTCAATGAGTCCGAAGGCTGTGAGTGTTAACCGGAGGCCTTTTATGTTTGCGTGCGATAGCCTGAAAAATATAGAGTTGGCGAACTTTAAAGACTTTATAATCAGAGTATAATTTTTGAGTAGGGTATCTAAATGGTTTAATTGTTTAGGAGCACTTTTATCACCGCTCGTTGGGCTCTTTCAGCGAGTATCATACTAGATTTGGCAGAACCTCACCAGGCTGTGATGCTATAACCCAATACTGATTCACACAACGCAGAGTAAACCATGTTCAGGACGTCTTGGTCAGCGGAAATTTTAAGTTTTTTAAACAAGAAAGTTGGTTTCCTAATGCGCGGCTTCTATTTGAGATTTCCAAGAGAGGCAGGCGTCAAGGTGAATACCGAGATATTTCACCACAGGTACTCTCGTCACTGAGGCACATGTAGTTTGCTCCTCTAGCACATGAATGTGCTTTAATTACAAGAGAGTGTGTTGGTGGTAAGGCAGATTCCCTCGCCCCAAAAGTAATAAAGTTGCTTTTGTCGATGTTAAGGGACAGAAAGTTTGTAGCCAGCCATGACATCACTATGCTCAAGCCCCTTTCAGGCGCATCTCTTGCTATGGTCCAGCTGGCCCTAGTAGTCAATAGCACAATGCCATCGGCGTAGGCAATGATGTGGGTTGATGGGAGAGAGAGCTGGCATAACTCATTAACATAAATTAGGAAGAGGAGTGGAGAGAGCAGGCTACCTTGGGGTACGCCAAAATCTAGCGCTTCGTCCCCTCTAATATGATCATCAATACTGGCACTTTGGTTTCTGTCCTATAGGAAATCTTGTAATAATGTATGGGTAGTATACCACGTATGCTGATCTGATATAGCCTACGCAACAGTGTGGGCACGGACACAGTATCGAGTGCCTTAGATAGATCGAGAAACAAACCGATATATTTATCTTTTTTGTCAACTTTATCAACCACGATGTCTAATAACGCAGATACGGCATCCTCCGTTGATATACCCCTTCGAAAGCCAAATTGATTATCGGAAATTATAAACAAAAATATAGCATCACGCCTGTATTCCCCAAAGGGGTAGGCAGAGGTTTATTACACACCCACGACTCGCCAGCTATGTTTAAGTCCCACGTAATAGGGGGCAAGCCTATTGACGTCTACCGGGCACATTTCCAAACTCCGGGCTGCTACTGAGAATTTTTCTTTTTAGGAAAAAACTCAATAATATTGCCCGACCTGGGGATCGAACCCAAGACTTCATGATTAGCAGTCGCATACACTACCGCTACACTACCGAGGCAGTTATGCAGTAATAATATAAAAATAATAATAAAAGCTTTATTTATTCCTTACACATAGCTTACACTGATTCTAAACATTAATTGTAGTTAAACACAAAGTGAAAAATGTGAAATCGAAATTAGCAGTCAGGAGCAATTGTCAGGATGGCTGAATTGGTAAAGCATCTGGACGGTATCCAGAAGATGCAGGTTCAAATCCTGCTCCTGACTGTTATTTTCGATTTCACATTTTTCACTTTGTGTTTAATGTATAGTGCTAAGCATGTCAAATGCTAAAAATATATATAAATATTTATAGGGTTTGCGTCATTATTAGGTAAAATCTTAATTGTAAAATTAAGTTTACCTGGTCGGTATAATGTATGAAAATACTTCCGACAGATGGTGCAGGCGTCACCCAAAGACGTTAAGTATGAATGTGTTATCGAAATTAGCAGTCAGGAGCAATTGTCAGGATGGCTGAATTGGTAAAGCATCTGGACGGTATCCAGAAGATGCAGGTTCAAATCCTGCTCCTGACTGTTATTTTCGATTTCACATTTTTCACTTTGTGTTTAATGTATAGTGCTAAGCATGTCAAATGCTAAAAATATATATAAATATTAATTGTAGTGTTAGTAATATACTTATTCTAGTTTGTTAGTATATGTTATTAAACTGCGTTAACGCGTTTTGTTGTAAGGACCGCCCTGGCGGTGAAAGCCTCCTCCATTTCCTTCCATTTCGCTCTGTCTCTTGCCAGTCTGCTCCAGGTATTTCCCACCGCGGCAACTATGTCATCACTTCATCTTTTGAATGGCCTTCCTTTTCGTCTTTTCTTGTGAATAGGGTACCAATTGGTGACAATTCTGGACCATTTGTTCCCTAGTGATCTTTGGACATGCCCAGCCCATTTCCATTTTTGGATCATTATGGTTTTTACTATATCTTTTACCTTGGTGATTTTCCTGACATCTTCATTCCCCACTTTATCGCTTAGCCTAAGGCCCAGGAGACTCCTTTCCATGCTATTTTGACACACTTTGACCTTATGAGTCTGTTTTGTTGACAAAGGCCATGTTTGGGAAGCATAAGTGAGACAGGGTACTAAACATGTCTGCATACCTTTAGTTTTCAGTGTAACTGGTAGATTACTCTTGAATACCTCTTTCATTGCCCAATACTTGTTCCAGGTTATTTTGATTCTTCGCTCTACTTCTTTATCATTGCATGACTTGAAGGATAGTAAATGTCCCAAATAAATATAGTCTTCGGTGTATTCGATTTCTGTTGAGTCTGACTTTATAATTATGTTTTGCCTATTTGTCATTAATTTAGTTTTCTCCCAGTTAATTTCTAGACCTACTTTTCTGCTTTCTTTGCTGAGTGACTGTATCATGAATTCCATTATTCCAATATTTATTATTTTATTATTATTATTTGTGGTTTGAAGTCGGTATATTTTTTTTTTAATAATTTATATAATTCATAATTTTTCAAGACATACACAAAATATTTATCGCATACATACATACTTGAAATCAAAGATTAGGGAACAATTTTCTTCAAATTTCTGGATAATTTTCTTGTTACTTAAGTTCCTTTCCATTTTCTTGCTGGGTCAATTTATAAGTAGTTTTATCGATGAGTTTCTCATTAATGTTGAATTATATCAGCGAAAAAACAGTGATAGCCTAAAGGTGAGGAAACCTGCATGCCTGGGATTTTCTAGACGGCTTGTGAAGTCTGCCAATTCACACTCGGCCAGCTCTGCCACTTTGAGGAGACTAATGCTGAGAGTCGAACAACAGTAACCGGTTGAAAAATTTTTTTTTTCGGAGTTAATGGAATAAGGGAGGCAATATCAGTTGTTTATAATGAACTTGATGGTTACCGGTTAATTCAAAAAGCTAGTTTTTGATTATCTCAGGTTCCCAACATAAATGTGTCAAGTCTTACCAAAAGTACTTATTAAACAAAAAATTATATCAAAATAATTTCAGTAGTTCTATGTGAAGCGCATACAAACAACAAACACAACTAAGTTAATTAATTATATCTTTTTTTTTTTCCAAATATTTGTATTATGCAGACACAGTTCGTATAGATTTACTAGAAACTCCATACCTAAATTGATTTAATGTATAGTGAATGTAAGTCGATGTTATGTTTCTACTATAGATACAATAGCTTATAACAAACGTCTCCAGTACTGTAGTCTGTTTGCAAAATAAATGGCACTTACTCATGGAAAACATTTTCCATTGTCATGTAATAGTGTGAAACCGCAGTTGTGATTATGTCTACCTTTGAAAAATAAGCTATTTTGCGTAACAGAAAGATCATTTATCATTAACAATATTTGGAATAGTCGATTGAACCTTGAACAACAATTAAGTACATTTTCATAGAGAACGTCAACTATATCTAACAATTCTCGTGACTAGAAGTAATTCAGTTGAAATATTGGACATAAAGACGTATGTACGTATGAAAGGTAGGAAAGAAAAGCAATACTCTTTGACTAGGACAACAAGCATCGGGAATCTCCCCGATCTGAGGAAAATCCAATTTCGACATGATGTTTCACTCAATCGGCCGCTAGTACCTACGCTGAATAGTCGCATACTCGCTACTTTGGTGTTTCAAATGAAAAGTGTCACTTTAAACGAAGTTTTGTGTTTAGCTGTTAATAAAAAAGAAGGTTCTTTCCCGTCTTACCAGTTGTCAGTGTCATAAGTCGCTGAACTGGCACGTTATTTGTCCGGAAGCGCCTGGAACGAACGTTATCCGGAGCTGTGTGGTCAGCTCCATAAAACTAGATACTATATTTAAAGAAAATAACGGACCGGACGGGCAGAGAAAACCAGAGAATGATCCGATTGTTTCCGGGTGAAATTTGAGATTGTATAGCCCCTGATCCCATGTAGTTAATTCAGGAACAATTCAAAGGATTTCTTAAGAGACGGATTGAATCCGATGTGTCTGGAGCTTTTTTTTTGCTTCTGGAAGTTTCCGGATGATTACAGTCAGAGCCTTAAGGATGGATTACATTCTACTTATCATACTAATATTATTAATGCAAAAGTTTGTGAATATGTTTGGATTTTTAAATGCTTGGATGTTTGTCAGTGAATCACGCATAAACGACTGCATAGATTTAGATGAAATAGTGTGGAAGCCTCACCCACTAAAGAAACCCGCCGTGTGGTCTCTCTCCCCCTGTGTTGGCGGGCCACTGGTACTATGTTGCATTACTTCAGTGGTGCGCCACACTACCCTGTCCGTTGCCCCGAACGACGGGATGTGCGGTTAGGGAAATTTTTTCCCGATTTAACAAAAAAAAAGGTATATTAAATCAATTTTCTAATGTATAAAACTGGCCGTGTGGGGCCGGCTTTAGAATTGTCCCACCCATCTCTACCCACGGGAGTCGTAAGCGCCGACTGAGGGAATAGCGGGAGAGTGGGCAGCAGCACTCCCTCGAGTATTAACAACATCCACTGCGATCGCCAACCCGCCTGCCAAGCGTGGCGATTACAGCATTATCTCCCATAACGGGACCGCTCGTTGTGGCGTTCTCTTGGGGAGGCATATGTCCAGCAGTGGACGTTGAAAGGCTGATGGATGGATGGATAGAATGTATAAAATTATATAGCGCTACTTAAAAAATCGATATTTTATGTTCACTAAGAGCAAGGCTAGCGTAAACCTAAATATTTTTTGAACAAATGCTAGCGTTCGATGGTAAACGATTGGGTAAATATACACAGACAATTTGAATGCTAATCCACGATAAACGCTTTATAGTCCCCAGTGTCCTTCACTGTACGTATCACATGGCTCAGGTAGACAGATTTATTAGATTGTTTATGATTATTTCAATTAAAAAGGTTTACTTACGCAAATAATAAATTGACACGCAATGTTGTCTTTGCAAATCGGTGTTCGCATTTTTAACAAATTTTATGAAATTAACCTTGATTTATTTCTTTTATCATATGCCGCATAGTTATGTAAATTATAGTTTTCCTCTACATTGAACTGAGCGATACAGGAACTGTGCCCATGATTTGTTGTATTGAAATGATTAAAAAAAAATATGAAAAATGGCATAAAGAAGAAAAATAATATAATCATCTTTTGATAAGAATGCAGACACTGTGAATATTCACAGTATCTGCATACTATATAGTATAAATAAATATTCACGGACATTTCGCACAACGTCCTCTGGTCCCAAACTAAGCTTAACGCTTGTGCTATGGGTACCAGATTAAGGATATACCTAATATTACTTTTTTTTATAAATACATACATATTAGGCATAGATAGAAAACACCCAGACGCAGTAAAAATATGTGTGTTCATCACACAAATAATTGTCCTGAGTGGGAATCGAACCCACGATCTCGTGCACGGAAGTCGGTTACACTACCGACTACGCCACGAAGCCAGTCAAGAATTAATTGTATAAAAAAGAATTAATTGTATAAAATCATATAACATAAATAAGTAGACTCACCTATAATTTGCATTTACTGCACATCTTCATTAAAAATAAATAATAAATAAATAGTTAATTCTAATTTTAAATCACTCGCCGATAAAATAACACTTCACTAAATTAAAAACATAAAAACCACAGTCACCAATTACACAGTTTAGTTCAAAATACGTTCGGAAACTTCAAATATGTCAAATATGCTCTACTAAGAGCATTATGATTGCAACCTGCGGCCTATGCCGTTGCCGAGGGTACACTGACGAAGGTTTACTCTACTAGGTAGAGAGCTATACGACTAACGAGAGTCGCGAGCTTACTATGCGAAGGGTTTATTATCCTTGTCGTTATAAAATATATTATAAATAAAATATACTGGCATGTCACATATTGGCATTGTTTTCCTTGTTTCGAGTTTGTGCATAATAAAAATATCTAAATATGTAACCACAACTGTTCGATTATGAGTGAAAAGTAAATTAAAGTTAAAAATAAAACTGTTTATTGCATAGCCTTGCATGCTCGCAGTAGTATAGTTTTAAAATACAATAATTATTATTAATACAATCAAATAAAATTAGCGCGTGCACTTGGCGCCAAGTATAGGAAAGGGTATTAGGGCAAACGCTCCCTAAAACGAAGACAGACGATAGTACTAATTACACCTTTGATAATGGGTCACAAAAAAAAAACTATCCTGATGAAAAGTCATCTTTTTACAACGTTTAATTAGCATTATTTATGCTTCATCATCTTAGTACAGCTTCCATCCATCCATCCATCCATCAGCCTTTTAAAGTCCACTGCTGGACATAGGCCTCCCCAAGAATGGGAGATAGTGCCGTAATCGCCACGCTTGCCAGGCGGTTTGGCGATCGCAGTGGATGTTGTTAATACTCGAACGAGTGCTGTTGCCCATTCCCTCGGTATTCCCTCAGTCGGCTCTTACAACTCCCATAGGTGGAGAGGGGTGGGACAATTCTAAAGCCGGCCCCACACGGCTAAGTACAGCTAAATAAACGATAATTCCGTAAAAAAAAATATCACTTTATAATTCAATTCGTATGATGTTTATATGGGTGTCACTACCTTAAATAAATGAATTTATTATTATTAAATAAAATACTATCGACATCAATTGTAGAGCTGTCATGAGAAAAACCATTCTAAAAACGCATTGGCTCACACATCTCATCTCCCCTCTCACAGTATTTCTCCCTCTCTCTTTCTCTCTCTTTAAGTTTTATTTATTTAATTATAATGGTGCCTATTCAATGATGCAAACATTAGCTTGATTAAATCCATAGTGCTTGTAAATAAAAAGAGCGCAGTGTTGTCATACGAGTAGTAGTTAGTAGGTATTGGTCTAGCAAGAGAAGCTTCTTGTGATGGTGTGTCAATTAATAACCTGCCGTTCTTCACTGACTGCATCCATCTAGTTAAAGAATACTGTTACCAAAAGTGGAAAGTTCATTTCAACAAGAGATCAGTGGAAAAAGGTATATGGTACCGGACTTTACAAAATGAGCCTTGGAAATCACCATGGTTTGAATATGCCAATTTAAACAGAAATACCTTAATTTAACGTTTAGACTCCGATCCGGACACATCCCTCTTAATAAATTTGCTTATCTGATGAAAAAAGTGCCTTCTCCTCTTTGTTCAGAGTGTGGAAAGATCGAAGATGTTGTTCATATTTTGATGGAGTGTGTCCGGAACGCAGACTTTAGACTTCAATTTATTAGCAAAATTGTAGAATTTGAAAGTGTTGGTTTTTGTAATAGTACTTTGTCATGTCCATTATCTGATAAGGCCAAATTATTATATAAGTTAGCTGAAATAGGTATAAGATGGCGCTCACAGTGTACACACGTATAATTTATAATAGAATTAACAATACTGTAATGAATGTTCCAATGGAGCGGCATAGTCAGTTTAATTTGACTAAGCTCCTTAAATAAAGATTTAAAAAAAAGAAAAAAAAACCTACTGGTATTGGTTTGACAACTAAAACCAAGTCAAATATTTTTGATCTATATTTTTTAGCGTTTGACATGCTCAGCACTTTTAAAGTACAAATTATTTGTGAATGAGGAAAAAGAGAACTTTAGTGCGAGCGGGAATCGAACCCGCGTCCCTTCCATTACGGGGAATTGCTTTAAGCCACTGAGCTACCGCACTGACCTTTCGGCCATCCCAATCTCCCCATTACATTTGTCTTTATTCCCGCTCGCACTAAAGTTCTCTTTTTCCTCATTCACAAATAATTTGTACCAAGTCAAATAATTTGATAATTTACTTTATCCGATGAGGAAATATATAAGTGAGAGACTCGACAAAATAAAATAACAGATTTCCTTTTCACAAATAACAGTAGTTAAAGCCATAAACTTCGGGCAACTCAACAACTGCACACACATGTCGAGTCTCGAGTTAAAACTTTCTATTGTCAATCATTTTAACAAATTGATTTCGCGATTTGTTGTTGATCGCTACTAAGGTAAAGTATTTGTTACTTTTATGTTAAAAAGCGAAAGATTGAAGTTATGAAAATTACTTTATAAGCTCTAGGAGTTTTATATAATAAATTATATAAGAATGTTTATTTATATGTTTATTTATCTACACTAATATTATAAAGAGGAAAGATTTTGTATTTTTGAATGTTGGTAACGAATCGTTTGCCGTTTGGGGCCGGCTTTAGAATTGTCCCACCCCTCTCCATCCATGGGAGTCGTAAGAGCCGACTGATGGATTACCGGAGGAGTGGGCAGCAGCACTCCTTCGAGTATTAACAACATCCACTGTGATCGCCAACCCGCCTGCCAAGCGTGGCGATCACGGCACTATCCCCCATTCTTGGGGAGGCCTATGTCCAGCAGTGGACGTTAAAAGGCTGATGGATGGATGGATGGAACGAATAAACTCAAAAACTACTGTACTGATTTCAAAAATTTTTGCACCATTAGAATGCTAAGTTGTCCCTGAGTAATATAGGCTATATTTATTAATCGAAAAACGGATAAAGAGGAAAGATTTGTATTTTTGAATGTTTACAACGAATAAACTCAAAAACTACTTAACCGATTTCAAAAATTCTTTTACCATTAGAATGCTACATTATCCCTGAATAACATAGGTTATATTTATTACTAGAAAAAGTTAAGGATCCCTACTAAAACTTCAATAATGTAGGTTTATGAATAAAAATATAAAATTTTATAAGAAAAAAAATACTACTTCTGTCCTGCATAAAGATACTTTTACTCTACGTTTATCCCAAAATATTTAAAAATAAATGTCCACCCGTGCGAAGCCGGGACGGCCTGCCAGTTTTATATGTTTTTAAGCACCTGGATATGCTTAGCAATTTACTAGAACACAAAGTATGATTACGTAAATTAGAAAATGTTAGCCACAACCACGACGTTCCAGGCTGGAATGGTAATCCGACAGACGCAGGTTCAAATCCAGCTCGTGTTTTCACATTTTCTGAACCACACACCTCAGACTTTTAGAGATTTTTCGAAATGATTTGTGTATTTGTTTACAATTTATCACTGTTTGGTGAAGGAAAATATCGTGTGGCAACGCGTATGCCTGAAAGACTTTCTTGGCGGCTTGTTAAGTCTGCCAACCCACATTGGCCTAGCGTGGTGAAGTAGCGCCTAATCGCTCTCACCATGAGAGAAAAAATTCTAAATGTGTGTTCTGATATAGGAACATTTAGTTTTAAAAACAGTCTAGAGCACAAATCCCAGGATTGGATGGGACGCAGGTTCAAATCCTGCTTGCAGTAAAGTTCCCTTTTACCAATTTTTCAAATAATTTGTTGCTTGTGAAAATCCCGTCCAAATCGTTCCAGCCGTTCCGGCGATTAGCCGGTACAAACAGACAGACAGAGAGATGTCTATCTCTCTGTCTTTGTGTCTGTCTCTGTGTGTAGACAGACAAAACTTTAAAAATAGGTAATTTGTTGTAGGTAGTGTATATATTATACTCTCCAAAGCTGTTATTTAGACATTACAAACAGACAATTTTATTATATGTATATAGAATAGATAGATATATTGATGTTAGTTATTAATGATAAATATTCGTCTAACTCATGTGTTGTAGTTAGTGAGAGTTCGTTTTATTTATCTGTAGTTACATAAATAGGTGCATACATAACAGTCAGGAACCTCTGTGAACCGTGTAACTTTAATTTTTTAAGAAGAGGTTTTAAGCCCACCAGATCACACGTAGCTATAATATACTACTCTGTCAAGAAAGTACCGGGCATGGATGATTTGTTTATAGTTTGATTCAAATTTTTGTTTTTTTTTGTTGTTGTTAGATTGGCACAACTGTTATCCATTTTGGCGCGGAGTTTGAGTTGCATCTGTTATTTACATTAAATACAGTGCCATTTTTAGTTATATAAAATCACGTGCTTATAAGTGGTACAAAGCGTTTAAAAGTGGTCGAGATGTAATGGAAGATTTGCCTCGCTCTGGTAGGCCATTAACGTCTGCAACTGGAGTTAACATTGCAAAAGTGAAGGAAATAGTGACTGAAAATCCTCATTGAACTTTGATAGAGAGAGCCGCCGAACTTTCTGTGTCTCACGAGTCGATCCGTACCATTTTAAATAATCACTTGGGTATGAAACATGTCATTCTTTTTCCTAAACTCAAATTACCACTTTGTGGCACCCGTTTTCAATCGGTAGAAGACATCGCGAGAAATCGCGGCGAAAACTGAACTCAATTCCGGAAACAGCGTTTAAAAAATGTTTTGATGATTGGATTATTTGTTGGCGTAAGTCTATCGTTTCTGAAGGAGTATACTTTGAAGGTGATAAAATAAATTTGGATGAATAACAAAAATTTTGTGTATTATTGATCTTTTCCCGGTACTTTCTTGACAGAGTAGTATATTAATATACCGTACTATAATATAGTCAGACTAACTAAAAAAATTAAGTTTTTTTGTTAAAAATAAATGTTTTCTTTCTTTCTTTCTTTCTTTCTTTAAATAGAGATTTATTTAAACTATAGTTACCAATCCAAAATCATGTGGTATCTAAAGCGGATTTTGTTTCTCCATCATTTAAACTATAGCTACTTAATAAATTTACTGGAGTTTCTGGCTGGATTTTAAGTCCACTACCCGTGACGTCCCGCCAAAAACTAAAAAAAAACTACGTAGTTACCACAGATTAGATGACTACCTATAATAAATGTTTAAATCTAATCTAGTGATGTGAGATGCATGCCGAACAAAATTAATGTAATATAGAGTAGCATGATAATCGTTTTATGATCATTAATAATAATTGTTTCTAAGGAAATAGCCCAATTAAACATCACTTAATTTCCAAGATAGACAATTTAGTAGATAAAATATTAGGTTAATATAGTTTTATCAATATCTTCCATATCACATTAGGGTACACTGGGAATGCAAATAAAAGTACTTTTTGTAATTCAAATTTAAGTTTTGAAATAAACTCAAAATCACGCCATCTCCCTTGACGGGGTAATTAGAGAGAACAGAGTGTCAAAATATTGTATTCTTGCATACATCTCTCGGTTCCACAACATTCATAATTCTCTTCATACACACTCGCCGGTTTTTGGAGATTCGTGACTCCACCTTCATTCAATACATGACCGGTTTGGTCTAGATGAGGGTGGCTAGGAGGTATGTCTCGGTCTCCCCCTCTACCTACATCCTTCCACTTTCATATTGTATATCTTCTTAATCACTCGCACATCTGGCATTTTTTCCAAATGTCCTAACCATCGGAGCATTCCCTTTCGCAACACCTAGACCAATACTCTCTTTCAACGTCTTTTACGTCGTCCTTACGAATATGGTCAGTCAGCCTAATTCTACAGATTTTCGCAGAGATTGTATTTCGAGTGCATTGATTTTACTCTCAAGCTTTTAATAGATTATTTTTTTATTAGTCGTGGTGGCAGACAAGCCACGGCCCTCCTGATAATAAGTGGTAACCGTCACTGATATAATCAGCAGCACTAAGGCCGCTGCTCCTCATATCAATTCGCGGACGGGAAATAAATGAATGGAAGGCTATCTCCAACTACAATCAAAACTCAAAACACACTGAGATTAAACAGCCGGTAAAACAGTCAAGATTAAATCGTAACTAACTTCATAGAAAGTTACTTAAATAGGAAAAAGGTAAAAATATATGGAAACGGAGTGATTAATCGAGGTAAACAATTCGATCAATCATGATCAGCTATAAATTATAGTACCAATATTGTTTTTATGAACTTATTTGTTCGTAGTTAGAAAATTGTATCACAGGTTAAAAATATTTAGGCTCGAGAGTTGAGCTCACTCAAGGCAAGAGTTCGTCAATGCTTCAAGTATTGTACTTACATATATTACTGGGAAAAGCAGCGATAGATCAATGAGTACAGAAATAGACTCTAATCTTTAAAAAGAATTTACTTGTAAACACTCTCGTCTGACCTTTCGAAATGGACATACATAAATATGTCTTGAAATTAAAGTAAGGAATTAATTTAGCGTGAGGAAAAAAGGGAAATTGTGGAAAACCTGTACCACGGAAGCAACACTAATCTGTTGGTCACATCTGAATATACTGAACACAATGAACTACAAATGTATTATTATTAATTATTTAATGCATTATTCAATATTTAAGTTTTATTTAATATCTTCATTTTTTTTAATTTTAAATTTATTTGCCTTGTCGAGCTGTTTATATTTATTTATATATGTAAGAAACAATTCAAAATTATTCTTTTTGTTTATTTAATAATAATAATAAAATAGATACTTCTTTTTTACACATATTTTTAAGTAAATACGGTCAGTTAAGATTTTTTGATTGTCACACATCCGTGACGTCGTCAAAGCGCCCCAACAGAAAATCAGCTCAGATTTTATGACCTGCATTATGCTGAGTTGGGGTCGTTTTGCAACGAACCCGTATATTTTTTTTTAAAGTATGCAATTGTTTATATTATTTTTTACCATTGCAAAAAATAGGTGCCTACTGTCTTTCTCTACCGAACGGATTTTTCCATTATAACTAGTTCGAGTACATTTATCTATCTACCTTTCTTTTTTTTTTCTTTTTTACCTCTTTTTTTTTTTACCCTCTTGTATAAGTAGAGCTTCTCGATATCAGTTATTATATCGACTATCACGAGCAGCGCTTACACGTAACTTACGTTTGCAATAAAGTTATTTCTTGTTGCATACAATACGGATTGCTTCAAATCAAGCCATCTGTGTAAGTGTACGATTACGTGCTTTATCTTTGATTGCGTCGTCACTTCAAAGCCAGATAACATGGTCAAATTTTGGCATTCACAGTCTCGCGTCTTACGTTGTGACGTACTTATTTATGCAGTATCCAATCTATTCATGAAACTAATGCACAGATCGTAGAGTGGTTTAGATACGGGCCTCCCATCCGAATGAAGTGCGTTCAACTTTTTGTGTGACGCGCGAACAAATAGGCCTACAATTTATAAAAATGGGTTTGAAGACACCTTAATAGCCTGTGTCATATTTGGGCATTACGTGCTTCGCTCACGTCGTAATGTTAAATCCATTTTGGATAGAACTTGTGTAAAATTATTACTTAGTGCTTAGCTGCAATTTCAAAGAAATCCATATGTATATTATCACGCTCCGAGCCCCAGGAGGCTGGGCGTTGATATTTCAGTCAGTCAGTCGGTTATTCTTTTATAAAAAGAAAAGAAATAGGAAAAAATACTTTGGAAAAACCAAAAGCCTAATAATCTTCATTTTTCACAATAAAATTGATTATTTGCTAAGTAACTAATAATGTATTGGTCTTATTAAGTAGTTTTCAATAAATTATAAAGATAGCGCTAATTTCAAAAAGTACATATTAATGTGGTTCTCATGTCTTATACAACATCTAGCGCTAATTTTAAGAAGTATTATTATATTAGTCTATAAAAGTAGTTCTCACGAAATAAGGTATAGCGCTGGTTTTAGTGTCGAGTCGAGCGTAAATATTCACTATTTTTTTGTTTATTTAATAACAATTAAACCACATCGAATCAGGCCGTGAAAAGCGATAAGGCTCTATTCGTAATTATACTGAATCGTAAAAGAAAAAAAGACTCGATTAGTAAAGTATTTTGGTTGTTATCGTGTGAACATACATTACCTACAACACACGGACGTCCAAGACAGATCTTTTTTGAACAGTTTTTTAACTATTATAGAATGGATTTTAGGAGGAGAGCCCACCACTCACCCACGGATTGTCAATCCCGGTTATCTTTGGACAGGTTAACCTAAGATTGCCAATCCGCACTCTCACAGATAGAGGAGAATGTGATAATAGCAAAGTAGCATGCACGATAACGACAATTACTCACCAACGCGACACAACCATGCGATACGGTAGAACTCTCAGAACCACAATATTGCAATATTCCGCAAAAATTCGAACTTAAATTCGACACGTGTTTCACCTCTAAACGAGGCATTCTCAAGAACGCTCGGCAACAAATGAGCCCTCAGATGAGTTTTTTAACTAGTTTAAATAACAAAAATGGCATCAAAAATATCATGAGTGTTAAAAATAATGTTTTTTCTTGATATGTGTGTGTATATATTATTTTACAAGTGCAATATATGATAAATAGAGACATTTTAAGTTTAAAAACCAGTTGTTCTGTTTGAAACGAGAGTAGTACCCATCTCATTGCTTCGCTTATGAGGCGTGCAATACGATAGATGTATATAAAAAGCTCTATTACAGTTTTATAATTGTGTACCTACATTTAGATAGATAATAATATATATTTTTTTTATTGCATGTATTGGCAGACGAGCCACGGCCTATCTGGTGGTAATTGGTAACCGTCGCTCATGGACTCAACTATATTGAGAGTATTGTCTAGTTTGGGCTCGTATGATTCGTCTTGACGAGTACTTTATCTCTAGATGGTATCCAGAGTCTGGTGATTAAACTGGAAGGTGGCCACAATAACTACATAATGAAACGACGCAACCCCATTAAGTTTGGACTCGTTTGATTCGTCTTGATGAGTAATTTGCCTTTTGATGGTATCCAGGGTCTGATGATGGAGCTAGAAGGTGGCCATAGGAACTCCGTCATAAAATGACATAACTTCATCGATTTTGGGCTCGTATGATTCGTCTTGACGAGTACTGTCTCTAGATAGTATCCAGGGTCTAACGATGGAGCTAGAAGATGGCCACAGTAACTCTGTAATGAAACGACGCAACACCATCGTGTTTGGAATTGTTTGTTTCGTCTTGACGAGTACTTTGGTCCAAGATGATTTCCAGGAGCTGATGATGTTGATTTATGTCCATTTCCGCTATTTTACACATGTCATAATTTTATGCAAGCACACATTGAAAATCATATTTCTACTCATTATTCCTACAAAATAATTTCGATGTTTCACATCTGGTAGACGTCCCGCGACGTCTATTATTTTTTCGTTCTGAATTTCAATATCTCAAAATTCATCAAAATTCATCCGTCCCGGGCGGCCGACCCACGCTACGCCACACCAAAGTAGTTACAAAAGTGTTTACGTTACCAATGCCGACCGAATATTGAATTCCACTATACAAAGCAAAAGATTCTATCATTTATTCAACACCACAATCTGCTTCATAAACATAATATTTGATCTCAAGATTTTCGGTACCTTTGGGTAAAATATTGAAAAGTTCCGCTGTGTATACGTTTAGATGGCCTTTATTATTTTTTTTACCTTATTCTGGTATGTTACTGCGGATTGCTTGCTTATAGATACTACTAGCGACCCGCCCCGGCTTCGCACGGGTGCAATGCTGATACTAAATTAAATACACTACAGAAAAACTATGAACGTTGTATATAAAAACATAGCGGCCCGCTCCGACTTTGCACGGGCATAAAATATAGGTATATGCCTATGTCACTCAATGAAAACATGATTAAAATCGATCCAGTATTTTTGATTCATTCATTACTGCCCTTGGCCTGCACGCATTAAATTTGGAGTAAAACAATTCCTCTTTCCCTATACTTACTATGAAGATTTCCTGCTATCTTTGGAATATCTAAATTCATACAATTTTTATTACATTACACATTTTTACTTATTTACTTTTTACATTTTTACCTAGGTATTTATTTTATTTTTACAACAATTAATATATTACAGGATGTCTTTATACACAACGTTCACAGCTTTCTTGTCATTAGACAATACAAACATGTTTTCTCTTGAGGTTACTCTTGAAAGAGCGACATACAGTTGGCCATGTGAAAAACAGTCAACGCTCAAATCTAAGCCTGCAACGTTGAAGGTTTGACCTTGCGATTTATTAATGGTCATTGCAAAAGATGTCTTTACCGGAAACTGTAAACGTTTAAATTGGAAGGGTAAATCCGATGGTATCAGAGGGATTCGGGGAATCAATACATCTTCTCCGGTACCACATCCTGTGAGTATTGTGCACTCTATTATGAAAGTTTTCAGTGATTTTATCAGCAAACGCGTGCCATTGCAAAGTTTAGGTGGATTCAGGTCTCTTAATAAAATAACAGGACAACCTACTTTCAACACCATTTTGTGAGGAGGGAGTCCAGACGGGTTCAAAGAGTTTAGAAACTCTGTAGGAAAATGAACAGCTTCTTCCAAATCGAGAACAGTATCCACCGAGTAGTATATTTTCGTCGGCGCATCAATCTTTGAAAGAATCAAGCTATTTACCTTATCTACTTGTTCATTAGTTGGTGACAGAATCGCTCTTTCTTTAAACCAAGATATTGTCTTGTAACTTATGTCATCAATGTCAGGATAGACTTTGTTGACTAACTCTTGGATGTTGTCTTGGAGGTTTTCAAGGTTAATCCTTCCCTCACTTTGTGTTAATTCTCCATTGCCAACTTTTAGCAGCATCTCTGGAAATAGCCTGTTCTCACGTGAAGATGACGAAACCCTCATATTAGTTTTAAGCTCTAATTTATTGACATGTGGCCAAAGGTTTGATCTTTTTAGGGAAGCATTTATTTCGTCAGCACGTGTTCCTCGAGTCACAACTGGTAGGATTTGTCGAAAATCTCCTGAAAACAGAATTGTACATCCACCCATAGGTGAATTTTTGTTGCGCAAATCGCGCATTGTCCTTTCCAGTGCTTCTACAGACGACTTGTTTGACATGGTAGCTTCGTCCCAGACTATTAATGAGCAGTCACGCATCAATTTTCCTGTATTGCTCTGTTTAGAAACACTACAGACGCTGATATTGTCATCGGTGGCGATTTTCAGCGGGAGCTTGAATGTAGAGTGTGCGGTTCGACCTCCTTCTAAAAGCGTAGCGGCAATGCCGGATGACGCAACAGCTAACGCAATTTTTCCGGTAGATCTCACTTTTTTTAAAAGCAGATTGATTAAAAATGTTTTTCCTGTACCTCCTGGGGCATCAAGGAAAAACAATTTCCCTTCATTGTTATCAATTGTTGATAGTAATGCAGTGAATACTTTTTTCTGATCGATGTTTAATCGTGGCTCATCTTGAGCTATATTTTGTACAAGTCTTGTTTGATCGTATGATATTTCTCTTGTGTATTCGGCACTGTTAGTTAAATCTGAGTTAGTAGTATTAGCTGGCATCGGCAGCCCAAAATCCTTGATCGATTTACCCGAAAGTAATTGCAGTACTTTATTCAATTCAAATAATGCTTCGTAAAATATGTGTTGATCATATTTTATATCATCTGACTTTAACTCTCGCCGTCGTCGATTCAGAATATCACTGGCCATGTTTTCTTGAAATTTATTCCATAGATTAACAGAATCAGTTACTTGACAAAACGCTACTATGACAGCAAATAAATATCTTAATGATGTAGCTGAACTACAAACAGCTGCTTCTGATAATGTATTTTCCCAGTGAGAATCATCTTCCAAGAGCCCCATAGTTTTGCATGCTGCTTGATAAGTATTGTAAACAACACCTTGTACAGTTCTTAGGCGTGCAAAGGTTATCGGGCCTTTTACAATATGCAGTAACATTCTCAGATAAAAGCATTCACTGTTGTTGGGATGAATCGTGTAGACTCTGCCAAGAGCATCCGTTTTTTTTACTCCGGGGAAACCATCAACCGCAGTACCTTGTTTTCGCCGTTGAAAAGTTTTAGAACTCTGGTTCCATGTATAGTAACTTGGAACTCTGTCATATGTCAGTGTTTTCGCGAAATCATCTTGAGCACATAACTTGAAAAATGCTGTCAATGTTGTATCCCGCGGATTATTAACAACTTCTTGTAACTAAATGAACTGCAAATGAACTGCTTTCTTGTAACTAAATGAACTGTCTAAATGAACTGCAAGGTGGACAATTGTGGGAGCCCGGTCGTGCACTTCGAATGATAATATCCTCCATACAGCTTCAGAGCTGCAGATGTAACGTCCAGACTGATATTTTTCCACTTCATTTGGTGATTGTATGCTGAAAGTGGCTTGATCACAACCTTTATTAATGTACTTAGTAACATATTGGATTGACTTTATCGAGTTGCACAACTCTACGTTGATGTGGGCATCAAAAATTTTCAAAAGGAGCCGATTATAGGGAACGATCCATCGGTTATAAATATCACGGTTTCGGACGGTTGCACTTTTCCCGCCTTGTTCTGGCGATCGTCGACGATATTTGGGATATCCGTCATCGCTAGTGATTGTTTGAGTTTGGAATGACTTCGGAAATTTTTTGCTGCATTTAGAATCTCGCATACATGGAGAATTCGGATTTAAAATCCCGCAAGGGCCGTGTACCATATTTTTCTTTACGATTTCGTACAGGATAGGATCTTCACCTTTATCCGGCAACTCAGCTGAAATGACCTTGTCAATTTGGTTTGGTCTAATTTTGTTCACTAACCACACCAGCAGGTGCACATGTGGCAACCCACGTTTTTGCCATTCTATTGTGTACATATGACAGCGCGGGGAACCGAATATATGAGACTTGTTAATGAGGTGCAGGAGTTTCTGTACTTTTAAATGGAAGACTCTGTTAACTATATCATATCTGTCTTGTGGACTTAAATTAGTGTTAATATTTTCTTTAATTTCCGGCCAATTTGGGTTACATGTTGCAGTTATAAATAAATCAGGTTTGCCGTAATTTCTGACGTAAGTCATGGCGTCTTGCGATTTTTCGTGTAAATATCGAGGTCCACCTGTGAATGATGAAGGTAGTATAACTAACTGACCAATGCCGTTGACATGTTCATTCGCCTGTAACGCATCCTGAAGATGAACGTAATTTTCGGCTCTCAATTTAGTTTGATTATTACGGATGTAGGCCAATCTCTCAGATTCAATTTTCGCATATTGATCGACCAAGTATTGGTTTGTTAACATTCCATATCTAAGCAAAGTGTTGAAATTGTTACGTCTTGTCATTATACGGTAGCAATAGTAGTTCATACATGACACTGTTTTACGCAGAGGTGTTCCACCGATTGGATCAACTTGAGAAATATTAATGGCATAACCATTTTCTCCACGACATAGCATCAAAGGATATTGTAAGCTGTCATAAGATCTGTGTAACTCTGAAATTTTTTGCAAATTATCATCACGACTATGCAATACAATATCTCTTTTGTCAAATTGCTGTCCAGCTATCACCACTGCTACCTCACTCGTAGAAGGCGCGTTATATCGTCCTCTGTGTTCTCCAACAGGAACTTTATTTGCATGGATTACGACATTAAAGTCAGGAGTATCTGCTGGAATACTCTCAATCGCAGTTTTGAAAGACTGTATATAGTAATTATGAGAATGTAACATATCTTGCAGAGATCTAATTAAATCTCTATCAATTGGTTGTGCAACACTTGAACACCACGTAGATGCTTGTGTGTCTGGATCTGCAATAAAATATATTTGCAGAAATTTGTTATCATCGGGTCGAAGTGGTAGCAAGCTCCCAGCTAAGTAGTACACTTGCCCTTGAATTTTAAATGTAGGCATGAACCCACGCTCAACGACTTGCTTACTCTTAAAAGAGGTCATTTGAAATGCGTTATTATAACGGCGTATATTGCGCATGAATTGTTTGGATTTCTGATGATCACCCGTAAGAAGAGAGTGAAGTGGTTCAGGTGGAGGGAGAATTTCTTCTAATTTGACTTTTCCTTGTAAGCAACACATGCCTTTTGATTCGTCCTTGAATTTCAATGCCAAGCAATATTCACATACTACTGACATAGTACCTATTGATACTATACGATCGTCCTTGTAAGAAATCGAAGGATCGTAATTCATGGCAGAATTTTCTTTATTTACCCATGAATTAGTAACTCGTGCTGATGATTCTCTGGCTCTCTGTATTCGATGTCTATCCCTATCTCGACTGCGGCGAACCTCACGCTCTACTGAAGATTCTCTCTCTCTATCAGCTCTATATCTATCCCTAAGCTGACTGAGTCGAGCCTCACGCTCTACTGACGATTCTCTATCTCTCTGAACCGAATGCCTATCTCGATCCCGGCTGCGGCGAACCTCACGCTCTATTGAAGATTCTCTCTCTCTCTCAGCTCTATATCTATCCCTAAGCTGACTGAGTCGAGCTTCACGTTCTGTTGACGATTCTTCATCTCTTTGTGAACGTACTCTTCTAGCATTCACTAAACTACGACCTATGTTCGAACGAAGACGTCTTCCAGACATGACTTTATAATTTCTGAACAAAGTTGACTCAGTTCTAGACTTATGTATGATTACCTACCTATGAACAAATTGCCATATTATTGGTACCTATGTGCCGCAGTAAAAAACATCTAAATACTTACCATTTAGACACAAATGATAATCAATAATCATAAAAAACAAAAGATATTTATTCTATTCTTTTCTTTTTTTTTACTGAAATAACTTAAACTACGATTTTAATGAAATCAACTTAAAATACGATTTTAATGAAATTAAAAACACCTAAAAAATAATTTGCCATGCGTGTGACTAAAAACAAAAGATAATCTACAATCATCAAGAACAAAAGATAGCTATATTCTATTAAGTTTTTTTTCTGAACTTACTTAAGATTTTTGAAAATAATTTCCTTATTATTAAATTAATTGATTATTATTTATCGTAACTTATAATTATTAACTGATACGTTGTCGCGCTGAAAAGCACGTTTTTATCAAGTACTGTTATTTTCCTCGCTAGAGAGCTCCGATAATAAACGCGTCCGATTGCTGCTAAATTCAAAGTGCTATAGGGAGAACCGCGGCCTCCGACGCGCTATTTATAGGCATGCCTCCCCGCACTGCCCCGTCCGACCGGTACCGCCCGCCGCAAACGCAAATTTTAAATTTGTAATATCTCCGAAAATATTTGTTTAATTTACATGCTGTAAGGAACCATATTGATCTATATTAATTGCACACTGTATTTAAGGTACTTAATTCGATAAGGATTAATGCCGTATTGCTTAAAATAGCTTCGTAAATAAGCCATTTTTTCACGTAAAAAGTAAACAATAAAAATGGTTAATGTGGGTTATCCCTAAAAGATAAACATATACCATCGCGGACTTTTTTGTAGACCTTTTTATGGTGTACAATACAGTAGTACATTAATTTGATCTAACTCGTAGGGTTTAGGCAGCGTTTTTGCTAAATTGCTAAATAAGCCCAAAAAAATAGGTTAATTTACGACATCACGTTAGAAACCTCTAAAATTAGCAATGTTGCCTTAGTATATGATGCATGTATTATACATATAAACCTTCCTCTTGAATCACTCTATCTATTGGAAAAACCGCATCAAAATCCGTTGCGTAGTTTTAAAGATTTAAGCGCACATAGGGATATAGGGACAGAAAAGGCGACTTTGTTTTATACTATGTAGTGATTATAAAGCGGTAACAGAGCTGTATCTGTTACATTTAAGATATTTGAGAAAAAATTACTTTATTATGGATATATATATATATATATATATATTTTATTGCATGTAGTGGCAGACGAGCCACGGTCCATCTGATGGTAAATGGTAACCTGATGGTAATGGTCGCCCATGGACTCGACTATACCGAGAGTATTGTCAAGCCGCTGCTCACCAATTCATTTCACAGATGAAATTAAATATAAACGGCTATCTCCTGCTACATCCAAAACACAACGATGTGCTTCATGGCCGGTCACACGTGAGATGGTGGTACCAAGCCGCTCGGGCCGGATACCAAGTGAGTACTCCCACTTGGTACCCAGTCCTACCACCAGTCGTGCAATGGATGATAATTGCTTACTTCCCTTAGTCGCCTCATACGACACCCGTGGGAAAGAATGGGGTGGTGACACTTGTATTCTTAATCCCGTCACCACATGGATAAATAGGTGTCTAAACACGAAACATTTTTTTTTAGATTTTTTTTGTTCGTTCGCGCATCACGCAAAAACGACTGCACGGTTTTTGATGCATTTTTTTTATTTGATAGCTCTTGATAAGACTTAAAAACTGTTGTTTTTATATTGCATGTAGTGGCAGACGAGCCACGGCCCATCTGATGGTAAATGGTAACCATCGCTCATGGACTCAACTATAGCGAGAGCATTGTCAAGCCGCTGCTCACCATTTCATTTCACAGATATGAAATGAAACGGCTATCTTCTGCTACAACCAAAACACACTGACGTGCTTCATCGGTCAGACACAGGAGCCGGGGTACCGACTCGTTCGGGCCCGATAGCAAGTCAGTATTCTCACTTGGTACTCAGCCCTACTGCCAGTAATGCAAAGGGTGATAATTGCTTACTTCCCTTAGTCGCCTCATACGATATCCGTGGGAAAGAATTGGGTGGTGACACTTGTATTCTTAGTCCATCACCACACAGACAAATAATTGTATTATTATCCTAATGAAAGGGTCATTGGAGTGCCTCCTGAATTCTGACGCGTCAGTAATGCCTCAGGTATTGTTGTTGTCTAGCATCTATACACTACGGTAACCGCTTACCATCAGGAAGGCCATATTTTTTTAAACGACAACACTTGGTTTTTAGAAAGCGTTTGCTTATAAATGACTAAGTGCACTTGTTTATTAGGCTTTCACATCGTAATGACTTAACCGATCATCATTAAATGTTGTTTCAAAAGGAAGAAGCCTACTTTTATCTTAGAAAAAAATTTGCTGTAGGATAGCAATTTTTGCTCAGAGATCATCAACAGTGGGCCATAGAGTGACGTATACTAAAGGAATGTATGTAGTAATTTCGTAAACCTTTTTATTTTTATTTTTTTAGGTGGGTAAAATTTGCCTAACTGACACCCGTCGTTCGGGGCGCAACGAACAGGTTAGTGTGGGGCCTTCACCTACTAAAGAAACCCGCCATGTGCCGTCTCTCCGCCTGTGTTGACGGACCACTGGTACTGTGTTGGAATACTTGAGTGTTAGTAATTTCGTAATCCTGCGATAGACTAATACAAACACTATCATATTACCAATACACTGTTCATTGTACGAATACCAAACAAATAAAATAATAGCCTGAGATACAGTATCATATACTTTCGCAAACATGTGGGGAAGAAAGAATGTGGAGAAAACGTGACAAACAAACAATTAACCATGACAACATAACACCACATGAATGGGCCGGCTCGGGAAAGTACCACCCTCTCACAAAAGATGAATGGAAAATGGTAGTTACTCCTACCATTGTGTTTCGTATGGTGAGTGAGAGCGCCGGAGGCCCAAACCCCCTCCCTATCCTCTCTTTATTATCATTTCTATCATCTCCTTAGTATCGTTCCTATCCACCTTCTATCACTTTCCTTGGAGATGGCGACGCGCAAATAATGCCTCTGGTGTTGGTGTTGCTAGCGTCTATAGGCTAAGATAACCGCCAACCATCAGGTGGGCCTTGATGTATGTTCGCCACCCATGTAGAATACACATTAAAAAAGGAAGATGCGAAATTAAAATTCTTAGAACGTAAGTTGGAAATAAAATGTTTTGTACCCCTGCTAATACGAGGCCTTTTTACTTATGTTATAATGAGGTAGAGCTTTGTAAAAGCTTATTCACAGTCGGCATGCTATAGTGGTTTACAGTCGTGTGCGACACCCGAAGGATGTACTTAGGCGCTAAAATAGGCTCATAGGCGAGTTAAAAATAGACGAACAATATTTGTCCGTTTCTGCGGTGACGTCCAAACTGCTCCAAGTAAATACCATTCAATATCATACAACTCTACCTATGACGCAATCGTTACTAATATATAAATGCGAAAGCGCGTTTGTTTGTTACGTTTCCGCGCCTCAACTTCTCAACCGATTATCATTAAATTTAGCTTACATATAGTTCAGAATTCAGTAAAGGATATAGCTTACTTTTAATCCCGGAAAAATTCATAGTTTCTATGGGATAGCAATTTATGCACAGAGTACAAATTATTATTTGTGAATAAGGAAAAAGAGAACCTTAGTACGAGCGCGAATCGAACCTGCGTCCCTTCCAATCCAGGGAAGTGCTCTAATCCAATGAGCTACCGTACTACCTTTCGGTCATTCATACCCAATTTGCTCATCACATTTGTCTCAACGACCAACGCCATCTATCGGAACGCATTTACATACATTAATCCAATATAGTAAGTTTAATTATGCAATTAAAATTCATACTATTTGATGGCATGATTTTTTAAACATTGGTCTATATTTTTAGCACTCGACGGTCGTTAAGACAAATGTGATGAGGAAATTGTGTTTGGCCGAAAGGTAGTACGGTAGCTCAGTGGATTAGAGCACTTTCTCGGATTGGAAGGAACACAGGTTCAATTTCAAGTTATGTTTTTCCTCATTCACAAATAATAATTTGTACTTTAACAGTAGCTGAGCATGTCAAGTGCTAAAACTATAGATCAAAATGTTATGCACAGAGATTATAAGTGTGCAGAGTGACGAATTTACCAGTATATTTTGAAGTCCATATGGAGGAAGAAATCATAGTCTACCTAATTTACTTTCGAACAGCGGCAAACTGGTTGGGCTTACGATGTCAAAAGAAAATAATAGGACCGGCTGTTATCCGATAGCTTTTTCTCATATATATATATATACCTAACCGCACACCCCATCGTTCGGGGCAACAAACAAGGTAGTGTGTTGCCACCCACTAAATAAACCTGCCGTGTGCTGTCTCTCCGCCTGCACTGGCAGACCATGGTCGCCATTTCCAATAAAGGAAAGCAATAGGAGGTGGATAGGCAGAGGACTAAGGAGCGGATAGGGAGGGATTCATGCTGCTATAAAGGGTCTACCACTGGAATGGTTATAAAATATAGTTTGTATGTGTTGTGACGGAGAATATGTAATAATAACATCACCTACATGCAACACCATCCCGTCTTTCCCGCGGGTGTTGTACTAAGGGAAGTAAGCTGTTATCACCCATTGCATTACTGGTTGGATACCAAATGGGAGCTGGTTGGTATAGTCTTATGTGTAACCCAACATGAAATACCTCGGTATATTTTGGTTGTGGCGGGAAATAGCCGTCATTCCTTCATTGTTGAGTCCATGAGCGGCTGTTACCAGTTACCATGAGGACCATCGCTCGTCTACCATCATAAGCAATAAAAAAATGAGAAAGTCAATAAGCTCTTTGACTCACCTGAGAAGTACTTATGTGCGAAATTACATAATACATATATTTTAACACGCTTTATATTAGCTTCGCCTGTATCTTTGTAACGGAATCTTAGGGCGTGATTTTTAGCCGTTTCGAAATGTCGGATTAAGTATAATATATTCAAATGTATTTCCGTGCTGTATTGAGACTAAAAAGGAAGAAAATAAATTATAGCTTAAACAGTAGAACACGCTTAAATAGCTAGTTGAAAAGTATAATAATAGTAATTAAAAAGTAGAAAATAATACTTTTTAATTACTATTATTAATATAATTATTGTAAAAAGGGAAAATAAATATTAAGAAGTGAGTTTTTAGATTTTTAAACTATAATTTAATAGGTATTTGTATCGTACAAATCGAGTGCACTTGTGCGATATAGACTAACAGAGGTGGACTATTTGTTCCTTCACTGTTTAGTCCGAATGGACTATCCGATATAACTAAAGAGAGATCAGTCGAGGATCAAAGACTATCCGACCGGCGCTACATCCGTCACTAGAGATATCTCTTTTTAAGCATACATTTATCCATAGCACATAAATAGAGAATCATCTATTAAAACACATTTAACTTTGAATCTAAGCTATTATAATATTCTGCTTGTTAAAACCAGTTGGCATAAGCATAACTCACAAAAACAAGTATAAAACAGAGTCGTTGAAACGTATACATTGATCCCGCGGGAAATTTGCGCGCGACATTCTTACTGTCTGTTGCGAATGGGTAAAGTGTACTTCAATAACTCTAAGCCATATTAGTGTAGGGTCTGCCTCAGAGCTTTTTTTATTGTCTTTTTTTTTAAACGACAAAACAAAAAAACAAGCAAGTTTTTCCGCGTTATATGTATAGATTAAATTCTAAAAAACTGTATCCAGTTATAATTTTAAATACCTTATTTTTTGTTATGACGGAGAAAATAATGTTAAATACCTAGAAATGTTTCCGAATATTTTTGATGTGAAACATCTAATGCGGAGGGAGGGTAAAATCGGCTGTTAGCGTGGCGACGCTTTTATTTTACTTATCCCATGCAAATCATGAAAGTTAAATTTGACACCATTCCCGATTTTCGATTGAGCTGAAATTTTACACGCATATGTATATCGCGTGACAATGCAATATTATGATGACATGGAGCTGATCTGATGATGGAGCTAGAAGGTGGACACAGGAACTCTATAATGAAATGGCGCAACCTCATCGAGTTTGGATTCGTATGATTCATCTTAACGAGTACTTTGTCTTTAGATTGTATCCAGGGCCTGATGATGGAGCTAGAAGGTGACCATAGGAACTCCGTTATAAAACAACATAACTCCATTGAGTTTGGGCTCATATGATTCGTCTTGACGAGTACTTTGTATCTAGATGGTATCCAAGGTCTGATGATGGAGCTGAAAGAGGGCCACAGTAACTCTGTAATGAAACAACGCAACCCTATTGAGTTTATACTCGTTGGATTCGTCTTGAGGAGTATTTTGTCAGGTTATGATCATTTTATTTCTACAAAATAATTTCGATGTTTCACATCTGGTAGACGTCCCATGACGTCTAGTTTTTTTTTAATGTTTAATGTGAATTTGAAACACTGACGGCTTATTTTCAATTGCTTATGTTGGCGATGGAGCTACGGCTCACTTCAGGATGAAGTGTAAATTCTCCTGTGACTAAGTAACCGAAGTAAGGGTTTCATCACAACATTTTCCTCCGAGAGGTTGTGATCGACTTCGAGACTGGTGTCAATGTTTCCCTTCTTTTTTTTATTGCCGAGCCACGGTCCATCTGATGGTAAATGGTAACCGTCGCCCATGGACTCGACTATACCGAAATTATTGTCAAGCCGCTGCTCACCAATTCATTTCACAGATGAAATGAAATATAAACGGCTATCTCCTGCTACAGCCAAAATGCAACGATGTGCTTCATGGCCGGTCACACAGGAGATGGTGGTACCAACCCCGGCCGGATACCAAGTGAGTACTCCCACTTGGTACCCAGCCCTACCACCAGTCGTGCAATGGATGATAATTGCTTACTTCCCTTAGTCGCCTCATACGACACCCGTGGGAAAGAATGGGGTGGTGACACTTGTATTCTTAATCCGTCAGGAATGATTATTCTATGCTAGCACAAAACGATAATGATTTTTAAACCGTAATTTCGCCGGGGTCTACAGACACGAGCCATTAGCGTACGACTGTGTGCGCAAATACAAGCGCATTCTATTCCCTCACTCCCATAATCCGATGGGATGGCATTCCGACACGACTGAAGAAACATCAGACGAAGGACCAACGGCTTTATGTGCTTTCAGAAGGACAAGGGTAAAATACCACCAACTTCCTTACTCCGGACTACTATTGAGAATTTCTCGACGGAAACACCCAATATTTTTTTAATGGCCCGACCCAGGAATAAAACCCGAGACCTCGTAATCTGTAGTCGCATACACTACCACCGAGGCAGTCAAATATGGCACAAGACGGCAGTGGTAAAAAGGCGAAAATAGCAGATGTATCGAATTCAATCTCCATTTCTGATCCACGCGAGGCGTACCGGCCAATCCTACATCGGACTTTTCGAATATATTTTTAACAACTGGACCGTGTTGTGCAGAAATGAGCTAACCCACATAAAATTTATGCTGATTTGAACCACAACTGCTTTATTTTTTCATTTTTATTCGTAGTCTTGGGTTGGTATATCCTATCATAAGAAAAATGTGTAGTTAGCAGAATAAAACGAATCTTCTACGAGTATATACTATTATAAAGTTGTAACAGAGCTGTGTCTGTACATTTAAGATATTTGAAAAAAAATGACTGTATTAGGCTATAGGTATAGGCGTGTCTGAACACAAAATATTTTTGATGTGAAACATCCGATGCGGAGGGAGGGTAAAATCGGCTGTTAGCCTGGCGACGCTTTTATTTTACTTGTCCCATTCAAATATTGCAAGTTAGATTTGACACACTTCCCGGTTTCCGATTGAGCTGAAATTTTACACGCATGTGTATATCGCGTGACAATGCAATATTATGATGACATGGAGCTGATCTAATGATGGAACAGGAAGGTGGACATAAGCACTCTATAATGAAAAGGCGCAACCCCATCGAATTTGGACAGGTTTGATTTGTCTTGATGAGTACTTTGTCTTTAGATGGTATCCAGGGTCTGATCTGTCTGTCTGCTTAAAATGTCTTAACTAGTACTTCAGTCTCAGATGATATCCAGGGTCTGATGATGGAGCTGGAAGGTGGCCACAGTAACTCTGTAATGAAAAGACGTAACTCAATCGAGTTTGGGCTCGTATGATTTGTCTTGTGTGTTGAGTACTTTGTCTCTAGATGGCATCCAGGGTCTTACGATGGAGCTGGAAGGTAGTTACAGTAACTCTGTAATGAAACGACGCAACCCTATCGAGTTAATACTCGTTTGATTCGTCTTGAGGAGTACTTTGTCAAGTTATGATCATTTTATTTCTACAAAATAATTTCGATGTTTTCACATCTGGTAGATGTCCCGCGACGTCTAGTTTTTTTAGAATTTTTGTCTGTTTGTCTATCTGTTTGTCTGCTTGTTTGTTCGCGCATGACGCAAAAACTACTGAACGGATTTTGATGCAACTTTTTCTATTTGACAGATCTCGATTAGACTTAAAAACTGGTATACATTTTATCCCGCTACTATATCGGGAACCTGAGATACAAACTAAAAACTAGCTTTTGGTTTTATCAATTGTATATAAAAATAGAGATTATTTTCGATTGCTTGGCATTCCAACATTAATTTTGTCCAGTTTGTGGGTTGAATCATTTTTGCACAGCACGGTCCAATTTATGCATGCACGATGAAGGAAAACATTATAAGGGAACCTCCCCGATACCTCGTGATCTGCAGCTTATAAAGTCTAGCAAGCTGCACAGCAATGGCCTGACATGGTAGACTATGGCCTAATGGGCGGAGTGGTTTAGATATTGGCTTCCCGCTCGGGAGTTGTGGGTTCGATTCCCACGCAGGACAACTCTCTGTATCACTCTCTGATCCATAAATGGTTGATCTGATTCTATACTGTACTTTGTGTTGTGCATGAAATTGTATGTTTGTAAAGTGGAGTGAAGTCCCGTTCCCCGCAGTGGGAATGTGTAATAAGAATTTCTACCTCAGCTTCCTACGTCAAATTACACAATATAATATACATTATGACGCAATGCCGAGTCTTCCTTAATACCAGTACAACTATTAATCATTCAGTATCGGCTTATGTGATAGTACTAATGCTGGCTGGCACAGATTACTCGCGTTGACATCATTCCTGAAAAAGTAACAAATAAGATGGGTTATGTAAAAAAAAATAAGTTCATCTCTATGCTTTTCATATGAGCTTATTGAGACTCATCGCGTGACCTTTTTAATGTATCCAGTCAGAGCCACTTAGAACTTTAACAAGGAGCAAATTATAATTATCGTTCTTAGTCTGAGGTTGTTATATTTTTTTGTTCTTAAATTTCTACCATGCTCTAGTCTTATATATAAAAATTTATGTTTTCTAGGCTTATATCAGTTCATCAAGTCATAGTATCTTAGCGCTTACCACTACATTTAATACGTAGATATGCGCTTTGTTCGGGACAACCGAACATTATCCATAGGTTGCTGGTTCAGATCCAGCTCGAAGGACCATAAATGTGGGGGTGCTATCCCCACGTTGGATGATTGATAGATTGATAGAATAAGTAAAACGGAGAATTGAGTTTTTATGGATGTATTAAGTTATTCACAATTAATTGATTACTATGCTAAGATGAGAGAATGATTATTGCCGATGATATTTATTGATTACGTGTGAGTGCTACGTTGATTGCTTTAACACTGTTTAAAATGATTGCTTAAAACTAACATATTGACGTAACTGCGAACTGTGCCAATTGTGCTATGTGCAGCGTCAGTAAAATAGTGTTCGGTTGTCCCGAACATGCTTTTTATACAATTATGACTTACTTTTTCGAAAATTAACCGTTTTTTAGATTCGATTACGTATAATATATGTATTTAATGAGCAAATATTGCACGCCTCATAAGCGAAGCGTTGAGGTGGGTTCTACTCCCGCTTTACACGGAACAACTGATTTTTCAAACTTAAAATGTCTCTATTTATCATATATAGCACTTGTAAAATAATATCTACACACACATATAAAGATCAAACACTATTTTTAACATTCATGATATTTTTGATGCCATTCTTGTTATTTAAACTAGTCAAAAAACTGTTTGAAAAAATCTGGCTTGGACGTCCGTGTGTTGTAGGTAATGTATGTTAACACGATAATGACCAAAATACTTTACTAATGGAGTCTTTTTTTTTCGTTTATAAATTATTATGATTAGGAATAGAGCCCTATTACTTTTCACGTTCTGATGCGATGTGGTTTAATTGTTATTAAATAAACAAAAAATACTGAATATTTATGCTCGACGCGACACTAAAACCAGTGCCTTTCATGAGAACTACCTTTTTAAGTACGCATAGCCACCTGTGATTTTACTATCGTCAACAGAATGCCGCTCGCCCGGCCGGTACATTGTTTTTTGTTAAAAGAAAGTTCTTACCTTTGCTTGACGAACTGATGATATTTGTCAAGTATAACTATTTTATCTATAACAATAATTAAAAACACTAAACACACGTAAATAATAACACGCGGCGCGGGTACCCTTTTTATTGCGTGGCCTTGGCGTGTGCGCGGCCTGGAACTGAGAGGTAGACCAATATAGAAGTACTTCTTAAAATTTTCGCTAGATGGCGTATAAGACATGAAACCCACATTAGCACTTTTTTAAATTAGCGCTATCTATGTGGTTTATTGAAAACTACTTAGTAAACACAAAGTGAAAAATGTGAAATCGAAAATAACAGTCAGGAGCAGGATTTGAACCTGCATCTTCTGGATACCGTCCAGATGCTTTACCAATTCAGCTTGCTCCTGACTGTTATTTTCGATTTCACATTTTTCACTTTGTGTTTAATGTATAGTGCTAAGCATGTCAAATGCTAAAAAATATATATAAAAATATCTAAACTACTTAGTAAGATGAATACATTATTAGTTACTTATCAAATAATCAATTTTATTGTGAAAAATGAAGATTATGAGGCGTGCAGTTTTGGATTTTCCAATGTATTTTGATCTGTATTTTAGCATTTGACTTACTCAGTTCCTTTAAAGAACAAAATTATTGTGAAAGTGAAAAAAGAAACCTTTACTGTGAGCGGGATACAGATATAAATATCCCGCTCTTAATAAAGCTCTCTTTCTCTCTTTTTTGATACGCAAATAATAAATTATAACATTTCTTATAATTTTTTTATTACGCAAATAATAAAAAAATCAAAATTCTTAGTACACGATCGCAGCGCCAACCATCGAGTGAATTGTTAATCTAAACCATCCGGAGTACCATTCAAACACATTAAAAAAAAACACAATATACAGGCGCTTTCGA
Source organism: Leucoma salicis (assembly GCA_948253155.1). Classification (NCBI taxonomy): domain Eukaryota; kingdom Metazoa; phylum Arthropoda; class Insecta; order Lepidoptera; family Erebidae; genus Leucoma; species Leucoma salicis. Next base: position 5,393,342 of record OX411805.1, on the reverse strand, counting down.
GTTTTGCGAGCACGGTAATTATTATTATTATTTTTATTGCTTTTGGTGACAGACGAGCTACGACCCATCTGATCATGGACTCAACTATACCCAGAGTATTGTCAAGCCGCTGATCACCATTTCATATCCCCGATTTGAAATGAAAGAATAAATGGCTATCTCCCGCTACAGCCAAAACGCAATGATGTACTTCATGGCCGGTCACACGGAAGATGGTGTTACCAACCCGCTCGGGCCCGATACCAAGTGGATATTCCCACTTGGTATCCAGCCCTACCACCAGTCATGAAATGGATGATAATTGCTTACCTCCCTTAGTCTTCGCGTGTCGTATGACGACACCCATGGGAAAGAATGGGGTGGTGACACTTGTATTCTTAGTCCGTCACCACACGGACAAATTATTTTTGATATACATATATTTATATAGACTACTTTTAGCAGGTGTTCCTTTCCTATTTAACCTAACCAATCAAACTTTAACACAGTTATACCATTTATATAAGTCTAATTCCCCATACAATAATACTCAAACAAAACTATAATAATCGCGATACACAAGTTTTAATGAAAATAATATTGATTCGTTATCAAAACAGTATTTGTCGCGAACAGGGTAACTTTCCGATTGAGTCCAACTTTCTATCGGAAAATGGATGAAATCTCTGCAGGCCTCTTTACGTGGGGCATTGCGAATATATTAAAATAAGTGCGAGCCATCTGGGAATTTCTGATGGTATCCGCATGGTATCCCTGACTGGTGTAACTGTAGTATATTATTGTTATTTATTATTCAAAATTAGAAGACAATTATTTAATTATAACAATGTGAACAATGCACTTTCTAAAATTTTTCATTGGTATAATACCAATAATCGGTAGTTTTAAATCAGAATGAAACTAAATGTATTAAGTTCACTACACCAAATGTAAGACAGAGTGAAAACAATATACAATTAAAGGGCGTAGAGCTGGACCTTGTGGGGTCTACTGTTTTCCCGGCCATTACTATACACAATAAACTTCAATGGAGACCTTATATTGAAAAATTGTAGGGTAGTCTTAGCTCTGCGGAATATGCGGTAAGGAAAATTTGGTTATATTTTCTTTTTTCATAATTTTGTATGTTGTTAATTAGCACCTACTTTAGTTATGTATAAAAATTTAAACACTATAACAAGTTCGCGATTTTAATGACTCATGAGTTTCTTGGCGGATTCTTCTCATGAATAACCTTCCTACGGAAGCCGCTTGTGGTGATTGCAATGGCTACATTGCGGATGCACTTACCTCAATTTTATGTTTCTATGCTATATATATCTACTGCCCCGGTAGACTAGCGGTAGTGTGTGCGATTGTGGATCATGAGATTTAAAATACCGGTTCGAGTCAAAAAGTTAATAATTGAGTTTTCTATCAAAGAAATTCTCAAAAGTAGCTCGAAGTTAGGTAGGCGGTGTTGTTTCTACCCCGTGCCTAGGAAAGTACTTTAAAGCGAAACGTGTATAGAAAAGCCGTCCGATCATCACTATGAACGTGTATTGAAAAGCCGTCCGATCATCACTATGAAACGTGTATAGAAAAGCCGTCCGATCATCACTATGAAACGTGTACAGGAAAGCCGTCCGATCATCACTATGAAACGTGTATAGAAAAGCCGTCCGATCATCACTATAAAACGTGTACAGAAAAGCCGTCCGATCATCACTACGAAACGTGTACAGAAAAGCCGTCCGATCATCACTATGAAAGTGAAGAAACAGAGTATGCACTTGTGTTTTCACTCATACTCGTGCACTACATTATCTCCTCCATAGTTGGTAATTTCCGTTGACAATGACCGTCATGACCAAAATCACTCTGAAAATAATTATTATTGTAAACATTTTGATCTATATTTTAGCATTTGACATGCTCAGCTACTCCTAAAGTACAAATTATAATTTGTGAATAAGGAAAAAGATTATTTTAGTACAGGCGGGAATCGAACCTGCGTCCCTTCCTATCCGGGGAAGTGCTCTAATCCACTGAGCTACAGTACTATCTTTTAGACATACCCAATCTCTTTATCACATTAGTCTTAACGACAAACGCCCTCTATCGGAACGAATTTACATGCATTAATATATTATATTTATTATTGAAAATGTGAATTTATATTACGTTTACTGATTTAATACTTAACATTATCTCTACGGCCGTGTGGGACCGGCTTTAGAATTGTCCCAACCCTCTCTACCGACGGGAGTCGTAAGAGCCGACTTAGGTAATACCGGAGGAGTGGGCAGCAGCACTCCCTCGAGTATTAACAACATCCACTGCGATCATCAACCCACCTGCCAAGCGTGGCGATTAGGGCATTATCCCCCATGACGGGACCGCTCGTTGTGGCGTTCTCTTGGGGAGGCCTATGTCCAGCAGTGGACCTTGAATGGCTGATGGATGAATTATCTCTACACTGTGGTACAATTTAGCAGTCCACGCAGACAATGTCGCGGGGGGAACCTAGTGATAACAAAATCAATGAAAATTTTGTAGCTGTATTGCAACTCGGCGTCCTGAATAACATACATTTATTCAGATTTATCTTAATCTTATCACCAGAATATCAATAACACTTCACACAAAATAGCAGCGTACGCAAAAATATTAATGGTAGATGTAGCGTATAGAACCATCAATCTTGTTTTAGCTTACGCAGTATATAATTATGTACCTACAGAGCTACACACATCGTTGCCACATACGTTGATAACCTTCTAATTCGTCAAGAAATTATTGATGAAATAAAAACAAAGTAAGGTACCAACATTTAAGTATATTTTTTTATTACAATTTGATCCCAATACCACATTCTCAATGATCCTCTTAAAGATTGCCTAAAAAACTAGCATTCTGTGCCGCGTAAAAGATACTTACCTTATTATTATTGGACAAACCATTCAATCCCTCTCAATATTCATGAAAAAATAAGCCCTTTTGAAAAGATTCTTCATAAATAATGTTAAAATGTCTTTAGAGTTAAAACGGCTTTGCTCTATCGGAATTAAAAAAAGAAAATCGATTTGAAATAATTTGAATTTGGAAGGACTTAATTGATACTATTCCAAGACTCGCTTTGGCTCCACCGCGTGATTTATGGACTCGACTATTTTTCTTTATATATTCTTTTAGTTTTATTAACCAGCAGTATTTAAAAATAAATAGACCATCCATCCACAGTCTTTCAACGTCCACTGCTGGAGATAGGCCTCCCCAAGAGAACGCCACAACGAGTGGACCCGTCATAGGGGATAATGCCGTAATCGCCACGCTTGGCAGGCGGGTTGGCGATCGCAATGGATGTTGTTAATACTCGAGGTAGTGCTACTGCCCACTCCCTTGGTATTACCTCGGTCGGCTCTTACGACTCCCATGGGTAGAGAGGGATGAGACAATTCTAAAGCCGGCCTCACACGGCCATATATAAATAAACGGTGCACGATAAAAGTATCTTTTTAATGAAGTTGGCTGCACGAAGTAGCATGTATGTACTCGTATACAGGCTATATCGTAAATAATGGATAACCCGTTAATCGGATATAGCCCTGATGTCAAGCTACAAAAAAAATCTACTTTTTATTTTAGGATCGCCATCGTTGTGAAAACAGAAGACAATTTCGTATTTTTTTAAATTGTCCTTCTTTGTTCATTCATTCGGCCACCATTTCAACAAAGTAACTTATTTTAATGGACTTTTTTTTATCTAACTGCTGGATACGACTTGTATTATTTTATAAGATTACTATTTTAGACATTATTAATTGGGGTCGGACGTCCGTTTCGGACGTAGACTTTACCTACCGTAAGCAGACCAGCAATATTTAGATATTTTTATATATATTTTTAGCATTTGACATGCTTAGCACTATACATTAAATACAAAGTGAAAAAAGTGAAATCGAAAATAACAATTCACATTTTTCACTTTGTTTTTAATGTATAGTGCTAAGCATGTCAAATGCTAAATATATATATATAAATATCTAAATATTTATAGGGTTTGCGTCATTATTAGGTAAAAATCTTAATTGTAATATTAAGTTTACCTGGTCGGTGTAATGTATGAAAATAATTCCGACAGATGGCGCAGGCGTCACCCAAAGACGTTAAGTATGAATGTGTTATCGAAATTAGCAGTCAGGAGCAATTATCACGATGGCTTAATTGGCAAAGCATATGGACGGTATCCAGGAGATGCAGGTTCATATCCTGCTCGTGACTGTTATTTTCGATTTCACATGTTTCACTTTGTGTTTAACAGACCAGCAATGCTTAAATTAATGTTCGATTGCAGTGTCGTGCCAAATAGAACAGGGGGGTTAGGCAGAATCTCTTATCTCACATGACGATCGTATCGTGATCACTGTGATTGGTTGAGAAACTGACGCGTGATGTCGCTGTAATCCGTTGGCCAATCACGGTGATCTCTCAACCATTCACAGTGATCACGATACGATGCACATGTGAGATATGAGATTCTGCCTAAGCCCCAGCTTCGAGTTTTAGTTGGAAGGTTGTCGGAAATGTATACAGCGACCTTTAATTTTTTTTGATATATTTTTTATTTCAATGCATGTATTTTTTGTCTGTTTTTCTAATTGCTCAACACGCTCTTCCAACCTCTTTATAGAAACGATAGTGTCCTTTCTTTCGCACTCATATTGTTGCATTTTATTTATCACTACATCGTACCTATTAGCAGTGAAGTTAACAGATTCTTGCAGTTTGCTGTATTGACCTCTAATTTCTTGAAGCGAGGACTCCATAGTGCATAAGAAAAGCGACTGTTCCTTTTTAAGCTCTTCAATCAGGGTTTCTTTTTCTTACGGCGGGAAAAATGCTCCTAACCGCACACCCTGCCGTTCGGGGCAACGAACAGGGTAGTGTGGGGCCCTCACCCACTAAATAAATCCGCCGTGTGCCGTCTCTTAGGCTTTATTGGCGGGCCACCGCAACCATATTACATTCCTTCAGTGGTAAGGCGTACGTACCTGAACGGTATCTAAAGGCATGTTTAGATTCGGCTCAGATTAATGATGAGTCAGAGATATAGTATTCGGGAGCGCTGGCGATAGTGGAGGTGTACGTTTAAGTGGCATTGTAGATATATTATATATTTGTAAACTATTTTACTTAAGTGAAAGAGTCCACAGTACGGCTAAGTAAACAAAGACAAGTTTATTATATATCTATGAGTTTGCAGGTATTTTTGAAAAACATAACTAATATAAGAAAAAAAAAACTAGACGTCGCGGGACATCTACCAGATGTGAAAACATCGAAATGAAATGATCATAACTTGACAAAGTACACCTCAAGAAGAATCAAACGAGTATAAACTCGATAGGGTTGCGTAGTTTCATTACAGAGTTACTGTGGCTAACTTCCAGCTCCATCGTCTGACCCTGGATAACATCTAGAGACAAAGTACTCGGCAAGACAAATCATACGAGCCCAAACTCAATGGGGTTGCGCACTTTCATTGTAGAGTTCCTATGTCCACCTTCCAGCTCCATCATCAGATCATGTCCATGTCATCATAATATTGCATCGTCAGTTGATATACACATGCGTCTAAAATTTCAGCTCAATAGGAAACCGGGAAGTGTGTCAAATTTAACTTTCATGATTTGAACGTGACAAGTACCTACAATAAAAGCGTCGCCACGCTAACAGCCGATTTTACCCTCCCTCCGCATTAGATGTTTCACATCAACAAGAATATTGTCACTATTGTAGATATATCACATTAATATTTACACAAAAAGTCACTGAATGTCTTAATAATCCGTTTTTGTAAAATTATTAAACAACTGGTAATTTCTCGCCGTGTGGGGCCGGCTTTAGAATTGTCCCACCCCTCTCCACCCATGGGAGTCGTAAGAGCTGACTGAGGGAATATCGGGGGAGTGGGCAGCAGCACTCCCTCGAGTATTAACAACAGCTACTGCGATCGCCAACCCGCCTGCCAAGCGTGGCGATTATGGCACTATCCCCCCATATGAGCGCACACGGCCGCTCGTTGTGGCGTTCTCTTGGGGAGGCCTATGTCCAGCAGTGGACGTCGAAAGGCTGATGGATGGATGGATGGATGGTAATTTAAAACACAATTAGCAAATTATGAATACGGAACGAACTAGCTGCACGTCTAATCACAATAGTGTCGCGGGTGCGGGGAGGTATGAATTTATATTTTATTCCCATAAGTACAGTCTAGAATCTCTTGAAACATTATAAAGACAAACTACTACTGTCTACAAGGTTATTTGCTAACTGCCATTGCCATTTTTAATCTGATATAAAGCTTCCACTTACCAATATTACGGGGGCGACCTTTTTAACGGTATAACTTCATATCTTTATATGTAGTATTATAGTAGCACATTCGTAATATGGTACGACTTATTTACAAATCTACGTTTTTATTTATATTAAAACAGTAGTCGGTTTGATTGGACTTTTTAAATATTTTTTATCTTACTGTCAATCTGTCTGTTTGTTAAAGCACGTCTTTGAAATTACTGACGCATTTTAATGTCACGGGTAGACTTTGGGGCAATATTATTATATGTCAGGAAAAATAACCTCATTTATATGTCCACGCACCCAGAAGTCACGGACGTCAGCTAGTATACCATAAATGTTTACAAAATAGCATCAAATAAATATTAGACTTATTATTACCACATCACACGGTCTGGATGGAATGATTTTAACTGTCAGTCTTTAAAAAGATATCACTTCGTCTTTCATCACGTAAATAAATAATAACTAACTAACTAACTTATCATCAGGCCATTTCCCTTGCGGGGTAGGCAGAGAGAACAGAGTGCCAAAAGGCTCTATTCTTACATACATCTCTCTCTTTCTCAACATTCATAACTCTCTTCATACACGCTCGCCGGTTTCGGAGACTCCTGTCTCCACCCTCCTTCAATACATGACCGATTTGGTCTAGGTAGGTGAGTCTCGGTCTCCCCCTGTACCTACATCCTTCCACTTTCGCATTGTATATCTGCTTAACCAGTCGCTCGTCCGGCATTCTTTCCACATATCCGATCCATCGGAGCATTCCCTTTCGCATCTTTACACCAATACTCTCTTTCATACCTACTCGCTCTATTACGTCGCTGTTACGAATGCGGTCAGTTAGCCACACTCCACAGATGCTCCGCAGAGATCGCATTTCGACCGCATTGATTTTACTCTAATGCTCATTTTTGCATACCCAACTCTCGCTTCCATATAATAACGTTGGGACAAGCACTTCGTTGTGTATTACGACACGTGCCTTCTGGCTGAGGTGGTGGCTGCCGAGAAGTTGTCCCAATGCTCCATTCACTCTATTTCCTGCATTCACTCTTCTCTCTACATCAGTGGTGTACCTTCCATCCCGACTGAATCCACGTCCAAGATATACAAATTCATCCACTTGTTCTAGCACACCATTTCCTATTGCTGCTCTAACATCTGTTCTGGCTTCTTCTCTTTCAAAAACCATTACTTCGGTTTTCTCAACTTCACACGTAGGCCCCTTTTCTTACAATCTTCTGCCATTACGTCGGCTAGGGTTTGCAGGTCAGTCGCAGTCTGCGCTAATAGGACCGCATCGTCTGCATATAGTAGAGAGTTAACCACTGAGTCGCCCATCTGAACTCCCACATTCATTTCATTCTACCATTGTAAACATTTATCCAGATATATGATAAACAGTCTGGCTGATAGAACGCAGCCCTGTTTAACGCCGATATTGACATCAAACCAGGGTGACATTCCATCATCCAGCCACACACAAGCTCTGCAGTCCATATAGTTGGACTGCACCTCTTGTAGCAGTCTACCGTTAATACCATACTCCGGCAAAATGTCCCAAAGTTCCTTTCATACAATAGTGTCAAATGCTTTCTCCAAATCCACAAAACTGCAGAAAACCCTCTGGCCTACAGCCAGATGCTTCTCCACAATGTTGCGCAGAGAAAACACTTGATCCATGCATCCTCTTCCACACCTGAAACCTCCTTGTGCCTCACACAAAAATTCATCAGACACCATCCTCATTCTTCTTTCAATAATCTTACCATACACTTGCTGCCAAACTGGTCAAGCTTATGGCTCTGTAGTTTGCACAGTCATAACGTGAACCCTTCTTTTTAAACAAGGGCACGATGACTGCGCTTCTCCAGTCCTTGGGAACCATTCGTGAGCTCCAACATAAATTGAGAAGCATCAGGAAAGATTCCCAGACACATGAGCCTCCAAGCTTGATCATCTCAGCAGACACCATATCAATACCCGCTGCCTTACCATTTTTCAAACTTCTAATCGCCCATTCAACTTCGTCCAAACTAATGACATCAGAGGATGCCGGTACCGAATGCTGATCTGTTAGACCACATGTGGTACCAGCATCACCCTGAACATCCGCATACATGTCTCCAAAATATTCACTCTATCGGCTTAACACATCTTGTGTTTGCGTAAGAATGTCTCCACCTTTAGACCTTATTTTATCATTCTGAAAGCTGACCAACCACTCCGAGATTTCTTCACCTCCCTCCAGAAAAGTTTGGTGTTGCTCTCGAAGTTTTTGGTCAGCCTTTTTTCTGCAATCATATTTGCTTTATCTCGCTTCTCTTTCACTAAGGCTTTGGTGTCATTCTTATGTTGCCGGTATATTTCTTTCTTCTGTTCTTTCATACTTGCACTCAGGTTCAAAAAAGATACATAGTCCAGCCACGCTTTCTTCATTTGGTCTACGGAAGCTGCTACTTCCGTATCCCATCATGCATCACCTTTCACTTTCCTATGCTTCTTTGAGCATCTACATACTTCTTAAATAAATAATTAATAAATATTCACGGACATTTTCACACAACGTCCTCTGGTCCCAAACTAAGCTCAACGCTTGTGCTATGGGTACCAGATTACGGATATAACACATATATTACTTTTGTTTTGTAAATACATACATATAATAGATAGAAAACACCCAGACGCAATACAAATATCTGTGTTCATCACACAAATAATTGTCGTGAGTGGGAATCGAACCCATGACCTCGTGCACGGAAGTCGGTTACACTACCGACTACGCTATGAGGCCCGTCAACGTGACTCGTCAAGTATAATATAGGTGAATGTGAAATAACAGCGATATAACTACGAGTTAATAGTCTTAATAGTATTTAAAAAGAGCTATTTTAAATCGCGGTCCCCCGGTAATCCCTTAGTCGGCTTTTACGACTCCCATAGGAAGAGATGGCGTGGAGCTATTCTTAGTGCCGGCCCCACACGGCAGTTTTTGTAAAACCCTTACTAATATTATAAACTCTCCCGTGTGACCGGCCATGAAGCACACCGTTTCGTTTTGGCTGTAGCAGGAGATGGCCGTTTATTCTTGCATTTCATATCGGTGAAATGAAATGGTGAGCAGCGGCTTGACAATACTCTCGGTATAGTTGAGTCCATGAGCGACGGTTACCACTTACCATCAGATGGGCCGTGACTCGTTTGCCACTACATGCAATAATAAAAAAAAACAGATCATCCAAAATTGTCAGTTCCTAGGGGATAGTTATTTGCAGATAAAGGTAACGGATTATGATGAAACGTTTTGTTTGAAAGCTTTTGATTAGACTTAAAACTGGTGTACTTTTTATCCCTGAGATAGAACCTAAAAACTAGCTTTTTAATGCATCAGAACACGGACAAAGGCTAGTACTTTATAGTTATAGTCATTAACAGGCGCACAGAGTACCTACCTTATTATAAACAGGAAATCAGGCGATTTAATAACTGTCTACCCACCTGACTACCCGCTTGGCGCTATCCGAATAAAATACAACATGTTGTAATAAATGCTTTGGGCCGGCCTTGTAGTTCAATAAATACTAACGAACTAAATGTGCCGGCCTGCTTAATTGAGTAGCGTGCCTTATTACTTACAACTTATCACTTTAGTGCCGGCCTGCTTAATTAAGTAGCGTGCCTTATTACTTACAACTTATTTGTGCCGGCCTGCTTAATTGAGTAGCTTGCCTTATTACTTACAACTTATTTGTGCCGGTCTGCTTAATTGAGTAGCGTGCCTTATTACTTACAACTTATTTGTGCCGACCTGCTTAATTGAGTAGCGTGCCTTATTACTTACAACTTATTTGTGCAGACCTGCTTAATTGAGTAGCGTGCCTTATTACTTACAACTTATTTGTGCCGGCCTGCTTAATTGAGTAGCTTGCCTTATTACTTACAACTTATTTGTGCCGGTCTGCTTAATTGAGTAGCGTGCCTTATTACTTACAACTTATTTGTGCCGGCTTGCTTAATTGAGTAGCGTGCCTTATTACTTACAACTTATTACTTTAGTGCCGGCCTGCTTAATTGAGTAGCGTGCTTTATTACTTACAACTTATTTGTGCCGGCCTGCTTAATTGAGTAGCGTGCCTTATTACTTACAACTTATTACTGGCTGATTTCTTAACTCGCTGCTGTACTTATTGAAGTATAAATTGAACTTAACACCGCAAATAGTATTATTCTTTTGTAACTGCCTCGGTGGGGCAGCGGTATTGTGAGCTCGAGGTTCGAAACGAAGCTTTTTCGTATAAAGAAAAATTCTTAGTAGCAGTCCGGTGTTTGGCAATGTGCCCGGTAGACGCCAATAGGCTCGCCCCCTATTACGTGGGACTTAAACCGGGGGTGTGTAATACACCTCCGCCTACCCCTTCGAGGATACAGGCGTGATGCTAAGTTTTTTTTTGTCTTAGTATTCTTTTGCAATTCGAGGGTTATATACAGTTATCGCAATAAACTACCAAAGCATTCCCCAAATTGGAAAAGACGGAACTCTTTTTATACTACGATACTGCAAACAAGCATACGGCCCACCTGATGGTAAGCAGTTACCGTAGCCTATAGACGCTAGCAACACTAGGCATCACTCAGGCGCCACCAACTCCAAGAAAAGGTATAGGAGGTGGCGAGAACACATAATAAGGAGAGGATGAGGAGTGGGTATAGGCCTCTGTTTAGTTAAGTTTCCTCAATTGACTCCTACGACACAACAAATTTACAATGACATGTGTATTATATGTATGTTACCATAGGGAACGATTATTTAGATAGTTACTACATAATTAGTGTTAACCTTGTCACGCCACACTAAGCGGTATTGTATCGCGTCAAAATCTACCATTAACTCACAGCGCACTCCAGGGTCTCCATGGAATAATTAGGGCAAATAAAGTTTATATAGTTATATAATTATAATAGTTAGGATAAAATTATAGAGGTTTTCTGTTATCCGCGCATCACGGAAAAGCTATTGGATTGATTTAAATTTATTTTCAAAATTTTTATTTAGTAGGCTGGCCCTTTTCTAAAAAACTATTGCGATATCTTCATTTACATATAAATGATAATATTATAAAGCTGTAATGGAGCTATGTATGTATACATTAAATATATTTGAGAAAAAATAATGTATTATTCTTTTATCTAGAGAAAAAGTTATGTGCAGACCGCATACAAATATTGTTTTTTAGATGATTGTTTTTCAATTATTGTTCAGACTTCACGCAAAAACTACTAAAAGGATTTTAATTAAATTTTTTATTTGATAGCTCGTGATTAGACTTAAAGACGGGTATACATTTTATCCCGGTAGGTACTACATCGGGAACCTAAGATAAAACCTAAAATGTCGAAGATCGTCGTAAAGCAACGGTAGATACTCCTATAACTGTTTTGTTTCGTATGGTGAGTGAGAATACCGGAAGCACAACTCTCGGCTCATCCCCTTCTTATTCCCCTCACTGTCCAACTTATCATATCCTCTCTAACATCCTCCCTCTCAGGATTCTTACTCATTTATAATCCTTTTTTCTTTAAGGCAGGAATAAATTTTCCTAATCGCACACCTCGTTCGGGGTAACGAACAGGGTAGTGTGGGGTCCTCACCCACTAAAAAAAACCCGCCGTGTGCCGTCTCTCCGCCTTTATTGACGGGCCACCGGAACCATATTACATTCCTTCAGTGGTACTCATTTATCATTCTAGCAGTATAAAAAAAACGCGAATAAAATATTTAGAGATGTACCCTATATATTCTTTTTGCTTTAAAGTATTCAAATACTTTAAAGCTCAACCGAAAATATTTACAAAATGCTTCACAAAGGATTACTAAAAACAAGCTATTTCTATGTAAATGTCTAGCGACGTCGTAACCCTTCGTCACTAACATAACGCTAGATTTAACGCGCCATACGGCCCGACAATGATATTTTAAGATTGCCATCTTGTAATCCTTTGAGGGGATATAATTTTGTTTTTAGCTTGTAACAAATCTTTTTTTTGTTAAGCTACGAAAAATATCCCTAACCGAACACCCTGTCGTTCGGGGCAGAACAGGTTAGTTTGGGGAATCGCCCACTAAATAAACCCGTCATGTGCCGTCTTTCCGCCTGTATTGGCGGACCACTGGAAGTATGTGACATTATTTTACTGGTTTACTCTTGCCGGTTCTCTCTCCTGTGCGCAATAACAAAGCCCTGCGTGGTAACTAAGTAAAAGAAAAAAAAAAATAACCTGATATTTACACGTCTTACTGAAACACATCTTTATCAAAATAAAAAAATAGCCTACAGGCTAGAAGTGTGCCTGTAACTAATTGACTTCATGCCTGTTATATATGAACGTAGTGGTTATATTCTGTTTGGTTATATATGCCTGGTATTTGCACAGACTACCCTATATTCCCATACATTTTAATAGTTTTCTATAGCGTTAGCGATCATAGAATGCAACTTCTCTAGGCCCCAAGTACAACCCAGTACTAATGTGGGTTTCATGTCTTATACGCCATCTAGCGCTAATTTTAAGAAGTACTTCTATATTGGTCTATCTCTCAGTACGCGCGACGCCAAGGCCACGCAAAAAAAAGGCCGCCGCGCCGCTAAAAATATTCCGTTTGTGTGTTATTATTTACGTGTGTTTAGTGTTTTTAATTAAACTCTCTTCATACACGCTCGCCGGTTTCGGAGACTCCTGACTCCACCCTCCTTCAAACCATGACCGATTTGGTCTAGGTAGGTGAGTCTCGGTCTCCCCCTGTACCTACATCCTTCCACTTTCGCATTGTATATCTTCTTAGCCAGTCGCTCGTCCGGCATTCTTTCCACATGTCTGAACCATCGGAGCATTTCCTTTCGCATCTTTACACTAATACTCTCTTTCATACCTACTCGCTCTCTTACGTCATTATTGCGGTCAGTCAGCCTCACTCCACAGATTCTCCGCAGAGATCGCATTTCGACCGCATTGATTTTGCTCTTATGCTCCTTTTTACATACCCAACTCTCGCTTCCATATAATAACGTTGGGACAAGCACTGCGTTGTGTATTGCGACACGTGCCTTCTGGATGAGGTGGTGGCTGCCGAGACGTTGTCCCAATGCTCCGTTCACTCTATTTCCCGCATTCACTCTTCTTTCTACATCAGTGGTGTACCTTCCATCCCAACTGAATCCACATCCAAGATATACAAATTCATCCACTTGTTCTAGCACACCATTTCCTATTGCTACTCTAACATCTGTTCTGGCTTCTTCTCTTTCAAAAACCATTACTTTGGTTTTGCTCACATTCACGCGTAGGCCCCTTTTCTTAAAATCGTCTGCCATTACGTCGACTAAGGTTTGCAGGTCAGTCGCAGATTGCGCTAATAGGACCGCATCGTCTGCATATAGCAGCGAGTTAACCACTGAGTCGCCCATCTGAACTCCCACATTCATTTCTTTCCACCTTTGTAGACATTTATCCAGATATATGATAAACAGTCTGGCTGATAGAACGCAGCCCAGTTTAACGCCAATATTCCCGTCAAACCATGGTGATATTACATCATCCAGCCGCACACAAGCTCTGCAGTCCATGTAGTTGGACTGCACCGCTTGTAGCAGTCTACCGCTAATACCATACTCCTGGAAAATGTCCCAAAGTTCCTTTCGTACAACAGTGTCAAATGATTTCTCCAAATCCACAAAACTGCAGAAAACCCTCTGGCCTACAGCCAGATGCTTCTCCACAATGTTGCGCAGAGAAAACACTTGATCCATGCATCCTCGTCCACACCTGAAACCTCCTTGTGCCTCACACAAAAATTCATCAGACACCATCCTCATTCTCCTTTCAACAATCTTACCATACACTTTGGCTGCCAAACTGGTCAAGCTTATGGCTCTGTAGTTTGCACAGTCATAATGTGAACCCTTGTTTTTAAACAAGGGCACGATGACTGCGCTTCTCCAGTCCTTGGGAACCATTCCTGAGAAGCATCAGGAAGGATTCCCAGACACATGAGCCTCCAAGCTTGATCATCTCAGCAGACATCATATCAATACCCGCTGCCTTACCATTTTTCAAACTTCTAATCGCCCATTCAACTTCATCCAAACTAAATACTAATGTCATCAGAGGATGCCGGTACCGAATGCTGATCTGTTAGATCACATGTGGCACCAGCATCACCCTGAACATCCGCATACATATCTCCAAAATATTCACTCCATCGGGTTAACACATGTTGTGTTTGCATAAGAATGTCTCCATCTTTAGACCTTATTTTACTCATTCTGAAAGCTGACCAACCACTCCGAGATTTCTTCACGGGAGGTCCAGAAAAGTTTGGTGTTGCTCTCGAAATTTTTGGTCAGCCTTTCTTCTGCAATCATATTTGCTCTATCACGCTTCTCTTTCAATAAGGCTTTGGTGTCATTCTTACGTTGCCGGTATATTTCTTTCTTCTGTTCTTTCATACTTGCACTCAGGTTCAAAGAAGATACATAGTCCAGCCACGCTTTCTTTTTTTGGTCTACGGAAGCTGCTACTTCCGTATCCCATCATGCATCACCTTTCACTTTCCTATGCTTCTTTAAGCATCCACATACTTCTTTCGCTGTATCTACCATACTATCTTTCAATACTCTCCAGCATTCTTCTATGTCAGATCCCGGCTGACTTGCCATTGCCAGCCGTTCACGGACACCCTCTACATACTTTGCTGTTACACTCTCTTCTTGCAACTTTTCAATCTTTATTGTTTCAAGCCCTCCGAAGTGGACACGCTCTCCCGTGCCTCCACTTTCTGAACAGACCACTAAATCTCGCAATAACGAGATAGTGGTCCGTGTCGATAGTGGAACCCCTGTAGGCTCTTGTATCCAGAATTTTACTTCGGAGGCGACTGTTTACCAGAATTAAATCTATCATACTTCTCTGTTCATTCCTTCTCCATGTATACATATGGATGTCCTTATGTTGAAAAAATGTGTTTGACACAATAAGGTTTCTCTCCATACATACATCCGCAATGAGCCTACCTGCATCATTCACTCTCTTATCACCAAATGAACTAAGCACGTCCTCGAAGTCTGGACGCTTGGTCCCAACCCATCCATTCGGGTCTCCGCATACGATCACGCGTTCACTAGCTTCTGCCAAATCCAGAACGTCCCTAACATTATCCCAGAACTTTTTAGATCCGATGCCACCGAAGAGCCTACGGGAGCATAAGCTGCGACCATGAAGACCCTGGTGACACCTATTTTTATTCGGATCCATAGAAGTCTGGGATTAAACATTCCGTAGTCTTTCACACCTGAGGCCAAGCGAGCGGACAGCAACACCCCCACTCCCATGCTGGCCCGATCGCTCTGCGGTACACCAGACCACAGGGCTAACCCGCCACCAGGAAGATCACAGGCGTCGTTACCCTTTCGCTTGGTCTCTGTTATACAGAGCACATCAAGCTGTCTGTCCGACATGACGGTTACCAGCTCGTGTAACTTATCTTCCTCACCACCTCTTACATTCCACGTGCCTACTCGACACTCTGCTCCCCTCGACTCGCCAAACTGGGCAAGGCGTGATGGATGGCGGCCCCCATCGCCGCATCTGCCGTTGTTCGTACCGACGGGGGCGGGTCGGTATGCGTCGCCTCTGGGGCACGCCCTAATCCGCACTACGGTACGCATTCGAGCTGGATTGCAGCCTGTGGATTACAGGCTGGCAGGGATCGCGACGAGCACGCTCCGGGCTATGATCACCCAATATTAGTTACTTATCAAATAATCAATTTTATTGTGAAAAATGAAGATTATGAGGCGTGCAGTTTTGGATTTTCCAAAGTATTTTTGGATATCCAAATTAATTGGTTGATCTTAAATTAAAACTTGTAAATCAACATTATTCATTCATTCGTAAAAAAAATATTTTAAACACAAAGTGAAAAATGTGAAATCGAAAATAACAGTCACGAGCAGGATTCGAACCTGCATCTCCTGGATACCGTCCAGATGTTTTGCCAATTCAGTCAGGAGCAAGGGTCACGATGGCTGAATTGGCAAAGCATCTGGACAGTATCCAGGAGATGCAGGTTCGAATCCTGCTCGTGACTGTTATTTTCGATTTCACATTTTTCACTTTTGTGTTTAATGTATGTTGCTAAGCATGTCAAATGCTAAAAATACATATAAAAATATTATTAAAATTATCCATTTCTTCATTCACAGCTGGCCCAGCGCAATAAGTTATACTAATAGGAAAAGATATAGTGTTTTTGTTAACACGTCACGTGAACAAAGCGTTCGGTGACGATGACGCGAGTTCCATGATTTTTGTTCACCCAAAAAGTGCTCAACGCGCCTAAAGAAGTTTACACTTCAAAAAGAGTGATTCATTTAGACTTATTTAGCCAGTTATTGTACGAAATAATGTTACTAACCGATGATAAGAGATATCTTTAGTGTTCATTTTCCGATTTTTGTAATTTCGGCACACTTTAATTACACACGTTGACATTTTAAATGATACACTATTGCTCCTGGATACGACCTTGTCAAGTGACGTCACGATTGACACTAACAGCATTGGGGTGAAAAGTTCACCCTAATTTTTTTTCACGCGTTTACAACGCTGATGGTCCATCCAGATATACCTATCATCAATCTAAGGTTCTATCTCTAAATAAATTTGAAGTTCCTGTTTAATAGCTATTTGTAAAAAGATAATCAAGCCATAGAGTAGCGTGCCGCATTACAAAATGGGATACGGGACGCTCTAGGGTATTTAGTACGATTGATCCAATTCTGAGATCCACATAGACACAGTCGCAGGCAGCAGCTAATTAATGATACTCCTAAAACTTTCCCTATTTTGCTGTAAATTCCCCTTTAGCATAAATAAGTTGTATTGGCATGACGTATTCCCGTTGCGTCAATCGTTGTTTACAGTCATTGTCAATTACAAAACATGTATCTACTTATTTATTCAAAGGTCATTTTTGTATATACATATTTATTATTCATCTGCAGTCCTCAAGAAAAGTTTTGCAAATCTTATTAAAATCAGTGATTGTGAATCCGTAGCACGCGTGCCTTTGTTAGCACGCACAATTTGATTCAGGCACGATATCGATTAATAAAGTTATTTGGGTTTAACGTGACTAGGTTCATTTATTATTCGATATTCTCCCGATATTTGAGCATTTATTAATGTTTAAATTCGAGTTTGAACTATGGGCTGAATAATAACTAGTCATATTTGGCTATTATATATTATTGTAAAGTAAAGGAAAACGTTTTAATTAAAAATAAAGAATTAAGAAAAAGTTTACATGAGTTTTCGTGTTACCAAAATATCCTATTATTTATATTTTACTTATTTTTTAATTGTAAAACTAAATCTTGGCAATATTTACTAAATAAAACAATAAATATAAAGAAAATCAGTTAACAAGAGAGAAAGCTGTTCTTAACTGTTATAGTTTCACAACATTTTATTCTGTGTATCAATCAATTTATACCACACATTCTTGTCTTAATATTATTCCGAGATTTGTGGTAGGTACCTATATACGAGGGGTGATCCAAAAGTAATGATAATTGGTTACTTCAGGTCTACATAAAAATCCAAAAAAAATTTTTTTCGCTAGCCTATACACTCACTACGTCAGCCTAAAAAAATCATATAAATAGGTCAGGATTTCCGGGAGATACATTCATTTGAATACGAACTGTCGAAGAGATAACATCAACATGGAGAAAAACGAAATTAGAGCTGTGATCAAGTACCTCTGTTTGAAAAAAATGTCTACAAAAGACATACACTGTGACTTGGTGGAAACATTGGGGGACTCTGCTCCTCCATATTCTACAGTTGCACGCTGGGCCAAGGAGTTTAAGCTGGGCAGAACATCCACTGAAGATGAACATCGCGAAGGACGCCCATCCACGTCCCTCACAGAAGACAACGTGAAAAAAGTCGAAGATGTTGTGTTGGCAGATCGAAGAGTGACCATCAGGCATGTAGCTGAGGTCACAGGGATCTCATATGGAAGCGTTCAAAGAATCATTTCGAACGAGTTGCATATGAAAAAGGTCTCTGCGCGTTGGGTTCCCAGAATGTTAACCGACAAGCAAAAGAAAAAACGAGTTGACATTTCGAGGGTCAATCTCGAAAAGTTCCAAGCAGATAAAGAAAATTTTTTGTTGCGTTTTGTGACTATGGACGAGATCTGGATTCACCATTATGATCCTGAAACAAAAAAACAATCGATGACTTGGAAGCGAGCCTCCTCACCGACGCCAAAGAAATTCAAAGTCTCAAGTTCGGCGGGAAAGGTTATGGCGTCTGTTTTTTGGGACGCTAAAGGAATAATTTTGGTGGAATATTTGGAAAAGGGAGCCACTATTACGGGCTCTTACTACGCAGACCAAATAAGAAGATTACGGGAGGCCATTAAGGAAAAAAGACGCGGCAAACTGCGAGCTGAAGTGCTGTTTCACCAAGACAACGCACCGGCTCACAAAGTCGCAGTTGCGATGGCTGCCATTCAAGAAACGGGATTCGAACTGGTCGAACACCCTCCCTATTCGCCAGATCTGGCTCCTAGTGACTTTTACCTCTTTCCTCGGCTCAAGGAACACCTCCGAGGCAAGAAATTTGAAGACAATAGCGAAGTTATGGCCGCTGTTGAGGCGTTTTGGGAGGGTCAAGAAAAGGAATTTTTTTCAAAGGGAATCCTGGGTTTAGAAAAAAGATGGACTAAATGTATTGATTTGTTAGGAGACTATGTAGAAAAATAAATTATTATTTTAACTTTAATTACCGTGTTTTATTTTCATTATCATTACTTTTGGATCACCCCTCGTATGTATGGTATGGTAGCTTCTTCTATTTATACTAGGGTTGCCAACCGTCCTGTTTTCCCAGGACATGTCCTGGTATTTTGAGTGTCCTGGGGTGTCCTGGATAGTTTTTAAGCAGCATCCTGGGTTTTTAAAATGTTCCGATAAGGTCACGTATAATGGTGGGGTTGAAAAATATAATAAAAATAATTAAGTTTGTAATATTAGAATATACCTAAGTTTAAAGAATTTGTTAAAAACTAAAGTGTTTCTTTTATATTTTTGTAACTGTAACATATTTAATTTTTATATTTTTCGAAAAAATTCGGATATTTTTATTAAAAACTTACTTAAATTTTATTTAACGTGTTTTCAGAATATTTGTTTGCAACCCTTTTTCTGTCCCACTATTGGGCACGGGTCTGCTCTCATGGTGAGAGGCTTTCAGAACATATTATTTAACTAGCTGATACGCGCAACTTCGCCCGCGTGGAATTTCTTTATTTTCTTTTTTAGCGCAGACTCCTATTTATTTTTCCAGAATAAAAGTAGCAATCCCCGTCCCGTGAGTCCCGTCCTAATCAGTGCAGCCGTTTAGGAGATTAGCCGTGGATGTACACAGGACAGCAAAGAAAAAAGGTCGGTTAGAAAATCTTCAATATCTTCAAAAGTATTTGACCTAGCTTCATGAAATAAACACAAAATTAAAGACTATTTTAATGTGCTTAAACGAAAATAAATTCATGCTTTTTATTTTTAATAAATTTAAAATAAAAAAAAGGATTGTTTTTCTCAGTATTTTCGTAAATGTAGATTGGTTACAAATGTACCGTTTTCATGCATTTTAGTACTTTGTTTGCCTCCACGAGCTCGTAATACTGCTGTTATCCGATTTTGTTTACATTCTACTAGGTTTTTGAGCCGATGCTGCGGAATATTCTGACATTCCTCAATTAGAGCTTCTTTCATTTCACGTAGCGTGGTTGGCGGCTGATTCCGCTGACGTACACGTCGTCCCAGTTCATCCCATGCATCCTCAATGGGGTTTAAGTCAGGTCTGCGTGCCGGCCACTCCATGCGTGTGAAGAAATCCCAGCCTACACGTGAACAGAGCCTCCGCTGTATGGTACATTTTATTCTATACAGGCTTGGTTATAGCGCTCTCCCGGTCTTCTGTACACTTTTTTCCTCCCGTTGTGCTTGTATAAACAGAATCTAGACTCGTCTGAAAACATAACTCTTGACCAGTCATTCAGAGTCCAATTCTCGTGTTCTCTACCATAACTCAACCTTGAGTTTCTGTGGTGGCTTTTTAGTTTTGGGCCATTAGCAAGTCTTAATGAATTTAAATTTGCTTCAACCAGATCCAGTCTTACTGTATCCGTACTCAGATTGTTACCACCAGCTCGTAATGATGGTTCTTTACTTTAACAGCCGTAAGAAAGCGATTTCTCAAAATTGTTGACGCCATGTAGCAATCCTCCCGTACCGTCATGCACCTTGCTTGACCTGTGTAAAACATCAACAGTTCTTGCTGTATTTCGCTGACTGTGCTCATGTTCAAGCATTGCCAGGATCCTGGTACATTCTTCAGGGGTTAACGTCATGATGACTTCAGAATAATAAAATTTATAAGGCAGAGACACCATATTTATAACTTATTTATTGCAAAATTAAAACAAACTCGAAACAATTATTTTGATTTTTTGGTACTAAATTCAAAAACGACCATGATTCTACATTTTCAGTTTTTATACAATTATCAAAAATAAATAAAAAGGTGTTATATATTACTAGTACATTCCCCGCGGCTTCACTCTTGTCATAGTATTGTTGATGAAAAATCAATTTCGCATAGGATTTCTATTATTAGGTATAAACGTCACCACGCTAACAGCCGGTTTTGCCCTCCCTCCGCATTAGATGTTTCACATCAAAAATATAAGTTCCAGATAAGTAATCACCAACATATCATATAACAAAACCTCCCAAACACGCTGCATCTTATGGTATAAGTATTATTCCGATAGGTTCAGTAGTTTACGCAGTATAACCGAACAAAGAACTGGCTCTCCATTTATTAGTATAGATTTTATGTGGCATTAAATATTCTTTAATTTAGTCTTTATTTCATAAAGCTTGGTCACTCGGTACTCTAATTATTGTTATTCGAAAATTAAAAGTAGCCTAAGTTACTCCTTGTAACAACAGTTATCTGCTAGTGACAGTCCCATCCAAATCGGTCCAGGCATTCCGGAGATTAGCGGACAGTAGGAACAAACAGACAGATTGACTAAGAGATAAAATCTTTAAAAATTGGTAATTTGTTATAGGTAGCGTAATATACTCTCGTATACATTTAGTAAAAACTTGTTTACAAACAGACACGTCAATTTTATTTATTTGTATAGATTATTGCTATTCTATTACTGCGTCCTGATTTTAAGTGAATTGTCCTGGTTTTTCCATCTTGAAATCCTTGCTTTTGAAATTAGCGGTTGGCAACCCTAATCTATACTATTATAAAGATGTAACAGAATTGTGTCTGTGCATTTAAGATATTTGAGAATAAATGATTATAGTAAGCTATTTAGGCATGGGTATATAGCGCAGTTCCAGTGCGGGCCACTCACACAACACAGGCGGAGAGACGGCACATAGCGGGTTTATTTAGTGGGTGAGTTCCCCACACTACCCTGTTTGTTGGCCCGAACGACGGGGTGTGCTGTTAGGTACAATATTTCCCGCCTTAACGAGAAAAAAAGGCATCTCTGAACAAATCATTTTTTTAGAATTTTCGTCTGTTCGAGCTTCACGTAAAAACTGCCGAATTAATTTAGATCAAACTTTTTGGCTTGATATCTCTTGATTAGACTTGAGGAATTAGGAACTTGAGTTTTAATCCTAAAACTTTTATTTTGCGGTACAGTTTATATACTTTATATGTACTTATTCTTGAATGTAATTTGTTTACCACAGTTTTATAAGGTCGGTCATATTTTAGCGAAAATATTGACTCATTAAGGAAATATTGTTATTTCCTACTTATCTAATTATCCTTCCCCATATTCCTACGGTTTAATATTAATACAAACATAATTGTAATAAATATAATAATAATACAACGTCCTGCTTTCTACTAACGTCACATGTTTACTGGTTGGAATCTGCAGGCCCCATATTTTGCTAGACCTGAATAGATAAAATCATATTGTCTATTTTCGCGTAAACCATAACTGTATGGCAGTTAAGCTAAGATCCTTTTTTTTTTGTTAGGAAATCTTTATAAATTATTTCGGACTTCTGACGGGGCGATTGGAAAGTGGCGATGCCTAGTGCAATATCACGGCGTATACCTACCGACTAAAAACATCACGTGATTAATGGACGACCCCTAAAACACACCGAGGTACTTCAAGGTCGGCCACACGAGAGATAGTGGCTTCACTCGGGTCCAAGAACAAGTGAGCACTCCCACTTGGTAGCCAATCCTTTAACCAGTAATAAAATGGTGATAAGCTTACTCCCATAGTCGCCTAATACGACACCCACGGTAAGGAATGGAGTAGTGCCACTTGTATTTTTAGTTCGTCACCATGCCGATACACCGAAAAAAACATATCAAACGATAAGAGTATCCACCATTGCTTTAAACCGGTACTTCCCCTATTCATGTTGGCAGTAATAAAAAGTTGGTAATGTTCCTGCATTACCATTTTAAAATATTTACACCATTGTGTCATCAGCCACAGCTGGAAGGAAATTAAAATATTACACTCCAGAACGACCCGTAGGTATGTAGAATATACAACTGAAGGAATGTAATATAGTTCCGGTGGCCCGCCAGTAAAGGCGGAGAGACGGCACACGGCTGGTTTCTTTAGTGGGGTGAAGGCTAATACTACTCTGTTCGTGGGCCCGAACGACGGGGTGTGCAGTTAGGATCATTTTTTCCCACCTTAACAAAAAAAAAGTTATGTAGAATATAAAAAGGAAAGAGAAGCGTGATAGAGCAAATATGATTGCAGAAGAAAACCTGACCAAAAACTTCGAGAGCAACACCAAACTTTTCTGGAGGGAGGTGAAGAAATCTCGGAGTGGTTGGTCAGTTTTCAGAATGAATAAAATAAGGTCTAAAGGTGGAGACTTTCTTACGCAAACACAAGATGTGTTAAGCCGATAGAGTGAATATTTTGGAGACATGTATGCGGATGTTCAGGGTGATGCTGGTACCACATGTGGTCTAACAGATCAGTATTCGGTACCGGCATCCTCTGATGACATTAGTTTGGACGAAGTTGAATGGGCGATTAGAAGTTTGAAAAATGGTAAGGCAGCGGGTATTGATATGGTGCCTGCTGAGATTATCAAGCTTGGAGGCTCATGTGTCTGGGAATCCTTCCTGATGCTTCTCAATTTATGTTGGAGCTCAGGAATGGTTCCCAAGGACTGGAGAAGCGCAGTCATCGTGCCCTTGTTTAAAAAGAAGGGTTTACGTTATGACTGTGCAAACTACAGAGCCATAAGCTTGACCAGTTTGGCAGCCAAAGTGTATGGTAAGATTGTTGAAAGGAGAATAAGGATGGTGTCTGACGAATTTTTGTGGAAGGCACAAGGAGGTTTCAGGTGTGGACGAGGATGCATGGATCAAGTGTTTTCTCTGCGCAACATTGTGGAGAAGCATCTGGCTGTAGGCCAGAAGGTTTTCTGTAGTTTTGTGGATTTTGAAAAAGCATTTGACATGGTTGTACGAAAGGAACTTTGGGACATTTTTCCGGAGTATGGTATTAGCGGTAGACTGCTACAAGCGGAGCAGTCCAACTACACGGACTGCAGAGCTTGTGTGCGGCTGGATGAGGGAATGTCACCCTGGTTTGACGTCAATATTGGCGTTAAACAGGGCTGCGTTCTATCAGCCAGACTGTTTATCATATATCTGGATAAATATCTACAAAAGTTGAATGAAATGAATGTGGTAGTTCAGATGGGCGACTCAGTGGTTAACTCGCTGCTATATGCAGACGATGCGGTCCTATTAGCGCAGTCTGCGACTTACCTGCAAACCCTAGTCGACGTAATGGCAGAAGATTGTAAGAAAAGCGGCCTACGTGTGAATGTGAGCAAAACCAAAGTATAAGATGTTAGAGTAGCAATAGAAAATGGGGTGCTAGAACAAGTGGATGAATTTGTATATTTTGGATGTGGATTCAGTCGGGATGGAAGGTATACCACTGATGTAGAAAGAAGAGTGAATGCGGGAAATAGAGTGAACGGAGCATTGGGACAACTTCTCGGCAGCCACCACCTCAGCCAGAAGGCACGTGTCGCAATACACAACGCAGTGCTTGTCCCAACGTTATTATATGGAAGCGAGAGTTGGGTATGTAAAAAAGAGCATGAGAGCAAAATCAATGCGGTCGAAATGCGATCTCTGCGGAGAATCTGTGGAGTGAGGCTGACTGACCGCATTCGTAACAATGACGTAAGAGATCGAGTAGGTATGAAAGAGAGTATTGGTGTAAAGATGCGAAAGGGAATGCTCCGATGGTTCGGACATGTGGAAAGAATGCCGTGCGAGCGACTGGCTAAGAAGATATACAATGCGAAAGTGGAAGGATGTAGGTACAGGGGGAGACCGAGCCTTACCTACCTAGACCAAATTGGTCATGTATTGAAGGAAGGTGGAGTCAGGAGTCTCCGAAACCGGCGAGCGTGTATGAAGAGAGTTATGAATGTTGAGGAGGCGAGAGATGTATGCAAGAATAGAGCCTCTTGGCACTCTGTTCTCTCTGCCTACCCCGTAAGGGAAATGGCGTGATGATAAGTAAGTAAATAAGTAAGTAAGTAAAAAGGACCTAGTGGTAAATCCAAGGATTGTTAGCACAGTGGTATTGAGCTCCATCACCGACAATTCGAGATTTTTCGAGAATGCGATTTTTGTATTTGTACACAAATTATCACTGTTTGGTAAACACCGTGAGGAAAGCCTAAAAGATTTTCTTGGCGGCATGTACTTCCAACCCACTTGGGCCAGCGTGGTAGACTACGGTCTGAATCCCTCTGTCCCATCACCAGTGCAAGGTCACAGCACGTGCCTCTGACTATTCGAGATTTGTCGAGATTATATTTGTTTACAAATTACATTGCTCGGTAAGCACTTAAGAATCCTGCATGCCTGGGAGATTTTCTCGACAACTGGTGAAGTCTGCAAAGCCACTTAGGCCAGCGTGGTGGACTACGGCCTGCATCCCTCTCATTCCGAGAGGGGGCCCGTGCCCAATAGATAGTACCTAATGGGTGAAGAAGAAAAAAAAATGTAGAATATACTTTATACGGATAGGTATATCGTGAATATGGTAATTGGAATGTATCGTTCAGTACGCATAATACTGTTTATCAACTATTATCGTTATCTTTACATGATAATGTTACACAGTGCTTTGAAAGCTTTACCGGGTACCTCGACTCACTCACGCATTTTATGTGAAGCACTTATTTTGTATAAAAACAATACCCTCCGAATGCCTAAACCCTCTGATTTGTATCCCTTCCTCTATTCCTTTCCTTGGAGTTTCTTTGGAAGCAACACACGAGTGATGTATCTGGTTGCTCTCTAGCGTCTATAGGCTACGGTAACCGCTTAACAACGGGTCGTATGCATGCCACCTTATCTATATTATTATAAAGCTGTAACAGAGCTGTGTCTGTACATTTAAGATATTTAAGAAAAAAAATACTGTATTAGGCTATATAGGCGTATCTAAACACAAAACATTTTTTTTAGATTTTTTGTCCGTTTATCTGTTTGTTCGTTCGCGCATCACGCAAAAAATTAGAACGGATTTTGCACAAAAATTCTCAAATTATTCTATTGTCATTGTTCCTTGGTAAGTGTACAAAGTTTCAATTTATCCGACATTTTGAAGTGGGTCAAAATCACGTTCAAGGATACCGTTACATGCATACATAGAGACATAGATAGGTACAGACGAAGCTAATGTAAAAACGTTTTAAAAACAGTATAATGTCTTTATCGTAGGGGATATTTTTCCCTCAACCCATTGCTATTGACCAGTGATGCGGGCTCTTTACTGTGAAAGGGATTTACCTACGTCCATGGACATGTAAAATGCCTACGTCATAGTCATTTATTAGTGCCTCTGTGGTGCAGCGGTAGTATAAGTGACTGCTGATCATCAGGTCTCGGGTTCGATCCCCGGGTCGGGCAGTGTTATTGAGCTTTTTCGCAAAAAGAAAAATTCTCAATAGCAGCCCGGAGTTTGGAAATATAAGTGCAATAGGCTCGCCCCCAATTACGTGGGACTTAAACATAGCCGGCGAACGGTGGGTGTGTAATACACCTCTGCCTACCCCTTCAGGAAATACAGGCGTGATGCTATGTGTGTGTGTGTGAGTTTCTTACACATTTACTCAACGCTGGTTGGCGATAGATTTCAGAATCGAAAATCTCTATGTGATGCAGCTTTTATCACTCCTGATGATGGTTTCTTACCAAGGGCAGTATATTTTGTAAACAAATATTACATACACATAAAATAAAAGTTTTGGTTGTTTGTTATCCGCGTGAAGACGGACTAACAATACAAATAACTAATTCACTGCATTACTGGTGATAGTGTTAGACAACATAGTATCACGCCTGTATTCCCCGAAGGGGTAGGCAGAGGTGTATTACACACCAACGATTCGCCAGCTATGTTTGAGTCCCACGTAATAGGGGGCGAGCCTATTGCCGTCTACCGGGCACATTTCCAAACTCCGGGCTGCTACTGAGAATGTTTCTTTTTAGGAAAAAGCTCAATAACATTGCCCAACAGAGACAACAAGTGGGACTCATTTATTATCGGACATAAGCGTGTCAACCATCCATGAAATGGAATGGTGAGCACCGGTTTAATAGTACCTACTGTTAGTTTAGTTGAGTCCATGATTAGCGGCTACTAATTACCATCTGTGGGTCTAGCCAAGTTGCATTCTATGATCGCTAACGCTAATAGAAAACTCTTAAAATGTATGAAAATTTGACATCTCTAACGTTAAGCCACGTGACTTAGCGTTATAAATATTGTTAATGACTTAGATAAATATAGGTTCTTTATATATGGTTAAAGATGTGGAATTCCCATACATATAAATAGTTTTCTATTAGCGTTAGCGATCATAGAATGCAACTTGGCTAGACCCACAGGTGTGCCGTAGCTCGTCTGCTACGCAATAAAAAAAATGTCACGCGTACTATAATAATCTTAAAACAAAAACCCATTTTAAAGTGGAGATTGGAATTATTGTTGGGCAACTACAATAGCTTAGCGGTCAAGAGGATGCATGGGACGCAGGTTCGAATCCTACTTGCAGTAAAGTTCCTCTTTTCCCACTTTGACAAATAATTTGTTCTTTAAAGCAAAAAGTTCTTCTTGGCAAGGATTAATGAAGTTATGCAATACTTTCTAGCTAGACACATCTATACTAAATTTCAAGTAGACTGGTATTTTTTTTTATTGCTTATGATGGCAGACGAGCCACGGCTCACCTGATGGTAAGTGGTAACCGTCGCTCATGAGCTAAACTATATCGAAAGTATTGTCAAGCCGCTGCGCACCATTTCACTTCTCAGGTATGAAAAATAAAAGAATAAACGGCGATCTTCTGCTTCATCCAAAACACACTGACGTACTTCATGACTGGTCACACAGGAGATGGTGGTACCGACCCGTTCGGACCCGATAGCAAGTGAGTATTCTCACTTGGTACCCAACCCTACCACCAGTAATGCAATGGGTGATAATTGCTTACTTCCCTTAGCCGCCTTGTACGACACCCGCGGGAAAGGATGGTGTGGTGACACTTGTATTCTTAGTCCGTCACCACACAGATAAATAATTAGTTTATTGATAACAGCTGAACTGAAATCTATAAGCAGCTAGCAACATACCAAATTAATCAAGTAAAAGATTGGGGAACAATGTTATTTCCTGGAAATCCCTAACTCGAACGAAATTGCAGGAAATCTTGTTCGTTTTACTATTGTTACGAATGTAAGCTTATTACAACAAGAACATAGATTTGTCTGTTGTCATTAAATAAAAAGAGGGTTTAGCAGAAATTAATTATTTTATCTCGCTTCTTCTGTCACATATCCATGATACTTTTTAAGCATTGTCGTACATTCATGAAAACTTGGTATATCCCAGCATGAATGGGCCGGCTCGATCGGGGTACATACCGTTGTGTTTCTTATGGTGAGTGACAAGCCCGAACCCCTCCCTATCCTCTCTTATTATTATTCCTATACAACCTCCTATCCCTATCCCGCTGGCATCTATAGGCTACGGTGGCCACTTACCATCAGGTGGGCCGTACGCTTGTTTGCCACCCAGGCAGTATAAAAAAAAAGGAGCAGTTAAAAGTAAAAGTTAGCAAGTACAAAAATAAAATTGTTCAAATTCTACGTGACCATTGCCAGCATGGTACAACTAGCACAGTACAACCTCAGAGAATATCGGCATTAAGCAACGTTCGATGTTCCTTTGTTATTTGTTAATGCGGGAAAAATGTACATAACCACCCACCCCGTCGTTTGTTGCAACAAACAGGGTAGTGTGCCTTCACCCTCTAATTAAACCCGCCGTTTGACGTCTCTCCGCCTGTATTAGCGGAGCACTGGAGCTGTGTTACATAACTTCATTGGTCCACCGAACGTTCGGTGTTCTTACGTTTAGTTCTGTAAGTGAGAGCGTCAGAGACCCTAACCAATTTTCTTTTAAGCTTCCTATACCTTTCTCAGGGCTTAGGCAACGCTTGAAAGATACCTCTGGTTTTGCTAGCATCGTGCTTGTTTGCTACTTACATAAAAAAAAAGAAACTCTTTTAGTGACAGCCACAAAATCGTTAACACTTAAGTACCAAAAGACGTGGGCCTTAAACATACGAATGATGAAAACCATTGATATAGTATATATACTATACGTCAATATATAAGAGGTGATGGCATTTATTTTTTGAAGATGTCTATCAAATGTTGGCCGTTGCTACGTCGCAGATAATCCATCCGTTGAGTCCAATTTTCGATGACTCATACGAGCATTTCGACTGGTAACAACAAAGTAATGAGGCCCATTTTTGGCTCAATGGGTATGTAAACAAACAAAATTGCCGCATTTGGGACGAAGAGCAACCTGAAGAGATTCAAGAACTGCCACTTCATCCAGAAAAAACAACGGTTTGGTGTGGTTTGTGGGCCGGTGGAATCATCGGTCCATATTTCTTTAAAAATAATGCCGGTGCGAATGTATCCGTCAATGGCGACCGTTATCGTGCCATGATAACCGACTATTCGATGCCTGAAATTGAAGCTCGTGATCTCGGCGACATTTGGTTTCAGCAAGACGGCGCCACTTCCCACACATCGCGTTAATCAATGGATTTATTGAAAGAACATTTCGGTGAGCACATAATTTCACGTTTTGGGCCGGTCGATTGGCCACCAAGATCGTGTGATATCACACCGTTAGACTTTTTCCTGTGGGGATATGTAAAGTCTAAAGTTTATGCGGACAAACCCGCTTCGATTCAGGCCTTGGAGGAAAACATCACGCGTGTCATTCACCAGTTACCAGTCGAAATGCTCGAACGAGTCATCGAAAATTGGGCTCAACGGATGGACCATCTGCGACGTAGCAACGGTCGACATTTGATAGACATAATCTTCAAAAAATAAATGCCAAAGAATGTTCTTTCAAATGATAATAAACATTCTCCATTAAATTTGAATTTTCTGTCTTTTTCTTTAAAAAAGTAGGGAACCTCGAAATGGATCACCTCTTACTATATCTATGGTGAAAACAAAAGCTTTTAATACAAAAAGCGTGCACAGAATATTATGATAATGTGGTGTGTTGTGGTGGTAAGGCCGTTGACCTGAAATCGCTTATAGATTAATGGTAGTGATTAGGACACGTTTTATGATTACATAAGCAATAAAAGTACGTTTCATAACACTTGACTTTGAAATGTGCGCTGCGAAAACAAATTCCGCATACCTACTTTCTGATTGATCAATGATTTTTATAATTTGAGAACCTACTATATTTTTTTTTACACAACGTGGGTGGAAAACAAGCATACGGCCCATCTGATGGTAAACGACGCTAGCAACACCACAGGCATCTCTCGTGCATCGCTATCTCCATGGGGAGCTGGAAGGAAGGATAAAAAGAGGATAGGAAAGATAATAAGGAGAGGACAGGTTATTATCTATTATGTTATTATCTGAATGAAAAAAAAAAAAAATAATAATAATATCTTTATGGCTTATGTTTAACTTACCACCAGATATAGTAACATATAACCATTGATTTATTAATTCATAGATGCACAGTTTCGAACAAACAAATGCATTCTTTCCAAATTCAACCTTACACGTATGGTTTAAAGTTGTATTTACAAAGCATTATGCAAAAAGCAATAAAATTTTACGACCGAAATTTGCGGGCAGCACAAGGACGGAGTGGAGACGAATATTTTTTTATAATTTTCATGTATGAACATTTACTTAGTTTATTAAATTTGTTTAATTTATAAATGTGTTCCAAACTCATATTTGTACTTTTATCTGATCGTATTAATATGCTTTTAGGTAGAATATTTATTTATATATAAATAAAATAAAACACGTAAATATAAATTTTAGTTTTTATTTCCAATATAGTAATTCTAATATTAAGTTTTTTTCCCAATATTGTTTTTATTCCTAATATAGTAATATAGTAATTCTATTATTATTAGTAGTACCCAGATCTATTCTAGTCTAAATCAATGGCGTCATAATAAACATTGACAATACAGTAGGAAGTAAATCAATTTCCTTGAAATAAATGAAGCTTGTTGTAGAGTTGTCTTTTTGAATTAGATTTCAGCTTTTCTGTTGATTTTTTTTGCGATATAATGTAAACTAATAGAAGATAGATCTATAAATTTTTCTATCATCCATCCATCCTTCAGCCTTTCAACGTCCACTGCTGGACATAGGCCTCCCCAAGAGAACGCCACAACGAGCGATCCCGTGATGGGGGATAATGCCGTAATCGCCACGCTTGGCAGGTGGGTTGGCGATCGCAGTGGATATTGTTTATACTCGAGGGAGTGCTGCTACCCACTCCCTTGGTATTCCCACAGTCGGCTCTTACGACTCCCGTGGATAGAGAGGGTTGGGACAATTCTAAAGCCGGCCCCTCTCTCTCTTATTTAAGAGCTATGCTCTTGTCGGTGGACCTTCTTCCATTCGTCTCGCTTTTCAGCAAGCGCTTTGACTTCTTGATACGACATGACATTAGCTTTTTCTTTTATTTGATCCATGTAGGTCCTTCTAGGTCTTCCACGTCCTCTTCTTGCCTATATTTTGCCTTCAATTATGTTTTTTATAAAAAATTCATGTCGTATCAAGTGTCCTAACATCTTTCCCCTTCTGTTTTCTATGGTTCTTAGTATCGATCTCTTCTCATCTACCATTCTTAACACTTCCTCATTTGTTTTCCTTTCCGTCCATCTAATCTTCATCATTCTTCTCCAACACCACATTTCAAATGCCTTCAATCTCTCTCTATCTGTTTTTCTCAGTGTCCATGTCTCACAGCCATATAAAGCTATACTCCATATGTACGTTTTAATTAGGCGTTTTCGAATCTTTTGGGAAATTTTGTTAGTAAATAGTAATTTTTTGTTTTTAAAAGCTCTTCTAGCCATTGCTATCCTAGCAACTAAGTCTGGTGTGCATCTAGAGGTACTCGTTATTAAACTGCCTAAGTATTTAAATGTATCTAATCGCTCTATTTCGTAGTTATTAAGTTTAATTGTATCAGTCTAAAGCCGGCCCCACACGGCCAGAAATAAATTCCCAACCAAATTTTTCTATAATAGGTTTTATAAGACTAATTTTATGATTAAAACGAGCAGGTTGTTAAAGGGAATATGTATCAATACCAGAAAATATATTTAAATTGAATGTAGGTACATTTTAAAACTAAGGAACACAAATAGGCTTTGGTTTTGTTTTTTGATCACATATGCGCTGTTCTCGTCTTATTATCTCCTCGTTTTTATTACATACAGTATATTCATCTTCACTAGCGTAACATAGACCAACAAAAACTTTTAAATCTATTAGTATGTGAAACCATAATTTATACATAATACCATAATTTATACAACATTAATTATTGAAGCATAAAAGCCATAAATTCAACAATTTAAATGATCATCTTATAAAATACTAGTGGTGCCCTTCGAATTCGCTAGCCGTTTAATTAAAAAAAAGAATACATATTTATAAACAATTTAGAGCAAACTTTATCATCTGATTGGGTCCCTAGGAAAACTAAAATAAAAATCATCATATAAATGACAATGTTATTGATATTTAAACTTTGTAAATAAAACAATGTCAACTAATTACTTAATATATATAAAAAAAATACATTCAACAAGGTGACTCCATTCGTTTTTAGAACCGAGAACGTCGTATTATGCGATCAAAGTAAGCAAAATGCGTTGAAGTATAAGCATAGTTCGAGACTGCCTTTGTTTTAATACATACTCTATTTGACTGGTTCATACAGGGCCATCGTCGATAATTTGAAACAAAATATATTGAAAAATTAAAAAATGCGACTTATGCAACAAAATCTGTTTGAAATAGAAATACTTACTGTCTATTAATGCTTACCGAAAATAAGAAACGCCATCCTTTTTTTGTACTTTTAATGCACTATTTCGGCATTTATTCATCGAACAATTAGACATTTTGACACGCTTCGTCTACTCGCGCGTCGAAAAAATAATACTAAATGAAAGGAGTGCAGGAAAGCGTAATCTGCACTCCTATAAAGTGGACACTTTTCATGCCTGATTGTGTATCTTCTCTTTTTAATATATCAGTGCATATAACAGACAAAAATAGTAAATGATCACCAAAATTAAAACAGCATTTTAATGTAAATTATAACTAAAGTTTTTACATCTTGCTATCCTATTTAAACAAACTGACTCCAAAAAAATCAATGTTAACCCAAAAATAGTTAATGAACACCAAATTATTAACCACATTTTAATTTAAAATAACATGCAAAGAAAGAAATAACCTCTCGTTATCCGATTAAAGTAAATTACCCTCGGCTCGTATTTTTTCCACGGTGGAAAAACTGCACCCTACTCGAAACTAACCGCACTATCTTTAGAATTTCATAAAATGCAATAGTTATTACAATAAACAAATAAAACGTAATCAGTCAATTGCCGAAGGCGCGTGGTACGTTGGCGCATGCGCAGGCCACACATCTAGGGTTTTTATTTTCGAAGGTTTGAAGCAAGTTCCCACCCTCTAAGGGTGGGAACTTGCTTCAACATCAAATCAAGCCCCCGCACATTGAGCCACTAGACGCGACCACACTAGAACGACTAGTGGCCGCACAAGTTGCGGACGCGTTTCTCCATACATTTTGTTCAGCATCGGCGCACAATGAGCGTTTGAGTGGCCGCGTCCGAGCCACAATCTGCGGGAGTCGACCGCGCTCGCTACTTGTGGCCGCGTTTTGTCGTTCTCCTCTGTCGAGTATGCCGCAAGTGGCAGCCACTGGTGGCGCCGTGAGTGGTCTGACTGAACCACTGGTGGGCGCGTTTAGTAGCGGCGACTGGTGGTCATAATGTGCGGAGGCTCTTAACCTTACCTGTTTTCTTTTTTTTTCATTTCAAGATTTTAAACATTTTATCTCTGAGATTTTTTTTTTTACTTTTATAGATTAAAATTAATAATAGGTAAGTGTAAGAAATAAGGGGAGACTTGACCCTTGGAGAGGAAGAGAAAAATAAAAAAAACCACGAATGCTAAGGCGAGTGCTCCGCTACACTACGCACCCGTCTTAGCCTTCTGACCTAACCTATCCAAGTCGGAACTCCGCTGGTCCGCGAGGAATTTCATAATAATAAATTCTTTATTTGGTAATAAGCCTACATTGTATGGCAATCATAGTGGTTTATTTAGGCAGAAATAGTGCATTAATTTGCTCGCTAAGATTTAGTGATCATTTACTACATTTGGTGTTCGAATACAATTTGAAGTGCAGTCGTGACTAAAATAGCTAGTACTATTGTAATTTTAGACTTTATTTTTCTGGTGTTAAGTATATATTTTTGGTAAAAGAACTAAGGGTATCAAAGCATTTTATGGTGGTCATTATATTTGACCCCTAACTTTATGTCAATCCATCTGGACAGTATAATATAGCCAATTTCCCTTTGAATATAAAAGAGAGTTTGCTCTCTAACTCTAGGATGCCTATATATATGGCCTGAAAAGATGGCCACCACGTTATTATTTTTATACATATTTTATGTTCATTTAATGAGAAATAGATAATAATAGCCGCGAGCTGGATTTGAACCTGCGTTTCAAGGCACTCTGCCAACTGATTAATCGCGACATTCGCTCAGGTCCGACAATTTCCACATCACGTGCTTTCCTATAGCCATGGGTGACGCCCGCGTCATTTTTCAAATCATATACATTGTTTCCACCGAGTAAGCTTAATAATTACAATTAGAATCATACCAAATGATCTATAATAATCTAGAATACGCGGGTTCAAATCACTACGATTTTCTATTTCACATTTTCACCCTTTGTGTTCTGTAAATGTATTTTGTTCACTATTAGATACATTAAATTCTATAGGCTAACGGCAAGCAGGTCACAATAGTAATCAATTAAGTAATCGATTCGCCGTACTGTCAATGTTCGATACCCCACAAATACGAGTACCTACTATCGAATAATTGGCTATGATATTTATGTTGAAGAAGTATTTAGAGGACATCTATAATCATCATATACTGCCCACGATTCCAGACGACGCCGAATTTGGACTTATTACCGCACGCTTTTATGTTTGGGTTTTTAGATA
Source organism: Leucoma salicis (assembly GCA_948253155.1). Taxonomy (NCBI): domain Eukaryota; kingdom Metazoa; phylum Arthropoda; class Insecta; order Lepidoptera; family Erebidae; genus Leucoma; species Leucoma salicis. The sequence continues at coordinate 5,358,142 of OX411805.1, read as the reverse complement.
TAATTTAGAGCACAAAATATCAAATAAACATAGCATAACGCCTGTATTCCCCGAAGAGGTAGGCAGAGGTGTATATTACATACCCAGTACGCTTCACCAGCTATGTTTAAGTCCCACGTAATAGGGGACGAGCCTATTGCCGTCTACCGGGCACATTTCCAAACTCCGGACTGCTACTGAGAATATATATTTTTACGAAAAAGCTCAATAACACTCTCCGAGCCGGGATCGAACCCAAGACCTCATGATCAGCAGTCGCTCTCACTACCGCTGCACCACAGAGGCAGTTAAATCTCTTTAAATCTTAGTTTATTATGTTCTAAATTCTGCCCGCGACTCCGTCTTCGTGGACTACAGAAGTACGTATAAACATATAAATACGACACATTAATAATTATTGCTATTTAAAAATAGAAACATTCATTTTTTCGCTATGAAAAGTAACCTACACAGACCTTTGTTAAGGCGGGAAAAAATGTTCTTAACAGTACACACCGTCGTTCGGGGCAACGAACAGGGTAGTGTGGGGCCCTCACCCACTAAATAAACCCCTCGCGTGCTGTCTCTCTCTCCTGTACGGACCACTGGAACTGGCAGCTCCAGTGTGTTCCCACAGTAAAAATATTAAATGAAATGCGAATGATTTTCCTTAACTGACCTATGGATAATTAGGCCACTGCCGAAGCCTTTAAAAATGGTAAAAAGTAAAAAAAAAATAGAACATGATGAAACCCTTTGGAAAAGTAAGAAAATATAACAAAAATAAAAGGAAAAATAATTTACGGGTGATTTGAGGTCAGGAAGGGGGTGGGAATGAGCTTTTACGGGTGAAAATCGGTTTATCAAGATTTCCAGAAAACTAAGAGTCCTATCGAAAAAAGTTACATGGCAAAATTATAGGTAATAAAAAGACCTACAACTCTTGTATTGACAACCTCAAAATTTATGCGAATAATCCAAAAAACCGACTTTTTGGTTTTTTACTTTTAACTGCCACAAATAAATATTTTTTCCCGAAATTTCGGATCTAGATAAGCCAACAGGATATAGGACTAATATTTTTATCGGTTTCGAATATGGTTCCGAATACGAATTTATTTTGGATTATCCGCTAGTTTCGGATATTTTCGGTTACGGATATTAGATTTTTAAAGAATTGTAAAAGTCAAATATAATAAACAAAGCAGAGGACGCACGCGCCTTACGTCGGTTCAGTCGAGCAAAAACAAAAACCTGTCATTTATGTATAATTTAGACTCCGCCTCTACCTACCCGAAATTATTCGAAACTTATTTCGGTTACGGTTACGGATATCTTATTATTATATGGGATATCCGGTAGTTTCGGTTATGGTCACGGAGCTCTCTATCAGAGAATTTAAAACCACTGTTTGATGTCCTTGGTTTCGACTACTAGTCTATCATTGCCTCTGTACATTTAATAAAGTCATAAGTAATAGGCCCGCACGCATAGCAGACACGGCAGCTGTCCTGCCCGAACGTTTGCTTACCTGTTATTGCGGCTTCCGATGTTTTTTCCGATTCCATGTTGCACTCCCTACCGGATCTAAATGAGAACCTAAACCATCCAGAGACCCACTCAAATACACATAGAAATTTCATCAAAATCCAGTCATTTAGGAGTTCAGTAACAATCACACGTACAGACGAATTATTTGCACAAATAAATAAAGGGGAATGCCGATTATTCTATGAGAGTTGGGCTATTATTGCGTCTTAACCAAATTAACTGTAGAACATTGTAAATGTACTCAGGGTCTTTAAATAAAAATATCATTAAGATATCTAATGGGAGTTTAGAGAAATCTGTCTTTTAATTTTTCAGTATGTTTTTAGTAAATAGGTTATATATTATGCGTTGAAATCCATATCTCTTATTCTATTATAGTATAAAATGTAGTATCGATAGTATTTTAGAGTACCTGTGTAAGAAATATAGATAGTATATAATGCTACGGCTAACTACTCTGGATCTAGATTACATTCTAAGAGTCCTGGTCTTAGTACCACTAAAAAGTCTTATCTCACACGACGTCACGCTCTTTTTTTTAATTACTCAACGGAGAATTTGCTGAACTCAACGTTAAAGTAAACACTGAACAATAAATAAAAAACCACTGCTTTTCCTCAAATGAAGCAACACATAAACGTACATAACACGTTATCAAAGAGTAGAATTTAGAATAATCTTGGCAGTACAAATGTCAAATCATGTCAAATTGTCAATCAAATTCAAATCAATAAGGGTTGTTAGTAAAATAACAATATATATCATATCAATATTCTTAGATACTATCTGGCTTTAAAAATGGGTATAGTAATAAACTGGAGACGTTGACTATCCAAGCCTTCTAATAAATATGGCAGTTCCGCTTATTTCGAATTTAATAATATGTATATCTTTTTTTTTATAACTTTGAAACCCCACTTCGCTTATGACTAAAATAAATACATATAACATGATTATTCAAAAGACGATTTTTTATGTTTAGATAGTTAAGACGCAAGACGGGCACAATATAGCCTGGTTTTCGGCATTGTCTTTTAACGACTGTTCCGCCCAATCACCAATACGGGTGACTGATTTGGATGAGACTTTCACTGGTAGATAGCTAATGCTACAAGGAGTACCTTAGGCTACTTTTAGTTTAGAATTATAGTTAGGGTTCCGCACAAAAAAGAAATAATTAAATGAATTAAATATTCACGGACATTTTTCACACAACGGCCTCTGATCCTAAATTAAGCTTAACGCTTATTCTATGGGTACCAGATTACGGATATAATACATATATTACTTTTTTTTTGTAAATACATACATATAATAGATAGAAAACACCCAGATGCAGTACAAATATCTGTGTTCACCACACAAATATTTGTCCTGAGTGGGAATCGAAGCCAAGACCTCATGCACGGCAGTCGATTACACTACTGACTACGCCACGAGGCCCGTCGTAAAAATTACTAAGTGGTAGAGCCTCGCTTATACGAATGGCCCAGCTAGATCGGGAAAGTACCACCCTCTCACATAAGATCAGCGTATAACAACGGTAGTTACCCCTACCGTTGTCTTTCGTATGGTGAGTGAGAGCGCCGGAAGCCCTAAACCTCTCCCTATCCTCTCTTTATTATTCTTCCTATTCACCTCCTATCCCTTTCCTTCCATCTCCAAAGATGGCGACGCGAGAGTGATGCCTCTAGTATTATTGCTAGCGTCTAGGCTACGGGTACAACTTACCATCAGGCGGGCCATATGCTTGTTCGCCACATATATTATGGAGTACAAAACGATTACTATATATAAATGCATATTCATAAAGATACTATAATCACGGGTAATTACATTACGTAGCTCTGCACCTAATATAGCGCCTATAACACCAAACTATATAATTACGAGTAAGTATAACAGTTTCAAAAACAGTACTGCGTTTATAAATTATTGCAATTGATTGTGGAAGACTTAATAAGAATCAAAATTATATGAACGCTAATTATTACCGGCCTTGTCTGCAATTGCAAAAAAAAGAATTCCATTTTTTGCAATAACTAGGTAATAGATACATTAAATATTTTTTCAACAAATTCAGATTAATACTTTAAACTATGTATCTATCACTGTGCTATGTTTTTTATTGCAGTATTTTGGCAGACGAGCTTCGGCCCACCTGATGGTAAGTGGTAAGCACCGCTCTGGACTCATCAATACTAAGCCCGCTACAACTGAGGGAGACGACTTACAAACTTCAAGAAGACAGTGGTACCTACCAGCTTGGACATGATAACTGTTGATATCCCTTAGTCACCTCGTACAACACCCGCGGTAAAGAACGGGGTGATGACACTTGTATTTTTGTCCGTTACCACTGGGACTTTTAAAAACTAAGTGCATAGGTAGCATACAAATTACAGTAGGCTATAAAGTACCACCCGCCAATAAAGGCGAAGAGACGGCACACGGCGGGTTTATTTAGTGGGTGAGGGCCCCACACTACCCTGTTCGTTGCCCCGAACGACGGGGTGTGCGGTTAGGCACATTTTTCCCGCCTTAACAAAAAAACAGCTATAAAGTACCAATTTACAACACTATTTAAACGTTGACAAATAAAAATACTAATTTCTGCAAACTAGCTTGGACTTTTTTCTTTAAATGTCAACATTCTTTGTTGCAAATTCTAATATTTAAGACCTAAACACAAGATTTAAAAAAATAGTACCTATGCTCTGAGTGAATTATATGACTATTTACATTATGCCCCCTATTCCTGCCCTCAGCCCGATTATTTGGGTTAGACGTAATAACCTACTTATTCAATACACTCCTATCAAATATCACCGTGTTCATAAACTTTTCACTCATCACATACATAAAATCTAGCACAGGCGTGTGAGTACACGCAAATATGCACACACACACACACACACGCACGAACACATTATGATGCATCCATCTTTTTACATAGGTATACCATACAGCTTTATTATTTATTATATCTTTAGAGAGCGCGAATCATGTCTTCAATGAGAGGGAAATTCGCTTACCATTTTATGCTAGCTAGTGGCTAGGTCGACGATATGGTAGAACGCTTTTGTTTGGAATAATCCTCCTCTTGCAGTAACTAAAATAGAACCCATGGAATTTCTTTATCCACTATAACCTAGACATTATATTTTGAGTAGGTACTTATATTAAGCACCTACTCGTTTCTTTAGGCTGGAAAAAATGTGCCTAACCACACACCACGTCTGTCGGGGCAACGAACAGGGTAGTCTGGTGCCCTTACCCGCTAAATAAACCCGCCGTGTGCCGACTCCCCGCCCCCCTACTTACCCGCCGTGTAAGACTAAGGACTGCAAAGGTAATGGTATCGAGTTCAGTCCCCAGTCTAAAGTCGACAACTTGCAAGGAACAAACATATAATCAGTGTCCGGAGTCACAGATGATGGTGAAGAATAACATCGTAAGGAAACCTATATGCCTGAAATGATCTCGGCCGGCACTGGGCCAGCGTGGTAGGCAATGGCCTTAATCTCTCAAATAATCATTCACTCTGAGAGAAGAGCCTAACAGAGACACAGTAAATGGTTACGAAAATAAATATAGTACTTAGATATCTGAAAAACTGAAGGTTGCACCATTTCAACAATAACGAACAGAAAGATAAGCCTAAGTGCACAATATCGAATCGGAAACGTTAATTAGATACTCACTTGAATCAGCTAATATAAAACACTGATACACAGACAATAAACCGTTCTATTCAGTAATTCACACAATGTTGAAACATCGTTACCTTGATTTTCGTACACGTTATTAATTAAACAACGCCAAACGCGCGGGCGTCTCCGCCTGATACCAGTGACTGACTGAACTTCAATTAAGATTTTTAGCGAATTACTGATAGAATGAGTTTGTTATTATCTGAAATGATGCACAGGCGTATTATTATGCCTTTACATGCTGACCTGCTGAACTAAGATTACAAAAAACAAGTCAGAATTGCACTAGGATCGGATCTCTCGTTTACTCTCCTTATATTCCTGTGTCTCCTAGATGGGGCAGAGGGCTTCCACAATGCACCGCCATCCCATTCGGTCTTGAGCTTCACGCTTTACTGATCGGTCCGATTTTGCATTGTTTCAGTTTCTTTAATCGTTAGGGTTCGGGTAAGCGAGGGATTAGCCCACTATACCCTAGCCCACTGGTGGGGCTGCCACCTTTGAGCCTGTGAGCGTGCTCAGTTTTGTTTCGGGTTTCCTCCCTGGTGAGTAGATTCTGTTTTGAGGCGCAGAATATTCGCCTTTCGCCCTGCACCCTCAGCTCATCTGCAACCCGGGTTGGCGGCCGCGCGACGGCGCGGTTGCAGCAGTTCCCAGGAGGTACGGCGGGGACGTGGGTGACTCGGACTGGCCAGGGTTCTGCTTTATCTCGGTGTTCCGCCACTAACACTGCAGATGGTTTCTTGGCATTTTGTAGGTAATGATGCTCTCACATGCAGCGATTCCTACCAAGACCAGACCCTGACTTCCCCTCCCCGGATCTCTCGTTTAAGGTACATATTTTATAGATTACCTGTCAATTATACTGTAGAACTTCGTCTTCATAATTAGCAACAATTTGAAAAAAAAAATCTAAACTGAATATAATAATAATACACATATCAAGCCTTGGATTTGAACTTCTGCGTAGAATCATCTGCGAAGATCTCCACATTCAATATTAGGTACTGGTATTCAAGGCACAGAAATACTAAACGCTGTTAAAGCAATGTATATTTGAACATCATTAGAAATGTTTGCTCTGAAACAAATTATTATTGGGTAGAAACTTCAACGTTAGATAATAATTATTGTCACAGCCCAAATACTCAATATTAAGCGGGAGCCACGATCAGAAAAGGTTGAGCTGAGTACATAATTTTGACAAGATAGGGTTAGTTTCGAATTTTGCTTCCCAAGGCCTGACGATAGGGACGCTGGTCATCTTTAACTCCACTTCTTATGTGAGCAGAGCTATGAATCTATACCATAGATAGGTATTGGATACACTATAGTTTTATGCCCTTATTAAGTATTTATGTGGCATTTACCGTTCATTAACTGCCTCGGTGGTGTAGCGGTAGTGCATGCGACTGCTAATCATGAGGTCTCGGGTTCGATCCCCGGATCGGGCAATGTTATTGAGCTTTTTCCTAAACAGAAAAATTCTCAATAGCAGCCCGGAGTTTGGAAATGTTCCCGGTAGACGTCAATAGGCTCACCCCCTATTACGTGGGACATAAACATAGCTGGCGAATCGTGGGTGTGTAATACACCTCTTCCTACCACTTCGTGGAATACAGGCGTGATGCTATGTTTTATTTACCGTTCACTATCGAGTGAGAGATAAATATTAAGTTGTTTATGCGCCATTTATATATTAAACATTCACCATCGAGTGAGATATAAACAGGTGGTGTCACAATTAGGTATAAAGAGCCAGAATCCCTGCTTCGTCTTCTTTTTAGGAACGTTCCCAAAAGAGAAACCGACAGATAAGTTCTCTAAATTCGAATTGGGTACTTAAAGAAAGAATAAGCTTGATAAAAACGTTAATTAGATCTTTAACGATTTCCAGGCGGTTTAGTCAATAAGAAGAAACATTATTTTGTTATAATAAATTACAGATAATACATAAATTACTGCGTGGCGGTAATTTTAATTGAATTAGAGGATAACAGGCTCATCGCTTATGACGTTATAATATAAAACAGGGCTAGAACGATTGGTTTAGTTAATCTTTTTATCATAGCTAAGGGCGGATTCGACTCATCCCATCTCCCAAAGGTGGTGGCCGCAATTATCTTTGCCGCGCACTTTTTGAATTTGGAACATCTTAGTGTTCAGCGCCAAAGAAACCGAACGCAAATATTGTTTGAATAAAGCATATTATTATGCTCTTTGGAATAAAGACTGGCTGGTAGGTACGACGACATTATTTCAAACACGCAGAATATAAAATCTACAACAATCTCTAATCCTAATAAAACCGTAACAATAAATTTTCATAATTGCGAAAATGTCTCAATCTCATAGTACTTACACGTTACAGTACGTACATAGTACTCTAAAATCCCTCACTTCGCTCTGGATTCAAAAAAGTGCCCTCGCCGTAAAAATATTATTTTGCTTCCTTATAATACAATCTACTATTATATTACAATTAGCAATGATAGCCTAGCCTGATAATGATAGACAGTATCAGTATCGACTTCAATCCGCAGTCTGAGGTTCGGACCTCATAAGGCACACAACTCATTCAGAACATTTTCGAAATGATGTAGGTATGTATCTGTTTATAAATTATCACTGCTCAGTAAAGTGTCGTGAGGAAAAGCAAACATGCATGTCTGATCTTTGGCGGTTTGTCAAGTGTGCCAACGTGGTGAATGGTTTATATGCGACAGTGGCTCCAATAGAATCAGACACCGTACGATTTTCTGAATAGTTTGTGGATTCAACAGATATTAAGCATATACGTAAAGTCCTTTGGGAACTAAAAATAAATTTGAAAAATGATTATCTTGTAATGAAAATTTTATGCCCAGCCATATTTTCATAGAGTATGGTAGAGGCGTATTTTACTATACCTATACATAATATATCCTGCTTGTATGTTTCTTTATTTTTTCTTCTAAACCATGGATTTAAAAACAGTTTTCATTGTGCTTAAAAATTTTTCAATAAAGTTTAGGCTGTTTGTTAAAGCCAAGTTTTAATATTACTTTTTTTGTTATCAATTCCTAATAGATAACGAATGTACTTGAGACATTCAAAATTAAAAAATCTAGAGATTTTCGTAAATTGCAACCATTAGCGGGCGGCTCACAAACATTATCATATCATATTAAATTAAAAATGAGATGAAAGTATAAGGAGTTACTTGGACTAATAAGAGTGACGGTAAGTTGAAAGGGTTTGAACTGGCGTTAAAATAAAACAGATTTCTTAAACTTTCCATATATAATAGATATAAACACTATAAATAGAAGCATTACACAGAGCATACGATGCGGACAAATACCAACAACTACTCTATGGTAACTACATGATAAACCCACAGATTTATAATATACTCCATAGATCGGCAATATCAACTATCGAATGAGACTGAGACTAAACCAATTATTTATGTGTGTGTGAGTTGTCAATGTGTCCATTGAAAGTGCTTCGCATTAAGTGGATTATCCTTCTTTGAAGAAATACAACCTGGTACTGCACAAGTAACCATATAATGTTATTATTACACTGGTATAGACTTTAATTCATTAATTATCGCCTAATCATGCAGGTGTAACTTGACAAAGCCGCTACAGGCCGGTAATAATAAAATTTAAGGTCTCATTGACAGCATCACTCTCTCTCTCTCGGTCTAACACATCACAATACCATTAGCTTCGGTGGTTCTCTTTTACTCTTATAGCCAATCTATGGAGTATATTATAGATCTATGGATAAAACATTACATTTGTCGACAAATCCGTTTTACAGTATGGCCGCTGAAATAGAAACTATTAGGATTATTTGATTTCATTAGAATTACATGTTTTCGTTAATATTTTTCTATCTAATATATACCGAAAGCATTCAACGGACCATAGATAGAAAAATATAAGGCTGTCAGTCTTACTAAAAGATCTGTGAGAGGGACCTTATTATAAAGATCTGGCTGAACATTTCTATATGCATAATTAAAAGAAAAATCAAATAATTAGCTACATTTTTAACGACAATCGTTCTAATGAGTATCAGGTACCCCAATATATATTCACATAGAGTGTCTTCAAAAGGGCTATTGCTTATTTTAAAAATATATATTTTTAATGCAATTCGATCCCAACTCTACATTATTAATTGATTTAAATTATATTATGTTCGTTTATAAGAGATTATTTACTCTAGACTTTCTACAGAAACAACATTCCCGGTCCGCTTATTGTTTTTTTACTTGTTATTGTTTAATCCACTTAAATATTGTTGATGAAATAAGCCCTTGTGGCAGGACACTCTATATATAAATACGTTGGTATATAAATAAAATTAAACTATACAAAAATTTGGATAAATATTTTTGGGTTGTCTAACAAATATCACTTATGACTAGTTATTTTAAAAACAGCCACAGCGAGCTCAGCTCGCACAAGAAAAGTAACATATTAATAGAAAATTAGGAATCAAAAGCACCGACAAACACTGTATTATGTTAAATCATTTATAAAATAATTATAAAATATTAAGTAAGATAATTTCCAAGACTTCTTTAGTCAACTTAACAAAATTCATAAAATTGATTGTCGCGTACCTACACACATGTAAAAAGGATTCAAAAATTGAGCTCCTATGTGGATCAAGCTTATACATAATTCCTAGATATAGAATTAAAAATTATAAACAGATATAAGCCAATAACAATGATGATGACTTACCCTCTTATTCATAAAAACTAACACAACTCCATAGCACTGATTTAATTAAAATACTGTTTTGTCCTTCAACAAAGTACAAATTAAATTTGACAGAAAGTGACAACCTATCTCAAAGTTAAACAGCATTTAAAATCAGTGTAATATTTTAAATCAGTGTTGTGTTATAAATCAGTGTTTTGTTTTGAATCAGTGTTATGTTTTAAATCAGAGTTATGTTTTAAATCAGTTTTATGTTTTAAATTAGTGTTATGTTTTGAATTAGTGTTTTGTTTTAAATCAATGTTATATTTTAAATTAGTGTTGTGTTATATTATAAATCAGTATTTTGTTTTAAATCAATGTAATGTTTTAAATCAGTGTTATGTTTTAAATTAGTGTTGTTTTACATCAGTGTTATGTTTTAAATCGATGTTATATTTTAAATCAGTGTTATGGTTTAAATCAGTGTTATGTTTTAAATTAGTGTTCTATTTTAAATCAGTGTTATATTATAAATTAGTGTTATGTTTTAAATCAGTGTTGTTATAAATCAGTGTTATGTTTTTATGAATAAAAGAGCTTATACGATGATTAAATGGGGTAATACGTGAATTTTATTTATACAATGCTTATCGTAGACTACTGTAGAGATTTTTAAAAGTTATCTTATTCGCGACGCTTGGCATGCGAGTTGAGTACCCGAAGGATAAATGTATTTGTTTATAAACTTCATATGTGTGTATATAATTCTAACATAAATAACAGGCAGTGTTATGTTATTATTGGCCCTTATTATAAAATATTATCATAAGAGTAAATAACAAGCAGTTATAACAACATCATGTTTTGTGAAGAGAAAAATCGTTCGTCACGGGAAGTTTTCTATGGATAATCGCTACAAATATACACTTGTTTTTTATTTGTGCGTAAATCGAACTCTCAACACTTGAGATAAGAGGTCACTACTGAAACCACTAGTCATCTATCCAGTTGGGTCTCTTATAAGTTAACATCCGAATCAGGACGTGTCAACAAACATAAATCCTGAATTACAGATAGATTTGTATATTTACATCCGTGAAATTGCTATGAAGCGAGAAAGGGACGGAAGTATATATAACACTGTAGTAGTAGTTCTCTGCCTTGAATAGAGTAGTTTAATACGCCATCATAAACCATACATCAGCCTACAACTTGTTTAAGGATTTTCTAAACAGCTATCCACTATTCTTACTGAACACGTCGGTCAGGCGAACACTTGAATATATTACTTATATAAAAAACACAAATACGTTTCTACCGACATAGCATAAAAATTTAAAAAGTTAATCATAACCTTCACAATACACTTCTCTACACAAAGCATTAGTGAATAAATATTTTATTGTTAACAAGCGTATTTGCCTTACAGAACAACCCTAACGTATTAATTTGCGGAACTCTACGAGAATAATGTAATAATACCGCTGAATCACTCAACTAGCGTAAAAGAAGCTATAAATTAATTTGATTTAATAAATAATCAGCATAGGACGTTATCGCATTGTGAATACCATACATTCTGCCCAATTAACTAATTAGCTACTCATATTTAAATATAATTCATTTTATTCTTTTTAAAGCGACTAGTCATGTAGACTCGTCAACTACAGTCTAAAAATAACCGGCTATACGGTTGTTACACTCAGATATATTTTTTAAATTTTTATTCAAATAAATAATGCGGTATTTTGCAGGTAAAGAAGTATATAGTACTACAAAAATGAGATTCACTTTTAGTCTCAACACAATCTTATTATATTTTTGTTTAAATAAAATCAATTGTAATAGACATCATGGGCATATATTTTAAAGCAATGCTGAAATCAGTGTGCCTATGGAATATATCTTATAAATTGTCAATCCATTGGGACCTTATTAAGCGTAGTGGATCTCCAAGAAATGCAGCTATTCGTATCGCTATGTCCATGAGCGTCGGTTACGTTAAACAATAGCAACACTTACAATCAGCATTATAACTAACTTAATATGACAACAATAAAGCACAAATAATCAATCATGTTTATTTTTTATCTCTAGCAACACCTCATACAACCTATTTCTATACAGCTTGTGTCGATCTCTCTCATTTAAGAAATGTATTCGTATCTCTGATATGTGAAAGTTTTCACTATTTAAGTACGTATATTAATAATCGGCAATCATAATTATGATGAAAAGGACATATTTATGAATCATATTATATCCCATACCTATTGACTTTGTAGTTAATAACACATTTTTCACAAATTTATTGTTATATTCACTGTCACTTCCAAAGCTTTTTTGTGCTTTGTTGTTTGTAGTATTAAAACGATAACGACCTTCAATCAATAAAGATTTTTCAAATAGATACAATTTATAAAGCTATATTTTATAATCATTGCTTTTTAATACGACAATCAAACATTAAACTATTTCTGTTAACACAAATAAGGTTATATTTTAAAGCTTAATTATTATAATTAACATTCATATTATTCTCCCACTACAGAATTAACAAACTATAATTAAAAAAAACGATCTATAATCATAAGAGTATCCATAAGTTTTGATTTTCTACAAAGGTTTCATAAAAGACATGTGCGTTTTGGCATAGCACAGACATTAATATCACTATATAAAACAAAACGACAGAATTGTCTATGCGGTGGCAATGATACAAAACTTAGCAAGATTCACGATTCCTACTAACAAAAAATGAGGACACGATCGCAATTTTGCTTTAAATATGATTAGTCTAAGCCTGAATAATTCTATAGTTATTTACTTCAATATAATTCAACTTAAATCGAATTGGCAGCAAATCGATTCAATTCCCAAATACACAAATCGACTATCTGTGAATACGCGAAATATCTTCTTTGATAATAAGCGAATAGGGACACTTCACAATTAGAAACATTTCCACCTTAAACTTTCATAATAATTTAGACTTGCTAGAGGTGCTAATGATATTTTTTTTCACATAAACTTTATCGATTCTATGTAAGGACTATTAAACGTGCACTGGGGGTGGATCCTCTTGCACTTCGCCTACAACATGCTTGCCGATATCCCTGATGTCTTGGTGGTCGCCGTGCGCGGCAAGGTCAAAGTCTGACCCGGATAGTGAGGCGATGTGATTCCAATTTTGTTCTGTATCGGCTGTGTCACCTAAGGGTTTGATGATAAATATCAGTCGTGAATTAAGACCGGTTAATATACTGATAAAGAAGTGTTTATTTACCATCTTAATTATTTAATAAGTAAAAGTATTTTACAAATTTTTTGGACCAAAAGTTATGACCGTACACATTATTTTATCGCCATATACAGTCGTGGCCAACTAATTAGGGAGATTCAAGATAGTGAAGAGCTATAACCGGTTATGTACATATAAATATAAAACCCTATTGATTTCTCAGCACCTATTATTTGCATAATTTGGTCCGATTATTATGCTGTAAATGGCTGTAAATAAAAGATTAAATAAATAGATAAAAGTATTTAATATCAAAGGTAAAACATGTATTAAATTTTAAGGTACAATTCTGTAGCTGGACATTTAATTAAGGACAGTAAAGTATAATGAAAAATAGAGTTAAACAAAACTAATAATCTGCAGTATTATAATATCTTTAACAGCTCCATTTTATTACGTGTAAAATCAATACCCAGTAGCAAAACCTTTGTTAGTAATTACCGCTTGACACCGATGTGGCATAGACATTATCAGTTTCTGACATGTTTCGACAGGAATGTTTGCCCATGCCTCACAAAAAGCTTCATTAAGTTCATCTAAAGTTGTAGTACGATAAGTGGCAACTTTTTTCTTGATTTCGTGCCAAAGGTGCTCAATTTTGATTGAGGTCCGGGCTATTTGCTGGCCAATCTAGCACCGATACTGACTGATTGATAAGAAACGACTTGACTGAACGGGCGGTATGTTTCGGGTCGTTATCCTGCTGAAACATCCATATAATAGGGAGATGCTCCTCAGCATAGGGAAGCATAGTTTCTTCTAATATTGCCTTGTATTGATGTTGGTCTAAGTTACCCTGAACTTTCCTCACAGGTCCCACTCCACGTCCAGAAAATGAACCCCACATTTTAATGTTTTCACCGCCATGTTTCACCTGTTCTTTGTGAATCTTGGATTCATTTCCGCTTTTACAGGATGCCGTACATATTGCCTTCCATCTGAAGAAATCAAATTAACCTTGGTCTCGTCAGAGAATAATACATGTTGCCATTGGGCGTAGGTCCAATGTCCATATTTACGTGCAAACGCCAAACGAGCATTTCTATGTTCTTTCATTACAACGGTACTTTGCGAGCCACACTTCCGAACAACTCTGCTTCTACCAGACGTCGTCGAACGGTCCTCGCTGATACACTGGCTCTTTCGTCTGCCCCAAACACTTCGTGTTTTATTAAAAATAGAGCCTAGAAACGGATCTTTCTTAGCTAACCTGGCTGGTTATCATTCTATCTTCTTGCGGAGTTGTTTTTCTCGATCTTTTTGTTCTGGACAATTTTAAAGCTGTGTTATAGCACCTGAAATGTTGCACTGCATTGCATACCATAGTTTTTGAACAATTTAAATGTTGTGCTATCCTTCGGTATGACCAACCACGCTCGACAAACTTCATGATGATTTTTCGTAGTGTTAGATCGCAACTTTTATTCTTGCCTATTTTTCTTCAAAATAATTCTCAAAATTAAAAATTAAAAATCTGGATTGCCGCCAATACTACCACAAAACAATAAGAGAAGAAATAAAAAAGTATTAAGATTCAAATTCTGAAATTAGAACGCAATACCTCAGTGTCCCTAATTAAATGGCCAGCCAGCTTTGAACAAATAGCACTATGATAATCTATCAGCTATACTGTAAATAGGTTTAATGTTTAAGAAGCTGTTATTGTTTGTATAATCGGGCACATCAATGACTAATTATACTTACATGTAAAAGATATGGAATATTGTTAAGACTCGTTGGAAAATAAAAAATTAATTAACAATTTGGCTCAACTAGAGATTGTCCCTAATTAGTTGACCACGACTGTATATACTAAAAAACCCTAAAGGGTTTGCCTTTATGTTTGATTAAACACGCTATTTTGTAGAAGTACAATTGAAAGTAGAATAATTTAATTTAGATTTTTTTATATATATATTTAGCATTTGACATGCTTAGCCATATACATTAAACACAAAGTGGAAAATATGAAATCGAAAATAACAGTCACTTAATTTTCCAATTAAATTAGTTTACGTGGTCGGTATAAAGTATGTAAATACTTCCGACAGATGGCGCAGGCGTCACCCAGGACCTTAAGTATGAATGCGTTATTTATGAATAAAGAAAAAGAGATTTTTAGTAGGAGTGGGAATCGAACCCGCGTCTTTTCCAATCCGGGGAAGTGCTCTAAACCACTAAGCTATCCTACTGATCTTTCGATCATCCCAAATTCTTAATCACATTTGTCTTACGACCAACGCCATCTATCGGCAAGCATTACATGCATCCAATATAGTAAGTTTAATTTTGCAATTAAAATTCATACTATTTGATGGCGCCATTTTTTTAAACATTTTAGATCCATTTCTTTTAGCAATTGACATGATCCGCTACTTTTAAAGTACAAATTATTTGTGAATAAAGAAAAAGAGATTTTTAGTAGGAGCGGGAATCGAACCCGCATCTTTTCCAATACGGGGAAGTGCTCTAAACCACTAAGCTATCCTACTGATCTATCGATCATCCCAAATTCTCGAATTATCGAAATGTTTATGAATGTGTTATCGAAATTAGCAGTCAAGAGCAGTTGTCACGATTGCTGAATTGGCAAAGCATCTGGACGGTATCCCGGAGATGCAGGTTCAAATCCTGCTCGTAACTGTTATTTTTCACATTTTTCACTTTGTGTTTAATATAAACTAATTTATTTTCTATGACCAGAAAATTGAGAATTATCCAAAAAAATTATGGACTATCCAATATTCTGAGTTTATATATTTTCTCTTTAATATACGGATTTAAACCTCGGGGTACGCGTATGTGTATAAATAATTTTATAGGTCAAATCTCTATATGAACACTTCATTATCAATATATTAAGAAATGCTAGATAACATAGTTGTTTTGTTGTTGTTGTGTCAGTACATTCCAATGTTGATAAGCACACCATGCAATATCCAGTAGATATAAAGTGAATTACTTTAAATATTGCATACAGTGATTTAAAGTATGTGTCAGATTGAAATTGCAAGTTTTATTTGAATATGGTTGTCACTCAAAACGATCCGTAAGTCGTTCCACTTGACAACCAACGTCGTGGTGGTCGGGGCGTCACCGATGACGTCATTTTTTTCGCTCACGCCAAGGTCACAGTACCACATCTAAAGAATTGGGTCGAAGTGAGCCCTTAGAAAACTCCAAAACCGTTCCAAAAGTTAACGAATGAAGCACTTCCAAGCTGTAGAATCAACAAAAACCACCGTCGTGAGCGTAATCGTTGTAAGCGCCAAGTGTAACGCGCTGTATGAGAATGCTTCTTGAGAATGTTCTTTTGACATAATAAATTATACGAGTAAATGTGACCGTAAGTTTGTTTGTTACGCTTTCACGCGAAAACTACTCAACCGATCATCATGAAACTTTGTACACTCATTCTTGGAGTTATTAGAAGTAACATAGGATACTTTTTATTAAAAAAAAAAAATTTTTACGAAAGATAAAAAAATTGTTTGTTGTCAAGGGTTGCGTTATTTATTTTTATGAAATTCCTCGCGGACAAAGTCGCGGGTAACGGCTAGTATTTTTACAAAGTAAACATTCCAAAAATATTGTCCGACTAGATGACCCGGTGAACCTACAAGCTATTTTATCAGCGATTATCAATCCCAATCAATTTGCATCTTCTAAGGTTTGAATTTTGAAGATTATAATTCAAGTGAATTAGAAAGAATGACAGTAGCTGTCATTCTTTCTAATTCCCCTTATTTATAGGGTTCCCCTTTTTTTCTTTACGTTTAAACCATCCCTGTTTTAGAGCGAACAAAACACAAAAACAATTATTCAAATCGGTCAAGCCAGTTTTGAGTTTTAGCGAGACTAACGAACAGCAATTGATTTTTATTCTATAGATTGGAACGAAGTCATATATTTTATTTTAAACCGGTTTGATATTCAATCTGACACAGTAGTTCTCCATAAATGGCAGTTAGTGTGTTTGTTAATATTAGTCTATAATACAAATGCAGTTAAAACCTGTTTGTGTATGTCGTTATGATCCTACAAGCTGCAATAAGCCGCCTAAATACTCCATTATTAAGCTGTTGTTGTGTGTACTTTTTTATAGAAATAAATCCTCTTTTGTTATCTACGTGATATTGTTTGCATAAGCCGTTGTGTGCATCCCAAAATTATATAATTAAAGTGCATTCAATTTGCTTTGTAGAAATGCTTATTTTTTGTTTTTTCTTTGCCCAAATAGCCGCACCATTATATTTTGTGTTTAACCTAATATAATATTGACTGAAATGCTAGTGATGGTGTTCCATTTCATGAGGTATAAAACTACGAATATGAAATTATGCACTTTAATTATTTTGAGTTAGTATTAGTTGTGTTCTTCTCTACGGTTTTACGGTTTTTCAATTATCATAGCTAACTTATTTTAATACCAGTTGGATGCCTTATTTTTTTTTAAATAGTATATTAATGCACTGGTATAATAGTTTTCATTCCTTCTGCGTGTAGTAGTCGTGGAGTAGGTCTTTTTGGTAGGCGATGACTTGACTGTACCTCTGGAGTGGACAAGCCCATGAGCGGTGGTAACTAGTTACCATCAAATGCATCGCAGGCTTGTTTGCCACTATAGACAAAATTATCACTATAAACAGCCACACAAAGGTATTCATCGTTAGGGTTCAAGTATTTGTTCTTTAAAGAAATCGACCCGCAGATTTTGCACAGAAGCTAGTTAGCAAAAAAATCTGTGCTGTATTTAGATCCTATTATAGTACACCGTAAATCCGCAAAATCTTAATATATAGGTAAGTTATGTAAGTAACCAAAGTATTATTGGTGTCGCCAGGGAATTTCCAATGATTTTCACCTCATACCCCCTCTTGCCTTTCCCATACCTGGCTACACCAAAACAAGACATGCTGTTAAGTGATATTTGTAAAATAAATAACTCACACAGCGACGGATACCGGAGACGTACCTGTTCTGCTTATAAATACTTATAGTTCTTTAGTACAAAGCTAGCATCAATCGTAAATAGTAATTATTAGTTGGAAACGTGTTGAAGAACTTCAAAAGATTTATTTATATATTTTTATGAAGAAGTACAAACTTGAGTTTATTCCATAGGATAGTAAATTGATATAGCATACCAGCTTCACTTAACCAAGATAAACTAGCTTTGCCGTAAAAAAATCAAATGAACGTATTCACGGACGTGGTAAGTGTAGTGGATAAGGGGGAGTTTGTTTGATTCACAGAACACCCCAACAATATACATCCCAATATCACCATCATCGTGGAAGAAGAGTAGGAAGGTATGTTGCTTTTCTTGGATTACACCTTTTGAAGTTCTTTCTAACACAAGACTGCATTAAACGTGTATGATACAGATTGGTACTACAATAGTTCCCGCAGAGTAGCCAGTTGACGGGGCGTATGATGAGGATCTTCTTTAAAAGCTGGAAGCTAAGGGTTTGTCTTAAGCCAGTAATTTGGTAAGCATTTTATGTTATCAATTTCACACTACATCATATTATATATTTTTACAAATTTATATTTTTAGAAAAGCATGAATATTGTTATATTCTAATTTTTGGAATTGTCGACACTTCAGGTAACGTTAGCAAAACCCTCAATGAAACTTAACCAATACAATAATATTATATTAATAATATTATATTATTATAATAATATTACCATAGTAAGCGAATTCCATTCCCACTAATAATCAATGTTTTTTTTAATACATACACATACTAAAAAGTGTACATTTCAAACAAATTTCCATATCATTACGTATGCAAAACATTTAATCTAATGGAAAAGCGATCCCATTCTGCAAATTAACTCATTTTTGATAAATCACATGTCATTTATTACCATAGGGTATCAAACACACAAAACACAGTCCATACGGGTGTAGTTCACTGGCAAATAAAAAATTCTAATATTTTCATAATAAACAAAAAGCAATGTGTTTGGAAGAGCGACAATTCTTCTATGTTATAGTCTAACATCCACAAGTCAATCATATTGATATATTAAGATTAGAAAATTTAAACATTTATCTGTACAATAATTTTACGTGATAACGTCATATATGTCGATAGATGCGTCACGAGCCGAACGCTTAGGCCGATCATGCCTCTCTATCACTTGTTCCACGCTCTCGCTTGGACGCTCGGCTCAGGCGTAACGTGACAATAAGTCATGCTTTTTCGTGCGTGCAGCCGACGTTCCTCAATTTATAAGACGTCATCACGTTAAAATTCAGGACACTGGAGTTCACTAACCAGGCACACCAGGAGGCATCGTTGACGCAGCGCCAACCTCCATGGAATATCCCTATGAGATTGAGATGCGGGATGTTATAGAAGAGATGAGAACGGGGCTTACTGTGGCACTCACCAAGAGTAATGAATCTTACCTGAATGTCTACCGTTGTTATATATCATATGATACTTTCCGATCGAGATGTCAATTCATAATGGAACCAGCAATGTTGTGCCAGTTAAACTACATTTGCGAACAGTTACATTTGCAAATTCCAGTGAACTACCCCCGCTATTAGTAAAGAAACAAAGATAAGAAAGCTCGTGCGCGTACCGTAACCTCTACACGGAGCTATATGGAGGTGGGGTGACCTTCAGCGCGCGTGGAGCGTGCGCGCGTCTCGTCCAGTATAAACGTGTTGATGACGTACGCCTCGCGCCGGATACGGTCGCGCAGCTCACCCGACATGTCCGGGATGGCCCAGCGGACGATTATCATCACCAGCGCCACCACGTTCTGGTCATAATATTTTCTTTTTTTATTCACAGTCAGTACTCCCGGCGTCTTTTTATCTATTTTGCTATTGTGAATGTATACGCATTATGATGGACGTGTACGGGGATGGAGCACGCCCACTTGCACGTTTCGTTCCTACAGCGTGCGCCCACGCAACTGATAATTTTAATATACTTTATGGTAGTATTACAATACGTCTACGTTCACATTAGCCGAAAAGGTTGGCGCGTAATGTACTTGATAACAATTCCCCTGGCACATTGCATCAATTTGTTCTAGAATTTCTCCTATCAAATCAGAACAAAATTGCATTTAATAAGCTAGGCTTTTTCAGATGAATTATAACTAACCCACTGTCAAAACACCCCATCATGTAATGCATGAGGATTAAAAACTTATTATCTTAATCACTTTAACGACACCCAACATGACTTCAAATGAGATTTTGAAATAAAAATTTAACTATCACAGTCAATAATAGGCAATTTCCTCTCTAAATGATGCGAAATCAAAACATAGACAAAAGCCGGTGTTGTTTATGAAATTCAGATGCAGTTACGTTCTAGCCTGGAGTATTAACCCCATTTCGTTGCAAAAGAAATTCAAAGATATTAAAAAAACTTACCTCGAACACAACAATGAACGCAAGTCGCGCACCCATTATGTGCCAATACCAGTTGGAGTGCTGATAATTGTCGTCGCTATAGTACCAGTAGCCGGGGAAACTAAAAACAACATACAAAATTACGATCAAGAAAGACAATTACGACAATGAGGGAACACTTATCCCATGATGAGCAACGACTTGTCTCACTCACGTGGCCCTGATGTTGCTAAAGTCCATGAGCGACAGTTACCACTTATTATAATTATGCGCAAATAAGCTGCCATAGTCGTTTATAAGAAAAAAACGAAAGCATAAAACTGAATCGAATTTCATTCAATACCATGTATTATATTGTACGATTTTTAATTGACTGGAGTAAACTGACAATTACTGTATTACCAGTTTTTGATAAAAGAAAAATAGTGAAGAGACATAGTTGTAGTAGATCAATAGTTTTAAGTTCGATATTCACCTGCAAAATGTCTCATTATACGTAGATTTAGGTGGATTCTTGAGTACAGTGACGTTGAAATCTGCGAGGGTATGGTTAGTGTAATTATGAAGAGTTCCATTGCCAGCTGTCGCCTGATACACTAATCTCGGGATGAAATCGGATGTAAAAGCTATTATGAAGCCCTGTGGGAAAAAAATAATAATAAAGGGCGTCGCCCGAGACGTTAAGTATTAATGTGTTATCGAAATTAGCAGTCAGGAGCAATTGTCACAATGCTTGAATTGGCAAAGCATCTGGACGGTATCCAGGAGATACAGGTTCAAATCCTACTCCTGACTGTTATTTTCGATTTCACATTTTCACACTTTGTGTTGAAGAAATTAATAATAGTCTAACCAAGTATTTCTCATATTGAACTATCAAATTTGAATCAATATCTAACAACAAACTTGCTTTTCAATGAAGCATTGGTGAAAACTGAAAAATGCCACTTATATGTCTATGTAGTATATAAAATGTACAAAAAAATTATGTTTGTGGCAAAATTATAAAAAAAAAATATGTTCGAGAAAGTGGTTAATAGATAAAAAAATTTTTCTTCTGTTGGTAGTTTTGGAGTAAACAAGCAAAATTTTGGCTCTGTAATTAAATTTGAAATTAAAATACTAACAAGTAATTAAATAATTATCCTAATGTTACAATAACTTAACCAAGGCTTAATACCTGCCAGAGTGTTATTATCTCCTCTATTAAAATAACTACTTGCATATTGAACTGTTTTCAAAACTATACCAGCAACTATCATGGAGTCACTACAGATTTCACTGAGCAATTTAAGTGATATGTTCCATAAACGGATGGCTAGCTTCGAGGCAGAACTACCTAAAGCACAAGGAAGAACTTCCATGGTGTTTGTCAGCAGATTATAAAATAAAATACCTATAATAGATATTATATATAAATACCTATAAAACTAAAAATAAACTTAAAAAGCGTTTCTATTTTATTTGTGCAACTAATAATTAATTACCACCTGCCAGTTGTCCAGTTATTAATTAGGTAATAAACTAACTTGTTAGAACTTTAAATTTAACAACTAAACTTAAAAACATCATAGAAAAACAACGTCCGGTGAAATTATAACTAAAAATAGTAAAATAATAATAAAGTAAAAGAAGAAAAAAAATAGTATGGCTCAAAAGCCCTGTGTGCAGTTACAAAATTGTGACAACTTCAATGAATGTTGCTGCTTGCTGTCGTTGCTGATAGCACTGTCAAGTGTCATTGACATTGAATTGATATATCAGTGAACAACATAAATAATTATTTAAACTAGGTATAGTATAAACAAATGTTAGTTTTGAGAATAGTTGTGATACCTACAAAATTTAATATAAGTACCCCCTGAAAGTGAACACAGTGTAACGGAAGGTATTACAATGTTTATAAACAAGTATAAAAACTTAGCTACCCGGACTATGTAAAAGAAAAACTAAGAAGAAAAAGGTTACTTCTTTTGAGCAATGATCCTTTTGGACTTCGAAGCTGGCTTTGCCGTCGCAATAGGCTTCTCTGTACCTGCTTGTTTAATTTTATTTAACTCGCTGAGACTAGAAATGCGATGCCGTACGCCGTCCGTTGTAATAACATGTACGACACCCCATCTGGTCCAGCATTGAGACACACCAAATTTTTGACGCGCTGTCATAAATATCTCATGACGCTGTTTGGTCAAAAATTCTGATACCGTAATTCCCGAGCCTTTAAATTTTGTTTTGGCACGCCATAGGCTATCTCTGATAGCAATTGACTGTAATTTTATTACTATAGGCCTTGGCTTAATATCAGATGCAGATTGCCCCATTCTGTGACAGCGTATGATGGCAACAGTTGAAAAGTCAGGAATTTTGAGATGCTGTTGTACAACTTTGACTACTACGGCTGAAGAGTCTTCCTTATCTTCCTCGGATATGCCATGCAGCAACAACATTTTTCTACGGCTCCTCATCTCTATTGAATCAACACTACGTGTAATCAAGTCAAGTTGTTGCTGGAATTGTGTCATCAGCTCCATAACAAGCGTCTTAAAGGAGTTATTACATTTATTAAATCTAATGTCTAATAGCGATAATGATAGTGATAATGGCAGTTATTATTCGGCTCATAGCGTAAGTTCCAATCACAGTTTCATTAGTGTGCCGTCTCTGTCCGACAGTATTACATGCCAATATGCTGATGTCCCTAAGCATTTTAATGTCGTTCATATCAATGCCCAAAGTGTTCCGGCACATTTCTCAGATATGCTGGCAAATTTTGAAATTTTTTTTCATTAGAAACGATCGTGCCGTTCGATCTGGAGGTGGTGTTGCCATTTATTTAAGATCATATATTAAATACAGGATCATACACCAATCTCCGCAACCTCCGCCCACGAACACTGGTGAGCACCTATTTATTGAGCTTGAACTCAATTATACCAAACTCCTACTCGGCGTATATTATTGTCCCTCTTTACGTATAGATTTCTTCTCCTCTTTCGAAACCTTACTGGTAGATCTATTGCCGTCTTACAGTCACTCTATAATAATGGTCGATTTTAACACCTGCCTATTAAAAAATGATTCCCGTTCCAAATCACTCTTTTCTCTAACTGAATCCTGTAACCTGTCTATTCTTCCTCTTAATGCCACACATCACTTTCCTAACTCTAACCCTTCTCTTCTTGATCTAATGATGGTATCTTCAAGAGAGCGCGTCACTAGGTATGGCCAATGCCCAGCTGATGCGTTCTCCTACCATGATTTACTCTTTCTTTCTTACAAGCTTCGGCCACCCAAGTCTAAACCTAAAGTCCTAATGCAGCGTAATTTTTGTGACATAAATCTCAGCAATCTGCGTGAAGATGCAAACGGTATCGACTGGACAGCGCTTATTAGTTCGAGATCGATAGATGACAAAATAAAAATATTTACAGATAATCTCGTCAAACTTTATGAAAAACATGCACCGATCCGTCCAGTCAAAATTAAACATCCGCCTGCACCATGGCTCACTACTAGCATCAAACACTTGATTTCGCAAAAGGCTGCAGCTAAATTTAAATACAAAATTAAGCCTAATGAGTCAAATTTAAAGAAGTACGTTGCCATTAGATATAACTGCATTAAGGTGTGTAGGGATGCTCAACGCCAGCATATTCATAACTCGGTTCAAAACGGAGACTCGGCAAAAGTCTGGAAATTTCTCAAAACATTGGGAGTTGGAAAATCACGACAAGAAATAAATCCTAGTGACATCAATATTGATTTACTTAACCTACATTTCTCTGCTTCATCCAAATTTGATAGGACTACCAAATCTGATACAATTAATCGTCTTTCATCATTTCCTACTCCCAGTTTTCCACCGTTTGTTTTTAATCTTTTCACTGCTTGTGGTGTTAAGAAGAGCATAATGTCGATCACCTCCAATGTAGTTGGATCCGACTGTGTCAGCCGTAATATGATCCTTCCTATTGTCGATAAAATCCTTCCAATCCTCTGTCACGTCCTGATTTTTTCTCTATCCAGCGGGGTCTTTCCATCTATGTGGAAAAATGCTCAAATCACTCCTTTGCCAAAAAAGCATAATCCCACAGCGTTTTCCGATTATCGTCCCATATCTATATTGCCTTTCCTCTCCAAAGTCCTTGAACGTCTCGTCCACAGTCAATTAAGTACTTTCCTTACCAAAAATAATCTCCTTAACCCATTACAATCCGGATTCCGTCCCGGTCATAGTACCACCACAGCCCTAATCAATATTACGGACGACATCAGATCCGGTATGGAGTGTGGTAAGTTGACTGTACTAGCTCTGCTAGACTTCAGCAATGCATTCAATATGGTAGATTCTGAGATATTACTCTCTCTACTTGGCTCTCTTAACATATCTCCAACGGTAATAGATTGGTTTCGCAGTTACCTGTGTGGCCGCTGACAATGTATTCGCATTGAAAATACTTATTCCTCCTGGTGTAATACGTCAGTCGGTGTGCCCCAGAGTGGCGTTTTATCCCCTCTACTTTTCGCAATTTTTATTAATTCCATCTCTAATAACCTGTCTTCTTCCTACCATCTTTATGCAGACGACCTTCAAATTTATTTGCAGTCTCCGTTATCATGACTGTCAGAAACTATGAAGTCACTTAATGACGAGCTCAATAAAATTAGTGCATGGAGTAAATGTTATGGTCTGACTGTTAATCCGTCTAAGACACAAGTGACTATTGTAGGTAGTTCTAGACTGATCGCAAGAATTGATTGGACACAGTTGCCTCTGGTCGTTTTTGAAGACACCTTCATCGTATTTATGTTATTTTGATGTATTGTAATATAATACGTACGTTGTTATGGCTATATGTATGTATATATTTAAAATATTTGTATGTAGTGTATTTTGTATGTATATATGTATTTAATATCTATATATGTAGGTATGTTACACCAATTACTACCTCTCTCTCTCAATCGTCTCCATCCAAAGGTTGCCTGGTAGAAATTACTTTTAGTAATAAGGCCGCCCATTGTACCACATAATATAAGATATTTGTTTCTGTACTTCTTTGTCTACTTTAATAATGGTGTATAATAAAGTATATAATAAATAAATAATAAGGACTGGATTCCATCCATCCATCCATCCATCAGCCTTTTAACGTCCACTGCTGGACATAGGCCTCCCCAAGAATGGGGGATAGTGCCGTAATCACCACGCTTGGCAGGCGAGTTGGCGATCGCAGTGGATGTTGTTAATACTCGAGGGAGTGCTGCTGCCCATTCCCCCGGCATTCCCTCAGTCGGCTCTTACGACTCCCATGGGTGGAGAGGGGTGGGAGAATTCTAAAGCCGGCCCCACACGGCACACGGCACGACTGGATTATTTAACTATAATAAACATTTTAAACAGTAAGCTATCGAAGATTCCACACATGTAATCGAGCTGTTTCACATTCTCAACGTTCATAGGAAGAACAGCTTCTCGTATAGTGATAGTTTATAGTCTAAAACATTTCTCAAGATTTTTTTTAAAAGGTTCTAACCCCAATCATAGCGGTATTTACTTATTTTTACAATATATTATATACTCACGTTAGTAATAATGCTGAGTTTGCCTATAGAGTCGAGTATGCGGTACCACACGCCGATGTCGTTGACCCGCTGCGGCACGGGGCGGCGGTAGCACGTGAGGAACTTCTTTGCGTCCAGTCTCATCTCCAGCACGTTGTTGACGAGTGCGAAGAACGGCGCCAGGGGGAAAGCGGCAACGAATATCGTCACGAATCCGTATTGAAGCACTTAAACCAAATAATTATTTTTTTTGACCCATTACCTTAAATCGCTAATTTTATTTCATACATCAAGCCTTTTGTCGTTAACTACTTTACATAGATCTTCGAACCTTCCTTCACCACAACGAGCGGTTATGTTCAGCTTGTCTCCTTATGTTACTAAACTTATTAGCCCCAATTAATAGAAAGTCGATTGCCGGTTACTGGACACCATTCATTCATATTTTAACATGACACAAGTTTTAAACCCAAGGCCCTCACGGT
This sequence comes from Leucoma salicis, assembly GCA_948253155.1. Classification (NCBI taxonomy): domain Eukaryota; kingdom Metazoa; phylum Arthropoda; class Insecta; order Lepidoptera; family Erebidae; genus Leucoma; species Leucoma salicis. The sequence goes on along the minus strand of OX411805.1, from coordinate 5,331,452 downwards.
TATAAGTTACATCCTTTTCTTTTTTTAAGGCGGAAAAATGTTCCTAACCGCACACCCCGTTGTTCGAGGCAACAAACAGGATATTGTGGGGTCCTCACCCACTAAATAAACCCGTCGTGTGCCGTCTCTCTGCCTGTACTGTCGGACCACCGGAATCGTGTGACATTACTTCAGTTGCAGCCCTACTAGTATAATATAGATAAGAAATAGTTTTATAAATAAGAAGATTCTCTATTCTCTTGCATAATTCATCCGACTGATATGCTTATTGTTTTTGTTTTTTTTAAGGATTTACTAGCTGGTCCATAGAATGTAAAATGTGATGATAATGGATTCCGGAGATAATTTGAAGCCGGTTATTTTACGTTATATTACTTTATATATTTTCTTCTGTTTCGCTTTCACAGCCGACATTTAGACAGTTGAGTTGACTATAATATCTGACTGCCTAAATAAATACTCATTATATAAAAAATGTTGTGAATAATATTTTTGGTCTCATTGTTTTATAAATACTTTGTTGTATATCAAACTACTGTATTAATATCTAGTGTAAAATTTAAATTTTTATTATTAACATTACTTACCCATTTCTAAATATTCAGGAAACAATCCCATATTACCGAAGTCAACCAACTTGAAGTCCTTCACCCATTGCAGAGGACTTTTTATTCTATGAAAAAAAAACCCAGTGTTAGTGTGCTAAAAACTAACAATATCTGACTTATTATTGTTGCAATCATTTTACTATTTTTTATTGTTGCAATAATTTTACCATTTTTTATAGTACAAAAGTATTAAATAGTATATCATTACACTCATTGTTACAGTTGGTAAGCAGCTGTTCACTCTAATTCAAACGTCAAGGTTAATGATGGAACTGGATTAATATAAAACGCATATAAACAGGTTTTTTTTTTATCTTCGAAACATTGGTGGTAGAGTTTGGGTACCAAGTGGGAATACTCACTTGTTATAGGCCCCGAGCCAATCGGTTTGGCCTCTCAGTGTGTATTGGTTGTGGCGAGAGATAGCCGTTTATTCTTTCATTTTACATCCGTGACAGTACATTTATATAGTTGTCTATGAGACACAACCCTCAACACAAGTCGGTACTTCAACAATTAGGCCATAGGTAGTTTTATAATGCTTACTGCTTTTTCCTGCCGATAGTTCGTATGACGTACCACCACTTGAGAAGATACGGCATCATCATCTCCACAATGGTGTTTATAAACTGCTTGCCAATCATGATGATGGCCAGCTGGATGGATAACTCGAGCAGACATCCACCGGGAGCACACTGTTACAAGGCCATTCATTATATAGTCTATTTTAAACCAATCTAAATATGCGTGTCATTTTCACACAAATTTTAACTTTAAAAAATTGTAATCGATAGTTTTTTTTAAATCTACATAATTATTAAATATTTTCAATTTTTATTTTCTTTCCTTTTTCCCCCGTATGTGAACCCCATTTTATATAAAATGTACTTGTACTCAACAATCAGAATTCAGAACCAAATAAGAGATTGATATCTCTAACGCCAATAAAGTATTGATTAATGTTTCTTTGTCACTTCTAGAAATGATATAGCGTAGCCTCCTTTTGCTGGCAACTGGGCATGATCAATAGCTATTTAAATTGTCTCCAAAAAGTTGCATTACAAGCTATGGCGTGCTTAACTAAGATCTTATAGAGTACTAGCTGACCCGGCAAACTTCGTACCGCCATATATTTTTTCATGAATTGCAATTATAAATTGAGATATAAAGTATCCTATCTCTTAAGTTGGAACAAAACACACATTGTAAAAAAAGAAAAGTTAAAATCGGTTCAGTAGTTTCGGAGTTCATCCCGGACAAACATCGTGACACTGGAATTATATATAATAGATAGAGGACACGGTAAAGAGTGCGAGTAGCCACAAGGGCACTGGAAAAGGCCTGAAGGCCAATAAGGTAATTCCAGTAACCTATTCCTGCTGTCAATGTTATTCAACACAACTGCCTATTACTTAACCTATAAATATGCCTTTATTTAGTGTATACCTGAAGGCATCTTAGAACAATTACTTTAAGGAAGTACTATAGTGATTACACTTACCTCCTCTTGTCTATGTCCAAAGAACTTAACGTAGGCCCCAGGCCTGCCCACAAATTTGCCTTTAAAGAAGGCTATGTAAAATATCGACGCGTAGTAATTGACGAACTGCAGTAGGTATATCTTTAGTGTGAGAGAGTCGTCGAATTCCGTCTGCGTACGAAGTAGCTCTTTCTCCGTCAACCATTCGGCAAGATATTGGTATATCTGGAAATATTATTTAATGAGTCGATAGTATTTACCATACTTTGACCACATACGTTTTTATTGCCCGTGTCTGACGAGCTACCGGTATACCTGATAGTAAATGGTAACTGCCGCTCATAGCCTCAGCAATACCAGGCAGAGGCACAACTAAATTGCGCGCCAGTGTGGTTTAATGAAAAAAAAATTGTTAAATTCTTGAAGAAAGGGTAACATGTTAAAATTATACAACATTTATTGAGTCAGCGCGGTGCTCCAAACGCTTGCACCTTTTTGTCGGCGATATGATTTCGTCTGTACCTTTATACGTACTATCGTTAAAAGCCCGGAAGATCGGTCGTCGCTCACAAACAAAAAAAAACCATATGTGTGCAATTTACACACTGCAGAAGTGAAACTTCTGAAAAGCAGCCTACGAGAGTTTGAGATGGATATAGAGTATCGAGTATCAGGAGTATTAGGATAAATGTAAGGTTTATTATTTTTTACCAAGCTAAAAATGAACACATTAATTAAATTTAATGGAGCATTAAAATTCATTTAAATTTTGTTTTCTGCAACGATATAATGGATTCCGTAGGAATTCATGGGACAACTTTGGTAAAATAGAGATATTAGTTTATTATTGAAATCATATTACTTTTTTCAAACTTAATATTATGTACACCGTGGTCATATGGTTTAAGTATTATCACGCAAGCCAGAGACCGAGGTTTCAAATCAACTACCAAGGAAAACGTTTGTGATAAAAAAAATATTTCAAAGTTAAAATAACTTTAATGTACTTTTCTGCAACTGACTGTTAATCCTATACATTTATGTGTTTGTTTCTTTATTATGACGCATTTTCGTTTCATCTAGTTTCAAATCACAACGATTCTAAAGAAGTATTCACTTCAAAAATGAACAATTATTTAGATAATACGTGGAAATTCGATAAAGAATGTTCGAGTAAAATGACACAAAAATATAGTATTGTCCTTACATAATTGAACATACAAATGAAGACCAAGTTGATGCAGGCGGCGGTGGCGGTGGTGAACATGATGGGGTTGTAGGTGATGAGCACGTTTTCGTTCTCCCGCAGCAGGCTGGCGCCCAGAAGCGACATGCGGTACACCACCACGCCCAGCACCGTGGCCAGCGCCAGCAGCACCAGCAGCGCCACCAGGCTGAACGACATCAGCGTCGCCGGCAGCCGCATGCGCCAGAACGGCACCATCGGCTCGCGCTCGCCCGTCACCACGTTCAGCTGACGACGGATACATTTTTTTAATATTGTTTCACTTACTTGTACGTATCTACACACATACACCATGTACAGTAGCATAGGGTCCATTCAACAAATACGTTGCCGAACAAGGGTGAAGGTTATCACATTGTATAATAAAATGTGACAAGCAGACACGACGAGGGTCCAATGAAAGGTGATTTTCAACTATTTACAATTTTTTTAATCGGTAAAGGTGTCCAATAAAAGTAAAAGCAAAGGAGTTTTGAGTCATCACGTTATATTTGGTGGAGGGCAGTGGCGAAGGGTCCCTAAAAGCCGATTCTCATCAGCTTGCCCTTGCAGAGCTGACTAATATATATAAAGGCATCCTTTAAAGCTCATATTATTTGATCAATCAACCAAACATTAAATTATAGCAAACATCTTGGCTAAAATAATAGCAATTCACAAGTTACATAATCATTCAGTATTAAAAGTAGGTATGAAAGATAGTATTGGTCTAACGATTCCAAACGGAACTCTCCGATGATTCAGGCATGTGAAAAGAATGCCGGACGAGCGACTGGTTAAGAAGATATACAATGCGAAAGTGGAAAGATGTAGGTGCAGGGGGAGACCACAACGTCACCTACCTAGACCAAACCAGTCATGTATTGAAGAAAGGTGGAGTCAAGAGTCTACTGTCTAGGAAACCGGCGAGCGGGTAAAGTTACGCGTGTTTTTGAAGTTATACTTCTATGGCGCGTTAGGGAAAAAATATGATGAGAGCAAATTTTTACGATTCGGGCGCGCACCATCACGAAAAACCGACACCCTGAAGTTAGCTATAGTCAAAATTTTAGTATTTTTGTGATATTTAAATAAATTTTATATAACTAGATAATGCGTTATAATAAAACTATCAATGTATTAAATACCTTTTTTCTATTGTTAGTGTCGTTTTTTCTACAAACGTAGAATAAGGCGAAAGATAAAATTTTTGAAAAGATTTTTATCTTGTTACGCCAAAGAAGTACAACTTCTAACGCGTGTACATATGCACACACAACTATTTTTTTTATCTGCTTCCCTTCTGATATATATATCTACCCTCCACCACTGGTGGAGAGTCGCAAAATGTGACGAAGCGTGACGATATGTGGGAGGGGTTCCAGAAAAGAAGGAATAAGCGTGACATAATTTTTTAATGGCCCAATTGACTGAAAAGTAGAAAATTTTATTATTCGCGTACCTGTGTTCTTTTAACATGCGCTAATCTGGCAAGGTACTGTGGCCTGGGATGCTCCTCGTACACGTCAAAGCCGGTTAAATCCCAGCGGTGCGTCATTTCGGCCGAGTACCGCTTCCACAGCTCCAAGAAACATGCGGCTGTTAGACAAATTGTATTTTGTTTAGAACTAGCCTGAGGCAGAACCGCTAGTTTTTAGGTTATATTTTACATTCCCTATATAGTAGCGAGATATAACGTATACCAGTCTTTAACTCTAATCAAGAGAAAAAACAAAAACAAAAAGTTACAACTATATCCAATTTTTTTTTTATTGCTTATGATGACAGACGATCCACGGCCCATCTGATGGTAAGTGGTAACCATCGCTCATGGACTCAAATATACCGAGTATAGTCAAACCGCTGCGTACCATTTCATTTCTCAGATGTGAAATGATTCTGCTACAGCCAAAACACACTGACGTGCTTCATGACCGGTCACACAAGAGACGGTGATACCAACCCGTTCGGGCCCGATAGCAAGTGAGTACTCTCACTTAGTACCCAGCCCTACCACTAGTAATGCAATGGGTGATAATTGTTTACTTCCCTTAGTCGCCTTATACGACACCCGCGGGAAAGGGTGTGGTGGTGACACTTGTATTCTTAGTCCGTCACCACACGGTGTTTAGTAATCTTTATGTTATGTGCGAACAAACAAACAGACCTAAACCCCCTCCTTATTATCATTTCTTTCCACCTCCTACCACTTTTTTGGAATTTCCCCTGCCTGGCAGTCTGGTTACGTAAACGCTGCCAATAGTGGTTTAGTGCATGTAAATGCTTCCGATAGATGGCGTTGGTCGTAAAGACAAATGTGATAAGGAGATTGGGATGATCGAAAGATCTGTACTGTAGCTCAGTGGCTTAGAGCACATCCCCGGATTGGAAAAGGCGCGGGTTCGATTCCCGCTAGTATAAAAAATCTCTTTTTCCTTAATCACAAATAATTTGTACTTTAAAAAGCGGCGGAGTATGTCAAATGCTAAAAAATATATCAAAAAGACAAGTAATTTCGATAATTTAAAAAAAATAGAGGTCTGTGCCGGTTCCTCTCGATCCCTGACTGGGCATCGAACTTGATTGTCTTTGCAGTCCTTGGTTTTACTAGATTTATTACTATGGCATAATAAGCCAAACAGTCCCAATATGGGGCTAAAGATTATACTCACCCCAGAAGCTCATGAATATAGCGAAGAACACAGTGGTCGGGTTGTCGAAGAGGTACGTGATCCGAGACTGCAGACACGTGGCGCTCAGGTCCCAGTAATCGCAGAAGTAGTCGCATTGCGGGCACATCTTTATAGAGGATTTGTAGTTGCACACTTCTTCACTATGGTAGAGAAAGACATACTTATTAATATGAGGTTCTAGTGGTGGAGCCTTGCTTATCGCAGCTTGAATGGGCAATCTCGACCCGGCAAGTACCATCATCTCACAAAAGATCAGATCTATAAAGTAAACGTTATTAAATCGCATTATACTAATTTTCAATCACAGTTCAAGTCAGCCGCCTTAGAATGTGAATCACAAGATCGTATCGACATCGTACAGTCTCATTGTGATTGGTAAAGACGCGTGGTCTGGAAATAATCCTTTCAGCCAATCACGGTGTTCGCTCAACCAATCACAATGAAACGATTCGATGTCGATACGATTTTGTGTGTTACGTTTTTAACCCAAGGAGAGACTTCTGTATACATAGTGTATGTAGTAAGTCTTGTATTTGTATTAAAATATTCACACCTCGGCGTGTTGGAGTACACAGTAGCGGCGGAGTATATGACGCAGATGAGCCCCACTATCGACGCGGGTATCAACATGTGCGTGTAGAAGCCCAGCCATGCGAAGTACAATCCTGAAATGTATAACAATATTACAAAATCTGCTTTGAAGTCCTAATAGTATAAAGCTGCCATTCGTGATTAAAGCCACTATTCGGTATCGATAACACTCAAATATTTGTACTGGGCAGACAATTTTATGGAATATGGAACGCTAATTTATATACGTTATTGTGTAGACATTATTATATTATTATTATGCATATGACTTAGCGTTACCTAGCTCAGAGATATAAGTACTTAAAAACTATTTCATGCATTTGAAACAAATTGTTCAATTATAAAAATAATCTAGGAACTAACGATTGTAGATTCGGTAAAAATTTTAATAATCTATGTTTAGTAAATGGTTTAATCCACTCGTGTCCCTATTTAGATTTTTAAAAGATGATAAAAAAATATTTATACCTATTTTAACACCGAAGTAGTCTTTAACGTAGTCAAGTGGTTGATATTTGAGGCATTTGGAAACGGCCGCCCACTCAGTGTATAGAAGGTGTCTCATCGAGCCCGGAGTCTTGAGATCGCCCTGTAAACATTCCATGTATCTATACTATTATAAAGCTGTAACAGAGCTGTATCTGTACATTTAAGATATTTGAGAAAAAATTACTGTAATAGGCTATACAGGCGTGTCTAAACACAAAACAATTTTTTTTAGAATTTTTGTCTGTTTATCTGTTTGTTTGTTCGCGCATCACACAAAAACTACTGAACGGATTTTGATGCAACTTTTTTTATTTGAAAGGCCTTGATTAGACTTAAAAACTGGTATACATTTTATCCCGCTATTATATCGGGAACCTGAGATATAACCGAAAAACTAGCTTTTGGCTGCGGCGAAGCCTCTGGCAAAGTCTAGTATTAAAATATTTGTATAAATTCTGTATTGTCTAACATCCCACTGCGAATGCCATTTATATAGATAATCATTAATAAATGAATACGTTTCTGGCGAGTTAAAATGTGGTCCAAAAACTTTCAATAATATTTTTATGAATTATTTTTTCTAAGCAATTTGTTATAATTTAAAAATTAATTATAATTTATTTTAACGACAAAGAATTTAAAATGTTTGATTTGTCATTTCTCATTTGGCCATAATTTCTTTTAGAACATTTTCGTAAGAAAAGGTTGACAATAGGGACGATGGTGGATACATACATCGTGTAAAGGGTATGCAGCGCTGTAAGTACAATTAGAGATCAGTCTTGCGATGCCGAACGCGAAGTCATCCTTCGTGTCGGTGAACTTTTTCCTGTCCAGAATGAACTGGACGATTCGAGAGCGGATAGACGGGGTCCAGAAACATTCTGCTGTCGTATCGAACCTGTAGCAAAGAACACATACATCACAATAACCATTTACTAGATGACAAAGTAGGCTTAAGAGTCATCAATTCATAGTATGTTAGCGCTCTATAATTACGGCTGGTAATGATTATATACTGCTTTTAGAATTACGACACGAGTTCAGTGAAAATCAAATGTTTATTAGAAGGAAATCATACTTGGCTCAAGCAAATTGACCTTGTAATGCGGTAACTTAGCATGGGTGTGTTTATTACAATCCTGTAACTTAGCAACGATTCGTTTATTTTTAATGAAAATGTTTTCTTTTTCGAAACCATTACATTTAAGATATTTTCTTATTAAGTACAAATTATTTGTAAATAAGGAAAAAGAGATTTTTTGTACAAGCGGGAATTGAACCCGCGTCTTTTCCAATCCGGGGAAGTGCTCTAAGCCACTAAACTATCGTAGAGATCTTTCGATCATCCCAATCTCCTTATCAAATTTGTCTTTACGACTAACGCCATCTATCGGAATGCATTTACATGCATTAAACCAATATATTGTATTTTCTTATTCTTTAAGATTAGAGATAAAAAGAAAACATAGCATCACGCCTATATTCCCCGAAGTCGTAGGCAGACGTGTATAACACACCCAAGGTTCGCCAGCTATGTTTAAGCCCCACATAATACCGTTTTGTTTTGTTAAGGCGGGAAAAAATGTTCCTAACCGCACACCCGGTCGTTCGGGGCAACGAACAGGGTAGTGTGGGGCCTTCACCCACTAAAGAAACCCGTCGTGTGCCGTCTCTCCGCCTTTATTGGCGGGCCATTGGAACTATGTTACATTCCTTCGGTGGTTCCCACGTAATACGTTGGGGGCGAGCTTATTGCGGTCTACCGGGCACATTTCCAGAGAGAAAAAGAAACTTCAAAATGACATATCAAACATAATTTTGAAACAGTATTAAGCGAGATATATTAATAACCGGAAGGGAGGATTTATGTTGATGGATTTATACCGTATCAAAGTTATAGACACAAACCTTTTGAGAAATAAGATATAGAGATCTTTAGATTTAAACACACCTACTTATAATAATTATTTTATTCTTTTATTAAAACAACAACTAATAATATGGAAACAAAAATTATACTGTGTTACATCTAATTTTAGAGACCATAAATACGCGTGACTATGAAGATGATGTGAATACACGAGACGTTGGATGTTGGGCCCTACATATGAAATCTGCTTAATATTACCAACTTACTTGGCTCTTACAACGCCCGTAGAATCGAATGAGCTGGAGACACTATGTATTCAGGTACATCACCACACACCACTGAAAGAATTTAATATGGTTCCGGTGGCCCGCCAATAAAGGCGGAGAGAAGGCACACGGCGGGATTCTTTAAGTAGGGGTGAGGGCCCCACACTACCCTATTCGATGCCCCGAACGACGGGGTGTGCGGTTAGGATAATTTTTTCCCGCCTTAACAAAAAGAAGTTTCATCACCATACAGAAATAATGGAAACACTGTTTTACTTTATTGCTTCACCTCTCGCAAAATAGTAAAGAATAAACTAAAAAAGGAAGCTGTGCTTTATTAAAAGTAGTTAAAAATATTAATCTATTACACTCACAAATATTCCTTGTCTTTGGAGTAAATAGCAGTAAGGCGATGCTTCCTCTCCGGGAACTTCTCAGTGTCCACTCTGATCTTGGACATGAACCGATCCCAACACGCGTCTATCTGTTCCACGAAGCTATTTGTCTTGTCTTGGGCATCCCTTAGAGCTGAGAACTGAAAAATATAATAAAAATACAAACATTTGCATACACTAAATAATTTACACAAACAGCAAATAACATAAATAAAAAAATATGTAGTTACATGACAAGTTAGCATATTCTGGCTTGAATATTATATACCTACTTTTTAAGCATTAAACACATTTGTCGCTAATCAGGTTATCAATAGGTTGAAATAAATGCCGTATTCAGAGCCGACAAAGGAGATACGCCTATGTACGTTCTGATTCTGAACTCTGAAAGAAGTATACCCCTAATGCTTAGCACTAAGGTTATACTCATACATAAGAAGGAACCTATGACAAAATAAAGACCTCATACACGGCCAACATGGCGCTAAACGTAGGCTACCTAACATATCGACAGCTACTGCTGAGCAACGTCAGCAGCAGCCGCCGACCAGTGTCGACGGTCGCAGCTGGCTCTGTCGACGGCAAACTACAGCAATATTTTGCATCAACAATTTTTGTACAGTTTGAAAAAGTAATTAAATATTTGTACTACTTAAAGTCAAATGTCGTCAGTTGCTTACTTTGTATAAAAAAGTAGATATAAGGACATTTTCAATCAAGCAGTCTCAGTGCAAATAGAAAAAAGAGACACCTTTAAATTCGTATATTATTATTGTATAAATATAACTGAATTCACCATAGATATAGTATGACGTATAGATCACCAAAGCGTGTGAACGAGAAGAAACTCTAATACGGCAACATAGCAAGATGGAAGAGGAAAGCAAATCTAATGTCATGCCATAATGCAGGTAGTATACAGACGTCTAGCTTGAAACTAACTTCGCAGTTTTTTTATTTATTTGTGTTATAAGTCTTGTTTATTATATGATTATAACTATTAAATACAATGGTTGTTTGTTCCGTGAGTGCCTGTGATGTAAATCATGCAAACAATCCTCATAATTGCATGTTTCACAGGTAAGTTCTCAGGATGTTATCACAACTTAAATGCTTTTATTTTGGGTCATAATTACTGATATTTTCTGTTTCAGTTAAGGATTAATTTCAATCCCATTGCTACTGTTTATATTTTACATAGAAATATGTCGCATGGTTACATATTTGCAAGATTTTAGTAGAAAAGTTTTTAGGTACATATACACTAGGGCTCGACTTTATCGACAAGGTATATTGTCGATATTTATCCTAAATGTTTGGAACATTTTCTCCAAGCACATTAATGGAAAAAATGCAATAAAAGTTCTACAGCAGATATTGTCAGTCAAGTCGATTTAGTTAGATAGATAATTTAAAAATTATAAGTAGGTTTATGTTACTAAAAGCTGAGTGTATAATTCCGTTATTAAATGCATAATATTGTTGACTGAAATAAATAAAAACAAATTAATTATGTTTGTTTTAATTTATTATGTCTATTTTGTTCTATTAGTTGAATATGATTATTTGAATGAGCGAGTTCGTTAAAGAAACTGACTTGTTTTATCATTTTATCGATAGTCAGTCTAACTCTTAAAACTTACATCACTATCCAACGCACACATTGACCAATCAAAATTGGTTACGCGTTATCGAGCTGTCAGGTGATCTATACGTTACTATATCTATGGAATTTACAAGTATAATATTAACGTATCAGTCTAAATATTATAACTTAATTATAAAACACAACACAATCATAATAACCCTTATAATTTTTTCCATGACATTTTAGTCGTAATTTCACGAATTGTTTACACATCAATTACGGAACCCTTCTCTATATCTTTATAATCTACTTCCTACTTAGCATGACCCGTCTCGACATGGGGAGTAATTTAGGTCTACATTACGATACGGAGCAGGTTCCGTACAATGTAACTCTCTAAATTGTATCGACATCGTATCGTCTCGCTTGTGACTGGTAGAGAAACCGACGCGTGATGTCGCAATAATTCCTCGGCCAATCACGGTGATCTCTCAGGTTGAGAGACAATCACAATGACTTACACGATGTTATGTCGATATGATCGAGTGAGATATATTCTATTTTTGTCTGCGTGGTGACGGACTAAGAATACAAGTGTCACCATACCATTCTTTTCCGCGGGTGTCGTATGAGGCGACTAAGGGGAGTAAGCAATTATCATCAATTGCATGACTGGTGGTAGGGCTGGGTACCAAGTGGGAGTACGCACTTGGTATCGGGCCCGAGCGGGTTGGTGCGATCATCTCCCGTGTGACCGGCCATAAAGCACATCGTTGCGTTTTGGCTGTAGCAGGAGATAGCCGTTTATATTTCATTTCATATCTGTGAAATGAATTGGTGAGCAGCGGCTTGACAATACTCTCGGTATAGTCGAGTCAATGGGCGACGGTTACCATTTACCATCAAATGGACCGTGGCTTGTCTGCCACTACATGCAATAAAAAAAGAGATCGGCGTGACACATTTGTTTTGAGTCACCCTGTATCGCAATACTACTGTATCTCAACCTCTACTCCTATTTATCCTTAATCTGTCACCCCACATCTATAATGAAAAATTACGTTAGGTAGGTACATACAATTAGTTCAATCACAGTTAGTCTAGGGCTCTAGGCACTGCGCTAAATAGTCCACCACCGAATAAAGTACATAGTTAACAATATTCAAGTCGGCTAAAAAACTAAGCTCTCAAATAAGAGAATTTGTAATCCATCCATCAGCCTTTCGACGTCCACTGCTGGACATCGGCCTCCCCAAGACAACGCCACAACATGTGTTTCGCTCATATGGGGGATAGTGCCGTAATCGCCACGCTTGGCAGGCGGGTTGGCGATCGCAGTGGATGTTGTTAATACTCGAGGGAGTGCTGCTGCCCACTCCTCCGGTGTTCCCTCAGTCGGCTCTTACGACTCCCATGGGTGGAGAGGGATGGGACAATTCTAAAGCCGGCCCCACACGGCACAGAATTTGTAAATCGAGCTGTAAAAGCGCTAAAGTGGCGATTTATTATATTAGTACTTTATGTTTATCATCAATAACTTTTCGAAATTATTACAGTAACCAAAATTCAACATTGAATTAAAAACAAGATGTGGCCTGTGCTCTTGAGAACACTCCGCCTCTTATCACTTATCAATTAACACCTAGAGTCACGTGGCTAGTACACTGCGATTTTTTTAACATACGTATGTAATAGGGAACAGAAATAGCAATGTTGAAACAAGCATTTCTTCTGATTATAATTATAATAGAAATCGGAAATAACCTTGAATTTTGTATATTCTAGTGCTGCCTGTCCCCAGCCCTGCAGTATCTAAAGCATTATAAAATAAAATGGTGAGCAACACCTTGGCAATATTTTAGGTATTGCAGTCACTTTACATCAGGTGGGCCCTGCCTCGTCTACTACTATTAGCAATAAAATATATGGTTGCCTTTAAAGTCGGTTTGCGGACAATAAGTTTACATGATAACGTCATATATGTTTTCTGAGAGTTTCACAAACAATGCATCGATCGCCATACATTTTTCGGAACGTGAGACTTTTTCGTGCGTGCAGCCAGCGTTCATCGATTTATAAGACGTTATCAAGGCATATTTAATAATAATATATTTTTTTAATCATTTAGAAACTAAAAGTCAGTTAATTGAGAAATTAAGCATTCTCAAAATCAACTTATAAGAATTTAAAGGAATTAATTTCCCCCAAAAAGCCCCAATTAACATATTTCTTTTAATTGGGATATTGGGAGGTTTTTTCAGAATCAAAACACAAAAATAGGTACATGCGACTTCCTTTATCCAAAAGCAACGAAAGGTATGTCCAAAATTAGTTTAACATTTCCCTGAAAAGCACAAAACGTGAAATATTATGACAAAGCCCAAGCGCGCCCATCCAGTTAGCCAAGCCCATGCTTTACCTTCTGCATACCTGAGAGAAATATAATGCTGCGTTATTCAGTATTGCATTCACACGGGCTGATTTCTTTATCTTACTGCATTCCTACGAACATATATCATTGTTATGTAATGTGCTATCGACATATTGCTGTGCTGTACCTACACGATACCTCCAAGGAATAATTACAGTTTTTCCTATTAGCGCCTCGTGCTTATTTTCTTATATATATGGTTGGGCTTAACAATTACTCTGTTATAGAGTAAATTGTCCCTGATCTGTCACCAATACATGTATCATTCGTCATTGAAATAACTTCGTTAGCTAAAAAAATTCTTTTGCATATTTTTTTATTAGTAACACAGCATGCCAATCTAATTTATTTGCGAAACACATAGGTTTTATGTAACCCTATAAAATTATCTGTCTGTGTCTATGTTTTAAGTGACTAGTGCGTGCAAAATTCTTACGTTTCTAAAATCTGTTCAAATAGTGCAGAGGAAAAACATCGATAAAAATATATCGATATAAGTTGCACCAAACCTTGGAACTAAAAGCATAATATATTCTTCCTAGAAAACGATATACGACAGGACGATTAAGAATGAGATTTCACGGAGATCCTTCTTAAGGATGCTTTACTAAGTGACAGCCTCTATGGTATTTTTATATCCCTCAAGTACTTTTTTGTCTGTAATATATTTTATCTGTAATATATAGATAAACGTTCAAAATAGCCAAACAATATACATTAACATATCCCACACTCATTCAACTACAATATTCCGTTTCAAATTTAACAACACAAGTAAAAAAATTGCGTCTTCGTCATATCCTCATCAACCCATCACTTTCCCACCGTTAGAATTTAAATTCCGAACGAGTCTACACCCGTAAAACTATATTTTTAACTTGGGAAGACCTGGCCGTCATCAGATTATTGGACCATATGATCACTACCACATGTAAATTCTGTACCACTTTAATTAACCTTAAAACAAATCCAATCTCCAACTTTTCTCAAGATTTCTCTCTCTACCGTTTAATAGATGTGATAATTTAATTATTTATTAATACAATTACTCAACTAAAATTTAAAATTGCTCTTGGACTGCGGGTCTACCGCACTCAGCTAACCCAAAGGAGGACTGTATTGGATTGATGATAATATAAAAACCATATAAAAGTTAACATTTTAAATTAATTCATTGTTTAACTTCACAGTATTCTTATTTGAAACGGAATAACAATAATAACATTTATCGATAACATGAAGAAACATCACCACTACATTGAAGCGGGAATATAATAATTATAGATGAAGTTTATACCATATAAAGCCATAACATTCTTGCGGTTTAAAGGGTTCCATGTATATTTATTTGTTACATTCATATCTTCGTTGTGAAGCGATTATAAGTATGATAAGTGTATATATAAAATATATAAATACCTTCATCGGCATCCTCAGCTTAAGAATTTCGCTATAATCCCTTAGGACTGATACAGGGGCGTGGATCTGTCGAATAAAACGTAACGTTCTAATAAATAGCGCAGCAATTTACAATTAACAATGTTATCTATCAAATCTCTCAGGTTTGTGGTTCAATCAAATAGGAACAACAACAAAAAAATACTTTCTGATATTTACGCGAATGTGCATTTTGAAATAAAACTACGTTTACGGATTCTATCACGTTTACTTGATTTTCTTCAATCCCGACGTTTCGAATACTTTACAGCCTTGGACATCTACCATCTAAGTCCACCCGTGATCATGAATGCTGAAAAGTATTCGAAACGTCGGGATAGTAGAAAATCAAGTTTTTGTCCGTGTGGTGACGGACTAAGAATGCAAGTGTCACCACCCCATTCTTTCCCACGGGTGTCGTATGAGGCGACTAAGGGAAGTAAGCAATTATCATCCATTGCATGACTGGTGTTAGGGCTGGGTACCAAGTAGGAGTACTCACTATCGGGCCCGAGCGGGTTGGTACCACCATCTCCCGTGTGACCGGCCATGAAGCACATCGTTGCGTTTTGGCTGTAGCAGTAGATAGCCGTTTATATTTAATTTTATCTGTGAAATGAATTGGTGAGCAGCGGCTTGACAATACTCTCGGTATAGTCGTGTCCATGGGAGACGGTTACCATTTACCATCAGATGGACCGAGGCTCGTCTGCCACTACATACAATAACAAAAAAAAACAAGTAAACGCTATAGATTCCGTAAACGTAGTTTTATTTCAAAACAACAACAAAATATAAAGGATTGATAAGAATGGTTATTTTAAAAGAGATAAAAATTAAAGATGTAGGTACAAGGGGAGATCGAGACTGTCCTACCTAGATCAAATCAGTCAAGTATTGAAGGAAGGGGGAGTCAGGAGTCTCCCAAACCGGCGAGCATGTACGAAGAGAATTATTAATTTTGCGGAAGCGAGAGACGTATGCAAGAATAGAGACACTCTGTTCTCTCTGCCTACCCCGCAAGGGAGATGGCGTGATATAAGGAAGTAATTCATCAGTCTTTTCTAGAGTATTGGCATCTTACCTATTTCATTGTTACTTCAATTACAACTCACCTTGACAAAATTCAGTCCATACAAATTTTCAGGAGCTTCTCTTTCGAGTTGCAAACCTTCCTTCTCTAGGTTTTCTTCGAAGATCCGACGGTGTTCTATAGCCTCTTGTGTGGTAGCATCCTCGTTGTTGGCTTCCCACACCAACACGTAGTCTATCGTCCGTACACCGTCGTGGAACGTCAAGGAAGGGTTATTCAGGATACCGCCCATTACTATTCTGTTGTATTAAATATAGTTTATATAAGTATTGAGTATAGACCAAAGTAATTTCAGTATTATTATTTTTTTCTCAACCTTTTGCTGTACTACTTAGCCGTTGACTATTAGGAAGCCCAGTGGGGGATGGCAGACTTCTCAAGCCATTAAGAAAATCTCTCAGAATTGCAGGTTTCCAATCAAATCAAATAATTTAAGTAATGAGACTTATTTATGACTACATAATATTGTTTAATAGTTTGCACGTCTGCATGTAGACAGATTACACTGTACCAAATATTTGGTTTAAGACCATTGTAACACGAACTATTATCAAAGCAAATAAATTATTCGATATTTTCATATATTTTATGCAATTGACATGTAAATTAACACAAAATGCAAAACTGGAATGGGTATTTACATACGTTATTCGACCAGGTATGCTTAATTATTACAATTAGGTACTTAAATTAATTAAAATTATTAAAATACAAATTATTTGTGAATGAGGAAAAAGAGAACTTTAGTGCGAGCTTCCCTTCCAATCCGGGGAAGTGCTCTAAGCCACTGAGCTACCGCACCGACCTTTCGGCCATCTCAATCTGCTCATCATATTTGTCTTTACGAAAAAGTTCTCTTTCCTCATTCACAAATAATTTGTACTTTAAAAGTAGCTGAGCATGTCAAATGCCAAAAAATATAGATCAAAAAATTATTAAACACAAGAGTTAGTTGTCTATGTGAATCACGAAGTGCATTAATGACTCGTTGACCATGTTGTAAACTTGACCTCAACGTCATTATCAGAGTGTATAAAGGTCATTGGGACCCAAGTCATCAGAATTCTTGGGCTTCCTCAATAAGGCAATGTGCTTTTAGACATCGCAAACGATATTAGGGGTCGATTTTTCGTATACTAGACTGGCTCTTTGGCATACAATTTTGACGACCTCTGGCATGTCTGTTTCAAATTTTACTTAGCATAGACTATAGAAGAAAAAAAAAGACCACAAGCCTTGACTTATTTTCATTTCAAATAATATCCTTATAAAGTTAACACATTCCAAAATATTACTTTATTAACCAAACCCATGCGTTAGCCCAACACCTTAGCAGAGACAGTCGGTAAGAAACCACACAACATGAAACATAAGTACACAGTTTCAAACATCAAGGACCAAATACAACATAATTATAAAAAAAAAAATAACGTTTTATAAAAATATTACATAAATCTTAATAATTTAGTAAGAAATTTTTGGCGTAAATTAAAAAAAAATTGTTTACGTTATAATAAGATAAAACCTCTATATGGCTATCGATTATATCCTTTAAACGTGTATAAAAAAGTATAAAATATACAGACAGTATATATTATATAAAACTAAGCTGAACAATGATAAAAATATAGCATTTTTCATCCAGTAGCTTTATTGTGATGATGTTGTTATATTTACTATCAATTACTAGGAAGGGCCACTTATATTGAGTATATACAAAAAATAATTTGAACAACGCATTTTACAATAAACATCGGAAATTCTTCACCGGAGTTGGCTATAACTTGATGAAACCGAGATTAAAAAATACAATAAAAAATAAACACTAATTGCATACGAAAACATGTTTCACGATGCCTTCGTTTACGTTCGATGTTCGATTATGATGTGCTAAATGACTATTGTGCACAGAGTATGTTTGTTCGGATTACTCACGAGCAATGATTGACCGATGGTTTTCCATTGCCTTTTGAATCTGTGACGTCACACCCACACTCCTCGGCAGCTCGCGTTGATGCTTCGCTACCGTTGTCCCTGAAATTATTTTACACTTGGGGACACATTGCCAATAAGGCTCTAATCTTTTGTGCTACTAGATAAGAAAATATTTTAATGAGTGATTATTTACTAAATGTCTTCTAACTGTTTGTAATAAAATATATAGATAATATTTTATTAACTAATAAACGTTTAACACAATTATCACGCTTCTTTCAGACATTTCAGAGCATTAAATACTACTAAAGCATTATTTTGAAAATCAAATGAGTTAAATGACGAGAGGAATTCAATCAATTGATCAATTGTTAATAGACTGTAGATATGGTGACGGCATTCGACCAGAATGTAATAATGAATGCCAAGAAATATTCCGTGTATGCAAGGTAATGTCGGGTGGTGACCTGCCCCCTTAGAATGAAAAACGAAACGCTAGACGAACTTTCGTTTCGCTTCATTGTGATTGGTCACCTGAATCACGCGTCGAAATCTCGATTAATCAGGCATCACGCGTTGGACTGTTAATCAATCACAATGACTCGAAACGAAAGTTCGTCTAACGTTTCGTTTTTCATTTTAAGGGGGCTGTCCCGGCTTTGCACGGGTAGACATTTATTTTTTAAACATTTTGGGATAAAAATAGGTTAAATGTCTTTATGCAGGACATTAGTGGCTTTTCTTTTTCAAATTACTACTTAAAGTACGAGGAGGGATCAAAAAGTAGTGAGAACGACGTACTCCTTTGTAAGAAAAAAAAAATACTGGCAGGCATAGCTCAGATATACATATTTGTAATATTAATAATGAAAAAAATCTTCGATTCTCTTTTGTTTTTTCTGAATGTAGTCATTTGTTTGCTTCGTGTCGGAACGTGGAATGGACGAAACATGGGTCTATCATTTTGATCCCGAGACAAAACAGCAATCTTTGCAGTGGAAACGGCCATCATCACCGACCGCGAAGAAGTTTCGTGCCGTGGCATCGGCTGGCAAGGTTATGGCCTCAATATTTTGGGACTCAGAAGGGATATTGTTGATTGATTACCTGGAGCGTGGATCCACTATTACAGGCTAATATTATGCAGCTTTAGTTCCCAAGTTGAGGAATGCCATCAAAGAGAAAAGGAGAGGGAAACTTCGAAGGGGCGTGCTGTTTCATCACGACAACGCACCCGCGCACAGGTCGGCAGTTGCGATGGCTGCCATTCAGCAAGCTGGCTTCGAATTGGTTGACCACCCCCCTTATTCACCAGATCTGTTCCCCAAATTTAAAGAATACTTAAGGGGAAACAGGTACGAAGACGATAACGAGGTGATGTATGCCGTGGAGAGCCACCACACAGGTGGATTCACTGTTTCACTAACTGGTATCATTTTAGCAGTCACTATCAAAACCATCCAAGGGCGTATCACCAGCCAAAGAAGAGGTCATAAAGTTGAGCAATAGTCAGACAGACTCCAAATTAGATTATAATAATAAATTAATTATAATAATAGCATTTAAATCTTTGGGTTTTTTTTTTACCGTCTTAAAAGCCGTCCGAGAAGTTTTATGCATGTCAGTCCCTTAAAAAATCATGTCAGTCCCTTAAAAAATCATGGGTCACTACCACCGTAAATATGAAAACAATTCATTTTTGTCTTCTTGCTAATTAAGCTTATATGTACCTATGTAGTGTATAATTATCGTCAGTTTCACTGGTCAAAGTAATCCCATTCCATTCGTTTCGTTTATAATAATGATCTTCGTGTTATTTATAAAGACGATGACCGCACGTAAATGACTCATTCAGAAGCTAATAAATACATAATACATGCAATTCCCTGTCGTCTAATATAAAGAGTGAGCTGACGTTTTTCGTTGTATGACTAATGTGAATAAAAAAATATTTATTTTCAAACTAGTTACAGCTAAGTTCTGGCAACAGAGGCACGTATTTTGCGAGCAATGAGTAGTACAGCTACCATAACTATTTTTATAATTTATTAATATAAGATTAGTATAGACTCTTAAAGAATGCAAGATATGAATGTCTCCTAGATATGCTCTTAACATCCCTAGTACGAATATTGATCTATGAAAAAACATTATCCAAATGTATTTAAAACGTATATATAATGTCTGCAGTTGCATTTCGATTTGGAACTTTAGTAAATAAATCCACTATCAGTATAGTAACACCTTAACACAGCTCTGCCAAGAACTACGAATAAAATAGATTGGTAAAAAACATATCTTACATGCACATCTGAAACAAGATTAGGTAGGCATATGAGTTATCATTCCGAAATGGCTCCATGTTACTAAATAAGTATATAGTACGTATGTACATCTCATTAGAGTCATTAGCATCTGACTTACATAATATAGTGTTCCCAAAGGTTCAACAACACGACAAACACTAAACATAACGATAACATAAGCACTAAGCACTTAGACATGGCTATAAAAAATATACCAAACACAAATATTTTGCCATGAATCAAAACGCAGCTTAGATGGCCCAAACAATGCTCACGTCGATATAAAAAAAATATATACAAACATAGGTTTAAATAATTTCATTAACTTAGTCCTACCGGTGACCATAGGTCTTGTAATATATCCGATTTTTTTTTTTTAATTTAGGCACTGAGCCTTGTTTTTTAAATGCTTATTACAATATCAAATCATAGGTTTCCACGTGTCACGCGAGGATTTTTAAAGTCTAGTTTGTATTGAATATCTTATCATGTATAATATAATGAATAGTTTTAGAAAAATAAAAATATATTTTAATTAATTCTGATTGATAGTTTTTGATAGATTAATATTAGTTTCAAGAAGAAAAGGGCTGATAAACTATAAAATAGAAAATAATATCAAATAAATAAATGCTTATACAATTCCTTAGAAAAGATAGGTATTACCCTCGAAATGGCTCTCCATGGGTAAACTTAGTCAACTGTTAAAATTCATAGTTAATAGAACGTGCTTATATTATTATGCATACAACCAGATGTTATATAATACCATAAAGTACACACAAACAATCTATAGATAGTAAAAACTATATGGTAAACGAACTTATCAAGCCAATGTCAAAAGAATTCCCACACACATTGAACCTATACATAAGCAAGAATACAAAAAAAATAAAAGCTCGTTGCACGCCTACCAAATGTGAAATATTTATCAAAATCGATGAGACGATAGGGCTGACGGTTATCAAATTGTGCCTAACATCACAAATATCAAAGACAATCGACTGTACAGATGGCAGGGTGGTTTAGATACCGATCTCCCGCCCGAGTGCTGTGAGTTCGATTCCTACACAGGACAACTCTTTCTGTGATCCACAAATGGCTGTTCTGAGTCTGGTTGTACTTTGTGTCCGTGCAATTGTATATTTGTAGTCCCCGCGGTACAAGTATTCCTTCGGGCAGATTGTATTTAAAAAAAAAACTGTACTTTACTTTTAGGCGGTTTGACCCGGGTTAACTTCCCTGTTTTTTTCGATTCCTTGTGGGTAACATAAGTTACTAGCTGAACCGGCAAACGTTGTTTTGCCATGTATATTATTTCTAGGAAACATTTTTTTAGTTCAATAAAAATTACTATCTACTATAAGTGTGCGGGGATTTACTTATAATCGAAAGCGTTGTAGACAATGAAAGTATGCTTTATTTAGGATGTACTTTATTCCCAAATAATTTTTTATTGAATGTAAAAAAATTAATTTATTAAAATAGTCTTCAAATAAATTAAATTATTAATAATTAATAAATCCTTCTATCAGTGTATTGGTGAAAGACAGTGAATTAATATTGTATTTGTTTGCTTATTATTTGACTTACTTTTCACAATAATAAAATAGGTATATTTATTAAACACGTACACGTTTTCGTTTCGATTTAAAACTATTTCCAAAAAATGTTAAGTCCAATATATAGAGGTACGGTAATGGCCGTTGTTGGCGGGAGCTCACAACACGTGTTTATTTACATGAGATCACTTAATTAACTAATAGTTAAAACTGTCTTTATCAGTTATTAATAAATTGCGAAGAAATTATTATTCCACTGGAAATTAATAATAAATTTACGATGACAGTAAAATTAACATGAGAGTTGCACAGAAAAATTAAAATAATACGTATAATAGTAACTGCTACGATCGATACACAAATAAAACCAAAAAAAATGGTCGAAAACTGTATAGTGAGTAAGACAGGAGACCGGCCTCGTTCTCATCCCTACTCCGTGATGTTTGCTGGATAAGAGGTGACAACGGTAGACATCTAGCGATGATAACTGATGGATTGATAGTTGATCAGTTATCGACCGGTGAAGGCGGAAGATCAAATTGAATTGAGAAAAAAATCAGGAAATTATTAAAAATAAAAATAAATAAAACGTCGCGATGGAAAAATAGGGGTTGATCGTAGAGGGGTGCAAAATCGAGAGTAATATAATTTTTTAGTCATGACTTATTGTTATGACTAAAAAATTTTAAATAAAAATCTTGCCAAAAAAATTAAAGTTTATAATTAACAAATAAAAAATAGGGGTTGATCGTAGTGGGGTGAAAAATTTAAGGTAATATAAAAATATTTATCCTAAGTCATGACAAAATAAAAATAAAATCTTGACAAAAAAATTAGTTTATAATTAACAAATAAAAATAGGGGTTGATCGTAGAGGGGTAAAAAATTTATAGTAACACAAAATTTAATATAATATTTTTTATTCTAAGTTACGACAAAATAAATTAATCGTAGAGGGTTGAAAATTTAGGGTTGTATGTATTTTTTAATGCTGTATCATAAAAAAATAAAAACATTAAAAAATAAAAATTAGGGGTGGACTACCCTTAACATTTAGAGGGATGAAAAATAGATGTTGTCCGATTCTCAGACCTACCCAATATGCACACAAAATTTCATGAGAATCGGTTAAGCTGTTTCGGAGGAGTTCAACCACAAACACCGCGACACGAGAATTTTATATATTACATATAATATTTATTATCATCCATCCATCAGCTTTTCGAAGTTTACTGCTGGACATAGGCCTCCCCTAGAGAACGCCACAACGAGCGGTCCCGTCATGGGGGATAATGCCGTAATCGCCACGCTTGGCAGGCGGGTTGGCGATCGCAGTGGATGTTGTTAATACTCGAGGGAGTGCTGCTGCCCACTCCTCCGGTATTTCCTCAGTCGGCTCTTACGACTCCCGTGGGTAGAGAGGGGTGGGACAATTCTAAAGCCGGCCCCACACGGCAAATATTTATTATTGTCAAACAAAAATCCCGAGATCAACAAAAAACTTTTGTCGCAACGATACGACTGTACGATCACTAAGCGTAAGTGGCCTTAGAACCTTAGTATCCCCCATTTCTTGGGGAGGCTTATGTCCAGCAGTGGATATTAAAAGGCTGATGGATGGACTGAGAACACAGGTTCAGCTACATGTTTCTAAATTAGGGTTAACTCTTATATGACTTATAAAGACGTGCAAGTTTCCTCACGATTTACCATGTGCATTCGAAAATTCCAATTTTTGAATGAGGTGACGAAAGGACGAACAACGACCAATATATTTTCATCATATTCCAATTTCAGTAATGGGTACTATAATATATATTTTCTAAATAGAATGCTTGTCAAATTTGTGGGTCATAGACAAATTAATGAATACTGTACCACAGGGATTATTCCTTATTGAGCTTTTCCCTAAAAAGAACAATTCCCAGTAGCAGCCGGGAGTTTGGAAATGTGCCCGGTAGACGTCAAGGAGCTCGCCCCCTATTACGTGGGACTTAAACATAACTGGCGAATCGTGGGTGTGCAATACACATCTGCCTACCCCTTCGGGGAATACAGGCGTGATGCTATGTTTCATAGAATTAGTAGTTTCATTATTGTGGCCAACCATTTCGTGAAATGGTTCTATTTAATGAAATAAAAAATATCCGCTGCCCATATCATGATAAAACAAGACCTTATCCTATATGGCGTGCCACCAGTTTTACTTTTAGCTCGTCATATCATGAAATGGCCAAACGTAGATTGACATTTCATAAAACGTTGACATTTAAAAGATATGGCCAGTTTTAGCTGGCCTTTTCATGAAATAGAACCATTTCATGAAATTATTGGCCACATCATAAAGTGACCAATTCTATGATACGAGTACTTACGACATTTATGTATCAGTTTGAATAAACCCGCGAACAGATCTTTATCGTATTTATCAAAGAAGTATTTATACAAATATTAGATTGAAATCAACGTATACGTGTCTAATAA
Source organism: Leucoma salicis (assembly GCA_948253155.1). Taxonomy (NCBI): domain Eukaryota; kingdom Metazoa; phylum Arthropoda; class Insecta; order Lepidoptera; family Erebidae; genus Leucoma; species Leucoma salicis. The sequence goes on along the minus strand of OX411805.1, from coordinate 5,306,996 downwards.
TAACCCATTTCTGTTTTTTTTTACCTTTTGCAAAATATGTAATAAATCCATGTTGCAGAGCACTTGACAGGCATGATATTCGCTGACACAAACACAAATACGCACTGTGGACGCCACAAATATTAGAAGAAATAGCATAACACACGGAATTTAAGCAGCTATTCGATCAAAGTACACTGTGGTGTGAAACATGTTTGAAATAGATTATAGAAAACCTTATAAAAATCTGTGTTCTTGACCGAAGCAATTACATCGACCTTTAAATATAAATTGATTCTGCAAGTTGCGTAATGCGACGCAAAATTATTAGATACCTACTTCCTATAAACGTAAGGTCTAGGTTGTAAGGTTGCCATATTTTATTACTTTTTATATGAATACTTATTAAAGAGGTAAGTAGAGGACACCCACCCTTCAATCTTATGGACTCACGTAGTTCTGTCTACAGAGATGCTATAAAAGTTTAAATACAGTTGTTACAGTTTTGTACGCCTCATAAGCAAAGCGTTGAGGTGTGTATTACTCTCGTTTCATGCAGAACAACTGATTTTTCAAACTTAAAATGTCTCTATTTATCATATATTGTACTTGTAAAATAATATATACACACACGTATCAAGAAAAAACACTATTTTTAACACTCATGATATTTTTGATGGCATTTTTGTTATTTAAACTAGTTTATTTATTTATTTATTGTCACACATACAACTATCATTACAGGTTGCTACCTAATACAATAGTGTAGTTATAATTACTTATCCTATTAAACTATACAAGCACAATTAAGACAAATAACAATATGCTACCTTTGTGAATTCATTCATGGTACAGTTAAATAAATCAATCTGCTGAGACAGCGCGTTGAGCGAACCGAGCGCGCGCGACAGCGGCGCATGTTGCAGTAGGTGCACGCGCGCGGGACACGCAGTAGCGCGGGCCGCCGCCGGCGACGCACGTACTGGTCCGGGACATACAACTGTAACGTCTGCAGTACGCCTGTGTTGTGTATCTTACCACGAAGCACTTTGAATAAGTAAGTGGCGAGAGCCACTTCCCTTCTTACTTCGAGCTTGTAATAGCCTGTCATACCTAATACAAATAACGTTGGGTACAACAATGGATAGCCTGGGTATATACTGTACTGTTTAAAACAAATAAACCTAACAAACTTATTTTGAATACGTTCTATCATTAATTTATATTTGGCTTCGTATGGTGACCAAAGAACAGCGTTGCACTCTAAATGACTTGTCACGAGTGCCTCATATAATGACTTCAACGCGCCGATGTTTGTAAATTTGTTCCCTAACCGTAAGATCATTCCTAGATGCTTTTTTACAAGCTTGTGTAATATGACTTCTAATATTTAAATCCGCAGAGAATCGTACACCTAGGTTCTTAACATCGAACACACGGTGCAACGGTGTTCCGTCCATGTGGTACTGATGATGGCTAGGGATGCACGCGCGACTAAACGACATCACAGTACATTTGGCCACATTAAAATACAATTTATTTTCAAAACTCCACTCCACGATCCTAGTTATATCTCGTTGCAGTATGTAAAGATCTGCGTCCTGCTTTATTTTAAAAACTAATTTTACGTCATCGGCAAATAAAAAGGGTGTAGCTTTATCAACTATCTGGGGCAAGTCATTAATGGTTATAATGAAGAGGAAAGGCCCTAAATTACTACCTTGACTAATTCCTGATCTTGTAAAATAAGGTTTAGAAAATCTTCCACTACAATCAACGTATTGACATCGATCTTTTAAATATGAAGCGAAAAATGATAACGTATGCGGTGTGCATCCTACGCTAGCTAACTTCATTAGGAGGACGTCATTATCAACTGTGTCAAACGCCTTTTTAAGATCAAAGTAGGCGACGTCAACTTGTTGACCGGCATCCACCATCGGCACCAAGCGTGTCATCAAGTCCAACAAGTTCCCTGTTGTCCCCCGCCCCGGACGGAAGCCGTGCTGCGCGTCACACAACAAAGCGCATATTTGTGGGTACAGGCTACTATGAATGGCTGATTCAAACACTTTTGCTGGAGTGGATAATACTGCTACGGGTCTGTGATTATAGACCCTCTGTGGCCTCTGAACCACCACTACTCTTAGGCACAGGTACAACTCGAGTGAGTTTCCAATGATCAGGAAACCTAGCATTCCTAATACAAACGTTGAATAAATGTAGTAACAGTTCCACTAACACTTCCCGACTGTCCCTAAAGATAAAGGCAATGGAATTTTGCAACATTAGGGGACTACACAGTAATATCGACGCCGTCCATCAACATCTTGAGACGGCGCGGCCTGCTCTGCACTTTTTAACGGAGATGCAGATAAGCGCCCCGGACGAAATATCGTACCTTAAATACCCTGGCTACGAACTGGAGCACTCTTTCCGTCGTAAAGCCGGGGTGTGCGTGTTCGTTCGGGGTGATGTCTGCTGTCACCGTCTTCGGGGCCTCGAACATGGTGACCTGTCTATTTTGTGCTACGCGTAGAATATGGAGGGAGTACTCGCATCTACGCGTGCCTGTACAGGTCCCATAGCAGTGATTCGGGGTCAACTCATCTCTTTGAGAACGTTGAACGGGGGACGGACGAAATATTGGAGCAGTATCAATCTGCGGAGGTGGTGGTCTTAGGTGATTTCATTGCTCATCACAAAGAGTGGCTGGGGTCGCGGACCACTGACCTCCCGGGTCGGAACCTCTTCAATATGGTTTCGGCCTATGGTTTCTCACAACTGGTGACACAACCCACCCGTGTCCCAGATATTGGGAGCCATGAGCCTTCCTTGTTGCACCTTCTGCTGACTACAAATCCACGTGGATACCAGGTGGTGGTCGATGCTCCTTTGGGATCATCAGATCACTGCCTGGTCCGCTGCACAGCCCCTGTTGCGAGGACCAATCGTTCTCCCGCGAATGGATCTCGCAGAGTCTGGCAGTATAAGTCAGCAGATTCGGATGGACTCCGCGAGTTTCTCGCGTCCTACCCTTGGAAGCAGCTATGCTTCTCCTCTAGGGATCCTGACATCTGTGCGGACTGCATCACGGAAACGGTGACTATGGGAATGAAATTATTCATCCCCAACACCAAAGTACCGGTCGGTGGTCGCAGCCGTCCATGGTTTAACCAAGCCTGCAGGACGGCTGCATGCCAGAAGCAGTCCGCATACCTAGCCTGGAATAGGGCCAGGAAAAGTCGGGATCCGAACGCCAAAGAGGAGAAGTGTAAATTTAATGCTGCTTCCAGGTCCAACAAGAGGGCTATTGCCGAAGCCAAGGCAGAACACGTTGCCAGACTTGGCGAGCGGCTCGGAAGCTATCCCGCCGGGAGTCGTGCTTTCTGGTCACTCGCCAAAGCAGCACAGGGCAACTTCTGCCAGTTTAGTCTCCCTCCACTGCAGAAACAGGATGGCAATTTAGCCCACAGTGCCAATGAGAAGGCCGATCTTTTGGGCCAACTCTTTGCCTCTAACTCGACTTTGGACGCCGGAGCAGCCACCATCCCGCGGTGTGAAAGCTCCTTGCCTGAAATCCGCATTACGCAACGTGCGGTCAGGAGGGAGCTGCGGCTGCTGGACGTCCATAAGTCGAGCGGGCCGGAAGGCATCGCTGCAGTGGTTCTTCGAACGTGCGCCCCTGGATTGACCCCCGTCCTAACGCGCCTGTACCGTCTCTCATACAGTACCGGCAGGGTTCCTACTTCGTGGAAGGTAGCCCATGTTCACCCGATTCCCAAAAGGGGTGATCGGTCGGACCCGTCGAATTACAGGCCAATCGCGATGACATCTCTGCTCTCCGAGGTTCTTGAGAAAGTCATAAACCGCCGACTTTTGCAGTACCTAGAGGACTACCAGCTGATCAATGATCGCCAATACGGCTTTCGTCACGGTCGGTTTGCTGGTGATCTTCTTGTATATCTTACCCACCGTTGGGCGGAGGCCTTGTAGGGTGGAGGTGAAGCTTTGGCATTCAGCCTGGATATCGCAAAGGCGTTCGACAGGGTCTGGCATAGGGCCCTTCTATCGAAGTTACCATCTTATGGAATCCCCGAGGGACTCTGCAAATGGATCGCCAGCTTCCTAGATGGTCGGAGCATCAAAGTCGTTGTAGACGGCTGCTGCTCCGATACCATGGGGGTTAATGCTGGCGTACCACAAGGCTCGGTGCTGTCCCCAACACTGTTCATCCTGCAATCAATGACTTGTTCTCAATAGAGAATATACATTGCTATGCGGATGACAGTACGGGTGATGCGCGGTATACCAGCCGTCAGAAAGTCCCTCGGAACATGCTGGAGGAGAGACGGACCGAACTTGTATCTGAAGTCGAGCGCTCTCTTGGGCGGGCCTCGGAATGGGGTGAAAAGAACATAGTTCAATTCAACCCCACGAAGACACAGGTTTGCGCGTTCTCTGCAAAGAAGGACGCATTTGTCGTGGCGCCCCAGTTCCAAGGGGTAACTCTCCCGGTCTCCAAGAGTATTGGGATCCTCGGCATCGACATCTCTAGCAAAGTCCAGTTCGGGAGTCATTTGGAGGACAAAGCCAAATTGGCGAGTAAAAAACTAGGCGTCCTTAACAGAACCAAGCGGTACTTCACTCCGAGGCAACGACTTGTGCTATATAAAGCACAGGTCCGCCCTCATATGGAGTACTGCTCACATCTCTGGGCAAGTGCGCCTAAGTACCAACTCGATCCACTTGACTCGCTGCAAAGGCGTGCTATTCGAATTGTCGATGATCCCGATCTCACGGAAGGTTTGGAGCCGTTGGAGTGGCGGAGAGACTTCGGGTCGGAGGCTCTGTGTGCTCTATCGGCTCTACAATGGGGAGTGCTCGGAGGAGCTGTTTGAGGTGGTACCAACATCACCATTTTACCACCGAACCACGAGACGTCGCGGTAGGGTTCATCCACACCACCTGGAAACGATTTCGTCAAAGACAGTTCGTTTTCAGCGTTCTTTTTTACCACGTACGTGTAAGCTCTGGAATGAACTACCTGCTACGGTGTTTCCCCGGTGCTACGACATGTCCCTCTTTAAACGAGGTTTGAAAGGAGCACTTAAGTTGCGGTAGGCGGCGGCTTGGCTGTGCCCCTGGTGTTGCTAAAGTCCATGAGCGGCGGTTACCACTTACCATTAGGTGGGCCGCTTGCTCGTCAGCCACCGCTGGCAATAAAAAAAAAAAGGCCACTAAAAGTACGCCTCCCTGCTTACGCCCGTCCGCCCTGTCACAGCGCAATACTTTGTATCCTGGGAGCATGAATTCCGCATTCGGGATTGCCTCATTTAGGCCAGTTTCTGTAATGGCGAATAAATCAGCTGCTGAAGATTCTAGTAATGATAAAAATTGTGTAGTCTTTGTCCGAAGCCCTCTGGCATTTTGATACAAAATGATGAGATACCTTTTGGGATTCCAGTTTCTTTGTTTTGGTTGAGGGGTGAAACCAAATCCACTCACTGAATTCTACATTGACAGGCCAGATTTCAGGGTCACAAAGTTTTTCAAAGTTACTTATTGTAACGCCAATCTTAAATGATGCGTATTCTCGCTCAGTTTTAGGTGTTAATTTTTCAATGGCCACTACAGAGTCGTTTCCCAGTATTTCTTTGACATGGTCCTTAATATTGGCTTCCGTGGTACATTTATCCAACCTCCAAACGTGTAAATATTTTGTTCGTTCCATTGCTTTTAACGATTCGATAGACTTATTTCCCCCTCTTTTAATGGGATTATTTCTGCGATTATTCTTCACTACTGTCCAATCATTACCATTATTATCATCAATAATTTTCATATCCGCTGCTTTCCTGGCCGGGGGTGGCACGGCAAGAACATTTAACAAAAATTAGTTTTAAAACGCCTGTCTGCCCCATAAGGGAGACGGTGTGATGATGTATAACATTTATGAAATAATTGTTTTAAAAGTGCCTGTCTGCCCCATAAGGGAGACAGCGTGATGTTAAGTAGCAAGTAGCAAAAAGCAATATTCTTAAATTATATACTGTATGCGAACTATTATATTTTACAGGTAGAAGCGAATAAAATTCTAAATGCAGTTGTATGTTACAATCTTAAATAATTAGTATTGACAAATTTGGAATAAAATTCTATGGAATGACAACTATGTTATGAGTATTGCTGGGCATTTTGCAAAGCATTTACAAGTATAGATATTATGATAAGAATTCTATTGGAGGAGTTTCGGTCAACTAAATTAGTGTAAAAATTTTGATATGTAAAATAAAATTATCTAACGTAATAAAATGACGAGTAGTAACAATAAAAATATATGTGCCAAAGGGTGAAATATTCCTCCATAAGAATCTTTAAAACACACACGAAATTGTGCAGCATACATGAGCTATTTTTAAAGGTTAATTTGAAATGGTAAAAGAAATGTACGTTACCTTTTGTAGATCATTTCTGCAGGGAAAGTACAGTGTAAAAACTTTTAGGAATTCCATTTTTTTTTAAACTTTGTAAGCTGGTGGCGTTAACAAATTAAAAATTAAGAATCATATGGTGGGTACGAAATATTGTGTAGTACTAAATAAATAGGTAATAATCTCTGTACGAACAGTATGATGTTTTTTGATAATTATATACCTTTGAAACAAATGATTCATGGATATGTATTATACAATCCATCCATCCATCCATCAGCCTTTTAACGTCCACTGCTGGACATAGGCGTCCCCAGAATGGGGATTATAATGTATGAAAATACTGCCGACAGATGGCGCAGGCGTCACCCAAAGACGTTAAGTATGAATGTGTTATCGAAATTAGCAGTCAGGAGCAATTGTCACGATGGCTGAATTGGCAAAGCATCTGGACGGTATCCAGGAGATGCAGTTCAGATCCTGCATATATATATATTCAAATGCCCTAGGCAAAATTAGTACTTTATATAATTACTATAGTCATTTACGCAGTGTTATCTGCCTAGACACACACGATAATTCAGTCAGAGAAAAAATAATCTACCTGCTGTCATCTTTTTATACTTTTTCTGATAGTACCCCATTCTAAGATTATACTTGCCATCTCTTTTTAGCGCTGTTGCCCCGACTTACTCATTGGTGGATAATTTTTTGTTCTAGAACTTTTCCTATCCATACGCTTGCGATTGGAGTAGCCATAGAACGTTCTCGAACCCTGGCGTACTCTGCTCGCATCCGGGATCGCATGCTGTCCATATATGGTAATAATATTTGATTCTGGCCTTTGTGGGAGTGGAATCATGCGACCCATTGGCGATAATCTAACTGGGTAGGGGGTAACTGGGTGGGTGTTTTTAGTACACAGGGGAACGCTGCTGCCCGGTCCCCCAGTAATTCCTTAGTCGGCTTTCACGTCTCCCATAGGAAGAGACGGGGTGGAGCTATTCTTGGTGCCGGCCCTACACGGCAAGTAGGTATATATATTATAATTACGTAACTTTAACCGGCGAATACTTATCACGTCTTATCTATCAACAATATTACCATGTACCTTTCTGAAGTGTATAATAAGAAGTAATAATCAAAAAAAAAAAATATTATGATATTTTGACATTGGCTTGATACAGCGTTGAGCACTGCTTGACAATTATATTGATGCCCATTCGAATACATCAAAACTCAAATAGGTAGTAACAAAGTATAATACATCAAGTTTTAAACTCATCTTAATTAGAAAGGCGAACGGCTCACATACAATATTATTGTCAACTAGCAATTCACACATAAGTAAATTAAATAATGACTAATATAATAGACGATAACGTTAGCGAATGGTTCATTTATATTGCGATACTGTGACATTGACAATACCAGCACGTACTCACCGATCAGTGTTCATATCCTGAGACAAGTTGTCCTGGTACGTACTGAGCACGGACATGGCCTGGATCTCTCCAATCTTCTCCTCTTTCTCCCTCTCCGTCTATCCCAAACAGTAACAAATAAGTCACTTGGCCACAAAAAAAAATTTCAAACACACCGAACAAATGAAACTGCATCTTAAATTCTGTCACTAAAAGTTACTTTAGAATAACAGCTGTAGGTTAGACTACAAGGAGACACACATTCACCTTCAAAGAGACTAACCAAACATACTTTAAATATTTTACGCTTCACATTTCGCCTGTTAGTCCTAAATATTGCTAAATCATATGCAGAATAGCACGTCGCTTCTATGAACCACCTTGCAATCATCTTGAGCACACAAAAACTCCATGAACAGTAATATTACCGACACGTAATGACTGAGGACTGACCTTGATTGTACACTGTTCTACACAGACTAGGAACTTGAATCATCAGTGTTTGACCAAGAAGTTTTAATCTAGAGATATCGTTAGCTTCTAAGTCACATTTCACATTAATTACCTCTTTGTTGAGATCTCGGTCACATTTTTACTGAACAAACAAACGTATAGCCTATTTACGACTACATAAGAGACTGTTTAAAGTTAAATGTGAAAATACTCAACACGTAAAAGGCTTAGGCACAGTGCACACTTAAACACGACAATATTTTTGTAAAATTTCTTAAGACGACACATTTTTAGAATTAGATATATATATGTACTGCAAGACTGTGTCAATAACATAATGCTAATGTTTTTAAGGTATAATACCTACATATAAAATGCGTCATAGGACAATACAGCGAGAGCCTAACAACATAATCTAATTAGGTAATCAAGTTCAAATTTAATTACTCTACTCACAAACAAATTAATGCAGTTTAGTTGTTGTTTTATTGTTTAATGGCAGGAATATAATAGTCTATCCTAAACTTAATTATTTGTAATAATTATTATGTTAGGTATGTATTTTAGAACCACTGAAGGAATGTACTATGGTTCCGGTGGCCCGCCAATAAAGGCGGAAGGCTGGTACACGGCGGGTTTCTTTAGTGGGTAAAGGCCCCACACTACCCTGTTCGTTGCCCCGAACGACGGGGTGTGCGGTTAGGTACCTACATTTTTTCCCGCCTTAACAAGAAAAAGGTATGTATTTTAGAACTAGTAAGTAGGAAGGTTAAAAAAAATTCTAATAGGAAGGTTAAAAAAAAATTCTAATTTTTTCTAACCTTCCTATTCTATGTTTTCTAACAATTATACGAAATTGAAATTTGTGTTAGACGAAATAAAAGCCATTTTTTTATCTTGATTTATATAGTTTATAACTATAGTAATGCCTGTTACTTTAATTACAGCATAGTTTTTAACTGTTCAGCGGTCCTGAAAATTCCTAAATATACTTTCTTTGGGAACTGTTTGTTCGGCTTAAAGTACTTTTTTAAACGTAGGTAAGTAGGTAGTTTTCTACCCACATAAAATATTATCTCGCACTAAAATTAGTTTTTATAACCGTCAATAACTTTATACGGCACACTGTCTGCCTTATTACGATAAACATCATTATTTTTTTTGTGTAATTGAAATATGTATCTTAATAACTTACACCCTGTGGCTAGGTTATCATGACCACTGAAGTAATGGAACACAGTTCCAGTGGTCCGCCAATACAGACGGAGAGACTGCACACGGCAGGTTTATTAACTGCGTGAGGGCCCCCACAGCACCCTATTTGTTGCCCCGAACGACGGGGTGTGCGGTTAGGTAGGTACATTCTTTCCCACCATAAAAAAAAGTGTATGTAATTTATTATTAGTGCCAATAAAACAATATATGTATTTCATAGTTTAAATCCCGCTCCTAATGATAAAATGTTTGTCATCATATAGCATTATATTTACAAAATCTGTTGACGGTCATGCATGGGCCATGTATAACGTTGTTGGCCCCTTATAACAGGCATAATTTTAGAAATCTGTCGCACGTCATGATGGCTAATATTTCTTGCTTTATGAAGTTAAACCGTAAAAATAATTTAAACCCGTCTGAGATATCGAGAGAAAATTATGTGATCACATTGGGAATTTAGGGCACGTTTTGGATTGCTCTTTAAACGATTTTTAAAAGAATTTGTAAGCCCATTTTCAATATTATAAAACATTATTTATTATTTATAAGAGTACAAAAAAAAGCATGGGCATAGATGTATTGATATTAAGATCTCTAGTGGTACAAAATACATACATATTATTCTCATTAGTTACGGGTTGTACAAGATCGTAACGATATAAAATTACAATATTTACGTTAACACTAATGTGGCCTTTGCTTTATGCAGAAAAATAAGCACTTATCTTTGTTAAAACGCCTAAATACCCTGGAGATTAGCGTGACAAATGTAAATTGTAAACAGTTTATCTAATTACTACACATAACTGAGTACTCCCACTTGGTACCCAGCCCCTAGTAATGCAATGGATGATAATTACTTGCTTCTCTTAGTCGCCTCGTACGAGACCCTTGGAAAAGAATGGGGTGGTGACATTTGTATTCTGAATACTTTTCCCATAAAAAACTACTATAAAATGAACGATCACTCACGCCAATTTCGCTGATATATACAGTTGTTTGTAACTGCGATTCTTGCTGATCCCTCACACTGATCGCGTTTCTCATGGAATATTAGTCTACTAGATGCTGGTCGCGACACCGTCCGTGTGGACTTCAGTAAATTGATAAGTCACTCTACAATACCCTAATTTTTTCTTTGCAAAAATAGCTCCATCCATCAGCCTTTCGAAGTCCACTGTTGGACATAGGCCTCCCCAAGAGAACGCCACAACATGTGTTTCGCTCATATGGGGGATAGTGCCGTAATCGCCACGCTTGGCAGGCGGGTTGGCGATCGCAGTTGATGTTGTTGATACTCGAGGGAGTGCTGCTGCCCACTCCCCCCGATATTCCCTCAGTCGGCTCTTACGACTCCCATGGGTGGAGATGGGTGGAACAATTCTAAAGCCGGCCCCACACGGCAAAAATAGCTATTCCATGGAAACTTTGTACACAGTAACTTTGACGATTTTAAGTGCTATTATAATAAGCCTATGAAATAAAGTTATTTTTGAATTTGAACTATCCATTTTCCCCGGACAAAAAGCCTATGTCCATTTCTACGCTCCACACTATATGTGTGCAAAATTTCATGATGATTTGTGCAGTAGTTACAGCTTAAAAACTTAACCAATAAAGTCACCTAGTTAGGATTTAGGATAGTCATAATCTGACACTTCACCAGAATATTACCTACATAGGTAAATCTTGTCTCCAAAAACGTGTACTGCCTTAACAATTTCCTACTTCTTCAATATTCCTCAATTTTTTTTTCAACCTCTAAACTATAAAACGACTGGCTTGACAAAAAACACAAGGTGGGCTAGATTTAGAGGCACACACGACCTGTGGTGCCATCGCACTCACGCGATGAGGCAGTTATGTCGCGAAGAACAGGGAGTAATAAGGGGACTGTAAGGCCGGTTCCCACTACGCTGGACCGTCAGATCTGCCGGAAACCGGACACCGGACAGAGTGTTTACATTACACCGGATCCCACAAGAAAATCGGACAGTCAAGTACTCACCTCAGTTAAATTTGGACCTGTGCGCACAATGGGCGACGAAATTGTTGTGTTGTGGTCGTATTTTTATTAGAAGGCAAAATAAAAGAAAACATTGGGTACATCCTATTTTACGGGAAAGATTTTCACTGGGAACATTTGGAACATTAATGGATGAACTTAGAAGTGACGAGAGAGAAGGGAGCACGGGTGTTGCGAGCGGGGGACATATACCGGCACAAACTCGTTCACATTACTCCGGTCCGGTGGTTCTACCGGCACTTTCGTAGTGACAAAACGCTCGGTAAAAATGCCAGGCTCGGCAAAAATGCCGGACTCAGGATAATGTGAATAGCTTTATATAAATTGTACAGCCACTAGCCATTCCGGCAGTTTTACCGGCTCGGCAGATCTGCCGGTCCGGCGTAGTGGGAACCCGGCCTAAAATGTGTTATATATTTATTATAGGTAGTATAAATAATAAAATATAACGTAATAGAGCAAGGCAAGACAAGGCACCCCGGAGCTAAGTAACCATTTCTGCACAGCGGGAATGTGATTCACTCAAGAATGTACTTATTCTTATGGATAAAAGATACAGATTTAAAATCCATAGCCCATTTAGAAACTCAACGCAGCTCGAGGTTTTGTGGGTGGTAAACAAGCATATGCCCCACCTGATGGTAAGCAGTTACCGTAGCCTAAGACGCTAGCAACACCAGAGTCACCAACTCGAAGAAAGGGATAGGAATTATAATAAGGAGAGGAGAGGGATGATGTCAGGGCGTCTGGCGCTTTCACTCACCAAACGAAACATAACAATAGAGGAGTACCTACCGTTGTTTCACGCTGATCTTGTGTGAGAGTGTGGTAACTACTTCTCTGATTGAGCCAGCCTATTCATAGCTATGTGGTATACGTATATAATATTCCGTGTTACAGATTTGAAAGAAAAGGTATGAAAGAAAGAGAGTATTGGTGTAAAGATGCAAAAGGGAATGCTCCGATGGTTCGGACATGTGGAAAGAATGCCGGACGAGCAACCGGTTAAGAAGATATACAATACGAAAGTGGAAGGATGTAGGTACAAGAGGAGACCGAGACTCACCCACCTAGACCAAATTGGTCATGTATTGAAGGAAGGTGGAGTCAGGAGTCTCCGAAACCGGCGAGCGTATGTGAAGAGAGTTATGAATGTTGAGGAAGCGAGAGATGTATGCAAGAATAGAGCCTCTTGGCACTCTGTTCTCTCTGGCTACCCCGCAAGGGAAATGGTGTGATGATAAATAAGTAAGTAAGTTACAGATTTTGTTAAATAATTTATAATGACTCCAGACGTGCCATAGACTGTCTATATTGTTAGATTATTACATTAGATTTTGTCTCAGTCAGATATGTGTATCGGTGTCTACATCCATGGCTTGTTGAACCGATAAAACAATACATATTAATAAATTTTTTTAAATAATAAGTAAGTATTATATGAGGTAAAACCAAGGACTGTAAACAGTGGTATTGAGTTTGATTCTTTGTAAGACACACACCGCTAAATATTCGAAATTATGTATATAAAGCGCTATCCACACATTTCCGGGTCAGGGCTGGATAGCCTAGGGCTATCCGTGTTCCGAGTTGTTTGTTTAAATTGTTAGCTAATTGTCCCTGTTCAGTGAAGGAAAACATAGTGAGAAAGTCAACATGCACTAGGCTTTATGGTGACTCAGAACAACATTTGTCAATCACACAAACAGTTGCCCTGTGTGGGAATCGAACCCACAACACTCGGTTGGAAGGCCGGTATCTAAACCGCTCCTCCATCTATGGATCTATGTATGGGAAAGCAAAGCAAATAAATTTATATTTTTTTTGCTTTTTCCATAAATAATGACAATTTTAAAGTAAACATTATTTGTGAATGAGGAAAAAGAGAACTTTAGTGCGAGCGGGAATGTAATGAACCTTACTTCTTTGCTTCCCTTCCAATCCCAGGAAGTGCTCTAAGCTAAAGTTCTTTTTTTAGTAATATCATAGTATAAGGAAAGAAGTAAGTTATCTTCATACAAACGAACCGAGCGCGGTTTGCATGTATGTACTGTACAATAACAAAATTTAAAACTACTAAAGGTGCATCCGTGTCGGCTGCGCCGTCGTTTCGTACGTATTGCCGTGCGCCCAGGCTTCGTTGATCAAGGCTACATATCGGAAAATAAAATACTATATATTTGGATGATATATAGACGGGATCTTCTCAAATCACAACACTAATAAAAATGATATACCTAGCGAAAAAATTTACTCAGCTCCCATGTACATAAAAACATAAAATATAATTGAGAAACTTGTGTAAAGATCCATGATGTTCTGCCTAAGTTTCAAGGCAATTTATTTTAGTTTCGTATATAAAAACTAGCTCTGTATTTATGACGATTGAATAAACTAAAAGTGACCAGCCCCATGTGCGTAGATAATTATTGTGTGCATGGGGTCTGAGTTAACGTAAGTACTTCTTTGCTTATACTATAGTAATATGCATATACTCTTTTTTTATACAATGTGGGTGGCAAACAAGCATACACCTCACCTGATAGTAAACGGTTACCATAGCCTATAGACACTAGCAACACCAGAGGCATCACCTGAGCATCCCTATCTCCAAGGAAAGAGATAAGAGCTGAATAGGCAGCATAATTAGGAGAGGATATGGAGAGGGTTTGGATCTCCGGCAGTCTCACTCACCATACAAAACACAACAGTAGGAGTGCCTACCATTGCTTCACGCTGATCTACTCGCTACTTTCAAGTTTATAAATGAAACTATTAATTTAGCATTATTAAACTCTTAATTACCACTGATTATTTTATAATTTAATAATTATACACAGCATGATGCTAATGCTATCTAAACCTATATTTATTGGATACTTTATCTTTTAAAAGTAGTATGTATTTCTTATGTGAAAGATAAATTTTCATAAAAAGATTTTTTTCTGTTCCAATAACAAATAATTACCACCTTAGCCAGCATTTCCCAAAGCACAGGTTGCTGTGTAAATATTGGCCTGCCCCCTTAGAAGTGTGGTGTGTGAGTGGCATAAACATTAGATGAATAGAATAGAATAGTCATTAAATGAGATTGAGATAAGGTTATGAAATTGAAATGTCAATCCCATACAACTAAAATTTATGCTACTTGTCCAGATGATGTGAGTCATTAACACAACTTAATTCATATAATAACATCTTATGGTAAATCCTGCATTTGTAAGCTCTGAATGGCTTGTGCTCCAATAAATATTTGGAATTATGACTATTGTACAAGCTACAGGGTGGTTTCATAGAAAAATTTAGACAAGAGTTTCAGATATTGTCCACTTCCAATAATTAAGCTTGCACAAACATAAAAGAGGTTAGGTGCCCAATTATTCACAAAATGAGCCTTGTATTTTTTTAGAAATTTTTTAAGAATAAATGATATAACCACAAGTTTTTGAAAAAGACAAAAGATTAAAGTTACCCCAAATTATTAAGCTATTGTTTAGAACAGCAGCCTTTCCAAACAGTTTTTAATTACCTCGTGAAATGCTCCTTCACTAGCTCCATCTCCGAACAGTTGTTGAAATGCGAGTTCATTCCGCTGAGCGTCAGTCAAAAAGGATTCAGTCTCCCCAGCGTTTGATTTCTTATGCTGAAGTTTAACACCACCCGTGTAAATAGGCGTTGTTATCTTTGGCGTAAACACATTATCCTCCACTTTTTCAAGAAGAGGTATTGGCACATCGTCTTCAAGCGATGGGTCTCCGTCAGACATCACATAAAAATAACACTTCAACTAATTATTACACTACTATAATTTTCCCGAATGGTTCATAACATATTTGGTCTTGCTTTCTTTTCAATTATAATTTTATTTATTGTAAGTTCCACCCCGAACGACTTGGGATATATTCTAAGATATTACATGAATCCACCCAAACTGAAATTGATATGAAATATAGAATATGTTTTAATTTAAATCACTACTAATGAAATCGCCAAACAAAACAAGACAAAGAAACAGAAATACGAAATCAGCAAGAAAGACTAAAAATCCGAGCGAAAAAAGACGAAAGAAAATCTGAAATGTCATTGTCAAAAGGTCAAATTGGTATTTTTTAAGACTTTGACAGAACCATCAGCCTAACACTTAGACGAAGGATATTAATAGAGACATAAAACCAACTCCGTTATTCTCTGATCACAGATAAGTTTAAGTAAAAGAAGTGAATTATGTGTAGGGGGACATAAACATACATACATTATAATTCAAACGAGATAAATACTTCAATTTAAACATAATTACATTATATTATAATAATCATAACAATACACTTACATACCCAAAATGTATCCATTATTTATGTATATATACATGTACACAAACAAATAACTACATAGTTATGTTTGCTGGCTTTTCACAAACATTAGGTGGTACAAACCACAGACCAAACATCCTTTCCTGAAATTATTTATCATATTGTAATATTATATGTCTCAGACACGGCTTGCATCCGGCCGAATACGCAAAATGCACACAAAGCTTTTCTTGGTGGCGATGCATGGTGGCACCATCGCCCACGCATCTTTTATACATTAGACCTAAGAAATATTGTAAGATAAAATTGTCACTCTATGTTCAGTCGTAAAGTCGTACAATATAATTAATTTTGTATTTTTTTTAAAGTCACTCTAGCGCGCTCCCGATTAAACTGGCGCAACCGGTAGGATTCCGTGAGTATACCAAAATTCGTACTGAAGAACACTAAATCGGTTCGGGTGTGAATATTCGTTTTCGGGAATCCTTCGAACCAAATAAATAAGTTTAATTAATATACGCGTAAAATAAAACTGAAGACACAGTTGGCGTAAGGCGACCTGGAGTTGACTTCTGGAGAGTATGGCAAGCCTGTGAGTAGACCCATATTGCTATTCCTTGTTTTTCCTTCTTATTCCACTAGTTTTATAATAAGATACGAAACTATTACGGGACCGAACATCGCCAAGTTGATAGAGAACGTTATCTTATTTCCGGAGCAATACACTGCATTGGTATTGCATACGATTAATTTTAAGAATTCATTTTGTGTGTGATATAAATTTTTTTATTTGTTTTTAAAGTTACTTCAACTTAATATATTTAAAATGTCGTTGAAAGTGATACCTATGGAAATATCCTCCATAATTCCGAAATTTGACGGAGATGAAAAACTTTAAACCTTTTTAAAATAAAATGTGAATATGTAATAGAGAAATATAGAGAGCATGGAAATGATGAACAATATTTATATGTTTTTCATACTATAACTAGCAAATTAGTAGGTAGAGCCGCCGCGCTTATTAGCGAACGGCAGGACATAGAGACATGGTCTGAATTAAAAAGGGTTAAAAAAACATGAACGTGGAAGAACGTACAGTTATTACAAATTTGTGTTATGAATATAGAGACATTTTCTATTCGGATAAAATAGTTCTATTCGGATAAGCTAGTGAAAGAGAGGGGCTCTTTCACTAGCAAAATAAAACATTCAATACGAACAAAAATGAAGACCCGATATACGTGAAGCCATATCGACAACCTCAGACAGTTAATAATGAGATAAATAGCCAAGTACAAAAACTATTAAAAGATAATGTAATACAGGAATCTCACTCACCATGGAACGCACCAGTACACCTGGTACCTAAAAAGAAAGACGCTTCAAACGAAGTTAAATATAGATTAGTAATAGATTATCGGCGCCTGAATGATATAACCATTGACGATATATACATGGGTATCCCTTGCCAAATATTTCCATTCTTTTCAATAAATTAGGGAAGTCCACCTATTTCAGTACAATAGATTTGGCCAGCGGCTACCATCAGATCGAAGTAGAGGCATCTGATCGTTGCAAAACCGGATTCAGCACTCCATTACGAGTTTATTAGGATGCCGTTTGGGCTCAAAACTGCTCCAGCGACATTTCAATGCGCGATGGACAGCATATTACGTGGTTTACAAAGCACGCACTGTATGACATACCTAGATGATATTATTGTGTACGCATCTAGCCTCCAAGAGCACATAGAGAATCTCAGGCGGGTTTTTGACCGTCTCAGAGAAAGTAATCTAAAGGTCCAGCTTGACAAGACGGAATTTTTAAGAAAGGAAGTTCTCTATCTAGGACATACAATAACAGATAAAGGACTTAAGCCTAATGAAGATAAAATTCAAGCAGTATCAAATTACCCTGTTCCAAAAACACAGACAGAAATAAAAAGCTTCTTGGGACTAATTGGCTATTACATATATTAAGGACTTCGCAAAATTAACCAAACCATTGACAGCATGCCTGAAGAAAAATTGTAAGGTCATAATTAATGAAGAATATATGTCTGCCTTCGAAAAATGTAAGGAACTATTAGTAAACACCCCTCTGCTTCAATATCCACACTTTTCTAAACAATTTATACTCACTACAGACGCCTCTAATATAGCACTAGGAGCTGTATTGTCACAAGGCAATATTGGTAGTGATAAGCCAGTGGCATATGCCAGTCGGACGCTAAACGATGCGGAAACCCGCTACAGTACCATAGAGAAGGAACTTCTTCAAATTATTTGGGCAGTGCAACACTTCAGACCGTACCTTTATGGAAGCACATTTGTAATATACACCGATCACAGGCCTTTAGCCTGGCTTCATTCCTTCAAAGAACCAAACAGTAAACTAACACGTTGGCGTCTTTTTTCAAACTTAATGAGATAGAGACAGCTCTAGCATTCAGTAAGGCAGGGATCCTATATCAATCAATCATAGAATCAGATAACCTGCTCATTTCCACTTCAGCATACAAACCCGGCGGGCTATGTCGGTGATTCACGTTCTACGGATCTCCGTAATAAGCATTCGACGTCCTACGGATCTCCGTAATAAGTCACGACGTAAGATCACGTTGGGAAATACCAAGACTTTGAGCCTTGATGCAAGGTAAGTATTGCTGCTCCATAAATTGCCGTTCTGTTCGATCATCTGGTAAGTAAATAATAATAAGTATTATTTAATAAAATAATAGTACACAATAATTATCCTTGGTAATAATTATCCAATTAAATTATCCTTTCTTTCTTTTCTGGGTCAAATATGTAAAGAATTATCATCCTTCCAGCGCTGATTTAATTAATTGAATAAGAACTTAGAGCAAAACAGTTTCTCTCAATTCTAGATTATGACTACAGTGTTAGTCATAATCTAGAATTGTGAGTAACTTACAAAGTTGAAGTTACAAAAACTTCGAAAGCTATACGTACTTACATGAACATATTCACTTAGCAATGATTTTGCTCCCAACGCTACTATTTTCTTATTATAAATAAATAAAATAATAAATATTCACGGACATTTTTCACACAACGTCTTCTGGTCCCAAACTAAGCTAACGCTTGTACTATGGGTACCAGATTACGGATATAATACATATATCACTTTTTTTTTTTGTAAATACTTACATATAATAGATAGAAAACACCCAGACAAGTACAAGTATCTGTATTCAACACACAAATAATTGTCCTGAGTGGGAATCAAACCCACGACCTTGTGCACGGAAGTCGATTACACTACCGACTACGCCACGAGGCCCGCCGTATTATGTATAACAAAATATCGTGAAACATATTTTGGGTATTTCGTGGTTGCCTCGTTTTCCTGTAGCATCCACCCATTTTGATTTCGCATCTGGATTAGAGGAAAACCTAAAATGGTAACTATTTATCATCATCTCATAAATTACATATAAATTTATTAGTAAAGTGAAAACTAGGCAAATTAAATTCACAATAATGCCTTATTACACCGAAACAATCTCAGTAATAGAAATTTAGTTAGAAAACGTGTTTTGCAAGTGTATCTTAATAACAATTATTAATTTCGAGTAATAAAGCCCATTTTATATCGCCATAAAGCCTTCAATCATTTAAATTATATAATTTTCGACTACATACGAATGAAATGTTATACCGGTATTTTTTCGCTCGTTGTAGCTTTTGTAGCCCAATACCAACATATTACAAGCACTATTAACAAGTTGTCTCTGTCTCAAAACACTGAATAACACGTAAATATCTGTAAAAAAAACCCTTAGACGAAGGATATTATAGACAAGCTATCAGCGTATGCAGTGTCGAAATAGCAAAATTGATAAAATTAAACATAAGATAGAGAGAGATTATGCTTAATTTATCATAGGTGTACCAGAAAGTCAATACGGTATATTATGCCAACCAGAAAGTTGGCCAGTAAATATAGAGTTTTGTGAGTGGCTGTGGTTTCGTAGATCACCCAAACTATCTAAAAACCCCGAATAAAACAATTGAACTCTATTATCAAAACATGAGAGGACTTCGTACTAAATTAGACGACTTTTATACGAGCGTATCCTCATCAAATGCTGATTTAATTGCCATAACAGAAACAGGGTGCAACAAATCCATCGAAAATGTGGAAATGATTCCACCTGGGTATACCATTCTACGATGTGACAGAGCGGACGGGCGAAAACAGGGAGGCACATGTCTCGTAGCCACACCGCCTTTGGAATTGCGTAGACTAAGCGCATCGTGTGACGTAAATATCGATGCACATACATTTGAAAGTTAGACGAAGGATATTATAGACAAGCTATCAGCGTATGCAGTGTCGAGATAGCAATAGATAACCGGAATAATTTTAAAAGATAACTATGATTATAACTTTGTTGACTAAAAACGTACTACCTGTTTTAGCCGGATAAAAGAATGATAGGACAAAAGAAATTGTAGTTATGCTTATATTTTGCTTAAAATGTATTAGAAGATGTATTATTAGCGTATATAACGTGATTAATAAAGGTTTATTAAACACAAAGTGAAAAATGTGAAATCGAAAATAACAGTCATGAGTAGGATATTTTCGATTTCACATTTTTCACTTTGTGTTTAATGTATAGTGCTAAGCATCTCAAATGCTAAAAATGAATATAAATATAATAAAGATTTTTTTTACTTCAATACAAAAATTAGCTTACATGATGGGGACAGTTAGCCACCTTATTGTTTGGACCCAGTTCATTGGGTTCAAATACAACTAACGCATACGCGAAAAGGATAAATATACTTATACCTGTGTCTCTCTCACTCTTGGTAAAACCAGTATGTGCATTCTTTTCTTCATCCTTAATGTCAAAATAGTAGCGAGTCTATATTATTCTTCGTCTAAGGTAAAACCTAAACCCCGATTTTTTATACAAATGTTCGATTATGTCAGTTGAATCGTGATAGACGAACTTAATTAGACTAAGGATAACTACAAATTTACCATAGATTTAGGATATACTCCAGAGGAGTATATCCTAAATATACACCGTGTAAGAAGACCACTTCCGAATACGAAGACAGATGATTCTACTAGTGACAGTTTAGATGATGGAATAGAAAAAAAAATTCCGATGAAAAAGAAAAACATAATTTTTTATCGTTATATTTACATTATTTACACTCTATCATGTTAGTAGAGCTAAATAAAGCGATAATTACATAAAAATAATATCACTTTAATAAAAAGGTAACTGTAAGGTACATGTGTCGCAAAGTAGGTATTCGCTCTGTTCGCTGTCACGGACTTTATACGGAATTTACAAACACTACTTTCAAAATGCCTACCCCTACAACACTTTACATACATACACATGTGAGTTTTAATACAATTGTTATTTCACTGTTAAACTTTAAAGCAGACAGAGACATTTTACGTACCTGTCTAAAGTCTGTACTCGAATTGTGCTCCATCCATTTCGATACAAAGCGAGGCCCGTCGCTGTGTCGACCGGTGAATACGAGGCATTAGTGTAGGATCCTCAACACATTCTGCACGTAACCTATCAAAAACGCTCACTATTCTGCTACGCATTTCATCAGCACAGTCACATTCCCGATCAAACACTCTTTCTTTCACATATCCCCACAAAAAGAAATCCAGTGGTGTTAAATTGGGTGAACGAGGCGGCCAGGCGCGCGGCCCCAGCCTTCCGATCCAGCGGTCATGAAAGAGCTCAGTAAGACGCTCGCGGACAGGGCGTGTAACATGCGGTGGAGCGCCATCGTGCTGGAACCATGCTCGACGATATTCAGCCAGCGATAAATTATCTAGAATATCGTCTAATTGTTCATTTATAAAATTAAGATACTCTGTTCCATTGAGGCGCTGCGGTAGAAACACTGGTCCTAAAATTTGTCCATTAAAAATACCAGCCCATACGTTGACCGACCATCGGGTCTGATGACCGGTTTCTTGAGTGGCGTTTGGGTTCACGTCTGACCATAAATAAGCATTCCGCCTGTTCCACATCCCGTTTCTTGTGAATGTAGACTCATCCGTCCAGGTTATGTGCTCAATGAACCCAGGCGTACGTTGCTGTTCATCTAGCAGCCAACGACAATACTCACGACGACGAACGTAATCATTGGGCAGCAAAGCTTGTAACTTATATATTTTGTAGGGCTTCATTTTATTCCGGCGCAAGACTTTGTGAACTGTCCAGTGAGAGACTGTCGGTCCGCCCCCGCGCCGCAATAATTTCGCCGCACTTCGTGTGCCCAGGCGAGGATTTTGGCGAATCACATTTAAAATACGCTCCTGAGTCTGCACATTCACCTGTTGTCCACCACCTGCCGCCATCGGAGCAATCGGTCGATTTTCTAAAACTCGCTGAAAAGCTGCCGTTATTGTGCGAGAATCGGATGGATGCCGGACGTTCGGGAATCTCTTACGGTAAATTCTCAACGCAAGAGAAGCATTGCCACGGGCTTCTCCTAAACACATCAACATGTTTCCGTATTCACGAGCACTGTACACGTATGCCGCAGGCATTGTTAAATACAAAAAATACTCAAAAATAATAAAACAGCAAAACGTAACAAAAAAACTTAACACAAAATTTAAAACTAACAAAACAGTATAAATACTACCAAGTAGTAACAATCGAAGCTAATAACATGGAACCGAAACGCGCGTTTGCTCTCGAACTGAGTCGGAATGAAACTGAGTGTAGGGACAGTGGGACACGAAAAAAGTAGCTTTACTTTTTGGTATCGAGTTATTTTCACTTCGAAACCGATATTTTTGTAATCGATACTTTTATTCAATGAGTACTTTTAGCAAGGTATCGTATCGAAAAAAATTTAGAGATTACCTAAATTAAACTTGGCTTCATGGCTCAAGTTTATGGCAACGCCATCTAAATCAATCTTGTCAAAACCTTCTAAAATATTTTGATACCATTCTTTCATTAAATTCCTTCAATCAATGTCTAATAGTACCAATACATTTAATGCGATACTTGGGATCGATACTTTTGAAGCGATACTGGTATAGATACTTTCGTTTAATATCAAAACTTTAAGCGCATTATACCGTAGGTAAAGTACTCAATACCTTAAAGTATCAATACTTTTGTGTATTAGTATGTATTGCTTATTGCGCACTTAATTGTTATTTTGTTTATTCAAGTATACTCTAAAAGTACTCACATTTGAAGAATTGGTGAAGCTTATTAACAATAAGTGTTTGATTTCAAATGGTATCGATACATTTAATGCGATAGTTAACTTGGGATCGATACTTTTGAAGCGATACTGGTATCGATACTTTCGTTTAATATCAAAACTTTAAGAGCATTATACCGTAAGTAAAGTACTCGATACCTTAAAGTATCGATACTTTCGTGTATTGGTATTTATTGCTTATTGCGCACTTGATAGTTATTTTATTTATTCAAGTATACTCTAAAAGTACTCACAATTGAAGAATTGCTGAAGCTTATTAATAAAAAGTGTTCGATTTCAAATGGTATCGAACATTTAATGCGATAGTTAACTTGGGATCGATACTTTTGAAGCGAGACTGGTATCGATACTTTATCATATCATAACCTTAAGCGCATTATACCGTAAGTAAAGTACTCGATACCTTGAAGTATCGATACTTTTGTTTCGATAATTTTATGAGTACGATACTTTTTTTTCGATACTACTCATGAGTATAGTATCGATACTTTCTATTCGATACCGTGTCCCTACTGAGTAACTGACTTGATAGTTCATAGTAGATAGATACCTACTAGTCTAGTAAAACATCAACAGATACCGCGTTTGTCGGTGACCGACAAAGTAGCATCAAAAGAAGCCGCCTTTGTCGGTATCCGACAAAGTAAAGAATTTTAAAGTTTTTTTTAATCGGCGGTGTTTTTTTAATGTGCAAATATCAACGAATAATAGAGAAAGCAGGAGGTTATTGAATCAGAAGACAGAAACCAACTAATTTTGAAGACAAGGAAAATGTAGGTACCACGTCAC
This sequence comes from Leucoma salicis, assembly GCA_948253155.1. Classification (NCBI taxonomy): domain Eukaryota; kingdom Metazoa; phylum Arthropoda; class Insecta; order Lepidoptera; family Erebidae; genus Leucoma; species Leucoma salicis. Next base: position 5,283,098 of record OX411805.1, on the reverse strand, counting down.
GTCACACCGCACGCGTGGCTTTTGTAGGCATTTATTTTGGCGTGGGTGCGGGGGGATTCCTTATTAATTTTAATAGCGCAAATTTTTGAGAGTTCAGTTGACTCAGTTGTTCAGTTCCGTGTTCACGGTGTTCACTGACTTGCATGTGCGCGCGAGTGATACCTAGATACAATTGTATCTTTGATGGATTTATTAATTCTTGTAGTTATTATTGTATTTTTACGTTGTGTGTTTCTTAACAAGTTTTTTTTGTTTTTATTATTGTTTTGTATTAATAATGCCTGACGCATACGTTTATAGTGCTCGTGAATACGGAAATACGTGAATGTACTTTGGGGAAGCTCGTGACTTTCTTCGTCTTTCGAAGAGTTGAACCCGGTACTTGACTTTGTCAACGCTGAGGAAACCTACTTTGGTCTAGGTCGATAAGCTTTTTCATACCTACTATTTTTTTTGAAACTCATAGCATTATTGTTTTTAATAGGTAGATAGGTACCTACCTAACTGAATACTTACATTGGAACTTCCAATGTTTCCAATTTGGAAGTGGCGTAGTGATTTGTAATGCGACTGCTAGTCACGAGGTCTCGGGTTTTTTCCAAAGAAATTTCTCAGTAGATAGGTACCTGCCTAGCAGCCTGTAGTTTGCTAATCAATGTGCCCGGGAGATGGCAAATGTATTAGGTATGCGGGGCTTAAACATAGCGAACAGTGGATGGCAAGAAAAATACACTTCTGCCTACCCCTTCGGGATACAGACGTGAAAGTATGTTATGTTATTAACCATATCTAAACGATGTAAGTATGTATTAAAAAATAAAAAATCATAACTGTAACCTTGTTAGAATTTTATCTAAGTAAATGTGTCTTTAGTGAGGAATCGAACCAAGTACGTAGGTGCCTACCTACTTGATTTATTCAACTACTGAATGCGAATGAAAATTGAAAATGGCGAGGTACCTACCTAGATCGCAAGTGTGTTGTCCGCTAGCACAAAACAGATAGGTAGCGACTGCGCGGTATACCTATCAGCTGATTCTAAATTTTGCAATACATTGCTGTTTTTTTTTGTTATTAAAGTGATATTATTTTTATGAAATTATCACTTTATTTAGCTCTACTAACATGATAGAGTGTAACTAATGTAAATATAACGACAAAAAAAAATATGTATTTTTTTTCATTGTAAAAAAAAAATCTATCCCATCATCGAAAATATAACTAGTAGAATCATCTGTCTTCGTTTTCGGAAGGGGTCTCCTGATACTGAAATTTACCGAGCCAAGTCTTTGAATTTCAAAAATGGCGGAAATTGCTAGGGAAGCGCGTAAAAAATATCGATATCGATACTTCAGTCCTTCAAGCGATCTATAAATTTTTGGGTGGACAAAGGTTTTCTTAATTGCGTAAATCTTTATCTACCTGTACCTATAATTATATCTATGTGTGTCAAATTGCAATCCAATCATATGAGCTAGTGGTTGATAAATCAATCAGGCATGCCTTCTTTTTAAACAAACAGAAAATTAAGGGCATAACACTCTATGGAATAGATTTGGGTTGTAAAAAGCATAAATAAATAAATAATAATTGAATCCTGGATATAGACGTTCATTCAAGTAGGATTCATTCAGATAATTTTATTTAATAATGATACCAACACTTTGTATGAAATGAAAGTAACGACAGATCAGTATACTGGACTGCATTCCGTTATAAACAGTAACCAGTATAGCTAACTATAAAGGAATGACTTCGCAGTATACTAAATTGACATCACACCTTACAGTGCTCGCAGTGTATATCGGTACACACCCAATTTACGCTGTGAACGTAACTATTAAGATGGCGGACGACAGCCTAAGTAATTCACTTTTACTAGGTATATGAAGATTAGGGCGCCTCCTCTAGCTATTATTATATTACCATGGAACGAAGGATATTATAGACAAGATATCAGCGTATGCAGTGTCGAGATAGCAATAGATAACCGGAATAATTTCAAAAGATAACTATGATTATAACTTCGTTGACTAAAAATATTTTACGTCAATAAAAAAACAAGCTAACATACTGATGATGGGGACGGTTGGCTACCTTATTATTTGGACCCAGTTCATTGGGTCCAAATACAACTGACGCATACGCGAAAAGGATAAATATACTTATACCTTTGTCTTTCTCACTCTTGGTAAAACCTAGTATGTGCATCTTTTTCTTCATCCTTAATGTCAAAATAGTAGCGAGTCTATATTATTCTTCGTCTAAGACATTAGGGGACTGTGAAAGAGACAGTGCAGTTCTTCTAAGTAACAACGAACATAAATGGTATTTTGAAATGTAGGGAGGGCCCTTTGTTGTCGTGTTTGTTCATTTTTATATTGTATCCCTTGAGGGCTCTTTGTTGTCATGTTTGTCCATTTTTATATTACTATGTTGTATCCTTTTGAATTTGGAATACCTAGTGTTTTGATTGAAAATGTTGAAATAATTTTCTAGTACCTACTCGCTAGTCGCATGCAATTTCCAACTATGAAAATAAAACTGTCCTGTGCCACAGTTCAACGTTAAATTGACAATTTAGTGATAAAATTGCGAATTCTTACTGACTAAAATCATATTAGGAGCCTAAATCATCGTGATTTGACACATTTCTTTAAACCAAAATGTTGACCTTGCTAAGTTATTTCACTTGTGTAACTAATATTTCTTATAAAGTACGCATGTATAATACCTTTTTAGAATCTATATAAACTAGGCATGTTTATAAGATAATGGGCAGCTATAGAATAGTACATTTTTTTCACAGTTCATGTTAAAATTTTGACACGAAGAAAAAAATTTACTTACAAAGTGCTTAAAATGTAAAATTTGACAGTATTTTGCATTAATAATGTCGAATCATAAAGTAATCTAATATAATCATAAAAGTATCCAAGAGCCACATACAAAAAAAAGTACATTAAAATAAGTTATTTTGTTGAAATGGTGACCGAATGAATTAGCAAAGAAACTTAAAAAAAAATACAAAATTGTATACTGTTTTCACACCAATGGCAATCCTAAAATAAAACGTCGATTTTCTTGTAGCCTGACATCAGGGAAATCTCCGATTAACGGGTTATCCATTATTTACGACAGACCCAGTATATATCATTATATCATAATATAAAAAACATATTTATATCATAAAAGCATATAAATAGAAATATATATTTATAATCCTAACTATTATAAAGTTGCATAACAGATGTGTGCGTACATTACACAACACACAGCTTTTTTTTTTTAATTTCCGTCTGTTTTTTTAATTGCACATCACGCAAAAACTACTGAATGGGCTTTTAGTCAAAATCTATTACCTAATGAGAAAACAAGCCCACGATATTGATAAATTGAAAAATGTAAACAGTCTTCATCATTAATGATTGACACTTACAGCATTGGGATGAAAAGCTCATCCCAATTTTTTTTGACGCGTACACATAGCCGAGTGTCCATCTAGACATAAATATTATTAATCTAATCCAAGGATGAAGAAAAGGACGCACATGTTAGGTTATAGCAAGAGTGAGCGAAAGACATGTATAAGTATTTTATTCTTTTCGCGTATGCGTTATTTTTGTTGGGATCCAATTCAACTGGCTCCTAACAATAAGGTGGCTAACCGTCCATCTCAATCCTTCATAGACTAATTTTCAGAAGTTTCACTTCATATGGTTTTTTTTATTGATAATTTATGTAGAATAAAGGGAATATTTTATTTGTACAAAATGCTTTTATTTGAGTTAATTGTATTATTTTAGAATTATGACATATTTAAAGAGGGAAATGAAAAAAAATAATCATCTTAATTTCAATTTAGATTTCAATATATACTTCATGTTAAATCCATACTTGTACAAGTGTAATCTGAAGGGCTTTAGTATTCGAGTTGCTTATTTTGAATATTATTATTTATTGTAAATTTATTAACATTGGTTAAATAAATTAATTTAAAGTAAATTTATTAAAAAAGAAAGTATTGTGGAAAAAACGTAATTGAATCAAATCTGCATTTTAACTATCCGAGCACCCATCCCTAATCTTCATATAATTTTGACACTGCAACAAATGCCATGCCACGCCGCGTAAGAAATGTCAATTTGTTCAACTAAAACATCTATCTATCTCATGAGATCTCAACGATTAGCCAAGAAACCGAAGGCAATAGGTTGCCGGTGATTTTTTTGTTTGCTGATTATACATGAATTGTAATTGTATTATATATTGTAAATAGGAGACCTACTCAAAATACGATATGACGGTGGAAGTTCAAGCGAAATCGAGGCTTCCGCAGCTCTCGTCTGACAAACAGCTAACATTTATAAAATTGGCTGTTTTATCAATGGCAGCAATATTATGTGAGTATTTTTAACAATTTGTCCACATACGTCTACTTCGTAGAATAGTGTTTACGTAGATCCTTTCATAACTTCAAGAATTAGAGCTGTTTTAGATCTTACGTGGTCTTATGCCGATAAGACATGCTGATGTAGTCAGATAATGTTGCACAAATAAATGCGTGTATATTAGTAAATATGTATATCTGTAAAACTTCGAATTTAAATTACCGCAATAGTAAATTGAACTTGAGCAATACTATGTATTTCTTTACAGCATTCGCCACTCGCCTATTCTCGGTACTTCGTTTTGAGAGTGTAATCCATGAATTTGATCCTTACTTCAACTACAGAACAACAAGATACCTCACAGAGGAAGGATTCTATAACTTTCACAACTGGTTTGATGACAGAGCATGGTATCCACTGGGCCGTATTATTGGTGGTAAGTACATCGTAGAGCCATGGGAATATAGCAAACTCAATTCAAATACAAAAATATCTCATAGGCCTACTGTTTCAATTCTTCATAGCATTCAAATTCATCATATTTAACAACATACCCTTGAAGCAAGTGCTACCGCAGCGGTAATCTTGCATTCAATGAGATTCAACCTGGTAAGAAATTTGTGGACTATGTTTTAAAAACTAAGTTTCATATGGTTCATTACAACTAAACTACTATGACACACACATACATACTTGAATCTTGATTATTAAAATAAAATAGGGTATGTGCATATTTTAAATTAAGAACACAACTACTTAATCTCACTGGGAGGCACACAGCCTTCTTAAAAAAATGAAGATATTTGGCCTATGTACTATGCCAGGCAGATGTATTGGCAAAAGCTTCTTTTTAAATTTCCTTTTGGCCAAAAATGTTTCATATATTTATCATATAGAATGCAAATACAAAAGAAAATACACACACAATACTGATGTATCCTTTGACTATCACAAGCACAGTAAGGTTACTGCAGTACAAAATGTAGGGTTTTACTATAAACTACCTCTAAAAATATGTGACAAGATCTTAGGTATTCTTTTAGTTTTTTAAAAATCAAAGCATCTTATGTTAAAATGTAATAAACTTCAAAGTTCTTACTAAATCTGTTGTTATATACATAAATACACACCTTACATAAATATGTCATTAGAGATTTTGTATTAACAGTTTCTCGAATAAGATAACCAAATATTTGCAGCAAATAAAATATGCTACTAAATAGCTTTTAGAGCATCTGTTCCAATAAAACTCATTGCTATGAAAATATCGACAACATTTGTTTAAACTTAAATATTGGATAATATGATACAACTGTTCAAATTAAGTACACTAAAACATTGGTACACATTGTAATTGCAAATATCTCATTTGCCTTAGCCTTATTCCAAACTTTGTTGGGGCTGGCTTTTAATTTGTTTGGATTTAGCTGATCTACTAGTATTTACATGGAGCTACTGCCTATCTGACCTCTGTTACCCAACTAAGGCGACAGCTGTGACCTTAGAACATGACCGGAGTCAGATTTTTAATACAGGACTGAAAACCTATAACAACTACCAGGATATTATGTGACAGCCAGGACCCATTGCTTAACATGCCTTCCGAAGCACAGAGAAGCTCAGCTGTCCACAAATAGGTGTCACTTTTTGGTCACCCATCTGATTGCCAGCTGAGTGAAAGTTGCTTAACTTTGCCAATCGTCCGAACTTCAAGTGCATAACTAGGCTACAACCTTCTCACTCACACTGTAATTGTACCATGACATTAAATTACCCCACACTAGCACTAGTAATGCAATATGTACGAATTTCTCAGTTCTGTTCAGTCGCCTCAAACAACACCCGGGAAAGAATGGGGAGGTGACACTTGTAATCTTAGCTTAACCAATTTTTTCTACATATTCCAACTTCACACTCCCCCCAACACCTATATATTATCTCTCTTTATTGGAAAAATCTTTTTTCTTTAGTGTTATTTGGTCCCAACTCTCGCAATGATTTTAAATAATATAATGGTATTTTACAATAGCTTATTTCCAGTAGAAATTTATCTATTATAAAAGGATTATGTTCAGCATCTAAGAGACTTAGGGTGCTATTAGACGAAAGCAGTCTCGCGTTTTGCGTTCAGGCTTGCAGTTATTCACGAATCCCGCTGTTGTAGACCATCTCCACTACTGTCACCTACTGTGTTTTTGACGATAGTTCTTCAGCGGGTGAACTATTGATTCTGTCTTCGACCAACAATGCAATAGGTATCGCGTCGGCCCAAAAAATCCGTCTTGGTAAATAACAGCGCACTTGAGAAGTGAGCTCTTATTTTGTTTAATTCAAAAGGTACTTTATTCGTTGCTATTTAAGCTTGACTTCACAGTAAATGTTATTTGTTTTTTCCCTTTTAAGTGGCAGTAGTAAATTATTGCGTTGCTAGTTTTTTGTGATGAATAATAGTAAATGTAAGATAATATTTTAAAGATTTGTGACTATTACTAAGTGCCATGATTGTAATTAGGTTGAACTTAAAACTGTTTTAAAACCTTTGTCTCAGTTCGTTAGTAAACAGATGTAGCTGTTTAAGTATATATTCACACGGACAGTTTTTAGCTTGATTTTGTTTGTGACACTGTATCTTGTTGGTATTGATGATCGAAGGATTCTGTGGTCTTTAGCGGTAACAAACCATGTGGACACGGAAACAGTACCTAACCAGTGAATGTTCGATCCACCAAAACTCGTGAAGCAATAAGCCGCTCTATAAATATCATACAAAAGAAATAATATCTTTCACAGGTACAATATACCCTGGGTTGATGGTGACGTCAGCCACTTTTGTGACACTGTATCTTGTTAGTATTGATGATCGAAGGATTCTGTGGTCTTTAGCAGTAACAAACCATGTGGACACCGAAACAGTACCTAACCAGTGAATGTTCGATCCACCAAAACTCGTGAAGCAATAAGCCGCTCTATAAATGTCATACAAAAGAAATAATATCTTTCACAGGTACAATATACCCTGGGTTGATGGTGACGTCAGCCACTTTGTACAACATAATGCAGTTTGTGAACATCACAATCGATATTAGAAATGTTTGTGTGTTCCTCGCGCCATTCTTCTCGTCACTCACTACTATAGTCACATATCTCTTGACTAAAGAATTGAAGGTACATCTTTTATTCTAACTATTTTATATATTAAACACAAAGTGAAAAATGTGAAATCGGAAATAACAGTCACAAGCAGGCTTCAGGTCACATCCTGCTTGTGACTGTTATTTCCGATTTCACATTTTTCACTTTGTGTTTAATGTATAGTGCTAAGCATGTCAAATTCTAAAAATATATAAATATTTTATATATTGTGCTAAAATGTGAAATAGACAATGACTTTCTAGTTCACATTCTTGCATTGTCTTTTGATTTCCAAAATGTTTTGATTTGTACTCTTAGCACTTGACATGCTCGGCTACTTTAAATAACAAATTTATTTGTGAAAGTGGAAAAAGGAAACTTTACTGCAAGCAGGATTCGAACCTGCGTCTCGTCCAATCCAGGGATGTCCTTGGTGCCAGAGCAATAAAGTTCCCTTTTTCCACTTTCGCAAATAATTTGTTATTTCAAAATTGTTGTTAAATTGTGGTGCCCTTCACCATGAACTATTTAGCTATTATTAATAATTTGTTAGATTTCTGTCAAGGACATGGTTTAAAATCCTTACTGATGTTATAAATGAGAAAGAGAGTTGGTTTGTTACGCTTTCATGCCCTAAATACTGCACCGATCATCGTGAAATATTGCGTTTATAATGTATGGATCCTGTAGAATCCGGTAGCTTTTTCATTTAGATGATTACTGTGACATAGTGTGATGTATTTATATTCTAAAGTTCACGCGGATGAAGTTGTCGCCAGAATCTGTGTAGATTGTAACTAAAAAGAAGAAAAATACTTTCTTTAAATAAAAGTTTATCTCAAGTAAGTAGGGTGTCTTAAACGATGGGTGCTGGACGGGCGGTGGCGCTTTCGCGAGCACTTCCAACTGTCCCCGAAGCTCGTCGGCTCATGCCGAATATGGGCGGACCCAACAATGCATGCCGACGGCTTTACGCGGGGTTGGTCCGGTCGATGGTGCTGTACGGCGCACCTGTGTGGGCGGAGTCCCTGGACGCGCCGAACAGGGCTCTTCTGTGGAAACCACAAAGAGTCGTCGCGTCCAGGCTCATACTCGGCAGCGAGAGGAATTGGGCCGCGGTCGCTGCCTTCTGCGAGGAGGTTATCTCACGGAAGAAAGCGGCGGAGAGAGCCAGAGCGGAGGATTCTTCCGCTGCGTCGCTCAGTACAGGGTACGCGAAAGGGTAAGCTGCTGGCGGACCACTGAAGTAATCCAACACAGTACCAGTGGTCCGTCAACACAGACGGAGAGACGGCACGCGGCGGGTTTCTTTAGTGGGTGAAGGGCCCACACTACCCTGTTCGTTGCCCCAAACGACGGGGTGTGCGGTTAGGTACATTTATTACCGCCTAAACAAAAAAAAATTGTGTCTTAAACAATACATTCCAAATAGTTACACATTCTTAATGTCTTAGAACTCAGACTCAAATCCTGCGGTGTGCGACTCCACTTGACTTAGTTCTGATTAGTATCCATTACTTCCTTAAAAACAAAGTCTTTCTGACTTTATCTTAAGTTAAATTCTATAAGTTACATTCACGCTAACCCCGTTGGATGTAAAGACGTAGTAATATTGTAATATCTATTAAGGATGAAGGTGCAGGCTTGGTCGCAGCATCCATGATTGCCATAGTGCCTGGCTACATCAGCCGCTCCGTGGCCGGGAGTTATGACAATGAGGGTATCGCCATCTTCTGCATGCTGCTCACATACTATTTCTGGATCAAGGCCGTCAACACTGGAACCATACTTTGGGCCACCCTGACGGCGCTCGCATATTTCTATATGGTAAGTTTGTTTTTATTTTTTTATGCTTTTGGCAGGCAAAGGCCCAGCAGTAAGCCTAGCGGTAAAACCAATCAGGACTGCACAGACAGTGGTATCGAGTTCGATCTCGAGTCCAAGGTTCAAACCTCGTACGGCACACACACGGACAGAGAAATGGTTGAAAAAAAGGCAAAGTAGCGTCTATGGAGAAGACTCAAGAAATAGCAAATAGGCCTATAGGTACTATTTTGGATCTTGACCCTAACGGAAGATAGAGACTTTTCCGATATCCGACCTCATTATTATTATTCGTTCCTTTACTATACAAATGTAAAAAGTGAATTTGAGTGTTTGCACCTCGTTCACGCATTAACTACGTAACCGTTCTGCACGAAATTTTATTTACATAACTCAACGGGTCTGTTTGGTCACGCGACGAGCTCACGGCTGCTGCAACGCGGTTTAAACATCGGCTGAAAGGTAATTAAAAGTTACCTACATTATGCGCGAAACAGACCCGTTATGTTACATAAATATGTTTACAATTCGCGAATCTTTATAAGTTACACGGAATTTAGCATAAATATGTATAGTCCAGGGTCCATAGAGTGTAACTCACTAAAAAGTATCGACATCGCATCGTGTTATTGTCATTGGTTGAGAGATCACCGTGTTTGGGTGAGTGATCATTGTGACATCACGCGTCTATCTGTAGTGTAGTCTGTACCAATCACAAATAAGACGATACGATGTTGATATGATTTTGTGGATCTCATTCTAAGGGGGCTAAGCCTAAAAAGCGACAGGCTACATTAATCCATCCATCCATCCATCCATCAGCCTTTTAACGTCCACTGCTGGACATAGGCCTCCCCAAGAGAACGCCACAACGAGCGGTCCTGTGCTGACCGCATCCAACGGCGCCCCGCAGCTTTAACCAGATCATCGGTCCATCTGGTGGGGGGCCGTCCTACGCTGCGCCGTCCGATACGTGGTCGCCACTCGAGAACCTTTCGTCCCCAACGGTTATCGGTTCGTCGAGCGATGTGGCCTGCCCATTGCCACTTCAGCATAGCAACCCGGCGGGCTATGTCGGTCACTCTCGTTCTCCTACGGATCTCCGTATTACGGATTCGATCACGTAGAGAAATACCAAGCATAGCCCGCTCCATGGCCCGCTGAGCGACTTTGAGCCTTGATATGAGGCCACCATTCAGAGACCACGTCTCTGTTCCGTATGTCATCTCTGGTAACACACACTGGTCGTAGACCTTCGTTTTCAGACACTGCGGAATATTGGGCGAGAAGATCTTCCTTAGCTTCCCGAACGCTGCCCAGCCGAGTTGGATTCGTCGATTGACCTCTTTCTCGAAGTTGTGCCTACCTAACTGGACTGTTTGTCCCAGGTAGACATAATGGTCGACAACTTCGAGAAGCGCACTCCCGACTAGGACCGGTGCTGAAATGACATGGACATTAGACATGACTTTCGTCTTGTCCATGTTCATTTTGAGACCCACTAGTCGGGAAACCCTGCTGAGATCATTGAGCATGGTGCCAAGGTCCTCCAGCGATTCTGCTATGACTACGATGTCGTCGGCATATCGAAGGTGAGTGATGTATTCGCCATTGATGTTGATGCCGAATCCGGTCCAGTCCAAGAGCTTGAAGACATCTTCCAATGCAGCGGTGAAGAGTTTCGGGGACATAACATCTCCCTGTCTAACACCTCTCTGCAGTTGGATCGGTCCCGTACTCTTGTCCTGAACACGGACTGACATAGTGGCGTTTCTATACAAGCACTTCAGCACTTCGATGTACCGATTGTCAATTTGGCACCGCTGAAGGGACTGCAGCACCGCCCAAGTTTCGATCGAATCGAAGGTTTTCTCATAGAAAAACGCCAGACACAGAGGCCGATTGTATTCCTCGATTTTCTGTATAATCTGGCGTAGCGTGTGAATGTGGTCTATGGTACTATAGCCTACTCGGAAACCGGCTTGTTCGGGAGGCTGGCAGTCGTCAAGCCTGCGTGTGAGTCGTATGTAATGACCCTCGAAAACAACTTATAGACGTGGCTCAAGAGCGAGATGGGTCTATAATTCTTCAAGAGGGTTCTGTCACCTTTCTTGAAGAACAGCACCACCACGCTTCTGGTCCACGACTCTGGAACGTTGCCCCCGAGAACGACGGAATTGAACAGCCTCTGAAGAGCTTTTAAGACCGGCTTTTTCGCCTGCTCTCAGAAGCTCTGGTGATTCCGTCGTCTCCCGGTGCCTTTCCGTTCTTTAGTTGTTTGAGAGCCATTCTGATCTCGTACAGGCTGTCGTCCGGGATATCTTCGGTAAAGTGCCGAGTTAGCTTGGATCTGGGGTCTTGGACCAAGCCAACAGCAGGGCTCTGGGATCTGTACAAATGTCCATAGAACTGCTGGACCTCTCCCAAGATCTCATCTCGAGAAGAAAAGATAGTGCCGTTGTTGGTCCTCAGTTTAGTCAACTGACTTTGGCCAACAGACAGATCTCTTGCGAACACTTTCGAGCCTTGGTTCCGCTCTATCGCCTCTTTAATACGGGTAGTATTCAATTGGCGAATATCATGCCGCACACACAGCCTTGGAGATCTGTCTGTTTAACCGCCGTAGGCAGGACCAATCGGCTGAGGACTGGACTATCATTTCTTTTCTCCTCTCCATGCGTTTTTGAGAGTATGGTCCGAGAGCTTGCGAGTCCTACTGACGCGACGGGCTTTGAAGTAAGTCGACCCGACCGCGTGGACAGTTTGCACGAACCTGCTATTCATATCATTCGCTGATTCACACTCATCTAGATATTGGAAGCGATTTTGTAGTTCGAGCTGAAAGCTCTCGGGGTTCTGGTATTGGGCAGGTGTTGGTCAGAGCGTAGACTTCATCAAACGCAACCTCTCGACTTTTGTTCTAATATCCAAGATGCCCCTGACTAGTCGGTGATCACTCCCAGTTTTAATCCTGCTGATCACTGAGACATCATTGAATATGTGTCGTTTGTCCGACAGGATGAAGTCAATCTCGTTTTTCACTGAACCATCAGGGCTAATCCAGGTCCATTTTCGCTGGGGTTGCTTCCTGAAGAAGGAATTCATCATGAAGAGGCCTTCCTTCTCCAGAAAATCAGCCAGCATCTGGCCCCTGTGGTTCCTCTGCCCAAATCCATAGTGCCCCACCTTCAGCTCATCGTCTGTCCTTTTGCCTAGTTTCGCGTTAAAGTCTCCCATAACCACCGTGAAATAGGTTTAAGACAAGTGGATGGCCTTCGAGATGTCCTCATATAGGGCCTCCACCTCGTCATCGGAGTGTGTCGAGGTCGGTGCGTAAACCTGTATGACCTTCAACGAATACCGGTTGGTTATTCTGAGCTTATACTCAGAATAACCAACCGGTATTCGTACGCTACCCTACTCGACACACTTTCAATCCTCTCCACGTTGCCTACGAGAGACCTACGAACGATAAACCCGACACCCCCTTGGGACTGGTGGTCGCCCTCCCGGTGGAAGAGCAAGTTCCCGGACTGGAGGATTGTCGTGCCCTCACCCTCTCTTCGGACTTCTGACAACCCTATAATGTCCCAGTGGATCTTGCTCAATTCCTCTTCCAGCTCGGTGATTCTCTCGTCGGTCCAAAGTGTTCGAACGTTGTGCGTTACCAGGGCCAGAGGTCGTTGTTTTTGGAAGCCTTGCCGCGGCCGGAAATTCTTCGCACCCCCTGCTCCGCCGTTACCGGGCCTGCTACCGTTAGGCCACGGAATAGCGGAGCTGCCGTGACTGGGGGCCGTTTTTTGTTGGGTGCTCATTTTTTGGGGGATATTGCCGTAATCGCCACGCTTGGCAGGCGGGTTGGCGATCGCAGTGGACGTTATTACTCGAGGGAGTGCTACTGCCCACTCCCCTGGTATTCCCTCAGTCGGCTCTTACGACTCCCATGGGTGGAGATGGGTGGGACAATTCTAAAGCCGGCCCCACACGGCTACATTAATATCCCGGAAAAATGCCTAAATGATTACCTTTCGGATAACTGTTGTTGCGTACAGATATGTATCTACCGTAGAGCGACGTATTTACATTGTCGTGGACTTGTTCGTTCACGAATTAAATTTTATACGCTTGTCATATTCAACTAATGTTAAAATAATTACAAGCAAATTAAGTGTATAAAAATCCATTAAATTCAGTCAGTCCTTGCTACCTACTACCTACTGATTGTAAATCATACGTCAAACATCTGCAATCAGTACTGTATTGTAATTTCTAAATAGCTGATATATACACCTACAATATCTTAGTGGCTTATTGCATAACTATTGTTATGGAAGAAAGTGACTTTACTAGTACTAGCTGTGTCCACGGGATCACTCGCCGTTTAACCCTACAATATTGTATTGTAAAGTTTAATAGATTACAGCCAAAAACAAATATTGTTAATGATAAATATGCGATAAGTGTGATTGTTTTCACTTAATCCGATAGATTATGCCCACTTGGCATAATCCCTTGAGCAATCACAGAATAATACGATGACAGTTTCACACCAATCTGTTTTAATAAACGTTTTGGCTTTTGCACTGTCGTACAAATGCACGCATCTTATTTTAACATGGCAATGTCTTCAATAGCTCATATACATATATCCTTTTATACAACACATTGTTTTGCCATATAAATTATTTCTTAAGAGTATTATTATTGAATTTCTAGCGTAGAAAAAAATAAACTTATTGTAAGTGTGTGAGGATGTGGTATATGAGTGAAAGACGCATGGAGCGCCGTGAACGATGACGGATTATAAAAATAACAATACTAATATCGCTATTAAAAAATAGGGGTTAGCGGTAGAAGAGTGAAAATTTAGGGTTGTATGTATTTTTAATGACACATCATAAAAAAATAAAATAAAAAATTTTGACCAAAAAGGAAAAATTATTTTTTGGTGTGGACCACCCTTATCACTTAGGGGTATGAAAAATTGTTTACATCCTATTCTCAGACCTACTGAATATACACACAAAATTTCATAAGAATCGGTCCAGTCGTTTCGGAGGAGAATGGTGGTGGTCATTATATTATTAATTTTATCACAATTTTTGTGTGAAGTCGAATTTGGTGTCTATAATTGTTTACAATATTTTGATTCAAATCTCACCAGGTTTCATCATGGGGCGGTTACGTGTTCCTGATAAACCTGATACCGTTGCACGTACTGGCTCTGATGCTGCTAGGAAGGTTCTCTGCGCGGGTCTACGTGGCATACAGTACTTTGTACTGCGTTGGCACCATATTATCTATGCAAATACCCTTCGTCGGCTTCCAGCCGGTCCAGAGTTCGGAACATATGCTGGTATGTATATAAGTATAACCTTTTCTAAGGGTCAATCCGCGCTAAAATACGGCGATAATAATGATATTATTTACATAGTCTTATGATGAGACCAAGGACTGCAAAGAATAGTATCGAGTTCGATCGCCAGTACAAGGTCACGGCATACGGCTCTGACTTTTCGAGAGTAAATGTGTAATTGTTACACATGATTACTGCTTGATGAAGGAGAAACATCGTGAGGAAACCTGAATGTTTGAGAGATTTTCTTGTCAGCTTGTGAAGGCTGCTAAGTCACACTGGTGTGGTGGACAAAACCCGTGCCCAGTAGTGGTATAGTAATGGATTGAAAACAAAAAAGGGCTTTGTCAGCAACTGTTGAGCCCCTAACAGACTTGTTTCTGAGAATTTAAGTATATGCAGCACTCTCTAGTCTAGGGGTCGTCCATTATTAGTATTGACGGGCCTCGTGGCGTAGTCGGTAGAGTAACCGACTTCCGTGCACGAGGTCGTGGGTTCGATTCCCACTCAGGACAATTATTTGTTTGATGAACACAGATATTTGTACTGCGTCTGGACATTTTCTATCTATTATATGTATGTATTTACAAAAAAAAAAATAGACGTCGCGGGACGTCTATCAGATGTGAAACATCGTAATTATTTTGTAGGAATAATGAGTAGAAATAAAATGATCATAACTTTTTCAATGTGTCATCCATCCATCCATCAGCCTTTTAACGTCCACTGCTGGACATAGGCCTCCCCAAGAATGGGGGATAGTGCCGTAATCGCCACGCTTGGCAGGCGGGTTGGCGATCTCAGTGGATGTTGTTAATACTCGAGGGAGTGCTGCTGCCCACTCCCCCGGTATTTCCTCAGTCGGCTCTTACGACTCCCATGGGTGGAGAGGGGTGGGACAATTCTAAAGCCGGCCCCAAACCCCCAAACCCATAATTATGACATGTGTAAAGTAGCGGAACTGGACATAAATCATCATCATCAGGTCCTGGAAATCATCTAGGACCAAAGTACTCATCAAGACGAAACAAACAATTCCAAACTCGATAAGGTTGAGTCGTTTCATTACAGGGTTACTGTAGCCACCTTCCAGCTCCATTATCAGACCCTGGATACTATATAGACACAAAGTACTCGTCAAGACGAATCAAAGGAGTCCAAACTCGATAGTGTTGCGCCGTTTCATTATGAAGTTTCTATATCCACCTTCCAGCTCTGAATAGGAAATCGGGAAGTGTCTAATTTAACTTGCAAGATTTCGGACGGAACAAGTAAAAAAGCGTCGCCACGCTAACAGCCGATTTTACCCTCCCTCCGCATTAGATGTTTTACATCTAAAATAGTAGTATATGTATCATATCCGTAATCTGGTACACATAGCACAAGCGTTAAGCTTAGTTTGGGACCAGAGGACGTTGTGTGAAAAGGTCCGTGAATATTTATTTATTAGCCACGTGAGGCTCTAAAGGGGGGAGGGAAAAATCACTGGATATCACAAGAAGGAAGGGGGGTGTAGTGAGATACCATGTGTATTTATTTTGTAGTTGGACAATCCCTTATTTCGTCTCGCATCATTCAAGGTGATTAGGAGGAAGGCTTTTGACCTCCTTCTCATCTGTTCGCACCTTAGACAAAGGATATTATAGACAAGCTATTAGCTTATGCAGTGTCGAGATAGCAATAGTTTGACATATGATAACCGGAATAATTTTAAAAGATAACCATGATACAACTTTATTGACTAAAAATGTACTAAGTACCTGTTTTAGAAGGATACAAGAATGACAGAACAAAAGAAATTGCAGTAATAGTTATATTTTGCTTAAAATGTATTAGAACGTGTAACATTAGCGTATATTACGTGATTAATGAAGGTTTTTTTTACGTAAATACAAAAACAAGCTTACATAGCGATGATGGGGACGGTTGGCCACCTTATTGTTCGGACCCAGTTGATTGGGTCCAAACACAAATAACGCATACGCGAAAAGGATAAAATACTTATACATGTGTCTCTCTCACTCTTGCTAAAACCTAATATGTGCATCCTTTTCTTCATCTTTAGTGTCTAAATAGTAGCAAGTCTATAAGTATACTTAGTCTAAGGTTACCACACATTCTCCAGACTAATCGAAATTTATTTTTAATTTTCACAGGCATTTGGCACATTCGGATTGTGCCAGTTGTACGCTTTCACGCAATATTTACGACAGCATCTATCGCCGGGCAACTTTGAGGTGCTCTTCAAGGCTTTGCTCACCACACTGCTGGCAACACTAGGGACGGCGGCTGTTGTGCTTACACTCACGGGTACATTGATTTATTCCCAATACCTGCACTCAAAGATATTACGAGTACTAGTTGAACCCGGCAGACGTCTTCCTACCCAAACGTTAGCATGTTTGCTAAATGTTAATTTTCGAGAAGATTCTGATATGCGAAAAATCATAAAAAGGTCATTGAGTTTTAATCTCCATGCGAATCTCGAAATTATCTGTAGTATATTTGCATTAGAAACATATACAAAGGGACAATTATTAAAAACAAGTTCGTTTTGATTGTGCAGGTAAAATCTCACCATGGACTGGTAGATTCTACTCATTGTTGGACCCCTCTTATGCAAAGAACCACATTCCTATAATTGGTAAGTTGCAGGTTTTCTTTACTAACTTATCTTATAAGCAGTTTGACAAATAAATTAACAGTTTATTCACCACAATATAAAGTATATTTGGGAATCAACAGAGCAGGCAGTCGAGAACGGCTCTCAAGGAGTTATAAAAAAGAGTTTTATTAAAAATTAAAAAAAAAATTGGTTTGAAAACTATATCTGTGACATATCAAATAAAAGGGCTCCTTTTGAGAAGTTTGGTTATAATTTTAAGATAAATGGTTAAGAGGTTAGTTAAAAAATTACTAGTAAATTGACCTTACTGTACTTACCTCAGTCGCCTCGTATGACACTCGCGTCCATACACACATACTCGTAAAATTTAACATAACACATCTTAATATTTAATATAATTGTATTTAAAATACAAATTATTTGTGAATGACGAAAATAATTATTGTATTTAATTGAAAATACATATTTTTTTTACTAATAAAGTTTGTACCCAGCATCCGTATCGGAGCACCAGCCGACGTCGTGGTCTTCGTTCTACTTCGACCTGCAAGTTCTCGTGTTCCTGTTCCCAGCGGGACTGTACTTCTGCTTCACGAAACTTACTGATGCAAACATATTCATCATCCTATATGGCGTGCTCAGTATATACTTTGCCGTGAGTACTTCTTTACAGCTGATACATGTATTCCAACATATTAGAGATGGGCCGAATGTGATTTTAGCCGAATACGAACTTCGGCCGAACATTCGGTAAATATACAAAATTCGGTCGAACTTCGGTGTGTGCTTTCTCGGGAGTAACAAGTCATATTCTGTGTGTATTTTTTATAGACAACGCCGTAAAGCAATAAAAAACAGTAAGTGTAGGGGTGACACCTTATTTAAAATTATTGGGTGTATTGATTCATAGACTCCTGGATTGTGAAAAAAACTAATTCATTTATACATTTTAATTTATCTATAATAACTATAGTTTTTAACAAACAACTGACGGATTTTCTGACGGAAATTCGGTTAAACCGAATGTAAAACGAACTTCGGCCTATCCCTAAACATAATACATACCAACCGCAATATTAGAAGTTTGACATACAAGCTATGATGATATAAGAAGCCTGTAGTGTGTTGTAGAAATGTTGAGAACAACTCCGTTGACTCCGCACCGTGACCCTTACACTTTGATCTCTGACGTGCATCGTGAACAAGAAGTGCCGAGTTAAATTTCTCTAGCATAAGTTGACCTAACTGTATATATTCACTACAGGGAGTGATGGTTCGTCTAATGCTGGTGCTGGCGCCGGTGATGTGTATAGTGTCCGGAGTAGCTGCCTCGAGTTTGCTTAGTTTGCATGTGAAAGACATTGAACCGAAAGTTGAGAAGCACGAGAAGAAGAAGAAGCATGAAAATAATTTGGTTTTCCGTTCTGAGGTAATTGTTTTTTATTTATGATGTTTAAAGTGAGATAGGATTAAAATTTTAGTTTTACTCAAACTAACATAACAATACAAGTAAATTTGGGTGATAAGAATATGAATACAAAAGTCGACAATAAAAAAAATTGTGTTTTTAATAGAAACATTAACCGCAACATATCCTACTGTATAATCAATTACTAATACGCATGTGTTAAAAAATTATGTACCTACATGAAGGACTTATATAACCTTTGGTTTTGGTAGTTCAATAAATTGTTAATCTGATAAGAATGAAAGAGAGAAATTTCAAGGACGCGTTGCGTTTGAGACGATTTAAAAACGTAATTTCACAGTTATGGAGTGTACAATTTTGTGCTAAAATTTATTAATTTGCGCCTAGATAAAAGGTTAAGAAGTCTGACTTCTATCACGTGTGCATGTAATTTCTATTTTATAAATAAGTATAATGAGTACGATGTCGCCCACGCAGGTGGGCGCGCTGTTCGTGTGCGTGCTGGGCTGCCTGCTCGTGTCGTACGTGTTCCACTGCACGTGGGTGACGTCAGAGGCGTACTCGTCGCCCTCCATCGTGCTCAGCGCGCGGGCGCACGACGGCGCACGGATCATCTTCGACGACTTCCGCGAGGCTTACACTTGGCTCAAGATGAACACTCCCGAGGTATGTGTTCCACTTCCTTCCATCACTGCAGACTGATATATTCCAAATTCTTAATTCCCTACAGATCTTTGTGAGATATATATATATCATATATGTATCCATCCATCAGCCTTTCGACGTCCACTGCTGGACATAAGCCTCCCCAAGAGAACGCCACAACATGTGTTTCGCTCATATGGGGGATAGTGCCGTAATCGCCTCACTTGGCAGGCGGTTGGCGATTGCAGTGGATGTTTTTAATACTCGAGGGAGTACTGCTGCCCACTCCCCCGGTATCCCTCAGTCGGCTCTTACGACTCCCATGGGTGGAGAGGGGTAGTACAATTCTAAAGCCGGCCCCACATGGCAAATATGTATGATAATACTGAAATGTCTCCTACATTTACCCAAAAAAATTCACTTCATAAAAAAACATGACTGTTATAATTTCAGTCAAATTTTTTTCACATAAAAAATAAGTATGTTGTTATTTATAAAGCACTTGACACACTCGTATCATTTTCTATTCCATATTTTCACACTTGTGTTCTAACGTTTTGTCACATCACAGGATTCAAAAGTGATGTCATGGTGGGACTATGGGTATCAGATAACGGCAATGGCGAATCGAACGGTGATAGTTGACAACAACACGTGGAACAACACACACATATCTCGCGTGGGACAGGCCATGGCGTCGACAGAAGACCGCGCCTACGAGATCATGAAGGAACTCGATGTCGATTATGTGCTTGTCATCTTTGGAGGACTCGTGGGATACTCTTCAGATGGTGAGTGTTATGTTGTAGATATCTCATATTTAACACTACTTTTACTCGCAACATTTATCATCTGATTTACAATATGTCCATCCATCCATCCATTTCATCATCCAGCCTTGCATCGTCCACTGCTGGACATAGGTCTCCCCAAAATGGAGGTTTTACCATAATCGCCACGCCTGGCAGGCGGGTTGGCGATCGCAGTGGATGTTTTTAGTACACAGGGGAACGCTGCTGCCCGGTCCCCCGGTAATCCCTTAGTCGGCTTTTATGACTGCCATAGGAAGAGACGGGGTGGAGCTATTCTTGGTGCCGGCCCCACACGGCAAACGATATGTACTTATATTTAATTTTATATAATAACAATCCAAAGCTTATCTAATATCCTTATATCCCTTTAGTCTGTACTTGTTCTCCGCAACTTCCTATCTACTCTGTGCAATACATCTGGCTAGGTACCTATATCTATCAACAATGAAATATATTTTTAATGATAACTGAATAGTGAAAATTCGAGCACTATCTTTGCATTAAAAATACTGTTAATACATTTTAGATATTTCTAATTTTTTTTTTCCTTCTAAGTCTAGTAGCAAATAGAACACAAATTTAATCTATTATAGACAGATCTTTCAATGCAATAGGACTACAAAAGTTTAAATTAATGGTGTGCTGTGCAGCTAAAGTTTATAATTGACGTCGACGAACATGTATACATAGTAACAGACAAAAAATTGTGATGTCTCCACCTATTTCATGGTGGTAAGTGATGAAGAAGGCAATATCAGTGAGAGAAGTAAATCTCGAATATTTATTCTGACTGCACAGGTACCTACCTCCCGCCCGAGTGCTGTAGGTTTAATTGCCACATGGAACAACTCTGTGTGATCCATTAATGGGTGTATTTTATGTCCGTTAAATCCCCTACGACACAAGGATTATTCCATCTGGCCTGAGTGGCTTGGTATCCTTACTATTTATGGTATGAAGATCACCTTAATTAGTTTAAAACACAAATACTATCATTGACATTACTCGTACACCTACATAAACACACACACACACACGCACACGCCAATCTACAGACAAACACACATACACACACGCGCGTGGCTTTATATTTTTAACATACAATATGATATTTAGATATTTGTTTTCTTTTTAAATTTCTTTTAATCATTATGTTACTACTTACTACTATATATTACTTTTGGAATTGATTGATTCGGAGGAGGGCGTTGGTGTTTGCGACACAGTTTTATAAACTTCTGCAGATACCACCGTTTCATCTTTTTAAGTTATTGTGTGTTTTTGATTTCCAAATAAAGCAATTTGAATTTGAATGTTGTATCAGACATCAACAAGTTCCTATGGATGGTCCGTATTGGCGGCAGCACGGACCGCGGAGCACACATCCGCGAGGCGGACTACTACACGCCCTCGGGCGAGTTCCGCGTGGACGCGGACGGCGCGCCCACTCTGCTCAACTGTCTCATGTACAAGATGAGCTACTACAAGTTCGGCCTCGTCTACACCGAAGGAGGTCAGTGTGCAAAGGCCGCAGTGCCTGATTTTTTAAAACCCATGACTATCCAGTTACAGACTAATCCGCCACACCTTTTAAAGCGGGAAAAAATGTTCCTAACCGCACACCCCGTCGTTCGGGGCAACGAACAGGGTAGTGTGGGGCCCTCACCCATTAAAGAAACCCGCCGTGTGCCGTCTCTCCGCCTTCGTTGGCGGGCCACCGGAACCATATTACATTCCTTCAGTGGTAATCCACCACATCTACCTAATGAAGGTTGCTAAACTTCACAAGCAGCCGCGAAAACCTAGTAGGTGTACAGTTTCCTCACAGGGTTTGTTTACCCGGTAGTAATAATTTAAGAAACGAAAGTTGTGTTTATTGCAAAAGATTTTGTTAAATAAAATATTTATAATGCTTAATTATTACTTACACACTTAATAGTGGTAGAAGGTTCTCATGGAGTTAGCAATTACCGATCATGGTAGTTTTAATCGATGGTTTATTCAAATGGAAACAATGGTAACTGAATTGCATTATAGTCAATTAATCAATCTGCCAATTGCATTTCACTGCTGGATAATAAGCCTCTTCCAATCATCCCAGTGACCGATTCTCCATATTTCCTATCATCCAGTCTATTCATGGTCATCAGACCCTCTTGGGGGGGCATTTCCACAGGACCTTTCTACACCAACGTTCCTGATGACCAACCCGTTGATACTTCAGTTTGGTGTCCGTCCGTGTGGTGACAGACTAAGAATATAAGTGTAGTACCAAGTGGTGTAAGGTACCAAGTGGAAGTACTCACTTGGTAATGGGCCCGAGCGGGTTGGTAGTACCATCTCCCGTGTAACCGGCCATGAAGCACATCGTTACGTTTTGGCTGTAGCAGGAGATCCGTTTATATTTCATTTCATATCTGTGAAATGAATTGGTGAGCAGTGGCTCACAATACTCTCGGTATAGTCGAGTCCATGGGCGACGGTTACCATTTACCATCAGATGGACCGTGGCTCGTCTGCCAATACATGCAATAAAAAAAAAGTTTGCTGACTATGCAAGCTATTTCGGTAACACAAAACCTGTTTCAGACAAACTCATTGTAAAAAAAATGTCTTCAACTATGGAGTACTCTTAAGTATGAAGACGGAATCGTTACTGTATCATTAATGTAAGGTCATGTTCTGTATATTTGTTTGTCAGGCCGGCCGCCGGGCTTCGACCGCGTCCGTGGCGCAGAGATCGGCAACAAGGACTTCAATTTGGACGTTTTGGAGGAGGCGTACACCACAGAGCACTGGTTGGTCAGGATTTACAAGGTCAAGCCGCTGCCCAACCGCGGCGTTTGAGTATCACTCCACATACATACCGACAGCTTCGACTGATAAACTTTCGTATCGGTCTTAAGGGGAATAAAAATCGAAGGTATAGAAGAGAGACGGTGTCATAGTGCCTTTAGCCTTGAAGATGATATATTATTGATTGCGATCCAATGTAGCCGAGGGCTTTTTTTTCTTAATTTGCGTCGTCAGGGCCCGTAGAATGTCACTCACAAAATCGTATCGACATCGCATCGTGTCATTGGTTGAGAAATCATCGTGATTGGGTGAACGATTATTGTGACATCCCGCCACTATTTCTCTACCAATCACAAATAAGACGAGACGATCTCGATACTATTTTGTGAATCACATTCTAAGGGGGCTGATTCGCGATCGTCAGTAATAACAAGTAATTGGGTGTTTTCGTTGCCCCCTATAATGTGGAAAATAGTTAAATACTGATACGTCACGTTTGTTTATCCATCCAGCAATAAAAGCATGAGCATATAAAAATAATCGGGTTAGCTTGGTACTAAAGAGTATGTGAGCGATAGTTTTACCACATCATTAATTCTGGTGCTAACTGATGAGCTACTTGCTTGCAATAAAGACTTAAACTTTCGCGATTTGTACACATTATACACAAATATTAATATATCGGGTCTTAATCGCGTATATAATGTTGAGGTTGAATACCTTAATTTCCCGACGTTTCGACCGTATTGCAACATTATATACGCGATTAAGACCCGATATATTAATACTTGCTTGCAGTAAAAAGAAGCCAAGATGTTTTTTAGATATTATATACAATCATTTATAATTATCAAACCATTAATGTGCCACTTGTGAGCAGGGTTCAGCTGAGGATGAGAGGGTCAGGGTCCAACTAGGTATCCCAATGTTGGTTGTCTTTTGTAATTATGGAGCATCTTTTTAAATGATTTATTTCATCAACCATGTCCCCATATATTTAATGGACAAAAACAATAAAAGTATTATAATGTTGTAGAGAAAATAACCTGTTTTAAACCAACATAATAATGTCATTGAAATCATTAAGAGTGGGGGGTTGGGACTGTAATAACAAAAAAGTTTTTTCCCTAAACGAGAAATAACCCTTAAAGTCATTGTAGTCTGTAAATATGTCTGTACCTTCCTATTAAATATTTTTTAAGCTCCGAATAGTAATTCAGTGTATTGTTCCGTTCTTTCAACGTTAAACTGTCATATTAGTGACAAAGACAAAATACTGAATAACTATTCAGAGGTTATACAACGTGTATTAGTAAGGCCCATGCAGTTGTACTTCCTAATACCATGTTTATCAGTCGGAGTTAGTTTTGTGTAATACTAAAAGATTTAGTTAAAATTAGGTAAAAGTGATAATTGGAAATAATTAAATCTGAAAAGACAACTTTTGTTTATTCCGTAGTGATAAAATTAACTGTTATGGAGTAGTAGCACACATCGGAACTCTAGCATTTTATATACGATTATGAAGCTGGTTTATTACCAGCTTCATAAAATATTTTATAAAACTGGCAAAAAATTGATACACAATAATAACTACCCTTGGTATGTATAAGCATAAATCTTTTATGATTATTTCAAGTAATAAAAATACAAGAATATTTGTTGGTCTATAGTTTTGAGACTGCACAATTTAAGTTACAATAGCGGCTACGTAGTATTTTTTTATTTGAGCGGAATCCTAATTATTTTTCTAAAATAAAAAAGTAGCTCAGGTTTCTCATTTGTAAAGATGGGTTAATATGTGTCTGTTATTTGTCAATATCAGCTAATATGAATATATTCTTCAAGTAATATCATAATATGTATACTAATATACATATTATGATGTTACTTGAAGAATACCATGTTCAGTGGTCACCTTTCATGATCACGATATAGTGAATATGGCATATTAATATTAGCAATACGCCCGTATTAGCATATCGGATTACTGATACAAATACATCCAATATCACTAATATCTTAATGGATATGAATATATCGGTTCCATTTTTACTCATTTGTGAAAAAGGCATGTTTCGCACTAAAGAAGAAGGAAAGCGTGGAAGTGTATCGTACATTTCCTAGTACATACTCTTGCTAGTAAGTTTCAAATTTAAATACCAACAAATATATTTTATTTACCCTTATAAGACTTTACGTTCGATGTGTCTGCTTCAGTGTCTGTCTCTAGAGGGCTGTTGCTTGTGTGCAATTTACGAATGAACAATTTGAATAGTGAAAGACAATTTACTGAATGGAAATATAATTAATATCAGTTTTATTTACTCATACAGCACTGCCAATACTCCTCGATACTTATATTCATGTTTATTTAAAATTTTGTATATGGAAGTTTGATATTAAACAATCAGTAACCTAGTAATTTTATAAGTCATATCAAACACTTCTATAGATCGAAGTATTCTAAAAATTGCAGGGTGTAAATGACATCGTATCGATAATTGAGACCATGGGTTCAGTACTCGATTCCGAACGAGGTGGTGGAGTTTTACATCGGTATTTTCATGAAAATTGCAATTTCTTTTTCATTGTTTTAAATGTGAGATAAAATCGTGACATTGTTATATCTTTATTCATCACCGGTTTACTTCAAAAACTAGAATGGTTTGAAACCTTCGTCATGTTTTTAGTCGCGTTGTTAATGATTCGATGTTAAAAACAAAACGGCGAAAAAGTTGCTAGCTATAACCCGACGTTATCGACGAAAATAGTATGGGGCATAATATTAAATTTTTTGGTGACATATTTGCCCAATGTTATCGCTATGATCTCATTTACACCCGGTATATAATTTTTAATCCACATATTTTATCATGATCTTATACATCTAGGACTCTCATTGTCTTGACATATGTCTCTATTTAGAATTTAATCTAGATTTGTTTACAGACTTATATAAAATTTAATGGCCAAATTCTAAAAAGTTGTAGAATAAATTTATATGAAATACATTTTTTTAAATTTTATTTCTGAGTTTTTGTCACAATGGTTAAGAAAAGAGCTGTATACTAATGGCCGACATGTATAGTATAATGTCAACTATATATTTTATTCCATAATAATTCAGTGTGGATAATTTAAATATTCTTAGGTGGTAAATTCATTAAAAGGCTAGCTCTATTTATCTAAATTACCTACTATAAAGCGCACAAATAGAAAGCGGTCGCAATATTTATTTCTAAGAACAAGTCATGACACTCGTTTCATCTT
Source organism: Leucoma salicis (assembly GCA_948253155.1). Lineage (NCBI taxonomy): Eukaryota > Metazoa > Arthropoda > Insecta > Lepidoptera > Erebidae > Leucoma > Leucoma salicis. The sequence continues at coordinate 5,256,814 of OX411805.1, read as the reverse complement.
GATTTGTAACGGTTTCATATAAATAAAATGTTGTAAAAATTCATTTTTTATTTTAAATAAAGTTTATTGATACAAAAATATTTTAGTATTATTTACTTCAGAATTTGTCAACGTAATATATATAAGCGAAATACAACAAGCACTTCCAAAACTATACGCCCGATTGACGGACAATTTGGCATGGCTATTCTTTTCTGTACATAGACACCTAAGCTAAGAACGGGATTTGCGCATACACAATCCAAAATCAAAACGCTAATCGCTATTGACGGGCCTCGTGGCGTAGTCGGTAGTGTAAGACTTCGGTGCACGAGGTGGTGGGTTCGATTCCCACTCAGGACAAGTATTTGTGTGATGAAAACTGATATTTGTACTGCGTCTGGGTGTTTTCTATCTATTATATGTATGTATTTACAAAAAAAAAGTGTATTATATCCGTATCTGGTACCCATAGCACAAGCGTTAAGCTTAGTTTTGGGACCAGAGGACGTTGTGTGAAATGTCCGGGAATATTTATTTAAATTAGTTGAGGGGTTCGTTATTTTTTTTTATTTGGGATTAATTAGAGAAAAATAAAAAGAACATTATAAAAAAAAAAGTTTTTGAGTAGACTTCTGTATTTCAAGTGCATAATAGATGATTGACACGTTAGTCTGCAATTTCTTCATCACTGTGTTGCGAGCAGTCCTCGGGTAGAAACGTATCGTCATTGTTGTAGTTGTGTCGGTTCGGTTTGAACCGCTTGTTGCGGCGACGTGGTTGATCCTCCGGGCTGATACCCACCTAAAACAATATTTATATTGAAAATAAGGAATATAATAATACTAGAGCCCTATGCTTGATTGGCTATTTAGACGTACTAACTACCCAAACCCACCCCTTAATAATATCCATAATTAGACATTCAGTGTTCAATGAATGGGTGTCCGTGATATTGTATGTTTGTAATGTCTCCCGCGATGCAAGAAATTATCGTCAGTGCAGCGTTGTCTTTTAAAAAAGAAATGAACACTGCTCATATAAATTAATATATATAACAATGAATCCCAAAGGAAATAGGCCTTGGTCACGATATAATTGAGGACGACGTTACCGATTTTATTAAACTTTTGAAGTTTAATAAAATACTAAGTGGGTTCTTACGGAAAGAAAGATTAAGAAAATTGGAAAATTTTAGACAGCGACTATTTTAAACTTCACGAATTTGACAGCTCGCAAGTAATCGAATATTCATAGCTAACCCAATTTTACAAGTGTTCGTTATATTAAATAACTAATAAAATCACTTGCTATTTATAAATAATCTATAGCCCTGTTATTTATTACACCAGGCAAGCGTTATTTTTATAACATAAGCGCTACCACAACCGCTATGCCACGACGTCGACTACACACTACACTATACACTAACAAAACATCAGTCACATGCACACTTGAACAGTCAGTCATACCGCGAAAGAAAGAGACAGAACGGAATGATCCTGACCCGGTCATATCATTGTTACATGCGAAATTATGCTCTAACTTTACAACTTATGAACTATATTTCTGTCAATTATAAAATATAACGTGCGAAATAATCTAAGTATCTAAAACATCATTTGGTTATTTGATTTCTATTTCGTTATATTTTTAAACGATTATATAATCAATCAGTACGGATAACTCGCTTAAGCTGGAATAACGTATGATTATCCTGAGTTTTTTAACGATTGCCGCGCGTTATTTGTTTAGATGTACTTCTAGTTTTTGATTTTAAATTATTCGTGGTGTTGGTTTGTTGTGTCTGTTTGTTTAGTGTATTATAAAACTGTAAATAAAATTTTGTTGTAGTATAGTGTAAATAATTTTCGGTTAGATAATATCTTTAAAAGTCTAACATTTTGATCTATATTTTAGCACTTGACATGCTCGGCTACTCTTAAAGTACAAATTATAATTTGTGAATAAGGAAAAAGAGTATTTTAGTACGAGCGGGAATCGAACCTGCGTCCCTTCCTTTCCGGGGAAGTGCTCTAATCCATTGAGCTATCGTACCATTTCTAGAAATACCGAATTTCCTCATCACATTTGTCTTAACGACCAACGCCATCTATCGTTCGAGCATTTCGACTGGTAACAACAAAGTAATGAGGCCCATTTCTGGCTCAATGGGTATGTAAACAAACAACATCCGCATTTGGGACGAAGAGCAACCTGAAGAGATTCAAGAACTGCCACTTCATCCAGAAAAAACATCGGTTTGGTGTGGTTTGTGGGCCGGTGGAATCATCGGTCCATATTTCTTTAAAAATGATGCCGGTGCGAACGTAACCGTCAATGGCGACCGTTATCGTGCCATGATAACCGACTATTTGATGCCTGAAATTGAAGCTCGTGATCTCGGCGACATTCGGTTTCAGCAAGACGGCGCCACTTCCCACACATCGCATCAATCAATGGATTTATTGAGAGAACATCAGTGAGCATATAATTTCACGATTTGGGCCGGTCGATTGGCCACCAAGATCGTGTGATATCACAACGTTAGACTTTTTCCTGTGGGGATATGTAAAGTCTAAAGTTTATGCGGACAAACCCGCTTCGATTCAGGCCTTGGAGGAAAACATCACGCATGTCATTCGCCAGCTACCAGTCGAAATGCTCGAACGTGTCATCGAAAATTGGACTCGACGGATGAACCATCCGAGACGTAGCAACGGCCAACATTTGATAGACATAATCTTCAAACTAGACGTCGCGGGACGTCTACCAGATGTGAAAACATCGAAATTATTTTGTATAAATAAAATTATCAAACTTGACAAAATACTCCTCAAGACGAATCAAACGAGTATAAACTCGATAGGGTTGCATCGTTTCATTACAGAGTTACTGTGACCACCTTCCAGCTCCATCGTCAGATCCTAGATACTATCTAGAGGCAAAATGCTCGTCAAGACAAATCTTCGAGCCCAATCTAGATGTATCGGCAATGCATTTACATGCATTCATCCAATGTAGTAAGTTTAATTTTGCAATTAAAATTCATACTATTTGATGGAGTGATTTTTCAAATATTTTGATCTATATTTTAGCACTTGACTTGACTTTTATATTTTAGCTCAGTTATGTCGTTTTATAACGCAGTTCCTTTGGCAGCTTTCTAGCTCCATCATCAGACCCTGGATACCATCTAAAGACAAAGTACTCGTAAAGACGAATCAAACGATTCCAAACTCGATGGGGTTGCGTCGTTTCATTACAGAGTTACTGTGGCCACCTTCCAGCTCCATAATCAGACCCTAGATACCATCTAAAGACAAAGTACTTGTGAAGACGGATCAAACGAGTACAAACTTGATAGGGTTGTGTCGTTTCGTTATGGAGTTCCTATGTCCACCCTCCAGCAACATCATTAGATCAGCTCCAAGTCATCATAATATTGTCACGTGATATACATATGCGTGCAAAATTTCAGCTCAATCGGAAACCGGGAAGTGTGTCAAATTTAACTTGCAAGATTTGAACGGGACTAGTAAAATAAAAGCGTCGCCACGCTAACAGCCGATTTTACCCTCCCTCCGCATTAGATGTTTCACATCAAAAATAAATGCCAAAGAATGTTCTTTCAAATGATAATAAACATTCTCCATTAAATATGAATTTTCTGTTTTTTTCTTTAAAAAAGTAGGGAACCTCGAAATGGATCACCTCTTACATACTCAATTGTCTTAGTGTACTATTTTCGTGTGAGACAATCATGTAGTTTATAATACACGAGTGGTTACACGCAACTGCGGTCTCGCATTGTGCTGCACTACATACATAATTACCTGCTGGACAAGTTTGAATGGTCCGACGCCGCTAATGAAGGCCTCTTTAAAAGCTTTCTGCAATGGTTTTCTTTTGAATATAGCACATTGATCCCTTAACAAATCGGCAGCTCCCTCAGGTAAATCTGTAATGTTAAATAAACAATCTTGATATAATTTGATTAGATTTATGATAATTGAAATATATTGTTCTACTTATCAACTTTTCGCGGGACGTCTACCAGATGTGAAAACATCGAAATAATTTTGTAGAAATAAAATTATCAAACTTGACAAAATACGAGGGGTGATCCAAAAGTAATGATAATGAAAATAAAACACGGTAATTAAAGTTAAAATAATAATTTATTTTTCTACATAGTCTCCTAACAAATCAATACATTTAGTCCATCTTTTTTCTAAACCCAGGATTCCCTTTGAAAAAAATTCCTTTTCTTGACCCTCCCAAAACGCCTCAACAGCGGCCATAACTTCGCTATTGTCTTCAAATTTCTTGCCTCGGAGGTGTTCCTTGAGCCGAGGAAAGAGGTAAAAGTCACTAGGAGCCAGATCTGGCGAATAGGGAGGGTGTTCGACCAGTTCGAATCCCGTTTCTTGAATGGCAGCCATCGCAACTGCGGCTTTGTGAGCCGGTGCGTTGTCTTGGTGAAACAGCACTCCAGCTCGCAGTTTGCCGCGTCTTTTTTCCTTAATGGCCTCCCGTAATCTTCTTATTTGGTCTGCGTAGTAAGAGCCCGTAATAGTGGCTCCCTTTTCCAAATATTCCACCAAAATTATTCCTTTAGCGTCCCAAAAAACAGACGCCATAACCTTTCCCGCCGAACTTGAGACTTTGAATTTCTTTGGCGTCGGTGAGGAGGCTCGCTTCCAAGTCATCGATTGTTTTTTTGTTTCAGGATCAAAATGGTGGATCCAGGTCTCGTCCATAGTCACAAAACGCAACAAAAAATGTTCTTTATCTGCTTGGAACTTTTCGAGATTGACCCTCGAAATGTCAACTCGTTTTTTCTTTTGCTCGTCGGTTAACATTCTGGGAACCCAACGCGCAGAGACCTTTTTCATATGCAACTCGTTCGAAATGATTCTTTGAACGCTTCCATATGAGATCCCTGTGACCTCAGCTACATGCCTGATGGTCACTCTTCGATCTGCCAACACAACATCTTCGACTTTTTTCACGTTGTCTTCTGTGAGGGACGTGGATGGGCGTCCTTCGCGATGTTCATCTTCAGTGGATGTTCTGCCCAGCTTAAACTCCTTGGCCCAGCGTGCAACTGTAGAATATGGAGGAGCAGAGTCCCCCAATGTTTCCACCAAGTCACAGTGTATGTCTTTTGTAGACATTTTTTTCAAACAGAGGTACTTGATCACAGCTCTAATTTCGTTTTTCTCCATGTTGATTTTATCTCTTCGACAGTTCGTATTCAAATGAATGTATCTCCCGGAAATCCTGACCTATTTATATGATTTTTTTAGGCTGACGTAGTGAGTGTATAGGCTAGCGAAAAAAATTTTTTTTGGATTTTTATGTGGACCTGAAGTAACCAATTATCATTACTTTTGGATCACCCCTCGTACTCCTCAAGACGAATCAAACGAGTATAAGCTCGATAGGGTTGCGTCGTTTCATTATAGAGTTCCTATATCCACCTTACAGCCCCATCATCAGATCAGCTCCATATTATCATAATATTGCATGGTCACGTGACATACATATGCGTGTAAAATTTCAGCTCAATCGGAAACCGGGAAGTGTGTCAAATTCAACTTGCAAGATTTGAACGGCACAAGTAAAATAAAAGCGTCGCCACGCTAACAGCCGATTTTACCCTCCCTCCGCATTAGATTCAAATTCAATTTCTTTTTATGATTTGTTTACCTTTTGTCCGAAGATTTCCCAAGCTATAGCTTCTCTTTAAAAAACAATACATACCGAGCAAGAAAGTTTTGCGATTGCATTTAACAATATAGTCCTATTATCATATTTAAAAACTCACCTCTTTCCTTAAACGAGAATTGCTTAGGACGTATATCATAGACCCTGTAGTCCAGCATAAGCACTACATCAAAGGGTTCAATATCCTCGTCCACTTCACTCTTCACTCCAAATGTTATCTGCATATGTGATCCATCCATGATCTTGAATAGTAGTGCTTCTATATTCAAAATTTTCTGAAGATTTCAATAAAAATGATTCAATCTGCCAGATCAACTACGGAACATAGCCAACTACAATTCCAAAAATGATATAACTGATTCTATATTTCCTAAATAAAAACCGTTCTTCAACAGATCACTATTGTTTTTTGCTATGACCCAATATTATGAATACTAGTAATTACAACACATAGTATCAGATATTTTATTATGATCAATTAATATGACAAACACTTACTTTAAGAGTTTCATATTGTTCTAGCCTATCATAATAAGCAACAAGGGCCTTCTTAATCGCACATAGACATTCTGGCACCATGATGTTATCAAAGTCTTGCATAACTGCACTGAGATTGAAGCCTAGGGGTAGTGATGATTTTGATACCTCATTAGCCCCTGTAAAAAATTTCATGCAAAATTTATTAATTTCAATAGTAAGTTACAGTTCAGGACTAATGTGAGATCTTTCTCACAGACATATAACGTAAATCGGCAAATTGATAGTTACTACTATAGCATAATTATATGAAAAACAACAAAAACAAAACAAGCTGCTGCTCACTACCCCATCTGCGTGGACATTGATACTGGGTCACTATCACTCTATGGTACATTATCCCCAAGCAAAAATAGCTATCCCACAGGAACCAACATTCCCTTGGATAATAAGTATCCTATGTGTTGATCCAGGTAATAATCTATCTGTGTGCCAAATACCATCCAAATCTGTTCAGCAACAAACATTTAAACATCCAACATTCCCATTTATAATATTAGCAGCACTGTAAAGATGAAGTCCATCCATTAATCAGCCTTTCAACGTCCACTGCTGGACATAAGCCTCCCAAAGAGAATGCCACAACGAGCAATCCCATCATCGGGGATAAAGTACCACTTGGCATTTTTTAATATTAATTCATAGGTTTCGATGGCGCCCATCTAGGTTAGATTTTTACACCAGAAAAGAAAACAGTTGTTTAAATCCGGGGAGGGTTTCCTTTAGGAATAAGTAATGAACTGTATAAATAAATTTTATTCTGGAATCTAGAAGCCCAATAGCAGACTGCAAGGTGCAGTAACAACTTCCATTGAATAGCATACTATACCGAATACCCTCCCTCTCAATCTTGTACACCATGGGTCGGCATCCTTTTGGCTGCCAGGGCCCAGAGGAGAGCTAGGAGAAATGACGAAAATCAAAAAAAAAGAACAAATTTAAAAAAAAATTGTTACTCTTTTTGTATAGCAACATTGTAATTAGTTCTTATTTGAGAATAAGGAAAAAGAGATTTTTTGTACTAGCGGGAATCGAACCCGCGTCTTTTTCAATCCGGGGAAGTGCTCTAAGCCACTGAGCTATAGTACAGGTACTTCGACCATCCCAATCTCCTTATTACATTTGTCTTTACGACCAGCACCATCTATCGGAAGTTCTTATTATTATTTATTTAGGTATATAAAATGATAAAAAATACAATCCTGGGCCGCAAAAGGGTAGTTTGTAGGCCGCATGTGGCCAGCGGGCCACAGGTTTCCAACCACTGTTGTACACTAGAAAAACTAGTAAAAAAATTGCATAAATATTTATTACTAACCACCCTTGAGTTCAATCCTCAATCCATGTTTTATTTCATGCTCAGCATCATGTTGCATCAGGTATGTGATACAGCAGTGATCCTCCAGTACATAGGACTGCACCTCTATACCGGATAACATTGCCATCAATTCCAGTCTCTTTTTTAAACTATCTACGGCATTTGATAGCACTATTTTCTAGAACACAATCAATACAATGAAAATGAAGAAATTTAGAATTACAAGCAGAACATTAACTGTTTGCACATGTTGGGAGCAAAAAAATATAAAAATAACAGTACTATTTTGTATAAACAATGATTTGTAATGCAATAAGCTCTAACTGCACATCAAAAATGAATTCTGTTATGCTAAGCAGACATGCTTAACTTTATAAGTATTCAGGATATTGTTTCTATTTTTTTCTTTCTTCTCAGTTTTTCTTGTGACCAGAAAGTAGCATACCTAATATTTCACTTATGAACTATTATTATAAATCACATAAACCTTGATTGGATTGAACAATTTAATAACATGCATTGATACAATGCTATTACCTGAGGTTTAATGAACGGCTCAGTTTTTTTCTTAACCGGTGAAAGTTTGTGTTTGTAAATATTTCTCTGTAAATGAAATAGTTCATCCTGTTTCTGTTTCAATCTTTCTTCAAGTTGTTGGATTTCCTCTTGTAATTCTTCACAGTCCTCTGGGAGTCTGACGACAGCTAGAAATGAACATTAAGAATTGTGTACAGAGAATGACGATTGGCATAAAAGTGATTTAAATTAAGTTTAAATATATTATAAATTTTGATATTTCGCGTATTTAGCTTAAGAACTTAAACAAAAGATATATTAGCTTATATAAAGCGTATTATTACCTTAAAAACTACTTCAAAACTTACCTCCTTTTCCAAAAAGTTTGGTAATTTTCAACTGTTTTGTATTGGTCATTATCACCACGTAATAACTGAGTTAATAATTAACAGTATTTTTTATTATAATAAAACAGTTGTATTATTCATTACATTAGATAGGTCTTCATTATTAGGTTTATTAATTTTAAATTTCTTCAACGACAATTTTAAAAACTGATTCAGTTCAGTATAGTAGGTCTGTACACAGACCACAGAACAATAAAGAGATGTGTAACTCAGGAGTGATTGATATTTGATACAAAAGATGTATAATCTTTCAAAATGCGTAATCAATCTTTAAATTTTTGGTTTCGAAAATACATCTTTAACTCACTAGCTCACTACGTTAGGATTGAATAGATGGAATGGATAGAATCATAGATAATATACTAATATAAAATAGAATGATGGTCGTAGATTTAGAATGAGACAATAAATAAAGGATATTGTGAATTTAAAAGAGATTTACATAACTAGTAGGCATGCACAAGCGCACTTTTGAAATACAATGACGATAGGTACTAGAGATGTGTAACTCAGGAGTGATTGATACAAAAGATGTATAATCCTTTCAAAATGCGTAATCTATCTTTAAATCTTTGGTTTCGAAAATACATCTTTAACTCACTACGTTAGGATTGAATAGATGGAATGATGGACGTAGATTTAGAATGAGACAATAGATAAAGGATATTGTGAATTGAAAAGAGATAACATAAGTTGTAGGCACGCACAAACGCACTCTTGAAATACAATGACGATAGGTACACAGAAACTTAGACTCTCTCGTTTTAGTAAAAAGCTCAAAACCAGTTGCGACTTGAGGGAATGAGAGAATAACTACATGAATCAATATATATTTGCATCACTTATGATCAACTGAATGAATAACGTCATTCGTAACCAAAGATTTAAAAGAGTTAAAGATTTAAAAGAGTGATTTAAATCTTTCGAAGAAAAAGATTTATAAATCCCTGATCTCATTGGTGATTTAGTTTGCGCATCTCTGATAGGTACACAGGAACTTAGACTCTTTCGTTTTAGTAAAAAGCTCAAAACCAGTTGCGAATTGAGGGAATGAGAGAATAACTACATGAATCAATAGATATTTGCATCACTTATGATCAACTGAATGAATAACGTCATTCGTAACCAAAGATTTAAAAGAGTTAAAAATTTAAAAGAGTGATTTAAATCTTTCGAAGAAAAAGATTTATAAATCCCTGATCTCATTGGTGATTTAGTTTGCGCATCTGCAAAATTCTCTGAGAGTCTGTGTTTGAATTGCTGTCAAATTGACATTGAGTTGAGTACAAAGATTACATCGAGCTTGTAATAAGGGGGAGAGGAAATGACTACAAATTTACCGAGCCAATTCCTTGAAATCCAAAAATGGCGGAATTTCCGCTCGGGAAGCGCGTAAAAATATCGATATTGATACTTCAGTCCTTCAAGCGATCTATAAAGTTTTGGGTGGACAAAGGTTTTTTTAATTGCGTAAATCTTTATCTTCCTGTACCTATAATTATATCTATGTGTGTAAAATTGCAACCCGATCCATTCAGTCATATGAGCTAGTAGTCGATAGATCAATCAGGCATGCCTTCTTTTTAAACAAACAGAAAATTAAGGGCATAACACTATTGAATAGATTTGGGTTGTAAAAAGCATAAATAAATAAATAATAATTTAATCCTGGGTATAGTCGTTCATTCTAAGTCCAAACATACCTATATAAGTTTGTGATGTGATGACATCAGGAGAAAAAGATTTGAAAGTGAGGTATTACGATAACTAAAAACAAGTATATAATAATATTTTATTCCATCCATCAGTCATTCGACGTCCACTGCTGTACATAATAGGTCTCCCTAAGAGAACGCCACAATAAGCAGTCCTTTTTTTTTTGTGGGATCGTGTCCAAAACGCAAGTTTACGCACGTCACTGGGGTACCAACAGGATCCAAGGGGTGTCGGGCTTGATGTCATACAGGCTCGATAGTCATATAGTACCATGATAGCCCTAGATGATATTCATGATCTGGTAATGGAGCCACAATCCCATCAACTTTGGAATCGTTTGATTCGTTTTGACAAGTATTTCGGTCCTAGATGATGTCTAGGGCCTGATGATGATGATTTATGTCCATTTCCGTTATTGTACGCATGTCATAATTATACAAGCACGCATTAAAAAAGTTATAATCATTTTATTTCTACTCACAATTTTTTTTTTTAAAGTAAAGCTTTGAATGCTAATAATACAATTCAAATGATTAATCAATTCGATAAATTAATAAAAAATATTTTATTTAATGGTATGCTGCTAAGCCACTGCTCACCACTTCATTCCGAGCACACAAAATTAATACATGGACGGGTTCTTCCCACTATATGAAAATTTGTGACGAATAAAAATCACAAATTATTAGTTGTGGATGCTAGTTTGGAACCTAAATAGCGCAAATTAAATATTTTTAAAATAAAGGATATTTATTTTAGATATTTTTATATATATTTTTAGCATTTGACATGCTTAGCACTATACATTAAACACAAAGTGAAAAATGTGAAATCGAAAATAACAGTCAGGAGCAGGATGCTCCTGACTGTTATTAAAGGATATTTATCAATATTTTTTAAAACATCGATATATGGATAGTTGTTGGTTCTTCCTGCATCCCTAATTGACAGCTGACATACAACAGATAAAGGCTTTGTTCCGATATACACTGCGAGCACTGTGATATCACGTGATCAACAGCTTCCATAAATATAACAATTTGCACTATGGAATATTATTATTATTATTGAATATTGTAAATCAAAGATACCCAAACATGGCAAATGTAAAGAAATTGTGTTTATTGCAGTGTAAAACCAATACTTTGTGTGAAATGAAAGTAATGACAGTTCAGTATACTGGACTGCATTCCGTTATAAACAGTAACCAGTATAGCTAACTATAAAGGAACGACTTCACAGTATACTAAATTGACATCATACCTTACAGTGCTCGCAGTGTATATCGGAACACATCCAAATTACGCTGTCATCTTACCTATTAAGATGGCGGACGACAGCCTAAGTAAGTCACTTTTACTAGGTATATGAAGATTAGGGCGCCTCTTCCTTATTACGATCTCAATGAAAGATTACATTAAACCCAAAGTTGAGTATAAGATTTGGATACAAGGTTTTTGAACCGTTCTCATTAATAAAAATAGTAGATCCAAAAGCCAAGTTTTTGTTTTATCAAAGATTTTGTTAGTTTTTGAAGACCAATGATGGCACCGTTGTTTCATCCAAAGATGACTTATTAAGAGAGGTCCATAAGTTCTATGGACAGTTATATAGATCCCAGAACCCTGTTATCAGCTTGGTCCATGAGCCCAGATCCAAGCTAACTCGGCACTATACCGAAAATATCCCGGACGTCACCCTGTACGACATCAGAATGGCTCTCAAACAGCTAAAGGACGGAAAGGCACCGGGTGACGACGGAATTACTATAGAGCTTCTGAAGGCAGGCGGAAAGCCGGTCTTCAAAGCCTTCCAGAGGCTATTAAATTCCGTCGTCGATCAGAAGCGTGGTGGTGCTGTTCTTCAAGAAAGGTGACAGAGCCCTCTTGAAGAATTATAGACCCATCTCGCTCTTGAGCCTCATCTATAAGTTGTTCTCGAGGGACATTACAAATTGACTCACGCGCAGGCTTGACGACTTCCAGCCTCCCGAACAAGCCGGTTTCCGAAAAGGCTATAGCACCATAGACCACATACATACGCTGCGCCAGATTATACAGAAGACCGAGGAGTATAATCAGCCTCTGTGCCTGGCGTTTGTGGACTATGAGAAAGCCTTCGATTCGATCGAAACTTGGGCGGTGCTGCAGTCCCTTCAGCGGTGCCAAATTGACTATCGGTACATCGAAGTGCTGAAGTGCTTGTATAGAAACACCACCATGCCAGTCCGTGTTCAGGACAGGAGTACGAAACCACAGGGAGATGTTATGTCCCCGAAACTCTTCACCACTGCATTGAAAGATGTCTTCAAGCTCTTGAACTGGACCGGATTCAGCATCAACATCAATGGCGAATACATCGCTCACCTTCGATATGCCGACGACATAGTAGTCATGGCAGAATCGCTGGAGGACCTTGGCACCATGTTCAATCATCTCAGCAGGGTTTCCCGACTAGTAGGTCTCAAAATTAACATGGACAAGACGAATGTCATGTCTAATGTCCATGTCATTTTAGCACCGGTCCTAGTCGAGAGGGCGCTTCTCGAAGTTGTCGACCACTATGTCTACCTGGGATAAACAGTCCAGTTAAGTAGACACAGCTTCGAGAAAGAGGTCAATCGACGAATCCAGCTTGGATGGGAAGCGTTCGAGAAGCTGCGGAAGATCTTCTTGTCCAAAATTCCGCAGTGTCCGAAGACGAAGGTTTACGACCAGTGTGTGTTACCGGTGATGACTTACGGAACAGAGGCGTGGTCTCTGAATGTTGGCCTCATATCAAGGCTCAAACTCATTAAGCGTGCCATGGAGCAGACTATGCTTGGTATTTCCCTACGTGATCGAATCCGTAACACGGAGATCCGTAGGAGAACGAGAGTGACAAAGATAGCCCGCTGGGTTGCCATGCTGAAGTAGCAACGGGCAGGTCACATCGCTCGACGAACCGACTTGTAGATCCAAATGCTCTAAAAACAGCTAAAAGCTGTACAGCTGCGTTGTGGTTTGCTGTACTTAAACTAAAGGCTTTATATACCTTTTTTGATGCGAAACATCTAATGCGGAGGGAGGGTAAAATCGTCTGTTAGCGTGGCGACGCTTTTATTGTAAGTACTTGTCCCGTTGAAATTTTGTAAGTTAAATTTGACACACTGTCACGTTTTATTATAGTAAGTGGTTAAATAAAACGGCAAATTACTAGAACAACAGTTTGGTATAATTAATTTAGTAGGTAGTGGGTACTAAAAGCCGTTAGGCCGGTAGACGACGTTTCGATCTTATACCGCACTCTCCTCGGCTGTCCTCGTCTTCCAGAACCCAGCACGGTAAAGCCAGCGCAGGTGCACGAAGTAACCGCAGCCAGGGGCTCAGCGTCGTGCGAAATTAACTTCGGTAGCCCCAAGGGAGTTCCTGTAATGCCCATTTTATAGACTGGTCGACATTTGGCTGCTTGCAAGAACCTGGACTGCCACCAACGCAGGAGCATGAGGGAGATAGGCTATTGCTATTCTGGAGTATGGTGGTGGTCCAGGCATTATACAAAGCATCCAGGTTAATTTATTATATAGTAAGCATAGCGGCTATTTATTGAAGGCAGAAGCATAAATAACAGCTTTTATAAACTAAATGCTATGCCATAAAAGATTTGCATATAAAACTAAAAAATAGTTTGACCGTTAGGTCCTAGATTGAAAATTACAATTTGAATTACAGCAGTTAAAGTTTCTATCTACATAATAATGCACAACTTACCCAGTATGGGAAAAACAAGCACTCGCGAATTTATTTACTATATGATTCAATATTATTAGATAAAACTATCATCTAGCAACGATTATCAAGTACGAGTGTACCACAGTATGTGCTCCGACGAAATAATATGTTAGGTATGAGTAGATCTCAATGACGTATGCACTCGAAAGCAACGTCCAGTGGAATGGCCACAGAACAATATTACTCAAGAGGGAATAGCTGTCTGTCTGACCTGTGGTGCCTTGCAAATGCATCGCCCGCCTGCTTGCCGCATAACGGGATGCCCCCCTACGTCATCCACGGCGCGCGTCGTGAATTCACTATATAAAATTGTAGCCAATTTAATATTTTGTATGTATGTTTGTTGATTTCTTATGTTTGTATATTTATGTGTAAATATGTATATAGAATTATTTAAGTTAGTTTATAGTGTAAATTATGTTGAGTTATGTTATTTTTATTTAATTAGAAAAAATAGCTTTAATTAGTTATGTAACGGTCAGATTTAAGGCGCATCGTTACAACACCTCCCGGTTTCCGATTGAGCTGAAATTTTACACGCATGTGTATATCACGTGACAATGCAATATTATGATGACATGGAGTTGATCTGATGATGGAGCTGGAAGGTGGACATAGGAACTCTATAATGAAACGGCGCAACCCTATCGAGTTTGGGCTCGTATGATTCGTCTTGTCGAGTACTTTGTGTCTAGATGGTATCCAGGGGCTGATGATGAAGCTGGAAGGTGGCCACAGTAACTCAATGAAATGACGCATCCCCATCGAGTTTGGGCACGTTTGATTCGTCCTGATTAGTACTTTGTCTTTAGATGGTATCCAGGGTCTAATGATTTAGCTGGAAGGTGGCGATGCGAAACTCCGTAACTAAACGGCGCAACTCCATCGAGTTAGGGCTCGTTTGAAATGTCCTGACTAGAGCTTCAGTCATAGAGGATATCCAGGGTCTGATGATGGAGCTGCAAGGTGACCACAGTAACTCTGTAATGAAACGACGCAACCCTGTCGAGCTTGGAATCATTTGATTCATCTTGACGAGTACCTTGTCTTTAGATGGTATCCAGGGTCTGATGATGGAGCTAGAATGTGGCCATAGGAACTCCGTTATAAAACGACATAACTCCATCGAGTTTGGGCTCGTATGATTTGTCTTGACGAGTACTTTGTCTCTAGATGGTATCCAGGGTCTGACGATGGAGCTGGAAGGTGGCCACAGTAACTCTGTAATGAAACTACGCAACCCTATCGATTTTATACTCGTTTGATTCGTCTTGAGGAGTATTTTGTCAAGTTATGATCATTTTATTTCTACAAAATAATTTCGATGTTTTCACATCTGCTAGACGTCCCGCGACGTCGTTTTTTTTTTTGTTAAGGCGGGAATAAATGTTCCTAACCACACACCCCGTCATTCGGGGCAACGAACAGGGTAGTGTGAGGCCTTCGCCTACTAAAGAAACCCGCCGTGTGTCGTCTCTCCGCCTTTATTGGCGGCCACTGGAACTATATTACATTCCTTCAGTGGTAGGCTTTAAATACCTAAGCATTTTTATATGCCATTATTAAACCGCTATACAGCGTAAAACATTATAATAGTTTTGAAATGCCAATATAAAGCGTCAAGATGCTCGGTGAACTTTTATACGAGTTTATACAAACTTTAAGTTCTACATAAGTTCACTGATTGTTTGTTAACATGCTTGCTGTGATGCTTGGGTGGATAGGTGTGCATGAGTGACCAAGTCGAAGTTGGCAAATGACTGACGTGGCTCTTTTATTGATGTTTCGTAATTTAGAAAACCATGGTTTTAATGGAATGTTGTCCTGAATGGACCCGTAATGTTTGCCTTTTATCATGCTCAACTGTTTCCAAGATCTATACCAACTAGAGCGTAACATCAAACCAGCTAGAGGTACCTAATAGGTCTTGTGAGTAAACTGGACTGTCCGACATACTTAGAAATTGATGTATACTGTTTGCTTAGATAATCTTACTTAAATGTATAGCTAACATTTCGCATTAATTTTATAAAATAGTAACAACTTCAAGTCAATTCAATCAATGACCAAAGAACATATAACACAACGTTTATCAATGACTTTTTGAAAGGAGAATTTAGCACAATAGGCACGTTGATAGGTTTTTTAGTATATACTCTTTGTCACAACAAAGAGTATATACTAAAGAAATTGTGAAACTAAATGAGTACAGGAAAGTAATAAAAACTAATGAAAGTATAAATTAAACTGCATTAATTTATAGCGGACAATTTGAGGGCCTTATTGTCGATCTTCTCTTTTTTATACATCAATGACTGATACACTTAGACAAATAATATTCTTAGTCTAAGCTGATACAGTAATTTTTGCTCAAATATCTTAAATCTACAGACACAGCTCTATTATAGCTTTATAATAGCTAGGATGAAAGAAAGGTACTTACCTATTACTTATTCATGACATAGATAAGAGAGATGATATGATACCACAAACGTGCATCTGAGTTGATTAAAGATTGTCTTTACGACAGAGTATGTCATTTATATAGCGTCTAGTGCAAAGAATCTCCTCACATTTGATAGAAATAAAACTCATAAGTAGTTAATTATAAAATATACTTTGTCTTTACATTCGTTATTTGAATCCTGATTATTTTATGTTAGGCATGGATTCAAAATATAACATCATTATATATAAAATACTACTCTGTCAAGAAAGTACCGGGAATGGATGATTTGTTTATGGTTCCAAATTCAAATTTTTGTTTTTTTTTGTTGTTAGATTGCCACAACTGTTATCCATTTTGGTGCGGAGTTTGAGTTGCATCTGTTATTTATATTAAATACAGTGTTGTTTTTAGTTATATCATATCTAGTGTGTATTACGAATGTCATAATGGACAAAAACATCGAACAAAGATTTTGTCTTAAATTTTGCATCGCCAATGGAATTTTGTGTTCTGAGTCACTGAAAATGTTACAGAAGGCTTACGGTGAATCGACTTTATCAAAAACACGTGCTTATGAGTGGTACAAAGCGTTTAAAAGCGGTCGAGATGTGAAGGAAGATTTGCCTCGCTCTGGTAGGCCATCAACGTCTACAACTTAAGTTAACATTGCAAAAGTGAGGGAAATAGTGACTGAAAATCCTCATTCAACTTTGAGAGAGTTAGCCGCCGAACTTTCTGTGTCTCACGAGTCGATCCGTACCATTTTAAATAATCACTCGGGTATGAAACATGTTTCCGCTTGGCTAGTCCCAAAAGACCTGAATTTTCTCCAAAAACTCAATCGCATGAGAGTCGCTGAGAACATGCTAGAACGAGTCAATTCCGACCCAACATTCATGAAACGTATTGTTACTAGTGACGAGACGGGGGTTTACGAGTTTGGCATGCAAACTAGTCAACAAACTTCGGAGTGGCGACTTCCAACTGAGCCGAAACCGAAAAAACCACGCCAAAGTCGATCAAAAGTCAAAGTCATGTTGACTGTTTTCTTTGTTGTTGTGCACTCGGAATTCTTGCCAGAAGGTCAAACGGTAAATAAAGAATATTATTTAAGCGTTGTGCGGCGTTTAAGAGAGAAAATTCGCCGAAAAAGGCCAGATTTGTAGAAAGAAAATTCTTGGATTTTGCATCACTATAATGCGCCTTCGCACAAGGCATCATTGTGAATGAATTTTTGTCCAAACACTCAACAAATACTATCGAGCAACCACCATATTCACCAGATATGGCTCCAGCTAACTTCTTTCTTTTTCCTAAACTCAAATTACCACTTCGTGGCACCCGTTTTCAATCGGTAGAAGACATAAAGGAGAATTCGCGGCGAGAACTGAACTCAATTCCGGAAACGGCGTTTAAAAAATGTTTTGATGATTGGATTATTCGTTGGCATAAGTCTATCGTTTCTGAAGGAGCATACTTTGAAGGTGATAAAATAAATTTGGATCAAAAACAAAAAATTTGTGTATTATTGATCTTTTCCCGGTATTTTCTTGACAGAGTAGTATATCCTTATAATCTCGTTAAACCAATAGATTTCAAGTCTTTTGATGATAGTCGACCTTCTTCCCATTTTATCCTCAATCTGAAAACAAACATTAAATCATAATATATAAAAGCCCTTGCGGCACGGCATACGTAATTTAAGTAAAACTTTGCAAAACTCGTCATGGGTATCAAACAATCACAGGACACAAAGTTTAATATTAAAAAATACTATTTAGGTACAGAGCGCCTTCGGTAATGTCATAGGATATACAGTAGAACCCGCTTAATACGATCACATTTAATACGATTTCTCGGCTAATATGCCATTTTATGTTAGTCCCTGCAACTTGAGGCATGTTTTCAATATATTTTTATCAACGTTAATACGATTCGTCATCCCGTTTAATACGCTATCTGTGACAGAGAACCCGCGGGTTTACTGTATATTCTTCTATTGACACCAATGTTGCACGAAACCCGTTCAGTCGAATATCTTATTGAAGATGTGAATAAAATCATAAAGAGCTCCTAAGTCACCACATATTTTTTTGATGAAGATGAAGTAGTCACTCCGACTTATTCAAATGCGCAGGCATTATCAGCAGTAAACGATTTAATATCTTTTTAGGGGAAAGTGGAGACGCGGGTACTGCAAAAAGTTAAGTTACATTGAAAGCGTTGTCATTACTAATGCATCAAAATCTCTTTGTCATACCAAAACAAGAGATTACTTTAAGTAATGTCATTATAAACTATGATATAACGTAAACCTTCAAAATCGTCTTAAGCGGGTTTTACTGTATTTGATATAGGATGTTTTGTCCGTGTGGTGACGGACTAAGAATACAAGTGTCACCACCCCATCCTTTCCCACGGGTGTCGTACAAGGCGACTAAGGGAAGTAAGCAATTCACCTAGTGCATTACTGATGGTAGGGCTGGGTACCAAGTAAGAGTACTCACATGCTATAGGGCCCGAATGGGTTGGTACCACTGTTTTCTGTGTGACTGGTCATGAAGCACCTCAGTGTGATTTGGCTGTATCAGAAGATAGCCGTTTATTCTTTCATTTCATATCTGAGAAATTAAATGGTGCGCAGCAGCTTTACAATACTATCGGTATAGTTGAGTCCTTAAGCGACAGTTACCACTTACCACTTACCATCAGCTGGGCCGTGGCTCACCTGCAATTATTAGCAATAAAAATACAAAAAATAGGATATCTATAGGGTATGTCGGTCTCTGTTGAATGAATAGCTTTCTTTTTCCTTCATTCTCTCATGTCTATACCCTAATATGCCTAACCACGACTAGTCCTTCAAAGTTCACGAATATCGAATTGGCTCCTAAGAAGTTCCACTTCAAATGGTAAAATGTACTTTTATTAGTCATTTTAAACAGAATGCATAGCCCCGATGTAACATTCGAGTTGTATCATGGCAAGTACCACTCGAATGATCGGCAAGCAATAAATAATTGAATTGAAAAGGTTAAGCAACTTTCGCCCAGTCGGCATCCGATAGGTGACCAAACGTGCAA
This sequence comes from Leucoma salicis, assembly GCA_948253155.1. NCBI lineage: Eukaryota > Metazoa > Arthropoda > Insecta > Lepidoptera > Erebidae > Leucoma > Leucoma salicis. The sequence continues at coordinate 5,237,306 of OX411805.1, read as the reverse complement.
CCTATTGGTGTGTACACCTGACCTTCGCCGTGTTTCAAAAAGCACGCTAAACATTGAGTCCCAGTTGTAAAAAAACATTTTCCGTCGTTAAGTTGCCGGAATCTTGAATAAATCTAATTAATCGTCAATTGTACCTACTTAAATCGTGGAGAATCAGATCAATAGTGGACCCCTACAATGTTTGTATGGTGTAAAGGTACCTCTTGACTCTTACCTTTGTTCAGTATGGTTTATGGACCACAAATCTGGCATGTACTTCGGTTGCATGGAATCGAGAAAATGTTTGCGCCACACTTCCTCAAGTTGAAGGAGGCCACCCTTCTCCAAGAAATACTCGACCACCTTCAGGCCATGGCCTTCGTACTCAGAGTTCTCATAGCTGCAACAATATTGGGACATCATATTGTCGTATCAACATCTCACACGCACAAATCACAACACACCCATTATTTATTCTTGTAAATAAAATGTTTAAAAATAACAAGTCATATTAAGGAGTGATGCATCATCAAAATTTTGGTAAAAGTTTTGATAGTAATGAATACGGCCTAGTCGTATTGGGTGACGCCATCTGTCGGAAGTATTTACATACATTATACCGATCAGGTAAACGTAATTTTACAATTAAGATTTTTACCTAATGACGTTAAGTATGAATGTGTTATCGAAATTAGCAGTCGAGAGCAGTTGTCACGATGGCTGAATTGGCAAAGCATCTGGACGGTATCCAGGAGATGCAGGTTCAAATCCTGCTCGTGACTGTTATTTTCGATTTCACACTTTGTATTTAATGTATATGGCTAAGCAAATCAAATGCTAAAAATATATCTATATAAAAATATCTATATAACTGTAATAATATTATGCCCCATACCATTTACATCAACAACGACGGGTTACAAAGTTAGCAATTTTAAAGCCGTCATCGAATCATTAACAACGCGACTAAAAAACATAACGAAGATTTCAATTCATTGTAGTTTCTGGGAGAAAATTGGTGATTTATGGGTTTATTACTTGAATTCGAATTTAGATAGAACAATATAAAGATTTAATCTCGCATTCAATTAAAAAAAATGAAAACCTAATTGCACTTTTCATAACAAGACCGATGCATATTTCCAACACCCGGGCACAGTCTAAGTTGGGTTCTTCGACTGTGACCTGGGTTGGGTGTTCAGAATAGAGTACTAAACCCATGGTATTAGTTATCGGTACGTTGTCATTATTTTACACCTGTATAATTTTATAAACAAGATTTATGCATGTAAATGCATTCCGATAGATGGCGTTGGTCTTAAATACAAATGTGATGAGGAAATTGGAATTTCAAAATAGGTCTGTACGATAGCTCAGTGGCTTAGAGCGCTTCCCCGGATTGTAAAAGACGCGGGTTCGATTCCCGCTCGTACAAAAAATCTCTTTTTCCTTATTCACAAATAATTTGTACTTTAACTACGCTCTGCAGTGCATTAATTATCTCTATGTAATAATTGATTTTTCGGGATGTATAGTATTAGCATAGGACATTTTCTCGGCTTAATAATTTATTGGCTTACTAGACAAATCCTCCCGAGTCCACCTTCCTTCAATACATGACCGATTTAGTAGGTAGGTGAGCCTCGGGTCTCCCCCTCTACCTACATCCTTCCACTTTCGTATTGTATACATATCTTCTTAACCAGTCGCTCGTCCGGCATTCTTTCCACACGTGCGAACCATCGGAGCATTTCTTTTCGCATCTTTACACCAATGCTCTCTTTCATACTAAACACATTTATATCGTAGTATGTACTCTCTTACGTCGTCGTTACGATTGCGGTTTATATGGTTATAATTGATTTCCTCGGATCATCAGTCCATCAAAAACTATGGAAAAGTTAATAAGTTGATAATAATTATAGTTGATAATAAGATAACTTACACAACTTGCAACTGAGAGGCTTCGTTAAGTAGCTCCACGGTGACCTGATCGTACTGTGTATAATATTGCAGTATGATATCTTCTAGTACCTTCCGTCTAGCCTCAGGGATGTCGTGTTTGCCATAGCTTAGAGCTCTGGCCGCTGAACGAATTTTTCTGGTTAGACAAATATTTCTTCATCATTAATGTTTCAACAGCTAAATTGTAATACAATTTTAAATAAACTTTGGACCCTGTTTTATAGAAATTGATTCTAGCAATAGACCCGCTAGATGACATAGTTTTCTACATTAATTAGTATTATTAAATTGTAAAAAAAGCTATCTAAATATATATTTAATTATCGAGACTAACTTAAAATTGAATATTTTTTAACACCATCTCGTAGAACGTTGAGGTAATAGGTTATACGAAATAAATTTATTTACCTATATGCAATATATTTAGTTGCTATATAAAATTATAAAAATATACAATTTGCTTTCACAAAAAAGAAAGAAGTTCAGCAAAACAGAGGACTTGCATGAATGACTTAGAATAAATTATTGAATAAAATTGAAGCTGTATGTGTGCTGTACTGTATAAAGATTTATAGATGATTATAATCAAGATTTATAGACTTACTATAAATCTTGATTAAACAATAATTATGAGATGTAGGGTAAACTATGGTATTGCTAGCACCCCCTTAGTCATTGGCACTTTGGATTTTAATACAAATATTAAGAACTGGTATAGCAAAAAACATCTGTTCTACTTTTTTCATAATCTGCAATAGTAACATTGCTTGCAGAAAAAAGTAGGTTTTATAATATTACAGCTGGCAGCACTAAAGAAAATAAATATAAACCGGCGCCATACAGAACTGTTAAAAAACATAGCATCACGCCTGTATTCCCCGAAGGGGTAGGCAGAGGTGTATTACACACCCACGACTCGCCAGCTATGTTTGAGTCCCACGTAATAGGGGGGGAGCTTATTGACGTCTACCGGGCACATTTTTTTTTGTTTTTCTATTAAAAATCTCTAATTAGATTGGTTAATGCATTTTTATTTGAAAATATACATACCAGAGAACCCTTTATTAATGTTTGCTGACTTTTTAAACAACCATTTAAAATATATATATATCAATCTTAAATATGCTTAGAGTGCCAATCATTATACAGTTTACCCTACCTACTTGGATCAAGGCACGTAGAGCAATTGCATACATTGCCTTTGTGCGTTACATGTTTGTTAGACCAGGGCAAAGCTATAGAACCTGGCCTAGTTACTTACTTGAAAGTGCTGTCTTCTTTAACCTTCCCCACGACAGGCGCGGTCAGTCTCACGAGGCTGTCGCGCACGGGCTGGTCCTTGATGTTGCTGAGCTGGTGACAAGGCCCGCATAGTAAGACCACGTCGTGTGACGCGTGCTCCTTCATTATATCTACACGAGGAGAAAGAAGCTTTTAACAATTATACCGATTTTTATAGTTCTTGTATTAGGATGGAGAGGGTAGCTCAGGATTGAACCCAAATGCATGAGATTTGGTGGTGGGAATTACGGGAAAATTAATAAAAAATCTTTATCGTACACAATGCATGATTCCGACTCGGACCTGAGACCCAGCAGCTAAGATTTAAAAATTTATGCCGCTAGACACCTATTTCTTTTGAAGTAAAACTTCTTTAGGCGCGACTAGGGAGTAACTCAGATTTTTTTTCTGACGGAAGTAACGCTTACTATAGTCTGTGTAGTTTCCGCTATTTAAAAATAATAATTTGGATTGGTCGTAAGTATATGTCATATACTCCACGCTTCTTGGCTTATACGCCAGCTAGTGGCAAATATCATAATCAATTAGAATTATTTATTTCCAAATTTTCAAACGGATCAATTGTGAATAGCAAAGTGAATAAAAATTCAACAGTTTTAAAAAAAATATTTTAAATTGCAGTTTTTTTTTTTTTTTTCCTTCAAAGCCAAAGAAGTTTTACTTCAATCGCGCGTAAAGGTTACACGCACATACTTTTTTTTTGTTAAGACGGGAAAAAAAATCCTAACCGCACACCCCGTCGATCGGGGCAACGAACAGGGTAGTGTGGGGCCTTCACCCACTAAAGAAACCCGCCGTGTGCCATCTCTTCGCCTTTATTGGTGGGCCACTGGAACTATGTTACACTCCTTCGGTGGTATGCCACTAGACACCATCATCATCCACCCATCAGCCTTTCGACGTCCACTGCTGGACATAGGCCTCCCCAAGAGAACGTCACAACGAGCGGTCCTGTGCGCTCATGGAGGGATAATGCCATAATCGCCACGCTTGGCAGGCGGGTTGGCGACACCTAGCATTTCAGTAAATATTTCGATAACACCAAATTTATCTTTAGTATAATTTAGTAAAGTTCCTATGAAAGCTTTTTGGGATACAGCGAGTTGCCTTCACAAAAAAAAATTGCATAGCACCATACTATTTTTTGGTATAATGGGATAAAACAATCACATACCACCATTCGGAGCAACGAAAAGGGTAATCCTAGGGCCCTCACCCACTAAATAAACCCGCCGTATGCCGTCTCGCCGCCTATATTGATATTGGCGGACCACTGGAACTGTGCGAAATTACTTCAGTGGTGCAAAACATACCTGGGAAGCACTTCCTGTACTCTCGAGGCACGACGTTCTTTCGAATATAAGAATTGGTACTGCCACACACGACGCATTTGTTCTCTTTCTGCTGTTGGTAGAACCGGCCCACGTCACCCACCGAGCGGCCCGCGGGCTCGAACCGCAGACGCACCGTCAGGGGATCCTCTACTACCACGTCAGCTAGCTGCTTCTCCACATACCTACACCAAATTGATATTTTTTTAATAATAGTTACAGTCATAAATATGAGTTTAGATGGTGATCTGGGGCGATAGAATGTATCGCACTAAATCGTATCGACATCGCATCGTGTAATTGTGATTGGTTGAGGGATCACCGTCTTTACGTCGTACGTATTGTCTATCACGATAAGACGATACGCTGTCGATACGATTTTGTGTGCCACGTTTTTAGAGGGGTGAACTTTAACGTGTGCGTCTTTTTTTTTTATTGCTTGTTGTTGCAGATGGTCGACGGCCCATCTGATCGCAGGTTTGATTCCCGCTCGCACTTAAGTTCTGTTTTCCAGTTACATATATTTTTAGAAGCATTATTTTATCCCGCTACTATATCAGTAACCTGATATAAAACCTAAATCTAATCTAGCTTTGGGCTGCTGTGGAGCCGCGGGAAAAGGCTAGTTTTAAATGAAAACCGGATTAATAAAAATATTCGAAGAGTTTTGCATCCAACACGTAGGAATTCAATAAATTATACTTACCACATAGCTTTTTCACTGTTGCAAGTACACAGCGCTTCCCCATCAGGGGCCTGTAGAACGCAGTTATGATATAACGGCTTATTGCGCGTGGCATTTGGGTACCTCTTACTCAGGACAATGTTTCCTTTCACCACTTTCTTCTTATCAGACACCCTGCAAAACATTGCTAGATTTATGAACGCACACACAGCTGCCTCGGTAGTGCAGCGGTAGTGCGTGCGACTGCTGATCATGAGGTCTCGGGTTCGTTCCCCGAGTTGGGCAGGGTTATTGATAAAATAAAACAATTCTCAGTAGCAGCCCGGAATTCGGAAATGTGCCCGGTAGACGAAAATAGGCTCGCCCCCTAGTTTGAGTCAATAGCGCAATAGCTTTCATCATAAATAGATTCCCTATTTAAAATAATATATGCGTAAAGAAAGTGCATCTCGAACTCAAAATCGTAACAAGACAGAAAAGAGTAAGCTTTTACAAGTAACTTAATTTTCTTCTAAATAAAGGTTTAAGTTTATCTAACTTTAGTTTTATAAGACTTGTTTTCAAAGAATGAACACACTGGTCGCCAATGTTGTGTAATCTCTATAAATAACTACGTAAGTATAGTGACTAATCTGCTGAGTGCTTAAGGTGCAATAAATATTCACGGACATTCACGGACATTTTCACACAACGTCCTCTGGTCCCAAACTTAACGCTTGTGCTATGGGGTACCAGATTACGGATATAATACATATATTACTTTTTTTTTTGTAAATACATACATATTATAGATAGAAAACACCCAGACGCAGAACAAATATCTGTGTTCATCACACAAATAATTGTCCTGAGTGGAAATCGAACCCACGACATCGTGCACAGAAGTCGGTTACACTACCAACTACGCCACGAGGCCCGTCAACGTCAATAGGAGCAAAATAGTATTAGATCACCAAAAAATGGCTCGGTATGTGCTCAGGCCCCGTTTGTGGATTAAAAAGTGTTTCAACTAATGTAAAATAGTTAAATGTATCTCACAATCAGCTAAAAAATACATATAATTATCCTGGTTTCAAAATTATGTCGCCATTTTAAATTAGTCATCCCAATTTAAGGTACATCGTAGAGGGTATTTTTACTTGTGTCTTACCTTATTACCTCTATTCAAGACCAATGTCAACAACTTTCTTACTTATCATCACGCCATCTGCCTCGTGGGGTAGGCATAGAGATACATTAATGTCAACAAAGAGAAAAATAATATTTGTTGAATGATGCAATGCGGTTTTATGATGCAATATTTATTATACAACATATACACATAGATGCGTGTTTATTAATTATTGCAGTTTGTGTTGCAATTGTCTAATGTTATGTTATATCCGTAGGATCGCTTCTCACCAGATGGACCGACGATCTGGTCAAAGCTACAGGGAGCCGTTATATGAATTAGGCACAGGACCGCTTTTTGTGACGTGCTCCTGTGCTCCTTGAGGAGGCCTATGTGCAGCAGTGGACGCCAAAAGGCTGACGGATGGCTGGATGTCGAATTATATTTTTCTCCATTCAGGCGATGTGCACTAATGTTTTTAAAGTTGACGGGTGGACTTGGACGACTACCATCTTAAAGTATTCGAAACGTCGGGATAGTAGAAAATCAAGTAAACGCGATAGATTCCGTAAACGTCGTATTATTTCATAATGTGCATGTAACATTCGCGTAAATATCAGAAAGCATTATTGGCGTTGCTGTTTTTAGTAAATAAGTACCTATGGAATTTTCCAGCGAATTTTAATTCAGTCATGAAAGAATGTATTTATGGGTATTTTCGTCAGAAAATATGTCCTCATGACTCATTTTATAGACTAAGCAACAATAGGCAATATAGTAGATATATCCCTACTACGCTTGGACTGATGTGTAATACCTCTATTTATTCCTCCAAGATTAAAAGCGGGAATAACAAGAAAACATTGCAAACAAGGGTCTTCTTTCCAGAGCCGTTATTATAATAGCCACTGGCATGGTATAGTAGACTAATTCCCCATTATTATGAAGACTAGGAAGGAAGGTATCGAGTTGTAAAAGACAATATAAAAAACAGCTTAGTTTAAAGAGCTGGTCAACCTCTCGGACTATTAGATTAAGAGAATAGAGTATGTGAGTGGCAAAGTTTGAATGCAACTTACTTTATTTTACCATTTGCAGTACTTTTCATCTTAAACTTTCTATCCAAATATTTATGGCAGAAGTCCTCTGGGTCCCAGTCTGCATACCAATAGAACCAAGTGTGTCTTTTTCTGAGCTTTGCTAATAGTACGGCGTAAATTTTGACAGCTACGTGTGCGTCGGTCGCCGCGTATTGTACTTGTCTGTCCGTTAGTTGTTCTGCTTCCCAGTCGCTACACCGGATCTGGTGAAGAAATATCATTATCTCAATTCTATTACTTTTATTGCTCTAAGCAATAGACAAGTGGTGTTTTGGTTATAAACTGTACAAATGTTTCATCCTGATTACAGTACAAAGCTTCCGCAAAGAAGATCTTTATGATTTGGCCCAAGCTCTACTTGAGACCATTCTTGCAGATAAAAATACCTTAAATTTTTATCAATACTTTATTTTATCATTTTGTTGGTTTTGTCTAATATGTATACTCATGCTAAATTACAGTTTTCTAGTACTAAGTCTCTGAGCTAAGCTGCAAACAGTGGATGGACAGATATGGCGAAACTCTTAACGGTGTCTGATTGGATATGGATTTATGGAACCCTAAAAACCCATAAACTTCTCAAGTTATTGTATTGTCATCGGTCCTGCATAAGTGTACCCTTTTGAATTTGATTCAACATTTTTTAATGGGTGAAAATCACATTCAAAGAAACCATTACATACAAAGAAGCATGTATGTAGCATGTTAGTACACTTTTATCTATACTATTATAAAGCTGTAACAGAGCTGTGTCTGTACATTAAAGATATTTGAGAAAATATGACTGTAATAGGCTATATAGGCATGTCTAAACACAAAACTATTTTTTTAGAATTTTTGTCTGTTTATCTGTTTGTTTGTTCGCGCATCACGAAAAAACTACTGAACGGATTTTGATACAACTTTTTTTATTTGAGAGCTCTTGATTAGACTTAACAACTGGTATACATTTTATATCGCTACTATATTGGGAACCTGAGATATAATCCAAAACTAGCTTTTGGCTGCGGCAAAGCCGTGGGCAAAGGCTAGTACTATTATAAAGCTGTAACAGAGCTGTGTCTGTACATTTAAGATATTTAAGAAAAAATAAATGTATTAGGCTATATAGGCGTGTCTAAACACAAAACTATTTTTTTTAGAATTTTTTGTCTGTTTGTTTGTTTGCGCATCACGCGAAAACTACTGAACGGATTTTGATGCAACTTTGTTTTTTGATCGCTCTCAATTAGACTTAACAACTGGTATACATTTTATCCCACTACTATATCGGGAACCTGAGATAAGGCCTAAAAACTAGCTTTTGGCTGCGGCAAAGGCTAGTTAGTTTAATAAAAGTGTGTTAAAATGGCTGAATTTATTAATAAAATAAACACTATAAATAATAAATATGCAAATATAACTTCTTTCTGCTCTACTCATTTGGTGGATGAGCAAAGCATGACAGGGTCAGCTACATAACACTTACCTTCCAACTTTTATCCATAATAACACCAAGAACTGAAGTAGCCAGAGCTGCCAGACCTCCTGGTTCATAGTCACAACATTGAGCCAAGAACCTTAAGTCTAGCGTAGACTTTGTGACCACCCCATAGTCCTGACGTAGCTTTACACTATCATCTTCAGGGGTAACACCCACTTTGTAAACTGTCTCATCTTCTAACAGATTCTGCAATCAAATTATTATATTTATTGAATTTTGGACCACAGTACCTATCTGATTTATTAGTTAAACATTCTAGGGCCTATTCTGCTACCACTGAAGTAAAGTAACATAGTTACCACAAAATAAATCCGCCGTGTCCTGTCTCTCCCCCTGTATTGGCGGACCACTGAAACTGTGTTACATTACCTCAGTGGTGGCTTACATATTCTGGCTCAATACAATTAGGAAATTATCAGCTGTTGATGGACATTAAACAAAAAGAAAATAAAATTTAGTGTAATAGTTAATAATATGAAGAATATCAAGCAGATGATCATGATTACACAGTGAGACACAATTCTAATATTCAATGGGTTCTTAATTAGTATGCACATTACCTTTAATGATAGTGGAACACTCTTAATAGCATTTAGTTTGAATAAACCACAGTACCCATCATGTGAAGAGAGTTGAATAAATGCAACGGGCCTTCTTTTTCCCTTCTTTTCTGTGACCCACTCGCAGTCAAAACCAAGGGCACTGTGTTGACTACATCGCCTAAAAAAAATTAATGTACCTATATTTTATATGATGCATTTTTGAAGCTTTCCTTTATTGGTAGGTAATTATCTTACCTTCTCAATTCATGTACTACTTCATTGCAACTGTCCTCTGTCATAACAGTCTCAATATTTAAATAGTTAAAGATTTCATTTGCATTGCTGAGTTTTTTTTTATATTTAAGAAAAAAATAAACTATAACACAAGCAAGACCAACAACTGCAGTGGTTAGATACACCATGAGTTTATTTCGCTCCATTGAATGTATTCGATAATCACTAACTGTATAAATCACAAGTACGTAGGTAATTCACGTTTGTTATAAAATAATCCAGATTTTGCTCAATGACGAAAAAATTTACGCTATATTTTTCCGTATACACAAAAGTAAAAAGTACTGGCCTTTTGGTACTCTGTTCCCTATATTCCGTGAATTATCTATGCTATGTTCACACACGACTATACGCCCTATACGGAGTTTTGGGGGGAACACGAAGAAGATTATGTCGTCCCTATGCATTATTTTCCTAAACTTGTGTTATTTCAAGTATTAATGTGTAAAAGTGGTGGCCTTTTACTTATTAACTATTTGTGTATGTGCATAAGTGTTGGCAAGTGATGTAGTGCAACATAACGTGTTTTTTCCTGTTGTCTCCAAAACTCCATAGAAGCTTCAGTAAGGTTGCCATCGTCTTACTGGAGTGGGAATTTGACTTGACAGACAAATTTTATATGACTGACTTCGACTATGACTTGTTTTATGAACCAAACTTACGTGTGATGAGAGAATAACGATGTTTATAAGTTACTGTTAGGCTGATGGTTCTTCCAATGCCTTAAACAAATTAAAAAAAAAACAGACGACTATACTACTTTCTTTATTAAAAAGTACTCTGTGGTACTATGTCTTTTATTTAGTTTAGGCTCACACTCAGACTACGAACTACTAGACGGAGCCACCGCCACGGCGTGGCCGCACTTGAAACAGCAATATTTTTTTTAAATGTTGCCAGGTTGACAAATATTTAACCATATTTTGGCAAATTAAACAATAGTTAGAATGAGGTCTGTAACTAGGTCGTAAATAAGAAACTCTTCGTAACAAATATTTTATTGAATCTCGCAACGTTTATCAAAATGATTATTTAAAAGTAAATCTGCCACCTCTTCTATTCATCTAACCATCAGTCTTTAAACGTACACTGTTGGACATTGGCCTCCCCAAAGAGTATACCAGAACTAGCGGGCTTGTGCTGACTGCATCCAACGGCTCCCTGTCGCTTTGACCATATATTTAGTCCATCTGGTGGGGGGGCATGTTACGCTGCGCTGTCCGATACGTGGTCGCCACTCGAAAACCTTTTTCCCCAACGGTTGTCAGTTAGTCGAGCGATATGGCCTGCCCATTGCCACTTCAGCATGCAAACTCGGCGGGCTATGTCGGATATTCACGTTCTACCTCCGTATCCGTAATAAGAATTCGATCACGTAGATAAACACCAAGACTTTGAGCCTTGATGCAAGATAAGTATTGCTTCTCCATATATTGCCGTTCTGTTAGATATCTTATTTGGTAAATAATAATAAGTTATATTTAATAAAATAATAGTACACAAGAATACAATTAAATTATCTTTTCTTTCTTTTCTGGGTCAAATAAGTAAAGAATTATCATCCTTCCAGCGCTGATTTAATTAATTGAATAAGAACTTTTTTTTATTGCATTTAGTGGCAGACGGCCCTCTCTGATGGTAAATGTCAACCATCGCTCATGGACTCAACTATACTGAGAGTATTGTCAAGCCACTGCTCACCATTTCATTTCACCGATATATAATGAAAGAATAAACGGCTATCTCCTGCAACGACCAACACGCAACGATGTGCTTCATGGCCGGTCCCACGGGAGAGTACTATAAGTGGTGAAGTTAGCTATAGGACGAATACCACGACCTTATAAATTTGTGTTGCCTCCTACCATTTGGGGTGTGAATATATCTTATTTAATTTTGTTTTACTCCAGGGTTTTATTTTGAAACCCTTAAATCCCAGACAGGTGTCACAAGAGAGAGCAAAGTTTCTCTGAATTCTAGATTATGACTACAGCGGTAGTCAGTGTTGTGGGGTTGTCAGTTGAAGTACAAAGACTTTAAAAGCTATACTTACATGAACATATTCACTGGCAATGATTTTGCTCCCAACGTTACTATTTGCTTATTATGTATAATGAAACATCAACAAAATGTCGTGGAATATATTTTGGGTATTTTGTGGGTTGCCTCGTTTTCCCGTAGCATACACCCATTTCGATCTCGCATCTGGATTAGAGGGAAACCTAAAATAGAAAATATTTATCATCATCTCATAATTTTAGTAAAGTAAAAACTGGGCAAATTAAATTCGCAATAAGGCAACACCGAAACAATCCTCAGTAATAGAAAGTTATCTAGAAAACGAGCGAGTGTATCTTAGTAGCAATTATTAATTTTGAGTAAAAAAGCTCATTTTATATCACTTTATAGCATTCAATCATTCATTTTTTTCATTTTTGACTATATATGAATTAAAAGTTACACCTGTATTTTTTCGCTCGCTGTAGCTTTTGTAGCATAGTACACTATTTTACAAGAACTATTATCACGTAATCTTTTTCTCAAAACACTGATTTAGCACGAGTTTTACATTATATTAATGTAAAACTCGAATTTTTATACAATACAAATGTTCGATTATGTCAGTTGAATCGTGACAGACAAAGCATTTTGACATCGTGATAATACAAAAAAATGGTCAGGGCAACAAAGACAAAAATCTATGACTGTCTGTTTTTTGCACCTGTAAATTGTATCTTATCTTCTTGTTTAATGGCTCTTGTTGTGGCAGTGTGAGCACAATTTCGCCAATATTGAGTATTAATTTAAGGTAGACCGTCAAACGAAGGAAATTTGTTCGGTGAAAGAAAAAAATGAGCCCAACACGACGGATTACCGTGAGATAAACTGAAACAAAAAATACAACTCGTAACTACATGACATACAACTACTTACAGGAATACAATATAAACAAAACCAAAACTATTTTTTTTTAACTAAATATCCTATTACCTCTATAATATGTACATACATTTACAATTTAATCTTATTAACTTTTATGAATTTACAAAGTGTTTTAATAAATGGAGTAAATACAAGAGACAAAAGAAGTTTAAAAGATGTAGGACGAAAGATTTCAGTTGGTAAAATATTATATAAAGAACAGTTTAATTTACGACAGTAAAAAAATATATGATTTATATTTCCTTGAGCCAGACCACATCCGCAAATGGAATGATCTCTAATCCTAAGTTTCGCAAGGAATACCGGAGTGCAAGAATGGTTTAAACGTAACCAGCAGATGGTAGAGGTGGTAGCCTTATCAGCCTTTTTGAATTTAGAAAACCAAGGTTTGTGGGGAATCTCAGGTTGAATATCACCATAAAATTTCCCTTTAACGTTTTTAGAAATATGCCATTGCTTAGTCCAATCCTGAAATAGGACTGATTTCAGGGAGGCACAGATGTCATATGAATATACATGAAAATGATCAAGGGAACCTACAACTGCTGCAGACTTGGCACACCAATCAGCTGATTCATTACCTAGAATACCCATATGACCAGGAATCCAAGCCAAAATAATATTAATACCAAGTTTATGACATTGGAACAATTCATATTTTATTTGAAAAATAATTGGAAATTTTGTGTTAGACCTGAAAGGATTAGATAATATTGCTTGTAGACAACTTTTAGAATCTGAAAATATTAATGAATTATTTAAATTATATGATTACACAAATTTAATTGCTTTTAAAATTGCTATTGACTCTCCAGTAAATACTGATGAAGCAGATGGACATTTATACTTTAGCATGATTCTTGTGAAAGGTATCCAAACTGCTACACCTACCGCATTATCTGAAGATTTAGATGCATCAGTGTACAAAGTGTACCAGTTCTCAAATTCACTTTGAATTTTTTGTTGGGAAATCTTATTGGCCTCAATTGTATCTTTATCAATGCCAAAATTCAAAATAATGTTGGGCTGGAAAATCAATGTATCATAATCAAGAGAATATAATGGTAGACTGGGATTTTGATAAACTGGATTGGGAAGATTGATAGATAAACAATAACTGCGGAGAATACAAGGGAAAAGGTGAGATGATTGTGTGTTATGAGAGTTATAAAGTTCAGACAACTGTCTCAATTTAGGGATAAGGGGATGATCAGACTTTTGAGTTAATTTAAAAAAAAATCTGTTGGCAAGGCATTGCCTACGTAGTGAAAGAGGAGGTTCAACACACTACTTGCATCGCATTAATAGGTAAAGACTTCATAGCCCCTAATATTATACGTAAACATTTGGCTTGAATTTTGTCAAGTCTCTTAAGAACGGATTTATTACAAGGGTCTAAAATAAAAGAGGCATATTCCATATGGCTACGGATTATGGCATTATATAATAATTTCTGAGTAAAAGGATGAGCACCCCACCATACCCCAGAAAGAGAACGGAGGATATTAATGTTATTTTCACATTTCTGTATAACATAATCAAAATGAGAAATACCAGATAATTTTGAATCAAGCCATAATCCTAAAAATTTCACTTTGGTCTCTTGAGGTATCACATTCTCATTAACTCTAACTGTGATATTAGGAATAATCCGTTTTTTAGTAAATATCACTACTTTACTTTTAGAAGCTGATATGGAGAGACCATGCTCTAGGAGCCAGTCAGACAAGTACCTTAGAGCAGAGTTTAATTGGATTTCTGCTTCTTCTATAGATTTAACTGAAGTATAAAGAGCTATATCGTCCGCATATTGCAAAATTTGACAAAAAGATAGTACTGTAGACTATAAATCACTGGTGTAAATACTATATAATAAAGGACTTAATACAGAACCTTGCGGTATACCTTTCCAAACATATCTGGATGGAAGGAAATAATTTTTGTGTTTAATTGAAATGGATCTTTCCATAAAAAGATTACATATAAAACGTGTCAACTTTGTGGGAATATCCAAATGTAGGAGTTTATTTTTAATCAGTCAGGCAATAATACATTATCATATGCTGATAAAATGTCAATAAAAACTCCAACTAAATACTGTTTTTTTAAAAAGGATATATGGATATCAGTAGATAGAATACTAAGACTATCTACTGTACTCATACCCTTCCTAAATCCAAATTGAGATTTAGGTAATAATTTTTTGTTCTCTACCAACCATTCTAAGCGATGCTTGACCATATGTTCAGAGATTTTAGATAATACAGAAGAAAGGGCTATGGGTCTGTAACTATTAAAATTTGATGCGTTGTATCCAGGTTTGAGCAGGGGGATAACAATTTGATTTTTCATGTCCTGAGGAATCATACCATTTTCAAAACAGATGTTAATGAGATCTAGATGATATTTCTTTGTATTTGGGGAAGCATTTTTTAAAAAAGAATAGGGAATTCCATCCATCCCGGGTGAGGAGTCTATTAAACAAATAATTTATTCAAAATTATTAAAAGAAGGAAGGGAACATGGATATCAGGGAAATACGTTTAAATTTGGAACAAAAGGAGGCGCCAACTTATCTGCAAATGCCTCGAGCCATATGGAAGGATCATTAGAAGAGATATTGTTATTTTTAAAGGACTTTTTCATATGATCCCATACTAAAGATGATGGAGTTTTCGGAGACAATTGTTCACAAAAATGTATCCAACCTTGTTTCTTTTTCTTTTTTAGGATTCTAGTAGATTGTGCAGCAATTTTTTTGTATTCCAAAAAATTTTCCGATGTCATATTCAAATTGTAACGTCTTTCAGCTGCTTTTCTATTCTTAACAACTTGCGAACATTCAGGATCCCACCAGGGAGGAGAAATTTTGAATTTAGATTTTTTTTCGTCTGAAACGCCTGATCAGCACTTGAAGTAATTGAATCAACAAATTTAGAATAAATATTAACAATATTACTGGAAGTTACTGGCGGAAGGGAAACTACTTTACTGTCAAGTGAAGATGCATAAGATGTTTGCATTTTTTAAACGATATTTAAAGGAAGGATTGAAATCAAAAATTGAAGTAGATCTATTACAGATGTTGATAAGGATAGGAAAGTGGTCACTACCATATGTGTGATACAAGACGTTCCAAGACAAAGTAGAAGCAAGAGAAGAGCTACATGCAGTAAGATCCACTACACTTTGAGCGTTTTGCGATGGAAATACCCTCCTAGTAGGAGACCCGTTATTAATAATACATAAATCAGCTTCATCAAAAATGTCTAGTAACAGATGTGCAAAAGAATCGTCATGGCTAGAGCCCCATGAGGTGTGATGAGCGTTAAAATCACCCATCAAAATAACAGGAGGAGGAACAGATGATATTATGTACAAAATGTCTGAAATTAAGGATGAATGAGGGTGAGGGATGTATAATGATATAAATGAGATGTTGAAAATATTTACAGCGACAACATTAATGTCAGGCGAAACAGAAGGAAGATGAATTTGTGAGAAGGGAAGGTAACGCCTTACAAGTAAGGCGCTACCGGCATAGCCATCTGCCCTATCATCCCGAAGACAGGAGTAACCTCAAACCCCAAAATGGGAATTAGGAACTAACCATGTCTTCGAGATGGCAATGACAGATGGTTGAAATTTACTAATTAAAAAAAGAAGCTCATGCTTCTTATGTCTAATGCTTTTTGTGTTCCATTGCAGGATGGGAACTTGATCCATTATTGGAAGTTAGGGAAATGATTTGGGAAAGTTTTTGGGCAACGAGGGACGGTATGTTTGAACTTGATTTTCCTAACAAGTTTTCATATTAAATAGAATTTCCAGGAGGTTGACATCCTGGAATACCGGTGGAGAATTGGAAGAGGGAACAGGAGATATAGCATAATCATTTGGCATAGCTGAAGGAGGGTTAGCAACGAGAGCCTGATGGAATGCTCTATCGTATGCTTTTCCCAGAGGCGTATGGGGGCGGGGAGTAGAGAACATAGTTTTCCTGTATGATGAAACGGGAGCGTGAGTGGATGGTTGTCTTAGTACTGATGGATGATGAGGGTTATTAATTATAGCAGAAGTTTGTGCAACTTCTGCATATGATTTAGTGGATTTAGGTATTGATCGGGATGCTTCTTGGTATGATATTTTTTCTTTTGCCATTAATAATTTGATGGACTTCTGCCTACTTTGCTCGGGACAGTCCCTGCTATTAGCATAGTGAAGTCCCGAACAATGCAGACAAGAAGCTTCCGCCTCAATTACACTGCAAGAATCTCCTGCATGCGGCTGAGCACAACGGTAGCAACGAGGCTGAGATCGGTAGAGGCCTTTAACATGACCAAATCTACAGCAGTT
This sequence comes from Leucoma salicis, assembly GCA_948253155.1. Classification (NCBI taxonomy): domain Eukaryota; kingdom Metazoa; phylum Arthropoda; class Insecta; order Lepidoptera; family Erebidae; genus Leucoma; species Leucoma salicis. The sequence goes on along the minus strand of OX411805.1, from coordinate 5,220,215 downwards.
ATAGCATTGGATTGTCGGGAATTGATATAAATCAACAGGAAGGCTGGTGTGAAAACAATAAATTTTGCTGGGGAGAACTTGACCTTGGAATGTTAGGACAACTGTTTGTGTAGGGGAACAAGTTACCTTACCATCTGCGTTAATCTTCCTGTTGAGCCTGCGGGCCTTGAGAACAGGACCACATCCATTCGGCAAAATGATAGATTCCACAAATTCATCCATGGACAAATCAACAGGGACCTGGCGTACTACACCCATCTTAGTGATATTATATGTGGGGATTACGGGAACAAATTTAGAAATTTCTAAAATTTTATTATCTAAAAATTTATTTGCATCATCTGCTGTTTTAAATTCAACTGAGATTTTACCTCTACCAACTATTTTATGCCATCTGTGCAGATATTATTTATTTTGTTTCGTAAGAGAAATTGGCCAAACTTAATTGGGTGAATAGCTGTTCCAGCGATTGGGTCTGGTTCAGCCCGGGTAATATGAATAATATAAGGACCACAATCGAAATTCGTGTAACATTTAACACCCACAACTAGTTTAGGATGGGTATAAATATTTTGAATTGAGGCTACTGATAGGTCTTTGTCAATAATAGTTTTTTTTTTAAGAAACTCGCATTGTTGACTCACCTGATTATCAATTAATCTGCGTTTAAGTCCGGGAACTAAAATTTTCTCAGGTGATTAAGCACCAGGACGGGGATCTGGAGGGTCCGGAGGATCAGGAGGTTCAGGCTCCTGAGTATCCGACCAAATTTCCTTCTCCATCATATAAAAGCTAAAGATTTATACAAAAGTAAAACGTAAAACAAATGAATGAATGAACAATGAAACAAATAACTTACCAGTAGGTACAATATCTACATTTGAGCTCAATTGATTACACTACAAACGAATATCTAACCACAAGTGATAATGCAATGAAAAATTTCGATAAATTAGATCAGAATTAAACAGAAATTATTAAAATTTGAACAAAATCTCTCTGACACGTGTGACAACCATCCCAAGTTAATTCTGTAAATTGTATCTTGTGTTCTTGCTCATACATGTCAAAGAATTTTCTTCGCTCTCTAGTGTCTACTATACGTAGTCGTAGTATCTCTTATTATATAGTAATCTGTGTCTCTACTCTTAGTAGTCTGTGGTGTATTTTATTTTGTTGTAAGAGTTTTGGCGGGAACACGAAGAAGATCATGTCGTCGCTCTGCATTATTTTCCTAAACTTGTGTTATTTCAAGTATTAATGTGTAAAAGTGGTGGCCTTTTGCTTATTAACTATTTGTTTATGTGCATAAGTACTGGCAACTGATGTAATGCGACATAACGTGTTTTTTCCTGTTGTTTCCAAAACTCCATAGAAGCTTCAGTAAGGTTGCCATCGTTTTACTGTAGCGTGACTTTGACTTGACTGACTTTATATGACTGACTTCAACTACGACTTGTTTGATGAATTAATCTAGTTTGGAGAATAATGATGTTTATAAGTTACTGTTAGGCTGATGGTTCTGCCAATGCCTTAAAACAAATATAAAAAAAAATATATATATATATATTTTGTTGTAAAATTTCCAATTTCTGTTTCTGATACTTGTGTTAAGTGTTTGTTAATTGCCACAACAACAATTTCATACATGATACAATGGCTCGGGATAGAAGTCCTGAACGGAGACGCTCACGTTCAAGAGAACGACGCGATAAAGATAGACATGACGACCGTGATTTTTATAGAGACAAATTAGTTAAGCGTAGAGAGCGGTCTCGTAGCCCTAAAAAAGACGGGGATCGATCGCGAAGTCCTCTAAAAAAAGATAGAGAACGGTCTCGAAGCCCAACACGTAAGGACAGGTCTCGCAGTCCTACAAGAAAAGAAGGCGAACGCCCTAAAAGCCCAATACGCAAAGACCGCGGGCGTTCTAGAAGTCCCAAAAAACGTGATGGTAAAGATAGAGATAGAAAATTAGATTCAAAAGATAAGCCGAAGAATAAGAAAGATGAAGAAAATAAAAATGAAGACGATAACCAAGATGCACAAGAAATCTTAAAGCCAGTTAAACGAGAACCTTTATCTCTAGAAGAATTACTAGCTAAAAAGAAGGCGGAAGAAGAAGCTAGAAGCAAACCTGTCTTTCTCACTAAAGAACAGAGAGCAGCATTAGCATTGGAAAGACGCCAAAAACAAGTTGAAGCCATAAGGGCAAATGTTGATAAACCCACAATAACCACCATTGATCTTACTGGCTCATCAAATTCAAAAAAAGAAGATGAGAGAAAGCACAGGGAAGATAGAGAAAAGGAGAGAGAAAGAAGAGAAGAGAGGGAACGCGAGAGAAAATATGAGGATAGGAAATCTTTAAATGATCGCCGTGAAGATAAGAAGGATAAAAATGAAGATGTTTCCAACAAGTCTAAGGACAAGGAGCGTGAAGAGGAAGCAATAAAAGCCCGTTATCTTGGCATAGTGAAAAAGAAACGCAGAGTTAGAAGATTGAATGACCGTAAATTTGTTTTTGATTGGGATGCATCAGAAGACACTTCTAATGATTACAATGCTTTGTATAAGGAGAGGCATCAAGTACAGTTCTTTGGTCGTGGTCACATTGCAGGGATTGATATTAAGTCACAGAAAAAAGATTATAGCAAGTTTTATGGAAATTTGTTGGAAAAAAGAAGAACAGAATTGGAAAAAGAACAGGAGAAGTTACGTCTGAAAAAAGTAAAAAAGAAAGAAGATAAACAGAAGTGGGATGACCGTCATTGGTCTGAGAAAGATCAAGATGAAATGACTGAAAGGGACTGGAGAATTTTCAGAGAAGATTACAATATCACTATAAAAGGTGGTAAAATTCCTAATCCAGTCAGATCGTGGAAGGAAGCTGGCTTTCATTCTGACATCATGGAGATCATCAATAAAGTTGGCTATAAGAGCCCAACTCCTATTCAAAGACAAGCAATTCCTATCGGTTTACAAAATAGAGATATTATAGGTGTTGCAGAAACTGGTTCTGGAAAAACATTGGCTTTCCTTATACCTTTGCTTACATGGATCCAGTCTCTTCCCAAAAGTGAACGCATGGAAGACGCTGATCAAGGTCCATATGCTATCATATTAGCACCAACTCGTGAGCTGGCTCAGCAAATAGAAGAAGAGACTAACAAGTTTGGGATTCCTTTAGGTATCACATCAGTCGTAGTAGTGGGTGGGCTATCAAGAGAAGACCAGGGTTTCAAACTTAGATTAGGCTGTGAAATAGTCATTGCTACACCCGGACGTCTCATAGATGTGTTAGAAAACAGATACTTAGTTTTGACTCGTTGCACTTATGTAGTACTTGATGAAGCTGATCGCATGATTGACATGGGTTTTGAGCCAGATGTACAAAGAATTCTTGAGTATATGCCAGTTTCAAATGTAAAACCTGATTCTGATGCTGCTGAAGATGCATCAGTGTTGTTGGCCAATTACAATTCAAAGAAAAAATATAGACAAACCGTGATGTTCACAGCTACCATGCCACCAGCTGTGGAGCGTTTAGCAAGAAGTTACTTACGTAGACCAGCTATTGTATACATTGGATCAGTTGGAAAGCCAGTAGACAGAACTGAGCAGGTAGTCTACATGATCGGTGAGAGTGAAAAGCGTAGGAAGCTAACGGAGATCTTACAACGTGGTGTCGAACCGCCGATTATCATTTTCGTGAACCAGAAGAAAGGTGCTGATGTTCTTGCTAAAGGTTTAGAAAAGCTGGGCTTCAATGCATGTACATTGCACGGTGGTAAAGGTCAAGAGCAGCGTGACTTCGCCCTGGCCAGTCTGAAGAATGGGTCAAAAGATATATTGGTGGCGACAGACGTTGCCGGTCGTGGTATCGATATCAAGGATGTCAGTATCGTTATTAATTATGATATGGCTAAGACAATTGAAGATTATACCCATCGTATTGGTCGTACCGGGCGTGCGGGCAAGACTGGTAAAGCAATATCGTTTGTTACTAAAGAAGATTCGGGATTGTTCTATGATTTGAAACAAGTACTGCTAGCAAGCTCTGTGTCTACATGTCCACCTGAGCTAATGAACCATCCAGAGGCACAACATAAACCTGGCACTGTTGTCACTAAGAAGAGAAGGGAAGAAATGATATTTGCTTAAGTCTTCAATAAAATGTTATCGTATAGGTTACAATTAAGTATAAACGATTGTAGTAAAAATATCTTGTTTATTTAAATTTTATTACCTATTATACATTATCGGTCGATTTCTTGTAAATTACATTTTCTAACACTAGTAAATAATAAATAGGTATTTCACTCAAATGTGTTGTCTTCTTCATAACAGAATCCTGAAACAAAATAAAATTAAATTACAATGAGAGTAAAAGAGGTGAGCAAGGATCGTAACAGTTGTAAATCTTTTTTCACTGCCTACACCTCTGGGGAACAGGCGTGAGTATATAATGTATTTTTATTTAGATATTTTTATATATATTTTTAGCATTTGACACGTGCGTCACCCAAAGACGTTAAGTATGATGTGTTATCATTTTATATTTAAACATGCACAGTCTGTTTTATGATTAAATTGTCTACGCTTGCTTGTTCTAACTGCAAATGTATTGTGATGAGCTTTCTTGCAAGTGACATAATTCTATTTCTTTAATTTAGAATTGTATCATACACATTATCGCATGTAATGCGTATTCACCTTCATTAATTTTGTTAACGGATATAAATGTTTATTTACGTGTATCTATTCTGCACGTATCTTAGCCACTGCATAGATACCTAGATACCTACGGCTGGACCATATTGATAAAAAAATATTATAGGTATTTGGTTGAGCGAGTCTGGATGGCCTCAGATTCACAATTGGTACCTTGCACTGCTGTGTTATTTCTACAAAAAGTTTTTTAATTTTTTCACTTATGATTTTTTAAAATGTTGAAACGTCAGTAGGTACAAATTAAAAATGTTATCTCGGCCGTCACCACTACCTAAGGGTAAAGTAAGTAAGTCGATAAGTCGAAAAACTATTTTTTAGGATATAGTCACGTGAATTAGCGTCATAGATATTGTTAAAGATGTCGAATTTCCATACATTTTAATAGTTTTCTATAGCGTTACCGATCATAGAATACAACTTGGCTAGGCCACTGAATCCATCTAATAGCAGGCAAGCCAACGTTCAGACAGAACGACGTCTGCCATCATATATAAATATATAAAGCTGAAGAGTTTGTTTGTTTGCTTGAACGCGCTAATCTCAGGAACTACTGGTCCGATTCGAAAAATTCTTTCAGTGTTAGATAGCCCGTTTATGGAGGAAGGCTATATATCATCATTCTAAGACCAATAGGAGCGGAGCACCAATGAAGAATGTTTCAAAATCGACCAAAATTTTTAATTTAATTTTTATGATTCGACATTTAGTTATTTTTTTCTACGCTTGAAATTCCCTAAAAATTCTCTACAATAATTTATATGGCAAAACAACGTTTGCCGGGTCAGCTAGTATCATATAAAATCGAAAATAATCTTATCTATTTTGCAGATGATTACAGAGGAAAAGTGTAAATTTGATTGCAAACCAGGTTAGTACTGATATTGCTAGTTAACTACTTACTTGAGTCTGCTCGCGACTCTGTCCGTGTGGACTTCATTATATAAATACATCACTTAACGGCGCATAAAAATTATCTGTCTATTTTTTATTGTCAGTAGTGGCAGGCGAACCACGGCCCACCTGATGGTAAATGTAACTATCGCTCATGGACTTAACTGTGCCGAGAGTATTGTCAAGCCGCTGCTCACCATTTCATTCCACTCATATGTAATGAAAGCATTAACGGCTATCTCCTGTTAAAACCAAAACACACCGAAGTGCTTCATGGCCGGTCACACGGGAGATGGTGGTACCAACCGCTCGGGTCCGATAGCAAGTGAGCACTCGCACATGGAACCCAGCTTTACAACCAATAATTTAATGGGTGATAATTGCTTACTTCCCTTAGTCGCGTCGTACGACACCCGTGGGAAGGAATGGGGTGGTGACATTTGTATTCTTAGTCCGTCACTGGAACCATTCACATTTTCGGAATGAAATGTAGCGTCAAATCCTTTTTGGGCACCAGTCCAGACTTTAAGTATGAAAAATGATGATTGTTTCAGTAGTTAACGGGGTAAAAGCGTAATAAACAAAATCAACTCACTTTCGCATTTATAATATTAGCAAGGATTATTTTGATCTGTATCTGGATCTGTTTTAGCACTTGACATGCTCAGCTACTTTTAAAGTACAAATTATTTGTGAATGAGGAAAAAGAGAACTAGTGCGAGCGGGAATCGAACCTTCGCCCCTTCCATTCCGGGGAAATGCTTGGTCGTAAAGACAAATGTGATGAGGAGATTGGGTATGGCCGTAAGGTCAGTATGATAGCTCAGCGGTCAGAGCAGAGATCTAGATAGGTACTACCTATTATAAAGCTGTAACAGAGCTATGTCTGTACATTGAGATATTTATTACTTGTGCTATTTAGGCGTCCCGGAGCATAAAGCATTTTATTTAGAATTTTTGTTTTATTTTTGCCGCATCACGCAGTAACTAGGGAACGGATTGTTATGTAATTTTTTGGTTGATAGTTTTGAATTAGACTTATAAACTGGTGATATAAATATCCCGCTTCTATATTGGGGACCCGAGATATAACCTAAAAACTAACTTAGGTATACCCTGCAGCAGAGCCGCGTGCAAAAGCTATAGTCTAACTTAGCTAGTTTAGTAATAGACTATAGATTTATTTATAAGCTTAACATTTTAAAAACATTACCAGATTACCGCATTACATTACTATCCTCAACTGCCTCTGTGGTGCAGCGGTAGTGTGCGCGATTGTTGATCATTAGGTCTCGGGTTCGATCCTCGGGTCGGCAATGTTGTTGAAGAAAAATTCTCAGTAGCAGCCTGGTGTTTGGAAATGAGCCCGGTAGATGGCAATAGGCTCGCCCCCTATTAAGTGTAGTGGGTAATACACCTCTACCTACTTCTTCGGGGAATACAGGCGTTTACTATGTTTGATTTTTTATTACTGTCGTCAATTTGCATGCTAAGAATAATTATTTTTGCAAAATACGACCCATGCAAAGTTACGCGCTTTCGTTGTCTATTATAATAAAAATACATTACATTAAACACAAAGTGAAAAATGTGAAATCGAAAATAAGTCAGGAGCAGGGTTTGAACCTGCATCTCCTGGATACCGTCCAGATGCTTTGCCAATTCAGCAATCCTGACAATTGCTCCTGACTGCTAATTTCGATAACACATCATACTTAACGTCTTTGGGTGACGCACGTGTCAAATGCTAAAAATATATATAAAAATATCTAAATAAAAATACATTATATACTCACGCCTGTTCCCCAGAGGTGTAGGCAGTGAAAAAAGATTTACAACTGTTACGATCCTTGCTCACCTCTTTTACTCTCATTGTAATTTAATTTTATTTTGTTTCAGGATTCTGTTATGAAGAAGACAACAAATTTGAGTGAAATACCTATTTATTATTTACTAGTGTTAGAAAATGTAATTTACAAGAAATCGACCGATAATGTATAATAGGTAATAAAATTTAAATAAACAAGATATTTTTACTACAATCGTTTATACTTAATTGTAACCTATACGATAACATTTTATTGAAGACTTAAGCAAATATCATTTCTTCCCTTCTCTTCTTAGTGACAACAGTGCCAGGTTTATGTTGTGCCTCTGGATGGTTCATTAGCTCAGGTGGACATGTAGACACAGAGCTTGCTAGCAGTACTTGTTTCAAATCATAGAACAATCCCGAATCTTCTTTAGTAACAAACGATATTGCTTTACCAGTCTTGCCCGCACGCCCGGTACGACCAATACGATGGGTATAATCTTCAATTGTCTTAGCCATATCATAATTAATAACGATACTGACATCCTTGATATCGATACCACGACCGGCAACGTCTGTCGCCACCAATATATCTTTTGACCCATTCTTCAGACTGGCCAGGGCGAAGTCACGCTGCTCTTGACCTTTACCACCGTGCAATGTACATGCATTGAAGCCCAGCTTTTCTAAACCTTTAGCAAGAACATCAGCACCTTTCTTCTGGTTCACGAAAATGATAATCGGCGGTTCGACACCACGTTGTAAGATCTCCGTTAGCTTCCTACGCTTTTCACTCTCACCGATCATGTAGACTACCTGCTCAGTTCTGTCTACTGGCTTTCCAACTGATCCAATGTATACAATAGCTGGTCTACGTAAGTAACTTCTTGCTAAACGCTCCACAGCTGGTGGCATGGTAGCTGTGAACATCACGGTTTGTCTATATTTTTTCTTTGAATTGTAATTGGCCAACAACACTGATGCATCTTCAGCAGCATCAGAATCAGGTTTTACATTTGAAACTGGCATATACTCAAGAATTCTTTGTACATCTGGCTCAAAACCCATGTCAATCATGCGATCAGCTTCATCAAGTACTACATAAGTGCAACGAGTCAAAACTAAGTATCTGTTTTCTAACACATCTATGAGACGTCCGGGTGTAGCAATGACTATTTCACAGCCTAATCTAAGTTTGAAACCCTGGTCTTCTCTTGATAGCCCACCCACTACTACGACTGATGTGATACCTAAAGGAATCCCAAACTTGTTAGTCTCTTCTTCTATTTGCTGAGCCAGCTCACGAGTTGGTGCTAATATGATAGCATATGGACCTTGATCAGCGTCTTCCATGCGTTCACTTTTGGGAAGAGACTGGATCCATGTAAGCAAAGGTATAAGGAAAGCCAATGTTTTTCCAGAACCAGTTTCTGCAACACCTATAATATCTCTATTTTGTAAACCGATAGGAATTGCTTGTCTTTGAATAGGAGTTGGGCTCTTATAGCCAACTTTATTGATGATCTCCATGATGTCAGAATGAAAGCCAGCTTCCTTCCACGATCTGACTGGATTAGGAATTTTACCACCTTTTATAGTGATATTGTAATCTTCTCTGAAAATTCTCCAGTCCCTTTCAGTCATTTCATCTTGATCTTTCTCAGACCAATGACGGTCATCCCACTTCTGTTTATCTTCTTTCTTTTTTACTTTTTTCAGACGTAACTTCTCCTGTTCTTTTTCCAATTCTGTTCTTCTTTTTTCCAACAAATTTCCATAAAACTTGCTATAATCTTTTTTCTGTGACTTAATATCAATCCCTGCAATGTGACCACGACCAAAGAACTGTACTTGATGCCTCTCCTTATACAAAGCATTGTAATCATTAGAAGTGTCTTCTGATGCATCCCAATCAAAAACAAATTTACGGTCATTCAATCTTCTAACTCTGCGTTTCTTTTTCACTATGCCAAGATAACGGGCTTTTATTGCTTCCTCTTCACGCTCCTTGTCCTTAGACTTGTTGGAAACATCTTCATTTTTATCCTTCTTATCTTCACGGCGATCATTTAAAGATTTCCTATCCTCATATTTTCTCTCGCGTTCCCTCTCTTCTCTTCTTTCTCTCTCCTTTTCTCTATCTTCCCTGTGCTTTCTCTCATCTTCTTTTTTTGAATTTGATGAGCCAGTAAGATCAATGGTGGTTATTGTGGGTTTATCAACATTTGCCCTTATGGCTTCAACTTGTTTTTGGCGTCTTTCCAATGCTAATGCTGCTCTCTGTTCTTTAGTGAGAAAGACAGGTTTGCTTCTAGCTTCTTCTTCCGCCTTCTTTTTAGCTAGTAATTCTTCTAGAGATAAAGGTTCTCGTTTAACTGGCTTTAAGATTTCTTGTGCATCTTGGTTATCGTCTTCATTTTTATTTTCTTCATCTTTCTTATTCTTCGGCTTATCTTTTGAATCTAATTTTCTATCTCTATCTTTACCATCACGTTTTTTGGGACTTCTAGAACGCCCGCGGTCTTTGCGTATTGGGCTTTTAGGGCGTTCGCCTTCTTTTCTTGTAGGACTGCGAGACCTGTCCTTACGTGTTGGGCTTCGAGACCGTTCTCTATCTTTTTTTAGAGGACTTCGCGATCGATCCCCGTCTTTTTTAGGGCTACGAGACCGCTCTCTACGCTTAACTAATTTGTCTCTATAAAAATCACGGTCGTCATGTCTATCTTTATCGCGTCGTTCTCTTGAACGTGAGCGTCTCCGTTCAGGACTTCTATCCCGAGCCATTGTATCATGTATGAAATTGTTGTTGTGGCAATTAACAAACACTTAACACAAGTATCAGAAACAGAAATTGGAAATTTTACAACAAAATATATATATATATATATATATATTTTGTTATATATATATATATATTTTGTTGTAAAATTTCCAATTTCTGTTTCTGATACTTGTGTTAAGTGTTTGTTAATTGCCACAACAACAATTTCATACATGATACAATGGCTCGGGATAGAAGTCCTGAACGGAGACGCTCACGTTCAAGAGAACGACGCGATAAAGATAGACATGACGACCGTGATTTTTATAGAGACAAATTAGTTAAGCGTAGAGAGCGGTCTCGTAGCCCTAAAAAAGACGGGGATCGATCGCGAAGTCCTCTAAAAAAAGATAGAGAACGGTCTCGAAGCCCAACACGTAAGGACAGGTCTCGCAGTCCTACAAGAAAAGAAGGCGAACGCCCTAAAAGCCCAATACGCAAAGACCGCGGGCGTTCTAGAAGTCCCAAAAAACGTGATGGTAAAGATAGAGATAGAAAATTAGATTCAAAAGATAAGCCGAAGAATAAGAAAGATGAAGAAAATAAAAATGAAGACGATAACCAAGATGCACAAGAAATCTTAAAGCCAGTTAAACGAGAACCTTTATCTCTAGAAGAATTACTAGCTAAAAAGAAGGCGGAAGAAGAAGCTAGAAGCAAACCTGTCTTTCTCACTAAAGAACAGAGAGCAGCATTAGCATTGGAAAGACGCCAAAAACAAGTTGAAGCCATAAGGGCAAATGTTGATAAACCCACAATAACCACCATTGATCTTACTGGCTCATCAAATTCAAAAAAAGAAGATGAGAGAAAGCACAGGGAAGATAGAGAAAAGGAGAGAGAAAGAAGAGAAGAGAGGGAACGCGAGAGAAAATATGAGGATAGGAAATCTTTAAATGATCGCCGTGAAGATAAGAAGGATAAAAATGAAGATGTTTCCAACAAGTCTAAGGACAAGGAGCGTGAAGAGGAAGCAATAAAAGCCCGTTATCTTGGCATAGTGAAAAAGAAACGCAGAGTTAGAAGATTGAATGACCGTAAATTTGTTTTTGATTGGGATGCATCAGAAGACACTTCTAATGATTACAATGCTTTGTATAAGGAGAGGCATCAAGTACAGTTCTTTGGTCGTGGTCACATTGCAGGGATTGATATTAAGTCACAGAAAAAAGATTATAGCAAGTTTTATGGAAATTTGTTGGAAAAAAGAAGAACAGAATTGGAAAAAGAACAGGAGAAGTTACGTCTGAAAAAAGTAAAAAAGAAAGAAGATAAACAGAAGTGGGATGACCGTCATTGGTCTGAGAAAGATCAAGATGAAATGACTGAAAGGGACTGGAGAATTTTCAGAGAAGATTACAATATCACTATAAAAGGTGGTAAAATTCCTAATCCAGTCAGATCGTGGAAGGAAGCTGGCTTTCATTCTGACATCATGGAGATCATCAATAAAGTTGGCTATAAGAGCCCAACTCCTATTCAAAGACAAGCAATTCCTATCGGTTTACAAAATAGAGATATTATAGGTGTTGCAGAAACTGGTTCTGGAAAAACATTGGCTTTCCTTATACCTTTGCTTACATGGATCCAGTCTCTTCCCAAAAGTGAACGCATGGAAGACGCTGATCAAGGTCCATATGCTATCATATTAGCACCAACTCGTGAGCTGGCTCAGCAAATAGAAGAAGAGACTAACAAGTTTGGGATTCCTTTAGGTATCACATCAGTCGTAGTAGTGGGTGGGCTATCAAGAGAAGACCAGGGTTTCAAACTTAGATTAGGCTGTGAAATAGTCATTGCTACACCCGGACGTCTCATAGATGTGTTAGAAAACAGATACTTAGTTTTGACTCGTTGCACTTATGTAGTACTTGATGAAGCTGATCGCATGATTGACATGGGTTTTGAGCCAGATGTACAAAGAATTCTTGAGTATATGCCAGTTTCAAATGTAAAACCTGATTCTGATGCTGCTGAAGATGCATCAGTGTTGTTGGCCAATTACAATTCAAAGAAAAAATATAGACAAACCGTGATGTTCACAGCTACCATGCCACCAGCTGTGGAGCGTTTAGCAAGAAGTTACTTACGTAGACCAGCTATTGTATACATTGGATCAGTTGGAAAGCCAGTAGACAGAACTGAGCAGGTAGTCTACATGATCGGTGAGAGTGAAAAGCGTAGGAAGCTAACGGAGATCTTACAACGTGGTGTCGAACCGCCGATTATCATTTTCGTGAACCAGAAGAAAGGTGCTGATGTTCTTGCTAAAGGTTTAGAAAAGCTGGGCTTCAATGCATGTACATTGCACGGTGGTAAAGGTCAAGAGCAGCGTGACTTCGCCCTGGCCAGTCTGAAGAATGGGTCAAAAGATATATTGGTGGCGACAGACGTTGCCGGTCGTGGTATCGATATCAAGGATGTCAGTATCGTTATTAATTATGATATGGCTAAGACAATTGAAGATTATACCCATCGTATTGGTCGTACCGGGCGTGCGGGCAAGACTGGTAAAGCAATATCGTTTGTTACTAAAGAAGATTCGGGATTGTTCTATGATTTGAAACAAGTACTGCTAGCAAGCTCTGTGTCTACATGTCCACCTGAGCTAATGAACCATCCAGAGGCACAACATAAACCTGGCACTGTTGTCACTAAGAAGAGAAGGGAAGAAATGATATTTGCTTAAGTCTTCAATAAAATGTTATCGTATAGGTTACAATTAAGTATAAACGATTGTAGTAAAAATATCTTGTTTATTTAAATTTTATTACCTATTATACATTATCGGTCGATTTCTTGTAAATTACATTTTCTAACACTAGTAAATAATAAATAGGTATTTCACTCAAATGTGTTGTCTTCTTCATAACAGAATCCTGAAACAAAATAAAATTAAATTACAATGAGAGTAAAAGAGGTGAGCAAGGATCGTAACAGTTGTAAATCTTTTTTCACTGCCTACACCTCTGGGGAACAGGCGTGAGTATATAATGTATTTTTATTTAGATATTTTTATATATATTTTTAGCATTTGACACGTGCGTCACCCAAAGACGTTAAGTATGATGTGTTATCGAAATTAGCAGTCAGGAGCAATTGTCAGGATTGCTGAATTGGCAAAGCATCTGGACGGTATCCAGGAGATGCAGGTTCAAACCCTGCTCCTGACTTATTTTCGATTTCACATTTTTCACTTTGTGTTTAATGTAATGTATTTTTATTATAATAGACAACGAAAGCGCGTAACTTTGCATGGGTCGTATTTTGCAAAAATAATTATTCTTAGCATGCAAATTGACGACAGTAATAAAAAATCAAACATAGTAAACGCCTGTATTCCCCGAAGAAGTAGGTAGAGGTGTATTACCCACTACACTTAATAGGGGGCGAGCCTATTGCCATCTACCGGGCTCATTTCCAAACACCAGGCTGCTACTGAGAATTTTTCTTCAACAACATTGCCGACCCGAGGATCGAACCCGAGACCTAATGATCAACAATCGCGCACACTACCGCTGCACCACAGAGGCAGTTGAGGATAGTAATGTAATGCGGTAATCTGGTAATGTTTTTAAAATGTTAAGCTTATAAATAAATCTATAGTCTATTACTAAACTAGCTAAGTTAGACTATAGCTTTTGCACGCGGCTCTGCTGCAGGGTATACCTAAGTTAGTTTTTAGGTTATATCTCGGGTCCCCAATATAGAAGCGGGATATTTATATCACCAGTTTATAAGTCTAATTCAAAACTATCAACCAAAAAATTACATAACAATCCGTTCCCTAGTTACTGCGTGATGCGGCAAAAATAAAACAAAAATTCTAAATAAAATGCTTTATGCTCCGGGACGCCTAAATAGCACAAGTAATAAATATCTCAATGTACAGACATAGCTCTGTTACAGCTTTATAATAGGTAGTACCTATCTAGATCTCTGCTCTGACCGCTGAGCTATCATACTGACCTTACGGCCATACCCAATCTCCTCATCACATTTGTCTTTACGACCAAGCATTTCCCCGGAATGGAAGGGGCGAAGGTTCGATTCCCGCTCGCACTAGTTCTCTTTTTCCTCATTCACAAATAATTTGTACTTTAAAAGTAGCTGAGCATGTCAAGTGCTAAAACAGATCCAGATACAGATCAAAATAATCCTTGCTAATATTATAAATGCGAAAGTGAGTTGATTTTGTTTATTACGCTTTTACCCCGTTAACTACTGAAACAATCATCATTTTTCATACTTAAAGTCTGGACTGGTGCCCAAAAAGGATTTGACGCTACATTTCATTCCGAAAATGTGAATGGTTCCAGTGACGGACTAAGAATACAAATGTCACCACCCCATTCCTTCCCACGGGTGTCGTACGACGCGACTAAGGGAAGTAAGCAATTATCACCCATTAAATTATTGGTTGTAAAGCTGGGTTCCATGTGCGAGTGCTCACTTGCTATCGGACCCGAGCGGTTGGTACCACCATCTCCCGTGTGACCGGCCATGAAGCACTTCGGTGTGTTTTGGTTTTAACAGGAGATAGCCGTTAATGCTTTCATTACATATGAGTGGAATGAAATGGTGAGCAGCGGCTTGACAATACTCTCGGCACAGTTAAGTCCATGAGCGATAGTTACATTTACCATCAGGTGGGCCGTGGTTCGCCTGCCACTACTGACAATAAAAAATAGACAGATAATTTTTATGCGCCGTTAAGTGATGTATTTATATAATGAAGTCCACACGGACAGAGTCGCGAGCAGACTCAAGTAAGTAGTTAACTAGCAATATCAGTACTAACCTGGTTTGCAATCAAATTTACACTTTTCCTCTGTAATCATCTGCAAAATAGATAAGATTATTTTCGATTTTATATGATACTAGCTGACCCGGCAAACGTTGTTTTGCCATATAAATTATTGTAGAGAATTTTTAGGGAATTTCAAGCGTAGAAAAAAATAACTAAATGTCGAATCATAAAAATTAAATTAAAAATTTTGGTCGATTTTGAAACATTCTTCATTGGTGCTCCGCTCCTATTGGTCTTAGAATGATGATATATAGCCTTCCTCCATAAACGGGCTATCTAACACTGAAAGAATTTTTCGAATCGGACCAGTAGTTCCTGAGATTAGCGCGTTCAAGCAAACAAACAAACTCTTCAGCTTTATATATTTATATATGATGGCAGACGTCGTTCTGTCTGAACGTTGGCTTGCCTGCTATTAGATGGATTCAGTGGCCTAGCCAAGTTGTATTCTATGATCGGTAACGCTATAGAAAACTATTAAAATGTATGGAAATTCGACATCTTTAACAATATCTATGACGCTAATTCACGTGACTATATCCTAAAAAATAGTTTTTCGACTTATCGACTTACTTACTTTACCCTTAGGTAGTGGTGACGGCCGAGATAACATTTTTAATTTGTACCTACTGACGTTTCAACATTTTAAAAAATCATAAGTGAAAAAATTAAAAAACTTTTTGTAGAAATAACACAGCAGTGCAAGGTACCAATTGTGAATCTGAGGCCATCCAGACTCGCTCAACCAAATACCTATAATATTTTTTTATCAATATGGTCCAGCCGTAGGTATCTAGGTATCTATGCAGTGGCTAAGATACGTGCAGAATAGATACACGTAAATAAACATTTATATCCGTTAACAAAATTAATGAAGGTGAATACGCATTACATGCGATAATGTGTATGATACAATTCTAAATTAAAGAAATAGAATTATGTCACTTGCAAGAAAGCTCATCACAATACATTTGCAGTTAGAACAAGCAAGCGTAGACAATTTAATCATAAAACAGACTGTGCATGTTTAAATATAAAATGATGTCATGCATATCCATTTACATGGTGCACACATAGATTATTGGCAAAGTTAAAGCAAAAGCCAGAATGATTGGGTTCAGTATCCAATGTTGCCAGCTTGGTTGGTTATGAATAAATGGCAACATAGACCTTATGATCCTTTGACTTGCTCTCTGATCTTCAAAATCTAAAATAATTAATCAGATAATTTTAATAGATCGATTGCTCCATCAGGGAAGGGGCAACCTTCTTTTCGATGTCTATAGCCAAACCTCATAACCACTGGCAACACAGGATTTCAAAATAAAGGCTCTGCCACCATGCATAGCACCTTATTTATTTTCTACCTATTCTTTTTTTTCTGATGGTTTGGTTTCGTCCTTAGCTGGTGGGGGCATTACCGCCTGCTTGATAGATGACGCCAAAGAGATGGTCATATCGGCGAATTCCGAAAAGTCTTTGGGGAAAGACAATTCCGGGAATTTCACCTCCAGTTGGGGATCACCAGGTTTCACTGATAAATTATGGCAAAATTTTGATTTTATACATCATATCATATCTATCAATATAATCAAATGATTAAGGTTTAATCGATTTGCATCCGATTTTTTTTTTATTTTATTCCGAAGTAAAACTATGGTCATTACATTAGGTATAGCATACATACGTGATGTAACACTTGTAAATTTTGAATAAATTCTATAGTATTCATTATCTAAAATAATGGATGTTTCCAAGAGGATCTTCTTTCGCCCAGATTTATAGAATCAGAACACGATTGGTAGTCCACACAGGACAAAGTTAACATTTGTCGAATATACAAACTGTTGTTCTGGATCCAGGTTAGGGCAAAAAAATTACAATATTTTAAGAATAAGATTTTTTTTTTTTAAGAAAATCCTTGCACTAAGGAATAAATCAATAACCCTTCTATCGCGGGGGAATTTACAAACATACCTATTTCACGGACACAAAGTAGACTCAGAACAACCATTTGTGGATCACACAAAGAGTTGTTCTGTGTGGGAATTGAACCCACAGCACTCGGACGGGAGGCGGTATCTAAACCACTCCGCCATCTGTACTAGTAAATATGTCTGTTTGTTGTAAGTTTATAATTTCCTGCAACAGACACTGTTGCCTAGTTACAGTAGGTATTATAATAAATGATAGTTACCTCCATATAAGAAGTTATAAGCAATATTTATGTACTGTTTTGCCAGAGATGAGTTGCTCTTCAATATATCAGTTGTTTCTTCTGGGAAGCAAACCAGACCCATAGCAGTTGTGCCTGCGCCCGCATATATTATGCGCTGAAATTTAATTTTTAAAGTTAAGATAGTATGTTGTTGTCAAAGAAATAAATAAAATTGGAGTGTCTGTTTGTAATTTCTAAAACCTACAGCTTCTTACTAGATGCAAAAAAAAACATAGCATCACGCCTGTATCCCCGATAGGGTACCGGGCACCGTTCCAAACTCCGGGCAGCTACTGAGAATTTTTCTTTTTAGGAAAAAGCTCAATAACACCGCCCGACCCAGGGATCGAACTCGCGACCTCATGATCAGCAGTCGCATACACTACCGCTGCGCCACCGAGGCAGTTATGAAAGTATAAAAGTAATAGTAAATAAGTTATTAGGTTATTTTTTTCTTTAAAAAGTGGCGGAGCATGTCAAATGCTAAAAAATATAGATCAAAAATGAGTAAGTTATTAAAAAAAAGTATAATAAATTATTATAAGTACAAATTATTAGTGAATAAGGAAAAAGAGATTTTTTGTACTAGCGGGAATCGAACCCGCGTCTTTTCCAATCCGGGGAAGTGCTCTAAGCCACTGAGCTATAGTATAGATCCTTCGATCATCCCAATTTCCTTATCACATTTGTCTTAACGACCAACGCCATCTATAGGAAACGCATTTACATGCAATTATCCACTATAGCAAGTTTAATTTTGCAATTAAATTTCATACCATTTGATGGCGCGATTTTTTAAACATTTTTGATCTATATTTTTTTAGCATTTGACATGCTCGGCCACTTTGGTATACTTAATCTTAATCTTAATTCGTATTTTGTTATAGACATCGTTACATAGGTTACCTTTAACAAAATACCAGTTTTTAAAGTTTTTGGCTGTCTGTCGGACGGGGCTTTCACTGGCTGATGTTATAAGAAGTAATTAGACTACTTTTATGTTGTAAATATAAATAAAGTTCTGCACAAAAAAATATAATATCTACCAGTAGACGAAGTCATGGGTCAGCTAGTTTTTATATATACTTTAAGCACTCGACATGCTAATCAGACAACACTATAAGGAAGAGTGTGATATAGAAGTTGATAGCCCCGAGCGAATGTCACGATACCTCAGTTGGTAGAGTTTCTGGAATGGTAATCCAAACAAAGCAGATCCAAACCCTCTTTTTGGTTATCAATTTCTTTGTCACATTTTCACACTTTGTTATCAAATAGGTAAAGATACAAATTTCGTTACTTGTAATATCTTGTATATTGAATGTAATAAATTTAATGTACAAATTATTTGTGAATGTGGAAAAAGAGAACTTTAGTGCATTCCTTCCATTCCAGGGAAGTGCTCTAAGCCGCTGAGCTATCGCACTGACCTTCGGCCATACCCAATCTCCACATCACATTTGTCTTACTATCCACGCCAAATAATTAGTACTTTAAAGTAGCTGAGCAAGTCAAGTTGGTAAGACTTACCCTGATGATGCCGCCCCTTAGACCAAATATAAATCCAGTGAGCCCTCCCATTACCACTGCACCATATCGAGCCTCTTTATTTTCTTCTTCTCTCAGATATTTCATTATCCCTGGAAACAGTTAATATCAAAAATTTAAAAGAAATACATCATTACTTCCATACTAATATTACCTTAAGAGTATACACGATCCTGGGGGGTTAGGCAGAATCTCATATCTCACATGTCGATCGTATCGTGATCACTGTGATTGGTTGAGAGATCACCGTGATTGGCTAACGGATCATTGCGACATCACGCGTCGGTTTCTCAACCAATCACAGTGATCACGATAGATCGACATGTGAGATATGAGATTCTGCCTAACCCCCCTGTTCAGTACCGCGTTATGAGCACACCTACCGACATATCGCGATCTCTCGCCACTGGTGACACGACCTACTTCGGTCCCAGATATTGATCGTGCTCTTTGGTCACTCGCCAAGGTAGCACAGGGCCTTGCCTTTGCCTCCATCTCGACTTTGGCTACCATAACAGCCGGCCGCACCATCTACCAACCGTGGTGTGAAAGCTACTTCTCTGAAATGTGTATTACACAGCGTGTGGTCAGGCGAGAGGTGTGGCTGCTGTATCCATAAGTCGAGCGGGCCATATGGTATCTCTGCGGTGGTGGAACGTGTGTCCCTGAGTTGACCGTCATCCTTATGTGCCTGTGTGGCAACGTCAATACACAAGAGTGCACCTGCATTAGTCGTACGAACTAAAACCTAGAACCTGGAGTGCACCCTAATGCATCGAAGGAATTATTAAGCTCGTCGCCTGTGCCCGTGCCATCCCCGCCGCACGACACGGCAGCTGACCCGCTATCACTCGGTCAGCAGGGACAGTGGCTTACACGATCTCAGGGCGAATGCACGTGCAATCTGTTTTAAAATACCATCTCTCCCACAGGGCTAGAGCTTCGTGGAAGGTAGGCCAGAATCATCCAATTCCCAAAGGATCGGTCGGACCCATTGAATTACAAGCCTGATCGGCAAGGACGTTCTTGCTCTTCAAGGAAAAGGTTATTAACCGCCAATTTTTGCAGCCTCGAGGATTACCAGCTGATCAGTAATCGCGTATATGGCTTTTACCACGGTCGATCCGCAAGCGAACTTGTCATGTTCCTTACTCACCTCTGCCAACAGAGGCCTTGGGGGTGGGGCTTTGGCATACAGCCCAGACATCACGAAAACATGCGATAGGTTCTGCCATAGGGTCATTCTATCTCAGTTACCATCTTATGGGATCCTCGACAGGCTCTGCAAATGAATCGCCAGCTTTCTGCATGGTCGGAGCATCAAAGTCGTAGATAGCGGCTGCTGCTTCGGTACCATGCACAGAAGGCGGAGTGGTTAAGACACCGACCTCATACGACAATTCTTTGTATGATGCACAAATGGCTATTCTGTCTCTGGGTGTATTTTGTGTCCATGAAATTGTATATTTGTAAAGTCCTCCGAGATATAGGGATTAGTTCTTAATGCAGGATGTATTCCTTAAAAAAGGAAGTTAATGCTTTAGTTTAGAATTTGCATTGCATGTCGATGACATTATACTGCCCCCTCGGAAGATGCTGAAAGAGAGACGGACCTAACTTGTGTCTAGCAAAGTCTACTTCGGGGATCATTTTGAAGAGAACACCAAATTGGCGAGTACAAAATTGGCTGTCCTAAACAGAGCCACGCGGTAATTCACACCGAGGCAACGACTTGTGTTATACAAGTTTACCCTCATAGGGATCGCCTTTTTACCACCGAACCACGAGACGTCTCAGTAAGATTCATCCATACAACCTGGAAACGGTCTTCTCCAAGACTTTTCGACTTTAGCACGCTTTTCTACTACGTACGTGTAGGCTCTGGAATGAACTACCCGCTGTAGTGCTTCCCCAGCACTACGACATGTCCTTTAAAAAAGGTTTGATAAGAGCACTTTATGCACGTCAAGCGGCAGCTCTTGCCAAAATCCATAAACGGCAGGTACCACCTACCATTAAGAGGGGCGCTTGCTTATTTTTTCCCGCCCTAACAAAAAAGGATATGTGAGATTATTCATAAGTAGTATCCACTAAAGCTAAGTGTCCATTTGAGGCGGGTCAAGCCGTAACGGTGCGGCGAGCATTTTTGCGTACTGCGACCACTATAAAGGGCGGGCCACGCCGCATCGGCGGTTTTTTACAGTTCTCTCGTTAATTTTTTACGTAAGTACATAGGTTGGCTCGCTGCAACGATCTACTACAAATGCTGCACTCCATGCGTTCACGTGGTGGAGCGGGCCGGACTGGGTCGCATCGACGGAAAAATACGCTCGCCGAGCGATGCGCCGGCTGATTCCGTCGCGGTCCGGCCCACCCCACCTCTAATCGACGCAGTTTCATGCAAAATGTACCTATAGCAAGCGGCTTTTTGCGTTGCGATGCGACCCGATGCGGCTGCGTTGCGATGTGATGGTGGACGCTTAGCTTAATAGTGTAATAGGCACATATCTAAATAGAAGTGGTGCACTAGAGCAAACCCCTTCTTTAGATTTATATGTGACCAACCGCATGTCAGTCAGTATCATGACAGCAGAATCGGATTATCATTAAGATCTACCTGCAGTTTGCAGCATGCTCTCTAGGTTATACACTAATTATTATAAAAATGGAAATGCTTGTACAGAAGAGATGCAGCAGTGTAACAAACTTAAAGGTAAATCTTACAGTCAGTTTTATGCTGAAATTCGTGGTAATTGTCTGCTACAGAATTTTTAACATGATTTGTGTGTTCAACTGCAACTTGCACCTGCTCTCTTATGGCTGTGACCGGAATTAACAAGAATGATTTAATTTGACTAGGACTTGACTTTTCATTTTTCGTTTGTAAATATCTGTGAAAGAATATAAACGGGTTTATGTTACTTTTAATATGTGTAGAATTCGCGAAACTTTAAAAGTATACTATCTGTGAAAGATATAGTATTGTTATAAAGTTAGCTGAATACTAATTGTGAAATTTTGTAATTACTACTGTTGTCTTGTCAGATTAGTAACTATAGTTCTCAACCTCCAGCTGCAATATTCTATGTTTACAACTTCTTCATATAACAAGTTTTAGCAATATAGAGCTTTAGTACATGGGAAAATATTAATGTAGTTGTTTAGGAATTAACATGTGCAGCCATGTTTAAAAACAGTTACTGACAAGATTGGTATCAACTTATGCTTATGTTTAAGCTACAAGTTGGCTTTAAGTTTAACATGTAGTTTTTTAAATTAGGTAATGTAAGAAATGCAATTTAGATTCTTCCTTAAGAATTAGTAGTCTGTTATAGTTAGAGCTTTAAGTTTTTATACTCTTTTATCAATATAGATAAGTATGACTAAATTCAGTTTTGGTTTTGAAAAATAAAAATATTCGACACCCACACCAGGATTAGCCAATAATCCATGTCATAAATTTAATCTAATAGTGATAATGTCTTTAAGAAATTCGAATTGATTAATTTTCTATTTCAATATTATTATTTTATTTACTCAATTCAATACTATTTGTCCATATGGTGACAGACTAAGAATACAAGTGTCACCACCCCATTCTTTCCCACGGGTGTTGTATGAGGCGACTAAGGGAAGTAAGCAATTATCATGCATTGCATGAGTGGTGGTAGGGCTGGATACCAAGTGGGAGTACTCACTTGGTATCGGGCCCGAGCGGGTTGGTACCACCATCTGCCGTGTGACCAGCCATGAAGCACATTGTTGTGTTTTGGCTGTAGCAGGAGATAGCCGTTTATTCTTGACAATACTCTCAGTATAGTTGAGTCCATGAGCGACGGTTACCATTTACCATCAGATGGGCCGTGGCTCGTCTGCCACTACATGCAATAAAAAAATACTATTTACTCGGCATATTCAGCGTGTGGTGCGTCATATATCGGGAGCTCCGAGGGCCTCATTGGTGGCGGTTTGACAGGGCCATCTTGCGTGACAGGCTGCTCTTTGGTAGGAGTTGCAGCACCCACAACTGGAATCAAGGCAGCTACGCCAGCAGAACCTAATACAACTCTTCGCAGCATCTTTACAAAAAGATATAAAATAAGCCAATAACATGAATTCAATTATAAGTTACCAGAACATTGGATTCTGAAGTGAAGCTAATAAATATGTTTACCTCCATTGGGGTGTATTCAAATTCAAGAAAAATTACATAAATGTTTCAAGTTTCAAGTGATAAAAATTGCAATCCATCCCATCAGCTGCCCGGTGACAGTTTGTGACACTGACAGTTTTCTCACAATTTTTTATTTATTTTTTAAGGCATTGGCAGAACCATCGGTAATTGTAAATAAGTTGAATGTGTAAACGTGTGTAGTGGTGGCCTTTTGCTTAATAACTATTTGTGTATGTGCATAAGTGTTGGCAAGTGATGTAATTCGCTATAATGTGTTTTTTCCTGTTGTTTCCCAAACTCCATAGAAGCTTCAGTAAGGTCGCCATCGTTTTACTGGAGCGGGACTTTGACTTGACTCCGACTATATATGACTGACTTCAACTACGATTTTAGTACTGTTTGATGAATTACACTTACCTGTGATCAGAGAATAACGATGTAGTTACTGATTGGCTGATGGTTCTACCAATGCCTTAAACAAATTAATTAAAAATAATATGACATATGTCAAAGTTTCCCCATTTCCAATTTCATTTCATTCGTTTTCCTTTTGTGTATGTGTTTGATTGTGTCTTATAGTGATTTTTGTGCGAACTCTAATGGTGGCGTAAAGTAAAGAAGTATTAGCCAGATTTATTGAATAAACCTTTTTTCTTATACATCTATTCCTGGGAATAATCGTGGTCTGTGTTTCAATTGTAATTTGACGGACGAATAATTGGTGATCGTGAGTAGGTACTGCTTTAGTCTCTGAATCAATATAATATATTATATTTTTTGTAATTGTGCTCGTTGCTAGTTGATAATGTCAGAGATCCTAAATGGTCGTGTATCTAGGAATAGAAGAGCCCGTCGCGTTAAGAATAGCACAGGTACGGAAAAGGCCGCATGTCAATGCGCACTACGATCACATTTGATTACGCTTACAGATTTATTTTGTTTTGCTTGATAGAAACATTACATCAAACTTTATTAGCCTATTATCACGCTATCTTTTACATTTTCATGGTCATTTCGCTCATTTTGCTAGCAGATTTTAACATGAGCAATTCCAATTATACCACCAATTTATAAATAATATTATTATGATCTCTATTTATTTCCTGCACAGAAATTTAATAAAGAAATAATTAATTTCATGTGAGCAGTTTCATTGTCATGGAATACTTTTCTGGTTTAATATTGCATTTTGGATTTAAGATTGGCAATGTATAGATGATGTTTTTGCAAAGACAATATTG